>OY728147.1:133479663-138279663 GCA_963277665.1 Viscum album | reverse complement strand
TAAGTTGAAAACGCGACTCAAATTTCAAACGACCATAAATTTTGATTTGAATATTCATTTGGGCTCTACTACATATCAAATCAAAGTCTACGGTGACCTCTACGTACTAGTAATACAAGGGTAACCCCTTGCCGAATTTTTCGAGGCAAAAAAAAGGTCCAAAAGACCTCCAAAACCGAGTTTTTAGTCGGGGTATCCTAATTTTTTTTAACATTCAATGGACTTTCTGCCTCGTTTAAGGGCGTCATTTTGTCCGTTTTCAGTGGGGACTAAATTTATTCCCAATACTTACATTCATTTTGATATTATGATTTTGGAATTTTATCATTTTTCATAATGTAGTTTTATTTATAATCAAATATATAAAATTATATGCATATTTTGAATATATTCACACATAAAAATTTAATTTTATAAATATATATGTAAACATGTTTACATGTAAAGTGTCTTTCTAAATACAAAATTTTTATCTAAATAAAAAATAATATCCATTTTATTTAAAATGAAATTTATGAATATTTATATACATATACAATTAATCTATATATATGGTTTATATAAATATATATATAATTGTATGAGTATTGACAAACATATATATATTTATCTATATATTATATTATATGTATATAAATATTAATATATAATCTATGTAAATAAATATAAATATGTATAATTATATCTATAGATGCGCACACACATACATACATATATATATGTATGTATGTATTTATTTATAAACACACACACACAAAACATATTTTATATGTGTATTTCTATATATATATATAAACACACACACACACATATATATTATTAGGTGTTTGGGGGTACAATTATATTAAACACACACACAACGCGCACACACAAACTTGAAAGACAGGTCATAGCCCTCCAAGGGATAACCCACCCAACCACCCGCTTTATTACATTATATATATTTTGGTCCGAATGCTCAATGGGCATGAAACTCATTCCATGGTTTATAGGCCCAATTTTTTTGGCCCAAAGCCCATTCTCTGAATAGTACTATTACAGTACCTCGACTGCCACTGTTTCTGCTACAATACCATCTCCGCTACAATACCCGCCACTACTGTAGTGTCGCCCGCCACCACTGTAGTTCCCCTGCTGAAGTGCTGCTACATTCCCTGCGCTCCATGGGATTTGAACCCCCAACCTTTGATATAGAATTACGGGGTGTAACGAAATATATATAAATATAGAGATATATCATAAAATAGAGAACAAAACAATACAAGTGAGTGACAAAAGCGCAGGATTATAAAGGGGAAGTCTCAAGTTCAAAAACCACCAACGTGCAAAGTCAACACAGACACATTTTTTCGGTTTTGAGTATATGACACATGTTTTAAACTAAAATGTTAATTTTAAATAAAAACATGTACTTCGACTCATATCGACCACAACGTGTGTCAAATTGACATGCGATTGATTCTTACACATCAAAAATAACCTATGGATCGTTTTTCTAAAGTATTAAGACAATCCAAGTTTGTTTGCTCGATTTTTAATGCGTGACACAGGTTTTTAAATAAATGTCATTTTTGAACAAAAGACACACTCTTTGAGTCATATCAGTCACAACATGTGTTAGATTGATGTGCAGCTGATTCCTACATGTCACAATTGATTTATGAATCATTTTGCAAAATCATCAAGACAATATGAATACATTTTCTTAGTTTTCAGTGGGTAACACACATTTTTGACTAAAATATCATTTTCCTAAAGTATCAAGAGCATGCAAGTGTGTATTCTCGGTTTTCAGTGAGTGACACACATTTTTAACAAAAATATCATTTTAAACTGAAAATACACATTTCGAGTCATACCAATCACACCGTGTATCAGATTAAAACAATCTGAATATTTTTACTCGGTTTTGAGTATGTCACACGTCTTTTGAACTAAAATGTTAATTTTAAATAAAAACACACACTTTGAGTAATACTGGCCACACAATGTGTTGGATTGATGTGCAGTTGATTCCTTGTAACGATCCAAACTTTTATCAATGAAAATTTCTCGTGATCTTATTAAATGTCTTATTATGTAAAATGGTTATATAAAACGTATGCACTTCCTTGATTTTATGTTTTTGTATTTTAAAATACCGTTAAGAATTGTGACCGTTTCTAATATAGCCGGTGAACAGTGATCACATGATTGGTATAAATATAGGGCTTTATCAAATCCAATTTATTCAGACAAAGGAAGCGATGATCTCATCTAGTAGAATTGCTCCGTACGAAGCCCATTTGTCAGAGCTCGGAAAGGAGACGGCGTCACTGGGCTTCGCTCTTAACCAAGCCCAAGTTGAGCTTGAACACGTTAAGCTTGAGCAGAACCACTTATGAGAGAAGTGGAAGTTAATAGAGATTACCACCCGTGCAATGTTATCTAAGCCACCCCAAGAGTCTGTCACCACCGCACACCTTACCTTTCGGCCTTATGCTGGTGTTATAAGAGGTTGTGTAATAAGACCCTAGCCCTATGACTATGTACATTATTTTTTTGTATAAAGAATATGCATTCATTTTATTAATTTTACCTTGTAAATATTTTTAAAGCAAAAATAACATTTTTAGTTAATTAAAAATCTATTTTGATGAATTAATGGTTTTTTGAATTAAATAATATTTTAATTAAATATTATTTCTAAATTACTTTTTATATAATATAAATGATCGTATAATTATTATGAATATGATTATGATTTTTATTAAGGTTTGAAAGCTATTTTTGTCGAAACCCATGAATTTTCGATAAATGTCGGTTTTTATTTTAAAAGTAAAAATTCACATATTTAGAAAATTCTTTAGATAAAATGAATATTATTTTTGGAATCAGGCCGTCAAAATTATCCAATGGTGAATTTTTCATAATTTTATGAGATAGTCGAATTTTTGGGTAAAAATTAAATACCGTTTAAATATATAATGTGTTTTATGACCTCATAATGACCCAATAATGATGTAATAAAATACTATAAACATTATGTTCAGCCAATATATGTTTTACCATTAAAATAATGTGATTTTAGGTTGGTTTGATTTATTTTACAAAATCTTGGTAGACCCTCCAAGACTTATAAAACATTTTATCTTTTTAAAATGATTTCCTTGAGAGTATGACTCACCACCACATAAGAAAGCCTAATATTTTAAAAAGTTTGACCATTGGTCTTATAAAATAATGTTTTCTATTCCCCTTTGGAAAAAACCATGGACAAAAACCATGAGCTGGTTTGTGATTTTGATTAGTTTAATGTGTGGTGTCTTAAACCTAAATAATAAAGAATTCCCTCTCATTTCTTATATAAACTCACCCAAGCTCCCACTCCCTCTTCACTCAAAGCATTTGGAGCTCGACCAACCCCTTCCCTCCTCTCTCTAAAATCATCCCAAGGTGCCCCAAGCTCCTAAGAAGTATCTCTCAAGCCTCTTCCAAGCCTTTGAGATCACATTTTCAAGTAAGGGATTTCTTCCTTTCTCATTTTTATCCAAGTTTCTTTATGTTGATATACCTTTGTCTTTTCAATTACAAATGTTGGGGTATGATTTCACACCTCCCCCATACTACCCTCTTTATGTTTGAATGATGAGATACCCTTTTCTCTCTCATTAATGTCTTCAATGTACACCTGTTACCATGCCGAAATTCTGTAAGAGATTTTTTCCTTTCTCATTTTTGTCTAAATACCATTATGTTGTTATAACCTTTTGTTTTCAATTACAAATGTTGGGGTATGATTTCACACCTCCCCCATACTTCCCTCCTTACGTTTGAATGATGAGAGACCCCTTTCTCTCTCATTAATGCCTCCCATGTACACCCGTTACCATACCGAAATTCTGTAAAGAATCTCTCCTCATTTACATTCAAGCAAATCTTTTGTATCATGAATCTAAATTCCATTACAATTGTTGGGACATGTATCTATATGATCCCCTTACAGTCCATTTGATGTACATATGATGATACACCCCTTTCTCCCTCATCAACCATTTTTATGAATTTTTATGTCACGCCGTTATGCTGCCGAAATTGCACAACAATTTTCTAAGCCAAAGTCATTGTGTATTGAATACCATGCCCATTTCTCTATCAAGGGTATTCACCTTTATGCACATTTACTTATTGTTTAAAGAGTTTCATGTATGTATTCCACATTCCTTTATCGTGGAATAAATGATGATGTTGAATGATTCCATGTTGTATGATCCATGTGACACACTTATGCATGAAATGAAATGTTTAAGAAGGGTGCACCCTGATAGTGCTCCAATGCATTGGGTAAAGATTAATATCATAATATGTCAAGGGCAATGAGGGTTTACTCATGCTAATTCAAGTGCAATGAGGGTTTACTCATGCTCCATGTGCAATGATCCCTGGCTCATGTTAATACCATGTTAAGTGTTGTTTCCACATTTCCATGTTATGATAATCATGCTATATTATGCCTTTATGTTCATGTTTCTTTTATGCTCCATTGATATGCCTATTTCCTAACATGTTTTGTATTCTTCTTGTTATGCCATGTTTACTTCCTTACTGGGCTTTATAGCTCACCCTTTTCTTATACATGTCATCAGGTTATCCCATGCAATGCTAAGTACGAGGGAATGTAGTGGTCATGTAAAGAAAGTTTTCAATAAAGATGTTGTGTTTCATGTTTTAAGTCATTATGCAATGTTCCTAAGCCCCAAAGACACTAGACCTATCGATCTTCTATGTTGTATCAAGTGAAGATTTTATGTAATAAATCATGTTTAAGTGTGTAATAAAGAGCATGATTGTTATAGTTAGTATTAGAGGATAAGTTTAGTTATTTTTGGGATTAGGATTAGAAAACCCTAGTGAAAACCTTAGGGATAAGACTAAGTCCCCAAGTTTTGGTGAGTATTGAGTAAATAGTTTATCAAAGAAATACATCCCTGTTTGGATACGAGCAGGTAGAGGTGCCTCTGACACATATGTACTTAGAAGTGAAAGCTCTGAAAAGGAGTTCCAGGCTTGACCTAGGGTATCCTAGTACACGACAACGGGCATCGCTGCACTCTTGGTTACGACACTCCCAGGGATATGCTTTGGTGAATTCACAATCTTAGTATGAACAATTGTTAAGGGAATACAAAAAATTCCCCTAAGAATATATGTTGGGAAGTAGATCATGGATAACATAGATTAAAGCCTATAGATTCATAAGTTAAGGAAATAAAAGTTATTTATAAGTCATCCATTTTTGTCCTTGGATTACCCTTTATGTGTTACCCCTAACTTTCCTTTAATTCCAGCCAATGGATAGTAATAGGAGGAATCATGCTAACAACCAATGTGAAGATCTGTTCTAATGAGATGACCGATCCATTGGGAGCGGGAATCGCGAACTTTGTCATGATACTCCCTCAGTTAACTCAATATTTGAATAGAAACATGGGTCAAGAGGAACGTTCAACTCCCCCTAAGAAAGAAAAAGTCGCAATTGAGAGCTTCATGAGACAAAAGCCTCCTACTTTTAATGGATCATACGATCCCTTAATTTCCGAACAATGGATCAACTCCATTGAAAAGATCTTCTCCATCCTTCAATGTTCCAAACAAGAGAAGGTTCTTCTGGATTCTTATCGTATGGAGGGTGAAGCCGATCAATGGTAGACATTGATAAAAAATACGAAGCCTGAGGAGAAGATTGAGGCATTGGAATGGAAGGATTTCCAGAAGATTTTTTTCGATAAATATTTTCTACGCACCCTCAGACTTAAGATGAAAAGGGACTTCCTTGCCCTCAAGCAAAAAAGGCGACGAATCCGTTGGAGCGTACGAGAAAAACTTCACAAGGCTTGCATGATATGCCTCTGGCTTTGTCGTTACCCCCAAATTCAAGGTTGAACACTTCTTTGATGGGATAAAACATAGCCTACAGAAATCCCTGGAAATCCATGACTTCAATAGCTATGAGGAAATTGTCTGATATGCCCTCAAAGTCAAAATGGAGATCAGCGAATCTCAGGGGTATCATGGGGATAAGAAGCGTAAGGTGTATTTCAATTCTGGCGGGCCGATGGATAAATCCAATGGTGCTAAGAAAATACAGCACCCCACTTGCCAAAGGTGTGGAAAGAAGCACCCCAGAAATTGCCTGAAGGGGATGAAGAAATGATTTAGGTGTGGAAGAGAAGGGCACCTAGCCATTAACTGCCGAAAAAAAAACCCGCAGCTGCGACAAAGGAGAGGAATTCTCTGTTCGACCCTCAATGCGTTGTTCATTGCTTCAACTGCAAAGAACAATGGCACATTGAAAATAATTTCCCTAATCCAAGGGTTTTCAAAGGCAACCAAAAACCTCCAAGGCAGCAAGGGTGATCTTTTTCCATCACTACCGCCGAAGTTAACCCCAACAACAAAGTGGTGACATGTACGTTAGTTATTCATTCAAGAATAGTGAACGTACTTTTTGATTCTAGTTCTATGCATTCTTTTGTATCCTGAAAGTTTAGTAGAACAATCCCAACACCACCACAAATCATGGAAGTAAAGATGTCGGTGAGTATGGAAAATGGGGCAATCATTGCATCCCATGAATATAAATCCTCCCATGTCATAATTTGTGGATTGAACTTCCCGACGAACCTTGTCATACTACCTCTAGTGGGATTTGATGCAATTATCGACATGGATTGGATTTCCTTATATAGAGCCAACATAAATTACCGTGATAGAGAAATCACTCTCCATATGGAGAATCAACCCCCGATTCTGTACAAGTGCAAGGAGGATGAATATTCTTTAGCTCCATCATCTCAAGTATGGATATTACTACCCTATGAGCATGCATATCTTGCTCAGATGATTGAGTCTAAGGAAGCAACCATCCTTGAAGACATGCCTATTATAAGGGAATTCACTGAAGTGTTTCTCAAGGAATTTCCTAGTCTTCCTCCGAGAAGAGATGTTGAATTCTCAATTGATCTTATACCTGGGGTGTTGCCAATATCCAAGACTTTATATAGAATGGATGTTGTGGAGCTTAAGGAGTTGAAGAAATAACTACATGAGAATCTGGATAAAGGGTTTATACACCCAAGTGCTTCACCATGGGGCGCACTAGTCCTCTTCGTTAAGAAGAAGGATCAGTCAATGCGCCTTTGAATTGATTATCATGAGCTCAACAAAATCATGATAAAGAACAAGTATCCTCTGCCACAGTTTGGTGATTTGTTCGACCAACTATGTGGAGAACAATACTTCTCCAAGGTGGATTTTCGGTTGGGATATTACCAAGTAAGGGTAAAGGAGGATATCCCCAAGACTGCTTTTCGTACAAGGTACAGGCACTATGAATTCATAGTAATGTCTTTCAGACTCACTAATACTCCATAAATCTTCATGGACTTGATGAATAGATTCTATAGAGATTACCTCGATAAATTTGTTGTAGTCTTTAAAGATGATATTCTAATATACTCCAAAACCAAGGAGGATCATAAGGAGCATCTAAGCACTATACTATAGAGCTTGCGAAAGGAGAATATCTATGAAAAGTACAACAAGTGTGAGTTTTAGTTGAAGGAAGTATCATTATTGGGTCATATCATCACAAGCAATGGAATATCTGTGGATCCCTCAAAGACAACTGCAATTGAGGGATGGCTGAGGCCAACATCAGTAATGGATATCCATAGCTTCCTGGGGTTAGCTGGATATTATCACCGATTTGTGACAAATTTCTCACAATTGTGCAACCCTCTTACCAAGTTAACTCAGAAGAGAGTAAAGTTTTCTTGGAGTGATGAATGTGAAGAGAGCTTCAAGGAGTTGAAAAGGAGGCTTATCACTGTTTTTGTGCTCACACTACTCACAAGTAGAGAACTTTTTGTGGTATTTAGTGATGCTTTGAAGAAGGAAATGGGTTGTATGTTGATGAAAAATGAAAAATTCATTGCATATGCTTCAAGGAAATTGAAAGTTCATGAGAAAAACTATCCAACACATGATCTGGAGTTGGCTGTAGTGATATTCTCTTTAAAAATATGGTGGCATTACCTCTTGGGGAGAAGTGTGAAATATATACGGACCACAAAATCCCCAAGTATATATTCACACAGAAAGAGTTGAATATGCGCCAATGAAGATGGTTAGATCTGATCAAAGACTATGACTTCTCAATCCATTACACCCTGGGAAAGAGAACAAGGTGGAAGATGCTCTAAGTAGAAAGGACCCAACAATTCTATCATTTATGAGAAGTTAAAAGGATCCAATCTTCTTAAATTTGATGAAGATGGACATGAGAATCATAAATAAGGGGACATCATAAATCCTTTCACAAATGATTACTCAACTGTATCTTTTGGAAAGGTTAAAGGATTCTAAAAAGGATGATGTGGGAATTCAGAAGAAGGTGGAAACTATCAAAAAATGGAAATCCCCGGATTTGAATGTCAATGAATAAGGAATTGTGAGATTTGGGTCAAGACTATGTGTTCCATCAAATCTAGAGTTAAAGAAAGAACTTTTAGATGATGAACACAGTTCAAATTTCTCCATTCACCCAGGAAACACAAAAGTCCAAGAGGATGATGCAACCATTACCTACACCAGCATGGAAATGGGAGAACATCACCATGGACTTTGTCACCAGACTTACAAAGAAATCCAAAGGAAACAATGATATATGGGTTATTGTGGATCGTCTTACAAAGACTGCACACTTCATTTCAATTTGAGAGGATTTCTCATTAGATCAACTGGCATAGATATATATCAAGGAAGTGGTAAGTCTATATGGAGTACCACTATTGATTGTATCTGATCGAGATCCAAGATTCACCCCTAAGTTTTAGAAGATCCTTCAACATGCCCTAAATACTGAGCTGAAATTTAGTACAACTTATCATCCTCAAACTGATGGCCAATCTGAGCAGACTATCCAAACAATTGAGGACATGTTGAGAGCATGCTCAATGGACTTCAAAGGAGGATGTGATCAACATTTTCCTCTAGTTGAGTTCTCTTACAACAATAGTTTCCACTAAAGCATATAAATGGCTCCTTATGAAGCCCTATATGGGAAGAGGTGTAGAACACTAGCATGTTGGGATGAAGTTGGGGAGAGAAAACTCCTAGGTCCGGAAATGGTCTAAGAAATGGTGGAGAAGGTTAAGACCATCCAGAATCACATTAAAGCTGCTCAGAGTCGACAAAAGAGCTATGCTGATAATCGTCGATGAGACCTAGAGTTTGATGTTAGAGACATGACATTCCTCTGCATATCACCATGGAAGATAGTTATGAGTTTTGATAAGAAGGGAAAGCTTAGTCCAAGGTACATCGGCCCTTTTGAGATCCTTGATCACATTGGAGCGGTGGCCTATCGACTAACACTCCCACCGAACCTATCTCAAGTACATGATGTATTCCATGTATCACTATTGAGGAAGTACATACTCAACCCATATCATATACTCAATACAGAGGTGGTACTATTGGAGAATGACCTCTCTTATGAAGAGAAGCCGGTGAATATCTTAGATCGTAGGTAAAAAGTTATACAAAATAAGACAATGCCCCTTGTCAAGGTGTTGGGGTGAAACCAAAAGTTTGAAGAGGCAACGTGGGAATTAGAGGAAGCGATGAAGCAGACTTACCCTCATCTTTTTAGTGCGAGAAAAGGAAATTTCGAGGGCATATTTTCTTAAGGGGGAATATTGTAATGACCTAAACTTTTATCAATTAAAATTCCTCTTGATCTTATTAAATATCTTATTATGTAAAATGGTTATATAAACATATGCACTTCCTTGGTTTTATGTTTTTTTATTTTAGAATACCATTAAGAATTGTGACCGTTTCTAATATAGCCGTTGAATAGTGATCACATTATTATTATAAATATAGGGCTTTATCAAATCCAATTTACTCAGACAAAGGAAGCGATGACCTCATCCAGTAGAATTGCTCCGTACGAAGTCCATTTTTCGGAGCTCAGAAAGGAGGTGGCGTCACTAGGCTTCACTCTTGACCAAGCCCAAGCTGAGCTTGAACACATTAAGCTTGAGCGGAACCGTCTACAGGAGAAGTGGAAGTTAATAGAGATTACCACCCGTGCAATGTTATCCGAGCCACCCCAAGAGTCTATCACCATAACACACCTTACCCTTCGGTCTTATGTGAGTGTTATACGGGGTTATGTAACAAGATCCTAGCCCTATGACTATGTACATTATTATTTTTGTATAAATAATATACATTCATTTTATTATTGTTACCTTGTAAATATTTTTTAAAGCAAAAATAACATTTTTAGTTAATTAAGAAATCTATTTTGATGAATTAATGGATTTTTGAATTAAATAATATTTTTATTAAATATCATTACTAAATTAATTTTTATATAACATAAATGACCGTATAATTATTATGAATATGATTGTTATTTTTATTAAGGTTTGAAAGCTATTTTTGTCAAAACCCATTAATTTTCGATAAATGTTAGTTTTTATTTTATTAGAAAAAATTCACATATTTAGAAAATTATTTAGATAAAATGAATATTATTTTTGGAATCAGGACATTGAAATCATCCAATGGTTAATTTTTCATAATTTTTCCAGAGTCAAATTTTTGGGTAAAAATTAAATACCGTTTAAATATATAATATGTTTTATGACATCATAATGACCCAATAGCGATGTAATAAAATAATATAAACATTATTTTTGGCCAATATATTTTTTTCCATTAAAATAATGTGATTTTAGGTTTGTTTGATTTATTTTACAAATCCTTAGTGGACCCTCCAAGACTTATAAAACATTTTATCTTTTTAAAATGATTTCCTTGAGAGTGTGACTCACCACCACATAAGCAAGACTAATATTTTAAGAAGTTCAGACATTGACCTTATAAAATAATGTTTCCCAATCCCCTTTGGCAAAAACCATGGGAAAAAACCATGGGATGGTTTTTGGTTTTGATTAGTTAATGTGTGGTGTCCCAAACCTAAATTATAAAGAATTCCCTCTCCTTTCCTATATAAACCCACCCAAGCTCCCACTTCCTCTTCACTCAAAGCCTTTGGAGCTCAACCAAACCCTTCCCTCCTCTGTCTAAAATCCTCCCAAGGTGCCCCAAGCTCCCAATAAGTCTCTCTCAAGCCTCTCCCAAGCCTTTGGGATCACACTTCCAAGTAAAAGATTTCTTCTTTTCTTATTTTTTTCCAAGTTTATTTATGTTGATATACCTTTGTATTTTCAATTAAAAATATTGGGGTATGATTTAAAAACTTCCCCATACTTCCCTATTTATGTTTGAATAATGAGATATCCCTTTATCTCTCATTAATGCCTCCCATGTACACCTGTTACCATGCCGAAATTCTGTAAGATATTTCTTCCTTCCTCATTTTTTTTCTAAATTTCATTATGTTTTTATACCCTTTTGTTTTCAATTAAAAATGTTTGGGTATGATTTAGAAACTCCCCCATACTTCCATCCTTAAGTTTGAATGATGAGATGCCCATTTCTCTCTCATTAATGCCTCCCATGTACACCCATTACCATGCCGAAATTCTGTAAGGAATTTCTCTCTCCTCCTCATTTACATTCAAGAAATTATTTTGTATCATGAATCTAAATTCCATTAAAATTTTTGGGACATGTATATATATGATCCCCTTACTTTAAATTTTATGTAAATTTGATGAGTCACCCATTTATCTCTCATTAACCATTTTTATGAATTTTTATGTCACGCCGTTATGCTGCTGAAATTGCACCACGATTTTCCAAGCCAAAGTCATTGTGTAGTGAATACCATGCCCGTTTCTCTATCAAGGGTATTCACCTTTATATACATTTACTTATTTTTTAAAGAGTTTCATGTATGTATTCCACATTACTTTATCGTGGAATAAATGAAGATGTTGAATGATTCCATGTTATATGATTCATGTGGCACACTTATGCATGAAATGAAATGTTTAAGAAGGGTGCACCCTGATAGCGCTTCAATGCATTGGGTAAAGATTAGTATCACGATATGTCAAGTGCAATGAGGGTTTACTCATGATAATTTAAGTGAAATTAGGGTTTACTCATGCTCCATGTGAAATGATACTTGGCTCATGCTAATACCATGTTAAGTGTTGTTTTCACATTTCCATGTTATGACAATCATGCTATATCATGCCTTTATGTTCATGTTTTTTTATGCTCCATTGATATGCCTATTGCCTAACATGTATTGTATTCTTTATGTTATGACTTGTTTACTCCCTTACTGAGCTTTATAGCTCACCCTTTTCTTATGCATGTCCTTAGTTTATACAATGCAATGCTAAGTACGAGAGAATGTAGTGGTCATATAAAAAAAGTTTTTAATAAAGATGTCGTGTTTCATGTTTTAAGTCGTTATGTAATGTTCATAAGCCCCAAAGACATTAGACCACTCAATCTTCTATGTTGTATCAAGTGAAGATTTTATTTAACAAATCATGTTTAAGTGTGTAATAAAGAGTAGGGTTGTTATATTCCTACATATCACAAATAACTTATGGATCATTGTCTTAAAGTATCACGACAATCCGAGTGAATTTTCTCAGTTTTGAGTATGTGACACATGTTTTGAACTAAAATGTTAATTTTAAATAAAAACATATATTTGAGTCATATTAGTCACACCGTGTGTCATATTGATGTAAAATTAATTATTACATGTCAAAAATGACTTATGGATCTTTTTAATAAAGTATCAAGATAATCCAAGTGTTTCTGCTCAGTTTTTAGTGAATGGCACACGTTTTAACTAAAATGCCTTTTTTAAACTGAAAACATGCACTTTGAGTCATATCAGTCTTCACGTGTGTCAAATTAACATGAGACTGATTCTTACACATCACAAA
This sequence comes from Viscum album, assembly GCA_963277665.1. Taxonomy (NCBI): domain Eukaryota; kingdom Viridiplantae; phylum Streptophyta; class Magnoliopsida; order Santalales; family Viscaceae; genus Viscum; species Viscum album. Next base: position 138,266,728 of record OY728147.1, on the reverse strand, counting down.
TGAATCATGAGTCATTATCTAAAAGTATCAAGACAATCCAAATGTTTTTTTTCTATTTTTGGTGAGTGACACACGTTTTTAACAAAAATGTCATTCTAAAACTAAAAACACACACATTGAGTCATAACGGTCACATCCTATGTCATATTGATGTGTGAATGATTTATACACATCAAAAATGATTTATGAATCATTTTCCAAAAGTATAAAGACAATCCAAATTCTTTTTCTTGGTTTTTATTGAGTGACACATGTTTTTAACTAAAATGTTATTTTAAACTGAAAACACACACTTCGAGTCATACTGGCTACAATGTGTATCAAATTAACGTGAATATGATTACTACACATAAAAAATGATTTATAGATCATTTTAAAAAGTATCAAGATGATCCAAGAATGTTTTCTTAGTTTTCAGCGAGTGACACACGATTTTTACTAAAATGTCATTTTTAAACTGAAAACATGCGCTTTGAGTTATACCAATCACACCATGTGTAAAATTAATGTGAGAATGATTCTTACACACAACATTGGTTTTTTTCCTAAAGTATCAATACAATATGAATATTTTTTCTCAGTTTTGAGTATGTCACATGTATTTTGAACTAAAATGTTAATTTTAAATAAAAAAACACACTTTGAGTCATACTGGCGACACCATGTGTCAGATTGATGTGAAATTTATTCTTACACATAAAAATGATTTATGGATCATTCTTCTAAATTATAAATTCAATATGAACACATTTTCTTGGTTTTTGAGTATGCGATGTGTGTTTTGAACTAAAATATCAATTTTAAATAAAAACATGCACATTGAGTCATACCAACCACACCATGTGTCAGATTGATGCGTGGATGATTCCTACACATCATAAATGAATTATGGATAATTGTACTAAATTATCAAGACAATTTGAGTATTTTTATTGGTTTTCAGTGAGTGGCCCACATTTTGAACTAAAATGTCAATTTAAACAGAAAACACACACTTTGGGTCATTTGTAAACTGAAAACACACACTACTGAACATAAACAGATCAAATAAAAAAAATATCTCTATAAATAGAACAAGTAGTACATGAGTTCACCATCCTTGTTGAAGTCTTGGTCACAAATTGTTTTTTCTATGATCATTTTATGCTCTTAATAGATTACAAATTGGTTGAAGAAAAAAAATATCAACGAAGTCATTTATTTTAATATATTTGTGAAAATTAACTAAATAATTATTGGATAAAAATGATTAGGAAATTAACTAAAAAAATTAGAGAAAATGATGAGAAAATTAACTAAATAATTAGTAGGAATTCACCTATTCATGATATTTTAATACATTCTGACACAATGTATTATGTCCATTCATTTCTAAAAAAACATATTTCCTCTTTTGAATATGTGGATATCAACAGTCTTGGTAGTATAGGAAAAATATAAATAAACAAAGGATTTGTAAATATTTTAAATGAAATTGCAATTATAACTATAAATACCTCTTTAGGGATGCTAGTTTTTTGATGGAATACAATATCGTTCATAAAATTTCAAAAATAATAACCAAAATCTTTTTCATTAGTTTGTTTCAAAAACTACATAAACATTGAAAAAAATAAGTAATTTTTTTGATAGTTAAATATTATTATATATACCCTAATACTTATCCACTTGTATAATTTGATAGACTTATTGTGCTCATGGACCATCCTCATACCATGATTTTGATGATATTTAAACACCACTCCATCATAAGAAAATTTTCATTAAAACATAATACAAAATATATAACTTGAAGTTTATTTGTAAAATGTTGCATGTAGTGAATCAAAAATTGATAAACATCATCATGTGTTGTCGATTTGTTGGGCATCTATGCATTAAATCCAAAAAATAAATCTTTAGAGTATCCAAATTGATTGGAATGAGCAACCAATTCTCCCTAAAAAATAATCAGGAATAAGCAATAAAAAGAATAAAAATATATTTGATATGATTAAATTATAGAGTTTTACCCCTAAATCATGGGTATTAAGAAAATTATTTCATCTATAAGTTTGTTTTCAAACATTGTAGACAGTTTTTCTACTATTACTGAATATTCCTGTTCTTCTAATGAGTTTTTTATGTAGAAGTGATGTGACGACTAATGACTCAAAATTTTTGTTCATAGGGTTTTCCCTTGAAATAGTACTTATATATATGCCTGTAAAAAATATGAATAGTATTCAACCTAGTTATCATAGTAGACCATCTATTGGATGAAAAAATTATTAAAACACACCTCATGTATACATTTATAACTGATACTCCTAACCATCCATGCTTGAGGATTTCATCTACACTCTCAAGACCAATAAATTTTTTAATGCACTTTTCATATGTTTGTTCTTAAAAATCAATGATGGTCATATCACTACTACAGATAGTGATTTTAAAAGCACTAGAAAATGATTTTAACAACGCTAGAAAACACTTTTAACAGCGCTAGAAAAGTGCTGTTAATCTCAGCAAAGATGGGGGGGGGTCCCCATTAACAGCGCTAAAAAAGCTCCGATAAAGGGCATCCTTTATCAGTGCTAAAAAAGCGCTAATAAAGGCCCCCTTATCATCACTATTTTAGCATGGATAAAGGACACCCTTTATCAATGCTATTTTTAGCACTGATAAAGGACAACTTTATGAGCGCTTTAATTAGCGCTGATAAAGGGGGCCTTTATCAGTGCTCGAAATAGAACTAATAAAGTTAGCCTTTATCAACGCTCTAAATAGTGTTGATAAAGGGGGCCTTTATCAGTGCTCAAAATAGTGATGATAAATATATAACTGCCTATGATGTGCTATTTATATAACAGCACACCCACCAACACCTGCACAACAAACACACACACCACCTGCAAAACACACACAAGAACAAAGTAGTGCACACAACAACGCACACAAGAACAAATTAGCGCATACAAGGTTTTGGGAAACAATGCTATATACATTTAAAACAATGTTTTATATAATTATATTTACAATTATCCAAAAAACAGTTAAAAACATTAATGTTTCATCCTTTGACATTCGTGATCCCCTCTCAAAAATGTCCGCCCATGGTATTAGGTGCCGAAAAAATCATCCCAACTCAAGAAAAAGGTTTTACCTATATAAGAAAACAAATATTATATTAGTAATACTATAAAGAAATAAATTAAACATCAATATGAAAGAATACATTAATAAAATGTCAATTTTTAATAAAAAAGACACATTTGGCATTATAAAGGTCACACCGTGCATCTTATTGAGGTCGGGTTGATTTCTACATGTCACAAATGAGTTATGGATTGTTGTCCTAAAATATCAAAACAATCTGAATGAGTTTTATTGGTTTTAAGTATGTCCCTTGTTTTTTTTACTAAAATTATTATCAAATTTAAATGACATATTTGGATTTATACCGATCACATCATTCATTGGATTGAGGTGTGATTGATTCCTACACATTAAAATGACTCATGGATTGTTGTTATAAAGTATCAAAACAATCTAAATGAGTTTTCTCAGTTTTTAGTATGACAATTGTGTTTTTTTTACTAAAATATCATTTCAAACCGAAACCCCCATTTGGAGTCATACTGGTCACATCGTGCATTAGTTTGAGGTGAGACTGATTCATACACGTCAAAAGGACTTACGAATTTCTCTCCTAAATTATAAAGACAACCAGAGGGAATTTTATTGGTTTTTAGTGAGTGAAATGTTTTGAGCCAAAATTTCAATTTTAAACTAATAATAGACACTTTTAGTCATACTTGTCACACCGTGCATTGGATTGAGGTGAGGTTGATTCCTACTCATCAAAAAATGACTCATGGATAATTTTATTAAAGTATCAAAACAATATGAATGTGTTTTCTTGGGTTTTAGTATGTCACTTTTTCTTTTTACTTAAATTAATGTCAATTTTAAATAAAAACACATTTGGATTTATACTAGTCACATAATTCACCATATTGAGGTGTGGTTGATTTCTACACGTCAAAAATGATTCATGGATAATTTTTCTAAGGTATCAAAACAATCCAAATGTGTATGTTTCGTTTTTAGTATATCAGTTGTATTTTTTTACTAAAATATCTTTTCAAATCAGAAACACACTTTTTTGAGTCATACCGGTCACATCATGCATTGATTTGATATGATACTACTTAATACATTCCAAAAAGGAATTAATAATCACTATCCTAAATTATGAAGACAATCAGAAAGCATTTGCTTGGTTTTTAGTGAGTGACACATTTTGAGCTAAAATGTAAATTTTAAACTGATAACATACACTTTTAGTCATACCAGTCACACCATGCGTTGTATTGAGATATGGTTGATTATTACACATCAAAAACTACTAATGGACCATTTTTCTAAAGTATCAAAACAATCCAAATGTGTTTTCTCAGTTTTCAGTATGCCAGTTGTTCTTTTTTACTTAAATTAATGTCAATTTTAAATAAAAAGACACAGTTGAATTTATACCGGTCACATTGTGAATTTTATTAAGGTGAGGTTGATTCCTACATGTCACAAATGACTCATGGATCATTTTCCTAAATTATCAAAACAATTCGAATGTGTTTTCTCAGTTTTCAGTATGCTAGTTGCGTTTAAAAAAAATTAATGTCAATTTTAAATAAAAAGAGACAGTTTGAGTCATACTGGTCTCACCGTGTGTCATATTGAGGTGATTTTGATTCCTACACATCAAAAACAACTTATATATTGTTTTCCTAAAGTATAAAAATAATAAAAATGCGTTTGATCAATTTTTAGTATGTCAGTTGTGTTTTTTTTACTAAAATATCATTTCAAATTGGAAACACATATTTTGAATCATACCAGTCGCATCGTGTGTCGATTTGACATGATATTGCTTCATACACATCCCAAAGAACTTATGAATAATTTTCCTAAATTATGAATATAATCAGAGTGAGTTTACTTTGTTTTTATTGAGTGAAACGTTTTAAGCTAAAATGTCAATTTTAAACTAATAACAAACACTTTTAGTCATATCGGTCACACCATTCATCATATTGAGGTGTGGTTGGTTCCTACATGTCACAAATTATTGATGAATCATTGTACTAAAGTATAAAAACAATTTGAATGCATTTTATTGCTTTTCAGTATGTCACTTGTTCTTTTTTCTAAATTTATTGTTAATTTAATATAAAAATACACACTTAAAGTCATAACAGTCACACCATACGTCATATTTAGGTGCATTTGATTTATGCACATTACAAATGACTTATGGGTCATTGTACTAAAGTATCAAAACAATCCTTATGTGTTTGCTCAGTTTTCAGTATAACACTTATTCTTTTTACTAAAAATACTGACAATTTTAAATAAAAATAGACACTTCGAGTCATACTGGTCACATATTCATGATATTTGTATACATTATTCCATCAAGTATGCTTCCCATTTATTTCTAAACAAATATATATCATCTTATGAATATGATTATTTTTGAAAATCATGGTAGTACTGAAAAAATATAAATACACAAAGGATTAATAAATATTTTAAATGAAATAGTAATTATATTTGAAAATACCTCTTCAAGGATGCTGGTTTGTTCATGGAATATGATCACTTTCATAAATTTACAAACATAATAACCACAGTCTTTTTCGTTTGTTTGTTTCAGACATTGCAAAAACATTGAGAAAAATAAGTAATTTTTTGATATGTGTTTGGATAGTGAAATATTATTATATATACCCTAATACTTAGCTATTTGTAGTACTTGTGATGTTCCTTATCCTTTTCCCTTGGCCTCATTCTATGATGTAGATGATATTCACGCACCTCCCTATCATAATAGAATCCTTATTAAAAGATAATATAGATTATATAACTAGATGTTTAGTTCAAAAATGTTGGCTGTAGTGTATTACAAATTGACAAACACCATCATGTGTGGTCGGTTTGTTGGATATCCATGCATTGAATCCAAGAAATAAATCTTTCAAGTATCCAAATTGACCACAATGAGCATCCAATGCTGCCTAAAAACACAAAAAAGAATAAGTGATGAAAGAAATTAAAATATACTTGATATTATTAAATTGTAGAGTTTTACCCCTGCATTATTGGTATTAATAAGAGTCTATCATTCATAATTTTGTTGTTAAATGATTTGAGCAGGCCTGACACTATTTCACCCTCTTTCTCGGATTCTATTTTTGTTTGTTCTGTAGAGGCGACATGAGGACTAACGAGTCCATTTTTTTTTTCATAGGGAAACCCCTTCAATTGTTTTACATATATACACCTGTGAAAAATATGAAATGTATTTAGTCATAATTATCATATTATATCATATTTTGGAAAATCAAATCATGAAAACACACATCATGTATACATTTACAACTGATCCTCCTAGCCAATCATATATCATGATTTCACTCACATTATCAATACTAATGAAATATAGATCTTCCCCTCCGTACATATTTTCATTAAAAACAATTGTGTGAGTACCACCATCTCTCAACTTCGTATCCACATGAGCCTGTAATGATAATAAATGCGCATATAGAATAGATAGTTTTAAGGTACTTTTAGCAGATCATTTCGATCGGTTGGTTGATCCTTGAGATGGTTTTGAACCATTATTTATTTTCACCCCCTTTCCCATGTCCATCTGTAATAATATTCATTGATTCATACCTTTTTTCATTAAATGTTAAAGGTTTATCTTGAAAAATAAATTGGAAATGAATACCGCCTTGTCAAAATATTTTTTTACAAGATGTAAAATCCATGCGATGAATGTTCCAAGATCTTTTTTGACATTATGAATATCTTCATCATCAGTTGGAATAGGTATCTCGGTGCTAAGCTCATGGGAAACATTAATAAAAACTTTGACATGACCTGTTGGAAGTGGTCTATTGTGTAGCATAGTGTTCTGGATATTGAACACTATAGCCCTCACTATAAGGCGATGTGTGGGTGTTGATATATTTAAATCACAGTCATTTTTACCCTATACAATATCAGTATAGGAAAGGTTTTAGTGTCTATCTAATTCAAAATTCACAGAAACAATTATTAGAACATTGATTACCTCATCTAAGATAAGTTTTTGAGGGGAATGGATTGCCTCAAATCTATTGGGGGTAGGGCGGGATCTTCACAAGCTGGTTGTTCTTGAGTTTCTTCTTCTCTTCCCCCTCACCATAAAATTTGTCATGAAATATCTCTACAATTTCATATGTTCTTCAAGGATAGATATTATTTCTCTCATCATTTTTATTTCTTCACTTTGATCCCCCTCTTGTTTTTTTTCTCAAGAAATGTTCAGGGTGTCACCCCAAAACCCGCACCTCTGATGCAACCATACTTTTCTGGATACTCCAAGACCACCAAAAGTATGTCTACATCTAGTTTGGATGTTGCTAATTCCTGTGACTATGTTTGATAGAAAATATAGGAAAATAACTAATAATTATTATGTAATATCTATTTAAAGTAAAACAAATATTTATTATGTCATACTTACACATCTTTCCCACACTTTTTACGTGTTTTCATCTATTAGTATCCCATACTTATTTACACGCACCTCATTGCATAGCATATGACGTGGGATGGAAGTGGATTTGGATTTGGATTCATCAATCTTCATATAAATAGAGAAACATAGTTATGGTGTTGTTTTATATCACATAAAATTATTATGATATATTTAAAATACACACCATTTTTTTTCAAGTAAAGCATACCCCATTCTTGCTTTACGGTAGGGGTACACTTATTTTGGTGATTGTTCCTTATTTTCAGAACTCAGTTGATGTTTCATAAATTAAAAACAGTTAATCAAAGTGATGAATACACATATTTTCAAACAACTTATTATCAAACACAATATACCTGAAAATACTGCTCTGCATGACAACTAGTAAATGCATCCCAGGCTCCTTGGGTTATTAGGTGTGCATAAAGAGGAGGTGGGTGAGAGTTTATTTTCCCTTCAACATCTTTAAGATAAAATCTCATTAAAATTGTAAAAAATACTATGTGAATCCTTCCAACAAGCCTTAATACATAGTCCTTGGACAATTTATCCACTATAAATGCACTCTACAAGGGATGATGAAGAGTAAGTCATTGTTTAGTTATTTTATTTTTTAGTAAATTAAAGAAATGATATCATAATGTTACCGTAATATCTCCCCACATTAGTGTCTTAAGCCCAGTGACAACATGGTGCCACGACTGTACATCAATCGGCATGCGTTGCTGAGTGAAGATTCCAATGTAACTACTGAACATGGCCTTGTTGGGGTTAACATGCTGGCCCTGCTTATTCCATCCGATCTCGTATTCATGCCTTTCACTTTTTCCTTAAATATTTTTTCCAACACCTTCAAACTATGGTGCTCTTGTTTTTTCTATGCCGCCAGTGTTTCATTGCCTACCATTTTCTCAGTTTCAATATCATCAATATGTTCCTCCAGAGCACTAGCATTGACATGTGCAGATGGTGGTAGTACCTCTACACTGGGAGCAACAACAATAATAGGTTGAGAAACCTGTTAGTCCTCTGCACTGCGAGCATCAAAAAGTTGAGAGACCTATTGTTCCTCTGCACTGCGAGTAGTAGTAGGTTGAGAGACCTGTTGTGCCTCGAGATTGGGAGCAACATCACATGCAAAAGTTATCATCTGCAGAAGTGAGTTAACATTTAATTTAGATTACATAAAAGAAGTAGTGAACATATAATAACATAAGGTAACATGATTTATATTACAAAAAAAACCTGATTATTGAACTCTTTTTTTTAAAGGCTAAAGGGATTTGAACCCTCTATCGACTATCCAAATCTATTCATTGTGGTCTCCTCTAATATAAAAAATTCCGTATACATTGGGACCACTGTGAAATGATTGTGATGTCCCAATAAAAGGGTCATCCTCCATTGACTTTTCATATGACCCTTTAGTGGTTTTGGTCGATAACAGAACAATTAACCACTTTTGGTTTGTGGGATCTATAATATAAAATACTTGTACTGCTTGTGATGCCATTATAAACGGTTCATCTTTGTATCCTTCCTTACTAAAATTAACTTTCACGAATCCCAACTCATCTATTTTAATAACACCCCTGTTATCAACCCACTTCCATTGAAAAATAGGCACTTAGAAGTTCGTATAATCCAACTCCCATATTTGTTTGATGATGCCAAAGTATGACATATTTGTATAAATTGAATTTCTATCCTTAGCACCAGAAACATGCATCGCTTCAACCACAAGTGTAACTCCACTATTCTGCATGGTATTGTCTTCATCATGTTCATTAGTATAGAATTTATAACCATTAATTACATAAGAATTATATGATAATACATACACACTTGGTCCTCTGACTATCCATCAAAGTCATTCTGAAATTGAGTTTGGATTTTCATCTGACTCCTTAAATATATGGTCTCAAAACCATCCTATAAACAGTCGATTATGTGTATTTGATATCCATTTTCAGCCCTTGATGGATTCAAATTCCTATGAATTTCTTTGTGGGTTTTTACATATGGGTAAACCTCCAAAATTTTATACAAAATGTAAAGGTGGGCCTACTATCGATCTATAATATTGATTGTGACAACCTATCTTCTAGAAATTCCTTCACCCATAAGATTCCCAGTGTGACGATATTTCGATAGACCAATGCTTTTTACACTGGATAGATATTCGGTACAGAATTCAACAGCTTCCTCAATAATATATCCCTCCGCAATACAACCCTCTGTACAACTTTGATTTTTTACATACCCTTTCAAAATCTTCATATACCGTTCAATGGGGTACATATATCTATAGTGTATAGGACCACATAGTCAAATCTCCCTCACCAAATGAAACATCAAATGAACCATCATATCAAATAATGTTGACAAGAATAACATTTCCAATTCACATAATATAATGGTAATTTTTCTTTCCATACTCGGTAATTTCACCGGGTCTACAACTTTGCTACATATAGCTTTGAATAATAAATAGAGCTTTGTTAATGTATAATGAACATTATTGGAAAAAAATTCAATGTAAATCTATATGAATTAGATATTGCATCAAAACATGGCAGTCATGTGATTTCAAACCCTTTAACTTTAAATTGGTCATTGACACGATGTTCCTGATATTCGATGAATACCCCTCTAGAACCTTCATGTCATTCAAGAATTTTCAAAACTGATATCTCTTCTTCCTAGAAAGAGTGTAAGTAGCTGGAGGAAGTAAAGTTCATTTTTCACCCTTCACTGGCACCAAATATTCTCATATTCCCATGTTAACCACGTAAAACCTAGCTTAATTCCACAATTTTTTTTGTTGGGTGCATTTAGCAACATGATAATGACACTATCACATACATTTTTTTCAACATGCATAATGTCAAGAAGGTTTCTGACATACAGACAATTACAGTATGGTAATTTAATTTTTTTTGATATCTTCTTCCAACTGGTTTTCGTAAGGTTTTTTGAAAACAGTTTACCAAAAGCAGTGTCCACATATTTTACTTTCTCAAATAGTTGATTACCTATTAGTGAATATGGTGCTATACATTCTTCTAAACTTCCATCAAATGATGTCGTCCAATATCATTACTTACGTCATCGGGGTAGAAATCTGTGATGTTCTAGAAATACAGTTTTTGATGATTGTTTCAACCTAATTAACTGTGTACCTTTTTCAAAGACAAGACACCCATGAATTACTTTAATGATATATCCTAAAAAATTTCCATAAGTAGGAAATTCATTTATCATCCCATACAACATGGATCTCAACATGAAATCTTCATTTCTATAAGCATCATACAATGTAACACCTGAATCCTATAATAACTTCAAATCCTCAATAAATGGATCCAAATAAACATCAATATCATTATCCGATTGTTTCGGTACTGATATAAGTATAGATATCATAATGTGTTTTCATTTCATGCATAACCAAGGTGGAAATTTATAAATCACCAACATAACAGGCCATGTACTGTGAGTGCTGCTTTGAAAACCAAGAAGATTCACTCCATCTGTAGATAATGCAAGATGAAGGTTTCTCAAATCCTTTCCAAAATTAGGATACTCATGGCCGATTCTATTCCCCTAAGAAGATTCTGCTGGGTGACATAGTTTGTCATCTTTATTTCTTCTATCTGTGTGCCACATAAATTGCCCTGTGGTCTCCTCACTTCCATATAGGCACATAAACCTTGGAATAATTAGAAAGTACCATACAACTTTCGTAAGACCGGATTCATCTTTATTGTATCTAGAAGCACCACAATTTGGTAATTATCTAAGTGATTCTTGGTCCTTGAAAAATAATATACAGTCATTCGGACAGCCATGTATTTGTTCAGAGATCATACCCATTGAACGTAGCAATCGTTTGGTGTCATATTTTAGGATCAGGAGCTAATTATCTTTTGGGAGCATGTAATTCAAGAGAGAAAGTAATTCTGTAAAATTGGCATCACTCCATCCATTGTCTACTTTCAAATTATACATCTTTAGTACGACTAACAATGCTGTATATTTAGTGCAACCACCATACAAAGATGTCTTTGCACAACTCTTTAACTGCTCAAACAATTATGGGAAATCATGAAGTTCATCTTCAACCGTCCTTATCATTTCCTCAATACGATCTTCATCATCATTCATATCTATAATTACATCCTCAATACAGTCTTATTTATTGTTCACACTTGTAATCATATCAGATGATCCATAAAACACACTATTATCCCAACCACTAGCTACATTCACTTTTTACCTATGTTTATTACAATATTTATAACTTCGATCTATTCTGTGAAAGATAAGGTGTTCTTACAACTCCTCTGGACTAACTTGTCTTTAATAACAACAACGTAAACACGAACAACAGATTTGAGAAGGGTCATATGCATGATCTTTTGCAAACTTGATGAACTCTTTCACTCCATCTTCATACTCTATTGTCAAATGATTGACATCCATATATTCTTTATTCATATCCATCCTATTTGATTTGGTGATATTAGTATCTAACAAAATAAATACAAAAAATATTGATATAATGTAATGGTTTTCATAATTCTATAAAAATCTAAACTTAAAATATTAAGAAAAATCTACAGTTCAAATGTCCTTTGAAAGCTATTTAAAAAATCACACTTGAAATCCCATTAAAAAAACCAACCATTTACACAAATTCCTCATTAAAATAACACACCCTTTTAAAAATAAATCAATCAGTTCCAAACACTCTTTCACAAAACCACAATTCCTTTTTTAAAGCATTCAAGACAACTTCATGATCCAACAATCTTAATAATTTAAAATGAGTGACCTCCCTCTAAGAAACATTTCAAAACACTTGAATAATTTTAAAAGAGACACTTACGAATTTTCACAGACATAGATCCCAACAGAGACACTTTATAAAATATACATAAAAAACACCTCGATTCATCCCAAATCAATTAGTGTTGAATGATTCCATCACATTATTCCAAAGGTAGGTGTAATAATAATAATTTCTATAAGCATTTTATATTGTGCTCCCCACCATTGGATATCCATTATCCATTCTTCCATTGTCCATTTATATCAATTATCCTTCACCATAACACCATAGTCCCAACGAATATGTTCTATAGTCAGTGACCACACTCACAACCATGAAACACTCGTGTTCCAGTTTACTACAAACACTACATTATCCCAATGATCCTTGGATCACAAAAAATCAATTGGTTTTACACCCCAAGAACAATGTATATGTATCTCACATGAAGTACTATTGGTTCCTTATTTTATAAATACACCTAAGAAAATCTATAAGCATGAACCCATTACATAATCAAAAATTTCTCAAGTGTCATTCCTTTCACACAAAGAATTTCTATATGCCACTCATCACTAGAAGAAACTATGTTACTTTTTCGATCCTTTTAAGTAAATCATGTCTAAAGTCAAAATAAGAAAATAACTATAGTACTAAACTAATAGATGGTATGATTTTCCATAGTCTATTTTAAAAAATCTTCAAAAAGACTTTATAAACGACATTACAAAGACTAGTCATTCTAAAATTCTTAACTAAACTCATATTAGTAACCTATAGAATCAAAGTGATGAGAGCATAATTATTAGTCTCAAAATAATTCTTACCTCTCCAAAACTCATTCACGAGGTTAACAACATCAATTCCCAAAATAGTCTAGAACCTTTTAAAGAAAATTTCATAAAGAAAATCTAGGTTTGGTACATTTGATGGATGCATCAACCTAAATGCCATGACCACTTCATAACATTGAATATAAATAGTTAATAATTCATTCATATACTTTTTTAAAGTTATAATAAAATAATAATTTATATATTTAGATATAAAATTATGATAAGAAGAAAATATTATTTGATAATCACTTGAATTATATCATTTTTCCCTTTGAAAGGATTCACCATAAAGTGCTTGAAGGTGGAAGGATTCATTACTTGTGTTGTTATGGTTATTTGACTAGGGTGTCTAGAAATCATCTCATGTAGCTTTGGATAGGTAGGGATAACAAAAGATATGTTACCTTATAACTCAATTTATCTCTTAATAAAAGTATCAATGTATTCCCCTATGAAGTAATATTTTCATCCAAAAAACATAAATTTCATGTAGTGTACTTATTTCATTTATATCATGCATTTATCCTTTATTGATCATTTTCCTCCGGGGGAGGTATTTTAAAAACCATGAGGTTACTGGAACTAGAAGGTAGATATTTGATGTAGCGACTTATCTATAGATTTAATTCTATGTTATGGTATATCAGGTTTGGGGATTTGTTTCAATTTAGGTATGTTCTGGACTTCCGCTATCTGGAAGTTTCAAGGGTTTAATTTATGTTTTGGGGGTTTAACATTAGTATTGTTGATTTTTACCAAATCTAACTAGTGGTATCAGGTATTTTTATTATTCTACTATCAGTTACCAAAAAGTGGTATTAAATCTTGGTTACATAATATATGGTGATTATTTATCAAGACTCGATATAAAGTCTTGGTTTCAAGACTAATAGGTTTCCTATAATGAAGTGGTTTTCTAAGATTTAGTGTAATTGCACTAGTAACAAAGTGGTGGTGCCATTGAAATGGGTAAGGTTTGGATTGATATTCAATGGCGGAGGATTCAAACTCTGGGGAAAAATTGTCTTCCTACTCTTAGAGAGTTCAAAAGTTACATTGATTTTGAATTAGTCAGAATCGAGGTGTTCAATAGAATGGGAAACCATGAGATGAAAGCATTAATATTTTTTAAAAGGTGTGTCCAAGAGAATATGGATCCAAGAGGGAAGAAGGACATGCCTCAATGACGTTGAGAATTAAAGGTGGATGTGTAGTAGAGGGAGGGATAAAGGAGTATGATTGGTCGAGGTTTTGGTGCAACAGTGGTTCTCGGTGAGAATGTATCAATGCCTAGAAAGTTAAGCATTTTGATCCATATCTAGGGAGATCATATTGATTCCTAGTAAGTGTGGGGATGTAATACCATACTAGGGAGAGTGTATCAATGTCTAGAAAGTACATGTCCTAGGTCCCGCCTAAGTAACTGGGGTTCTCATGATAAATAAAATGGAGGAGATCAAAATCAATCATGAAGTCAATCACATAAAATCTGAATGACATAAAAAACTATTCATCTCAACTCTAAATACCCTTCACAAAAACAATCCATTTTTACCCATGTATAACACATTCCAAAAGAAAACCAACCCACTTTATATAACCATCAAAATAAAAATATAATATAGTGAAAATGTTCCCAAATCAAAAATGCTTTTTATAAAGTTCCAACTAGGCCTTTGAGAATTCATTTATAACCAAAACATGATTTTTTAAAGAATTTTCAAAATGATCCTTAAATATTTCACCCAATTTTAACACATAAAATCCTTTTTTGGAGACAAAACACAATTCAAAACTTAATAAACAACTCCTTTAAATAATAAATGAATTAAATTCCAACATAAATATATCAAACATACATAACGGGGTGTCCAAAAATCATATAAGATATTATTACATATTACTAAATCAAATTAATATATAAGATTCATAAAATTATAACAAAAGAATACCAAAGTTCAATAACAATAAAACCCCCTTCAAAAAGTGGAATTAAATTAAGAAATAAAGTAGAATTCTTAATTTATTACTTGTAGAAAATGTTTCAAGGTCATTAGGTGGCTTTAAAAACTGTTTAAAAATATAAGTGCATGAAAAGGTATTATAAGGAATAAAAAAAAATGCTTGGAGTTAATTAGAAAGTGGTTCTAAAAATATATGGATAAATGAACTTTGGGAAACCCATTTAAGTTAACTTGAAGGTCACCTTGATAAGGAATCATTATGTCATCATTAAAACTAGCATAATTCAATATAATTTAGATGAATAAGGGGTTTAAAATACTCAATCACCCAAGGCATTTCAATTAAAAATAGTTTCATACAAAAAAATACCTAAAAAAAATTTAGATGATAAGAAACATTTGAATAAGTGAATAGAGTGTTGGTATTATGGATATCTTCTGATAAACCCAACAAATGACTAGAAAAAATTTAAAAAGTTTATAAAAAGTTATAAGTGAAAACCATATGAGAAACCTATAAATATGATCATTACAATGCATTCATACTTGGCATAACCTTTCCCATGTTCACACACACGCACACACATTCAGGGTATACGATCATGTTTCACTAGAGGACCACCAATTTATTTTCAAAAACCAACTAATATGCAATTAATTTAGTGAGAAAACAAGGACCACCAATGAACATGATCTTTAGGGGGGCATTTAGCCCATATAATTCACAACATCACCATTAAACAAAGGGAAAGAAGAAAAAACTCACCGCAGAGGTGTCGTTCAATGTGCGGTGGAGGTGCGTTCGTGGAAAAGGAGAGGTGCATAACGAAGGAGTCCTTTGGTGGAGGAGAGGCGACCAATAGAGGAGAGGTTCATGGAGGAGGATAGGCGCACGGTGGAGGTGTGGCGTGCGACAGAGGTGTGGCGCACAACGAAGGTGTGGCACATAGTGGAGGAGAGGTGCACGAAAGTCTGGTTCACGGTGGAGGAGAGGTGCACGATAGAGGAGTGGTTTTCAACAGAGGAGAGGCAGATGGAGAGGAGGAGGAGGAGGAGGAGGAGGCACAACGATAATGATCAGCTTTTGCGAGAGTTTGAGGGGTGCGAGGAAGGAGGAGAAAGTTATGGTTTTTTTATAAAACCCACTGAACGTTTTATCATCACTAGCTAAAAAGAACTGATAAAGACATGTTTTATCAGCGCTAAAATAGAAAGTACTGATAAAACATTTCTTTATCAGTACTTTTTTAACACTGATAAAGATAGACCTTTATCAGTGCTAAAAAGCATCGATAAAGATGTAATGTCTATAATTTATTTATATTATTATATATATTTATAAAATTATAAACATGATAAATGTATATTTATATTTATAAAATTTACAATTTAAATAATTATAAAATTATAATAAATACACTTATTATATTTATAATCTTAGAAATATATATAATAAATATATTAATTATATATATTTATAAGATTATAGATGTATATAACTATATTTCTTCTAATTTTATAATTATTTATATGAATATATATTTATTTATAATTATAATTATAAATGAATATATATATATATATATATTTATTTAAATAATTATAAAATTATAAAAAATTAATTTTTCTAATATTTATAATTTTATTAATATTAATATTTAATATATTTATTATAGTTTACATTTATTTAAATATATATGTATTTATTTATAACTATAAATATAAATATTTGTATTTATTTCTAAATATTTCTAAATATTTATTTAATTATATATAACATTATATATGAAAATAATAAATATATTTTTTATGAATTAATAATTATTTAAATAAATAAATAAATATTTATATTTATAACTAATAAATAAATATATATTTATTTTTAATTAAAAATTATAATAAATAAATTATTTATAGTTGTAATTATATATATATATATATAAATAAATAATTATAAAATTATAACAAATATATTTATAATTTTATAAATATATATAATTAATATATTTATTATAATTTTTTAATTATTTAAATATATATAAATTTATTTAGAATTATGTTTATAACTATTTGTATTTATTTATTGATATTTGTATATAAATATAAATAATTAATATATTTATTATAATTTTTTAATTACTTAAATATATCTATATTTATTTAGGAATTATAATTATAAATATTTGTATTTATTTATAAATATTTGTATATATTTAATTATATATTTATAACTTTATATGTAGTATAATAAATATATTTATTATAATTTTTTACATATATATATATATATTTATTGGTATAATTATAACTATAAATATATGTATTTATAAATATTTGTATATATTTATAAATATATATTTATATATATATATTTATACAATTATAATATATGTATTTATTGTAATTTTATAATTATTTAAATATATATAGTTACAATTATAATTACAAATAAATATATTTTAAAAGTATTTATATATACTTAAAATTTAATAATTATAAATATAATAAATATATTTATTCTTTAAATATATTTAATGTAATTTTATAAGTATTGAGAATATAATATAGTATATATATGGGTAACATGAATTAATCATATACACATATAATAAAATATACACAATAAAAAATGAGCCATCAATGAACAACATGAATAATAAGAATATTGTAATGTATAAATGAACATTCATGATGATGCATAACATATATGCATGAATGATCAATATATTAATTGACCAAATTCATTGGAAACACATATATATTTAATTATAATCTTATAATTTTTTTTAAAACATTATATATATTTTTGAATTATTAAAAAATATATTCTAATTACATACATGTGTTTTTTATTTAATATATACAAATAAACATTATTTTTGAATATAAATATAATAATTATATATAAATTATTATTGAAAACTTTTATCAGTGCAAAAACTAGCACCGATAAAAGGTAGATTTATCAGCACTTTTAGCTAGCATTGATAAAGGTCCCCCCCTTTATCAGTGCTTTCTGCTTAGCACTGATAAAACGAGGCACTTCTCTTGCCCCATTTTATGGTAGTGTGTCACCATTTTTGAATGTTGTATCCAATAGAAAGTTCAACCATGTGAATATCCAGATCATCAAGGGGAACATGTATCTCGATGCTTAGCTCATGAGCTACATGAATCCCCACTCTCACATGACCTTTTGGAAGTTGTTTGCAGTATAGAATATATCATTGGTTATTGTACAATATACCCATTTAAATATGGTGATGGGGGGATGCTGATAGATATAAATCACAATCATTTTCATCCTATAGAATATTAGTATAGGAAACATATTAGCGTCTACTTGATTCACATTTCAAAGAAACAATTATAAAAAAATTGATTACCTCTGGTAAGACAAACCTTTGAGGGGATGACTCACCTCAAATATGGGAGGGGATATTCATGCAGTAGTAGTTGTTGTGTTGTTTCTTCCCTTTGATGAATTCCCATAACATTCTCTAACAACTCAGATTTCCAATTAATTTTTTCTTATAGAGTAGTTATTTTTTCAACATCTCCTCCATTTTATTATCTTTATCCCCTTGTGCATTTCTTTTATCAAAATATGTCCAGGATGATACTCCAAAACCCACACCTCTGACACAACCATGTTGTTCTGACTACTTCAAGGCCACTGAAAATAGTCATTCATTGGGTACAACTGAGGATGATTCTTGTGTTTAAACTGGATAAAAAAATACAGGAAAATAAGTAATCATTTTTATGTAATACCAATTTAAAGCAGATTTTTTTTATTAGGTCATACTTACACATGATTCCCATACTTTTTGTGTTTTTTCATGTAATATTACTCTGTCTTTATTTACATGAGCCTCCTTCCATAGCACATGGTATGGGATGGAAGTGGCATTGGATTTTGATTCATCAATCCTCATACAAACAAAGGAACATAATTATGATGTTGTTTCATGCCATATAAAAGTATTACTGTAGATTTAAATTACATACCATTTTTTTTTCAAGTGAAGCGTACCCCATCCTTACTTTACGATAGAGATATGTTGGTTTTGATGCACACTACTTATTTTCAGCACTCATTTGATGTTTCATAAATTAAAAATTCTTAATAAAAGTGATTAATACATGTATTGTTAAGTAATGTATTTCCAATAAAAATGTACCTAAAAATATTCCTCCTCACAATGAATACTAAACACATTCCATGTTTCTTGGTTTATCATGTGTGGATACATCTGTGGTGAATTTAGGTTTACATTTCCTTCAACATCTCTGAGATGATGTTTCGTAAGAATTATCTGAAATCCTCTATAATCCTTTCTAGTGACCATTAATACAAATTTCATTCAACAATCATTTAGTATAAATTCACTCTTTAAGGAGTAATGAAGAGTAAATTAACGTTTCATTATTTTATTTTTTAGTAAAACAAATAAAGTATACCATAATGTTACCCTAATATCTTCCCAAATTAGCACCTTAACCACAAGAACAACATTGTGCCACATATCTACATCAATTGGAACATGCATTCGAGTGGTGACCCCAATGTAATTAATTAAAATGGTCTTATTGTGATTAACAGGCTGGCCATGTGCATTCCATTCAACCTCAAATTTTATGCCTCTACTTCTCACCTTAATATTTTTTAACACCATTTCTCTATGACTCTCTTGTATTTTTTGGACATAGGTTGCTTACCTCCTACCATTTCCTCACATTCAACATCATCAATATGTTATTCATTGGGATTGGTATCATCAACACGTGGAGAAACTTGTTGTTACTTTGTATTGGGAGCATAAACATGTTGAGAAACATATTTTCCCCCAAGATTAGGAGCATCAACATGTGTAGAATCGATCATCTGTATAAGTGGTTGAACATTTAATTTATATTATGTAAATAAAATAGTGATTATATAATAATATTAGGAAACACAATGTATATTACAAAAAAATATAACCTAATTATTGAAATCTATCTTTTTTCTTTAAAGGTTGAAGGGATTTTACCCCTCTATCAAGTATCCAAATCCCCTCATTGTGGTCTCCTATAAAATACAATACCTCGTTTACATTGGGGCCATTGTAAAATGATTGCGACAACCCAGTGAAAGGGTTATCCTTAGTTAAATTGACATTTGACCCTTCAGTGTTTTTGGTCGATAATAGAATAATCAACCACATTCTGTTTGTAGGAATCGATACATAAAATACTTATATGCCTGCGATTCAATTAAGAATAGTTCTTCCTTATACCCTTCCTTACTAAAATCTATTTTTACGAATCCCAATTCATCAATTTTTACTACACTCTTATTATCTACCCACCCGTATTGAAAAATAAGTACTTATAATGTTGCATAATCTAACTCCCATATTTGTTTGATGATACCAAAGTATGAAATATTTGCATAAATTGGTTTTTTATCCTTGATACCAAATACATACATCGCTTCAGATACAAGTGTAACTCCACTTTTTTTCATGGTACTAAAATCATCATGTTCCTTTGTATAAAATGTATAACCATTAATTACATAACCATTATAAGATAACACATGAAAACTTGGTCCTATGACAAGCCATCAAAGTCATTTTGAAATTTAATTTGGATTTATAATTGACTCCTTAAAAATATAGTCTCAAAACCATCCTATAAACTATCGATTATGTGTATTTGATATCTATATTTCAGTCCTTGATGGATTCAAATGACTAAAAATTTCATCGTGGTTTTCAATATATGGCACTACCTATAAGATGTTATATAAAATGTAAAGGTGTTCCTACTCCCAAGACGTAATAGTAATTGCAACAAAATCTATTCAAAAAAATCCTTCACCCACAAGCCACTTGGTGTTACAATATTTTGGTAGACCAATGCTTTCCACATCATATAGGTAGTATGTACATAATTCTGTATATTCCTTAAAAATATATCACTCCACAATAAAAACTTATTACCAACTTTTATTTTTTACACACACTTTCAAAATATTCATATACAATTCCATGGGTTACATCCATTGATAATGTACAATACCACATAGTCATATCTCTCTAACCAAGTGAACCATCATACTCAAAAATGGTGGTGTAAAAAAATCTATAATTCACATAATATGACACAAATTTCCATTTTCATAGTTAGTAATTTTACAAGTTTTATAACTTTAATACATATAAATTTGAAAAATAAACAAATCTTGGTTAATATATGATAGACATTCTTATGTAAAATGAAACTTAAAGATACATGCATTAGATCTTGCATAAAAACATGATAGTCAAGTGATTTCAACCCCTTTAACTTTAAATCAATCATTGACACAACTTTTTTTGGTATTTGATGAATACCCCTATGAAACCTTTAAATTATTCAGGAAGTTTCAAAATTGATATATCTTTTTCCTGAAAAGATTGTAAGAAATTGGAGGAAGAAAATTCTATCTTTCACCCCCACTTTCACCAAATATCCCAATATCCCCATGTTAATCATGTCAAACCCAGCCTTAATTTCATCCTTTGTTTGGTTAGGTGCATTTAGTAACATACCAATTAAACTATCACATACATTTTTTTCTCCAAATTTATGACATCAAGAAAATGTCTGATATAGTACGAAAATTAAAAAAAGATCTTTTTTCCAACAGGTTTTTATAAGGTTTTTTGAAGAAGGTTTATCAAAAGTGGGGGCTATATCCTTTACCTTATCAAATAGCTGATCACTTGTTAATGAAGATGGTATTATACCTTCTTTTAAATGATGTCATCCAAGAATGATATTTATGTTTTCGAGGTAGAAATATATGATGTCTGAATGTTTCAACCTAACTGAGTGTGTACCTTGTTCACAAATGGGACACCCTTGAATTCCTTTAAGGCTATATCCTAAAAAATTTCTATAAGAAGAAAAGTCATTTATCATCCCGTACAACATGAATCTCAATAAGAAATATTTATTTCTGTAAGTATCATACAAATTAACACCTGAATCCCACATTAATTTAAAATCTTTGATCAATTGATCTAAATAAACATCAATAACATTACCTAGTGGTTTTGGTGTTGATATAAGAAGAGACAACATAATGTATTTTTTCTTCATGCATAACCATTATGGAAAGTTATAATTTACTAATATAACTGACCATGTATTGTGATTGCTTATTTTTAAACCAAAATGATTCACTCTATCTGTAGATAACACAAGAAATTTTTTTCTCATATCGTTTTCAAATTCAGGATACTCATGATCAATTTTATTTCCCGGAGGAGAGTCTGCTAGGTGATGATGTTTTCCATATTGATTTCTTATATATGTGTGCCACACCAATTTACTTGTAGTATCCTCACTTATATATATGCACTTAAACCTTGTAATTATTGGAAAGTACCATACAACTTTCAAAGGACTTGATTCATATTTCTTGAATCGAGACACACTACACTTTGAACATTTTTTAATTTATTCATGGTCCTTGAGAAACAATATACAATCATTTGGGAAAACATGTATTATTTCATAGATCATACCCATTGAACATAACATTTGTTTAACATTATATGTTCAGTAAGGAATCTCATTATCTTCTAGTAGCATATCATTCAAGAGAACAAGTAGTTTAGTAAAGCTGGTGTCACTCCATCCATTTCCATCTTTTACATTATAAAGATTCAGTATGGATCACAATGTTGTATATTTAGTACAACCAGCATATAATGACATCTTTTCACAACTCTTTAACTTATGAAATAGTTTTTGAAAATCATGAATTTTATATTCAACTATTATTTTCATTTCCTCAATACAATATTCATCACCATTCACACCTCTAATCATATCATCAATACGGTCTTTGTATGATCCCAGAATTCATGGAGGTATGTACTTGATTAAATTTTAGTTTCAATCATATAATTTTGGTTAATGAAATGTTTACCAGGGGTATGAGGGGCGTCGGGGGTGTTCTGGGGGTTCAGGGCATGAAATGAAGGAAAATCGGGCCAACATGTACAAGGTTCATGGTTTGCACATGGTTAAGTAAACTGTGTATCTTTCCTAGGAAAACCATGAAAATTTGGACAATGAAATTATACACGTTTGTCACATAGTTAGTTAAACCCTGTAGAGATCCCCAGGTAACCATGTGACATCAATCCCCTTAGACAGTAGCTTGAGCACATTTTGCGCACAGTTTGTGCATGGTTTGACAAATCGTGTGGGTAAACTATGCGCCCCATTAAAAGTTGAAAAATTTACAGTTTTTCTATATTGTTATTTTAAGAATCTCACCCAATTTTCTCCCCCACTTCCTCCCTTTCAACCCAAGTGAAAAACTCAAGTGAACCAATCTTCCCAAGGACCAATCTCCCTCATTTATAGGCCATTTGGATCACCATTGGTTACGGATCGAAGCTCCAAGTAAGTCTAATCATCCTCTTGCTTCCTTTCTCCAGATTAGGGCTTGTTGTTTCTCCCATATTCTTCTAAAGCCTTTAAACCCTATTTTTCTAGTTGAATCTTGGTTGAGGCTTCAATGAGTGTTTTAATATGTATCTAAGGCTATGACTAAGAGTGCGTTCATTAAAAGATTTTTGATAGGTGGTATATAAGTATTATCCCATAGTTTTGATGTAGATTCGTGCATTCATGTGGTGCCCTTGGTTCCATTTTGTTGTGTTTTTGGTGTCGTTAGGGAGATTTGGTTAAATGGGTGTCTAATTGATGAATTAAACCCCTCATGATCCCCATGGGATACATTGAGGATGATTGACCTATTTAGGGATACCCATGGGGTATGCTAACCTTCTCGAAAGGGTTAACAAAAATGTTGAGTATGGAATTAACATGTGATTAAGTAGAGACCATGATGAAAATTATGGTTGGTTAATTTG
This sequence comes from Viscum album, assembly GCA_963277665.1. Lineage (NCBI taxonomy): Eukaryota > Viridiplantae > Streptophyta > Magnoliopsida > Santalales > Viscaceae > Viscum > Viscum album. The sequence continues at coordinate 138,242,597 of OY728147.1, read as the reverse complement.
ATAATTAAGAACTGGATATTGATAGTTAGGTTGGACATGGATAATGGCATAAAGGGTGTTGGGTTTGACATGAACATGGGTTAAATGAAATTACTGGGAATGTACCAAATGGTTGGTGATTTTCACTTAAAATACTTAATAAGGATAATTTATGGGAAATGATGAATGGAATAAGTGAATTAACATATGGGTTAATTGAATTAATTGAGATTGTGTCAAATGGATTGTGAATTATGTTTAAATTCCTAAGAGGTTTAGTGCATATGAACTAATGATTATGGTAAATAGGTAGTGGAAAGTGAATTGAGAAATATGTTAAATGGGTTGATAAGAGATTAATTGAATATGAAAAATGGGTTGGAGAATGATAATGGGAATTTGGGTTCAATGGGCCAAGTAAAGTAAATGGTAAATGTGTTAATGGGTTATGGCAGGATATCAATTCCCATGTTGTTTTTTATGGATTGTGATTGATATGTGTATTTATTGTGAATGGTTTGTGATATGGTATGTGGTTAATGGATTTATAAAAATCATGTGCACATGGCTTGGTAGTGTGGGGTATTGACTGGGGCTCTATGCCCATAGTGTAACGACCTAGACCCAGCCAGCCACCTGAACAGTGGCGAATGGGTCGGATGTCACTACCTTAGGCACACCTCCCATGAATGCCAAAGGCTGTCAACTAGCAGCAAGGGTCTGAATAGGTATAGTGGGGAGGCTATACCCTCTCGGAGGATCATAGTAAGGGTACTGGTCCGAGTATAATAGTAAAGATGCAGTGGAAAGAAAGACTCAGCAGACTCGAACCAGACCCACAGAGCGAAAGCATAAACAACATAGATAAACAGTGTAAGAAATATAGAAAACAACTGCAGTTGAAAGTAAATAGAAAAACATGCCAGCAATCAACTACAACAACTACTTTAAACAACCAAGCATGCATCCAAAGCAGGTCATACACAACTGAATATAAAAAGGGTGCCAATGGCTAACCAACAACAGTTACATAACAAATAAGCATGCTAATACAGGAAAGAAATAAAAACAAGTAAACCCCAGCTAAACATGACCTAAAGGTCCATACCATCTCCATGCAACAACTAACGTAACCCAACACCTGAAGCTGGCCTCTTTCCTACATGTAAATCCATAAAGTCTACATGCGTCCCTAAGGGCCCGTGTAGGGTGTGAGAAAAATCTCAGTAGGATACCACCCAACGGTGCGTACCAAATATATGTGTTTAAGCAGCCATGCATTTAAAAGGAAAGCATGAAACAATACAATGCACAAATAAACACAAACTCCACTGGTGCTCAATAGCCACCATGGAGTGTTACCTGCTTCAGCCAACGCCGAAATCTCTGTTGTGTAACTTGGCACCATGTGCCACCTGACACCTCGTGTCCCAAGTACTGACGTCCCGAAGGCAAGCCCAAAAATAGTAAACCGGCACCATGTGCCTCCTGAAACCTCGTGCCTCAAGTATCAACATCTCGAAGGCATGCCCAAGAATAGTAACCCGACACCATGTGCCTCCTGACACCTTGTGTCTTAAGTACCGACATCTCGAAGGCACACCCAAGAATAGTAACCCGACACCATGTGCCTCCTGACACCTCATGCCTCAAGTACCGACGTCCCGAAGGCACGCCCATCTCCTGAAGGCTCCTCACCTCCCACGTGGTTTTCTACGACAATCACCCCCAACCAAATTACCTAACCGCAACTACAGGGGCCTCTACCCACACAAGTGGTCAAAACCACCTCATCACGGAGTATCTCTGTGTGCACACTACTCAAAGTCCCGGTGAGCAGTAATCACCAAAAATAGTCCTAAGAAACCAACACATCAGACACCTCGTGTCCCTGTGACCATGTTTCTCAAGTCCGATGGCATCGCCATCCTAGTATTCTGGGCCATGCCCAACCTGACAGTCGTACTGCCTCAATCTGACGTCCATGACGCCCAATCCTATGGTCAAAACCACCCAAAGTAACCCGGGAAAAGCCCCAACCTGTGATCAGCATCACTCTAGCGTAACCGGTCCAAGCCCAACACAACCAAAAAGGGTCCAACAGATGCAATTCAGTAATTGAATATATAACATATTTAACCAGAAAACATAACCAGGAAAAACCAACTAAACAGTCGAATTGCACTATACCAGGTGCTGTCCCATACCAGCCCTGAGGTCTTAAATGCCTCCAACAATTATAACAGGCTTTAATAAATTAAAATAAACATTTTAACACTTTAATATTTCAGTTAAAACCATTTTGGTGTTCCCCGACCAAAATGACTTGATGAGCAACGACCCCTCACCCATCCCCGCTCACGCAAACTGGTAACCAGGCATACCCAAAGGCATCCCAGTGGTCCCATAAGCAATACATTATGAAAAATCAGATAAAACGGATCCCGCTCAAAATACCCGAACACGCGCCGAAGGCCGCGTCACCCAAACAACCACGAAAACACAAAATGAGATATGCACCACCTACCTGAGACTCGCACGATGTTAATCCTCCGGTAACACCCGCCAATTCGTTCTAAAACGCGGTAAATCTACAAAAGATTCAAAACCGCTCAAAGGGATATAACTTATTCTAGAATGAAAATCAGACAAAACAGACAAATAGGAATCGAGGCCTTACCGAGGGGGTTCCAACGCATCCAACCGAGGTCAGATATGACTTCAGACGAAGAACCGGGAAGCAATTGAAGGTTCAGACGGCTTGGTTCGCGTATCCGGGCTGAGGGTATGAGGTTCTGCCTCAATATGAGGCTACTGCCCATTTTAAACGAAAAAATAAAGTACACGACGTGTACTTTAGGACTACATGCCGTGTATATTTCATTTAACTATTCAAAAGGCGGATGATTCTGCCAACTTACTTTCTGAACCTACCGACATGAGTACACAGCGTGTACCTCTGGGTACACGGCATGTACCGGGTTTCTATTCTCTTCCTCGCTGACATACCCACACGCCATGTATATCCCTCATACATGGCTAAACTACACGGCGTGTCCAAAGGGAACACGGTGTGTCCCTGGTTCTACCCGGCCAACGGCCTACACGCCATGTATGGCCTCACACGGTCGGGGGATATACACGGCGTGTTCAAAACTACACGCCATGTAGTAAGAAACTACTACACGGTCATCACACGACATGTACTCAGCGAGCACACGACCGACACTCGCTAACCACATACACGGCGTGTACTCAAAAGTACACGGCATGTAATCTGGAAATTTCCAGAAACTTATCATTTCCTCCAGTTTCCTCAGAAACCAGTCAAAAATTCAAACAGGGTCGGGATTTTGACCTGTTCTGAAAACTCGGGTTCTTACAAACTCCCCACCTTAACATAGCTCATCCCCGAGCTACCAAAAAAAACCAGGAGATGGCACCAAACACACCTATCCCAGTTAAACAACCCAGACTACCCCGGTCTCAAATGTCCCGACTAAATTCCTCAAGGGGGCTCCCCACCTTAGGAATCGCCTTACCCGGTCTCAACCCAACAAAACGTAAAGAAAACAGGGTTTACTAACCTTTTTTACAGAAGTAAAATCCTTCCGTGACGCATCGTCACCCCTGCACCTCATTGGTGCTCCTGTGTTGCTTCCGACACCCAAAGTATCCCGCACCACATCGGTGTCTGCCTCTATGAGGTCCTGGTGCCTAGCACCTCAAGTAACCCACATTCATGATGCCCTGATGCCCATGACACCTCATGTAACCCACATCCACGATGCCCCAATGCCCACAACACCTCAAGTAACCCGAATCCACGATGCCCCGATGCCCACGACACCTCAAGTAACCCGCATCCACGATGCCCTGATGCCACGCATCTCATACACACATATATATATATCACGCACTCGAGATGGTGTTAACCCACTGACTAGAATCTAGTCAGTCCACAAAGATATTGTGCACCTCGTGCACTCAAAACATACATAACTCTACAGGTCATGCCAAAAAGGAAACATGGAGATCACGGTCACACCGTGGTGTACCTCTAACTGTCATCTGCTCACCGGCCTACCCAGCCTCTGGAAGCTCCACAGCATGCACCTGGCCTGAAACACGACTGCCTAACGCCTGACCTCCCTGTGATGCTACTCTAGTCACCGACCACTGACCCCTCATCTGGGTCCCACCGTCTCTGTCACGACCTCCACGCATAGCTGAACCTCGACTACCCTCTCCGGGTACCGATCCCAAACCAACTCCAAACGCTGTAGTCTGTCCTGGTCCCTGCCTGCCGGCTATCTGTGAAGGCTGCTTGCAAAACCTCTCCAGATGCTCGTCCTATCCACATGCCCGACACTCCTTCGGAGTCCTATCACACTGCACCCGAACATGCCCCGACTGTCCACACTGGAAGCAAATCACCGAAGAACTCCCACGAGGTGGTTTAGCTGAATCCCTGGCCTGATTGCCCTGCTGGAACTCTTCCCGTCCTCGCTTATGGATGTCTGAGCCATCACCTAAAGCTATCGTCCTGCCCAAGTGAGATTTCTCTCTCTAGTTTCCCTCGACGATGAGTGCCTGATTCACCACCTTAGAGAAAGAAACCATCCTGAAGATGTTCACCTGGACCCGGATGGCATGTCGTAAGCCATCCTCGAAGCGCCTCACCCTAGCTACATCATAAATCACCATACCAGGTGCAAAGTGAGACAACTCTGTGAAAGTAGATGCGTAGTCCATGACAGACATGTCCCCCTACTGAAGGCTCAAGAACTCCCGAGCTCTCTCTGCCCTCAGTGTATCTGGGTAGAAGTGCTCAAAGAACATGTCCTCGAAGTCCTTCCATGCCAGTCCCTCGTGCCTATGAGCTTGAACCTGTACGTCCCACCAACGCTTCGCCGGTCCTCTCAACATATACATCACCAGTTTGACCCTCCACCCTGGAGGCTCCTCAAGCTGCTCAAATATCATCTGCATACTCTCTATCCAGTTCTCAGCCGCCTGCGGACCACCCCCACCCTGAAAGAGAGGCGGGTGCTGTGACTGGAACTCCCGCATCAGATACGCCATAGATGGCTCTGCACCCTGCGCGCCTCTGTCAATCCCCTGCAAGATGCGTGCCAGGCTCGCTCGGAGCTGCTCATCGAGCCACAACCCAAACGATGCCAAACCCGACTGCTATCCTGCCTGCACTGGATCCTAAGCCTGATCCTGTACCTGGGCCTGTACCTGCGGCTCGTGCTCTACCTGTACTGAATTATGACCCTGATCCTGCGGCACTGTACCATCTCTTGCCTGATGCTCCATCGAGTCGTGAAGGAGTAACCCACTGAATACCATAAATGGCCAGACAAACCATACATATATACAACAATATATTCTTCGCAGATAAGGAAAGCAGTAAAAGGCAGTGCATAACAACTACCCTTAATCCCCCTTACTTCAACCCATGCCCCACGGCATCCAGACCACATGGACTCCTTACCCTCTCAACAGAGCCAAGTATCAAAAGTACCTTGGGCCATGCCCGTCCTGACAAATCACGTTGCCTCAAACCGACGACCGAGTCACCCAATCCTGACAGTTACACTACCGCAGTCATAGTACCTTTCTGCTCTCATAGGAGTCAGACCCACATATCCTCCACATGCAATTTTACAAAATACAAAGCATGGCATACACATTGCAATAAACAGGCAATTCTATCAGGAATTTCACCAATTTACATTTCAAAACAGATAAAGCATGGCAATTGATTTGTTTTATTCACATGGTATTATCACTTCAAAAAGCATACCTGCAATTATGAAATTGAAATACCCTAAAGATGTGCCTATCAAAGCCAAGCAAACAAGCCTCACCATACCGGGCCAAGGTCCAAATCTCCCTTACCATACCGGTCAAGGGTCACATATCACAATCAACAACATCACACATCAAGTGATCCACCGAGGTGGAAATCATATAAACTGTAATCTAAGTAAAAGAAAACAACAATTCCCACCCATGGAAACTTGGTCCATCCCTCGTACCTGGGGCTGCAGGCACCCAAGCACAAGCTAGGAACCCAGTTCCAGTAAAAACCTATCTCCAGTTTACCATATCCCAAATAGTAAAACCAGCAGAAATAAAAGAGAAGTCTCAATCTCATTAGTAGCCAGAAAAACACTACTACTAAATCCTTGTCAAGAACTCCTTTGATACCACTTTGTAACGACCCGAACCCGGCCAACCATCCGAACAGTGGCGAACGAGTCGGGTGTCACTAACTTAGGCGCACCTTCCCTAAATGCCAAAGGCTGCCGACTAGCAGTGAGGGTCTGAATATGTATAGTGGGGAGGCTATACCCTCTCGGAGGATAATAGTAAGGGTACTGTTCCGAGTATAACAGTAAAGATGCAGCAGAAAGAAAGACTCAGTAGACTCGAACCAGACCCACAGAGCGGAAGCATAAACAACATAGATAAATAGCGGAAGCATTATAGAAAACAACTGCAGTGGAAAGTAAACAGAACAACATGCCAGAAATCAACTGCAACAACTACTGTAAACAACCAAGCATGTATCCAAGGCAGGTCATACACAACTGAATATAAAAAGGGCGCCAATGGATAACCAACAGTAGCTACATAACAAATAAGAATTCTAATACAGGAAAGAAAGCAAAACAAGTAAACCCCAACTAGGCATGACCTCAAGGTCCATACCATCTCCATGCAACAACTAACGTAACCCAGCACCTGAAGCTGGCCTCTTTTCTGTACGTAAATCCATAAAGTCCGCACGCGTCCCGAAGGGCCCATGCAGGGTGTGAGAAAAATCTCAGTAGGATACCACCCAACGGTGCGTACCAAATATACGTGTTTAAGAAGTCATGCATTTACAAGGAAAGCAGGAAACAGTACAATGCACAAATAAACACAAACTCCACTGGTGCTCAACAACCACCACGAAGTGTCACCTGTTTCAGCCAACGCCGGAATATCTGTCGTGTAACTCAGCACCATGTGCCACCTGACACCTCATGTCCCAAGTATCGACGTCCCGAAGGCACACCCAAAAATAGTAACCCGGCACCATGTGCCTCCTGACACCCCGTGCCTCAAGTACTGACATCCCGAAGGCATGCTCAAGAATAGTAACCCGACACCATGTGCCTCCTGACACCTTGTGTCTCAAGTACCGATGTCCCGAAGGCACGCCCAAGAATAGTAACTCGGCACCATGTGCCTCCTGACACCTCGTGCCTCAAGTACCGATGTCCCGAAGGCACGCCCATCTCCTGAAGGCTCCTCACCTCCCATGTGGCTTTCTACGGCAAGCACCCCAACCAAATTACCTAACCGCAACTACAAGGGCCTCTACCCACACGAGTGGTCAAAACCACCTCATCACGGAGTATCTCTGTGTGCACACTACTCAAAGTCCCAGTGAGCGGTAATCACCAAAAATAGTCCTAATCCACCAACACATGTGACACCTCGTGTCCCTGCGACCATGTCGCTCAAGTCTGATGGCATCGCCATCCTAGTATCTCGGGCCATGCCCAACCTGACAGTCGTACTACCTCAAGCCAACATCCATGACGCCCAATCCCGTGGTCAAAACCACCGAAAGTAACCCAGGAAAAGCCCCAACCTGTGATCAGCATCACTCTAGCGTAACCGGGCCAAGCCCAACACAACCAAAAAGGGTCCATCAGATGCAATTCAACAATTGCATATATAAAATATTTAACCAGAAAACATAACCAGGAAAAACCAACTAAATAGTCGAATTGCACTATACCAGGTACTGTCCCATACCAGCACCGAGGTCTTAAATGCCTCCAACAATTATAACAGGCTTTAATAAATTAAAGTAAATAGTTTAACAATTTAATATTTCAATTAAAACCATTTTGGCGTTCCCCGGCCAAAATGCCCCGATGAGAAACGACCCCTCACCCGGCCCCGCTCACGCAAACTAGTAACCGAGCATGCCCAAAGGCATCCCAGTGGTCCCATAAGAAATACAGTATGAAAAAGCAGATAAAACGTATCCCACTCAAAATACCCGAACACGCGCCGAAGGCCGCGTCACCCAAACAACCACAAAAACACAAAATGAGGTATGCACCACCTACCTGAGACTCGCACAATGCTACTCCTTTGGTAACACCTGCCAATTCGGTCTAAAACGCAGTAAATCTACAAAAGATTCAAAACTGATCAAAGGGATATAACTCGTTCTAGAACGAAAATCAGACAAAACGGCCAAAGAGGAATCAAGGCCTTACCGAGGGGGTTCCAACGCATCCAACCGAGGTCGGATCTTTCTTCGGATGAAGAAGTGGGAAGCAATTGAAGGTTCGGCCAGCTTAGTTCATGTATCCGGGCGGAGGGTATGAGTTTCTACCTCAATACGAGGATACTGCCCGTTTTAAGAGAAAAAAATAAAGTACACGACATGTACTTTAGGACTACACGCTGTGTATATTTCATTTAACTGTTCAAAAGATGGCTGATTCCGCCGACTTACTTTCTGAACCTGCCGATATGAGTACACAGCGTGTACCTCTGGGTACACGGCGTGTACCAGGTTCCTATTATCTTCCTCACCGACATACCCACATGCCATGTATATCCCTCATACATGGCTAGACTACACGGTGTGTCCAAAGGGAACACGGCGTGTCCCTGGTTCTACCTGGCCAACGGCCTACATGCCATGTATGGCCTCACACGGTTGGGGGGTATACACGGCGTGTTCAAAACTATATGCCGTGTAGTAAGAAACTACTACACAGTCATCACACGACATGTACTCGGCGAGCACACAACCGACACTCGCTAACCACATACACGACGTGTACTCAAAAGTACAAGGCGTGTAATCTAGAAATTTCCAAAAACTTAGCATTTCCTCCAGTTTCCTCAGAAACCAGTCAAAAATTCAAAACAGGTTTGGGATTTTGACCTGTTCTGAAAGACCGGGTTCTTACACACAGGTCGAGTTAGATCAAGGATCTAAACTCCATCCCACAATGAACGAGTTAGGGAAGGGGACAAAGTTCTATTCCCCTAATAGGTTCATTCCACCTGGACTGAGGCTTTGAGGTGAGGGTAATGTATTTATTGTGATGTGTTTATCCCTAGTGAGATAGGGACTTGACGTAGTCCCTTATGTTTATTGTTTGACTGCCATGGATCCTTATGTGATTGATGTAAATTCCTAACCCATGTAATTAAAAATGAAAATGAATTAAGTAATATGGTATAAATGAAATAAATGGTAATAATGTTAGAAATGGTTTAAGTATAGATTGTTAACTAACAGAACCCGAGTTGTATTTTGTTTAATTTTCATTTATTTAGTATTTTCATGCACTATATATTTATACTGGATATTTTGTAGACACTGTTGGTGGTGGACTACTAAGTTATTCTCACACCCTGCTCGGTCTTCCATTGGGCACCAGAGAAGATTTTATGTTTGCAGGTCAGAACAAGGGAAAGGGCCCTATGCTAGAGAGTTAAGTTGGGTTTGGGATGTGCACAGATGAGGATATAGACTTGGAGTCAATGCCCACATAGGGAATTTGGTCATCTTTATTTTGGGTTTCCTACATTTTTGGAAATGTTAGCATGACATGACATAATTATTATTGGTTTGTGGTTTGTACCAAGTTTTGGGGAGATGATTGATTATGAAAGTTAATTGGTTATTGCATATTGTTTCTGCTATTTATATTGTTATATACTATGTCTTAGTTTGGTAAAGAGGGTATAATTTCCCCATGTTACTTATTAGACCCTTGCTGTAAGTTTTCAACCTCTAGAATATGGGGAGGTATGCTTGAGTTCATGTGGCAACCCGTCTCAGAGCACAATTTAGTGGCTTCCAAGTTGGGGATGTTACAATATTCATCATTGTTCACAATTGTAATCATATCGGGTGATTCATAAAACACAATGTTATCCTAGTCACTAGCTATAATTAGTTCTTCCCCGTGTTTAGTCTAACATTTATAAATTTGATCTATTCCGTGAAAAATGAAGTGTTCTTTCAACTCCTATGAACCAATTAGTTTTGAATAACAATAATGTAAACACAAAAAAAGGATTTGAGAAGGGTTATATGTACATTTTTTTGGAAACTTGATGAAATCTTTCACCTCATCCTCATACTCTTTTTTATACAATTGACATCCATCCATTTTCAATTTGTATCCATCCTATTTGATTCAGTGATATTCATATTTAACAAAATAAATATATACACAAAAAGTATGAGCATAGAACCCTAAAAGGATATTCTTTACACACACACACATATAGTCATCATATTTGATATAAATTGTCATTGTGTCACCAACTTGTTAGAACATATATATAAAGACTAATAATTATATAAATTTAAAGTATTATAACACTCATTTTTTTTATTACAAGTCACATATCATAAATCATTCTTTTTTTTAAATGGATTCATCAAGGGAGATATTTCACTCCTTATCACTATCAATGTTCACAAGAAGCTTATGGATTTCTATAACTCGATAATAATTAGGTAATATATAATTAGATTTCACTATCAAAACATATATCAAAACAAATTACTTATTTTTCACAATGTTTCTACAGTGTTTGAAACAAAGTAATCACATTGATTATGGTTATTACATTTGTAAATTTATGAAAGATATCACATTCAAATTCTTCATTTGGAAATAATAAAAATAAAATTTTAACATGCTATGGGATTTTGAAAATAGTCAAGATTACATGTATATTGGAAAAAAATGAATGATTTAACCAAAATAACACAAATGTTAAAATTTTAAAACCATAAAAATGATGTATTTAATCACAAAAATAATTTTAAAGGGTAATGGAATTCACAAAAATAAACAACCTTGTTTAAAAATATTAGGTGAATTATACTAATTATAATGTGAAATTTTAATTGATTTTAATTCCAAATATTCCTGCAAATTTTCATTAGTTTATCACATTTTTTTGGTTTTTTAGAATATTTTGGAGTTAAATTGTTCAATGGATTAATTTAATTCTTTATATTATTTTATTAAATTGAGAATTGATTTTGGTATATGCACACACTTAAAAATGAAATTTTCATTGATGTTTAGGTGTAAAGCTTACCTATATATTGTTTATAAGGAATTTCATGGGTCGTGGATGATTAAAATTTCAAACCTACACTTGTGTGTGATTAAAGTGAGTTCGGTTGACTCACATCATATTAAACACACTCTCAACAATTATGTGAGATTCACTTATGATATTTAATCACATTTCTAAGGATCATGTGAGATTAAAAGGAAGATAAAATCAAAAAAAAATCATACAAAACACATGAAAGATCACATGAGATTCATTAAAAACAAATTTATAATTTCTTACCTTCGGGTTTGAGGTTCGATTTGTCCAAAATGACCGACTTCGGCTACAATAGACCCTGGGTTCCATAAGAGGTTGAGTGCGCTATGAGAAAGACACAACCTACAAGGGTTATTTTATAAAGAGGGAAAATCGTTTTATCTGCGCTTACTGAAAAGTGTTGATAAATACTACTTTTATCAGTGTTTTCTTAGCAATGATAAATCATAACTTTTATCAGCGCTACAAAAGTTCCAAAAAAAGTAGTATTTTTCAGAACTATGTCTTATCGCTGATAAAATAAACTTTTATCAACTCTTAAACTAGCACTGAAAAATATTAAAAAAAAAGAATAAATAAATAATATTAATTATATGAATAATAAAAGTATTAAAAATGAAATATACTAACTATTTAAATTACAAAAATATTAAAAAATGCATTTAAATGAATTAATTATATAAATCAAAAACATATTGAAAATATTAAAACTTAATAAATAAATATGTATAAATAAATATTAAAAAATGAATAAATTTTGAAAATATTAAAAGGTAATAAATAATTTTGAATGGGTGAATATTAAAAATGAATAAATAAATTTGAATAAATTAGATATTAAAAAAAGCGAATTCATAACATTAATTATATAACTTACAAGCACATAAAAAATGAATAAAATGAATAAATGAAAATAATTAATTATATGAATAAAAAAATATTAAAAAGAAATAATAATAACTATTTAAATTAAAAATTTATTAAAAATGCATTTAAATAACTAAATTATATAAATTTCAAACACATTAAAAATGTTAAAACTTAATAAAAAAAAATGAATAAATATTATTCATATAAATTACAAACATATAGAAAATATTAAAACATAGTAAATAAATATATATAAATAAATATTATAAAATGATTAAATTCCAAAAAATATAAAAATTAATAAATATTAAAAAATGAATAAATAATATTAAATGAAAGAATATTAAAAATTAATAAATAAAATTTAATATATAACAAAACTATTTAAAAAATGAATTCATAAGACTAATTACATGAATTGTAAACACATACAAAAATGAAGAAAAAGAAAAAATTAAATAATATAAATAATATAAATAAAAAAATTATTAAAAATGAATTATATTAACTATTTAAATTATAAAAGAATTAAAAAATGATTTTAAATAAATTAATTATATAAATTTCAAACATTTTAAAAATATTACAACTTAATAAATAAAATTGAATAAATATTAATCATATAAATTTAAAACATATTTAAAATATTAAAACTTGAAAATAATTATTTATAAATAAATATTAAAAAATGAATAAATTCAAAAACTGTTAAAAATTAATAAATAATAAAAATGGATAAATAATATTAAATGAAAGAATATTAGAAATGATTAAATAAAATTGAGTAAATTACAAAAAATATTTAAAAAAGTGAATTCTTAACATTAATTGCATTAATTACAGACACATACAAAATGAATAAAAATGAATAAATAGATAATATTAATTTTATAAATAAAAAAATTATTTGAAATGAATTATATTGACTATATAAAAATATTAAAATAAAAACACATTTATAGGAATTAATTATATACATTTCAAACATATTAAACATATTAAAACTTAATAAATTCAAATAAATAAATATTAATCATATAAATTACAAACATATTGAAAATATTCAAATTTAGTAAATAAATATGTATAAATTTTAAAAAATGAATAAATTCCAAAATTATTAAAAATTAATAAATATCAAAAATGAAAAAAATGTTAAATTAAATAATATTAAAAATGAATAAATAAAATTAAATAAATTACAAAAAATATGACAAAAAAACGTGAATTCATAACATTACTCACATGGATTGCAAACACATAAAAAATGAATAAATAAATAATAATATCATTGATAATTATTCATGCATGTATTATATGGATTGTATATAAAAAATATAATTAATTATTAACCTTTATAATTTTTAATAATAATTACAAATATTATTATTTAATTAAATTTATAAATATTTAAAAATGTATAAATAACTATAAAAATTGAATATATTAAAAAAATATTAAATGAATATATATTGAAAATGAATAAATATTAAAACTGAATAAATTAAAAAAATACTAAAAATAGAGAAATATTAAAAATGAATAAATAATATTAAATCAATAAACAAACATGCACATACACATATACATACGAATAAATATACATGTACAAATACATATATTTATATATGCATATATATTATATATACTAATCCTGGGTGTATTCGGCCTTACGTGTCATCGCAGTAGCCTCCCATGTCACCCCAAATTGGTTTCCCCGCTCCAAAATCGTGACTATCTCCCTCCCCTGCTCGCGTTTTTCCTCCGCACCATCTAGGATTCCACCACTTGAGTTCTCCCTTCACCGCTTGTGTTTTCCCTCCACACCTGTTGGGGTTTCCGTCGCTCGTGTTCTCCCTCCGCCGCTTGCATTTTCGCCTCCATCTCAGCCTAAGGCCTCCGCCTGCATCACCTCCGTCCTCCTTTCCTACTCCATCTGCTCCGTCTCCTCATACACCTCCTTCACACCTTCTATGGTTTTAGACTCCACCATCGGCTGGTCATTTTCATGTCACCCCAAATTGGTTTCCCCCACTCCAAATCAAGAATGTCACCCTCCACTGCTCGCATTTTCCCTCCACACCATCTAGGGTTTCCACCAATCGCGTTCTCCCTTCACCACTCGTGTTTTCCCTCCGCACCTTCTGAGGTTTCTGTTGCTCACATTCTCCCTCCACCACTTTCATTTTCACCTCCGTCTCAGCCTAAGGCCTCTGATTGCATCGCCTCTGTCCTTCTTGCCTGCTCCGTCAGCTCCACCTCCTCCTACACCTCCTTCACACCTTCTATGGTTTCAGACTCCACCATCAGATGGTGGTTTTATTGCCTATATCTATGGTAAACTTTCATTTACTCTATTGTAACCTCGAGGAACTGCTAAACCACCTCAGGCTCTATATTTTAGTTCCTTATAACTACGAAAACCCTTAAATTTTTACTTATGTTACCCCCAATCCCTGCAATTGGTAAACAAATTTCTTCACCCATGACCTTCAATGCAGGGTGGTTTCTAAAGACTTAGATCAACTAATATTGGACAAGCTGTTGCTGACTGTTGAACATATGATGAGGTATGTAGCACTGGTCAAGAGGAATTTGTTCTTTCTGACTACATGATGCATGCTACACAGATTAAAGATGACGATAGAGCCTCATGGTTCTCTAACTATTTAGATCAGTCTTGGAGTTTATTACACTAGACATGCTTTATAAAATTCCTCAGTCAACTCAGGTTGTGATCCAAGTTTTTTTCATTGTACATATGTTTCCATTCACTATTGTAATATTGTTCACTTTTAATATTTCTAATACACTATAAATGTGTTTGCAGTTAGTATGTTATGTTCACTATTTGTTCATGGTTGGAATGTTGTGTCCATTGATAGTATATTGTATTCACTATTAATATGTTACATTATCTGTAAATTGATTCCACTATATATGTGTTTCTATTCAATTTCAGAATATTGTATTCACTATTTGTTCAGTGTAAATATGTTTTATTCACAGTTAGTTTGTTCAATGTAAATATGTTACATTAATTATTAGTTTGTATTCACTGTTAGTTCGTTCATTGTATTCACTGTTAGTTTGTTCTTGGTTTGGACTTTTTTGTGCAATGAAGAGTCTTTAAGGTTTTATTCAAAAACTGCAATGTTATATGACTTTGAGATTTAGTTTTATTGATCTCAAATCATTTTTTCGGTTGATGGAGAATGATGGAAGTACTAAATGATTTCTATCAAACTGCATTGATAAGAGCCATCATTGTGGTAATTCCTACAACAATCAGATCCTTGAATGATGAGGTAAACCATGTACTAATCACAACCCATAATATTTATCCATACTATTATTATGATGTTGTATATGCCACTGGTGATCGTAGGTGTCTCTATTCTTTATGACTACATGCTTCCTGATACACAGACTGAAGATGACGCCGAGGCCTCAAGGTTCTCCCACACTTTGGATTAGGCTTGTATTTGATTGCACTGTACATGCTTTATAAAATGCCTCAGTGAACTCAGGTCGGGAACCCAGTTTTTTTCATTGTATATATGTTTCCATTCAATATTGTCATATTGTGAACTTTTAATATTTCCAATACACTTTATACATGAACTCAGGTTGGGAACCCTATTTTTTTCATTGTATATATGTTTCCAATCACTATTGTCACGTTGTGAACCTTTAATATTTACAATACACTATATAATTGTTTCCATTTAGTATGTTATGTTCATTATTTGATCATGGTTGGAATGTTGTTTCCATTATTAGTATGTTGTGTTCACTATTAATATTTTACATTCACTGAAAATTGATTCCACTATATATGTGTTTTTATACCCTTTCAGAATATTATACTCACTGTTAGTTTGTTCAAAGTTAATATGTTTTATTCGCTGTTTTTTTTCAATGTTGATATGTTGTATTCACTGTTAGTTTTTTTCATTTCATTCACTCTAATTTTTTTGGTGATTTGGTCTTTTTTGTGGAATGACAAGTCTTTAAGGTTTGATTCAAAATCTATAATGCCATATGACTGTTGAGATTTAGTTTTATTGATCTCAAATAATTTGTGTGATTGATGGAGAATGATGGAACTATTGAATTATTTCCATTAAACTACACTGATAAGAGCTATGATTGAGGTAAATCCTACACCAATCATATCCCCAAATGATGAGGTAAACCCCACACTGGTCTGAGCCCTAAATAATTATCCGTACTATTATTATGATTTTGTATATGCCACTGGTGGCTGTAGGTGTCTCCATTATTAGGGAGGAAATAATACTCTTGCCTACTAAGTTGTAGTAACCATGCTGTTGCTGACTTTAGAACATATGATGAGGTATGTAGCACTGGACAAGAGGAATTTGTTCTTTCTGACTACATGGTGCCTACTATACAGATTGAAGATGACAACAAGGCCTCAAGGTTCTATAATTCTTTGGATCAGGCTTGGAGTTGATTGCACTGGACATGCTTTATACAATGCCTCAGTGAACTCAGGTTGTGAACCTAGTTTTTGTCATTGTATATATGTTTCCATTCACTATTTTCATGTTGTGCACATTTAATATTTCCAATACACTATATACATGTTTCTGGTTAGTATGTTATGTTCACTATTTGTTCATGGTTGGAATGTTGTGTTCATTGTTAGTATGTAGTGAAATTTTTAATATATTTTTTACCATCTCTAGAATGGTATTGTTTAATATAAATTAATTTAAAAATTTAAATGTCTTACATATTATTATGTTATGCTTATATAACATTAATATTTGGTTTCAATATGTCTTTGTTATAGTATGTAATAATTAGACTTTTTTAGGTATCATTTCAATATATGTACATATACCTAGAATGCCTAACCGTGAAACATTATGTGGTTGCCAATTTGACTCTAGGAGGTGATACCAGTTTGATTGATCCATGCAGAGTTCATTTGATGGCTGTAAACTAAAGATTAAAAAAAATACCAAGAAACATTCCATGTCTTGCCTTGCAGATTGAAGAATTCACCTTTGTGGATCAAAGCCCTACAATTTCATCATTATCTATTATTTTTCTGGGTTATTTTTATGGTGCTTCCATCATTGATCCAAAGTTAAAAACTGGAATAGACACATGAAGTTCTGTTTCATCTCAAGGTAAACCTTTCACTATTTACCTGAATTCATGCAAGACAATTACAAGATTCTCAATTTTTGTTATGATTACTATGATTTTCCTCTACTCATTCATCTTTAAATATTATCTAAGAAGACAATAGGAGGTCAATAGAGCTAGTTTCATCCTACCATCTGGTATGCCAATGCCAATTTTTTATGCATTGAAGGCACCTTTATTCTATACTTATGCTTATTTTGACAGTAGATACTGTAGAAAAGTGGTAGAAAAACACATTTTTTTTGTTATGACAGTGATCATTAAAATGATGGTTGTTCCAGTTTGGTGACCATAAAATATTACTTTTATGTGTAAAAGGATCCTATGTGATGGGTCATTTAGTTCAGGTTTGTTAAATTTTATAAATGTTTTTACTCTGGTATTCAGAAAATTATTAATTTCTTTTTTGGGTTCAGTTGGGAATGGGTGAAATAGAGTTAAATGAAACTGATTAATTATTCTTATCCTGGAACATTATTTGAAATTGATATAATTAAACCTCATGAATTATTACAAGAACACATTCCGATTGTCTATAACTACAAGTTAAATTTTTTAATTGATATTACTATTATATATTCATCTTTTTAATTCTTATTTTATCTGCAGAATGTAGCTAATGGAAGGTTTTCAAGCTCACAACTTATTTCAAGAACAATTTCTGATTGGTTTTACAAATTCTACTATCTGATAAAATTGTACAAATATAAATGTCATAAATTTTTCTTCAATTATTGAGTATTTTTTTTTCACATCTCTGTATTAAAATTAATCCTCTTTACATTAATTATATTTATTTTTACAACCACTATTTATTTAATTTCTCTTCCACTATATTTCACTGTACATAATAATTTTTTTTGTAAAATAAGATGAAATTGATTTGAAATCTTCATCTTAAAAAATTAGATATTCCATTAATTTTATCCTATTTTTTTATATTGTAACGGCGTCTCCATTTTTTATTCACTTCTATTCCAATATTATGAACCTTTACTTTATGATTAAATTAGATTCAAAATCACCATTTCTTCACAACTTTTACAAATATTATTCTCATATTAACAAAAACCCATTAATCCATATCACCATGCATATGCATGGGAAAGTACTATTGATATCAGCTTTATTCAGAATCCCAGTTTAGAAAAAAAACATGATTTCACGCCTAGTTCTATAGATCTAGAAGGGACACGAGATTTCATCAATCACACACCATTTCAACAGTTTCCAAATTTAGTTATTCAGTAAGCGCCATTAATGATCGTGAGAACACAGTGAAATCAAATTTTGGATCTGCTTCGTAGCTTGAAGTTGGTTCAACTAAGACGAGCTTCATAAAATTATTTACCAAGGTTCAGATTAGGTTTTCTGTTATCCTACTACTAACACATCCCGCATAAGGTGATTTTTTTCATATATATGTTTACAAATTTTGATCCATTTTACTCTTTTTATTTCACTCAAATTATACACAATATCCATATTATAATAGAATATATATGATTTCATGTGGTTCACTTCATTCGGTTAGCCACCATTTTTGTAAGTACAATGTAACTTTGTTACAATCAATACTTCAGTGCATATATATGACTTGTATGCTCCCATTGATTGCTTCTTTATTACTCACGCTAGCTTCGAGTAATGATGTAGATATTATGAAGTAATCAACACTTGTCTCGACTCCTCCTTTGACTTCATAGGATCTTCATTGCTTGGAAACCTTCCCTATATGAACCCTAGCTCTTGATCTCGGCTTTATTCAGAACCCCAGTTCAGAAAAAACTTATGATTTCACACCTGGTTCTGTAGATCTGGAAGGGACATGGGATTTAATCAATCACATTCCATTTCAACAGCGTCCGAAGTTATTTAATCAGTAAGCACCGTCAATGATCGTGAGAACATAGTAAAATCGAATTATGGATCTGCTTCGTAGCTCGAAGCTAGTTTGACTCAGACAGGCTTCATAAAATTCTTTCCCAAGGTTCGGATTAGGTTGACTGTTATCCTAGTGCTGACACATCCCACATAAGGTGTTTTTTTGTTCGTATCTACTTTTTTACATTTTGATCCATTTTACTTTTTTTATTTCACTCAAATCTTAAGCAATATCCATATTATAATAGAATACATCTGCTTTCATGTGGTTCACTTCATTCGGTTAACCACCATTTTTATAAGCATAATGTAACTTTGTTACAATCAAGACTTCGGTGTATATATATGACTTGTATTCACCCATAGAATGCTTCTTTATTATTCATGATAGCATGTGGTTCACTCATACATAATGTTTTTATAGATTTCTTATGCATGAATGTTTCCAGATTTGCTTATGAAAAACTGTTTCCAAATTGCTTATGGTCACCACTGAAGGTTGATATGGATAGATTCATATCCAGAATTAGAATGTACTGAATGAATCCCTCTATGATATTAAGTATGATTAGTTAATATGGTCAAGATGATCTTTAAAAATCCTCACTCTAAATATTGTAGGAGACGATGTTTGATTTGGTTTTTATTTTTTTGCGGTTTTAGTGCATCATGTCTTCAGGTGTTTTTGATTTATATTGTCTGGCATAAAGCCAAAGAGATACTATCATAATACATTTTATATGCTCAATGGAGGACCCTAAAAATACCAGGTACACACTTTAATTAGTAACTACTACATTCCTATGCATTTAATGTAATGACTTCATTTATTTCATTTAAGTACCACTTTGTAATAGTATTCTACATTTTGATACATCTGATAGTCACAAATTAATTCATTGAATACTATATTACCCATAATTTGATCTAATTGAAATTTATGTCTGTCCTCTATATTATAGTATACTTTAGTAACTAAATAATCACATCAGTTCTGATAACATTATATTACTATTTCACATTCAATTAGCTCTTCAATATAGAACTGGAAGTGACATATGCCTAAAATCTAGATTGTACTTACTATCATCTTATCTTACTACAAATATTTCATTACTGTGATATTCATTGTATTGCAATAAAACAAGGCCCCATGATTTTTGTTCACATATTAATACTAAATTCCATAAAATTTGTACTTATTTTCAAAACTACATGAACCCAAGCACTATAAACAGCAGGCTTACCTGTATTGATATTCTTTCGCTAATGTTATTATAGTAATTTATTTAAAATAGTCACTCTATATATACTTTATCTGCAATAAAACTGTCATCGTGTTAATAAGACCATATAATGATGACTAAAAAACCTTAATTACTACTAGATTGTATCTACTCTGTTCAAAAATGAAAAGTTTGTTGCCTCTTATCATTACAATTTCTTGTTTTCATACTGTACATCAACACCATCTTGGTATGTATTATAGAAACACCAGATTATTCACTTTTATTTGAACACCATGTTTCAATGCTAATGGTTTGTAAACTTGTCATTTGATGAAATAGATCACCCTATCTTCCAATACTATGTTCGGTGGACTTTGCAAATAAAGAACATTTAGTTTTATTAGACATACAATGATGCTGATCATTATCAGCATTTATCATCTCATTTTTCAATGTTCTGTTCAATTGTTAGGATGTATCAAATATCGTGCCACTAACATGTGACAAAGTTGTGTTTCATTGGTAGGATGTATCAAAAAAGCGACATATATTATACATGTTCTCTACGTCGTCTTTTTACAGTACCTATTTCTGCTATGATGTACAAAAAAAACCATGTTTTATACCTCTTCATAAATGTGTTCTGTTTGTATAATTTATAAAGAAGCCATCTGTGTATACTATAGATAAACACCATATTAGTCAGCTTTATTACAACACAATGTTTGATTTTTTTGAGTTTGTTACAGTCTAGTATACAGTGCATTTTCAGAACATTTACTTCAATTACTACTACATTTTTCTGTTTAATTGTTAGATTGGATTTTCATATTTAAATATTCATTACTACTTATTAATCTATATAATTTAATTTTCACCTGCAAAGTTCATTTTCTAGATAATGAAGTTGAAGAGATGTTGTAACGACCCTTTGTTCCTGGAACACTTCTCAAAAATCACTTAGCTGAAAAAATTCTACAAACATGAAGTTCATAGACTATTGTGTAATTATAGATTGGGTTATGACATTTTTTACTCAAATTAATCCTCTGCCCACAATGGCAGAGAAGTAGGACTTGTATACATTTTGAAATGATTTGCAAACTACCTCCAAAAACAGAAACTGCTTTTCTTGTATCCGTTTTATGTTCAAATTTCATTTTGTTGTATCCAAATTCCCCCTTCTATTCCATTTATATGTACAAATACTATTTGATTAAAAATTAATAAACATTACTATTACTAGGAAACTTTTACAAATAAAATTCTATTTTCAAAGAAAAACAATTAATTTAATATGTCGTGCGTACGCATGGGTGATGACTAGTATATACATACACATAGACATAAATGTACATATACATATACGCTCACACACACACACACACACAAACACATACACATACACATAAACATACACATACACTTGACAAACACACACACACACACATGCAATACACATACACATGCATATGCATATACATACACATAGACGTATGTATATACATACATGTATGTCTACACATACATGTATGTATACACATACACGCATGTATACACATACACGTATGTATACACATACACGTATGTATACACATACACGTATGTATACACATACATATAATTACATACACGCGCATGCACATACAAACACATACATATGCATACATACACATACTACATAAACACCCACACACACATACACACATACATACGTATAGACATGCATGTACACACACACACATATGCACATACACACATACACATACAAATACACACACACACACACAGACACACACATACACATACACATACACATACACATACACACACACACACACACACACACACACACACACACACACACACACACACACACACACACATATGTACACATGCATGCACATACACATACGCATATATACATACACATACACATCCACATATACACATACACATACAATTACATACACATGCATGCACATACATACACATACATATGCATACATACACATACTACATAAACATACATACAAATGCACATACACACGCACATACACATCCACATCCACATCCACATCCACATCCACATCCACATCCACATACACATACACATACACATACACATACACATACACATACAGATACAGATACACATACACATACACATACACATACACATACACATACAGATACAGATACAGATACACATACACATACACATACACATACACATACACATACACATACACATACACATACACATACACATACACATACACATACACATACACATACACATACACATACACAAACACATACACATACACATACACATACACATACACATACACATACACATACACATACACATACACATACAGATACACATACAGATACACATACAGATACACATACACATACACATACACATACACATACACATACACATACACATACACATACACATACACATACACATACACATACACATACACATACACATACACATACACATACACATACACATACACATACACATACACATACACATACACATACACATACACATACACATACACATACACATACACATACACATACACATACACATACACATACACATACACATACACATACACATACACATACACATACACATACACATACACATACACATACACATACACATACACATACACATACACATACACATACACATACACATACACATACACATACACATACACATACACATACACATACACATACACATACACATACACATACACATACACATACACATACACATACACATACACATACACATACACATACACATACACACATACATAGACATAGACATATATATGTACACATACATGCGCCCACACACACATACATATTGTAACAGCTCAGAAATTCCATACTTAGTTTTATTATATAAATATTATATTAAATGGATTAATTTATAATTAAAACAAACCAATAATATTTTTGAGACACTTTTGTTTGAAAATATGATTTGAAATCAAGTGTTTTATTTTTATTATAACATTTATAATTAATTATACATATTATTTATAGTTTTCAAATTAATATACCAAAAAAAATATTGTTTTTTTAAAAGAATAGTTTAAAATAATAATTTTTAAAATAAAATTTATTTAATAGAATATTTTTAATGATAATATATGATTAAAAATAATTTGGTTCTATAAATTTTTATTTTAGAAATGATATGTATATATATATATATGAAATTATAATCATTAGTTTTAAATTATAAATCATTAATAAATTATTTTTTATAAAATTATCACTATTATAAATGTTGTTTTATAAAACTATGAACCATGATTAGATTTAAAATAAAATTATTAAAATTAAAAATGTAAATGAAATATGTTTAAGATTTTATTTGACTTAAATATTAATATACTTTTTATGATGTTGAATGTAACATCTTTTTATGAATCTATTGTGAAATTATAAATTATATTAATTTTATTTAACCCAAAATATAAATTCAGTTTTTTATTAATGAAATTAAATTAAAAATATAGTAATATGAAAACCTTTAAAAAATAAAATGAATTAAAAAAAAATGATAAAAATAAAAGAAATAAAAGAAATAAAATAATAGAAGAAATCATGTTTAGAGGGAGAGGTGTGCGTCAACCCAAAGGGGGAAGGGAATTAGGGCTTTGAGATCGTGAAATGTCGAGAGAGAAGAGGCCGATCCACCTTGAGGTTTCATCTGAGCTATGGGAAAGTCCTTGCAAATAGAAGCCGAGGTGTTGATTGAGGTTTACGCTAAGTCAAGACAAGTCACAGTGGATTCAAGCGAGAGGCCGAGTGGCAGTCGATGAGTGAGCCGAGGTCCAAGGGTTTACCAAAGGTTATGCATTATTAGTGGGCTACTGATCTATCCATATTTGAGGGTTTCAGTTATTTCTTTATCCTAAAAAAGGTAGGAGTTTTTCCGTTTTCATTTTAGGTTATCCAATTATCATCATTTTCTGTTTTTCCTTACTCCAATCGCCATCCTTATGTTTTCTTTGTGGTTTATTTTTAAATTGGAAAATTGACTTGGTACATGAGGATTTTCATTTAGACAGTAGATGTCCATTTCAACTGTCTTTGTTGTTGTGATATCAAATTCAATTCGTCAATGTTTTTCCTGCTTTTGGATTATGAACAACGGGTAAATCTTTTTGGTCTATTGATAGTATTTTGTTTGAATCAAACATACTATTTTGTTTTTTTTTAAATTTCTATTTTGTATTGGTTCAAATCAGCTGTTAGTGAATCGTTAATTTTAAATTGCCTCTACCATTGTTGTTTTGTTTTTACTAGCTTCCTATCAATTTCCAATTAATTTGTAAACCAAGCTTGCACTGCAAGCTTATGTAGCTGTACACATATAGTGTTTTTAGCTATAAAAGTCCTGCATCTGTGTGAGAATGTATGGGGGTAAAACCAAACTCTTAGACTTTGTGCAAATGATTTTCATCATAGTATGTCTGTCTAGAGGGTGATTTAGTGCGTGTCCAAAGTCAAGGAAATATTATATGTTTTTCTTTTACAATACATGTAAGGGACTATTTTGTTAAGCTTTATGTTTACAAATTGTTACAGAAAAATATTTCAAGTATGTACTATAGAACTAAAAGGGATCAAATTAATTTTTATAGATCAAATTATATTATGATTACTATTTTTAATTTGTAAGGAATTTATTATTTTCCTATTTATTTTGTAAGGGGAATTTATTTTATTTCAAACAAGTATTAAGATTTATGAGTTAATATTTTCTTGAATACACAACTTATATACATGTATGTATGTAATTTTATGTGAGTGTTATACCATATACTTTATACTTATAAATCATCTAAGTATTTTTATAGGATTATTATTATATATATATTGCACAAGTTATGGTAATAAAATAAGTAAACATATATGATTTTATCAATATTTAAGATCATTTAATTTTTAAATCTTTTAGTTTCATGTTTAAAAATATATACATATGTGTGTGTGTATATATATATATCTTTATGTTTTATGTTCTTAAAATTTTACATTCATTAATTTTTAAATTGTAAGCTTATTAATTTTAAATTATAGAGGTATTTTCAATTTTATAAATATGTAAGAGGATTTCAGTCATGCATACAACATGATGGATCCCACTTAACCCCCTTTTTGTATTTTATATATAAGGGTTGTCATACTTTGATGTACACATATGCGCAATGATGAATGTCTATCTTAAAAATGTCATCTTGATAATTTTATGTGTGATACATAAACAATTACTTCTTAAGAATATTATACAATGCAAAGGATAAATTACAATTTCTATGTGAAGAGTTTATATTTTGATGTTAATAACTTATGCATGTAATCAATTAAGAAAATATGTGCTCAATATATTTACTTAATATATAGATTTAAATTATCACTTTTTATAAAATGTATTACATGAGTTGATTAATGATATTTTGAGTACATGGATGTTTAATATTATGAATAGTTCATGTAAAGTTAAATGACATGAGTTTTGGTGATATCAAAACTCTCTAGATATTTTCAAGAAAAGTTCATATATATATATATATATCAACATATTAAATAATTAATACATGTTTTGATTTTGCAAGCAAAACTTGTTTGCATATGGGTTAGATTTTATATCATCGATCTTGTACAAGATTATAGTTTTAGAATACTCAAGGATTAAATGTTTTATGTTTCTTTAGTAATTTCATGTGCATCACATAATTATTTATTCTTTATGATTATTTTTTAGAAGACAAAATTATATGCTATTGCTATTATTTAATACATACATTATTTCATGCATAAAATAAATTAAACAAATATATATTTATTTAATATTGAGTTTTAAATGGTTGAAGTTATAATAATATGGAAACATGTATTTCATAAATGTTTGGGTACATGGATTATTATGCAAAGGCTATGAGGCAAGAGTTTTGGTTGAAACCAAAGTCTTAAGTAATATGAAATGAAAGTTCATATATTTATGTATATACATACTTATATATATATATATGTAAATGTAAGTGTGAATGTGTATTATAATGTAGTTACATGTTTTTAAAAATTAAAAACCCCAGTGCAAGTATATATATAATTAAAGTAAGCTTGAAATGTTTTTAGAAAATTTAGCACTTAAACATTGTAAATATGAAAGTTTATTGGGGAGTGAACCCATCCTTCACAAAGTGAGTAGGCCTAAGACAACCTTCAATATTTCAAGTAGCCTTAGAATAGTGTTTTTTTAGAATCTTGTGTATTGTTTTCAGAATAACACTGGAATATGTTAAAATCAGTTTTGAGCATAATTAATTTTCAAAGCAGTGCTTTATTATTTTTATGGCGTGAGTAATTTCAAATAAAGGTATATGAAAATATATTTTTGAAATTATCTTAGAGATAATATTTTTTAAAAGGATTTATCAGAGATTTTAAAACCCTTTAATGGGCATATTTAATACTCACCCCTTGTTTTAAATTATTTTTCTACAGGTTAGGTAGAGTGCCCGGTGGTGTTCGTCTCATTTTCAAGATTATCGCACACAATATCATTTTATTTGTTTTATTTTATTCTTGTATAGTTTGGATAAAATTGTATGATTTTTCTAATATCCAGAACCTAGACCAGTGAAAGGTCATCTTTTGTGTAATATGTTGTGTAATTTTTCAGTTTCTTTTATAAAAAATATTACACAGCATGTTTTAGAACCAAATTCGGAAGCGCGGGCTTAAGGCGTTATAATTAGTATCAGAGTAATGGTTTATGTAACACCCCATAATGATAAAGGGTTAAATGTCTAAATTATATGACCCATGTTAATAAGGCATACCTTTCTTTTCAGGAGCCTACCTGATTAGAACTCCATAGTTAAGCATGCTTGGCCTGAAGTAGTGATCAGGATGGGAGACCTTTTGGAAAGTTTCCCATGGTGTGTGTGAGTGAGGAAAAATTATACTAAAAAGGACATGTTTTGGCCTATGGGGATAGTCATTAGTCAGATGACCCATTTGGGCACGTGGGTGGGCCCCAGGGTGGGGACCACATGTCTACGAGGCAAATGGTGGTACTTAGCAGGCTAGGACCTGATAACTATGTTAAAGCGGGGTGTCTGTGCTATCATTGGGGCTCAGTTGTCACATTTGGTATCAGAGCGGGAACCCAATCTTAAGTGTGATGCACTGCCTGGGTTGATATGTAGGGCCCACAACGAGGATGTTGTACTCTAGAGAGGGGGGGTGAATGTAACACCCCAGAATGATAAAGGGTTAAATGAATAAATGATATGACTCATGTCAACAAGGTACACCTTCCTTTTCGGGAGCCTACCTGATTAGAACTCCATAGTTAAGCATGCTTGACCTGGAGTAGTGATCAATATGGGTGACCTTCTAGGAATTATTCCATGGTGTGTGTGAGTGAGGACAAATCACACTGGAAAAGACATGTGTTGGATTGTGGGGATAGTCATTAGTCAGATGACCCGTTCGGGCACCTGGGTGGGCCCCAGGGTGGGGACCATGTGTTTGCAGGGCAACTGGTGGTACTTAGCAGGCCAGGACTCAACAACCTTGTTAAGGCAGGGTGTCTGTGCTATCACTGGGGCCCAATTGTCACATTAATTGTCACACCCCAACCCTACATCTTGCGGCCATGATTATTATTTTTATTTATATTTGTGTTTTTGGTTTCTTAAAGTTTAAAAATTTATTAAATTAAAATATAAATGAAATAAAATAAAATAAATGGGAAATAATTTAAAAATAATAATAATAATATTATGGCCCCCACCCTTCTTGGTCGCGCGCCACCCCTCCCTCGTGGCTCCTCTTTCGTTCAACGATCTTAACCAGTTTCTTCACAAATCCTCTTTTGTTTGAGCACCTGGGTGGGCCCTAGGGTGGGGACCACGTGTTTTTGGAGCAACTGGTGGTACCTAGTAGGCCAGGACTCGACAGCCTTGTTAAGGCGGGGTGTCTGTGCTATTACTGGGGCCCAATTGTCACATTAATTGTCACACCCCAACCCTACATCTTGCGGTCACAATTATTATTTTTATCTATATTTGTGTTTTTGGTTTCTTAAAGTTTAAAAATTTATTAAATTAAAATATAAATGAAATAAAATAAAATAAATGGGAAACAATTTAAAAATAATAATAATAATAATAATATGGACCCCACCCTCCTTGGTCGCGCTCCACCCCTCCCTCGTGGCTCCTCTTTCGTTCAATGATCTTCCCAAGTTTCTTCAAAAATCTTGCTCGAATCATTGAGGTAAGTTTTTCTACCCTTGTCTCCTCCTTTGATTTGTCTGGTCCCTCTCCATCGATCCATTCCATTCAGCCAAACCCCAGGTCTCATGTTAATCCGATTTTTGTGGTTTCTTCTGTCGATAGGGCATGAAGAAGGCCTCTCAAGACCCCTTTGTGTGTATTACAACATCCTTCACTGAATGCGAAGAGGATTGGATCATATAGGCTTATCGTTTCCATATGAGGTAAGTTTTTTCCACTATTGTGTTTCACACCTTCTATTTGGGTTCCTTAGTGATTTAGGGTTCCTAGAATTATTGTAGAATGTTGATGGATTCTTAAGGTATTGCGCTCACATGTATAAGTACGTGTGTGTATATATATATAACTTCCTTTCACATTATAACTCATGGCATGGGGAAAATGTATAATGGATTAAGGGTATATATATATACATAATAATACATGTTTGCGCAAGTGCGGAGTAGTCTTCGTCAAGGGTTTCAAGTGTCAAAGTGTTCCGGCTAGATCTTCTCCTATTTGAGGTAGGTGTTACTATTCAATTTGTTTCCATCAGAGTTATAATATGATTTACCCCTTTTAATTCCATATTTCATGCAAGTAAAAATTCTTTGGAATATCCTCGTAATGATTTTCACCTAATTAATTATCTCTTGACCTTGGCATAATTGGTTGGTTTGGTGTAGTTCTTGTTTTATGTTTTAAATTGGTATATTTATTTATGCTAAGCTTCTTATGAGATGAATTTGACCCTTTTTATGGTTTTAAAGTTTGGAAATGGGTCTTGGCCTGATTGGGTTTTCATTGGGTGAAAATGGTATCTTAAAAAGGGAGTTTGGTTTTTAAATTGAGGTGCGACCTCAAATTGTTTCAAAATGGGGTTTTTAGTTTTATTCCAAATGGTGGTTTAAAATGGGAGTGTGGTTTATCCCTTGTAAAAATGCCTGGTTGGATTCTTTAAAAGGGGGTTTGATGGAAATTAAAAAGGGTGGTGCCTTGTTTGGTTTTTCATGGGGTCTCTTGAAAATACTTTATGAAATAAATAATTTTGTTGAACCTCAAAAAAAAATGTTTCAAAGTGATGTTTTATAGAAAGTGGGATGTAATAAAGTCTTTTACCATAATATTTTTCAAGAAGAAATCACTTGTGTGGGGTGTGACCTTGAAATTCTTAAGGTCTTGGGTTTTTAAAATGGGCTTCCATTGGT
Source organism: Viscum album (assembly GCA_963277665.1). Taxonomy (NCBI): domain Eukaryota; kingdom Viridiplantae; phylum Streptophyta; class Magnoliopsida; order Santalales; family Viscaceae; genus Viscum; species Viscum album. The sequence goes on along the minus strand of OY728147.1, from coordinate 138,212,720 downwards.
TTTTGATGGTTTTCCTTGTTTAAAAAGGGTGTATTGGTTTTATAAAGTGGAAATGGAGTCTCCCTTATTTTATGTGGTTATGATTGGATATTCTTATTCCTTCCCCTAGAATTATGTTTGAAATTTCATATTTTTTTGGAAATGGATTTTCAAATGTTTATGAAATGGGTGAAGGGCCGATTGGAACTTGTGAAATGATATCGATTTCCCTTATTGAACCCTCCTGTTTCAGATGACGATTATGTTGTTTATGTGATTGATTCTCGTGTTATAATAAATGGTTGTGTTATTGGACCCTTCTTGTTGTGATTTTGGGTGCCTTTGATTTATTAAATGATAGAATGATTAATTAATTAATTAATTGAAACCCTAGATTAGGGTTTGATTCGTGTTTTGTGATTTATTGTGGATTAGGGTTGTGCGAATGGTCTCTCGAGACATATTCTTGTGGATTCCATCAATCGCTGCCGAAGGCAAGGCAGTTCAGAATGTTTCAGTTCACCGTCTCCATCCGAGGTATGGATTTTATGCTTTTTTTTGGTTCCACACCATCTAAATTTGGGTCTTTATTTGTTTTAAGGTTTGTAATATTTGTGGTGTAGTGCATTGAACTATGATTTATGGTTTCGAGCTGTTAGGTCTAAGGAGACTCGCCTGCATGTTCATAGGTAAGTATATATGTATATGTAGGTTCCCCCATTACATGTATAATCATCCATGGAAATTAATGTACATGTATGGGTCTAGGTGTACCCATGTATATATATGAAAATGCATACATAGGTGAGTGCTGATTGGTATATGCATATAAGCATATATGTAAGGATCCCCGTGCACATGTTCATGGTCATGCAGATGTGTGCATAGGGGTAAGGTGTCCTTATATATATATGTGAAAGTGCATATGCCCAGTGGGGGAACAAAAACTTTTAGTTAGAAAGCGCCAATGGCCGAAAGTTCTATTTGGTCCCACCTTGAGGTAGGTCCCCTATGCCTATACCTATGCCTTTAATTTGAATTCCACAATTGCTTGTTTGTTTTAAAAATATGTTTTATATTTATGCTATATACACATGCTATGAAATCTGGTTGTGTTTTCTAGAAATTATTATGCCTTTGTTTTGGAAATTTAAATTTATTTCTAATGCCCATTGGTCTTAAGTGACTTTTCATGAAAAGTGATTTCCTAAGTGGGTTTGAATTGGTAATAAATATTTCCAAAGGCGTTTGATATTTTAGAAGGTTGGTTATAAAAAGTTTTCCTTGTATATAATTAAGCCCGTTTGGAACCTTAAGAATGTTTTATAAAAAAGAAAAACCTCTCTTGAGGCATGCCCCCTTGTTTTAAGAAATGATGCGTGTGTTAAATGTATGAGTTGTGATATGTACCTAGTAAAGAGGCTCGTGTATTTTCATGTGATGAAAAAGGGGGGGATGCGATCAAGGAGGGAGATCGGTGGTGAGAGGTTGGATGTGTTTTTAAGTAAAGAAAATGATAAGTACATATATGTTTTCTTGATAAAAACTCACCACCACTTGAAATGGAGCACAATGGGAAACCCGGGTATCTAGGTGGGTGTACTAGGACTAGTATTCTAGATGATAAGAAAGTGATTCTTCCTGGTTTTTTCTAAAAGGATTGATGCTACAACACTAACTAAATATTTGTGATGATTAGAGACTACTAGATTATATGGATTTATTCCCTACTAGTGGTTCATGCACGAGAATATAGATCGTTGTGGTTCCTATGCCATGTTTCACTAAGGTACAAGGGTCCTAGGTCCCCAACTAACACTAGCTTCTTAGAGATTTCCCATGGTGCTTGTGATGTGATTTCCATTTCAGTCATTTCATACTTGATGTCTTATTTGTGAAAACCATATTTTAATCTAAATTGGTTTCCTTTAATTTTGAAATGTTAATGCATGCTTGAAACTTATTTTGAAAATGTAGTGGGAGATAAATGGTTTACTTTAATATGAAAACATGTTACTTGAATTTTAAAAGAACGAAAAACATTATTTTATTATATCCTATTTTAAAACTAGCATGTTTTGGATTTCTTATAAAATGAAAGGGAATAGGGCATTGTTGTGTCTTGGAATTCCTACTGATCATCTCGGTGCTCATGCCTACTTTAATTTTCAGTTTTGGGTTCCTATAGTTTTGGATCTATCTTGGAGTAAGTGTAGTTTACGTTCCGTGGTGACCCACGGGGTCACTTAAGATATGTCTCGTTGCTTTGTTTATTCCTTTTTCCCCTGCCAATTTGTTCAGTTTATTTTATTTTATTTATCTGTTTGTTCAGTTTATAATTATTTAGCTATCTTTGTTATGGAAAAAATCATTCTCAATTGGTTTATTTTGATGCCCGACACTGGTTTCCAGCCCGTGGGAATCGAGAACGCCCTTCGAGCCAAGCCGCAGACCGGCTTGGGTGAACACTTCAGGGTCGACCCAAGCTGGTTCGTGACAGTTTAGACAACTTTAGAGATTATATGTTGTCAAGTCTAGAAGTTTCATGGTCCTAGTGTTTCTTAATTCTAAAGATGGAAATTCATAATTCTTTTCAGTCTGATGAAACGAATTGCGAGGACACAATTCTGTTGAGGGGGGAATAATGTAACAGCCCAAAGATTCCATACTTAGTTTTATTGTATAAATATTATATTAAATGGATTAATTAATAATTTAAACAAACTAATAATATTTTTGAGACACTTTTTGTTTTGAAAATATGGTTTCAAATCAAGTGTTTTAATTTAATTATAATAATTATAATTAATTATACATATTATTTATAGTTTTCAAATTAATATTCAAAAAAAATATTTTTTTCTTTGTTTAAAATAATATTTAAAAATAACTATTTTTAAAATGAAATTTATTTAATAGAATATTTTAAATGATAATATATTATTAAAAATATTTTTTTTTATAATTTTTTATTTTTGAAATGATATATATATATATATATATGTATGTATGTATATATATATATGAAATTATAATCATTAGTTTTAAATTATAAATTATGAATAGATTATTTGTTTTATAAAATTATCACTATTATAAATGTTGTTTTATAAAACTATGAACTATGATTAGATTTCAAAAAAAAAAGATTAAAATTAAAAATGTAAATGAAATATGTTTAAGATTTTATTTGAATTAAATATTAATACAATTTTTATTATTTTGAAAGTAACATCTTTTTATGAATCCATTGTAAAATTATAAATTATATTAATTTTATTTAACCCAAAATATAAATTTAAAATTTTGTTAATGAAATTAAATTAAAAAGATAATAATATGAAAGCCTTAAAAAAATGAAACGAATTAAAAAAACAATAAAAAAAAGAAAAAAAAAGAAAAAAAAGAATAGAATAAATCGAGTTTAGAGGGGGTGGTGCACGTCGACCCAAAGGGGGAAGGGAATTAGGGATTTGGGATCGTGCAGTGCTGAGGGAGAAGAGGACGAGCCGCCTTGAGGTTTCATTTGAGCCGTGGGTGAGCGCCTGTAAATCAAAGCTGAGGTGCTTCTTGAGGTTCACGCTGAGTCGATATGAGTCATGGTGGCTCCAAGCAAGAGGCTGAGTGGCGGTTAATGAGCGATCCAAGGTCCGAGGGTTTCTTAAAGGTTTTCCATCATCATCGGGCTACCGATCTATCTATATCTAAGGGTTGCAGTTCTTTCTGCATCCTAAAATAGGTAAGAGTTTGTTTGTTTTCATTTTAGGTTATCTGAATCTCATTTTTTTATGTTTTTCTTTCCTTCAATCTCCATCCTTATGTTTTCCTTGTGGTTTGTTTTTAAATTGGAAAATTGACTTGGAATATGAGGATTTTCATTTGGAATGTAGATGTCCATTTCAGCTGTCTCTATTGTTGTAATATCAAATTCAATCCATCAATGTTTTCCCTGCTTTTGGATTATGAACAATGGGTAAATATTTTTGGTCCTTTGATAGTATTTTTTCCAAATCAAACACACTGTTTTGTTTTTTTAAATTGCTGTTTTGTACTGGTTCGAATCAGCTACCAGTGAAGCGTTAATTTTAAATTGCGTCTATCATTGTTGTTTTGTTTGTACTGCCTTCCTATCAATTTCCAATTAATATATAAACCAATATTTCACTGCAAGATTATGTAGTTGTATACATATAGTGTTTTTGGATATAAAAGGCCTATATCTGTGTGAGAATGTATAGGGGAAAAACCAACCTATTAGACTTTATGCAAATGATTTTCATCTTAGTCTGTCTGTCTAGAGGGTGCTTGAGTGTGTGTCTGAAGTCAAGAAAATCTCTAACATTTTTCTTCTACAATACATTTAAGGTACTATTTTATTAATATTTAAGTTTACAAATTGTTTCTGAAAAATATTTTAAGTATGTGCTATAGAACTGAAAGGGATCAAATTACATTACAATTACCATTTTGAATTTGTAAGAAATTTATTATTTTCCTATTTATTTTGTAAGGGGAATTTATTTTATTTCAAACAAGTATTAAAATTTCTGAGTTAATATTTTCTTGAATACACAACTTATATACATGTATGTATGTAATTTTATGTGAGTATTATACTATATAATTTATACTTATAAATCATGTAAGTATTTTTATGGGATTATTATTATATATATATTACACAAGTTATGGTAATCAAATAAGTAAACGTATATGATTTTCTCAATATTTAAGATCATTTAATTTTTAATCCTTCTAGTTTCATGTTTAAAAATATATACATATGTAAATATATATATATATATATATATATCTTCATGTTTTATGTTCTTCAAATTTTATGTGCATAAATTTTTAAATTGTAAGCTTATTCATTTTAAATAATAGATGTATTTCCAATTTTATAAACATGTAAGATGATTTCATTCATGCATACAACATGATGGATCCCACTTAAACCCATTTTTTATTTTATATATAAGGGTTATCATACTTTGATGTACACATATGCATAATGATGAATATCTATCTTGAAAATGTTATCTTGATAATTTTATGTGTGATACATAAATAATTACTTCTTAAGAATATTATATAATGAGAAGGATAAATTACGATTACTATGTGAAGAGTTTATATATTCATGTCATTAACTTATGCATATAATCAATTAAGAAAATGTGTGTTCAATATATTTACTTAAGATAAAGATTTAAATTATCACTTTTTATAAAATGTATTACGTGAGTTGATTAATGATTTTTCAAGCACATGGATGTTTAATATTATTAACATTTCATGTAAAGTTAAATGACCTGAGTTTTGGTGATATCAAAACTCACTAGAGATTTTTAAGAAAATTTCATATATATATCGACATATTAAACAATTAATACATGCTTTGATTTTGCAAGAAAAATATGTATGCATATGGGTTAAATTTTATATCATCGATCTTGTACAAGATTATGGTTATAGAATACTCATGGATGAAATGTTTTATGTTTCTTTAATAATTTCATGTTCATCACATAATTATTTATTCTTTATGATTATTTTTAAAAAGACAAAATTATATGCTATTATTATTATTTAATACATACATTATTTCATTCATAAAATAAATTAAACAAACATGTCTTTATTCAAGAATGAGTTTTTAAATTGTTGAAGTTATAACAATATGGAAACATGTATTTCATAAAAGTTTGGGTACATGGATGATTATGAAAAGGCTATGTGGCAAGATTTTTGGTTGAAACCAAACTCAAAAGTAATATGCAATGGAAGTTCATATATTTATATATATACATACTTATATATATATATAAATATAAGTGTGAATGTGTATTATAATGCAATGACATTTTTTAAAAATTAAAATTCCCAGTGCAAGTATATATATAATTAAAGCATGCTTTAAATGTTTTCAGAAAATCCGACACTTGAACATTGTAAATATGGAAGGTTATTGGGGAGTGAAACCATCCTTCACTAAGTGGTTAGGTCCAAGACATCCTTCAACATTTCAAGTAGCTTTAGAATAGTATTTTTTTAGAAGCTTACGTATTATTTTTAGAAAAATACTGGAATATGTTCAAAGTAGTTTTGAGCATAATTAATTTTCAAAGCAGTGCTTTATTATTTTTAATGCGTAAGTAATTTAAAATAATGGTATTTGAAAATATATTTTCGAAATTATATTAAAGTGAATATTTTTTTAAAGGATTTATCAGAGATTTTAAAACCCCTTACTAGGCATATTTAATGCTCATCCCTTGTTTTAATTTTTTTTACAGGTCTAGTAGAGTGTCTGGTGGTGTTCGTCTCATCTATGGGGTCAGCGCACACAATGTCATTTTGTTCGTTTTATTTTATTTTTGTATAGTTCAGATAAAAGTGTAAGGTTTGTCTAATCTCCAAAACCTTGACTGGTGAAATGTCCTTATTTGTGTAATATTTTGTGTAATTTTTCAATTTCTTTTATAAAAAAATTATACAACATGTTTTAGCACTGAATCTGGAAGTACGGGCTCGAGGCCTTATACATATACATACACAAACACATACACAAACACATACACATACACATACACATACACATACACATACACATACACATACACATACACATACACTTACACATACACATACACATACACATACACATACACATACACATACACATACACATACACATACACATACACATACACATACACATACACATACACATACACATACACATACACATACACATACACATACACATACACATACACATACACATACACATACACATACACATACACATACACATACACATACACATACACAAACACATACACAAACACATACACATACACATACACATACACATACACATACACATAGACATACACATACACATACACATACACATACACATACACATACACATACACATACACATACACATACACATACACATACACATACACATACACATACACATACACATACACATACACATACACATACACATACACATACACATACACATACACATACACATACACATACACATACACATACACATACACATACACATACACATACACATACACATACACATACACATACACATACACATACACATACACATACACATACACATACACATACACATACACATACACATACACATACACATACACATACACATACACATACACATACACATACACATACACATACACATACACATACACATACACATACACATACACATACACATACACATACACATACACATACATGCGTATACTTTCATATACATACACATACTCATACACACATATATACACATACACATACATACAATTACATACATGTGTGCATACATGCACATACATATGCATACATACACATACTATATAAACATACACATGTGAACATACATACACATGCATGTACATCCACACACATACACACGTACATGTGCACACACAGACACAGACACAGACACAGACACATACACACATAAACATACACATACAAAAAACACACACACACACATAAAACACAAAACATGCATACATATACAATACACACACACACACACACACACAAACAGTCACATACTCCCACACACATACACATGTATACACATGCATACAAATACATGTATGTATATTTTAAATTATTTTATATGAATATAAACATATAAATTAAAATATGAATGACATATTTAAATAAATTTATTCATTATATATTTATATTATTTTTTAAATAAAATATTAATACATCATATTTATATTAATTATATATACAATTTTGTAGTTAATGTATATAAATATACTATTAAACATTTTATTGATTAATATAAATTTGATAATTTTATATATATAAAATTATGAAAATAAGATTGATAATATTTTTTTATTATAATTTATATAAATCATATTTATATATTATATTTACATATATACACTTATTTTAATATAAATATTATTTAAAAATATATAAATATGTATATATAAATTAAATTATTCACTGTGCCCTTTATCAGCGTTAAGAAAAGCGCTGACAAAGGTACCCTTTTCTCAGTGATTTTTTAGTGCTCATAAAAGTTACCTTTATCAGTGATTTTATCTAGTACTGATAAAATTCTCCCATTCATCAGTTCTTTTGGTTTAGCAGTGATAAAAGTCAACACTGAATATCATGCGATCTGTAGTAGTGAACACACACTTAGAATGTGAAATGCATAGAGACTACAATGAAATCTTAATCTATAAAAATTCACTATTAGAGGTCACTCTTGAAATATGGTGGATAAATATTGTATGAACAACTTGGATGATTGTAGATGTAGACAGTCAAGACACGTTGAGTGTATTGACCCAGACATTCATGAATAAAATTTTATTTTCTAATGTATTATGTATATAGAAAACACATAAACTTTTTAATTAGGTTTAAATAACCTTTATGTGTCGTTACCGTTAATAATATAACTGTTGAGCAGTGATCACATGACTAGTATATATATAGGGATTTAACAAATCATTTTGACACATAAAAGGGAAGTGATGGACTCAACCAATAGGATCGTTCTCTTTTAAGCCCATTTAACGGATCTTTTGAGGGAGATAACATTTCTGGGCTTTTTCTTAGTCCAATACCAAGTTGAGATCCAACAACTTAAGCTTGAACGAAACCGTTTACGAGAGAAGTTTAAGCTCATCAAAATCACGACCCAAACCATGTTCACCGGAAGGCCCCAAGAAAGCCCCACTATCGCACACCATACTCTTAGGGAATATGCTGGTATAATAAAGAGATATGTAAAAAGACCCTAGCATTATGATTATGTGAATTATTTTTGTATATAATATATAATATACATTAATTTTATTATTATTACTTTTTAAAGTACAAATAATATTTTTAGTTAATATTTAAATTCAATTAAGAAATCTATTTTGATGAATTAATGGATTTATTGAATTAAAAAAATATTTTAATAAAATATTGTTACTAAATTACTTTTTATTAAATATAAATGATCTTATAATTTTTATGAACACAATTGTAATTTTTATTAAGGTTTGAAAACTGTTTTTGTCAAAACCCAAGAATTTTCAATAAATGTCGGTTTTTATTTTAAAAGTGAAAATTAAAATATTTATAAAATTATTTAGATAAAATGAATATTAGTTTTTTAATCAGGACATCAAAATTATCCAACGGTGAAATTTTCATAATTTTCTGAGACTATCGAATTTTTGGGAAAAAATTAAATACCTTATAAATATATAATGTGTTTTATGACATCATAATGACCCAATAATGATGTAATAAAATACTGTAAAAGATATATTCGGCCAATATATATTTTACCTTTAAAATAATGGGATTTTATATTCGTTTTATTAATTTTACAATGCCTTAGTGGACCCTCCAAAACTTATAAAATATTTTAACATTTTAAAATGATTTCCTTGAGAGTGTGACTCACCTCCACATAAGCAAGCCAAATATTTTAATATGTTTGGACATTTTCATTATAAAATAATGTTTTCCACTCAACTTTGGCAGAAACCATGGGCAAAAACCATGGGAAGGTTTGTGGTTTTTAATATTTAATTATATAGATTCCAAAACCTAAGTTTGTGAAATATTAAAGAATTCCCCTCTCATTTCCTATATAAACCCACCCAAGATACCACTTATCTTCACTAAAAATCCTTGGAACACATCCATACTCTTCCCTCCTCTCTCTATAATCCTACCAAGTCACACCAAGCTCTCAAGAAGCCCCTCCTCAAGCTCTTGAAGTCACACACTCAAGTAAAGGATTTCTTCCTTTCTCATTTTTGTCCAAATTTCTTTATATTGTTATACCCTTTTATTTTTTATTAAAAATGTTGGGGTATTATTTCGAAACTCCCCCAAAATTTCCTCATTATTTTTGAATTATTATAGACCTCTTTCTCTCTCATTAATACCTCCCATGTACACCCGTTACCATTCCAAAATTTCATAAGAGTTATTCCATTTCTCCTCTTTCTTCAAGTTTCTTTATTATGTTACGCCTTCTATTTCAAAATTTCATGTGTTGGGACATGTATATATATGAATACCTCACTATAAATTTTATGTAAATATGATTATATAAAACTTTCTCTCTCATCAACCATTTTTATGAATTTTTATGTCACACTATTAGGCTGCCGAAATTGCACCGCAATTTTCTATGCCAAAATCACCGTGTAGTGAATACCATGTCCATTTATCTATCAAGGGTATTCAACTTTATGCACATATACTTATTGATTATATAATTTCATGTATGTATTCCACATTCCTTTATCATGGAATAAATTATGATGTTTAATGATTCCATTTTATATGATCCATGTGGCACACTTATGCATAAAATGAAATGTTTATAATGGGTGCACCCTGATAGATCTCTAATGCATTGGGTAATGTTTAGTATCATGATACACCATGTGAAATGAGGTTTTACTCATGCTAGTCCATGTGAAATGAGGTTTTAATCATGCTAATTCAAGTGCAATGAGGCTTTACTCATGCTAATCAATGTGAAATGAGCCTTGACTCTTGCTAATATCATGTTGTATGTTGTTGCTACATTCCAATGTTATGATAATCATTCTATATCATGACTTTATGTTAATTTTTCTATTATGATCCATTTATATTCCTATTTCCTAAAATATATTCTATTCTTGATGTTATACCTTGCTTACTCCCTTACCGGGCTTTATAGATCACCCCTTTCTTATGTATGTCCTTAGGTTATCCCATGCAATGCTAAGTACGAAAAAATGTTGTGGTCATGTAAAATTATTTTTCAATAAAGATGTTGTATTTTATATATTAAGTTTCCATGTAATGTTCCTAATCCCCAAATACACTAGACCTCTTGATCTTCTAGGTTGTATTAAGTGCAAGTTTTTGTAATAAATCATGTTTAAGTGTGTAATAAAGAGCATGTTTGTTATAGTTGGTATTAGAGGATAGGTTAAGTTATTTTTTGGATTAGGATTAGAAAAACCCTGTGAAATCCTTAGGGATAAGACTAAGTATAATAAAAACATCCCTAAATTTTGGTGATTATAGAGTAAATGGTTTACCAAGAAAATACATCCCTATATGGATACGAACAAGTAGAGGTGGCTATATAAAAGATGTATCTAAGGGTAAAACCTGAAAACAATGCTTTGAGCTAGACTCAAATAGGAACTGTTGCATGAAAATGGGAATTTATACACTCTTGGTTCGACACTCCCGAGGGATATGCATTGGTAAATTCATAATCTTAGTATGAACCATTATTAAGAGAATAAAAAATGCCCCTAAGAATATATGTCGGGAAGTAGATCACGAATAACATTGATTGAAGCCTATATATTCATAAGTTAAGGAAATAAATGTAATTTATAAGTTATCCATTTTTTTCATTGTATTCCCCTTTATGTGTTACCCCTAATTTTCCTTCTATTTCAGCCAATGGACGGTAATAGGAGGACTCAGGCTAACAACTGATGTGTAGATCAATGTGATGATTGTTCTAATGAGATTCCCAATCCGATGGGAGTAGGAATCACAAACTTTATTACGATACTCTCCCAGTTAAATCAAGTTTTTAATAGAAACATGGGTCCAGATTAACGTTCAACCCCCCCCCCCCCCAAGAAAGAACAAGCCATAATTGAGAGCTTTATGAGACTAAAGCCTCCTACTTTTAATGGACCATCCAACCCCTCAATCGCCGAACAATGGATCAACTCCATTGAGAAGATATTCCACATCCTTAATGTTTCAAACAAGAGAAGGTTATTATGTATTCTTATCATATGGAGGGTGAAGATGATCAATGGTGGACATTGATCAAAAATACAAAGCCTAAGGAATAGATCAAGGTGTTAGAATGGAAGGATTTCCGAAAAATGTTTTTCGATAAATATTTTCCGCACACCCTCCGAATTAAGATGGAAAGGGACTTCCTTTCCCTCAAGAAAAAAGATGATGAATACATCATAGAATATGAGGAAAACTTTACAAGGCTTGAATGATACACTTCTAGATTTTTTGTTACCCCCGAATGCAAGGTTGACCGCTTATTTTGTGGGATAAAATCTAGCCTACGGAAAGCCCTAGCGATCCGTGACTTCGATAGCTATGAGGAAATTGTTCGATGTGCCCTCAAATTTGAAATAAAGATCGAAGAATCTTAAGGGAATCAAGGGGTAAGTAGAAAGTGTAATTTAATTCTGGTGTTCCGATGGATAAATCCAATGGTGCTAAGAAATTCCAGCACCCCACTTGCCAAAGGTGCAGAAATAAACACCCCGTAAATTTCCTGAAGGGTATAATAAAATGATTTAGGTGTGGAAGAGAAGGACAACTGACCATTAATTGCTGACAAGAAAAACCCACTATTTAAAAAAAGGAGAGGAACACTCCGTTAGACCCTCAACACATTGTTCATTGGTTCAACTACAAATAACTAGGGCACTTTGTAAACTAGTTACCTAAGCCAAGGGGTTTCAGAAGAAACCAAAAAACTCCATGGCAGTAAGAGAGAGATTTTTCCATCCCTACCACTGAAGAAAATTCCAACAATGAAGTGGTGGCAGGTACGCTAGTTATTCATTCAAGAATAGCGAACATACTTTTTGATACTATTTCTACGCATTATTTTATATCCCAAAAGTTTAGTAGAACAATACCAACACCACCACAAATCATGGAAGTAGAGATGTTGGTGAGAATGGAAAATGGGGAAATTATTGCATCCCATGAATACAACTCCCCATATCACAATTTGTGGGTTGAAATTCCCAACGAACCTTATCATACTCCTTATGGTGGAATTTTATGCAATTTTTGGCATTAATTAGCTTTCCCTATATAGAGACAACATAAATTTCCGTGAGAGGGAAACCACTCTCCATATGGAGAATCAACCCTCGATTCTGTACAAGTGCAAGGAGGAAGATGAATCTTCTTTAGCACCATTATCTCAAGTATGGATATTATATACCTATGAGCACGTGCATCTTGCTCAGATTATTGAGTCTAAGGAAGCAACCATACTTGAAGACATTCCTATTGTGAGGGAATTCGCTGAAGTGTTTCCCAAGGAATTTCTTGGTCTTCCTATTAGAATAGATGTTGAATTATCAATTGAAATTATACCCGAGGATTTGACAATATCCAAGAATCCATATAGAATGGCTGCTGTGGGGCTTGAGGAGCTAAAGAAACAACTACAAGAGAATTTAGATAAAGGGTTTATATGACCAAGTGCTTCACCATGGGGTTCACCAGTCTTCTTTGTCAATAATAAGGATGGGTCAATGCACCTTTGCATTGATTATCGTGAGCTCAACAAAATCACGATAAAGAGAAAGTATCCTATACCATGAATTGATGACTTGTTTGATCAGCTATGTGGATCATAATACTTCTTCAAGGTGAATCTGTGGTCAAGATATTACCAAGTAAGGGTTAAGAAGGATGATATCCCCAAGACTACTTTTCGTACAAGGTATAGGCACTATGAATTCATATTAATTCCTTTAGGACTCACTAATGCTCCAGAAATCTTCATGGAATTGATGAATAAAGTCTTTAGATATTACATCGAAAAATTTGTGGTAGTATTTATAGACGATATTCTAATATACTCCAAAACCAAGGAGGAGCATGAGGAGCATATAAACACTGTACTAGCAACCTTGTAAAAGGATAAGTTCTATGAAAAGTACAACAAGTGTGAGTTCTGGTTGAAGGAAGTCTCATTCTTGGGTCATATCATCATAAGAAATGGGATATCTATGGATCCCTCCAACACAAATGCAATTGAGGGATGGTCGAGGCCAACATCTGTGACAGATATCCATAGATTCCTTGGGTTATATGGATATTATTTACGATTTGTGAGAAATTTCTCACAATTTTCAAACCCTCTTATCAAGATAACTCATAAGGGAGTCAAGTTTTCTTAGAGCGATGAATGCGAAGATAGATTCAAGGAGTTGAAAATGAGGCTTATCAATGCACCCGTGCTCACACTACCCACAAGTGGAGAACTTTTTTTGGTATTCAGTGATGATTTGAAGAAGGGCTTGGGCTATGTGTTGATTCAAAATGACAAAGTCATTGCCTATGCTTCAAGGCAATTGAAAGTTCATGAGAAAAAATATCCAACACACACTACTGGGAATCCATGTTTTCCCAACTATTTTAAACTGTTGGGAAAGGCCCTCAAACCGTTGGGAAATCTTATCCCAATGGTTTTAGAAACCGTTGGTGTGTGAGGCATCGGGAAATCCTTATACCAATGGTTCACGTTGAACCGTTGGGAAAAGGCTGTTTAGATTTCAACCGCCCACGGTTCATAATGAATTGTTGGAATAAAATTGGATCCTGTTATACCAACGGTTCAACTGAACCGTTGGGAAAATCCACATATAGGGGTATGTCAACGGTTTTAAAACTGTTGGCATAAAAATATAGGGGGTATAACCCAATGGTTTTGAACCGTTGGGAAATGCAGTAGCACACAGGGGTATAACCCAACGGTTTTGAAACCGTTGGCTTAGACCCCTATTAATTTAAAATGAAACAGCCTGCAATCAACTGTAGGGTGCAATCTGTGTGAAAAACGTGCCATCTCACAAAAATACACTGCAATCACAAAAAAACACTCATTCTGGGTGTTTAGAAACACTATAACTTGAAAACATAAAAAACACACTGCACACATAGAAAACTCACAAAAAATCACTTTAATCACCTGCAATCACACAAAAAACACACAAGAAACACATAGAAATAATCATCTCATTTTTGAAAGCTTACTCACATACCTCCCCCTTGTATGGTTCACATATTGATGTGGTAGAGAGGCCAAGAACCAACAAAATTTTGTCTTGTTGATCAAATAGGTAGGGGGATATTGGAAATTCAAGTTTATAACTCATATATGAAGAATCCCCTACCTCAATCCTGATCTATTGGATAAGGGTTATTGGTTTTGATTACTCCAGGATAAATTTGATATTTTTTGATGAATTTAATCATTCAATATACTAACCTAGAAGGATATTTACACTATGACCATTATAACCCTTTTGTTCTTAGAGTATAATGATGGGGGAATCATATACTATGGGGCAATGAATTCTATAATGTCAAGAGATTTAGTTATATTGTTGCATTTATCAAGGTATTGGTTTGTGTTTAAGAGAGGGATATTGGTCAGGCTTCTGTGACACATAGATTCTATGGGGATAGATATTTACTTGATTCATGAGAGATATCACATGCCTAATTTTCAAGGGGATCTGCTATGATGACATCCAACATGGTGTTTGTCAGTGGTTATGAATCATTTACATCATCTGTTGGGCTCACTTTGGAAATTTTCTATCATATTCTAAGAGGATAAGATTACAAGGTAATATTCTATCCCCAATCTATAATATAAACATTCAGATAATCCTGCATGACAATCCAGTAGATTACTACATGAATTTTAGTATATACCTTCCATAGATGATTTTTGTATCCATTGAAATTTGAATGATGATCCATAGGGAGAATCATAAAAATTAACCATTTATCACATGGGATCATGGTCCTCATGGTGGTACACTAACTAGTGAGCTATGATATGGACCAAATGCCCTTGTTATTTCATACACATGTTGTGTGACAAATTCTAACAAGTATAGTGAAATATCTTAAGGAATGACAACACCTTGAGTGATTAGGTGTTGGAAGGACTCTTACTTGAGTGATAATGATGCTATCATATTATAAAATGATATCTAACACTAACATGATTGATAAGGTAGGGGGAATAGGTCCTGAGTGACTATAACCTTGTACCTATCTAGTGAGCTATGATATGGACCAAATTCCCTTGTTGTTAATTCATACACATGTTGGGTGAGAAATTCTAACAAGTATAGTGATATATAATAAGGAATGACAACACCTTGAGTGATGATGATGAAACTTCTATGGTGGGGAGTGATGTATTTGTTGTAAAGATATAATCCTTGTTCAAGAAGGCTCATAGGTTTGTGGAACTGGCTTTGGATTGGTTGGGGTGGAATTGTGATTGGATTGGTTGGGGTGGAATTGTGATTCTAGTGAGGAATCATTGATGTGTGCAATTAGTTTTCATAGGGTGTTTAAATAGAAAATCATTTAGGGTATATGATTAAGCCGATTATGGGCATGGGATTGGGGTGTTTTCGAAAAGAAATATGCGGTGTGGGTATCTGAGGTGAGTTGTTGGGTGTGGTAGGAAACAAATGTGGTTTTGAGTTAGTAGAGGATTTGACTATTGAACTACACTAGGGTCGGGTACAGATTCCAATTGGTGGGTTTGGGTGGTTGTGTAATGCCTTTGATAGTGAAGGCATTGAAATGAATTGAGTTGGAAACATGCCGATGAATGGAGATGTGTGCTCAGGGAATGAGTCAAATGAGGATAGACTGACTGAGGTTAGCACAAAGTGTGGGTTCTTAAGGTTTCACGATACATCTATTGTGTGGTTTTGGAAATGATAGGTGTGTTTAGATTTTGATATGTGTCTAACCTTTTGGGGGAGTGATATCTAAAAGGGAAGCATGTATTTAGAAAGAGCTTCTAAAAGGGATAAGCTGTGAATTCAACAATGTGTTGGGTTTTCAAAATATGGAATTTGTTTATAGAAAACTGAAAATTTGAAATATGTTTACAAAATTAGGAATTTGTGAACTATTTTTGTAACTTGTGAACTGCTCTAAAAGTTTTTAGAGCATGGTTGTAGGAAATATGAAATCGGTTTAAAAAATCAAGAACTTGTGAACTGTTTTTATAATTATGTATATGAACCCAATTACCCAATGCAATACAGAATTCATAATTGAATTCTCAATTGAATACATGCAGAATTAATTATGTAATGAATTCTGAATTATGAATCAATAACACATACAAAATGAATTATGTTGCATACATAATTATGAATTATATATAACACATATATAATATGATATAGAAGGGGTTGGGGGTGTCCTAGGGGGTGGGGGTGTCCAGGGGTGAGGGGCTATCCACAAGGGTGGGGGTGTCCAGGGGTGAGGGGTTGTCCATGGGGGTGGGGGTGTCTAGGGGGTGGGTTATACATAATTAAGAATACATAAAAAATTTCATTTTCTATAACACATACATGATTGAATTCAGAAATTAGAATCTAATAACCCCAAAATAAAGTATCAACAGAATCCGAATACGTTTGGTTGGTTTTCTATATACCAGTTGTTTTTAATTAAAATGATGTCCATTTTAAACAAAAGACATACACTTAGAGTGATACCAACCACACTGTGACTCATATTGAGGCGGGTTTGACTCGTACATGTCACAGATGACTCATGGATCGTTTTCATAAAGTATCAATAGAATCTTAATGAGTTTGGTTGGTTTTCTGTATGCTAGTTGTTGTTTTCACTTAAAATGTTTTCCATTTCAAATAAAGGTGAGACACTTTGAGTGGTGCCAGCCACACCGCGTCTCAGATTGAGGCGGGGTTGACTCTTACACGTCACATACAACCCATGGATCATTGTTCTAAAGTATCAACACAATCTGAATACGTTTGGTTGTTTTTCCATATGCCAGTTGTTTTTACTTAAAATGATGTCCATTTTAAAAAAAAGAGAGATAGTTAGAGTGATACCGGCCACACCGCGCCTCATATTTAGGCGGGGTTGACTTTTACATGTCACATATGACTCATGGATCGTTGTCTTAAAGTTTCAATAGAATCCGAATGTGTTTGGTCGATTTTTCGTATGTCAGTTGTTGTTTTCACTTAAAATGATGTCCATTTTTAACAAAAGAGAGACACTTTGAGTGGTGTTGGCCACACCATGCCTCTGATTGAGGTAGGGTTGACTCGTACACATCACATATGACCCATAGATCGTTATCCTAAATTTTCAATAGAATCCGAATGCATTTGGTCAGTTTTCCGTATGTCAATTTTTGTTTTCACTTAAAATAATGTTCATTTTAAACAAAAGAGAGACACTTTGAGTGGTGCTAGCCACACCATGCTTCATATTGAGGTGGGGTTGACTCGTACACATCACATATAACCCATGGATCGTTTTCCTAAAGTTTCAACAGAATCCAAATGTATTTGGTCATTTTTCCGTATGTCAGTTGTTGTTTTCACTTAAAATGATGTCCATTTTAAAAAAAAGAGAGACACTTTGAGTGGTGTTGGCCACACAGTGCCTCATATTGAGGCGAGGTTGACTCGTACACATAAAAAATGACCCATGGATCGTTGTCTTAAAGTATCAACACAATCTGAATGCGTTTGGTCGGTTTTCCGTATGCCTGTTGATGTTTTCACTTAAAATCCTATCCATTTCAAATAAAAGTGAGACGGTTTGAGTGGTTCCGACCACATTGGTCCTCGTATTGAGGTGGTGTTTACTCGTAAAAGTCACATATGACCCATGGATCGTTGTCCTAAAGTTTCAACAGAATATGAATGCCTTTCGGTTTTCCGTATGTCAGTTGTTTTATTCACTTAAAATGATGTCCTTTTGAAACAAAAGAGAGACACTTTGAGTGGTGCCATCCAAAACACACCTCATATTGAGGTGGGGTTGACTCTTACACGTCAAAAATGACCCATATATCGTTTTCCTAAAGTATCAACACAATCTGAATGCATTTGGTCAGTTTTCCGTATGCCATTTGTTTTTACTTAAAAAGAGTATCCATTTTAAACAAAAGAAAGACACTTTGAGTGGTACCGGACACACCATGCCTCATATTGAGGCAAGGTTAACTCGTACATGTCAAAAATGACCCATGGATCATTGTGTTGAAGTATCAACACAATCCAAATGCGTTTGGTCGGTTTTTTATATGCTAGTTGTTGTTTTCACTTAAAATGTTGTCCATTTCAAATAAAAGTGAAACACTTTGAGTGGTACCTACCACACCATGACTCGGATTTAGGAGAGGTTGACTCGTAAAAGTCACAAATGACTCATGGATCGTTGAGCTAAAGTGTCAACAAAATTTGAATCTATTTGGTCGGTTTTTCGTAAGTCAGTTGTTGTTTTCATTTAAAATGTTGTCCATTTCAAATAAAAGTGAGACACTTTGAGTTGTATCGGCCACACCATGCCTCGGTTTGAGGCGGGGTTGACTCATACATGTCACTTGGGTGTTTTGAGTGCCTTTAAGTGCATATTAAAGATCTGAGTGAGTCTAATCCTCTTCTTTCTTCCTCTTTTCGATTAGGGTTTGCACTCTTCTCTCATCTTCTTCTGAAGCTCTAAAACCCTCTTTTTTGTTGGTATTTAGGGTGAATCTTGAAGAGAGCATAGATTGGGATCCGAGGTCTAGGGAGGAGGGTTGGGGGGGTTGTCTGGGGTCTAGGGAGGAGGGTGGGGGGGGGGCTGTCTGGGGTCCAGAAAGGAGGGTGGGTAATGTATCTAAAACTCTATCTAGGTATCATACATCGAATTTCGACAGGAATGTGAACCGCCGTAGGGTGTCGTCCTGGAGCAGGGCCAAATCACGGTGTGACCACGGCGTGTTGGCCCGGTCTAGCGACATCCGCATGGCATCATCTTCCGTCCAGGAGCGAAGGGAGCGGGAGGAGGCAGGGCAACATTCCGGCCGTCGCCTCCCTCCCCATTAACTATGGGTGGGTAATGTATCTAAAACTCTACCTAGGTATCATACATCGAATTCTGACAGGACTGAGAACCGCCGTGGGGTGTCATCCTGGAGCAGGGCCAAATCATGACGTGACCACGGGGTGACCGCGGCGTGACCTCGGCATGACCGCGGCATGACCGCAGCGTGACCGCGACGTATTGTCCTTGTCCAGCGACATCCGTAGGGAAGCATCTTCCGTCCAGGAGAGAAGGGAGAAGGAGGAGGCGGGGCAACATTTCGGTCATCGCCTCCCTCCCCATTAACTATGGGTGAGTAATGTATCTAAAAATCTATTTAGGTATCATACATCGAATTCCAACAGGATTGTGAACTGCCGCGGGGTGTCGTCCTGAAGCAGGGCCAAATCACAGCGTGGCCGCAGCGTGATCGCGGCATGTTGGTGTGGTCCAGTGACATCTGCAGGGTAGCATCTTCCAGCCAGGAGCGAAGGGAGCGGGAGGAAGTGGGGAAACATTCCAGTCATCGCCTCCCTCCCCATTAACTATGGGTGGGTAATGTATCTAAAACTATATCTAGGTATCATACATCAAATTCCGACAGGACTACGAACCGCCGCGGGGTGTCATCCTGGAGCAGGGCCAAATCATGGCATGACCACGGTGTGACCGTGGCGTGACCGCGGCATGACTACGGTGTGACCGCGGCGTGATCGCGGCGTGTTGGCCCTGTCCAGCGACATCCGCGGGGTAGCATCTTCTGGCCAGGAGCGAAGGGAGCAGGAGGAGGCGGGGAAACATTCCGGCCGTCACCTCCCTCCCCATTAACTTTGGGTGAGTAATGTATCTAAAACTATATCTAGGTATCATACATCAAATTCCGATAGGACTGCAAACCGCTGTTGGGTGTCATCCTGGAGTAGGGCCAAATCACGGCGTGACCGCAGCGTGACCGCGGCGTGACCGTGGCGTGACCGCGGCATGTTGGCCCGGTCCAGCAACATCTGCGGGGCAACATCTTCTAGACAGGAGCGAAGTGAGCAGGAGGAAGTGGGGAAACATTCAGGTCGTCGCCTCCCTCCCCATTAACTATGGGTGGGTAATGTATATAAAACTCTATCTAGGTATCATACATTGAATTCCGACAAGACTGCGAACCGCCGCGGGGTGTTGTCCATGAGTAGGGCCAAATCACGGCGTGACCGTGGCGTGACCACGGCGTGACCACAGCGTGATTGAGGCGGGACTGCGGTGTGTTGGCCCAGTCCAGCAACATCCGCGGGCCAGGATCTTCCATCCAGGATTCCAAATAAATCCTATGTAGTTGTCCTTCACATTATAGAAACCGATCTTATCTTATAAAAAACAGACTCTTGATTCGGGATTATGGTATGATAAAGATATATATTTTATATTCCTTGTTTTTAAAAGTGGTTTTATTATAAAAACATGAATTTATTTATCAAATGAAACAATTATATTAAAGAAAACTTATTCAAGATATGCAATTCAATATAATTAAGCAGAATTAAGAAAGAAGCTAAATTCAATTTAAAGAATTCTTAAATTAAAGAGGCTATGAGAGGGACTCTACCTCAAGGTGGAACCAAGCTGTCCACTTCAGCTCTTGGAGCTTTCTAACTAAAATCTGTTGCTCCCCCACTGGGTATATGCACCTTCACACACATGCAAGGACACCTAGCCCCTATGCACACACTCGCATGGCTATGAGCATGTGCAAGGGGATCCTTACACATATGCTTATATGCATATACCAGTCTCCACTCACCTGCGTATGCATTTTTATATATATACGTGGGCACACCTAGCCCCATACGAGTATAATCATTGCCATGGTTGACTATACATGTAACGGGGGAACCCACATACATATACTTACTTACCTATGCACACGCAGGTGAGTCACCCTTGAATTGATGACTCGAAACCAATGAGTAGGGATCAACGCACTACATAAAGGATATTAAGAACCTTAAAACACATAAAGGACCCTACATAACCAGTGAAAAACCAACTAACAACATTAAATCCTTACCTCGATTGGCAGCGAAGAACAAAATCCACCCGAACCAACACAAAACGATTCAACACCCTACAAAAAACATAATATGGAGTCAAAAACATTGAAATCACCAAAATATATGAGGTACGAGACAAGTAGTAATCATTGAATCTTACCTTGGATCAAAGCTGGTGGACTGAAACAATCTGAAACCCTTCTGGCCTCCTTCATAGAATATAACTACTCCCTATCCATAGAAACCAGTAAAATACCTAAGTGGCCAATGCGATAAAGAAAATAAAATAAAAACTAAACTAAAACATACCTGTCTCCTGTGACTATACATGTCACCTCTTAACATATAAGAACCATAATTCCACATGGGTCAAATCATGTTCCTGCAAGCAAGGGGGAAACAAATACATGTTTCAAAATGATACTATCAAAAAGTACATTCCTATTAATTAACAATTAATCTTCCTATAAATGGTATATAATTAGTTTGGCTCGAGTTTTAGCTTAGTTTGGTTTTTTCCAATACAATTTTGTTTGGGAAATTTCCATTAGATTTAGTTTGTCTTGTTTTTGCATATATTATCTTGGACAATTTCATTCATTTAGGTTCTAGTTGATCATGGAATTGTTTTTATGTGATTCGTATGATCCATCAATGGTTTATTCATGGGATTTCACATAATGATCATTGACCACAATAACCTTCCACCTACACCCCAATTATTATACTTTGTCCAACTAATGGGGTATTGACTAACCAGGTGGGTAATTTCCAAAGTATCACACTCTACAAGAATCATCCACTATTTCCTATTTTATTTAATTCTTTATTTGAGAAAGCTGAGGGGTCTTGAAACTTTGTAAGAGTGTTATTGAAGATAATCTCTCTACTTGTTGGTACTATGTCGCATCACCAATGAAGAGTCTTGTGGTGATGCCTGGTCATTTTCATGTAAAACCCTTTAGTTTTTCTATGGAGTCGTTCATTGTGACACAGAGTCAAATGGTCATGTTTAAAACCTTTTTTATGATGAATGTGACATGCCAACCAGATCTTGTGTGATAAGGTAGACCTGTCGCTAGGGCTTCCATGGTGACTTGAAAACTGCATGGGCACATCTCTGATTAATGAGCATGGATATTCTTGGTTAGGTAAAGCTGCTTAGATTTTTCTAACCAGCTACACGTTATCCATATTTATGAACTAGTATGGGTTTCCTAGTATATCATATACTACCAGTCTAATATTCTAATAGAACTGATTATCCATTGGTTCCTTGGAACCAACTCATTCCATTTGTCCCACAACGAAGTTGGAATTAGCCTATGGGATGTCTATTGAATAGGCAGGATACCCCCCCTTGGGGAAATGTGAGACAAATTTCTTCCTGTCATGGATGTCTGGGATAACCACTCATAGACTCTAGTTTTGGTGAGGGATATTCTCAATATCATGAAATAAAATTTAAGAAATGATATTTCTATACGATCACTCATCTCTTTTAAAGATTGGATCAATATTTTACTCTATCGTAGTAGATCTTGGCCGACCACTATACACCTTCACTGGTTCCCTTCCCAGAAGGTCCATAATTGTGTCAGTTCATATTCAGAAATCATAGAAGTAGGAGAATACACCACATGGGGTTATTGGGTGAGGCTTTAAATATATATAATCCTTATTATTGATGGTTTCATGGAAATATTTTTGAATGGGTGGTTTTTTACTGTAGGGGATGCGCATTCAGGAATCCAAGTTGGAACTTTGGTAATAGCAGCTTGAGTGGTAGAGATTCATCCTCTTAATATAGTCGTATTGACCCTTATAGGCCTATGGCATCTCTTGATCCATATTCAATAGGAAAATATCCCTTATAGACTCAGTGGTACTTTATAGTTTTTATTTGGATAGATAGGGGATCACCTCTATTGATACAGTTATCACAACACCACCATAATCCCTGGTTCCTTGTTTCACCCCAGGATACTATACATCTCTTGATTTGAGTACACACCATTAGGCCCTGATGAGGTTGTTGATATGGTGTGATGATATGACCATTTCTATTTCACACATTATCTTTCACTGACTGGGCCAATTATTGAAAATAGAGATGACTCTCTTATTGGAAGGGCATGCAAGTTATCACTTAAATATGGGGTTCTAATCAATTCAGTTTCATTACATTTGGTTCACATCAGTTTGGTTTAGTTCAATTTAGTTCATGTTGGTTGCGGTTATATAGGTTTTAATTAATTATATTTGGTCCAATTTGATACATCATTTGTAGGTTTGTATGTGTTGAGTCAATAAGGTTTTTACTTATGACTTTTCCATTCCTTCTTGTTTTGAAAATCACAAAAACCTTATACTTAAACAAATCTATATTTTACCTCTATAAGGAAAATTTCCTTCTCAAAAGAATTTACCCTTACTATGTTTTTATTGCTCATATCAATATTTTTCTTAAGTATAAAAATCGGATTCATATCTAAAACCTCGGAATCATATAATACTTATATATGAAGTATTCTGTTTTATGATCCTAATTCTGGATATGAACTCTAATGAAGTTTCATTCTGAATTCTGGATACGAACATTCATGTAATTCCACTCCGAATTCTGGATACGAACTCTAATGAAATTCCATTCAAAATTCTGGATACAAACTCTAATGAAGTTCCATTCCGAATTATGGACATGAAATTTCATGTAGTTCCATTCCAAATTCTGGATATGAACTCTCATGTAGTTCGACTCTGAATTCTGATTACGAACTTATATAATTTCATGCTCCGAGTTCTCTGAATTCAGACTCTGAACTCTTCTGAGTTCTAACACTGAATTCTCATGAACTCTGACTCTGAACCTTTGTAAGTTCTGGTTTCAAATTCAAATGAAACCAGACTCCAAATTTCCTTGAAATTAAGACTTCGGATTTCTATAGAATTCAGGTTCCGAATTCCTACAAAACAAAAATCCGAATATCTCTTTATTATAGACTCCGAATTCCATTTTGGTTAGACTCTGAACTTTTATTTTCTTACATTCCGAACTTCAGTTTTACTTATGCTTACACTTGTTTCATTACAAAACAATGTCGTTCTTTCAGTTATTGACTAACCATTGGTAGAGTGAAACATGTACAGGTCCATCCGAAATTCAAGGAGAAATATAACCGTTGGAGGAGGGAGCCGACCATTGGAGATTCGCCTATAAATAAGAGCTCATTTGAAAGTGTTCACGACTTTTGGAATTTTGGTGATAAAAAATTCCTGAAGTGATTTCTAGAGAGAGAGGATCTTATCAACTCTCAAAGCTTCATGCAGAAAGTTTGAACAACTTGTTCAAACTTTTCTTTGTGCAGAATTGCTTCGTGCGACTTTGATTGTTGCTGATTACAATTGAGAGCTTCTGGGGATATGAAGACAGAGGTTCCAACACCTTGAAGTTGAGGGCTTTCTTGCTGAGGAAGACAGAGGTGCCGACTACCTGATAGTTGAGGGATTGTAGGGATAACAAGATTGACTCTGATCTTCATATCGAGGGATTACCCTAGTGTGGGTAAGATAGACTTTCTTGAAAGTATAAATCAAGGGACCTCTTATCTAGGGTTGTTGGATACCCTTCTCTTTGGGTTAAAAGAGTTATTGTTTGTTACTTGCAGGTTTTACTATTTTTTTTTCCGCTGCATTTTGTATTGTTAAGGAAAGTATAATTTTCTTATACTTCCTTACTTGTACTCTGATTTAGTTAGATTCTATACACTTTAAGGTAGAATCTTAGTTGGTGTAAACTTTTGTTAGGTTTCATTTCTGGAATCACTTTTTCGGAATCAAGTAAGTCTTTAGAACTTAGAGGTGTTGTGAATTTTGGTTATCCAAAATTTCCTAAGGGAATTTTTTAAAGTATACAATTCACCCCTATTGTATTTGTATCTCATTATACTTATTCGATCCTATGTTTGGTATTATATAGTATATCATACTCAGAGTCATACCATCCTAACAATTGGTATCAAAGGATTTGGTTCAATCTGAATTAATCTCACGATTAGATTCAAGAGTTTTTATAACATTTTTGGATTCATACTTCAGGATTCATACTTTTCGGAATCTGTTTTTTTTTCAGAATCATAGTTCAGATTCACTTTTTGTTAGAGATACAATTTTTTTTCTTGCTTAGAATATTTTCTCTTGTTTACAAACTTATACTTCTAAAAAGTTTGTGTGAAATTTTTTTTCTTAAGGATGGCAGGTTTAAATGTTGGTTCTATTGACAACTTAAATCCTATTAGACCACCTATCTTTGATGGAAATGATTATGAATATTGGAGAGATCGTATGAAGACTTTCGTTATCAATACTGGGGTAGATAACTTTGTTATGCTTACAGGAGGATATTAAATTCCTGACAAGGGAGTAAGTGCTTTTACTAATCAAGAAAAGCATGAATACCAACTCAACTATAAGGTACGAAATAATTTTCTTTGTTCAATTACCAAGCACATATATAGCCAAATTTCTTCTTGTGAAACAACTAACTGTATATGGAAGAAACTTGAAGTTACACATTTTGGTACATCTAAAGTGATTGAGACTAGAATATCCATGCTCAGAGCTGAGTATCATGGTTTTAATTTTCCTTATAGATAACCAATTTGTAAAGTGCGATAGAGATTCATGACTATCGTGAGTAGCCTACAATCTATGGGAGAGAAAGGTCTAGATGATGAAGCACTTTTTGAAAAGATCATAGATATTATGACCAATGAGTGGGAATCAAAGAGAACTGCTATCGATGAGAACAGAAAGGTTACTAAAATTTCTCTTGATGAACTGTTTGGAACTCTTCTTCAACATGAGACAAGAATGAAGAGAGATGCTGACAACATAAAGAAGAAGAATGAAAATGGTAATGTTGCTTTTACTTCAACTTCAAATCACATTAAAGCTAAGACTCCCGAGAGAGTTACTAGATCCAAATCTAAGAAGGTTATTATTCAATCCAAATCTAGTGAGAGTGAAGTCTCAGAAAATGAGTTAGCTAATCTTGCTCGAAGGATGAACAAGATAGCTGGACAGAGAAATTTACAATCCAAGTATAAGAAAAAGGAAAGGAAAGATAAGAAAGATTCAGAGGTTACATGCTATGAATGCAAGAGATCTAGACACATAAGACCTGATTTCCCTATGATCAAAAGAAAAGAAAGAAAAGAGAGGCATTCTGAAAGGAACAAAAAGAAGTATTACAAGTCCAAAACTAAGAAAGTTCTAAAAGCTAATGACACCTAGAGTGCCAGTGGTGGTGACTCTCCAGATGAATCTTCTGACTATGAATCTTCTGGATAGAAGAATCTTGGTCTTATAGCCAAGAAACCTATTGATAATCATTGCTTTATGGCTAAGGTACAAAATGATGAATCCTTGACCAACGTTTCTTTAAATGCTAATGATAGTAAATATTATAACTATTCTGATGAATAATCCTCTTCTGATGAAGAAAATACATTACCTACCTATGAAGAAGTTTCTAGGTTTGCTGAACTTCTTGATATTAAAAACTCAAAACTAATGAAAAGGATTGATAAGGAAAACTCTAGGAATATTATTCTTACTAAGGAAATATTAGATCTTTCTAAAGATCTTGATAAGAAAAATGCTGATTTTGAAAGTATTTCAAAAAATCTTGAGGAAGTAAGTTCTGAGAAGAACAAACTTTCAAAAGATCTTGAAAACGCAATTTCTAAGAAAAATATTTTCGAGCCTAGCTCTAATTCAATTTTTTTGAAGACTAGAAATTAGTTGTTAAACTCAAATCTGAAATATTTTCCTTGAGGAAGTGTTTTTCAAATTTTACCCATGGTAAGGAAAATTTTGATAAAATGTATTCACAAATTCGACCTCGAAGGAATAATTCTGGTTTTGGTTACACTAGTTCTAAACTGTTTTTTAGTAACAACTACTTTGTTCCTCAAAGGGCCCCATTTTGCACAAAGTATCAATGTGGTGGTCACTGGGCAAAGAATTGTTCTTTAAACAAAACCCAATCTTTAGGATTTCACAAGGCTTATTTTTCTAAGAAGATGCGGATACCCAAATTTTTGCTTTCTAAAATTTCTGGATCCAAGAAAGTCTGGATTTCAAAAACCTAACTTTTTCTTATTTTCAGGAAAATAGGGAAAGTACCAAAAACAACACTTGGTACATGGATAGTGTATGTTTTCGGAATTTGACTGGTAATAAAAACTATTTTGAAAAGATTATCAAGACAAAAGGAGGAAAAGTAACTTTCAGAGATAATGCTCAGGGAGAAATTATTGGTATAGGTAACATCGTTCTTCTTGGAAAAACCTTTATTTCAAATTTTTTGTTTGTTAAAGGTTTTAAGCACAACCTCATCAACATAATTCAATTATGTGATGAAGGATACCTTGTGAATTTTAGGAATGATAAGTGCCTAGTACACAATTTCAAGGAAGAGTTTATTCTTTCTTCCCATAGGCAAGAGAATGTTTACACACTAAACTTAGAAGAACTTAGGAGCCAAGACTTACCTTGCCTTAGTGCAATGGAAGATCATTCTTGGTTGTGGCATAGAAGGTTAGGACACTGTAACCTTAGGAACTTATGTAAGCTTTCTAAGAAAGATTTAGTTAAGGATCTATCGAATCTTAGATTTGATTCTTCAAAAGTCTGTAAACCTTGTCAATATAGAAAGCAACATAAATCAAGTTTTAAATCAATCGGTGAAGTCTCAACAACTGATTCATTATAGCTAGTGCATATGGATATTTTTGGTCCTACACAAACTGGAAGCATTGGGGAAAAGTATTATGTATTTGTTTTAGTTGATGATTACACTAGATTTACATGGGTCTATTTTCCAGCAAATAAGTCTGAAGTTTTTTCTTATTTCAAAATTTTTAGAGCCCAAGTCAAAAATGGGAAAAACCTTCCATTGAAAACTATTCATAGTGATCATGGAGGAGAATTTCAAAATTCTGATTTTGAGACTTTTTGTAGTAGAAAAGGTATTACTCACAACTTCTCAGCACCTAGAACACCTCAAAAAAATGGATTTGTTGAAATAAGAAATAGAATTTTTCAAGAAATAACTAGAACCATGTTGAGTGAATATTCTGTAGCCAAACATTTTTGGGCTGAAGCTGTAAGTACTGCTTGTTATACTATAAATTGAGTTTTGATTAGACCATTTCTTAATAAAACTCCTTATGAGTTATGGAATGGTAGAAAACCTAGACTTTCATACTTTAAGGTTTTTGGCTGCAAAGTATTAATTCTGAATACTAAAGATAATTTACACAAATTCGCACCAAAATCTGATGAAGGAATTTTCTTAGGATACTCCACAACTTATAAGGCTTATAGAGTTTTTAACAAAAACACTTGTACTATTGAAGAGACAGTACATGTAAAGTTTGATGAAACTGATCCCTTTGTTTTCAAACAACCTCAATCTACATCCTCAGATGTGTTTTCAAAAACTGATTATCAACCTTTGATAGAAAATCCTCCTGATAAGGAAAATGTTTAAGAAGATACTTCTGAAACATTTACCCCAGAAGATTTCCTACCCTATGTTGATGAACAGGTTCTTCAAAATCCAAATCAGTCATTTCTTAAGAATCATCCCAGTGATAGTATCATTGGTGATTTCAATCAAGCTATAAGGACTAGAAGTTCCTTAAGAATTGAAGTAGAAAATATAGCATTCCTTTCCCAATTAGAACCAAAAAGCACTGATGAAGCTTTAGGTGATGATGATTGGATTAAAGCCATGAAAGATGATCTAAATGAATTTGAAAGGAATAAATTTTGGACCTTGATTGAAAGACCTAAGGAAACTTCTGTTATTGGAGTAAAATGGGTCTTTAGAAATAAGTGTGATGAAAATGGAGTCATCGTTAGAAATAAAGATAGATTAGTTGCTAAAGGATATAATCAACAAGAGGGAATAGACTGTGAAGAAACCTATGCTCCAGTAGCTAGACTTGAATCTATTCATATTTTACTTGCCTTTGCAGCATTATTCAATTTCAAACTTTTTCAAATGGATGTGAAATGTGATTTTCTTAATGGTGATGTTCAAGAGGAAGTTTTTGTTGAACAACCTCCTATATTTGAAGACACAAAATATCCTGATCATGTTTTTAAACTTATCAAAGCTTTGTATGGCCTTAAACAAGCCCCACGAGCTTGGTATGATAGACTTACATGATTTTTGCTTCAAAATAACTATGTTAAGGGAAATGCAGATCCAACCCTTTTTATAAAGAAAGATAAGAAAAATGTTTTGATTGTTCAAATTTATGTTGATGACATTATATTTGGTTCAAATCAGCAATCTTTAACTAATTCCTTTATGGATCTAATGAAATCTGAGTTTGAAATGAGTATGATGGGCGAGTTAACATTCTTTCTTGGTTTCCAAATTTCTCAAAAACCAGAAGGAATCTACATATCCCAACATAAGTATATTAAATATCTTCTTAAAAAGTATGGGTATGACAAAACTAAGAGTATAAGTACTCCTATTGGTACCTCAAACACACTTGATCTTGATAAAGCTGGGAAATCAAGAGACCAGACATCTTTTAGAGGTATGATAGAAAGTCTACTTTACTTGACAGCTAGTCGAGCATACTTGATGTTTTTAGTATGCTTATGTGCAAGATATCAATCCAATCCAAAGGAATCTCATTTAAAGGAAGTGAAAAGAATTTTTCGCTACTCAAATGGAACCATGGATTTAGGAATCTTTTACACTTCTGGAAATGATTTTGTTTTAAAAAGTTTTTCAGATGCTGACTTTTGTGGATATAGAATGGATATAAAGAGTACATCCAGAACTTGTCATTTCTTAGGAGATTCATTAGTTTCTTGGTCTTGCAAGAAGAAACAATCAGTAGCACTCTCCACTGCTGAAGCTGAATATGTAGCAGCTGAAAGTTGTTGTGCTCAAGTATTGTGGATGCAACACACACTCACAGATTATGGCTTGAGTTTTAGTAAGACTCAAATTTTGTGTGATAACACAAGTATCATTTCCCTTAGTAAAAACCCTGCACATCACTCTCGTGCAAAACATATATATATTAGGCATCACTTTCTTAGGGAACACACAAAAAAATGAGATATAATTCTTCAATTTATTGGAATATGAGATCAATTTGCTGACATTTTCACAAAATCTTTACCTTTCGATAGATTTTAATACATTAAACAAAATTTAGGAATGATAATCGTTAGGTAATCTTCCTTCATTAACTTCTTGTTAAACCATTCTTCTTACAGTAATAAACTCCTTTTTATAGGGGGAGTATATTTGTTTGTTAGTTTTTCAAAAAAAAATTCGTAATGAGTTTTTCAAAAAAATTTCGTAATGAGTTTTTCAAAAAAATTTCTTAATGAGTCTTTCAAATTTTTTTCATAATGAGTCTCTCAAAAATTTTTGTAATGAGTATTTCAAAAAATTTCATAATGAGTCTTTCAAAAAATTTCATAATGAGTCTTTAAATTTTTTTTCTAATGAGTCTTTCAAAATTTTTCCGTAATGAGCCTTTCAAAATTTTTTCGTAATGAGCTTTTCGAAATTTTTGTAATAAAGCTTTCGTACTGGAAATTTTCGTAATGAAGTTTTCGTACAGAAAATTTTCGCATTGAGAATTTTAGTAATGAGAATTTTCGTAATGAGAATTTTCGTAATGAGAATTTTCGTAATGAGAATTTTTGTAATGGGAATTTTCGTACTCATACATTTCGTACTGAGTTTTTCATAGTAAGATTTTCGTAGTTAAACTCTCTTCAAGAAGAATATCACCTATTACGAATAAAATTACTAGCCAATCCGAAAGGTATGACTTCCTTACTTAACTCTTCATAATCATTTTTAGTTGCTGGTAGTTTCTTTTTCTTATAAAATTCTTCGAATTTATTTTTTTTCTTCCTTAAATCCGAATGTTTTTTTTAAAACCTCAAAAGATCGGATTCAAGAGTTCCTTGCAGGTATGTTTTCAACCATCAGATCAGACCAGATAATTTTCAACTATTAGATTGGTTTTGGAAGTTCAAAGGTCAGATCCATAGCCTATATAAATGGTACCCCCATTTGTGTCCCACATCGATCTCCAAGATCTCGCGTCTTGAAGCTCTGCCTCAGTTCTTAAAGGCCATTCCGAATCTCTCAGAGCTCATCCATTACGAATGTTTGTAGAAGATACTTCTCAAGAAATGTCTACCACGAAGCTGATTTCAAAATGGAAAGTGTACAGAGAAAGGTTGGTCCATCCGAACTTTTACAAGTACGATTCTATCATCTCTAAGAACATCAAGTTGAATGGTTGGGAAGATGTATGTATATCTAAGCCAAGTGTACAATATGTGGTCTATCCGGAGTTACTTGTAGAGTTCTATGAATCAACAAGATTCTATGAGGAAGAGGGAAGAGAAAAATTTTCTTTCAAGTCTTATGGGAAGACTTACAAACTTACTTACACCAATGCAACAAGATTGGTGGGGATGGCATATGATGGATAAGATGAATTTTTCTCACACAAACTTCCAGATATTCAAGGCAGTTTTGTTAAGGTGAAGGCCTTGGAGTGTCTTGGGCTTGATGATGTAAAGACAGCCAAGATTGGTCACCTATCTTCTAATAATCGGATCCTTCAGCTATGGGTACAAGGTTTCTTGGTTCCGAGAAAGGGTGAAAAAGATACCCTGAAGAAAAGTGATATATATTTCTTAGAATTCTTGGTGAATCTAAGAAAAATAAATCTGATGAGGCATGTTCTTGTGACAATCAAGAACATCAAGGAAGGAAATTTGAGAGCTCAAATCATTATGTACCCTGCCTTACTATCAAAGATGATAGTTTGGTGTGTGGATTCTTTCAAGATTGCATGTAAGTCTAAGGCCCAGAATTGCAAGGTTATGCTTGTTAGTGATGATACCTTGAAAAGGATGAATATGGATTATTCCAAGGAAACAAGAGAGTTTAAAATTTTCCAGAGGAAGAGGCTGAAGCCAATCCAGAAATTGTGGAGAAAGCTGAGCCAGTGAAGAAGGTTGGTAAGAAGAGAAAATTGAAAAAAGTGGTGGCTGAAGACAAGAACCCCAAAGCTAAGGAAACTCAATCCGCACCTCCCAAGCTGAAAAAATAGAAAGCATATCCAGATGAGGTGGCTGCTAAGTGGAGAGAAGATAAGGAGAAAAGAAAAGAAGGGGATCCTCAGTTCGGATTGGACCCTGTTGAAGCTAAATCATTAAGGGAAAAGACAGCTGAATACCTTGAGAAGGTATAAAAATAGAAGAAGATGAAGAAGAAGATGTTTGAAGTTGAAATTGTTCAATCTCTTTTGAGAGATACAGAAATAGATTCTGAAAATATTCCCATTCCAGAAACCTTTGTTGCTCAACCTTTACCAGAGACCCCTGGAAAAAATTACTTCAGTCCAGAAAAGTCTAAAGGGAAATAGCTTTTTGAATAAGTAGAGGAAGAAATTGTTGAAGAAATAGAAGAAGAAGAGGAAGTACAAGAAGAAGAATAATTAGAAGAAGGAAGTAGTGATCTATATGACTTGATTAAACAAGTTGAAGATTATCAAGAGAAGGAAAATCTATCAGAAAAACCACCACTCCGAACTTCTGAGGCCGAGAACTCAAAGATTGTCACTCCAGGAAAGGGAGAAAAAAAAATATGGTAAGCAAGATGATGACAAGGAAGAAGAAAAATAAAATGAGTTATCTGAGGAAGAAAGCCATGACAAGCATTTTCTTGAAGAACGAGAAGAGAAGGAGAAACCAGATGAAGATTAGATTGTTCAAGTATCTGAAAGAAAGGAAGAATCTCCTGATGAGACAGTTCCGAAAGTTGATAAGGGGAAGAAAGTGCTTATGGACACCCCAACAAAAGATATCATAAGGAAGAAAGATGTTGTTGGTTCTTCTAGAAGAAAGCTAGTGTACATTGAAGAAGAACAATCCCTGAGAAAAGTTTCTGATTCGGAATCATCAGCACTGGGTCATGATTTTGTTGTAGAGTCTTTGAAGAAGTTGGTGTAAACCATTCCGATCTTTCCCACTATAGACTCCAGGTGCCAAATGATTCAACACAGCCTAAATCATAAGTCAAAATCCATATCCATGGTAATGGATAAGTGTGTGAAGATTGAGGCTGATCATAGAAATTTCCTTATCAATTATGATTTTCACAGAAAATCTTGTAGCAAAATCACTCTATGGTTAAAGAAAGTTGATGATGACTTGGCTGAGTTTGATCATTTTCAGAATGATGTAAAAGTTTACTTTGATAACGAGGATGCCAAGATGAAGAATCTTGAGAATAAGCTGACCCTTGAGCAAAATTCTCAGAATCAACAGGTGAGGGATTTGAATGGAAATCTTAACTCGGTTGCTCAAAACTGGAAAGGGGAAAGAGATTTCCGGATTGATTTTGAAGAGAAGCTGGAAAATCAAGATAAGTTACTGAAGATGCAGGAAGAGGCCATGAAGGCTTAGACATAGGTCTGGAAATCTCAACAAGAAAGGATCATAGCTTTGGAGAATCAAGTTGAGGAGGATTAGAAAGATTTGAAGAAGCTGAAAACCCTCTTGAAGAAGCTAATCCCAAAGGAAAAGGAAGACAAATAGACTTAATCCGATCTTTTGTTGCATTTGATCTTCCTTGTAAAAATTCTTTCAATTATAATAGAACTATGGTTTCCTATTTTCCTTGTATGACTTTACTAATATTTCAGGTACTTTATATCTTTTCCATTCCCTTAAATTCTTTTTGAAAATCACAAAGGGAGAGAAGGAAAAAGAACTACTCAAAGGGGGAGAAGGAAAAATCTAAAAGGGAGAAGAAAAATTTCTAAGTTAAGAACTATCCTTAAGTAAGGGGGAGGTTCCCAATATGAAGTTTTTCATTCCCATGATAATGAAAACTCCATTCCGGAAATCCAGAATACAATCCTTAGAGTTCCTAAGCCTAAGGGGGAGTTAGTTGTATTCACCACCATCTATGAACAAAGGGAGATAAGCTTTAATTTCAAAGTCTAGAAAATTTTCTAAGCTCTTTTATTATTTTTCGAAAGGTTGTTTGTGATTTCCAAAAAGGGGGAGATTGTTGAGTCAATAAGGTTTTTCCTTATGAATTTTCCATTCCTTCTTGTTTTGAAAATCACAAACACCTTATACTTAAACAAATCTATATTTTACCTCTATAAGGAAAATTTACTTCTCAAAGGAATTTACCCCTACTATGTTTTTATTTCTCATATCAATATTTTTCTTAAGTATAAAAATAGGATTCATATATAAAACATTAGAATCATATAATAATTAGATATGAAGTATTCTGTTTTAGGATCTGAATTCTGGATAAGAACTCTAATGAAGTTCCATTCCGAATTCTAGATACGAACTTTCATGTAGTTCCACTCCGAATTCTGGATACGAACTCTAATGAAATTACATTCCGAATTCTGGATATGAAATCTAATGAAGTTCCATTCCAAATTTTGGATACGAACTTTCATGTAGTTCCATTACGAATTCTGGATATAAACTCTCATGTAGTTCGAATCTGAATTATGATTACGAACTTATCTAAGTTCAGACTCCGAGTTCTCTGAATTCAGACTCCAAACTCTTCTGAGTTCTGACTCCAAATTCTCATGAACTCTGACTCCAAACCTTTGTAAGTTCTGGTTCCAAATTCAAATGAAACCAGACTCTGAATTTCCTTGAAATTCAGACTTTGTATTTCTACAGAATTTAGGTTCCGAATTCCTACAAAATAGAATCTGAATATCTCTTTATTATAGACTCCGAATTCCATTTTGGTTAGACTCTGAACTTTTATTTTCTTACATTCCTAAATTCAGTTTTACTTATGCTTACACTTGTTTCATTACAAAATGATGTCGTGCTTTCAGTTATTGACTAACTTTTGGTTGAGTGACACATGTACAGGTCCCTCCAAAATTCAAGGAGATATATTACTGTTGGAGGAGGGAGCTGATCGTTGGAGCTTCACCTATAAATAGAAGCTCATTTGAAAGTGTTCAAGACTTTTAGAATTTTGGTGATCAAAACTTCCTGAAGTGATTTCTAGAGAGAGAGGATCTTATCAACTCTCAAATCTTTGTGCAGAAAGTTTGAACAACTTTTTCAAACTTTGCTTTGTACAGACTTGCTTCCTGTGACTCTGATTGTTGCTGATTTCAATCGAGGGCTTCCAGGGATAGGAAGACAGAGGTTCCAAGACCTTGAAGATGAGGGCTTTCTTACTGAGGAAGATAGAGGTGCCAACTACCTGATAGTTGAGGGCTTGCGGGGATAGCAAGACAGACTCCGATATTCATATCGAGGGCTTACCCTGGTGTGGGTAAGACATACTTTCTTGAAAGTATAAATCAAGGTACCTCTTATCTAGGGTTGTTGGATACCCTTCTATTTGGGTTAAAAGAATTATTGTTTGTTACTTGTAGTTTTTAGTATTTTGTTTTTCTGCTTCATTTTGTATTGTTAAGGAAAGTATAATTTTATTATACTTCCTTACTTGTACTCTGATTTAGTTAGATTCTATATGCTTTAAGGTAGAATCTTAGTTGGTGTAAAATTTTGTTAAGTTTCATTTCCAAAATTACTTTTCTGGAATCAAGCAAGTCTTTAGAACTTAGAGGTGTTGTGAATTTTGGTTATCCAAAATTTCCTAAGGGAATTTTTTAAAGTATACAATTCACCCCCTCTTGTATTTGTATCTCATTATACTTATTCAATCCTACATTTGGTATTATAGAGTATATCATACTCAGAGTCATACCATCCTAACAGTATGGTTCCACTTTATTTAGTTCAACTCATTTTGGGTTTACTCTTCATAATCTTATTTGGTTTGGTTTCCTGTGGTTCATTTGGGTTTGTTATGTTTGATGTCATCCTAATTGAGGCAGGTCACTGATTATGTATGATTCGTTTTGATACAACATGATATGATTTGTTTTAGATCTGTTTAGTTTTAATTTATTTGTTCGGTATACTCTAATTTAATTTATTGTAGATTCATTTAGGAATATTCAATTTTACTCTTTATAGGTTAATACAATTCAGATTATTTTGATTTTTCCTACTTATATTATGTCTTATTTTATTCAATTCAGTTTGAATGAGTTCATGTTGGTTTCATTTAAATTGGTTTGTTTCATCCTCTAGAATGTGTGGAATTGAATAAATTATTGAGAATCTAGAATGGGTCACCCATACATTAGACATCCATGAAACATCAAAAAAATAGAAGTAAAAAATATAAATAACCCAAATGAGATTAATATAATTAACATCAATTCAAAATTAAAAAATGAATCATAAAAATAAGATTCAATGAAAGTAGAATGAAACATACACTAGGCCGCGTTAGACAAATATAATAGCACATACCAAAACAAAATAAAAAAAATCAATTATACCCATATATCCATTGTACAATATCATGTTTCTCACTATATCTCCATTCACCCATCAATAAACAAATATGAGATGATTATACCAAAGGATAAATCTTGCACATATAACATGATATGAGCTACAAACACACACAAATAGATATGCAGGATGTAAAGTAGTCTTATTCATGCAATTCATACCTAATATTGAGTTTTTATAAACACATAAATCACTAAAAGCACCAAATTAAATTGGGACAAACAAAGAGAGTAGAATAAACCAACATCAAATAGTGGCGGATGAACCAAGACTATCCAAACCACTTTTCCTTCAGAATCGGATGCCAAAACATGCCCCAAGCGACCTGAGAGAACCTCGATACCCCCTAGAAACAAGTATCAAAGTTAGAATCAGGAAACCTAAAAACCCCTAGGGTTCAACCGAATGAAACCGGGCAACTGGATAGAGGAAAACTCTAGTAAATTGAAGAATTAAAGAAGATGAATTCTTACTTGGAAGTACTGATCAAGAACCCTCAAGAAATTTGGGAGAAATGGTGGAGGAGAGGGATCCGAGAGAGGGGGACGTCACACAGGGTGTTCGGCCATGGGGGGTCTCGCGTGCAACTAGAGAGTGGGACGGGGGACGTCGTCAGAGGGGGGAACATCACCGGAGGAGAGGGAGCCAGGAGCCGAGAGGGGAGGGGGGCATCATCGTCCGAGAGGAAGCTGAGAGGGGAGGGTTGAACGTTGCCGGAGGAGAGGGAGCTGAGAGGGGTTTGGGGTCGGGAGGCGAAGGCGGAGGTCGGGAGGTCGAGGAGGTCGAGGTCGGGAAGGGGAGGAGAGGTCCAGGAGGCCAAGGCTGGGGAGGGTTTGCACGGGGGGTGAAAAATCAAAAGGGATACCGATAAAAATCATAATTCGGTAATGTATACCGACAGTTTTAGAAAAACCGTAGGAATAAACCAAAATTTTCCAACAGTTCTTATAAACTGTGGGCATTCTTGCGTTGGTATAAACCCATTTTCCACTAGTGACATGATCTGGAGTTGGCTGTAGTAATCTTCACTTAAAAAATTTGGCGACATTACCTCTTTGTGGAGAAGTGTAAAATATATATGTATCAAAAAAGCCTCAAGTATATATTCACACAAAAAGAGATGAATATTCACCAACGAAGATGGTTAGAGCTGATCAAATACTATGAATACTCAATCCATTACCACCCATAGAAAGTGAACAAGGTAGCAGATGCTCTAAGTAGAAAGGACCCAACGATTCTATCATTGATGAGAATTGAAAATGATCCAATCTTCTTATATTTGATGAATATGAACATGAGAATCATAAAGAAGGGAACATCATCAGTCCTTTCACAAATTATTGCTCAACCATATTTTTTGGAAAGGTTAAAGGATGTTCAAAAGAATGATGTGGGAAATTAGAAGAAAGTAGAATCTATCAGAAAAATGAAATCCTCAGATTTCAATGTTAATGAAGAAGGAATTGTGATATTTGGGTCAAGACTTTGTGTTCCATCGAATCCAGAGTTAAAGAATGAACTTTTGGATGATGCACATATCTAATTTCCCCATTCACCCAAGAAACACAAATATGTATCGAGATCTACGAGATCATTATTGATGGGATAACAAGAAAAAGGAGATTGTTATGTATACATCAAAGTGCCTGGTATGTCAGCAAGTGAAGGATAAAAGGCAGATGTCTATGGGGATGATGAAACCATTAACCATACCAACATGGAAATTGGAGAACATCACCATAGACTTTGTCACTAGACTTCCGAAGACATCCAAAGGAAACAATGCTATCTAGGTTGTTGTGGATTGTCTTACAAATACTACACACTTCATTGCAATTCGGGAGGATTTATCATTGGATCAACTGGCACATGTATACATCAAAGAATTGGTAAGGCATCATGGATTACCACTATTAATTGTATCCAATAGAGATGCAAGATTCACCTCTAAGTTTTGGAAGAGTCTCCAACAAACTCTGAATACTAAGATGAACTTCAGTATGGCTTATCATACTCAAACTAATGGCCAATATGAGCAGACTATCCAAATACTTGAGGAAATGTTGAGAGTATGCTCAATGGAATTCAAAGAAGGATGTGATTAATTTATTCTTCTGGTTGAGTTCTCTTTCAATAACAGTTTCCACTCAAGGATCCAAATGGATCCTTATGAAGCCCT
This sequence comes from Viscum album, assembly GCA_963277665.1. Lineage (NCBI taxonomy): Eukaryota > Viridiplantae > Streptophyta > Magnoliopsida > Santalales > Viscaceae > Viscum > Viscum album. Next base: position 138,173,282 of record OY728147.1, on the reverse strand, counting down.
TTATGGGAAGAGGTACAGAACACTGACATGTTGGGATGACGTTGGGGAGCGAAAACTTATAGGTCCAAAAATGGTCAAATAAATGGTGGAGAAAGTTAGGACCATCGAGTAGCACATTAAAGTCGCTCAGAGTCGACAAAAGAGATATACTGACAACCTTCAACAAGACCTAGAGTTTTATGTTGGAGACATGGTATTCCTCCACATATCACCATGGAAGAGAGTTACGAGATTTAGGAATAAGGGAGAGATTATTCTAAGTTACATTATCCCTTTTTAGATCCTTGATCGCATTGGAACGATGGATTATCAACTAGCACTCCCACCAAACCTGTCTCAAGTACATGATGTATTCCATGTATCACTCTTGAGGAAGTACATACCTGACCCATGACATGAACTCAATCCAAAGGTGGTACCATTGGAGAATGACCTATCATATGAAGATAAGCTGGTGAAGATCTTAGATCTTAGGGAAAAAGATCTACGAAATAAGACAATTCCCCTTGTCAAAGTGTTGTTGAGAAACCACAAGTTTGAAGATGCAACATGGGAACCATAGGAAGTGATGAGGCAGAGTTACCCACATCTATTTTAGTGTGGGAAAAGGAAATTTCAAGGGATTTTTTTTGAAGGGGGAATGTTGTAACGATCTGAACATTCATGAATAAAATTACATTTCTTTTAATGTATTATGGATATAGAAAACACATGCACTTTTATATTGGGTTTAAATAACCTTTACGCATCATTACTGTTGATAATATAGCTATTGAATAGTGATCACATGAATAGTATATATATATAGGTGTTTAACAAATCATTTTGACATAGATAAGGGAAGTGATGGCCTCGACCAGTAAGATCGTTCCCTTTGAAGCCCATTTATCAGATCTTTTGAGGGAGATAGAATTTCTGGGATTTTCCCTAGACCAAGACCAAGACGATATCCAACAACTTAAGCCTGAATGAAACCATTTACGGGATAAGTTTAAGCTCATCGGGATCACGACCCAAAACATGTTCACCAAACATCCCCAAGAAAGCCCCACCATCGCACACCATACTCTTAGGGAATATACTAGTATAATAAAGGGATATGTAACAAGACCCTAGCATTATGATTATGTGAATTATTTTTGTACAGAATAAATAATATACATTCATTTTATTATTGTTACTTTTTAAAACACAAATAATATTTTTAATTAATATTTAAAATCAATTAAGAAATCTATTTTGATGAATTAATGGATTTATTTAATTTAAAAAATTATTTAATAAAAAATTATTACTAAATTAATTTTTATTAAATATAAATTATTTTACAATTTTTATGAATACAATTGTAATTTTTATTAAGGTTTGAAAACTGTTTTTGTCAAAACCCATGAATTTTCAATAAATATCAGTTTTTATTTTAAAAGTAAAAATTTGCATATTTAGAAAATTATTTAGATAAAACGAATATTATTTTTGGAATCAGGACTTTTAAATTATCCAACGGTGAATTTTTCATAATTTTCTAAGACAATCGAATTTTTGGGAAAAAATTAAATACCTTATAAATATATAATGTGTTTTATGACATCATAATGACCCAATAGTGATGTAATGAAATACTATAAAAGAGATATTAGGCCAATATATGTTTTAACTTTAAAATAATATGATTTTATATTTGTTTTATTAATTTTACAATGCCTTAGTGGACCCTCCAAGACTTATAAAAAATTTAAAATTTTGAAACAATTTTCTTGAGAGTGTGACTCACCTCAACATAAGAAAGACTAATATTTTAATATGTTATGAGATTGGCCTTATAAAATATTTTTTTCCACTCCAATTTGGAAAAAACCATGGAAAAAATCCATGGGAAGGTTTGTGGTTTTGAATATTTATTTATATAGTTTCCAAAACCCAAGTTTTTGAAATATTAAAGAATTCCCCTATCATTTCCTATATAAACCCACCCAATCTACCACTTATCTTCATTAAAAATACTTGGATCACATACCCACTCTACCCTCCTCTCTCTATAAACCTCCCAAGGTGCCCCAAGCTCTCATGAATCCCCTCCTCAAGCTCTTTAAGTCACACACTGAAGTAAGGGATTTCTTCCTTTCTCATTTTTTTCCAAATTTCTTTATGTTGTTATACCTATTTATTTTCAATTAAAAATGTTGGGTTATGATTTATCACCTCCCCAATACTTTCCTATTTATTTTTAATGATGAGGTACCTATTTATCTCTCATTAATCCCCCCATGTACACCCGTTACCATGCCAAAATTTCGTAAGAGTTTTTCCATTTCTCCTATTTCTTCAAGTTTCTTTATTATGTTATACCTTCTATTTCAAAATTTCATGTGTTGGGACTTGTATCTAGATGACCCACCTTACTGTACATTTCATGTAAATATTATTAGAGACCCATTTCTCTCTCATCAACAATTTTTTTATTTTTTATGTCACACCGTTAGGGTGCCAAAATTGCACTGCAATTTTCCATGCCAAAATCATCGTGTAGTGAATACCATGACCATTTATCTATCAAGGGTATTAACATTTATTCACATATACTTATTGATTATATAATTTAATTTATGTATTAAATATTCCTTTATCATGTAATAAATGATGATTTTGAATGATTCCATGTTATATGATCCATGTGGCACACTTATGCATGAAATGAAATGTTTTTAAAGGGTGTGCCCTGATAGTGCTCCAAAGCATTGGTTAATGTTTATTATCATGATAATCCTTGTTAAATGAGGGTTTACTCATGATAATCCATGTTAAATGAGGGTTTAATCATATTAATTCAAGTACAACTAGGGTTTACTCATGCTAATCCACGTGCAATGAGCCTTGGCTCATGCTAATATCATATTGTATGTTGTTGCCACATTTCCATGTTATGATAATCATGCTATATCATGCCTTTATGTTCATGTTTTTCTTATGATCCATTGATATTACTATTTCATAACATGTATTATATTCTTCATGTTATGCCTTGTTTACTCCCTTACGGGGCTTTATAGCTCACCCCTTTCTTATGTATATCCTTAGGTTATCCCATGCAATGCTAAGTATGAAGGAATTTTGTGGTTATATAAAAGTAGTTTTCAATAAATATGTTTTATTTTATGTATTAAGTTGTCATGTAATGTTCCTAAGCCCCAAATACACTATAAATCTCAATATTCTGGGTTGAATTATGTGCGAGTTTATGTAATAAATCATGTTTAAGTGTGTAATAAAGAGTAGGGTTGTTATATTGAGGCACGCCTATAATAGGGCATGGAAAAATAAAATTTATTTTTATAATGTAACATAGAGGATGATTAGGGTCATCTCACTTGAGGTGCTTCTTAGTTCATTCACTCACTTAATCTAATTCACTTAAACTATTTATTTTTGGTTGTTTTTATTATTTTATGAACACAATGATAATTTGGGTTTTTTTATTTTATAAGATGATGAAAAGACATGAAATATGAAAATTTAAACTTATACTAACATGTAATGCTAAACATAATGTGATTTAGGAGGAAAAAACTTGATCCTGAGTTTGGTTTTGGGTTCTGTCATTATTTTCCTTTATTTTTTAAATTTTAGTTTGATAATACAATCAGGAAATATCATGATGAATTAATATCCTTTTATTTAAAAAATTTTAAAATCTCAAATGCCTTAAGAAATATAAATTTCAGCTCCTCCTATAATAAAGGTTGATAGAACACCTCAAACAAGAGTGTGATATCTTCTAGGAACCGGACCTATCATATGCTGTTTCATCCATTGATCAGCTCAACTTCATTGTATGAAGAACTAATCAAATAAAGAGATAGAAAAGAAATAAAATAAAATAATAGAAATAGATTTGAGTTTCATGTCATGGGGGAAAATCTCCACAACCATGCATATCATTATCATCTACCACAAACATTAAATAAACTATAAGAAATAATTCAAGAACACCTTAAACTCCCCCTAGCCAAGCCTCAAGACAACCTCCCATTATTCGGAGTAAGATATTACTTGGTGGAAAGAGAGAATATAAGAAGAAGAGAAAATAATATAAAAAGAATATAAGTGAGATAAAGAAAAATAAAATTAAATAAGAAAACACATAAAAAAATAAAAAAAATAAGAAAATGATAGAAATAGAGATAGAAGAAAATATAATAAAATAGAAAGTTAAAATAAAATATGAATATAAAAAATAAAATAAAAATAGAAGAAAAAAATTAATAAATTAAAAATAAAAATAATGAAAAGATAAAGAATAAGGATAAGGAGATAAGAAGAATAAAAGAAGAATGGGTGGTAGAAACAATTGAAACAAATGCATGGATTAAATATATTAAAAGGAAAACAAATAAAAAATACATTTAGAGTAAAAATTAAACTAAAAAATGAAAATAAAATAAATCAAAAAGAAATAAGAAATTTTTTTTGGCATCAACATTCAACCTCAGAGATTCCCTCCACAGTAATGTGCAAACTCCTAACACTTTGGTAGTGGAAAGCCCCATCTATTTATAGAGGATGAAAATTATTCTAACTCCCTCATTCAAGACTCTTTCTAAATCCACGAGGATCTATTTTGAATGGGGGATTAACCCCCCATGAGACCTAGGGGAATGATTTAAAACACCTGATAAAATTGGGTGTTTAAATTCTGTATCTTGGTCTATCATCCACATGGGTAGTGATTTCCTTCATGATAATGGGGTGCATGGGATTTTTATGGTCGGAGGGATTTGAAACTCTATGTGGTAGTGAAAATGGTGGTAATGGAACTTGGTGTACGTGGATGTGGTAAGTGTGGCAGTGAGTTTAAGATCCACCACCATCGGTTATGGTGATTGTAACGCCCCGACCCCAGCTACCCAGAGTCGGTGCATTACTTCGTAACATTGGCATGATCACAAGAAAGATCAAATCCCGAAAGACCGATTGGTTTAGTAGCCTTGGAAACACTAGATATAATCATAAAGTTTTACATTACATTTCAAAGTGAAAAACTACTACAACAACAAAGTATTCATATCCACACTATTAACCCCTCATAATATCCCTGCAAGTCATTCATAATTTACTTCTTCACTACCTGGGAAAAATAAAACATAGAAAAGGGGTGAGCTCAAATGCCCAGTAAGGATAACAATATAGCGGAACATTCAAAATAAGCATAAACATTTAAGGCAATGAATTACTAAAACAAAAGCCTTTTAAAATTGAACTTCAACATAGTATGGCAAAAGTAAAATGAAATAATGCCATTTACTTATTCACATGGATATTCTACTAATCGAATAATCACATGCAATATCAATAACCACTTTCATAATGTTGGAATGCATAATGCCAGACTATCATAACCACATAGCCAAGGCCTCGTGCCAAGACTACAAATAAGATTTTGTCAAGGCCTTGTGCCAAGACACTAGTTTGTCTCATGAGACCTACCGATGCATCGAGGAGCTATAGCGGGCTCCACCCGTCACTTATTAAGTCCAATGCATTCCCATATGAAAAGGTTTAAACATAACATAAACGTTCGTATTAAAACTAGCATACGAAATGTCAATAATTTCACCATAAACTATGAATGGTATAAAAATAGCACATCCACAGTCAAACATATCACAAAACCTTCAATACAATATAGAAGTTTTTTATCATAATAAATCAACTTCAAATAATCTTAAAATCCATCAAAGGATGTTGACATAGATGAAATCAAAATTCTTTTTAAAGAAGTATCTCCTTTTATTTTGAAATCATTTAAGATCCATATAAAATAAAACATTTTCTTTGAAAATATTCTTATAAGCTTGTATGGAAAGCTTCGACGATTTTATAACGGCGGAAAATAACCGCACCCGCCGTATAAGTTAAAAAAACATTCTTACCTCAATTCTGTCGAAAAGGTTAAAAAGGACCTTGTTTTGAAAACGACGGAAAGATTCCTTTATAAACCTCTAATAAAAAGTCAAACAAGGGTATAAATGACTTTAACCCATATTCTTGTAAATAGTAAAAATGTTTTGAAATACATTTTTAAGAAACATGGATGTGGATGATAAAGAGATCCCAGTAGATTATTACGTATAAACAACCTCGAATAATGAAGAGATTGTGAAATAACCCTTACCTTGTACTTTTCCTTGGTTGGGGTAGGTTAACCACCTGTATAATGGTGAAATAATTGTTACTAAATTATACAAGAATCATATACATTAATATGATATCATATATGATCTTTTAATATTGATTTGATAATAATATCTTAGTATTATCGTCGTTTAAGGTGATAATCGATTCGTTCTTCTTAAATGTTTGGTTGTGTAAGACATGTTTGTAATGGATAGATTATATCTTATTCATCATCAGAATGATATTAAAATTATTTTTAACCCTAAAATGAGAATAAGACTTGAATGGATACGATGGAGAATGAATCTCATCGCGTTCGTGGAGACGGTAGTCCGTACGTACGCACGAATGCTACTTCCATTTAATTTTTATTTTAAAAGAATCGAATCCAAATGATACATAGGTATATTACTATTCCAGTATAATATAATATTTTATATATGTTACTTAATTTCATTAACACCATCCTTTATACGTTCCATGTGTGGTATGAACGAGTCATATCATTTTAAGGGGGCGGTAGTCCGCACTTCCTCAAATGAAATTATCGTATGTATATACAACATGAAACGAATAATGGTATGAAATAAAATGGAATTACAGAAGCTTATATATAAAATATATATCATTAATATCATATTTAATTACAGTTCCATCATAATGGCCACCATGATAGGCGGTAAGATGTATTTGAACAATCATCGTTTCGTGAGGCGTTAGTTTGCCATCCACAGAAACATTATGTTCATCATCCATTTGATGGAGTTGTGTGTATGTGTAGTTTGAATCCTTCTTATAACAACATCCTAGTATATTGAGGATACTGGTGTTGTTAAAAAAGAAAGTAAATAAAAAGAGTTTGGGGGTTGGAGAAGCAAAATAAATGAAAATAATTTAAGAGAAATCGTTACCTTTAATTTAGGTAACTCAATTTGGTTGGAACCAAAGGACTTCTTGAAATGATTTCTGTCTAAGGGGAAGCTTCAAGGAGGAGGAGAGGGATGTGGGGAGCTTATTTGGGCAGAGTTTGGACGAGCCAAGTGGCTTGAGAGGTGTGAGGAAATGAGAAGGAGGAGTGCCCTTTTATAAGAGGGGTGAGGGGCACCTTTGGAAAAGCTAGAAATATTAATTTATAATAAATTCATATTCGGTTTCCAATGGCTCCAAAGTTGACTATTCAAAGGTTGAGGTGGGGATAGGTCGAAAACAACTCATCCAATAGAATTTAGACAGGTTTGGGTACTTATATTAACCTTATCTTTAAGTATTAACTCTAAGTTAATTAGTTTCACTTTTACAATGTCTCTTTGTATTTTTATATAATATGGTTAATAAACTTACTATATACATCCAAGCGACCCCCAAGTGGTCCATTAATGATTAACCTATCATAATATAAGTCTCTTGGCCGAACCTTAGATTTTTAGGAATTTAATATCAATTAATAATATAATATTTGTTTTAAGAACTCTTTTATGTCAATTTTGACACTATTCAATAGTTGATTTTTGTGAAACTCATAACAGATTGATTACTTAGAAAAAAGTCAATTAAATCAATCCTAATATATCATATTATCCTAGAAAATTAGTTTAATTCATTAAAAGTTTCATATTATATTTATTTGGGTATTTATAATATCAATTATTTTAATTTTTCACTATTATAGTAATTACTGCATCATCATTGTGTCATAAATAAAATAAATTATTTAATGTCTAAAAATTATAAATAAAATATAATTATGTAGGAAATCTTTTTATCTTTCTAATGAATATTTATAATTGAAATTCCAACATGTATAACCCTATGTAAAAATTGTTCTTCTAAAAGATGTAAGCTTATGCCATTTTTATTTTTATTTTAACTTTATTAATATAATGTGTCATTATCACTTACAAGTGGATCCATGGGGTCCCAAAATAGACCCAAAGATTCCCATGGTCTACCATGTATCAACCAATAGGGTTGAGACATGTTTTAGGGTAATTTAGTATTATTATAATATTATTTTTTTTAACCCTTATTTACCGGATTTACCCTTAACCATGGTAAATAAAATATTTACCGCAGTAATTATTCAAAATGTATAAAAATAAAAGTTACCTATTTACACAATTTGAACATCCTGATTCCAAATATGGAATCCATTTTTCTAAATTCAAAACACAGAAGTGGCAGAAATTAATTTAAAATTAATTCCCGCTGTCAAAACAAAAAGCGTGTTTTTAAGAGATAATAACTATCAAAAGATTGACACTTGTTTATGTTCGGTTTAATTGTAAAATTATGTCCAATGACCAACATTATATTAAATGGTAAAAATATATTATAAATATACTTTAAAACCACTCAAATTCATAATTTATCACTAGTAATTAATTTGATTAAAAAAGTTGTTTTTAATTAAAATTTAGTAATTTTCACTATTCATCAAAATATGAAAGTTATCCGAAATGTACCAAAATTTCACCTTAGGCTAAATTTGATATTCCGAATCCAAAAATGAAGTCCATTTTAAAATATAAAATATATATAATTTCAAAAAGTAGGTATTACTATTCATAACGGCTAGTTTGATTGGTTACGGTGTGTTAGAACTCGGTGTTGCGTACAACACACGCTAGCGTACCGTGGAAGCTTGGGATGTTTCATTTTAAATTTTTGATGTCCCCATTTAGTCAAAAAGTTTAAAATATAGTATCTAAAAAGGGTTCACTATTAAAGTTGATAAAAGTGCAATACTGAAAATGAATTTGTTCTTGCATTATATCTAAGAAACTCATAATATGGATTCTAAAATTATAAGGATTATATAAACATTAAAATTTATCTAATACTATTCATAACCTCTTTTGAACGGCTTGTTTGGTAAGTCATGGTGTGCTTGAACTTGGTGTTGCATGTAGTGAAAGTTATTGAATTATTTTAAAGAAATAACACACTATGAAATCTTGGGGTGTTACAGTGATTCTTAGGTGGTACAATGATGACATATGATGGAATCCAGTCATGGAAACTGACCAACGGTGGCTCATGAGTCACCACTATCCCAACAGTGGCTCATGAGTCACTATTGGATCAACATTGGATCAAAAGTCACTATTGTATCAATGGTGTCTCATGAGGCACTGTTGGCTCAATGATGGCTCACAAGTCACTATTAGATCAACTATGGCTCCCGATTCATCGTTGTTTCAATGGTGGATGATGATTCACTATTGGATTGGAAAATAATGGTGGATTTGAATTGACTCGGTGGAGTCAAGTAGTGGTGTGCTACCATTGGTGCAGTGGTTAAAGTGTGATAGTGGAGGTGATCATGCATGGCGGTGGTGGATAGTGGTCCCTAATATCCTCTAATCCTCCAACCTTCACAGTGGCCGAAGTGAGACTCAAAATGAATTCATGGTGGTCATATGGAAACTAGGAGGTGATCCATGGTGATTAGGGGGACTCAGTAGTGGTCTAAGTCTTGGGACCGAGCTCATCTAGTGGCGACCATAGAGTTTCCCAGCGGGTTTGTAGTGGTGGCCGGTGAGGACGGAGGTGGTAGTGAAGCGAAGTCTGGAAAGGCTATGTGTTTGAGGGAGAGTGAGGTAAGTGACTTCAAAATTTTAAAGGATAAAAAATAACTCATATTTTCTCACCCCACATCGAAATGGAGGATAAGCTCCATGATGGTCTATAATCTATATCATGTGGCAAGTGCTCAGATCGCCTGCAGTGGAGACAAACTCCTACATAACACATGCACACACAGAGACCACATAGTGTGGGAGGCCCACACATGCCTTTGGTCCAACCCTACTCTCCATAGGCTTCACCCCTCATGGGATATCATGCGGGCTTGATTCCCCCATGATCTTCTGCCCCTACTACAAAATATACCTTTAATAGTGCTTGAATTGGACTTTATCAGCACTATAAAAACACTGACTACTGAAGCATGATTAAAATCCCTAGGCATTTACCAGTACTAGAAAAGTACCGATAAAGGGGAATACTTTAGTGTGCTATAATAACAAACTGAATCACCAAAAATATGGCATACTATAGTGTGATATAACAGAACGCTACATCACCAAAAACAACACTAGAAATTAACAAAATTAGATAAAAATATAGAATTTAAATAAAATAAAATTTACCACAAAAATACAAGAAACCCCCCAGTATTATAGAGAAAAATAATGAACCTATATAAAAGAAAAAACCACCCCTTCTCAAGAAAAATAACACACCTATATAAGAAAACAATTATTATTTTAGTAATAATATGAAAAATAAATTAAATATAAAGTGTTAATTTTAAACAAAACTTTGAGTCATACTAGGAAAACTATGTATTAGATTGAGTGGCGGTTGATTCTTGCACTCCACACCATTTCTTGTTCATATTCAAGAATTACCAATGTGAAAATTAACTAAATAATTATAAGATAAAAATGATAAGGAAATTAATTAATTAATAGCAGGTAGAAAGATGATAAAAAAATCTAGGTTCATTTTCTTGGTTTTGGTGATGTGATATGTGTTTTAAACTGAAATGACACTTATATATTGAAAATATTCACTTGGATTCATACTGGTCATATCGTGAATTGGATTAAGGTGATTATAATTCATACACATTCCAAATTACTTATGGATTATTTTCCTAAAGTATCAAAACAATCTGATTGCATTTTCTCAGTTTTGAGTACATTACTTGTGTTTTTTTACTAAAATATCATTTCAAACTAGAAACATGAACTTTGATTCATACTGGTCACATTTTGTGTTAGTTTTACGTGAGACTAATTACTACACATAAAAAATGACTTATTAATTATTTTCCTAAATTATCAATACAATACGAGAGTGCTTTCATAGTTTTCAGTGAGTGACACTTTTTTAACTTAAATGAAAATTTTAAAGTGATAATGGAAACTGCGAGTCATATTGAGAACATAGTGCATAATATTGAGGTGAAGTTCATTCCCACACATAAAAAATAACTTATGGATCATTTTACTAAAGTATCAAAACAATCTAAATGATTTTTATTGGTTTTGAGCATGTTAGTTGTCTTTTTTACAAAAATTAACGCCATTAAATAAAAAGACACACTTGGAGTCACACTATTCACACCATGCATTGGATTGAGGTAAGGATGATTCCTTCACATCCAAAATATCTTATCTATCATTTTCCTAAAGTATCAAAACAATAAAAATGCATTTTATTGGTTTTGAATACGTCACTTGTGTTGTTTACTAAAATGTCATTTTAAACTAGAAACAAACACTTTGAGTCATATTTGTAAAATTGTGTGTCAGTTTGAAATTAAATTGATTCCTAAACATCATAAATGACTTATGAATCATTTTTCTAAATTATCAAGACAATTTGAGTGTGTTTTCTCGGTTTTCAGTGAGTGATAATTTTTGAATTTAAATGTCAATTTTAAACTGATAACAAAAACTTTGAGTTATGTTAGGCACATCGTATATCAGATTGATGTGATACTGATTCTTAAACATCTAAAATGACATATGGATCATTTTACTAATGTTTCAAAACAATCTAAAAGTGTTTTTTTGGTTTGGAGTATGTTAGTTTTCTTTTTTACTAAAATAATTTCAATTTTAAATAAAAAGACACACTTAGAGTCATGCCGATCACCGTGCATCCGATCGATATGTGGATGATTCCTAAATTCCAAAATGACTTATGGATCATTTCATAAAGTATCAAAACAATCTGAATGATTTTTCTTGGTTTTGAGTGCGTTGCATGTGTTTTTTTACTAAAATGTCATTTTAAACTGGAAACACACACTTTGAGTCATACCAGCTACATAGTGTGTTAGTTTTATGTGAGAATGATTCCTACATGTCACAAATGACTTATGAATCTTTTTCTTAAATTATCAAGACAATATAAGTGTGTTTTAATAGTTTTTAGTGAGTGTCACTTTTTGAACTAAAATATCAATTTTAAACTAATAATAAACACCTTGAGTCTTGTTGAGTACATCATGTGTTAGATTGAGTTAATACTAATTAATATATGTAAAAAATGACTTATTGATCATTGTACTAAAGTATCAAAACAATCCAAATGCATTTGATCAATTATGAGTATGTCAGTTGTCCATTTTACTAAAATTAATGCCAATTTTAAATAAAAAGACACACTTAGAGTCATATCGGTCACACTATGAGTTGTATTGAGGTGATACTAGTTATTACACATCCCAAATGATTTATGAATCATTTTAATAAAGTATCAAAACAACATGAATCCATTTTAGTGATTTTAAGTACACCACTTATGTTTTTTTTACTAAAATTTCATTTTAAACTAGAAACACACACTTTGAGTCATAACGGTCACATCATGTGTCAGATTGACATGAGATTGATTATTACATGTCACAAATGAATTATGAATCATTTTCATAAATTATTAGAACAATATGACCATGTTTTCTTAGTTTTTAGTGAGTGATAATTTTTGAACTGAAATGTCAATTTTAAACTACTAAACGAACACTTTGAGTCATACCAAGCACATCATGTGTCATATTAAGGTGTGTTTGATTCCTACACATCAAAAATGACTTATGGATTTTTATGTTAAAGTATAAAAATAATATTAATGTGTTTTCTCAGTTTTGAGTATGTGATGTGTGTTTTGAACTAAAATGTAAATGATAAAGTAAAAACATACAATTTAAGTCAATTAGTCACACCATGCATTGGATTGAGGTGTGGATGATTGAGTATGTGATGTGTGTTTTTCTTTAATTTTTTTTCAAAAATCCAGAAAATAAATAAATATTTCATTTGGATGGAAGAAGAAACCCCATTATTCCTAAAATGCCTCATCTAAAAGCACCATGTTCTCTCTTTTATGGCATGTTGCAGACGATTAAAGAAAAAATATGAATTCCCAACAGATGTATGAAAAAAATTATTAGATAAAAATGATAAGGAAATTAAATTAAAAATAGTAGATAAAATGGTGACAAAATTAATTAAATAAGTAGTAGGAATTCACCATTTCATGATGGTTTTATACATTATTGACCCATTTTCCTATTTTTATTATCTATGTTGCAACCTCGAAGTACAATATCTCATTAGCACAAGCATATTAAAAAAAACCCCAACTCAAGAAAAAGAATACACCTATATAATAAAACAATTATTATGTTATTAATACTATAAAGAAATAAATTAAACATAAATATGAAACAATACATTAATAAAATGTAAATTTTAAACTGAAACCTCACAATTTGAGTCATACTGGGTACACCGTGTATTAATTTGAGGTATGGTTGATTCCACCATGTCCTTTTATCCTATATTATATTAAAAACTCTGGTTCATCTAACAATATTGTAGTTTGATAACCCAAAATGTTGAATGCATTGGAGAATAAAAAGAAAATTGCATCATCATGAGTGAACCATCCTTGTTGAGTTCATGGTCATAGTACATGAGTAAATCATCCTTGTTGAAGATGTAATTTATTCCTAGAAAAAATTAACTATTAGTGTAAAAATATTATCATTCATTGATTGAACTAAAATAAATATTTACATATGAGTTTTTATGGAACATAATAAAACATATCTTTCCCTTTCACCATCATAGAGAGTAAAAAATCCATGATAAACCATTTACCCGCTTTGATAAAAAAAACCTTTAGTATGACACATTATGTATTTTAAAAAGACACTAAACTCCATTATAAAATTTTAACCCCCTTTTTGACAGTATTAAGCATCAATATAACCCTTCATAGAATCCAAATGAAACTAAAATCTAGTGAATCCAGTATGACTTCCTGGATTGTGCTATAGATCAGTATAACCTTTTCAATATTATGGGTGATGATAAAATCTAACATAAAATCATAATTATTTGTTCATAAGAATGGGAATATTACTATTCTCATGTATTTTTTATTAATAATGATGATAAGTTTTTTATTAATGATCTTGTGAACATGAATCATTTTACATAATGAATGTGAACATGCATAGTGAATGCTGCTTGTATGGATTTCAAAAGAATCTGTGATATTATATCATGCACATAATTGATGATTGGATAGCCCAGATAATTCCACCACTCACCAAAGTGAAACCACTGTATTCTTCTTTTATGAAAATTTATGATTCGGTCGATAAAGTTTTGTATTTATTTATTTTTTATAGGTTTTGGATCAAGCTACTAGATTCTTTTTCAAAAGGGTCTTCATTTGGATTTTTTTCTTCAGATTTTATTTGAAACAGGTTTTTCATTTTTGGGGATTTCTTCATAAAGTATTTTATTTTAATTTTATGTCATGTTTCCTTTGACACCATCCATCCTTGATGACCACAATTTGTCAATTATGGTTATCCTCCAATAGTTCTCTCATACACCTACTGGATTCAATGGTTGATTAAATGAATATTTATTAAAATATTTGAGTTAGATTATATCCCTGTTTTATTATTGGATTGATGTTTCTTGAATCTCAAGTGACTATTGTCTCCCTTGATAAGAACCTTTCTTTGAAATGTATCAAAGCCATGGGTAAGAAACTACATCTATTTTGTTGTTGTTGTTCAGTTTGTTCTTGGTGAGGGGTTTCTTTCACACTTTAGTAATATTTGATTGTACTTTGAATGTTCTAATAAAAACTATATCCTATGACAATTTCTTTGAAAAAATAAGTGGTGTTCATTTTGTTCTGAAAAAATTCCTCCACTTAAATTCATGTATAAAATCACTTAAACAAGTGGTGATTTTTTTTCAATAAGAAACCTGAAACACTTGCACAATGGATCTTATATTAAGTGAAAAGTGTTGTGAACACTTTTCAACATTTTTTATCAAACACAACCTTGGTATGATCCCCATTATACTCCATTACCCAATAATTTTATTGTTTGCAAGCCAACACTTTGTCTCCCCCTCCGCCTCAGTCTCAGACTCTAAATCCACCTTAGCCTCCACCTCCGCCTCAACCTCTACCTCTACCTCTGTCTCCACCTCCCCCTCCACCTCCACCTTTTCCTCCAACCTCGCCTCTACCTCCACATCTGGCTCCACCATCACTATTGCCTAAAAATTTTATTGTTTGTAGGACAACGCTTCTAAACAAATTAATTTATTCCATTATAATTATCCTTTAGAAAAAAATAAAAAAAATATATAATCATTCTGACACTAATGTTTCACACCCAAAATATATTTCTAAGGTCATAGACCATACTAGATCACAAGCATAGAAGGTAATCACCTAAATTTATTGTCGGAAAACATTCTTATAGCATGTACCATACCCATTTATCTCTAAACAACTTTACTTCTTCTTTTGAGTATAAAGGTTGTTGGAAATATTGGTATTACTGAGAAAATATAGACAAATAATTAAGAAATATTTTAATTAAATTTTAATTAACTTTAGAAATTACATGTTCAGGAATGTTTTCATTTTCATGGTTTTTTATATCTCTTATAAATTCAAAAACATACTATCGACAATCGGTGCCATTATCTTTCTTCAAACACTAAAAAAACATTGGCCAAAATAAGCAAATTGTTTTGAAATATATTTTTACAGTTAAATAATTCTATATATAACTTGATCTATTTCAATTTTTAGTAATCCATAGGATTTTTATGTCTAGAAACTGACTTCATTCCATGATTTAACCTATATTTAGAGACCTCCATATCATAACAAAATTATTATTAAAACATATACTGAGACATATAATTTGAATTTTATCTATAAAATGTTGATTAAAGTATATTAAAAATTCACAATACACATCATGAGTGGTCCATTTGTTGGATATCCATGCATTGGATCCAAAAAATAAATATATGGGATATCCATATTGATTGTGATCAACATCCAGTGCTGCCTAAAAAACAAAAAACAAACAAACAAATAAGTAATGAAAAAAATAAAAATATATTTTATGTGATTAGATTTTATAGTTTTACTTCTGAATTATAGGCATAAAAAAGAGTCCTCCATCTGCTATTTTTTTTCTCAACTGCATTGAGTTTCTCATCTCTTTTATTCTAAATTTATTTCTTAAACAAAGTAAGCTTTTTCCATAGAAATTATATAGAGATTAATGAATTCAAATCATGCTTTGAATGTATTTCCATTTATATTGTATTAATATAAACTCCTGAAGAAAATATGAATAGTTATTAACATTACTAAACATATTATCTCACTATTTGGGCAAACATATTATGAAAATGTACCTTATGTATGTATTCACAATTAAGGATCCTAATAATCCTTTCTTGAAAATATCATTTATACTCTTGAGACCAATTACATATATCATGAAAGTTATATATATATTTTTTATATGGAATTTAATACATATTTTCATCTTTAAATGAAGTCTCTGTATGAAGTTGTAATGATAATAATTTTTCTCTGGAACTGCCAGGGAGAAGGTACTCCCGTAAGGTCATTTTTATTTCTTAGTTGATTCAACAGATTGTATTGATCCGACCATCCATTCCCCATCGATTTATCCACCTATAATATCATAACACACTTCAAACCTTTTTTTATCAACTATTATAGGGTTTTCATATGTTTTTTTAAATACACATCTCATGTATCTTTATAAGATTAGATGGTCATGCTATAAAAGATACAATAGTACCGTTTCCCATTGTAATATCTAGATCCTTAAGTGGAACAAGAAACTCAACAGTTGGCTCATGACCTACCTCAATCCCCACTCTCATGTGATCTTTTGGGAGGTCATTATGGTGTATCTTGTCTTCTCAGATATTATACACCGTACCCATCACAACAAGGCAATGCATGGGTGTTGATAGATACAAATCATAAAAAACTATACCTCAAATAATTTTAGTAATATAAACTTATCATAAACTATTTGATTCAAATTTAGGGGAAAGAAGAATTAAAAAATTTATTACCTCAAGTAACCTATGTGGTTTAGGGGAATGACTATCCTCAAAGTTAGTGAGGTCATTTGGTTAATGTGCAAATATTTATTCCTCCACTAGTTCGCTTTGATCCTTTCTCATACATTGCTCTGCAGAACTAGACCAGACAATAATATCTTGAAGTGAGTCTATTTTTTTTCTGAAATCATTTCACCATGTTATATGTATCTTCTTTTGGTTTTATATTCTTGAAATATGTTCAAGGAGACACTCCAAAACCAAATACCCTAACACGACCATATTGTTCCAATCAATTCAATGCTACTGAAAGTAGTTTTTATTTCTGTATGTTTTCTATCGATTATTGTGTCTAAACCATAGAAAAAATATGAAAATAAATAGATATTTTTGTGTAATACTGTTATAAATAATAAAAAAATTACTATTATGTCATACTTACTGTCACGAACCAGATCTGGTTGCCACCAAAACTGGCACCAAACCCAGACCGTGACATGGCCTGAAGGGCGTTCCTAATCCCCATGGGCTGGCACAAGTGCCCAAGTATCATAAAATGAGAACTGGGAACGATTTACCCATGTTTATAAACTTAAAACAACAAAAGAATCCAATAAAAAGAATCTGGATTTCTCAAACCAAACAATCTTTTACAAAAATTCAGAACTGAATTACATGTTTTAAAAGAACTCAACAAGACTATAACAAAGGTGCAAAACCAAAAGGAAATAGCCCAAGAACCCTCATGGCAAGGGGAAACACCCTCAAGCCATCTCTACAAGACTTCTCCACCAAGGACCTACTAGAAACTCGAACCACTGGCACTAAAAACTGCACCCAACCAACGACAAAAAAATAACCAAGTCTACTTACACCCAAGGGTGTAAGTAGGGTGTGATCCAATGCCCAGTAGGATACCACCACTAAGATATTCTATGGGATAAACATTCAAAGACGAAAATATTGCAAGTTTTCATAAACAGGAAATGCTAGTTAAAATTTATAAAAGATGCAACTTAAAAATTAAAATAGTTTTCAAGTGGGCTATCATTAAGAATCAACACTTTTAAAAATAATTTCAACACTACTGAATTTTCTAGGCAACCATACTGTATGCCGACAGTAAGCACAAAGTAACTAATGAGCACAAGTAATAGGAAATAACTCCTAGTCACTAGCTCTTTGTGGGTCCCAGGTACCTCGTATCTTGGGGAGAGTAACCATCACAATATCCATTCTCATGCCCGATCCACTAGAAGGGAACATAACTATAACCTAGTGGTGCCCAATCATCATCATCATAGTTTAGTTAGTGTTGTAAGCGTCAATCTTGCTACATGAAACTGAGGCCAAACCCCACAGATTCACTAGCGTACTAGTACACGTCCACCCACCTAGATACCTGGGTTTTCCCTTGTGCTCAAACAAGTACAACAAGTTAAGAAATATACTTTTCACATTCAAATGTCATTTTCACATCACAAGTTCACAAAAAATCCCACATGTACATCACATAAGTCTAAAAATCCACTTTTTCATTGAAATGTATTTTGAAATCATACTCACACAAAAAATATCCCACAACACATTTTTAAAATCTTTCACAATTCAACAAATCCGTTAACAGTTTTATAAAATCTTTCTCAGGATGATAAAAATCATATAACGTCGCACTAACATGTTACATAATACCCTTTTCATAAACAAAATCCATTTTTCACATCACACTCACACAAAATAGCCTGAAAACATGTTTCCACCCACATCACAATTTCATAAATCACCTCGACAAATTACAAAACATTACCAAAATGTTTGACAACATAACTGACCAATTTATGTTTAAAAAACTCATTTTAAGAACATACTATCACCAAAACAGTACATAATCAACCATTACACACTTTGTGTAACTCATTAAATAATTTACAATTTTCATAAAACCAACCCAAGAGGTATAACCATAGTTTGTATACAAAACCCATTTAAAAACCCTAATTCAAGACCAAAAACATACCAATAAATATCCAAAACAGAATTTTCAGCCCTAACAACATTTATTAAACCACCCCCAAGTGTTATACAAATACCCCAAACAATACCACAAAAGGTACACATGAAAAACACATGTTTTCACAAATCACGTTCAAGAAGTACAACATGGTTTCACACATTTAAACCATTAAAAAACCCCCTTACAAGTCTCACATGACATTAAGGCATTAAAAAACCAGAATTTTCATCCCCTTTAAGCACTAATAAATCACTTTCATATGTTATAAAATACACCCAAACATTTCCCCAAGAGCCACGCATGAAAATCACCTAATTCCAAGAAAAAAATACAACTACAAAATTAAAAACTTAACCAAATTCATCAAAAATAGTTTTCACACCACAAAAAATAGATTTGAAACATACTAAATTAATAAACCAAGCAATCTAACTCATCATAAAATGGTTATACATGGAATCACCTACTTTTTTGAGTCCAAACCCTTGAATCTTGGTGCGAAACCTCAACCATACCTCCGTCGCACCAAAATGAAGTGAAAACGTTCCCTAAACCATAATATTTCACCAACAATACCCCAAATCAAAACCAAGGTATAAAACCTAACTTCTGGACACTCTATAAATTTATGAAAGAGGGAGGAAACCCTAAGGAGAAAGAAGAAATTGAAGAGAGAAACACTTACCCAAAATAATATTGAAGAAAACGACCCAACATCCACTAGTATATAAATTTTAAAATTGCTAAAAATTTAATGGAGGTTCGAATAAGGATTAGGAGATAATTTAGGAACTGGAATGAGGAAAAAAGAGTAAAAATAGGAGTTATGAAAGGATCAATTCACCTTTTCAAATCTGGGCGATTTGTGAAATCCATAGAAGTTTCGACCAATTTTTCAATTCTATTGAGCTTCAAATTGAGGTAGGAGAGAATGAGAGCACACCTTAAGTAAGTGGGCTTGGGCAAGAGTTGATATCACCAAAAAAAATTAAAAATTGAATGAGTTATTAAATAATTATAAAATATTTTTAATGAAAAAATGGGATTTCGGGCAGGCCCAATCCCTTAAATAAAAACTCAAATTCACCATGATTATAGATTTCTAAATGGTCCAAATTAATTTTCTGGTGTTAATAGGTCAGGGGATGACAATTAGGAATTGGAATGGATGAAAAATGTTGAAAAATGAAGGATGTAACACCCCGATATTTTATGAAAAATATTCTTTTAATTTCATTAATGTCTTGTGTTGTATGCTACACCAAGATTACCTTGCGCTATACACAACACCGTATTAGCTTGTAGTATACGCAACACTATTCTTGGATCGTGTTACACACAATTTTGATAATAGTTATTCTACGCAACATTGAGTATATATATATATATTCAATGTATAAATGAAATATGGCTGGATTATGATGTACGAAACAACGAAGGATTCTTGCATAGCACACAACTCTGACTTGGCTTGCATTACACGCAATCACGACCTTTCTCGATAGCATGTGTTGTACGCAATACCAGGTTTTACTAAACAATGATATATTATTATAATATTATTATGAACTAGCCGTTATGAAAATTATTAACTAAATTTTGAATTTTATAACATTATTATTCATCTTACACATTTTATAGAACATGGTATAAGAACAAAATAAATTTTTCGGGTAAAATAAGTATTTTTCAAAAAATGCAGTTTTGCCACCTTTTGATGGCGAACCCACTTTAAATATAGTTTTTGATATGTTTATAAGTTCAATTTGACAAAATAAAATTCTTCTTTTGAATCAGGATATAAAAATTTACATTAGATAAAGTTTTGATATTTTTCCAATAACTTTCATATTTTAATGAATAGTAAAAACACGCTATATTTTAATTAAAAAACAACTTTTTTCATCGTAATATCTTATGTGGTTAAATTATAATATTGAATGGTTTTAAAGTATAAATAGAATATATTTTTACCATTTAATATAATGTATGTCATTAGCATTGATTTTACCTTGAATTCGTAGATTAAATCAATTCAATCTTTTGCAATGTTTTAAAGAAAAACCCGTTTTCTTTCGACAACGGGATTAATTTTAATTTAATTTCTGCATCTTTTGTGTATTGAATTTGGAAAAATGGATTCCATATTTGGAATCAGTTGGTACAAATTATGTTAATAAACTACTTTTTATTTTTGGGCATTGTGAATAGTAACTATGGTAAATTTTATTTACTATAGTTAAAGGTAAATCAGGTAATTAAGGGTAAATATAAGATTATAAAATTACCCTAACACTTGGAAAAATCCTATTGGATGGATAAAAGTAGACCCATATAACCTAAGGGTCATATTAGATTCATTTTATGGACTTTTTTCCATGAAAATAATTTAATTATTATTAAAACCAAAGAATGTGACAACATGTCACTTTCTTAAATCTTATAAGTATAATAATTTTAATTTAGTGATAAACTTCATGAAACTTGAAACATGAATAGTATACAGAAATATAATACAATTATCTACATCATAAGAATTTATTTAGAATTTTTAGGGATTAAATAATTATCATTTATTATGACACAAAGATGATGCAATAATTGTCTTATTAATGAAATATTGACATAATTGATGTTATAAATGCCCAATAAATGTAATTTGAGACTTTTTATGACTTAAATTAACTTTATAGGTTAATATGACATGTTATTGTTGATATAAGTAACTTTTTTTGAACTTATCATTCTGTTATGAATTTCATAAAAATCATGTACCAAATAGTGTCAAAATTGACATAAATTAGTTTTTAAAACAAATATTATATTATTAATTTTTATTTAATTCCTAAAAATCTAAGGTTCAGAAAAATGACTTAGATAAGGATATATATATTAATAATAAACAGCTTGGGGTTCGTTTGGCTTGTTATGGTAAGTTTATTAACCATATAGTGTAAGAAAACAAAAAGACACGGTAAAAGTTAAATTATATAACTTAGAGTTAAATCTAATTGATAAGGTTAAAATAATAGCCTAAACTTTTCTAAATCCTATTGGATGAGAGGATTTAGACCCATACCCACTTTAGCTTCGAAATAAGACCCTTTGGAACCATTATAAACCGAATTTGACCTTAATATAAAATAATATTTTGAGATTTTTCTAAGGTGCCCCTCTCCTCCCTTATAAAAGGGAACCTCCTCCCTCTCCTCCTCACACCAATTTGAGCATTCAAGCTCGGACAACCCCTGAAAAAATCTCTTCTCCACTTCCCTAGTATCATCCTAGAGGTCCTGGTATTCTTCAAAGACCATCCTTAGTTCTTTAAGTGGAGGTTAAGAAAATGCGCGTCAAAAAGAGGTAATATCCATTACTGATCTTTTTCAATTTCTTTCTTCTTCAACTTCTTATTATTTAGTTGTTTCATGATAAAGTAACAACTTAAGTATTTATTATATACTTATATGTTATTATAAATATGAAACAACTCTAATTAACCTTCTATCCATCCTACGGAAAAAGGAAATCACCGCGCGTGCGTACATACGGAATACCATCTCCACAACGCGATGAGATTCATTCTCCATGTTAACCATTTAAGAATGATTATAAAGTATATATAAGCAATAATAATGAAATATATGACATTATAAAGCTACTGTATTTATTTATATATGTATGTCATCTACTTACTCCCATTCAAGACAATAAGGAAAGGAAAACACCGTTCATGCGTACGTACGGACTACCGTCTCCATGAACGGTGTGTTTCATTTCATTTATCTATCTATTATATATATATATATAATGAATATATATGATATATAAATCATGTTTTATATTCTGGAAGTAAGTAAATCATGATATAAGTAATAATAATGTCAAGAACAACAAGTCCAAACACCTACGATAAATGAAACGATTTTACCCAAAACGCTTCTTTAACATGGAATTTACAAAATAATGGGTAATATAAAGTCATAAGTGAACCATATATGATATCATAACAATGAATATGATTCTTTATTAAGTTAATGACATTATTTAAATCATTATAAAGGAGGTTCAGACACTTACGAAGCAAATCAGACTTAAGGTAAGGGAAATATCACAATCTCATTTTTATCCGAGATTGTTTGTACTTTAGGATTTACTGGGGTGTATTTTATCATCCACATCCATGTTTCCTCAATATTTAATATTATTTCCATCCACCTACAATTTTTTAAATCCAATTTTACCCTTCGGTGAGTTTTTAGTAAAAGATATGAAAGGAATCTTTTTTCGTTTTTCGTACGAGGTACTTTTTGACTTTTCTGACAAAAGTACGAAGAATGTTTTTTTAACTTATACGGCATGAATGGATTTTTAAAACATTATTTCCAAGAAGATTATTTTAAAAGTTTTCAAGTTTATTTTTAATCAACTTCTTTTAGTTTAAAATTTTATGACATGTTAAGAAAGGAAAAGTGTTTTTGAAGTAGAAAGGATATTTTCCTCAAGAATGAAATTCAAGTGTTTTATCAAAATTATTTTCCATCTAAGATAATAAAGGGTTCTGTTTTTATCCCTATTATTACATTGATTTGATTATGTTGTGATGGAATTATTTTTATGAATTATTTTATGTTATATGAATTGTTTTATGATGTCATGATGTTTAAGATTCCCATTTGTATTACATGGGTTATGCAATGATGTATGATTTATGATTTTGTTTCACACATAAGAATGGTATCATTATGAGATGGGTGGGACCTATATCTCCCTCCAATGTATTGGGTAAGGATTTTATATCTCATGAGATAGACATGGCTGGAATGGTAGGTTATACCGGTTCAGTGAAACAGGACTGAAACGAGGGTGACTCGGTTCAGAAATGGACTTTGTCCACTAAGATAGTATTGGCAATGAGTATTGACTAATAAGATATGATTCTATATGATTATGTGTGTATGGCACAAAGTTTCATGTTTTAAGTTATGATTATTGGGATTTCATTTCACTACTATGATTTATCCCATGTTATGAAATTATGCTCTCTTTTGCAGGTTAAGATTTACAAAATGTTATGTTCTTATGAATATGATGTGATTGATATTTCTTTTGTTTACCCTTACTGAGCATTTGAGCTCAACATTTTATGTTTTCTTTTCCCCAGGATATAAAGAAAGGTTTTAGGTAAAAAAAGGGAGATTTTTATGGGAGATGTTGAAGATCTTTCACCATGATTAGAAGATTATATTCCGAGTTTCCAAAGACACTAAACTATTACGGTCCTTCTGTGTGTGTTTTTGTTATGTACTAAGTATTCCGCAAAAGTAATGTAATGTCTATGTACGTTAAGCTTCGGGTCACTACAGTTGGTATCAGAGGGAGGTTTAGTCAACCTTTAGAAACTAGGATGTGAGAACGTTAGTGATATCCCTAGAGATATTTCTAAGGTATGTCTAGGGATGTCTCTAAGGATAAGTATACATATAGGATATAGTCCTAGAACTACGGTAACGATATTATAATTTAACCTAAGATGTTATATATTAAGGGTACTCCCCCTTTATTATGTTGTTTTCCCTAGCTTGATTTTTGCCTCTCACACTATTCTTTTTGGGTTTTAGACGATGGCTGGAACCCGAAGGAACCGTGTTGATCACTGTAATGGACAATGCAATGATTGTCCTCCTGAACAAACAAATGTTATGGGAGATGGAGTGAAAAATCTTATTGCTATACTTACACAAGATATGAATCATTCTGGACTTCCAAATGAGCAGAGAAGGGAACAATATTCTATTGAGTCCTTCATGAGGCAACGCCCACCTTCTTTCAGTGGGTCTTCCGATCCACTTGTTGCTGAACAATGGATCAGTACCACTGAAAATATATTTTCAGTTCTTCAATGTTATGAACATGATAAAGTCATCTTAGCATTATATCGTTTGGAAGGTGAAGCTGATAAATGGTGGAATCTTATCAAGAATACGAGGCCAAGAGATGAAATTGAGTCCATGGAATGGGACGAGTTCAAGAACTTGTTTTTCAGTAAGTACTTCCCTCGTATTCTTAGAACAAATATGGAAAAGGAATTTCTTGAGCTGAAGAAGAAGGATGATGAATCTGTTGGTATATACGAAGTGAATTTTACAAGACTTGCAAGGTATGCATCTGGCATTATCATCCAACCTGAAAGTAAAGTTGATCAATTTTTCAGTGGCTTAAAACCAAGTCTTCGAAGGGAATTAGCTATAAGAGACTTCAGTAGCTATGAAGAAATTGTGCGTTGTGCTATCAAGGTAGAAATGGAAGTTGGTGTTACATATCCATCTCATGGTTTTGACAAGAAATGAAAGATGGAGTTCAAGGGGAAATCTCAGAATAATGGTGAAAAGAAGATGAATATTTTCTTATGCACAAAGTGTGGAAAGAAGCATGGTGGAGATTGTCTTAAAGGGACTAGAAAATGTTTTAAGTGTGGAAAAGAAGGTCATCGAGCAGCTGAGTGTCGAAGTAATGGAAAAGGGTTTTTAATGATGTGAATAAAGCAAACAATGTAGAGAACGCACCACCAACACTTCAATGCTTCAAGTGCAAGGAAATGGGGCATTATGCTAATAAATGCCCTAATCCAAGGGTTAGTGATGATCGACATGAGCAACCGCTTAAGGAAAAGGAAAAAGGGAAGTCACATGCGATCACTATTGGCGATGTTGAATATGACAACGATGTGGTGTAATGATTAAGTGTTTATGTAATTGGATTTCAAAATAGTATCATGGAATCTCGTTTATGGTATTGTGGAATTTTGGAATATCTATGTATTGGTTTTCAATAATTATATGATACTGGTAACCAGGAAAAAAAAGTGATTGAAATATTTTTGGAAAGTAGATGATATGTGCATAATGAAGGGACAAGAAGATAATGAGATGTTTGATTGTATTCATGAGATCATGATTGATATAAGGAATAAGTATATAGAATTTTGAGGATTTTGGTATGTGGAAAGAGTTATCTTTTGACAGCACTCATGTTTTCACTAAGATTCAATGGGTATTCATTTTTCAAGAGATTACATGATTATGGTATTCACATGACTAGAATGTGACGAACAAGATATATGAGGGATAAATGATGGCATTCACGTGATCATTTTCTCTATACTATGAGCATGGACCGAAGTATTTTAGATAAGCCTAAAGATTGGAATGGATTATGTTGGACATAAGTTATTATTGTTTAAGGATAAAACTTTTTTTTGATATTGTTGATGGGATGTTATAATAATGTAGTTTTAGAAAAAGGACAACCTGCAGGATGTGCGACAACCCATCGCGTCGTCCAAGGCTGTGGGAATCAAACCCACAACTAAAGTGCGACGGGCCTTTATCGCATACCACTGGCCTATAGAAAGTCCCTGGTTAGTAGAAACTAGTTTTATTTTATTAAGCGGTATGATATATGAAGTATAAGATCATTTTTGGAATCGTATATAATTAACCTCACCAAAGAAGGACTTATGTATATTTGATAACTATTGCTAAACTTTTGTTTGAAACAAATGGAATAACCCATCATTATATCACATGATCTGTTAACACTTCACGAATAACAAATTCAACTTCATTTCTTTAAGATATGAAGTGGAAATTGTTCAAAGCACGAACAACAGTGAGATTGTACCAAAATCAAGTAAGTATTTCTTCTAATTCAAAATTTTCAACTTTAGGGAAATGATATTGAAAACCAAAAATGTTGTCCTAGTGATCTTATATCTGATGAATTAGATGGTACCCTAGATCATCACAAATTTATGGCTTTGCGATTGTTGGATTTTTCATAGCCATGTTCTCTACCACTCTCCATCAGAACTTGATGGTTAGATTTTTCTTCCATATCCATATTTTCACCTATGTTATCCTATGTGGAAACCCAGTGATGAGTTAATTTGGGTAACCGTTACATTTCATACTTTAGTTTTTAAAGCCATATTTTGGTATTCCTTTTTACGATGCGGGTTTCTATTAAACAAACTTTCGAGTAGTAAACCATTTATAACCCCGACGAATTTCGAGGGCGAAATTTATTTTAAGGGGGGTAGAATGTAACACCCCGAGATTTTATGAAAAATATTCTTTTAATTTCATTAATGTCTTGTGTTGTATACTACACCAAGATTACCTTGCGCTATACGCAACACCGTATTAGCTTGCAGTATACGCAACACTATTCTTGGATCGTGTTACACACAATTTTGATAATAGTTATTCTACGCAACATTGAGTATATATATATATATATATTCAATGTATAAATGAAATATGGTTGGATTATGATATACGAAACAACGAAGGATTCTTGCACAACACGCAACTCTGACTTGGCTTGCATTACACGCAATCACGACCTTCCTCGATAGCGTGTGTTGTACGCAATACCGAGTTTTACTAAACAACGATATATTATTATAATATTATTATGAACTAGCCGTTATGAATAGTATTAACTAAATTTTGAATTTTATAACATTATTATTCATCTTACACATTTTTTAGAACATGGTATAAGAACAAAATAAATTTTTCGGGTAAAATAAGTATTTTTCAAAAATTGCAATTTTGCCGCCTTTTGATGGCGCACCCACTTTAAATATAGTTTTTGACATGTTTATAAGTTCAATTTGACAAAATAAAATTCTTCTTTTGAATCAGGATATAAAAATTTACATTAGATAAAGTTTTGATATTTTTCCGATAACTTTCATATTTTAATGAATAGTAAAAACACGCTATATTTTAATTAAAAAACAACTTTTTTCATCGTAATATCTTATGTGGTTAAATTATAATATTTAATGGTTTTAAAGTATAAATAGAATATATTTTTACCATTTAATATAATGTATTTCATTATCATTTATTTTACCTTGAATTCGTAGGTTAAATCAATTCAATCTTTTGCAATGTTTTAAAGAAAAACCCGTTTTCTTTCGACAACGAGATTAATTTTAATTTAATTTATGCATCTTTTGTGTATTGAATTTGGAAAAATGGATTCCATATTTGGAATCAGTGGGTCCAAATTATGTTAATAAGCTACTTTTTTATTTTTGGGCATTGTGAATAGTAACTACGGTAAATTTTATTTACTATAGTTAAAGGTAAATCGGGTAATTAAGGGTAAATATAAGATTATAAAATTACCCTAACACTTGGAAAAATCCTATTGGATGGCTAAAAGTAGACCCATATAACCAAATGGTCGGATTAGATTCATTTTATGGACTTTTTTCCATGAAAATAATTTAATTATTATTAAAACCAAAGAATGTGACAACATGTCACTTTCTTAAATCTTATAAGTATAATAATTTTAATTTAGTGATAAACTTCATGAAACTTCGAACATGAATAGTCTCCAGAAATATAATACAATTATCTACATCATATGAATTTATTTATAATTTTTAGGGATTAAATAATTATCATTTATTATGACACAAAGATGATGCAGTAATTGTCTTATTAATGAAATATTGACATAATTGATGTTATAAATGCCCAAATAAATGTAATTTGAGACTTTTTATGACTTAAATTAATTTTATAGGTTAATATGACATGTTATTGTTGATATAAGTAACTTGTTTTTAACTTATCATTCTGTTATGAATTTCATAAAAATCATGTACCAAATAGTGTCAAAATTGACATAAATTAGTTTTTTAAAAAAATATTATATTATTAATTGTTATTTAATTTCTAAAAATCTAAGGTTCGGCCAAATGACTTAAATAAGGATATATATATTAATAATAAACAACTTGGGGTTCGTTTGGCTTGTTATGGTAAGTTTATTAACCATATAGTGTAAGAAAACAAAAAGACACGGTAAAAGTTAAATTATTTAACTTAGAGTTAAATCTAATTGATAAGGTTAAAATAATAACCTAAACTTGTCTAAATCCTATTGGATGAGAGGATTTAGACCCATACCCACTTTATCTTCGAAATAATACCCTTTGTAACCATTATAAACCGAATTTGACCTTAATATAAAATAATATTTTGAGATTTTCCTAAGGTGCCCCTCTCCTCCCTTATAAAAGGGCACCTCCTCCCTCTCCTACTCACACCAATTTGAGCATTCAAGCTCGGACAACCCCTGCCAAAATATCTTCTCCACTTCCCTAGTATCATCCTAGAGGTCCTGGTCTTCTTCAAAGACCATCCTTAGTTCTTTAAGTGGAGGTTAAGAAAAGGCGCGTCAAAAAGAGGTAATATCCATTACCGATCTTTTTCAATTTCTTTCTTCTTCAACTTCTTCTTATTTAGTTGTTTCATGATAAAGTAATAACATAAGTATTTCTTATATACTGATATGTTATTATAAATATGAAACAACTCTAATTAACTTTCTATCCATCCTACGGAAAAAGGAAATCACCGCGCGTGCGTACGTACGGAATACCGTCTCCACGACGCGATGAGATTCATTCTCCATGTTAACCATTTAAGAATGATTATAAAGTATATATAAGAAATAATAATGAAATATATGACATTATAAAGCTACTGGATTTATGTATATATGTATGTCATCTACTTAATTCCATTCAAGACAATAAGGAAAGGAAAACAGCGTTCATGCGTACGTACGGACTACCGTCTCCATGAACGGTGTGTTTCATTTCATTTATCTATCTATTATATATATATATATATACTGAATATATATGATATATAAATCATGTTTTATATTATGTAAGTAAGTAAATCATGATATAAGTAATAATAATGTCAAGAACAACAAGTCCAAACACCTACGATAAATGAAACGATTTTACCCAAAACGCTTATTTAACATGGAATTTACAAAATAACGGGTAATATAAAGTCATAAGTGAACCATATATGATATCATAACAATGAATATGATTCTTTAATAAGTTAATGACATTATTTAAATAATTATACAGGAGGTTCGGACACTTACGAAGCAAATCGGACTTAAGGTAAGGGAAATATCACAATCTCATTTTTATCCGAGATTGTTTGTACTTTAGTATTTACTGGGGTGTATTTTATCATCCACATCCACGATTCCTCAATATGTAATATTATTTTTATCCACCTACAATTTTTTAAATCCAATTTTACCCTTCGGCGAGTTTTTAGTAAAAGATATGAAAGGAATCTTTTGTCGTTTTTCGTACGAGGTACTTTTTGACTTTTTCGACAAAAGTACGAAGAATGTTTTTTTAAATTATATGTAATGAATGGATTTTTAAAAAATTATTTCCAAGAAGATTCCTTTACAAGTTTTAAATTTTATTTTTAATCAACTTCTTTTAGTTTAAAATTGTATGACATGTTAAGAAAGGAAAAGTGTTTTTGAAGTAGAAAGGATATTTTCCTCAAGAATGAAGTTCAAGTGTTTTATCAAAATTATTTTCCATCTAAGATAATAAAGGGTTTTGTTTTTATCCCTATTATTACATTGATTTGATTATGTTGTGATGGAATTATTTTTATGAATTATTTTATCTTATATGAATTGTTTTATGATGTCATGATGTTTAAGATTTTCATTTGTATTACATGGGTTATGCAATGATGTATGATTTATGATTTTGTGGCACACATAAGAATGGTATAATTATGAGATGGGTAGGACCTATATCTCCCTACAATGAATTGGGTAAATATTTTATATCTCATGAGATAGACATGGCTGGAATGGTAGGTTATACCGGTTCAGTGAAACATGACTAAAACGAGGGTGACTCGGTTCAGAAATGGACTTTGTCCACTAAGATAGTCTTGGAAATGAGTCTTGAATAATAAGATATGATTCTCTATTATTATGTGTGTATGCCAAAAAGTTTCATGTTTTAAGTTATGATTATTGGGATTTCATTTCACTACTATGATTTATCCCATGTTATGAAATTATGCTCTCTTTTGCAGGTTAAGATTTCCAAAATGTTATGTTCTTATGAATATGATGTGATTGATATTTCTTTTGTTTACCCTTACTGAGCATTTGAGCTCACCCTTTTATGTTTTCTTTTCCCCAGGATATAAAGAAAAGTTTTAGGTAAAAAAAAGGAATATCTTTATGGGATTTGTTGAAGATCTTTCACCACGATTAGAAGATTATATTCCGAGTTTCCAAAGACACTAAACTATTACGGTCCTTATGTGTGTGTTTTTGTTATGTACTAAGTATTCCGAAAAAGTAATTTAATGTCTATGTATTTTAAGCTTCAGGTCTCTACAAAGGAGTTATAAAAGAATCAAAATTTATTTTTAAATCTGGAATTGGGATCACGGTTTGGCCCAAATCATGAAAACTGACCCATTTCTCAAAAAAAAAATGCATAGGAAACCCCGAAAAAAAAGAAATAATGGAAATTAAATTAAAAATACCTTTAAAGTAATTTATGTATGTGAAAATTCTCCCCACCATGAAAACTTTCCTCCCCAGAAAGTCACAGCAAGGCCAAAACAACAACCAAACCCAACTGAGAATCCAAGAAGTACTCCCTTGCCAGGTTTCACCTCCAAAGGCCAAAACACCTCCAGTGATCAATTAAGGAAGGAATGATCTCACAAACCAAACTTACACCAATTTCATGAAACAATCAATTATATTCATATTTTATCCCAAAAGAAAACTTCTCAAACACTATCCAAACAGGATTCCAGCAATTTACCCAAACGAACAACAACAACGAACAAGGTTACACTTACCTTGCTTTAACCAGACCATTGGGCATTCTCCACTCCCAAAGTTTACCAAAGGAAGGTGTAGGTTGTTTGATAACTCCAAAAAAATACTACCTACCGCTAATCCAAGATCAAGGACCAATCTGAGTTACTAGTATGGGGAGACACAAATGGGCTCCCCACCATAAGAGACAACTCAAAATTTCCCAAGACAGAATCGGGACACTAACAAGGGGAGGCCCGAAAAGACTCCCGGTATAAGGGGGTAGACTCCCATTAGAAATTTCCAAAATAACACACATGAGATTCATAGTGGTTATCCCCAACATAAGAGCATACCATCTTAACAACCAGTATCAGTAGGCATAGAAAGACCCCAAAATTTAAAAAGGTGGGTTAGCCACACGTTTAGTCTGCATGGTTTGGGAAACCGTGCACTAACCATGGGGATCATTCTTTCCGCATGGATTCCTAGCACATGACCACTACTAATTGTGTAAAAACTATGTTCTCAACCATGAATACACCAGAGGTATTAACTATTCCCACCTTTCATACAAAGGATATGACTTTGTACAAGGTTTTAAATGACCCTGGGATTTCCCCTGACTACGCGCCAACTTCTCTCCGGGACCTATGGCCGGAGCTCAAAGGATTGAAGCATTTTCGAACTCGTAGTTAGGCCTTGGAAAACCCCTAAATAGAAATTATTCTTCCAGTGATACAAACAACCACACCATGAACTTTAATGGGTTTTACCAAGACAACACACAATCCAAAACTCACTTTACCCTAACCCGACATTTCACTAAAGCAAGTGATTCGAAGATTCACACACATCACCCCTTGTTTACTCGGATGTGAAATGAAAAGAAGAAAGGATATATAGAAACACCTTTCTCCAAACAAAGGATTTAAAGATATCCCAAAAGGAGACACACTTATGACCAAATGAAGACTCACAAAAGATTGTACAACTTCACCTTTACAATCAAACGAGCATGCGACATCACAACGCATCACTAAACTTGACCAATGCGACTGATTGAAACAATACATGGAGGGGGAACTTATACATCATCCCCAAACATCACAGAAATCTAGAACGTGGCCATAACAGCCTGCCATGACCAGATTTCCCACACTAGTGGTTGAACGTGAACTCCTACTTCGAAGAGACTACGAAGGACCCATAGGTTCTCTTAGGCACTATCTAGGCACTCATCCACACTAACAACCCTAGACCACTTCCACCTTCGACGAATCAAGTAGATTAAGAAACTAAGGCCTCTTTCAACCTTCCATGAGCACTCTTCTGCAATAAGAGGATTAGAAAAACCAAGAAAGGAAATGGTGTAGAATCAATCTATAGAGCTTGAAAAAAAATATTCCTTATATTGATCAATTGGAGGATTTTCCAATGGAGAAACAATCAGGGTTGCACTTTAGTTGTGAACTAACCCTTAATGGGGGCATACCTTATCCAATGAGAGAACCCAAGGACCCAACCAAGCTGGTCCATTAGTCAAAAAATTCCACAAACCAGATCCAAACACATGAAGGGAACAACCATAATGGTGTCCTGAAACATATCATGGAAGAGACTACTAACTGGTCCTTCTACCCAGCTTACCGACCAAACACAAACCCAAAACACAGTTCGAACAGGAAGGGTTCTTGGACTCCAAACATCCCACAACATCAACATTTTCCAGAAACACATAATATACACCATCCCAAAAAATTCATCAAGACATCATGTTTTTCTTTAAAAACATTTATTTGAAAACAAATGGTTCAGCGGCAAGCATATCCACAAATGGTACCCCATGAGCCTCACACATGCATGTTTTTGTACCACACCGGGCATCCTCCTCATATCCATCATGGAACTCATCCAGTCATGCCCTCAACCATCCATCATACCATATAAACCCATGCATGTGGTTTCTCACGGAAATATCAAAGGTTAAAACAAAAATTCTTCCAACTTTTCAAAACCAAAACAGTCAACCCACACATCCTTTTTTCTCAAAACCGCTCACTAGGAGATCAAAATCCCAATTCACATCTTACTAAACTTTTCCGAAAGACACAACCATTTATATAAGAACTCAATTTCATGTTATTCATATTAGTTTCATAACATCTCATCCCATTAAAACACCCGTTGATAGTTTAGAAAACTCTATTGGAAACACTTTTTCAAAACCAACATCAGTATAGTTTCTGCTTTCAAAAGGGGTGTAAGAACACCATTTTCCACTTCAAAACAATTATGAAAATTTAGTTCCACCATTTCATAAATCAAACCATTCCATATTTATTTGAAAATCATTTCACAAAAACTTTACACTTCTTAAAACCAAGTCACTTTAAAACCAAAGTTCCAAGATTTCAAAACTAAAGAACACAAGATAATGCGAGAGGAAACTAGTTTCAGTGGGTGACTTGGACATATAGTTGGTGGCCATATTCCAATCACTTCACCATCACAGAGAGTGTTCTAGGGAATATCCCCGGCTCCACATGGATTTCCATGCCCTGTGAGCTCACTGAGACCATTAACCCAACTCTCTTTTCATTTCCCCTAATCATCATCAAATGAAGAAAACCAAAGGAATTAGATAAGTCCTGAATTACCTTGGTGAATTGAATCCCATAATGAGGTGTGGTTATCAAGAACACTACCAATAACCAGAATACCAAGTCCTGACAATCCTAACTCTAGACTATCCCGACTAATCCCCAAATAACGCGACCCAAAGAGTTAACCTGAACCTCCTCTGATACCATTTTGTCATGAACCATATCTGGTCGCCACCAAAACCGGCACCAAACCCAGACCGCGACATGGCCCGAAGGGTGTTCCCAATCCCCATGGTCTGGAACAAGTTACCAGGTATCATAAAATGAGAATTGGGAACGATTTACCTGTGTTTATAAACTTAAAAAAAAGAAAAGAATCCAATAAAAAGAATCTGGATTTTTCAAACCAAACAATCTTTTACAAAAATTCAGAACTGAATTACATATTTTAAAACAACTCAACAAGACTATAAAAAAGTTACAAAACCAAAAGGAAACAACCCAAGAGCCCTCATGGCAAGGGGAACCACCCTCAAGCCATCTCCACAAGACTTCTCCACCAAGGACCAGTAAGAAACTCAAACCCCTGACACTAAAAACTGTACCCAACCTGTGACAAAAAAACCAAGTCTACTTAACCCCAATGGTGTAAGTAGGGTGTGATCCAATTCTCAGTAGGATACCACCAATAAGATATTCCATGGGATACATATTCAAATATGAAAATCTTGCAAGTTTTCATAAACAGGAAATGCTAGTTAAAATTTCTAAAATATGAAACTTAAAAATTAAAATAGTTTTCAGGTGGGTATCAATAAGAATAAACACTTTTAAAAATAATTTCAACAGTACTGAATTTTATAGCCAACCATACCGTATGCTGACGGTAAGCACAAAGTAACTAATGATCACAAGCAATAGAAAATAACCCCTAGGCACTAGCTTGTTGTGGGTCCCAGGTACCTCGTATCTCAGGGAGAGTAACCATCACAATATCTGTTCTCGTGCACGAGACACTAGTAGGGAACAAACCCATAACCTAGTGGTCCCCAATCATCATTATCATAGTTTAGTTAGTGTTGTAAGCATCAATCTTGCTACGTGAAACTGAGGCCAAACCCCACAGATTCACTATCCTACTAGTACACGTCCACCCACCTAGATACCTGGGTTTTCCCTTGTTCTCAAACAAGTTCAACAAGTTAAGAAAAAAACTTTTCACATTAAAATGTCATTTACACATCAAAAGTTCACCAAAAATTCCACATGAACATCACAAAACTCTAAAAATCAACTTTTTCATTAAAATGCATTTTGAAATCATACTCACACCAAAAAATAGTCCACAATACATTTTTCACATCTTTCACAATTAAAAAAATCCATTAAAATTCTTATAAAATATTTCCCAAGATGATAACCATCATATAACAGCCCACTCACATGTTACATAATACCATTTTCATAAACAAAATCCATTTTTCAGATCACACTCACACAGAACAGCCCAAAAACATGTTTCACACCCACATCACAATTTCATAAATCACCTCGACAAATTACAAAACATTACCAAAATGTTTGACAACATAACTGACCACTTTATGTTTCAAAAACACATTTTAAGAACATACTATCACCAAAACAGTACATAAGCAATCATTTCACACTTTGTGTAACTCATTAAATCATTTACAATTTTCATAAAACCAACCCAAGAGACATAACCATGGTTTGCATACAAAACCCATTTAAAAACCCTCATTCAAGACCAAAACCATACCAATAAAAATCCAAAACATAATTTTCAGCCCTAAAAACATTTATTAAACTACCCCCAAGTGTTATACAAATACCCCAAACAATACCACAAAAGGTACACATGAAAAACACATGTTTTCACAAATCACGTTCAAGAAGTACAACATGGTTTCACACATTAAACCCATTTAAAAACCCCCTTACAAGGATCAAATGACATTAAGGAATTAACAAAACAGAATTTTTATCCCCTTTAAACACTAATAAATCACTTTCATATGTTATAAAATACACCCAAATATTTCCCCAAGAGCCACGCATGAAAAGCTCCCAATTCCAAGAAAAAAATGCAACTACAAAATTAAACACTTAACCAAATCCATTAAAAATAGTTTTTGCACCACACAAAATATATTTGAAACATACAAAATTTATAAACCAATCAAGATAACTCATCATAAAATGGTTATACATGGAATCACCTACCTTTTGAGTCAAAACCCTTGAATCTTGGTGCGAAACCTCAACGCCCCTCCGCCGTACCAAAAGGAAGTGAAAACGAACCATAAACCATATTATTTCACCAAAAATACCCCAAATCAAACCCTAGGTATAAAACCTAACTTCTGGATACTCTATAAATTTATGAAAGAGGGAGGAAACCCTAAGGAGAAGGAAGAAATTGAAGAGAGAAACACTTACCCAAAACAATCTTGAAGAAAACGACCCAACATCCACCAGTATCTGAATTTTAAAATAGCTAAAAATTTAATGGAGGTTTGAATAAGAATTAGGATATCATTTAGGAACTGTAATGGGGGAAAAAGAGTAAAAATAGAATGAGTTATGAAAGGATTAATTCACCTCTTCAAATCTGGGAGATTTGTGAAATCTAGAGAAGTTTCGCCCAATTTCTCAATTCTATTGAGCTCCAAATCTAGGGAGGAGAGAATGGGATCACGCCTTAGGTAAGTGGTCTCAGTTTAGAGTTGTAATCACCGAAACAACTTAAAAATTGTATGAGTTATTAAAGAATTATAAAATATTTTTAATGCAAGAAATGAGATTTCGGGAAGGCCTAATCCCTTAAATAAAAACTCAAATTCACCGTGATTATAGATTTCTAAATGGTCCAAATTAATTTGGTTGTGTTAATAGGTCAGAGGATTCCAAGTAGGAATTGGAATGGATGAAAAATATTGAAAAATGAAGGAGTTATAAAGTAATCAAAATTTATTTTTAAATCTAGAATTGGGCTCACGGTTTGACCCAAATCACGAAAACTCACCCATTTCTCAAAAACAAAATGCATAGGAAACCCCCAAAACAAATAAATAATGGAAATTAAATTAAAAAAAACTTTAAAGTAATTTATGTATTTGAAACTTACACATGTTTCCCATACCGCTTTTGTGTTTTTATCAATTAGTTTACTCTCCTTATTTACACAAGCCTCCTTTCATAGCACATGATGTGGGATTGAAGTGGATTTAGATTTTGATTAATCAATATGCATATAAAAAAAGGGATATATGGATTTTTGTACCACATAAAAATTTTATTTTTGATTTAAAATACATGACAATTTATTCTTTAGTGAAGCGTACTCCATCCTTGATTTGCGATAGGGGTACATTGGTTTTGATGCATGTTCTCTATTTTTTTCACTCTTTTTCTATTTCATAAATTAACAATTTTGAATCAAATTGGATAAAATAAATAATTTCAAATAATATATTATTGACTTCAATGAACTTTAAATGATTTCTCATCACAATGACTAGTGAAATAATTCCATGTTTAATACTTTATAATGTGTACATAACTAACTGGTGGGTAAGGATTTACTTTCCCCTTAGCATCCCTAAGATGTAACTTGGTAAGAAGAGTTTGGAAGCCTCCATGGATTTTCCAGCAGGTATTAAGACAAATTTTATACGGAAATATTCTAAAATAAACAAAATCTGCAAGGAATAATGAAAATTAAATCAACGCTTCATTATATAATTTTTCAATAAAATGGAAAAATTATATCGTAACATTACCGTTATATCTTTCCAAAAGGTTTCCCTTTTTACAAGTTGTACATGGTTATATGAATCAATATAAATCGACACATTCATTCTCATTGTGACCCCAACATAACTAATGAAAATTGACTTGTTGGGGTCAATAGGTTGGTCACATTGATTCCAACCAACCTCAAATTTTATACCCTTACTTATTAAGTTGATAATTTTATTCAACACTATGATGATGCGTCATTGTTTTTTTCATTAAGATTCTATTGATCCCATAATAATTATGTAGTTTCAACATAAAAAATCTATTCTTCCTCAGTATTGGTAACATCATCATGTGTAGAAGAAATTATCTGTATGAGTAGTAAAACATTTAATTTTTCTTGAATAACAACAATATAAACACAGACAAATGATTTGAGAAGGGTCGTATGCATGCTCTATTGCAAACTTACTGAACTCTTTAACCCTATATTCATATTATTTTTTCAAATGATTAACATTCATCCATTTTTAAGGGAATAGGTAATTGAATTTAAGAAAATAATTACTCCACTATGGTAGGTGTTATCCTCTAAATTCATCCAAAGGTAAAAGTTATTGACAACTATCATACTCATCAACTTTATCTACTGAATAGTTATTATTGAATTTTGTTTCTTGAGACCCATCCTCCATATCTTATTGACATGAACCTATGTTGTTTGAAATACTATGATAATTAGTCATCCCATACCAGGTAACAATGATCATTTTGGATGATTACTTCTCCGAGTAGTTCAAGCAACATAAAAGAGACGGGGGATGAGTCTCAAGAAACCAAATTCAATAATAACTATTTAAGAGATGAAGCTGGTGAGTATGATAGTTGTCTCCTTAAAACATTTTAAATTACCCCATATTATTTTAAAATTTCAAGTCTCATGTCAAAATGCTAAATGGTCCTTAACACTACAATGAGAACATCAACTCATCCCCACTGAGATGCACCGACTCTAATCTATGTTACTAGTCCTTTTCCCTCACCTGTATCTCAAATATAAGATCTCTATAACTATATCATAAGCACTATGAGATTCGACCTCAGAACCTATCATCCAAGACTATCCCTCATGGATAACCATCACATGTACCTATTACATCTAAATCATGGAATGGGTATAACATATCCATTTTTCTTAAGAAGTGAATTTGAAATATGGAGAAGTATTAACATAATTGGTTCCATTAGGAGAGAAATACACAATTGGTGACACAATACAACAGTTAAACCTAACTTCCAAAAACCCATAAAGAATAAAAAAAACAATACAAATGCCATATCACCCTCAACCTAGCCCTACAAAAATCACTAACATGTCTATAGTAACTCACATTCTAACATACCATACCCATCCATCACATAATACCCATCATATTCTAATATATGATAAAAATTATTTTTATCACTTCCACACATGTATTTCTTATAGAAAAATATTGTAATCATACGTTGAGAGTGTAATGAACCAACCCAGGATACCATTTAAACCGATACTCGAGCTAATTCTCTACTTACTTGAAGATAATTCTTGATCTCCACAGGCTGGCGACAAGTACCCGAGCATCAAAAAATAACCATTGGGAGTGATTTTGACCTCAAAATATTTACAATAACATAGTATGATGCAGAAAAATCATCATATATATAAATCAATACATACATATGAATGTACAAAGAGACATTAAGGAAACTAAAATCCAAACATAACAACTAAAACCTGCCTCCTGGTGGTCCACTACTACCCCCATGTCCCAAGTCACCTGCCCTTGGTCACCCTAACTCAATACCCACAAAGGAAGAAAAAATCACGAACACCTGCTATAAGATAATAAAGGCTACAAACATCAGAAGGTACAAGAAAGGTGTGATCTAAAGATCACAGTAGGATTCCACCAATTATTCGATGCAATTACTTCATAAGGTAATTCAAATATGATAAAATAGGAGTACAAATAAGAGAGTAAGAGGATTAGTTTAGAAATATAATTTTAAACATTTAAAAAATATTTATCAAACTAAACCTATAAAACATGCCATTTTTCCATTTAAAAATTAAATTTTTCTTGAAAATCTTTGAAAACCATTTCACAAGATAAAGTCAGATAATCAAGAAAAGATGAGAATATTTACCTGATATGGAAATGAAAACAAGAGTCAATACAATAGAGTCATAGTGCATAATAACAATAAATGAATCAAGAAAGACAACTTTGATCCCGGATAGTGACAATAAAAGATGTCATGTATCAATATCAAGTATATAGATGTCATGGGTACAATATAGGTATGATAGTGAGTCCAACTCATAATAGCCAATCAAATGACTAATTTATAGGCTTACATCTAGTATCATGGGTCTAAAGAAAACTAGTTCCACACACACCCACTTTCCTAGCCACACATCCATAGCATGAACCTTTCACATTCTCTTTGAATCCACTAGAAGGGTGTGAGTCTTCTAGTGAAGCATATATCTAGGTTATCTCATCTAACTACTGGGTTCCCATGACTAGTTAAAAGAAGGTGTGAGATAAACACGTTTTAGGGTTCACACGAGGATCCTTATCGACAACATATCACTCTCACCCCAAACTATCTTAAAGTAAATAATCCCTTTTCCTACCCTCATAACAATGGGAAGTATAAGAATAAAACAAGTTACAATTAAGGTATTATCACATGGGATAATTATCATAAATTTCCAACTGGTTTGTTAAGCATCATCAATTTTGATTCAAAACCTTTTATACAATTCAATTTTCAAAAGGGTAATAATACCTGCTTCCTTTCAAAATTCATCATAAAAATTCCAAATGGGACTTTAAAACAATAATTTATTTCAAAGAATCCCTAATGCATTTAAATTAAGTATTACAATTTTTAAAGGATTGAATACAATTCAAAACATGGGTTTACACCCTCTTTCCGTGAGGATAAATCATTTATTTCAAATAACCTAAGAAAACCAATTCCAAAACAAGGATAAAATCATTCAAAGGGGGTTCTTGGTCATTTAATAAATTAAAGAATTTAATACTATTTAGAAAACACCAAATAGTTCAATTCATTTAATTCAAATCATGGAATTTCATTTAATAAATCAAAACCTGATCCAAATACCTCAATTTCACCAAAACAAACTTTAAAAGTTATTTGAAAATAAATACAAACAAACATGGAATTTATTCATTCAAAAAATGTAAGAGAAATCAAAGTCATATCCATTTAATTCATGGAACATTCAATTCAAATAGTATTGGTTCAAAGAATATTTTATAAGTAATTTAATGAAAAAATTTCATAGAACATGTGTTAGAAATTAGGAAACATGTATCGATGAAGTATGAAGCAACAATAAATCACAAAATTAAGAAAAATAATATAAAAACAAACTTAGAATTTAAGGAATAAAACCAAAATAGATCTGAGACTTGTTGCCTCTAATGATGACCACCAGATCCAAGAAGACAAATCTTGAGAGAATAGAAAAGAGATCTTAGTTTCAATATCCCACAACAATATATCAATATCCAAAAAAATGCAAGGATTTCACAAAATTTTGGAATAATAAATCAAGAGAATAAGGAAGATAAAAGATCATGAAGAGAAGAACTCACCAAAATATAAGATCTCTACTTCGATTGGTGCTTCAATCTGCTAAGAAATGAGTTTGGGAGATCCAAAATGCTTCTGGAGGGATCCCAAAACCCTAAGGATAAAATTATGATCGAGTGAGAGGATTTTGGGGTTAATTTGGGGGTGAGGGGGGGGGGGGTGGGGGGTTAGAGACATTAATTATAATTTTTGTAACTTTAATTATCATTCTCATGGTTTCCTATTCCAAGTCGCACAATTAATATTACCATGTGCAAACTGTGCAACCGCTTCTGCCCAGGTTGAACAGTTTGTTTAAACCATGAAAAAACCAAGCAACAAGTTTCACACTTTGTTTAACCATGTAGGAACCATGAAAAAACCCTGAAATAGGTTTCAAACTTTGTTTAACCATGTGAAAACCATATGGAAACCATGCAATCTAGGCTGCACACTTTGTTTAACCATGCACAAACCATGAAAAGGCCCAAAAACATTTAAAAAGGTCTGTTATAATATTGAAAATAACCCACAAAGAGATACAAACATCGGGTACTCAAATAAATGGTTCAAAACACATAAAAATAAGTAACAAGATGTTACAAACTCCCCACCATCGGACTTTCTGTCCCTATAAAGATTCTATTTCTAAAGATAGAACAAGATGATACAAGAAGAATTCCATCACTCATTTTGTGAGGTGAACGGTCCATGGTACATAAGTGAGACTCACCCAGATGTTAACAATACACTCAAATAAAAGATCAAAACACCAATGACATCACACATATCTAAATAATAGAAAGACAGAAGACCCAGTATAGGTCTCCCCACCATTTTAAGACTCACCAAAATGGTGTAGCATAGTAAAAGAACACTCCTTAGACCCAAAGAAGAGACTTAAACCACTCACTAAGGAGGAACATATAAGATAAAAAAATCTACAATAAATGTAAATAACTAAAAATTATTTCTACCATGGGTAAGTACTCAAGGTTAACATATGAATTTAAAAAAAAATGAGCCTCATACCTCAATGAGCTCATAAAAAAATCCAACACTACTGGGTTCTTGGTCTATCAAAAATACACATCATCCTAGTTACCTAAGTACATTCGTAAGGTCTATACAAGTTAAACTAGAAATAGCTTAAGCATAAAGGCTAGTGCACAACAAGGCACTATACTCTCACAAGGGAGATCATCCAATATATCAAAATTGAGCTATAACCATCAAGTCAAAACAAGAGAAACACCAAGGAATAATAATCAAGATCTCAAGAAAAAGAAACTATTATTACCTTTTCAATCCACAAATGAACATAACTAAGGTCCACAAGATATCATTCACAAAGATAAAAAAAATGTTTCAAAAAATAGACAAGACATAAGAAGGAAAAACTAAAATAGTCTACACTTCCATGTGGGAAACAAAAAGATGAATCAACATTAACCACATCTGGAAACTAACAGCTAACAACTAGAAGCTCATCTATAGTTTGAAAAAATTCACCCAAGACCTATGTATAGATCCCCAATATCATAAATAATTTTCTACCCCATAGTCAAGAGATGATATTCCATATTGAAATTTCCCTTTCTAGTCACCCAAATTAAAGAACCTCATAAAGTGATCTAAGTGGCCACACCATTTACAAACTCTCAGTGCTTTCAAACACAAATTCTAAGAAGGACCAGGTGATCCACACTTTAAATACATTGTAGTCATACTATTTTTCTAAGGAGGATGTACTTACTCAATTGGGAATTTGGAATTTATCCATTCATGTTGTTTTGCTAGATCCACTTTAGCTGAAAAGGCCCTTTCAATCATATCTGGATAAGAGATCAACTATTCTGCAGGCATGGCGGTTACATGTTCTGGGTGAAGAACTTTTCTAAAAGAGTCATCCTTACTGAATTCATTACCAACAAGTCCAGGTATGAAACATACCAAATGTGAGATTTTTTTGGAATACTTTGCAACTGATATATCATCTTGAGAAAAACCCAAGAATTTAGAAACTTTCTCCTTCTTCACTTGCTCAAGATACTGTGATTGAATCAATATTGAATTGAAGAATTCCCAAGACATTAAAGCATTCAGAAAAGGGGGAATCAAAAATTTCCACCACTTCTAACTAGATACCTTCAATAAAGAGTTGATGAGTATCAGGATTCTTGAGATAATCAAAGATCCCATCAACTTATTTAGGACACTTTAGTGACTCAAGAGAACATTTTTTTACTTTATAAGAAGGTGTATAATAATATAAGAAGTCAAGTATGGGGTTCAAAGTTTGGAATGTAACAAGAACAACCACTCAATATTGTGTATGGGTGGAGTCATTGACAAGGGATTAAACTTCTAGAAAACATGAAGAACTACCCTAAGGAAAATACCATTGGACCAACATTCTATCTTTATTGAAGGAATTTTGGGTGAAATTTATGAACATCAAAAAACCTAGGAATATCAACTTAGGAATAAAAAAATACTCAAATATATAATAAATGTTTTTAAACAAATTCACAAGCCATGTTAATCAAAACATCATTGATTTCATAACACAAAATATTTCCCAATTTATGAAACATTACTCTTTCCTTTCAAAATGATTAATCTTTATATAAATCAATCACAGTTTCAAAAACCCTTTACCATCACATGTAAATTATTAAATGGTTTCAAAATCATTAATCCCATTGTCTAATTATCAAAACCATTTTTATTTTAAATCCATTACAAACCAAAATTCCTTATTAAAACATTTTTTTATCACATCATATAAGAATATTTGATAATTAGTTTTTCAAACCAAACATTTCACAAAACTAACTTTTTGATCATTGAAAACATTTATCAAAGAACTTAACAAAACATGTTTTAAGTCACAATTTAGTTTTCAAAAGGGATTTAATTTTTTTGACAAGGGATTAAATTTGAAACAACCAAACAAGAGTATGAAACAACCCAATTCCATA
Source organism: Viscum album (assembly GCA_963277665.1). NCBI lineage: Eukaryota > Viridiplantae > Streptophyta > Magnoliopsida > Santalales > Viscaceae > Viscum > Viscum album. The sequence continues at coordinate 138,128,413 of OY728147.1, read as the reverse complement.
ACCCACATAACCAAACTCACATAAGTGAAGTAAATTATAAGAAATGGACAAGGTTTCAAGTTTATAACCAAGTTATAACTTAAAAAGGATTGGTTGTATGGGCTGGTAAACCATGGACCAACCTCACAACTATTTATGTTTTGATTTCTAGACCAGTCACATTGATTCCTCACAGTTTACTAGACCATGAAAACATGGTGCCACTATGGCCATCCTTCCATTTTGGTTTAAAAACTCATAAGAGATTCCCAAAATCAAATACAGTATCATTGGTAATATAAATGTAATTTATCATTATAAAACCAATAACTCAAAATAAAGACTCAATCCCAACATCCCTGGTAACTCAAGTATCACCATGAAGGGGTGGTGATGAAGCACCCGCTCACAGAATACCTATTGAGTTTTGACACATTTTTAATCTCATTTCTAAAATGAATCACCCAAAATAAAATAAGTATTTAAAATTCAAGTATTTAACTTCAAGGAAATAACTCCTATGATACCATTTGTAATGAACCATCCCAGGATACCATTTAAATCAATACCCAAGCTGATTCTCCACTAACCCGACGAGCGTTACCGATCTTCATGAGCTAGTCGCAACCACCTGGGCATCAAAAAATAACCACTGGGAATTATTTCACCCTCAAAATATTTAAAATAACATAGTTCAATGTGGAAAAATCATCAGATATATAAATTTATTCATACATATCAATGTACAAAGAGACACTCAAGAAACTAAAAGCGGAACATAACAACCAAAACCTACCTTCTGGTGGTCCAAAACCACCCACCGTGTCCCAAGTTACCCACCCTTGATCAACCTAAATTGAAACCCACAAATAAAGTTTAGAGCATGAACACCTGCTATAAGATAATAAAGGTTGTAAACACCAAAAGGTACAAGTAGGGTGTGAGCTAAAGATCCTAGTAGGATTCCACCAAATATTTTATAGAGTTACTTCATAAGTTAATTCAAATATGAAAAAAGAGGAGTACAAATAAGGGAGTAAGAGGATTCATTTAAAAATAGAGTTTTAAACATTTTAAAATCATTTATCAAACTAAACCTATAAAACATGAGATTTAACCATTTAAAAACTGAACATTTTTTTTGAAAAGATTTGATAACCATTTCACAAGATAAAGTAAGATAATCAAGAAAAGATGGGAATATACAAATGATATGGAAAGACAAACTAGAGTAAATAAAATAGTGTCATGGTGTATAATAACAATAAATGAATAAAATAAGGAAAGTACGATGTGGGATAGTGACAATGAATGCTATCATGTATCGAGATCAAGTATATAGATTTCATGGGTACAACCTAGGTATGATAGTGAGTCCACCTCAAAATATATAATCAAATGACTAATTGACGAGCTTACATCTAGTCTCATGGGTCTAAAGAAAACTAGTTCCATGAACACCCACTTTGCTAGATGTACGTCCATAACCTGAGCCTTTCAAATTATCTATGGATCTACTAGAAGGGTGTGAGTTCATTAGTGAATCATATATCTAGGTAATCTGATCTAACTATCAAGTTCCCATGACTAGTCAAAAGAAGGGGTGAGATAAACACGTTATGAGGATCATATAAGGATCATTATCGACAACATATCACTCTCACCCTCTAAACTCACTCAAAGTAAATAATCCATTTTTCAACCCCAAAAATAAGGGGAAGTATAAGAATAAAAAAATTTACAATTAAGAGATCATTACATGGTAGAATTATCATAAAGTGATAACCAGTCCATCAAACATAATCAATTTTAATTTAAAACCTTTTGTAAAATTAAATATTAAAAAGGGTAATAATACCCACTTCCTTTGAAAATTTATCATAAAATTCCAAACAGGCCTTTAAAACAATTATTTATTTCAAATCATCCCTAATGCATTTAAAGGAAGTATTAAAATTTTTAAAGGATTGAATACAATTCAAACATGGGTCTACAACCTCTTTCCATGAAGATAAATCATTTTTTTCAAATAACCCAAGAACACCAATTCTAAAACAAGGATAAAATAATTCAAAGGGGGTTCTTATTCATTTAGTATATTCAATCATTGAATAATATTTATAAAACAAAAAATAATTCAATTAAGTTAATTCAAATCAAGGAAGTTCATTTAATAAATCAAAACCTAGGACAAAGCCCTCAATTTCACCAAAACACCATTTAGAAGTTATTTTAAAATAAATCCAAACAAACATGAAATTTATTAATTCAAAAAAAGGTGATATAAATAAAATTCATAGAAATTTAATTCATATAATATTCAATTCAAATTGGATATGGTCAAAGAATATTTTATAAGGAGTTTAATGAAAAAATTTCATAGAACATGTGTTAGAAATTAGGAAACATGTATCTATGAATTATCAAGAAAGAATGAATCAAAAAATGAACAAAAATAATATAAACACCTACTTGGAATTTAAGGAATCCAACCACACAAAATCCGAGATGTGTTTCCTTCAATGGAGATCACTGGATTTAAGAAGACAGATCTTGAGAGAAGTGAAAAGAGATCCTAGATCCAATATCCCGGAACAATATATCAAGATCCTAAAAAATGAAAGTCTTTCACAACCTTTAGGAAAAATAAATCAATATAATATGGGAGATTGAAGGTAAAGAAGATAAGAACTCACCTAAAGAGAAGATCTTCACTTCGATTGGTGCTTCAATTCACCAAGAAATGAGTTTGGGAGAGCCAAAATGCCTCCAGAGGGCTCCCAAAACCCAAAGGATTAGATTATGATCGAGTGGGAGGATTTGGGGGTTAATTAGGGGGGTTTTGGGACTTTAGTTACAATTTTTATAACTTTAATTACCATTCTCATGGTTTCCTGGTCCAATTCGCATGGTTATTACTAACCATGCACAAACTGTGCAACACCTTCTTCCCAGGTTACAAAATTTTTTTAAACCATGTGTAAACCATGCAAAAGGTTACACAATTTATTTAACCATGCAAAAACCATGAAAAAACCATGAAACATGTTTCATACTTTGTTTAACCATGCGCAAACCATGAAACCAAGGTTTCACGCATTGTTTAACTATGCAAAAACCATGCGTAAACCATGAAAAGGCCCAAAAACCTTAAAAAAGGTCTAGTAAAATACTGAAAACAACCCGCAAAGAGATCCAAACATTGGTTACTCAAATAAATAGGTCAAAACACATAAAAACAAGTAACATGATGTTACATAGTGGTATATTAAAAATCATTTCAAATAATATCAATTAATTATTCAAAGAAAATATAATAAGGCAAGATTTATCAAAATTTAGAAAAAAAATTAGTTATATATTATGTTTAATACAATAATTTTCAAAAAAATTACTGTAGAGAATAAATTATTAGACAATTAAACAAAAAATATTAGTTAAAAAATTAGTAAAAAATGTATACAAATATAAAAATGAATACTTACTAAATAAAAGTCACAATTTTTTTCCATTTCCTAAAATTCAAATGTCTAGAATAAACCATGTTACATTTTATAATAATTAATATAGTTTTATTTGTCAAAAAATTATTAATAAATGTGCATTTCTTCATTTTACAATATAAATGTTATTAAAATCATATTTTTGTATGATTATAGTAAAATAATTTGAAGAATATATTTATCCTATCAACATATATATATTATGAACCATTTCATTTGAAAAATAAAATATTAAATAAAAAAATAAAAAAATAACTAATCTGGTATTATAAACATCAAATTCCTTAATAGAATTATAAAACATGTTAATCAGTTAAATATTTCTATTATAGCATGTGTAATGCATAATAATTAAACAAGATTTTATACAACCCATGTTTTCTAAAATCTAACATAATTTAAACCATTAACTATCATTGATTATGTTTAAAACCCATCTAAATCCTTTATCAATGGAGTTATTTAATTACTATTTAATTATTTAAATCATGAATAATATATTTCAATGGTTAATAAAAAATAAATTATCTATTTTAAAAAAATACTCTAAAATACATACATTATAAACTCTTACATATCATACATGATCTAAACATTGTGAAATTAATATAGATAATCTTATCCTTAAAGGAAATCATGAAGTAATTTATATATTTAATGAGAAAATATTTGTTACATCTAATTAGAGCAAAAAACTAAAGGAAAATTGGTTTCAAAAACAAAATAAAACCTAGAACTTATTATTTTTAACAAATATGTTTATCCCATGTATACTCTAAACCCACTCATATTCAAAAATAACCTAAATGGAATTTTAATTATGGCTTCTAACATATTACATTTCAAAAATATAATTCTATAAACATGAGTGTTTAATTTTTATTGCTTTAATTAAAATAACAAAAATATTTTAAAAATTACCATAAAATAAAATAATATATGGTGATAATCAATATTGTTTGAACCAAATTTTCATTAAAAACATTAATTTAAATTGAAAAACATATAATATTAACATATGTATATAAATAAATATACCTATCAATGCAACATTATTTTGAAAAAAAGTAAGGAACATGTGAAATTCATAGTGGCCTATAATAGTGTAGTTTGAGGGAATTAGGACTCTTATATCACTAATAGACATCACAAAGAGACCTAAAGCCATGGAAAATATACATGGAGACCTTGGTCCTTCCAACTAAAGATAGAATATCTGAATCCATATTTTATTCCATAATATTTTTGGGGAAACTCAAATGATTATAATAAATACCATTAAACTACATATTAAGAAGATAATTGACCAATTGGTTTTAGTTTGAGATATGAACATGTTTGAAAAAATAAAGAGTGAGTTACATCAATTGATGGGATTATTCCCTTATTGATACACCATAATATTCTGAACCAAACATCCTTTATTTACTCTATAAAAAAATATATCGCTCCATGGGAAGCCGTAAAGACTGTAATAATAGAAAGAATGTGTCCCCAAAACTATACGTGAAGGACACATCCCATTTCCATTTTCCATCACTAAAAGATCCATTATTTTCAAATATGATATCTATGATATGTAGTGACCATGTAGCATAGGGGTAATGATAAGAGGAAATGTTCAATGGATCAATGTAAATAGTGGTGATGATGACAACGATACCAATAACAATGGAAATATCCATGAGTGAATGTGGCGATAAGAATGGAAATAATGAGGAAGAATGAGAGAGACCAATCATGACTACAGTTATGGGAGAAGAGAAGTATGGTTTTTCATGGTTGAGAGCACCATAATAATGCAAACCACAAAATCCAAACAAGAAATCAACGATAGAGGAGGAGGAGAAAATAACATACCTTGGATTCTAGCCTTGATTCATCCAAGAGAACGTAGAGGAGCACCGATAGCAGGGGAGTTCCACTAGAGATTGAGAATCGTGACTAAATCAATCATGGTTAGAGTTCTTTTAAATAGATTGATGACACTTTTATCAATGCTAAATTAATAAGCTTTGATAAAAGGCATCTTGATCAGTGCTAAAGAAGCATTGATAAAAGGCACACACACATATATATATATATAATAAATATATATAAATATAGTAAATATATTCATTATTTAAATATATTTATTATAATTTTATAATTATTTAAATATATAAATACTTTTAAAAAATATTTATATATTTATATAATTATATATATTTATATAATTATATATTAATATATAATAAATAAATATAAATATAAATATAAATATAAATATAGTAAATATATTCATTATTTAAATAAACTTATTATAAATTTATAATTATTTAAATATATATAACTATTTATTTATAATTATATAAATACTTTTTAAAAAATAATAACTATTTATTTATAATTATAAATATATAAATTTATAAATATAGTAAATGACATTTAAAAATATATTTATTTATAAATATTTATTTAAAAATATATATTTAACATTATTAATGAATATATAATCTTAAATGCATGAATTTGAAATATAAGTGAAATTTAATAATTAAAAATGAGTACACTTTAAAAATATTGAAAAAATAGCTAAGTTTTATTAATTAAATATAAATTATTAAAAAATATGGATATATATTGAAATAAAGATGATTACATATTGAAAATACTAAAACATAGAAAATAAATAAATATAGATAAATAATTTAAAATGATTAAATTCAAAAATAAAAAAAATAAATAAAAAAATATTAAAAATGAATAAATAATACATAACTGTAATAATATTAAAAATGAATAAATTAATTTACTAATTAAAAACATAATATATATTAAATGTATCATGTTATAATGACATTGTAAAATGACTACAAAAATTTGAATAAATTACATAAATATTAGGTGTATGTGTTTCGATAAAAGATTTCATTAATTGCGTAAATATTTGTGTGTGTGCGTTGTATATAAAAATGCATTAATTACATATATGTATGTGAAATCAATGTAACACTTGTTTGATATATGTTAAATTGAAAAATAAAACAATATTTAATTATATGTATTACTCGATGCAATTAGTCAGTATTTTTAATTAATATTAAATTTTAATTATAAACCATTTTCTCTAAATATATGATTATTTAATGTAAGCATAAATATTTTGTATTATATAAATAATATTTTGGGAATATTATATACATTGATATATATATATATAGAAATATATATGAATATATTTCTATATTAAATGTTTTGATGAATAACTTTGTATAAAAACCATTAAAAATTAATAAGACATTAATATTGTTTTAATTATTATATATTATTCATTTTCTATATATTTATATTTAATATATATTACTTATTATTATTTACAATTAATATATATGTATATATATATTAAAATTATTCATTTTTATTAATAATTGTTTCATTAAGAAATTTTTAAATAATTTTTTAATTTATTCATTTTTAATTATTTTTTTAATCATTACAATTTATTCATTTTAAATTTTTTGTTTAATTATTACAATTTATTCATTTTATATATCTATATTTAATATATACTATTTAGTAATATTTATAATCTATATATATGTATATTGAATTTATTCATTTTTATCAATAATTATTTAATTAATAAAATGTTTAATATTTTTCTTAATTTACTCATTTTAAATTTTTATCTGTTTAATTATTTCATTTTATTCATTTTACATATCTATATATTTAATATATACTATTTATCAATATTTATAATATATATATATATATATATATTAAATTTATTAATTTTTATCAACAATTATTTAATTAATAAAAATGTTAATATTTTTTTTGAATTTGAACATTTTGAATTTTTATTTGTTTAATTATTTCATTTTATTAGGGATCTTTATCAGTACTAAAAAAACGCTGATAAAGGATACACCTTTTCATCGCTAAAAATAAAAAGCTGATAAAGGGTACCCTTTATCAGCTCTAAAAATAAAGTACTGATAAAGGGTACCTTTTATCAGTGTTATAAAAATGTGTTGATAAAGGTTATACGTTACCATCACTAAAAAAAATAATTGATAGTGTACATTTTATCATCATTTTTTGCACTGTTAAAATGTACCCTTTATTAGCACCGATAAAAGTCCCCTTTATCAGCGCTTTTTACTAACACTGATAAAGGCCGACACTATTAAAGGTATGTTTTTTAGTAGTGTGCAACTCGATCCAACCTCCCCACTAGGAACCAAGGTTGGCCGACCCTATGAATGGATCGCTATGTGCCTTGGTCCCTTGGTCGGTTGAGGGCTAGCCGACCTGTATAATTTTTTTTACCAAAAATACATTTGAAAAAAACTGAAAACATATCAAACTAAAACATGAGTTCATACCCAAATTCAAAATCTCTAAAATTAATCCATTATAATCCATTTAAACTAATTTTAACACTTAATTTATAAATTCCCACCTTTTAATTAAACATTTAATTATATGGGCTTATTCATTAAAAACCACTCAAAATCCTTATAAAAATGTTTAAAAAATACATGAAATGTGAATGTGTCAAATACCCTCACACTTAAAGCATGATTTTTCTCAAGAATAAAATCTCAACATTAAAACCAAAGGGCATCAATTCTACCAATATTCAAATTTTGAAGTAATAAAATAAAACAATTATCAATGTCAAATCAAAATTTTAAAATTCCACAAAAAATATCAATTTAACTTTTCAATTTTCAAAGAAGTTAATCAATCTAAGTAATTTACTTTCTGTATTTTGAAAATTAAGATACTTCTTATTTTATCTATTCAAGCTCCCTAGTTCATTATTATTAAACATGACAAACAATGGCCTACCTCTCTTGAATCTTTTCACTCATCTCTTGTGATGTAATTTCAAATAGAGTTATGCTTATATCATGAGAACATGATCCTCATATATAGGCTTGTAAAGGAACTAATTTCTCCACTTTTTAAAGATAAATGGCACATTAAATCATGAGGTATTTTAAATTTATGGTTCATATGACTCTGAGGCTTAAGGTTGGTAGGAATTGATGTTTTAAAAATTAAGGCTCAAGGAGGAAGTTTATCTCTTAATTATATTGCAAGATATAAAAAATGAAATCTTAATTAAATTATCCCCTTTAAAATAGAAACTATCACTTCCCTCAAAACTCAAAGTGAATTTTATGATCAAAATAAATCACAATGAATGATTTATGCACCATATTTATTTTTTTCTACTTTTATATTATTTTTTTTAAATTACATTTCTCTCATTTTTTTCCAAAAGCTATGATTATAATGAACCTAACACCCACAACCTAACCACATATGATAAAAATCATTGGTCTATTGATGGTGATTTTTGATTATTTTAAGTCATAACCTATGATATTTTGTTTAAATTTTTTAAGAGGGGAAAATAATAAAAGTTTAATGAATGATTCGAAAACATTTCTCAGTTCCCACAAATAGAACCCCCACACGTTTTCCTTACAATGCATATCATCCCTTTCACCATTACTCCATTTAAACTTATAATTAAACTTAAAAATATCATGAAAAATACTAAGAGGAGGGTAGAAATGGATAAAAATAGCTTAAAAATTTGTTCATTCCTAAAAAGGGACTTTATGGTCTCTAGGGGATAAACAAGGATTGATGTTGAGGTGGTATCATAGATAAGGGTTTTCAAAATATAACTCAATCATTTTAAATGTGTTTTTTCATAGTCATAGATTTAATAAGTTTCATTGAAGGTTCTAGTAGTTGGCCTGTCCCAAGATCACTCAAAAAACATTCTCAAGAATAAATAAAAAGTACTCAGTCTAGAAATCCTGTCAGGAATATAACATTTGATTTAGTACAATCACTAAATTTATGACTAATAATAACAAATAAATTCAAATGGATTTCAAAAATTTAAAGTGTGAAAAATGAAAGGGAAATTTTATTTACATGAATAAACTAATTTCCTCAAATCAGAAGTTTTTATTTTAATTAAATGCTTCAATTTAATCATATAATTCTCCATTTTACTCATTCAATCTCATTTATATTAAAATCAAAAATACGGTGTCACATGATTCCTAAGAAACTTATATCTACTAGATAAGTTAGGTAAATAAATAATTCAATAATGGGTATGTAATTTCCAGTTTATAGCTCAAAATATGTTGTTGGACAAAAATGTAAAGAGTTTAAAAGATAAACATTAAAAGTGAACTCCCTTTCCCATGAAGCTTAGTACTCTATCCTCCTTGACTATTTCAGACTAAATTATTCCATCATAAACTTATAAAACAAAATTAATCAATTAATCACAAGGATCATGTCATTTAAGCTAAAAATGATAGAGGGAGTGGGATACATACTAGACTAATCCTAAAAATTGAAATTTAAGTTCATAAAAAGAAAGTAATGGGATAAGTCTTGGTATGATCCCTCAACTAAGCCCTAACTTTTTACTACCTCCATAGGGAAGTACCTACTGTCATCTATAGTCATTTTGTAGATGGATTTTCTTAGACTTGAACCACCACATGTGGATTCTCTTAGCTTGTAATTCTTTATTCTTATTGAGTAATGATCCATAGCTAGAGTATATTGGATCCCACACTTCACATTTAGGTATAGATTTCATGGAAGGGGTAGGATGAATTATGAATCATCCTCTCTCTTGGTTTCTTCTTGTTAAATATTATCCTTCCTGGCTCAACACATGCTTCATGAATTGAATATTTAAAGGGAAAGTAAGCAGATATTTTTACTTGAATAAAATTTAAATCTGAATTATTAATAATAAATTTCTATTTTTCAATATGAGAAAAATCTATCTCGATTTTCCTAGGATCACCTACTTTAATTTCTTTATGGGATTACTCAAATTTATATTCAATACATTGAGGTAGCTCCATGTGTTCCTTAGCAGGTGCATGTTTAGTTTCTTCATCTTCCTCTAAGGCATAATAAATATGGTATGAATCAGAAAATTCAAAGTAGTGAGAATTAATACTAAATTCATATTGAATAAAATCAAATGAAATAGATTTTGAGATAAGATCAACTCTATGAATTGGTTCAACTTAAACATCTTATTCAATGGTGAGTGCCTCTCAGAGTTGTATAGTAATGGATAGAGGCAGGTAGTCAGGATGCTCCATCTTTTCTTTAAATTGCATCACTTGTGTGGCTTCCTCCTCTTCCATGGATAGAGATAAGTAAATTAGTAATGGATATTATACTTTTTAAGGAATGGGGAGATCATGGTGTACCTCATACTAATTCCAGTAATTGTTTAGTTCTTGTTGATCTCCCAGATGCATCTCAGTAGAAAAATCTTCCTCATCATGAATTCACTCTAGATCATCATGGTCATCTTAGATTTGACTCCTCAAATGGTTGGGTTATTAATGGTATTCAAGTAGGTTCTCAACTTTTTGGATATATTTAGTAAAATTGGGCATCTCTAGTGGCACTCCCTTTTTGGACATCACTCTTTGATAATATACTTTGACTTCATCAATCATATCTACCAGTTCTTGAAATGAAAATATAGTGTCATTACCATTCATAATATGATTGGAAAGTTTAGTGTATTTATCCAGCCTTTATAGGAGAGCCTTCTTAGCATTGTACAATACTTTATTTCAATCCTACACCCCTGAGTAATTTTTCCATGTATTGAAAAAATGGATATTTTAAAACATAATGGAAAAATAATTTTTTCATGGTTTTATTTTTTAGGAAAATAATGAAAATATATCTATAATGTAAAAATATAAAAAGATAAGTAAACTATTGATTAGCTCCCTAAAAACAGTGCCAATTTTGATGCATACCTATTATTGGGCATGGAAAAATCAAATTTATTTTCTTAATGCAGCATAGAGGTTAACCAGGGTCATCTCACTTGAAGAGCTTCTCATTTCATTCACTCACTTAATATAATTCACATAAACTATTTATTTTTGGGTGTTTTTATTATTTTATGAAAAAAATGATAATTTTGGTTTTGTTTATTTTCTAATATGATTAAAAGAAATTCAATATAAAAATTTAAACTTATACAAACATGAAATACTAAACAAAATGTGATTTAGGAAAAAATCACTTATTCATGAGTTTGATTTTGGGTTCCACCATTATTCTCCATTATTTGTTCAATTTTAGTTTTATAATTCAATAATTAAATCTCATGACTAATTATTATCCTTTTATTTAGAAATTGTAAAATCTTGAACACCTTAACCAATCTAAATTCCACCTCCTTTTGTAATCAAGGTTGATGGCACGCCTCAGTCGAGAGTGTGATATATTTCAGGACCTAGCTTTATCATACGCCATTTCATCCATTGATCAACTCAACTTTTTCATGTAAATAAATAATCAAATTAAGAGAGGAAAAATAAATAAAATAAAATAATTGAAATATATTTTATTTGAACGTCATTAGGTAAAATCACTACACCGATGAATTCCCTCTCATCTACCACAAACATTAAATAAAATTTAAGAAATAATTCAAGAACACCTTATCCTACCTCAGGGAAAGACTTAGGTCATCCTCCTATTATCAAGAGTAAGAGATCACTTGGTGGAAACATAGAATAATAGAATAAGGGAAAATACAATAAAAATAATAGAAGTTAGAGAGATAGAATAAAAAAAAAATATAAAAACACATAAAAAATAAAAAAAATAAAAGAATAAGAAGATGAGAGAAAGAAATATGGAAGAAAATAAAATAAAATAAAAAATTAAAATAAAACCCGAACATAAAAAATAAAATAAAAATAGAATAAAGAAATTAATAAATTAAAAATAAAAATAATGTAAGAAGATTGAGAAGGAGAAGAAGAGAAGAAGAAGAAGAAAATAAGAATGGGTGGAAGAAACACTTGAAAAAAAATTAATGGATTAATTGTATTAAAAAGAAAATAAATAAAAAATACATGAAGAATAAACCCTAAAACGAAAAATGAAAATAAAATATATCAAAAAGAAGGAAGAAAAAATATGGCAGTAGTATTTGGCCTTGGGGATTCCCTCTGCGATGGTGTGAGAACTCCCAACCCTTTGGCAGTGGTGACCCCCCTCTATTTATATGGGGGAATTATTCTAATTAATTCAGTTGTGCCTCTTAATAGATCAACATGGACCTATTTTTAAAGGTAGATTCATAACCCATGAGACCCAAAGGAAATATTGGAAACACCCGATAAAATAGGGTGTTTAAATTCTATATCTTGGACTGACATCTACGGAGGTAGTAACTTCCTTCATGAGCATGGGGTGCATGGGATTTTCATGGTAGGAGGGATGTGGAACTCCATATGGAAGTGAAACTTGGTGGTTGTGGACATGGTAGGTATGGAAGCGAGTTTGACCTCCCCCACCATCAGTTATGGAAATTAATAGGTGGTGAAGTGGTGGCAGATGGCGGTGTCCAGTGATGGTAACTGATCAACGGTGGATCATGAGTCACCATTGGCTCAATGGTGGATCATGAGTCACTATTGTCTTGGCCAATGATGGTGTATCTGAATGGACTTAGTGGAGTTGAGCGACGACGTTCTGGTGTTGGTGCAGCGATTGAAGTGCATCAGTGGAGGTGAGCATGCATGGAACTGGAGAACTATGGTCCCTAATCCCCTCCAGTACTCTAGCCTTCAAGTGGCTAGAGGGAGCCTCAAAATGGATTCATGGAAGTCAAATGGAAAATAATAAGTGGTATAGGGTGATTAGGGGCCTCAATAGCGGTGTGAGACTTGGGACTAAGCTCATCCAGTGGTGTTCATGGAGTTTTTGGGAGAATTTGTAGTGGTAGTCGACAAGGAAAAAGGCAGTAGCGTGACAGAGATGGGTGTGGCTGTGTTTCCGAAGGAGAGTGAGGTAAGTAGATTATATTTTTTAAAGTATAAAAAATAAATCATATTTTATGATCCCACATCAAAATTGATGAGAGGTACTGGGATGGTTTATAAGACAAAGTGCATGAAAATCACTCAGATTTCTTACAGTGGGGATGGCTTACCACATAACACATGCACATACATGGTCCATGCACACTGTGTATCCCATGCGGGCCTTTAGTCTACCCCTACTCCCTATGGGTTTCACCTCTCATGAGCCACCAGATGGGCTTGATGCCCTCATGCTCTACCGCAGCTTGATCTGGCCTTCCCACTAGCCACCATGGTCTGTCGCCCCTATGAAGGGTTGACTATGTGACTTGTTCCCTTGGTCAGTTTAGGGCTATCCATACTTCATAATATTTTACCTATAATACATTTGAAAAAAATGAAAAAAATATCAAAATAAAACATGAATTCATACCATAATTCAAAAGCTCTAAAACTTATCCATTCTAATCCATTTAAACCAATTTTAACACTTAATTTGTAAATTTACACTTTTTAATTAAACATTGAATTATATGGGATAATTCATTAAAAACCACTCAAAATCCTTATAAAAATGTTTAAAATTTTTCATGAATTGTGAGCATGTCACACGTTATGATGTCTCTTTCCTTGTAACATCACGTTACCAACTTTTAGGCATTTCTCTTATCTAGTGTCATTTCCCTATTTATTTGAGTGCATGTTGGGACTCTCAATAATGGAGACCATTTACTGGTGAAAATGAACTAATGTTTGTGGATATATATTAGTTTGAATTAATAGAGTATGTGCATAAATGTGTTAAATGATTTTAGGGATTCTCCCTAAGTTCGGAGAATACTGGAGTCAGTTTGGGTTTTTTCAGGAGAAACTATCCTTTTCATGATATGTGGAAGAAATACATGCCATGTAAATTGATTATGCACCGTATATTGGTCTTTAGGTAAAAGATGTGAACCGATACAATGCATGATTATCACACCCCATGAATATATTTTACACGCTGTGAAAATGAAAAATTGGGGTTTTTAATAAAAAAGCAATGATTTTTTTCAATGTACTTAGATTTTTTGGATTACATGATGTGAAAGGGTGTTACACACCATGTAAATCTCATGAATTGGGATTTTAGGTCACTACAAGGCTAATACCACTTTCATTTAGCCGTATCTTCTTCCCTTTCGATCTAGGAGCTCTCCCAGGAGATTTTGGAGACCTATGCTCCTTTCAAATCATTTCGTTCAAAGATTGATCGTCATTTCATTTGTGGTGAATCTCTCTAGATGGGTAATCATTTTGTTTCTTTATTTCCTTTGATCATGGTAGAACCATTTCATTGTGTTTATATATCCATTGATTTGTTTGGTCGATTCTTATTGATTCTTTATAGATCTGTTGCATGATCTTTCTCCAGAGGATAACCCTTATGTTGGTCATGGTGCGACTTGTATAGTTTCTTGAGGCATGTTGTGATATATCCTCTTTTCCAACCCTTTTTCTAAATTGAATCTATTCTAAGATGCGAGGATTGATTCTAGGGAATTTGTTGTCATTATCGTGTTCTTTCTTGTTGGTGGATCCCATTGCAGGCATGTGCAACCTGAGTTTGAGCTGGGTGGTTTTGTCTCTAACCTATGTTGGATGAAATGCATTGATTTAGTTTTGATAAATTGTTTTATAAATGAAATGGAAATATTTATTGATGAATTTGTGTGTGTGGGATGGGTTTTTGATAAAATATGAATTTCCGTTATTTTGGTAAAATAAAAGGGTATTTTCACAACATTGTGAAATGGGTTTATGAAATGGTTTTCAAGCATGGTTTTTGATGAAATGGTTTGGAAAATAGAGCACATGGGAAGACTTGGGTACTTAGGTGGAAGGTTTATCTTAGGAATATCATCCATGTTTTATCAGGGGGTTCACTCATGGATTGTTCCTTTGTTCTATAGGCTTTTTTTCTAGGGAATTGATATTGAGACTATTGGGGTATTTACTTACGAGGTGTTTCTCTTCTCCTTAAGCTTGTGTTTGAAGGACTTGATTATTCCCTAGTCATTGATTATGGTACGATTAGTTTTCTAGAATGACTTTTAGTGATCCATGGCATGATGTTACATGTGCTTTGGATTGTACTATTTTAGCTTGCACTTCCATGGATTTGATATGATATGTGAGGCATGATTTGATTTTATATAACTGCTTTGATGTATATGAAATGATTTGAAACTATTTTACTTGAATTTATTCAGAAATATGGAAAAAGGGAAAATTAAAGCTTTTTCCATGTTTTTGTATAAAAACTATTTAATTTTTTTTATCATTCCTTATTTTCTTTAGAGTTGAGAATATTTAGATTATTATATAGAGACTGGTTACGGAACACCTAGGTGGGATCCTACTGATCCTATTAGAGAAAATGCTGCACACTCCTTTAGCAGTGCGTAGACCTTTGAATGCCTTTCGATATAGGGAAATAAAAGGTTCCCCGGAGAGGTGATGAGGTCTTCTGTCAGCTGTGTCTGGGTAGATAGTGGTTATATGGTGGGAGTTTCCCAAACCATCAAATGGATTAGTCATTTTTTTATCTTGGTAGTCCTTTAATGTTGGACTTGTACTTTGGGATGTTCGAACTTTTTTTTGTTGTATAATTTTTACTATATTATTTCATTTATAGAAATTGTTTATCTCTTCTTCTATTTCTCTCTATTTCATGTGTGTATATATATATTTCATGTTACTGCTTCAGGTTTTTGGAAATCATTCCCTATATTTTTTGATGCCCGAGTGCTAGTCACCAGGTCATGGGGATCAGAAACACCCTTCAAGTATGTCGAAATTCAGATGATTTTCCAGTTTGAGTGGGTATCCAAGTCAGGTTCCTCATAGTTTGGTATCATATCTAGATTTTTCCTTAAGAATTCTTGTAACACCTTAAGATTTGATAGTAAGTTATTTTCATTAAAGTAATTCAATAGCTTGCGCTATATGCAACACCGAGTTTGAGCGCACCACGACTTACCAAACTAGTCGTTAAAAAAGTGGTTATGAATAGTATTAACTGAATTTTGAATTTTATATACTTTATATAATTTTAGAATCCATATTATTTATTTTTTAGACATAATATAAGAACAAATTCTATTTTTCAGATAAAAGAAGTATTTTTCAAAAAATACAATTTTACCTCATTTTAATGGAGAACCTTTTTTAAATACAATATTTGAAACCTTTTTATATTAAATTTGACAAAATAAACTTATTATTTAGAATTGGGACATAAAAATTTAGTTTGGATAAAATTTTGGTGTTTTTCTGATAACTTTGATATTTTGATGAATAGTGAAAAATACGAAATTTTAATTTAATTTTTTTTAATTAAAATAATTTATAGTGTTAAATTATAATTTTGAATGGTTTTGAATTATAATTAGATTATATTTTTACCATTTAATCTAATTTTGTTCATTGTAAGTAATTTCACTTTGAAATTGGACACAAACAAGTGCCAATCTTTTGATAGCTATTATTTCTTAAAAACACGCTCTTTGTTTTGACAACGAGAATTAATTTTCAATTAATTTATGCCACTTTTGTGTTTTTAATTTGTAAAAATGGATTCCATATTTGGAATCAAGAGTTAAAAATTGTGTAAATATGTTACTTTTATTTTTAGACAATATGAATATTTACTTCAGTAAATATTTTATTTACTGTGGTTAAAATGGTAAATCCGGTAAATAAGGGTAAAAAAATAATATTATAATAATATTAAATTACCATAACATGTTCCCTATTCCTATTTTTTGATATATATCCGACCATATTAATCCTTGGGTCGATTTTGGGACCCCATGGAGCAACTTGAGAGTGATAATGACACTTTATATTAATTATTTTAAAGTGAAGACAAAAATGACATAACCATATATCTTTTAGTAAAAATTTTTTTACATGGGGTTATATAGGTTATCATTTCGACTATAAATATTAATTTGAAATATAAAAATATTCCCTACATCATGGTTTTTTTTAATAATTTTTAGACATCAAATAAATAAAATTATTTATGACACAATAATGATGCTGTGTATACCTCAATAATAAATGATTTAAATAAATAAGATTATAAAAACTAAAAAAATATACAAAACCTATCAAATTATTATTGGATGATTTTATTTCGAACATGAGTCATCTTATATTCAAATTTAATGAGTTTTTGACCTTTAGAAACCGAAAATCATTATATAATAAAATAATATTTCCAAACTTTCCTAAAGAGCCCCTCCTCCTCCTTATAAAAAGCCCTAAATTCTAACTCATCTCTCACACCTCTAAATCCACTTGTATCATAAAAAATCTGCCCAAATAAGATCCTCACATCCCTATATTCCTCTTATAAGCCTTACCTTAGACATAAGGCATTTCAAGGAAGCCTTTTGGTTCAAACCAAAGGTAGTTACTCGATTTAAAGGTAACATCCCCTCTTAAGTTCTTTTCTTTTATTTTACTTCTCCAACCCCCTAAAATATCTTTATTCATTTATTTTATAAAAACAACAGTATTATCAATATACTAGGTTGTTTTTATGAGAAGTATTTGAACTAAACTTACACACACCTCTATCTAATGGGTATAGAACATAATGTTTCTGTGGACGGAAAACTACGGCCTCATGAAACGATGAATGTTCAATTTTCTACTACCAACACTTATGGTGGCCATTATGATGGAACTATAATTATATATGATATATATGATATTTATTTTATCTATAAGCTTCTGTAATTCTATTTTATATCATACCCTTATTCTTTTCATGTTTTATATATACGATAATTTCATTTGAGGAAGTGCAGACTACCGCCCCCTCAAAGTGATAAGACTCATTCATACCATACATGAAATGTATAAAGGATGGTCTTAATGAACTTACATAACATATATAAAATATTATATTATACTGTAATAACAATATACTTTTGTTTCATTAGGTTTTCTTTCCTTTTAAAATAAAAAAATGGTAGTAGCGTTCATGCATATGTACGGATTACCGTCTCCATGAATGCGATGAGATTCATTCCCCATCGTAACCATTCAAGAATAATTTTCATTTGATTATTAAAAATAATATTTAATAACCTAATATATTTCTGTATATGAATCAAATACATACTATCCCTAACAAATATAACTTACGTAATAAAACATATAAATGAAACGAATCAATTAACACCTGAAACAATGATACTACTAAAATATTATTAATAAAGAAATATTAAAAGATAATATATGATATCATATTTATGTATTTAGTTCTTTTATAATTTAATAAAAATTATTTAACTATTATACAAGAGGTTAACATACCCTCGACCAAGGAAAAGTACAAGGTAAGGGGTTTTCTTATCTCACTTTTAATTCTGTGAGATTTCCATTGTTCACCAATTATTTATTGCATATGGTGTATTGTGTACTGCCATTTGATGTATATTATCATGATTAAATTTATATTCATGGTATTATGTGATTAATTTTGTGGTTTTTAACTTTTGGTCTTACGACTTTATTGATTACAACGTGGTAATGGGGTTTTCATCACACTTTTATTCCCATGAGATTCATGTTATATTAGCCACTATTACCTTTTGTGAGGTGTATGTATTGTCCATGATTGTATTATTTGTGTAATATAATTTAATTTATGGGTATTTACATAATAATTTAATGATCCTTATTTTATTGGGTGTATGTCTCGTAAGTTACCAAATTGGTTAAGGAATTTCAAATTTCAATTTCCACTCATTCGTTTTTACGCAAAATTCATTGATTAATTTACTCCAAGATTATGTGTGAAATCACTATTTATTTACTTATGTAGTAATTTAAACTCCCCTTTGTGTGGATATAATTTTGATACACATAATCACTCCATTGATAAATTCTCAAGTCATCGATATAAACTTGATAAGATTAATTTTAACTCAATTTCTATTAATTGAGTTAAACATCCAAGTCATTGGTGTAGTTTTTACAAGAATATGTGTGAATGTCCTATGATTTATTTACACTGAATATTAAATAATATTGAGTGTATTTGTCACACATAATTATGTCATTTATTTATCCTTAACCTAAGGATACAATATTTATAAATGAATTCATCTCAACTTACATTCCATTGAGAATTATTTGTTATTATGCGTCAATTCACTTTTATTTGGTGTATATACTATAAATTGACATAGTATATCATGAATCCATTTATTCTCATGATATTATAAAGTTTTTATTACCTCAATTATTTGTATTCAAGCGTCTCTCATTTGGTTAGGAACTCTAACTAAAATATCATTTTAAATGTTTTAAAAATTTATTCTTCTAAATCTTTCTCATTAATGTCCATGTTTTAAAAATAGTTTTAAGGTTTTATTTATATGGAAGTTAATGCTTTAAAATTTAAATTCCTTTTAAAAGTTTCAAATTGGTATGGGAAACTTTTATTCAAAAATCTATTTTAAACAACTTCTTTATAAATAGTGAGACTTTTAAATGTTTTCATGAAAAAGGGATATTTCTTTCAAAGATTTTTACTGATCATTTCCAACTATGTCAACATCCTTTATGAGATATTATTATTAATCGAGGTTGATTTATTATGATAAAAATATTTCATCCTCTATTGAAGCTTTTGTGATATGTTTGACTGTGGATGTGTTATTTTTATACCATTCATGGTTTATGGATAAAGTATTGACATTTCGTAAGCCGGTTTTAATACGAATGTTTATGTTATGTTTAAACCTTTTCATATGAGGAATGCATTGGACTTAGTAAGTTATGGGTGGAGCCTGCTATAGATCCTCGATGCATCTTTAGGTTTCATGAGACAATTAGACGTGGAATTGGTCGAGGGCATTCCCAATTTTTGATATATGGTTTTGGCCGAGGCCTTAATCATTTTTAGACGTCTTGGCCGAGGCCTTGAATTTGTTTTTTCAGAATGTCCGAAATTATACATTCCCTCATTATGTAAATAATATTGATGGATCATGTGGTTATTCGACTAGTAGAATACGCATGGGTATGTTTTATTATGACATTATTTACTCAGCTCATATTCCTACCATAAAGTGTTCATGTTTATTATTTGTAAAGGCATGTGTTTTGAATTATTCAACTTGATTAATATTTATGTTATCTTCCACTGTATTTATTACCCTTACTGAGCGTTTGATCTCACCCCTTTATTATGTTTCATTTTCCCAGGATTTGAAGAAGTTAGTTAGGAGTGACTTCCAGGCATAATCTAGGAGGCTTGGATGTTTCAAATGGAATAAATTAGTTTTTTTTCTTTTCAAGTTATAATTTTGAACTTATGTATGTATCTTGTTTCCAAGAACAATAAACTGATCAGTCCTTCAGGACTTGATTCCTTGTAATCATTCCAATGTTATGTAATAAATCACTGACTTTGGGTAACTAGGGTCAGTGCATTACAAAATCAAAATCAGCTCTGTACCTAGCACAAGATCAATTATAAATTCTACCTCCCTCTCTGGAGGAATACTGGAAAACATTTCTAGGAAAATGTTAGTAAAATATCAAAAAACAATGAAAAAATCAACAACATAAGAAATTTCATCAAGCTCAGTTGCTATAGTAGACAACAAACCCCTGAGCTCTAGGTGGTATGGTCTTTTATGAACAAAACTCGAATCCCACTCTACCTGAAACAACTGCGATCTCCCATTGGATTAAATAAATAAGACATGCTAATGATAACAATCAACCTCATCATGATAAGAAACAATCCAATCCATCTTGATGATGATGTTAAACAAATATAAATTGAGAACAAGTAAATCTTACACTAACGTTGCATCGACTATCGATAGTGAATTAGTACACTAAAACCCCTACTCCTTCCTCTTCCCAAGAAGTATCGCTAACTCCATAATAAAGGGAATGAGTTATATTGGAAGTTTAAGTGTATCAATAAAATAGAAAGATATAAATGGGTGGGAAGAACCAGGATAAATTAAAGAAATTTCTATTGAAGATACAATAAATATGGCACCTATCATTGTTGTTGGACCTACATCCACCTTCGCTGGAAACTCACATACTAAGTGAAGGTGCTTCACTCCTAAGTCTTATGGATGGATCCATACAGTCTTTGAAGCATCTGATTGTATTGCAGTATCCTTTGGAGCTGATGATACCTAACCATATTATGGTATAGAAATATCCTAACCAAGAGGATTCATATGACCATAACTTCCACAACTGTTGCACATATTTGTAAGTGTGGGATAAGAACATTGGCTGTGTTTGATATTCCCACACTGATAGAAAGTCATAGGCACACTAATAGTTGTAATTAAAGGTGAATAAAAGGATTGTCACTAAGAACCACCTCTACCACTCTTGTTATAATCTTTCCACTTCCTCTTATTCCCTTATGCACCACTAAATCTACCACTGGGTGAAAGAGAAGAGGTGGAATAACCAACTTTTCCCACCATATTCAGCTCTGTCATCATCTCTCTATCTACCATATCCACATAGGTCAAAATCTTCAAAATAAATACTTGGAATCTGATATCCAATCATAAACCATATAGGTGCTTCTAAGCCTTTATTTGGACATTCTTTACTACCTCTAGAGAAAAAGAAACTAGCTCAGAAAAGCTATTGGTGTACGCTGATACAGAACGCTCTCCTTGCAGGAAATAGAGGAACTCTAGAGATTTTAAAATCATCAGCGACTCTAGATAAAATTTTTGAAATAAAAGGGTCCTAAAACCATTTCAGTATAATGTCACATAGTTATCTTCTTGTACCATTGAATCCCACCATCACTTTCTAGGACCCTCAAATCTGAACACCACAAACTTCACCATGATACTCCCAGGTGTATCCAAGAATTCGAAGATTTGATCGATCTTATCCATCCAATCCTACATATATTTAGTTTTATTCATACCTTTAAAGTATGGTGTCTTATCACGTAATAACTCCCATGATCAATCCCTTTATCCTACAACTTTTAGTTATACCTTAGAAACTGCATTATGAACTTATGGTTCATTCTGGTCGACAACGCGAACTACCCGCACGATAGCCTCAACAAGATTTTGATCTATAGGATAAATTCCATTTAGAAGCATCTATTTCACCCTCCTAAGAAACCCATGGAATGTATCTCAAAAGCATACCACTACACACCAAAATAGAAGAAATGATTAGACATCATAACGAACTCATTTCAAACCGAAAAACCAAAAAATTGATATTGAGGTCAAGAACTAAAAATAAGAGACACACATCCCAACATCCCATGGTAACTTGATTCTCTTTAGGGAAAGAGCTATCCCGGAACTCACCGAAACCTATCTCTCATGTCCCAAAAATCCTATATTCGTTCTATAAAATGTCCCAAGACAAGAACTGTAATGACCCGACCCCAGTTACCCAGAGTCAGTACTTTATTAAATAACATTGGAATGATTTCAAGGAATCAAGTCCCAAAGGACCGATCAATTTAGTATTCTTTGAAACAAGATACATACATAAGTTCAACATTACAACTCGAAAAGAAATACAAAACTAATTTATTCCATTAGAAACATCCAAGCCTCCTAGATTATGCCAGCAAGTCACTCATAACTAACTTCTTCATATCCTAGGAAAATGAAACATAATAAAGGGGTGAGCTCAAAGGCTCAGTAATGGTAAGAAATACAGCGGAAGATAACATAAACATTAGGCATGTTGAATAATTCAAAACACATGCCTTTACAAATAATAAACATGAACACTTTATGGCAGGAATATGAGCTGAGTAAATAATGTCATAATAAAACATAGTCATGGGTATTCTACTAGTCGAATAACCACATGATCCATAAATATTATTTTCATAATGAGGGAATGTATAATGCTAGACATTCTGAAACATTTTGTCAATACCTTGGCCAAGATGTCTAAAAATGATTAAGGCCTCGACCAAAACCATATATCAAAAATTTGTAAAGGCCTCAGCCAATTCGATGTCTAATTGTCTCATGAGACATACCAATGCATCGAGGATCTATAGCGGGCTCCACCCGTCACTTACTAAGTCTAGTGCATTCCTCATATGAAAAGGTTTAAACATAATATAAACATTTTTATTAAAACTATCATACGAAATGTCAATACTTTATCCATAAACCATGAGTGGTATAAAAATAACACATCCACAATCAAACATGTCAAAAAACCTTCAATACAGTATGAAATATTTGTATCATAATAAATCAACCTTGATCAAGAATAATATCCCATAAAGGATATTGACATAGCTTGAAATGATCAGTAAAAATCTTTGAGAGAAATATCCCTTTTTCATGAAAACATTTAAAAGTCTCACTATTTATCAAGAAGCTGTTTAAAATAGATTTTTGAATCAAAGTTTCCCATACCAATTTAAAACTTTTAAATGGAATTTAAATTTTAAAACATTAATTTCCCTATAAATAAAACCTTAAAACTATTTTTAAAACATGGACATTAATGAGAAAGATTTAGAAGAATAAAATTTTAAAACATTTAAAATGATATTTTAGTTAGAGTTCCTAACCATATGAGAGACGCTTGAATAAAAATAATTGAGGTAATAAAAAATTTATAATATCATGAGAATAAAGGGATTCTTGATATACTATGTCAAATTACAGTATATACACCAAATAAAATTGAATTGGCGCATAACAACAAATAATTCTCAATGGAATGTAAGTTGAGATGAATTCATTTATAAAGACCTCAACATTAGGTTAAGGATAAATAAATGACATAATTATGTGTGAAAAATACACTCAATATGATTGGATATTCAGTGTAAATCAATCAGAGTACATTCACACATATTCTTGTAAAAACAACACCAATGACTTGGATGTTTAACTCAATGAATAGAAATTGAGTTAAAATTACTCTTATCATGTTTATATCAATGACTTTAGAATTTATCAATGGAGTGATTATGTGTATCAAAATTATATCCACACAAAGGGGATTGGAAATTACTACACAAGTAAATAAATAGTGATTTCACACATAATATTGGAGTTAAGTAATCAATGAAGTTTGCGTAAAAACGAATGAGTGGAAATTGAAATTTAAAATTACCTTACCGATTTGGTAACTTACGAGACATACACCCCATGAAAGAAGGATCATTAAATTATGATGTAAATACAAATAAATTTAATTATATTACACAAATAATACAATCATGGGCAGCACATACACCACACAAAAGGTAATAGTGGCAAATATACCATGAATCTCACGGGAATAAAAGTGAGATGAAAACCCCATTACCACATTGTAGTCAATTGAGTCGTAAGACCAAAAGTTAACAACCACCAAATTAATCATATAATAACATTAATATAAATTTAATAATGATAATATACATCAAATGGAAGTACACAATACACCACATGCAATAAATAAGCGGTGAACAATGGAAATCTCACAGAATTAAAAGTGAGATAAGAAAACCCCTTACCTAGTACTTTTCCTTGGTCGAGAGTATGTTAACATCCTATATAATAGTTAAATAATTGTTATTAAATTATAAAATCAATAAATACATAAATATGATATCATATATGATCTTCTAATATTGTTTTATTAATAATATTTTAGTAGTATCATTGTTTCAGGTGTTAATTGATTCGTTTTGTTTATATGGTTTGTTACATATGTTATGTTTTTTAGGGATAGGATTTATTTGATTAATATCAAGAAAAATATTATATTATTAAATATTATTTTTAATAATCAAATAAAAATTATTCTTTAATGGTTACGATGGGGAATGAATCTCATCACGTTCGTGGAGACGGTAATCCGTACGTACGCACGAACGCTACTACCATTTTTTTATTTTAAAAGGAAAGAAAACCTAATGAAACATAGGTATATTATTATTACAGTATAATATAATATTTTATATATGTTATGTATGGTAATTAACACCATCCTTTATACGTTACATGTATGATATGAATGATTCATATCACTTTGAGGGGGCGGTAGTCCGCACTTCCTCAAATGAAATTATCATATATATACAACATGAAAAGAATAAGGTTATGCTATAAAATATAATTAAAGAAGCTTATAGATAAAATAAATATCATAAATATCATATATAATTACAGTTCCATCATAATTTCTGCCATAATAGGTTGTAGTAGAAGATTGAACAATCATCGTTTCGTGAGGCAGTAGTTCACCGTCCACAGAAACATTATGTTCTATACCCATTAGATAAAGGTGTGTGTAAGTGTAGTTCAAATACTTCTCATAAAAAAACATAGTATATTTATGATACTGGTGTTTTTATAAAATAAAGAAGTATATAGATTTTAGGGTGTTGGAGAAGTAAAATAAAAGAAAAGAACTTAAGAGGGGATGTTACCTTTAAATCGAGTAACTCCCTTTGGTTTGAACCAAAAGGCTTCCTTGAAGTTCCTTCTAGCTAAGGTAAGGCTTATGATAGAAATAGAGGGATGCAAGGATCTTATTTGGGTAGAGTTTAGATGAGCCAAGGGGATTGAGAGGTGTGAGGGATGAGTTAGAAGTGAAAGCTTTTTATAAGGGGGAGGTGGTGATCTTTAGGGATGTTTGAAAATATTATTTTATTATATAATGATTTTCGGTTTCTAAAGGTCCAAAAATCATTAAAGTCAAATATAATATGACTAATGTTCTATATAAAATCATCCAATAATAATTTTACAGCTTTTGGATATTTTTTTAAGTTTTATAATCTTATTTTTTAAATCATTTATTATTGAGGTATACACTGCATCATTATTGTGTCATAAATAATTTTATTTATTTGATGTATAAAACTTATAAAAAAATACCATGATTCAGGAAATATTTTTAGCTTTAAAATTAATATTTATAGTCGAAATGATAACTTATATAACCCCATGTAAAATTTGTTTTACTAAAAGATATATGGTTATGTCATTTTTGTCTTCACTTTAAAATAATTAATATAAACTGTCACTATCAGTCTCAAGTGGCTCCATGGGGTCCCAAAATAGACCCAAGGATTACTATGGTCAGATATTTATTAACCAATAGTAATAGGACACATTTTAGGGTAATTTAATATTATTATAATATTATTTTTTTACCCTTATTTACCGGATTTACCCCTTTAACCACGGTAAATAAAATATTTACTGAAGTAAATATTCATAATGTATAAAAATAAAAGTAACATATTTAAACAATTTGGACCTCCTGATTCTAAATATAGAATCCATTTTTACAAATTCAAAACACAGAAGTGGCAGAAATTAATTTAATATTAATTTTCGTTGTCAAAACAAAGAGCGTGTTTTTAAGAAATAATAACTATCAAAAGATTGACACTTGTTTGTGTCCAATTTTAAAGTAAAATTACTTACAATGACCAAACGTAGATTAAATAGTAAAAATATAATATAATTATTCTTCAAAACCATTCAAAAATATAATTTAGCACTATAAATTATTTTAATTTGAAAAGTTATTTTCAATTAAAATTTAGTATTTTTCACTATTCATTAAAATATGAAAGTTATCAGAAAAACACCAAAATTTTATCCAAACTAAATTTTTATGTCCCGATTCTAAAGGAGAAGTTTATTTTGTCAAATTTAATATAAAAAAAGTGTCAAATATTGTATTTAAAAAGGGTTCTCCATTAAAATGCGGTAAAATTGCATTTTCTGAAAAATAATTCTTTTAACTAAAAAATTGAATATTTTCTTATACTACGTCTAAAAAAACACATAATATGGATTCTAAAATTATATGGAGTATATAAAATACAAAATTTAGTTAATACTATTCATAACTGCTTTTTGAACGACTAGTTTGGTAAGTCATGGTGCGCTCAAACTCGGTGTTGCGTGTAGCACAAACTATTGAATTACTTTAAACAAAATAACTTACTATGAAATATTAGGGTGTTACATTCTTCCACCCTTTTGGAAATTGCATCCTCACAATTTTTAAAATTGGGCTTGGGAACTTCATTGAAAGTCCCACATCGGAAAAAGAGTCAATAAAACTATCACTTTAAAAGAAAGAAAGATAAGTACAAAGGTCACCGAGATAACCCATACTAGGATTCCATGTTGGAAAAAATGGATGTGGAAGATAAACTAAGTGTAAAGTTCTGATGGAGAGTGATAAAAAACATGATCAGGAGAAAGTTAACAACAAGAAAACTAAAAACTTGTGATGGGACAAACAATCATTAGTTTCCCTGTAGGAAAAGTAAACGAAAAATGTTTTTTTTTGTTTTAAGTTCCATTTCATAAAGTTGAGGAATTTATTTATGAGATTGACTAAGAACATAAAGTGATATACTTAATTTTTAAGTAGAGTTTCATCCTTTAATAAATTTCTACCACTAAGTCATCTTTTTTTTTTCAAACGATGAGTATTTAAGATGACTTGGTCACACCTGAAGCGCT
This sequence comes from Viscum album, assembly GCA_963277665.1. Taxonomy (NCBI): domain Eukaryota; kingdom Viridiplantae; phylum Streptophyta; class Magnoliopsida; order Santalales; family Viscaceae; genus Viscum; species Viscum album. The sequence goes on along the minus strand of OY728147.1, from coordinate 138,100,489 downwards.
AGAATAAACTTCTAGAGAATCACGTGATCCATAAAGCATAAACTATATATTTACCTTGTCTTTAGAGATTAATCAAAACCAAAATGGTTAGTACAAGATCAGATGATCCCTAAAAAGGACAATCCTTTAGAGAAAGAAATACTAATCTTAATTTCTAATATTAAATAAACAATACCCAAAGTTCAATAAATACCATTCAATAAACAATTTTCCTTAAAATCCTTCAATATAATCCAAAATAATATTGAAACCCAAAACTTAGAAGAATTTGATTACGTAGTCTTCCATGTTAAATTGTATCTCCAAATAACATCGACTACTCTTAAAGTCACATACTTAAAATTAATTATCATAATCACATATTCTCTATGAGAGGTTAATAATTTCCATAAATAACCCAAATCGATATAAATCCACAATAAAAACATAGATAAAAATCCACAATTACTCCTCATATGAAATCCTATAGTATTCTATTTTCCTTAGGCATATAGTGTTCCCAACAGAGTGAGCGTCTTCCAAAATAACACTTATCACTTAATCACCAAATAATTTTTCTATACTAAGGACATCCATTTGATAAGACATAAGATCCCAAATCAACTTATTATTGATCAATAAAATCATTTAACTAAAAAGAATTTGTTACACAAACCAGGGACTTTACATAGTCTAGTGGTAGGCGATAAATCCCAATCGCACTCTGGTTGTGGGTTCGATTCCCACATCTTTGTCCAACGTGGCGGGTTGTCACACGGTCAATGTATTGTCCTTTTTAAAAAACTATATTTTATAACATTCCCAAAATGAGATAAATTCCTCAAAATAACCATAACATAATTTCACCACAAATGTTATCTCATACCTCTCATTTTCATCCCAAAATTTAATAACATGTAATTGCCTCAAATTCAAGGATCATATAAACCCAAATGGTTATTTATAACTATATCAATAATATAAAAGATAATTCTTCCTAAAATAGAATTTTCATATAACAAACTCCAGGGTTATACATACAAGAGAAAATTCTTCCAAAGTAATCCCATTAACAAAGAGCACTAATACTTTTAAACATTTTACCATCCATTTATTTCCACATAGGTTCTTCCTTGACCAAGAGGTTATCATATAGAATAGGGAATTCACTCAGGTAATGCCCTGTTCCCCTACATTTATGGAAAATGACTGGAAATGGATTCTTGGGATCATTTTTATTTTCTTCCATAGTACTCTTCATTTTTCCTCGGCAATTCCTTACTTTATGTCCTTCTTTACCACACATAAATCATTTCTTTGTTCCATTAAGTCACTTTACTAGGTGTCTCCTTCCATATTTCCTACATGAAGGAAATTGAGCTTTCTTTTCTCCATGGTCTCCACTGCTGGAGCTCTTATCATTCACCACCTTTCTCTTCTTTGTTGAGTCCAGGAGTTGGTTAATATATATGTTGTTGATCATATTTTTGGAAAACTGATTTGGCATGAACACGATATATTTTACACCTATAAACATTCCATTTCGTTTCTCATTTCCACCACCATTCCCACATTGTACATCATGTTCAATGTTACTATGACTTCCTTGGAATCCAGCCATTGACTAACACAAGAGAGCATAATGTGATTCATAAAATCATTTATTGAATATCATAACACCTTATTTTCAATCTAAAACACCTTAGGATTAACCAAGGTTATTTATTCTCATATTATATTAAAATCATTCAAATCAGTTTGTAAAGAAAATGTGAATTATCCTAAGCATATCCCCCGGGAGTGTCGTAACCAAGAGTGAAGCAAGGCCTGTTGTCGTGTACCAGGATACCCTTGGTCAAGCCCGAAACTCCTTGTCAGAGTTTTCACTACTAGGTACATCTCTGCCAGAGCTGCATCAACCTGCTCGTATCCAGACAAGGATGTATTTATTGGAAAACACACATAATATTTACATAACCAAAACTTTTGGATGTTATTCTATACTAATCCTCAATGTATATATTAGGGTAGTGTTTCCTAATCAGTGTTTTTTTTTCTAAATCTAGATTCCAAGGTTTGTACTAAACTTCCTCTGATACAAACTGTAACGCCCCGAACCCAATTACTGAGAGTCAGTGCTTTATTAAATAACATTTTCATGATTACAAGGAATCAAGTCCCGAAGGACCGATTAGTTTAGTATTATTGGAAACAAGATACGTACATAAGTTCAACATTACAACTCAAAAATAAATACAAAATTAATTTATTCCATTAGAAACATCCAAGCCTCAAAGATTATGCCTGAAAGTCACACATAACTAACTTATTCATATCCTGGGAAAATGAAGCATAAGAAAGGGGTGAGCTCAAATGCTCAGTAAGGGTAAGCAATACAACGGAAGATAACATAAACATTAGACATGTTGAATAATTCAAAACACATGCCTTTACAAATAATAAACATGAACACTTTATGGCAGGATATAATCTGAGTAAATAATGTCATAATAAAACATAGTCATGGGTATTATACTAATTGAATAACCACATGATCAATCAATATTATTTTCAAAATGAGTTAATGTATAATTCTGGACATTCTGAAACATTTTTTCAAGGCCTCATCCAAGATGTCTAACAATGATTAAGGCCTCGGCCAAAACCATATATCAAAAATTGAGATAGGCCTCAGCCAATTCCACGTCTAATTGTCTCATAAAACCTAATGATGCATTGAGGAGCTATAGCAGGCTCCACCCATAACTTACCAAGTCCAATTCATTCCTCATATGAAAAGGTTTAAACATAACATAATCATTCGTATTAAAACTAGAATACGAAATGTCAATACTTTATCCATAAACCATGAATGGTATAAAAATAACACATCCACAGTCAAACATATCACAAAAGATTCAATACAGTATGAAATATTTGTATCATAATAAATCAACCTCGATCAAGAATAATATCCCGTAATGGATTTTGACATAGTTGGAAACGAACAGTAAAAATCTTTGATGGAAATATCCCTTTTTCATGAAAACATTTAAAAGTATCATTATTTATCAAGAAGTTGTTTAAAATAGATTTTTGAATCAAAGTTTCCCATACCACTCTGAAACTTTAAAATGGAATTTAAATTTTAAAAAATTAACTTCCATATAAATAAAACCTTAAAACTATTTTTAAAACATGGACATTAATGAGAAAAATTTAGAAGAATAAATTTTAAAACATTTAAAATGATATTTTTGTTAGTGTTCCTAACCAAATGAGTGAAACTTGAATAAAAATAATTTAGGTAATAAAAAATTTATAACATCATGAGAATAAAGGGATTCATGATATACTATGTCAAAGTACAGTATATACACCAAATAAAAGTGAATTGGCGCATAACAACAAAGAATTATCAATGGAATGTAAGTTGAGATGAATTACTTTATAAAGATCATTTTATTAGGTTAAGGATAAATCAATTACATAATTACGTGTGAAAAATACACTCGATATGATTGGATATTCAGTGGAAATAAATCATAGGACATTCACACATATTCTTGTAAAAACAACACCAATTACTTGGATGTTGAACTCAATGAATATAAATTGAGTTAAAATTACTCTTATCAAGTTTATATCGATGACTTGAGAATTTATCAATGGAGTGATTATGTGTATTAAAATTATATCCACACAAAGTGGAGTGGAAATTACCACATAAGTAAATAAATAGTGATTTCTCACATAATCTTGGAGTAAAGTAATCAATGAAGTTTGCGTAAAAACAAATGAGTGGAAATTGAAATTTGAAATTCCTTTACCAATTTGGTAACTTATGAGACATACACCCCATGAAAGAAGGATCATTCAATGATGATGTAAATACCCATAAATTAAAGTATATTACACAAATAATACAATTATAGGCAACACATACACCACAAAAAGGTAATAGTGGAAAATATAGAATGAATCTCAGGGGAATAAAAGTGAGATGAAAACCCCATTACCACATTGTAATCAATGGAGTCATAAGACCAAAAGTTAACAACCAATGAATGAATAATAGAATTCATGAATATAAATTTAATCAGGATAATATACATCAAATGGAAGTACATAATACACCACATGCAATAAATAAGTGGTGAACAATGGAAATCTCATGGAATTAAAAGTGAGATAAGAAAACCCCTTACCTTGTACTTTTCCTTGGTCGAGGGTATATTAACCTCATGTATAATAGTTAAATAATTTTTATTAAATTATAAAAGAAATACATACATAAATATTATATCATATATGATCTTCTAATATTTATTTATTAAATATATTTTAGTAGTATCATTGTTTCAGGTGTTAATTGATTCGTTTAATTTATATGTTTTGTTACGTAAGTTATGTTTGTTAGGGATAGGATGTATTTGATTCATATACAGAAATATATTATGTTATTAAATATTATTTTTAATAATCAAATGAAAATTATTCTTGAATGGTTACGATGGGGGATGAATCTAATCGCGTTCATGGAGACGGTAATCCGTACGTACGCACGAACGCTACTACCATTTTTTATTTTAAAAGGAAAGAAAACCTAATGAAACATAGGTATATTATTATTAAATTATAATATAATATTTTATATATTTTATTTAAGTTCATTAACACCATCCTTTATACGTTCCATGTATGGTATGAATGAGTCATATCACTTTGAGGGGGCGGTAGTCCGCACTTCCTCAAATGAAATTATCCTATATATACAACATGAAAATAATAAGGTTATGATATAAAATATAATTACAGAATCTTATAGATAAAATAAATATCATAAATATCATATATAATTAAAATTCCATCATAATGGCCACCATAAGAGGTGGTAGTAGAACATTGAACAATCATCGTTTCGTGAGGCAGTAGTTTGTCGTCCACAAAAACATTATGTTCTATACCCATTAGATGGAGGTGTGTGTAAGTGTAGTTAAAATAATTCTCATAAAAACAAACTATTATATTTAGGATACTTGTATTTTTATAAAAGAAAGGAATAAGGATATTTTAGGGGGTTGGATAAGTAAAATAAAGGAAAAGAACTTAAGAGGGGATGTTACCTTTAAATCGAGTAACGCCCTTTGGTTTAAACCAAAAGGATTCCTTGAAGTGCCTTATGACTAAGGTAGGGATTCTAAGAGGAATAGAGGGATGTAAGGATCTTATTTGGGAAGATTCTGGATGATTCAAAAGGCTTGAGTGGTGTGAGAGATGAGTTAGAAGTGATGGCTTTTTATAAGGATGAGGAGGGGCTCTTTTGGAAAGTTTGAAAATATTATTTTATTATATAATGATTTTCGGTTTCTAAAGGTAAAAAACTAATTAAAGTCTAAGATAAGATTAATCATGTTCGAAATAAAATCACCCAATAAATTTTTTACAGGTTTTGGATATTGTTTTAATTTTTATAATCTTATTTATTTAAATCATTTATTATTGAGGTATACACTGCATCATTATTGTGTCATAAATAATTTTATTTATTTGATGTATAATTTTTTTTTAAAAAAACTCCATGATGTGTGAAATATTTTTATCTTTAAAATAAATATTTATAGTTGAAAAGATAACTTATATAACCCCTTGTAAAAATTGGTTTATTAAAAGATATATGGTTATGTTATTTTTGTCTTCACTTTAAAATAATTTATATAAAGTGTCACTATCACTCTCAACTGGCTCCATGGGGTCCCAAAATCAACCCAAGGATTAATATGGTCGTATATTTATCAAAAAATATAAATATTACACATGTTAGGGTAATTTAATATTATTATAATATTATTTTTTTACCCTTATTTACCAGATTTACCCCTTTAACCACGGTAAATAAAATATTTACTGAAGTAAATATTCATAATGTCTAAAAATAAAAGTAAAATATTTACACAATTTGGAACTCCTGATTCAAAACATGGAATCCATTTTTCCAATTTCAAAACACATAAGTGTCAGAAATTAATTTAAAATTAATTCCCGTTGTCAAAACAAAGAGCGTGTTTTTAAGAAATAATAACTATCAAAATATTGGCACTTGTTTGTGTCCAATTTCAAAGTGAAATTACTTCCAATGAAAAAAATAAGATTAAGTGGTAAAAATATAATCTAATTATACTTCAAAACCATTCAAAAGTATAATTTAACACTATAAAATATTTCAATTAAAAAAGTTGTTTTCAATTAAAATTTAGTATTTTTCACTATTCATCAAAATATGAAAGTTATCAGAAAAACACCAAAATTTTATCCAAACTAAATTTGTATATCCCGATTATAAATAAAAACTTTATTTTGTCAAATTTAATATAAAAAAGTGTCAAATATTCTATTTAAAAAGGGTTCTCCATTAAAATATGGTAAAATTGAATTTTTTGAAAAATACTTCTTTTATTTAAAAAATCAAATTTGTTCTTATATTATATCTAAAAAAACACATTATATGGATTCTAAAATTATATGGAGTATATAAAATTCAAAATTCAGTTGATACTATTCATAACCACTTTTTGAACGGCTTGTTTGGTAAGTCGTGGTGTGCTCAAACTAGGTGTTGCATGTAGCGCAAGATATTTAATTAATTTAAATAAAATAACTTACTATGAAATATTAGGGTGTTACAAATACCTTCTTATCATATAAAACTAGTAGAAATTAAATATATCAAGATTTAGTTGGATGACCTGATGGTGAAAGGTTTTATTTTCCCTAGTGTTTCTCCTTAAGCAGCCCTTATGCTCTTTTACAAGAAGGTAGATGGTTCAATCTAGTTGAGTGTGAAACATTGAACGTTGAACCAATTAATTGTTTAGAAAAAGTATCCTTTTCCTCACGTGGATGGTTTTTTTGATTAGTTAAAGGGGTAAAATTTGTTTTCAAAGATCGATCTTAAGTCGAGTTATCATTAGCCCAGAGTTCAAGAGTTTGATATATCAAATATGGATTTCCAGAGCAGGTATGACCATTATGAATATATTTTGATCTCATTTAGTCTGACTAAAGATCCTATAGTTTTTATGGATTTGATGAGTCGAATATTCCATCAGTATCTCAACACTTTTGTGGTAGTGTTTATAGATTATATTTTGATTTATTCAAGATCTGTGAACGAATATGAGAACCATTTGAGTTTGGTTATGAAAATCATGAGGAGTCACCATTTTTATAGAGAGATTTATAAATTAAATTTATGGATCCAATAAGTGAAGTTATTGGGGGCACAATATTTTTGAGCATGGATTATTATTTTACCCTGAGAAGGTGACAATTGTTTTGTCATGGGAAAAAACATGAAACATATTAGAGATTTAGAAATTCCTTGTACTTGCTGGATATTATCGACAGTTTATCAAGGATTTCTCAAATTTGGTGTCACCTTTGACTGATATTATTAGAAAAGGGGTGGAATTCATATGGGATGCATAGTGTCAAACTTCTATTGATGAGTTGAAATGACTTCTGACATCAACTTCTATCTTGATCTTACTTGATCCTGGTTAGGTGTATATGGTTTTCTATGATTATTTGGGTATTGGTTTGGGTTGTGTGCTTATACATGATGATTATGTGGTGACTTACGAATCTCATTAGCTTATAACACATGATAATAATTAACCCACTCACGATTTAGTGTTTTCCACGGTAATGCTTGTGCTCAAGTATTGAAAGAACTATCTTTTTAGGGAGAGGTTCAATGTATTTTCTAACTATAAGAGTATGATATATATATTTTCTAACAAATAATTGAATCTAAGATATAGGTTATGGGATTAATACCTCCATACGTTTGAATTTGACATTGCCTATAGCCTACGTAAGGGGAATGTTATCACATATTATCTCAATAGGAAAGTACCATCACATGCTATTCTAGAACCGAAGGAAAAGTAGAAGCTTATGAAAATATTCACTCAGTTTCACTTGGATATTTTGGAAAATGTTTCAGGTTTGGTTCTGACCAGTGTTAAATTATCATCATCACTCCTTGAGTCTATTCGGTAAGGTCATCATCATGATGATTGGTTTAGAGGAATTTGAGAAACCCTTTATGGAAGGGATACCATTTCGGGTTGGTCTCTATCTTCAGATAGTATACTCTATTTTGGGGATTAGTTTGTAATACCAACATCTATAAGGATCTAATTTTTTTTTTATTTTTATAGTTATTCATGTTCCATTCATTCATGCACTACAAAGATGTATTATGACATGAGATAGTGATTTTTGTGGCTGGGGATAAAGCGTGACATTACTGATTATGTGTCCCAGTATTACACCTTACAACAGATAAAGGTAGATCATATGAAACCCTATGGTTTTCTCCAGAATATTACAATGATATTTTGGAAATGGGACAAGGTGTCCATGGAGTTTTTTGTTAGATTACCATAGACTCCCCAATGGAGGAATGCTATCTGGGTGGTGATTAACCAGTTTACAAAGTCAGATCACATCATTCCAATCAGAGAAACCATAAAAGATAAAGATATAGGTAAGTTTTATGTGAAATTGATCATGAGATCACATGGGGTTCATTATACCATTGTTTTATACAGGGATCTTAGGTTTAATTTTAGGTTCTGGAGGAGTCTCTAAGAGGTGATGGGGACTTCGTTCAAGTTGAGTATAACTTATCATCCACAAATAGATGGTCAGATAGATCTTGCTATTTAGATCATAGAGGATATTCGCCATGCCTACATCTTTGATCTAGGTATATCTTGGGGTAACCATCTAGGACTGGTTGAGTTTTCTTATAATAACAACTTTTAGTCATTGATCAGAATGGCTTCTTTCAAGGTTTTGTATGGATGCCTATGAAAATCACCACTTTATTAACCATAGGTGGGTGAGGCCTCTTTATTGGGACCAATTATCATTCAGTATACATCAATGAGGGTTCATAACATATGTTAGTTTGTAGTTATATCTCATATTTTATTGGAATATTAAGTGCATCATCGATGTCATCCTTTAGATTTTTTCGTAGGTGACCGGGGTTTCTTTAAATTTTCTCATCGATTGGGTCACCATTGGCTTTGAAAATAGGGAAAGTTAAACCTGCGATATGTTGGATAATTTGAGTTCACTAAATGGATTGGATAGGTTTCTTTTTTGGTGTATTTTTTGGTTCAATTGATAGGTATTCATGATGTCTTACACATATCACAACTCAGGAAATACCATCCCGATCCGTCTCACATTCTGAGAAGGGAAGAGATTGAGTTAGAGCTAGATGTTTTTATTATGGATTATCCACTGGAGATCATTGAATCTCAAGTGAAAGTATTTCATGGGAAGTTTATTCCATTGGTCAGAGTGTTATAGCGACACAAATCAGATTCTCATGAGACTTGGGAGTGAGAGACGTCAATGAGGGAGAAATTAACTCACCTATTTTCCATACACCATTCCTCCACATGATTTCCTAGGGATGGAAAGTCTTATGGTGGGGATTTTGTAACATTTTTTTACCCACTTTGAAGTATTTCTATTCTATCATGTCATTTCCCTCTTTATTTGGGTTCATTTTAGGACTCACTAGGATGGAGATCATTTACTGGGGAAATGAACAAAAGTTTAGGGATGTATGTTTGTTTGAATTAATGGATTCCAGATATAAATGTGTTACATTATTTATGGGGTTCTCAATGAGTTTGGAGAATATTGGAGTTGGTTTGGGTTTTTTAGGATAAATTGATATTTTCACAGTTTGTAGGAGAAATAAACCCCATGTAAAGTGATTACATGCTATGTATTAGTTTTTAGAAAGAATCTATGAACCGGTACAATGCGTGAAGATTATATGTCGTGAAAATGTAAAATTGGGGTTTTTAATTAATTCTCAATGATTTTTTTGGATTTATTGGATTACATGATGTGAAAGGGGGTTATACGCCATGTAAATCCCAAAAATTGGGGTTTCGGGTGTTGTGTGATTGATCTATCTTTCATTCAGACGTAACTCTTTCCCTCTCAACCAAGGAGCTCTCCCAGGTGATTTTAAAGACCTTATCTCCATTAAAATCATTTCATTTAGCTATTGATCATTATTGCGATTATAGTTCATCTCTCAGGGTGAGTAATCCTTCTATTTCTTTGTTGACTTTGATCATGATAGCGCTATTGCATTGCATTTATATATCCATTGATCTATCATGTTGATTATTCTTGATCCTTTCTAGATCTGTTATGTGATCTTTCTCTAGAGGATAACCCTTGTGTTGGTTGTGGAATGACTTGTGGATTTCCTTAAGGTATGTTGTGATCTATCCTCTTTGACAACCCTTTTTCTAAATTTAATCAATTAATATATGTGAGGATTGATCTAGGGCCTTCATTTTCGTCATTATGTTCTTCCTTGTTGGTGGATCCCATTTTGAGCATGTGCGACCAGATTTTGTGGTAGGTGGTTCCATCTCTAGCCTATATAGGATGATTTTCATTACTCTGGGTTTGATAAATTGTTTTATAGATTAAATATCATGATTTATTGATGGATTTGCATGTGTGGAATGGGTTTTTGATAAAATGTGGTTTTCTATTTATTTTGGTAAAACAAAATGGTATTTTCAAAGTATTGTGAAATGGATTTCTATCATGGTTTTCAAGCATGTTTTTTGATGAAATGGTTTGGAAAATAGAGCACATGGGAAGCCTTGGGTTATTATGTGGAAGGTTTAGCTTAGGTACATTATCCATGTATTATCAGGGTGTTCGCTCATGGGGTTTTCCTCTGTTCCCTTAGCCCGTTATTCCAGGGAATTAATATTAAAACTATTGGGGGGTTCACTAATGGGGTGTTTCTCTACTCCTTAGGCTTATGTTCTAAGTACTTTATTATGAACTAGTTATTGATCATGGTATGAGTAGTCTACTAGCCCTACCTATAGCGATCCTTACTATGATGTTACACGTGCTTTGAATTGTACTATTTTAGCTTGTATTTCAATGGATTTGATATGATATTTGAGACATGATTTGATTTGATATGACTACTTTGATGTATATGAAATGATTTGAAACTATTTTACCTAGATTTATTTTGAAATATATAAAAATGGGAAATCATATGTTTTTCCATGCTTTTGATATAAAAAATATTTAGCTGTTTATCATGCATTATTTTCTTTAAAGTTGATCATGTTTAGATTATTGTATAAAGACTTGTTATGGAACACCTGGGTGGGATCCTAATGAGCCTATTAGCTCACACCCTATGTACCCCTTTGGTGGTGCATAGATCTTTATATGTATTTTGATGTAGGGAAAGGCAATGAACCATAGTGAGGTGGAAAGGTTTTTTATCAGCTATGTCTGGGTAGCTAGTGGTGATACAGTGGGAGTTACCCACACATTAACATGGTGTAGTTAGTTTTCTATTTTGGTAGTCCATTAATGTTGGACTTATACTTCGGTATGATCTGACTACTTTTTCATTGTATCATTTCTATTGTCTTCTTCCAATTATGGTATATATTTATCTCTTCCACTATTTTCTATGTTGTATATATATATTCCATGTTGTTGCTTTAGGTTGGGAAAAATCATTCCATCTATTTTTCATTTGATGCTTGGGTTCTAGTCTCAAGCTCATGGGGATAAGGAATTCCCTTCGGGTATATGGTAATTCATGCTGGGTACCAGTTTGAGAGGGTATCTGGGCTGGGTTCATCACATTTCTTACTATAATATTCACATAAACTTTCCACTTTGAAAGTGATATGCTTTCTCTATGCCAAAAATGAAAAATTAAGAGATATCCTTTATTAGTGATTTTTAGAAGTGTTGAAAAGAACACTTTTCCTTCACTCACCATTTCTCCGAACTACTACAACTGCTTTATGAACTTTGATTTAATTATTCAAATCAGTATTAAATTTGTGATATATGATTTACAGTTGTTTATTTAAGCTAGTGATATGTTTTTTTAATAAAAATAGTATAATGTTTTTAGTTTCTCTTTGTTCTTCACAATTGTTCTTCGATATTTTTCATTTAATCGATCATTGACACACTCATTTTTCATGCATATTTTAAATCATTTTTCAATGATTTCAAATGATTTTAAAAGAATAATTCAATGTATTTAAATATTTTAATAATATATGGAGATTTAAAATAAAATAGTTAAAATGGATTTGAATACTACTTTTTACTTATCTAACTAAATATTATTTTGTGAAGTTTTGAATGTTTTTTTTCAAGTTATTTTAATTTTATCTATCTTATTTTTTAGGTGTTACCAAAAAAAATGGCCAAGCTTGGCCATCCCTCAACCAACCAGCACCTAGTCACATAGACAACCCTTGGAGGGATGGCCGACCATGGTGGACTTGTGGGTAGGCCAGCATGAGCCAGCATGGATGCATGGGGGGCCAGGCACTTGTGTGTATGAGCCTGTGGAAGTATCCCTCAAGTTAGATCAGGCCTAAACCTACTCAGTCTATGCAGTGCATGCGGCCCATGTTTAGTGTGTGCTCTGTATCCGGGTCCCCACCCTTGTGAAGGCATTTGAGCTGCTGTTCACACTACTTGTATTATATACGAGCATGCCTCCACTCTTATCTTATAATGAGAGAAAAATTTGTTCCACTTACTATTTACAGTTAATAAAGCGATGTCATTCCACCTTTCAGTCACATACCTTAGCCTCATACATTCCCACACTGCCATCTCCACCGCTTTCTTCCTTCGAGTTCAACCTGCCCCCACCTGTCATTACCGAGAAACACTATTTTTGACCACTGTAGAGGAAGAGTCAAATGTTACTGCTGTGAATTTTACACCATTTTATAGTTAATTTGGGCATTCATGATAAATTGATCTCCCTCTATAAAATGTGAAGGCTGGAGGGGTTGAGGAAGAGTAAAATGTTACTGCAGTGAATTTTACACCATTTTACAGACCCTTGATCTCTACTGCAAAACACACTCGAGTCCCCACCAAGGTTAGTCTACGATGCGAGATTTGATGATCTAATTTATTAGGGTGTTTCTAAAATGAAACAAGTGGGTCTTAGGGTGTTTTAATATCATTAAAAACTTTTTAGGATATGGAAATCCTTTGACCAAGGAGGAGGCCACCACCAAGGATGCTTATCCCCCTCCATAAATAGAGGTGCTTACCTATCCAGAGGAGAGTTTGACACACCCATGAGAGGGAGTGGCCGATGAGGCTGCTGCTCCATTATTTTCTATTTGTTTTTTATTTTTTTAGTTTTATTTATATTATATTTTCTAATTCTTTTCTTAATAAACCAAATTCATGCATTTTTCATTCACAGTGTTCGACCCATCTTATTCTTCTTCTTATTTTCCTTTTTCTTTTTCTTCAGTTCTTCTTCTTATTCTCTTATTTTATTTTTTACTCCTTTTCCTTTTGTGTTTTATTATTATTTTATTTTTCTTCTTATTCTACTCAATTTTTTTTCTATTTTATTATTATCACTCTTATTCTTTCTTCTTGATTTTTTCTTCTTTTATTTTTTCTATTATTTCATGTGTTTTATCTTTCTTATTTTATCTATCTCTCTCTATTCTAATCTTTTTATTTATATTCTTCTTCTTATCCTATATATTTACACCAAGTAATATCTCACCCTCGACAATGAGGGGTTGAACCGAGGACTGACCTGGAGGAGGTTAGGTTCTATTGAATTATTTATTAAATTTTATTTTATGTTTGTGATAGATGTGAGTATCATGTATGAGTGTGGAAATTTCCCACCACGACATGCAACTAAAATCTATATCTTTGATTTTATTTAAATATTTTACCTCCCTTCTACTGAAAAAACTCTTCATATAATGTAGTTGATCTGTTTAGTGGATGAAATGACATATGATAGAGATAAGTCTTGGAAATTTCCACATTATTGATTGAGGTGTGATAGTTACCTTGATTAAAAAAGGAGGTGAAATTTATATTTCTAAAGGAATTATAGATTTCATAACACTAAATAAAAGAATAGTAATTCATGCATGAGATCTCATAAATGAATTGTAAAAATTAATTTAAAGAAATAAATAATAATAATAATATAATTAAAAACTAAACCTAATACCAAGTGCTTTATTTTTAATTACATTCTATTATCATTTAATTTTAGTTTAAGTTTAAATTTTCATTCTGTATGTCTTTCAATTATTTTAGAAAATAAAAAAAATTCAAATTTATCATTTATTTCATAAAATAATAAAAAAACAAAAATAATTTTTTAGGTTAATTAGATTAAGTAAGTAAACAAACTGTGAAGCTCTTCAAGTGAGATGACCCTAGTCATCTACTCTTCTGTACTAGAAAAAACCTAGAAATTTTCTTTTTCCACACCCCATGATAGGAATTCATAAAAACTGGTGTCGTTTCTAAGTAGTTAATCAGTAGTCTATTTACTTTTTTCTATTTTCACATTATATAAAGTTTTCATTACTTTCAGAAAACAAAATCTATAAAAAAAATTATTTTTCCATGATGTATAAAAACATTCCATATCTTTGTGCATGGAATGACTACTCATAGGTGAAAGATCAACAATAAGAAGTGACTGGTTATGATAAGGTCCAAGTTAAAGAACTTTGAAAAGATATAGAACAACTGTATTGAAAAATTAACGGAGAATTTGAATATGTTCATGCATTGATGGAGAAACTAAAATCTGAGAAGGCCAAGGGGGAAGTCCTACATGTAGGAGATCAATAAGATCTGGACGTCTTCTGGAATGAGTTTGAGTTATAAAATGATCTTCCCACTTATTTCAAAGAAGAAGGGATAACACCATTGCATATCTCTCTAGCCATGGAGGAAGACATTACCTAAGTGGTGGAGTTTTAAGAAAATATGGAGAAGCCCGACTACCTACCTCCAACTACTAGGATCTAACTTCAAAATTCACTCATCATTGAAAAAGACATTAAACCAGAATGAAATTAGGGAGATTAACTTATTCTAAACTCTTTATTATATTATTTTATTCAATTAAATTTTAGTATCACTCTTTATTGTCTTGAATTTTCATATTTGGTCAATCCTTGATATGCCTTAGTGGAGGATGAAGAAAAAACATATGAACCTACTGAGGAACACATAAAGCTACCTAATTTTGATGAACATGCATTTGAAGAAGCCTATAAATAAGTCCAAATGGTTGAGACTGAAGAAAAAAAAGACACATACTGCTCACTTTGAAAGGGATAATTTTGATTTAAATTTAAATTTTGTTTGAGTGAAATTACCTGCTTACTTCCCCTTTGATCATTAAATCCCTACAACCCATATTGAGAAAGCATTAGACATGTAAGAGGAGGTTGAACAAGTATAAACCAAGAAGGAGGATGATCAATACTTCATCCTACCCCATAATACAATTTGTACTTAATTATGAAGGGGATGAATTTGGTATACTCTATCCATGGATTATTCTTCACCAAAAAATATTAAATGGTAGCTAGAAAAACCTACATGTGGTGGTCAAAATCCCAGAAGATCCATACACCATCAGACTATGGATAACAAATGGTATTTCCCATAGGTAGAAATAAAAATCCACATACCACTTTGGGGATCATACAAAGATTTATATTTTTTACTTTCTTTCTAGGATTTCAATTTTACTCTTAGGAATTAGTTTAGGAAACATCCCCACTCCCTCTATTATTTTTGAACTTAATTGATATAATCCTTATGATTAATTGATTAATTTAATTTTTTAGAACCATAATGGAACAAGGAAATCCCAAAAAAATGATGGAAGAAGACTAAATCTTGATGGGAAAAGAGAGTTCAATTTTAAATACTTATCTTTCAAACTCCCTAATTTTTATTTTCTAAAAACATGTTTTGATATTTAAATTGAAAAATTGCATGTCCATGCCTTAAATTTATGATTCAATTGACTTATCTCGGAGACATGAGTTTTTTAGGAATCCTTTGATTCCTTGTTTTAGATTTCAATGATAATGAGATTGAATGAGTGAAATGGAGAATTTAATTATTTGAGTGAAGCATGGATATTAATATGAGGACTCATTATTTTAGGGAATTGATTGATTAATGTAAATGAAATTTACTATCATTTTCACACTTTTGAATTTATGAAATTCATGTAAATCAATTTTTTATTATTATTCATGGCTCGAGTGATTGTCCAATATCAAATGTTCCATTCTCGAGAATATTTTTAGACTAAATATTTCCTATTTTATCTTGAGCATATTTCTTGAGTGTTCTTGGGACATGCTACCTACCATAACTTGCATCGAAACTTTTCAAAGCTAATGACTATGAAAAGACACATTTAAAATGATTGAGGAATATTTTGAAAAGAACATATCCCTAAACACGAATTTTATATTAATCCTTGTTTATCCCATAGAGACCATAAATTACCTGATTAGGAACGATCCATTTTTCAATCCATTTTCATGAATTTCTACCCTCATCTTAGTATTTTTCATGATATTTTAAAGTTGAAAAGTGGGGGTGAAGGGGGTCTTGGTGAAAGTGATTAAATAAATTGTAAGAAAAAAGTGTTGGGGTTCCAATTTGGGTATTAGCATGGTTTATGGATTATTAATTATACTTTATTGCTTTCTATTATTGAAAAAAAAAGAAATAGGAATGAGTTGTGACTTGGAAGAATAAAAAATCACCATCATCAGACCTATAATTTTTATCATATGTGGTTATGTGCTGGATGTGAGGTTTGTTTCAAGCATGAATTTTGAAAAAGTTAAAAAAAGGCAGTTTTTTTATAAAAGTAGAAAAAAATAAAGAGGGTGCACATCATTCATTATGATTTCATTTTTCATAACTTTTACTTTGAGCATGTGAAGTGAGAATAGTAATTTTAGATGGTATAATTTCACCTAGATTTTTCTTTTGATATCATGCTTAATACTTTAGAGATTAATATCCTCCATGATCATTGATTTTTAAACATCAATTCCTATCTACTTTAAGCCTCAGAGTCATTGGAACCTTAATTGCAATGTTTTTAGGATTTAACATGTTTTTTTTTTCTTTACAAATTTGTGAATGTAGTTCCTTTATAATCCTATTGAAAAGAAGATTTTTCTCATGATATGTGTATAACTACACTTGAATTATATCATTAGCTATGAGGGAAAAGTTCAAAGGTGAGGTAAATCATGATTATACATGTTTAATAATAATAACATGGGAAATTAAATGGATGAAAGAAGCAGTTCCACCATTTTCAAAAGGGAGAAAGTAAAATAGTATAATTTATTGTTTCTTTGAAAGTTGGTAAATTAAACCGATATTTTATGTGGATTTTGAAATTTTGATTCAGAATTTATAATTGTTTTATTTTATTGATTTGAAATTTGAATAATAGTAAAATTGGTGACCACTAAAATTCCACGTTGAGATTTTATGCTTGATGATAAGCATAGTTTAAGTGTGGGGGGTATTTGACACACTCATTTTCTATGCATACTTTTAATAAAATTTCAATGAATAATTCCATGCATTTCAATTTTTTAAAAATATATGAGGATTTACAATTAAATAATTAAAATGGATTTAAATACCACTTTTCACTTACTTATCTTATTAAATATTATTTTGTAAAGTTTTGAATGTTATTTTTGTTAAGTGATATGAAATTTCTCTATCTTATTTCTCAGGTGTTACCCAAAAAATGGAGGTCCGTATGACTATGGTGGACCGGTGGAAAGGCCAAAACAAGCTGACATGGCCACACAGGTGACCAGTCCCATGCGTGTGTGAGCCTGCAGAAGCAGCTTGCGAGTAAGGTTGGGCCTAAGCCCACTCAAGGCACATAGTTTGCGTAGATCAGGTTCAGTGTGTGCTATGTATTCGGGTGTCTACCCCAGTTTTGGCATTTGAGCCACTTCTCAGATGGCTTGTATGATATATGATCATTCTTCTAATCTTATCTTCAGATATGGGATATCCTTCTTGTAGTTTTTCTTTACACTTAATAAAGCGATGTCATTCCACCTTATGGTTACGTACCTTAGCCTCAGTCATTTCTGGTCCACCATCTCCACCACTCTCCGCCTTCAAGCTTGACCTGCTGCCATCTGTCATTAGTGGGAAACACTATTTATGACCACCAGAGGACTTAGTCTCGAGTTGTTAGTGACTACTAATTCCCAATATCACCACGAATCTCCTGTTAGACCACATACAACCACTATGATCTCCTAATGGAGAAGACTGAGGCCATGCATGATAAATGGAGCTCCCTATGGCCACTGTGAAGGTCGAATGGGTCTAGAAATAGTAAAATTACACTACTGTGGCTGTTTTACCATTGCACCGACCCATGCTCACCATTTAAATACATTCCAGAGTCCCCTTTAGGGTTAGTCCATGATGCAAGGTTTGGACATTTGGTTTATTCAGTTGTTTCAAAAATGAAACTTGTAGATCTCGGGTTGTTTTAAAGTCATTCAAAAAAATTAAATATATAGAAATCCTTTGATCAAGGAGGAGGAGGCCACCACCAAGGATGCGTATCCCAATCTATAAATAGAGAGGATTACCTACCAAGAAGATAATTTGGAACACCCCTGAGAGGGAGATGCCAGAGATGCTGCTTCTCTATTTGTTACTATTTCATTTTCTTTTATTTTTTTAGTTTTATTTATATTGTAATTTCTAATTATTTTCTTAATAAACACAATTCATTCATTTTTCATTCATAACGTTTAACCTATATAATTCGACTTCTTATTCTTCTTCTTCACCGTTTTCCTTTTTGTTCTATCATTCTCCTTCTTCACTTATTTTATTTTTATTACTTCTTATTATGTGTTTTATTATTATTTTATTTTTATTCTTATTCTACCAACAAATATTTTTTAATTCTATTTTTTATTATTATTCCTCTTCTTTCTTATCACTTTATTCTTCTTTTATTTTTCTATTATTTCATGTGTTTTAACTTTCTTATTCTCTCTCTCTCTCTCATATATTCTTTTTATTTTTATTCTTCTTATTCTGATATATCTTTCTACCAAGTGATCTCTTACACTCAATAATGAGGGGTTGACCTGAGGCTTGGCCTGAGGGAGATTAGGTTTTCTTGAATTCTTTTTTAAAGTTCATTTTATGTTTGTGATAGATGTGTGTATAATTCACTAGTGTGGTCATTTACCCCCATGAAATGAAACTCAAATATATTTCTATGATTTTATTTAAATCTTTTACCCCCTTTACCAGACACAGGATTTCCATATGATATACTTGATTCATTCAGTGGATGAAATGACATACAATGGAGATGGGTCCTAGAAATATCCACATTATTTATTAAGGTGTAACATCTACCTTGATTGCAATAGGAGGTTGAATTTAGATTTCTAAAGGAATTTGATATTACAAAACACTAAGTAAAATAATAGTAATTCATGCTTGGGACCATATAAATGAATTGTCAAAATTAATTTTAAAAATAAATGATAGTAAAGATATAATTTATAACTAAACCTAGGACCAAGTTATTTATTTTTAATAACATCATGTTAGCATTTCATGTTAGTTTAAGTTTAAATTTTCATTATACACATCTTTTCATTATTTTAGAAAAATAAAAAACCCCAAATTTATAATTATTTTCATAAAATAATAAAAAAATAGTTTAGGTGAATTGGATTATGTAAACAAACTGTGAAGCTCCTCAAGTGGGATGAATTTGGTCAGCTAACATGTTGCACTTGAAAAAAATTATAAATTTTCTTTTTTCTATGCCCCGCGATGGGTGTGTATCAATCATATATATATATATATTATAAACACAACACAACACATACAGATGTATGTTATGTTTGTATTATGTATATATATATATCCTAGTTTTTAATTTTTCATGTATGCTATATATATCGTGTTTATAATATATTTTTATATATGTATGATTGTATGTATTCATGTTATGTTTTTATTATGTTTTAGTATTTGTATTTAATTTTTCATGTATGTTATATATATATATATTATTTATAATATATATATATATGTAAATGTTTTATACTATTTATATAAATAAAAATATTGATATATTTATATATATATGTTCATAATGTTGATGTATAAATATTAACTTGACAATATTTTCATAAATTATATATATGTGTATAATTTTATATTGTGTTTATAATATATGCATATATATATGAAATGTATATTTATTCTTATATATAATATATTATATATATATTATATATATATAAATATATTTATATACATGTTTTATAGTGTGTTTATGTGTGTGATATAGTATAAAAATATATAAACATGTTTTATATAGTGGGCACAAACACATTTATAATTTTTATATATAAATATTTTTTATATAATATTTTTTATAATATATATATTCATGTTTTATTCTCTCTTTGTGTGTATGATTATGTGTAAATATATTTATAAATATATATTAGTTATATGTATAAGTTTTATATATTGTTAAATGAAATATGATGAATATGAATTGAAAACGGACGGATGCTAATCATATGGCTAGAGAGTTTGTAGAAGGAGTTAAAGAGTTCATCAAATTTTCAATGAACTATGTGAATAACCATTATTGAATCATTTTTAATTATCTACACTTTTGTTATTAAAATAAAATTAATACATCTGAATTAGAAGAATATTTTATTTTTTATATAACTGATTAGAGTTAAAAATGTCGGACAAAACACTGAGAAAAATTAAATGTATTTAGTGAAGGTTCTGAGGCACAATGAAAGTAGTCTGTCATGCACCCATTTTTTGTTGGTTTCTTCAGATTTTTTTTAGAACTTGATGAGGCAACTCAAAATTCTTCATAAAGACGATATTTCCAATATAATTTATAATTAATTTAAAACAAAAATTAACTTATATTGATACTTCATTCTTTGATGTTGGTCAATCTAGAATCCACTCTCATGGTCTAATCCTCATTATAGTGGAATAATCCAAACTATAATTCTTCCAGTGATATTCACACATGCTCTATAAATATGAGAACATCTACATTATTATTCTAGGTTCTAATGTGAAGGAATCAATCACATCACATCATTCACTATTTATCACGACAAGAAGGATTTTAGTCTTAAGAATTATTTCTCTTGTTCACTCGATCTTACCCGGGAGGAGAAGGATCATCTCTCTTTCTTAAGAGTTTTCTTAATAGGTTCTCTCAGTTTTCAGAGAATTCTATAGAGAGTAAATTTTTTGAAAAAAGATTATCATTACCCTAGAAAATTATATAAAATGCATATATGGTTAGGGTTAAACATTTGATAATTATGCCAAAGACCTTTGTAAAATATCCTCTCTAATATATTCCCAATTTCAAATAATAATAATAATAATATACCATAACATGTACTAACTCAAAAAAATTTAAATATCATTTCTTAAATTAATAAATTAATATTTATTTAAATGATATTAAATAAAATATATCATTTCCTTTGAGCCTTTAACTTAGATCATCAATCCTACTTGAAATTTATCCAACCATAAATAATAAATATTTATTTAAATAAAAAAAATATCTTTATATAATTCATTCATTAAATAAACAAATATTATATTCACCAAACTTGTGAATAAATATTTATTTTAATTTTCATGTAATTAAATAAATATTTAATTAATAAATGAATAATTATTTATTTTCATATAAATAATAAAAAAGTGATAAATAGATATCATGCATTATTTACCTCATAAATAATATCTATTTAACATTCAACTCAAATATATTCTAATTCAAATCACTAGTGATTCATTTTTCTTATCAACTTAACCTGAATAATTATCAAACCACAGGTCAGAAATAATATTTATTCAAACTGTTAAATTTAAAAAGAGTTTAACTAGGATTCTGGATATACTTAGCATGTAAATATCTATGCCTATTTCCCATTGGAATTTGGAGAGCTTGCCTAAATTACAAGATTAAAATCTAGCAAAATGCTAAGGCACTTATAGAGAAATAAGTTAATATCACAATGAAAACAGCCTCATACAAATGATTACTATGTAATATAGTCCCTTTGACTTGATATCTCATCATATAGGATGCATAATTTATGTCATAATCTTATAAGCTTGATTTATCTTTATTTTAAGATAGTAAATAAACTCATAAATGAATTACTATGGCCATGAATTTAATCAAACAATTGTATTTCAACAAAGGGGATAGATATATCATCTTCTATTAACTCAGAAGGAAAAAATCCTTGACTTATTTAATCAATATTATATCAATTATGATGCACCCAATGTATCCTATTTTTTCCTGAGAAAATGTCATCACTATTTTTGATAATACATCAATGTAAACGATTCATGATATACATTAATAATAATCTCAAGTCCATGGACCAATACGCACATCAAAAAATAGGAATATTCAATTACACATATATTACAAGTGGAATTCCTATTGGCAAATTAGCCCTCATAACCTCCTCTCTTGGAGATTACCAAGTGCGGAACTTCATGAGAAGAAGTCTCATTCGATTATGAGCATACAACACCCAATAGTCAAAACATCACATGTATCCTATCAGATAGATGTCATATAGACAATAGGGTACATGTTTAAGAATATTTTCATGGAATTTTTATGTTTTCATTACATTGAGGAACTTCTATAACCTTTCGATGTAACATATACTTTAAATAAATTTTCACATTAATGTTACATAGAAAAATAATTATTATGTCATCATATATTATTAATATTAAGGTCTTTTAATATTCTGGTAATCAAAAGTATAAAGTTGGTTGGTTCTAGGGAACCAACTCCAATAGACTCCCACTTTCACTAGATCCAACTAATAACTGACTTATTATCTTTAACCTAAAAAACATGATTTTTCTAAGATATGAATATAGATGCTGGGCCTTCCACATTCTCCTGTGGTTATTCTACTTACTGCAACT
Organism: Viscum album; assembly: GCA_963277665.1. Taxonomy (NCBI): domain Eukaryota; kingdom Viridiplantae; phylum Streptophyta; class Magnoliopsida; order Santalales; family Viscaceae; genus Viscum; species Viscum album. The sequence goes on along the minus strand of OY728147.1, from coordinate 138,077,503 downwards.
TCACCCCTCTGTGAAAAATCCCTTATGTGGCGATATCACCAAGTATTAAAATTTATTCCTATGTAAAAACTTTACATCTTGTCCAATACCATTGTCATTTTTTTAATCATAATATGATAATAATTTATTATCTTGGTATAACTCCAAAATTTGGAACAAATCATTATTAAATTTCTTCTTAAGATGCATCCGAAGCTACAATTTACTCGGTCTATGTTGACATGGAAACCACCGGCTTAAATAATTTCTCTTACTTATTACATCAACATTACTTTTATACTAGATCAAATTGATCTGAAGGAAGATTAGTTTCTTATTCCCTTGAGAACTAGAATCCCCATTTCTCTAATTACTAAGAACACATCCATTTTTACTTTCATAAGTACTTTCAAATAGATATGACCACAACCCTATGAAATTCTTCTAGTTTTGTTTGATATTTTCCCATTATGCTATATGCATAATTAATATAAAATCTTAGTATATATCCTGGAATTTGAGAAAGATTAATAATTAATCTTAGCCATATAGATTTATATTCATCACATTAATATTATCATGTTCTTTCACACATCAAGTTGGAGAGATTTCATTCCATGTGTAAAAAGCAACAATTCAATCTTGAATTATTCTATCTTATAACTTTCAATACCTTGTCAATATATATACTATGACTAGATTCAAGAAACCCCATAGATATAAATCTATATATATTTTCCCTAGAACTTAGGTTTCTACTTTAAGTCATTCTTGGAGAAATATCATTTATTTAGTCTTATAAAACCATAAGACTCAATATCTTGTTTCCATATGTTATCAAAATATTTTCCTTGGAAAACTATAGAAATCCCACTAACCAGTTTTAGACACCTGGTACACTTTCATTCTTAATAAAAAAACCTATTTTATGGCTTTATTAAATTATTATTCTATTATCATAAGGATTTCTTCAGTCTATAAATGGATTTCTACGACTTTCATACCTTATTTATTTTATTTGGTGTCACCAATCCCACTAATCGCATCATATAGACATATTATATTTGGTTTCAATCAAGGAAGGTGTTCTTGAAATCCATTCACCCAATAACATGATCATATAAGTTTTATATTTGAATTATAATTATAATGGATTTTATCATAACAACTGGTATAATGTTTTTTCATAGACTATGTTTAGACATCACTTAAGCCTTAAGTATCCAATCAATATTTACTGGTACTAGATTATACCATCTATGTATAATTTCTTCTTGAAAACCCATTAATGAATTTACATCAACTGAAGAAATAACAAAAATACAAGATCATATTTTGGTATATAGAACCCATCTCTAAATTCATATGAACTTTCAAGTTATAACATGTTTCCTTTTACTAATTTTTTTTCATCATTCATTATTCTTATCAAATAATACACCACCTTTATTTATTAATATGAAACCAACACTTTTGGTTTAAATTTCCTTTGTAGTATGTTTCTATGGAAAAATGCTTCCCACTAAATATTGCATATTTTTGGGTTCCTATGCCAAATTATGTGTATATGAAGCCTTGAATTCATTAAAGTCTATCTTGTTCCCACTATCTCAAAAGATAAGTGCTTTACACTTATAAAAACACAGATAGTATTGACTAATACCTTTCTATGTTAGGGATGGTAATATCTATAGTATCTATAGTATAATCAATCGAGATTCAATTACTGTTTTCCTTGATGTAATTTTTTAGCTAAATTAATCTTTAAAAAAAATTTCTCATCAAAAACTTGAAGTTGTGACATAATAGATTATATTGTAACTTATATGATATACATTAGTCAATATAGTTGGAATATGGTTAGCTATTACATTTCTATTTGTGAAAAATGTCTTGAAATGAATTATGGAAGACTCAAAATACATACAAGTCTCCTCATAAATCCTCCCTGCACTATAATTAACTATTTTATTTGTATAAGGTAATGTGAGTTTATGAATACCCACACTCCAGATTTAAATGATCGATGAATACTTGGTTAGAATATTCTCTGACAAGTATGCTTAGAGGATATTATATATTTTACTAAGTTCATTCATTACTCCCACCTTACATTCTTAAAATTTCTTAAAGGATTCTCATGGAGTATATGAATTTACCTCTATATTTCCTTTGTAATTGTTCACACATTTAATATTGAAAAAATTATAGAAGATTTGTGGATATATCTATATCTCTAAAGATTTATTTTTCTAAAAGTTAATAAGTAAATACAATAAAAAACCTATGTTTTTTAGATCCTTAGAGTTTAAAAACCATTATAGGTTTATACTTGATAATTAAATTTAGTTTTACTTGAAAATGAATTATCTCACTATGAATGTGTTTTCGTCTTATATTTTATATTCATCATTGGTTTTCAATATTGAATATATATGATTCATGTATTACTAAAATATTAAGTATAAAGTACTATAAAAACATTCATTTCAAATATGAAATAATGTCTCATCATGTATATAATTATACACTGAGATATTTTTTTTGGTAATACTCATTATAAAATAATCATTTTACAAGAATCAATCCAATTGGAAATATAAAGTTGAGTGCATCACTTTGATGATATTTGAATCACCCTATTTAATCTACTTAGAGAGTTCACCTTACTTCTTATAATATTTCTAAACTTATTTGGTTCCTGTATATGAAAAAAATCTGTGAGTTGCATATTATATTTACCCAAGACTTAAAATAGAAATATCGCATGCAATAATGAATATACCTAAAGCAGAATCTTCTACTTGCTTCTTCTTCAATTCATTGTAGTTCCTATTTTAGTGACTTTTCTCACAACATGTGAAGTAGACATCATCTTATTAATTTCCCTGCCTCCAAATCTTTTTACTCGTTGAAGGACATTTTAAAGGTTCCATTTGAAGGATCCATACAAAGAAGAATCACCTTTTGAGAAAATAACCATAAAGGGTTTTTCCATATTCGATGGATCATTCACTAATTTTACAAGATGTAAGCATCATGACCAATGTGATTTTTTATATCAAATATTGACACAGAAAGGCTGGAACAAAGATAGGATATTTTACATATTAAATTTATAATTAATTTAAATTAGAGTGAAAGAAAAAATACATCATCTTAGGATCTTTCTTTGATGAAAATGTTGATCATTTGAAACCCTTTTTAGAGTACCCTCATTACATAGGGAGGACCCAAAGTGGAGCCTCTCTAGTGATGATCCATATGCAGTCCTTTGATCTCTGAATGCCACCAATGGATTTTTAGGTACTAGAATGACATATCTAACATCTCATGTTGTTTATCTTGATTGCTCCAAAATCCTTTAGGCATGAAGGAATCTCTCTTGTTCTTCTCATTATTAAGAGGATGAGAGAAGGATGAATTGATAGAGAAATATGTTGTGTATAATGATTCTAAAATGTCTATTAACCCTACATAATATACATAAAAATCTATTTAAAGAGTTATGGTTAAGGCTAAAAAATATTATTCAATTGAACAAGGGCCCTTAAATAACATAATAAACCTTATCTGGTCTCATTACATATAATAATATTAATAATATTATTTTATGGAATGTGGTAATTGAACAACAATTAATATTATGCTACCATCTTATAAATTAATATTTATCCTTGGACACCATCATGGTCCTATCTTCCTCCTCAGTATTTATAAAATACATGAATTAATATTTAATAAAATATATTTTTTATAAATAAATATTCTAGTCACAATCCGGTGAATAAAAATTTATTAAATATTCACATAATTAAATAAATTATTTATTAATGAATAAATATTATTTATTACCTTGTGAATATTAGTGACCAATAAAACCTGAATAAAAATATTCCTTCGTCTTGATAATAATATTTATTCCAATAATTAAATTCAAATATAATTTAATTTAGATCAATAGAAACACTTTATATGTGACCCTCTAGGCTTCTTTCTTATTGGAATTAGGTAGAATTTCCCAAATCCCAAGATTACTATCTAGTAGTGGGTTAAGGTACCCAAGAGAATGAAGTTAATGTTGCAACATCAAAAACCATATGTGAATGCTTACTATGTTATATAATCCCTTTCTCAAAATATCTTATTAAGAAGGTTTCACACACATGTCATCAACCTATGTCCTTGATACCTCTTTGTTTTATTATCTAAAATAAACTCATCATTACACCATGGATGTATAATTTAATGGTAAGGTTATATTTTAATTAAAAATCTGGAAGAGAAAAACCCTTCATCTTATTATCAATTAACAACATGTCATTCGTATACTATACTACCCATGAACATATAACATCACAATTTTTGTAAGTAAATCAAAGTGCGTGAGTCCTGACATGAGTCAATAATAATATTAACGTCTAAGGACCTTTACACATTCTCAAAGATAGGAATATATGATGACACATAAACATATAGAATTCCTATAGGTGGGTCTATTGTCATAATCTCCCATCTTAGAGGTTTCCAAGTGTAAAATTCATGAGAAGAAGTCTCATCTTATTATGAGCACATTCACTAGAAATTAAAAATTATATCAGTCCCATAATAGTATGTTATCTTATTATAGAACTATATTTATGAATATCTTCATGGAATTTCAAGGTTCTCACATATAAGGGAACTGCTATGACCTTATCAATGCAACATATACTCTAGGAAATTATTATATTAGAGTCATGAAGATCAATGAAAAATATGTAATAAGATGTTTTACTAATATTAAAATCTTTTAATATACATGAAATCCAATGTATACACATTTTTTTCAAGAACAACAACTCTAATAGACTCCAAATTGGATGAGATCCAACTTCCTATGATTTTCAGTTCACTAGACCTCACATAACGATCATGATTTTTATGAGTCTAGGATTTAGCCAAGGGGTCCACCACATTTTATTCTATGGATATTCTACTCACTATGATGTCACCTGTTTGAGAAAAATCCCTCAATAGATGATACTTATGAGGTGTGTGCTTCGTCCTTTGATGTGACCTTACCTACTTTGAAAGAGCCTCCTCTATAGTATTATCACAAAAAATGTGACACTGTCATTTCTTCTAGGACATTTATAAGATCTTGGATGAAGTTTAATATCCAAACAAATTATTTATATACCTTATAAGCCACAATATAACCAGAATCTACTATATAATTAGTAATGATGAATTTCATTAAGCTCTTATAGCTCACGACACCTCCATTGAGAATGAAGATTTATCCCAACTACTATTTTAGATCATATTGATCTATTTGAAAGCTATCATCTGCATATCCTTTGATGACTAGTTTTGTACCTCCTCAATATAACAGGAACATATCTTTTGATGAATTAGATACTTAAGGGTAGTCTTTATTTCCATATAATGGCATTCACCTGGGCCATCTTGATATCTTCCTATTTCACTTAAGGTGTAGGAAACATCTAGCCTAACACATAGCATATCATACATGGCTAACCCAATCACCAATGTATATGGATCCCTTTCCATCCTCTATCTTTCCTCATGTGTTTATGGATACATTTTCTTGGAAAGAAAAATTCCACAAGACATTGGAAATAATACCCTCTTGGATTTTTCTATACTGATTCTCTTTAGTATCTTGTTTTTATATATACTCTCACTTTATCCAAGAAGCCTCTTGAATCTATCATCAAGTATCTTGATCCCAAGAATATATACTGCTTAACCTAAGTAATTCATGGAGAAACTTGTGTTGAACCATGATTTAACTAATTTTGAGACAGGTATTTCATTTCCAATAAGTAGTATGTCATCAACATAAACTATTAATTAAATGACTACACTAACACTAAACCATTTATAGTCGTAAGGCTCAAAATTTTTCTTTATTAATATAAATTTCATCTTGGATTCGTCAAACCGAATGTTTCCTAACCTAAAATCATGTTTTAAACCATAAATGGATCTTTTAAATTTTCATACATTGTTGGCATCCTTTGGAGTCACAAACCCTTCAAGTTGTGTCATATAGATATCTTCATAAAGGTTCCCATTAAGTAAGGCTATTTTGAAATCCCTATTCCAAATATCATAATCATGGTAATCCACAAGGAAAACTATACTAATTATGGATTTTAGTACAGAAACTGGTGAAATGGTTTCTTTATAGTCTATGCCTTGACAATGTTTGAACCCTTTTACAACTAGTCATGCCTTATAAGTACTGAATTTTCCATCTATTTCTAGTTTATTCTTGAATAACCATTTATAACTAATGAAATTTACATCCAATAGAGGATCTACCAAAATCCAGACTTGGGTTTGGTACATGGAACCCATTTTAGAATTCATATCTTTTTTCCATTTGGAAACATCTGTGCCACTTACCACTTCATTGTAGGTTACAGGATCATTATTATAAACTAATAATGAGTCACCATCCTCAGTGACTAGAAAAACATATCTTTCAAGTTCTATAACCTCTATTGTACTCCTACACAATACTTATGTCTCTGAAACTTCTTCTTCCATAAGGATTTGTGGATTCTATCCTTATGCCAACTCTAATGTACCTTAATACTGGACTTCATCAAAGTCTATCTCACTCCTATCACCTCTTTTAGATACATTCTACCTCTCAAGGAATATGGAGTGACTTGACATAATTAGATTTTTTTCTAAGATTTTTGTAGGTAATATTCCCTTATTTATTTAGGGGTATCCTATAAAGGTAAAATATGTGCCTTGGGGTGAAAGTTTATTTCTTGAAGAGTTCTTAACATATGTCTCACACCCCCACACATGTAAGTATGACAACACAAGTTTCATTCCAATCCAAAATTGGTATGTAATACCTTATTCCATTTTATTTTCCACCTATTTTATTATTTGTGCTTCTATCTATAATGAATATCCCTAAAAGGACAATTAAATACTCACATGACTCATCATTGATATCACCATGTCTAACAAGGTACGATTCCTCCTTTCTCTTATACCATTCGATTGAGATGTATAAGGAGGAGTGAGTTAGGGTATAATCCCAAACTTCTATAAGTAATTAATAAAGAAGTGATTAATATATTCCCCGCCACTTTATAAATAGAGTTTCTTAATATTCTTACCAAGTCGATTCTCAAATTAATTCTATTATTATTTGAATTTATCAAAATAATCTGACTTATACCTCATCAAGTAGACATATCCATATCTACTAATCATCAGTAAAAGTTATAAAGTATGAGTACCCACCCCTTGCTTCAACTATAAATGGTTCACACACATTAATATGAACTAATTGAAGAATATCCTTGGCCCTTTCACATTTTCTAATAAATAGGGATTTAATACTTTTTCCTTGTAAACATGTGTGATATACACCCAGTTATTTTAATAGAAAAGAATAAAAATATCTCTCTTGGTGTAATTTAGTGAAAATATTTGTTTAAATGACCTAGATGGTGATTCCCTAGTTGGGTTTAGTATGATTCATGTGAACTTTTTTTATTATCGGTTTCCATTACTCGGTTCATGTAATCTTACACATAAAGACTATCATTTAAATTATCATTACCATAATAAATGCTATCTTTATAAAAGAATAAACATTATTACCAAATTTGAAAACAAATCCATTTATATTATGGTTGGATATAGAAATAATTTTTTCTGTAAAAGTTGGATCATAATAAAAAATTTTGAAAACCAAGATATTTCCATTTGGAAACATGATGTGGTATTCTTCAATAGCCACAAAAACGAGTCTGACTCCATTGGTTTCTTATAGATCTACCTCACCATGAGAAATATTCGAGAATCTACCTGGTTCTTGTATTTTAATTCACATGCGAGACCCAAATATTATATCTAATAACCAATTTATAGAAATAGATAAAATGTATTCAATAAAAAAAAATGAAGCTTCCCCTTTCTTCTTCTCCCGTGTGTATTTTTTCTTCCATTGGACCTTCTTTCCACATATGAAACAAACAATACCCAATTCCCTTGATTGTTCCTTAATCCTTATATTTTTATAAGGGTGTTGTATAAGATATTTATAATTAGATATCTTCACTTGTACATTCCTTTTATCCACCTTAAGGACTAAAGGATTTTATCAATTTGTCTCCTTATCAAATTGGAGAAGAAGTGTGAGAAGATTTGGAAGTGACTTTTCTATGTTGTTCATATTGAAATTAACAAGAAAGATAGAGAAGATTTGATTAATTGATACAATAATTATATAAATGCATAGTTATTTAGGAAATTTGAACCCTAAAATATCTAAGTGCTCGATATATCCAATGATTTTGACTACATGAGGCTCAGATGAAATCCATTCTATAAGTTTTCTATCAAATAGCACCTTGGATATCTCAAAACATTCCTGTATTTCTCTCTCTTAGTATAGATCATGAAGAAGATAGAGTATTCTATATGAATCCAATTCCTTATATGACTTCATGAGTTTATTTGAAATGTATGAAAGTATTAAACATTGAACTTCAACCAAATTGATCAATTATTTATCATATATAATGAACTCTTCATCACTCGCCTCTTTTACAGGTGGATTGGGCATTGGGGATTCTAACATGTAATATTTCTATTCATGGTGCAACACTACCCATAGGTGTCTAAACCATTACTGAATGTTACTACCAGTAAGGAGTTTTTATTTCTATGCAATTTATCATAGGGATATTGTGGATGAAGAACTTTACATTATTATAAAATATTAAGAGTATATTATTAATACTTTTCTTGATTAGAAATTATGTGAGAAAAAAATCATAGATTTAATTTTATTAAGTCTCCCACTATTTTATCAAGTCTCAACAACCCTCACCAATTAACTTGGAATGTCCCATCACTCAAGAAATTTTAGTGGCTAAGATCTATATTTTCCTTCTCATAACCCAAGTGAGGGATTGTCCAATTACTCAAAGGTATTTAGGTAGGTTGGTATTTTCCAACTTTAGAATTTCAGCTCCTTGATCTGTTGAGTGGACTCCTCAATCCAGAAACCCTTAATCAGATTTCCTCAACACTTGTATCCAATTTACATCAAGTTTAGAAAGGGATAATTATCTTGATGTAAGTTGGTTAAGTCAACCCAAAACATTATTAAAAACTCATAAATAAAATATATGTGTCCCAACAAGGGTTGATCAGACACTTAGTTCTATGGTTTCATTCCTAATCAAGTAATGGAAGGCAAAATGACTTAATATTAAATGAAGAGATTTTGTATTATTATGTGTAAATTTTTCTTATTCTATCCTATACATGTATTGTTAATATTAAACATATTTTACTTGGGTGATTAACCATGTTTTGATAAAACATTTACACATAATCTATTTATTTAAATTCCATATTTTCATATTAATCCATTTATTTATGTGATCACGACCTTGAATCTATAAAATAAATAATTCATCAGAAACAAACAAACAAATAAATAAATAAATGAACCAATCACGATCTTACCCAATTTTTTATTTATTTAGTTGACAATAAATTAACCTATAATCATAGGAGAAAACTCTTTATTCTAGTCTTATTATGACCTAAAACATTCCATCTACCCACCTGTGTATCACCTGAGTTGGTTTCATCTCAGTTCCATATTGAACTACCTCCATCCACCTTAAGATACTCATTTTATTATATATATTTATAACTCACACATAGGTAAGGAGAACCAAGGGATGGGTTAAGGGTAATTACATAAAACCCTGGACATGCTGGTCCTACTTAATAAAAGAAGGAGATATGACATGTAAGGAATAATATTTAATTTAATAATAAATAATTGTAAACTCATGAAATAAAATTAAATTAAATAAAACCAACTCATATGTAGGTTTGGTAAAAGAACATTATTATCCATACGTTCAATGAATATGTGAAAGTAGCATTCAGTTCAATTCATTCTTTATTATTAAGATAATCATACTTGTATTAACTAATTAATCAATAAATAAACTAATTCCTTTATCTTAATGACCATCAAAAGTCTCATAGATGTACCCATCATAAGTGCATTTAGGACAAATAAATGGCATGAACAATAATTAAAAATAATTATAATTAATTAATTTATCATTTATTAATTCTATAAAACCTTTATCACATAGTCAAACACATATGGTTCCAATAGTGTAATTATATTTTAATGCTACAATTAATTATTTTAATGTAATTCAATTTTTTCCTTTATTGGGAGACTGAATGATGCTAACTAAGGATCTACACATCATGTTCCTTGACTATTGTGTATCTAGGATAAACACATGAGGCTTTTTGCATGTAACTTGGTAGGATTACATGGAATATAGTAATGAGTTACGTATCATTTTTTCTAGTTTCCTCATACCCAGGATAAACATATGGGATTCAACATTTACCAATGAGCTACATGCCATGTTTTCCACATGTCATGTATCCACACAACACACTAAACGACTCAGTGTGTTCTTTAGATGTTACTATTAATGACTAACATGATGTGTACACTAATTACATAACATGTGTTTCATCAATGTTCCAGGATGTTAGTCTCATGAGGTGTAAAAATTTGTCTCTGAAAACATGGTTAGCATGAATTTCACCACCATACCGTGTAGACTGTATGACATATACACAATTTATAGACTATATAGTCTAACAAACTATTTAATAGGTTGAACAGATTAACATGTGGTGTATAATAAATGAACTGTATATAATAACTACTCAGTGCACCATATATCCCACGGCACATACACATGCAGCGAACTTGGGTACATGACATGTACTCCGATTACATGTCGTGTTACCCAATCTACCATCCAGAAGCCTTGGCACCTCCCGATGACATCTCTGATAATTCTTTATTGGTTCTTAGTCCTTAATAAAATATGAATCTTCAATGAAGAATATTAAAATGTAAAAAGCATGTTAATTAAACATTATATTAAATAAAAAATAATTTAGAAATGAAAACTAACCACAATTTCATATATATGATCAAAAATAAAATAAATAATTTTAAATTTAAATGCAACCACTCAGATAAAACTTAAAGGTTATGGATGCAATAGAATAACCTTTTGGGTGAATAACCATAATTTTTTTTCTTTGATTATATGAATTATTCTACAATTGTAAAATATGTAAACATCATGACCAATGAAATTTTTCCAACGAATATTGACATAGAAAGGCCAGAACCAATATATGATCTTTTTCACATTAAATTTATAATTATTTTAAATTATATTGAAATAAATAATACCCCATCTTAAGATATTTATTTCATGAAGATATTGATCATCCAAAACCCTTTTTTATTACCATCATTGTATAGGGAGGACCCAAAGTAGATCCCCTCTAGTGGTGATCCAAATGTGGTCCTTTGATTTCAGAATAACACTGATGGATTATCGGGTGATAGCGTGGAAGATCGATCATCTTCTGTTGTTTGTATTAATCGATTAAAATTTATTTAGGCTTGAAAGAATCTCTATTTTCTTCTCTTTCTTGGGAGTATGAGAGAAGGAGGAATCAAGAGAGAAATCTGTTGTGCACAATGATTATAAAATTTTAATTAACCATACATAATTGGCATAACCATCAATTTACATAGCTATTATTAAGGTTAAAAATATGATTTAATTGAACAAGAGACCTTAAATAATTGAATAAACCATATCTGGACCAACAAAATATAATAATAATAATATTATTAAATTATGAAATTTTCTAACAGGTGCAATGATTAATATTTTTTTACTATCTTGTAATTTAATATTTATTACCGGAAACCATCTTGGTCCACTAATACTCCTCAGTATTTATTAAATACCTAAACAAAAAATTAATAAAATATAAATTCATAAATAAATATTCAATTCACAATATGAAAAATAAATGTTTATTAAATATTTATATAATTAAATAAATTATTTATTAATGAATAAATAATTATTTATTACCTTATGAATATTAAATATCAATAAAAGTTGAATGAAATTATTCATTGGTCTTGAGAATAATATGTATTACAATAATTAAATTCAAATATAATTTAATTGAGATCAATGGAAACACTTACTATGAGGTCCACAAGGCTTATTTCTTTTTTTTCTTCCGGCTAGTTTTCCTAAAGTCCTAGATTATTATCTAGAAATGAGTCAAGGAACCCCAGAGATATAAGTTAATGTCACAAAACTAAAAACCAAACATGAACGCTTAATGTGTAATATAATCCATTTGTCATAATATCTCAGCAAGTAGGCTGTGAACACATTTCGTCAACCTATGTGCTTGTTAGGTATTTCTTTGACTATCTGAAATAAACTCATAATCACATCATGACCATGAAATTTAATGTGATGGTTCTATTTCAATCAAAGGGATGATATATCAACTTTTATAAACATAGAAGGTATAAATACTTCCTCAACTTATCAATTAACAACATTTTATTGAAAATGAACCCAACGTACTTTAATTCCCATGAAAATATGGTATCATGGTTTTGGTCAGTAGATCAAGGTAAGAAAGTCATGAAGTTCACTAATAATAATCTTAATGTCTGAGGACCATTACACATGCTCAAAGATATAAACTTTAGATGACACATAAACTTAAATAATTCCTATTTGTAATTATGTTCTCCTAATATCCTATCTTGGATATTACCAAGTGAGAACATCATGAGAAGAAGCCTCTTCTTCTTGCGAGTACTCAGACTTGGTAGTCAACATTATATGTATCTCATCATAGTATGTTATCTAATCATAGAACTATATTTAATAATATCATCATGAAATTTCATGGTTCTCATCATAGTAGGGAACTTCTATGACCTTGTCAATGGAACAGATAGTCTAAGACATCATTACATTAAAGTAATGCAGAACAATGAACAATATATAATAATATTTTTTATTAATATTCAAATATTATAATATAAATGAAATCCAAAGTACAAACAGCTGGTTCTAGAACACTAACTCCAAAACCATTGAATTTTTTCTTATCATGGAATTTTCAACCTTGTATTTCACCACATTCACTATAAGGGGTTAGGAAACACATTTCCACCAATCCTTATCTTCCCAGTGAATCATAGTCAAAAAATTCATGAGTGGACTCTCAAAACTGTTAATCCTATAATTCTTGATAAATAGGGAAAATTTGGATGGTAAATATGATAATATAAGATTAATGGATAATTTCTTATCAAAATATAATCCCAACTTCACTAATTGATCAATTTTCTTCAACATCTTGAATTCAAGATCACTAGTTAGGTACCCATATTTCATTTTACATTGGTTCAATGTAGTGACAATATCATTCATCTCTAGCCTCTCTTTATTCTTTTCAAGTTGTAAGAGATGAATTATCATGGTGTATGCATCCATGTAATTATGTTGAATCTTAAAATCTTTGAAAACAACTAATAATATAATACAATGGAAATTAAAATCATCATCCATGTATCTCTTATAGGATTCCTTTTATCCCTCACTTGCTTACTGGGGTGGCTAATCGAGAATAAGGGATTCTAGCTCATAGTATAAATTTTCATGTATTAGTGTCATGTATAAATTATTATACCACTCTTAGAAATCTATGCTGGTGAGGACATGATCTTTGAATAGAAATGATTTCATTGTTCCCATGAGTTTACTTCTATTTTTTATAATAAATAAAAGCATATTTTGTTAAATCTATCTTGATTATCAAATGTGGCATAATAAATTTATTTTATCAGTATCCTGTTATTTTATCAAAACCTAAAAGACCTCACAATTGGATTTATAATATCTTGGAACATAAATAATATAGTGGAAAGGATCCATATTATCCTTTTCATAACCCATAATTTGTCCATGAAAATTACTCAAACTTGTTTAGGAAGGCATCCTTTCCAACTGTATTAACCCTCAGTTCCTTGATCCATTGAGTGGAATCCCCAATTATAAAATCCTAAACTCATATTTCCTCAATCATTATATCAAAATTATGTTAAACATACTATATAAATTACACTTAATACCAATTTGGTTAAGTCAACCATGATCTTTTTCAAGACTCATCGATAATTGAAAATTTTTCCCTGATTATGGCATGAATGACACTTTAACTATGGGAACATCTTAACGAAGAAGATGGAAGGTGTTATCTAAATTAATATCATCTAGAGGTATTTTTTTCATCTTTATGAATAGATGTTCTTTATTTTATCAATTTTATACTTGTTAATATCCCTTGGACCAAAAGCCTAGTTTTTTTTATTTTCAAGACAAACCCTATTTTTAACTTGTTTGAGAGGGAAACCTTACATGACCAAAATGCCTAGAGGCACAAGGACCTGAATAATACATAGTCTGTAGGACCATATCTACAAAGGCCTCAAGAATTATCCCAAAGTACCAAACACCAAATTTAAATATCCCCTTCCTACTATATTTTCATCCACCCAAGCCTGTTAATATTATATAGATTTTACATAATTAATTAACCATGTATGATAATATAATTTACATATAATCTATTTATTTTATTTCATATTTCATTATCATAAATTAATTTACTTTATGTGATCATTTTTAAACATAAAAAAATATTAAATAACATAAATAAATAAATAAATAAATAAATAACCACGAACTTGAAAAATTAAAATAATCATGTGATATGATCATGAGATTTTAACCATTGATTAGTTTATAAAGTAGAATATAAACCAAACCTTGATCATAGGATAATAAATCTTTGGGCTGATACCTGGATCGAGTTATAATATTCCACCTTTAACTTATATATATCCTCGATTAGTTTCTCCTTGGCTTAGTCTTAAATAATCTCCAATCGCTTGGAGTTCCTTCCTTTCCTTGTTCTTACTCAAACAGAGGTGAGAGGTACCAGGTATTAAGGGTTATATAAAATAAACCTTAGACATGATGACCCATACATAATAAGAGAGGAATGGATGATACACAAATCATCATTTTTAATTTAATAATAAAATTATCACAAAACTCGTACAATAAATAATTAAATTAAATAGAGACCCAATGAACATATAGTGTC
Organism: Viscum album; assembly: GCA_963277665.1. Classification (NCBI taxonomy): domain Eukaryota; kingdom Viridiplantae; phylum Streptophyta; class Magnoliopsida; order Santalales; family Viscaceae; genus Viscum; species Viscum album. The sequence goes on along the minus strand of OY728147.1, from coordinate 138,062,401 downwards.
ACGACCCATCCCTCATGGCCCGTGCCATGACTACCCCAAGCCCTCCTTCCATAGGCCAGGGGCATGCGACTAGCACCAAAGGTGAAAATCCCTAAAACTAGGAAGGTATTGCCTTTATAAACTGAAAACACACACAACAGAGTACGAGATGGAAGTAAACACTAATTAAAGATGTATACAAAAGAAGTGCTGGAAAGTAAAAGGGGCCAAAAACACATGCCCAACTATAAAGTACGAGTACAAATGAAAAGGGAAAAAAACAGCTGAAAGTTGAAAGTAGCTCCTGGATCGTCCACCACGAATCCTACCTGAAGGGTAAGTACAGATAGCCTCCTCAGCACTCCAAGTCCACCAGACTTTTCCGTGTACTGTCTCATCGTAAGGTCTATCTCTGGGTACCGTCCAGTCCTGGCGCTCTCAGCCCTGTCAGTGCTATCTGTCGTCTACATCCAACACAACGAGGTGCGGGCATAGCCTGTGCATGGGTGAGTATAACAATACTCAGTAGGGACCCCAAGACTCTCAAGGTCTCACAAAACCCAACAAGGATAATCCACAGAAATATGAAATCGACAGATAACCCCACTTAGGTATATGCCCATTCATATACCTAAGTTATCAAGTAATCCATATCATTCATGAGGAAACACAAGAGTTTCTGACTCAGCTCACATAGGTATACAAATTTTGTAGAGTGATAGAGACGATCAGATGTAGTCACTGATTCATATAAGATGTCGGACCCACACAGGATCCAGGAGCAGTAGTTGGAACTGTCAGACCCACATAGGATCCAAGAACAGTAGTTGGAGATGTCGGACCCACACAGGATCCAGGACCAGCTAAGCTGTCGAACCCACACAGGATCCAGGACCAGCTATTCTGTCAGACCCACACATGATCCAGGAACAGAAGTCAGAACTGTCAGACCCACACAGGATCCAGGAATAGTCGTTAGAATTGTCGGACCCACACAAGATCCAGGAACAGTTGTAAGAGCGCAACCATCCATAGGGTTTCCACAAAGTACGCTTGATTCCGATATGATTCTCTCCTCAAGCTAAGAGTCGATACATCAACCGCCATGTCGTCCCATGTATAAGTATCTCAAAGGTCTACTACGTCATAGAAGGAAATACCTAGCAATACGTGTCCAAGATACAAATATGAGATAACCAATCCATTTTCCAAAAAGGTACACGACGTGTTGGTATGCTTACACGCCATGTATTCTATCCTCAGGTACTGCCCGTGTACAATGGCCCATTTCTAAAGGCTGGTCATGTAGAAAGTGAGCACACTATGTGTGGTATGGTTACACGTTGTGTCTACAGACCTCGGGTACTGCTTGTGTACAACAACCCGTGTCAAAAGAAACTGGTTGTGTAGAAAAGAAAGTACATGGCATGTGGTATGGTTACACACCGTGTCCAAGAAACTGGGGTCGGCTCTGTGTATGTTGTCCATGTGCCTGTACACAGCCTTAAACCATGTTCACCAACCCGTGTAACTGGTACACGAGGTATCCCATGCCACTGGCCATGCCTGGCCGTGTGGTGGAGTACATGCCTGTGTACTCCACCTCGTGTCCATGTATCCCTAGAATACACGCCGAGTCCCGCAAAGCTGCTTCTACCAATTTGCTTTGAGAGTACACGCCGTGTGACCAGGATCACACGCCGTGTGTTAATTGTCCAACGTCCGTTTCTCAAGCCACAGAACACCCGTACTACACGGCGTGTTTGTCAGAAGTACATGCCGTGTAATCTGGAATTTTCCATAAATGACGTCTCCAGCCAGTGTGCCTCTCGTGAATTCCAATCTTCATTCTGACGGTCTTTTATTCACAAAAATTCAGTCACTAAGTCATCCTGATGACCCGTAGTCGTCTCCGGTGTTTCCGGGCCTCCGATCGACTCCAAAAACACGATTTGATTCACCCGCTCGAAGAAAGGTCGAGGGACGACCCTTCTCGTTCCGGTTCAATCCATCGCCCGATATCGTCGTCGCACCTCCGCTAGGTCGTCGTGATGTTGGGTCTTCAATTTGGGATTTTTTCATCGCACAACAAACTCGCAACGATCCATTTTTCATCATCCTTGAAGAAAGTGAGGAAAACACCAAACATTTACAAGAACAGTGGAGGAATCAGGCCGTGTTCGTTTGGCCCAGTCCTTCCATGTTAGTTTGGTAGCAAGCGGGTCAAGAGAAACAATCATGGAAGGAAGATTCAACGTTTCTCAAATAAAAAAAAACCCTACCTCATATTCTTTGTTCATTGACGATGATGTGTAAAGGCAGACGTCAATTCGTTGACATTGAAAATGAAGAATCCGAGGATGGCGTCATTGGTGTTCTTCAAGGACGGAGCTCCCTCCTTTGTTCTGGTTGAAGAAGGAAGAAGGTGTCCGTCATTCTTCGATGGAAAGTTCTTTCTTCCTTGGCGTTCTATCTCCAAGAGCTCTTCAATTCTCCCTTCCAACAAAAGAATGATGCCAACCAAATGAAATAATAGATTGTCTATTATTTTAAATTGTTGGAATGAATTCAAAATGTGGTGTTTAATTAAATGAGATAACTCACTTAATTAATGGGGTGGAGTTGGCTCAATTAATTAGTGGGGAAGGTCAATAGTTTTCTCCACTTTAATGGGAGTTAAAGGGGCTAGGAAGCTTGGGTGGTCCCCACCAAAATTTATCCTCCAAGGAGAGGTTATGTTCGGGTGGGCCCCACCACCATAACCTCTCATGGGAGGTTAAGGTGTGGTGGCCCCCACCCCTAACCTCCACTTGGAAGTTTTAACCACCAAATAAAAATAAGATACACACATTATTTTTATTTATTTTATTCTTTAAAACCCCAAAACTAACTTTCATTCTTGACTAACTGCCATCAAGGTAAAAGTCTTCTTAAGAGAATACCGACACTGCAAGTTTAACGGTGCCCTCAGATTTCAATTCCGAGCTCTGGTTCAGAAGTTATAAAATCTCGCTCATACGTTTACTGAACGTACCTGAACAAAACTTCAGAAATTGATTCCGGGCACACCGGGCCTTGGAATCAAGCGCCGTAAATTTTCGCGGACTCGTAAAAAAAATCCATGTATTTAAGAAAAAAAAATTTCCACGGAATTTCCAGGTCTTTATATATAGGTTGGTTAAGATCATGGCCATCCAAAACATGAAAATACTATACATTTAAATTTGTAAACATTCATTTTAATTATTTCTTTCATTAACATAAATATTTCAAATTAATAAATTAATAATCTTCTTAATTAATTAATTATTTTCTTAATTATATTTCTAAACAATCCCAGATATCCCCATCCTCTATAATTTTAAATAATTTAATAAATTAACATTAATTTTAAATTAATTAAATACAAGATGTTTACTCTAGAGGTGACACAAAATGTATCCTTATACTATTAATTAAATATAATATTAGTGTTTAACACTAACACAACATGCATTATAACATGACACGATGTGTGACTAATGTTGTGTATAGTCCTCATTATGTACTGTGTACTTAAACAACATGTATGCCTACACAATGTGTCAGGATATTATATAGAGTGTTATTTTGTGGATCAAATTGTGTAGTTTTCATGACATGTATAACCACACAACATGCCTTTGAAGTGCATTGTGTTGCATTTGTTGTCAATGAGACATGTTGTTGTCTTAGAATGAATGGATGTCAAGATATGTCAAGAGGTGAATGCCAAAGGTTGTGATGGTGTTGGTGATGAAGAGAGAATGACCATAGTACTAAGATGCATGTCACTTAGGAGATTCACTAAGTGACATAGGAGATGATGGTTTGAAACATTCTCTAAGAATATCTGACGATTGTTGAGCTGATCTTTAAAGTTCCAAGAACTTGTATCAACTGGATACAATGTCACAACAAGCATTAGAAGACCATGCATTGTAGTGACAATGCATGATGAATTGAAGATGATCCAACTTGATCTCTGATTGGATCATTGAAGAATGTTGATGAATTATATGATTCAGGAGCATCGGTTGAAGGAAGACCCTTCAGGAATTTCACTCCTAAGTGAAGATATTTCACTCCTAAGTGAAGATTATTTGTTTAAGAAGAATGGAGGAATTCTAATGAAGAAGAAGAATAGAAATGTGGGAGAAGAGAAGATATGAATAAAGGAGGATGGATAAGAAGATGAAGATGTGGCACTTGGCATGTTTTACATAGAGGAGGACTTTGTTTTTACAAAGTCTAGGTTCTATCCTTTGCCAAAAAATTAGGCCAGCCGAGGCACCTTGGGGGGTTCAACCCCAAGGCATGGGCACTAGGGCACCACGCCCGGGGGAACCCCGTGGGGCGAGCCAGGGCGGCAGGGCGCACCCAAGGACACCGCAAGGGCGCCAGGGGCACACCCGGAGGAGCGCAGGGAGCATAGTGGGCGCTTGAAGCGCGCCCGCAGGAGGAAGAGTGGGCGCAGAGCGCGCCCGCAGAGAGAACCCGGTGCGGGGCGGCACCGGGAGGGGAGAGAATTCAACTGAGCGCTTTCCCCCAGCGCTTAGTTAATAAGCTGCGGAAAAACCGCGCCCCGATTCGATGTGGGACGCGGGATTTTCACCGGGAGCAAATCTCGGCCGCTCGATTCATCGCGCGCCAGATCTCCGCCGTTCATCTAATCCCGCGCGAGATCTCCAGATCGCGGCCGTCCGATATATCTCAAATGGCCGATCCGACGGCTCCCGCCTCGTCCTCTTCCCCGAGCTCGGCAGAGGTCTCCCCGCGCCTTCCCGCGAGCTCCGCTCGAACCAGGAGCCTCCCGAAGATCTATTTCGAGTTCCCGGCCACCATTTTCGAAACCGAGACCTCCATTCGGCTCGTCTGGCTACACTGAATACATCCATGCCTTAAAATTGGCTTGCATGCAACAAATGAGGGATTTCGAGTTCGGCCGAGGCAAGCGAAGCTGCCGAGGCCACGTGGTTTATGGTTTGCATGGATCAGCCTAAACCGAAGGCTGTGCATGCGTTATGAGTCGCATGCACGTAGAGGAACAAAAATAAATGAAGCCGCGTAAAACAGAGAGAAAGAAACGTGATTTTCGGATTGAGTTTAAAGATTTTCAAGAACCGAAAATATCGGTGATTCAAAGATTGTATCCCGCGGATGAACCGCCTCTGCCTCGCCTATAAAAGAAGAGCCCAAGGCTCTCTGATTGCTTGCTGATCCGCTGAGTATTTGAAGTCCCGTGAGAAGCACTCTGTGCCTCACGAAGTCGAAGCCCTGCGCGCACACTTGCGCGGCAGTGAAGCCAGGAGCATCCCTTGCTCCGCGGTGTTCCTTTTGCGCACTCCTTGCGCGAAAGAGGTTGGAGAAGAACCCTGCGCGCCTTCCCCTTGCGCGGCAGGAAGAACCCGGGGCCGCGGCATCTTGCGCGCCCACGGTTGAAGCCCGTGCTGCCTTGCACCCAGGTGCTTGCGCGACCCATGGCCAGTGGCACCTTGCGCGGCTGCCCCTTGCACCAAGACATCTTGTGCGCCTCCTTGTAGAAAGGGTTCAAGTGAGAACACCCTACGGCTTGTGTGTGTGTGCACAAAAGAAATAAAAAGGCCGCAACCTTGGGTGTGTGTAAAACAGAAGAGGACCACGGCCAGTGTGTGCACATGAAGCGAAGACCACACTATTTGTGTATGTGCAAATTGTGTGTGCATTTGAAGAAGAGGCAGTAGCCTTTGGGGTGTGCAAGAAGAGGAACCTTAGTGCTTATGTGCTAAACAAGCAGGACCCGAGCCCTTGCACCCTTTGAGTGCAAAGTGAAGAAGAAGAACATACGGGTGTTGTGTGTGCAATTACAAGAAGGTGGCAGTGGGTGTGCACCAAAGAAGACCCGAGGCCTTGAGGAAGTGTGTGCAAGTGGAAGAGGCCGTAGCCTTGTGTGTGCACACTATTGAAGAACAACTAAAAGAACACTAAAGTGTGTGTGTGCAACAAGAAGAGGAAGGTCACTACAAATGGATGCTAAGTGAAGAATTTGTGTGTGCAAATTAAAGAAGTGGCCGAACCTAGGTGTGTGCACTAAGAAGTGTGTATACACCAAGAAGAAGAAAAGGGAGGACATCCACACTAAAGTATAACACACATTCTAGTGTGTAAGCTAATTGCGTAAAGTGTGTGAAGTCTGAGAGGTAGGTGTGTGCTCAAAAGTGATTACACCCTTTGTGGGTCTACTGCACCAAGAAGAGGAAAGGGAAAGTGCATGCATGCATGCATGCACGTGCACACGTGAACAGTGCTAAATCAGTGGTGTGAATCTGAGGAGTCCAAGACTTGAAGATCTTGAAGAGTTGCCATGCACTCAGTGCATGATGTTGAAGTGAACTGAGACTGGACCAGACTGAAGTTAGAGATATCAGTTGTCTGAGCATTCAGTAGTTGAAGAGAGAAGCCAGGTCATCCAGAAGAAGGAGATAAAGCCTGAGCTAGACGAGAAGCCCTGATCAACCACAAGTGATCAGAAGAGAAGAGCAAGGCCATCAGCCTTTATCCCAGGCTGCTGAAGTTACTTGAAGAACTTAAAGTGAATAAGAGCTACTCGTGTGACTCGAGGAGCCAGGAGAAGACCCTGTGGGACTCAGGGAGAAGAAGTCTTCAGTGGGATTCTGGAGCAGGCCAGTGGGACTCTGGTAACACTGTGGGACGCAGTATAAAGACCCTCCTGTGGGACTCAGGAGAGATACGGTGGGAAGCTGTATCGACCATTGTAATTCTAACAAGTTATAATGGGAGAATCCATGCTTGGAGAGCATGGCAAGGATGTAGGCCTTTGGTGCCGAACCTTGTAAATCCTTGTGTCCTGTTCCTTTTCATTACTGCATTATCCGGGAAAGGTTGAGAGATACAAGAAGAGTGGATCGAGGCCTTAACAAGCCATAGAGGTTTAATTGATTAAGAATCAATTAGTAAAAAGTTTTAAAGGATCACTGATTCACCCCCTCCCCCTCTCAGTGATTCACACTGATCTGGGCACTTCAATTGGTATCAGAGCGAGGTTACCTCTAAAAGATCCAAGAGAGTCTTTATGGAGTGCAGATTTGAGGAAATGAGTGACCAGCCTCAAATGGAGATATCTGCCAAGACTCAGAAAAATAGAAAGAAGAAACAGGCAAAGAAGATGAGGAAGAAGGTTGCTGCAATCAGAGAAACTCCTTCTATGGAGAGAAATGTGAAAGTCACATCAGATGACAATTCCTTTTATCATTCTTCTGATGAAGCCCGCTCTAGCTGTGATGAAGATGGAAGGAACAATGATCTTCTAAATGCAATCAAATATCTTCAGAAGAGAGTCCCCAAGGAAATTGCAATGTGTATAGCTACAGGCCTCCTTGATCTTCAAGAAGAAAAATTACAGCTAGAAGATGAAGCCAATTCTCTGGAAGTCCAATTGGCTAAAAGGGTTGGCATAACCAACACTCTCAGAAAGCTGGTAAATGCCAAAGATGAAACAGTATCTCTTTGCAATGAAAGATATGAAGACACTTGTGAAGAATTGCAAAGAAGCCTTTCTGAGAAAGAAATCTTTAAAGTAATTATCAAAGAAGTTTTCCATGCACTGGAAAAGAGGCACAAAGTGTCAATGGTTGTCAAAGATGCTCAACTAGAAGACAAAGTCAAAAGGGTGAAGGAGCTGGACAATTCATTGCAAGAATTGAAGAAGGTGCATGAAGACCAGATGAAACAACTGGTGGAGAATTGGGAAGGAAGGCTAAGAACAGTTGAGGATGAGAAGAACTCCCTCAACATGAAGTGTTTAGAATTAGAGGTGATATTGAACAATCAGCAATCACCCAAAGCCAAAGCCTCCCAGTCAACTGAAAGGAGAAATGTTGCTACTCAAGTATGCTTTGAGAAGGATGATTCTAAGAGAAGGACATCCTCTAGTAAAAGTGAAACATCTTCTAAGAAGAAGGTACCATCCATACCATCTTATACTGATGCTTCTAATTGTGTTTCCACAAAAAGTGCAGGATGGAAGAATAATTCCAAACAAATATGGATGAAGACAGTAAAGAAGCAGAGCTCTCCTGAAGCAGCACAAAAAATCAAGAAGAGTACCCAGCAATCAGAAGTACACAAGAGGTCAAGATTTGTGGGTCAATGTTGGTATTGTAATAAGTATGGGCACTGTGCAAATGATTGTTGGCACAATCCACTGAATGTCAAAGCACAAAGGAAGCCCATGCCAAGGGGGAGCAAGCCAGAAGGAAGGAAGCAACATCCACAGGTCCAGAGACATCTGTTTACTGCAAATAGATTTGGATTACTTGACAACATCTGGGATGATTGCAAAAGTGGTCAAATAGATACATGTCAATCTCCAACTGTATCCAGAGCTCAAAAGAAGAAAAGATCACTGAACCTGGCTAAGAGAGATTCCTTGGGAAGCAAGCAGAAGAAAGTGGAAGATGCTCCCAAGAAGAGTTTGAAGAATGAAGAGAAGTCCTTGGAGTCTAAATCCAAGAAGGGTGAGTCATCCAGAAGGACCACCAAGAAATGCTTCTACTGTGGAAAGAAAGGACATATCATGGATCTTTGTAAAGAAGCCATGAAATTCAATAGAGGCAGACTGAACTCAAACAGACAATCAATCCAGAAGAAGCAGAAGGGATTGATTGAAAACAAGTTGCCTAAGAAAGGTAGCATGACAGCATCTAAGGAACCATGTGAAACTTCCAAAACTGAGGCCACCCTTCCAAATGATTTACTTGTCATATGGCCACATCAGTTGCAACTTGCCAGAGAACTACAAAGAGTTGAAGATGAAGCTCTGGCAATTGCTAAAGCAAAAGGGAAGAAGAAGGTTTCACATGAAGATGTTTTGAGAACCACACCAGCACAATCATCAATGAAGATCAAATGTGCAAGTGTGAAGACTGGTGAAAATGGGACATCTCGGTTGAGAGAATCTTCTCAACCTTGTTGTTCACATTGATGAACCAAGGAGGTTCCATCTTATTCCCTTATACTATTGGTATTTACATGTACTGACATTGCAGGGAATTGAAGATGATGATCATTCTCAGCTGGAGGATGGTTTGGAAAGAATGGAGTGCACCCCTTGAGGGGGAGCCAATCTAGAGAAGATGGTATTCTAAGATTTAATATCATCTTGAGAAAAGTGAAGGTATTCCAATCATACTTTCATCCCTTGTTGAGTTTATCTTGTCAATTAAGGGGGAGTATGGATTGAAGGCAAATGGATGAAAGGGGGAGCTTTATCATTGCACTGAACTTTCTAATGAGTTTTGTGGAGTATGTGCAGGATTCAGCAATTCATTGTTATATCTGAAAAATTTCAAACCCCTGAAGCATGATCTCACATGTGTAGAGAATTGTGGACAGCATTGAGTTCCTTGGTTACATCACTCTTGTTTTCTACACCGGGTTAGCCCAAGTAGACTTAGAGTTGATTTACTAAAGGTTCTTTGCTAAAGAAGAACATGTGGCATCATCCCTCTCTCAGTGTTTTTCAAGAAAATACTTTTCAAAGGGAGGAAGATATTTTTGGAAGAGAACCACACCACACCTTTGCATTTGATTGCCAATAAGGGGGAGAAAATATTGGCACACATATTGACCCATTCATATGTGCTGAAGGAGTGTATTGACAACAAATACAAAGGGGGAGATTGAAGTGCATTGTGTTGCATTTGTTGTCAATGAGACATGTTGTTGTCTTAGAATGAATGGATGTCAAGATATGTCAAGAGGTGAATGCCAAAGGTTGTGATGGTGTTGGTGATGAAGAGAGAATGACCATAGTACTAAGATGCATGTCACTTAGGAGATTCACTAAGTGACATAGGAGATGATGGTTTGAAACATTCTCTAAGAATATCTGACGATTGTTGAGCTGATCTTTAAAGTTCCAAGAACTTGTATCAACTGGATACAATGTCACAACAAGCATTAGAAGACCATGCATTGTAGTGACAATGCATGATGAATTGAAGATGATCCAACTTGATCTTTGATTGGATCATTGAAGAATGTTGATGAATTATATGATTCAGGAGCATCGGTTGAAGGAAGACCCTTCAGGAATTTCACTCCTAAGTGAAGATATTTCACTCCTAAGTGAAGATTATTTGTTTAAGAAGAATGGAGGAATTCTAATGAAGAAGAAGAATAGAAATGTGGGAGAAGAGAAGATATGAATAAAGGAGGATGGATAAGAAGATGAAGATGTGGCACTTGGCATGTTTTACATAGAGGAGGACTTTGTTTTTACAAAGTCTAGGTTCTATCCTTTGCCAAAAAATTAGGCCAGCCGAGGCACCTTGGGGGGTTCAACCCCAAGGCATGGGCACTAGGGCACCACGCCCGGGGGAACCCCGTGGGGCGAGCCAGGGCGGCAGGGCGCACCCAAGGACACCGCAAGGGCGCCAGGGGCACGCCCGGAGGAGCGCAGGGAGCATAGTGGGCGCTTGAAGCGCGCCCGCAGGAGGAAGAGTGGGCGCAGAGCGCGCCCGCAGAGAGAACCCGGTGCGGGGCGGCACCGGGAGGGGAGAGAATTCAACTGAGCGCTTTCCCCCAGCGCTTAGTTAATAAGCTGCGGAAAAACCGCGCCCCGATTCGATGTGGGACGCGGGATTTTCACCGGGAGAAAATCTCGGCCGCTCGATTCATCGCGCGCCAGATCTCCGCCGTTCATCTAATCCCGCGCGAGATCTCCAGATCGCGGCCGTCCGATATATCTCAAATGGCCGATCCGACGGCTCCCGCCTCGTCCTCTTCCCCGAGCTCGGCAGAGGTCTCCCCGCGCCTTCCCGCGAGCTCCGCTCGAACCAGGAGCCTCCCGAAGATCTATTTCGAGTTCCCGGCCACCATTTTCGAAACCGAGACCTCCATTCGGCTCGTCTGGCTACACTGAATACATCCATGCCTTAAAATTGGCTTGCATGCAACAAATGAGGGATTTCGAGTTCGGCCGAGGCAAGCGAAGCTGCCGAGGCCACGTGGTTTATGGTTTGCATGGATCAGCCTAAACCGAAGGCTGTGCATGCGTTATGAGTCGCATGCACGTAGAGGAACAAAAATAAATGAAGCCGCGTAAAACAGAGAGAAAGAAACGTGATTTTCGGATTGAGTTTAAAGATTTTCAAGAACCGAAAATATCGGTGATTCAAAGATTGTATCCCGCGGATGAACCGCCTCTGCCTCGCCTATAAAAGAAGAGCCCAAGGCTCTCTGATTGCTTGCTGATCCGCTGAGTATTTGAAGTCCCGTGAGAAGCACTCTGTGCCTCATGAAGTCGAAGCCCTGCGCGCACACTTGCGCGGCAGTGAAGCCAGGAGCATCCCTTGCTCCGCGGTGTTCCTTTTGCGCACTCCTTGCGCGAAAGAGGTTGGAGAAGAACCCTGCGCGCCTTCCCCTTGCGCGGTAGGAAGAACCCGGGGCCGCGGCATCTTGCGCGCCCACGGTTGAAGCCCGTGCTGCCTTGCACCCAGGTGCTTGCGCGACCCATGGCCAGTGGCACCTTGCGCGGCTGCCCCTTGCACCAAGACATCTTGTGCGCCTCCTTGTAGAAAGGGTTCAAGTGAGAACACCCTACGGCTTGTGTGTGTGTGCACAAAAGAAATAAAAAGGCCGCAACCTTGGGTGTGTGTAAAACAGAAGAGGACCACGGCCAGTGTGTGCACATGAAGCGAAGACCACACTATTTGTGTATGTGCAAATTGTGTGTGCATTTGAAGAAGAGGCAGTAGCCTTTGGGGTGTGCAAGAAGAGGAACCTTAGTGCTTATGTGCTAAACAAGCAGGACCCGAGCCCTTGCACCCTTTGAGTGCAAAGTGAAGAAGAAGAACATACGGGTGTTGTGTGTGCAATTACAAGAAGGTGGCAGTGGGTGTGCACCAAAGAAGACCCGAGGCCTTGAGGAAGTGTGTGCAAGTGGAAGAGGCCGTAGCCTTGTGTGTGCACACTATTGAAGAACAACTAAAAGAACACTAAAGTGTGTGTGTGCAACAAGAAGAGGAAGGTCACTACAAATGGATGCTAAGTGAAGAATTTGTGTGTGCAAATTAAAGAAGTGGCCGAACCTAGGTGTGTGCACTAAGAAGTGTGTATACACCAAGAAGAAGAAAAGGGAGGACATCCACACTAAAGTATAACACACATTCTAGTGTGTAAGCTAATTGCGTAAAGTGTGTGAAGTCTGAGAGGTAGGTGTGTGCTCAAAAGTGATTACACCCTTTGTGGGTCTACTGCACCAAGAAGAGGAAAGGGAAAGTGCATGCATGCATGCATGCACGTGCACACGTGAACAGTGCTAAATCAGTGGTGTGCATCTGAGGAGTCCAAGACTTGAAGATCTTGAAGAGTTGCCATGCACTCAGTGCATGATGTTGAAGTGAACTGAGACTGGACCAGACTGAAGTTAGAGATATCAGTTGTCTGAGCATTCAGTAGTTGAAGAGAGAAGCCAGGTCATCCAGAAGAAGGAGATAAAGCCTGAGCTAGACGAGAAGCCCTGATCAACCACAAGTGATCAGAAGAGAAGAGCAAGGCCAGCAGCCTTTATCCCAGGCTGCTGAAGTTACTTGAAGAACTTAAAGTGAAGAAGAGCTACTCGTGTGACTCGAGGAGCCAGGAGAAGACCCTGTGGGACTCAGGGAGAAGAAGTCTTCAGTGGGATTCTGGAGCAGGCCAGTGGGACTCTGGTAACACTGTGGGACGCAGTATAAAGACCCTCCTGTGGGACTCAGGAGAGATACGGTGGGAAGCTGTATCGACCATTGTAATTCTAACAAGTTATAATGGGAGAATCCATGCTTGGAGAGCATGGCAAGGATGTAGGCCTTTGGTGCCGAACCTTGTAAATCCTTGTGTCCTGTGCCTTTTCATTACTGCATTATCCGGGAAAGGTTGAGAGATACAAGAATAGTGGATCGAGGCCTTAACAAGCCATAGAGGTTTAATTGATTAAGAATCAATTAGTAAAAAGTTTTAAAGGATCACTGATTCACCCCCTCCCCCTCTCAGTGATTCACACTGATCTGGGCACTTCAGCCTTGAATATAAAAGATGTGTATTTATGGTGATTCTCATGAAGTACATGACATGTATGATAACCATACATTTCATTTATCTATAAAAATATGGATATTAATTAACAGAATTTAATTTCAATATGATGAACTGAAAATTACACGACGTGTACTTTGTTGTGGAATTTCCAGTTACATGGAATGCACAACCAACTATAAGCTATGTAATTTGGTCTCACCTTTAATAATATAAATGTTTGAATTACATGAAATTCCTATCTCAACATGACATTTTCATGAGTATGCCTAAGTTACACAATGTGTGTATCCAATTCTACACTATGCAATTTGTTTCTGGTTTTCCGTGCTACACGCCTAGGGATTCAATGTGTAACTTGCATAAGAAATCACATGTTACACGATATGTACATCCAACTACATGCCATGTACTTCTTGTGATGTCATGTTTCTTGAGTGTTAGTTAATACATATCACGTGTATTAATCACACACTGTTTAATTTGATCACATGACTTGCATGATTTACATGGGGAAAACCGTGTGGGGTTACATGGCGTAAACACCAGCTACACGCCATGTCATCCCCACCTAACCGTGCGACAATTATTTGAAAATACATAGTGTGTAATTACATGAAACATATAGAACCCCACATGACATGTCATGACTACCACAACCCATGCTTGTGTGGTTGACGAATGGTACATGGTGTGTACTTTTTAGTTACAAGATGTGTAACCGTCTAATTTGGCCAGCTTTCTCGGCACCTATAGATGGGATCTTCAAGTTTCCTTTATATGTTCTTGTCCTAATCTAGGTCACATGAAACTAAACAATCATTTTATATTTAATTTCATATTAAAGAAATAAAACTAAAAATAATAATAAAAAAAAATGAAAAAAATGATCACTAAATAATAAATAATTATAAATTAATATATGACTGATCTGAAACCACAAGATGGTTATGGGTGTAGAGTAAATAGCCGGTCCCATGCCCAAAATTATTTTTCATAACTTTATTCAGACTAAATCTTCATATATTGATGAATAAACCCTGAATTTTTCATAGATAGGATCTTTTCACATATAATTTATAATTATTTAAAACTAGAATTACCTCTTCTTGATAATTATTTCTTTGATGTTGATCTATATATAAGTCATTCTCATAGTCAAATCATCATTACAGTGGAAAAATATAAACTAGAATTCATCTAGAAGTGTTCACACATACTCTAGGATTATCATAATGTCACCATTGGTATTCTGAGTGATAGTGAAAAGGGAAAAATCACCTTGCACTATTCATTTTTGATCACAACAAGAAGTCTTTTTGTCTGGATAAATTTTTTTCTTTTATTATATCAGTTTAGAGAGGGAGAATGAGGATTATCTCTCATTATTGAGAGTGTTCTTGAGAGGATATCTAGGTCTTGATATAATTTTCTAGAGAGGAAATGTTATGCAAAATAACTCTCATTACCCTAGAAAATTATATAAGATGAAATATACAATTAGGGTAAAATATTTGATAATTTCATTTAGACCCATCATCAAAGATCCTCTCTAATATTTTCCCCATGTCAAATAATAATGATAATATTTTTATATCCCATAGCATGCGCTAACTCATTAATATTTAAATATCATTTATTAAATAAATAAATATTTATTTATTTACATGATATTAAATAAAATATATCATTTTCATCAGACTATTAACTTAGCCCATCAATCCTCATTGAAATTTATCAAACCTTTAATAACAAATATTTATTTAAATAAACAAATATATGTATATTATTTTTTCATTAAATAAATAAATCTTATATTCACCAAACTTCCGAATGAATATTTATTTTAATATTTTTGAGAATAAATAAAAATTTATTTATCAAATAAATAATTATATATTACCTTTAGAATAATAAAAAAGAGATAAATAAATATTATACATTCACTAGCTTGAAAATAATATCTATTTAATATTTAACTCACTTATATTCTAACTTAAATAATTGGTGATTGAATTTATGCAATTAACATAACTTGAATAATTATTAAACTATAAGTCAGGAATAATATTTATTCAAATTATTAAATTCAAATAGAATTTAACTATGATTTTGGATACACTTAGTGTGTGACCCTTTAGGTTTCTTTCTTAGCGGTATTAGGCGAGAATTGATAAATTAGAAGATTAGCATTTCTGGTATGACTGCAACTTTTACTATGGATGTATCTTAATATAGAAGATGGAAGGCGTTATCTGAATTAATATTTCTTTGAGATAATTTTTTTATTTATTCATAATTGTTCGTTATTTTATCCATTACATGATTGTTGGCATTATATAGATTTTATATAATTAATTAACCATGTAAAATAAAATAATTTATGTATAATTAATTCATTTTATTTCATATTGAATTCTCATTAATTAATTAACTTTATATTATCAGATTTAAACATCAAATAAACACTGTATTACATAAATAAATAAATAACCATGCACTTGAAAATAATAAAATAATTATGTGATATAATAATGAGATTTTAATTAACGATTGGTTTATTGAGAGAAAGATAATCCAAATCTTGACCCTAGGTGTAACACCCTAAGATTTTATGGAATATATTTTTTCAAATAAATTTAATTTCTTCTATAGCTTTCATTGAATGCAACACCGAGTTGAAACGAACCACGATATACTATTAAAAAATTATTATTTAATATGACAGTTATCACCTAGCTGTTGGATTGATAGGTCTGAATATGGTTAAATAAATTATTAAAATGTATGGTTATATATGTATAAAATCAATTCACTGGTCATAAATTTATTATAAATAAAATTAAAAATCATTTAAAAATAAAGGATGTATTTTTCTGAAAAAAACTGATTTTACGCGCGTAATGCATTTTTACATTAATAAATTAAATTAATCACTATTGGTAAATTAATTTAATAAAATTTATATATTATATATTCAATAATTTTTTTATCATTAATCCAATATTTTTTTTAATCATGAGATAAAAATAAATCCAGTGTTATACTTAAGAACTGATTTTTTTTCTAAAAAGCTGTTGCACCATGTTTTACACAATTATTTTTAAAATTAAAAATTGAAACTTTTATAAAATTTATTTTAAAAAATTAAATTCATTTTTTAAATCATAATATAAAAATTATCTTAGATTTTTTTTGATAATTTTCTAAAAAGTTGAATTTTTCGTTGAATAGTGAAAAATACTAATATTTATTAAGATTTGTCTTTTTGTTTAGAATATTTTAAAAACCTAAAAATTGTTTTAATATGGTTTTAAAAGTAAAATTAGTTCAATTATATTATTATTAATCCAATTAATTCATTGAAATCAATTTCATGTTTGATATAAATACTTTTTAAACTTATGAGAATTTTTTTTTGGAAAACTATTATTTTCATCAAGTTTGTGAGTTTAATTTTAAATTTAATTCTACCACTCACATGAAATAAATTTTAAAAAATGTATTTTATATTTGGAATCATAATAATTAATATTATATAATAATTTCATCTTAATTTACGAATGTTATGAATAGTAAAAATAGTAAAAATTAAGTACCATAGTTAAGGTAAAAACAGGTTTACCGGGTGTTAAACTAAAAATATGAGGGTTAAAAATGACCTAAAACCTATATAATTCCTATTATATAGCCATATTTAGATTTTATATCTTCTAAGTTTTGATAATGGAACATTTTGGAGCATTTTGTAATGAGAAAAATGTGGTTATAATTTATTCTGTTAAAGAATTCTAAGTGTGTTCTCTTCCCCACTTAAAAAAGGCCAACCCCTCTCCTATCCTATTCACACTTCCAAAGACATTTGGTTCAGAAAGTTATTTCAAAAATACTTTATTTAATTCCATAAATATTTTCTATATGCATCAGTTTTATTATGAAATCCTCCTAATAGGGCTTTTGGTGTTAACTTAAGATGGTTTTCAAAAAAAGAGGTATCGTTCTTAAATGATCGTTTCTGGTTAATTTTTTTCCACCTCCTTAATTTTTTTTAAGACATGATAATATAATAACATTACTATCTTAAATATACTTATATGTTATTTTGTTAATTTAATTACCTATATCCTTCTTCTTCTCCCTTGAATGGGAAACAAAACCGTCGATCATGTGTACGATGAATTACAACCTCATGAACAGACGTAATTTGTTCGTCATCACTTCCTTTCAAAACATGTTATAATAATGGATTTAAAGTATATGTATGATATTTTAAACATAATTATACTTCTTTAATCATGATATCACATATACCTTCTTACGTAACATTACACAGGGGATGCGATAACATCGCTAATGTGTACTGTAGACTACCGCCTCGCAATGTGATGTGATTTTTTTTCACTAAGGATTTACATAAAAGTCAATGATAAAGTTAATAAATTTATGTGATGTATATTAAATAACAATAATTATATAATGGTAATTATTATCTACCATTATTTTTTCCATTCATCAAATAATGGAAATCGCGTTCATGCGTACACATGACCTACCACATCCATGAAAAATGTATTTCAACTTTCTATCTCAAAATTTTATGAATGATTTTAGATATATTTATAATTAAAATATATTATATTAATAAAATGTTTAAAATAATTAATATTATTGAATGATGATAAATATAAATACCAAAACTACCGAATCAAAACATACTGGAAAAACAAAGCAGTTATCACCTGAAATAAGGATTTTAGTAAAGGATTGTTAATAAACGGTTGATAAAAGGGTATAAGTATATATGGTATTATTTATATTATAATTATCCTATAATATATTTATAATAACTTTATATTTATTATACAGGAGTATAGATCACTTTCAATGCAAGGCGAACTTGAGGTAAGGGATCTTCATCACAAATTCATCATCTTTGGGACACAAGTTATGTTATGAACCTATCTTATTTTATGAGGTATATATATGACTCCTTTGACATGTTATAACATGAATTTATTTATTTTAATGATATTTAAATTTTCTATTAATTTTATTATTTCATGGGTCATATGATTCAAAAGTTTCCAATGTGGTAAGGGGTTTTTATCTCACTTTTATTTATATTGGACACATACCATATTCACAAATTGTTTCTTTTGTGTGGTGTATATTCTGACCATGAATTTATTTTATGATAATTATAATGATAATTATGGGATATAAATATCCATATAAGGTCCTTTATTTCATGGGGATTATGATTCAAAAGTTACCAAGGTGGTAAGAGTTTATCTTACAATCTCATCATTTATCGAGATTGTTTATGATTAAGTTTCCAATATTGAAATATTTTTATATACCTATCAAGAAACTCATGAATTTTATTCTCATATAGTTATTTATTAGTAATATATGTTTCCTTTAATTTTAATTTCTTTAATTACTCAAGATATCAAATATATGTTTTTAAGGACTATAAAATTTATTTCTCTCTTTGGTCGAAAAAAACATTTTCTTTCATATCCATGTTTTCAAAAAATGTTTTAAATATTATCTAGTGGTTTTTTAAATACATTTTTATCCTTGTTTAAATTTTTTTAAAAATGGTTTAAAATTAATATTCTTGTAATTTTTTAAACGAGGTACTTTTAAACTTTACCAAAAATGTGAAAGAAATTTTTGTTTTAACATGTATGACATGGATGAAATTTTCTGTCATCATGACCGATCAATGATTAAATATTTATTTATAAGTTTCCAAGGTTATTTTAAAAAATGTATTTTGATAGTTATTTTTTAATTTTTAGTTTTAAGAAGTAATTTTCAAAGTGGACAGGATATTTTCTTCAATAAATGTTCTAAGTGATCTTTCAAAATCATTTTCCATATAAGATGAAATCATTTGATGTTGCTTATTCTTTACTGGGGATATGATCCAAGGATACCATTCTAATTATTTATCTAAATTTTTTATTTTTATGATGAAAATATTCTTATGAAACCAATTTCTCTTCTATGGGTTATGCCATGATGAAATTCTTACGAAACCCACACCTTTTTCTAAGAGTTATGCTATGATAAAATAATGGAATGTTTATGAAACCTATATATTTTACAATAGTTATGCTATGGGTAAATGTTTATGAAACCCATTTATTTTCATGGGTTCTGATATGATTAATGTTTTATGATCTTTTGGCCACATATGTATGATTTTCATTATGTTATGGGTGAGACCTATATCTACCTCCAATACATTTGGTAAAGATTCGTATTTCATAATATAATGATGGGAAACAAGTTGAAGGGATTGATCTATGATGGGGAAAAAGTCGATGGGCAAGATCCACTATGAAAAATAGGTGATAAGGCCTAAGACACTATGTTTTATGGTCTTTGAAGTGAACCTTGAAAAATGAAATGGTTTCGATACTTATATTAGTGCCAAAATTTTATGACATGATATTATGGTTCATGAATTACAATGATTTTAAACTCTTATGAATCATGTAATTTGGAATGATAATACTTTGTTCCATTAGTCATGTTCATGATCTATGTAAGGTTGGTTATAAACTTTTTATGTTATGTTCCTGATCTCATACCCATATGCTTATCTTATATTTTCATATGATCATAGATTTATATCTCCCCTGTTTACCCTTACTGAGAATATAAACTCACCCTTTATTTTGTTACCTTTCCCTAGGTTATGAAGAACAGTTTTAAGTAGGGTATATTGGTGAAGAGTAATAAGGGGGAAGAACCTTATGGGATATGTTGAAGATCTTTAATTAGATAAGAATATTGTGTATCTAGTCTCAAAATACAATAAAATTTAGGATCCCTAGGCGTGTTTTTTTGTAATGTAAGGAATATTCTTCAAAAAAGATTTAATATATATGTATAAAAATCTAGGGTTTCTATACTAGGGGAATAGATCTTTGAATATATGCCTATCTCGAGTTGCAATATTCCACTTTTAACTTATGTATCACCTTGGTTGGTTTCACCTTACCGCAGTCCTGAATCATCTCCACTCACTAAGAGATCCTACCTTTACATATGATTACTCACACACATGTGAGGGGTACCATAGTTTTAGGTTCATATTAAATAAATCATGGAGACACATACCCCATACATAATAGGGGAGAAAGGGATGATACAAAAATAATCAAATTTTATTTAATAATTAATTTATCATAAAATCCATAAAATAAATAATTAAATTTAAAATTAACCCAACACATACATAGGTTAGTTAAGATCCAGATCATACAAAACATGCAACAAATATACATTTAAAAATTTTAGAATCTATTTCAATCCATTATTTATTTAAGATAAATTCATCAAATTAATAAAGTAATTATCTTATTAATTAAATAATTATTTATCCGAATTATCTTTCTAAATAGTCCCTAAGATTCCCTTCCTCTATAATTTAAAATAAATTTAATAAATAAATTTTAATTTAAAATTAATTAAGTACATGGAGTGTAATATAGAGGAGACATGATGTGTATCATTTTTCTTTTGATTAATTTCATTTCTAGTGTTTAATATATAAAATAACATGTACTATCAGACAACATGGTGTGTGGATAACATTGTTTATGGTCCTTATCATGTAAAATGCACTTACATGACATGTATGACAATACAATGTGTCAGGATATTACAAGATGTGTTATTATATGGGTCAAGATATGTAGTCTACACAACATGTATGACCACATGACATGACTTCAGTATATTCAACAACCCATGTTTTGCGCCAAGGTAGAATTTTGAGGGAATTTGAATTTTAATGTTTAGTGGACGAGCCATTCTTTGAACCGAGAGTTGGAACATAATTTTGAGAGTTTTAACACTTCAAAGTGTTGTTTTTAGACTTAGATAATGGTCTGAGGGGTTACTTGGGTGTCTCGTTGAGTTTATGGATCACTGATCCTCAAAAATACCTTGTCTGGGTGGTCTGTACAGGGTGTATGGTTTGTCCAAAACTATATGGGCACCAGTAGAAAACCGTACGACTTGTAAAGGTGAGAAGACATGAAGTACAAAGGATGTTCATGGTTTTCCAATACCATGTTCCTAGTTAGAAAAGTTAGTTCTACTTAGGTAGTACCTAATTACTATCCATCACATGATTTGTTCACAATTACGAAAATCATGCGACATAACCGTGTGAGGTGGGTTTCCAAGGTAGTGGGAGCCTCACGGTTGGCGTACGATTTGGAAAAAATGTGAGGCCCAACCATGAAACCCATTTTTGAGAGTTAAATAACCAAAATTCCCTTAATGAGGTTAAAATATTTTTTCCCTTCTTTCTTCTCCTCCCAGCAGATGCGTGAGCCTCCTCCCATGCGTAGTGGGTTCCTCCTCAATCCCAACCCATGTTTTAATGGATCTCCTCTATCCATATTAAAAATTGAACACCATCGATCTCTATTCATCCACATTGGTAATCTATCAATTCCTTTTAAAACTTTATTCATTTAACCTTTTCTCAACAAAGTTATCGAGGTGTAAGCTCATTTTCCCTATTATCAAGGCAAATTTCCATTTTGTAAATTTCTTCCAAACCAGACCAAATCAAAGATTTATATTGGATGAGTGAAGCTTCCTAAGCATATGGTAGGTGGTATAAAATTTTTTAATCAAGTTTATATAATTTTATGAATGACGCTACTTCACTTCACACTGGCCTTTTCCCCACATTGTTTAAAAAATGTTTTCCTCAATCTAAATTGGTATACACACCTAGTATTACTTTTTTTGAGCCTTATTTTGTAATATGAGGTTTCCAACCTCTAAGAAAAATACCCCTTGGGTGTTTCAGCTTGAATTTCCCTTTATAAATAATTATTTAAATGCCCAGAATATTTTCTAAGCATTTGACTTAGATTAGCAATGGAATTTTCTCTTATATAGAAAATCACCCAATTGAGAATTACACCAACAAAGTGCAATGTTGAGCCATGTAATTGATTTTCCTTGTTTGTAGCTTTCTAATTTATTCTTTTAGTGGATTGAGTTATGTTACATGAATTGAATTCTATGTTATTATTAAATTAATTGGATTATAATCAATGATATGTTTTATAATAAAACCCCTCAGATGAGGTGCACTATCTTAGAAATTATAAAGTGGTAATTAGGTAATTTTACCTTGCTTGAATTTATGAAATTGATGGTTTTCCTATGATATTTTAAAGGTTATACATATAAAATATTTTATACATGGCATATTTAGTTATTTCTAAATGGAGTTTCCCTCTATTGATAAATGTTTATTTGAATCAAGGCACCTCCTAAGTGCTTAACCTGACTTATGAATGGGATTTCCATGTGGGAAATTACCCTACCTAATCAAGGAACCTTCTAAGTGCCTAATTGAATCTTTATAAATGAATTGAAATGTTATGTTAAATTAAATGGAATGTATTAAATGAAATGAAATGTTCATGATGGCTTGATATCCTTGAATGAATAAAATGGTTTAATTTAAATGGGATTGAATTTGAAAGTAGGACTACACCACTTGTTTTATTTAAATAATCACGAATTATGTGAATTGAATTAAATGATTTAATTTGAATAAAAATTAAAGGGTGACATGTCCATGCTGATCATTTTATGCTTATGTACATGCTGTAATTGAAATGTTATGAATTGATTATAAGGGATTGATAAATGTAAATCATGATAGGTAATGACTCATGGATTTAATTATTATTATAAACATAATTAATCCTTGATATAGGCTAGAGAAGGATGGTAAGGGTTTTATTGAGCATGGAGGTACCATGATCCCTTACATCGGGTGTTGAGCATGATGTATCGCACCAATGATACTATATGGATGGTGGGCATGGCGCACCTCACCCCTTGTTGAGTATTAGAATGATGGAACAATAAAATCTTTGAGTGTTGACATGGAGGAACACTCACCATCTAGAGTGATTAGAATGAAGTCTCCCACTCATTATGAGATATAGGGAATGTACCATTTGGCTTGAGCTTATAGGCTCGTTCACACTAGTTATGGATGACTGAGTTACACCTCAGTCCAGCCAGTAAATAGTATTCCAGGTATATGGCCACTTATGTCCACATGTACTTGGTTGATATTGGTGGATGTGATATATAAATATACTATATATAAATTATTACCATATATATATATAGTTCATGATCATGCTTTTATTCCATCCGTGAGCTAAAGCAGGTAGAGCCTTTAGGTGTCCTTTAGGGAACTGAGCGGTCTGGTTGTTATTTATTTTAGTATTTTTTATTTATGCATGATATCTTCACTATACTTTACTTATTATTAATAGACTAGATTCAGTTATAGACACCATAGGTGGTCACCAACTGAGATTTATATCACACACCCTGCTCGGACCGCCATTGCACTAGGGTACATAAGTAGACCATGTGTTTGCAGGACCGTGGATTATTACTTGTGTTGACTTGATTTTACCTAGGTGTTATGAGAACATGACTGAGATAGAGCTCAAGATGCTTGTGGAGTTCACCCTTAGGGATTTCATGTCTCTTATGTATTTTTGAACTGTACTGTATCTTGTTGCTTGCTGTATGTCTATTGTTTTAGATTTTTCATCATCATCTGGACATGCATACATTACTATATATTGGCATTGACTATCTTTTGTATCTAGTTTATATTAATCCTCCTCTACTTTGTATTTTATTTATTACCACTTCCACTATTGTCTATTATTTATCTTTTAAGAAACTGCTATGCTACTCTGATCATGTGGTTATAGTCTCCCCACTATCACCACCTTAGAACCTCGCTGCTAGTCTGTATCCTCTAGTATATAGGGAGACATGCTTGATTTCATGTGACTCACGGGTAAAACTATCCATTTTAGTGGTCAGTTGGGTCTGGACGTTACAAAGTGGTATTAGAGGCATTCTTTTTTTCCTTTTTATTAATATTTTGGGCTGATAGACATGATACTAGTAATTTTTTAGTGCTTAGTAAATAGCCTTTTATGGGACAGATCACCCTACCCATGGGAAAAAATCCAAGTTTCTTGTGTAGGGATTGATGTTCATGTTGTCTTCTCTTACAGTTGATTATGATCTCACCTTGAGTTAATGGTGTAGTTTTCAATTCTTATTGATTTATGGAATTTATGGTATTTTCCCTTGGCCTAGTATTGAAAGGATGAATCATTACATGCATCAAAATAGAAACCTAGGGATTTACATGACTTACATATTCCATGCCATGTAGTTTTACTTGTAGCTATCCTACTAATTTAATTGGGTGCCTTAAGTGTTATGCCATGATTTTGTTTTATTTATAATTCCTAATTATATAAAATGATTCATTGATTATATGCCATGATTTCTATTTGTTTATAATGTTTCTCTGAGTTTATTTCTTATAATAACATTCTTATCTTTATTACTGATATGTAATTTGTGGCATGGGTTAAAATTTATTGGTTGTGATCAAATGAGAACCAGTTTTCAGTTATAAGGTGTATGGAAAAATTATAATTTAGAAAAGGTAACCCATATAATCGAACCATATTTTATTTTTATACATGCTTAGTAACCTTTGTTAAAATGTGAAAGATACTAATGTTCAAATTGAAAAGTGAAATTGACTTCAATTAATGGGAGGAAAATTCCAAACTGTAAAGTGTGTAAGTGCTTTATGGATTGGTAGATAGCCACCCATATAACCAAACAATGATTTATGACCATGTTATATTTTCAAATGGTTTTAAATTATTTTTTTTAATTTTTATATAAAATGAATTGGTTGCCTCTATAAAGGCTTGAGACACTATCACATGATCATGGAAATAATGTGGTTAACTTGTAAAATCTATAACTGGACCCAAGTAGGTTAGTTGGGGCATGGTTCTTATGAGTTAACCCACTATATATGTTTTAAAACCTTAATAATTAAGTAATTTCTATTGATTTTCATTCTGATATACCCAAGTTGGCTTAGCGGGACCCTTGTTGACCGCCTTATCCTCTACAACCTAAAAAGAATTAATAAGATAAATTTACTAATTATTATAGGATGTCAATAAAATGGTTAAAATTTAAAAAGGAATTTTGATAATACTTTCCTATTATATCTTGGTATTTTTTTTATAAATCTTTCAAATGTTTAATGATTGAATGTGAACTAATGTAATGAATTAAAATGGAACCTCAAGTGGTGTCCTTCATTTAAACTCTCGTGTAAGGGTAGTTTTAAACATCTATTGAGTTTACTTGGAATGGAAATGTGAGAATTTTCTGTAGGCCCTCTCTTTTTTATCAATTGATTAAATTATGGGATCTTAGGCCTAGTGAATTTCTATTAGCATTACCTCATGGTGGGGGTCAGCGGTTTTGCTTTTGTAAGGGTCTAGCCTGAGGTAGGTAGTGTTGGAGTTGGTTCCCTAGAACCAAATTATATGTACTTTATGATATATTTTATTCATAGTTTTGAATATTAATAAAATCCTTATCACATAATTATTTCTCTTCTACATAACATAGTATGTGATAATTTCTTAAGAGTAGCTGTCACATTGAAAGGTCATAGCAATTCCCTGCTATAATGAGAACCTAGAAGTGCTATGTATAACAACCCTACTCTTTATTAAAAACTTAAACATGATTGATTATATAAAACCTTCACTTGATACAACATATAATATTGATATGTCTAGTTTATTTGGGGCTTAGGAACATTACAAAACAACTTTTATCCTAAAACACAACATCTTATTGAAAACTTCTTTTACACCACATCATTTTTTCGTACTTAGCATTGCATGGGATAACCTGAGGACATGCATAATAAAAGGGTGATCTTTAAAGCCTAGTAAGGGATTAAAAAGGCATAAAATTAATAATACAATCCATTTTAGAAAATAGTCATATCAATAAATCATAAGATAAACATGAACACAAAGTCATGATATAGCATGATTAACATAACATGGAAATGCGGAAACAAAATTTAACATGATATTAACATGAGCCAAGGATAATTTTATATAGAGAATTATTAAACCATAATTGAACTTGATTTATAATTAGTAAACCCTCATTTCACTTGACGTATCATGATACTAATCTTTACCCAATGCATTAGAGCGCTATCAAGGAGCACCCTTCTTAATCATTTCATTTCATGCATAAATGTGCCACATGGATCATATAACATTGATTCATTAAACATCATAATTTATTCCACAATCAAAGAATGAATAATTAATATATGAAACTATATAATCAATAATTAAATGTGCATAAATGTGAATACCCTTGATAGAGAAATGGGCAAGGTATTCACCACACAATGACTTTGGCTTGGAAATCCCGGTGCAATTTCGGCAGCAAAACAACGTGACATAAGAATTTGTAAAAATGGTTGATGAGAGTGGAATGGGTTTCTCATAATATTTACATAAAATGGATAGTAAAGGGGTCATATGGATATATATCCCAACATATTTAACGAAATTTATATTCATTAAACAAAAGAGTTTCTTGGATGTAAATGAGGAGAGAGAAATCCCTTACGGAATTTTGGCATGGTAACGGGTATAAATGGGAGGCATTAATGAGAGATAAAGGGGTATATCATCAGTAAAAAATAAGGAGGGAAGTACAGGGGAGGTGTGAAATCACACCCCAACATTTTTAATTGAAAATTAAAGGGCATAACAACATAAAGAAATTTGGACAAAAATGAGAAAAGAAGAAATTCTTTACTTGGATGTGTGATCCCAAAGGCTTGGGAGAGGACTAATAGAGGCTTCTTAAGAGACTGGGGAGACTTGGGAGGATTCTATAGATATGAGAGCAGAGTTTGGTCGAGATCCAAGGGATTTTAGTAAATAAGAAGTGGGAGATTGGGTGGGTTTATATAGGAAAAGAGATGGAATTCTTTATTATTTAGGTTCTGACCCCCACACATTAAAATAAACAAAACTAAAAACCAAACCATGGATTTTTACCATGGTTTTTTCCAATGGGTAGTGGAAAAAATTATTTTATAATTCCAATGGCCTAACTTCTTAAAATATTAGGCTTACTTATGTGGAGGTGAGTCACACTCTCAAGGAAATCAATTTAAAAAGTTAAAATGTTTTGTAAGTCTCGGAGGGTCCACTAAAGATTTGTAAAATAAATAAAAAAACCTAAAATTAAATTATTTTAATGATAAAACATATATTGGAAAAAAATTACATTTATAGTATTTTATTACATCACTATTATTTCATTATTATGTCATAAAACACATTATATAATTAAACAATATTTAATCTTTAGCCCAAAATTTAACTGTCTCAGAAAATTATGAAAAATTCACCATTGGATAATTTATACATCCTGATTACAAAAATAATATTCATTTAATCTAATTAATTTTATAAATATGTGAATTTTTACTTTTAAAATAAAAATAACATTTATCGAAAATTCATGGGTTTTGTCAAAAACACATTTCAAACCTTAATAAAAATTACAATTGTATTCATAAAATTTATATGATAATTTATATTTAATAAAAATTAATTTAGTAATAATATTTTATTAAAATATTATTGAAATAAAAAATCCATCAATTCATCAAAATAGATTTCTTAATTGAGCATTAACTAAAAAAATACTATTTGTGCTTTAATATCCATTTACAATGTAAAAATAATAAGATGAATGTATATTATATATTATATATATAAAAAAGAAATCACATAATCATAGTGCTAAAGTATTGTTACATAACCCCTTATAACACCCACATATGATCTAAGTGTAATGTGTGCGATGGTGACATACTCTTGGGGTGGCTCAGATAACATCGCTCGGGTGGTAATCTCTATGAACTTACGCTTCACTCATAAGTGGTTACATTCAAGCTTAACGTGTTGAAGCTCAGCTTGGGATTGGTTAAGAGCGGAGCCCAATGAATCCACATCCTTCTTGAGCTCTAAAAAATGGGCTTCGCACAGAGAAATTCTACTGGATGAGGCTATAACTTCCTTTACCTGAGTAAATTGGATTTGTTAAAGCGCTATATTTATAATAATCATGTGATCACTATTCAATGACTATATTATCAACGGTAACAATTCTTAATGGTATTTTGAAATCCAAAAACATAAAACCAAAGAAGTGAATATTTTATTTAATCATTTTACATAATAATACATTTAATTAGATCAAGTGTAATTTTCATTGATAAAAGTTAGGGTCGTTACAATATCCCCCCCATAAGAAATTTCAACCTCAAAATTTTCTTTTCCCACACTAAAAAAGATGAGGGTAACTCTACTTCATCACGTCCTATGATTCCCACGTTGCTTCTTCAAACTTTTGGTTGTGCCACAACACCTTGATGAGGGGAATTGTATTATTTTGTAGAACTTTTTCCCTACGATCTAAGATATTCAAAGACTTCTCTTCATAGGATAGGTAATTCTCTAGTGGTACCACCTATAGATTGAGTACATGCGATGGGTTAGGTATGTACTTCCTCAAGTGTGATACATGGATGGTGCGGTGGGAGTTCTAGTCAATAGGCCACTGCTCCAATGCGATCAAGGATCTCAAAATGGATGATGTACCTTGGACTAAGCTTTCACTTCTTCCAAAATCTCATAACTCTCTTCCATGGTGATATGCGAAGGAATACCATGTCTCCGACATCAAACTCTAGGTCTTGTCAATGATTATTAGCATAGCTATTTTTTTTGACTTTGAGCATCTTTAATGTGCTTCTAGATGGTCTTAACCTTCTCTACTATTTCTTCAACCATTTCTAGAACTAGTAGTTTTCACTCCCCAAATTCATCCCAACATGTCGGTGTTCTACACCTCTTCCTATACAAGGCTTCATAATGAGACATTTGGATTCTTGAGTGGAAACTATTGTTATAAGAGAATAAACCGGAGGAATATGTTGATCCCATCTTCCTTTGAAGTCCATTGAGCATGATCTCAACATGTCCTCTAGTGTTTGGATAGTCCGCTCAGATTGGCCACCAGTTTAAAGATGATAAGTTTTACGGAAGTTTAGCTCAGTATTCAGAGCATGTTTAAGGATCTTCTAGAATTTAGAGGTGAATCTTGGATATTGATCAGATACAATAGATAGTAGTACTCCATGTAGTCTTACCAATTCTCTGATATATATCTGTGCTAGTTGATCCAATAAGAAATCCTCTCAAATTGCAATGAAGTGTACAGTCTTTGTAAGATGATCCACAACAACCCAGATAGCATTTTTTCCTTTGGATGTCTTCAGAAGCCCAATGGAAAAGTCCATAGTGATTTTTTCTCATTTCCATGTTGGTATGAGTAATGGTTGCATCATCCCATTAGACTTATGCCTCTCAGCCTTCACTTGCTGACATACCAGGCACTTTGATGTTTACTCAGCGATCTCCTTCTTCATGTTATCCCACCAATAAAGCTTTCAGATATCTTGATACATCTTTGTGTGTCCTGGGTGAATGGAGATATTAGAACTATGTGCATAAACCAAAAGTTCATTATTTAACTCCAGATTTTTTGGAACACATAGTCTTGTCCCAAATCTCACAATTCCTTCTTCATTAACATTAAACTCCGAGTATTTCCCTTTTCTGATAGTTTCCATTTTCTTCTGAATTCCCACATCATCCTTTTGTGAAACATTTAACCTTTCCAAAAGAGACAGTTAAAAAATAATTTGTGAAAGGATTGATGATGTTCTATTCTTTATAATTCCCATATCCATCTTCATAAAATCTAAGAATATTGTATCCTTTTAAGTTCTCATCAATGATTGAATTGTTGGGTCCTTTCTACCTAGAGAATCTACCACCTTGTTAACTTTCATAGGTTGGTAATGATTGATCAGTCATAGTCTTTGATTATCTCTAACCATATTCATTGGTTCATATTCAACTCTTTATGTGTGAATATATACTTGAGGCTTTTCTGATCTGTGTATATTTCACACTTCTCCCCAAATAGGTAATGTCTCCAAATCTTTAAAGTAAAGATCACTACAGCCAACTCTAGATCTTGTGTTGGATAGTTCTACTCATGAACTTTCAATTTCCTCGAAGAATAGGCAATTAATTTGTCATTTTTCATCCACACACAACCCAAAACCTTCTTCAAATAATCACTAAATAAAATAAAAGTTCACCACTTGTAGATAATGTGAGCACAAGTGCAGCGATAAGCCTCCTTTTCAACTCCTTAAAGCTCTCTTCACAATCACCACTCCAAGAAAATTTTACTCCCTTCCAAGTTAGCTTGATAAGAGGGTTGGACAATCATGAGAAATTTATTACAAATTAGCGATAATATCTAGCTAAACCCAGGATGCTATGGATATCTTTTAGAGATGTTGGCCTCAACCATCCCTCAATTGCAGCTGTTTTGGAGGGATACATAGATATCCCAATGCTTATGATGATATGACCCAAGAATGAGACCTCCTTCAACTAGAACTCACACTTGTTTCCATTTTCATAGAGATTCTCCTTTTTCATGGTATCTAGTACATTTATTAGATGCTCCTCATGCTCCTCCTTGATTTTGGAGTATATTAGAATATCATCTATAAATACTACCACAAAATTATCGAGGTAATATCTAAAGACTCTATTCATCAAGTCCATGAAGATTTCTGGAGAATTAGTGACTCCAAAAGGAATTACTATGAATTCATAGTGCCCGTATCTTGTAAGAAAAGTAGTCTTGGGGGTATCTTCCTTCTTCACCATTACTTGATAATATCCCAACCGTAAATCCGCCTTGGAGAAGTATTGTGCTCCATGTTGCTGATCAAACAAGTAATCAATTTGGGGCAGAGGATACTTTTTCTTTATCGTGATTTTGTTGAACTCATGATAATCAATTCAAATGCACATTGACCCATCCATATTCTTGATAAAGATGACAGGTGCACCCCATGGTGAAGCACTTGGCTGTATAAAACCTTTATCAAAATTCTTCTGTAGTTGTTTTTTTATCTCCTAAAGCTCAATAAAAGACATTATATAGGGAGTCTTGGATATTGGCAATGCCCCAGGTATAAGATCAATTGAGAATTCACCATCTCTTCTAGGAGGGAGACCCGAAAATTACTAGGGAAACACTTCGGTGAATTCCCTCACAATAGGAATGTATTCAAGGATGGTTGCTTCCTTAGATTCAATCATCTGATCCAGATACGCATGCTCATAGGGCAGTAATTTCCAAGCTTGAGATGATGGTGATAAAGAAGATTCATCCTCATCCTTGCACTTGTATAGAATTGGGGGTCGATTCTCTAAAGGGAGAGTGATTTCCCCCTACCAGCAATTTATGTTGGCTCTATATAAGGAAATCCAATCCACGCTAATAATTGTGTCAAATTCCACCAGAGGGTGTATGATGTGGTTTTCTGGGAAGTTCAATCCACAAATTGTGACAGGGGAGGAGTTATACTCATGGGTTGTAATGATTTCCCCATTTTTCATACTCACTGACATCTTTACTTCCATGATTTGTGGTGGTATTGGGATTTTTCTACAAAACTTTTGGGAAATAAAATAATGTGTAGAACTAGAATAAAAAAGTAAATTTTCTATTTTTGAATGAATAACTAGCATAGCTATCACTAATTTTTTTTTCGGGGTTCACTTCGGCGGTAGTGATGGAAAACGATCACCCTTTCTACCTTGGAGGTTATTGGTTGCCTCTGAAAACCCTTGTCTTAGGGCACTGGTTTGAAATGTTCCTTGGTTCTTTTCAGTTGAAGCAATGAACAATGAGTTGAGGTTCAAATAGAGCGTTTATCTCCTCTTTCAAAGCCACAAGTTTCTCTTGTCCATAGTTAATAGATAGGTTTCCTTCTCTTCCACACCTAAAGCATTTCCTCGTCCCCTTCAAGCAATTTCTGGGGTGCTTATTTCCTCACCTTTGGCAAGTGGGGTGCTGGAATTTCTTAGCACCGTTGGATTTATCCATCGGACTGCCAGAATTGAATTCAAGCTTACACTTCTTATCCTCATGATACCCATGTGATTATCTAATATTCATTTCTACTTTGAGGTAACATTGAACAATTTCCTCATAGATCTTGAAGTCACAGATCATTGGAGCTTTCCATGGGCTAGGTTTTATCCCACTAAATAAGCATTCAACCTTACATTCGGGGGTAACGAAAAAGCCAGAGGCGTATCGTGCAAGCCTTGTAAAGTTTTCCTTGTACACTCTAATGGATTCATCATCTTTTTTCTTGAGGGAAATGAATTCCCTCTCCATATTAAGTTGGAGGAATTTGTCTCATGAATCTTTTGATTGTGTATTGTTCTTTCTTGGGGGGGGGGGGGTTGAATGTTTATCTTGAACCATGTTTCTATTCAAAACTTGAGTTAACTAAGAGAGTATCATGACAAAGTTCTCGATTCTCATTCCCATTAGATTGGGCATCTCATTAGAATAGTTGTCACATTGACCTTCACATCGGTTGTTATCCCGAGTCCTCCTATTATTGGCCATTGGCTGGAATAAAAAGGAATTTTATAGGTAATACATAAAGGGTAATCCAAAGACAAAAACTGATCACTTATAAATTACTTTTATTTCCTTAACTTATTAATTCACAGGCTTCAATCTATGACATCCATGATCTACTTCCCAACATATATTCTTAGGGGCATTTTTTATTCCCTTAATCATGGTTCTTACTAAGATTCTGATTTTACCAAAGCATATCCCCTGGGAGTGTCGTAACCAAGAGTGCAGAAAGGCCTATTTTCGTTCACTAATTCCCATTCGAGTCTAGCTCAAAGCGGTGTTTTCCGGTTTTACCCCTAGATGCATCTATGCTAAAGCTGCCTCTACCTGCTTGTATATAGACATGAATGTATTTGATTGATAAAACACTTAATAAATACTTTCCAAAATTTAGGGATGTTTTTATTATACTTAGTCTTATCCTTATGGCTTTCACTAGGGTTTTTTAATCATAATCCCAAAAATAACTAAACCTATCCTCTGATACCAACTATAACAACCCTGCTCTTTATTAAACACATAAACATGATTGATTACATAAAAAAATTACTTGATAAAACATATAAGAATGATAGGTCTAGTGTATTTTGGTCTTAGGAACATTACATAACAAATTTAAACATAAAACAGAACATCTTATTGAAAACTTCTTTTACATGACCACATCATTCCTTCGTACTTAGCATTGCATGGGATAACCTGAGGACATGTATAATAAAAGGGTGATATTTAAATCCCAGTATGGGATTAAAAAGGCATAACATGAAGAATAAAATAAATTTTATGCAATAGGAATATCAATGGAGCATAAGATAAATATGAACAAAACGTCATGATATAACATGATTAACGTAACATGGAAATGTGGCAACAACATTTAACATGATATTAGCATGAGACAAGGCTCATTACACATAGAGCATGAGGAAACCCTAATTGAAATTTAATTATAACTAGTAAACTATCATTTCACTTGACGTATCATGATACTTATCTTTACCCAATGCATTGGAGCGCTATTAGGGTGCACCCTTCTTAGTCATTTCATTTCATGCATAAGTGCGCCAGATAGATCATATAACATGGATTCATTAAACATCATAATTTATTAAAAAATTAAGGAATGTGAAATTCATACATTAAACTCTATAATAAATAAGTAAATGTGAATAAAAGTGAATTCCCTTGATAGAGAAATGAGCATGATATTCACCACACAATGACTTTGGCTTGGAAATCACAGTGCAATTTCAGTAGCATAACGACGTGACATAAGAGTTTGTAAAAATGGTTTATGAGAGTGGAAGGGGTTTATAATCATATTTACATGAAATTTAAAGTAAGGGGGTCATATGGATACATTTCCCAACATATTTAATGGAATTGAGATTCATTAAACAAGAGTTTCTTGGATGTAAATGAGGAGAGAGAAATCCCTTATAGAATTTCGGCATGGTAACAAGTGTACATGGGAGGCATTAATGAGAGAGAATGGGGTATCTAATAAATAAAAAATAACGAGGGAAGTACAGGGGAGTTTATAAATCATACCCCAACATTTTTAATTGAAAATTTATGGTCATAGCAACATAAATAATTTTGGACAAAAATGAGGAAGGAAGAAATCCCTTACTTGGAAGTATGATCCCAAAGGCTTGGGAGAGGCTTGAGAGAGGATTCTTGGGAGCTTGAGGAGACTTGAGAGGATTATAGAGAGAGGATTTCAGAGTTTTTTATAGCTCCAAGGGTTTTTAGTGAAGAGGAATTGGGATCTTGGGTGGGTTTATATAGGAAAAGAGAGGGAATCCTTTATTATTTAGGTTTTTTCCACCGCCCATTAAACTAATCAAAACCAAAAACCAACGCATGGGTTTTCCCATGATTTTTGAAAAAGGGGAGGGGAAGAATATATTTTATAAGGCCATTGGCCTAAATTCTTAAAATATTAGGCTTGATTATGTGGAGGTGAGTCACACTCTCAAGGAAATCAATTTAAAAAGTTAAAATATTTTATAAGTCTTGGAGGGTCCACTAAAGCTTTGTAAAATAAATCAAACAAACCTAAAATAAAATTATTTTAATTTTAAAACATATATTGGTAGAAAATTCCATTTATAGTATTTTATTACATCACTATTAGGTCATTATGATGTCCTAAAACACATTATATAATTAAATGATATTTAATTTTTACCCAAAAATTCGAATGTCTCGTAAAATTATAAAAAATTAACCGTTGGATAATTTCAACGTCCTAATTCCAAAAATAATATTCATTTTATCTAAATAATTTTCTAAATATATGAATTTTTAATTTTTAAATAAAAACCGACATTTATAAAAAATTCACGGGTTTTGTCAAATATAGCTTTCAAACCTTAATAAAAATTACAATTGTATTATAAAATTATATGATAATTTATATTTAATAAAAATTAATTTTGTAATAATATTTTATTAAAATATTATTAATTCAATAATCCATTAATTCATAAAAATAGATTTCTTAATTGAGTATTAACTAAAAAAAATACTATTTGTGCTTTAAAAATCATTTACAAAGTAACAATAATAAAATGAATGTATATTATTTATTCTATACAAAAAAATAAAGAACAAAATCATAGCGATAAGGTATTGTTACATAACCCCTTATAACACCCGCATATGACCTAAGGGTAAGGTGTGTGATGGTGACATACTATTGGGGTGACTCGAATAACATCGCCCAGGTAGTAATCTCTATCAACTTCCACTTTTATCATAGGCAGTTCTGTTTGAGCTTAACGTGTTGAAGCTCAGTTTGGGATTGATCAAGAGTGAAGACAAATTATGCCACCTCCTTTCCAAGCTCCAAAAAAATGGTCTTCATACGGAGCAATTTTACTAGATGAGGCCATCACTTCTTTTCCCTGAGTGAATTGGATTTGTTAAAGCCCTATATTTATACTAATCATGTGATCACTGTTCAAAGTCTATATTAGCAGCAGTAACAATTATTAATGGTATTTTGAAATCCAAAAACATAAAACCAAAGAAGTTTTTATTTTATGTAACCATTTTACATAATACAACATTTAATTAGATCAAGTGGAATTTTCATTGATAAAAGTTTGGGTCATTACAATATAACACTATTCTTAAATATATATTCTATAGAAAAATGATATCATTTGAGAAGGAAAAAATACAGGATATAAGGGGTGGATACTAATAGTACTTTGAGGCACCTTCTAATAGTGTACACCCTTGGTAATATCCAATAGGATATTATAAGAACAAGACCCACTAGTAGGAAATAAACAATTACATGTGTTATTGGATGTTCCTATCTGTAAATGTGTGTATTGGTCCTTAGAATTTAAGATTATTATTAATGAGTATTATGAGCCATTTACTTTGATGCATTGATGAAATCTGTAACTGCAGATGTCCTTGGTGACATAGGATACGTTGGGTGCGTCAGAAGTAATATTGAATTAATGAATAATAAAATAAAGGATTTATCCCTTCTATTCATTAATAGAAGTTTATATATCATATCTTTATGAAAATGATATAGCCTAAATAAATCTATGTCCATGGTGTACAATAAGAAAGTTCAATTTATGAGAAGTCATAGAAAGAGACATCAATCACATAGGTTGATGGCACCGACATGCAACCTGCTTGATTTGAGATATCATAATAAATGGATTATATTACATAGTAAGAATTTGTATTAGGTATCATGTTGTTACAACATTAAATTCTTTCTCTATGGGTTCCTTGTGATGTTTCTAGAAGCTAACCTTGGAATTTAGGCTTCTTTTTCTAATGCCACTGAGAAAGAGGCCTAGAGGGCCATACAATAAGTGTATCCAAAATCTAAGTTAAATAATATATTTATTATTTAACAAGTTGAATAAATACTATTCCCAGATGTGGTTTAATAATTATTCATGTATTATTGATCACATATAAATATTTATTTTCTTTTTAGTTAATATAATATTTATATATTTATTAGCGAATAATGCAGTGATATTTATTTAATAAATAAATAGTCATTATTCAAGGCCTAATAAGTATTATGAAGGAATGATAGACCGAGTTTAATAGTCCAGTGAGAAATAATAAATAATAAATATTATAATGTTAAATAATATTTAATTTAATTCTCAAGTTAAGAGCATGTCGATAAATAATAACAATAATAATATTATTTTACATGGTGTTCCGTAGAGATTAAATAAATAATAAAGGTCACTTGTGTAATTATTTTATATTAACCCTAGTGATATATAAATCCAATTATATTATTTTCTAAATAAGATAATTCATTTTTTTTTGGCAGTGCACAATGAATTTAGAGAATCCTCTCAAGATCTAGAGAGCTCTCTTATCAAAGAATGCTCCCAAGAACAGAGAGTGATATTACTCCACCTCCCACTCTCGAGTCAAGAGAGATCTAGGAGAACACTTTGGAAGTGGTTCTCGAGGCGATAAAATATGGATGATGTAAGCACTAGGATCTACCATGTTAGCACCCAGATATTCCTATGACGATGTTCAAGGATTTGTGGAACACATGTAGAACACCGATAGAAGGAATCTACTTCGATTCCTTCAACGTATTGATGAAACAATGTAGATTTTTTATCAGATCCATCAATGAATAAATAATTCCACCAAGGTAATTCTTTATTTAATTAAATTAATTATAAATAATATGTGATGATCCTCTCTATTGGTTCCGTAATTATATCCCTTGTCTATATTATTTGATTAAATTTTATAGATCATGACGTTTATCATTATGAAAATCTCGGAATGATCATCGATCATTGAAAAAAGAAAAGTTGGGTATGACCCATCGCACACTTCCTCCTCACCCAGAACCAATAATTGGTATCATAGGTGTCACATAATTATTTAAAATTATTTAAATATCATTGATGATTTATGCATTTGTGATTTAGTTTTTCAATTCAAGTTCAATAATTCTTTTAGTCCGAATTATGAGATATGATTCTTCCTCCTTCTTTTCTCATATATCTAATCAGTGCAATTAATTTTATTAATGAAATAAAATTGAAGAACTCATCATGAGGTTCCAAGGTTTTTGGTTAGATAATACAGGAGTACATGACGTGTAACCAGAGTTACACGCCTTGTACTTGTGCTCAATGTATCAAGAATTAATTTGAAAATTAATTCAATGCGTGTTCATTGAAGAAATATGGTGTAGTTAATTATTACACCATGTGTTGACCAGGCCAGACTGGCATATGGTTTCCTTGAGTACACATTGTGTATCCCACATACATGGTGTGTCGTATCTTTGAGTCATAGACGGGACATGTATTTTATAGACAACCTACCTGACTGGTGGTCATGTTACTTGGGGTCCACACCTCATGTAGTTCCTTTTACATGATGTGTAATCCATTTTTTCTGAGGAACAATTTACAAACCGAGTCCCCAATCATGTACCTTAGATAAATGGTGAGATATGTACTTGCCGTGTAGCTTTCCTATGCACTCCGTGTACTTATACCAAATTACACATATTTAAAATTTATTTGTTATACTATGTAAACCTTGAGACATGTTCTTGCATGTGGTAATTAAGTTTGTAGGACACACCATGTTATGGGTTTTTAACACGCACACACACACACACACAGATATATATAAATATAATTTTTAATCAATATCTCCGTAGTGTTCAGATCTATATATCATGCATGAGTTGTATTATAGTTGTTACTCTACATGAATTGAATAGTAACACGTGACTAAAAAGTCATGTAATTTGTGTAATAATTAAGTTGATAGTACACATTATAAAATTATGTTATAATTCATGTATTCTATATGTCACAAAAGTAAAACAATATATGGGTATAATACATTTTGGGTGGATTCAGATGAGTAATCACCATGTTTCCTCCAAAGTATATTTAATGTACACAGTTAATTTTAAATAAATTTATTAAATTTGTTTAAAATTATAATGGATGAGAATCTCAAGAAAATTTGAATGAGAATTAAGATGAAATAATTGGTTAATTAAAGATAATAATTAATTGATTCAAGCATGATTTATCTTAAATAAGAACAATTAAGAATTGAATGCTAGTTTTATTAAATGTTTAATTTGTTTAATGCATGTGAATGATGTTGAGCACAGACTAGACCTTTGTAAGTGATTGGTTTCATTTAATTTGTTACTAAATTCAATTGTTGTCCTACGTGCCTTATCTCCTCTTATTATGTAGGGTATATGTGCCCATGGATTCTTTTATGTAAACCCTTTTCCGTTACCCATGTGTGAGTAAAATCAAATGTAATTGATGGAGCTCCCAATCTAGTGGATGCGGTTCAAGTTTGGAGCTGAGGCGAAACCAATCCAAGAGAGATACATTGGTGGATTGGCGGAAAGATACAACACAAACCTTAATTAGTTCAAGGTGTTTTACCCTAGGTCAATGATTATTTTATCAACCGATAGATAAACTAAACATTATTAAACACTCATGATCATACTGATTTATTATTTTATTTCAATCAAGTTGCATGGCTATTTCATTATGGATGTTTTTTCCATCACACAATTTAATGAAATTAACATGCATGCAAGATAAAACAAAAATAAATTAGATTATGTGTAAATATTATCCAAGACATGTTTAATCATTTAAGTAAATCCACTTAATATTAACAAGAATGTAATAAAGATAATAATTAGAAATTTACACATAAAATGATAAAATCCCTCAATTATATATATTAAGTTGGTATAGCCTTACACCACTTCAGTTAAAATCTAACCATAAATTAAAGTTCTTGACCTACCAAATTTGGGGTGCTTTCAATTATCGGGGAATTCTAACTTGATGTTTTGGGTTTATTTAACTTAGTTCACATCAAGGGTGGACTACCAAAGCAGGACTTGGTGTAACTGAGAGGCAAAGTTTGAGGAAATCCAATTTAATGATTTCAGGATTGGGGATTCTACTAAACAGATCAAGGAACCGTGAGTTAATACAGTTGGCATTTGGAATGCCTACCTAAAACCATTCAAGTTTCTTGACCAACCAAAGTTGGAGCAATGAGAAGGGGAATATGGATCCTTGAGACTTGAATATCTAAGAAAGAGGATATTTTGAATCCAATGGTGAGGGATATTGGGTTTTGATAAAATAGTGGGAGACTAATAAATATAATATTAATTTATTTGTATTAATTTTTCAGATAAATTACTAAAATTATGCTTATCTTATTTTGTAGAGACAATATTAAAATGACATCAGACATGTTACTACGATCCATACTTGGGATGGACAACCTTTTCATCATCGCAAATTTCCAAGAATGGAAAAGGTGCCTATGTGTCATCCTTTTCCATGAAAGAAAATTATACGTTTTGGAAGAACCTTTTCCTAAAGCTCCTAGAAATGAATCTAGTGATGAAGAGTTAAAACTCTATGAGAAACATTTGAATGATTCCATAGATGCTCAATATTTCATGCTTTCATCCATGTACCATGAGATTTTGAAGAAACATCAAGACATGGATGCATATAGCATGATGTCTCACCTTTGGAATCTATATCAAGATAAGGAAAGATAAGAGAGGTATGAGATCTACAATGATTTGTTTATAACTATGTTTGGAGAGTCTATGCCAGTTGGGCCTCATGTAGTCAAGATTATTGGATATATTGAATGCTTAAACATCTTAGGGATTAAATTCCAGAACGATTTGCATACAATTATCATACTTTCATAATTTCCCTAGAACTTTTCCAATTTTATTGTTAATAACATTATGAGAAATAACGAGAAGAGGATTTTGGAACTTCTTACTTTATTTCACTAAGTGGACAAGGTCATGGGGTGTGATAAAACCATGGTCCTTATGGAGAATAAGAAAAGTAAGAATAAGGAAAAGGGCCCCAAGACTCATAAATTGTCTAAAGCTCCCAAGCACCGTCCTTCCAAGAAGAACAAGATCTAAAGGTAGGGAAAGGAAAAGGAGGTAGTATGTTTTGCGTGTGGTAAGCCAGACCACTAGAAGAGGAACTGCACTCAGAAGCTAGGGGGAGCTAAAGGTGCATTCGTTATTGAGTTCAATTTTAAATATCTACACATTGAGTATTAGATATAGCTTGTGGGGCACACATATTCATCCAAATGTAGGAACCAAGTAGATTTCAAAATATTGCTAGAGGAAAGATGGATCTAAGAGCTACTAATGGTGCGAGGTTGGATGATCTGGCCATTGGTGACTACAACCTTTTATTACCAACAAGAATGGTTTTGGTTTTAAAATATTTTTATTATGTACCTATTGTTACCAAGAACATTAATTTTGTATCATGCCTAGATGTAGATGGGTTTATTTTCAAGTTTGGTAATAATTTTTTTTATAAGGACAACATATGTTATGGTATGACACATTTAAATAAAGGTATTTATGTATTAAATTATGAAAACCAAGAATTGACTATTGACAATGAATCATGTTCACACAAATCATATAACACCCAACTTTGGCATTACCGTCTTGGTCATGTAAATGAGAAGCGTTTGAAAAAACTATGTAAGGATGGTTATTTAGAATCATCTGAGCTGAAACTTCTTGAAATATGTCATGCTTATTTACAAGACCAAACCACTATTTGGTGGAAAGGGTGAAAGGGCCACATAGATTCTAGGATTAGTACACATTGATGTGTGTGTACCATTTCCTGTAGAAGCTATAAGTGGATATTATTACTTCATAACTTTTATTGATGACTTGAGTAGATATGGATATGTCTACTCAAGGTGGTATAAGCCCGAGTCCATTGAAAAATTCAAGGAATTCAAGAATTAAGTAGAGGACCGAATTGGAAAGAATATAAATAAGCTTCAATCAGATTGAGGTGGTGAATATATTAACCAAGAGT
This sequence comes from Viscum album, assembly GCA_963277665.1. Taxonomy (NCBI): domain Eukaryota; kingdom Viridiplantae; phylum Streptophyta; class Magnoliopsida; order Santalales; family Viscaceae; genus Viscum; species Viscum album. The sequence goes on along the minus strand of OY728147.1, from coordinate 138,020,822 downwards.
TCATCGAATTTATACAGGAGTTTGGGATTCTATCTCAACTCACTCCACCTTACACACTACAGTGGAATGATGTTAGTGAAAGGAGGAACAATACCTTGTTAGACATGATAAGGTCGATGATGAGTCATTCATATATTCCATTATCCTTTTGGGGATATGTATTATAAGCCAAAGCATACACATTAAATCAAGTACCAAATAAAGTAGAAAATGGAATTCCCTTTGAGCTATGGAGTGGAAAGAAACCCATTTTTTTCGCACACATGCAAGGAATTTGTTAAGTACTTATCAGGAAATAAAATATCATCCCAAGGCACAAAGTGTATCTTTATAGGATATCTTAAAGAAACAAAGGTATACTACCAATACAACCCCGTATACAAGAAAGCGATTATCACCAGACAAGTCGTCTTTCTTGAGAGGGAGCACATCCTGAAAAAGGATAGTAGGAGAAAGATTTTCTTCGATGAAGTTGATACTCAAGATACACAAGAGTTGGTACATGAATAGATTCCATAGGTCCCCTTGGAAGAATTAGTTCCTAAAACATAAGTACTGTGTAGAAGCGTACACTACAAAAAAATGGTGTTTCCCGATGGTTTTAAAAACTGCCACTAAATGTTTTCCCAGAAAAAATTCAGTAGTTGGTTTTTAGTGGTAGTTGTTAAAAATACAGCTAAATGTGTTTTAATTATTTTTTTGATTTTTTTTCAAAAAAATCAATTTTTTAAATAGTGGTTTTTTTAAAAACTCCCTTTGAATTAAAGGTAACTTCAATATATATATATATATATATTTATGATTTTTAATTTATGATTTATGATTTATGATTCATGATTTACTCTCATATAGAGTTTTTTATTTATAATTTAATTAATTATAATGTATCAATTAATAAATATGTATAATTATTAGTTAATAATAATTTTAATCTTAAAACAAATGTCCAATAAGTTGAAAATGAGACTTCGACATCAATTGAACGTAACTTTTGATCCATGGGTTTATTTTAGCTCCAAAACTAGTCAAATAAAACCTTATGAAATTAATTAAAACCACAATAGATTTAAATTTTTTAATAATTAAAAGAATAAAATTTATTATAGTTTCAAGAAAAGTAGGAAATCAAACTTGAACTTCAGACGACCATAACTTTTGATCTAGGTGTTCCTTTAGACACTACCACATATCAAATTAAATTCTATGAAGATATCTACACTGTAGAGGTATGTACTAAGCTCTTTGAGCTTTGTATTATTTTTCAACCCCCAAAAAAGCCCAAAAGGCCTCCAATGCTGAGTTTTTATTTGGGCTACCTTAATTTTTCTAAAATTCGATGGATTTTTCAGACTTTTTTAAGGGGGTCTTATTACCTTTTTTGTGGGGACTGAATTTATTCTTAGGGATTACATTAATATTGATATTATGGTTTTGAAATTTTATCTTTTTTTCACAATGCAGTTTTATTTATAACTAAATATATGTATATTTTATAATATTTACTTTTAATAAATTACTTGTATAAAAATGTATTTATATAAAAATTTATTTTAAGCATATAAACCAAATTGAAATAAATATTTTTTATTAATCTCATTTAAAATTAATAATTATTGATTTTTTATACATTTTTAAATATTTAGACATATTTATGTTTATATATTTTTATATCACATATATGTAGATATATATATATATATTTATATTTAATTATGTTTATATATATTTATAGATATTTATATCCACTTATTATTTTATTATTTTATTATTTATTATTTATTATTTTAATATTTATTTATTATTGATTGATTTTTATTATTAATTTACTATTAAACGACAATTTAATATTTATTTATTATTTATTATTTATTATTTATTATTGATTTGTTATTGATTTATTGATTTATTTAATATTTAATATTGAATATTGAATATCATTTATTATTATTTATTCTCCGTTTATTATTATTTTTTATTAATTCTTGACTATTTATTAATTAATTATTTATTTAATATTTATTTACTATTTATATATTTAATATTTAACTATTATTTATTTATTACGTATTTATTTTTTATTTTTTATTATTTATTATTTATTATCATTTATTATTATTTATTATTCATTTATTATTATTTTTATTATTTATTGATTATTGATTTATTTATTTAATATTCATTTATTTAATATTCATTTATTATTTATTTATTATGTATCTATTATTTATTTAAGAATTATTTATTATTTATTATTTATTGTCTATTATTTATGGATTATTTATTTATTAGTTATTTATTGAGTTATTTATCATTTATTTATTATTTCTTATTATTTATTATTTAATATTTATTATCAATTATTATCAATTAATTAATTTTTATTATTATTTATTTATTATTTATTTATGTATCATTCACGTAATATTTAATTTTTATTTATTTATTATGTATTTATTATTTTTTTAATAAATATTTATAGTATATGTATTATTTATCTATTATCAAGTATTTATTAATTTATTATTAATTTATTACTTCTTTATTATTTATTCATTTTATATTCATTATTTATTATTATTTAATAGCATTATTTGTTTCTTATTTTCATATGTATAAGTATATTACATACTTTTTACTCGCCAGACCTGACCTGAAAATTAATTTTTTTTATTTCAAAATCACTTTTAAGGAAAAGTGGGAAACCACACATGTTCAACATCCAGAATCAATGAGCGCAGTAAGAAATCACAAAATCATTGAAGACGAGGCTAAGATTATTGGATTCACTTACCCGGTATCGCTCCCACTGAAGTGTCTTAACCTTTGTATGCAGATCCTTCTTGATTAAATCTTCAAGATGGTCAATCAGTTTGTCCCAAGTCTGGATGTACTCCTCTGCGTCTATCCTCCCTTCGTTGAAGCCTCATGCCAAAATTCGATCTTGTTGGTCAACCCAGGACTTCTGTTCCTTGTTGACATCTTTCTAAACCTCTCTTTCTAAAATTCTGATCAAATCCTCCTCTGAAGCATTGATCTGAAAACCCCCTTCTGGCACCTCTATCTTAGAATGGAGAATAAGTTCAAGGTACGTCTTTTTACTCTCATCATCCTTTCCCACAGTATCACCCATCCCTTGTTCCTCAGAGGGTTCACACCTTGCCTTACCCTTGCCACTGTTTAGGACCGATCTCTTCTTTTGATTCTAGTTTTGAACTGCAGATACACTTTCCATATCCTTGGCCCTTTTTGCAGATCTTTTTTCCATCGGCTTAGGAAGCTGGGAATAGTCTTTCCGACCTTTCGCCTTCTTCCCTTTAATCACAATTCAACCCTCCGCATCACAGATCCCTTTTCATCCTTTCTTCTTCCTTAGACTGTGAAGTCCTCTAACTCGCATTCCCTCCACACTATCCATAGAGAATTGACTGGAAAGCTCGTCATCATCCTCTTGTAATGGTATCTACGAGCCCAGTTCATCAGGTTCCAGAGCCAGGCATGAAGCCTCCAAGTCTCCAAAGCAGTTGGACAGAGTAATGGGCGGTGAAGAACTCTATGGAGACACCCTGACCGACACCTTCACCCAGCCCTCTTGATAATTGTTGGTCCTGCATGGAATATTCATGCATGGTAGGATAAATAATAAGTAATATTATTTTTCAGATAAGGAGCTTGTTGGAGTGGTAAAGTCTTTGTAGTATATCTAAGAGGTGAGAGGTTCAAATCTCTCATAACACATATATTTTCCATATTTATGCATGACATGCATGGAATATGCATGACATGCATGGAATATGCATGACATGCATGAAATATGCATGCATGGTAGGATAAATAATAAGTAATATTAATAAATAAATAATAAGTAAATAAATAAACAAATAATAAATAATTAAATAATAAAAATTAAAAAATAAATAATAATAAATAATAAATATGAACAAATAAATAAATAATAATAATAATAATAAATAAATAAATAAATTAATTACATAAAAAAAACCACCACCAAACAAAATGTGGCAAAATAAAAAACCGCCACCCAAAAAGCGTTGCGAAATGATTCCCGACACGCAAATAAATGGTTCTTTTAGAAAGCATCACACATAATTTAGGAGCGGTTTAAATGACCACTAAATTATAAAATAACCACTAGGAAATGCCTTTTTAGTGGTAATAGAGGTAAGAGAACCAGAGAGATGATTTTCTAGTCACTGAATATGATAACTCATTATTGGTTGACAATGATGAACCTCTCTCCAACAAGGAGGCATTAGAGAGCTCAAAAGCTATAGGATGGCAAGAAGCCATGCATTCTGAAATGGATTCCATGTATCAGAACCAAGTTTGGGTTCTGGTTGATGCGCTAGTTGATGTAAAGCTCGTTGGATACAAATGGGTATTTAAGGGGAAACTAGATATGGAAGGTAAAGTAAATACCTATAATGTAGGGATAGTGTCTAAAGGGTTTAAAAATCATCAAGGAATTGACTATGATGAAACCTTTCCACCAGTTTCCATGTTTAAATACATTATAATTATACTTGCTATAGCATCTTACCAAGACTATGAGATTTGATAGATAGATTTCAAAACTGCATTCCTTAATAGGAACCTTTAGGAAGATGTCTATATGACACAACCAGAAGGGTTTGTGACTCTAGGTGATTCCAATAAGATTTACAATTTGAAGAGATCTATTTATGGATTGAAGCAAGGATCTAGGCCATGGAACATTTGATTTGATGAATCCATAAAAGAATTCAGTTTCATTAAGAATGAATGAGAGTTGTGTGTTTACAAGGGGTTTAGTAGAAATGAGGTCATTATCCTAGTAGTATATTCTGATGACATATTACTTATTAGAAATGACATACTGGTCTTACAGTTAGTTATGGACTGGTTTAGAAAGTGTTTCTCCATGAAGGAATTAGATGAAGTGGCCTATATTATAGGAATCAAGATCATCCATGATAGATCTAAGAGGATTCTTGGACTAAGTCAAAGTAAATAAATTGACCAGATACTAAATATATTTTTATGGAACTATCCAAGAGGGTATTGGTTCCAATGTCACATGGTTTACATCTTTCTAAGAAAATGTGTCCTCGATCACAAAAGGAGAAAGAGATAATGATCAAGATCCCATACAATTCAGCAATAAGATCAATCATGTATGCCATGTTCTGTACTAGACTCGATGTTTCTTATACATTGAGCATGGTAGGAAGATATCAAGAAAATCCACGAGAACAATATTGGTCTAATATTAACGACATCCTTATGTATATGAGAAAAACTAAGGATATGTTCCTCGTGTATGGAGGAGATGAGGAGCTGGTCATCAGAAGTTATACTGATGCTAGTTTTCATACAGATTATAAAGATCTGAAGTCACAATTAGGATATTTTTTTGTCTCAATAGAAGAGCTGTGAGCTGAAAGAGTTCAAAGCAGCCAGTTTTCATTGATTCTACAGTAGATTCTGAGTATATAACAACTTCTGATGTAACCAAGGAATCTGTTTGGAGTTAGAACTTTGTCTAGAAGCTTGATGTTCCCTATCACATTGTATTATGACAAAACTATAGTGGTAACTCTTGAAAAATATCCAAGGTCACACCAACGGACAAAGATCATACTCATAAAGTATCATCTCTTTAGATATTTTCATCAGAGGGGTGAAGTTTAAATAAGAAAATTCTCTTGGAAGAGAACACGGTGTGCCCCTTAACTAAAGAACTATCTCAATGGAAGCATGAGTATCATGTGAGAGCTAGAAGACTGAAGGTTGTTAATTTTTGGATCAAGTGCAAGTGGCAGTCTGATGGATTTGGTTCCCTAGAACCAACTTATTTGTAATTTATGATAACATTCTTTCATATTTTTTAATATTAACAAAATCTTTATCACATCATGATTGTTCTTTAGTGTAACATAGTATGTGATAATTTCTTAAGAGTATCAATCACACTGAAAGTTCATAGATGTTCCCCACTATGATGAGAACCTGAAAGTGCTATGACACTATTCTTAAATGTACGTTCTATAGCTAGATGATACCATTTGAGAGACAAAAAATGATATAGGCTATCAGGGGTGGAGACTCATAGGACTTTGAGGCACCTTCTCTTGGTATACACCCTTGGTAATATCCTGTAGGATATTATGATAATGATACCCACCAGTAGGAAATCCGAATTTATATCTGTCACTAGATTTTCCTATCTTCAAATGTGTGTATTGGTCCTTAGAATTTAATAATATTATTAATTAGTATTATGAGTCACATACTTTGACGTATTGACAAAAACCATGATGATAGATGTTAATGGAAAGGTAGGATACTTTGGGTGCATCACAAGTAATATTTCATTAATGAATAATTCAATAAAGTATTTGTCCCTTATATTCTTTAATGGAAGTTTATATCTTAGGCCCTTTAATGGAAATGATAGAGCCTAAATAAATCCATTGAAATGGTGTACAATAGGAAAGTTCAATTTCTAGTAATTCAAAGAAAGAGACATCAAACACATAGGTTGTTGGCACTAGTATGCAACCTTCTTGATTTGAGATATTGTGATAAAGGAATTATATTACATAGTAAGTTTTTTGTATGTGGTATCATGCCATTATGGTATTAACTTATTTCTCTATGGGTTCCTTGGCATGTTTCTATATGCTAACCTTGGAATTTAGTCCGCTTCACCTAATGCCACTGAGAAAGAGGCCTAGAGGGTCACACATTAAGTGTATCTAGAATCTTAGTTAAATAATATATTATTATTCTTTATTTAACAAGTTGAATAAATATTATTCATGGATGTGGTTTAATAATTATTCATATATTCTTTATGACATATAAATATTTATTTTTAATGTAGTGAATATAATATTTATATATTTATTAGAGAATAATGAAGTGATATTTATTTAATAAATAAATTGTTATTATTCAAGGAAGGATAAATATTATGGATTAATGACAGACAAAGTTTAATGGTCCAGTGAGAAATAATAAATATTGAATATTATATGATTAAATAATATTTAATTTAATTTGCACGTTAAGTGCATGTAGAGAAACAATATTATTATTATTATTATTTGACATGGGGTTCTATAAGAATTAAATAAATAATAAATGGTACATGTGAATTTTTTTTATTTTAACCCAAGTTATATATAAAACCAATTATATTATTTTCTCAATAAGCTAATTTTTTTTGTTTGGTTGTTCACAACAGATTTATAGAATCCTTTTAAGACCTAGTGAGCTCTCTTCTCCAAGAACGCTCCAAAAAATGGAGAGCGATCTTCCTCCACCTCCCACTCTCGAGTTAAGAGAGATCTAGGAGAACACTTTGGAAGCAGTTATCGAGGCGATCAAAGGCGGAAGACATAAGATCTAGGATATACCATGCTAGGACCCAGCGATTCCGATGGTGATGTTTAGAGATTTTTAGAACACGTGTGGATCACTACTAGAGAGACTTTTATTCCTACAATGCAAAAAAAGATCTATTTTCAGATCCGTAAATGAAAAAATAATTCCATCAAGGTAATTCTTTATTTAATTATATTAATTATAAATAATATGTGATGATCCTATCTCTTGGTTCTAGCATTCTATCCCTTATCTATATTCTTTGATTCAATTTCATATATCACGATGTTTATCATTGTTTAAATATGTAAGAACCCAGGATTTCAGAATGGGTCAAAATCCTGACCCTGTTTGAATTTTTGATTGGTTTCTGAGGAAATTGGAGAAAATGCAGAGTTTCTGGAAATTTCCAGACTACACACCAGGTACTTTTAAGTACACGCCGTGTATGTGTAGGCGAGTGGCCGACCCTGTGCTCGCTGAGTACATGCCATGTGGTGACCGTGTAGAATTTTCTTACTACATGACATTTAGTTTTGAACACGCCGTGTATACCCCCCGACCGTGTGAGGCCATACATGGCATGGAGGCCGTTGGCCGGGTAGAACCAAGGACATGCTGTGTTCCCTTTGGACACGCCGTGTAGTCTAGCCGTGTATAAGGGATATACATGGCGTGTGGGTATGTCGGTGGGGAAGAGAATAGGATCCCGATACATGCTGTGTACACCTAGGTACACACCGTGTACTCATGTCGGCAGGTTTGGAAAGTAAGTCGGTGGAATCAACCATATTTTGAACAGTTAAATGAAATATACACGGCGTGTAGTCCTAAAGTACACGTCGTGTACTTTCTTTTTTTTCGCTTAAATCGGGAAGTAGCCTCATTTTTGAGGCAGAACACCCCTCTTCCTCCCGAATACACGAACCAAGCCAGCCGGACCTTCATTTGCTTCCCGGTTCTTCGTCCGAAGTCCGATTCGATCGCTGATTAGTGCATTGGAACCCCCTCGGTAAGGCCTCAATTCCTCTTTGGGCGTTTTGTTTTATTTTAATTCTAGAACGAGTTATAGCCCTTTGATCTGTTTTGAATCTTTTTTCGATTTACCGTGTTTTAGACCGAATTGGCGTGTGTTACTGGAGGAGTAGCATCATGCGAGTCTCAGGTAGGTGGTGCATACCTCATTTTTTGTTTTTGTGGTTGTTCGTGTGACGCGAATTTCGGCGCGTTTTCGGGTATTTTGAGCGGGACCCGTTTTATCTGATTTTTCATGCTGTATTGCTTATGGGACCTCCGGGATGCTTTTGAGTATGCCTGGTTACCAGTTTGTGTGAGCAGGGCCGGATGAGGGGCCGTTGCTCGTCAGTGCATTTTGGACGGGGAACGCCAAAATGGTTTAAATTGAATGTTATTATTATAAAGAGTTTAGTTTAATTTGTTAAAGCCTATTAAATTGTTGAGGCATTTAAGACCTCTGTGCTGGTATGGGACAACACCCGGTATAGTGAAATTTGACTGTTTAGTTGGTTTTTCCTGGTTATGTTTTCTATTTACATATGTTATATATGCGATTGCTGAATTGCATCTGCTGGACCCTTTGGGATGTATTGGGCTTGGCCCGGTTACGCTTGAGTGATGCTAATCACAGGTTGGGTCTTTTCCCGGGTTACTTTGGGTGGTTTTGAGCACAGGATTGGGCGTCATGGACGTCGACTTGAGGAAGCATGACTGTCAGGTTGGGCATGACTCGGGATACTAGGATGGCGATGCCATCAGACTTGAGCGACATGGTCATAGGGACATGAGGTGCCAGATGTGTTGGTGGCTTAAGAATATTTTGGTGATTACCGCTCAACCGGGACTTGAGTAGTGTGCATACAGAGATACTCTGTGATGAGGTGGTTTTGACCAATCGTGTGGGTAGAGGCCCCCGTAGTTGCGGTTAGGTATTTTGGTAGGGGGTGCTTGCCGTAGAAAGCCACGTGGGAGGTGAGGAGCCTTCAGGAAGATGGGCGTGCCCTCGGAACGTCGGTACTTGAGAAATGAGGTGTTAGGAGGCACATGGTTCCGGGTCACTATTTTGGGCATGCCTTCGGGATGTCGGTACTTGAGACACGAGGTGTCAGGAGGCACATGGTGCCAGGTTACTATTTTGGGCGTGCCTTCGGGATGTCGGTACTTGAGGAACGAGGTGTCAGGAGGCACATGGTGCCTGGTTACTATTTTGGGCGTGCCTTCGGGACATCAGTACTTGAGACATGAGGTGTCTGGTGGCACATGGTGCCGGGTTACACGACAGAGATTCCGGCATTGGCCAATGCAGGTGATACTCCATGGTGGCCGTTGAGCACCAGTGGAGTTTGTATTTACTTTTTCATGGTACTGATTACTGCTTTCCTGGTAAATGCATGACTGCTTAAACACATATATTTGGTACGCACCGTTGGGTGGTATCCTACTGAGATTTGTCTCACACCCTGCACGGGCCCTTCGGGACGCATGAAGACTTTTTGGATTTACGTGCAGGAAAGAGGCCAGCTTCAGGAGCTGGGCTACGTTAGTTGTTGCATGGAGATGGTACTGACCTTGAGGTCATACCTAGCTGGGGTTTATCTTGTTGTGTTTACTTTCTGTATCAGCATGCTTACTTTTTGTAGCTACTGTTGGTTATCCATTGGCGCCCTTTTTATCTTCAGTTGTGTATGACCTGCTTTGGATGCATGTTTTACTGTTCAGTAGTAGTTAGATGTTATCATCATGTTGTGGTGTTTTCTTCCACTACAGTTGTTTTCTATGTTGCTTCCGCTGTTTATTGATATTGGATATGCTTCTGATTTGAGGGTCTGGTTCGAGTCTGATGAGTCATTTATTTTTGCTGCATATTTTAGTATTATACTCGGAGCAGTACCCTTACTATGATCCTCCAAGAGGGTATATACTCTCCACTCTACCTATTCAGACCCTCGCTGCTAGTCGGCAGCCTTTGGCGTTCAGGGGAGGTGCGCCTAAGGTAGTGACACCCGACTCGCTCGGCACTGTTCGGGTGGCTGGCCGAGTCCGTGACGTTACAATGTGGTATCAGAGGAGTTCTTGACAGGGATTTAGTAGCAGTGTTTTCCGGCTACTAATGAGATTGATACTTCTCTTTTATTTTTGCTGGTTTTACTATTTGGGATATAGTATACTGAAGATAAGTTGTTGTTACTGGAAATGGGTTTCTAGCTTGTGCTTGGGTGCCTGCAGCCCTAGGTACGAGGGATGGACCTAGTTTCCACAGGTGGGAATTGCTGTTTGCTTTTTCTCAGATTATATTTTATATGATTTCCACCTCGATGGCTCACTTGGTGTATGATGTTCTTGATTGTGATATATGACCCTTGACCCGGTGTGGTAAGGGAGAATTGGACCTTGACCTGGTATGGAAAGGCTACTTTTCTTGGCTTTGATAGGCACATTTTTAGGGTATTTCAATTTCAAAATTTCACGTATGCTTTGTGAAGTGATAATACCATGTGAATAAAACAAATAAATTGCCATGATTTATCTGCTTTGAAATGTAAATTGGTGAAATTACTGATAGAATTGCTAGTTGTGAAAATTTATATGCCAAGCTATATATTTTGTAGAATTGCGTGTTGCAGGATATTTGGGTCTGACTCTTATGAGAGCAGGCAAGTATTATGACTGAGGCAGTGTAACTGTCAGGATTCGGCGACTCAGTCATCGGTTTGAGGCAACGTGAGTTTTCGGGACGGGCATGGCCCGATGTACTATCGATACTTGGCTCTGTTGAGTGGGTAAGGAGGATATGAGGCCGAGATACCGTGGGGCATGGGTTGCAGTGAGGGGGAGTAAGGGTAGTTGTTATGCACTGCCTTTTACTGCTTTCCTTATCTGCATAGAATATATTGTTATATATATGTATGGGCTGTCTGACCATTTATGGTATTCAGCGGGTTACTCCTTCACGACTCGATGGAGCATCAGGCAGGAGACGATACAACGCCAGGTCAGGATTCGGTACAGGCAGAGAACGAGCCGTAGGTGTAGGCTCAGGGACAGGATCAGGCTCAGGATCCAGAGCAGGCAGGACAATAGCCGAGTTTGGCATCGTTCGGGCCGTGGCTCGACGAGCAGCTCTGGGCGAGCCTAGTACGCGTCTTTAAGGGGATTGATAGAGGGGCGTAGGGTACAGAGCCTTCTATGGTGTATCTGACGCGGGAGTTCCAGTCGCAGCACCCACCGCTTTTTCAGGGAGAGGGTGGTCCACAGGCAGCAGAGAATTGGATTGAGAGTATGCAGATGATTTTTGAGCTGCTCGAGATGCCTCCAGGGAGGAGGGTCAAGATGGAGACTTACAAGCTGAGAGGACCGGCGAAGCGTTGGTGGGACGTACAGGTTCAGGCTCGTAGGCACGAGGGACTGACATAGAAGGACTTCGAGGAAAAGTTCTTTGAGCACTTCTACCCGGAGACATTGAGGGCAGAGAGAGCTCAGGAGTTCTTGAGTCTTCAGTAGGGGGACATTTCCGTCATGGACTACGCAGCTACTTTCATAGATTTGTCTTGCTTTGCACCTGGTATGGTGAGCGACAGCTAGGGTGAGGTGCTTCGAGGATGGATTACGACACACCATTCATGTCCATGTAAACATTTTCAGGATGGGATCTTTCTTCGAGGCGGCAAATCAGGCACTCATAGCTGAGGGAAACGAGAGAGAGAAATATCGCTTGGGAAGGATGACATCTTCAGGTGACGGTTTGGACAGTAGGAAGAGATGATGTGACGAGTTTCAGTAGGGAAGTCAGGCCAGGGATTCAGCTAGACCAGATCGTGGGAGTTCTTCAGTGATTTTCTTCTAGTGTGGACAGCTGGGACATGTTCGGGCACAATGTGATAGGCCTGTGAAGGAGTGTTGGGAATGTGGACAGGACGGGCATCTGGAGAGGTTTTCCAGGAATCCTTCTCAGATAGACGGTAGGTAGGGACCAAGACAGACTGCAGTGTCTGGAGTTGGTTCAGGTTCGGTACTCGGAGAGGGTAGTCGAGGTTCAGCTATGCGCGGAGGTCGTGACAGAGATGGTGGGACCCAGCTGAGGGGTCAGTGGCCGGATACTAGACCAGCATCAGGAGGTCAGGCGTCAGGCAGCCGTGTTTTAGGCTAGGTGCACGCTGTGGAGATGCCAGAGGCTGAGCAGGCTGGTGAGCCGATGACGGTTAGAGGTACACCGCGGTGTGACCGTGATCTCCATGTTTCCTTTTCGGCATGACCTTTAGAGGCATGTCTGTTTTGAGTGCACGAGGTGCACATAATCTTTGTGGGATGACTAGATTCTAGTCGATGGGTTGTCACCATCTCGGGTGCGTGATATATATATGTATGTATGAGATGCGTAGCATCAGAGCATTGAGGATATAGGTTACTTGAGGTGTCGTGGGCATCGGGGCATCGAGGATGCGGGTTACGTGAGGTGCTGTGGGCATCGGGGCATCGAGGATGCAGGTTACTTGAGGTGCTCAGCACTGGGACCTCATGGAGACAGACACCAATGCAGTGTGGGTTACGTTGAGTGTCGGAAGCGAAACAGGAGCACCAATGGGGTGCAGGGGTGACGATGCGTCACAAGAGGTCTATTCGTCCGAAAAACAGTTTAGTAAACCCTGTTTTCTTTATGTTTTGTTGAGTCAAGGCCGGGTAAGGCAATTCCTAAGGTGGGGATCCCCCTTGAGGAATTTAGCAAGAACCTTTGAGACCGCGATAGTCCAGGTGTTCTAACTGGGAGGAGCGTGTTCTGTGCCATCTACGGGTTTTTTTGGTAGCTCGGGGACGAGCTACGTTAAGGTGGGGAGTTTATAAGAACTTGGGTTTTCAGAACGGGTCAAAATCCCGACCCTGTTTGAATTTTTGACTGGTTTCTGAGGAAACTAGAGAAAATGCAGAGTTTCTGGAAATTTCCAGACTACACGCCGTGTACTTTTAAGTACACGCCGTGTATGTGTAGGCGAGTGGCCGACCGTGTTCTCGCCGAGTACATGCCATTTTGTGACCGTGTATAATTTTTCTTACTACACTGCATGTAGTTTTGAACATGCCGTGTATACCCCCCGACCGTGTGAGGCCATACATGGCATGTAGGCTGTTGGCCGGGTAGAACCAAGGAGACGCCGTGTTCCCTTTGGACACACCGTGTAGTCTAGCCGTGTATGAGGGTTATACATGGCGTGTGGGTATGTCGGTGAGGAAGAGAAGAGGAACCCGGTACACACTGTGTACCCCTAGGTACACGCCGTGTACTCATGTCGGCAGGTTCAGAAAGTAAGTCGGCGGAATTAGAAATCTTTTGAAAAGTTAAATGAAATATACACGGTGTGTAGTCCTAAAGTACATGCCATGTACTTTATTTTTTTCACTTAAATCGGGAAGTAGCCTCGTTTTTGAAGCAGAACACCCCTCTTTCGCCCGGATACTCGAACCAAGCCGTCCAAACCTTAATTTTCTTCCCGGTTCTTCATCTGAAGTCCGATTCGATCGCTGATTAGTGCGTTGGAACCCCCTCGGTAAGGCCTTGATTCCTATTTGGCTGTTTTGTTTGATTTTCCTTCTAGAATGAGTTATATCCCTTTGAGCGGTTTTGAATCTTTTGTAGATTTACCGCGTTTTAGACCAAATTGGCGAGTGTTACCGGTGGAGTAGCATCGTGCGAGTCTCAGGTAGGTGGTGCATACCTCATTTTGTGTTTTCATGGTTGTTCGGGTGACGCGTCTTTCAGTGCGTTTTTGGGTATTTTGATCAGGACCTATTTTATCTTATTTTTCATGCTGTATTTCTTATGGGACCTCCGGGATGCTTTTGGGTATGCCTGGTTACTAGTTTGCGTGAGCAGGGCCAGGTGATGGGCCGTTGCTCGTCAGGGCATTTTGGCCGGGGAACGCCAAAATGGTTTAAATTGAAATGTTATTGTTATAAAATGTTTAGTTTAATTTGTTAAAGCCTGTTAAATTGTTGAGGCATTTAAGACCTCTATGCTGGTATGGGACAACAACCTGTATAGTTAAATTCAACTGTTTAGTTGGGTTTTCCTGGTTATGTTTTCTGTTTACATATGTTAAATATGCGATTGCTGAATTGCATCTGTTGGACCCTTTGGGTTGTGTTGGGATTGAACCGGTTACGCTTGAGTGATACTGATCACAGGTTGGGGCTTTTCCCGGGTTACTTTGGGTGGTTTTGACCATGGGATTGGGCGTCATGGACGTTGACTTGAGGCAGCACAACTGTCAGGTTGGGCATGGCATGGGAAACTAGGATGGCGATGCCATCGGACTTGAGCGACATGGCTGCAGGGACAAGAGGTGTCATATGTGTTGGTGGCTTAGGAATATTTTGGTGATTACCGCTCACCCAGGACTAGAGTATTGTGCACACAAAGATACTCCATGATGAGGTGGTTTTGACCACTCGTGTGGGTAGAGGCCCCCGTAGTTGCGGTTATGTATTTTGGTTAGGGGTTCTTGCCGTAGAAAGCCACGTGGGAGGTGAGGAACCTTCAGGAAATGGGCGTGCCCTCGGGATGTCGGTACTTGAGACACGAGGTGTCAGGAGGCACATGGTGTCGGGTTACTATTTTGGGCGTGCCTTCAGGACATCAGTACTTGAGACACGAGGTGTCAGGAGGCACATGGTGCCGGGTTACTATTTTGGGCGTGCCTTCGGGACGTCGGTACTTGAGGCATGAGGTGTCAGGAGGCACATGGTTCCAGGTTACTATTTTGGGTGTGCCTTCGGGATGTCGGTACTTGATCCACAAGGTGTCAGGTGGAACATGGTGCTGGGTTACACGACAGAGATTCTGGTGTTGTTCGAAGCAGGTGACAGTCCATGGTGGCCGTTGAGCACTAGTAGAGTTTGTATTTACTTTTTCATGGTACTGATTACTACTTTCCTGGTAAATGCATGACTACTTAAACACATATATTTGGTTCGCACCGTTGGGTGGTATCCTACTGAGATTTGTCTCACACCCTGCACGGGCCCTTCGGGACGCGTGCAGAATTTATGGATTTACGTGCAGAAAAGAGGCCAGCTTCAGGAGCTGGGCTGCGTTAGTTGTTACATGGAGATGGTACGAACCTTGAGGTCATACCTAGATGGGGTTTACCTTGTTGTGTTTACTTTCTGTATCATCATGATTACTTGTAGTTGCTACTGTTGGTTAGCCATTAGCGCCCTTTTTATATTCAGTTGTGTATGACCTGCTTTGGATGCATGTTTTACTGTTCAGTAGTAGTTACATGTTATCAGCATGCTGTCGTGTTTACTTCCGCTACAGTTGTTTTCTATGTTGCTTCCACTGTTTATTGATATTGCAAAAGCTTCTGCTTTGCAGGTCTGGTTCGAGGCTGCTGAGTCATTTATTTCCACTCCATATTTTAGTATTATACTTAGACCAGTACCCTTACTATCATCCTCCGAGAGGGTATAGCCTCCCCAATATACCTATTCAGACCCTCGCTGCTAGTCGGCAACCTTTGGAATTCAGGGGAGGTGCACCTAAGGTAGTGACACCCGACCCGCTTGGCACTGTTCGGGTGGCTGGCCGGGTCCGGGACATTACAAAATATCGGATTGATCATCTAACATGGAAAAAATTAAAGTTTGGAACAACCCATCACTTGATTCCACTATTTCTAGAACCTACAGGTAGCAGCCTTAGAGCTTGGATAACTTTATAGATGTCGTGAGTTTTCTAATGCTTGGTGTCGTTCAGGTGTCTTTTTCCCTAGTAGTACTCTTAGTTTCTAAATTAGACCCTTGTTCTGACGGGTGGTCATGTTTTCATTGACCCAGTTATAAGAATGATCATCATGTAATGCTCGATTTCGTGAGGTTAGACATGCCTAGGGCATGGTTGGCCATTTAGTAGGTCGTGTGACCCCTTATTCTTCCTCAGTGATGGATGAATTGGTAGGTCGTTATCCAGGTTAATGGTCATATGAGGAAATATGACCTTAGGATAATCTCTTTTACGAACCACATGATACTTGTATAAATAGGGTGGGATCGTATGGATAGTATCAAGGATGTTTTTTCTTGCTTCTAAAACATTGGGGCAGTATGTGTTGATATTCATGGTGTCCATCGAGTTACTAAATGGTGTAATGAACCAGTTAAGTTCAATGGAATTGTTGAGCATTGGGTTGTTATGTACATTATTGGGTCATCTTTGGAGTAGAGTAACTTGGGTGTTAAAGGAATCAAGTTCGTCCTAATTTTTGGGATGAAATTCTAATAGTATTAGGTGTTTTGACACATTGGTTAGGTTGGTTCTGGATTTCAATCCAAATACTCCGATGTTGTGACATCGTGATCATGACTCGGAGGAGCGATACACATATCTTTATAGTGGTTTTGACCTAACAAACTTATGAGCGGCTAGTCTATCCCTTATTTCGATGAATATGACACTCCTAAAGTGGGGAGTGTCATGTCAGTTCTAATGTACATGTCTGTTCTGGATTGGCATCATAGTGTTGATGTGGTTGGTAGTGTACACTACCCTTGAGAAACATTGTTGGTCATGGATGGATGTTTATAGTTAATCTTGTATGATAATGGATTCCTTGGGTGTTAAGGGCATCGTGGTTGGGTCAACGATGCATTGACAGGTGAAATTGAGCTTCTTTCAAGGAAAGTTGACTACTAGTGGTTCAACTTCTTTCTTTCTAGTTGTTGGTCTTGGTTGGTTGGAAATTGTTCAAATCCTCTTATTGTACTCTTCTTAATGAGATGAGCATGTCCCCTATCTTGACATCATCCTTGACGCACTAAGAGAGAATCAATATTACACTTCAGTAAAGTTTTAAAATTCACAAGGCTTGATAAGTGATTAATATCAGAGTTACATGTTGGACGTGTGATTTTCTTATTGAGTCATAGTTATTCCTATGTGATACTTGAGTTCCCAAGTAGGACCTCCTCAGACTGACTCTTGGACACCAGTTGTTTCCTTGACTTGACTGCCAAGCGGAATCCATTCTAGGCTCAGTCAATGATCTGATGTGGATGTTTTGGCCTTGTACCAATATCTCTCTTATAAGAATAAAATATGAACTACTTGGGTTAGTTTCTTAGACTCTAGTTTATTAAATCTAAGGTTATGCTATACTTTTTTTGGGATGAGAGGTTTTGGTTTAAGGGTAATGATTCCAGTGGGCTGCATCTGGGTTACACACTTATTTATGCTATGGCATGACAGTTGAAATGACCAGGTGATGGTTTGTTCATGAAATGTCACTAGGAGTTGGGTATGGGATTTGGTGAATGTTCTTGTTGTATATGAAATATGCCTTGGAAGAAGGCATTATAGTTCTATTTATGTTACACAGATCATCTAAACTGAGAATTTTAGAGAATGTTCAGTTGGAGGTGACTTGACCTTTTATCCCTCTTATTCAATGGATATGGTTGAGTGGAACCATTTTAAGCATGTTACTAGGTTAAGATGACTGTGGTATGCGTGGAATGAGGTTTTTCAAGAAAAACCAGATCGATTAGGATAAATCAGGTTAGTGGGGAATCAACCATGTGACCAATTCAAAGTCATGATTGGTGTGTTTGTAGAATGCTTAGGGGCATGATTTTTAAATAAAATCCGATGGTGAAATGTGTCATTCTTTGTAATTGGATGTAAAATGATACAAAACATTGGTGGTGAGTACCATCTTCCATATGTTTAAAGATTTGACAAAATGATTTCATCTCTAGTTAAATGAGATTGGGTAATCATTGTTTTAGTGTTTCAATCATAAAATGATCATTGGCTTTGGTTTTGATGGATTTAGTGTTGTATGATTAAGTAAATTCTTAGAGGTGTGTTGGGAATTTGAGAATAAAACAGGACCATATGAACAAGATTTCATGACCCTTGTAGGTCTAGTGATGTTTTTTTTGTCCCCTAAATCTTCTTAGGTATGATAAGTTCTAAGGTGGGGAGGTTGTAATGACCCATGTTTTGACCAAGGTAGAATTCTGAGGGACTTTAAATTTTGATGTTTAGTGGACAATCTGTTCTTTACACTAATATTTAAAACATAATTCTGAGAGTTGTAACACTTCAAAGTTATGTTTTTAGACTTGGGTAAAGGTATGAGGGGTTCCTTGAGTGTCTCATTGAGTTTTGGGAGTGTCGGGTCTCAAAAATCCCAAGTTTGGGTGCTCTGCATAGGGTGCATGGTTTGTTTGAAACCGTACAACCCCTATAAGCAAACCGTACGACTTTTGGAGGTGAGAAAATGTGAAGAGTATGGGCTGCATATTGTTTTTCCAAATCGTACACTTATCCCACATGGTTAGTGACACTTTGGAAGTACCTAAGTACTATTCATTACATGGTTGGAACACGATTAGGGAAACCATGTGGCACAACCATGTGAGGTGGGTTTCCAAGGTAGTGGGAGCCACACGGTTTGGCCAAAATGTGCGGCCAAACTGTGCAACCCATTTTGAAGGTTAAATGGACAAAATTCCTTTAATGAGGTTAAAATATTTTTTTCCTTCTTTCTTCTCCTCTTGGAAGCTGATTGAGCCTCCTCTCATGCATAGTAGGTTTTCCCTCAAGCCTAACCTGGGATTCAATGGATATCCTCCATCCATTGTCTGAATCAAATTACTCCAGTCTCTATGGATCCACATCGATAAGCTGTCAATTTATTTTTAACCTTTCTTTGTTTAATCTTCTCTCAAAAAAGTTATCTGGATGTAAGCTCATTATACCTATTTTCAGAGAAAATGTATGTTTCATCAATTTATTCCAAACTGAAGAAAATCCAGTCTTGATAATGGACAAGTGAAGTTTTCTAAGAATAAGTTAGGTAGTCTATAATTGTTTCCTAAAGTTTCCATTATTTTATAAATAACATTGTTTCACTGTATACTGGTCTTTGTCGTGTGTTGTTTTAAAAATGTTTTCTTCAATCTAAATTGGTATACAAACCTAGTATTACTTCCATTGAGCATTTTTTTGTAGTTTGAGGATGCCAACCTATAAGATGGAGACCCCTTGGGTGTGCCATCTTGAAGTTCCCTTTATAAATAAT
This sequence comes from Viscum album, assembly GCA_963277665.1. Taxonomy (NCBI): domain Eukaryota; kingdom Viridiplantae; phylum Streptophyta; class Magnoliopsida; order Santalales; family Viscaceae; genus Viscum; species Viscum album. The sequence goes on along the minus strand of OY728147.1, from coordinate 138,001,341 downwards.
ATTTTAAATGCTCATAATTCCTTCTAAGAATTTGTATTAGATTAAAAATGTAATTTCCTCTTATAGGTAATTGCTCAATTGAGAATGACACCACCTAAGTGCAATGTTGAGCCTTGTAATTATTTTTCCATGTTGGTATCTTTCTAAATGATTCTTTTGGTGAATTGAGTTATGTTACATGAATTAAATTCTATGTTATTATTAAATTATTTGTTTGATAAATAATGACATGTTTTATTATAAATCCCCTTAGACGAGGTCCACTATATTTGAAATTAAAAAGTGGTAATTAGTGAATTGAATCTTAATTGTCTTTATGGAATTGGTGGTTTTCCTATTATTTTGGTAAAGTTATATATATGGTATTTTTTATACATGGCCTATTTGTTTATTTAAAAATTGATTTTCCTCCTTTTATAAATGTTTATTTGAACCAAGTAACCTCCTAAGTTCTTAGATTAACTTATGAATGGTATTTCCATGTGGGAGATTTACCTACCCAACCAAGGCACCTTCTAAGTTCCTCATTGAAACTTTATAAATTAATTTCCATGTTTTTTCAATTAAATGGTATATATTAAATGGAATGACATGTTCATGATGGAGTTATTTCTATGAATGAACTAAATGGTTAAATTGAAATGGGATTGAATTGGGTGGTATGACTATGCCACCTATTGTATTTAAATAAGCACATATTATGTGAATTAAATTAAATGATTTAATTGGAATGAAAGGTAAAGGGTTGCATGGCCATTGAAATCAATGCATGATTATGTAAATTCTATAATTGAAATGTTATTCCTTGATTATAATGGTTTAATAAATTTAAAGCATGAGAGGTAATGCCTTATGGATTCAATTATTATTATAAACATGATTACACCTTGATATAGGATGTGAAACAATGGTAAGGGTTTTTTTGAGCATGGAGGTATCACACTCTCTTACATTGGGTGTTGATCATGATGTCTCACACTGGTGATACTATGTGGAAGGTGGGAACAATGAACCTCGTCCCTTGTTGAGTGTTTGCATGATGGAACAGTTACATCTTCGAGTGTTGACATGATGAGACACTCACCATCTAAAGTGATTAGAATGATTTCTCCCACTCATTATGAGATGTTAGGGCTTATACCCTTTGGATTGATATTATAGGATTGTTCAGACTGGTTATATATGACTGAGTTATTCCCCAGTCTATAAAACAATTAGTATTCTAGATATATGGCCACTTACGTCTGCACATACTTGGTTTATATAGGTGGATATCATATATAACTATACTATATATACATTATTACCATATATATATAGTTCCTAATCATACTTTTATTCCAACCATGAGCTGAATCAGGTAGATCCACCAGGAATCCTTTAGGGACTTGTGTGGGATGGTTGTTGTTTATTTTAGTATTGTTTATTTATTCAAAATACCTTCTCACTACTTTACTTATTATTCATGTACTAGATTCAGTTATAGACACTATTGGTGGTAACCTACTGGGATTTAAATCTCACACCCTGGTCTGGATTCCATAGCACTGGGGTACTTGATTAGACCTTGTGTTATCCAAACCATGGATTCTTTCTTGTGCTGATTTTCTTGTACCTAGGAGTTATGATCATAAGACTGGGATGGAGCTTAGGATGATTATGGAGTTCTCCCTCGAGGCTTTCATGTCTCTTCTATATTTTTGAACTGTATTGTATCTTGCTGCCTATTGTACGTCTACTATTTTAGATTATGCATCATCATATGAAAAATTGTACATTTTTATATATTGTCATTGTCCATGTTTTTTATTCAGTTTATGAAAGGAATTATCCTGGGTGCTTTCAAATGATGTTCGGTTTCAGGTTATTTAGGTGCCGCAGAGTGTCTGACCAAAGTCATCTCTCAAAGGAAGAAGTAATTTAAGACAACATATTAAATATATTTTGAAAGTAAAATAAAATAACTTAAACACACTACTTGAAAGGATGGGGGTTGTTTATCATTTATAAGACTAGAATAAGTATTTTGGAAGAAGTTTTCATTTTTTTGTTTTTGTTTTTTAAATGAAGTTCGATTAAAAAGACATAATAAGAAGATGTTTTTTTAGAAAATATTTTTAAATGCATAATAGATTTAACTATACCTATTCATTTACTTATTTATCATTATCATTTTAATCAATATCCACTTAATTATGATCCCTTAATTTATTAACCCTTAAAACCTATGAGAATTAACTTAACCACGAAGATGAAATTAATTAAACCCTAGGCTAGCTTTAAAACATGCAATCATAGAACCCTACTTTGATTAATGTTCTAAGGTTAGACTATGGTCAGTGGTAAATTAGGGCACATTTATTCTTTGTAAATGAGGATTAATTGAGTTTAAGGATTATATTCTAACTCTACAACTTGATCCTATGTGGTCTTCTATTACCGGTTATGATCACACTGTCACAATTCACATAATACTCCACCTCGCGTGTTTTGTGTTAATTGTTAAATTGCTTTCTTAGTTTAATTAAAATTAAAAAATCAATTAATAGATCATATTAAATGAATTATATTGTCTCATTGATTCAAAATAAATGAATGAATAAGTTAAGATTTCGATCGATTACTAAGAAAACTACTCTTCCATGGGCGGCGTAGTCATCATAAAAACACTTTGCTTTTGAAAGAGTTTAGAAAGGGTATAACCCAATATTGTTTATAATATGGAATTATAGCCTAAATATTAAGATTAATGAGGAATATAAGTGAAAAAATAGAGGAAAAAGAAGAAATTAAATAATAACTAAGGAGCTTATTATGCAAACAAAAGTATTACAACACGAAGAAGAAGAAGAAGGCTTCGTCGAAGGGATACTTGCTTCAAGAGCTAACATTGTTGAAATGGTTGTATAATTAGAGTGGATATTCTTATAATCTTCACTAAACTTATTAATTCACGTCCCCACACCTAAAAATGTGAAAAATAAATATTTATAGAGTGGATGGGAGGCTAGTTTACAAGTGGTTTCAAGTGTGAATGAGGAAATTCATCCAAATTTTTTAATCCAACTTGTACCGCCTGTCTGACCTCTAAAACGCGTGATTAAGCTATATTTAAAGAAGGTTGAAATGTGAATAATTGGGTCACAGAGCTCCTCTCAAAATTTGGGCCAAATGAAAGCATGTATAAAGAAGATATATCCAAAATACATAACTGATGTCCAAATTGGTGGGTCCAACCCATCTTTGACTTCATGACCCTTTTACACCCTTCAAATGCACGATTTAGATCAAATGTACTGAATGAAAGTTGTCGAAAATTAAGTCAGGAATATGTGTCAAAAAATTTAAGTTCAAATAATACATATCAAAATATTTATGTCCGAAATGCTACAGTGAATTATAAAGGGTAAAACTGGAATTTTCATCAAATTTTCAAATGAATGATCCAATCCCAAATATTTCATAAATGAACACATTTAACACAATATAAGGAAATTATATCATTTATTATCAATAAAATATTTAATAAAAATGTGTTTTATCAACTCCCCCACACTTACCTTTTGACACTCATGGGAAAAACCTTATATCATGAATTCCAAAAAAATTATGATAAGTAAACATCAATATCAAATCAAAACAAATTTTAAATCACATATCTTTATGATCCAACAATTCCAAACTAAGAAAAAAATATATCATTACTCATAAAAAACCATTATTCCAAGTTCTCCATTTGTACCATTCAATATATTTCTACTTCATTTCTCCTCCCATGCACACAAAACACTTACCTCACTTGAATTTTATCTTATCACACAAATGTCAATTTTTCAGCAATGTATTTCTCATCCAAACTCATACAAGGGTCACCATAGTCTTGATAAATTCCTATATATCTACCCAATGTGAGTCAAGGAAATATGTTTATCATGAGGACTTTTTAGGGTTATTCTATGGCTTTTGGTTGGTAGGATTTAAATATGAAAAATTCTGAGGCTGAATGAGGAGTGATTGACTATTTTTGAAGAAAAATTGCATTATTATAATTTTCACTCAAGTATGGTCTCCCCCTCACTCGAATCAGTTTCAATTCAGATCTATCATCATGAAAACTCATGGAAATTTTACACCATTCATCATTTCAGTAACAAAAATATCAATCTTCTCAAACATAGTTTTTATTCATGAAAGCTTCAGATAGGCACAACTTTCTTTCTTTATTGGAAGCTCTAAAAGGGCACAAATTCTTTTATCATGAAATCTATAAAAAGGAACAACTTTCAACACAATGATTTTTTTTCAGCAGAAAACACATCTCCTCAGAATTTAAATTTCCACCGAAAGTATCAAAAAATGTGGTAGCACAAAATAAGAAAACTTCCCCCACACTTAAGTTTAATTAGATTATGCAATTTTACTTCAAGATTTGTTTTGATAGGTTTAATTGGCTTGTAATATGGATAACCTAACATGCTATTCATGGATTATAAGGGATAAAAGGATTACATTTTTAATTTAGGACAATTTAAAAAGGATTCTTCGAAATAGGGGGTTTAATACCAAAAACATTCCTCAATCATTTAAAACACAAGTACCTCAAACCCTCAAGTTTTGATAGGAATAAATGAAATTCTGGTTAAAGAAAGAATGGTCTGGTTCTCTCAAGAAGTGAGGTAAATGTAAATAATATGAAAATAATGATTCATAAGCCTCACAATAAAGTGATTTAAAATATAAAGACAATGAGATGTGACATGAGATTAAAAATTCATAGTACATTTCATGAAATTACTAATGATTTGAACTTAAAACAAAGTCATTTTCAGCATTCATTTAAGCTCAGTTTCATGGGATAAATTATTTCACTTATTGATATGGATTTCAAAATGGTGATGAGAATCATTTCATCTCAAAAGTTTCAAAAACACACAAACATTTAAAGAAACACACATTTTTTTTGAAAAACAGAAAAACAATTGAAATTACTGAACTAAAAGGTTCCCTCCCTCACACTTAAAATAATGAATTGTCCTCAATATGAAACCATAAGATGATATGTGCACATGAAATTACTAATTTTAAATAGGAAAAATAATATAAAAGTGAAAGGTTTAGGAATAACCTAATATTCTCAAGTGATGATGGGGTCATGTAGTGTAATGAAATCTACTACATTAGTAGAAAATCCCGCAATTTATTCCTTCAAATGTTTCCCATTGACTGTGAAGCTTCTTCCAGTATCCTCTTCTATGATCTCAACTGAACCATAAGGAAAACAATTATACACAAGATAGGGACCTAACCATCTGGAACATAACTTACTGGGTATTATCTTCAATCCTGAAATATAGAGCATGAATTTATCTCCAACATAAAATTCTCTTTTTTGGATCATTTTATCATGATATGATTTTGATCTTTCCTTGTATATCCTTGAGTTCTGATATTATTAAAATATAATCTCCTCAAGCTCTTGAATTTTCAATTTCCTTTGAATTCCAAGTTGGTCCAAATTCATGTTGCATTTATTTATAGCCCAATATGCCCGATGCTTGACTTCCACAGGGATATGATAGGATTTACCCAAAACAATCCAAAATGGGGACATACTGATGGGTGTCTTGTATGATTTCCTATAATCCCATATCGCATCATCCAAGTGATTTCTAAAATCCTTGATATTTGGATGCAAAATTTTCTCCCAAATTTGCTTTAACTCCATATTTGAAACCTTAGCCTAGACATTTATTTGGGGGTGGTATGGTGTTTATGTTTTGTGTGTCACCACATACTTCTGAAGGAGGGAAGATAAATTCTAATTACAAAAGTTTGTCCCTTGGTCACTGATTATGGCCTTCAGTACTCCAAACCTACAAAAAATCTATGCTTTGAAAAAGTCCACTAAAACATGTGAATCATCTGTCCTGGTGGCATTAGCCTCCACCAGTTTTCTTATATAATCAACAGCGACCAAAATGTACAAAAAACTAAAAGAACTTGGAAAAGGATCCATAAAATCAATGCCCCACACAAAAAAAATCTCACATAATAATATCGGTTGTTGAGGCATCTCATGTCTCATAAAAATGTTTCCCATGTGTTGGAAATGTGAACATGACTTAAAAAATAGATGAAAATCATGGAATATGCTAGGAAATGTAATCCAGAGTCTAAAACTTTCTTAGCTTTCCGTTGGGGTCCAAAGTGTCCACTGTAAGCAGGTGTATGCCAAAAATGTAAAATAGACTCAAACTCGTGAACAAGAACACACCTCTTAATAACTTGATCACTAAACATGCACCATAGGTAGGGATCATCCCACACATAAAATCTAGACCCACTCTTTAATTTTTGGACTTGATGTTTCTTTAAATTTGTAGGAATTTTAGAGTAAACAAGGTATTTAACCAAATCAACATACCAAGGATGCGTACCAGAGAAGGAATAAATATTCTCACCGGGGAAAGTATCTCGAAGTGGTACCTAGTCCGTGATGTCATCCTCTTATGCGTGAGTAAGCATACTCATGTGGTCTGCCACCAGGTTTTCCGACCCCTTCTTGTACTTTATCTCAATATAAAATTTCTGAAAAAGTAGCATCCATCAGATTAGCCTGAGCTTTACATCCATTTTCTTCAAGAGGTACCTTTAGAGCTGCATGGTCAGAAAAAACAATTACTTTAGATCCCAATAAATATGAATGGAATTTATCTAAAGAAAATATGATGGAAAGAAACTCCTTTTCCATGATTTTGTAGTTTGATTGGGTTGAATCTAGTGTCCTCTATGCATAGACAATCACATGAGAACATCCCTCCACCCTATGAGATAAGACAACCCCAACCGCGAAGTTGGAGGCGTCACACATAATCTCAAAAGGAAGGTCCCACCGTGGGGAATTTATTATCGGTGGAGTGGTAAGACACTTCATTAGATCATTAAAGGAAGTCATATAAGAATCATAAAACACAAAATCAAAATCCTTTTTAAGTAATTATGACATAGGAAGAGAAATCTTACTAAAATATTTGATGAAGCGCCGATAAAATCCTGCATGACCTAGGAAAGATCTAAAATCACACACACATGAAGGATATGGTAAGGATGAAATGATATCTACCTTAGATCTATCAACCTCTATCCCATGTTTTGAAACAACATGCACTAAGAAAATCCCATGCTCTACCATGAAATGACACTTTTCAAAGTTTATAACCAGATTCTTCTCAATACAACATTTCAAAACCTTTCCCAAAATAGAGATACAATCATCAAATGATGACCCATACAGTGTAAAATCATCCATAAATACCTCTATGTAGGTCTCAATAAAATAAAAAAAACTCACCATGCATCTCCGGCAGGTACCTGGGGCATTGAAAAGTCAAAATGGCATCCATCGGTAGGAAAACGTACCGAATGGACAAGTGAATGTTGTATTATCATGATCCTAAGGAGCAATAAGAACCTGAAAATATTGAGAAAATCAATCCAAGAAACAATAGTGTGTTTTCCCATAAACTATCTTAAGAATTTGATCAATAAATGGGAGGGGAAAATGGTCCTTGTGAGTGGAATAATTTAGTTTCCTATAATAAATACACACATGCCAACTATTTTTCACCCTCATTGGAAGTAACTCATCTTTCTCATTTTTAATAAAAGTAACACCACTTTTCTTAGTCACAAACTGAATAGGACTCACCCATTGGGAATCTAAAATGGGATAAATTATTCCTACCTCGAGCAATTTTTCAACTTCTTTTTTAACAACTTCTAGAAGGGTTGGATTTAGTCTCCTTTGTGGTTGCCTAACAGGTTTATCCGCATCCTCCAAAAAAATCCTCTACATGAAAATAGAGGGGATAATACCTGATATGTCAGCAAAGGTCCACCCAATTGCCATGATTTTCTCCCTCAAAAGACTCAAATTTTTTTATTCATGTTCAAAAGGGAGATTTTTAGCAATGATAATAGGTAATTTCTCACCACTCAACAAGTATGAGTATTTTAGATTTGGTGGAAATGGCTTGAGTTCCATTGTAGGGGGTGGTGTATGGATGGTGACATCAAAGGAACTGAAATGTGTGCGCAAATATAATCAGTTTCAAAGCAGAAATCATCACAATTAGAGAATAAAACATCAAATCCATCAGCATACTCAACAACCAAGTCATAATCAGAGTGAACATGATCAAAATCCATATATGAATCCACATCAAAATCAAATACAAGAGAGGATTGTGTATCAGAAACATGTGTGGAAGTGATCTTAGACATCAAAATGGAAGAAATTCTCATAATCTACCTTAGAATAAGATAATCAAAATCCATGTGTTTTTTAATTGGTGGTTCAAAATGGGAGATAACAAAAGCAGAATGGTCTTCTGAGGGGTACTTTATGGATTACATGGCATTAAATATAAAAAATTCATCTCCAAACTCCATATAAAGTGTACCCTCATTGACATTTATGATTTTTTTTTCATTTTTGAGGAAGGTTCTACCTAAGATAATGGGAGAATGAGAACTTACCTGATCATCCTCCATGTTAAGCACGTAGAAATATGCTAGAAATATCACGTCTCTTACCCAAACAAGTAAATCCTCAAGGACTCCCACTAGATATGCCGTAGATATATTCTCCAACTGCACCACTACTCTTGTGGGATTAAACTTACCAACCTATAAATAAGATAATACAGAGCGAGGAATCACATTTATGGAAGCTCCAAAATCACAAAGAGCATCAGAAATGTGCAACTCCCTTATGGTTCATGGGATTGTGAATGTCCTTGGATCCTTGCACTTTGTTGGAATTGATAGAGTTAGTGTAATGAGTGATGACACATTCCATCCAAGATTGACCCTCTCATTTCCTTTAATCCCTCTTCGATTGGTATAAAGTTCTTTTAAGAATTTGTCATACCATGGGATTTGCTTAATGGCTTCAAGTAGAGGGATGTTGATCTCCACATGATTGAATGTGTCCAAAACCTATTTTTACCTTGCCTGTTCAGCCATATTTTTGGTTTTAACAACTCTATTTGGAAATGTAAGGGGTTTAGTAGAAACATCATTAATATTTTTCTTACCTTTATCTTTCTCCTAGGGTTTCTCATCAACTGGTTTTTAATGGGGCTTATCCGGAATTGAGGTAAATCCCAGTGGAACGATATGTACAGATGTATCAGTTTCTTGCTTCCCACTTCTCAATGTGATGGAACTAACATACCCCTTTGTATTTGGAGTAGGTTGGGAAGAAATATTTCCATATTTCTTACTTACCAACTCATGGAGGGAGGTGGGAATCCGGCTCATTTGTGTCTTCAAATCCCTTAACTCATAACCTTGACTCTTCAGCTCATTCTGTTTATTAAGAACAATTTTTTTAGAAGAACATCTATGTTAAAATATACCTTTGGTTTATAATTACCTTGTTCTTGACTTGTTGATTCTTGGGATTAAATATCATTTGGGGTTGTTGGAAACCATTATGGTAAGGCAGAGGCTGCTGGAATTTTTGTTGAAAGGGGGGCCTTTGTTGTTGCTCAGAGGCATACCTCATGTCCGATTGATCCTTCCACCCTTTGTTGTAATCAGATGCAAAGGAACCAAACTTATTTTGGGGATGTGGCAGTTGTTGCTGCTGATTTGGTCTCCCAGGAAATATGGAAGCGTAATCCTATATCTCTTGTAATTGGTGGAAACAGTTAGTTGGGTGGTATTTTTTAGTGAAAATGCCACAATGCCTCAAAGGAGTGATCTGAGATGTCTTTTGAGCCAAAGAAATATACCTCACCATAGTGGTCAATTATTCCAACTTGGTATCAATTAAATGACTTTTAAGAGAATAAGGACTTACCTGATGTACTCCCACGACATGTGGTGTACCTTGATCACCAAATTGTTTGGAGTTTTGGGCCATCTTGTCAATAAATTCACATGAATATACTAGTGTATTGTCCACCAATGCTCTTATAGCTGTGGTATCCACCATGCCCCTCTCCATAGGTGTGAGTACTTCATAAAATTTCTCGATGAGGAGTTTCTAAATGATTTAGTGATGTGGGCAGCTTGCGCACAACTTATTGAATCGCTCCCAGTACTCATACATTAACTCCCCTTGTGCTTGCTTGATCCCTGAGATCTCCATTAAAATGGAAGTGGTCCATGATTCTGGAAAACAACATTAAATAATACATCCAATCCTTTGTAGCTCCATCAAGTGAAAATGGGAATGATCTTAGTTTTATTTGATATTCAGAGACATTTCTTGGTGTAAGGGTTGAGAAAACCAGATTAAATTCTTTTAAATGTTTTTTGGATCCTCACTAGATAATATGTGAAATTTTGGAATAAGGTGAATTAATCCAGATTTCACTTCAAAGTCCGATTCGAGATTTGGGTATGCAATACAATTTGGTTGATAGTTAATATTAGGCTCAACCAATTATTGAATGGTTCTATTTAGTTCCTTATCATAATTTTCGGCCATTGGTTCTTGTTTTAGGTTTGATATAGAAGTGTTTATAATTTATGCGTTCCCATAATAGAGGAATTCTCCAATTGGATTAATGTTGAAACTTCCTGTAGATTGAGAATGTCAGATTCGAGCCTGAAGGCTATGTTCAATCTTAGGATCAAGATCTAAAAGATCCTTGGGATTTGTTCATGTCATAAATCATATAAAAATAAAAATAAGTAAAGTGTACTATAATAAAAAAATGATAATTTTGAGTTGATGGTCCAAAAAGAAGAAGAAAATAAAAGAAGAAAAATTCAGATTGGGTAAAGAAGGAAGAAATAAGATAAGGAGAGAATAAAATGTAAAATAAAATAAATACCTATAATTGGTTGAAATAATTACTTTCCTCCCTAGAAATAATTGTAATTTGAAAGACGCTGTCATGGGTGCTTTAAAATGATGTTCGGTTTCAGGTTATTTAGGTGGAACATAGTGGCTGATCAAAGTCATCTCTCAAAGGAAGAAGTAATTTAAGACAACATATTAAATGTATTTTAAAAATAAAATAAAATAACTTAAAAACACTACTTTAATGGATGGGTTTTTTTTATTTTTTATAAAAATAGAATAAGTATTATGGAAGTAGGTTGCATTTTTTTGTTTTTATTTTTGAAATGAAGTTCAATTAAAAAGATACAATAAGAAGATGTATTTTTTATAAAATATTTTAAAAGGTGTAATCGATCTAACTCTACCTATTCATTTAATTATTTATCATCATAATTTCAATCAATATTCACTTAATTATGATCCCTTAATTTGTTAATCCCCAAACCCTATGAGAATTAACTTAACCACCAAGATGAAATTAATTAAACCCTAGGCTAGCTTTGAAACATACAATCACAGTACCCTGCTTTGATTAATGTTATAAGGATAGATTATAGTCAATGGTAAATTAGGGAACATTTCCACTCTGTAAATGAGTATTAATTGAGTTTTACGTATTATATTTTAACTCTGCAACTTGATCCTGTGTGGTCTTGTATTACCGGTTAATATCCCACTCTCACAATTCACACAATACTCAACATCACATGTTTTGTGTTAGTTGTTAAATTGATTACTTAGTTTCATTAAAATTAAAAACTCAATTAGTATATCATATTAAATGAGTTACAGTTTCTCATTGATTCAGAATAAATGAATGAAGAAGGTAACATGTCGATCGATTACTGAGAAAACTACTCTTCCATGGGCGGCATAGTCATCGTAGAAACGCTTTGCTTTCAAAATAGTTTTGAAAGGGTATAACAAAATCTTGTATCTAATATTGAATTATAGCACAAATAGGAAGATTAATTAGGAGTATAAGTGAAAAAAACATAGGAAAACAGAAGAAATTAAAGAATAATTATGGATTTTATTATGCAAAAAAAAGTATTGCAACACGAAGAAGAAGAAGAAGGCTTCGTCGAAGGGATCCTTGCTTCAAGAGATACCCTAGTTTAAATGGTTGGATAATTAGAGTGGATACACTTATACTATGTAATAAACTTCCTAATTCATGTACCCAATCATAAAATGTGAAAAATACATTTTTATAGAGTGGAGGGGAGGCTAGGTTACAGGTGGATTCAAGTGTGAATGGGGAAATTCATCAAAATATTTTAATCCAACTTGAACCACCTTCTTGACCTCTGAAACACGTCATTCAATTGTTTATCTAGTTAGATGAAATGTTAGGAATTAGGTTACCTTGCTCCTCTAAAAATTTGGGCCAAATAAAATCTTTTATGAATAATATATGGCCCAAATAAGAACTAATGTCCAAACTAGCGGGTCCAGCCCATCTTTGACTTCATGGCCCTTTTACACCCATAAAATGCACGATTTAGCTCTGATGTACTGATTGAAAGTTGTATCCCATTATGTGAGGAATATATTTAAAAAAAATTTATGTTCAAATAATACACATAAAAATATTTATGTCCTAAATTCTATAGTGAATTTTAAAGGGTAAAACTTGAATTTTCATCAAATTTTCAAATGAATGATGTAATCCCAAATATTTCATAAATGAACACATTTACCACAATTTGAGGAAATTATATCGTTATTATCAATAAAATATTCAATAAAAATGTGTTTTATTAGTTTATATTACTCTTCTGCTACTCTTTCTTTTATTTATTAGTTCTTCCGCCACTTTGTCTTTCATTTATTACTACTTTTGCTGTTGTCTGTTATTTATCTTCTGAGAAACCACTGTGATACTCTTATCATGAGGGTATATTCTCCCGACTATTACCTCTATAGACCCTAACTTCTAGTCAGAATCCTCTTACATATGGGGAGGAATTCTTGAGGCCATGTGACCCATCGATCTGACTATTCGTCTAAGTGTTCAGTCAGGTCAGGATGTTACAATATACACTGCGTGTACTTATGAAAATTCTGGTGAAGTACATGGAATTTACAATGACCATACATATCATGTATTTTTAGAGAAACATAAATTTTAATTAAAATAATTTAATTTACACATGATTCATTGAAAATCATTTGATGTGTTCTCTGTTGCAGAATTACGAGTTACACGGTGTGTTCATACAATTACACGCCACGTACTTTGGTCTCACCTATAATAATACATGTGTTTGACTCACATGGAATTCTTGTCTCAATGTTTTCTATGCATGATTTGGAATGAGATATATGGTGTGTATATGAGTTACACACTATTTAATTCATTTTATTACATCTGTTCTATGAAACCAGGAAATCGATGTATGACTTGAATGTAAAATCACATATTACATGACATGTGTAGCCAACTACACACTGTGTACTTCATGAGATATTGTATCTCTCGACTAGAAATCAATATGCATCATGTGTATTATTGTCTTTGTGATGTTTTTTTTTATTTTTTTTGGAAACAGTGGTCTTATGGACGTCTCTTGGGTTGTCCAATTGTGAGGGTTTCACACAACCAAAAAAAAGTGTGTTATTTAAAAATTCAAAAAATAGATTTTGAGTGAGTGAATTAATTACACACCGTGTAATTTAACCACACGACTTATGTGATTTAGCTGGGGACAAATCATATGGGGTTACATGTTGTGTACATCATCTGCATATAGTATAATACCTAACTCACCATGTTCCAACTAGTGGTTAATACATGGTGTGTACTTTTTAGTTACACGCTGTGTAACCATATAATTCATTCATCTTTCTCGATGCCTTTAGATGAGATCTTAGAATGTTATTTATCTATTCATGGATTTTTCTAGGTTGTATAAATCTAAACAATCATGTTATATTGAATTTCAGATTGTAAAAATAAAACTAGAAATGAATATTAACAAAACAAATGTATAAATCTATCAAATAATAATAAATAATTATAAATTAATATGCGACCACTCTAATATAAATTTAAGGTTCTACGACCTAATGGAATAATTCATAATTATGCCCAATTTTTTTTTTCATAAATTTATTTAGAAAAAATACTAAAAACCTGATGAAGCATCCTTTTAATAAATAAAATATGACTATCAGTATAATTAAAGATATATAATGTCAATTAAAAATTAACTTGCATTAATAGTAAATTATAATCAATAATATCAATAATTTTCCCCATTTTAGTAAAATAGATAACTTGTTCCTAACCCATCTAGATAATAATGGTGATGGTTAAATAATACATAGTCAACTTGACAATAATCATCCATATTAGAATAAGAAAACCCGAAACACCAATCATTTTCCCTATATCAATAGAATAGAATTATTTTTAGGTGAACATAATCCAATATAAATTATGTAAAAATTCTATGCTCAAAATATATATAGAAATGAGTATATAGTTATGTAAATACTAGAATAACATGATCATTAGTCGTCTAGGGAAAGAAGGTGGATGGTTGCAAAAGAATATGACCCCAGAAGTGAGGAATATTTTTAAAGGGTTTATGTGCTAAGAATAAATATCACTATAAATTAATGTGAGAATAATACATAATATAACCAATGTTTAATAATGTACCCAACCTTTATGAAATAAGTTCAAGAGAATGATCATAGCTCAATTATAGAAATTTGAGTTACCAAAAATTCTTACTAATTGGGAAACAAATGAATCAATGATCACTTGAATAAGGGAACACTATTTGAATTTTAAATCCAATAAAATACAATTAATATGATAAATATATATCCATGTGTAGTGAATACACCATAAAAAGAAAATATTGTGCACAAAATGTATTATGTCTCAAAGAATCATAATTGAGACTAGGAAAACCCTTACGACTTTAAAAAATTTCGAATAAAAACCCCTTGAAATAGAGGGATTGTAATTTTACTTAAAATTCCATTATTTAAATATAATTAATAATATGAAATCTAAAATAGGTAGTACATACACCACATAAATGAAATTTGGTGCATAATACCAAACATATATCGAAGAGAGGAATTTGAGACGAAAACCCTTACCTCAGTCCCGATCCATTCCTCACTTGCACAAAATGTCCCAAATAATTAAATTAAGTCAATTAAATAGATACCAAAGAACCTTATTCAAAACTATAACCATTTATACTCCTCATTTATAATCATTATATACATATTAGCTAGTTTTTACTTATTTTTAACACTGGGCATAAGTAATCTTTATCACTTAGAACTAGTTTCATAAAAGTCATGTTGGTACCTATTATTTTTACAAATTACATCATTATTTGATCATATAAGGAACCGAAATAGATGTTCCAAGATAGTTTATAAAGCTATAATTTCATTTCATGACAGTTTTGGTTAGAAACCATGAAGTTGAAATCGGCGATTATCATGTTTCAATGATTCTTAACGAACGAAATGTGTTTTCTTAATTAATGAGTTAAATGTTGATATAAACCTAGAAGAACAAAAATAAATTATTATTTATATATTTATATCATATTAATCCAGTAAATAACTTTTACAATCTATCCCTCGAGGCCCATGCCATGACTACCCCAAGCCCGCCTCCCATCGGCCAGTGGCTGACGACTAACACTGTGTAGGAATATCCAAAAAAAATGGGAGAAATTTTACTAAGTACCTGTACACACACACAAAACTCCAAACCATATATACAGGAAGGTGAATACTCTATGTAAACAAACACAAGGTATGACAGTAGAAAAATGAAGGTAACCAGGGCCGGAATACAAGCCCAACTAAAACAGAAAATTAAAAGTAAAAGTGTCTGGAACTCCTTTATAGAAAACTCTACTTGAAGGGTAGGTACATAAACAATTGTCTAAAGTCTTAGAAGCACATCTCATCTTTTGGGTCAATCTAATAACCACATGGCCCCATTCCACTAAGGACTTCATCAAATTATTGATCGACTACACAAGACATGACACGTACGGGGGAATCCCGTACAAGGGTGAGTAAAACAATACTCAGTAGGGACCCCAAACCACAAAGGTATACCACACAAAAATAAAAAAAGCATACTACCAAAGATGTGCATGAAGTTTAGCCTCTAATAAGTACAACCAAGAGATTCACTAGAGTTATCTCACACAAGTATAAATCTATAGTATGAAAAACAAGACTATCAGTCGTAAATGATGAACAACTTCTACTATTGAGACACTCATCCCTGGTGAGTCACTCAGGTCTACTGGGGAACCTTGACCTGCTCATCACCTAGGCTTGTTGGGGAACATAGATTTTCTATTTCCTTAGGCCTACTGAGGCACCTAGAACCGCTCGTCACTTAGGCCTCCAAGGAAACCTAGACCCACTTGTCACTTAGGCATGCTGGGGAACCTAAAACCCCTCGTCATTGTCTTCTCATCACATCCAGCCACAAGATTCCCTCTCGTAGTGTGCTTGATTCTAGGAGAATATACTACTAGATCCATCGATCATATCTCAACTACCAAAAAACCCACATAGATTATATCAAAAGGACCTCCTCATTGTGAGGGTCCTAACACCTCAAATAGAGCATCAATCAGAGTCACAGTTTGGAAGTTATGAGGCTTTTTAGTGAAAAGGGGATGGTTGGGTCTACGCCTGGTTTGACCCAACCTGACCTAGCTCGACCTGATTCGGGAGACTCAACATGGTCGGGTTTGGGCTGACTTGATCAAGATTGGACCAAGGGCCAACTAAAACCATCCAGTTGGGCCATGGGTCCTGCCCACCAAACGGTCTGGTCTCCGTCTAACCCAGCCCACGTTGTTGGGCCGGTATTTTCCTAGCCAGGACACTCAGTGGCCCTGTCCTCCCCTTAGACCCGACACGTACTGGTGGGATGGTTCTGTCTAGATGGGATGTGGTGAGTGTCGCATATTTCCGTGCTATGTGGGCTGCCGCATATCAGCCCCACAAAATTTTTGTGGGGTCCTGCCATAGTCCAGCTAGACTGCGGTCCTTTAGCACATGACGCGGCCAGAAGCCACGTCCGCCCACAATACCATTGGCCGTCTGCCTGCGGCCTCTAAGCACCACTCAAGGCAGATATCGTGGTCCTCTTTCACTGTTGTGGCACGACGCCTTCCATATATGACCGCCGTCGCGTGCTAGCTGGTGCTTCTATAGGCTGGTGCTTCTATAAGGCACTGGACTCGCTCCAGTGGTCCGTTTTCTGATTCAAAAGTCCCGCTGTGATCCTTAGGTCACTGAATACTCTACCATGTGATCCAATCTGTCCTTCCTTCTATATGAGGGTCTGAACACATTCAGAAGCTCCCAAAAATAATCTGACACGACCACGGGGGTCCGTCGGCAAAGAACATGAGGAGAAAGAGAGACCACAAAGAACACCCAAGGCAACAATTTCAGCCTTTTTCATTGGCCTTAATTCATTTAATTAGTAAAATGGGAAGAACTTAGAACAATCACTACATTGTTATCCTATTTCTTCAATCCCCACAATAGAGTTCCCAAACCCGCAAGAACGAATGACCCGTGGATCAACTTGTTAGTGAGTTGATCTGCCTCCGTTGTTTCTAAGGGAAGAACAGGGAAAGGTAATCACTTAGAAATAAACCCCTATCTGGGTTTTGATCAATTCCTAATGAAGGGTGAATCCTTCGTTCGTCATTGATCAATCCACCAATATCTGATCTGAATCCTTTCATTGAACTGTCTTCATTTTTCATTCGTCACCACTCATTGTTCACCAATGATTTTCCTCCAAAGATTCAGAGAAAACTCTAGTCTCCTCCCCTGATCTCATATCTCTGTTAATCAACTTAATAGATTAAACACATTTCTGAATTTCTGTTATAATGAGTCACCGTGTCGTTATGCTGTTTCATTTATAAAATGAAACACCTGGCTCAACATTTCATTGCAGCGAAACATTTTTAAATAAAATAAACTTTATGAAGTTTATTTTATTTTTCTTAAAATACCTAAAAATTAAATTTTACCCTCGACCAATGCTGGTTGAGGTTAGGCCCCACATAATGAAAGAAAACCCCCACAAGCTCAATGATACTCTTAGATTTCCAATCCAAATTACCGTTTATGAGTTATTGTATTTGAAAATAAAAGAATTTTATTTAATAATTTTATTTACGGTTACATCCCAAAAACTACTTTCCAAAGTTGACCTGTTCCAGAAAATGTTAGGCTCCGCCTAAGGAAAACTACTCATTACAATATCAATTATGATCTCCTATTTTTAATTAGAGTCACTGTTCATGAGATATAAGTATTTGAAAAAAAATATTTACAGTTATGCCATTTTTGGGTTTTCTCACCAGAGGCCCACACCAACTAAAGTTAAGTCACACATATGGTAAACCTTCCATCCTTAATTCAATGGTGCCCTCAGGTTTTTTATCTATGAACCCATTTAAGAGTTATTCTACTTTTTTAGGAAAACCACTCATGCACTCTATTTAAAAACTTACCATTTTTGTATAGACCATTCCAGGCACACTGGGCCTCGGAATCGTATGCCATCTCAGTGCCTGGTCTCGGAATTTTTCCAGAAATTTCCTAAAAATAAAACCGAGAAAATACGAGTCATTATATTCTCCCCACCTTAAGGATTTACATACCTAAAATCCAAATAATTGGATTCCCAAATAGACGAGGGTACAAGCACGAACCTGAGCCTCCCACTCCCATACACTCTCTTGGAGATTCTTTTGCTGCCCCAGGACATGAACTAGAGGAATTGATGTCCCAATGAGGTTCCTCTTATTTTGATCCCAGATCTCTACCAAAAACTCTGTAAAAGTTTCCCCGCCGTCAACATCCATCTCACCACAGTCAATGACGTGTGATAGGATGTGTACATATATCCTCAGCTAGGATACGTGGAAGGTTTCGTGCACCTCCTACAACTGAAGAGGTAGATCCAAGTGGTATTCCACCTCACCCACTCTATGCAGTATCAGAAAAGGTATGATGAACCTCAAATATAACTTTCTGCCCCATCCAAATCTTCGTATCCCACATCGAGGTGAGACCTAAAGAAAAACATGGTCTCCCTCCTCGAACTCCAAGGGTATCCATCACCGATGAACATAAGACTTATGACAACTCTGTGAAGTCTTCATTAATTCATAGATGGCCTGTACCTTCTCTGTAGTATCCTGCACCAACTATATGCCCTTGAGCGCTGACTCTCCAGGGTCAGTCCAGTAAAGTGGTGACCTCTAGGGTCGCCCGTACAAGGCCTCAAACGGATCCATACTGATGGTGGAGTGGTAGATACTACTGTATGAAAACTCCACCAGAGGTAGGTGATCCTCCCAACTGTAGAAAAAATCAAGGATGTAAGCACATAACATTCCCTCTAGAACCTGAATGGTATGCTCTGTTTGGCCAACTTTTTGTGGGTGGAAAGCTGTGCTCAAGCACATCTGATCTCCAAATGCCTCCTGAAATCCCTTCCACAACTAGGATGAAAAGTGTACACCTTGATCTGAGACTACCATTGATTGGAATCCATAGGGTTGAACTATCTCATGTACATAGAGGCATCCCATGCTTTCTACATGACTCTGTTCTTGAAAAGCTAAGATGTGACCGACATGGTGAGTTGTTCAACGATCACCCAGATGGTACTGTGTCCCTTGGACATACGTGATAATCCCGTCATGAAGTTCATCGATATCCTTTCTCACACCCTTCTTGGCACCCAAAGTAAGAAAGGAGAAACCCTTTCCAAGAACAGGGGCTCGACACAGTGTATTGAAAAACCATGAAACTGATTAAACAAGCACTTAGCTTTTATATCAATAGGTAAGCCCAGATATAACCTATTACGTCATCCTTGGTGTCTGCCTTGACATCCACATGCATATCTGATGCATCTCTTCAATCTAGAAGTCCACTGATACTACTGTGCATCCTCTGAAAGGAATGACATGCTCCCCACCCATCAAATATCCATTAGGGGTATTCCTTGTGGACAACTGAGCACTTAAAGATTCACAATCGGTATCATCGAGCTGTTTCCCTTGACTCACTTTAAGAGTGGAGGGGATAACAACCACCGATTTGAGGTAAGTTTTATCATCTCTATCCATGAAGTATAACTGTAACAAGGACAAAGGCACCATTTACTCATTTAGAAACTACAAACTGGATCTTCTGATGAGAGCATCTGCTACCATGTTTCCCCTACCAAGATTATAGACTAATTCAAAGTCATAGTCCTGGAGGAACTTTATCCATCGTATCTATATGAAGTTCAAATCCTTCTAAGTGAATATATACTTGAGACTCTTATGGTTAGAGTAGATGGTAAACCATTATCCCATAAGGTAGTGTCGCCACATCTTTAATGTGAAGACTACCACTTCCAACTTAAGGTCGTGGGTTGCATAGTTCTTCTCATGTGGTTTCAACTAACAAGAACCATATCACTCCCTTCAACTGATCCGAGACATCACATATCCTTGGTAGTAGATACTTATTCTTCAAGGTCACCTGATTCAGGCATCAGAAGCCCACACATAACCATAGGCTTCCGCTTTCCTTCTTGGAAAACAATACCGGGGCTTCACATGGTGAAATACTGGGTCTCTCAAAGCCCTTCCTATGCAAGTCCTCAAATTGTACCCACAATTCATGAAGCTTTATGTGATCCATCTGATATACCAGTGTAGATATCAGTTTCGTCTCTAGGTATAGGTTAATGCAGAAGTCTACCTTCTTGTTAGGAGGTAGTCCTGAAGCATCTTCTGGAAATCTTTCCTCGTACTCATACACCATTGCAAGAAACTGAGGACTTGTCTCGTCCACCTCACCAAGGATCATGATAGAAAACTGAAGAGTGATTAGAAACATACTATTATGTGTGATTCCATCCCTTGCTACCGGGGTTTCCTTTTCTACTGACCAAGGAAAACCCAATTCCATCACTGCGGTCATATTGCATCATTTTTCCTAAAACAGTCAATCTGAGCATGAACTGTGGATGACCGGTCCATACCCAAACAAACATCGTAAGGCCTCGACGCTGCCACCAATAGGTTCCAATAAAAACTCTCACCTCAAGGGTCATATCACACCATCGACAAAAGTGTGATTATCGAGTCTCCTCCCATATGTATCTCTTGACGTCAAGGTCAAGTCAACGATTTAAACAAAAACTCTAGGTCTTGAACAAGATTCATGACAAGAAGTAATGATTAGAACCTATGTATATTAATATGGTAGCTATGAGTAGACACAGACCATACCTCAAATAATTCTTGGAGTGCTTGGGTCATATTCCTTGACCGCATGCAGCTACCCCCTTACCCTGTCCTCAAGCTCCCTGAGCCTAGTGTGGACCATATTGGGGTGGTGGTTGTAACATGTCAAAATGTATACCACCTTCTGATGATCCCCCAGCTCCTCTGCCACATCTTTTTCCCTATAGATTCATCTATTCAAGTCACTATCTCAGCCTCAGTGTACCATCAACCATTTCACTATCAACACCCTGACAGGCTGGACAATCTCTTGAGAGATTCCCTTGGTCATCTCATGAAAAGAATTACCTCACTCTAGGATGATTGGGCGCACCCTATTATACCTAATCTATAGATACTCTATCTTGGGACCTCCTCTCAGAACATCTCACATGTCCAAGTCTCTAAGACTGATGTCAGATTCCTGCTTCTGAGGTCTCTGCTTCTACTTTCCCACTACTGACACCCACTGGTAGTATCCGCTCAGCCAAGGGAATTTCAACCACAAAGGTTCTCTACTGCACCCTAACATAAGTAAGAGTGGAAAGAGTAATAGAAATGACTTAGATGTCCCTAAAATCACCTCGCTCGGAGGTCTGATCCTTAAAGAACTGGTTGAATCGTATTCATCGAGTACCTGGAAAGGCCAGTACACCTCGATGAATACTCAAATACCGACATATCATCCTACCGAAGCTATAGAAGATCTTGGGAATGCATAACCCTTAGATTTTATGGAGAGATACACTTATCTGAGAGAGGTTCTAAAGATCTGTCAATGGAAGAGTCACTTCATCATAATATTGGGTAATCTAAACCCCTCCATCGCCCTACTAAGCCACATAGAAGGATCACTTCCAGGACCGTCATCTGATCTAATGGTGTCCTGACTAGATGGAAAACTTGGTCACCACCTCAAGCTAGTCCTTAGCTACCTATGATTCAGGATCACCTCAAAACCTGAAGGGTCTCTATCACTAAAACTTTTAATGTTCACTCAGCCCACACATCTCATTCGCAGGTACTACGAGTACCATGTGCTACTCCACAGGTGGTGGTATAACTTGTACACCACCCAGTGGTTCTATCTCTGGTACGAAGCCCTGTACCCATCTCGTCACCCCACAAATGATCCTCATGATCATGCGGTGGAATCCTATCTGGTTGTCTACATAGAAGAGTCTTGAAACAAAACAAGATGTACCACAATCAATAGATTATACCTGGTGAGCTGACCCAAGAAGGAAATGGAAAACTCAAACCATTCCTGTACGATGGACATACCATCATTTTTCTATGAAACTAGTGTTTTCATGTACCAAGTCAAAAAGTAGGGTTCAGGGTCCTCGTGTATGGATACATCAACCGCCACACCAACACTGGATTCCCTAGCCAAAAATCCATACTCAAAACACTTAAAAATGTTTCCCCAAACCCAACTCATAGACTCTAGGTACTTAAGTTAGAAAAAACCTCCTCGGATACCACTCTATCACGACTCGTCCCCCAGGGCTCGTTCCGTGACTACCGCAATCCCACCTCCCATAAACTAGGGGCTGGCGACTAGTGCTGATTAGGCATATCCCAAGAAAATGGGAGGCATTTGCCTAAGTACCTGTACACACACACACAACTCGAAGACACAAATTCCAGAAGGTGAATACACTAAGTAAAGAAAAACATGGTATGGAAGTAGAAAAATGAAGGTTAAAGGGGCCATAATACAAGACCAACTGAAACAGAAAAGTAAAAGTACAACTCTCTGGAACTCCACCATAGAAAACCCTACCTAAAGGGTAGATATAGAAACAACCGTCTGAAGCTACAGAAGCACATATCGTCTATCAGGTCACTCTAATAACCACCTGGCCCTGATCCACCAAGGACACCATCAAAGCATCAATCATCTACACAAGACACAGCACATGCGGGCAAATATCGTATAGGGGTGAGTAAAACAATACTCAGTAGGGACCCCAAACCACAAAGGTATACCACAAAGCAATATAAAAAGAAGACTACCAAATAGGTACACGAAGTGTAGCCTCTAAGAAGTACAGTCAACAGAGTCACTAGAGTCATCCCACATAGGTATAAATATAAAGTATGAAAAATAGGACTATCGTTCATAAATGATGAACAATTTGTACTGTCCAGACACTCATCCCTGATGAGTCACTTTGGCCTGTTGGAACACGTATACCCACTCGTCACCTAGGCCTGGTGAGTCCCCTATACCTGCTCATCACTTAGGACTGCAGGAGAATTTAGACCTGATCGTCACTTAGGCCTACTGAGGCACCTAGACCTGCTTGTCACTTAGGCCTACTAGGAAACCTAGACCCACTGGTCACTATCTTCTCTTCATATCCATCCATAGGATTCTCGCTTATAGCACGCTTGATTCTGGGAGAATCTACTCCTCAAGCCATAAATTGTATATTAACTCCCATGAAAACCCACTTAGAGTATATCTAAAGAACCGTCTCTTCCTGAGGAACCCAATGCTATAAACGAATCATCAATAAAACCTAATGTTTGGACGTTATGAGGTTTTTAGTGAAAAGGGGCGGGTTGGTTTTGGGCCCAGTTTTACCGACCCGACTTGACCCAGTCGGACCTAGTCTGGCCAGACCCATTGGGCCTGCTAGACCCGGCCGACGCTGGCGGGCCAGTTTTCACCCAGCTGGGCTGCTCAGCGGTCCGGTCCTCCCCTTCAAGCTGATCCTCCCCTTCGTCCTGGCCCGCACTGGCGGGGCGATTCTTTCCAGCTGGGACGCAGCGAGTGTCTCATATGTCGGAGCCATGCATGCCACCACGTCTAATGAAGTGATTCATCGCATAGCCACCCCATGACTTTGTCGCAGGGTCCTACCGCGGTCCAACTGGACCATGGCCCTTCACCGCGGGTTACAAATGGAATCTGTGTCCACCCACACCACCACCAGACATTGATCACCACCCATGGAGGATGCCGCGAGCCTCCTTCACCATCTCGGCGCGCCGCCTGGTACTTCCACGGGCCACAAAACTCATTCCAGTGGTCCGTTTACTGATCTGGAAGTCCCGTTGTGATCCTCGGGTCACCGCCTCTATTGTAGTTTTCTCCAAGCCGTCTTTCCATCGATCCAGGTGTCTGGCCATGTCTGGAACCTACCGAAAAGAATCCGACTTGATCATGGGGGTCCGTTAGTGAAGAACGTGAGGAGGAAGAGATATTACAAAGAACACCCAATGCAACAAACATCTACCACTTTTGTTGGCCTTTTTTTGTTGCATTAGTAAAAGGAGAAGAACTTCAAACAATCACTACATTATAATACCCTTTCTTCAATCCCCATAATAGAGTTCCCTAACCCACAAGAACTATTGACCCATAGATCAACTTGTTAGTGAGTTGATCCATATTCTTCATTTATAAGGGAGGAACAGGGAAAGGTAATCACTTAGAAATAAACCCCTACCTGGGTTTGGATCAATCACCGATGAATGGTACATCCTGTTTTTTTCATTCATTAATCTACCAATGTCTGATCCGAATCTGTTCATTGATCCATCATTGTTCATCATTCATCACCACTTGTCGTCCATTAACGAATTTTCTCCAAGGCTTCAGAGAAACCTCCAGGCTCCTCCACTGATCTCATGTCCCTGTTAATCAACTTAATGGAGGAAACATGTTTCAATGTTTTTGTTACGTCGAGTCACCGCACCGTTATGCCATTTCATTTATGAAATAAAAAAGCTGTCTCGACGTTGTGTTACAGTGAAACATTTTTGAATAAAATAAACTTTCCCAAGTTTATTTTAATATTATTTAAAACACCCAAAAATTAGCTTTTAACCTCGACCTACACCGATCGAGGTTAGGTCCCGCATAAGGAAGGCACTACCTCATGAGATTAATGGTACTATATGATTTCTAATCTGAGTTACCTTTTATGAGTTATAGGATTTGAAAATAAAACAACTTTATTTAATTATTTTATTTACGATTACGTACCAAAAACTACTTTCCACAGTTGACCTGTTCCGGCCAGTGTTAGGCTCCGAATAAGGATAACACCACATTAAAAACTTAACGGTGGTCTCATATTTTCAATTCAAGTCACCATTCATGAGTTATAAGGATTTGAAAAATAAAATAATTTTATTTACGGTTATGCCATTTTCAGTTTTTCTCATTGGAGGCCCACACTGACTAAAGTTACATCGCACCTAGTGTAAACCCGCCATACTGAAATCAATGGTTCCCTTGGATTTATGATCCAAGCCACCATTTAATTGTTATTCCAATTTTTCAGGAAACCACTAACGATCGCTATTTAAAAACCTAACATTTTTTGACAGACCATTTCGGGCACACCGGGCCTCAGAATCACTTATCGTCTAAGTTCTTGGTCTTGTAATTTTTCTAGAAATATTCTAAAAATAAAAACAAGAAAATCCAAGTCACTAAAATAACTTATCACATTCATCCATGTCATAAATTTATAGTATTTTTCAATTAGGTGGTTAAACCGACCGAAACATAAACCTACCATGATTAATGGATGATTATGAGATGGTTTAGTTGTAATATCAATATACCAAAAGAATAATGATCTCATTTAGTCTTTATTATTATTATATATCATAATTTTAAAAAATTATAAATATAATATAATTTATATAAAGTCATTACATAGAAAGAAGGGGTCATTTTCCTATTAGTTCACTCATTTTTAATGATTGAATCAATGATAATAATTTGTTGACCATGTCATTAATAGGTTCTAAAATTTATCATAAAATAACCTTAAGGATATCATAAAAATCATATTTATCCATTAATTCCATCCTCATTACCATCCATGTAATATGGTGATGATAAGAAAAATGAAAATCAATCGTTCCATGGAGGCAGTAATCCACAGGTACACATAGATGATGATTTTGTTTTCCATAGAATGAGAAAAGGGGTAATTTTGATTATTGTTTCATAATAATAAACATTATATAGATATCATAATTTTTTATTAAATCCTTATTTTATACTATCCTTTTAACACGATGAAGGAAAATAAAATACATTGCGTTGTGGAGGTGGTAGTTCACACAACACAAAAATTACGATTTCATTTTTCTTAATAGAAAAGGGAAAGGGTGATTAATGATTATTCAGATAACATAATAAAATTAATTATATAAAAAATAATTATTTAATTATATAGGTATTTTAAAATTATAATTGAATAAAAATAAAAAATAAATAAGTTAAGGAAAAATGATTACTCAGGTTTAGTACTTTGAGATTTCTTTGGAAGATACCTTGGAAATAGATGAAATTGTTTAATCTCTTATGACCAGAAGCTCATGAGAATGAAATATTATTATAGGGGAAGGAAAAAGGTTTTGGTTTCATGAGTAAACCTAATTTTAAGAGTTTTTTGAAGGTGTGGTGGGTGGCCCCTTTTATAAGTGATGAGAATGAAATTTTTAAAAATATTTCAACTTAATATAAAGGGATCTCATGTTAAGCATGTCAAGTGGATCTAAAATTGATAAATAATGGACTGGGGAAGATATAAGGTCTATAAAATCCTCATAAACTTAATTATAGATATATGTTTATGATATTTCATTCCCTTTATCCCTTGAATTATTACTTTTACCATTTTATATTTTACCTAAGTAACTAGTTTTTACCTAAGGTAATTTAATCTTTATGCCTAAAAATAAAGTGATAATTATTAGATAATTTGGACCCACTAATTTTAAATTTAAAATAAAATTCATTTGGTTCTATTTATAAAAGGTATAACAATTATTTTTAAAATAAAAATCTATAATGTATTAATTTTTTTTTGGAAAATATAACTTATGTTCTAAAATATTAAATACGGGTTTATAAATTAAATCCAACCATTTTAATATTATATAAACTTATAAAATACATATTTGGTATTATAAAAATGTTTCATGAATTTAGAATTCATACTCATATACTAATAGTATCATAAACTTCATATTATTTGTAAAAATAGTATTTTTCACTATTCACCTAAAAATTATTCTTTTTAGAAATATCAAAAAAAATTATCTTTAGAAAATATTACAATGATGAGTATATATTTTTTTTCATTTTTTTAAATTAAAATTAAAATTTTTAGTAATTTAACTTTTAAATAAAAAGGAGAGATATAATGAAAAACATTTTTATAGGAACATAGATTTTTAAGAATATTAACCATTCACATTCATATTTACTAATATATAATTACTAAATTAGCATTAATTTGTTTTATTGTTAAATATATTTCACCATCATTAATCACATGTTTCTTGAAATCTAATGAATAATTTATAGAAAGCTAATATTTAGAAAAAAATAAAATTCTAAGCATAAAATAAACATATTATCCAGTTTATCTATACCAATGGAATTTCATTTATATTAAAAGTATCATTTATTTTATTTATCTAAATATTTCATAAAGTGGTTACTCATATTCACTCATGATAATTTAATTACTAGGGTTTAATTAACTAAACATATCACAGTTTCATTTAAGTTTGGTGTTGCATGTGGAGAAAGTTATCAAACTCATTGAATTATTTAAAGGTAATCATATATTAAAATATTGAGTATTTACAAGTCAAAATAATTTTTTTTACCATCTTAATTAATATGAAATGATGTACTTTATAAGGTAAATGATTTAATAAAAAAAATTCAAAAATTTCATTAAAAACATTTCAACAGTGGGTCAGAGAAAGAGATCAATTTTATTTCAAACTGACTTACTGAAAGTGTTTATATTCAAATCATTTTATAGATATCAGGAATAGAGAATAAAATAAATGTGATGGAATAATAGTTATGTTACTAAATGAAAATATTAATACCAAATATAGAATCAAAGAAATGTTAAACATGATTGAAATGGTAATCATAGAATAATTGGTGTGAATTAATAGGGGAATGTGAACTTTTCTTCTGCCAATGGAAAATACTATTTATTGGGATTTTTTTTCACCTTTTAAAGTTTTTCAGTGTTTCAATATTTCTATAGGGGTATTTATAAAATATAAAGAGTGATTTATCAATGAAATAAAGTTAAAAAGATTAAAATCACATGACTATTATATTTTGATTCATGATTTTTTCCCATGTAAATTTAATTTATATTTCTATAAAATGTTCAACACACCAAGAATAAGCTATTTTTCTCTTCCAAATCAATATCTAAAAAAGATATTTTCACATTTAAGTTTTCAACCATGGAAAAATAAATTACTATCACTTTTTGTGAACTATATATGTTATTTCGACCATCGTTATATAATATTATATTTCATTCTATTGTTCATTTAGTAAGGTAGATCTATTTTTTTGGTCTCATTCATTTCATAAGGATGTAACCTATTGAATTATATATGAATATATTGAATGGATATGTGAAAAATTGACTCTGTATAGAAGGTTGTATTGTGAATCAGTATATTTTGGAAGAATTTATTAAAACAAAATCTTTGGTGGTGGTATAAAAAATATATATACATTGCAGATAGTATTTCTCTTCCAAAATATCTCCATGATGGGTGCATCAAAGGTGAGGTATTTGTAGGAAGAGATATTGTTACAATATACTTCATAAAACATATACAAAAAAAGTCACGTGTAGAGGTTATAATTATTAGAATACAGTGGATAAATATTATATGTACAACATGGATGATTATAGATATAGATAATCAAGGAATTATACAATGTTTTTTTATTAATATAAGATTTACATTTACCAATTTTTTAGTACTATGGTTTCACTATAAAAAAACTATAAAATTAAGAGTTGTCCTTTCTCAATGATTTTCAAAATCACTAAGAAATTTCACTTTTCCTCCACTCACACAATATCTAAAAACTTTTAAAATTGCTTTGTGAACTTTTATTTACTTATTCAAATCAATATTAAATTCATGGTTTGAAATTAACAACTTTTTTATTTAGTGGTGATTTTTTAATGAAAATTATATAGTGTTTTCAGTTTTTATTTTTTCTTCATGATTTTTCTATGGTGTTTTTCATCCTAATAAATCATATGTATATTATAGACACAAAAAATGTAGTGACCTCAACCCTAGTAACCTAGATCTGGAAATAGATTTATTAAATTAGCTTAAGATACAAGGAATTGCATCATAAAGGACCAAATAGTTTATTAGTATTGGTAAACTATATACATACCTAAGTCTTACATTATATTTGAATACAAAAATTACAAAACATTTTTTTTTGAGAATAACATTATTCTCTCTAGAATATAGTTACATATCAAACATAGTAAAATTCATGGATTCATGAGAAAGGGAAAAAATAAGTGTGGGAAATAATTTTCAGTAATGGTTAAGTAAAATAGAATATATCATGAATCAACAAGCATAATTAACATGGCAAGGTAAATAACCGAGTATGTAAGCCATTTAAATAACCGAATTAGGAAAAATATATATGGAAAGTCAAATAAATGAGCAAAAATTCCATTTAAATTACTGGATAAGGTATAATCAATATGTAAAGGTAAATAAATAAGCACAAATTCCATTTAAATAACTAGATAAGGCATAATAAATATGGCAAGGTAAATAACTTAAAATACATTCCATTTCATCAATAAACTAAAAATAAAATGCGTCTGAAGATAATATCATCATAAAAATCACATGGATAATAATAATTGAATTATTAATGAAGATAATTATTAATTATTAGACATCATTTATTAGGCACATGATACCTCTACCATCAAGACCTTTCACAAGATGATTCAAAACTGGTGGGTACAAACTGATCTGGTTTGACCAACTATATCTATACTATCAAGATTTTTCACAAGAAAGTTTAAAAATAAAAGGTATAAAATCATAGGGCTTAGAAAAATAATTTTGTCTAATGAGACATATTTACACATTTATGGGATATATAAATTCTAGGACCCACCCATAACTGTATATCCAAATCATTCCTTATATACTGAATAATAAATTTAATTCATGAATTAATGCGCCTTATCATAAAATATCCATATTGAGTAAAGTATTTAAATTATAAATATTTACCCATTAAATGAAATAACTTTAAAATAAAAACACTATATGTATGAATGAGATAAGTTTTAATAAATAAACATATCCATGATGAATAATGAGGGTATTTTTTGGAAAATTTAATGTATAATGATCGTAGGAAAGTGAATATTTTAAGGGAATGTTAATGACTACAAAATAAACCAAGAAAGTGAATTTCAAAAATTTACTTGGTTGTAATGATAAAAAACTATCCATAGAAATAATAAGGATGGTATCAATACAAAAAATACCCATTGGATTAAGAATAAAGGGTTGTTGTCATTGATTAAAATAAATACAACAACAATATCTTTAAAAACGGTTTTGAGGATAATTTTATTTTCTTTTTGAAAATCAATTTTTAAGACTTAAAACATTTTCAAAATAATTTTCTTTCGAAATAAAATTGAAAACTTATAAATTAATCTTTAAAAAAATTTGAGTTCATAATGGTAGAAAATTCATTACTTGTCATACATGTTAAAATAAAGATTCCTTTCACATTTTGGGTAAAATCCAAACAAGGATTATTTTGAAAATGAATTAAGATTATTTTGAATTTTTTTTAAAATAAATAATGGTTAAAAATTTCTTTAATAAATCATTTTTAAGGTTTAAAAATATTTTTGAAAACATTTTTAGGAAACAGGGTTTTGTAATAAAAACTAATTTTTGATTTAAGAGAGAAATGAAGTCATATTTTATTAAAAACATTTTCTAAATTAATTTAAGAAACAAAGAGTATAAAAATGGAAATATTACTTGAAAATATAATGAATAAGTATTGAAGAAGAAAATTAGATGGGTTTATTAAGAAATGGTCAAGTAATTTCATTAAACTGATATTTAAGAATAAATAATATTTATTTGAATAAGATTGTGAAATAAACCCTTAAAATGATCATAAAGTTGATGTGAGAATTAATAAATGAATTTATTATATGGATCAATTGTAAATAAAAATTAAAAAAGTGGACATAAAAAATAAGATAATAAAAAAAAAATTACACACATAATATTATCATGACATAATAAATGAAGTAGAAGTTTAACCCAATAGGTAGATATTGAGTTAAGAA
Source organism: Viscum album (assembly GCA_963277665.1). NCBI lineage: Eukaryota > Viridiplantae > Streptophyta > Magnoliopsida > Santalales > Viscaceae > Viscum > Viscum album. The sequence goes on along the minus strand of OY728147.1, from coordinate 137,969,959 downwards.
ATCCCTTACCACTTGGTAATATTCAAGACAAATCCACTTGGATGAAATAATTCAAATTGAAAAATAAAATAACATGAATTATTATGTATCTATGATATTACTTATTAATATTTTAGTGAATACACTATATAAAATTAATTATATGTATAACATTACAATATGTCTCACTAAAATTAAATTGAGATGAAATCCCTTACCTCACACTTCATTTTGATTGAATGTTCTTGACCTCATTTATAATTGTTTTAAACATTTAATTAACTTATAAAAGAACCATATTAATATTTATAAGATCATATATGATCCTTTTATAACATATTATCCCCCTTTCATTAATAATATTTCATTATTTTTATTGTTTCGTGTATTAATTGCCTTATTTTCTTAGGTATGTTTTGTCATTAAAGATCCAGTTATTGCACATATTACATAGATTAATAATATACAGAATAAAAAACATGAAATAATTATCTTATTTATACATAAATTATACCTTTAAACCAATCATTAAAGATATGTTTTAGTAATTAAGTACATTATGATCATGAAGATAGTAGGCCTTATGTACATATGAGTAACATTTCCATTTTTCAAGAATCATTATGGAAAAGAGGTAAAATATATTTTAACTTTACATAATGATCATAATATCATATTATTTATTTAAATATATTTATATATACTGTTCATGTGGTGGAGTGATGAAATGAGAGTCACATTGTTTCGTGAAGGTGGTAGTCTATAAGTACACGAATGACGTTATCATCTTTCATTCAGTGAAATGGTAAGAAATAAAATGATATATATTATATTTTAAGAATGATTAATATGTAATTAATATATTAATTATGTCATTTATATCACATATAATCATTAACATTATCCTTATCCCCTTCCATGTAATGTGTTAGTGAAAGAAAAATCACATCGCTTGATGAGGCGGTAGTCCACCATACACATGAGTGACGTTATTATCTTTCATACAGAATGGAATGTAATAAGGTATATATGATATAATGACTCAAGAAATATATTTATGTTATAAATATAATATATATACTTTATATCCATCATCATATCCAACCATGATTGGTAGTAATGGAAAAACTAATGACCACGGTTCGCGAGATGACAGTCTTTCGTACACATGAATTATGATTTCATAACCCATTTGATGGAAGTGGGGGTGGTTGCAAGTCATTTACTTTTTATAAAAAACCCCAATATATATTATATACTTATTTTATTATATCATTATGTTTTAATAATAATTTAATGAGGTGGAGAAAGAAATAAAATAAATACGCTCAGTGAAGAACGTTTCTTGTTCTTTGAGTATCCTAATTAGGTTTGAAATAAAGCCTTCCTAAGTCAGATTTATGCCTAAGATAATGATTTTAGTATGAGGTTAGGGAATTTGGGAAGTTATTTTGGTTGGTATTTTCTAAACCAAATAGTTTGAATATATGAATAATAGAGGAGAGGGGGTGTCCTTTTATAAGTGAGGTGAGTGGAACACTTGTAATTTTTTGAAAAGATTCAATCATACCAAAATTTTTTACATTAAAAAAGATTAAAAATAAAAAATTATAGAACCTAGAAGATATAATGTCTAAATATGGATATAAAATGAGTGTTTAAAAAATTTTTAGGTCATGTTAACCCCTATCTTCTTAGTTTAACCCCCGGTAAATCCATTTTTACCATAACCATGGTAATTCATTTATACTGTTTTAACTATTCAATTTGGTTAAAAATTAATTTGACCTTATTATATATTATAAATTATGATTATTATAGTTATATAATTTATTTTTAGAAATTAAATTCCTAGATGTGGTAAAATTTAACTTAAAATTAATCTTGCAGATGTGATGAGAAAACCGATTTTTAAAGAGAAAATGTTCAGAAGTTTACAATGTTTTTATATCAAAATAAATATAAAAATGATTTAAATGAACTAAATTATATTAATTTAATTATAATTAAAATAATTTTACTTTAAAATCAATTACTAATATAATTTAACATTATAATTGTTTTTAAACAAAAAGGCAGTTTTCAAATAAAATTCAGTATTTTTCACTATTCATCAAAAAATGAAATATTTTAGAAAAATCCTAAAAATTAAGTATAAGATAATTTTGGTATTTTCATTTAAAAAAATGAAGTTTATTATTTCAATTATTTTTTTTAAAATTGGTACAAATTATTTTAAATTATGTGCACAAAGCAAGGTTAAACTGTCTTTTAGAAAAATACATATCTTCAGAAAACATTTCTTTTTTTTCTTCTAAATAATTATTATTTTATTTATAATAAATATATAACCATAATTTTCATAATTTATTTATTACTATTTTTAGCTTCCAATTTAACTTCTAGGTTATAACTATTATATTAAATAATAATATTTTAATATTATTTCAAATTTCATTTAAACTCAGTGTCACGTGTAACACAAGATAAACTCAATGTTACGTGTAATAAAATCTAAACTCAGTGGTGCATGTAATGAGAAGTATGTAAGAAATTGAATTTATTTGAAAATAAATATATCATAAAGTCTCTGGGTAGTATATTTTCTTCTAAGATTGTTGTTTCATGTCACATAAACTATTGAATACAATGTTCTTATTTTAAAATTTTTGGGTGTTACATTCTCCCCACCTTAAATAAATTGTGTCCTCACAATTTAAAATTTATCTTGGTAATCAAGGTTTTTATATTTGGAAATACCCTTTTTAAAAAACCCACATTGTAAAAGGGTTAATAAAACATCCTCTTAATAAGACAGATAGGGAAGTACAAAAGGTTATATGAAAAAACTTACAACTAGGTTTATAAATAGGAGAAAATTTGTAGAAAGTAAAGATATTGACATGGAGTAAAAATATAAATAATTATAAAGAATGATATATCTCTTTGATCAAAAGAAGATGAATGATAAATGGAAAGTTAAGGACCTAAGAACCATAAATCTATGATGATTTACAAAACCATCTAATTTATCAGATATGAATGTAATAGGATAAATTTTTTGTTTCAAGATCCTTTTCCTAAAGTTGTTGAATTATTTTACTCTCTAAGAATATAAGGAAATGTACTTAATTGATACCTTTTTATTTCATAAGAATAATTTAATCCTTTAGTTAAGTTTTGATAAATTTATAATTCATCACTTACTCCAAGAAATGAATATCCATTTTTTTTATTCTCACAGCACTAAAATTCAATTTTAATAGATCATAAGATCCACAAAATAATTAAAGTCCTTATGTCTATCTCTATATATTTTTACAAAACTAATATGGTTAGCACAATTTGTCCAATATAAAAAATTAATCTCTAAACCTCAAAAGAAAAACCACTGTTTCATCATTAATATTTATTTTTCAAATAGTTTAACTAAAAATAATGACATATTAACAAGGACATCGTGTAGGCCTATGGTAGGCACTAAACCCTTACCATCCTTCGATCATGGGTTGAAGCCCCAATACCTTGTCAGATGCGATGGTTTATCACCCAATATGTGGTTCGTCCATTTTATAAATTATATTAATATAATTCCTATCACATTCCCAAAAAAATATTAGGTACATCCTTGAAATAAAATAATCATTATATAACCTTTTTAATAATGTTTTTGAAACAAAATTTTACCAAAAGATCTAATAATATTATTTTACTATTACTATAATGCCATTAATGATTATATTAACACTAAAAGTTATCAATACCATTAAACTTATGTATATAGTCATTATTCCTCAAATAACTTTTTTACTAAACCATATACTAAACCAATGGGGTGTATTGTGATAAATTTATCTCAAAACATCCTTAATCTGGGTTGAATCTAATCACATAAAACCTAAAAAGTGGTGTTTAATACTTTTAACGTTTGATAAATCTTAAAATATTTAACCCATGATGGTATCCCTAACTATTAAGTTAATGAATACATATATCCTTCTAAAATTTTACAGAATAATTAAATGTTTCATGATTATTATACCAAAATAATATTTATAAAAAAAGTTTATAATATAATTCCGAAATCCAAAAAAAATACTTCAACTATTTTATTTAAACATATGTCCTTCCTTGGTCTAGGATTTAACTTTTATATGAGGGAATTTACTTAGAAAATTCCCTGGTTCTCCACATTTATGATAAGGAACTATAAATGGATCCCTAGGAAGAGACTTATTTCCTTCCATTTTACTCTTCATTTTCCTTAGAAATTCATTGTTATTATGCCCTTAGTTTTTAAACATAGAATATTTCCCCATTCCATTGAGACACCTTATTTTTAATCTAAGGCACCATTGTTTTAACTTGGGTCATCCATTTTCATCATCTATTAAAATCCTTCATAATAGTTGATAAAATTTTTTTAATGATCCTAAGCATATCACCCAGGAGTAACAAATTAGGTGTGCATTAAGGCATGTTTTTGTGAACTAGGTGATGATTCAGTCATGCCTAATTCACCATTTTTAGAGTTATTACCCCTTGGTACATCTATTCCAGAACCACTTCCACTTTTAGTATCTAGATAGGGATGTATTTCTAGGATAAACCACATAATCTATTCCTTATAAAAAATCAGTATTTTATTATACACATATCCTCAATGTCTATCACAGGGTTATGATCCATAATATATTTTCTTAAATATAGTCCCCAGATGTTTCTACCAAAATTCCTCAAATACCAAATGTAGCGACCCTAACCCCAATATTCCGAAGATGGTTCCTACTTTATTACATTAATATATGATACAAGGAATCACATCTCAAAAGACTGAATAGTTTAGTAGTCTTGTTAAAGTAGATACATACATGACTATTACATTACATTTGAATACATAAATTAAAACACATTTTTTTTGAGAATATCATTATTTCCTCTAGAATATCCTTATATATAATACAAAGTAAAATTTATGGATTCATGATAAAGGAAACAAAATAAGGGTGAGCTCAATTTCTCAATAAGAATTAAGTATAGTGGAATCAATCATGAATCAATAAGAATAATCAACATGGTAAGGTAAATAACTGATCACACGTGCCATTTAAATTACTAGATAAGGTCTAATCAATATGTAAAGGTAAATAACTGAGTACAAATTCCATTTAAATAACTAGATAAGGAATAATATATATTTAAAGATAAATAAAAAAGCACACATACCATTTAAATAAATCAATAATGCATAATCAATATGTCAAGGAAAATAACTTAAAACACATTCTATTTAATCAATAAACTAAAAATGAAATGAATTCAGAGATAATATCATTTTGAAAATATCATGGATAATAATAAATAAATTCTTAATGAAGGTAATTATCAATTATTGGACTTCGTGTGTCAGGAACATGATACCCCTACCATCAAGACCTTTCACAAGATAGTTTAAAACTACTTGGTACAAACTAATCTGGTTCGGCCAAATATATCTCTATTGTCAAGAAATTTTATAAGATATTTTAAAACTAATGGGTACAAACTTATATGGTTTGGAAAACTAATTTCGTCTCTTGATACCTACCAATGTATAGAGGGGATATATAAATTCTAGGCCCCACCTATAATTTCATGTCCAAATTATTTCTCATATATCAAATAATTTATTTAATTCATGAATCAATGTGCCTTGTCATTAGATATATGTATTGAGTAAAGGATATAAATAATCAATATTTCTTTAGTCAATCATATAAATTTCAAGGTAAAACACCTTATTTAGTAATGAGATATGTTTTATGCAATAAATATATCCATGATGAATAATGAGTATAGTTAGGGGAAATTTAATGTCTAATGATCATAGGAAAGTAAATATTTTAGTGGAAAGTTAATGACTAAAAAATGAATCAAGAAAATGAATGTTAATACTTTACTCAGTCAAAATGATCATAAACCATCCATATAAATAATATGGATGGTATAAATACAACTTATACCCATTGGATTAAGAATAAAGTGTTGTTGTCATTGATGAATAGAAATTCCATAAAAATATTTATAAACACGTTCTTGAGGAAAATATTCTTTTCATTTTGATTTTTAAAAATATAATAAATTTTCAAAATAATTTTATTTGGAAATAAAATTTAGAACTTATAAAATAATATTTTAAAAAATTTGAGTTCATGATGTGGTAAAATTCCATACATTCCATACGTGCAAGAACAAATATTTCTTTCACATTTTTAGTAAAATAAAAAAAAACTTTATTTTGAAAATGATGAAGGATTAATTTCAATTTTTTTTTTAAATTTAAAAATGGGTAAAAATTTCTTTAAAAAATTATTTTTAAAGGTTTAAAAAAATTTAAAACATTTTTAGAAAACATGGTTTTGGAAGAGAAACCAATTTTCGACCGAAGTGAGAAATAAAGTCAGATTTTCTTAAAAATAATTTCTCAATTAATTTAAGTACCAAAGAGAGCAAAAATGTTAATATTACTTGAAAATTTTATGAATAACTAGAGTATAATAAAATTAAATTGGTTTATTAAAAAATAGTAAAGTAATTTCCTTCAACTGATATTCAATAATAAATAATCTCAATTAGAATGAGATTGTGAAATAAACCTTTAAAATGATCATAACATCGATATGAGAATTGATAAACGAATTGATTATGTGTATGAACTATAAATAAACTTTAAAAAGTTGAAATAAAACATAAGATAATAAAAGGGAATCACATACATAAACTTATCATGATATAATCAGTGAAGCATAATTTTAACCTAATGAGTGAAAATTGAGTTAAAAAATACATTACTACTTGGTAATATTCAAGAAAAATACACTTGGATGGAATAATTAAAATTAAAACATAAAATACCATGAATTATTAGGTATTAATTATATTACTTATAAAATTTTAAGTATATATAGCATATAAAATAAATTAGGTGCATAACATTACAATATGCCGTAATGAAATGAAATTGAGATGAAATCCATCACCTCACACCTCCTTTTGATTGAATGTTATTTGAACTCATGTATAGTGGTTTTAAAAATGTTATTAACTTAAAAAAGAACCATATTAATATTTTTAATATCATATATTATCCTTTTATAACATCTCATCACCTTTTCATTAATAATCTTTCATTATTTTTATTGATTTGAGTGTAAATTTCATTGTTTTCTTATGTGTGTCTTGTCATTAAAGATCTATTTATTTCAAATATTAAATATTTTAATCATATACATAATAATAATCATTAATAAATTATCATATTTATACATAAATTATACTTTTGAAGCTTATCATGAATGTTGGTTTTGAGAAATGAAGTACGTTATGATCAAGGAGATTATATGACATACATACGCATAAGTAACATTTCCATTTTAAAAGATCATTATAAAAAGGGGTTAAGTAAAATTATATATTTAAAGAATGATAATAATATAATAATATGTTTTTAAATATACTTATATATATCATACATGTGGTGGGGTGATGAAAATAGTGTCACAAGGTTTTGAGAAGGAGACATTCCATATGTACATGTACGACGTTATCATCCCTCATTGAGTGGAAAGGTAAGAAATAAAATGATATATATTATAATTTTAGAATTATTAATATGTAATTAATATCATAATTATTTAATGTATGTCACATATAATAATTGACATTATCCTTATCACATTAAATGTAAAATGTTAGTGAAAGATGAATCACATCGCTTTGCGAGGTGGTAGTCCGCCGTACACACAAGCGATATTATTTTGTATACTATAGAATAAAAATTAATAAGGTATATAAGATATAATGAATATGGAGGAATATTTATTTTATAAATATCATATATATAGTTTATAAACATCATCATACCCGACCATGATAGACATTAATGGAAAAAATAATGACATTGGTTCGCGAGGCGGTAGTTAGCCATACACACAAACGATGATTTCACAACCCATTTGATGAAAGTTTTGGTGGTTTTTGGTCATGTAATTATTATAAAAACATAAAATTATGTTTAATATAATGTGGTTATTATATCATTATGGTTTAATAATAATTTAAGGTGGTGGAGAAAAAAATAAAATAAAGACTCTTGTTAAAGAATGTTACCACTTCTTCGGGTATCCTCCTTAGGTTTATAGTAAATCATTACTAGGTTAGATTTATTCCCAATATAAGGATTAATGGATGAGGGGAGGGATTATTTTAAGTGATTCGGATAGTTTTATTCTGGAAAAAACTGTCACGACCCGCCTTCAACAAAAGGAGGGAAGGGTCAGCAGATTGCCAGACCCTTCTTTCTTTAAGTTGAAGGAGAGATAATGACCCCTGAAACCCGCCCTCAGTAGGTCCTGGAGTGGCGACCAGCACCAAGGGTATAGAATCACACAATAAATGGAAGACATTACCATTTTTCTTTTAATAGGATTGAGAGATAAGATGATAAATCCCACAACAACAAAACTAAATGTGCAAGTATGACTGAAAGTAACCATTGCCACATGCATGTTCAAAGGTAAAAGATACAAGTCAAAAATCACCAAAGATGAAAGAATACTGAGAAAGGAAAACAACAACAACTACCCCAAAGGTCCAGGCTAGTATAGTCCCACACGATCCCTGAAGTCCTCCTAGAAACCGGAAAGCAGTTTTATATACATAGGGTGAGCATACGAGTATACTCAGTAGGGAAAACCAAAGACTCGTGCACAAGTGGGGATATGTACTAAAGTCCCGTGAGAAGTAGACAACCAAAAATATCAAGGAGTTCATACGTACCACTCACCAGACACACTCACTAAATAACGCAAGCAAGTAAAGTATAATAAAATCACATCGATGTTTGGGTACCCCGCGCCACTTTCCCACTGATTATAGATTTCAGCCTACGCATCGAACCAATACCACCATTCTCACCACAGTCCCACTTCCAACCCCCCCTGAACACACCTGGGCTATATCCTCACGCAGTCCCACTTCCAAACCCTACCCGCAAACACCTGGGCCACAACTATCACACGTAACCATGCCTGCAAACACCTAGGCCAGAACAACCACTGCCACGCCCGAAGACCTGGGCTAGAAGATCTACTGCCACGCCTGAAGACACCTGGGCCTCATCCTGAAGACACTTGGGAAACCACCTGCCCGCACACACTTGGGCCAACCACCACACAACCCTGCCTGAAGGTTCTTGGGCTAATAATGGACTTCAGGCCATCACAGCCTGCCCGAAGATACTCGGGCTATTTGGGAAAGAGAGCAGAAAGGAGCTAATAACCAACCACTAATAGAAGTGATGGAAAAAACAACCTCCCCTGTGAAATGGGGGTGTTTGGTACTAAGTTCTCAACTTGGGTGGGGTGTGAATAAGAAACACAAAAACTACAAGTATATGTATAGGTAGCAAGAACTCACCCAGTATAGGTTTTCTTCAGCCAGCCTAAAGAACACAATCAATACCATGTCCATGTCACAACTCACACCAAACCAAAACCCATTTGTACCATCCTTATTTACATGTTCAATAATAATGTTTAAATATGTTTCCGTATCTACTTGGGAAACTAGAAAGCATAAGCACAAGCCAAAGGAAAAGCTCAGTCAAACATCAACTTAAACGTTCACACCCGGTTCTCTTGTAAATCCACAAAAACAAAGAAGATAAGAGGCCCCTCAAAGTACTGGAACCAAGGAAAACCCCAATATGTTGCCTAAAACTTGTGAAACCAAAGAGGCTAGTGATATCCCTCAGAGTAATGGACAAAAAAGGTACCCCGAGACACTGCCCCGTGTCCCCCAAATTCCAGGAGCCGATAGTTTCTCAACAACAGAGGATCCCACCCCAATTCGTGATATAGACAAAGTAACCACCCGACCTTAAATTCACAACTGAAAGCATAACCACAAGGGATCCCATCCCTACCCACATCACCCAGCAATCCGCCTGTGAATGGAAACAACCAAACCACTACCACCAATAAAAAGCAGGCCCATGTCGGTATTTTCAGATTTAAAAGATTTAACACACTCCATGATTTCAATTTCGGTGTGCTTTAGCCGGGGTTATCACAGAAAGGGTTGAGCCTGATGCTTTCAATTTATTTAGTCGAATATACATAATTAACCAAATTCATTTACACAACAGAGGTTCATAATCATGGTACAATCCTTTTTAAACATCACCAGAGGTAAGGGTTCGTTAGTGCACAGACAAATACCACCAACGACCTTGATTTTCAGTAGGCCTAAGCCTGCACAATTCAAAAATCATTAATCAGAGCATCATCGATCACACCCCTCCCCATCATTCTTTAGAATCTATTTATTATCTTTATTAAAGTTTGGTTCATCCAATTATACAGAAACAAAAGAATACCCACCCTGCATGATACACATAAAGGAGAGGAGAAGGTGAAACCCTACTTGATTGGTCAATGATCGAAGTCTATCTTCACGCTTCATGCACCAGTAATAGGGGATGCATGATTTTCAGGGGTGGGGCCTCGAGAAATCAAGCACGAGCAGACGAAATGATGGGAGGGTGATTGAGAAAAAGAAACCCAGGGAGAACCCTTTAGTTTATAAGGACCGGGGACGGTTGAGATAAAGAACGCCAAACCGCGTAAGGAGCAGAGTCGTGGGTTGACCATGCAGCCCCACACGTCATAAAGGTCCCCGCCTTTAGGGGTGGTTTAAAACGATGCACACCTCGTCGAACATTTAATTAAATTCCATTAATGGGCATTACTGGGCTTTAAAACAAGTTAAAGGGGGTCAAAATAGGGTTTAAAACCCAATTTGCGCAAGAGGAGGCGTACTAGAAAACTCGTGGGGTCTAGGTCCACCGGTTAGCCGAGCTACTGGTAGACTAAGCTACCGGTAGCCTGCGGATACCGGTAGAGCGAGCTACTGGTAGGCAGAGCTACCGGTAGACCAAGCCAACAGTAGGCAGATCTACCTGTAGGCTGCCGCTACCTGTAGACAGAGCTACCGATAGACCGAGCTACCGGTAGGCTGCAACTACCGGTAGATCGAGCTACCGGGAGGCAGAGCTATTGGTAGGCTGCAGCTACCGGTAGACCGAGCTACCAGTAGGCCTTCTACCGGTAGGCCTACCGTTTGGGGTTAAAACTTCACCGAGAAGCCGATAACTTTCCCAGACTACCGAGAACACCAAATATCATATTTTTACAAAGTAATGGACCCCCAAAAACCCGGGGCATTACAAAAATAGGTTTCAAGGCATGAAGAAGACGTGATAGAGGTTGGCCTTTTATAAGTGAGGTGAGTGGAACATTTGTAATTTTTTTAAAAATTTTCAATCATAACAACATTTTTATCATGCCAAAAACTACCGAAATGGTTCATTATCGAACCTATAAGATATAAGGTCAAAATAGTTCTAGTAAATGGGTGTCATAAAATTTGGTAGGTCATTTTTAGCCCTTATCTTCTTTGTTTAACTCACGGTAAATCCATTTTTACTCTAACCACATTAATTAATTTTTAATGTTTTTATTATTAATTTTGGTAAAAAATTAATTTTAACCTATTTGAAATTATAAATTATGATTATAAAAAATATGTAATCCATTTTTATAAATTAAATTCAAATTAGTGACAAATTTTAATTTAAAATTAATCCTAGAGATATGATGAGAAAGTATGTTTTTAAAGAGAAAGTGTTCAAAAGTTTACAATGTTTTTATTTTAAAATTAAATATAAAAATGATTCCAATGACCTAAATTGTATTAATTGATATATATTTGAACTAATATTACTTCAAAACTAATTAAAAATATAATTTATCATTATAAATTATTTAAACAAAAAGGTAGTTTTCTATTAAAATTTTGTATTTTTCGCTATTTATCAAAAAATGAAGTATTTTCGAAACTTCCCAAAAATTAACCCTAAGATGATTATTGTATTCTGTTTTAAAAATTGAAATTTATTTTTTAAAATAAATTTTTCATAATTGGTAAAAATTAATTTTAAATTATGTGCCCAAAGCATGATTAAACCGTCTTTTACCAAAATACATTTTTCAGAAAACATTTCTTTTTCATTTAAATAATTCTAAATTTATTTCTAATAAATAGATAAGCCTAATTTTAAAATTTTATTTATTACTATTCATACCCACCAATTTAATTTCTAGGTTATAACTATTATATTAAATAATAATATTTTAATAATACTTCACATTTCGTTTAAACTCAGTGTTTTGTGTAACGCAAGCTAAACTTAGTGTTGTGTGTAATGAAAAATAAACTCAGTGATGTATATAATGAAAGATATTGAAGAGATTGAATTTATTTAAAAATAGATAAATCATATTATCTCGGAGTGTTATATTTTCTTCTAATCTTGGTGTTGCGTATCAGTTACACTATCGAATACAATGTTCTTATTCTAAAATCTAAGGGTGTTACAATACACACATACATGTATGTTATGTTTTTATTATGTTGTATGTATGCATATATTATTTAATTTATTTTTTTAATTATGTTATATATATATATTGTTTATTATATATATGTTTATTTATATCTATATTTATATGATTTATACTATATATATATGACTGTTGGTAAATTTATATATATGGTCATATTGTTTATGTATAAATATTATCTATATAACATTTTCATATATATTATATATATGTATAATTTTATATTGTGTTTAAAAAATATATATATATATGCACTGTATATTTATGTGTATACGTAATATATATATAAATATATTTATATATATTCTTTATAACATGTGTGTGTGGTTATTATAGTGTATAAATATATACACATTTTTTATATAGTGTATATATATATATCTGTTTGTGTGTGTGTATTGACACACACACATAGAAACACACACATGTTTATAGTGTTTATGTATAAATATTTTTTATATATCATAAATAAAGAAAGAAAGAAAGAAATAAATAAAAGTAATATATATATATATATATGTGTGTGTGTGTTATAAACACATATGCTTTATTATATTTGTTTGTGGTTATGTGTAATTATATATATAAATTAATTTTAGTTATGTATATAAGTTTTATATTTTATTTAATGAATAGGATGAATATAAATAAAAAATGGATGAATACTAATAGTATGACCAGATACTATGAGGAAGGTATCAAAGAGCCTATATAATTTTCAATAAACCATGCAAATGATCCTTATTGAGTCATGTGCCCATGTCTATATTGTTTTTATTCAAAGAAAATTGATCTATCTAAATTGAAAGAAAATTTTATTATTTACATAAGTTGCTGAAGTTAAAAATTCTTTTCCAGACATGGAAAATAAACAAATGTTTTTAGAAAGTTGAATTACAATACATTTTACGAATCATCAGATATTGGTACAAGTATATAAAATTATGTAGATCGTATTAAGAAAATAAAAATGGTGGTTGAAGACGAACATATTTATTATACCAAAGTTTTTGATAAATAAATTAAAATGTGAAGAGATTCCATTATTTGATGGTTTTATAAAATATCCAATTCTTCCAATAGTATTAAAACTATATAACCTGGAAGTGGGAAATAAATTGAGGGACACCTGTTTCACAGATCATATTTTTCTATTAAAGGATATACTTCCAAATAAAAATTAATTTTCTTAAAGAAAAATAAAATTTAATTAGTTTTGTATTACATGAGTATGTGTAAGTCTTGAGATTTTATGATAGATATTTCATTAAAACACTTGTTCATTTATTTCATTATAGTATTACAACACAGCTACAAAGTTACATTTACTAGAACGAATATGGATAGAAATTTAGAAAATTAAATATGAAGTAAAAGTTAACTCAATAAAATTAAAAATAGTATAATGATACAATAAACATAAGTAAATAAAAAAACCATAAGTTGAAATTCTAATACATTTCGTTCCCCTGGAACTATCACTAATAAGAATAATGCTATAAAAGGAAAAAATATTAGAAACAATATTGTAATTTTATAAATAAAATTTAAATAAAATTTATAGGAAGTTTAGTAAATGAATAATGATATAAATAAGAAGTATTTATTGGATTTTTAAGATTATGTGATACTTGGAATATGACTGCTGGAATAATAGCCCAACTATTGAATAGTAACCTAACTATTGGAATAGTAAAAATAAATATTAAGTAAATGATTACTTATACTTATAAATTATATTTAACATTAATTAAATAAGTAAATATAAGTATGAAAAATAACATGAAATAATTACTCAATAAATATAATATAATGTATATAAGAATATAAATTTTTAGTAAATCATTTTTTACATTATTCAATACAGAAATAATTTTCATACTAGAATTAAATATTGAAATTATATAATTTATAAATTTATTTTTGTAAAATTTATTTCATTTTTTTATTCGTCATATCAAAATTTGGTAAGGGTGAAGTTCTTTTAACTTTCATAAATTGAAAAATACAGATGCGAATAGTAAAATATGGTAAAATACAGTATTTTTCATTATAAGTTAAATAAATGATAAATTACATCCCAGATGATGTACACAAAACTTTTCTCAGAATAAAATGTATAAATTACTATACTTATTCATAATAATCAATACTATTCACAGTCATGATTGAAAATAATAAATTAATTAATATTTTATTCTAAAACACCCCTCTCATCCTCTTATAAATACCACCTCACCACCTGATTCTCCCCACACATTAAGCTTTTTAGCTTTCCAAAGTTATACTAAATTATCTCTCTATACCATCCTAGCCACATTTTATATGTTTTTTTCTATACAAAATACCATTCTTTAATGATTGAGTAACATATCAAAAGAGGACTTCTAAAGGGAGAGGTAAATTATCACAACCCAACTCTTTTGAATTTTATTCATTTTATACACTCTAAAAATCTCTTTTATCCCTATTATATAATGATATAATTATCATATGTATACTGGAATGTTATTTATATTAATGAAATATCCATCATTCCACTCCGTATCATTTATCTTAAAATGAAAACATTGCCTATATTATGGGGAGTTCACCACCTCCATGGATGAAAATTTTCCTTTTTATTCACTACCTCTATGGAAGGTTTTAATATATTATTAATAAATAATTATTATATAAATGAATAAATTAAAATATGTATATTATTACATATTGATAAAATAAATATGGAATTAATGACATTGCATTTACACTATCACAGTCAGTGTAACAACTGCTAATTCATTTTTTTAGATTTTTAAAAGACTCTTTTTAAACTTGGTTGTGGAGGAACCATCATTTAAATTCATTTTCCATGGTATAGAGGATAAATATACAAACATGAAACCTATTTAAATGGGATAGAGATGCGACAAACTATATGGATTTTGTTTGTAAAAAACTATTACCTCTTTTATAGATAGTTATAATAAATAATTTTACAGTTAAATATGAATATAATAATGATATTATATTATGATACATATTCTGTAATGGTTAAATAGTTATAAAATTAAATTGAAAAATTAATTTCATCTTGGCCAGTAAAATTACATAAATGAACATATCATTGTATGATAACATTTATACCAAATGAACCATTATTATAATATAATTATTTTGGATATTTGGAAATATCCGAAATTATAGAAATAAATGAACTCCATGTCAATATATTTATTTATATTTTTAATCCATTTGATAGAGATCACTGACCATTATCGTTATACCGAAGCAGTGTTGGAATTGTGGACCGAACGATACCAAATGACTAATGCCAGGAAAATAGCCTAATAAATAAATAGAATATTATAATAAATGGATTATAATATATGAAATAATAATTAATAAGGTTCTTAATTAATCAATTTACATATTTAATTCTACCAATCAGGTGGTTAGAGGACCATCAAAGTGGGTTCGGACTCGAGTTAGGGGTTCCTAATTCTCCTCCGTTTTTAATTCCAATACTTTTGCTATAATATCTTTTAAACTTACTCTTCATATACTTATGTGATTATAATTACATGTTATTATAATATTTTTGACTTATCATCAGTGTGATATTATCCAATCCTTACCATTACACCATTTTCATAATTTATTATTATGCCGAGGTAAGGGTCCCCAATTCTCCTCCTTTTCCAGTTACAATCCTTTTTCTATAATATATTTTAAACTTACTATTAACATAATTAAATGTTTATAATTCCCTGGAATTATCATATTTTTAACTTATAATCAATGATAGGTTACCCAATCCCTTTAGTTATACCCCTTTACCCAAGCCATTATTACTGTAAAGAAAAGGTTTCTCTTCCAAATCCTCTTTCTTTTCATACATTGATTCTATATTGTCTATATTCTATTCTATTACTTATCAATAAATTATTGAAAAAATAACTTACATTTTTCCTATATATCTAGGGTATTCTTGTCTCATTTCCTCCCCTTTTTATTTAAGGGGTTTCTCACACCCCTTTCTTGTGATTATGTTCTTTATCACTATCAATCTCTCACTATTGACCTACCTTTTTTATTCCATGTACATATTCTATAAATTTTACACTATTTTTATTGTTTATATGTTATTTAATTTACCATATTTAATTTAATATATATTGTGTTAACACCCAATATTTCTTAACCTAGATCGAAGGGTTATTTCCTAGAAATTTATCCCATTTATTTGACTTAGGAAATACAGATAATCCATATTCCCATTATTTTAATATAGTAAATCATTGATAATATATCCATGTTTATGTAAGAGGTTACTTATAGAAAATTATTTATTATATTTTTATATGTTTATTATTTTCATATAATGAATGCATTAGATTTATTAAATGATGAGTGGGGGAAAATTATATTTACCCTCGATGGATCGGTATGACTCATGAGATAAACTAGTTTGGGTATTTGGTATATTCCTACCCATTTATTTTTGATGTCTTGGACAAGGATTTCCAATATGGTTATGATGTTTAGAAAAATTCATTTCATCACCATGAGATTATTTATTACTATATATATGATTATTTATTTCCATTATTGTTTCATCTATAGATATATTATGACCATGTTGTCTGTTATATGAGAATATTTTATTATTTATTATAACAATATTATATATTCATTATTGATGTGAAGATAGATTTCATTATACCCTACCCCTTATTGTGGGTCTGAGCTCATACCTTTTTACTGTTTCCACATTTCCCTTGGAAACCATAAATTTACTATGAATGACCTAAGGATATATGAAGGAAAAATACAAATATTTCATGTATTGTAATGATGCTTCCCATGTAATACTAATAATGTATATATGTAATCTGCAAATACTACTAAAATTTGGATCATATGTATTGTGATATATGTATTCTATACCATTTAAATAAAAAAACCACAAGCTCTAAGTATCTAGATTCAGGGTTGTTTCAGTTAGTATCTGAGTAATTTTCATAGAAACCTCAAGAACTTGATTTATATAAACATAGTCATAGAATAGATCCCTTTGATTAAAACTTAGGTAATTATAGAAATCCATCTAGAATAGATGGAATACTATATATACATTTAAGGTAAATACATAAAATCTAGATATTATGATTCATAATTCATAGTGTTATTCATGATCTAATTAAGTATAGGCCCTTATTTATAAATGGAACCTAATGTAAGGATAAAAAACCATTTAAACACCCATAATAAGTGTACGGATTTCACTATTAATAAAACCAAGGAAGTTAGTGTTTGATATGAGGAAATTATCACTATATTAAGGAAATTGACTCAGGCTATGATGAACAAAATTTCCCATACGAAAAAAATTATTTCCCCCAACAAGGTGTAATGTAATTTGATTATTTTATGTGGTAGAAACACTCATCTTTCAATGTAATGAAAAAGACATCAGTGGAAGAACAATGGATAAATTATTTAGAGAATATATTCCTAACTTTGGGATACAGTGTAAGGGATAAGGTTATCATAGTCATATACTATCTTAGGAGAGATTCTGATTAATGTTGGTCTTTGATTAAAAATAATAAGAATAAAGAAGTGATAAAATTCATTTAATAGAATGATTTTGGATTGATTTTCTTTCCTTTAGAGAAAAAAATTGACATGGAAAGGAAATTTATGATTTTATGATAAAAGGAAGAATAATATATTGTGTATTATAGAAATAACTTTAAAAGGTTTTAAATATATTCTACGAAATATGTGAGAAATCTAGAATGTAATATTGACCGATCATAATGTAATAATTTATCTTTGATAAAAGGATGTTACAATTTATGATGCTATAACAAAATCCCTTTTTTATAGGAGAAAATTTATTTATTGAGTATTGTCAGAAACCACCTTCAGTGGATCATCTTAATAAAATTCTCAAAGAAGAAGAATATAAAATATAATCAATTAAAGAGAACGATATCATATGAATAATTGATTTATATATTGTGTAAGGCTATACTGATATATTTCCCATTAAATTACCTTGGTATCTATCTAACCATGATGTAGATTATTTATTGATCCTATCACTAATGTGAATCCCTTATCTAAGCCACTATATTGAATGACTTTAGTTGAATTTATGGAATTAAATAAGAAACTACAAGGTTTTTATGATAAGGATTAATATACCCTAGTATCACACAATGGGGAGAACCTATCCTATTTTTAAAGAAGAAGGATGTGTCTTTAAGGTTGTGAATCTACTATAGGAAAATAAATACCATTTCCATTAAGAACAAGTATTATTTTCCACACATTGACGATCAATACAATTGACTTCAAGAAGATCAATACTTCTCAATGACTGAACTTCATTATGGTTATCATCAATTAAAATAGAAGAAGTTTGATATACCAAAGATTACTTTTTTATATAATGTATGATCATTATGAGTTCGCAATAATACCTTTTGGATTAACAAATTCACCCTATGTGTTTATGGATTTTATGAATAAAGTATTCAAGAATTAGATTGATAATTTTTATGGTGTTTATTTATTATATCTTGATATACTCTAAATGATATGAATACCTTGAGAACCATTTATGGATTTTTCTTAAGAATCTTAGAGATAAGGAGATATATGTGAAATTTAGTAAGTGTGAATTTTTATTTCAAAAATTTTATTTTCTTGGATATATTGTATCCAACAATGAAATATCCATTGAAACTTAAAATATAAAGGTGGGTAAATAATAGACCACACCTAAAAATATAACTAAGTTATGTAGTTTCCTTGGTTTAGCTAATTACTATCAATAATTTTTTGAAAACGTTTCCCAATTTTCTAACCCATTAACCAAGTTAACATGTAAAGGAATAAATTTTACATGGTCAAAGTAATCTAAATAAAATTTTGAGGAGCTAAAGAGGATATTAATAAATAAATCATTATTAATCATATCATTTTGGAGGGAAGAATTTGGGATATATAGTGACACATCAAAGAAAGGAATAGGGTGTGCCATTATACAAATTGATAGATTTATCTCTTATGCATCAAGGAAATTAAAACTGATGAAAAAATTATCCAACTCATGATCTTGAGTTTGAAGTTGTGATCATTTACTTGATGATATAGAGACAATATATTTATGGAGAAATATATGACACACACACACACACAGATATATATATATATAATAATCACAAGAGTTTGAATTATATACTCACTCAAAATGAGATCAACATGAGACAAAGAAGATTACTGGAACTACTGAAGGACTATGACCATGTAATGCCCTACCACTCTAGGAAGGAAAAAATGGTGGAAGATGCATTAAATAGGAAAGATCACAGAGTTATATCCATAATGAGTATGGATAAGTTGAGTCATGTGAGATTTATGTTTAAATTAAAGTGGTTTTACTATGTTGAAGAATCTAAATAATTATGGTGTGATGAATGTGTTGTGAAGACTAAGTTGTAGGAATTGAATATATCAATATTTAGGGTGATGAAAGGATTTATATTGTAGAATAATATGTCATGCTAAAAAGGAGGTATTAATTCCACAACTTATTATCCATGAGAAATTTGTGTACTACTAGCCATGTAGAGAAATGGTAATCACACTATAATTCTAATTTTCACACCATAACATATCCTATGAAGATTTAGGTAGATATGAGTATATATAAGGACCACATATCAAGATACATAGACACACTAAAAGGCAAGGATAGATTTAGTAGATCTGATGAGATATTTGAATAGAGATTTTAGCCATAATTTTTGGATCTAATATTTAGAAAATCCTTTATAGTGAGGGATTATATCACACTAAAAGAGTATAAATTGTGTCATTATTTTAATTTCAGTCCATGGTCTGGTTAATTCCAAAACATCCAAAAATTTTATTCCATATATTTTAGATATGAAACAAGGAATTAAATTGTGACACATCAGTATTATACCAAACTAATTTAAATCAAGAATTAATAGAGATAAATCATGGTTAAGATGAGGATATTTGGGGCTCATTGACCAATCAAGATTTCTATTGAAGATATAGAGATATTTAATTTCTCTATAAATGAATAATTCAAGATACTAGTCTAATATAATGATGGATATTATTAATTATTCAATTAGACGAATTCATAAGAGGGACACCCATCCGGGAAAGGCTTGAAAGAATAATTTGGGTGCACACCTAGTCCATATTCTGAAGAAAATCAAGGAAGAAGGAGAAAGGAATAAACACTCAAAAAAGATTTCTTATTATTGATCTATTTACCATATAATTTTCTTTGAAATTCTTATTGGAGTTCAAGGTTATCCCTATGATAGATACATAAATTCATTCATCATTGATAAAAAGGAAATGAAGTGGACAAAGGGATGATAAAAATTGTACATTAAGGATTTAACCACTTAATGAAATGGGGTTGTTAACCCTGTGACCCTTATATAGTATGTGTTATAAGTCTCACCTTTCATCATCACCATCTTTATAATTGCTGATATTTTCTTGTGATCCATGTGTTAACTAGAAAATATTATACAACTAGGTTCCTTCAACCCAACTTGAGAAGTAATTTTTGATTATGATAGCATGTATACAAAGATTTATTCATGATGTCATATCACAATAATAGTGTTTTTAATTCTGCATAAACTATTTTAATGGTAATGCACATGGATTATTTATCATATTCAAAGGTTATAGCAGTTCCCTTACAGAATGAGAATAATAATATTAAAATTATATCATAAGTTCTAGATACATGATACTGATGGGACAAAAATTATGTCTAACTATGAGGTGTTTTGGTCTCATAAGCATTGATACTTCTTCTTATGAAGTTCTCACTTGATGATCTCAAATAAAAGAGATCTTGAAGACTAACCTACTAATAGGAACACCACATGTTTTGGGTGTCATTGGATTCTCCTATCTATAATCATGTGTATTGGTAACTCATATTGATATTGTTATCAATGTGTATCATTTGATTTCATAATTTAATTCAAAAAAATATAACAATTATGTTATGGAAAGATAAATTTCATTC
This sequence comes from Viscum album, assembly GCA_963277665.1. Taxonomy (NCBI): domain Eukaryota; kingdom Viridiplantae; phylum Streptophyta; class Magnoliopsida; order Santalales; family Viscaceae; genus Viscum; species Viscum album. The sequence goes on along the minus strand of OY728147.1, from coordinate 137,948,389 downwards.
AGTGCCTTATTAGTGGTATGGAATTTATTGAGTGACCAAGAGAGGTTTTTTCACTTATGTATAGGAACATATATCTTGATCCTAGTTTACCAAGATGGTAGTACCTTTATTAAATGCATTGAAATGGTAGAAACATGTAATTACATCCAATATGGCCATTAAAATAATTAATAAATTATTAAAGTATTATGACACAAAGTAAGAAGCCTAATTTATGTGATATCATGAGAAAAATAGATTATCACATAGGAAGTGTTCATAAGAAGTTTTTTTAACTATGAATTATCCTTATATCCTTATGGGCCATTATGTATTTCTATATACTTCACCAAGTATATGAGTATGAATCAATGGTATCGAGATATGGTCCTAAACGGTCACACATGAAGTGTACTCACAGGTGTTGCCACTTTAGATGAATTGGAGTTCAAGAATAAGTGAGCCCCATATGGAAGGTATTGTGAACATTTGAGTGTGAATGATCACAATTAAATCAATTCAATCATACTGAAAAAGTTTAGAATAATAATAATTGAATTTATTTCTCATGGTAATTAAAAGTTTTTTAATTATTAAAGTGAATGAGAGAAAATATAATTTTTCAAATGAATGTTTCAGATTTATGGGTCATTAATTTATTTTGGGAGCTAACAAGCCGAGTTAGTGGTTATAATTTTATCACATGACACCTTAAACTGTTACAAGTGAGTGGTAAAATATTTATTAAGTTTATGATAAGTTTAATTAAGTCATAAGTGTAAAAACTATCTAAAATTATGTTTCTAACTTTAGAGAGACTAAAGTGAAATCTAGAAAAGTGTAACCTAAGTATATTATTGGTTTTTAGACTCTTTAATAGTTTCCAACACCGTTTTCATGAATTTTAAATATCTACCAAGTTCTCTATCAAGGTTTAGAGAGAGAAACTGATAGAAGAACATGTGATGATCAATTATGTTTCATGAATCGATCACCTATTATTTTCATGATCAAATGAATGTTGTGAAGTGATTTGATTTCCCATGCTAGAACTAGAGAATCTAAGAAAAAAATTCCAAGGGATGTGGTAAATGAATGGATGATCTAGAGTATTATTTGTTTGATGACTTTGAGGTATGATGATATAGAGATGAGTGAAATACACTGAGACTCTGCTATCCACTAAAAGTAAAATTTTGATTTTTTTCTTTGTAATTAAATTAATTTCATGTGATATGTGGGAGAATACAAGCACTATTATACCAAATTAGGTGTTACAACATAAATCTAGTATATTTGTTTTTAAAAAATACAACTTATTTAAAATAACACAATACCTAGTTTCATTCATTTAGTATTTTATTATTCATGAAATAATTTAAGTCAAAATTTAAAATTAAATTCTCTAGAATTTAGATATAAGGATTTGATATGGTCCCAATCCTGTTGAAGAAGCATCTATCCAAGTTCGAAGAAGAAAGAAAAGACAATTTGAATATTGATTTAGTTTTTTAAAATAAAAAACTATATATATATATATATATATATCAATCGTGGTGAGAGGTAGTGTTTCTGGATAGTAAGGCCTATGTGGAGTTCCCTATAGCTCGCTAGAGAGGGTACATTAGCGGGTATTTACCATTAAATAAAAAATGGGGAAAGGGGGTCATTCATTTAGTAGTAAGAAAAAAATACATTACTATATTTTGTTTGAAATAAATAAATAAATCATTGTGGTGGGAGATGTAACCACCCGTGTTGACCAATTAACCACCCATTTATTTAGGGTGTGGAATCAGATCCCACATGCGTGCAATATGGTTATTAAAAAAAATTCTTTTTTAAGACATTTGTAGTGCCCAGTGTGAGGGAACTGCCTCCCACCAATGTAGCTCATGTAGGTGATCGACCTGACCTAGCAGACCCACCCCAGACCCAGATAACCTTTCAAGGACCTATTTTAAATCTAAAAGAACCCCAAAAAATATAAATTAATTTCATAAATTAATTATTTTATATCTAGAGTTATAAAAAATATGTCTGGTGTCATGAGATGTATTTTTTATTAATAAAAATTATTTTAATGCTACTTTAAAGCATTAAAATTTCCCTCAAGTAGAATTATAACATTTTTAATTTTTATTATGTAATTTTATTTCATGTTGACTTATCATGAGATGAGATCAACCCATGCATGTTTGGAATTTTAGTTATTTAATTTTAATTATTATAATTTTGAATGTTTTGTAATAATTAACTATTAAATATCCCTTTTATTGATTTTTATATCATCACTCTAACTTTAATATGTATAATGGTTTTCATGTTCACATTTTGAGTGATAAAAATTTAATTTTCTTATCTCTTGTACCCCCTCACTTGCATGTGATTATATACATTATAAAAATCATAGGAGTACTTGACAATTCAGTTCAAGTTGAGAGTAAACATCTAACTAAACAAGATAAATGCATGGGAGTTTGGTGGATGCTGGAACTCGAGTTGGTGCATGTCTCAAGGAGTTTTCATAGGGTCTTAGTTGATATAACATCCTCTTGATGGATCTAATAGTAGAAAAAACTCATGATCAAGTAATTTTTTGATAATTTTTTTATGCATGGTTAATTATTTGTGAATTTGTGGATGATGCATGATCAAATTGTGTAGTTAAAGAGCATTCATAAATAAAATATGTGAACATGTATGGTAATTGACTGCTATTTATGCATTGTTAACGTTTTGAGAAAGATCGCACAATAAAAATCATTATAAATATAATCAAATTTTAGTCTCTAATATAAATAAAAAATAAAAATACATCAAAGTAAATATTAAGTTGAAGACACATTTCACCTCTTAAGTTAGAATGAAACCGTTGTACATGGATGTCTTCTAACATAGTTGAGGGTGCCTCCTCTTATTGTGGAGTTTTAGAAATTATTTTGGGTAAAATTAACAAATATTGGAATAAAAAATAATCATTGATAGCTTGGTGAAATTTTAGAGGCAAGCATTTAGTGAATCCAAGTTAAGGATTTAAAGGAGATAGTACCCCACCTAATAGATCAAAAATCTATGAGTTAATGCTGTTGTCCATCCCAAATCCTACCTTAAAACTCTTTGAGTAATAGTGTAGCTGTATCTTGGACTATGAATAATGTTTTACAAGGATCTTTTACACTAGAATATTCAAGCGACTAAGTATTCAAAATCTTGTAGTTGAGGGATACTAGGATTTGATAAAATAGTAGGAGATATTTAAGATTACTAAATATATAATGTCTAGTAATGGTAATCAAAATAAAATTACAAATATAATAATTTTTATTTTATAGAAAATATAATGTATTTATATAGAAAAATTATGATTAATATTGTAAAAATAACACATCCTTAATATAATAAATTTCAAAGAGTGGTATAGGAATTTGAACATAGTACTATGTGTATTTTCTGGAATCCCCACTACATATTGATCCACCTTAGGAAGTAAGTGAGTATGAAAAGGAATCTTATAATGGTCTCATGGATGATGTATTTTATGTTTACATAATAATTTTATCTTCAATACCTAGTGAGTTTTGAAAGAAACATGAGAACATGGATGGTTATACTATGTTGTCTCAACTCTAAGAAGTTTTTGAGGATAAAGTTAAGAAATAAATGAATGATATTATGATTACACCAAACACATATAGATTTAAAAATGAAATTCATGATGGTCCTCATGTACTCAAGTTGATAAGGTGAATTAATTCAGTCATGATTTATCAACAAATCTTATTCTTATATCCTTGTCACATAGTTACTCTAGTTTCATTGAGAACTATAAAAAAAATAGTGTGGATAAACTACTTTGATATCATTTGGGTTAGGTTCACCAAGAAGATAATAACTTAAATAAAACAAATAATTAATTTATATGGTAAATAAAAAGAAATACAATACAAAAAAGATAATGGAAAGTGTAATGTCAAATAAACCTTCACAAAACATTTCTAAGAAACCAATGATAAATAGGGAGATCATCAAACATGAAGATATTTGACTCAAATGTGACAATATAGGTCACTAAAAGAGAAATAACATTGAAATGAAGAAGAAGAAATTATAATATTCTACTTTAAGTATATTCATCACTGAATGTAATATTTATGTTTTATTTATTGGGTATTATATACAATATATGACTTATATATCTATATCCAAATACATGAGCCCTTAAAGTTTAAAAACATAGGTGAATTATCCAAGTAGATGAGAAAGGTAAATTCCTATTCAATAAGGATAAGAAAATGAATTATATTTTTCAAAGTTGATTGATTTAATTTTGAATTTTATTTTTTATTGAGTATTAGAAAAACATTTATCTTATGTGTCCATCAGACATAATGAGGCATTATTTTATCATGTAATTATTTTTTAATGGTTTTTTATACTCAACTAATTGTTCGGTAATACTTGAATCACTGTCAATAAATGATGAATATAAAATAAAAATCTTATATCCATTTTTGGAAAGGTAATTATTCATTCACGTAAATAAACCTTTAGAAATAAAGGTGATACACAATTATTCCGGTGTTATTTATGCTAGATAGCATGAGCCATTCTATGAATAATCTAGAGTTAAAATTTATATACTTCACAAGATTCTCTTAAGAATTTTTTGGAATTCTCTCTGAAGAACTGAATGCACTTTTTATAATCTATTATATCTTTTAGGTTGGCTTGTCAAGGTATATCTTAACCAAGCTTTAATTGATCATTAAAATGTAGAGTGGAGTAATTCATAAAATTAAATTTACTTACACAAATGAGATCCATGATTTTAGATAAAGGAAGAATGATGATGAGTCTTATAAGTCTTTCAAGTCTTTAATTATCACTTTCAAGACATGTTTCACCAAAATAATAGCATTAACCCAATGCCATATGCCAACTATAATGAAAAATTCATATCATATGAGTTATAATATTAAAGAAATACATTATATCATAATTAATGTGTTTAAATTAAAAGAGCTTGTTAAGGATAAGTCAAAAAACAAACTTTCATCAAGAAAAACATAAAGTGCATGTCAAGTAATTATCCTAATGTTTTTAAGGATATTACATAAGTATCTAAAATAGAAAATTTATTGTCAAGTGAAATAAAATATTACTATAATAGGGTTCAAATATCTATTTGAGATTATGGGATAAATATTTAATTAGATAAATTAAAGGATCCAGATACAAAAATAGTAGGCATAGGAACAAGTTCCATAAGAGATTGGGGAAAGGAATATTCTATTGGCTGATAATGTGGATTAAAGTTAAACCATAATAGTGGTTTTATATTCTCCTAGATAAGTGATATATTGTTTGATAAGAATATCAAATATTACATGGAGCAGTATGTTGAAACTAGATATGATCAAAAAGTTCATATGAATTAAAAGATAGATTCCATATATCCAAATTCAGATTTGTATTTTGTTAGTTTCTCTAATTGATACAAATTTTTTGGTGGGTATTTAAGAGAAATTATACATGGTTATTACCAACAAGGCTATAATCATTATACCAAGTCATCATGATTAAACCCATTAGAATTAAACTTATCATAAAAACTTTATATGATCATTATTTTGGGCATTGGATTCAATGACCACCTTCCTTATAGGATAACTTATAGAAGATGTCAAAAAGGGTTGGTGAAACCATATAATACCAATAAGGAATTAAATTTTTAGAGATCCATTTATGGATTAATACAAGAATAGTAATCATAGTACATTTTTTTAGAATGAAAGTATGCTAGGTGTCTACAAAGGGTTTGTGGGAGCACTATAGTTTTCGCATACAGTTTTGTTAGATAACATATGAAAAATAGAAAACTTTTCATATAGTTAGTTAAAAATATATTAAAAGTAACTATCTATAGAATTATTTAAATTATTATCCCAATTTATAGAGAAAAATATATACTTAGGTATATATATGGGTTTCTTAGACCATGTTGTAACATCCTATTCCGGTATCCACTAAAATGGTTCCTTAAGCTGATTCGACACATGGCCTCAACCACGTCTCCTCATATTCCAGAGGATGTTGACTAGTAGCAAGGGTCTAAAAGTGGTATAATAGGTAGACTATACCCTTTATATTATTGATAAGTACAATAAAAGAAATAACCAATAAATGAATCATAATATAAAAGAAAATGACAATAAAGACAAAATAATGGTTAATCATGCATGAACATGTTCTAACATAAAAACAAGAAGGTATACACAATAAATGGTGAGACTAAAAATAAAAGTAATCAAATAAAATAAATGGTTTCTATCTCTAATAAAATCATGAGAGAAATCTAAATCCTATGCTCTCGTACTCTATAATATCCTAGAAGGATAAAAAGAAGCAAACACAGTCCAAGATCCCAAACTTTCAATCATGAGGTCTGTTTGAGTACCAAATGGTGACCCGAATAGGGTGTGTGATAAAATCAGTATGCCACCACCAATGATGGCTAAAACAATATAGTCTATTAATATAAAATAAGTTGTGTGTAGGTATATCAATATAAGACAAGTATTAATGTAAATAAAATAAAATGCATGTTGGCTTGGATACCCCATGGGACATCTTATTGATAATAATTTCTTTGGAATAATCTACCATGTCTCTGAACATAACATTATGAATATATAAAAATTAATATAGATTTATATATAGATATATATTCACCGGTGTATACTTGAGGAATATAACCAAGAAATCCACATATAGTAATATAAATAACAATAATATTCTCATAAATTAATAAGGTTTACCATGCTCAGGTATCAAAATTTACAATGGATTCCATTCCTGAGTATCACAATGTATAAGGGATGCCATACTCAAGTATCAAAATTCATAAGGGATTCCATGCATGATTATAAAAATTTATAAGGGATTCCATGCCTGAGTATCACAGTTTATAAGGGTGCCCATGTCTGAGTTTAATTATGTATAAGGGATTCCATGACTGAGTATCAAAATTCATAAGGGATGCCATTCTTGATAATCACAGTGTATAAGGGATGCCATTCCTAAGTATCACAATAAAAAGGGATTCTATTCCTGAGTATCACAATGTATAAGGGATTCCGTTCTTGAGTATAGTTCAACAAATAATTTTAATCATTTCATTTATAAGTTCCAAGGTGGATAAAAATTAATGGTCCTACCATTAACTATTTGTTTAATTAAATTCATTTATTTATGACAAGTGCATGTTAGTAAGAATGATATTCAAAATTTAATTATGCATATTGAAGTGTCCATGCCTATAATCATGCCATAATGTAATACCATGATTTAATTAGAATGGTCGATCATAAAATTGTTAAGGGCCAAGGGGTATAAAATGTCATGCTCAAACCACCTAGAAAACCATTACATTCAATTTATCATTTTACTTTCCCATAGGAAAGAGCCAAGTACACATGCCTTATTGTAATTAATCCATTTAATTATCACATTCAACCAATGTAAAACATGATAAATTAATGAAAACACTTAAAGGGGTGGTCCAATTTGAGGCTACAGCCCTCAAACCAAGTTTAGTGGTCTAAAAAAAGTGTGGATTGGGAATTTAATTTAATTAATTTAATAATTTATGATAAATACATAGAAATTATAGTGTGTGACACAATGAAAATAATTTATAGACGACATAAATTTAAAGGGAATGAAACTAGACCACATACCTCATGCTTATAATGGTCCATGTGTCCTATATCGATCTTTAATTCGATCTGAAATGAGAAAAATTGGAAGAATTTTCAAACACCATAAAATAGGGGAAAAGGGATTGCATGGAAATAACATATGATATAAAAAATAGTGATAAAAAGGAAGAGGGATCATAGAATAACTGAGGGTTTTCTAATGCAACCACAATGATTGAATCTGATGCCAAGTGGTGGAGATATAATTAGGCCTAGGTGAGGCGAAGTGGGGAGTCGAGTATCCTAGTATGCATGGAATGAATGATAGAAGATGGAGAAAAATAAATAATTCTTAACGGAAAAATTTTCATTTTACCCATATTTAATGAGGCGCATGGTTAATCTGTGCTGTTTGGATAAATGTGTGAAAAATGTGTGCACCTACAATCTAATGAAAATAGGAATTAAACAGCTAGGCATATGTTTAGTAAAATCATGAATTCCTATACATGACTACTATCCAAGTGGTCCTCCCATCATAAATCTAGGTGTATGACTAGAAAAAAGGAGCACTAACCATATATCTCCCTTAGTAATTTACTGAAGACATTTCTCTCAGTCATGTAGACTTGGGTGCACGATTTGACAAACCACATGACACCCTTTAAGGACTACAAGGTAGTATAGGGACTACTTGAATGGTTAGAATTAACCATGCCCCTTAACAAAATAGGATGCACGGATGAGTGTCACATAATTCACTAGGTATGCATTAAACATGAGCCTAAGGATGACTATTCTGGAATTATGCTCTCTAAGCTCGATGCTCCCAAAACTTATCTATGATTTTGAGACACCTCTCAGGCCTTAAAAACCATCCAAAAACAACACATTTAAGTGTTTAAACTCTTGTAATTCCCTTATGAATATCAGTTCAAGAATTTACCCTTTCTCTAATAGAAATTTCAAATTCCTTTGAAAAAATCGGCCCGATTCAACACATGGAATCTTATAGTCTTCTTACATTAAAAATTCTCATCCCCAAGAATCCTTGAACAAAAAAACATCACCTGACTCACTTGGGTAAGAAATTTCTATTCAAATGTCAACATTTCATGCATTAATGAACAAAGCACCATCAAAATCCACTTTAAGCAACTAATACTTAAGTCATAAATACTCAAGTCAATACTCATAACCAACAAAAAATTAAGAAGGTTCTTAGTCAAGCTCATTTAACCTAATACACGATCACATCATCACCTCTTTTATGAAGCGGCCTAAGGTACTCCCACCTTTGGTCCTAACCTTTAAACAACCAATTTCAAGTCATAAAACCTAAACCATTGGAATTAATTACCGAATCACACACATATAATTATAATGAATCTATCAGCACATTTTTCAAAGAGATACTCATAAATATGGGTGATTAAACTACTACCAGAACTTATATTGATTTCGACAGTCAACTCAGTTTGACCTGGTAGAAACAGGTCACTCCAGATTTCATTGAAAGGCCCATAAAAACCTTACACGACACCCATCTCAACCAACAACACTCATGAAATGGTTCCACAATGACCATAAACCTTCTTTCAATATATTTCTTGTTGAAATAACCCCAACTTTCTGTTCTTGAAAACTCTCAACTTATAAGGCTAGCGCATTGAAAATCGAACCATGATGCATTATCTTAAGTTACCTCACAATAATTTTAAGCATGTCCTATAAAGTACATATATTAATTTCAACAACTTATTTTGATCAAACTATCCCCATTATGAAAATTTGGTCATGCTAAAATATAAACACTGGTGTGATTCTTATCCATCACCTTTGGATAATCTAATTTTAACCCGAAACCAACATTTGCAATTAGAATTAATCAAATTCTTTATCTGAATAGAACCTAGTATTAACCGAGGAATCCATCCATACCCATTTCCATTTCCCGAAAGCATTCCGTAAGTCAAATAAACCTACAAGTATCTGTCTCACATTACTATGACTATTCTCTCAAGAGGTTCATCTTCCAATAACCTTTGATCCACATCCACCCATAAATATTCCTTTAAACCTCTCCTATATCACACTACCAAGGAGTAAATCCATCAACCATAAAAGTAATTTGTTTAATTTATTTATCTTGGTGTATAGCTAAGCTATCTCAACAAACACATGACACATTCAAGACAGGGTTCATGATTTCCACTAAAAAAGAGTACACCAAGATGTCATCAAAACATGTGTATTGATCCTATCGAGCTAGGATTGCCTTTATAATAGGCCATATCAACCTCTAACTGACTCATAATACACCTCTCCTAAACATAGGTTTCCAGGTCCAAGTATGGGTCTATCGTCTTACAGTGTTGTAACATCCCGGTTCCGGAATCCGCCAAGAGGCGCCCCATACCCAGTTGGTCACATGGCCTCAAGCGCATTTCCCTAAATGCCAGAGGATGCCAACTTTCAGCAAGGGCCTTGGGGTGTGATATTGGGGAAACTATGCCCTCATTGGCAGAGTACACAGTAGAAGTGAACAAAGCAGGCAATAGCGGAAGCAGTAAATATCCAACAACAATAAACAGCGGAAGACAAAGCAATATACAACTGGAGAACACATGTATATAAGTGAAATGATGCATTATTCATATTTCTAGGAAAGCATCCAAACAAGTCGCAATGATGAATACAATACTAAAACAAAGTACAAAATAAATACAAATAAGAAACTCCTCAGAATCGCAAGCCTCGGCTTGGTCCCATGCTCTCCTGCTCTAAAGCATTCAAGTACCAGAAGACGAAGGGAGCTTTCCCTTATCTATACCTGCAACAACATAGTCTGTTTGGTCCCAAAAGCATCACCCAAACATGGTGTGAGACTAATCCCAGTAGGAAACCACCCGAAGAACTGTACCTTACATTCAGTGAGTATATGGCAGGTAATAGTACAATAAGTAGTAACAGTAATAGTAAACAGCAGGCAGTAAGCAGTAAGCAGTAACAGAATAATATACAATGGTAATCAGTCCATAGAACAACAAGCAGTAGTGAAGCAAACAACAAACCACAACAGGAACCCCCCTGGGAAGTACTCACAGGAAACCCATCTAGTCCTATCCAAAAAAATACCAACAACCCTCTAGGCAGTGCAATCAGCCTAACCCCTCTGGTTTAGTCATACGAAATTATAAGACTCTCGGGGAAAGCTCTCTCGGTCAATTCCCCTTATAGTATAGGGTAGTCAGGGAATCTCTGAGGAAGGTCACGTGGTCTAACCCTCTTACAGCCCCGAGGTCTAGAAACTCTCTGAGGAAGCTCTCTTAGCTAATTCCTCATATAGTCTTAGGTCTATCACAGACTCTCTAAGGAAGCTTGCTCAGTAAATTAATTCTCTAGCCCGAAAAGTTTTTAATGAAATACAAGAAAATTGAAGACTCTCTGAGGAAGCTCACTCAGTCTACCCTCATGTAGTCTATAATATCCAAGACTATCTGGGAAGCTCACTTGGTCTATCCCCTATAGTATATAATGTCCAATACTCTCTGAGGAAGCTCACTCGATCTACCCTCATGTAGTCTATAATAACCAAGACTCTCTAGGAATCTCACCCGGTCTATCCCTCATAGTCTATAGCACCAGGTTCTCACAGTCCTGTGCTAGTCAGTGCATAATAATGCTATAAGGAAAAAGTACACCTAAAGAGCTACTTGGCTAACCGGTCTACAACATAACAAGCATGTCCCAAATATCACTCCTTCCTACGGTCACAAGACATGGAAAAAAGGTATAACAGACAAAGGCTAACAAGTCTTGAAGGTTGTAACAAGGAAAATGCATGGGAAAAACATCCAAGCACAACAATTATCCACAAACATGATCAAATTACCTCTACACAACCATACAAGCATGGCAGGAAAACAACAGGGGAAAAACGGTAAACACGCAATATCCTGTTCATGGGTATTTGTGGAATTTGCTCATAGAACTGAAAGAATTCTAAAGGTAAGGCACAAACCACCTACCTAGATTCTAGGAGATTAATATACTTTGAACATGAGGCTTGATTCTCCTTAGAACGACGTAGATCTACGAAAACACACAAAACGTTCAACCCACGATATCTTGAGAAAGTGGGAGAATTGGAAAACAAAGCTCTAGGAGAAGGAAGGGATTAATGCTGCGGTCCCAACACAATCAACGATGGTCGATTTGAAGAATGGACAGAGGCACGAGGGCTCAGAGAAGTTCTGCAGCCGTACGGGCCTCTCTTGGTTGAGGAACCTGGAGAAGAAGACGTTTCTGTCGATTAGGTGTGGCCCCAGGTCCGTTTAATGAAAAAAAAGAAACTACACGGTGTATAATTATGGGGTACAAGGCATGTAATTGGCCTTTCTATACTCCACTTTAAGCGGCCTCCAAATCACCCCTACACACCGTGTGTATGTCCTGGACACGACCAACCCACGGCTTGGCGCTGCATCAAAGTACACGGCGTGTAGTTCAAAAATTTCCAGATTTTCCTTTTTTCTCAAAAACGACCAGAAAAGTAAAAAAACATACCTGAAATGAAGATCCAGGTTCTTACAAACTTTCCCCCTTGAAGAAATTCGTCCCTAAATTTCCCTAGCGAGGCGTAAAAGAAGAAACCACAAACAGCTCTGGCCATTGCGATCGTACATCGGCCTCCCTCTCCCAGGTCTCGTCCTGTACTCGCCCGTGCTGCGATAACACCCGCACCAGAGGAACAGACCGGCCATGGAGAACCTTTGTACTGCGATCGACAATCTAGATAGGATGCTCATCAAACGACACATCCGCTTCAAGCTCAACCTCCACGGGTTGAAGGACATGAGATGGGTCTGAAAAGTAACGTCGGAGCTGAGAAAAGTGGAAGACATCGTGCATATCCTGGAACCTTTGAGGTAACTGCAACCGATAGGCAACCAACCCAACTCTCTCCAACACCTAAAACGGACCAACGTACCATGGTGAAAGATTACCCTATCTCCGAATCCTCTTGTGTCCCAACCTCGATGCGACACATAGGAAAACCTGATCCCCAACCTCGAACTCCAGAGGTCGTCTCCACTAATCAACATAAGACTTATGTTGAGACTATGCTATAGCAATCCTCTTCCGAATCAACTCTATCTGCTCTGAGTTCTCCTAAACAAAATGAGGTCCTAGCAGAGCTGCCTCTCCTGCCTCCAGCCAGCACAAAGGTGATCAACATAGCCTACCGTACAAACCCTCGTAAGGTTCCATCTGAATAGTCACATGAAAATTGTGTTATAGGAAAACTCCACAAGAGAAATATGCTTCTCCCAAGAACCGCCAAAGTCTAGAATGCAATCTCGGAGCATATCCTCATTAACATGAATTGTACGCTCGGACTGACCATCTGTATGGGGATGGTATGTTGTACACAAAAGTACCTGTGTACCCAAAGCCTTCTGAAACCCCTACCGGAACTGAGAAGTAAAGCGTGCATCCCTGTCTGAAACAATGGAGTGTGGAACTCCATGCATACATAAAATCTCTCGGATGTACAACCGCCCCAGCTCATCAGCACTGAGGGTCTCCTTGATCGGTAAGAAGTGATCAACCTTCATAAGCTTGTTGACGACAACCCAAACAACATCATTCCCTCGAGGTGGCCTCGGTAACCCGATCACGAAGTCCCTGGAAACGCAATATCTCATCCTCGGACACTATCCATCCAGGAAGAGGATCATCTCTTGACAGACTCTCCCGCAGGACTATGCCTTCTGATTCTGATAGCTACCTCATCCGTACCCGATCGAGAAGAGTAGAGGTAACAACTACAGATGAAAGAAACACCTTCCCCTATTTGTCATGAACCTCCAAATGCATCTCATAGAATAGAGCCATAAGCTGCCACTCACTGCTGGCCTCCTGAACTACTTGAATATGAGTTCTCCTACTCAATGCATTAGCCACTGAGTTGCCCTTTCTCGGCATATAGGCAAGCTCAAAGTCGAAGTTCTGAAGATACTCGACCCACCTACGCTGTCTCAGATTCAGATCACGCTAAGTGAAGATGTACTTGAGACTCATGTGGTCAGTGAAAACCACAAAGTGCTAACCCAGAAGGTAATGTCTCCAACAACATAAGGCATGAACAACAACTTTCAACTCCAGATCGTGCGTCGGTTAGTTCGTCTCGTTTGGCCCCAACTGCCGAGACCCGTACGCAACTAATCTGTCTCCCTGCATAAGCACAGCTCCCAAAATGACACCTGAAGAATCACAATAGACTGTATAGCTCTTTCCTGGATCTGGAAAGACTAGTATCGGTGCTGAAGTCAACCTCCATTTTAGCTCCTAAAAGGCTGACTCACAGGAATCTGACCATAAGAACTTCACCCATTTCTTGGTCAGACTTGTTAGTGGTGTTGCAAGGCCTGAAAAGTCTTGTATGAAATGCCTGTAGTATCCATCCAACCTTAGAAAACTCTACACCTCAAATAAATTCTTCGGATACTCCCAGGAAACTATAGCTCCCACTTTCTCTGGGTCTACAGATACTCTTGTCTCTGAGATAACATGACCCAAGAAGTGAATCTGATCCATCCAAAAGTGCCATTTTGAGATCTTAGCATATAACTGATGCTCTCTCAGTATACTCAGAACAATATCAAGATGGGTAGCATGGTCGTGTCGAGTGTGAGAGTACACCAAGATATCGTCCATCAAGACCACCACAAAAGAGTCCAAGTATGGATGGAACACTCGGCTCATCAGTGCCATAAAAACTGCTGACACATTCATGAGACCAAATGGCATGACCATATACTCATATAGACCATACCTACTCTTGAAGGTTATAAGAGGTATATCTAATGGTCTAACACGCAATTGATGATAACCGGACCTCAAATCGATCTTCGATAACACTCGGGATCCTCAAATCTGATCAAAGTAGTCATCAATTCTCGGCAAGGGATATCGGTTCTTGACCATCAATTGCTTTAGCTTCCGATAATCCACGCAAAGACTAAGGGTGTCATCTTCATTCTTCGCAAACAGGACAGAAAAACCCTAAGGAGAAGTATTGGGTCGGATGAAACCCTTTGCCTGCAACTCCTCCAACTGCTTCTTGAGCTCCTTTAACTTAGGTGAAGCCATCCTATAAGGAGGAATCGATACCAGTTCCGCCCCTGGCACAAGTTCAATAGAGAAGTCTACCTCACGCTTCGGAGGCAGACCTGAAAATTCCTCTGGGAAGACATCCCTAAAACGATCCACCACTAGAGGAAAGTCTAACTGTGAAGTCCCATGGTCATCTAGACAAAGACGGGAAATCTGGGCTGTAAATCCTCCTACCCCATGATGCTCTGGTCCAGGTGTACCTTCTTGGACATCCCACTCGCCTCTATGAAGAAAAGATCCACCCTCTGGTGATACGAAACTCACCCTACGGTGATAGCAATCGACGACTTCCTGGAAGGGAACTAACCAGTCCATACTGAGAATGAAATCATAGTCTGTCATCTCTAGGACATAGATCTCACATAATAAGTGACACCCTGCAACCTCAAGAGGGAACTCTCTGCATTGACGTACGCTAGACGTCCTCGTTCCCAATGGTGTTTCAAGAGTCAACATGTCGGCAGAAGAAAGGATACAGAGCCCAAGGCTCTCCACAACAACAACATAGATAAAACTATGCAAAGCACCAGTATCAAAAAGGGATGAAGGTAAAACTAAGGCTACTAAGATCATACCTTGAACTGTAGAAGGGTAGAGATCCTGCTCCTGATGGGTATGCTCCACAGCAAAAGTTTAGCCTGTACCGCGGCCCTGCGCCCGTAACTGACCACTATGAGCTGATCCACTCTGTTGTCGCTGATAACCTAGTTACTGACCACCACAACCGCGACCTCCTCCTCATCCCGAACGTCCAGAAGAACTCCAGTTCCCAGACTGGTGAGAAACTGATGATATATCTCCTGAATGCGGGGTCATAGAAGAACACCTACCACTAGCTGTAGGTGAGAAGATCTGAAAAAAATGCTGAAGATGGCCTATATTGCCGCAAGATCAGAACTCCATCGGGTCTCTCTGGAACTAGGGCCAAGTATGACCACTCCTACCACACTGGTAGCATACTAACTGGCTGCCCAAAGATGCATTCCGCCTACCCTGATCTCCTCGAGAAGACTCCCTGCGGCGCTTCCTGCTATTAGTAGGAGGAGCACTAACTCTGGATGCCGAACCACCATGGCTCACTGCTCCAAAATCTCTCAAATTGTGCTCAGTGATCAGTGCCTAG
Source organism: Viscum album (assembly GCA_963277665.1). NCBI lineage: Eukaryota > Viridiplantae > Streptophyta > Magnoliopsida > Santalales > Viscaceae > Viscum > Viscum album. Next base: position 137,932,402 of record OY728147.1, on the reverse strand, counting down.
TTAATGATAGAGGAGATAAAAGTCAACCTAGAGATATTCACCTAGGAACATATCTCCTGCCTGAGACCGTCCTCAAACTTCCTAGCAAGGAACAACTCATCACTTGCTGGAATCGGCGTGAAGCGCTGTAGCTCGGTAAAGAAGGATGAGTACTCCATAACAGAGATAGTACCCTGCTCGAGACTCATAAACTCTCAAGATCGGTTGGCCCACAAGGTCTCCGGATAGAAGTAATCATAGAAGATGCGTCGGAACTCATCCCAAGTCATACTCTGCTAGCTCACTGACTGTGAGATAACCTCCCACCACCTCTTGACATTGTCCTGGAGAATATAAGAACCCAACTTTACCCTTTTCTCTGTAGGTATCTCTAGGTGCTCAAAGATCGTCAGCGTGGACTCTAGCCACAACTCTACAAACTGGGGTCATCCATCCCCTGAGATAATAGGAGGATGCTGCTGCTGGAAAACCTGTGTCAACTCAGCCATCGACGGGGCAGGAGGTGGCGCTCCTTGGAAGGTATGCATCATCCTTAGGAAGTCCTCCCTGAACTGCTCATCAGCACCTGAAACGGGTATAACAGCTGGTTCCATGGTTGGCCCAATAGGAGGACCTGCAGGAGGATCTACAGGAGATCCCTGATCGGCAATATCCGGTGTTTGATCACCGTCTGGCAGCTGACATACAACCAGAGGACGTCTCAGAGGCATAGCTCTGAAAGATAAAAATCATACCTTAGATCATAATTATCAAAGACTGAGAACACAATAGTACAAAATGGGAACAAGATGAAAGAACAAACAAGTTCTACAAAACACGACTACATAGCGTGTATAAAACTACACGATGTTCCTTCTTAAGCCAGACACATGGGCGTGTACTTCTTCCACAACTGGTCGTGTAACACCCTTGACTACATGATGTGTTGTCACCACACACGGCGTGTATTGGATCTCAATTACCTTTCCTGAGTCTCCTTACATGGCTAGCCCACATGGTCCTCTTAACCCTAGACTACATGGCGTGTTCACTAAGGACAAAACTTGTACTAGACAAGGTTTCAACGGCCCGTGTTGTTAGTTACATTCTCGGCTACACGACTGACCCTTACACAGCGTGTTCCGAACAAACATGGTGTGTATAGGAAAGGATATCACCATCCCATGTTGTTCATGACACGGCCGGGTATCTAGAGCGAGGCTACACGGCGTGTTCATACCCAACACGACATGTACTACGCGAGCTTCCCCGACCCGTGTTGTTAGTGACACGGCCAGGTACATGACTCATTATTACACGGTGTGAAACTACAGTACACAGTGTGTTTCCGAAAACTTTTTCACCACCTCGTGTTTCTGCTCACACATTTAGTGACACAGTTTAAAACTACACGACATGTAGTCAAGTACACGCCGTGTATTCTGGGTTTTTCCAGGAAGTAGCTCAGAAACTGTACTAAAACCCAGAAAACACTGAAAAACAAGAATTGGGGTGCCAAACTCCAATCTCTGGGGCCCATACTACATACGAATCAAAGATTGGAATCTCCTACACATCAAATACAAGAGAAAAAAGTTGATGATCTACTAAACTCTGATTCATGAGGGCCCATAACACCTCAGGAATCCAAATTTGGCGTTCCTTTAAGTAAAGGTATAATACAAAAAATTTCTCTATTAAACCATAAGGATTCTATCAAACATCTATCACAAAAACATGCATAATTTACAAAACATCTATCAAAACAACATGCAATCGCTAATGCACCCTGGATGGCATGAAAAGAATGCATGGCATGTGATTTCTAACAAGTGCATATGTGATGCATGAGATAGAATACCCTCATCTAATCTGGTTGTGACAGAAATAGAATCGTAATTACAGCAACAATAACAACACAAGTCATGTGAATCACTATAGGTAAAATCATATCAACCATAAAATCTCAAAACTAGAAAACTGCAATAAACGAGGTAGATTGGATTTTCCCTGTACACGGGTTAGCTACTCTCGGGCACAACTTATTACCAAGTACCAAATCCATCCTATCCCTGGATAAAGGCTCCAAACAGTAAATCAAGAGAAAAGAAATCCTTTGATACCACTTTGTAATGTACCGGTTCCGGAATCCACCCAGAGGAACCCCGTACCCGGTTGTTTACTTGGCCTGAAGCACATTTCCCCAAATGCCAGAGGCTGCCGACTAGTAGTAAGGGCCTTGGGTGTGATAGTGGGGAAACTGTGCCCTCATTGGTAGAGTACAAAACGGAAGTAAATAAACCATACAATAGTGGAAGTAGTAAATATCCAACAATAATAAACAATGGAAGACTAAGCAATATACAATTGGAGAACACATGTATATAAGTGAAATGATGCACGATATATATGTCTAAGAAAGCATCCAAACAAGTCACAATTCTGAATACAATACTAAACCAAAGTACAAAATAAAGACAAATAAGAAACTCCTCAGCATCGCAAGCCTGGGCTTGGTCCCATGCTCTCCTCCAAAGCAATCAAGTACCAGAAGTCGAAGGGCGCTTGCCCTTGTCTATACCTGCAACAACATAGTCAGTTTGAGCCCAAAAGCATGACCCAAACAGGGTGTGAGACTAATCCCAGTAGGAAACCACCCGAAGATCTGTGCCTTACAGTTAGTGAGTATATGGCAGGTAATAGTATAGTAAGTTGTAACAGTAATAGTAAACAGCAGGCAGTAAGCAGTAAGCAGTAACACAATGATATACAATGGTAATCAGTCCACAACACAACAAGTAGTAGTGAAGCAAATAGAAAACCACAACAGGAATGCCCCGGGGAAGTACTCGCGGCCAAACCCTTTGGTCCTATCCAAAAAAAATACCAACAACCCTCTGGGTAGTGCACTCAGCCTAACCCCTCTGGTTTGGTCATATGAAATTATAAGACTCTCTGGGAAAGCTCGCTTTGTCAATTCCCCTTATAGTCTAGGGTAGTTAGGGACTCTCTGATGAAGATCACACGGTCTAACTATCTTATAGCCCCAAGGTCTAGAAACTCTCTGAGGAAGATCGTTTGGTCGATTCCTCCTATAGTCTCAGGTCTATCACATACTCTCTAATAAATCTCACTCAGTCAATTCCTTCTCTAGCCTGGAAAGGTTTTAAAGAAATTCAAGAAAAGTGATGACTCTCTGAGGAAGCTCACTCGGTCTACCCTCCTGTAGTTAATAATATCAATGAATCTCTGGGAAGCTCACTCAGTCTATCCCCTCTAGTCTATAATATCCAAGACTCTTTGAGGAAGCTCACTCGGTCTACCCTCATGTAGTCTATAATAACCAAGACTCTCTAGGAAGCTCACTCAGTCTATACCTCATAGTCTATAGCACCAGGTTCTCACGGTCCCGTGCCAGTCAGTTCATAATAATTCTATAAGGAAAAATTACACCTAAAGAGCTACTTGGATAACCAGTCAATATCATAACAATAATTTCCCGAATATCACTCCATCCTACGGTCACAAGACATGGAAAACAGGTATAATGACCCAAGGCTAACAAGACCCGAAGGTTGTAACAAGGAAAATGCATGGGAAAAACATCCAACCAGAACAATTATCCACAAAAATGATCAAATTACCTCTACACAGGAATACAAGCATGGCAGGAAAAGAACAGTGTCAAAACGGTAAACACGCAATACCCCATTCATGGGTATTGGTGGAATTTTCACATATAACTCAAATAATTCTAAAGGTAAGGCACAAACCACCTACCTAGATTCTAGGAGATCAATATACTTTGAACATGAGGCTTGATTCTCCTTAGAACAGCATAGATCTATGAAAACCCACAAAACGTTCAACCCACGATATCTTGAGAAAGAGGGAAAATTTGAAAACAAAGCTCCACGAGAAGGAAGGGATTACCGCTACAGTCCCAACACAATAGATGATGGTCAATTCAGAGAACGGACGGAGGCACGGGGGAACGGAGAAGATCTGTGGTCGTACAGGTCGCTCTCGGTCAAGGAACCTGGAGAAGAAGACGTTCTCGTCGATTAGGCGCGACCCTCAGTCCGTTTAATGAAAAAAAAGAAACTACATGGCATGTACTTCTGGGGGACACGATGTGTACTTGGACTTTATGTACTCCACTTTAAGAAGCCTCCACATCACCCCTACACACCGTGTGTGTGGCCTAGACATGGCCAGCACACGACCTGACACTGCATCAAAGTACACAGCGTGTACTTCAAAAATTTCCAGATTTTCCTCTTTTTCTCAAAAATGACGTGAAAAGGAAAAAACATACCTAAAATGAAGATCTGGGTTCTTAAAAGTGCCCAATTTAATTCTATGATAGCCCTTACCATGAGAAATGTATTTAATTTACCCAAAGCTCTAAGTCTCTATGCCCAAAAGAATCAAAATTTGAATCTATCAATAGTTGGATAACACATGGTCACTCATTGATTGGTCATATAAACAGTACCACACTCAATTGGAATATACCAGACTTGTCATACTCAATGGGTGTACACTCCCATACCACATGGTTCAAGACTCGACTCACTCTATTATGAGTCATTCATCATTTTAGCCAAGATGACCATGCTACTTGACATGTTAGTCTCATTATTGAAGGATCTCCCTTAGAACTCACCTGGAAAATGGGAATCCACATGTCCCACCAGCTATCAAATAACCACTTGCCTAGTTATGTTGTTTCAATATTTCAAACGTTGACCAATCTTACCAGATTTTAAAACCCATTTTAACCATTTCTGAATGGTTATTTATGTCCAAATTCCTTCTATTTGGAAGGAAACAATTTTCATGACTAATGCGACACTCTCCACCATAGAAGTTTTATAGTCATCATGTCACTGATAATGGAATAAATTTAATATAACACACTCCATCACCATCGAAATGGTTCCTGTAAGTGTCCAAATCACATATACCAAGAACTATCATGAAATGATAGGAAACCAACCACTTATAAGTATGCTAGTTTGGATTCACCTTTAGACTTAAAAATGAATCTAATTCCAAGTCAAGTATATATGATCCATCAATATCATACATAAAATTCAAAACTAAATTAAAGTGACTACACTATCACTTTTGATCCTTTATATAATGTCATCCCAAATCACTGGGACAACTCAACTTTTGATTAACAACTAAAGTATCAATACTCATAATGAGATCTCAAAAACAAGGTTAGTCTAATCTGGATATGACCAGTGGATATAGTATTTAAGAACTAATGAATATTTCCAAGAAGTCATGAGACCATACATAACTTAATGAATTATGTAACCCTATCACTGAATGCATATGATATACTGTATCATTTCTTATATTGATGGGTACCATGTGTAAAAACGCATGATACTATAATATCAAAATAGCGCATCAACCATAACATCTCCCTTTAAATTTATAGCCCAATAACACTAGAGAACTCAAGTCACATTAACTTGCATGTCTATAATAGGTTGATGACCATTTGAGTCATATATCCAAGATAAGAAAAGACCACCCGATCATTAAAGTGGTCGACCATGCTCAAGGCATGTCTAACCCACTAAAATTTATCATTACTCGATGCCCACACCTTCAAAAAGTGTTAAATTAACCGAAAAAAACATCCTACTTAGGATTACATTTCATCACTATGATTCCTACTTGAGACAAACGACAATTGAACAACACCTCTAGATATAAAACCCAACACAAGAACCTACCCATGATTTTATTTTTAAGGGTGAAACCTCTAATGGGATAACATCTTATTTTAACTCAAGGAATCAATCCTAAAACTAGAGACACACCTAAAAAGACACTAGGACTTACCACTATCCTCTAGGTACAACACGACCTAGTAAGAATCCAACTATGGTCCTATAGGAAACATCCACATTTGGTTTAAGGAAACTATCAAGGAAAAATAAAATCTAACACTTACACAGGGGTTCAAGAAATAATAACCTCTAAAATGTTTCATTTTGAGTTATTTAACCGATTATTATTCACCATAATTTTTAAAATAGATCTTAAGAAAGATATATCAAGTACCATTTATAAGGAAAACTATACTAAGCATTTTATTCAACTGGAACTATGTTGTGATAAGAAAATTGTCTTATAGTATCCTTTATTTCATTTAGGAATTTAGGCATAAGTTCTCATAGTTTGATTTCTAAAGAAAATTTATATTTTCAAGATATAGGGGAAAACACCCTTTAGTTTGTAATTGGAATCTTAATTAACCTAATCCTGATATTAATATGGGAAGAATAAAAAAAATAGTATTTTATCATTTAAGGTGGAATCATTTAAGTAAGATGAAATGATATATTTATACCTAACTATATAAGTGGCTGTAAACATTTTAAGTGGCCATTCCATTTTAGCCTGAATATACCCCCATGGGGTTAAGCACAAGTCAATATTAAGATAAAGGCGACCTATAAGGGTCCCATCAAGTAAGGAATATAAAGGTGACCTATGCAGGTCCCATAATTTCAATATGGGTCTATCCATATAGAATTATAATAATAGTTGGTTCATTTAAGATTCATCACACCCTTAATGGGTTTATCTCATAAGCAACATGCCTTGAATGACCTACTTGGTTCTAGTTGTGCATTTAGAAATTTAGTCATATTGGTTTTCATGGCCAAAATATAGAGGTACAGGCCTTATAAGTTGCAATTTACTTCATCATTTAACAAAAAACATTTTCCACAAGAATTAAATTTCAACATATCTCATGGTTCAGTTAGATGAATTACAATTGCTAAGATATAAAGGTACTTTCCTTAATAATTACAATTTTTATTCATGTAGTTGTAACCAATTATTCATAACGGTTCAATTATATAGATTTTCATTCCCAATTTATAAAGTTCCCAAGCACTTGATAAATTGAAAAATTGACACCTGCTTAATTGTAACCAATCCAATTTATATCCTTGAAACCAATGGTCTATGACTCAAACATGTCTCAATTGATTAATTAAGGTGCCACCTTCAATCTATATGTGAAAACACCATTTAGGTTTATTCTAACACTTTAACAACCAATAATATATCATAATTATAACAAGTCATACTATCAAAGAGTAATAATACTAGTAAACATTGAAAGTTACTATGTAAGTAGGGAAACACTGTCATAAAAATTAGGAAAACATCGAAGCATGGTATATAAACAGGAATTCTAATTATCAAACAAAAATCTTGTACATGAAAATATGCTATAACCTCCTAAACATGGTATATAGATAAGCATGCTAAACAATCACAAAAGTATGTTAAAACACTCAAGGAACATATCAAAAGTATCAGGAAGTCAAGAAATGAAACTTTCATGGCATTGAATATGCATGGAATTTGAATATCTATGTGCCTATAATGATGCATGAACACACCTCATCTCTTTCCATACCAGGCTAAGAGGTAAAATCATACTCCATAAAATCAATAACAAGAGGAAGTACATCAATCACCCAAGGTGAAATAATAATCAATTGTAATATCAAACAACATGAACAACAATCCCTTCTATAATAACTTGATATTTTTCTTATGTATGGGTTGGTTGGAACTAGACTTGATCTATTTACCAAGTTCCGACATATTATTATTCTCTTATTTACTAGTTCCAAAAATGTTAAAATGAAGGAAAAAATAAACCTTTGATACTAATTTGTAACATCCTGACTCGAGAGATACTAAAATGGAACCTTGAGCTAGTTCATCACATTGACTCAAGAGTTTCTCCCCATGCACTAGAGGATTCCGACTAGTAGCAAGGTTATAAATGTGGTAAAATGGGAAGACTATACCCTTTTTATTATTGATAAATATAATGGAAGAAATAATCAATAAAGGGAGTGGAATAAAACAACAACTGATAACAACATAAAAGAATGGATAATCATGAATGAACATTATTTGACATAAATAAAGGTAGTCTTACACAATATACGGTGAGACTAAAAATAGTATTAAATAAATAAAATATAGAGTGACTATCTCTAAAAGAATCACTATCACAAGATCCATCCTATTATCCTATAATATATCCTAGCCCAGAAGGATAACAACAAGCAAGAACAATCCATGATCTTAAACCTGCAATCATGAGGTTTGTTCAGGTACCAAACGGTGGCCTGAAAAAGGTGTGAGATAAACTTTATTGGATTCCACCATTGGTTTCTAAATAAATCCATCCTATGAATATAAAATAACTGGTGTGAAATTATATCAATATAAAACAAAAATTAATGTAAATAAAATAAAATACATTTTAAATCATATTCCTTAGAGAAACCCTACTGAAAATACCTTCTTTAGCAAAGGAAAAAAACTGTCCCTGAACATCCCATCTTGTATACATACATATACATATAGATTTATATGAAAATATACATGAACTAGAATAGACCTAAGGTGTATAACCAATACATCCACATAAAGTAATAAAAATAAAAATAAGAGTATCTTATTTTAACAAGGTCACCATACCCAAGTATCGTAATTTATAAGGGATTTCATGCTAGAATATCAAAATGTATAATGGATTCCATTCTTGAGTATCACAAATCATAAGGGAAACCATGCTTGAGTATCACAATTTATACGGGATGCCATCCTTCTGTATTAAAATGTATAATAGAATCTATGCCAAAGTATCACAATGTATAAGGGATAGTATTTCCAAGTATCGTAATTCATAAGGGACACCATGCCCAATAATCACAATGCATAAGGGACTCAATGCTCGAGTATCACAATTCATATGGGATTCTGTGACCAAATATCACATTGTATAAGGGATACCATTCCTTAGTACAGTTTAACAAATAATTTTTATCATTTCATTAATAGGTTCCAGGCTGGAGAAAAAGAGATGTTCCCAGCATAAAATATTCATTTAATTCAATTTATTTATTTATAATAATGAAGTCCATGTTAGTGAGCACTCCATTCAAAATTTAAATATGAAAAATGAAGAGTCCATGACTATAATCATTCTAAAATACAATACCATGGTTCAATTATAACATTCCATCATAAAAGGGTTAAGGACCAGGGGGCATGGAACGTCATGTCCAACCCAAAAATAAAACTGTTACATTCAATTTTTCATTTTATTTCCCCATATTTAAGATCCATGGATACATGACCCATTATAATTAATACATTTAATTATCACATTAAACAAAATTACAACATGAAAAATTAATGGACACACCTAAAGGGGTGGTCCAATTTGAATTTTTAACCCTTGAACTAATTTTTGGGGTTTATAAAACAACTAGGGCGTGGTCTAGGAATTTAATTTAAGGCATTTCATAATTTTTTAGCAACACATGGAATGTTTGGTGGGGGGAACAATGAAAATAATTTACAAATGCTAAAAATTTAAAGGGAAAGAAACTATACCACATACCTCATTCTTAGGATGGTCCAAAAGTCCAATATCAGACTTTGATTTGATCCAGAATGAGTGAAATCAGATTAATTTTCTAACTCCTTGAAAATAGGGAAAAAGTTCCTATATAAAAATTACATCATATTTGGAAAAGATAATTGAGATAATAAGGAAGATGAATCATAGACTAATAGATATATTTACAACACAACCGATGGTGATTGAATTTTATATTGAACAGAGGATATATCATCAGTCTTAGGAGAGGCCAAAGGGGGATTCAAGTGTCTTAGAATGCATGGAAGTAATGGGAGATAAAAAAGGAGGAAAATAAATAAGGTTGGATCGAAAAAAGAGTCTTTTTACCCTTCTTTAATGAGGAATGTGGTTAAGTCACATGGTTTGAAGATCGTTCTCCAACCGTGCACACCTACTATCCAAAGAGACTTGGCTTTACATGACTAGGTGCATAGTTAGTCAAACCATGTGCAACCCATGTAGGGATACTATCCAAGTGGAACCCCCCCTCGCATGGCTTGGTGCACAGTTAAACAAACCGTGTTCTAATCTTACATCTCCCTCTGCAATTTATTGTATACATTTAACACATTCATGTGGCCTTGGGTGCATAGTTTAACAAACCACATGACACCATAAATTGACCACATAGTTTTCTAGTGCCTAATATCATGGTTAAAACAAACCATTCCCCTTAATAAAAAAGGCCACGTGATTGAGCAACATGGTTTTTACTAACCCTGTGCCAACCGTCTGCCTAAGGATGCCTCTTCTAGAATTGTGCTCTCGAAGACCGATGCTCCTAAAACTCATCCAAGCCTCCAAGACACCTCTAAATCCTTAAACCCTATCCAAAATAACACATTAAAAGTTTAAACTCTCATAATTACATTCTGAAGCTTAGTTTAATAATTAACCCATTATCTAATGAAAATTTAATATTCATTTAGAAAAACCAACCTCTTTCAAAACATAGGATCTTATACAAGTTAATCTATATATAATGACAAGGTATTAAAAAATAAAAGGTGAAAAAGATTGATATGTAATTTTTATCATTATTATTTGACATAAATCTATCCTAAAAGACATATATAATTCATATGAGGATATTAAAATAGTGATTATAACTCTATAAACTTTAGTGATGGATCTATCACATATGCCATGATACACATTGGATATAATATTTTTAATACATAAATTATGGTAGGAAAATATTAGATAAATTTTGGAGAACTACATAGGAAGCAGAGAGAGTTATCCAATAGTGCTTGATAAAGTACAAGGGATATGTACCCGGTACTTGGAGAGAAAATAATACTAATTATTAAGGGGAAAAACTAGTCTTCCTATAGGTCAAATAATCGAGTATCATAGTTGGACTATAGAAATGAGAAATAAAATATCATTAGATCCAGTTGTAGCCATATCTATAAATTATGAGTACGTTATGACTTCTAATATAGCTAAATAAGTAGTATGAAATACACAATAAGTTTTTTCCAATTCTTGGAATCATACCTAGAAATTAACGTATTATCATAATATAAATTATGATAAACTTATTAAAACGGTAATACCCAAGAATTAAAGGTTATGATATAGGAAAAAATGGATATACTAAAGGTTATTATATTTCAAGGATCTTTACTTAAGGAGGTGAAGTTTTAGATAACATAGTATCCATGTAAGAAAACATGATAACCCTGATAACTAAATCCATATCTTAGCAGAAGCATGATCTTATTATGTGAGAGATAACTGGTAGATCATTAGTAAGTTGGATTTAGTAAGAGTGGGTTCTCTAGACCAAACATTAGTAGTAATTGTTTCTTACTATATCATGTATGAAAAGAGTTATGATTAATATTACCTTACCATAACAATGTGGTTATATCTATATATTCTATTTTACTGAAAATTTGCTTTGTTTATTTATCACATGAAAAGGTTATAGTAGTACATGGGTATAATGAAAAACTAGAGATACTATGATATTAATCTTAAATATATGATACATTATACTGATGAGACACAGATGATGATTGACTATCAGGTGCTAGGGTATCATAAGCATCGACAATTATTTTCATGATGTTTACACTTGGTGATCTTGATTAGAGAAGATCAACATGAATGACTTACCAATTGGAACACCACATGTTTTGGGTGACGTTGGATGTTCCTAACTAGGAACATATTTATCCTAATTTAGACTTTATATCATTATCAATGTGTTTCATTTAATTATGTAATTTTATGCAACATAAAAACTGTGACATTTATGTTCTGTTGAGGTAACCTGTGTTGGGTGTACCATTGGTGGTATGGTGTTGATTTAATGAACAATACAAGTTTTGTACCTTTTTTATAGGAAGAGATATCTTAGGCCTAGTTAACGAGGATGATAGTACCTTTGTTAAATTCTTATCCATGGTAAAAAGAGGTAAGTCAATCCAGTATGGCCATTAAAATAATAAATAAAGCATTAATAGATTATGAAATAAAATATGTTTCCTAATTTATGAGATTAATTGGGACCTGTTACTCCCCTAAATTTTATGAAACTTATTTTTTTCAAAAAAAATTAATTTCTTCTATAGCTTTCATTACATGCAACACCAAGTTTTACGAACCACAATATACTGTTAAAATATTATTATTGAAAGTTCACCATTATAAACCAGCCATTAAATTTGGTGCTATTAATAGGAATATAAATTTTTTAAAATTTTTTATAAATGTTTTAGATAATTATTGAATATATATTTTTAGTAAAATATTTATATGTTTCAAAAAGATACATTTTCCTTAAAATATTATTTATAGATTTTTATGAGAAAGTAATATAATTAATTTTTTTACAGTTTTATAAAATTTATTTGAAAAAATTAATTTAATTTTTTAAATAAACATGTAAAAATTATCTTAGAATTAGTTTTTTCATAATTTTCATAAAAGATTAATTTCCTAATGAATAGTGAAAAATAATGATTTTTATTAAAAATGGTCTTTTAATTCAAATCATTTAAAAAGACCCATTTTTTTAAAATAGTTTTAAAAGTAAAACAAGTTCAATTATATTATTATTAATCCTATTTAGATAATTGGAACTAATTTTATGTTGAGTTTTGATATAAAACCTTTTTGTTCTTAAGAAAATGTTTTCTTTGGAAAACTATTATTCAACACATTTGTGGGTTTAATTTTAAATTTAATTATTACAATTTTAGCATTTAAATTTGGAAAAAATATATTCCATATCTAGAATAATAATAATTAATATTATATAATAAATGAAACTTATTTTTGGGTTATAATGAATTTTAAAAATAATAATAATTATTTACCGTGGTTAAGGTTAAAGTTTGGTTTTTCACTTTACATGAGCTTGTGCTAAAATTAATTTTCCACCCATATAGGATTTTTATTTTATAAATTTGATTTTATATTTATAATCAATGGTTCCAGATTATATAATAATTTTTATTTTATTTTTAGGTTTAACGGATAAATTACCTAGGTAAAAGAACTTGTTACTGTAGTTAAAACTAGAATGGTAAAAGTGAGTAAACTTATAGGTAAAGAGAATAAAATATTTAAACCATGTTTATTTTTAAATTTTAAGGGGTTTATTTAAATTATATTCTATACAATCTATTATTTTTCAATTTTGTAGGAACTTTAATTGAGTGTGACTTCCCATTATTGAATAGTTTTTGGAATTTAAAAAAACACCACTCTTTCTTACTCATAAAAGGGAACCTTCCATTCTCTTTTGTTCATTTATAAAAAGAATTTTCTCTAACAATACATGCCCAAATCACTACCTAACTTTCATTACCACACCCTAGAGGCCTTGCTTTATTATAAATACCTTCTAGGAAGTCTTTTGGTGAAAACCTAAAGAAGTTTTCTGAAGAAGAGGTATCATTCTTAACTGAACATTTTTGTTTTATTTATTATTACTCCTTCAAACATTATTAAAACATGATTATATTATCAAAAAATTATATCATAAATAATTTTGTTTATTATTTTAATGTAATAACCTATATATATCTTCTTTTCCATTAAATGGGAAATGAAACCATCTATCATGTGTACGACAGACTACCGCCTCACAAATTGATGTAATTCATTTCCCATCACCGCCTATCACGGATGGATATAATGATGGATTTAATATATATATATATATTATATTATATTTATAAAATAATTATACTACTATAATTATAATATCACATATACCTTCTTAACTTCTGATCCATTGGAAAGCGACAACGTCGCTTGTGCGTACATGTGGACTACCACCTCTATGAAGCGATGTGACTAATTTTTCATTTTTTTTACATAGATGGTAATAAGTATGATTTTTATTAATATATATGATATATATTATAAAATATTTTTTCTATAAAGGTGAACTATTATTTGCCTTTATTTAATTCCATCTGTTAAAAAATGAAAACAGTGTTCATGTGTACCTTTGACCTACCATCTTCTTGAACAATGGAATTAATTTTCCTATGTATAAATTTTATGGATGAATCAAAATATGTATATAATGAATATATATTATATTTATTTCTTTATTAAAATTCTTTAGATTATGTAACCAATATCAAACTTAAAGAACCAAAAATACCGAAAAAAAACATACAAGAAAAATAAAGCACTTATCAACCGAAATAGTGGTTTTAATAAAGAATTGTTAATAAATGGGAAATAAAAGTTTATAATTAAATTATATATGGTATTAAATATAGGATTATGATTATTTATTATATATATAATAAATCCACATATATTATAAAAGATTTTTGAACATGCATGACGGAAGTCAGACCTGGTGTAAGGGATTTCAAGTCTTAATTTTATTTTAAGGAGACTTATACCATATTCACCACTTGTTTCTTTTATGTGGTGTATATAATTATTCTTTCAAATGTTATATCGTGAATATAATTATTTTTATGATATATAAAGTTTCATTTTATATTATTCTTTCATGGTTCTTATGATTCAAAAGTTACCAAATTGGAAAGGGATTTATGTTTCTTTCTCATTTTAATAGGGATTGTTTATGCTTAAATTTTATAGAAAGAAATTATAACATTTTTTTCAAATAAAACCTTTAATTTTTTTATCCTATGGTTATTTATATAGAATAAATGTTTTTATTTCATTCTTATCTCATTAAGAAATCAAGATATTGAAAGAATATTTTTAAGTAAAGTCATCATTATTTCTCTCTTTAGTTGAAAATACTTTCTCTTGCATGTCCATGATTTCTAAAAAAAATTAAAGAATGTTTTTAATATTATCCTATAAACCTGTAATGAAAATTTTCTCATTATTTACATTTTACAAAATGGTTTAAATTTAATCTTCAAGCCTTTTTTTTGAAAGAGTAACCTTTTTAATTTTTATCAAAAATGTGAAAAGAATCTCTGTATTAACATATACAGTAAGGAAATAATTTTCTACTATCATGACCAATAAATTACGTGAATATTAATTCACTAGTTTCCAAAGATTTTTTAAAATAAAAGTTTTTCCATAATATTTTGGAAATTTTTATATTATAAATAAGTAATTTCAACATGGAAAGTTTATTTTATTCAAGAATGTTTTAATGATATTTTTTCGGTATTTATATTTATCAATAAAAAACTTTTATGTTTCATAATATTCAGTATGGATATGGTCTAATGATATAATAATAATTATTTCTATAGATTTTTTATGATTAAGATGGTAAGATGCTTATGAAACTCATTTCTTTTCCACGAGTTATTCTATGATGAATTGTTAAAATGGTTATAAAACCGGTTTTTTCCCCAGGTTATACCATGATGATATGTTTATGAAACATATTTCATTTTCACGAGTTATGATATGATGAATCAATTATGATCTTGTTGTACAAATCTTTATTATTTTCATTGGGTGATGGTTGTTCCAGTAATTATATAACCCTCCAATGCATTGGGTAAAGACTGATATCTAATGAGATAAATAAGATTAGAATAAGGAGTTAACCGAGTTTACTAAGGGAATGTATCCACTATGATAGTCTTGGGAGTGATCCATGACTACTACGATGGTTTAGAGAGTGAACCTAATCCACTATTATAGTCTTGGTAATGAGCCTTTACTACTATGGAAATGATATTCTATTCTTATAAGTATTCCAAAAATCTATGTCTTATGCTAATGTTATGTTCTTATGGATCATACTATTTGATTCCTTTATGATTATTGTATTATAAAATAACAATATTTATTCTATGAATAATGATTATGATCTAAGATATAAAGGGTATAGTTTTCATGTTTAATTCTCATGTACTTATACCCTTATGATCATGTTAAGTTTTGATGATCATTGATATCTCCCTTGTTTACCCTTACTGAGCATCTGAGATCACCCTTTATTATTTTTCCTTTTCCTAGGTTATGAAGAAATTTATTATGTGTTATATGTATATGAATGGTAATAGTTATAAATAACATAGTAGTAGATGTTTTAGTTCAATTATGGACCATTTTTTATGCATCCAAGTTTCCAAAGACACTAAAACTTTATGGACCTCAAGCATGTTTTTTGTAAAATGAAATTAATATTTTATTATTAAGATGTAATATCTATGTATGAAATGTATGGGTCACTATAGTTGGTATTAGAGGGTAGTTTTAGTTATCCTTTGGAAAATAGGATGATAAAACTTTAGTGATAACCCTCAGGATAATCCTAAGTATAGAATAACATCCTAAGTTATGGTAAATAAAGGAGCATGGTTTTCTTAGAAAAACATCTCTGTATAATTAATACAAGTGGGCATGGTTTTTGGCACAAGATCCTTAGCCCATTTGGTGAGGACTCATCAAGTGCATCTAGGAGACCTAAGATCAATTCCAAGTGGATACACACTGCTGGAAAATTGTGTTTTCCCAACACTTGTATACTAATGGTTTGAATAAACCGTTGGTATACTTAATTTTTCCCAATGGTTTCTTCAAACCGTTGGGATAATGGGCTGAGAACAAGATTTTCCTAACGGTTTACTCAAACTATTGGAAAAAGCTATATATATACCAACGATTTTTAAAACGCGTTGGTAAATACACTCTTTTCCAACGGTTTTAACAAACCGTTGGGAAAGTTTCCCCCAAATAGCAGCACATCCAGAATCCCTCCGCATGATTGCATCCATAAACTTAATCACTCCCAATGCTCTCCCAAAGCTCTCTCTTCACCCCAAGGTATCTCTCAAAGATCTCTCTGCAATCAATCTGGTAATTCTTTTCTTCTACACTTCTAATCTGTAAGTGGAATGTATTGCATCTATTTTTGTCTATTATCTATTTTGATTTCGCCTAAATGAGATTCGTGTGGTCTGCTTCTTCCTGTATTTCTATTTATCCTATCATGTTCCCTTGCCACAAGACCCTTATGTAAGAGCTAATAATGAGAGTGAGGTTTTATATTATTTAATGTGATGGGGGCCATGGGTACAAGTTCCTTCTAATGGGAATCCTTTACATTTGTACAGTAAGGCATTCTAGTGTGCCATGTGGATAGTGAAAACCCATTTGAGGGGTTGAATAATTGTGGTTTTGTTTTTTGTGGGTTATGTTATGTCAATTATGAGAGGTATTGTTTGTATAATGAATCTAGTTTTATATGGTATTTCATGTATAGTTTAGTATAAATATGATTCATCGATTTCATGTATAATGTGATAACCTATGTTGTTGATTTGTATTATTTATCTTGCTATCACTATTGATAAATGAAAGATGTTGTCTTAATGTGGTTTTGTTTTGGTAGACTTTTTGTAGTGACACCTCTTCATAAGAAGATATGTGGTGACATCCTTAGTTTTTTTATTCATGTAGTACATGGAATGTGTTTGAAAGAGATAATGGTCTGAGTGACTCTTTAGGGTTATATTATTGAGTGAGTTGGGTAAGTTGGAAATTGTTATGTGAGTTCCTTGTAGCCTATAGGGTATGGTTACTACCTAAAGGGGTGTTATGCTGGGATGTGGATGAGGATGGCTGATGAGATTGGCCATATATCGATTATGTCCAATGGGAATGTGTATAACATTAGGATATTTCTAAGTTATAGGGTATTCCTTGGGTGGTATGGTATGGTCAGATGGGATAAGAAAATTGATGATGATTTGCTTATACAAATTTCACTTAGGAGGGGGTGTGGGCTGTCCAGGGAGGGAGGGTAGTTTTCCACCCCCACCCCCCCTTGGACAACCCCCCTGGACACCACCCCACCGCCTTGGACAGCCCCGCCCCTAGATATCCCCCTGGACAACACACCACCCCACCCCCTGGACAGCCCCACCCCCGGAAAACCCCCCCTGGGCACCACCCCACCCCCTAGACTGCCCTTCCACCCCCTGGAAAGCCCCCTAGACACCCTCCGGACACCCCCCAGACACCCCCCCCCCCCCGAACTGCCCCATCCCCTTGGAAAACCCCCCCTAGACACCAGCCCACCCCCTGGACACCCCCACCCTCGGACACCCCCACCCCCTAGGACAGCCCCCTGGACACCACCCCACCCCCTGGACAGCCCTCCCACCCCCTTGGGCAGCCCCCCCTGGACACCACCCCACCCCCTTGGATAACCCCCACCCCCTCTAGCTAGTTATATGGATATCCTTTTATTCTCAACCTTTCTCCATTTATTTCACTATCTATAAATATCACTATCATTATTCCTTAAATATATTTTCGATTAAACTTCAATATTATTGAATTGCTTATGACGAAATGACTTATAACAATTATTTTTACAGAATGGATAGAAGTTGGATGTATGAAACCGATCGGATCTCAAGAAATTTTCAAAACAATTTGGAGATATTTTTTGATTTTTCTTTTCACAATTCTTTAGATAGTGGTCGCATACACTACCCATGTTCCAATTTTGTTGGCAGTCCTTGGTTGAGTCATGAAGATGTCATCCACCACATAACCAAATATGGTTTTCAAGAAAACTACTATGTGTGGTATCAGAATGGGGAGAAAATGAAATCTCAAATTGTTGATGATCAAAACAAGAGGACTGGACTAGAGAATTTGTTAGATGACTGGTTTCTCTTTATTCATCATCATGAAAAAGAAAGGATTTTGACTCAAGAAGACTTTGATATGAGGACATATGATGCATCTAATGAAAATGATGATATTGTCAGGGTGAAAAAATTGAATGATGCTGCCACGACTACAGTATATCGACAATGCGATAAAATGAAAAATCTATATTTTTTAATCCGATTGTTTCATGGGAAAACTATGTATGGGATTTCTAATATAGAAATTGATTACATTCTTACCTTCTTGAAGGATTTACTTCCATATGATGTAGATATTCTTTCAAACCACTATATGCCATGGAAGTTAGTTAAGGAACTTAGATTTTCAAGAAACAAAATTCATGCTTTTCCAAAAGATTGAAATTTATTCTAGGAGGAAACCGCTGAATGAAATGATTGTATAAAACATGTCCCATCCCTCTGGAAGTCAAAATATGATGGAACACCACCCTGTGATCCACAGAAAGTAATGTGAAACTTTCCATTGATCCCCAGACTCTAGAATCTTTTTATGTCTGATGAAATATCAATAAAAAATGAGATGGAATGATACTGAAAGAAATAAGACTAATGATGAGTTGGTTCACCATACATATGGATTTTCATGGTAGAGATTTGATGCTCGATATCTTGATTTTTTAGCTGACGTGCGTAATGTGAGTTTGGGTCTTTCATGCAACAGTTTTAATCTGTTTGGGCAGATGCTTACTTCACACAACACATGGCTAGTTTTTATAGACATTTATAATCTTCCTCCATGGTTGTGTATAAAAAAACCTTTCACTTTCATGAGTATACTCATATATGGACCTTCTAATCCTGGCATTGATATTGACGTATACATGCAACCTTTAATAAAAGAGTTAAAACTTCTTTGGGATGTGGGTGTGCGCACATACGATGCATATCAAAAATACATATTTCAGATGCATTCTGCGCTTATGTGGATGATCAATGATTTTCTGGCTCATGAAATGATGTCTGGATGGAGCACGAAGGGAAAACTGTCATGTCTTGTTTGTATGAAGAATACACGATCTAGAAGACTAAAACATCATTGTAGTTTCTGTTTTATGGTACATCAATGATTCTTGCCAATGGACCATCCATATAGAAATAATTGTCGAAGATTTGATAATACCATTGAGAATGATGATCCAACTCAACGTATGTATGGAATTGATGTTCTTAATGAATTGAAAGATTTTATTTTTTCATTCGAGAAGAGTCAAATGAAATCTGGAAAGAGAAATAATGTTTCCACTGAAACCTATTACAATTGGAGGAAGAGGAGTATCTTTTTTGATTTGCCTTATTGGTCAATCAATTTGTTACATCATTTCTTAGACATAATGCACATTTAAAAGAATATATGTTTCGATACTTCTAAATATTAAGGGAAAGACAAAACACGATTTACGGTCTTGGCATGAATTGGTGGATTGGGGAATCAGACCAGAATTTCATCCTATGCGTATCAGTAAAAATAAATGGAAAGTTTCATGTGATTCTTATGCGACAAAACCTACGAAAAAAACAATTTCTAGAAGTATTAGAGACTATTAGAGTTCCTAATGTCTATTCAAGAAACATCTCTAAACGGTTCAATAGAAAAGAGTTGAAGTTAAAATATTTGAAGAGTCATGATTATCACGTTCTTTTGCATGAGTTGATTCCAATAGCCATCCGTCATCTCTTTTCCAATAATGTAAGGGTGAATTTTATTCATTTGTGACATTTGTTTAGAGATCTTTGTGCTAAGAAGTTGTCCAAGTATTTCTTGAAAAAAAATGTTGACAAATGCCCCATTAATTTTTGTGTGAGTTGGAGAAAATATTTCCTCTATCATTTTTCACATGCATGCTGCATCTGACTGTCCATAATCCCACTGTAATACTTCTTGGAGGACCTGTTTCTTTTCATTGGATGTATCCAACTGAAAGAAATATGTACAAATTAAAGTATTTTGTCCGAAATAGGAATCATCCCGAAGGTTCTATCGTGAACGGTTACCTGGCTCAAGAATGTATGGATTTCTGCTCAATATGTTTGTCCGATCATACTATAAGAATAAATAGACCAATGAGAAATGAAGAAGAATAGTATGAGAAAATTAAACCCAGTTTTCCATCACTTCCTAAAACAAGAGGAATTCCTTAATCATATACATTGAAGACATTAAGCCTTAAAGAGCGGGAGATGGCACATCGCACAATTTTGTTCAACTATTCTTTGTTCGATGACTACATCTAGTAAATAAATTGAATATGTATGTCTTACATATATATATGTTAATCTATTCATATTTTTTATCTACAGGGAACATAAAACAATGATAAATAAAAAGCATTGTTTGTTATCTTTGAGAAAAAGGGTGACTTTGCATAGCAAAGAGTTTTCTGCTTGGTTAAAATTGAAGGTAAATATATTAATGTTTAAAATAATTAAATAAATATTTAATTAAGTTTAATATTAATTTATATTACAGGTATTGAGTTTTCTTGTCGACTCTGTATCTGAGGAAATAAGAGCTTTGGATTTTGGTCCTAATACCGTGGTTCGTGACAGTAAATCAATTATTATCAATGGGTACAAATTTATTGTCACTGAATGAGAAAGGAACACGAGAACACAACATGAAAGTGTTATGGTTACAACCACAACAGATTGTTATGCCAGTGCATTAGATAGTATACCAAGATTTGAAAATGTGGGTTATTATGGAGTCATTGAAAATAATAATAATATTGGATTATTAATCTCATGGACGAGTCCCGATGATGAAATGCCATTGGTTTGATTCGATGATTACACAAGGCACATTTATTGATGACTTTAGATTTCAAGTAATTAATATGACTCGCACTCTTGCTACCGAAGAACCATATGTATTGGAATCAATGGATAAACAAGTTTGTTATGTCAAAGGCCAACTTCGACCTAAATTTGGTGTCATAGTTGAAGTAATTCCAAGACATATTTTTGATGATTGTGATGATGTAATTGACACTATCCCCACTGCCATTGTAACCAATCCATTTATTTCTTTTGATGAATCTAATAGCTCAATTTTCAGAGTTGATTGTGAACCTGAAGTTATGGTGGAAAATATATAGAATCATCCATCCATGTTCTCAATTATTTTGGTTTGCCTCGAGTTGGGTTGTTAAGGTTGGTACTATTAAAATTGATTTAATATTTATTACAAATATGCTGTATTTGATTTGACCGTTATGTTCATTTTAAATGTTTATTGGTTGGAATTTTTATTTGAATTGCATTTTGTAATTTGGAATTGAACTGTATTTAAACCTACGAAACCAACATTTCTAACTTGGTGAACATTTAAATGATTCAACTGTGATTTGTATAAAATTTGTATGACTCTAAGACCTATCTTTAACATTTTACCAGGTAACGAACATGATGGTTTGTATTCTTCTAGAAAACATGTATTGAAACCTGCATCATCTACATGAGCTAAAGAAATTAAATTTTTCCTTAATTTTGACAACTACTTCACCACTTATGAATCTGGTAGAATCATTGTTCCATGATTTTAACATACTGATGACACTTAGTAAATAATAATCCTACTAAAAATTAAATTTCTTTATTACATCTTGTACGATTTATTTACTTCATTATATATTTGTTCTATCTCACATAAAACAATGGTTAGTTAAATTATCAATGAATCCCCCTATTCCATCTCATTTATTTTGTTTTTTGGGTTATACATTAGTTATCCTTTTCTATTTACTTCCATATTTGTTTTTAAATACAGGAAAATGAAACTAATTGAAGAGAGGTGACAAAAACAGATTATAGACAACAGTCATCGCATGACTGAGCAGGGTATTCCACTACTATTTCCTGTAGTGAGTATTTTATTTCAAATACATTTATTTAAATAATATATAATGTCATCTAATTATTATATTTTAAACATTTTTTCAGGATCCATATATTAGGCGAAAATTATTTGATGATCATCCTAGTAGTGGTCCCAGTACTCATGGTGTTCATATGAGGGGTGGTGGTACGGGGGATAGACGATATGGTTGGCGTACCCGATTAGACCCTACCCCTCCCACTGACATACCATCCATCCCACATTCTGATCCCTGTGTTCCGTTAGGGGACACACGAGATATTTTGACCTCCCATGTTTTCACCACCCTTTACATCTGTGCCTCCTCACCCGTCTGTACCATATCTGATGATGATTCCCACTCCCCATATAGCATTTGGCTAGCTATCTCTATCATCTTCTTTTACTTCTACTTCATTATATCCTGGCTTTTATATTCCATCTTCTTCGACTACTGCTCCACCAGAGTATGTCCCTATAGAGCATACATTGGGACCCACTCCATCTGTACAGGGTGTTCCTTCCGTTTCTACGGATCCAGTGGTGCCCATTGATCAGACTACCGTAGGTATACTTATACAACCCTAACAAATTGTTATACCATTATTTATTTTCATTATAACATGTATTGATAAAATATTTGTTTTTATTTCATAATAGATACATCTACTGACAGGAGGTGGGGGTGATGACATACACACATGAATTTGGTGTTGAACCGCCGCACACAGTTGATGGTGGACTACAATTAAGATAGTCAGATGATTGAAAAATCAGGGCAGCAATGTCGGAGTTTTTTGGAGACGCTTTCCAAATACTCCGAAATAATTCTTGTCAGTCTGCTCTCATAGAGACAACTGCCAAATGATGTCAAGGATAAATCCTGGGCAAAGATATGGGTAAAATAATCTGTTGTATTTAATGAAATATATTAATTTTTGAATTTATATGAATTAATATTTTGGTGTCAGCTGCGGTTTAATTTCCCCGATGGTGAGGGTGCACGGCCAGCACGTCTAAAGGATTTAGGTGATCTTTGGAGAGCTTATAAGCATGATTTGTACATTGTATGGCATGTTAGAGTGGGCATAGAGTTAGAGGCAGTCCCCTTTCATGGATGATTGTCTATTATAACAGTACCGACAGATGATTACTCATTGGACGACAAGCCAATTTATGGTATTAATCAAATTAGAGATATTTAAATGAAAATTTTCAAGTTTTTTGTTAATAATTATTATTGAATTTTATTTAGGAAGAATCTGGAAGAAATAAATGAAACATTAATTCTAAGAAATATGTCTACACATTGGGACGTACTACGATGCTAGATCATGGGAGGCACCAGGTATGATGGTTTATAATCTTTCTTTACGACTTGAATTTTCTATTGCTTCCTCCATAATTTATTCGATTACTAAAGTTGTTATATAATTTTAGTTATGAAATTAGTATTTTTTTTGGTATCCTATTTTTAATTATTTTTTTCTATATTCAATGTCATTGTAGAGGCATAAATTGAATATAGAAGGACATGTGCCTCGAGAAAAGTTTTTTTTCTCGAGTAGAAAGAAGAAAGATGGAAGTGAGGTTAATCAACCGACTCAGCAGTAGATTGTAAGTTTTAATTTGTAGATTTGAAATGTAAATCTCTATTTTTTAACTTAATAATCTATTCATATTTGTAAAAGGCTGCTTTGGAGGCCCTTGATGCCTAGAAACCTGACAATTTTGGGCCAAACGATCACTTACATCAGGTGTTGGGAGATGAGCACCCTGGTAGAGTACGCTATCGACCTTGGAATAGTAGTTCCGACAAGGTATTTGTCCTCCTCAGGTACAATTTGCAGTTCCACTGAGTTGCAGTAGGTTAAGGCACATGTATAATAGGCTGAAAAAGGTCCACATAGATGTCAGAATAGTCTGCTAGGGCAAACACTGCATTTATGAAACTAATGGAAGTTTTACATCCAACACTTCCACCAGAGGCCAACACTGCTTGTGATGAATATATGTCATCGATGCGTTCTATATATAGTGCACCAGGTGGCAGTTCTAGTGTTGGTCGAGATGATGGGGGGAGGAGGCCGAGGGAGAGGAGGAGGAGGGCGAGGAGGAGGCCGAGGCGAAAGAGGAGGGCAAGGAGGAGGACGAGGCGGAGGAGGAGGGTGATGAGGAGGCTGAGGCTAAGTACGAGGGAGAGGTGGAGGGCGGGGAAAATGATGGGGATGACGATGAGGATGAGGGTGAGGGTGACGATGATGGCGATGATAGTGATGGTGATGAGGGACAGATTGATCTATTAAATTTTTGACTGATATTACTGACCTTTGATGTTTATTTATTTGTTGTGCCAGAATATATGTGTGATTAGGTAGTTCGTATTAACTTTATTTTTATCTATTTTAATGAAATTTTAATATTTTAGTGGAATTTAGAAAATTGATGGTCTGATTAGAAGTTGAAATATTGAAAATATTTTTTTAACCTTGAAATAATTTGCTTAGAAAATATGTAAATACCATCCCATGTGTCCAGGAAAGCCCCCGGACACCCCCCTCCCATCCTCCTCCTTGGACCCTGGACAACCCCCAAAGAGCCCCTCAAAGTGCCCCCCGAATAGACCCCTTGATAGCCCCCCCCCCACCCTCATCCCTGGACGCCGGACAACCCCCCACCCTCCTCCCCAGACCCCAGATATCCCCCCTCCTCCCTAGACCATGTACTACCCCCACCCTCCTCCCAGGACCCTAGAAAGCCCCCAGACAGCCCCCCGGACACCCCCCTAACAGCCCCCCTGATAGCCCCCCACCGTCCTCCCTGGACCCCGAATAGCCCCTCGGATAGCCCCCCACCCTCCTCCCTGGACCCAGGATAGCCCCTCCTCCCTGGACCCTATAAATCCCCCACCCTAATCTCTAGACCCCAAACAGACCGCGAACAACCCCCCGGATAGCCCCCCCGGACAGCACCCCGAACAGCCCCCCCTCCCCCCCCACCATCCTCCATGGACCCCAGACAGCCCCCAACCCTCCTCCATGGACCCCTGATAGTCCCCTCCTCCATGGACCCTGGACAACCCCCCCACCCTCCTCCCGGGACCCCGGATAGCCCCCAGACAGCTCCCCGAACAGCCCCTTGGATAGCCCCCTGGACAACCCCCTCGACAGCCCCCCCGAACAGCCCCCACCCTCATCCCTGGATACTAGACAACCCCCCCACCCTCCTCCCTGGCCCCTGAAAATCCCCTCGACCTGACATCCCAACATTGGGAAAGCGGCGTTTCGTCATATATAAAACATCATGACAATTTACGAAAGGCTAAGGACCACCTACCTTGATTTTGGAGATAATCACACTCTTAATTCGACGCCTTGGATCCCAATCTAAGATCTCTTTAAAATGGAAACCCTTTTAAGTAAAAACAACTGGTATAAGGAAAACAAAGAGAACATATTTGGATTGTGTTGATACTTTAGCACAAGGATACATGGGTCATTTTTGATGTGTACGAGTCAACCATACCTCAATCCAAGACACATTGTGGCCGGTACCACTCAAAGTGTCTCACTTTATTTGAAATGGAAAAAATTTTAAGTGAAAACAACAACTAGCATACGGAAAACCAACCCAACTCATTATAATTCTATTGATACTTTAGGAAAAGGATCCATGGGTCATATGTGACGTGCACGAGTCAACCCTACCTCAATCCGAGGCACGGTGTGACCGGTATCACTCAAAGTGTCTTTCTTTTGTTTAAAATGGACACCCTTTTAAGTAAAAACAACTGGAATACATTAAACTGACCAATCGTATTCATATTGGTTTGATACTTTATAAAAAGGATCCATGGTTCATTTTTGACGCGTACGAGTCAACCCCACCTCAATCCGAGGCACGGTGTGGTCGGTACCACTCAAAGTGTCTCACTTTTATTTGAAATGGACAACATTTTAAGTGAAAACAACAACTGGCATACGAAAAACCGACCAAACACATTCAGATTCTATTGATACTTTAGGAAAATGATCCATGGGTCATTTTTGATGTGTACAAGTCAACCCTGCCTCAATCCAAGGCACAATGTGGCCGATACCACTCAAACTACCTCACTTTTATTTGAAATGGATAGGATTTTAAGTGGAAACAACAATTTCCATACGAAAAACAAACCAAACACATTTGGATTCCATTGATACTTTAGGAAAACGATCCATGAGTCATTTGTGATGTGTAAAAGTCAACCCCACCTCAATATGAGGCACAGTGTGGCCGATACCACTCAAACTGTCTCACTTTTATTTGAAATGGACATGATTTTAAGTGAAAACAACAACTTGCATATGGAAAACTGACCAAAAACTTTCTGATTGTTTTTATACTTTAGTAAAATGATCCATGGGTCATTTGTGATGTGTAAGAGTCAACCCCTCTTCAATCTGAGGCACGTTATGGCTGGTATCCCTCAAAGTGTCTCTCTTTTGTTTAAAATGGACACTGTTTTAAGTAAAAACAACAGATATTCAGAAAACTGACCAAACATATTCTGATTTTGTTGATACTTTAGAAAAAGGATACATGGGTCATTTGTGACATGTACGAGTCAACCCTGTCTCAATACGAGTAACGGTGTGGCCGATACTACTCAAAGTGTCTCACCTTTATTTGAAATGGATAACATTTTAAGTGAAAACAACACATGGCATACGGAAAACTGACCAAACACATTCAGATTGTCTTGATACTTTAGGAAAATAATCCATGGGTCATATGTGACATTTACGAGTCAACCCCACTGCAATCTGAGTCATGGTGTGCCCTATATCACTCGAAGTGTCTTTCTTTTGTTTAAAATGGAAACCCTTTTAAGTAAAAAGAACTGGCATTTTGAAAACAGACCAATCGTATTCTGATTGTGTTGATACTTTAGAAAAAGTATCCATGGTTCATTTTTGACGTCTATGAGTCAACCCCACCTCAATCCGAGGCACAATGTGGCTATTACCACTCAAAGTGTCTCACTTTTATTTGAATTGGACAACATTTTAAATGAAAACAACAAATGGCATACAAAAAAATTGATCAAATGCATTCAAATACTTTTGATTCTTTGGGAAAAATATCCATGGGTCATTTGTGATGTGTAAAAATCAACCCCGCCTCAATATAAGGCACGGTGTGGCCGGTACCACTCAAACTGTCTCACTTTTATTTGAAATGGATATGATTTTAAGTGAAACAACAACTTGCATACACAAAACTGACCAAACACATTCTAATTCAATTGATAGTTTTGGAAAATAATCCATGGGTCATTTTTGACATGTAAGAGTCAACCCCACCTCAATTTGAGGCATGGTGTGGCTGGTACTACTCAAACTGTCTCACTTTTATTTGAAATGGACATGATTTTAAGCGAAAACAACAACTTGCAAACAGAAAACCAACCAAACACTTTTTGATTGTATTTATACTTCAGGAAAATGATCCATGGGTCATTTGTGACGTGTATGAGTCAACCCCTCCTCAATCTGAGGCACAGTGTGGCCGATATCACTCAAAGTGTCTCTCTTTTGTTTAAAATGGACACTGTTTTAAGTAAAAACAATAGACATTCGGAAAACTAACCAAACATATTCTGATTATGTTGATACTTTAGAAAAATGATACATGGGTCATTTTTGATGTGTATGAGTCAACCCTGTCTCAATCCGAGGCACAGTGTAGCCAGTACCACTCAAAGTCTCTCACTTTTATTTGAAGTGGACAACATTTTAAGTGAAAACAACAACTGGCATACAAAAAACGATCAAACACATTCAGATTCTATTGATACTTTATGAAAATGATTCACGGGTCATTTGTAATGTGTACGAGTCAACTCCACCTAAATTCGAGGCATGTTGTGGCTGATACCACTCAAACTGTCTCACTTTTATTTGAAAGGGGCATGATTTTAAGTGAAAACAACAACTTGCATATGGAAAACCGACCAAACGTATTCAGATTGTGTTGATACTTTAGCATAAGGATCCATGGTCTAGCCTCACACAATCCACTTCTCATGTGATGAACTCCAACCCCTATTCTAAAACACATGACATTTAATACACCAATCCCATCCTCAAACAGTGGGTTCTAGGACCAAACCAAAGTCCCTTTGGGAACCCAATACCAAAGACATAATTGAATATTCATACCCACTACCCAAAATGTGGATTCATCTCACATCACACCCAGGAGACCAAATTACAATTATCCACATACCCCATTATTCCAATTGAAAAGTCTATGAAAAACATGTAGGCTATTCTAGTAACCCATCTCATATGTTGATATTGGCCAATGTTTCCCAATAACACATCAGGAACCATTTATACATGGATACATAGTCAATAGAGGAATACGAAAATCCCATGTGATTCTTATAACTCATCCTAGGTCTAAGAACATGACCACTACCATTGTCTATATTATGGGTATCCTGATCCTTGCCCACTCTACCCAAGTTTTTCTATTGGTTTTAAGAAAGTCAACCCAAGACCATGGGTAAACATCCCATGTGCTTCCTATAACATGTAGGCTTTTTATATTATGTGTATTGGTGTTTTGGTTTTACTGAGGAGTGAATTATAAATTTTGAATACTGTTATGGGTGTTATTTCTTTTCAATTATAAATTTTTGAATTCTGGATGTATTGGATTCTGGGTGTATTGGTAATGAATTCTAAATTTTGAATACTATTATGTGTGTTGGATTCTGGATGTATTGTATTTTAATTTTGTATTTGTGTTACGACTGTTATTGCATTTCAATTCTAGATGTATTGAATTATAGATGTATTGGATTCTGGTTTTTTCTCTTGTGTTGTGGTTTGAGTGAGGAATGAATTTTAAATTTCTAAATTTCTGAATTCTGGGTGAATTTTAAACATCCCATATAGGCTTTTGGATTCTGGCTGTATGTGTTCTTGCAGGTCATGGAGAGTTGTAGGTTGAAGGTGGCTGCTGACTTCTATGGAGCCGCAGCATATGTATACCAATGGTTTTCAAAACCATTGGTATAGAATTTTGATGTATACACTATATAACAATGGTTATAAGCTGTTGGTGTAAGGGTAACATATACCAACAGTTTGTGAAACCGTTGGTATATCTCTTATTTTAACACATATACCAACGTTTTACAAGAATCATTGGTATAAGCCTATACCCATGGCTTACTTGGCCACGGTTTGGGAAACCGTTGGTATATAACATACCAACAGTTTCCCAGCCTTTACCAATGGTTCTGAACCATTGGTAAAGGGTAAAATTCTAGTAGTGAAATAATTTCTAGGTTACTGCAGCAATACTGTAGCATAAACTGTTCAATAATATAGCAGTATAACTATTCATCTGTTTGGGATTTCGGGCAATTGGTTTGGTCCTTGGGTCCTTCAAGGAATTCAGGTCACCCAAGGCCTTTGATACCACAAGGATTTAGGGCCACCTCAAGGCCTTCGGTCCACCTTAAGGCCTTCGGGCCACCTCAAAGATTTCCGGACACAAAACAATTGTGCTTAATGGACCAGAGAGACTCTATAAGGACAAAAATCCAGATGAAAATTCAGAGCAGACACATTCACCAGAGAAGAAGCTAAAGAATTTTTAAGATAGAGAGGTATGACATTTCCATTGGGACCAGCCTGTACTTGCATGAGAATCCTACCTGAATAGCCATGCAAAGGTGGAGACTTGACTTCACGATGTAGAAGCTATAGTGGAGCAGTTCTATGTAGTTATAGTTTGGATAAATTCCTCTAAGATCTATGGGTTAGGTAATTTCACAAAGCCTATGGTTCATGTATGGGTTCCATTTCAGCCCTTAAAAGGGGTATTATCAAAAAATGAATAAAAATAGAAGGCCTTTGGGCTATTCAGACATGGCTTGGGAACAGATTCATCTTGGGGTAATAACCTCAAAATTATTTGTTCGAGTATATCTTATCTATAATTATGGTGCATTGTGGGTGTGCCCTTACTATACACTTAGTTTGACACTTTTGGAGGATATGCATAGGTTAGTTTATATTTTCTTTATGAACCACTAAAAAGGATTTGAATAGATAGTGATCATGAATGACCTAGGTTAAACCTAAGGTATCATATATTTAAAAGAAGGCATCTTGATTTATACATCCTATAAATTATTTTTTATTTATTATTTCATTTCCCAGTATGATTAATATTTTTTACACTGTGTTTTTTGGTTTTATTCAATAGATAAATCCAAAATAAATCATGTTAATGCAGAATATGATAGAAAATACAATGATTTTCAACCTAAGAAACCAAATGTTATGGGATTTGGAATGAAAAATATCATTTTTATTCTTATGAAAGTTTCTCAATCTATGAGTCATAATGATATTTTTAGTGAGAAAATAACGGAACACCATTCTATTGAGTCCTTTATAAGGAAAATTTGACATTATTTTAGTGGGTATGATGATCCACTAGTTGATTAGAAATGGATCAACACCACTGAAATGATATTTTTCATTCTCTAGTGTTTAGAACATGAAAATTTTATTTTAGCTATTTATCATTTGGAAGGTGAATCATATCAGTGGTGGACTCTTATCAATAACTTTACGCAATAGGAAGAAATTGAATCCATAGAGTGGGATGAGTTTAATATATTAATTTTCAAATTTTATTTCTTTATATTTTTTTATAAAAAATAGATAATGAATTCCTTAAGATGAAGTGGAAGGATAATGAATCCATTGGTACCAAAGAGGTAAATTTTAAAAGACTTGTGAGGTACGCTTTTTCTATTATCAACCAACCTGAAAGTATGGTTTCTAATTCTTTAGTGGTTTAAAACCAAGTAATCAAAGGACTTTAACCTTAAGGGAATTCAGTAGATATGATGATTTTTTTTGATATTTTATCAAGGTAGAAATAGAGATTGGAGTTACCCATCAATCTCATGATTTTTATAGGAAAATAAAGATGGAATTCAAAGGAAACAATAAAAACCTTGGAAAGAAGAAGACGATCCTTCCTTTATGCTCGAAGTGTCAAAGGAAACATAGAGTAAACTTTCTTAAGGGAAATAGTAACTTTATTAAGTATGTAAATAATGGTCATCCGGAAATATAATGCAGAAATTATGGGTGGTTGTTAGATAATGATGTTAATAGAGGGAAATTTCAATATAATGAAACACACATACTCTAGTGTTTCAAATACAAGGAGTATGGGTATTATTCTTTCCAAAGAAAAAATCCAAAGGTTAATGATGATGATTGATGTCAGAAACCTCTTAATCTAAATGATAAAAAAGAAATATCAATGGATCACTATTTTTTATGAGGGTTATGATAACGATATGTTGAAAGGTACACTTACCATCCACTCTAAAACAGATAATGTCATATTTGACTATGGATCTACCCACTCTTTTATATATGAAGAATTTTCCAAGGGTATAAAAATTATACCCCAATGATTAGGTTTTTAATTAGCAGCAAAAACCTTAATAGTATGATGACCGCATGTCAATTATATGATTTTTAATTTGTTTGAAGTTTGTGGGAATGTGATCCCTTAAAATGTTGTTATTCCACCTTTAGTTGAATTTGATGATATCTTAGGCAATGACTGAATTTTTTTACATAATTATCGATTCATTTTCCAAGTACGCGAAGTCAAATTTGATAGTCCAAACAAACCTATGATCATATATTATTATGATGATAAATATGAACTTTTTATGGAAATAATATCCATTGTATGGGTATTGATTCCTACTCAAAAGGAGTGTTTATCTTAGTTGTCTAGGGAGAAAATAAATATCAATAATATGCCTATTGTGTGGGAGTTTATTAATATCTTTCTGAAAGTGTTTTGTAATATTCCACCAAATTTTTAAGTCGAGTTCTCAATATTACTCATACTTGGTGTTGCACCTATTTTGAAGTCTCCATATAGAATGACTAGGATTGAGTTACAAGAATTGAAGAAGAAACTCTAGGAGAATCCTGAAAAGGGATTTATTCATACAAGTGCATCACCTTGGGGTGCACCAATTATTTTTATTAATATTAAATATTGATCAATGTGACTCTATATTGATTATTAATAACTTAAAAATATAATTATCAAGAAAAAGTATTGTCTACCCCATATTGATGATTTTTTTGATTAATTATAAGGAGATGAAAAATTTTCCAAGATTGATCTTCAATCTGGGTACTATCAGTTGAGGGTCCAAATTGAAGAAATACCCAATATGGACTTCAATAAAGGTATAGACACTGTGAATTTATATTTATTCCAATTGGTATTATAAATACCCCTTCCATTTTTATAGATTTAATGAATAGAGTCTTTAGAGATTACCTTTATCAGTTTGTGGTAGTCTTTATAGATGATATTATTATATATTCAAAGAGAAATTTAGAGCATTAATATTACTTTAGGATTGTTTTTCAGACCCTAATTAAGGATGATTTTTTTAAAATTTACCAAATTTGAATTTTTACTTCACAAATTTTCATTTTTGGGTCATATAATCTCAAGTGAGGGTATTTTGGTGGATCCTTTAAAGATGAATGTTATTGATATATGGCCCAGTACAAGAAAAATTAATGATATCCATAGTTTCCTTAGTTTTACTGGATTTTATTGACACTTTGTGGAAAATTTATCATATATTTCTAATCCACTCACCATGTTAACTCGAAAGGGGGTCAGGTTCCTTTGGATAAATGAATGTGAGAAAAATTTCAAGGAACTGAAGAGAAGATTAGTTAGTGCATCAGCACATACACTGCCCTACAATGGAGAAGGTTTTGTAATCTTTAGGGATGCATCAAAGAATTGAATGATATGCATTCTCATTCATAATGATATGGTTATAGCTTAGGAATTATCACAAATGAATGTTTATGAGAAAAATTCCCAAACTAATGATTTGGAGTTAGTTGTAGTAGTTTATACATTAAATATATAGAGGCATTATATTTTGGGAGAAATATGTGATATATATACTAATCATAAAATCTTAAAGTATATATTAATAAAAAATATATGAATATGTCCTAGAGAATATGGTTAGAGATGAATAAATATTGTCGATGCTAAATACATTACCATCATAGGAAAACAAACAAAGTGGTTGATGATTTGAGATAAAATGATCATGCTAGCTTATCTATGACGAGGATCATAAAATATACTATATTTATGGATTAGAAATGTTTTTATATGAAAATATTTAAGTAAGGGGAGAAATATTTTCTTTCTCAAATGAATGTTCAACCGTCTATCCATGTGAGGATTAAAGAAGTGCAGAAGGAAGATGTTGAATAATAAAAGAAGGTGAGAAATGTTCTTGAGTTTAACCTTGGTTGTAATGAAATGATAAGGTTTGATAACTGTTTATTTGGTCCATCAATACAAAATTTTAAGAAGGATTTGTTAGAGGAGGCTCATAGTTATTCATTATCTATTTATCCAATAAGTATAAAGATGTATTGATATTTGAAAGAGTATTTATGGGGGGAACATTCTGAGAGATATTGTAGAGTTTTTATCTCAGTGCTTGGTATGTAAGAAATTTAAGAATAAGAGACAAAATTTTAATGGTATGTTACAACCATTACACATACTATAGTGTAAATGAGAAAAAAACACCATGGATTTGTCATTGGACTCCCCAAAATATCCAACGGCCATAATTCTATTCGGGTTGTAAGAAATCAACTTATGAAGTCATCACAATTAATTTCCATTAGAAAATATTTCTCCCTAGATCATATTTATAGGATATACATTAAGGAAGTGGTAATGTTTAATGGAGTACCATGTTCTATTATATTTGATTGGGATTTTAGGTTTTCCTCAATGTTGTGGTGAAGTATTTAGTAGGTTATGAATACTGAGTTAAGTTTCAGCACAACATATAATACTAAGACAGATGGTCAGTCTAAGAGAACTATTAAAACCCTAGAAGTTATTCCGAGATCTTGTTCTATAAATTTTAATGGATATTGGGATAAAAACATTTATTTAGTTGTGTATTCTTACCATAATAACTTTAACTCAATCATTCAAATTGCTTATTATGGAGCCCTCTATGGAAAGAAGTGTAAAGATCCAATGTGATGGCATAAATTTATAGAAATAAATCTATTGGAAACCACTATTTATAGGGAAATTGTAGATAAAGTCATTTCCATTCAAAAACACATCATGGTAGATCAGAGTCATCACAGAATTTATGTTGATGATCGTCAGCATGATCTGAAATTTTAAGTTGCTGAGAATGTTTTTCTATGTATTTCTATATGTAAGAAGGTTATAAGATTTAAAAATATTGTAATGTTAATCTCTAGGTATATTTTTCCATTATATATTCTTGATCAAGTATGGATGGTTTATTTCTTGGCACTTTCACCAAATCTCCCTCAAGTCCATGATGTGTTCCATTTATCTCTACCGAGAAAGTACATACATGATCCATCACACGTACTAAACTAAAATTTCACACCATTATGGAATGATATTTCCTATGAATAAAAACCAGTAGAAATATTGTATCATAGAGATAAAGATCTATAGAATAAGACAACTCACTAAGATAAATTTCTATGGAGAAATTAGAAATTTTTAAGAAAATACTAGAAGGATGTATTGAAATATAAATATCCTTTTTTGTTTGTATTAGAGTAATAGAATTTATAGATCCAAATTCTTTTTAAGGGGGGTATAATGTAAAACCTCACGATTTTATCAAATATATATTTTTCAAATAAATTTAATTTCTTGATAACTTTTTTTTACGCAACACCAAGTTTTAACAGACCAAAATATACTATTAAAATATTATCACTTAACCTCGATCATTATAACCTATAAATTAAATTTGGTGGTATGAATAAGCATAACTACATTTTAAAAATATGTATAAAGATTATAGATAAATAAAATATATATTTTTTTAGTAATGCCTTTATATATTTCAAATAGATATATTTTACTTAAAATAGTTTTAATTTCTTTTTGTGAAAAAATAATATAATTTGTTTTTTCCTCATTTATAAAACTTATTTGAAAAAATAAACATAATTTTTAAATAAAAATGTCAATATTATCTTAAAGTTATTTTTTAATAATTTTTTTAAAAGATTAATATCTCACTGAATAGTGAAAAACAATGATTTTTACTTAAAATTATCTTTCAATTTAAAGAATTTTAAAAGTACCATTTTCGTTTTAATATTGTTTTGAAAGTAAAATTCATTCAATTATATTTTTATTAATTCAATTTAGTTCATTATAATCAATTTTATGTCGTGTTTTGAAATAAAAACTTTTTATACTTAAGAAAAAAATTTATTTGGAAATCAATTTTTCATCATGTTTGTGGGTTTAATTATAAATTAAATTCTGAAATTTCTGTAAATTGAATTTTTTAAAATGGATTTCATAGTTTTAATTATAATAATTCTTTTTAGGTAATAAGCTTAACATAATTTTTTGTCCCAATGAATAGTAAAACCTACAAAAATTAATTACCGCGGTTAAGATTAAAACGGTGTTTTGTTTGTTACATGAGATTGTGTTAGCATTAATTTTCCATAAACACTGAATTTTTATTTTCTAAATTGTTTTTAATATTTATAATCAATAGTTATAATTTATCTAACAAGGCTCATTTTATTTTTAGGACTACAGGATAAAGTACATAGTTACAAATGCTTGTTTTCATGGTGAAAACTAAAATGGTAAAAGTGAGTAACCTTAGAGGTAAAGGGAATAAAATGATTAAAAAAAGTTTATTTTTAATTGTTGAGGTGTTTTAAAAGTTATATTAACTAAAATTAATTATTTATAAATTTTTGAGGCACATGAATTGAGAGTGACTTCCCATTATGGAATAGTTTTGGGTATTTACAAAAATGTCACTCTTTCTCACTTAAAAAAGGGAACCTCCTATTATATTTTAATCACACATAAAATTCTTTTTTCTCCACAAATAAATACAAAAATACCTTCCTTAATTCCATTACCATTTTATAGAGTCATTTTTTATTAGAAAACCCTCCTTGAAAGGCTTTTGGTGCATACCTAAAGAGGGTGTCTGAAGTAGAGGTGTTGTTCTTAACCAAACATTTTTGTTTTCTTTCTTCATTAACCTCATTAAAATATTATTAAACTATGATGATATTATAAAATAAGTATATTAAATATAATTATATTTTATTATATTAATGTAATAACCTATTTTGATATCCTCTTCCATCAAATGGGAAATGGACCCATCGATTGTGTGTACGACAAACTACTGCCAAGTGAACCAATATAATTTGTTTTACATTACCTCCTCTCACATATGGATATAATGATGGATTTAATATTTTTATATATGATATTTCAGAAATAATAATACATTTGAAATTATTATATCACATTTATCTTCTTACCTTACAATTCATTGGAAAATGATAATGCCAATAGTGTGTACGTGTGGACTACCACATCCATGAAGCGATGTGACTCATTTTTAATTTATGTTTTATATGGATAGTAATAAGGATGGTTTTGATAAATATATAATATTTATAATATATAATAATGATTTTGTATAGGCAGATTATCATTTTCCTTTATTTCCTTTCATGTGTTAAAAAATAAAAACAATGTTTATGCGTACGTACGGCCTACTATCTCCATGAACAAAGTGGATCGTTTTTCTATCTATAACTTTTATTTAGGAATATATATATATATATAATTAATATATATTATATTAATTTCATGATTAACATTATGGAGATAATATAACCATGATCAAAGTACAAAGTCCAAAATCGACGAACCAAAACATATATGAAAAACGTAGCAGTTATCACCCGAGATAGTAATTTTAATAAAGAATTGCTAATAAAAGGGGGATAAAAGTTTATAATTAACTAATATATTGTATGATATATATTATTATGGTTCTAGAATATATGTAAAATAAATATATATTTATTATACAAGTGGTTTGAACAGATAAGATGGAATTCAGATATGAGGTAAGGGATTTCTTGTCACACTTTTATTTTTGGGAGACTCATGTAATATTCACCACTTGTTTACTTTGTGTGGTGTATATAGTTCCCCTTTGAAATGTTATATCAAGAATATAAACCTCTTTAATTATATTCTCACATGGCTATTTTGTGAAGAATAAATATTTTCATTTCACTCCTAAAAAATGAAATATTCATGATGAGGTCCAATCGCAAATGACTAGTTACTAAAAAGCATGTCACAAAAACTATTTTTTGTGATGGGTCATTGCAATATTTTTTTGTGATGGGGGATACTCCCATTACAAAAATATTTTTATGATTATATACATGGAATAATTTTTTATAGGATTGATCCCCATTGGAAAATAATTATTTGTGAGGGGGGATGTAAAGACCTGACCCCAGTTGAACGGAGTCAGTACCTTATTTCATTACATTGGCATGATTACAAGAAAGTTGTATCCTGAAGGAACGAATAGTTTAGTAGTTTTGGAAAACTAGATACATACATAAGTTCAACATTAGAACTTTAAAGAAAATTAAATATATATATATATATATATATATATTATTAGAAACAACTAGGACTCCTAGATTATACCTACAAGTCATTCATAATTTACATCTTCATATCTTGGGAAAATAAAACATAAGAAAGGGGTGATCTCAGATGCTTAGTAATGGTAAAAAAATATAGGGAAAGATATCATAAACATAAATATTAGGCGTGGTGCATAACTAAAAACACATGCCTTTAAAAAAATAAACTTGAACACAATATGATGGGAATAAGAGTTGAATAAATAATTCCAGAATAAAACATAATCATGGGTATTATACTAGTCGAATAACCACATTAACTATCAATTAATAGCTTCATAATGAGGGAACGAATAATTATAGAGATTATAAGCATACCAACAAGGCCTCATTCCAAGACTATAAATAACCATACTCTTAAGGCCTTGTGCCAAGACTCTAGTTTGTCTCATGATACCTACCGATGCATCGAGGGGCTATAACGGGCACCACCCATCACTTACTAAGTCCAATAAATTCCTCATATGAATGAGGATAAAAATAAAAAATATATAAATTCATATTGAAACTAACATATGAAATGTAAATAACTTTCCCCAAACATTAAATATAAACACTAACCATTTGGAGTAATATGGTGAATGGTATCAAGGTAGCACATCCACCGTCAAACTATTCATAAACCATTAAATAAAATATGGTGTATGATATCATAAAAATTAACCCCATTTAAAATTAATAATCAACAAGGGTGTTTAAATAAGTGAAAATACTCTTATAAAATCATCGAGTAATTTATGAGATAAATACTCTTTCACTTTGAAAAGAAGAGTTATTTTGGAAAAATATTTGTATAAAACCAGAATTTAATTAAGTTATAATTTCATAATAAAATGAGTTATTTTATAATTTTTTTGCTAAAAATATATAATAGATTTCCCTTGAAAATAGGTTCAAATTCAAGAAATTCCCTTGAAACATTCTTTTTTATCAAGAAGGATTTTTGAAAGATCCTTTTAATACATGTAACTCCCCATAAAGTAAAAAAGGAATTTTAAAGGTACACATATAAAGAACATTCATACAGGATTCATGAGGAGTAAATAATTATAAATAATAATTTCATTGAGGTTAGTAGAGAATAAGAATAACTCCAAAGAAAAATGGAAGTTCATGTAGAAAACCTTTACCTTATATCTGAATATGTTCTGATCTTGAACATAAGGTCAGGGAATATAAAATTATACATATTAATAAATTAATTAAGAACCTATTATACATGTTTTTAGTTTATCGTAATTTTATTAAGTTCATTTATGTTCTTATTGATAGGTTATAAGATTGAATTTCATCGTTTCGGAGTGTTCCTTTCCTTGGTTTTCACGATCGGTATACTTGTATATGAGTTTGGATGTTCACATCGAATGGATATAATTATCCAGAATTGAATTAATATATTATTGATGAACATCCAGAGGTTTTTATGGTTATATATATCATTTTTTACATGGTATGAGGATGAATCATTAGATGAAATATTAATGACAATCGCTTAGATTATTTTGGCGGTTTTTTGATTATTATGAACTAGTTTTGTCGTATGAATTAATATTATGTACATATAATGGTTCCTGAATATTAAATAAGTTATAATAAATATTTTATAGTCTATTTAATCAATAAAAATGGTTTCATGACAAGTATTGAAGGTGAAATTAAAGAAATATACTTCGTCGTCGACGAAGGTTGTAAATTGGCACCTCACGGACGATGATTTCGTTTATAAAATAAATGAGAGAGAGTAAGAAGATTGATAATGGTTATTAAATTAATATGATATATTTATATGATATATATTATAATGTAATTACCAAGATCATTTTAATAAATTAGGTTAGTAGAGGATAGCAAAATAAAGGAACTCGAAATGAAATTAAAAGAAAGAAGATGTGGATTTACATCTTGAATACACCTCCTTGAGAATCTCCTTAAAGGAAGGGGTTTTGGTATTTTGGAAATACCAAGAGATCGTAGACGTGGGGATAGAATAGAGAAGAGTACTTGGGAAGAACTTTTAGGAGCTTCAAATCTTAGAGGAGTGAATAGAAGAGGGAGTGAGGGGTGGTTTTTATGTTAGAGGAGAGGAGTGATTTTTGAATGTCATATTCATTATTTTATTATTTTGATCAATACAAGAAAAAGTAATGATTTTTGTGACAAAAAATAGTAATAAGTTCATGTGAGTTCGAACCATGTGTGCTTACATCATCCTTACAGCACCTATGACCCAATAAATCATGTATTTAGCATTTATCGTAAATTAAAGTATTTTACTATTCACAAAAATTCAAGTATTTTAGAAAAATCCCAAAAATTCACCTTAAACATTTATCAATGTTTAAAATTAAAATATGGACTCCATTTTATCAAAATAATTTTTTAAATATGTGATATTTAATTTTTAAATAAAATCATCATTTACTCAAAAAATACATTTTTTTAAAACTAAAACTAATTTTATAATACCCTGAAAAATTAACTAAGGTCTTATTAAATTATCCTAAAATTATAGGGAAAAAATATTTATTTAGGAATACATTTTATGAATCAATATATTAATTTAAAATTGTTATTAAATATTTATTACGCATAAAAATACAAACACTTAATTATTAATTTCTAAAATACTTTATTTCATTGATAAGGTGTCTAAATTTTATTTATACTTTCATGGGAGATGTTACTATTCATAAGGATCATATTACTATTCATAAGGGTACATTACTATTCATAAGGGTCAAGTTAATATTCACCAAAAATGTAATTTGATCCTATCAGTCTCTAAATATCTTACTGAACGCAACTATGTATGTTATTTTTTTTGAAATTAAAATCACAGAGGTTGTAAAATTATGTTTACTGGCTAGGTTATAAAAAAGTGGTGTTTTTTAGAGACTTAGTTTTCCATGAATTCAATATTAAATTTAATTATAAATTCTTGGGGTGTTATAGGGGATCAAAAAACAATACATATATCAATGAGGTGGGGGAGGGTCATCTATAAGATGTTTTGGATTTAACTCCAACCCTATACCATGCACCAAGTTTTGATTGTATTCCATCATCTGTTGTTATTGCTACTCATGTGCTCGATGTTTCTCCTCACACTGCTTCTCTTACTATCGATGAAATTCTTCTTTCTCTATACACAGGGTCTTTATAACCTCATATTGAGCTCGCATATTCTCCTCATACTATGTTTCCAATGAAAATGAATCTCCATGAGTTCCCCTCAATCTGGATGAAGATAACACATCAATACTATAATAACTTCCAGGCATCAATCAAGAACTGATACCAATAACTTCACCATTCTAAAAATCATAATGAGTCACCTGTATCCATAATATTTCATCAAATCCTGCTCCAGTAGTGGCCCAACCCTCAGTCTCATCCTTACTCTCATCATGTGTTTAAGAATTTATGGCCTCATATGACTCATTGAAATGCAATTTAAAATTAAAATAGTGAAAATATTATTTTTGATTTATTTTAAAACTCAAAATTTGTACTAACTACAATCTAAAATTACCCACCACCATTAATATCTCCAGTGATCGGATCAGTGTATATCCTATTGTAGACATAGATCTCTATAATATCAAGATTCTCAACCACCTATATGAACAATAAAATAAACAGTTTACATTTAGAGTTATATAAATTATTAAATAAAATTATTTACCAACTGTCATTCAGAAGTATCGAAAGTATGACCACCAGCTCTATGCATGACCTCCTATATCCCCCAATTTTTCTAACTTAATGATAATCTCCTCTGAAAAATATTTACTATTCAATATGATCATAATCCATCCCGAACCTGAGAGGATATATGATCAGGTCAATGTCTATAATAAGATAGATAAAAACATTTGAATCCAGCTTTCTTTATAGATCTCTTCCTCATATTGTGAAAAAATTGATGACAACACTCACACATATAGGCCTCCCAAAAGAGGTCCTTGTGCTATCATCAATGAGATACTATAAATTGTAAAAATAATTAATAATAAAAAGTTAATAATTAAATAAATTTCAAAATAACTATTATATATTTACATACCATCCAATGATAAAAAATCTAGTGTCATACATAAATGGAAATATAGTCCCACATCACCTATGCTTTGGAAACATAATTCCACAGAATATCACTCCCCTATCGATTAGATATATATGAAAAAATGTTGGAAAATAGAACAAATAACAAAACAATTAGTACATTAATAAATTAATGAAAATTAATGATGATGAAAATTAACTAAATTAAACAACTAAACATACCATTAGATGAATGGATCAAAATCAAGATGTGGACATCGCTTAAGAATAGGGTTAGGAATCGTCAATATTGCAAAACCATGACCCCTTGGAGTCAACAAACCACCTATAACCTGAGGGTCAGATAACATGGCATCAGGATCATCATGTGGAAGTATAGCCTCCTCAAGTATATGGAACACCTCATCAAAATTATCACCAACCATCTGAAATATAAACATATTTTTAAAAAATAATAATAGAATATGAGTATTATATTTATATATATTAGGATTATAACCGACATGTAATTGTATCATTATTCATCTTTATGACTGTATTTGTATACAACAGTGTAAATATCTTCATCTTCCTCCTTAGTATCATCAATATCTATAGGAATTTTAGCTTCATCATGTCTTGTTTATTCAAATTGATTTGTTATATCATCAAAAGTATCATCACCTTCAACCCTTAACTATGGGTTGTCATCATCGATATTCATGTCTCTTCATTGAAAAGTTTTATTTGGAGATATATCTTTAAAAAATAAATTATTTTCACTTCAATAGAACCAAATTCAATTTACATAAACTGATTTTCATTAGATTTAATTTTTGTAATTCCCCAATAATAAATTAACTATCTTGAAGCAGCATAATAATTTGAATAATAAATTTGATGATCTTGATGAGCCAATACAAATGGTTCATTTACTATAATAAGGATTTTATATTTATTGTTGATGATTTCGTGGTGCAGATGAATACATAATCCACTATCAGTATCAAACCAATGACATTTAAAAAATGTTACATAATTATGTCTCTGATAACACTATTCAATTATTTCTTCCAACATGCCATAAAATTCAACTTCACTTTCTCTATGATGAGATTCTCTAAGGAAAAAACCACTATTCATTGTTTTTTTATTTACTAAATACACATGTATAAATTCGGAATCTATTCACCACATATGAATTATAATATTTAACAATTTATCATGGTGGGTTACCCAATACACAAGATCAATTATCAATTTTATCGGCATGTTGTGATATATGAAAATTTAAAAAAGAATTAGCAATATAATAAATAATAATTTTATTTCATATGTTATAAAATAAACAATTTACTTTACCATTATTTGAGACCGGTAGGAAACATTATGTTGTCGACATTTTTCTTTGGTAGCTTGTGTAATTTTTGGAAACTATTTCTTAATATGGTCATCATATAATCTACAAATAAAATAATATAAATTTACTTTTTAAAAAATAAATAAATGTTAATTGTATCACTCACTGTACAAATCATGTCATTTCTTCATAGTTGAGCAGAATATATCTATGAGTCATGTGATGTTCATCATAAAAAATCCATTTTTCATGAACTCCACTAAAGCCAAGTTTATAGTGATTAAAAACTGTTAATTGAATGTTGATTGCATTGTTAACATTTCCCTCATTATAGCCCATTCTGTTATGTTTTTAAGGATATTTAGGCTGGAAATAATGGTAGTAGAAAAAAGAAATTTTCTTCTGAAAATAAGCTTCTACAGTAGGCCCGTAAATTGAAGCTTTGTTATATACCTTTTTATTCAATTTCTATATTCATTTATAATATGGGTACATCCATTGGAACTGTACTGGCCCTCCACATTCTACTTTATGTGGAAAATGAAATATCAAATGTTCCATTGAATCAAAGAAATCCGGTGAATTTTTTCCAGTTTACATAAAATTAAAACAACACCTTCTTGCAATATACTATGTGAATCATAGTTTTTGATTCCACACAAATGTGTTGGAAAAAATATGATATTTCTGTTAGTGCATACCAAATCAAAGAATTAAACAAACCACTAAACCTAATCGGTAGAAGTACTTCCAATATAACAGGATAATCATGAATTTTTAGTCCAGAAACATGACTATTTCTAAAACATCTAGAAAAATTGTAAACATAACCATTCTATAACCTCAAATAAACAATACATCAACAAAATAATAAACTATTTTCTTTTGAAAGCGTATAAGTCACTTTTTTCTTCATTAACTTCTATGATCTATCATTTTTAAACAACTCAAGTTCTAGTCATCTACAAATTTGGGTAAGATATAATAAATCCCTTACATTATCTTTGGTATTACCAGGTGTGTCTAAAAATATATAAAATATATTATCAAAACAATTCTTCTCAATATGCATGACATCCAATATGTGATAGGCCAACAAATCAGACCAATATAGGAAATCCCAAAAAGAACTTAATTTAATCCAATTCTGATCTTTACCAAAGCCATAATTTTTTGTATATAGTCGGTCTAAAGGTAATGAGAGGTAATGAAGAGATGATGGATTTTAAATCAATACCCGATATTATTGTTCGAGGTCCATCTCTTTCAATTGTAGCTTTTTTGAAATGATTTCTATTCCTTCATAAAGGATGATTAATACCCAGAAATCTATGATGATAGTCGAAAAAACAAAGTTTTCTCCCATTGATGAGATAAAAACTTTGTTGTCACGCATACAATAAATATATAAAT
Organism: Viscum album; assembly: GCA_963277665.1. NCBI lineage: Eukaryota > Viridiplantae > Streptophyta > Magnoliopsida > Santalales > Viscaceae > Viscum > Viscum album. Next base: position 137,887,443 of record OY728147.1, on the reverse strand, counting down.
TTGGTTCTTGTGTTTGTGAATTCATTAATTTTCCACATTAATACATCTTTTATTAGGAAATTTAGTTTCACAACAACATTATATGTACTGACACCATTAATCCATAATAAATTTAATTAATCAATCAATGGTTTTAAATAAACGTGATATTATTTTTTGGATATCCTAGAATTAATAACCTAAAAAATATATATGGTTTATTGATAAACATAAATGGAGTATAGGTGATGGATGTGATAATAGAGGGAAAGAATTTTTTCACCACTGGGTTTAAACCAATTGGAGAATAGACATGCATGGATAAACCTGTGATTGATGGTAGAGAAAGTTGATGTGATAGATAATAATGACACTCTTAGTGAATTATTTTTCTTTTGTAGTTAAATCTATCATTGTGAGAAAATAATTTTTTTATTGATAATCATGTATTTACATTATAATTATACATAAAACATTATTTTCTCATGAATGTAGATCGAACTAAAAAAGGGAAAAACTCACTAATTATTTCATTATTATATCTCGCATATGTTTCATATTCTATCACTTATAATTTTATTAATGAATTTCTCTCCTCCAAACTGTATGAATTTAGGGGCACCATAATTCTTTCACTATGTCATCACCTTCATCCCCTCTACACCATACTTCCCTCACACCCCTTTATCAACATTCTATTAATAATTGTGGTTAATTATGGTTTATTTTGGTTAATTGTGGCAATTACCACTCAATACTTGTAATTTTTACTAATTATAACTCATTCTTGGTAATTTTTACTACTCGATTATTAACAATATTTTTTACTAATTATTACTCAAAACCACTAATATTTACTAATTAACACCCTTTACCACTCATTATAACTAATATTTACTAATTCCTGCTCATTTTTGCTAATTCTTACTAATTACCGATCATTACCAATGATTTTTACTAATTAATGCTAATTACCAATATTTTTTAATAATCACTCCTCATTATTGGAAATTTTAACTAATTACCGCTCATTACCAATAATTTTTAGTAATTACCACTTATTTCTGATATTTTTTACTAATTACCTCCTGTTACCAGAAATTTTTACTAATTACCGCTCATTACTACTAATTTTTAATAACTATTACTCATTTCAAGTATTTTTTACTGATTACCACTCATTATTGGTATTTTTTACTCATTACCACTCATTATTTCTATTTTTTACTAATTACAACTCATTGAAGGTAATATTTACTAATTACCACTCATTACCGGTAATTTTTACTAATTAATGCTCATTATTAGTAATTTTTTAATTATAACTCATTAATGGTATTTTGTACTAATTATAACTTATTACTGGTATTTGTTTACTAATTATGGATCATTACAACTAATTCTCACTAATTATCTTTCATTACAACATATTTTTACTAATTACCACTCATTACAGTATTTTTTTTACTAATTATCGCTTATTACCATTAGTTTTTACTAATTCACGCTCATTTCTTCTAGTTTTTTCTAATTCCCACTAATTTACACTATTTTTTTATTTACTAAAGATTGTTACCAATAATATTTACTAATTAAAACCCATTACTGGTAATTTTTACTAATTTCTACTCACTACCACTAATTTTTACTAATTATCGCTCATTACTGTTAAGTTTTACTAATTACTGTTGATCGCAGAGTAGTTGAGTACGCACAAATTTAAAATTTATGAACCCTAAAAACTACTAGTACTATGGTAAGAAGGGTGTCGAACCATAGAGAAAGACTTATGTTGTGCTATACCAAATTAAAAAATAACAAAAACAACAAAACAATAACAAAAACTAAATGCAACAGTGAAGCAAGCAGTGGAAGGGGGTGTGAAAATGAAAGTGAAAGAGTGTAGGGCTTTATTTGAACATAGAGGAGATATTAATGATTAATTTATTTTCCTCAATCTTCTTTGAACTGATTAAAAAAATATTCTCTGTTTCTTCTTAGTTTAATTCAATTACTCAGTGCATTGAAAAATGGTTCTAATCCACTTAGTTTCTAATTCAGTGGATCAACACAACTCGATTAACTTCTTTAAGTCTCAATCTTTTGATATTGACCCTCATATTAATCTGATTAAATTGGATAATAGATGCACTGACCTTTTCCAATTCTCAGTACTTCAGTCAATGATCCACAGTGAAATGATTCACTACCACACCCGTCGGTTGTTAGGTAATATAAAATGATACTCAATTCAAGAGAAGAGAAAAACGAAATTAAAATTTACACTGAATAGTCAAATTAACAAAACATGGTGGATAGATGGATGATCAGTTCTCTACAACTCGATTCCCTTAATTTATTTAACAACACATTAAAACAGTGAAACAAATAGAAACAGAAAATAAATGAAAAAGCATATCCCGTGATATTTATCCTCTCTCCAGCTTCTTCTCCAATACCAATCTCCTACTCAATGTATTTCTACCTCTATTTCGGTGATGATATGGATCTAATGATGGTTGATCACCTGGAATTTATGGATCGAGGGATCTCTGAATGGAAGAATGGATTCTTTACCCTCGAGTGAAGTTGGATAATGATTGAAAGATGGAGTTCTCCAAGGAACCCTGGGATGAGTCCCAGGAGATGAAATGGCATGTATTCCTATGATTCTTCTCGAATCCCCCCTCTCACTCTTCTTGTAACTAAAATTGATTCCCCCTACATGATATCCCTCTGCAAAATAGAAAAAAAACACAAAAACACACATGTCAGAAAAAAATAAACAAATTACATCAAAGTATATATATACAACAAATAAAAATATATACTTATAATTATTATTATTATTAGTAGTATTATTTGAAACATAAATATATATATATATATATATTTGTATTACTATTATATATATGAAAAATAATTAAATAATTATATAATACAAAATAAACAAAATAGATAAATTTAAAATGAAAATTATTTTACTGAATTGGTTAAATTTATTATTATATATATAATATATTATTATTATAATAAATGTAATATTATTTATATTATATATATGTTAATATATTTATATATTTTATATGTGTGATATTATATATTATAATATGATAAAAGATGAAATAAAATAAAAAGAATTAAAATAAATAAAAGAAGAAATGGGGGGGTCGTGCGGTGAAGGAGAAGAGGGGAAAGGGTTTTGGTTTTGGGTTCAGCCAGAGAGGGCAATCGAGGATGAGGGAGAGGGTAGGGGAGGGGTTCGATGACTGGGGATTCGAAGAGAGGGGCCGGACTGGTGACTATGCAAGGAAGGCAGTGGCAAGGAACGATGGATAATAGGTTGAGGCCAGGGTTTAGTTAGGGTTCTTGCGACTAGAGGATCTACGCAGTTCTTCATCAGGGTGGTTATTTTGTGTTTTGGAACTGAAATTTTTCCCTTCTTTTAGATGTTGATTTTTTGTCTCTTTGGATTCATTTGCTGTGAGGAAATTTATGCTACTAGTGTGTTTCATTGTGTCACTGAATTCAAATTTCCTGCTGCTGGTTGGTTTTGATGTTGTGTGGGTGTGGTTTGATGACTAGAGTGAAAATGTTGTAGTGGAGAAGTGGAATGGTATCAGAGGTGTGGAATGGTGGAAAAGGAACTGTGATGGAATGGTGGAAAATGATGGAAGCTCTGCCACCATTTGGTGGCCAAACTATGTTGAGGGTGATGGTGGGACAACAAAGAGATAATGTGGCTAGTTTCTGTGGCACTATGAGTGATGCTCACAGTTTTTGTGAGACAAACGGGGAGTGAAGATGGTGGCACCATGACTGGGTGCTACTGGAACACCTGCAAAATAAATTAAATCAAAAACAATACCAAAATTAAATTAATTAAAACTTTAATAAAACTACAAATAGATTAATCAATTAATCAATTAAATTAAATAGAATAGAATTAAAATCTAAATAAATAAAACAAAGTTAAATAATAAAAACTAATTATGCCTTATTTAAAAAAATGAATTTGTTTTTATTAAAAAAAATTTAAAAAAATTAATTTAAAACAAACTAAAATAACTAAAGTTGTATGCATAAATTAATCAATGAGTTAGTAAATTGAAGAATAAAAAATATTAATTGAATAAAATTAAATTGTTACAAATAATTAAATTATTAAAAGAATTAAAAACTATCATGTATAATTTATTTATTTACAATTAAAAAAATTAATTCATTAATTAAATTAATGAATTAATAAACTAACTAGAATGAAAAATTTTAAAAAATAAATGAATAAAATAATAAAATAATAAAAAATAAAAGTCAAATTTACAAGAAATGATTTAATTTAAAATTTATTTAAAATGACAATAAAGCACATTAAAACCCATGAATTAAATTAAAACTGATTTTTTTACATAGCAAGGTACAAAAGCACAATAATTATCAATTATTTAATAACAAACAACATTTTGGTACTAAAAAACCAATGAAAATACAAAAAAGGATGTGTAAAAGAGTGGGAAAACACTGCTACATCGAACTCCCCTACACTTAAAACTTATTTTGACCACAAACAAATACAAGTCGTTGGATTTAAAACAGACTCATGATTTTTGAGTTTCAGTTCAAAAAGTTCATGAATAAACTTTAATACCCAGAAGAACAGGACCAAATAGTGGGTCATACTTTTCAAAGGGTAATCAAAATGACGTCCTTCCTAGCTTAAAAAACTCATTGGAGTTCAAACGCCTTACACATTCATACACTATAAAGTATTTCATGCCTCTTATGTGTAAGTATTAACTGTCCTACTTCAATTTCCAATTTAAGTTCTGATTCAAGGGGTGTTGAAAGGTTAGAATAAGTGGAATTCAAAACTTATCCAAGGGAACCTTCCATTATCACCTTCCCCCAGGTTTCAAAAATTTATGTCCATTAATTTGATCACTTTATTGATTCAACTCAAATGAATTTTAACCAAGTATATTTATCCCTTCTTCATCTGGGTTCTAAATTCCCCTCACCATAATGAGTTCATTTTTGTAAGGGCACTTTATTTACATTTTTCCCAACCATATTCCATGTGCAGGGCTCTATGCATATAACTTATTAAAATTGAAATTGGATTTATTTATTCATAGAAATGCACCCTGTGCACCTTGTCTCATATACTTACCATGGGATTCCATTTCCCATATTACTCTAGTTACAAAGGACTTAACGAATAATAATTTGAGTTGAATTCCTAAAGTGATTGAATATTATATTAAAAAAATTAGTCCCCTGGGTTCTAGTGAGATATTCTAGTTTCCCTAAGTCATGATCCTCATTCCACAAAACCTATCATGTCACACTTTCATCCTCAGTTTCTAAATAGACAGATCCATAGAGACAATGAACAATTCCAATCAACAATCACTCATGCTTAACAGTTTCTGACTAAGTGTCACTTTCAACATCCATCAAACAATTATCAACAAACAGGATGGACTTGAAGTACTAGTGAACCTCCAATGACCATAATGTTTGGAAATAATTTTAAAATTTGAAAGATTTGGAACAATTTTAAAAAAAATCGACCTTTTTTAGAAATAAACACAAACCAAGGGTTTAAGCAAGGGGAATTTGAAATGACACTAGAATGACCCCTCTAACTCCCCCAAACTTAAAACACAACATTTTCCCCAATGTTGAATCTCAAGGTGGAAGACAACTTAATTTCAAAACAGATAGACATTTCATCTTGTAAAGGATATGGAGGGGTTGAAGTGAAGATGAAAAACTATTTTCCAAAAAAGAAAAGAAAAAAGAAACAAAAACTAAAAAAACAGAAGAACAAAACCCCACGAACCATAACCAACAACAAGTTTAGTGGGTGTAAGAAGGTTTCAAAGTGCCTCTCAAAATAATTTTCAACTCATTAGATTTCAGCTTTCTCACACCTAATCAGGAAAAAATTCATAAGTTTCACAAATAAGTGGTAAGTACCCCATACCTATGTCCTAACAGCATGCAGTTGGGGGCATGTACAAAATAAAAAATTTGGGAAATGAAAAACAATACTTCCCGGTATTTGAAAGCCTCTCATCCAATTTTTTGTGTGCCTCCCTTTGCTACTTTCTTTGAGTTCTCTGGTTACTCCATTAAAGTTCCTACAAAAGTAAATAATTTTCACTAGTCTTCCAGAATTTAAAACTCAAGTAAAATGCAACCCAGAGCATGAATTTGGGAGTGTTATATAGTGTTCTTTAATAACATCCACCTTGCTTTGTGAATGTTCCAAATAAGGATACCAATAAAACATGATTACCTTAGCCAACCAGGACCACCAGACCACTTTCACCATATGATAAGGAAATGTAGGCATTATTTTACACCAAATAGAGAGAAAAAAATTGATCAATATGCATTTATTCAAACTAAAAATTAAAGCATAAAAAAAACTAAACCATGGGTTGCCTCCCATGTAGTGTTAGGTTTAAAGTCCCTAGCCAGACCTTATTTGCCTAAATATTTCTAACCAAGATCATTCAGTGGGAAATAGTTTTCAATGTTGTGGAATTTACAATTGTCTAAGGAATAAAGAGAAGGACTATTCGAGACATTCTCATCTTCCACACCATTCATAATTCTCCACAATTCATCCAGCTCACTAAGAGGATTTGTGTTGTCCGGATCGATTGGGTCTCTAAAAATCAGTTAATTATATCTTAAAAAGTTAAACATTTGACCATGAAAACCACTGATATGATCAAGAATACTTACCCAACTTCAACCATACTTATATTTTTGCTTATACCTAGAAGCAGAAGAGGAAACATCAACAAAACCCTTAACAAGTCCCAAAACAGCACGAAACTCTGACAAATCAGAAATATCCCAGAAGAAGTTATCAAATTCAACTTCTAAAAGATTGTTCTCAATGTCCACATAGGACTCAAATGATGTGAATCTTTCATGTCCAAGTTTGAAATCATCACTCATAATAACAAACTGGCAGGTAAGAAGATATAAAGGAAATGAACTTGTTCATAATCGAAATTATCAAGTTTTTCAGTAGGACTCAACCCAGAACTTTCTCCAGCATTAGAAACTCATATACAGTCAACTTCATAAGGGAAAATTTCATAGAAAGGTTTAAACAATTCAGAAAAAAGTTGTGACTCACTCTCTAGAACAGGTTCTAAATAAATAATATGCTCATCAATAGGAGGGTGTGGGAAAAGAGAAGCAACAAAGGAAAAATTTTCAATGGGTTGGGGAATTCTTATCTCTGTGACCTCAAGTGGGAAAGAACCATACTCAGCTCTAACCTCAATTTTTTAACATTGATTCGCAGTAACATCTATCACATCACAACTAACCTCATGTCGAGCTGTTCAAACACCAAAATTTCCTCCACATCATCTACATCTTGGAGGGTGAGTTTACCTTTGGAAACATCAATGATGGCACCACAAGTTGCAAGCAAGGGTCTGCCTAAGATGATTGGTACCTTTTCATCACATTCCATATCAAGGATCAGAAAATCAGTGGGTAGTGTGAGTTTTCCTACACTTACTAATAGGTCATCTACTCTCCCATAAGGTTGTGTGAGTGACCTATCCACTAGATGAAGACAAATATAAGTTGGTTGGATATCATGAATACCAAGTTTTTTAAACAAGGAGAAAGGCATAATATTGATACTCACTCCTAAGTCACATATACAATTCATTTTCTCACTTCCTCCTATTCAACACTGAATGATAAAGCCACCAGGGTCCTTCAATTTGGGAGGAATATTTTTTTGGACAATTTCACTACACTCCACATTGAGATCAATTTTATCCAACTTATTTGAATTATTCTTGTTCTTCAGAAACCTTTTGGTGAATGAAACATATTAAGTGATTTTATCCAAGTATTCTAAGAAATTCATGTTGATGGTGAATCTTTGAATTAGTTTCAAAAATCTCAGGTAATCAGGTTTATCATTTTTATTCACTCTTTCTAGGAAGGTAATTAGAGGGACATAATGTTTTAGAGCATGTATGTTATTGAACTTATCCTCATACCCCACTTTCTTCTTCACTTCATTAATCAATTCCCAATTCATTTTCTTTGGTTCCTTAGCTTTCTTAGGTGTGCATTGTACAATCTATTTAGTTTGGAACTCACTGTCTAGATATCTAGAATTGGAATTTTCCATATTTTTATTTTCAATTTCATCTTGAAAATTGTTTTCCTATTGCCTAGGTGGTTCCCTAACTGGTTCGTTATGTTTAATCCATGACGTGATTGTTACTGCCATAACATTTTCTCTTAGATTGGGAGTTGAAGTGCTGGGCAGCTTTATCTTTTCCATACCAGCTTGATTCTTAACCATTTGACTCATTTGAAGTTCTAAATTATGAATCTTTAAATTTGTGTCCTTCTTAAATGAGCTGATCTCATTCAACACTTGTTGCAGCATCCCCTTTGACTCCCCTTAAGAATTAAAAGATTTAGAATCATATTGATTCTGGAAAATTTGTTTGGGTTCTGGGTGGAAAGTTGGGGTAGTGGGGTGATTGTTTTGGGCAATGGACTGCTTTGTGACCCCTTTCCCACTCCATGATAGATTGGGCTGACCTTGATATTCAGAGTGGTATGGATTTGAGAGTTGATCATGGAAACCTTGATTCCTAGCCCTGTAATCGACAAACTGGGCACTCTCATCACATAAAATAAGGATATAAAAGTTTGGACAATATCTATGAGTGTAACCGAACATTCCACAGTGAAAAAAATTCTCCCTAAGGACTTTATCATCAATAATAATAGCTTGAGGATTTGTATCATCCCTATGGATGACTCTCTTCCTATTGTACTTGTGATGAGATTTTTAAACCAACTTATCAAACAATTGTTTCAGCTCATTAGCAGTAGAATCATAGAAATCTCTCCCTCAAAATAGATCAAATAAGTTTTGATTATAAGGGGTGAGGACATTGTAGAAAGTATCCATGAGCAGACGGGGAGATAATTGAGGATTGAGAATTTGTCTAAGAATACCTATGGACCTATCTCATTGTAGAGACCCAAAGCTTGATGTACATGGACATTAAATTACTTTTGCAGAATACTTAATACACAACAAAAATAGACACACAAGGACCTTAATAGTTTAGTGTCTTTGGAAACTCGAAACGTAATCTTCTAATCGTGGTGAAAGATATTCAACATCTCCCATAAAGATCTTCTCCTTTTGGTTTTCTTACCTAAAACCTTTCTTTAAATCCTGGGGAAAAGAAAACATATAAATCGTGAGCTCAAATGCTCAGTAAGGGTAAGCGTGGATAAAATAAAACAAATCATATACATTTGAACTTAAAAACATGAACATAATGTTTAAACATCAAAATCTTGGGCAATGACATAAAACATGGAAATACATAAGGCATAGATCATAAAGAAACATTAATCATGATAAAATAGCATGGGAATAAAACATGTGATTGTGGAAACCATTAAGCACATGATATGATTTCCATAGTAGCCAAGGCATTGCTGCCAAGACCATCTTAGTGGACAAAGTCTTTTTCTGAATCGAGTTCACTCCTCATTCCAGTCCTGTATTACTGAACCGGATTAACTTACCATTTCAGCCATGTATATCTCATGAGATATAAATCTTTAACCAATTCATTAGAGGGAGATATAGGTCCCACCCATCTAATAATGAAATCATTCTTACGTGTTCCACAACATAAACATAAATCATTCATCATAACCCAAAGAATAAAATGGGTTTCATAAACATCACCCCAACATAACATAATCCATATAAAACAAATGGATATCATTTCATCATAAGAAAATTGAAACCATGTAAATCATAGATACATTACACTTGAAACATAAACATATTAAATAATGTCATTTTAGATGGAAAATATTTTTGATAAAACACTTGAAATGAAATCTTGAGGAAAATATCATTTCTTCTTCCAAATCATTTTATTTTCAAAAAATTACATGAAATTTTAAATGAAAAGGGTTTTGTTGAAAATAATCATGCAATAATGTATAGTAAGCTTCATGAAAATGAGGCGTTATGAAACTGTAAAAATCCGTTCACACCATATAAGTTTAAAAAAAACATTTTTCTCGTACTTTTGCTGGAAAGTCAAAAAAGTGTATCGTATGATAAAAGATTCCTTACATACCATGTAGTAAAAGTTAAAATGGATGAAAATAACTTTAAACATACATGAAAATTTTTCTAAAAAACATGGACATGAATGATAACAATAACCCCAGTAAATACTTACGAATAAACAACCTCGGATAAAAAAACGAGATTGGAAAAGTTATCCCTTACCTTACGTCCGATATGCTTCGTATGTATCTGAACCTCCTGTATAATTATTTAAATAATGTCATTGACTTATTACAGAATCATATTCTATGTTATGATATCATATATGGTTCACTTATGACTTTATATTACCCGTTCTTTTGTAAATTCCACGTTAAAGCAACATTTTGGGAAAAATCATTTCATTTATCGTTCGTGTTTTGACTTGTTGTTCTTGATATTATTACTTATATACTGATTTAAATAATTCCAGAATGTAAAACATGATTTATATATAATATATATTCAGAATATACATATATATATGATATAACGATAAATGGAATGAAATACACCGTTCATGGAGACGATAGGCTGTATGTACACATGAACGCTGTTTTCGTTTCCTTATTGAATTGAATGGAATTAAGTAGATGAAATACATATATATATATATAAATACAGTATCATTATTATGTCATATATTTCATGATTACTTATTATATATACTTTATAATCATTCATGAATGGTTTACATGGAGAATGAATCTCATCGCATCGTGGAGACGGTAGTCCGTACGTACGCACGAGCGATGATATCATTCCCATGATCGTGAAATTGTATTGAAGTGTATGTATAATATTTCAGAATAAATATCACTTTAAAATAATCATATATAGTTATTTATTTACACTATTATACCCATCCAAGTAAGGTGGTGGTCGAAAACAGATTACACCATGGCGTGGAGACGGTATTCCGTACGTACGCACGCGCGGTGATTCCATTTTCTGTAGGATGGATAGAAGGTGAAATAAGGTTGTTTTATATTTATAAATACATATAAGTATATAATTAATAATGATTTTGTTACTTTATAATGATACAACTAAAGAAAAATAAGTAGAAGAAGAAAGAAACTTGAGAGAATCAGAAGATGAGATTACCTCTTCTTCCACGCACCTCATTTAAGCTTCCTCTTAAGGAAGTAGAGTTGGTCTTTTGAGAAGACCAGAACCTCCAGAATGTTTCTAGGGAAGTGGATAATAGAAATGGGTAGGTTTTGTCCAAGATTCAAGGCTCAAAAGGGTGTTAATAGAAGAGGTAAGGGGTGCCCTTTTTATAAGGGTGGAGAGGGGCACCTTTGGAAAAACATAGAAAATTATTTTATAATAAATTCATATTCGGTTTTTAATAGCTCCAAATTGATTTATTTAGAAGATATGGTAGGGATGGTTCTAAATCCTCTCAAACAATATATTTTAGATAGGTTTGGGTCATTATATTAAACTTATCTTTTAGTTTTATCTCTTAGTTAATTAGATTGACATTTACCTAGTCACTTTGTATTTTTATATTATATAGTTAATAAACTTACCATATACATCCAAGAGACTCCAAGTGGTCAATTAATAATACAAATATCATGATATAAGTATCTTGGTCGAACCTTATATTTTTAGGAATATAATAACAATTAATAATACAATATTTGTTTTAAAAACTATTTTATGTCAATTTCGACACTATTTGGTAATGAATTTTTGTGATACTCATAACAGCATTTCTAGTTAGAAAAATGTAATTAATTCAATAATAACATGTCATATTAACCTATAAAATTAGTTTAATTCATAAAAAGTCTCAAATTACATTTATTTGGGTATTTATAACATCAATTATTTTAATATTTCATTATTTAGGTAATTAATGCCTCACCATTGGGTCATAAATAACATAAATTATTCAATGTATAAAAATTATAAATAAAATACCATTAGGTAGGAAATATTTTTATCTTTCTAATGAATATTTATAGTCTAATTTATCTTATGTATAACCCTATATTAAAAATGATTTAGTTATTAAACTTTGATTTTAACTATTTTAACCCTTCTTTAAATAAATTAATAATAAATGTCCTAATCTAATCCAAGTGAAACTAAATTGGTATATTTTCTTACTAAGGTTTTTTGGTCTAATTACACTTATCCAATAGAATTAGGACATGTTTTAAGGTAATAATAATATCATTTTTACCCTTAATTACCCTATTTACTTTTAACCGTGGTAAATAAAAGTAAAAAGTTACTATTCACCAAAAATTATTTTCAACTCATTGAACCACATTTTAGTCCTTAATATTAACTATATCTCTCATATTTTCAGAATTCCACTCACAGAAGTGGTAAAATTATGTTTTATGTGAATTTCCAAATTCTCCTAGGAGGTGGGTAAAAGACGGTGAAAAGTTCAATAAAATTTTTATATATCTAAAATTATTATAAAATGACTCCAATTAATTACATTGAACTTATATAGGTATTATGTATCAATATTGACCTAAAATAAATTTAAATAAAATAAATAATTATTTAAATAAAAAGTCGGTTTTTAAATAGTAACTCAGTGTTTTCACTATTCATCAAAAATTAAAAGTTTTCAGAAAAATACCAAAAATTCACCACTGGATAATTTCGATATTCCGAATCCAAAAATGAAGTCCATTATGAAATATAAAGTTTATAAATTTTCAAAAAGTGGTTATTACTATTCATATCGGCTAGTTTATATAATATTTTAATAATATATCGTTGTTTAGTGAAACCCAGTATTGCGTACTACACACGCTATCGAGGAAGGTCGGGATTGCGTGTAATGCAAGCCAAGTCAATGCTATGTGTAGTGCAAGATCCCTTTGGTGGTGCGTATAACATAATCAAAACTTATTTCATTTATGCATTAAAAAAAATCTATAATTAATGTTGCGTAGAATAATTTCTATTAAACAAACTTGAAATTGTGTGTAACACTTTCCAAGAATAGTGTTGCGTATACTGCAAGCTAATACAGTGTTGCGTATAGTAAAAACTAATCTTGGTGTACAATAAAAGACATCAAAGAAATTAAATAGAATATATCTCATAAAATCTCGGGGTGTTACATCCTGCCCCCCTTAAAATGAATTTCACCCTCGAAATTCATTGGGGTTATAAATGGTTTACTACTTGAAAGTTTCATTCATAGAAACCCACATCGTAAAAAGGAATACCAATACTTGACTTTAAAAACTAAAGTATGAAACGTAACAGTTACCCAAATTAACTAATCACTGGGTTTCCACATAGAAGAACATATGTGAAAATATGGATATGGAAAAGAAATATAACCATCAACTACTGATGAAGAGTGGTAGAGGAAATGGCTATGAAAAATCCAACAATCACAAAGCCATAAATTTGGGATGATCTACGGTACCATCTGATTCATCAGATATGAGAGCACTAGGAAAAAAATTTTTGTTTTCAAGATCATTTCCCTAAATTTAAAGAATTTGAATTAGAAAAAATACTTACTTTATTTTGGTATCATCTCACTGTTTCTCGTGCTTCGAACAATTTACACATCATCTCTTAAAGAAATGAAGTTGAATTTGTCTTCTGTGAAGTGTTAGCAGATTATGCGATAGAATGATAGGTCATTCCATCAATTTCTATCGCAAAAAGTTTAGCACAATTTATTAAATATACAGAAGTCCATCTATGCTGAGATTAATCATATATGGTTGCTAAAATGGACTTATACTTCAGCTATCATAGCTCTTAATAAAATAAAACTACTTTCTACTAACCAGGGACTTCTTATAGGCTTGTGGTAGGCGATAAAGTCCTGTCACACTTTGGTTGTGGGTTCGATTCCCGCATCCTTGTCTGACACGATGGGTTGTCGCCCGTCTTCCAGGTTGTCCTTTTTCTAAAACTACATTATTATAACATCCCATCAATAATATCGAAAAAAAGTTCTATCCTTAAACAATACTAACTTATGTCCAACATAATCCATTCCAATCTTTAGGCTAATCTAAAATACTTCTGTCCAAACTCATAGTATAAAGAGAACTATTACAAAAAAGGTCATATAACAAGCACGTGAATACCAACATTTATCCCTCATATATCAAAAGATATATCTTGTTAATCGCATTCCAAACATGTGAATACCTTAATCTTGTATTCTCTTGAAAAATGAATACCCATTGAATCTTTGTGAAAACATGAATGCTGTCAAAAGTTAACTCTTTACACATACCAAAATCCAAAAATTCTATATACTCAAACCATGATATAACTTTTTCCTTATATCAGTCATGATCTCATGAATACTGTCAAACATTTCATTTTCTCCTTATCCCTTTATTATGCACTTATCACCTTCTTTCCAAAAATATCTCAATAACTTTCCATGGTTACTGGTAGCATAAAATTATTGAAAACCACAATAGACCAATACATAAATATTCCAATATTCCACGATACTATATACAACATTATTTTGGAATCCCATTACATAAACACTTAATCATTCCACCACATCGTTGTCATATTCAACATCACCAATAGTGATCGCATGTGACTTCCCTTTGTCCTTTTCCTTAAGTGGTTGCTCATGTCGATCATCATTAACCCTTGGATTAGGGCATTGATTAGCATAATGCCCCATTTCATTGCACTTGAATCATTGAAGTGTTGGTGGTGCGTTCTTGGCAGTCTTTTTTTATTCACATCACTAGAAACCCTTTTTTCATTACTTCAACACTCAGCTGCTCGATGACCTTCTTTTCCACACTTAAAACATTTTCTAGTCCCTTTAATACAATCTCCGCCATGTTTCTTTCCACACTTTGAGCATAAAGAAACATATATCTTTTTTTCACCATTGTACTGAGATTTCTCCTTGAACTCCATCTTTCGTTTCTTGTCCAAACCATGAGATGGATATGTAACACCAACTTCCATTTATACCTTGATAGCACAACACATAATTTCTTCATAGTTACTGAAGTCTCTTATAGCTAATTCCCTTCGAAGACATGGTTTTAAGCCACTGAAGAATCGATCAACTTTACTTTCAAGTTGGATGATAAATCCAGATGCGTACCTTGCAAGCCTTGTAAAATTTTATTCTTATATACCAAAAGATTCATCATACTTTTTCTTAAGCTCAAGGAACTCCTTTTACATCTTTGTTTGAATAATAAGAGGGATGTACTTACTGAAAAACAAGTTCTTGAACTCATCCCATTCCATGGATTCAATTTCATCTTGGGACCTTGTATTCTTAATTAGAGTCCACCACTGGTCTGCTTCACCTTCTAAACGGTAAATAGCTAGAATTACTTTATCATGTTCTGAACATCGAAGTATGGAAAATATATTTTCAATGGTACTGATCCATTGTTCAGCAACAAGTGGATCAGAAGACCCATTTAAAGAAGGTGGACGTTGCCTCATGAAGGACTCAATAGAATATTGTTCCCTTCTCTGCTCATTCAGAAGTCCAGAATTATTCATAGATAGCATAAGTATAGAATTAAGATTTTTCACTCCATCTCCCATAACATTGGTTTGTTCTGTAGGACAGTCATTGCATTGTCCATTACATTGATCAACGCGATTTCTTCGGGTTCCAGCCATCATCTAAATCCCAAAAAGAATAGTGTGATAGGGAAAAATCATGCTAGGGAAAACAACATAATAAAGGGGAAGTACCTTCGATATCTAACATCTTAGGATTAATTATAATATCATTACCGTAATTCTAGGACTATAACCTATACTTATACTTAACCTTAGGGACATCCCTAGACATACCTTAGAAATATCTCTAAGGATCTCACTAAAGTTTTCGTATCCTAGTTTCCAAAGGTTAACTAAACCTTTCCTCTGATACCAACTATAGAGAACCAAAGATTGATGTACATGGACATTACATTACTTTTTAGGAATACTTAATACATAACAAAAACAAACACACAAGGACCGTAATAGTTTAGTGTCTTTGGAAACTCAGAACGTAATATTCTAATCGTGGTGAAAGATCTTCAACATCTCCCATAAAGATATTCCCCTTTTGGTTTTATTACCTAAAACCTTTCTTTAAATCCTGGGGAAAAGAAAACATATAAAGGGTGAGCTCAAATGCTCATTAAGGGTAAGCATGGATAAAATAAAACAAATCATGTACATTTGAACTTAAAAACATGAACATAATGTTTAAACATCAAAATCTTGGGCAATGACATAAAACATGGTAGTACATAAGGCATAGATCATAAAGAGACATTAATCATGATAAAATAGCATGGGAATAAAACATGTGATTGTGGAAACCATTAAGCACATGATATGATTTCCATATTAGAAAAGGCATTGCTTCCAAGACCATCTTAGTGGACAAAGTCCCTTTGTGAATCGAGTTCACTCCTCATTCCAATCCTGTATTACTGAACCAGATTAACTTACCGTTCCAGCAATGTCTATCTCATGAGATATAAATCTTTACCCAATGCATTGGAGGGAGATATAGGTCCCACCCATCTCATAATGGAATCATTCTTACGTGTGCCACAACATAAACATAAATCATTCATCATAACCCAAAGAATAAAATGGGTTTCATAAACATCATCCCATCATAACATAATCTATATAAAACAAATGGATATCATTTCATCATAAGGAAATTGAAACCATGTAAATCATATATACATTATACTTGAAACATAAACATATTAAATAATGTCATTTTATATGGAAAATATTTTTGATAAAACACTTGAAATGAAATCTTAAGAAAAATATCATTTCTTCTTCAAAATCATTTTATTTTCACAAAATGCCATGAAATTTTAAAAGAAAAGGGTTTTTTTGAAAATAATCATGCAATCTTGTATAGTAAGATTCATGAAAATGAGGCATTATGAAACCATAAAAATCCTTTCACGTCGTATAAGTTTAAAAAAACATTCTTCTCGTACTTTTGCCTGAAAGTCAAAAAAGTATCTCGTATGACAAAATATTCCTTACATACCTTGTAGTAAAAGTAAAAATGGATGAAAAGGACTTTAAACATACATGAAATCATTTCTAGAAAACATGTACATGGATGATAACAATAACCCCAATAAATACTTACGAATAAACAATCTCGGATAAAAAAAGATATTGGAAAAGTTATCCCTTAGCTTACGTCCGATATGATTTGTATGTATCCAAAACTCCTGTATAATGATTTAAATAATGTCATTGAATTATTACATAATCATATTCTTTGTTATGATATCATATATGGTTCACTTATGACTTTATATTACCCATTCTTTTGTAAATTTCATGTTAAAGAAGCATTTTGTGTAAATTCGTTTCATTTATCGTACGTGGTTCGACTTCTTGTTCTTGATATTATTACTTATATACGGATTTATATAATTCCAGAATGTAAAACATGATTTATATATAATATATATTCAACATATACATATATATATATGATAGATTGATAAATGGAATGAAATGCACCGTTCATGGAGATGGTAGGGCGTACGTACGCATGAACGTTGTTTTTGTTTCCATATTGAATTGAATGGAATTAAGTAGATGAAATACATATATATATATACATAAATACAGTGTCATTATTATGTCATATATTTAATTATTATTGATTATATATACTTTATAATCATTCATGAATGGTTAACATGGAGAATGAATCTCATCGTGTCATGGAGACGGTAGTCCGTACGTACGCACGACCGATGATATCATTCCAATGATCGTGGAATTGTATTGAAGTGTATGTATAATATTTCAGAATAAATATAACTTTACAATAATAATATATAGTTATTTATTTACACCATTATACCCATCCAAGTAAGGTGGTGGTCGAAAACATATTACACCACGGCGTGGAGACCGTATTCCGTACGTACGCACGCATGGTGATTTCGTTTTCCGTAGGATGGATAGAAGGTGAAATAAGGTTGTTTCATATTTATAATAACATATCAGTATATAATTAATACTGATGTTATTACTTTATAATGAGAAAAATAAAGAAGAATAAGTAGAAGAAGAAGAAAACTTTAGAGAATCAGAAGAAGAGATTACCTCTTCTTCGACGCACCTCCTTTAAGCTTCCTCTTAAGGAAGTAGAGTTGGTCTTTTGAGAAGCCCAGAACCTACAGAATGTTTCTAGGAAAGTTTATAAGAGAAATGGGCAGGGATTTTTCAAGCTTCAAGGCTCAAAAGGGTGTGAAAAGAATAGGTAAGGGGTGCCCTTTTTATAAGGGTGGAGAGGGGCACCTTTGGAAAAACTTAAAATATTATTTTATAATAAAGTCATATTCGGTTTTAATAGCTCCAAATTGATTTATTTAGAAGATATGGTGGGTATGGGTAGAAATCCTCTCAACCAATATATTTTAGATAGGTTTGGGTGATTATATTAACCTTATCTTTTAGTTTTAACTCTTAGTTAATTAGATTGACATTTACCATGTCACTTTGTATTTTTATATTATATAGTCAATAAACATACAATATAAATACAAGAGACCCTCAAGTGGTCCATTAATGATACAACTATCATGATATAAGTATCTTGGCCGAACCATATATTTTTAGGATTATAATAACAATTAATAATATAATATTTTTTTTAAAAACTATTTTATATCAATTTTGACACTATTTGGTAATGGATTTTTGTGAAAATCATAATAGCACGATTAGTTCAAAAAAAGTTAATTAATTCAATACTAACATGTCATATTAACCTATAAAATTAGTTTAATTCCTAAAAAGTCTCAAATTTAATTTATTTGGGTATTTATAACATCAATTATTTTAAAATTTCATTATTTAGGTAATTACTGCATCACCATTGGGTCATAAATAAATTAAATTATTTAATGTCTAAAAATTATAAATAAAATACCATTAGGTAGGAAATATTTTTATCTTTCTAATGAAAATTTATAGTCGAATTTATCATATGTATAACCCTATATTAAAAATGATTTAGTTATTAAACTTTGATTTTAACTATTTTAACCCTTCTTTAAGTAAATTAATAATAAATGTCTTAATCTAATCCAAGTGGACCTAAATGGTCATCTTTTATTACTAAGGTTGTTTTTGGTCGAATTACACTTATCCAATAGAATTAGGATATGTGTAAGGGTAATAATAATATCATTTTTACCCTTAATTACCCTATTTACTTTTAACCGTGGTAAAAAAAGTAAAAAGTTACTATTCACCAAAATTTATTTTCATCTCATTGAACCACATTTTAGTCCTTGATATTAACCATGTCTCTCAGGTTTTCTAAATTCCACTCACAGAAGCGGTAAAATTAAGTTTTATGTGAATTTCAAAATTTTCCTAGGAGGTGGGTAAAAGACGGTGAAAAGTTCAATAAAATTTTTATATATCTAAAATTATTATAAAATGAATCCAATTAATTAAATTTAACTTATATAGGTATTATGTATCAATTTTTTCCTAAAATAAATTTAAATAAAATAAATAATTATTTAAATAAAAAGTCGGTTTTTAAATAGTAACTCATTGTATTCACTATTCATCAAAAATCGAATGTTTTCAGAAAAATACCAAAAATTCACCACAGGATAATTTTGATATTCCGAATCCAAAAATGAAGTCCATTTTGAAATATAATGTTTATAAATTTTCAAAAAGTGGTTATTACTATTCATAACGGCTAGTTTATATAATATTTTAATAATATATCATTGTTTAGTGAAACCCAGTATTGCGTACTACACACGCTATCGAGGAAGGTTGCGATTGCGTGTAATGAAAGCCAAGTCAGGGCTGCGTGTAGTGAAACATCCCTTTGGTGGTGCGTATAACATAATCAAAACTTATTTCATTTATGCATTAAACAAAATCTATACTTAATGTTGTGTAGAATAATTTCTACAAAACAAACTTGAAATTGTGTGTAACACTTGCCAAGAATAGTGTTGCGTATACTGTAAGCTAATACGGTGTTGCGTATAGTACAAACTAATCTTGGTGTACAATAGAAGACATCAAAGAAATTAAAAAGAATATATCTCATAAAATCTTGGGGTGTTACACTCATGCTTTGTGAAAGAGTTCCCCCTCATCTTGGACAAAGACAGTGATCTTATGCCTAACCTCAATAGTGGTGTTCTTGGGATAGAATTTAGATACAAAGGAATTGCACACCTCTTCCCAAGTTTCAAATATTTGATCATCTAAATTTTGGAACCAATTCTTATCCCTCCTCTTTAGACAGAATGGAAACAACCTCAACCTCAACTCCTCCTCAATAAGATCTCATAGAAAAAACTGTTGTATAGAACCATAAAAATCTATGATAAACGCCAAGGAGTCCTCTAATAGAAGACAATTAGATGATGGAAGTTGAGAAAGATGAGATTGTTTGATCTCATAGCTCCTTGGCCTAGGGTACAATTTGATGCAGGATGGGTTTCTTGACATAGTAGGAATTTGAAACTTCCTAAGCTTAGGTATCTTATGGGTAGGAACTAAGGGTTGTTCCCCATTGACATTTTGATTTTCAGTAATATTATCCAAATTTTTCTATTTTGAGTTTCTTTTGTTTTCTATGTGTAGAACAGTGTTAGTTGATTTCTTGAATTGATGTTTCATGTTCTGACATAGATGCTCTAGTGTGCATACAATTTCAACCACAACCTTTTCTTGAGATTTTTTTGTAGATTTTTTTTAGTTTTTTATTTTTTGTATTTTGTCTTTTTTTTTTGTTCTATTTAACTTTTTTGTGTTTTTTTCTAACTTGGTCACACATTACCTCCCTAGAAATGACACCAAAATTCAACCGTGTAGTCATTGAGTACGCACAAATTTAATATTTATGAACCCTACAAACTACTAGTATTGTGGAAAGAAGGGTGTTAAACCATAGAGAAGGACTTCTGTTGTGCTAAACCAAATTAAAATAAAAAAAACCAAAAAAAACCAAAAAAACAATAACAAAAACTAAATGCAAATAGTGAAACAAACATTGAAAGTGGGTGTGAAAGTGAAGGTGAAATTGTGAAATGTATGGATTAAACAGAGAACAAACACTAATGATGATTTTAGGGTCCTCGGGCTGCTTTGAACTGATTAAAAAGATATTATCCACTTCTGCTTGGTTTAATTCAATTACTTAGTGCATGAAAAAATGGTGTTCATCTATTGATTTACCAAATCAGTGGATCAACACATCTCAGTTATCTTCCTTGAGTCTTGATCTTTCGATCTTGACCCTTGGATTAATCTGTTTAAATTAGAGAAGAGATGAATTGATTTTTTCCAATTCTTAGTACTTTAGTCAATGATCCATGGTGAAATGATTCAATACCACACCCGTCAGTCATTAGGTAATGTAAATTGATACTTGAAACTAACAAAAAAGAAAAAAGAGCAATGAAATTGCACTGAACAGTCAAATTAACAAAACATGATGGATAGATGGATGATCAGTTATCTATAGCTTGATTCTACTAATCTATTTAACTAAAAATTGAAACAGTAAAATAGATAAAAACAAAAAATGAATGAAGAAGCATCTCCCGTGAGATTGCTCCTCTCTCCAGGTTCTTCTCTGATGCTCATCTCCTGCTCAATGTCTATATGCCTCTATTTCAGTGATGATATGGATCTGATGATGGTTGATCGTGAGGAATCAATGGATGGGTGGAAGGATCCCAGTCTGGAAGAATGGATGCTCGCTCTCGGAATGAAGTGGGATGATAGAATAAAGTGTGATCCTCTGCAAGTGTTCTCTAATCTACCCCCTCTCACTCGCTGGATGAATGCCCCATACACTTGTAACTGAAAATGATCCCCCCTGCACGATCTCCCTATGAAAAATAGAAATAAAACACAAAAACGCATGTGTCTGACAAAATAAACAAATTAAATAAAAGTATATATATACAATAAATATAAATATATACTTATAATTATACTTATTATTAGTATCATTATTAGACATATAAAAATATATAGAAATATATTTATACTACTATTATATATATAACAAATAATTAAGTAATTATGTAAAACAATATAAACAAATTAGATAAATTTAAAATGCAAATTATTTTACATAATTGGTGAAATTAATTATTATATATATATATATAATATATTATTATTATAATAAATTTTATATTAGTTATATTATATATATGTTAATATAAGTATATATTTTTTATATTTTTTATTATATATTATAATATGATAAAAGATAAAATAAAATAATGAAAATAAAAATAAATAAAATACGGTGATGGCGCCACAGTCTCCTAGAGAGCAGTGCAATTAGGGTTCCGCTATGTCCGGTACACCCAACCGGTCGTCGGTGACTCTACTCTGACCTCGGCCTCTCTTCACTGATGGTCCTCATCAGCTATTTCCTTCTCCCCACTCGCCCCTTGTGTGATTCCAATGTGCTGCAGTAATCCTTCGCTCTGACGCATTTCTCCTCGATGTCTCCTAACTCTATGAGTCCAATGACATTGCTCACACACTTCCACTTTAAAAGGTCTTGCGGGTGGCGACACAACATTATTGCAGTAGGATGTGGTGCATCTCTACCTTCGGTCTTTTTCAGATTTGCGCAACACCGCCATTATCCCGATGGTGGAGGTGCTTCGTGCTGCGTCTCGAAGTGCCTCTGCGTGAAGATGAAGGACACCAAGTTGCTCGGTTTCCTTAGAGTGATGGACTCCAATGGATTGTTGGAGGTATGCAGTTTCTATTTAGGGTCAGTTATTTATGACTTCTTTGATCCACTCGTTGATATTTTCTCAAGATTTGTTGCTGAACCTTCTTGATGGTTGTTGCCTGCAATTTCCTCAGTGTGGTGTCGATGGATGAGCTACCACACTGGTTGAGCATGGGTTTCTTCATCGGTCTTTGTTTTGGATCTCTTACAGTTTTCCTTGTCCTCTCCACTCGTTTTGATCTGATTTTCAGATTTGTTCCTCACCGACACTTTGAAGCAATGTGCAGTTTCCGTGTTTCCACTCATGATGCCTCATTCAGATGATACAGTTTAAAGATCAATTTTTGTTGGTTGTTGTAAATTTAGATTTTGTGGACCAATTTGCAATGAGATTGGATGCACTTCTATGGATTTTTTAGCTGTTTCCCATACACTTTTTTACTGATGTTTCTTGGATGGTGGATTCTAGTATTGATTCTTCGAGGGGAGGTCGTGGGTTGTGCGATGCTTGCTGCAATGGGATTTCTGACAGACTGTGTCCTTCCTTGTCAGTTGTTTTGGATTTGATTTTTTTTTGCATCTCTGTCTGTGTTGCTTTGGATATGAATGTTGGATGATATGCATATGTTTTGTGTGAATAGTCCAATGTATCTTTGCATTGGGCATGAGTATCTGTTTTTTATAGATGGAGTCGGGTGGGCGGGCTCAAAAGAGGGGTGGGTGTGCTGACACCCACCATCCAGCTGTCGGTTCTCTCTCAGACATATGGGTAGTCTGTTGGTTTCGGTATTAATATTTCTGTCTGGTTTTGCGCTACATCAGGTTGACATTGTAGTGATCCTCGCTTGCATTGTCGTTTGGGTGGCTCACTTCAGTGATAGGTGTGATGGCATCTATTATTCAGTCCTCTTCTTACATTTCAGTGTTGGATGGAGGAGTGACTTGCTTGGATTGTGTGTCCAACATGATACATTCCTTGTCAAGGGGGGTGGCACATCTTTCTGGACTGATTTCTCTATTGTAGATGCTGATAGGGGGAAAAAGACCCTTGGCTAGTTATCATTTTGATGTTTGTTTCTTCTTTGGATTTTGGATCCAGTTAAGGCCTCGGTGCCTGTTTGGTTATCATTGCATCATTGTAATGTATTTCTCCTTTTCCCAGTCTTCAAAAGGAGATCTTTCTTTGTTTATTCAAAGGTTTTTATCCCCTCATTTCTTCTTCTATAATAAATAAATAAAAGAAGAAATGGGGGGGGGTCGTGTAGTGAAGGAGAATAGGGGAAAGGGTTTTGGCTTTGGGTTCAGTAGGACAGGGGAATCAAGGCCGAAGGAGAGGGTAGGGGAGGGGTTTGGCGATTGGGGGTTCGAAGAGAGGGGCCAGACTAGAAGTTGTGTAAGGAAGGCAGGGGGAAAGGAGTGGTGTAGAAGAGGTCGAGGTCAGGGTTCGATTGGGGTTCTTGCAGCTCACAGATCTTCATGGTTCTTCATCAGGATGGTTATTTTTTTTGTGGAATTGAAATTGTCTTCGTGTTTTAGATTATAATTTGTTGGCTCTTCGAATTCATTTCCTATGATGAAATTTCTGCTGCTATTGTGTTCAATTGTGTTGGTGAATTCAAATTGCCTGTTGCAAGTTTGTTTTCTTATTGTGTAGGTGTGGTGTGACATAAAGATTGAAAATGATGCGGAAGAGAAGTGGAAAAATGGAAGAGGCATTGAACGGTGGCAAAGGCACTATGATAGAACATTGGAAAAGGATGGAAGCGGTGCCACAATTTGGTGGCCAAACGGTGCTTAGGGTGATAGTGGGAGAGTAAGGAGGTACATTGTATATTTCATGTGGCACCATGAGTGATGCTCACATTTGTTGTGAGTTAGCGAGGAGTGAAGATGGTGGCACTACGATAGGGTGCTACCAGAACACCTACAAAATAAATAAAGTTAAAAACAAAACAAAATTTAAATTAACTAAAACTTTAATAAAACTAAAAAAAGATTAATAAATTAATCAATTAAATTAAATAGAATAGAATTAAAAACTAAATAAATAAAAAAAAGTTAAATAATAAAATTAATTATTATTTAATTAAAAGAATGAATTTATTTGTATTAAAAATTTATAAAAAATTTAATTTAAAATGAACTAAAATAACTAAATTCGCATGCTTAAATTAATCAACCAATTAATTAACCAATTAATAAATTAAATAATAAATTAAAGAATAAAAAATCTTAATTTAATTAAATTAAATTGTTAAAACTAATTAAATTATTAAAATAATTAAAAACTAACATGTAAAATTTATTTATTTACAATTAAAAATAATGAATTGATTAACTAAATTAATGATTTAATAAACTAAATAGGATGAAAAATTGTACAAAATAATAGTCAAATTTATAAGAAATAATTTAATTTAAGAATTATTTAAAATGACAATAAATCACATTAAAACACATAATTTAAACTAAAACTGATTATTTTACATATCAAGGTACAAAAGCACAACAATTATCAATTATTTAATAAAAAACATCATTTTGGTATTAAAAATCCAATGAAAATACAAAAAAAAAGATGTGGTAAAGAGTGTGAAAACACTACCACATCAAACTCCCTCACACTTAAAACTTTGTTTGTCCTCAAACAAGTACATTCCTTTGGATTTAAAACAGATAAATGATTTGTGATTTTTAGTTGAAAAAGTCCATGACTAAAAATTAATACCTAGAGGAACATGACCAAATAGTGGATCAGACTTTTCAAAGGGTATTCAAAATGATGGAATTCCTAGCTTCAAAAACTCACTAGAAGTCAAACACCTCACACGTTCATACACTGTCAAGTATGCCATGTCTCTTATGTGTAAGCATTAACTTTCCTACTTCAATTTATAATTTAAGTTCTGATTCAAGGGGTGTTGATAGGTTAGAATAAGTGGAATTCAAAACATAACCAAGGGTACCTTCCATTATCACCTTCCCCCCAGGTTCCAAAATTTTAAGTCAATTAATTTGATCAATTTATTGATTCAACTCAAATGAATTTTAACCAAGTCACTTGCTCCCTTCTTCATCTGGGTTCTAAATTCCCCTCACCTTAATGAGTTCATTTTTGACAAGGGCACTTTATTTCCATTTTTTTCCATCCATATTCCATGTGTAGAGCACTGTGCATAACACTTATTAAAATTGAAATTCGCTTTATTTATTCACAGAAATGCACCTAGTGCACCTTGTCTTAGATACTCAAGATGGGATCTCATTTTCCCATTTTATTCTAGTTACAAAGGACTTAACTAATAATCATTTGAGTTAAATTCCTAAAGTGATTGAATATTATATTAAAAGAATTTGATTCCCCTAGGTTCCAGTGAGAACTTCTAGTTTACCTAAGACATGATGCTCATTCCACAAAACATATCCTCTCCCACTCTCATCCTCAGTTCCTAAATAAATAGATCGATAGAGAAAGTGAACAATTCTACTCAGCAATGACTTGTGTTTAACATTTTCTGACAAAGTGTCACTCTCAAAATCCAGTAAGCAGTTATCTACTAACAAGACATAATTAAAGTACCGGTGACCATAAAGTGATGAAAGAATTAAAAAATTTGAAAGATTTTGAACGATTTTTGAAAACAATTGTCCATTTTTTTGAAACAGACACAAACCAAAGGATCAAGAAAAAAATATTGAAGAAAGTTTTCACACTCGCGCGTCATTCGGCACATGAGAGAAAAAAAATTATAATATAATTACAACTTAGAATAGTGGAAAGATATTATTGAACCATAGAGAGGCCTAATGTTGTTCTTGGTGATATACTAAAAAACAAAACAAACAAAAACACAAACAAAAAAAATCAAAATCAGTTGGTGGTGGTGAAGTGGAGTGAGTGAAAATCAGTGTGTGAGGAAGTGAAGTTGAACTGGTGAGTGAAAGGAGGCATTACAAACTATAGGTAGACAATGTGTAGTGGGAACAAGCTTGAGAATTCAATATGATAGAGAAGGAAAAATCAACTGGTTGACTTCAATATTGTTTTCTCCTTATTTACACATTTAAATCAATAGATCTAGATCCGGTTGAAAGCAGTTGGCTATATATTATTGTTTGGTAAACATTTGACTAAATAGCCTCTATAGTTATCTCAACTATAGAAATCATTTGATCAGGGAATGGTTAAAAATTAGAATTCAGCGTGTTCAAATTGTTATTTGAGCTCAGTGAATCTCCATCCATCTTGAGCTTGACTAACTTTTTAGTTAAATCGTCATGTTTAAAACTGTTATAAATTGATTCCATCAAGGACAATTTTTAATATTGCTTGGTATTTAAAATAAACTAACTTCCCAGATGATGTGAGAAAGAGAGAGATATCCAGTAGAAAATTAATGCATAAACAATAGACCAACAAATCTAGATGGCCAGTATATTCCCCCAAAGAATATTATCCTAGCATCATTATCAACCTTAATAAATTAAAAGGGTTAAACACTAGAATGTTCATAATCAAGGAAAATTCGCAAGACAAAGCAATGGGAAAAATATTCGTCTCCCTGCTTGAACTCCAGAAAACTAAAATTCTTACTACTCAATGGGGGATAAGGTGATGGAGTGCGCTCGATGTCCCGCCCTGAGAATTGAGGTATGAAATTCTGATCTTCTGCTCTGATGCCTGGAATCTAATTGCTGGATGTTGACAGTGACAATTAGTCAAAAAATTTAGGCATGAATGATTGCAGAGTGGAATTGTTCATAGTCTCTATGGATCTGTCTGTTTAGGAACTGAGGAAGGGAGTAAGACAAGATAGGTTTTGTGGAATGAGGATCATGATTTAGGGAAACTAGAAGTTTTCACTGGAACATTGGGGACTCACATTATTTTAATATAATATTCAATCACTTTAGGAATTCAACTCAAATGATTATTAGTTAAGTCCTTTGTAACTGAATTTAAATGGGAAAATGGGATCCCACAGTGAGTATCTGAGACAAGGTGCACTGCATGTGTTTCTGTGAATAAATAAAGCCAATTTCAATTTTAATAAGTGCTCTATACATTGAATATGGTTGGAAAAAATAGAAATAGACTGCCCTTATCAAAAATGAACTCATTAAGGTGAGGGGAATTTAGAACCCATATGAATAATGGAGAAATTGACTTAGTTAAAATTAATTTGTGTTGAATCAATAAAGTAATCAAATAATGGAATTAAATTTTTTGAACTTGGGGGAAGGTGAGAATGGAAAGTGCCCTTGGTTAAGTTTTGAATTCCACTTATTCTAACCTATAAACACCCCTTGAATCAGAACTTAAATTAGAAATTGAAGTATGACAGTTAATTCTTCCGCATAGAAGGCATGACATACTTAACAGTGTATGAATGTGTGAGGTGTTTGACTTCTAGTTAGTTTTTGAAGCTAGGCAGGGCATCATTTAGAATACCCTTTGAAAAGTCCAACCGGATGTTTGGTGTTTTTCCTCTAGGTATTAATGTTTATTCACAAAATTTTTGAACTAAAACTCACAAATCATTTGTCTGTTTTAAATCCAAAGGCATGTACTTGTTTGAGGAAAAAGAAAGTTTAAATGTGGGAGAGTTTGATATGGCATTGTTTTCGAACTCTTTGCCACATCCTTTTATTATTTTATTGGATTTTTAATACCAAAAAGTTGTTTTTTATTAAATAATTGATAATTGTTGTGCTTTTGTACCTTTCCATATAAAATAATCAGTTTTTGTCTAAATTGTGTGTTTTAATGTGCTTTGTTGTCATTCTAAATAATTCTTAAATTAAATCATTTCTTGAAAATTTGAATTTTATTTTTTAAATTTTTTTATTAAAGTTAGTTTATTAATTTATTAATTTAATTAATCAATTCATTATTTTTAATTGAAAATAAATAAATTTTTCATGTTAGATTTTAATTCTTTTAATAATTTAATTAGTGTTAACAATTTAATTTTATTTAGTTAAGATTTTTTATTCTTCAATTAATTATTTAATTTATTAATTGGTTAATTAATTGCTTGATTAATTTAAGAAAACAACTTTAGTTATTTTAGTTTGTTGTAAATTAAATTTGTTTATAAATTTTTAATACAAATAAATTCATTATTTTAAATAAAAAATAATTAATTTTATTATTTAACTTTGTTTTATTTATTTAGTTTTTAATTTTATTCTATTTAATTTAATTTATTAACTTATTAATCTATTTTTCGTTTTATTAAAGTTTTAATTAATTTAATTTTTTTTGATTTAATTTATTTTGCAGGTGTTTCGGTAGCACCCTGTCACAGTGCCACCATCTTCACTCCTCACTGTCTCACAGTAACCATGAGCATCACACACAGTGCCACATGAACCAGCCACTGTATCTCCTTGTTGTCCCACCATCACCCTCAACACCTTTTGGCCACCAAACGGTGGCACCACTTCCATCCTTTGTCACTGTTCCATCATGGTGCCTTTACCACTGTTCCACGCCTCTGTCACCATTCCACTTCTCCTCCACAACATTATCACTCTCGTCGTCACACCACACCCACACAACAACAAAACCAACCAGCAGTAGGCAATTTGAATTCAGCGACATAATGAAACACAATAGCAGAATAAATTTCATCATAGGAAGCATATCTGAAGTGACAACAAATCAACATCTAAAACAAGAACATAATTTTAGTTACATAACACAAAATAACCAACCTGATGAAGAACCACATAGATCCGCCATCCGCAATAACCCTAACCGAACCTTGGCTTTGACCTCTCCTCCACCGCTCCTCGCCCCTTGCCTTCCTCACACAGTCACCGGTCCAACCCCTCTCTTTGAACCCCCATTCACTAAACTCTTCCCCTACCCTCTCCCTCGTCCTTGATTCCCCTCTCCAGCTGAACCCAAAAGCAAAACCCTTTCCCCTCTTCTCTTTCACTGCACGAGCCCCCCATTTCTTCTTTAATTTCTTTTAATTCTTTTTATTTTGTTTTATCCTTTATCATATTATAATATATAATATCACATATATAAAATATATAATTATATTAACATATATATATATATATAATAAAACTAATATAACATTTATTATAATATATATATATATATAGTAATTAATTTATCCAATTCTAAAAAAAATAATTCACATTTTAAATTTATCTATTTTGTTTATTTTTTACACAATTATTTAATTATTTGTTATATATATAATATTAATACAAATATATTTCTATATATTTTTATATATCAAATAATACTAGTACTAATAATTATAATTATAATTATATATTTATATTTATTTTATATATATACTTTTATTTATTTTGTTTATTTTGTCTTACACGTGCGTTTTTTTTTGTTTTTTTCTATTTTTCATAGGGAGATCATGTAGGGGGGATCATTTTCAGTTACAACTGTGTGGGGTATTCATCCAGTGAGTGAGAGGGGGGGGGGGTAGATTTCAAAATAATCACAGAGGATCGCACATCATTCCATCATCCCACTTCATTCCGAGAGTGATCATCCATTCCTCTAGCCTGGGATCCTTCCATCCATCCATCGATTCCTCACGATCAACCATAATCAGATCCATATCATCACCAAAATAGAGGTAGATAAACATTAAGTAGGATATCAGGATTGGAGAAAAAGATGTAGAGAGGAGAAATCTCGCAAGAGATTCTTTTTCATTCATTTTATATTTCTATCTTTTTGACTATTTTATTGTGTAGTTAAATAGATTAGGGGAATCGGGTTGTAGAGAACTGATCAACCATCAATCCATCATGTTTTTTAATTTGACTATTTAGTGAAACTTTTAAGTTTATTTTTCTCTTTTATTTATTTGAGTATCATTTTACATTACCTAACGATCGACGAGTGTAGTATTGAATCATTTCATCATGGATCGTTGACCAAAGTACTGAGATGGGAAAAGTTCAATGCATCTCTTCTCTAATTTCAACAAATTAATCTGAGGGTCAAGATCAAAAAATCGTGACTCAAGGAAATTAATTGAGCTTCGTTGATCCACTAAATTGGAAACTTAGTGGATTAGAACTATTTTTCCATGCACTGAGTAATTGAATTAAACCAAGGAGAAGCAAAAAATATCTTTTTAATCTGTTCAAAGCAGCCCAAGAACCCTGAAATCATCAATTCTGATTGTTCATTGTTCAATCGATACATTTCACCATTTCACCTTCACCTTCACACACACTGTTAGTGTTTGTTTCACTGTTTACATTTAGGTTTTGTTATTATTTTGTTGTTGTTTTTGTTTTTTTGTTTCAATTTGTTTTAGCACAATATAAGTCATTTTATGTGGTTAGACACCCTTCTTAGCACAATACTAGTAGTTTGTAAGGTTCATAAATTTTAAATTTTTGCATACTCAATAATTGTACGATCAACTGCTTATTACTGCTATTTTTTTACTAATTACTTCTCATTACTGTTGATTTTTACTAATTGAAACTCATTACCACTGTTTTCACTAATTCTCACTCATTTCTGCTATTTTTTACCAATCCTGCTCATTTCATCCAATTTTTACTAATTACCACTCATTACTATGATTTTTTTTCTCATTACCACTCATTTCCACTAATTTTTACTAACGACAACTAATTATCATTAATTTTTGATAACCACTACTCATTACCGCTAGTTTTTCCTATCTCTCATTTTTCTAAATTTAACTAATTCATGCACATTTTCACTAATTTTAACTAATTAACGCTTATTTCTACCAATTTTAACTAATTACCATTTTTTATGCTAATTATTTTTAATTTCCACTCAATTACACTTATGTTTACTAATTCCTACACATTTACACTAATTTTTACCAATTCATGCTCATTACCACTCAATTATACTAATTACCAGTATTTTTTATGAATTACTGATAATTTCTAATAATTACCACTAATTTCTAATAATTACCGCTAATTTTTACTGATTAATACTAATTTGTATCGATTAGCGCTAATTTGTACTGATTAGTGCTAATTTTTATTGATTAACACTAATTTGTACTAATTATTTTTAAATTATCAAAATTTTCCATTAATTACTAAAAATTAGTGTTAATTACTATCAACAACTAATTACTTTAAATTTTTACAAATTACTATAAAATATTAATACTTATTACTAAGATCTATAAATTATTACTAAAATCTATTAATTAGTACTATTTATCTGTCAATTACAAGTAGTTACTACTATTCAAAACTATTTACTGATAATTAAACCAATTACTACTAATTAAAAATAATTAATTCTAATTAAAAATAATTTAAAATAATTAAAACTAAATAATTATCATTAAAACAAATTACTTATATTTAAAACTAATTACTACTAATTAAAAATGTTTACTTCTAATTAAAACTAATTACTACTGATTAATAATAATATAAAATAAAATAAATAAATTAAAATTTAAAAATTTAAAAAGTACCTCAAAATTGAAGCTTTTATCAGATGAAAATTTGAAAGTTTGCCTCTCTATAAAAATTAAAAGTTTTGAAGGAAGAATTTAGAAGGAGGAGAGAATATTAGTAGAGAGCATAGAAGAAGAATTAGAGGAGAAAATTGAGTGGGGATATATAGGTTATAATAGTAGTGATGGGGCTATTTGCAATGAGATTCTCATTAAAAATAGTATTATTTACGATGTGCCTCATTTCAAATAGTACCCACCATAAATAATGGAGTCGACGATAAAAAATTCATTTGCAATGGAACCCATTGCAAATAGTATCATGCCGAAACATTATTTACGACGGGTTATAAATTCCATTCGCAAATAATTATTATAAAAAATAGTATTTGCAGCGAGAGAAAATAACGGTCACAAAAAAAGGTATCCTCCATTTAACACGCATGTGCGCCAAAGGTATTTTGGAAAGGAAACCTTTCCTATCACAGATAATTGTTTATTCAGTGTTATTTAAGATGGGAAACTAATCTCATCGCAAATAGTCTCATTGTAAGGAATATTTGTGATGGACGACGATCCCATCAAAAATAGATCATCTCAAAAACATTATTTTCTTGTATTTTTTTATTTTCCTCTATTTAAGAACTCAAGATACAAAAATAATGTTTTTTTGGAAAATCAAATTTATTTGTCTCTTTGGTTAAAAATTATTTCTCTTCCATGTCCATGCTTTCTAAAAATGTTTTCAAGAAAGTTTTTAATATTATCCTATGATTTTTTATTGTCATTTTTATTCATTATTTAATTTTTTTAAAATGGTTTGAAATGAATCGTCTTGACTTTTTCCGAACAAGGTGTTTTTGAATTTTTCTTGAAAATATGAAAAGAATATTTGTTTTAATGTATACGATATGAAAGGAATTTTTCTTCATCATATATGCTCAATGATTTGAAGCTTCTTTTACAAGTTTCCAAAGTTCTTTTCAAATAAATTTTTTCCCATAATATTTTGAATTTTTTTTATATTTTTGAGAAGTAATTTCGAAATGGAAATTGTATTTTAATCAAGAATAATTCAATAATCTTTTTATGGTATTTATATTCATCAATGACAATGAACTTTAATGTTTTTTACGATTTACTAGGGATATCATTCAATTATACCATCTTTATTACTTCTCTAGATGGTTTATGATTATGATGAAAAGTTTTTTATGAAACCCATTCCAATTCCATGGGTTATGCTATGATGAATTGATGAAATTATTATGAATCCCATTTCTTTTCCACTTGTTATTCCCTAATTAAATGTTTATGAAACCAATTTACTTTTCAAAGTTCATGATATAATGAATGATTTATGATCTTGTGGAACACATCTCTATGATTTTCATTATTTTATGGGTGGGCGTGGAATTATATAACCCTCCAATGAATTTGGGTAAAGATTAATATCTCATGAGATAAACATGAATAGAATGGAGATTAAACCTAGTTTAGTAAGGAACTTTGTCTACTATGATAGCCTTGAGAGTGAACCATGAATACTATGATGGTTTGAGGACTGAATACAATTCACTATTATAGTCTTGGAAATGAGCCTTGAATTCTGAAGAAATGATTTTCTATGCTTATGTGGATGAAAAAAATATGTTTTATGCCAATGTTATTTTCTAATGGATCATGCTCTTTGATTCCTTCATGATTCATGTCTTATGAACTATCATGTTTTAGGTCATGATTCAATATTATTATCCAAGATATATAGGGTATAATTTTCAAGTGTCTTGATCATGTACATAAACCCTTATGATCACGTTATGTTTAATTGATCATTGATATATCCCTTGTTTACCCTTAATAAGCATATGAGCTAACCCTTTCTTGGGTTTTCTTTCCCTATTTTATCCTGAAATGTATTATGTGTGATATGTCTAAGAAGGGTTATAGTTATAAATAACATAGTGGGAGATGATTTAGATCACTTATGAACCAAATGATTTTGTATCCATGTTTCCAAAGTCAAAAAACCTTTACGGTCTTTAGGCTTGTTTTTTAAAATTAAATGAATATTCATCTATTAGGTTGTAATATATATATATATACATATATATATATATATATAAATTATGGGTAATTATTGGATAAAAAAATTATATCACATAGGAAGTGTCTTTAGAAGGTTTTCATAACCCTAACTTATCCTTATCACCTTAAGGTCCATGATATATTACTAGATACCACTTTTGGATTATGAGTTTAACTCACTGCTATAGAGATAAGGGCCTAAAGGGTCACACACAAAGTGTATTCACAAGTTCCTCCAATTCAGATGAATTGAAGTTTAGGACGAACTAGGACCCAAATGTCAGGACTAGTGAATGTCCAAGTGTGTTCAATCACAAGTAAATTATTTCAAGTATTTTATTCATGTAAATAATAATAATAACTGAATTTATTTCTTAAGGTATTCACAAGTTATTTACTTATTAAGTTGAATATGAGAAAATGTTATTTTTCAAATGAATGTTGTGTGTTCAAATTTATTTAAATAATTTTGAGAGCTAATATACCAATTTAATGGTTCTTATTTTTTCAAGTGATGTGTTAAAGTGTTAAAATAGAGTTATAAAATATTCATGATGTTTATGACAAGTCTAATTAAATCATACATGTGAAGAAGGGTCCAAAATGATGGCTATAACTTTCTAGGTACTGTAGTGAAATTTTAGAAAGTATAACCTAAGTAGAAAATTAAATTTTAGACTCATGAATAGTTTTCACCACTATTTTAATGAATTTTATCTCTAAAAAATTTTCTATCAAGGTTTAAATAGAGAAATTTATGGATTAAAAATATTTGATCGATTTCTTCTCCTTAATCGATCACTCGATCTTCATGAGATCAAAGGGATTCCGTGATAGACTTTTATTTCTCATGATATCATTTGGTAATCAAAGAATGAAATTGTAGTGGATATAGATAACCAAGGTAAAATATAGATGATGCATCATTTTTCACCTTGAAGGTACACAAATCTGGAGATGAATGGAATACACTGGTAACATGCTTCAACAAATTCATTGTTTTGATTTTTTTCTCCATACTTAAATTAATTACACACGATCTATGGGAGAATAGAGAAACTGGTGTACCATATTATCTATTAGGGAACAAATCCTATATAATTTTTTTTGAAAATACCACTCATTGTGGATTCCTCTCTACCCGGGTTCCTTCATTTGTTATTTGAGAAGTTATGCAAGAATTTAATTCCAAATTTAAATTAAATTCACTATAATTTGGGTTGAGGAATTCGATACATTCCCAAGGCCTCTAACAGCATTGGGGCCATATCTAATCTCTCTATCGAAATTCTAGAAAATTTAATTTAAATTTATACTTAAATTATTTCCTGACTTGTCTAATAAGATATAAAGAATCCCAAGTGCGACATAAGTGTGAATGATCAGTAGTTTCAGAAACACAGGAACAATTGTGTTTGTAAAAGATTAAACAGGGAAAGATTTATATAGAACATCTACCATTTATTCACCCCAATATTATTGGTTGGGTATCTATACATTTATGTCTTATAAGTGATATCAGAGAAAGGTTCATCCATGCGGATCACACACCCCTCACTTCTATGAAATCCTATAATTGATATTAGAGTTAGCGTAACCATGAGGATCATAACTTTGTAGTTCCTCTAGGGAATGGTTCCTTATCTTCCCCAATGGGATCATGAGTTTCTAAAAAATAGTGATTTCAAATTTTTTCCTTGGATCTATCTTTATACCATTCCTTACTTTTATTTTTATATGATTTCACTTGAAGATTTGAAAAATGAAATATTTCAAATATATTTTCTCTACAGGATCTCATTTGATTTTTCTATTTTTTGAGATATTTTTTTCTTAAGGAAAAATATCTTTATTTATAAGAATTTATTACTTTCCAAATCACATCATGAAGTGAAATTTCAATGAGCTATCCACTTGGTTCTTAGAGAATTTATTTGAGGGGGAATTGGAGGCTATTCATAACAAAGCATTGAAAAATCATAAGAAAAGTGAGGTGAGGAAATTAAGAAATCTGATAAGTGATACTAAAAATTATCATATGGATATTTTTTTAAACTCTATGGAACTTAAAAATTAAAAAATAAATATTAAAACTTATATTTAAATTTTTAAGTGGAGGCTTGATTTGAGTTAAGAATATTTTGATTTAATGAGTATATATGCCTAAAAAATTTGTGAATAAGTAGATTCCATTAAATATGAATTTATGAATCACAAAGTGGTCATTGTAGGATTTTGGAACAATATCAAGGAGTCCAAGATAAATTAATGTATTATTATACATGATATTTCAAATTTAAAGAACTATAGTTATATAATGAAAAATGGTATATATTCTAAACTGTGTATTTAGAGGATCATGAACATTTCATGTTTATATTATAGCATGAACACGTTGATAAATAATAATATATTAAATACACTTTTTAATTGGTTTCTAATATCCATAGTATCCCTAAAAGAAGAAATAAAATTACTTCTAATAGAGAATGGTGTGATTTATTATAATCCATAAACCCTGATAAAGAAGAATCCCCAAAGGAAATAGGTTTTAAAAAATAGATATCATATATGATAAGACTTTTAGATCTCTATCATGAGTAGCACAAGAACATGGAGAATAGGGGGAAACACATCCTACTGAAGGGATATGGTAAATAATGTTGGATGAAACTCACCCATGTTGAGAAAAGTCCATTGATTGCGTCACTGAAGGAGATAGATAATTATTCCAAGGAGAATAAAAATGAAAAACATTTAAAAATTGATGGGGACATGTATTCCATAGAGGATTCAAAGAATTAATTCTATTTCTCATGGTGTGGTTTATATTTCCCCAAAATAAGATGCTATAGGCACAAATTTCTAGTGGTTCAATATAATAAGAAGAAGTAAGATGATTATTATAATGAGGAATACTTATTACTTACCAATCTTGGTTCACATGAGATGTAAGACCCAAATATTTTATGATTTTTTTATTCCAAAAATAATTACCTTATCTGATAGCTTTCATTGTACGCAACAAAAAGTTTAAATGAAACTCTTAACATTCTTACATGCCCATTATCATCCATCCATTACATTAGTGCATATGAAAATTAATAACAAAATTATGAAAAAAAAGGTCTATAGATTATAAAATAAATTCATTACTTATCAAATGATTGGAATTTAAAACAGAAATCATTTAAAAAAAAGTGACATTTTCTGAAAATTTTATTTATGAATGAAATGAATTTTATATCAATATAATAAATTAGCAATAGTGAATTATTTTTATTAAATGTATATATTATTTACCTTATCAAAAATTTTAAACATTCAAAAAATATTTTTCTATGTTTATGATAAGAATAAATATGATGTTATGCTAGAAAATAGATTTTTCCTAAATATTAGTTTTGTCACATTTTTTGCACTAAATTTTAAATAAATTTCTACTATTCATAGGTATTTAATTAGATAAAATGAATTATATATTTAGAATCAGGAGGTAAAAATTTTGTAATTAGGCTTCTTCTTTTAGTCAGTATGAATAGTAACTGTGGTAAAATTTATTGCCTCGGTAAATGGTAAAATGGGTTAATATTGATTAAAAATAAGTGATAAGGATAATTTTTCATTTTATTTCTTATTGGATTAAGTTAATTCAATGCATAACACCTAGGGTTCTAAATGGAGTTTTTTAATGGACACTTGTCCTTGAAAATGACTTATATTTTATATAAATCAAATAAATTCACAAAATGTCACTTTTTTTGTCTTTAATATTTCTTATGTGTCCACATGGTGGTAAAATTTGGTTATTATAACTACCTTGGTCTTTACTACACACTTAAACATGATTTATTAAATAAACATTCACTTAAGACAACACTAAGGATTGAGAGGTCTAGTGTATTGGGAAATTAGGAACATTACATAACAACTTAAAACATAAAATATGACCTCTTTATTTAAAACTTTGTTTACATGACCAACACATTACTTCGTACTTAACATTGTATGGGATAACCTGAGGACATGCATAAGAAAGGGGTGAGCTATAAAGCCCAGTAAGGGAGTAAAAAAGAAAAAACATGAATAATAAAGTACATGTTAGGAAATAGTTATATCAATTGACAATAAGGGAAACATGAACATAATGGCATGATATATCATGATTATCATAACATGGAAATGAGGTGACGACATACAACATGATATTAGCATGAGTCAAGGCTCGTTACACATGGATTATCATGAGTAAACCCTCATTGAACATGAATTAGCATAATTAAACCCTCATTTCACATGGATTATCATGATTAAAACCTCATTTTACATGGAGTATCATGATACTAAACATTACTCAATGCATTAGAACGCTATCAGGGCACATCTTTTATAAACATTTCATTTCATGCATTAGTATGCCACATGGATCATATAACATGGAATAATTCAACATCATAAGTTATTCTGTGATTAGGGAATGTGGAATACATAAATTTTAGTACAATTCAATATATATATGTTCATAAATGTGAATACCCCTGATAGAGTAATTAGTATGGTATTCACTACACAATGATTTGGATTGGAAAATCGCAATGCAATTTCTGCTGCACATCAGCATGACATAAAAATTCATAAAAATGGTTGATGATAGAGAAATGGGTATCTCATAATATGTACATGAAATTGAAATTAATGGGGTCATATATAAACATGTCCCAACACATGGAATTTGGAAATAGAGGGTGTAACATAATGAAGAAACTTGAAGAAAGAGGAGAAATGGAATAACTCTTATGAAATTTTGGCATGGTAACGTGTGTACATATGAGGGTTTAATGAGATAAAAATATGTCTCTAATAATTAAAAAATAAGGAGGAAATAATGGGGGAGGTGATAAATTATACCCTTCCCTTTTTAATTGAAAATAAAATGGTATAACAAATAAATAAAAATGGACAAAAATGAGAAAGGAAGAAATCCCTTATGGAATTTTGGCTACATATAGGATCATATGAGGGATAAATGAGAGCGGAAGGGGCTATAATCATTTATAAATAAAATTTATAGTAATTTTGACATTTAATAACATATCCCAACATAGGAAAAAGTTAAATTAAAAGAAATAACATGAAAGGAATGCTTGATAAAGGAGGAGGGTGGAAGATCCCTTACGAATTTTTGGCATAGTAAAAGCTTATGTAAGGGTAAAAATGAGGGAGTATAAATAATACATCATTAAAAGAACATAAAATGAACATTAATATACTTATTATAAAATAACTTCATTATAATCATTCAAAATTACAAGAACTACTTTAAATAATATGCTTGAATTTGAAAAGAGGAGAAGAAAGTGAGGATCCCTTACTTGGAAGTGTGATCCCAAAGGCTTATTAGAGGCTTATTGGGAGTATGGGGAGCCTTTGTAGGACTCTATGGAGTATGGTGAAGAGTTTGGTCGAGCTCAAAATGGTTTGAGTGAAGAGGAATTGGAGGTTGGGTGGGTTTATATAAGAAATGAGAGGGAATTCTTTATTATTTAGGTTTTGGACACTACACATTATACTAATCAAAACCACAAACCATCCCATGGTTTTTTCCCATGGTTTATACCAAAGGGTAGTGGTATAAAATATTTTATAAGGATAAGTTCAGAAAAAATTACAATATTAGCCTTTCTTATGAGGAGGTGAGTCACACTCAAGGAAATCATTTTAAAATGTTAAAATATTTTATAAGTCTTGGAGGGTCCACTAAGGCATTATAAAATTAATAAAACAAATCAAAAATTACATTATTTAAAATTTAAAATTTATGTTGTACGAATATGACTTTTATAATATTTTATTACACCACTATTGGGTCATTATGAAGTCATAAAACACATTATATATTTATTCGGTATCTAATTTTTACCCAAAAATTCCACTATCTTAGAAAATTATGAAAAATTCACAGTTGGATAATTTTAAAATCTTTATCCCAAAAATAATATTTATTTTACATAAATGATTTTATAAATATTTTAATTTTCACTTCTAAAATAAAAACTGACATTTATTGAAAATTGACGGGTTTTGAAAAAAATAGTTTTTAAACATTAATATAAATTACATTTGACTTTATAAAAATTATGAACTCATTTATTATACATAAATGTAATTTGATATTAATATTTTATTAAAATTTTAATTATTTAAAAAATTTATTAATTCATTAAAATAAAATTTTTAATTAAAAATTCAATTTTTGTTTTATTGTATAAAAATATAATTCTTATCAAACTGAATACTTAATCATTTAAAGAGTAAAAATAATAAGGAATAAATATAATCAGAATTTATAATTAAAATTAGTGTTCTTATAACAATGTTATAATAAAATTAATAAAAAAACTTAGTTTAATGTGATAATTTATATATTTTTGAAAAGTACCATTTTACCCGAAAAGTCAATTTATCTAATTCATTATATTTTTAAGAAACACTATTATCATTAAGAAATTGATAGAATAATAATTTTATTTATAAAAGGGATTACACAATAAGTAAATAATACCTTGTTACATAACCCCTTATAACCCCCGCATAAGACCTAAGGGTAAGGTGTGTGATGGTGATAGACTCTTGGGGTGACTCAAATAAAATCACTTAGGTGGTAATCTCTATTAACTTTCACTTCTCCCATATGTGATTATTTTCAAGCTTAATATATTGATTCTTGGATTGGGCTTGGTCAAGAGAAAATCCCAGTGATTCTACCTCCTTCCCGAGCTCCGATAAATGAGCTTCATATGATCCAAGTCTACTAGATGAGGACATCACCTCCATTATCTATGTCGAAATAATTTTTTTGAAAACCTTATATTTGTACTAGTCATGTGATAACTATTCAACAGATATATTATTGATGGTAATTATACATAGTGGTCATTTGAACCAAAATGGATAAAAAAATTCATGTGTTTTCTATATCCATAAGACATTTAATTAAATAAAAGAAAGTGAGTTTTATTCATGATTGTTCAGGTCATTACAGTTGTGAATGAATATAAGTATCCATTTTGAACTTAATAAAATTAATTTCATGATATAAATTTATTTAAGACTTTTTGGGGCCACTTGGATGAGATTATAACCTTTATAATATTTTATTTAAAGAAAAGTCTAAGATGTCACATTCATATTTTTAATAACTATAACATTTTTAATATGGGGTAATCTAGAGGATATGTTTGAATATAATTTTTTTTTAAGTTTAAAATATTTATCTTCATCATGGTAATTTATTTATAATTTTTAGGAATTAAATAATTACCCTAAATGGTTACACAACACTAATGTAGTAATTATTCATTTAATTGAAAAATGAAATAAATGATATTAAACATAATAAAAATAATATAATTTGAGATATTTTAGGTGATCCGTGAATTATATAGATTACCTTGACATGTTAGGAATATAATAAAATATTTTTTTAAATTTTTTATGTTGTATTGATATTTTTAAAATTCAAATTAATGAATAGTTCCAAAATTGACATTAATGATGTTTTAAAATAAATTTTTTTATTAAATGATATAAAATTCCTAAAAAATATGAAAATTATCCAACTGATTGGGGTAAGTTTGAAAATTTCATATATTATATAATTATGGGTTTGTTTTCAATTTATAGTATATATATTAATCCTCAAATAGTAAAAATCAATGTTGGCATGATAAGAGTTAAAAATGTTAAATTAGGGTTTAAACCAAAAGATAAGGGTAGAAATTTAGTAAAAAATTATCAATTTTTTTGGATGAGGTTATTTAGACCCATAACCATATTATATTCTAAATTAATAATTTTTGATCCATTTGGAATTGAAAATTAATTTATATTAAATTAATATGTTGAAAAATTCCAGAAGTACCCATCACTTCAATTATAAAATCACACATTTTACTTCACTTATTTAGAAAACATTGAGCCATATAGATCAACCAAAACCTACCCATTTCACTTAAAAGCTTTCTTATCCATGTTTTTTATGTTTTGGTATTCTCAAAATACCAACTCTAACATCCCAAATAAGAGATCTAAATGAAGATATTTAAACAAGGTAAGGTTGAAGAACATTTTTTTTAAAAGGATGAGGCTCTAAGGCCCCTTTATTGAATGCAAAAGTTAGAATGCATAAGAAATGAGGAATCATACAAAAACAATCCACAAAAAGGACATCAATGCATTTGAGAACGAGTGCTCATCCTGTGGTGTAAGAGTTGACCACCCCTGCCATGAGGATTTTGTCCTCTTCTCCAAGACTTGGCTTGGTCCAAGATCCACCGCCATCATCTGGGATCTCAGTAGTCTCAATGGCTTGTTCAGTTTTATATCCAGCCCTATCATCATTTTCTTTTCCATCTTTGTCACTGCTAGCAGACGTAAGTAATTCAAATGAGTTATGAGTACTCACCTTCCTAGTACATTTCTTATTCTGATTCAGCACTGAAGTACATATTAGATCTAGAGATATCCCTAACCCTGTTACATTTACAAAGCCACCATGATCAGCAACCTTGGAGTCTTGTACTATTATCATTTGATTAGAGGGAAATCTATCCTTCTCAGCAACCACATTTAGCAAGGATGGGGCTATCATAACTAATGCGGGAGGCGTACTGGCTTGAGCAGAAGGTCCATGCCCCTTAGCAGGTGTTTTAAAATTGTAACCAGCACCTGGAAAAGATGTCGCGGTAGGGGGAATTCCATCATGAGCAGACTATCCATGCACCTTAGTAGGTGTTTCAGAAATGAAACCAAAA
This sequence comes from Viscum album, assembly GCA_963277665.1. Classification (NCBI taxonomy): domain Eukaryota; kingdom Viridiplantae; phylum Streptophyta; class Magnoliopsida; order Santalales; family Viscaceae; genus Viscum; species Viscum album. The sequence goes on along the minus strand of OY728147.1, from coordinate 137,844,189 downwards.
TTTGGAAAAGATGCAGCGATTTGGTGTAATCTAGCATGAGCAGCCTACCAATGCTCCTTAGCAGGTGCTTTTAAACTGCATCCAGAAGTTGGATACAGTGAAGGGAGAGTCTGTAAATCCACAGTAGCTTCACAAATGTGAGTTGAAGTTGGGGTTTCTTTGCAGGGTACTTTCTTAGGGTGATTTAGTCCACTCCCAAGGTTTTCTTTAGAATGACCAGCCTTCTTAGAGGTACCTAAAAATCCTTCGCAGATCTGAAATGTTCATGTAAGTGTGACATCCTTGTTCTAGACTTATCAGAAGTAGTAGCATCTTCTTTAGCCTTTCCATTGTGATTTTTAGAAGAAATCATGAGCTGCTCTTCCAAAAACTTTGATCAACAACAGCTCAATTGCATCTTGACTATCTGTTGAATTATCCTCAATGATATCCTCAACAATTCCTCTAGATAGAGAATCTTTGAAAGATAATCCAACCATAGTCGGATGTTCATCCACTAGTTCTTCCCAAGATTGGGTCTTAACATGAACCTCTATGTTATCTGTCAATGGATCATTATGGTGAGAAACTTGGACATCCATAGCAGGTTCAATTGTTTCATTCACAACATCTAGTATTTTTTAACCTTTGGGAGAATTCACATTATTCCCATTAGAGAGAACAATGAGTGGAGCATTACTATCAACCTTGACCTTCTTTCTACAGAACTAAGACTCGTGGCCTTTGAGATTACAATTTTAACAAATTAAATGTCTCCTTCAAGTAGAAATGTCATTCCCAATTGTATTACAAGAAACACAAAACATAGGGACTTTCTCAAACTCATTACGAAGGTTGACTCATGATGTGGTGTGGAGAGAACCACTCTATAAATTAGGGTACAACTTAAATCAATTTCAACTAAAACTCTCGTGAAGTAACCAAAATAGAATGATTCAGTAGAACTATCAAGTCTAATCGGTGTACCTATCGCCGAGGCTATGTCAAACAATATCTGTGGGTTCCATAAGACCCAATTAAGGCCATAAATTTTGATCCATACATGACCACAATTATCTCTAAAATCATTAAGATTAAATTTTAGACTCCATTCATGGATCCGAAAAATTTCGGGATTGAGGTGGACAGACACAACACTCCATGCTTGCTCTATCATTTCCATAAAAGGAAATAACAGATGGAAAAAACCACACCCTAAAAAAATGCATTTGAAATTCAAGAAACCCCAAATTCAACATAGGTGAGGAACCAGATCAACAATTTTCTAGGATTTCATACCTTTTGACAAAAATATTCGAGCAATAACTGAGTGTGTTATAGAAGGTTCAATTAAAGGAAAGTGTAAGGTAAGAAATTTATTAAATCAATTTTTATTCATTGAGATGAAATTATATTTCATTTATTATGTCATTATAAGGATATGGGTGAAATGAATTTTTATTATATTATATAATATTTCCACTTGTTTATATGGATTTGTACTTGATACACACAATCGAATCAATTGATTAATGATATGATCTTTGTAAGGTACTTTGTCTCGATTTCCTTTTATTGAGTTACATTTTGATATTATGAACCTATATTAATTTTTGAGGTGTATATAATGCCCCTTTGACATGTTATATCATGAATTTATTATTCTCATGATATTTGATGTTTTGTTAAATGTTATTCTTTCATGGGGCATATGATTCAATAGATTACAAATTGGTAAGGGTTTATTTCACAATCTTATTATTATTTGAGATTATTTAAATTTTAGTCTCTACTGAGAAATATTTCTCTTCCATATCCTAATTTTCTCAAAAATGTTTTCCAAAATGATTTTAATATTCAAAAATTATTGTTTAATTTCATTTTTTATCACTTTTTAACTTTTTAAAAAATGATTTAAAATGAATCTTTCCATCATTTTCCAAACAAATTACTTTATGAATTTTCTTATGAAAATGTGAAGAGAATGTTTTTTAAACTTATACAACATGAGTGGATTTTTTCATCGTTATGATGCTTTAATGATTTGAAGCTTCCTATAAAATCTTACAAGGTTATTTTCAAGGAAAATATTTTTCATTTTCTAATTATGTTTATTTTCATAAAAAAATGTTTTCAAAATGGAAAGGATATTTTCATCAAAAATTATTTTAGGTGATATTTCAAAAAAAATCATATAAGACAACATTATTTAATTTTATTTATGCTTTACTATGGTTATGATCTAATGATACCATCCTAATTATTTATATGTATAGTTTATGTTTATAATGTCGGGATGTTTATGAATCTCGTTACTTTTCCATGAGATATGCTATGGTGGAATGTTTATAAAACTCACTTCTTTTCATAGGTTTTTATATTATGAATCATTTATATTCTTGTGGCACACATATGTATAGTTTTCATTATGTTATGGGTGGAACTTATATCTCTCTCCAATGCATTGGGTAAATATGGATAACTCATGAGGTAAATATTTTATGCGTGAACTTGATTTTATGTTCACAATTCTATATGTGGAACTGCTTTTCATGTCCAAAATTTTATGCATGGAACTAGATTTCATGTCTATAAAATTATTCCTAGACCTAGTTTCATGTCCATAAGTTTACGAAAGGTCCTTATTTCATGTCCTTGACTTAATGAGTGGACCTGTTTCTATTTATACATGTTCACAAAGTTATAAATTTATGTGTATTCCATAATTTAATGTCTTTTCAACTACCAATATTTATTCCATGACTCTAGATTATGATATACATGGTATATATTTAAAATTTTATGCTCATATTCTCAAATAATTTTATTAATTTTATGTTTATGTGATTATTTGTATCTCCCTTGTTTACCCTTACTGAGCATCTGAGCTCACCCTTTATAATGTTTCTTTCCCTAGGTTATGAAGAAAAGTTTTATAAATTATGTTTCTAATATGGGTGATAGTTTTTAATAACTTAGAAGGATATTATATATATCATTAATGAATCAGTTATTTATGTGTCCATATTTTCAAAGAGACTATACATATACTATTCTACTGTGGATCTAATTGTTTTTTTTGTGAATATTCACCTAAAAAGATGTAACATTTATCTTTGAAAAGTATGGTCTTTTATATAAGGATACTTTTGGATAATGGAAAAAACAGGGACACGCCACTAATAGTTATCTCACATGGATTTCAAAGAAATTGGATTTTCATGATGATTCCAAACCTTACAATGAATGTGGTCATAATGATTTTCTTGTAAAGGTGGTTGATAAAAAGAAAAATAATATCACCAACACATGGAATATCACATTCTGAAGAAGAAGGTGGTAACCAAAAAAGTTTCTAAAACATATATTATGGTTTATTATTCCCATTCCACTTTAAAAATAATGGATAGTTATTACAAGTGGATACTTACCATACAAATCCAAAAGGAGTGTTGACACAACTTAAAACATGGAGATACCCATTGGATCCTTTTAAAATTACAAAGGGATAATGAAGATAAAGGTGGAGCATAAAATAATGAAAGGAGGACACCAAAATTATTTTTATGTTCCCAATGAATCGTAGAATGGGATTGATTAAAAGAAAGGTCCAAAAGTGGTGAAGATAACTAGAGGTAGATTTGGAAATATTATAAATCCAAGGTTGTTTCAAGTGGTACAACATCCTCCATTAAAAAAATAATGTATAATATGATGAACCCTATTCCTTTATTTATGATTTAATTACTTAATAATGATTTTATATAAAAGGGCACATTTCCTTGAAAAATATACATGTGTTATAAAAAAAGTCTACTAAAGGATCACTTATGGACTACATAGATTATTGATTGTTTACTATTGTTTTCTATAACGAGTTTTCTCTTATAGGATTAAATTTTTTGATTATAATTTAATTATAAAGTATTCAATTATTAGGATTCTATAATATTTGTTTAAAGACCATTAAGTGTTGATATTTTTTAAATAATATCATAAGCATTATTTCCAATTAATTATAATTATGATTTTCATGTTTTACTTGTTTCTTTTTGTAAATACACTCACTTATTTTAAAATGGGATAATGAAGATGACGATTCTTTGAAAAATAGTGATTAAATATATAGGGGGAGAAATTTCTTCAATCCCCATGAAATTGAAGAAGTCTCCCTTATTCAAAGGGAAAGAAAAGTTCTCAAGACCATTAAGGGGATACACTGATGTATAATCTCAATTAGTTAAATAACTATTTTTCTTTTGGATTATGCTTTCAAAGGGGTATAAAAACATAGATCCAAAGTGACTTTTTTGAAATATGAAAGTGGGTTTTGATAGTTAAACAATAATGATTTCTTTGTGTGATTAATATTGAGTCAATTTCTTAAATGGTTTTTCATAAGGTAATATATATTTTTATTAATGGAAGATTTATAATGGTTATATTGAAAACAAAATGGGTATAATGATGTACCCATGCATGTCAGGTTAATATATTCCATGAATAACTTGATATATATCATTGAATTTCTTGTTAATAGTTGATTACACCATTCAATCATGATGGATTTGGAATGAATTGATAGATTATTGTGCACATTTATTGTTGTATTTGATAAGGTGTGAGAAAAATAAAGGAGATCATCATAATCTAATAATTAATTTTGAATAAGTGAAGAGTTTTTCTTAGAGGAAGAGCATTAAATATTCTAGAATCATCCATGGGAATAAGTTATTGTAATCTATTGGTTTTATTGGTGGACTCATGGAAAAGATTCATAAAACAATATACATATCTATTTTAGAAATCATAAATTTAAGAATATATGACTTTATGAGCTCATGAAGAAAACTCATATGAATGGAAAATCATATGGAATAAAATTAAAAAGAAGGGTCTTGTGCCTCCTTGTGATGATCAAAGAAGTTTAAATTAGCCACAAAATTATATGTTCACTGAGTGATGGAGATCACTCATAAACACTATCCAATCTGATGGTGTGATTAAATGGACCTAATAATAGAGTTTTCTATAGATTATAACAATTATGAGATGTTTATTACCTATTAAAATAACTTATCTATATATGATTTGTAGTGATCATTCATAAGAACTATTGAAGATATGTCCTTGTGATTGGAAGAGATATTGGCATACCATATTCTTATCACCTGAATGATGTGGGTAGATGGTGAAGTTTGAGACTCAACCTAAATAAAGGGGATTTATTTGATCATGTCCCATCATGATGAGGGTTTAAGGTAATTTTTAATGCTAGAGATAATAAAAGGATGTATTGAAGATGAGTGAAGTTTCCAAGGAATGATGTCTTAATTGAGTTTATGTGCACAATAAAATGAAGGGTTTAATTGAATTATGATTGATAAGTTAGAGTAGAAGAGGTTTAATTTGATAAATAATCATCTCATTGTAATTGTGTTGGTAGCATCATGATGTAGTTGAGTCTAAAGATAGTTGCACTATAAATAAAAAGTTTGTGTTGTGATGAAGACTCTAATGTTTTGTGGGGAGGTGAATATGCCATAAAGACCAAACCATATGAATTGGGTACATTAATATCTAGGGATATGAAACTTTTCGTGTCACAGACCAATATGTCACACCAAAAAAGAGTTATTCACACTATAACTACTTCACTATGAGAAATTAGTGCACCACTAGTTAAGAAGACATGCAAGAATCATACTGAAATGATAAAACTCACAATAAAACTTTTATTTTAAATATTTAGGTAGATATGATCATATATAAGGATCAATCCACAAGCCACATGGTCATATAAAAAAATAAAGGGTTGATTTAATATACTTAATGATAATTTTTAAGGTTTATTTGAGTTAATATTTTTGGATTTGAGTTTGAATAAATGATACACCATTAAGGGTTATTAAATATTTTAAGAGTAAGAATTTTTCCATGATTTAGAGTGTCATGCCAAAATCTAATTAATTACATAACATCCTGAAATTATGTTACCTATTTTTTATTGATAAATAACAATTTAATTTTTGATACATTAGTATTCTACTTGATGATTTTGACTCACAAATTAATGAATATAACTCATGGAGAATGATGAGGAGATCAAGGACTCATGGATTGATTGAGATTTAAATTTAATACATATATATGGAATATATTTATAGATTGATCATCCAAGATACTAGTTGAATAAGATGATAAAATTAATGTTGTAGTCAATTATATGAAGTCACAAGAGGTGTAAGATCCCAACCTTTCATGAAGGTATGTCCTTATTAATTTTTTTGTTAGACTCTATTTTATGGTTAAAGAAGTGGTTATTGAGTGTTTGGGGATTTCCTGGAGTGTTATAGGGGTACGAGACATAAAAAGGGTAAAAAATGTCCAAACTGTGTAGAGATCTTGGTTGGTGCATGGTTAGTGTAAATCGTGCACCTGGACTAGGAAACCGTGCGACATGATAACCATTCTAGATAGAGGGAAAGCACACAATTTGCAAACGGTTTTCTAAACTATATAGGTATTCCCAGGTAACTATGAGACCCAACTTCTCTTTGATAGTGGCTTTCATATGGTTTGTACATGGTTTGGAAAACCATATGGGTAAATCGTGCGCCCCATTAAAAGTTAAAAAATTTACAGTTTTTCTATCTCGATATTTTTATATACATTCCCTATTTTTCTTCCTATTTGACCCCCTATACCCTATGTGACGAACCATTAGCCCACTCCTCCTCCATGTATGGTTATACATTGATTCTGGGGTGTTTGGAGCACATTTGGATGTGAATCATGATCTGGGTGAGTCTAACACTCATCCTTGCTCTGTTTTTCAGATTAGGGCTTGTAGAATCTATCTTCTTCTTACAAAGCCCTAAAAAATTCAATTTTCTGGAATATTTTTCGATTGGGCTTTAGTGGGGGTTTGAGTTCGAATCATGGGTGTAGATTAAGTAAGTGTTTGTCAACAATCATGAGGGAGGTGGTCTTTAAGATTTTTCCCATAGTCTTGATGTTCTATATGTCTATGCGGTCTTTCCAATGTGTTTCCTTGTTTAGTTTATTTATACTTGATTTTGGAAAGTGCTTTGGGACTTATATTGCGATAATAAACCCTTCATCGACTCCATGGATTTGTTGTTGAGTGAGACCAAACCTAGGATTACCCATGGGGTAGGCAAAACCCATGTCAATGGGGAATAAAATTATTAAACTTTGAGATATGGGAGTTATGGGAGAAAATTGGTAGTAAAAGTGTAATTGGTATGTGATTTGGTTCAACAGGTTAATTGACATAAATATATGTTGGATTTTTTGAATGATTTAGTGGTTTTGAAATGGTTTTGATGGTGTGTTTTGGGTCTTTGACACGATGGAAGATTTATTGATGGAAAATGATGTTTTGAAATGAGGGAAATCCACTGTGACACCCCAAGGATTTCAAAATAAATTTAATATTGAATGCATGAAACACTAAGTATCTACAAAACAACACTTTGTTATAACTGAGCCAATAAACATAATTTTTATACTTCTCTGATTTGTATTTCGAAAATTTGACACACACGGTTGCATTTATGGTTATTTTTGGAGTCTGGAAGAACAAACATAATTTTTGATGAATAGAAACCTACCCTTATAAATATTAACCTACTATTATGAATAGTAATATACCCTTATTAATAGTAACATACCCTTATGAATTATAACCTCACACATAAAAGTATAAATAAAATTTAGACACTTTATAAAGGAAGTATAATATTTTATAAATTATTAATTAAGTATTTGTATTTTTGTGAGTGATAAATGTTTACATACAATTTTTCATTAATAAATTAATTCATAAAATGGGTTCCTAAATAAATATTTTTTTCCTATGATTTTTGGATAATTTTATGAGACCATAGTTAATTTTTAAAAGTATTATAAAAGCAGTTTTAAATATAAAATCTGTATTTTTCAAGTAAATAATGATTTTATTTAAAAATTAAAATTCACATATTTAGAAATTTATTTCGAAGAAATGGGGTCCATTTTTTATTCTACACATCAAAAATGGTTATGGTGATTTTTTGAAATTTTTCTAAAATATATTATTTTTTGATGAATAGTAAAATACGATAATTTACAATAAAAGCTAAATACATGGTTTATTGAGACATAGGTGATGTAAGGATGATGTAGGCACACTTGGTTTAAACTCACATTCACTTATTACTATTTTTTGACACATTAATCAAGACTATTAATAGTATTGATAAAAAAATATTAAACTAATGAATAAAATAATGAGAAACCACTCCTCTCCTCCACTATAAATACCACCCCTCGTTACCTATTATCATCACTCCTCTAAAGCCTGTGAATTATCTAAATTCTTCCCAAATCTCCTCCCAAAATCCTCTCCCACATCGAGGAGCCCTTGTTCCCATAAAAAAACCAAATCCTCTTATCTAAAGATTCTCTCAAGGGAGATTAACTAAGTAGGTAAATTTCTTTTTTCAATTATTTTACTTTCCTTTCAAGTTCCTTTTTTTTATTTTCTATACTCACCTCTCTTCATCCAAATGTTATGAAAACTCTAGTACCTTACATGTACTTTAATTTTGTTATAATGATGGAATAATTTATTATCATCTCTGTTGAGCCCTCTGAAAGATTTCTGAATTCATTCCTATGATTTTTGTTTTAATAATCACAAATCGTTATTACTTAATCCGGTTGGATTTCTCATAAACTTAATCACAATCTATTAGTGAATCTGTTGTCATTATTTTTATCTATGTTTTTATTGATTTACAAGAATTTTGGAAGTCTTCTGGATCAAACAGGCAACGGTCGCACCGATCCAATATCAAGACAACGGTCGTACCGATCCAATATCAAGACAACGGTCGCACCGATCCAATATCAAGACAACGGTCGCACTGATCCAATATCAAGATAACGGTCGCACCGATCCAATATCAAGACAACGGTCGCACCGATCCAATATCAAGGCAACGGTCACACCGATCCAATGTCAAGGCAACAGTCGCACCGATCCAATATCAAGGCAACGGTTGCACCGATGCAAATGAGTCACCGATGTTGATCAATCTAACTCACCGATGCTGATCAATCTGACTCACCGATGCTGATCAATCTAACTCACCGATGCTGATCAATTTGAATCACCGATGCTGATCAATCTAACTCACCGATGCTGATCAATCTGACACACCAATGTTGATCAATCTGAGTCACTGATGCTGATCAATCTGAGTCACCGGTCAGGACACACCGATGTCTAGCCACCAATGCTGATGCTGATGACCTACCGATCACTTGAACTCATCGATAGTCATAAACAACCGTTTGAATTTCTTTATCTTTATCTTTATTTAATCTAACCAATGGTCATATCAGGTATATTTTAATACTCTGTCAATTAATTAATAAAGATTGTCGGATGTTAGGAAACCGTACCTCGTACCTGCGGAAAGGAAACCTTTTCTGTCTTCCGAAGCACGTGACATAAATACAAGAAGACTCTGCTGCTGAAAATATACAGTAGATGAATACAGAAGAAGAAGAAAGAAAATAATAAAACACACGAGATATACAAGAAGAAAGAGGAGGAAGAACCAAGAAGAATAGAAGATACATATCAAGAGATCACACATAACCTCATACACAATCAAGCCTACTCAAGAAGAGTTCTGTGCATACAAAAGAACATTGAAGAACTTCATCGACTACATCTCACTACCTATGAACCTGAAGCATACGACACTCTGCTTCTTAAACAAAAACGAGAAGAGGACTCAGACTTACTTCTGATCAAATCCAAAAAGAGTCCAGAGCAACACTGAAATCACCAGAGCCATTTCTAAACTCTACATCTCTGCTCTGTGATTCATTTATTCTACATTTTGAGCAGTGTGTGTTATCTGCTGTATTAAACACACACACTGACTCCTGTACTTTAACTGGAGGATCTGTAAATCCTCAGCAAACCTTTTTATACTTCATTGCCCACTGTGGATAGTGGTAAAGGTCGTGTGTGACCTGGACAACTGGTTGCTGTTGTTTTGTTTCCCACGAATAACAGTGGTAGAGGTCTTGGACCTGGACAGTTGTAAACTGTTGAACCCCAATCCAGGGTGTGGATCATCTTTATAAACTTTTGAGAGGACTTAGTCTTGGCTTGAGACTGAACCTCTTGGTTAACTCCTCTGTGTTTTTAGTTAAAGTTTATATCCATACTATATATATATTTATTTCATATTCCGCTGCTATTACTTTGAAATATAATTTATTTTCAAAGCTACTTTGATAGTTAAACTCGCATGTGTTTATATTTATTGCAAACCAGTAAGTTAGTTTCAAAAGTTAATTTAATCATAAGATTTAGTTAACTGAGAACTAATCAATCTTTGAGAAACTAATTGAACCTTTATAATCTGTATAAATTCACTATAGTTTAATTTGTTTTTGAAATTGGGGGATTTTAATAGAAATTGTTTTTAACAGAAATTTTAATTGGATCTCAATTCACCCCCCTCTTGAGTATCCACTCCGACCAACATTTGGTATCAGAGGAGTGAAAATATTTTCTAAAGTACTCTGCTTTTCAACTGTGATTTTAGTTGTATTTTAAAGTTCTTAAAATTTCTGTTATTTCTAATTTTTTATCTCTTTAAAATTATTTTTGTGATATCATGGATAATAGACTTGAGGGTTTTGCTACTAACCGGCCACCTTTTTTCAATGGAAACAACTATGCTCAGTGGAAAATCAAAATGAAAATTCATCTTGAAAGCATAGGTTTTGATATTTGGACTACTATTGAATCTAAATATAAAATTACCATTACTGCTAGATCTACTTGGGATGAACCTACAAAGACTGCTTACAATAATAATTGTAAAGCTATGAATGCCCTGTACTGTGCTCTAGGAGATGAAGAATTTAATAGAATTTCTGCTTGTAAAACTTCATATGAAATTTGGGATACCTTAGCTGTTTCTCATGAAGGAACAACAAATGTTAAGGAGATGAGATTGAATACCTATACTATTAAGTATGATAATTTTAAAATGAAGCCTAATTAACCCATTTCTGATATGTATCTCAGGTTCAATGAAATTTTCAACACAATGACCTCTCTGGGAAAGGATGTTCTAGCAAAGGAACAAATCATGAGAATTTTGAGATGTCTACCTGAAAGATGGAGAGGAACCTCTGTCTCCATTAGAGAATCGTGTGACATTGGAGAACTGCCAGTCAAAGAACTAATTGGCAAACTGATGATGTATGAAGAGGAACTCACGGTAAATAATGAAGAAGATGATGAACCTAGAAGAAATTCTGTTGCCTTCAAAACTACAAACTCAAAGAACAAGGATAAGGAAACACTTCAAGCTATAAACGAAAGCTCAAGCTGTGAAGACAGTGAGAGTGAATCTGACAGTGATGTTGAGATGGCTCACATTGCAAGAAGATTTAAAAAGTTTTATAGGAAGAAGAAGTTTTTCAAAAAGTAAAACTACAAAGGTAAGTATGGAAACAAGGGACATTGGAAAAAGGACTGGAAGAAATCTGATGAATCAGATGAAGTTGTCTGTTATGAGTGTAAAAGGAAAGGACACATAAAAGCTGACTGTCCAAAGCTGAAATACAGGAAGAAGTATGAATACAAGGACAATAAGTTTAAAAAAGCCATGAAGGCTACTTGGAGTGATTCTGAGGACAGTTCAAGTGAATCTGAAGTTTCTGAAACTGAACACAGAAACAAGGCAAACATGTGTTTCATGACAAAAACTTCTGAGGTAACATCAGAAACTCCTGCTTCTAATTCATATTATCCTGGAGATGTTTCTGAATGTGATAACTTGTCTAAATCTGAACTGTTTGAATATTGTGATATGTTAGAAGAAACATGAAATGAACTTAAGGATAAATACAAATCATTAAAGAAACAGCATGCTCTCACCACTGCAGTTAAAACTGAACTCACTATTGAAAAAGAGAAAAATGCTCAACTGTTAAAGGAGAACACTGAATTGAAATTATCTAATGAGCAACTCAGAAAGTATTTAGATAAATTTACCAATGGTAAGGAAACTCTAACTCAAATTCTAGGAAAAAAAGTTGCACCAAAGTACACTACTGGAATAGGTTACAAACCTGGACAGAGACAGTTGACCAAGAATAGATTTATTCCTAAATATGGACAAAATGTAACTAGCTCTAGAACTTCATACGCCTCAACCAGTTATATTCATAGTTATGGATCTAATAAGATTTATCTTTCAATTTATGGTGCTTCTAAAAATTATATAAGACCCATTATACAAATATGGGTACCTAAAGTATTATTGGCTAACCTGTCTGGACCCAAGAAAATCTGGGTACCAAAATCATTTCCTGTTTAAATCTGTTTTGTAGGAAACCTGCTTAAAGAGATCCTATAGAAAGACCTGGTACTTGGGCAGTGGATGTTCAAGACATATTTCAGGAGACTTTTCATGCTTTAAAAGCTTAGTCAGAGTTGATGGAGGTTTTTTTACCTTTGGTTACAATTCTAAAGGAAAAATCATCGGTTTAGGCCAGATTGGTAACACTAACTCAGTATTGATTTCTAAAGTTTTATTTGTTGATGGCCTTAAATACAATTTATTAAGTATCTCTCAGTTATGTGATGATGATTTTTATGTTAAGTTTGAAAATTATTCTTGCAATGTTTTTAATTCTAAAAATGCTTTAGTGTTTTCTGCTTTAATAAATGAAAACGTTTATGATGTCGACTTAAATTCTTTGGCTAAACAAAACATTACGTGTTTAAATGCTTTTCAAAAAGATTCTTGGCTTTGGCATAGAAGATTAGGACACTGCAATGTGCATTCACTTAGAAAACTTGCTAGGAAGAACTTAGTAAGAGACCTACCCAAACTTGAATTTCCAGCAGACAAAATTTGTAATCCCTGTCAAAAGGGAAAGCAACATAAAGTTTATTTCAAATCAAAGAAAGAAGTGTCAACTTATCAACCTCTCGAGTTGGTTCACATGGATTTATTTGGACCTTCTAGATTTTCTAGTTTAAATGGGAAGCACTATGTCTATGTTCTTGTAGATGACTTTTCTAGATATACTTGGGTATATTTTCTAGCTCACAAAAGTGAAGCTTGTTCTTAATTTGTTAAATATTCCAAGTCTGTAGAGAATCTTAGTGGACCTAAGATTAAGACCCTGAGAAGTGATCATGGCCGTGAGTTTGAAAATCATGAGTTTGAATCTTACTGCTCACATAGTGGCTATAGTCACAATTTCTCTGCCCCCAGGACACCTCAACAGAATGGTGTAGTAGAAAGAAGGAATAGAACCCTGCAAGAAATTTCTAGGACTATGCTCAATGAGTATGACCTACCTATTTATTTTTGGGTTGAAGCTGTCAATACCGCTTGCTATGTTATTAATAGAGTCTTGATTAGACCTGTTCTTAAGAGGACCCCTTATGAGTTATGGAACCATAAGAAACCTAAAGTTAACTACTTCAAAGTTTTTGTCTACAAAGTCTTTATTCTTAATACTAAAGACAATCTTGAAAAGTTTTCATCCAAGAATGATGAAGGAATTTGCTTAGGTTACTCTACTTCTAGTAAAGCCTATAGAGTTTTCAATAAAAGAACCAAATGTGTGGAAGAATCTGTTCATATCAAATTTGATGAAACTGATCCACATGAACCTAAGACCTCTCTTGAAAATCTTGAAGATGATCTCTCTGGTTTGAACCTTAATGATAAAAACAGTGGACCTGAAGTTAAAACATCCAGCTCTGGAAACTCTCTAAACGCTTCTTGTGTTGAACCTCAACCTGTAGATGAACCTGAAATCTCGAGTCCTACCTTTACTAGATCAACTAGGATTCTGAGGAATCATCCCTTAGATGTTGTTGTAGGAGATCTTGATAGAGGTACACAGACTAGAGCTTCTCTTAGAAATCATGTTGAACATCAAGCCTTCTTATCACAGCTAGAACGTAAGAATATCAATGATGCCATCAATGATGAATTTTGGTTAATAGCTATGCAAGAAGAACTAAATCAATTTGAAAGAAACAAAGTCTGGAAATTAGTAGAAAGACCGAAGGACACTATAACCATAGGCACAAAATGGGTGTTTAGAAACAAAGTAGATGAATCTGGAAACATCATTAGAAACAAAGCTAGGCTAGTTGCACAAGGTTACAATCAAGAAGAAGGAATTGACTATGAGGAAACCTTTGCACCAGTAGCTAGATTAGAGGCAATTATGATCTTACTTGCTTATGCATCACATTTGAATTTCAAGTTATATCAAATGGATGTGAAAAGTGCCTTCTTAAATGGTTTTATTGTTGAAGATGTTTTTGTAGAACAACCACCTGGTTTCACAAATCCTCATTTTCAAAATCATGTTTTTAAACTTTCTAAAGCCTTATATGGTTTAAAACAAGCTCCAAGAGCTTGGTATGAAAGACTTTCAAACTTTCTTATTTCAAAAGGATTTACAAAAGGAATAGCTAATCCCACTCTATTTATAAAAAGGTTTTCAAAAGATGTTTTAGTAGTAAAAATCTATGTTGATGATATTATTTTTGGATCTTCTAAAAATTCTTTATGTACTGATTTTTCAAAGGTTATGCAAAATGAATTTGAAATGAGCTTAATGGGAGAGCTTATGTATTTTCTTGGATTTAAAATCTTTCAAACTAAAGATGGCATAATTCTAAATCAATGTAAATATACTAAGGATTTGTTAAAACGTTTTGGTTTGGATAGTATTAAGGAAAGTGATATACCCATGAGTACTACCTGCAAATTGGATGTTGATGAAACTGGGAAACAAGTTGATCAAACCAATTACAGGGGTATGATTGGGATCTTGCTTTATCTTACTGCTAGTCGAACAGATATTATGTTCAATGTGTGTATGTGTGCTAGATTTCAAGCTAATCCTAAAGAGTCACACTTACTGGATGTTAAAAGGATTTTTAAATATCTTAAGTATACTATAAATTTAGGTTTGTTTTATCCAAAAAGAAAATCTTTTGACCTAAACAGTTATTCAGATGCTGACTTTGCTGGATGCAAGTTAGATAGGAAAATCACATCTGGAACATGTCACTTACTTGGAAAATCGCTAGTATCATGGTGTAATAAGAAACAGAACTCAATTTCATTATCTACTGCTAAAGCAGAATACATCGTTGTTGGTAGTTGTTGTGAACAGATTCTATGGATGAAACACACTTTATTGGACTATGGATTTGATTTTAAACAAGTTTCAATTAACTATGACAATACTAGTGCAATTAACATATCTAAGAACCCTGTGTCTCACTCTAGGACTAAGCACATTGATGTCAGACATCATTTTCTAAGAGATCATTATCAGAAAGTTGATATCTCTCTAAAATTTATTAACTCTGAACATCAATTAGCTGATATCTTTACAAAGCCTTTATGCTCTGAAAGAATTATGTTTATTAAATAAGAGTTGTGTATGATTGATCTGTGAAATTGATCTGTGAAACCGATCTGTGAAACTGATCTATGAAATTGATCTGTGAAACCGATCTGTGAAACTGATCTGTGAAACTGATCTATGAAACTGATCTGTGAAACTGATCTCTGAAACTGATCTGTGAAACTGATCTGTGAAACTGATCTGTGAAACTGATCAGTAAAACCCATCTGTCACACCGGTCTGTCAAACCGATTCTTTGTATTACTTTTTATTATGTTTTAATTAATTAATTATTTTCTTTTATCCTTTTTATGGGAACCCTAAATGATAAAATAAATGATACGCGGCTATTTCTCTTCCCTAAACCTTTGACCTTTCATTTCCCGCCGAACCCTTCAACTTCTCTTCTCCTCTACCTCGGACCTTCGAACTCATGCTTTCCCCAAAATCTTCGAATGGCTAAGCAAAAGAGACCGAGAAAAGGATCAGACAGTCATGTACCTCCAAAGCGTGCTCAGGGCGAGTCGAGTAGTACCTCTCAACAATCAATAAATCCGAACCCGGAAACTCAGATTGTTGTTGTAGAAAGAGAAGTCAGTTCTGCCTGGCTTTTATCAAGTAAGTCACTGTTGCTGCAAGTTCTTGAATCGCAAGGATGTATAGACTGGTTTTCAGAAAACTCACGAGTAGATTACCTGAATCTAGTACATGAGTTTTATATGAATCTAAAAATCACTCTAGATGGTGTGGAGGCTGCCCGGATGTCATCTGAAGTAAAAGCAAAGAAAATATCATTTTCAACTAAACAGTGGGCAGAGTGCTTAAATGTACCTCATGAGGGTCGGTATGAGGATTATGCAGGGAATATTCCTCCAATCACTGATTAATTCTCTTACGAATTAGCTCTAGAGCTTCTGACTGGAAACAAAGAGTCGAGGAGAATCACAGCCTCATTGTTGGATGGTGAATGCAGACTTCTTTTCAAGTTTATTCAGCACCAACTTTGCCCTAGGAGAGGAGATTTTGCTGCTGTAAAGTACCAGGATGTTTTCCTGTTGTTTCTTATGAAAACCCATGAGAAGATCAATTTGTGTAGATATGTGATGGTGCACATATCTGGAATGGTAAAACCGTCCAAGAAAGCCACTACCTTATTTTACTCCAAGATGATCTCTACCATGCTCAAGAATCTAGAATTTGTTGATGAAGATGATGAAGTAGCTGAAACATATCATCCTTTCTCTCTCAACAAAGAGATCTAAAAGAGGATTAAAATCAATTGGAATCCATGGAAGAAGTGTTGGGTTGCTGATGAAGACAAGCTGTATGAAGCCTACAATCCCACATATCATGGAAAGAGGCCTAAGGGTTTGAGAGACCCTGGTTTGAAAGCAAATGAGGAACCAATTTATTCTGATGATGAGGAAGAGGATGAAAGAGATGAAGCTACCGAAGGTCAAAGAATGGCAGAAACTGAGACAGAAGATGGAAGTGTGTCACCTCCTGATGATAGGAGTGATCCTGATACAGTGAGTCCAAAGAAAAGAATAGATTTTGGAACTTCTAGTCCACCTTTGGTCTTACCTGAATCTGAACCAATTCTTGGTGATGAAGAAGATACTGACACTGAAGTTTCTACCAGTGAAGACTCTGAGAAGAGTGAAAATGAGCAAGGTGGTGATGATGATAGTGGTGATAATGATGGTGATGATGATGGTGTTAACCGACCTATAGATGGTCTGGATGAACCTTCAATAGAACCAAAACAAAGTGTTAATGATGGTGATGATGATGGTGTTAACCGACCTGTAGATGGTCTTGTTGTACCTCCAACAGAAACACATCATACAGTACCAGAAACAGATGCCACTGGCAAGAGAGAATCACCAGAAATCAGTGGAACAACAAGTTATGAGAAACCGAAATATACCTTGTGTGCTGCTGTTTGGGATGACTACCCTGGTTTTGCTGTTTTGGGCTTAGACTATTCTTAAGAAGACGAGGAAATGTCAGAATCTACTGCAGTTATGAAGAATATCCTCCCATGTGAAGCAAGATCAGCTCCTATTGTTGATTCTACAAATGTTCATCTGCCTGGTTCTGCAATCTCTCAAGCTGATTTTGATAAGTTTAAGACTGAACTGTTGGCTGATGTGAGAGATACAGTCAGAAAAGAAATTTCTAATGTCCTTACTCAAGTGTCTCTGCAATTTTCTAAAGCATCGTTGGAAGCTTTCTCACAAAGAGTATCGAATGCTGTGAAGCCAGACCTGGCCAATACTGGTGAGCTTATTGGCAGGCACATAGCCTCTCTGAACCAGACTATGAAGGATCTCCACACTGGCTTAGTATCTTTATCAAGAGAATTTAGATCAACCATCTCTGGTATGATGAAAGTGTTGAGGAATTTAATTGAACATCTCAACAAGTCTGATTTGAGAAGATTGAAAGCTGAGATAACTCAAATAGTTAGCAAAGCCAATACTTCCAAAGTAACCAAAATCACTACCTATGAGCTAGAGGCTCTAAGGGAGGTTGTTCATGATGAGTTAGCAGCTGTTAGACAAGTTCTTGATCTGGATTCTTTAAATAAAATGAAGGAGCACTATGATCACAGTCATGAAATGGCAACCGTATATTCAGCAGATGACAAAACGGCTCTGAAAGAGATCAAGGAAAAGGTTGATCATTACTTTTCAAAGATTTATACAAAGCATGAGATGGCTGCAAACTTCAAGGTGTTGGCAGAGAATCTAAAACTACCTCTAGTCACTCAAGCTTTCAAGGCTCAAGTTCGTCAGTTGCAAGATTTTACTCCTACTCTGGCACAGATCATGGCGAATAAAGATGATTTTGAGAAGGCTATGAAATCTGGTGCAGAAGTCATCCAGGACTTCATTAATCTTTTGAAGCCTTATTTGGATGCACAGGCCACTGCAATTGTACTTCCTACTTCTGAACCTCTTAGTGCATCTGATTTTGCTCCAAATCAGCTTTCGGTTGCTCAAGCTCTATCTCAGTTTTGACCAGTTCCTCAGCCAGCTTCTCAACCAGCTTCTGTTCCTCAACAAAAACTCTATGTGGCACCTTCTCCTACACCTTCCAGAGTTGTCCTACCACCTCTTCAGCTTTGCCCAGTACAGCCTGCCTCTAAGTCTTCCAACTTACCCTCTATTGATCCCAAAGACAAAGGCAAAGCCCCTTTGTATCCCCAGAAATAGTTGTGTATTGTTTTTGATCGGGTGAACTATGTGTTGGTTATAATCTTCTGTACTTTATAAAATATTTTCTCTCTCTTTATTCTCTATGCTGCCTTCTTTTTTACTCTCTTATTTGTATGTTTTCCCTCCTTTTTGATTATCACAAAGGGGGAGAAGGATGTATATATATGGGGGAGAAGGATGTATATATATGGGGGAGATAATGATCAATATCTAAGGGGGAGATAATGATCAATATCTAAGGGGGAGATCAATCTCTAAGGGGGAGATTAATATCTATGAGGGTGATTTAATTTCAGGGGGAGATTTATATCTCATTATGTTTTTATTAATTTTTTAAAAAAAAGATTTGTGATTATCAAAAAGGGGGAGATTGTTGAGCCCTCTGGAAGATTGCTGAATTCATTCCTATGATTGTTGTTTTAATAATCACAAATCGTTATTACTTAATCCGGTTGGATTTCTCATAAACTTAATCACAATCTATTAGCGAATCTGTTATCATGCTTTTTATCTATGTTTTTATTGATTTAAAAGTATTTTGGAAGTCTTCTGGATCAAACAGGCAACGGTCGCACCGATCCAATATCAAGACAACGGTCGCACCGATCCAATATCAAGACAACGATCGCACCGATCCAATATCAAGACAATGGTCGCACCGATCCAATATCAAGACAACGGTCGCACCGATCCAATATCAAGGCAACGGTCGCACCGATCCAATATCAAGGCAACGGTCGCACCGATCCAATATCAACGCAACTGTCGCACCGATGCAAATGAGTCACCAATGCTGATCAATCTAACTCACCGATACT
This sequence comes from Viscum album, assembly GCA_963277665.1. Lineage (NCBI taxonomy): Eukaryota > Viridiplantae > Streptophyta > Magnoliopsida > Santalales > Viscaceae > Viscum > Viscum album. Next base: position 137,824,670 of record OY728147.1, on the reverse strand, counting down.
GATCAATCTGACTCACCGATGTTGATCAATCTAACTCATTGATGCTGATCAATCTGACTCACCGATGCTGATCAATCTAACTCACCGATGCTGATCAATCTAACTCACCGATGCTGATCAATCTGACTCACCGATGCTGATCAATATGAGTCACTGATGCTGATCAATCTGAGTCACCGGTTAGGACACACCGATGTCTAGCCACCAATGCTGATGCTGATGACCTACCGATCACTTGAACTCATCGATAGTCATAAACAACTGTTTGAATTTCTTTATATTTATCTTTATTTAATCTAACCAACGGTCATATCAGGTATATTTTAATACTCTGTCAATTAATTAATAAACATTGTCGGATGTCAGGAAACCGTACCTCGTACCTGCGGAAAGGAAACCTTTTCTGTCTTCCGAAGCACGTGACATAAAAACAAGAAGACTCTGCTGTTGAAAATATACAGTAGATGAATACAGAAGAAGAAGAAAGAAAAGAATAAAACACACGAGATATACAAGAAGAAAGATGAGGAAGAACCAAGAAGAATAGAAGATACATATCAAGAGATCACACAGAACCTCATACACAATCAAGCCTACTCAAGAAGAGTTCTGTGCATACAAAAGAACATTGAAGAACTTCATCAACTACATCTCACTACCTATGAACCTAAAATATACGACACTCTGCTTCTCAAACAAAAATGAGAAGAGGACTCAGACTTACTTCTGATCAAATCCAAAAAGAGTCTAGAGCAACACTGAAATCACCAGATCCATTTCTAAACTCTACATCTCTGCTCTGTGATTCATTTATTCTACATTTTGAGTAGTGTGTGTTATCTGCTATATTAAACACACACACTGACTCCTGTACTTTAACTGGAGGATCTGTAAATCCTCATCAAACCTTTTTATACTTAATTTCCCACTGTGGATAGTGGTAAAGGTCGTGTGTGACCTGGAAAGCTGGTTGTTGTTGTTTTGTTTCCCACGAATAACAGTGGTAGAGGTCTTGGACCTGGACAGTTGTAAACTGTTGAACCCCGATCCAGGGTGTGGATCATCTTTATAAACATTTGAGAGGACTAAGTCTCGGCTTGAGACTGAACCTCTTGGTTAACTCCTCTGTGTTTTTAGTTAAAGTTTATATCCATACTATATATATATTTATTTCATATTCCGCTGCTATTACTTTGAAATATAATTTATTTTCAAAGCTACTTTGATAGTTAAACTCGCAAGTGTTTATATTTATTGCAAACCAGTAAGTTAGTTTCAAAAGTTAATTTAATCATAAGATTAAGTTAACTGAGAACTAATCAATCTTTGAGAAACTAATTGAACCTTTATAATCTGTATAAATTCACTACAGTTTAATTTGTTTTTGAAATTGGGGGATTTTAATAGAAATTGTTTTTAACAGAAATTTTGATTGGATCTCAATTCACCCCCCCTCTTGATTATCCACTCCGACCAACAATCTCTCCTTTGCCCTTCTTTTATGCTAGTAGTAAAAAACACCATTCGAGATGTGATAATTTACCACATTCAAGGAAGATCAGTTTTTCAATTTCTATTACGGTATTCAATCCTGGTAATGAAACCATTATTATGGTTGTACCAGACTATAATATATGTATCATGTCTCATTTATGGTTTTTTAATCTTTATCTACACATGGTTTTGATTTATAAATAAAAATGAGTTCGTTGTGTTCAAAAATCGCTAATTAACCCAAACGATTATCATTAAATAATTTATATGATGATTCATATTCACTCCAAGTAAACAAATTAAATTTACAACCATGTAACCTTATTTATGTTCTCTAATAAAATATAACTTCAATTATATACAACCATCCTCATTTTACATGATTCTCCGTTCATGTATATAAGTATACTGATCATGAAACAAATAGGCCCGAACAATGAAATTGAACCTCTTAACACATCAAAAAGGCCATTAATGAACTTAATAAAGTTATAATAAATAAATTAAATTAAGTGTAGGTTCTTTAATAATTAATTAATGAACCTAAATTTGATTATTCAGGTCATTAATATCATGTGGAGAACACCTTCCGACTTAAGGTTAGGGTTTCTTCATCTCACTTCCATTTTTGTGAGATATTTTGTATTCACTATTACTACTTGTGTATAGTGTATTTATACTGCCCATTGGTGTTTCATATGATGAATATATTTATTTTCATGTTATAAAATGTATCATTTTAGGATTATTAATTTTGGGACATATGATTCAATTGATTACAATGTTTTAAGTATTTCCTACCTGAACCTCCATTTTCATTAGGGTTGCTCTTAATCTCTACTCACCTCAATTAAATTCTTATTTATTCCTATGTACTCCTAAAAAATTATTTTTTAATGTTCTATATATGTGTACCAATCATAACCATTCTTTATTTTATGGGGATTTACATGTTTTAAAAGAATCTTTCAAAAATTTATTCTGAAATGCAAGCCCGATTCAAGGAACTTCTCGAATTATTACCTATTTTGAAGTTAACTCTATAATATATTTTAAGCTATATTTATCTTTATAAAATAAAAAAAAATTAACATGAAAAATATATTTTGGTTCAATTCTGGTTTTATGAAAGAAAACATGCCTTTGTGCTTTAAAATCCTTTAATATTTTCCTTAAACCGCACTAAAATGTTTTATTTCCAAAGATTATTTAAAAACTCTTTTAAATGATTTCACCTTAATAAGACTTTATTTAAGCCTCAAATATAATTTCAATGACATTAACTTTTATTTTCTGGGATATAAATGTTTATAATCTGATTTCATGACAAATACAAATGATTTTCTAAAATAACTCTTCTTTCCAAAGTAAAAAAGGATTTTTCTCATCTCACTTTAACTTTTATGAGATATATTCCTTGTTCGCCACTTAATACTTACTTATGGTGTATGTAATTCCCATTGGTATATCATATCAAGAATTTCCTTATTTCATGATATTCTAAGGGATTATGGTTTGAATGTTTCAAGGTGGTATGTGACAATTTTGAATGCTTAAGGATTATTTCTTCAAGGATTTTTCAATGGTCTCATTTAAAAGTATATTAATCTATGTCAAAATCATCATTTTAATCGTGTAATTCAATGAGGTTTTTATCCTATTATATCATCCATCATGTTTTATTTAATGTTTTATGATTAGTTTGACTTTATATGTACTATCTTGAAACCATTCACCAAATTACTATGAAGGGTTAATGTTTATGTTTAATGATTGGAGAATTTTATTTACATTAAATATGTTAGTTTCAATATTAATGTGTATGTTGTTTATGTTTATACCCATTCATATGAGTAATTAATTGGACTTAGTATGTTTCGGGTGGCTCCCTCTATAGCCCCCCAGTGCATCGGTAGGTCTCATGAGACAAACTATGGTCTTGGAACAAGGCCTGAACAGTATGATTATTTATGGTCTTGGAAAAAGGCCTTGATGGTATGGTTATGATGTCCCACATTATGAATTATCTCATTGTGAAGCTGTTAATTGAAAGTTTATGTTGTTATTCGACTAGTATAATTCCCATGATTATGTTTTATTATGGAATTATTTATTCAACTCTTATTCCTACCATAGTATGTACTAGTTTATTTTTAATGGCATGTGTTTTTAGTTATTCACCATGCCTAATGTTTATATTTAAGATATCTTATGCTGTATTTTTTACCCTTACTGAGCATATGAGATCACCCCTTTTTTATGTTTTAATTTTCCCTAGAATGGGAATAGGTGTATTATTAATGAATTTCTGGGATAAACTTAGAGTTTTGGATGTTCCAAATAAAACTTATATGTTGTTTTTCATTTCAAGTTGTAATGTTGAACCTATGTATGTATCTAGTTTTCCAAAACTACTAAACTATTTGGTATTTTGGGGTTAGACTTCCTTGTAATCATTCAAATGTAATGAAATAATCCACCAAATCTGGGCTTTTGGGGTTGGGGCATTATATCCCCCCCCCCACATTTCTATGAAAATGGTTTAATGGTTGTTTTAGATGGTTAAAATGGAAATAAAAGACTAAGGTCATGTATTAGTTTTTAAAAGGGGAAGACCCGTGTTTTAAAGGGTGGTCTCAAGATGTTTTAATGGGTATTTAGAATTATTATTATTTACATGATGTAGTTATAAAGTTCCGGTGGGACCATAGTAATTGAAGGGATGTGAATGTTAGTAAGATATAACCCATACAATTATGTTGTCATGTTAACATGATTATTAAATGACCTAAATGAAGAATGGTATTAGTTGATGATATAGTATAAGGGGGTGTTGGGCGTGATGTGAAAATGTGTTAAACATGTTGATGTATGGGGATTAGTGAATAGTATTAATGAGTTTAGGTATAAGAAATGGGAATTGGGCTAAAAAGGTATGCAATATAAATGGAAAAAAGTGTTAATGGGTTATGGGATAATATTAATTATCATGTTCATTATTATGGATTATGATTTCTATTTGTATTGACTATGATTAGATTTTGATATGGTATATGTGGTAAATGAATAAATAATAATGTTCACATGAATTAGGGGTGGGATAAAGGGATGAGGCTCCTCCCATGGGTCAGGTTGGATTGATGCTCTAAACCCACCTAGGAATGCATGGGTTAGGGATTCAGACTGATGCTCTATGCCCATAATGCTTTCATTGTATGAAACTACATGGACAAAGGCTCCAAGGTAAGTGTTATGTAGTTAAGGGTTAAGATGTTAGACTAAGGCTGTATTCTTCCCAAATTAAGGTCATGGTGTGGGTTGGGATATCAGACTAAGGATCTATGCTTCCCAAACACATGGACATGGTCTTGTCACTGATATGAGGCTTCGAGGTATGTTGATAATTATGATTAGTAAATTATTTGTAAGTAGTGGTGTATGTAACCCCTTATTCTTGATAAATGACCAAATTAGTCTATTGAGTAAATTATGTAAATTCCAAAACCATGGAACATGAGATGAATATGAATTTAGCAACGAAGAAATCATAAGTGGTGAAATGGTAATAATGATGAAAATTGATTAAATGAAGATGATATCTAATTGGTATGTGATGAGTTGTGAGAAGTTAAATACCTTATGGTTAAAAAAAATTACGCTTTGTGACTTGGAATTAGACTCCTAGTGTGATCCAAGTTAGTTTTGTTGTTTGGTTGATTCTATGTAATTTAATGGGCAAATGGATATTAGATAATTCCTTCAATTTTTTTCTTGTTACTTGTTTATTTATTTCACTTGTTACTTGTATAAAACTTTTTACATACTATCTATTTCATTATAAACCAATGGTGGTGACCTATTGAGTTTTACTCACACCCTGCTCATGTTTCCATGGAATTGGGTACCCGAGAAGATGTTACTTATTTCAGGTATAGGTTCAAGACAGGAACCTAGTGTTGGTTGTGCTTGGAATATAGGTTGGAAAATGGAGGTTAGTACTGGGTTGGGAATCAGATCTATTTTTAGAGTATTTTGATTGTTTTGGTCTTGGTTTACATTGTATGATTTCTTGTAATGTAGTTTATTTGTTATTTTTTTTATTGCATTTGTATATGGTCAGTTATTGGTTTTTATTGCATGTTTTCCATTTATTTTTCCTATGGTTATTTTATCTATTTTTGTCACTTTTGTTGTGTATTCACTCTCATGAGTGGTTATAGTCTCTCTATATTCCTCTTTAGACTCGCACTACTAGTCGACATCATTTAGCATATGAGGAGCTGCGTATAAAGTCATGTGACGACCCAACTTGGGGCACCAATTATAGTGAATTTCGGGCTGGAGACGTTACAAAGTAGTATCAGAGCCAAATTTTATTTTGTCTTATTATTTGTTCATGGGAAGTAGGACACTAGGATATTTTCAGGACTTGGTAATGAGCTCATGCCTAGGTGCATGCAGCCCCACGTACGAGGGAAACCCCAACTTTCCACGGGTGGAAAATAATGTTATGTTTTTTATGGTTGGATAATATTTCCACCTTGTGTGGAAAACATTGATGTGATGTTATTGATTTTTGAGGTTTTATCTCTTATACCAACATAAAAAATAGAGAGGGTGTGTGAGTTCATGCATCATCTTATGTGCATAAGGTATATAGGTCATTCATATGTTGCATGTGACTTACCTGTGAGTGACATGATAATGAACCAAATGGGTATAAAAAGTGAAATTTAATGAAATAATGGGTGTGGAAAAGTGGGTTAAAAAATGGTTATGAGAATCATAAATCCTTGATTTTGTAAAGGGGAAATTTTTTGACATGTTATTTTGAATAAAATTGAGATTTTTAAAATTATGGTATAACAAAAAGGTTTTTGAAAGTGTAATTTCTTGGGTTTTGAAAATGAATTTTTTTTGAAAAGTGAACTTGTTGGTATAAATGTCAAGGTATAATTAAGAAGAGAAATGTGAAAATGAGGAAAATAGTTGGGAAACCAGTGGTATTTATCCCTCGTGTTGGTTATTTCCCCCTTGTATGGTTTGTTTGGGAAGTGAGAGTGCCACAGTTTGAGACCTTTGGTTAAATTATGTGAGATCTTATTGAGTTGGAAGTTTTAGTTAAATGTAATTTTTTTGTTACATCCTTGGTTAGGTTGTGACCTTGAATATTTGAAACGGTATCTATTAATGTTAATGTGGTGACCCTTGTGAGTTTTGTTTTTAACCCTATAGTGGGTGTTCGATTCTTGGTGCTAGTGTACGAGTGGTAGTATCTTCATTGTGGGACCTATAGTAAGTGGTTGTTTGGTGCATTATACTCAGTTTGTTTGGAAAGGGGGTGGGATTACTGCCATGAAAAACTGGTTGTTTACGGTTTGGTGTGGATGTCTTAGAGAGATCCAATGACCCTTTCTTGGTGTGACTCTAGTCTAGAGAGTTGGAATCGTTTGGATTTTGAGGATGACCTATGAGAGAGGCTGGTCAGGGTGTTATTTCTTATGGATGTATGTGTCACAAGTAGATGCTTCAAAGGTGAAATTGATGCATGGAGGGTGCCCTTTAGTTTTGGTAAATGTGCATAGTTATGCTTTAGATTTGACTCAAGGAATCACTTGGGTGCTTACATTTGGTTATAAGAGTGGTTTCTAAGGGTATGATCATTTGAAGACTTGGCCCTATGATTTGATGGAGTTAGATACGGAAAGAAATGTTGACTTGGTGTGGACAAGGAAAGGGTGAACTAAGCGTGGATACAAACTTTTTTTTGGATAACACCTAGTGGAGGGCGGTCACGGGGTTGGGCTATTTGTTGGGGTAGCTGTTTTGGGGTGAAAATTTGAGAAATCCTTGGGTCTAATAAAGTTGGTGGATCATGTGGCATTAAGAATTTTTGTGAGCTAGAGATGGGTTTTTGTTTGGTCGCAGGAGAGTGTGAGACCACGATGGTTTTGAAAAAGTATCAAGTGATGAGAACGTGTTAGGAGTACACGATGACATTGAGATATGTTTCAGGTGGGATAGTTGGAAGTGAACGTGTTCTCCATGGAATCAAAGTGGAAAGATCCTCATAGTGTAGGTAACTAGTTTGGACTAAGGGAGTAAATTGTTGTGTGTCTATCGTGGTCAGTGGAACCATGCAAGAATATGTCGAGTGAGGTAATGATTATGGTGCCAAAAGTAATATCAGGTCACGACTGCTTGGTACAGTGTCATGAGGTGGTGGTGAGATTGGTTGGAAAACCCAATTGATTTGTGGTTTTCTAGTGTGGAAAAGGCATTGGTGGGCAGTGAAGCTCAATACCTTTGGAAGATTGAGGTGTTATCTCAGTTAAAGGTGACGACGGTGGTGGATAGTTTGTAGTGGCGGCCGTCGATGACTTCCTAGTTTACTTTTGCTAGTGACGATCATGCCCAATATCTTGGCATCATCCTAGGTGTGTTGAGAAGGCTATGGATTTATTCTCAGTGACTTGAGTATGTTTTGGTCAGATCTGGGGCATCTTAGAGGATAAAAAAAAGAAGATGTATGTGTACGGGAGCTGTCTGATGGGTGATTACACCATTGGCCAATTACAGAAGAGGTCCTCTAAATGGACTGGAGGTCAATGAATTCCATGGATGTCTTTCTTGGAAGCCAAAAATTATTTGTGGGTGATGTTTTTTTATAACAGTGGAAGATAAACTGTTACTTCTATGTTTTGGGGTTCAACATGTGTTTAAGCATGGAACACAGAGGTCGAGATTTCTTGAGGAAAGCAGTTATAATGATACTTCTAAGGTGGGGAGTTTCATTCTAAGTTATAGATGTGGGGAGAAAGTTGTGAAGTGGTTTTGGTGGAATCTAGAAGTTAATGGAAAGACAATGAGGTGTATGTTCGGGTTCCTTAGGAAAAACCTGGGTTAGCCTTGGGTGTGATGATCATCCAAGATGAACGGTGGCTTCAATCTTGAGTTAGTTCTGAAGGTAATCAGAATAGTCATTTTGGAGGTGTGTTTAAGGGTGTTGTAGATCACAAAAATGGTTTGAAGAGTAGATAATTCCATGATGTTGAAGTTTTACCAGACGTTAGTGATGAATTCAGTAGGTGCATGTGGATGAGAGTGGTATTCCTTGAGTGAATAGGGAATCATGGCTAGGTAAAGTGGTGATGTACCAATAGAAGAGGTTTGACGTCAATTGAGTGAGTCGATCAAGGATAGCTTGAATCATATGGGAAAATGAATGGATATAATGGGTTATGATCAACGTCTGGTTAACATTGGAAAGACAAGAGCATTTTGGTAATTAGAATAGGCTCTGCGGAACAACCAAGTTACCCTCAAATGAGTTTGGAAAATAGAGGTTTCCAACCCAAGGGTTTTGATATAAAGATATAATACTAATGTGTGATGGTACTCTTGTTGAAATTTGAGTGTGATGAGTTGGAAAATGCATCAGGTAAATTATGAAAGTTTAATTGAGGATCTTTTGGTGGGCTTTGAGACACCTATGGTTAAATTATATGGTAGGGATTACCATAGTGGGAAAGTGATTAGTAAATGGTGTAAACAGAGGGTTGAGTTGGATGGACTCAAGTGGTATATGTCTTGGGGAAATGATGTTGGGGATGGGTGTTAGCTCGTGTATTGATCAGTTGAGTGCCTTGAGATGAAGAGTATGTTTGGGTTGTTCTTTCCAAATGTTTGGAAATTAAATGAGGTTGTTGGGCCATGTACTGTAGAGAGGATCAGATCAAGAGTGTTTTGGTTGACTCCTGCAGGGTAATTTAATTACTTACTGATGTTCTTTTATGTGATGATCCATTAATGTTGACTGAACTTTCTCTTGTGTTTGGTGCGGGTAATGATGATTTGAGGTGGATGAGGCCTCAAGAATCATCAGTTTGTGATTTTGAATCTTGTTGAGGGAAATTTTTTTAGGGTAGGAATGTTTTCTTAATCTAAGTATTATTATGACATGGCTGAGTTCAGAGAGGAACTTGGAAAATGAAGGTTGATTAGTGGGTCTGTGGTCTGGCTCTTTTGGTTTTGAGGTCTTGTGAATGCTTGGAAGTGTGGGTCGAGGATGCTTTCTTATAGTGTGGGGAGGTTGTAAGATCCCAACCTTTTCTGAAGGTATTTCCTTGTTACTTTTTTAAACTCTATTTTATGGTTAATGAAGTGTTTATTGGGTTCTTGAGGGTTTCCAGGCTTGTTTTGGGGGTGCAGGACATGAAAGGAGGTAAAAAGTGTCCAAAATTTCCATAAAGCATGGTTGGTGCACAGTTAGTATAAATCATGCACCTGGCCTAGGAAACCGTGCGGAATAGGAGTCATTCTGGATAAAGGGATAGTGCATGGTTACTGCATGGTGTGCTAAACCAAGAGAATATTCCCAGGTAACCGTGCAACCCAACTTCCCTTAGATAGTGGCTTACGCATGGTTTGCGCATGTTTTGGAAAATTGTTTGGGTAAACAATGCACCCCATTAAATGTTGAAAAATTTATAGTTTTTTCATCTCAGTATTTTTAGATCCCCACCTTATTTTTTCACCAATTTGACCCTCTTTACCCTATGTGAAAAACCATCAACACCCTCCTCCTCATTCATAGATGGTTCTCCTTCAATTCTTGGGAGTTTGGAGCATGTTTAGGTATAAATCAAAGATCTATGTGAGTTTAACACTCCTCCTAGATCCATTTTTTAGATTAGGGATTATAGAATCTCTCCTCTTATTCTGAATCCCTAATACCTTCATTTTGTTAGCAGATTTTGGGTTTGGGATTTATCAAGGGTTTAAGTTCGAATCAAGGGTGGAGATTAAGAAAGAGTTCATCAACAATCATGTGGTTTGTGGTCTTTAAGATTTTTCCCATAGTCTTGATGTTATAAACGCATATGTGGTTTTGCTAATGTGTTTCCTTGTTGCATTTCTTTATCCTCGATTTAGTAAAGTTCTTTGGGCATTAAATTGATGTTTGAAACCCTTCACGGACCTTATGGTTTTTTGGTGAGTGAGACTGAACCTAGGACTACCCATGGGGTAGGCCGAACCCATGTCAATGGTGAATAAAATTAGTAAACATTAAGATAAGGGGGTTATCGGAGAAAACATGTAGTAAAAGTTTAATTGGTATGTGATTAGGTTCAATGGTTTAATTGAAATAAATATGTGTTGGATTTTGTAAATTCTTAATTGATTTTGAAATGGTTTAGATCATTTGTTTTGGGGATTTGACCCGATTAAAAAATTGATGGAAAATGATGTTTTGAAGTGAGGAAACCCCCCCCCCCCCCCCGTTTAGTGAAAATAGTTTAATGGTTTTTTGGATAGTTAAAATTTAAATAAAATCCCTGGGGAATGTCTTAGTTTTTCAAATGCAAAGACACATGTTTTAAAGGGTGGTTTCAAGATGTTTTCAATGAGTATTTATAATTATGCTTACTTCCATGATGCAGTTATAAAGGTCTAGTGGTACTATAGTAATTTAAGAGACGTGAGGGTTCGTAAGATATAACCCATACAATTATGTTGGCATGTTGACATGATTATGAAATGATCTAAATGAATTTTGGGATTAGTTAATGATTTAGTGTAAATGGGTGTTTAGAATGATGTGAAAATGGGTTAAATGGGTCAATGTATCTGTATTTGTGAATATGCTTAATGAGTTTAGGCATAAGAAATGGGAATTAGGCTAAACAGATATGTAATATAAATGAAAAAAAATGTGTTAATGGGTTATGGAATAGTATTAATTATCATGTTGAATGTTATGGAATATGATTGTCATTTGTGTTGATTGTGCTTGGATTGTGATATGGTATATGCAGTAAATGGATAGATAAGCATGTGAACATGACTTGGTGGTGGGATAAAGGACTGAGGCTCCTCCCATAGGTCATGTTGGACTAATTCTCTAACCCCATATAGGAATGTGTGGATTATGCAGCCAAACTAATGCTTTATTCCCCAAATGGTTTCATTGGATGAATCTACTTGGAATGAGGCTCCAAGGAAAGTGTTATGTAATGAAGGGTTGGGATGTCTGATTGAGTCTCTATTCTTCCCAACTTAAGGTCATGGTGTGGGTTGGGATATCGGGCTGAGGCTCTATGTTTCCCAAACACATGGACATGGCCAGGTCACCATACTGAGGCTCTAGGGTATGTTGATAATTATGATTAGTAAATGCTTTATGAGTAGCGGTGTATGTAATCCCTTATTATTGATAAATGACCAGTGTAGGCCATTGAGTAAATGATCTAAATTCCTAACCCATGGAACATGAGATGAATATGAATTTAGTAATGAAGATAGAATAAGTGATGAAATGGTAATAATGATGAAAATTGATTAAATGAAGATGATACCTAATGGGTATGTGATGAGTTGTGAGTAGTTTAACCCCATATGGTTAAATGTGTGTGTTACCTTTTGGGCCTTGGCATTATAATCCCAGTGTTACTTGAGTGAGTTTGGTTGTGTGGTTGATTCTAAGGAATTTAATGGTTAAATGGGTATTATATAATTTCTTCATTGTTTTCCTTGTTACTTGTTAATTTATTTCACTTTTTACATGCATACACCTTTGTATAGACTGGATATTACTTTAGACATCATTGGTGGTGGATTACTGAGTTTTATGCACACCCTGTTTAGGCCTCCATGGCTCTTTGGTACCCGAGCAGATGCTACTTGTTTTAGGTACATGTTTAGGATGGGAAGCTTGGTGTTGGTTGTGCTTGGGATGATGGGTTAGAGCATGGAGGTCAGGATCGGGTTGGGACTCGGATCTAGTTTTAGATTATTTTAATATTTATGGTCTTGGTTTACATTTCATGACTGCTTTACATGTAGTGTATTCATTATATTTTGTTATAAAATATGTACATGGTCACTTATTGTTTTTTGTTCCATGTTTTCCATTTATTTTTCTTGTGGTTATTTTATCTATTTGTGTTACTTATATTTTGGATTCACTTTGATAAGTTGGTATAGTCACCCTATGTTCCTTTTTAGACCCGCACTGCTAGTCGACACCTTCTAGCATACAGGGAGGCGTTCTTGAGGTCATGTGACGACTCGACTCAGGGCACCGGTTATAGTGGCTTCTGGGCCAGTGGTGTTACAAGAGGTCCACCCATATGGGTATGTCTTGGAAGAATAATGTGGGTGCACACGTAATCTATATTTTAGAGACACTTGAGGAAGAAGGAGGAAATATCACACATGATAAGAGATTTTTAATAATTATACTATTTACCTTATAATTTTCTTTGAGATTATTTTAGGAGTTCAAGGGTATCCCCTTTATCTATCCACGAGTTAATTAATTATTGATAACAATTTTGTGAAGTGGGTAATGGGATGATAACCATTGTACATCATGGATATAACCATTGAATAAAAGAGTGATGTGAAACATGTAAACCCTATGTCATGTGTGTTCTACCACTCACCTCAATTCATCATCATCTCTATCATTATTGATATCATCTTGTGATCCATGCACCAAACTGAAAATGTGGGCACAAATTTTTTTATAATTGAGAAAAATGGAAAAGTTTATTTAGGGAATCAACAACTGATCCACCCCCTCTTAGTGGTTGGGTATCTCCTCTTCGAGGATCTAAAACAATGAGTTCCATTGATACCTATATTGAAGAGGGAATTACTAGGTGAATCTCATAGAAAAAATTTCTCAATACACCATGGTAGCACTAATATGTACATTGATTTAAGAGAATATTTCAGGTGGGACAATATAAAGTGGGAAATGTTTGACAATGTATCAATACACATGATATTTTAAAAAGTAAGGATGTGAAACAACTTCCAAAGGGTTTCATGCAACCTATTTGTAGTGACCAAATATTTTACCAATGTAATTTATGTTCTGAATATATAATTGGGTCATATTTAGTAATTTAGTATGAAACACATGAACTACATGATGAAACCAACAAAATTTTATTATATTAATTTATAAATTACATTAAGATAATAAAAATGTATATAAAATTTAAAGTATTATAATGGGACACAAATTAAATAACATGAAAAAAATAATAGGAAAATTTGGATATGCTCGATCCCCCAAAAAATCGCACTCATGAACAACACTGTAGGAATGAAGGAGAATATTAGTATTACAATATGTATTTTGAAAAGGAAAATATATATAACCATCAAAGAATATAGAAGTGAATTAATAATGAATGAAATATTTTGTATTAATAGGAATTAGTTAACCCATATTACCATTAAAAATATAACAATTGGAATACTAATATGACCATTAGAATAGTAACATGACCGTGGGAATAGTAATCTAACCATTAGGAATAGTAAACTAACTGTTAGAATAGTATCATCACCTAATGAAGTGTAAAATAATATTTATGCATCTTATAAAGTGAAAATATGATATATTTATACCATGGCGCAGGTAAATAAATTTTTTAAAAATGATAAAATAAGTTTTGTATTGTTATAAAATAAATATGTTTTAATAACAATTTTTTAATAAATATAATGATTTAAAAGAAAGTTTATTTTAATAAAATGGATTTCTAAATCAATATTTAGTTTTATTATAATGATAATATAATTTTATGAGACCATGATTAATTTTAGAAGGGGTCATAAAATCAATCATAATATTAAAATTGTTATTTTCAAATAAATGAGGATTTTAATTAAAAATTAAGTTTCCCATATTTATAAAATTATTTTCATAAAATGGATTTAATTTTAAGAATAAAAACATAAAAAATGGTTCGTATGAATTTTTAGTATTTTTCTAAAATAGTTGATTTTTTTGTGAATAGTGAAATATAATATTTAACATTATAAGCCAAATACATGAATTTTTGAGTCATAGATGATTTAAGAACCCATTATTTTGAAATAAAATTCACTATTTAATGTATATAGTTATAAGAATCAATAATACTGGTTTTATTGTGAAAAATAATAAATTAATGAATATAATATTCAAAAACACCCCTCTATTGCCCTTATAAATACCACCCCTCACCACCCCTTCTCCTCACAACTTATAAGGCTTGGACCTTGAGAATTGTCTTCCCATTTTCCTTAAAATATTTCTACCTAGATTCCTTGTTCTATTAGTCTCACCCAAATACCATTTCAAGGATCCTTAATGGGTAGCCTGAGAGGAGACAAATGAAGGAAGAGGTAAGATTCTCGACTCGTCACTTTCTATTTTATCCTTCTTCCACCAACCCCATATGACACAAATCCAAATAAAAATAGTAACATAAGTAACCTAAATATAATTTTATGTTATTATTATGGTATTAAATCCATCTTATACCCTCCATTATTTTTTTCATAAATGAAAACGTTGTTTACAATATGGTTGGTTCAACACCTCTATGAAGAACATACTTAGTTTTTCTAAACCACCTTTAAGGATGGTCATAAAAATATTATTATAGTTAAATAAGATGATAATAAGTATATTATAACTTATTTAATGTTCTTTAATGAATCTACATACATAATATAAAATAAAATGAAACTAGTTCATGATGGTCGAAAAAACCACCAAAATGAACTAATCGTGTAACAATAACATTTTTACACAATGAATCATCCTAGATTCAGAACACATATGGGTATTTTGGAATGTTTATATTTCTTTATGTACATGAATATTATTTAATTTCAATTCTATATTTTTAGTCCCATTTTACAAGAACATTAATATTTATACATAAGTGATTTGACCTTGGAACCATGAAACGAAGCCCTTAGAACAAAAAAAAATAAAAATTATATCTGATTGAAATGGTAATAAATGAATAAATCAAATATATATTTAATAGGTTCTGAATTAATCCATTAATTAATCTAATTTTATTATCTAGGATATGATGTTCAAGTAAATAATGATCTTAGAACCTAAGGTAAGGGATCTCTATAAACCACCCTTTTTATTTGGGTTATGACCTTTATTTTACTAAATCACTTTATATCTCTCATTGATGTTATTTAATTGTTATAATATATATATATATATATATTAAACTTACATATATACATATATTATTCTATCTCCTTTTATGGGGTAACACTTTCCTTTACTTCATTTCTAAGATTCCTTATTTAAAATAAAACCTAATTTAATGAAATTTTCTGTCCCTTAGTACTTTTATATAATGATCATTTAATGTGTTTATTCCCAAACATGATTTTATTAAATAAAGGAATATTTTTTGTATAAATTTTTTGGGTTACCTCTTCTTTTAAAATAAAATTCCATACGTATTCTTTCTCCAAATTTATTTAACTAATTCCTAAAAACACTATTTTGAAAATTGATCACTATACCCAAATTCTCTATCCTTTATCATAAAAATTTTTCTAAATGAAAACTATTTTTGAGACCTATTATTATATAATATAATATTAATGTCAAAAATATATAATTCTTTCTTCTATTTGGAATCTTTATGAAATATTCTTTGATTATGTTATGAGGCAAGATTATGCAACCCGTTTCTTTCCAAGGGTAATTATTATGTTTATGTCTTATGATTGATTTTCTTTTTTCAGACACATAAGAATGTACATGTTATAATGGGTGAACATAGATAGAACTCCAATTAATTTTGTAATGTTTTTATATTATGAGACAGTATGTATGGTATTAAGGAGTGGACCTAATCAAATATGGCAATCTGTCCACCATGTGATGTTATCTTTTAGGTTAGCCTTCACTTATGCTTATACAATGTTCCATATTTCTACCACATTCCTATGATTACATGATCTTATTATTTCATATTTTTTTATTTGAATATTCCATATTATTATTCATGAGCCTTATCTATTTTGATATCATTTTATGTCATTTGAATCACATGTTATGCTTTGTTGTCATGTTTATTCCCTTACTCAGATTTGTAGCTCACCCCTTTTGTTTATGTATTCCATAGGTTATACTATGCAGTTTTAGGAACTAAAATGGATTTAAGATATCATTAAGTTTATTAAAATAAATAATTTTTATTTTATTTTCATGTTGTTGTTTTATGTAACTATTCTTCCAAAGAAACTAAGCATCACGATCTTTTGTTTGTATTTAATGAATATTTATGTTAAAAATCATGTAAAAATATATGTAAAATGATTGAGTTTATGTAGTTTGTATCATAGGATTAATCTTTTATTTTTTTAGTGTTATAATTAGAATAATTTATTTATAACCCTAGGGATAAGTCTAAGCATATGACATCATCCTAAATTTTATTGAAGTATAGAGTAAGTGGTCTCTAAGAAATTATATCCCTGTCTGGATACTACTAGAGGATGTGGATATATCATAGTTTTACCTTGGGGTAATATCTATTAAAAGGGTTCATTGGTTATTAAATTGGTCATTACCTGATGCATGACAAACAGGCCTTAATGCACACCTATTTTGACACAACCTATTAATATGATTGGGAACATTCATGAACTCTTTAAAAATCATTATGAAGGACTTGAATAGATTGTTAGGTTAGAAAAAATAATAAAGAAATCACCATTTATAACCTATAATTAATCCAAGAGACTAATAATTTAGGATTTATGTGTCATTTATAAGTTATTCCTTTTATTTTCATAGTTTCTATTTTTATATAGTTTTTAGTTTAATTATTCTCATTCCCAATTTTCATTTTTTTATTTAATGGTGGGAAATATGAGAAATCATTCTAATAAACAATGTGATATGTAATGTAATAATTTACTGAATTAAATTCCTATCCTTATGGGAGAGGGATTTTAGAAATATATGGTAGAACTTTCTCAACTGACTAAATTTATGAATAATAACTTAAATCTTGTGGAACCCTCTCCTTCTATTAAGAGGGAGAGAAATTTGTGGTCAAGTCCATTATGTGAAAATCCCTGCTACATTTAGTTTATCTTCTAATCCCCACACCATGAAACAATGTATTAACTCCATTGAGAAAATATTATCTATCCTCCAATTCTTAGATTAAGATAATGTTTTACTTACTATATATCATCTTGAAGGATAATCTGATCAGTGGTGGAAACTAATCAAGAATATGAATTCCAATGAGAAAAATTATTTCATATAATGCGAAGGATTAAATAAAATACTTTTCAATAAATATTTTCTTTGAACTCTCTTTCTTAAAATGGAGAGGGGTTCCTTATACTGAATCAAATAGAAGATGTTCTATCAAGGTGTATGAAGAAAACTCTATAAAGCATGCACGGTACACCTCTGGATTTTTCATCAACACTAAAATTAAGGTGTACCTATTCTTTAGTATATTAAGGTTGAATCTAAAAAAATATTTAATAACTTGAGACTTTGATTGATATGAAGAGATTTTTCGTTTCCTTAATGTTGATATTGAGATTGGTTACTCTTAGTGGTCTTATGGACCTAGATATAAAATGTGTAAAATAGACCTTTATTTAAGAGGAGAAATGGATAAATCTAGTGGGGAAAAGAAAAAAAGATTACCCACAATTAAATAATTGGGAAGAAGTATCTTGAATTCTATCTCAAGAGAACCATGTGATGCTTAAAATGCAGAACATAGAGGCATCAGGATAATCAATGTTTAAGGGAGATAAGGTGTTCCACTAATGAGATAAAAAAATAATGTTCATATCAACACATATCTGGTAGTCCGGTGTTTCAATTGTAAGTGAAAAAATTATTATGTGAACCAATTACCTAAGCCATGGGTTGTCAGATAAAATCAATAACAACCTCTAAGGACTACTTAGTGATTAAGGGCATATGATACAACTACTACTGAGTTGGATATTGACAATGATATAGTGATAGGTACACTGGTTATTCATTTAAGAATAGAGAACATACTATTTAATTTTTGTTCTACACATTCTTTTATATTTTTCAAGTTTAGTATAACTATCCAAACTCCACCAAAAAACATGGGGGTTGAGCTACTTTTGAAAAAATAAAACTGAGCAATTATTTTATAGAAAGTATATATATCCTTCCCAATCAATTTTTGTGAACTAAAACTCCCATAAAACCTTTTTTTACGTCCTTTAATAAATTTTGAGTCTATATTTATAATGGATTGGTTGTCGTTATATATATCCAATATTAACTTTTCGGATTGGGAGATCACTCTTCACATCCTAAGTCAACCTCTGATTGTACACAAGTGTAAGGAGGGGTATGGATATCCTTTGGAATATTTATCTCATGTGTGGAAATTATTGCCTTATGACAAGAATATCTAGCTCAAATGTTTGAGACTAAATATAGAATCATGCTTGAAGACATGCCAATTGTGAGGGAACACACCGATGTATTCCCTGAAGAGTTTCATAGCCTTACTCCTGATGAGAGGTTGAGTTCTCTATTGAAAATATTCCTGAATATCCAACCATATAAAATAATCCATATAGAATGGTCACTATAGTTTTGTAAGAACTAAATAATTAGTTACAAGATAATCTATAAAAGGGTTTTATATGCCCGAGTGCTTTACTATGGGGTGGGATGGTCCTCTTCATCAAGAAGAAGGATAGGTCAATGTGACACTATATTGATTAAAATGAACTTAAAAATCATGATAAAGAACAAGTATCTCCTACCATTGAAATATGACTTGTTCGATAAACTACATGGGGCCCATTATTTATATAAGGTGGACCTTTAGTTGGGATATCATCAATTAATGGTGAAGAAGGAATTTATTCCCAGTACTAACTTTTGAACATTGTAAGGACACTATGAGATCATAGTGATTCCCTTCAGAATAACTAATGATACAATAATATTTATGGACATTATTAATAAATCCATTCTAGATTACCTCAACATATTATGGTAGTCTTTATAAATGATATTCTGACATACTCCAAAAGCAAGGATAAGAAATTGAATGTTGTTCTAAAGATTTTGTGAAAGGAGAAGATATATGAAAATTATAGTAAATGTCTGTTTTGGATGGAGGAAGAGTCATTATTTGGTAATTTTATTACCATAATATGTATATATGTGGTGTAACACCTCAAGATTAAAAAAACTATGTTTGATAGTGTATACGACATACAACATAGAGCCTAAATGAACCATGAAATATTACTATATATAAAAATAATCATTATAACCTAGTCGTGAAGCTAATAGGTATGAATATAACTAACTAAATTATGAAAATTGTACAATTTAAAACCGCATAAAATAAATTCATTTATTATCAATTGATTGGGAATGAAAAAAAAATCATTAAATTATAAAAGAAATGTTTTTGTGAAAAACTATTTTTATGTGCGCAATGTATTTTTATCTTAATAAATTAAATTAATTACTATTAGTGAATGATTTTATTGAAATTTATATATTATATATTCACTAATATGTTTTTCATTCATCTAATATGTTTTCTTGTAATGAGATAAGAATAAATCTAGTTGTATGCTTCAAAACTGCATTTTTGTGAAAAAGCAATTTCATCACATTTTCTACACTTATTTTAAAATTTAATTTTCCACATTTGGAAAATTTATTTGATAAAATTAACTTAATTTCTAAAATAAACATGTAAAAATTATCTTAGATTGAATGTTTTATAATTTTCTGAAAAGATTAATTTTTTTATGAATAGTGAAAAATGCAGATTTTTATTAATAAAGTATTCTAATTTAAAGAATTTAAAAGGATTAATTTTATTTTAAAATGGTTTTAAATTTAAAATTAGTTTAACTATAATATTATTTATCCAATTTAGGTCATTGGAATCAATTTTATATTTAATTTTGATATAAATAATTTTCATACTTATGGAAACTTTTTCATTGGAAAACAACTTTTCACTACATTTGCAAATAGTACGGCTCCCCGTAATCCTTCATCGGACTCGAGTTCAAATATGGGTGGGTTAAAATTTCCACAGGTACTATAGTGGACACTGTAGTGAAACTGTATCACTATAACATTGTGTCTACTGTAACAGGAACTGTAGAGGGATACTATAGAAATCATATTATTCATCCTGGATGAGCCTTTGGGCTATCAGGGGGGTAGCGACGTAGGCAATATGGATAGGCAGTGGTGTAGGATTGATATAAGTGGGGCCTTTGTGCCATAAAATAGTGGGCTTTTGGGCTATGTAAATGGTTTCATACCCAATGGGTATTCCAGCCAAAAACATATAATGTAATAAAGTGGCTAGTTGGGTGGTTTATCCCTTAGGGGGGAATGACCTGTCTTTCTGGCATGTGTATGTAGTGGAATGTAATTTTACCCCCAAGAACCTAATATATATATATATATATATATATATATATAATTTTCTCCACTTCTATTAATTAAATTTTATAAAATGGATTTCATATTTGGAATCATCATAATTAATATTAGATAATAAGGTCAAATTAATTCTTAGTTAATATAAATAGTTACTATTGTAAATATTTATTACCATAGTAAAGGTAAATCAGGTAATTAATGTTAAAAATAATATGATAAGGACTGAAAATTGACCCTAAAACTTGAATTTATCCAATTGGATGAGTGTATTTCTTCTATGTACATCCAAGTCTAAAATATATGGCCACTTTGTGACATTTTTCTTTGATTTTGACCTTTAAAACAATTGAGTAACAGAAAAAGACAAAAATATCACTTTCTTACTTTAAATATCTATAATATTTTGTGGCAGGAATAATAACAACGTATTTTAAGTTATAAATTGTATTTTTAATGATAAATTATTATTTTATAATAGTAATTTATTTCTAATTTTTATTAATGAAATAATTGTCTTAAATGCTTAATATTAATTTATTTAATATAAAAATAAAATAAATGATCCTAAAAATATTAAAAGAAACATAATTTGAATGAATTATTGTTTTCCTTTAATTTTTTAGATAGATACAATATTTTATATGGGTTTTAATGGAATATATTCAAATTCCTTTTCTATCAGGATTTTTTCAAAGTCAAATTAAACTAATAGTTCCAAAAATTACATAAGTATTATTTTATTATAAATAATATTTTATTAAATGATTTAAAATTTATAAAAATATTATATTCGTCTAGTTGATTGTAATATGGTTTAAAATTCCAATCATGGTCCATTTATCTTCCAATTTTACTTTTATATTAACTATCTTAACCCATAAAGAGTAAAAACGTTGTTAATTTAATACTTTAACAAATTCCAAGATTTCCCCTTCCCTCACTTTTAAAAGTGTACCTACTCTCCACTTTTATTAAAATTTAAAAAAAAATAGGTTCAGAACATCCTTACCCAAATATCTTTCTTAAATCTCTCCCCACATCCAAGATTACTTTTTTAGATTAGAAATACAATCTAAGAATGATTTTTAGTCTACACCTAAATAATTTGTTTGAAGAGGTTGTATCATTCTTAACTGGGTATTTTTATTTTATTTCTTCTTCCAATTACTTAAAATATTATTAAACCAGGAATGTAAAGACCCCAAATATATTAACCCAAATCCAGTGGTTACATTGCTACTTTTGTATAAGATACAAGAAATCACATCATGAAGGACCAAATAGTTTAGTAGTCTTGGTAAACTAAATAGATACGTGATTCCCATGTTATATTTGAAAATAAAAATTAAAACATAATTTTTTTAGAGTATATTTATTCCCTCTATTATATACTTGAATATAATTTTTAGCACACTTCCTGGATTCCTGGTAAAATTAAAACAAATTAGGGTGGTCTCAAATTCTTATTAAGGGTTACGTTCTGTAAGAGCTAGCATGAGTAAATAAATCATGATCAATATGGATAGGTAAACAAATAAAAACAACTAACATTAAAATAATAAAATGAGAAGAATAAAATGACAAATATGGAAATATAAATATTTGAAAACAATCACCATTAAATCAATAAATTGAGCAGATAAGGCATAATCAATATGGAAAGTTAAATAACTGAAAATAGATATCATTTAATCAATAACTTATGAATGAAATGAATCCATGGATAATATCAATGAGAAAAACTCATGGATAATAAAAATAATTTAATTCTTAGTGAAGTAAATGATTAATATTGGGCATTATGATCTCATGCATCATGATAATTCTACTTCCATGAGCATTCAAAATATATTTTAACTGATGGGTTCGAATACACCAAAAACTCATTTAAATAAGGCTAGTCAACTAATTCGTCTCATGAGACTACCGATACATAGAGGGGATATCCATAATCGAGCCCCAACCATAACTACATGTACAAATAATTACTCATATATTGAATGATATGTTATATTCATAAACAATATTCCTTATCAATATATATCCGTATTGATTAAAGAATACAGATTTATCAAAAATTTCTTAATCGATGAAATAACTTTAATAATAAAACACCACATATAAAAATGGCATAAATTTTAGGAAATAATCATATCAATGATAAATAATATTTATATTTAAGATAAATTCTATTTCTAATAATCAGAAGAATGTGAAAATTTTAAGGCAAATTAAATGAGTACAAAATCAACCAAGAAAGTGGATGTTAATACTTTTCTTAGTCAAGTTGATCATGAACCATACAAGGAAAGGATAAGGATAATGTTAATCAATGAATTGATTATATTTATAAAATTTAAATCCATATAAAATAATTTTAAATACACATAAAATAATAAAAATATATCACACACATAATCTTTTATTATCAAAGACAATGAAGAAGTAATGTGAAAAAATGAAAAGAAATTTAGAAATAAAATTCTTTCCCACTTGGTAAAATTCAAGTACCATCCCCCTATATGAAATAACTATAATTGAAACCTGAAATACCATTAAGCATGAAGGATTCATGGTATAATATGTAAATGGTTATTATATACATCATAAAAAAGTTATTAGGAGTATAACATCAAAATATGACTTAGTGAAGGGAAATTGAGATGAAGTCCCTTACCTCACGCATCCCATTAGTTGAACATGATTTAGCCTCATGTATAATGGTTTTAAGAATGATGTTAATTTTTAACATAACCATATTAATATTTATAATATTATATATGATCATTTTATAACATCTTATCACAAGTTCACTAATAACCATTCATTATTACTATTGTTTCAGGTATTAATTGCCTTGTTTTCTCATGCATGTTTTGTCATGAAAGTTGTGGTTCTTTAGAATAGGATATGGATCCATCATATCCAAAATTTTATTAATGTTATAAATATTATATTTATTCATTGGATACATTTTTATAACCATTATTTAATTTTTTACATATAAAGTGAATCACATCGCTTTGTGGAGACGGTAAGTCGTACGTACGCACAAGCGATGATGTAATTTCTCAATGGGTGTAAGGGTAAGGGAGTGGGTGATATATTAATTTCACATAATAGATATAATTTCATATATATCTAAAATATTTATTAAATTTAACCATATTACCATCTATGTAAAGAGTATGTGAAAAAGAAATCACATTGCTTCGCGAGGTGATAGTTTTCTGTACACATGAGCGACATTATCACATTTTAAAAAGAATGTAAAGTAAGAATTTATATGTGATATTATAAGAAAATAAGTATAATTTTATCATAAATATTTTTTATATACATTAAATCCATCATTATATCTAACTATGATAGGTGTTGATGAAAAATGAGTAACATCAGGTTGTGAGGTGGCAGTCCGTCGTACACACGATCGATGATTTTATTTCCTATTTGATGGAATATGAGGTGGATATAGGTTATTAAATTAACATAATAACATATTAGTATATGAGAAATATTTTAATTGTTATATTATAAGTGTTAATATAGAATTTAAGGTGATATATTATTAATTAAAAAAAATTGTGAGGACAATTTCCTTCGCTTAGAAGAACCTCCCTTAGATCTCTTACTAAGAAACCTAGGGTTGGTATTTTGGGAATACCATAACCTATATAATGTGCTTATGGACGTCAGGGATAGATTTTTTTAGGTTTTTTTCAACAAAAGGGTCTCTATAGGTGTTAATAAGTGAGGGGAGGGAGTACCCTTTTATAATTGAGGAGGAGTGACATTTTCTAAATACCCAAACCTATTCAATAATGGGAAGTCACACTCAAACCAAGTTGATACAAAATTGATAATTAAAGGGGTGTAGAGATGATATAGTAGATCCATACCTCCATAATAAAAAAACATATGTTTTAAATTTGTAATTCCTTAGCCTTTAAGTTTACTCACTTTTACCATTTCAGTTTTCACCATGATAATTAGTTTTTCTACCAATGTAATTTATCCTTTAAGCATAAAAATAATATGATAATTTTAGATAATCTTTACCCACTATTAATAAATATTAAATTAAATTTTTTAACTAAAAAACCTATGTGTGTGAAAAATTAATTTTAACACAAGCGCATGCTATGCCAAAAATCTCAATTTAACCATAACCACATTAATTAATTTTACTGTTATTACTATTAATTAAGACCAAAAATTAAGTTGAACTTATTATATATTATTAATTATAATTATTCCAAATATGGAATTAATTTTATAAAATTCAATTCACATAGGTGGCATAATTTAATTTTCAAACTAACCCACAGATGGGTCAAAGGAACAATGTTTCAAGATATTCATTTTTCAAGCATAATATGATCTTATAATAACCATATGACAAGTATACATAATTAAATTAATTTAAATTTATATTTATAGATATAAAATATATACTTTTAATTTAAATAATTCTTCATTATAGGTTATTTTAATTAGCTAAAATGGAGAAACATTATGCACTTTAAAACAGTTTTCATAAAAAATATGTTTTAAAGCCTAAAAATAAACTTATATTAAAATACATTATAACGATCATTTAAATTTAATTTATTGAATAAAATATAAATAAATAATACTTATTAATTTTAAATAATATTAGAATATTAATTAAACTTTTAAACTACGGAATTTACTAAAAATAAATGATAGTTTTACCAAAAATTAGTATTTTTCACTATCCACTAAAAAATCAACCTTTTCTCCATAATCCCAAAATTCCACCCTAAGATAATTTTGATGTAATGATTTCAAAAATGATATTATTTTTATAAAATATAATTTGTAAAAATTTTATACATTTTTTCTTATTCTAAACATAAAATAAAAACTAATACCATTTTTTGAAGAATATGTATTTTTAAGTATAAAATGACTTTACTAAAATTTTGAGTGATTATTTACTAAGAATTTATCAATAAATTGTATTTATTAGGTACTATATATATATATCATAATTTTTTTAATCTTATTATGTCCCACCAATTCAAAAAATAGGTTATAATAGTGATATATAAATAATATATTTCACATGTCATTTAAGCTTGGTGTTTCATAACATATATGTTATCAAACACAAAGTTATACTTTTAAAATATCAGGGTTTAATATACCACAAGATATCAAAGAGATTAAATTTATTTTAAATAAATATACTGTAAAATATTGGGCTGTTAAATTCTCCCCACCTTTAATAAATTGCATCCTCACAATTTGAACTAGCTCTAAAAATCTAGGGTTTGATTTTTGAAAATTTATTTTTTGAAAACCCACCTCATAAAAAGGGTTAATGAAAATTCCTCTTAAAAGTGGGAAATGGTGTTATGAAGGTCATCTGGAATAAAACATAACTAGGTTTACATGTAGGAGAAAATCATAAATAATTATGGAGATTAATAGAGACCATGGACAGGAGAAAGTTAACAGCTACAAAAACATTAATCTCTGACAAGTTAAATGACCATCAGTTCATCATAAATTATGGAATTATGATAAAATTTTTGTTTTAATATCATTTTCCTATATTTGAGGGATTATTTTACCATCTAGACTAATAATATGAGAAAATATACTTACTTGAAAAGTATAATTTCATCCTTTAACCAATTTCCACAACAATATAATCTTTTTCTCCAAATGATGAGTATTTAAGATCCATATTTCATGCCTTTAGCAGTAAAATAAACATATTACCGATCACATAATCTCAAAAGAATAAAAATTAATTCCTCTTGTATTTACTAAAACAAAATATAGTTAGCATAAGATAATTAAAATAATTAATATAGATTCATATTTATCTCCAAATCCAAATTTCAACTTAAATCATTACCTAAATAATTAACCCTACATCCCGAATAACCTCAACATTCAAATATTTAATTACATCCTTCTCAAATAAGCATTCATGTTAAATAACACGTTAGAGATAAAGGTTAAATATACCTAAACCCAAGAAACTTTTGGTTTATCCCAAATCACTATGTAATATACTAAATTAGTTAATAGCATTATAAATTTTACATTATAATATATAATTATAAATCTATTGTAACACTTGACAAAAATTTAAAATTAATGTAATTTTAATCACAGAACCATAATCTTTGTTTATTTTGGAATACCATTAAATAATTTAAATATTATCACATATTTCATAATTTTTTGTAAAGAAAATGTGAATTAACTGAATCATATCTCCTAGGAGTGTGAAAATAGGTTCATAGTAAGGACCATTTTCATGTAACAGGTAATGCTCATGTTAAGCCAAATGTCCCATTTTAAGAGTTATTACCCCTAAGTACATTTGTTCTAGAACAACATCCATTTTTAGTGTCTCTATTATGATATAATATTTGGTAACACATATAATTTATTCCTTACCAAAACATTCATTATATTTTTCGACAATTAGACATATCCGCAAAGTCAGTCATAAGGTTATGTTCACAAATTTATGTTTTCCTAAATCTAGTTCCCAAGGTTTGTACTAAACTTCCACTAATACCAAATATAAAGACCCTAAACCCAATACCTTAGATCCAATGGTTACATTAATACTCTTTCATAAGATACGAGTGATCGCATCCTGAATTTATGAATAGTTTAGTAATCTTGGTAAACTGGATACATACATGATTTCCATATTATATATGAAAACACAAATTACAACATAATTTTGTTATTAAGAATTTCATTATTCTCTATAGAATATCCTTTAATATCATTCTTAACACACTTCATGGATTTATGGGGAAATGAAATAAAATAAGGGAGATCTCAAATGCTTAGTAAGGGTTGCATACAGTGGAATCTGACATGAGTAAATAAAAAATAACCAATATGGCTAAGTAAATAACCAAAAATTCATGACATTAAATTAATAACATAAACAGATAAGGCACAATCAATATGGAAATACAAATAGCTAAAAAACCATACATTAAATCAATAACATGAGCAGATAAGGAATAATCAATATGGAAAGATAAATAACCGAAAACACATGTCATTTAATCAATAACTTGATAATAAAATGAATCCATGGATAATATCAATGCGAAAATATCATGGATTATAATAATAACTAAATTATGACTAAAGGAACTGATTAATATTGTATTTCATGATATCAAGAATCATGATACCTCTACTTTTAATACCTTTCAAAAGATATTTTAACTAATGGGTAGGTATACACTAGAAACCCATTAAATAAGGCTATCCAACAAATTCATCTAATAAGACTATTGATGCATTGATGGTCTATCTATAAATATAACCCACCCATAACTTATTTTACAAATAATTACTCATATATCAAATGATATATTTATTTAACTTTTAAAAATATGCTTAATCTACAGATATCCATATTAAGTATAGAGTACTGTTTTATCAAAATTTTCTCAGTCAAACAAATAACATTCATAATAAAACACCATATGTAAAAATGGTATATGATTTAGAAAATAATCATATCCATCATAAAGAATATGTATATTTAAGAGAAATAAAATTTCTAATGATGAAAAGAGTGTAAATGTTTCAAGTTAAAGTAAATGACAACAAAATTTACCTAGAAAGTGGCCTTAGTCAATATAATCATGAACCATCCAAGGAAAGAATATGGATGGTATTAACCAATGAATTGATTATGTGTATCAAATTTATATCCACATAAAACAATTGTAAATACTACATCAAATAATAAAAATATATGAAACATAATCTTTGAATATCAAATAAAATGAAGATGTAATGTGACCTAATGAAAAGAAATTGAGTTATGAAATTCTACACCACTTGGTAAAATTCAAGTCAAATACACTTGGATGAAATAATTAAAATTGAAACTTAAAATAACATTAATATTTAATGATTTGTGATATATTATGTAAAATGGGTCGTATATGCACCATATAAAATATATTAGGTGTATAACATCAAAATATGCCTCAATGAAGGGAAATTGAGAAGAATTCCCATACTTAACGTATCCCTTTAGTTGAACAAGATTTAACCTATTGTATAATGGGTTCAAGCATGTAATTAACTTATAAAAGAACCATATTCATATTTATAATATCATATATTATCCCTTTATGGCATCTCATCACCAGTTTGTTAACTATTTTTCATTATTACTATTATTTCAGTTGTTAATTACCCTATTTTCTCATGCATGTTTTATCGTGAAGGTTCTAGTTCTTGAGCATAGGATATAGATCCATAATCTAAAGAATGATGTTAATATTATAAATATATTACTTATTAATTGGATACATTTTTATAACCATTATTTAAATTTTAACATAAAAATGAATCACATCGCTTCATGGGGATGGTAAGTTGTACGCACGCGGGAGCAACGATTTCATTTCTTAATGGGTGAAAGAGAAAGGAATTGGATGATAAATTAATCTTCTAGAATCAATATCATTCCATATATATATAATATATTCATTAAATTTATACTCATTACCCCCATAGGATTTTTCATGTACTGAGTCGAAAAGCATCTTATCAGAGTCCTAGTCTATCGATACGTCGGCCGCCCGCACCAACTCTAGAGAGTCTAGCCTGAAAGATAAGCTCAAAACACTAAACATTGTTTCCCCAAACCAATCTCACAGACTCTTGGTTCTAAGGTAGAATCGACCAGCTTTGATACCACTCTGTCACGACCCGTCCTAGTGGGGCCCGCGTCGCGACTTCTCAAGCCTGCCTCCAATAGGCCAGGGGATGGTGTCTAGCACCAAGTAGGCATATTACTAACATGGTAAGAATTCCCTAAGTACCTGTAAACATGCACACATCTCCAAGCCCACAAATGTTGAAATGAAAAAACTATTAAGGAACAAAATGCATGCATAAAACCAAGCCCAACCAAACAGATTACGGTGAAAGGTAAAGTACTAAAAGTAAATTGGGCCAGAATACAAGCCCAGTAAAAATAAGAGACTACAAACTACAAAGTCTATCCTGTGAGCACAAAGAGGCACTTGTACTACTGCTTGTAGTCGTAGGAACACCTCATCCAATAGGGAACCTAGAAAGCATGATCCTAACTAGGTCTACCCTTGACTCCATCAAAAGAACGCTCATCCGCACAAGACACGAAACGTGCGGGAAATACCCGTGAAGGGGTGAGTATAAAAATACTCAGTATAGGACCCCTAAAACCACAAATAAATACACAAATGAAAGGTACAGTCAGCTCTACAAAATATATTTCTACTGAACATATAATAGAAGAACACAATCCAGATTTACTCAAAACCCAGACCCATAGTCTAGAGACAAGTCACACAACCGTATACCCATGCTAGTGATTCAGTTCGAAGATTTCCATGGAGCACTCATCCAGGAGAAGTCACTCCACGAGTCTGATAGCTCTGATGTCGTCCGTTTGAGAATTATTATACATTAGGAAAATCCATGAGAGATAGATACATTCATTCCGATAGAACACACTCCAGAGTGGGGAAAGATCATGATACACAGATGAGGATCACTGTCAGGGCCTTGGCAGATATAGGGACTCATCCGGATTCACCTACTAGGTAGGGGATCGACGCCCTGTGGAAATATTCACATCGATACCAGACTCTATCTGGGGTCAATAATGGATATAGGATCTCACTTCGGGAATCTCAGAGGGATACCTGACTCCATCTCAGAAAGTATTGTAGAAGGGATCATACTCCTATGGATGGAAATGGTACCTGACCTTCATTGAAACAATAAAAAGGGGAACTAACCCAAACGAAACATGTCCAAGATATGGTGGAAAGGAGGATCAAGCCATGTACTAAAAAGTACACAGCATGTAGAAGGGGTCACACACCGTGTCCTCTGGCCCTGGGTACTGCCCGTGTACAACGGCCCGTGTCGTAAGGCTTGTCGTGTAAAACAAAACTACACGGCGTGTAGAAAGGATCACACACCATGTAAAAGTATCTGGGGTCTCCTCTGTGTATGTTCGTTATGTGCCCGTACACAGTCTCAACCTATGTGTTCCAACCTATGTAATCATCACACAGGGTGACCCGCACTACTGGCCTCGTATAACCATGTGGTGGAGTACATGATGTGTACTCCACCCCGTGTATGTGTATAGCCTAGGATACACGCTGAGTCCCGTGTAAGGACCCACATGCCGTGTTTTTTAGAGAACACATTGTGTCATCTCTTCACGCACTACAGAACCCTAGTAGCCACATGGCCGGACCTACACACCATGTTCTTTGAGATACATACCGTGTGTTCTGGAAATTTCCAAAATCGCAGACCTCCACCATCGCGCCTCGGGTGAGCTCTGATCTTTTATCCAGACATCCATTTTCCATAAAACAAGAAGATTAAGGTCGCCCCGACATCCTGAAGTTTTATTTATTTTTTTTGGGCCTCTCATTAACCCCAAAAATGCGTAACAATCCACCTGTATGAGGGACGCTTGAAGAACGATCTCTCCCCATCCGCTAGGTCGTCACGACGTCGGATCTTCAATTTGGAATCGTTGCGTTGCAAAACAGACATGAAAAAATCTGTTGTTCGTCACCCTGCAAAGAACATGAAGAACACGAAGAAAATAGGAAGGAAAAACCAAAAAATCAAATTGAGGAAAGAACCTCCACAGTCGTTCATCACGATGAATATCCACTCCCATTAATAGGTTTAACAAGTGAATCAAACAATAATCCCACAATTATCACAATCATATTCCCAACTCAATCCCCAAAGAAATGGAAAAATAACATGCCCCCACAAAAACGCATGATCTTCAGAACACCCTATTTGTGGGTTGACCCGCGTTCTCCATTTAATCCAATAAAGGAGAAGATAAGAATTGAAATAACAACCTCTACCTCAGTCGTTAAAGGAGAGGGAGATCATTCGTCGGTCGGGATTCGATCTCACTACGCAACGATCCACATGTCGTCGTTCATCGACGTCTGTCAAAAATCCTGCTAAGGATATAGGTTATTAAATTAAAATACTAACATCTCATTATATGGTATACACAGGTGTTATTATATTATAAGTATTAATACATAATTCAAGTTGATAAAATAAGAATTAAAAAATAGCTTAGTGAAGATAATTACCATAGATTAGAAAAAACCACCATTAGATCTCTTACTAAGGACCCTAGGGCTGGTATTTTGGGATTAAAATAACCTCCATAATGTTTTAACATATTTTGGTGATATATTGTTTTAGTATTAGGTAAATAAAAATGACTTGAGAGGTGTGAAGAAGTGAGGGGAGGGAGTTACCTTTTATAATTGAGGAGAGGTGACATTTTTTTAAATACCAAAAACTATTCAATAATGAGAATTATCTCCCACAAAATGTGGATATAGAAATTATAATTAATTTTTTTAAGGGATTATATGGTCTAGACACACATCCACCAAAAACAACCATGTTATTCTTTAGCCTTTAACTTTACTCACTTTTACCATTTTAGTTTCCCCTTTAAGCCTAAAAATAATTTGACCCTTATTAGATAATTTATACCCAGTAGTTATAAATATTAAATATAATTTATATAATGAAAATCCTATGTGAGGAAAATTAATTTTAACACAAGCGCCTGTAACCCCCAAAACCCATATTTAACCTTAACCACATTAATTAATTTTTACTATTTTTAAAATTCATTGAGACCATAAATTATGTTGACCATATTAAATAATATTAACTATAATTATTAAAAATATGAAATTATATTTATCAAATTTAATTCACTTAATTCATATAATTTAATTTAAAAATGAACCCAAATATTTGTCAAAAAGAGTGATGTTTCAAGAAATACTTTATTCAAGCATAATATAATCTTATAATAACTGTATGAGAGCTAATTATAATTAAATTAATTTAAATCGATATTTATAGATATATAATCTATACATTTAATATAAATCATTTCTATTTAGGGGTTATTTTAATTAGTTAAAATTGTTAAACGTTTTTCACTTTAAAAGAGTTAAAAAATGTGTTTTAAATCCTAAAAATAAACTTATATTAAAATACAGTATAAAGATGATTTAAATGTAATTAATGGAATTAAATATAAATAAATAATACTTATGTTAATTTTATATCATATTAAAATAATAATGGTCCCTTTAAATAACTTAATTTATTAAAAATAAATTATTGTTTAACAAAAAATCGGTATTTTTCACTATTCACTGAAAAAATACCTTTTTCGAAAAATACTAAAATTTTACCCTAAGATATTTTTGATATAATAATTTAAAAAATGGTAATATTTTTATAAAATATGATTTCTAAAAGTGTTATAAATTGTTTATAATTAAAAAAATCAAAATAAAACCATTTTTTGAATAATATGTATTTTGAAGCATAAAATGACTTTAATAAAAAAATTAGCGATTATTTACTATGAATTTATCAATAAATTTTCTGTATTAGATCCTCTATCAATATACTTTATAATTTATTTAATCCTATTCATATATGTAAATTCAACAACTATGTTATAAAAGTAATATTTAAATGATATATTTCTTGAGTCATTTAAGCTTGGTGTTGAGTGTCATATATAAAATCAAACACAATCTTCTACTTTTAAAATATAATGGTTTCATATACCGTAATCTATTGAAGAGATTAAAATTATATAAAATAAATATACAATAAAATCTTGTGGTGTTACAATATGGATATAATAACATAATTATATCTCATTTAATGAGATGTAATTTTGTTAATAAAATAAACTACATCAATTTCCACTTCCATCAAATGGGAATCAAAACCATTATTCATGTGTATGATGAACTACCGGCTTGTGAACTGATGTAATTCATTTTCCATCATCACCAATCACTGATATTTATAATGATGGACTTAATGTGTGTGTGTGTGTGTGTGTATGATAATCATGATATATTAATAATTTTAGAAAATAAATATACCATATATTTCATTAGCATTCCATTCATTGAATTATGATTGTGGAGTTAGTGCATATGTTTGGATTACCAACTCCATGAAGCGATGCGATTCGTTTTTTATTACCACATCACATGGATGGTATATATAAGTGTATTTAAATAAATAATATTATATTTTTGATATAATTACTATTATGGAAATATTAAATAACACTTACCATCTTTCTATAATGATCACTAAATAATAGAAATGTTACTCATGTGTGTGTATGACCTACTGTCTCAATGAGTATAAAATATTTTATTTTTTATAACCTCTTTCATGAATTGTTTTAAAAGTATAATTCATGTATAAAATTATAACCATGAATTGATTATTATTCTGTAGAATATAGAATAATTACCTTGTTGACTATAATAAACCTACCAAATTCATTTTGATCATATAAATTGAATATCATCAAAATATATGATATGAACTAAAATGATTAAGAATTTAAAAATAATGTGGTAATAGATAAAATAGAAGGAATAATAACCTTAAAAAATATTCTTAGGGAATTAAATAATTAACATTAATTTATTATTAAATAAGATAAATAACATATGTGATGATCTAGACTTAAGTTAAGGGACTTGATTTTAAAAAAAATCTATTTTAAAGTTTCTTTATCCGAACTTTTTTCTTCCATGTTCATGTTATTATAAATGTTCCAAGAATATTTTTATTTTTTCTTCAATGGATGTAAAATATTATTTTTTTCCATATTTCACTTTGTTTAAAATGTTTTTAAAAATGAATATTTTTATGGTTTTACACAAGGGACACTTTGTTTTAAAAAGTATGTTTTAAATGTTTTAAATATTTATTTTCTAAATATTTTTATTCCACATACATATTGTTAAAATTAACTTATATATATGTACATAAATTAATTATAAAAAAAATATTATGTATCATTTTGATTTCTTTAAAAAAATTCAAAAGTAATCATTTAATTATTTTTACAGAACATTTTGACTTTTTGTATAAAAGGAAAAAATGAATGTTTTATTTAAACGTATGCGGTGTTAATGACATTTCCCACTGATTCAGCCATTATTTGAAACTTGGATTTATTTATGAGATATATTTTTTGTTCAAAGAAAAAATATATTTCCCTTTGTTCTAAATCTTTTCAATAAGGGTTTTAAATAAAATGGATATTTTGAAATGTGGAAATGTCTTTCTTATGGGTATAATGGATCTCTATAAACCACCTTTTTCTTTGGGTTATGAACTTTATCACTCTATCTATCTTTATCTATCTCTATTTAAAGTTATGTAATGATTCTAAATTATATATATATTTCTCTCACATATATAACTAGCTTATTATCCCTTTCTTTGATGGTGTAATACATGCATTGTTCCCATTTCTCAAAAGCCTTCATTATGAAATTTCCTTTGATTATGATATGATACAAGATTATACAAGCCATTTATTTTCATGGGTAATTATTATTTTTATGAATTATGATTTATTTATTTTTATGGAATGAATAATCATGAACATGTTATGATGGGTGAACCTAGATAGTTCTCCAATGCATTGGGTAAATGTTTAGTCACAAGAGACATTATGTATGGGATTATGGAGTAAAGCTTATCTACTATGGGACTATTTCCACCATATAATGTTGTCTTAAAAGTTATACTTTCCTTATTCTTTTTTCATGTTTTGTGTTACTACAACATTTCCAATATTTCCATGATCTTACAATACCATGTTCTTTATGTCATACTCCCATATGATTACTCCTGATCTTATTTTTAAGGGAAAGAATACGCTATTTCATAAGTATGGAATATTTAAATTTTTCAAAAAAATTTACATAATTTTTTCATGATTGAAAAGGAACCTTTATTATTATTTCTTCCATTAATATTTATTATCATTTTTTATGAAAATATTTAGGAATAAAAGTTGACTTTTTGGGTTATAAAATTTTTTATTTGAGACTAAAATTTATTTTTGAAAAATAAAAAACTTGTATAATTATTCATGAACTAATAGGTTTCTTTATTTATTTTTATGCATCCCTTACTGATCTTTTTGTTCATATCTCATGTTTTAAAAAAAATCACATTATTTTAAGGATGATTAATGTAAATGATGAGGTCAAGATGAAAATTATGAAGACATGTTAGGAAAAGAAACCTTGTTATATCATAAAATTTTTATATTATGGGAAAGAAGGATATTAAGTAGAAGTATCCACTTTGTGATGTAATATTTATATATGTAAGGGTTATGAAATAATTATATAAAACTATAAACTATAAAGATTCTCAAAAATAATAAAAATTAATCCTTGACTTAAAACATAGGGCTATGAAATGTTTAAGGTTGGGTCCTTATAGTTGGTATCATAGGAAATGTTTTCATAACTTTAGAGATTGATTTGTTTTCATGTGATTTTAAATTAATTGTTATGGATATATCATGGGTTTATAATTTTAAGGTTGATAATAAGTTTATATTTTCGGATACCCCTTTTAAGGATTTAAGTGATGATATTTTAAGGTGAATAATGGTATTTCAGAAGAAGTCCTCTATTTTGGAAACCTTATATGATTATGTTAAATGGAATATTATGGGATTTTATTTGAGGAATAAAGGATGAATTATCTTTTGGAATCATATATGATTTTAATATAGAATTATAGATATTTATATTATCTATGGAAATGATTATCATATCTATAAGATTGTATTATTTGGGCATAAACATTTTTGGTATGAGACACTAAGAGTGATTGATGTTATTTCGAGAAAAATGTTAAATTTATCTTGGATGAATATGTAATCAAACCATTCTAATTTTTCTGTTTTAATATTAGTCTGGAATATTTTTAGTAATTTTTGGTTATTTATTTGTCGAATTACTTAAGTTGAACATTGGGTGTTATTGTTGAGGTTTTTGTAATTAATGTTGTATTTCTTGATACGATGATTTATTCATTTTGAAAATTATATTGTTCTAACCATTATGGTTTTGGTTATTTTCTAATGATAGGGGAAGATATTTTTATCCTTTTTTGTATTATTTAATCCATTATAAGTTGATTTTAGTGATTCAGAAAAGATAAATTCTTCTTGAATACTCATTATTTAGAGAAAAAGAAAAGATTTTGGTGGAAATTGATTAAAGGATGAAATTATACTTATCATGTAAGTATATTTCCTTATGTTATTTGTCTATATGGTAAAGTAATTACTCAAATTTATGAAAATGATCATGAGACAAAAATGTTAACTTATTACCTTCATTTCCAATGAATCGATGGTATTTTTCACACCTCATCAATTTATAGTTTTGTGGCCATTAACTTGCTATTGATGATTCAATTTATTTTGATCAATGATCTATATAACTCTCCATAATTATTTATACAATAATTTTTTGTCCATTTCTATATTTTCACTTCCCACTAATGTTATCTTATTTGGAAACCTAGTTATGTGATAACCTTCGTATTTTATTTTACCTCTTTTCAAGAAAAAGTTTTATTAACCCTTTTCATGATGTGGGATTTCAAAAAAAGGTATTTTTAGATTTCAAAACCTTTTTTACCAATCCCGAGGTAAAATTATAAATAATAAATTTATTAAACGGAAATAATGTAATTCCCCAATATTAAAAAAAATAAAACTATGTTTGATAGCTTATTAGACATGCAACACTGAGACTAAATGAACAATGAAATATTACTATTTAAAGATGACCATTATAACATAGCCATTAAGTTGTAAAGTCTGAATAGGACTAACTAAATTATGAAAATTATATGGTTTACACTTGTATAAAATAAATCAACTGGTTATAAATTGATTGGAAATGAAAATAAAATATTTTGAAAGTAAAAGAAATGTTTTTCTGAAAAACTTTTGTTATGAGATCAATATATTTTTATCTTAATAAATTACACTATTAGTAAATGATTTTAATGAAATATATATATTAAATATTCAATCAAATTTTTTATCATTAATATAATATGTTTTTGAGTCATGGGATAAGAATAATCCATTTTTATGCTTAAAACTATATTTTCCTAAAAAGTTATTTGATCATGTTTTATACACTTATTTTAAAATTGATTTTTTACACTTTTAGAAAATTTATTTGAAAAAATAAAAATAATTTTTAAATAAACTATTAAAAATTTTATTAGAGTAAATATTTGGGAATATTATGAAAAGCTTAATTTTTTGATGAATATCGAAAAATACAGATTTATTTTAAAAATATCTTTATATTTAAAGAATTTACACTATTACATTTTCTTTTAAAGTGGTTTTAAAAGTTAAATTAGTTAAATTATATTATTATTAATTCAATTTAGTTAATTATAATATATTTTATGTTGTATTTGTATTTAAAAACATTTATACTTAAGGAAACTTTTTCTTTAGAAAACAGTTTTTCGTCGCATTTGTGGGTTTAATTTTAAATCAAATTCTATCACTTATATGATTTGAATTTGATAAAATGGACTCCATAATAATAATAATAATAATAATAATTTTCTAATATGGTCAAATTAATTTTTATTCATTACGAATAGCAAATATAGTAAATATTTATTACCATGATAAGGGTAATTCGGGTAATTAAGGTTAAAAATAAGATTATAACGGATAAATATTGACAATAACACTTTAATTTATCTTAATTGATTAGTGTAGTTTATAAATTTATATCCGTGTATTAAATATATGGCCACTTGGTTCCATGTTTATTTTATTTTTACCTTTATAATATTTGAGTAAAAGATATAGACAAAAATATCACTTTCTTTCTTTCAATATCTATAATATTTTTTGATAGAGATAAAAATAACTTATATTCTGATATAAATAGTAATTTTAAAGATAAATTGTTTTTTATAATGATAATTTATTTATAATATTTATTAATGTAATAATTACCACAAATGCTTATGCAACGGTGTCACAATATTTATTTAATTAATAGAAAAAGAAAATAAATGATTCCAAAAATATTAAAATTAATATAATTTGAATGAATTGTTTCTTTACATGAATTTTTTAGATAAATATATCATTTTATATGTGTTTTCATTTAATATATTCAAATTCATTTGTTGTAACATTTTTTTTAAATCCAAATTAAATGAATAATTCCAAAAATGACGTTAATGTTAACTAATAAATAAATAATATTTTATTAATTGATTTAAAATTCATAAAAATCATATATTAGGATAATTTATTGGAATATGGTATAAAATATCCAACCTATTCCAATTATTGTGCGATTTTACTTTTATATTACCTATATTGACACCTAAAGAGTAAAAACATTGTTATCACGGTAATTGTCAAAAAGGGTTAACACGCATTAAAACCAAAAGATAAGGGTGAAAACATAACAAAAACATGTATAAAATTTATTGGATGATATTATTTAGACCCATACCCATCCAATAATCTAATTATTTTATTTTTGAATAATTTTAATATGAAAATTACTTTATATTAATTTAATGCTTTAAAAAATTCCAAGAGTGCCCCTCCCCACACTTATGAAAGGGCACCTCCTATCCACATTAATTCACAATTAAAAAATGTTTTTGTTTATAAAATACCTACCAAATACCTTAATAAAATCTATACCCACATCTTATATTCATTTTTTTATCATAATTCCCATCTAGTAAGTATTTTTGGGTAAACCTAAAATGGTTGTCCGCAGAAGTGGTATTGTTCATGAGCATAGGATATTGATCCATACTCTAAAGAATTATATTAATATTATAAACATATTATTTATTAATTGGATACATTTTTATAACCATTATTTAAATTTTTACATAAAAAATGAATCACATCACTTCATGAAGATGGTAAGTTGTATGCACGCGCAAGCAACGATTTCATTTCATAATGGATGAAAGAGAAAAGAATTGGGTGATATATTAATTTTATAGAATCAATATCATTCCATATCTATATAATATATTCATTAAATTTATACTCATTACCCTCCATGTAAATCATATGGGAAAAATGAATCACAATGCTTCATGAGGTGGTAGTTAGACATACACGCAAGCGACGTTATCATATTTAAAATTTGAAAGAAATAAGGTATATATTATATTATAATTACATAAGTATGAATATATCATAAATATTTTTTATATATATCACCTATTTTATTATATCCAATTGTGAGAGGTTTTGATGGAAAATGAGTTACATTGGTTTGAAAGGCGGTAGATTGTCGTACACACAATCAATGATTCCATTTCCCAATGGTTGGAATATGATATGGATATAGGTTAATAAATTAAAATACTAAAATCTCAGTATATGGTATATACTGGTGTTATTATATTATAAGTATTAATACATAATTCATGGTGATAAAATAAGAATTAAAAAAGATCTTAGTGAAGAGAATTACCATCGCTTAGAAAAGTTTCTTATCAGAGTCCTGGTGTATAAAATTTATACTCATTACCCTTATAGAATTTTTCATGTACCGAGTCGAAAAGCATCTTATCAGAGTCCTGGGGTATAGATATGATGGCCGCCCACACCAACACTAGTTTTGATCATGCTGTGCAACGATCCACGCATCGTCGTTCGTCGACGTCTGTCAAAAATCATCCTAAGGTTGGCTTCTCTCCAAAGCTCTAAAGGATTCTAGGGAATTCTCTAAGGTTATGAGGATAAACTTGCTATCCTATTTATTTATAGAAAATAATCATCATTGTATTATGGAAACATTTAAAATAAAATAAATTATTAATTTTATTTTATATCCATTAAAACATCCAAAAAAACTGCCTCTTGCAGCTGACCCGTGTCGGTTGATGTTAGGCCCCATATTAGGAAAAGTCGATGCTCTGAACGCAACGGTGCCCTCAGATTTCTGATCAGAGCACCCATTTAAAATTTATTCAAATTTTTCATGAAAACTGCTCACATGTGCTGTTTAAAGTTTAATTTATTTCAAACATTTATTTCTGGCACTCCGTGCCTCAGAATCGCACTCCATAGAAAGGTCTATTCTCGAAATAATTCCATATAATATTCAAAAATAATACACGAAAAATTTGAGACATTACGATTTCTTATTCAACCTCCTCAAAATATTGTAAAACCATTGTTATATAGTAAAATAAGTATATTAAAAATACTAATATGATATTATGTTAATGTAATAACCTACATCTATCTCTACATCTATCAAATGGGAAACAAAACCATCGTTCATGTGTACGATAGACTAAGGCCTCGCGAACCGAGGTAATTTTTTTCCACCATCACCTCTCAAAGATATTTATGAAGATAGATTTAATGTTTATATATGATATTCATGACATATTTATAATTTTTAAAATGAATATATCATATATTTTATTATCTTTTCATTCATTGAAATATGATATTGTCGTTTGTGTGTATGTGTGGATTACCACCTTCACAAAGAGATGTGAATAATTTTTTATAATTGTGTCAAATGGATGGTATATATAAGAATATTTAAATAAATAATAAAATATTTATGATATAATTATTATTCTAGAAAGATAAAATAAAACTTACTCTCTTTTCATCATGATCATTGAAAGATGGAATCATCACTCATGCATACGTACGACCTACCGACTTCTTGAGTGTAACAAAGTTCATTTTTCATAAACATATTTCATGATTGGTTTTAAATGTTTAATTAATGTATAAAATGATAACTATGTCATGATTTTTATTCTAGATAATATGTAATAATGACCTCATTGACCATTTCCAACATACCAATGTCATTTTTGACATATGATCTGAATATCATCAAAACATATGATATGAACATAAATGGTTAAGTAATTGAATATAACATCTTAATAGATAAAATAAAGGGAATGATAAAATTTAAAATGGTTCTTAATAAATAAAATAATTAACCTATGTTTATTATTTAGGAAGATAAATAACATACATGATGATTCAGACACAATGTAAGGGGATTTATTTTAAAAAAATCCTCATTTAAAGTTTCTCCTTCCAACTATTTTTCTTCCACGTCCATGTTATTCTGAATATTTCAATAAATTTTTTACTTATTCTTCAATGGTTTATTATAAATTATACAACGTCAATGGATTTTCCCACCACTATAGCCATTATTTGATACCTGGATTTCTTTATAATATTACTTGTTTTCTTTAAAGAAAAACTCTCTTTCCCTTTGTTACAAATATTTTCAAAAAGGGTTTTAACTGG
The DNA here is from genome assembly GCA_963277665.1 of Viscum album. NCBI lineage: Eukaryota > Viridiplantae > Streptophyta > Magnoliopsida > Santalales > Viscaceae > Viscum > Viscum album. The sequence continues at coordinate 137,782,605 of OY728147.1, read as the reverse complement.
AATTGATATTTTTAAATATAGAAATGTATTGAATGTGGGTATAAGGGATCTATCTGAACCATCATTTTCTTTGGGTTATGACTATTATCTCTCAAGATTTTTTTCTCTCTCTCTTTAATGTTATGCAATTCTTATAAATTCTGTATATATGTCTCTCACATATAAAAATAAATTATTGTCCCTTCCATTTGTGGGGTAATACATACCTTATGTTCATTTCTCAAATGAATTCATTATAAAATTTCTTTTGATTATGATATGAGGAAATATTATGAAACCCATTTCTTTCCATGGGAAATTCTTATGTTTATGCCTTATGAGTTATTTCCTTTTATGACACACGTAATCATGAACATGTTATGATGGGTGTGACCAGATAGTTCTCTAATTCATTAGTTAAAGATTTAATCTCATGAGATGTTATGTATGAGATTATATAGTAAACTTTATCCATTACGGGACTCTTTCCACCATGTAATGTTTTCTTGCCAGTTATCTTAGAATTATTCTTATGTCATGTTATTTATTTCTACCAAATTTCTTATGTTTCCATGATCTTATGATACCATGTTATTTATGTATGCTCCCATGTGATTACTCATGAGATTATGTTAAAAGAAAAGTATATTCTACTTTGTAAGGGTGGAATTTATAACTTTTTCAAAAATGTTTTCATAAGTTTTTTATGATTACGAAGGAACATTTATGTGTTTTATGTTTTTCTTTAAATTTTTTATGAAATATTTAATGAAAATATTAGGAAAGAAAATTTTAATTATTAGGTAATAAAAATTTTATTTTGAGCCCAAAAATTAATTTTTTAAAATTAAAATATTGTATAAGTATTCATGAACTAAAATTTATTTTTCTTTATTTTTATATGTACCTTACTATTATTTTTGTGATTATACCACGTTTTAAAATATTTTTCATAGGGTTTTAAGGATGTGTAAGGGAAAGGACGAGGTAAAAATGAAAATATTGAAGATATTTCATGAAAATAAAACTTATTATATCATGAAAGTTTGGTTTTTTAGTAAAAATGGACACTAAGTGGAAGTGTCCACTTTTTGATGTAATATTTATTTATATAAGGGTGATGACATAACTATATGAAACTCTAATCTATAAATATCATCTAATATAAGACAATGAATTCTTTAATTAAAACCCATTATTATGTAGTGTTTAAGGATGGGTACTTACATGTGGACCCTTCTAAAAAAAGGTAATTTATGAGTGTCTCAGACCACTATTTATAATAGAGATACATAGTTTACTTGGACTATCTAGGAATTACGAATGATTTGTGAGAAAATTATCATGATTATCAAACCCACTAATCAAGATGACTTAGAAGGGAGTGAAGTTTTTCTATTTTTATAAATGAAAATATAGATTTAATGAATTGAAAAAGTGTCTTATCGTTTCACAATTCCTCACACAACCATCATGTTGGGAACTTTTCATAGTATACAATGATACTTAAAATAAGGGATTAGGCTGTGTATTGATGAAAAATGACAAAGTGATAGCCCATGCCTCAAGGCAGATGAAAGTTCATGAGAATGACTATCCAACACCTGATATGGAGTTAACTATAATAATATTTAGACTTAAAATGTGGTGGAATTACCTCTATAGTGTGAAGTATAAAATATATAAATATAACAAGAGCATCAGGTATATATTCACATAGAAGGAGCTTAATATGCACCAACATAGATGGTTAGAGCTAATCAAATATTATAGTTACTTAATATATTACCATATTGGGAAAGAATATAAAGTATAAGATGATTTAAGTTGAAAGGATATGAAAACCTTATCAATAATGATAATTGAGAAAGATACCATATTATTATAATTAAAAAGGATGGAAATTAAAATCATAAATTAAGGAACACTATCATTAATTTATCAAATTATTGCTCAACCATCCTGTTTGTAGAAAATAAAGGATGATCAGAGTGATGATGTAAAATTACAAAAGAAGGTGAAAGCTATAAGAAAATGTAAATCCAAAAAAATTAAAAATTAATGTAGAAGGATTTGTAATATTTGGGTCATGTATGTGTGTACCATCAAATCTAGAGATAAAGAAGGATTTTTTGAATGATGCATATGGCTAAACCCTTTAAATCCACCCAATAAGCACAAAAATGTATCAGGATCGATGAGAAAACTGTTGGTGTGACAACATGAATAAGAAGATAATATAATATACATAAAAATGACTAGTGTGTTAGAAGGTAACGTATGAAAGGAAAAAATCCAAAGGGATGATGCAACCATTACCCATACCTACATGGAAATAGGAAAACATCACCTTAGACTTTTTCACTGGTCCTCTGAAGACATTAAGAGGAAATAATTCTTTATGGGTTGTGGTGGATCATCTTACAAAGACTTATAATTTCATTTAAATCCTATAATACTTCTAACCTCATCATCTTATAGTGATATACATTATAGATGTGGGGAGGCTGCACAGAACACCACTACCGATTATATCTGACTGAGATTTGAGATTTACCTCTATGTCTTGAAAAAGTATCCAACATGCTTTAAACGTTGAATTAAACTCTAGTATGACTTATTCACCCCAAAATAATGTCCAATATGATTAAAATATCTGCACACATGAAGATATGTTGAAATCATGATCGATGGACTTTAAAGGAGGATGAGATCAACATTTTCCTCCGATCAAGTTATCATGCAATAATAGTTTTCACTTAAGTATAAAAATGGATAAATATGAAGCCCTTTATGGGAATATATATATAACACCTATGTCCTTTGATAAAGTTTATGAGCACAAGTTTATTGAACCTAAAATGGTTGAGGAATGGAAAAAATGGTCATAACTATTCAACAACGCATTAGGGCTACTTAGAGTTGACAGAAGGGTTATTCTAACAATCATATATGAGAGATAGAGTTTGAGGTTATATAAAAATTGTTCCTAAATATATATCAATGGAATAGATTCATGATATTTGAGAGTAAAGGAAAGAAAATTCTCATGTATACAGTCCCCTTTAATATTCTTAATTGCGTCGAGGTTGTATTCTATCGACTAGGCACTCCCACCAACCCCATATTAAGTACATGATGTATTCCATGTATCATTATTAAGTAAATACATACCAAAACGCTCAAATTTACTAAATTAAAGTGTGATATAGCTATAAAATTATCTCTCTTATGAGGAGCAACTAGTGAAAATACAAGAATTTAGAGACAAATTTCTACACAACAAGACAACTCACATTGTCAAATTACTATGGAAAAACCATAAGTATGAGAAGTTGACTTGGGAACCAAAGGAATAAATAAATTAGAATTAACCTCACCTTTTTACACACTAGTTTTTAAGATGAAATTTCAACGGTAAATTTATTAATGGGGGAATAATGTCACAACCCAAAATTTTAACAATGGAATTTCCCTTCTAAATATATAACTATATTAAATTTATTAATGTATTATAAAACACATGAACAACATGGTGAAACCAATTTTTTTATTATATTAATTTAAAAATTAAATTTAGAGAATAATTATTCCCCTAAATATTAAAATAATTAAAGTGGGACAAAAAATAGCTAATAAGATAACCATAATAAGAAAAAATTGGATCTTCCCAATCCCCTGGAATAATTGAACTCACGATCAAAACTATAGAAATGTAGTAGAATATTTTTAATGAAATATTCAATTTGAAAATGAAGATATAGATTACCTTGAGATAATATTGAAGTGAATGAACAATGAATAAAATATGAGGTATTTATTGGAAGTAGGGAACCCATATGACAGTTAAAAAACTGACAATTAGAATAGTAACCTGACCATTAGAATTGTAATACAACTCTCAGGAATAGTAACCCAAACTTTTTAATATTATCCTCACATATGGAAGTGTAAAATAACATTTAGGTATATTATAAAATTAAAATATGATATATTTATAACATGGTATAAGTAAATAAATGTTTTAAAAATGATAAATTAAGTGTTTGTATTTTTATAAAACATAAATGTTGTAATTGAACTTTTATAATAAATATAATAATTTAAAATAAAGTTTATTTTCATAAAATTTATTAAAAAATAAATATTAAGTTTTATTATAATTATAATTTAATTCTATGAGACCATAATAAAATTTTCAAAGGGTTAGAAAATCAATAATAATATTAAAATTGATAGTTTTCCAATAAATGGGTATTTTATTTAAAAATTAAATTTTTTCATATTTAGAAAATTATTTTCATAAAATGGATTTCATTTTTTGAATCTAAATTTTGAAAAATGGTTTGGGTTAATTTTTGTAATTTTTCTAACATAGCTGATTTTTTTTGTGAATAGTGAAATATTGTAAAATATGATATTTAACATTATAAGGTATATATATATATATATATATGAATTTTTGAGTCTTTGATGATGTAATAACCCATTATTTTGAAATAATATACATTATTTACTATATAAAGTTACAATAATCAAAACTATTGGTATTATTTATAAAAAAAATAAACTAATGAATATAATATACAAAAACACCCATCTCCTCCCCTTATAAATACCACCCATCATCACCCCTTCTCCTAAAAACTTCTAAGCCTTGGATTTTGAAAATTTTCTACTCATTTTTTATTTTAAATCCTCCCCCCACATCCTAGTGCTACTGGTATGATCTGAAAACCATTTCAATGAGACTTACGGGGTAGCCTAAGAGGAGATAACCAAAGAAAGATGTAATATTCTTGACTCATATATTTCAATTTTATTATTTTTCTACCACCCACATATGATACCCATACACCTAGACATAGTAATTTAAGAATCTTAAATATTTTGTTTTGTTATTTTTATGTTGGAATATCCATATTATACCCTCCCTTCTTTCATTACTAAAGCGAAAATGTTGTTAACAATATGGTTGGTTCAATGCCTCCATGAACAACGTGCTTTACTTTTCTTCAACACCTTTAAGTCTGGTCATAAAAATATTATTATGGTTAAATAAGATGATAATAACAATATTATAACTCAATCATGTTCTTTAATGAATATGGAGACATCATATTAAACAAATTGAACTAGTTTCTAATGGTTGGAAAAATTCATAAATGAACTAACTGTATAACATTACCATTTTTACTAAATCAATCATCCCTATATCAAAACAAATATGGGTATTTTTTGAATTTTGTAATTTTAATAATAACATGAATATTATTTCATTTAACTTAGGGAGTTGTATTCTCATTTGACAAGAACAACAATAATTATACACATTTGATTTAACTTGGGAACCATGAAACGAACGCCCTCATAACAACAAAATTGAACATTTTTTATAATTGAAATGTTTATAAATGAACATAATAAAATTGTATTAATTAAAAAATATATGGAAAATTTTATGAATTAATTTATTAATTAATCTAATTTGATTATGTAGGAATTTTGGTGCGAGTGAAAAACGATTTTGGAACATAAGGTAAGGGATCTCTCTAAACAACCCTTAATCATTTTATTTAAAATCAAACCAGATTTTGGAAAATGAATCGTATCGCTATGTGGAGGTGGTGGTCCACACGTATGCACAAGAAATAATTTAATTTCCCATTTGATAGAAACAAATATTAATAAAGGTTGAACCATTGAAATAATAACATCTAAATATGTGGCAGATAATGATGCTACTATATCATCATTGTCGGTTCAAAAATTAAGGAGGGATAAGAATAAATAAAATATAAAACACTCAGTTAAGAACTATATGTCTTATTCAGACAACCTCCTTAGGTTTATATATAAATCCATATTAGGTTGGTATTATAATAAACCCAAGGCCTCTTGTGTTGGTTTTATGGAAGTTTTATTCCATTTTGATCAGAATTTTTTTTGGATATTGATGACTGGGCACAATTCATTGGACAGACCAGAAGGATTGAGAATAAGTTATTTTTTCATCAGACAGAAATTATAATGGTTAGTGTGAATCAAACTGAGTTTTAATAAATATAGCTTCATCAAATAGTGGGTCATCTATAGTGAGGCTTCGATGATCAGATAGATATCATCAGATGGAGTTTTAATTATTTGACATTTATGGGTCATTCTTACATGGGTAATGGTATCTCACTAGTACCTTTATGAAGATAGGTGAATAACCTTACACCAATACTAATTTTTTCTTGGTGACCGACTATTTATGGTTTAAATAGGTTTTTACTATATTGTATCAACAGTTTCTCATGTCAATGGGAGGATGACCACAAAACTAAAAGGTTTGGTTGCAACTTTTTGATCGAACGAAGACCTCTATAAAGAGGTATGGTGGAAATTTTTTGTTTATAACTAACTTACACCTGTATGAACAGCTTTTATTTCATACTTAATTTTCCTAGACCCACATTTGAAGATAAATTGATCGAGTTCTTTGTAATTTCTTACATCTTCTGAAGTGAGAAATGTTTGCAGTGTTATCCCATGGTTGTAGGACTTTTTCTGAACCACAATTAATATTATATATCCATTTTATTTTGTTTGTTTCATGTTAAGTTAAAATGGTGTAGTTTTTTGGGTTTTAGTTTGGATCTTCCTAGTTTTAGTGCAAATTACTTAATATTTGGAGTTTATTAAACAACCACTCTTTCTAAAAACATTGTGAATCATTTCCACAGTGGAGGCCAGAGCGATCAGATAGATATCATCATCCAGTAAATCATTATCCCACCAACTCTATTTGGTTATGATCATATATATAGGGATCTTATTTTCAATGTTTTCTTGGTTATCACTCCCAACAAGTAGTGTCAAAGGCGGTTTTGGTATGGTTTATTCCTACTTTACTCACAATGTTCAAGTGATTTTTCTCATTGGTTTATAAGTTTTTTTTAGTTCATTTTCGGTTATCAGAATAATGACTTAATAGGAAGAAAAAGTTCATATCAATAAATTAAATGGAATGGGATTTTTTTTGCAGAATGCAGCTATAAGATCTTCTGATAGAAAAGGATCTTGATGATCCTTTCTCTATGAAGTGTCCTGAAATGATGTACAATGTTGCATGGGGGAAATTGTAAATAAGGATTTATCCTTAATCAATATTTCTCTTTATAAAATTCTAAATTCAACATTAGAGGAAATATAAATATTACAGTGTTTATGAAAACATTGGACGAGATGTATGATAGGAAAACATCTCTTAACAAAGTTTTCATAATGTGAATATTTTTAAATTTTAGGTTGTCAAATAGAAGGACTTTTTTCAATCATATGAATTACTTCAATATTATCCAAGAAAATATCGAATCTATTAAGTTTCCATTTAGATATGATGTTTGGGATTCTCTTATTCTTTCCTCTCTTATAGACAGTTGGTATTCCATGGTGAAAACAATGAATAACTCAAGTGGTAAAGAAGTTCTAGTGTTTGATGACATTTGAAACTTGATCTTTATTTAGGAGTTGAGGTAGAATTAGTTTCAAAATTTTTCTAGAAATATTCTCAATTATATTTAAAGGAAAAAATAAATTCATCAAATAGAATGTTATAAAAAACAACTAAAGGATAATTTTAGAAGAGTAAGTTGAAGTAAATCGATAGGTTCGAGTCCAACATGTTGATTTTTTTGAAAATGGGACATGTCAAGAAAGATTTTAGGAATCAGTCCAAGGTGTCCACATCTAGACAGAAACAAATCAGTCAGTACAATGAACGTAAGGTCAAACTTGATATTAGGCATGATCATTCTAGAATATTTATGGGTTATTGACTCTGGGGAATCATTTGATTCAACTATAGAGTGAGGGTGTGTGGTTGATTATGTACCAAGAAGCTTGGATAGAGTACATCTTGTGGAATATATATCTATGGATATAGTTGGGAAGGGTGATTTGAACATTCAAATAAAATTTAAACGTGTCTTGAAGTAAAAATATGTTAGGTATATTCCAAGTCTTTGAAAAAACTCACATCAATGGGACAACTTGATGATACTGGTCTCAGAATGAATTTTTTGAATGGAGTTTTCGAGATTATTAAAGGTTCCATGGTGAATGATCAAAGAGTAAAAAATTGTACCTTTTATCTTATTGGATAGACTGATTAAGTTGTAACTACTACAAAAACTTCATTAGATGGTATAGAAAAGTGGAAATACAGGTATGGTCACCTCAATGAAATGAATCTTAAAGATAAATTTGTGAAGGGATTACTCAAACATGATCATATGGACCTTTTAATATTTGAGAGTTGTATATTAAGAAAATAATAAATATTTTCCTTCAACATGGATGAAATAAATACGAGAAATAATTATTTAGAAATTCTGTATTCTATTGTTTGGGGTCCAACCCTTGTTCACTCATATAAATGATCACTATATTTTGTGATCTAAATTTATGAAACCACTTGAAAGGTTTGGATATACTTCCTTAATAATAAATATGATGTGATTTAGGAATTTATTCAATGGAAAGTTTTTGGCTATGGAATAGTGTGAAATAAAATTAGAATGTATCCACACAAACCATAATGAGTAATACACTAGACACAACTTTTGTAACTTCTATAAAAATAATGGAATCATACATTAGAAGAATATTCTAGGAACTCTATAGGAAAATGGAATGGCTGATAGGATGAATTAGAAATTGACTACGAAATTTTAGAGTATGAGGCTACACTGAAGAATGTCTAAGGGAATTTAGTTAGAGTCCTTGAATATAACATCTTACTTGATGAAAAAAATCCCAACTTTATATATAGGACAAGAAAATGCTAAGGAACTTTGTTCCAAAAATATACCATAGGTAAACCATATCAATATATTTGTAAGTGTCACATATATTCATATCTATTCTAAAGATAGAGATAATTTGGATGCAAAATCCAAAGTTTTTTTCCTTACCAAATTTCACGATGATAACTTTGCATATCACCTATATAATGATGAAAAGAAACAAGTCATCTATATCTAATATGTTCTTTTCAATGAAGAGAATATGCGGAAAGATCAAAACATGGATGATAATGAAGTTGAGGATAGAGAAACTATTAATGTTTAGTGTGATTAGACATATATTACCGAACAAATATTTATTTATGAATGTTCATATGAAAAATTATAGGTTTTCACTCAAATAGTTAGGGAATTGGATAGAGGTAGATCAAACATACCATTGATAGATTGTGAAAGTTTGGATGAATAAGTACCAGATATATAACGATCATACATACTTTTACCGAATAGAAGAATATCAGATAAAGTGGTTCTAAAATATGAATCTAAGGTCATGTTAAGGTGATCCAGTCACATTAGGAAACTAATTTATAGGTTTGGGGATGATATGAACTTCTTATTTATAGCATATCCCTAGGAACTAGAAAATTTAGAGGAAACAAATACTATTAGAGACTCTAAATAGTGTGAATCATCCATAGAAGAAATTAGTTCCTTAAATATCAATAATACATGCGATTTTTCTGAGATACTATAAGGGAAGAGAGATTTAGAAAAACAAAATATGTATTTTATTTGAATAGGAATCTAATGGAAGTAAGATATACAAAATAAGGTTAGTGGTGAAAGGTTTTCAACAAAAGGAGGGTATTAAATTTTCTGAAATTTTCTCACTAGTGGTGAAAGACAACTATTCAGACAATGCTTATAATTATTGCATCTGATGATATATACTTGTATTAGATGGATGTAAAAACATAATTTCTTCATAGAGATTTGGAGGAATAAATTTATATAGTTCAACCCAAGGGTTATGAAGTTCTTCAGAAGGAGGATTCAGTTTGTAAGTTGAAATGAAGTCTTTATATATAGAAGAAACCTCTAAGATAGTGGAATAATAATTTTGACAATGTCATGTTTGAATAAATTTTTAGTTGATGTGATAATGATAACTATTACAAAAATAAAGGGGAATATTTAACATATCTCATATTTTCATTTTATGTGGATGATATATTAATTGCTCGTCCAGAGTTCCAATGGATTGAGGAACTTAAGAGAAAGATTTCAAGAGGGTTCAAGATGAATAACCTTAAGAAAGATAAGAAAATTTTTGGGGTGGGAATTTATAGGGATAAGATAGTTATTTCATTGGTTTTAACCTAGAATTAATACATTAGTAAAGTCATCAAAAGATTCAAAATGACTATTTGAAATCATATCTAAACCCATCTCATCGAACAATTAAAACATATTAAAACTTGGAAACCTTCAATGTATAGTGATTTTCATAAAATATATAATCTTCCTTATAGTTTTGTTTTATAATGTTTTATATATGCATTAGTTTTTACATGAAAAAATATTTATTTTTTAGTGGGATTTGTTAGTTGTTTCATGTAAGATTCTAAAAGGAAACATTGGGAAGTTGTAAAACAAATTTTATGATAATTGAAATGGTAGGAGGATATAGCTTTATGTTTCAGTGAGGTTGATAAGATGAAAGGTTTTTAATTAAAATTTTACTAGAGACATGGATTCATGGAAAACTACTACAGGATATGTATTTAATTTTGGTGGAACAACAATTAGTTGGATGTCTCAGTTGAAACTAGTGGTCACTTTATCTACAACATAAGAAGAGTATATTACTACCACTAAGGCATTGAAATAATTTATATGGTTGATATTATTATTAAAAGGAATAAAAAAGGGATTATAAAGAGTAAAGTTATTCTTTGATAGTCAGAGTGTCATTCATCTTACTTGAAACCCATTGTTTCATGCAAGAATGAAACACATTTTCCTAAAGTATTACTTATTTTAATTCCACTGAGGGATAAATTTTTGGATATTATAAAGGTTTATAGGAATAAAAATATTATGGATATGTTTTTAAAGGCTATATTCCAAGAAATTATTAGGAAATATTGTGCCTCGATGGGACTCAATTGATTAGATGGAGAGGAGATCTCTACTTACATCGGATAGAGGAAGATATCTAGTGAATGAAAGAATAAGAAGGATGAAAATCATAAATAAATTTACAAGTGGAATATTATCGAGTTTCTCAAAGTATTCTTTAGGTTTAATCATATAGATTTTTCTGAATGGATATTATCTGATGCAGCTCATCAGACTGAATAGACTAATGGTTTTTCTAATTTTTATGGTTTATAACTTTTTGGTAGAAGTAATTTTGTCATCAAAAAAAACTTCAAATGAATAGTGTGCATTGGACAGAGTTTGAGAAGATGTGTCTTGATCAAAAATAGGTTCTTATATGATCATGATTTGATGATCATGTATAGACCAATAGATGAATCACTCATGGTTTGATGTTTATGGGTTACCCTAATGGAGGTGAATGGATCTCAACAATATGCATCGAGGTGAATACCCTTATACAGGTACTAACTATTACTTGTTGGTTGGTTTTGGATTTTTTCAATAGGTATTTTCTATAGTGTATTGGTATATTCTCATTTAAATTATAGGATTTAAGAAAAAATATTAGTTTTCATCTAACTTTTTGATTAGATAGATATCATTATAAAGAGGTAAGGGGTACAATACCATTGTGTGGCTGACTGAAACCTATATGTATAGTTTTTTTTTCTTACTTAATTGTCTGAGACCCATATTTAAAGAGGAAATGAGAAATCTCTTTATAATTTTTTGTATCTCAAAAAAATAATAAATGTTTTCATTGTTATATCATGGATGTAGAAAATTTCCTGAACTACTTTTAATCTTTTTTCTATTTTTCTTTGGGCCATTTTATATAAAGTACAAATAATGGATTTCTATGTGGTAATTAGGTTGGATCTTCCAAGTTCTAGTAAAAATTACTAAATTGGTGTAGTTTATTTGAAAAATACACTATTCAATGACATTTTTAATCATTTTTTTAATAGATTCTGGAGTGATTAGATGAACATCATCATCCAGTAAATCATTGTCTCAACAGGTCCATTCGGTTGTGATTGAATGGATAGAGTACTTCCTCTCAAGCATGTATTTGTTGTCATATACCAATATTTAGGACGTGGGGAGGGATTTTAGAAAATTATTTTGGTTGTTCTTGGATGAGATAATAGGATCTTGAACCATGTAGATAATAGGAAAGGCGATGTCCTTTTATAAGAGAGGGAAAGGGAAAACTTAAAATGTTTTCAAAATATTAAAATATTTTAATAAATTACTCAAGAAAAATGGATCTATAATGACACATGTTTGAATATTAGATTATATAGGGTAAAAATATGACCAGTAAATGGGATTTAGAAAATATTTTAGGTCATTTTAACCATTATATTTTTTGTTTAACTCATTGTTAACCCCTTCTAACCTCTGTCATTGTAATGAAATTTTACCTTGGTTACTGTTCATAATGAACAAAAGTTAAGTTTAACCTATTATATAATATTAATTATTACAATTCCAAATATGGAACCCATTTTATAAAATTAAATATTTATAAGTGGAATAAGTTCGTTATAAAATAGACCCACAAAACCTAAATAGTTTCATTAAAATTCATTTTTATGTATAAAAATGTTTTAATGCCAAAATTAAACATAATTTTTAACAAAATGAAATTAATTTGATTATTTTTAATAAAATAGAACTAATTAAATTTTAAAATAAATTCATTAAAAAATTGGACTTTGTAAATACATGAAAATAAAAGACAATTTTCCTTAAAAATCTGTAATTTCTATTGTTCACTAAAAAACAATTTTTTTAGAAGTCCTAAAAACTCACCCTAAGTTAATATTGAAATGATTATTTAAAATTATATTCATTTTATAAAATAAAATTTCTAAAAATGGAATATATTAAATTTAATGTCTTCTCAAAAATAGGAAAAAAACTATTTTTGAAGAAAACATATTTTTGAAGCATAAAATGACTTCACTAAAAATTGAGTACTTATTTAATATAAATTAATCAATAAATTTTAATTATATATATCCTTTATAAATATTTTTTATATGTTTTTATTCTTATTCATACAACTAATTTAATTTCTAGGTAATAACGTTCACAATTAAATAATAATATTCAATAGTATATCCCGGTTTATTTAAACATGGTTTGTAGAGAAATATATCAATGAAATTAAATTTATTTAAAGAGAAATTTATCATAAAATATTGGGGTGTTAAATTATACCCCCTTATAATAATTTCACCCTCAAAATTTCATCACTTTGATACAAATAACTAAGGATACTTCTACCTCATCACATTTTCAGGTTCCCACGTTGCTTCCTCAAATTAATGGTTTCACCATAAAACTTTTACCAGATTAGTGGTATTATTTCACAATACTTTATCTCTTAGATCCATAATCTCAACTATTTGTTACTCATAAGATATATCATGCTCCAGTGGGATGAAATATGATTTTAGTATATCTAAAGCATCAATTATTTACTTCCTTAGGAAAGATAAATAGAACACATTGTGAACTTGATAGAGATTTGATAGAAGCACCAAATGATAAGAAACTATCCTGATCCGATCAAGAATATAAAATGAGAATATATTTCTATGACTTGAGTTTTCCATATTTCTAAACCTCTTAACCGTATTCCTTGAATAAATTCTTATTAATACCTTCTCAAGAACTTTGAATTCCAAATTTCTTTGACGATTATCCATATAACTCTTTTATCGAATCTGAGCTTATTTGATGTGCTTCTAAAAATATATAACCTTATCTATCATTTTCTCATATAATTATAATCCCACTATATTTTTTTCTTTAACTCCATCTAAGAACACTATATTTTTTCACTTCCTACTATTTAGGCCCTCACAAAGAGCCATATGAATTCTTGTGTAAAATATATTATGTTAAGAAAACTCTAGTATAGAAATGTGTTGATCTCAACCACCATTGAACTTCATAGAAAATTCTATTAACATGTATTATAGGGTTTGAATGGTCCTATAATATTGACCATCTATCTAAGGATGATAATTAGTACTAAATTTCAGCTCCATATTCAAATCATGTTAAAGACTTCTCCTGAACTTAGAGGAAAACCCTAGATCCCAATTATATATAATAGAAAGTATTACTCCATGAAATATTATGACATCCTTAATGTATTCCCTATAAATCCATTCAAGAGATAAATATTGTCTAATGGAAATAAAATTCACATATTTTATATGGTGGTTGAATAAAACCAAAATGGCATTATTCCCTTTAGTTTTTTTTTGGGAGTTTGACAACAAAATGCATGGTAATGTATTCTCATTTCCATTCTATTATGATAAATGTTTACAACATTCACTTGGACTTCTATCTCTCAACCTTAACTTATTTACATACCATTCATTGAGATAATTACTCTATAATATGTATTTTCATGTTATCCCACCAGATATATTCTTTTATATCTCTATGTATCTTCATACTTCCTAGATTAATATAGAATTATAAACTATGAGCTTTATCTAATTGATCCTACATCATGTCTGGTATTTATGCAACACCTACTCAATTACTGAACCTTACCATTCTATCATGATCATGGTTGAACTTAGAAACATTCCTAGCCTTGTTTTGTAGTTATGAATCTTCCCTCTCTTCCTATTTAATCCTCATACGGATGGATTCTTAAAAATTCATCTGATAAAGAAACAATATGTCCATTTTACTCAGAATTTCAAGATCAATATTTTTCAAATACATTAATATTGGATCTATTTAAATTCTAATCATAGATAAACTAGATTTTTCTTTCTATCTCTGATCATCTAACAGCATTTTCACCTTCCTAAGTTGGTAATGTATTGAGTATTCATAATAATTAATCAATTCTAAATATCTCTTTTGGAACATATTTATCTATTTTTGTGTGAATGTATACCTTAAGATTTTATAATTAGTGAATATATCACATATTTCACCATAAATATAATTCCAACATATTTTCAGTTCAAAAAATACTATTTAAAACTCAAAACCATGAGTATAGTAAAAAATTTCAAGAATTTTCAATTAGCCTGAGGCATAAACTATCAAAAACCCATTCTGCATGATGACACATCCTAGTCCCTTCTTCTAAACATCACTATAGATCAAAAACCTTATCCATTATAGGGTAGTGTAAGAATAGGTGTTATAAACAACATTTTATTTAGATCCTTTAAATTATACTCACATTCATTTAGCTATAATAACTTGGATCCCTTCTGTGTCAACTTGGTTAGCAGATTTGATATCCATGATAAATTTATCACAAAGCTTCATTGGTATCCTTATAACCTATGAAAACTATGGATCTCAGTGACCAAGGTTGGTCAGACCCATTATTCAATAACTTGAATATTTAAAGGATTTGTCGATATATCCTCAATTTAAACTATATGACCTAATAATGATACTTTCTATAGCCAAAACTCACACTTGGTAAATTTGGAATATA
The DNA here is from genome assembly GCA_963277665.1 of Viscum album. Lineage (NCBI taxonomy): Eukaryota > Viridiplantae > Streptophyta > Magnoliopsida > Santalales > Viscaceae > Viscum > Viscum album. Next base: position 137,767,167 of record OY728147.1, on the reverse strand, counting down.
GTTTCTCCTTCCTCGGGGTCTTTAGAACAATCCTCAAATGTTTTTCATTGTCTTCCTTATACTTCAAATAAATAATAATATCATCTATAAATACCACTAAAAAATGATCAATGTAATCTCTAAATATTCTATTAATTAAATCCATGAATATATAAGGATCATTGGTAAGTCCAAATGTAACTACTATTAATCCATAATGATCATACCTCATACAGAAGGATGTATTGGGTATATCATTCTTCTTGACCTTTGGTTGATGACATTAATATTTAAGATTAATCTTGGAAAAATATTAATCCCCTAGTAATTGATCAAAAATATCATTTATACATGGTATAGGATACTTTTTCTTAATAGTGATATTTTTAAGTTCTCAATAATCAATGAAAAGATGCATTAATCCATCTTTCTTCTTAACAAAAAGAACATGTTCACATCTTGGTGAAGTGATAAGATAAATGAATCCATTATAAATATTCTCCTAAATCTGTAACATAATTGAGGCCATTTTATAGGGAGTCTTTGAAATAAGTATATCACAAATTTTAAGTTATATTGAAAAATCCACTTCATGATTCAAGGGGAATACTAAGAAAACCCTTAGGAAATATATCATCATATTCATGAACAATGAGAAAAATTTTAATATTTTTTTTCTCTATCAACTATTTTAGATAAATATACCTCATGAATAGGTATTAAAACACATATTATGGAAGTAATCTCTATTAAGAGTTCAGGTTCATCCTCACACTAATCAATGATCAAAAGTTGATTCAGAATATCAAATGTAACTTCCCTTTCTAAATAGTTGATATGGGATCTATATTTAAAGAGTCAATACAAGACCAAAATCACATAAAATTTCATTAAATAAAGAATAATAATATTTTCCTAGGGTATATTTTTACACACTTTAACTTGACATATCCAACTCTCGAGTGGAGGATAAGTGTGCATTAACCACCACGATCCACCTCAAAAATTAACATATCATAGGTCATTCCTTGGTTTGGGAGTTTCCACTTGGATTTGGGGAATTTTATAGGATAATTCCCAAGTTACCCACACATAATACATTAAAAAATTAGTCTTAACTCTTGATTAACATCATTTCCCTCCACTAAACTATTCAGTTTTCCTTATAAATTAATTAATTTATTCCCTAATTTTACACACATAAAACATATTCCTATTCCTTTGAGACATTTCCTTGGGTTCTTCTCCCAACATTATTGATATGAATGAAATTTAATCTTCCTTCCTCTATGGTATTCATCAACTGAAATCCAATAAAACTACATTTTTTTCTTATTACGAATGTCAAGAAACTCAACCAAGGTGAGGTTGTTAATTATATTTTGAGATATATGGTTAGCAATTACAATGATATTTTTCATTCTAACTCCTATTTAATTTGGTTTCTCATGAGGATGATCATTATAGTGTTCATCATATTCAGTGTTAACATGATTCCTCCCTATTCTAGCCATTTACTAAAATAAAAAACATAGTATAAGAATCAATCTATAATAATCAAAGTGAGAAATAATATATTTATGGAAATAATTATTGAGATGTCATAAATTATGATACATTCTTATCAAATAATGATACTTTAGGTTTAACCTAGGTTATCCATTTTCATCATCTATTCATATAACTTTTAATGGATCGTAAATATAATTGTGAATTAACCAAATAATATGCCCAAGAGTGTTCATCCATGTGTCTAGTCTTAGGCCCACTCATCATGAGCAGATAATGATCGATTTAATATCCAATCCACCCAATTTTGAGTTTATACCCCTAGGTACATATGTTCCATAATCACAACTAATTTCTAGTATCCATCCATGGATTTATTTTCTAATAAAACAAACAATCTCTACTTGACCAAAACCATAGCATGTTATCCTATATTTATACTTATCTTCATGGTTTTCACTGATGTTTTCTAATCTTAATATCCATAAATAACTAATCCATACTATGATACCTACTAAGGTGACCTGATATTTTAATATATAAATATTTCATCATTAAAGATGAATATTCAATATATTTTATAATATTACATGCCCGAGGATCATAAAACTTTAGTGTATTTGGAAACTCCAAACATAAGAATCATATTTTATGAAATATGTTCAAAATATCACACAAATGTCTTCTCACATAGTACAATTTTTATACATACCCTACTTAAAACATTTTTTCAAAACCTGGAGAAAGAAGACATAATAAAGGGTGAGCTCAAATGCTCAATAAGTGTAAACATGGGTGATATCAATCAATGATCATAAGTAATAATAGGTGTATAAGAACATGATCATAACATAAGAAATTCATACCCAATCAATTCATATATAATTAATCATGAGCCATAGCATAATTAATTTTCATATAAGAGTGAATAATCGTTAATAATAAATCATGATCCATGACAGTATATCATAAACATTGTAATGTGAAAAAACATAAGCTTGTAACATTGTGAACATGAATAAATATTAATAGTTTCACTCATTAAGTTAAGGATATGAAATCAGGTCTTCACATAAACTTATGTACATGAAAACAATCCCAAGAATTAACCTATGGACATGAAATCAGGTCTACACATTAACTTAGGGACATAAAACTAGGCCCACACATAATGTTGGGAACACAAAATCAGGTTCACTCATAACATAGTTATCCCACGAGTTATCCATCTTTACCTAATGTATTGGAGGGATATAAAATACTCACCCATAACAAAACTTTAAACTATAAATGTTCTAAAATATCATAAAAACATTTAACATTTCATAATAGTACAACAAATGGAAAATAAATAGGGTTCATAAATATTCTATCATAACTTTGTTAACCCATAGAAAAGTACCGGGTTTCATAGAGTCATCCATAAAACTTCATCATCACAAAACATAAATGGAAAATAAATGGATGGAATCATTGGATCATATCCTCATTAAATCATAATTAACATCAAATTAAGTTATCATAGATTAAAAATTACTTTATAAGATCACTAAAATATTTATTGGGGAAAATACCCTTTTTATTTTGAAATCACTAATTTAAAATCAAAATATTTCAAAAATATTAAGGTAAAAATTTTCTTATAAAATAAACATATAATATTTTAAATAAATCTTCAAATTAAATAATATTCATTATGGTAGGAAAATTCATTCATGTGGTATACGTTAAAATAAATATTTCATTCACACCTTTGGTAAAAAGTATCTCATTTTGAAAAAAAAGATTATTTTTAAACCTTTTTCTAGAAAGTAAAAATTGATAAAAATAACTTTGATCAATAATTTTGAAATAGTGAAAACATTATTGGAATTATTTTATATGAAATATGTATATTGAAGAAAAATATTACTGACCAAAGAGTAAATAAAGTCGATTTTTCTTAAAAATATTTTTCATAGTTATTTTAAGTACTAAAGAGGGAAAAATAGTAAAATTACTTGAAAATTTAATGAATATCTATAGGATAAGAAAATATATGGGTTTTAAAGAAAAATATCTTTATCATTTATCTCAATGTAATTTTATCATAGACAATCCTAAAAATAAATAAGATTGTAAAATAAACTCTTACCATTTTTATAATCTCCAAATAAAAACATCGTGAAAGATAGAATCATAGATGGATTTTTAAATACCCATAATTTTCATGATAATAATAAAAAAACATTCATGGGTATTATATACACTACACAAAATACACAGGTTGTGAATATGGAATATGTCTCAATGAAATTAAAGTGAGATAGAGAACCCTTACCACAAGTCTAATCATGCTTCGTATACATTAAAACCTCTTTATAATAAATATATATTTATTATAAATATATTAAATAACTATATTAATATATTTCATACCATATATGATTTTCTTATAACATCTTATGACCTATTTATTAACAATTCTTTATCTGTTTCGGGTGATAATTGTTTCGTTTTTCATGCATGTTTTGATTCGACAGTTCTAATCCTTGTACTTTGATCAGGGTTATATCAAATATAGAATGTTAATAATGTCATAAGTATCATATTTAATCATTATATACACTTTTATTGCTATTAATATAAAATTTTGATGAAAAATTAATTACATTACTTCATGGAGATGATAATTCGTACGTACAAACAAGTGATGTATCCACTTTTTGATGGGTGGAACTAAAGAAAGTAAAATAGTAATTCAACATTAACAAACCATTATTATATCAAAAATATCATATATATTCATTAAAACTATCCTTATTAATATTTATATAAATTATAAATGGAAAATGAATCACATCACTTCATTGAGGTGGTAGTCCACACGTACACACGAGAGACATTAACGTTCCACAACGAATGTTAAGGTAAGAAGGTAGATATGATATTATTATAAAAAAAGAATACTTATTTCATAAATATAATATATAAACATTAAATACATAATAATAACCAAACATTAGATATTTTTATGTAAAATGAATCATATAACTATGTGGTGGTGGTGGTCCACATGCATGCACGAGCGATATTTCATTTCCCACTTGATGTAAAAGAAGATGAATAAAGGTAGTGTCATTAACATAATAACATATAATTATACGGGATATAATAATGTAACTATATCATTATGATTATTATATAATTGAACTAGGTATAATAAAAAATAAAAAATAAAACACTCAACTAAGATCTATATCTATTTTTCTGACAACCTCCTTAGGTTTTTACTTAAAGCCTCTTTAGGGTGGTATTATAATCAGAATGAGACCTCTATGACATGATTAGGGATGTTAGTAAATTATTTGGGTAGGTATTGTTCAATAAAATATATTCTTTATGTGTGTATAAGAGAGGTAAGGTCGCATCCTTTTATAAAGAAGTGAGGGGACTCACTTAAAAATTTTCAAAATATTAACATATATTAACATATTACTTAATAAAAATGACACCAAAATGACTCATATTAGAATAATAGATGAAATATCATCTAAATATGACCATTAAATGGTATTTATACAAGATTTTAGTTTATTTTAACCCTTAACTATTCATTTTACCAATTGTTAACTTCTTTTAACTTTTTCCGTAGTAATGAATTTTTACCTCAATTATTATTTATAATGATAAAAAATTAAGTTCAAATTATTATATAATATAAATTATGATGATTCAAAAAATATAATTAATTTTATAAAATTAAATCTCTATAATTTTTTGGAATTTATTTTAAAAAACCCCATAAAAGGTGATAAGAAATGGTTTTCCAAAAATTTCATTTTTAAGAAAAAAAATGTTTTTATACCAGAAGTAACCATAATATCAATTAAAATAAAATTAATTTTATTATTTTAATAAAAATCAACTAATTAAATTTAAAAATAAATTTAAAATAAAATTTTAATTTTTATATATGTGAAAATAATATACGATTTTCATTAAAATTTGGTATTCTCTAATATTCACCCGAAAATCAACTTTTTTGGAAAAATACCAAAAATTAATCCTAAGATAATATTGAAATGATGATTTAAAAAATGATGTTAATTTACTCAAATAAAATTTATAAAAAAATTATAAAATAATATTAATATTCATGCAGAAAATCCAACAAAAACTATTTTTTAAAGAAAACATATTTTCGAAGCATAAAATGACTACTTAAAATCGAGTAATTATTTAATATGAATTAATTAATAAATTTATATCATATAAAAACTTTGTAAATATTTTTATAATTTTCTTATTCTTATTTATAAATCTAATTTAATATCTACGTTATAATGATTTAATAGTATTTCATGGTTCATTTAAACTCGGTGTGTAAAACAAGATATCAAAGAAATTATATTTATTTAAAGAGAAATATATCATAAATTTTTAGGGTGTTTCACTTGGGATTTAGGAGGTGTCCTTATTGTTATATTTTGTGATGGAAATATTTGACCTCAGAGGACTAGGTAAATACTTCAGATGAAGGAATTTCGAGTTGTGGTTTCTCTTTTCTGCAACACCACATGTTCCAGAGTTGCCCAAACAAGTTTTGTAAAATTTAAAATTATTGTTTGAGATGCACCATAGATATGGGACCATGTTATATTATTACCTAAAGGCATCCATACAGGTTCTTTGAACGGACCATCATGATTGAGTTTCTTTATGGGACCTGACATTCCCTTGCAGTATATCTTGTTGACAATCGGGGAGTTGTTTAGTGGAGATTAGGTGTTTTGGAGAAATTAGATTTGGAATATACATCGATCCTCTACCATAAGCACTACCTTTATCTAGGTATTATTAGGAACCTAATTTTTATAGTTAGATATGTTAGATAATACATGTGATGGGTGGTTAAGGTTGAGAATTGGTGGGTATAATTAAGGGTATGATTCATGTCTGTTCTTCATAGACCCATGTATTAATCAATACTAGAATGAGCTAATCATATTTCACTATATGTTCAAGTGTTATAGATTCCATTGGAACCTCTAGCTAGTCCTTTGTTGGCTGTAGAGTTTCCTCTGATGGCGAATTTCATTCACTCACCCCTTTTGGTGAAGTGATCGTAGCCCTGTTGGAGAAAAAGGTTTTTCATATAATTCCTAATGCTATAGAATATGTGTAGTTGTACCTACCTCACTAAGGATTTGTTATCATGTTATAGTTTCTTGAGTTTATTGTTGATTGGTTTGCTGAAATGGGTCCTTTCTTTAGTACTAAGATAGATCCCTTATGGTGTGGCGAGCAGGGCCAACCCATTAGTAGTTAAGATCAAATACATAGATAGTGGATATATAGTGACCTAAAAAATTTCATACATACATATTACATCTAAATATATAAATATTCTTTACATAACATAATGATCCAAAAAAATTTGTATTGTTCAAGTATCTTTGGAAACTTGGAAACATAAACAACTTATTCATAATAGTTCTACACCATCTCCCACCTAGATATTTATAACTATCACCCTTATTATAAATGTCGTATATAAAACTGTTCTTCATAATTTGGGAAAAGAAACATGAGAAAGGGTGAGATCTGATGCTTAGTAAGGGTAAACAAAGGATATATCAATGATCATATAAGAATAACATGAGGAAAATGGTATTATAACATGATACTAACATTCGAAAACCAAAAATTTTATATCATAGATCATAATCTTGAGTAATGTAATAAATCTTGGTAGTTTATAAGACTTAAATTATAAAGGAATCAAAGAACATAATCCATGAGAGCATAATATAGGCCTAGCACGTGGAATTGTGGCATAAAAATAAGTATAGAAAATCATTCCCTTATTACTTAATGCTATTTTCCAAGACTATCATGGTATAATGGGTTTGCTCCCCAAACCATTTTAGTAGTCAAGGTTCACTCCCAAGACTATCATAGTTCAAAAAGTCCCATTCTGAACTGGTTTCTCTCACCATTCCAGCCCTGTTTATCTCATGAGATATCAATCTTCACCTAATGTATTGGATAGAGATATAGGTCCCACACTTCACATAATTAAAATAATACATATGTGTGCCACAAGTTGAAAAACTATTCATCATATTAGAAACCATAAAAAGAAATGGTGGTCGTAAACATTTCATCATAGAATAACTCATAGAAACAGAATAGGTTTCCTAAACATCATTCTATAATAAACATAAATCATCTAGAGAAACAAATAAGGATGGTATCCTTGGATCATATTCCCAGTAAATCATAAGTGATGTCAAAGGTTTTTGTCATTAATTAATAGTAATTACATTAAAAGATCATCAAAATATTCTTGAAGAAAATATCCTTTCCATTTTGAAATCACTTATTTAAAATATAGAAACTTCAAAAATATCAAACAAAATATTTTCTCTGAAAATGATATTGTAAACTTATAATGTAATATTTAAAGAATTGAGTTTTAATGAAGGCAAGAAATTCTCTTCATGCTATATAAGTTAAAACACAATATTTTTATATTTTTGTTGGAAAATTCATAAAGTACCTTATTTAGAAAATGTTAAGAAGATTCATTTCAAAACATTTTTTAAAAATAAAAACATGGGTAAAAATGAATTTTGAAAAATCATAGGAGAAAACTAAAAACCATCTTTAAAAAAATTAGACAACAAGGATATGGAAGAAAAAGGTTTTTTGAATGAAAAGAAAAATAAACTGGATTTTTTTAAAAAAAAATATATTCTTCGTCTCTTGAGTGAATAAGGAGAGGAAAATGAAGAAAAATGTATTTTAAAGAAATTTTCATGACCCAACCCATGACATGGCTCGAGCCGCAACTACCCTAAGCATGCCTCTATAGGCAAGGGGCTGGAAACCAACGCTAAAGGCATAATTAACTCTGGGAGGCCTTTTCCTGAGTACCGTTATGAACACACACATCCATCTTAATGAAAAAATACATAGATAAAGAGTAAAATATGCAACACTGCTATAAAGTAAACTAAGTATACATGAACCTCTATAAAGTATAAAAGTATGGTAGTGTAACTAAAAAATCAAGGGGGGAAATAAATTACCGACCATAAATATGTTTCAACCCAAAAAATTGGAAAATTAAATAGATGAAAGAGATCTCATCTCCTGAATCTCAAGATATGACCATCGTACGTGGTCCAAGAACCCAATATCCCTAAGCTCCTCTTAGGTCATCGTTGTAAAGCCAGGACCCCTCTAGACTGGAGTCGGTGCATTACTAAGTACATTGGAATGGTTATAAGGAATTAAAATCATGAAGTAATGATCAGTTTAGTAGTCTTGAAGAAACTAGATACATAGATATAATTCAAATTACATTAGAAAAGGTTACAAAATACGATACATAACAAAAACTAAAGACTGCATCCACAATAACTCAATAAATGATCTCCTCTTCATCGCCTGTTGAAAGTAAACAATAAAAGGGGTGAGATCAAACACTCAGTAAGGGTTACAAATGGCAGAATCATGAATCAATAATAATTTAATTGTAACAAATTTGACATAATCAAAATGGCATGGTGAATAAATGAAAAACTCACGCCATTAATAAACCGAGAATGAAACAACATCCATAGATTTTGTCATAGTGAAAACCTCATGGATATTAATAACTAATAATTAATAAATAGAATTCTTATCAATTGGATGTCATGTATCTGGCACATGATACCATAATACCATAAAAATGGTTTAGTTCTATGGGTAGAAACCCGTCTGATTTTTGGAAACAAACTCGAAGGGTTTGTCGCCAACTGATTTGTCTCATGAGACCTGCCGATGCATCGAGGGGTTGTAGATGTCCCCACCCACCTATGCATCCAAAGAATTATTTATACATAGATTCAACACAAGAGAAACATGAATTTACATTCTCTGTTTAGAATAGAGGATACAGATTCATCAATATTTCCACAGTCAAAACAACATTCAAAATAAATACCATAAGTAAAATGGTATACGGCATAGAAAATAATCATATCCATGATATGAGAATTTGGATATCTAAATGTAATATAATTTCAAAAGAAAATTTATCTAAAATGGTCATTAGGTACACCACATGAGAAAAAGTAGTTTCACAATACTAAGCAAGTCACAATGAAGTGGAAATTGAGACAAAGCCGGTTACCACGTTGTAATTAATTGAGTCGTATCACCAAAAGTTAATAACCACCGAATGAATCCCAGAATACCATGAATATAAAGAGAATAATGATAATATATATCAAATGGTAGTAAAACTATACCACATATAAGAAATAAGAGGCAAATAATGGAAATCCCGCAGAATTGAAATTGAGATGAGAAAACCCTTACAAACATTTCGGCATGGTAACGAGTGTTCTTGCGAGGGATTAATGATATGTAAAGGGGTATCCCATTATTTATATGTCATAAGGGAATTATGGGGGATTTGTGAAAACATACCCCATCATTAGTCATTAAAAATAAAATAGCACAATAAAGGGGAGATTCTTGAACAAAAGTGAGAGAGAGGATCCCTTACCTTTTTCTTGAAGGTGTTCTTGATTGTTCTTAACAACCTGAATAATAAAATTTAGCTTCATTAATTAATAATTACAGAACCTAATAACCATGTAATTGATATTTTATGACCTTAATAGGTTCATTAATGTCCTTTTTATGGTTTAAGAGATTTAATTTTATTGTTTTGGTAGCATTTTCTTCATTGGTTTTCATGATCCATTTACTTGTATTCATGAATGGAAGTTTTTTGGAAATATGGTTAAAAATATAGAATTGTTATTATAAATTATTAGTGATATTAAAGAGATATAAATGATCATATAATGATTATGTTTATATAACATGATGATGAATCATTCGATGAGTTAAAAATAAACGCTTGGATTTGGCTTGGCGGTTTTGTGCACAGTAAATTTGTTTTGTATTATTATTCCATATTATGAATTTTTAAGGATTAAAGAACATTAATCAATATAAAATAAATATATTATGACCTGGTTCAACCATTGAAAAGGTTTCATGACCATTATTGAAGATATTAATGCAAATGGAAAACCCGTCTTCCTTGAGTGTGATAAATTAACACATCTCGGACGGTGTTTGCATTTATTGTATAAAAGGAGGGGAAAAGAGATATAATGATGAAATATTCCATTAGAATAATTAAAATCCAGTACATTTAAGGTAATATAATTATCATGGTATTTGGATGATGGTAGGTGATAAGGGAGAACAAAATAATCAAACTTTCTAAAAGAAATTGAAAGAAAAAGAAGAAATTTTCACCTCTTGAGTACTCCTCCTTGAGAATCTCCTTAAGGCCATTGTTTTTGGCCTTTTGGTGAGACCATCAGGTCTTGGACGTGGGGAGAGGTATTGGGAAGAGTATTTGTCAGAATTTAGGCATGTCTTGAAGCTTAAGTGGTGTGGGAGGAAGAGGGGGTGAGCGGTGGTTTATATAGTAGAGGGGAGAGGGGATTTCTCTATATTATAATCATTAATTTATTATTTCTCCACAAGACAAGGAATAGTGAGTCTTTAATGACTAAGAATAGTAATATATTCATGTGAGTTTGATATTTGTGTTCTTACATCCCTCATGATTCTAGGAATATTTAATTTAAATTATAATGTATTTATACGGTAAATTAATTTATTTTATTATTCATCAAAAATTCAAGTATTTCAGAAAAATCCCAAAAATTTACCCAAACCATTTTTAGAAGTGTAGAATCCAAAAATGAAGTCCATTTTCTGAAAATAATTTTCTAAATAATATTAATTAAATATTTAATTAAAATCATTATTTAACTGAAAAATATAAACACTTAAAATATTCATCTTTATTTTAAAGGTGCCTAAATTTATTTATACATTCATGGGTATGGATACCATTCATAAGATTTATATTACTATTCATAAGGGTAAGTTAATATTAATAAGGGTAGGTTAATATTCATAAGGGTAGGTTTCAATTCACTGAAAATTAAGTTAATTCTATCAAACTCTAAATATCATCCTGAACACAACCGTGTATGTCATATTTTTAAAATTTTAATCACAAAGCTAGAAAATGTAATTTTAATGGATAGGTTTTGGATATATCCTATAAGTAACCATGTTTTGTTCTACATAGGTTCAGTGATTCATGAAATATAATCTATCTAATGAATACAATGTCTTTAAGAGAACCATACCATAAAATTTTTGGGGGGCTACATTATTCCCTACTTTGGGAATTTCATCCTCAAAATTTTATGTATAAATTCCACCAAAAAGATGTGGGTGGTTATTCTTCATAACATCCTCAGGTTCTCATATTACTTCCTCCATATTCTGGTTCCTCCAAGGAACCTTTACTAGGCGAGTTGTCTGATTTCTCAATACCTTCTCCCTTATGTCAATAATCCCAATAGGCTTTTCACAGTATGAAAAATCAGGATCTAGTTCTATTTATTAATAGTTGAGTACATAAATTTGGTTTGGCATGTATTTCTTCAACAATGACATGTGGAAAATATCATGAACTTTGGAGAGACTTGGAGGCATTGCTAAACGATAAGCTACAGCTCTGATTCTTTCCAAAATTTCAAATGTTCTGATGTACCTGGGGCTCAATTTCCCTTTCTTACCGAACCTTAAGACACCCTTCCATAGAGATACTTTCAGAAAGACATGATCTCTCACATGTAATTCCAAATCCTTTCTTCGGTTTTTAGCATTACTCTTCTGCCTACTTTGAGCTGTTTTAATATGGGCTTGGATTGTCATCACCTTTGTCTTGGTCTCTTCAATAAGTTCCGGGCCAATAAGTTTTCTCTCACCAACTTCGTCCCAACAATTTGGAGATTGATATCTCTTTCCATATAACACTTCATATGGAGCCATTTGAATACAAGAATAGAAACTATTATTGTAGGAAAATTCCACCAAAGGAAAGCATTGATCCCACATACCTTGGAAGTGTCACGAACCAACCCGGGTCGACCCTGAACCGGTCACCCGAGCCGGTCCGCGACATGGCCCGAGAGGCGTTCCCGATCCTCCCGGGCTGGCGACAAGCGCCAGGGCATCGACAGAGGCTATGGGAACGATTTCGCCCAAAATAAATAAATAAGACAAAGAAAATAATACAGAGCAGCGCAGAAAAGGTAAACCAAATAAAGTGACTAAACAAAAACAAACAGAAAACAAACTAACCAAACACGACGTCCGAACAACTCCGTGCGACCTCGCGGGTCGCTCTCCGACTCAACGATCAAGCGTCGCCCTAGGCGAGCGCATTCATGCTATAGCCTGCACAAACACTAAAAACAGAAAAGAACTATAGGCGTGAGTATTAAAACTCAGTAGGCTAGCCCGATATCTATTCTCAATGCACTACCTTTAAAATAAAAGAAACATCATTTCAAGTTTGAACTACAATCTATAAAAGTATGTTTTTAATAATATTCTACTTAAAAACAAAGTACGAACCATTACCCTTAGCCATTTTCCAAATTCGTGTTCATTTCATTAGTGCCAATGACATTTCAGGAAAAGGGGAAAGTGATGTTTAAATTTTCAAATTTGAACAAAGGGGGTTAAACACTTTTATTTGAAAACAATTTTTAGAAACCTAATCAAAAGCAATTTACCATTTTCCAAAGGAAACACTACACCAGAATGCACAAAGTAAAACACACAGCAAGGGCAATGTAAGTATACACATGAGCATCATAATTATTACTGCAAGCTACAAAAGCTGGATAGACATGGGTGAACCTAGGAGATCGAGAATAAACCAGAAGACACCAATACATGAGAAATCATCCTTATTGACATGTCACGATGAAATCAAAACGCACAACACGCTCGACCATCCACTCATAGGCAGGTCGAGGGAAAATCCCATAGCAATAAACCCAATATATCCACCTACTATGGGCCACTGGTCAGTACCATAACCTACCAGTGCAGCAATCGTTCTTAGAATATTCTCTCAATATGCCAGATTCCCATGTCTCAAGTGTTTAAGAAAAAGGGGGTGAGCCAACCGATGCCAACCGAGCATCCAATCAGATATATCTATATATAAAGAACAACAGGCATTCCCCGAGCCACTCCATGGGACAACCTCATGCTTTTTTCCACTCAAGTACCCGGGAGCCTCTAAGAGCGGCCTCCCAAACAATCAATCGCAACCAAGGCATGAGAGTCACCCTAAGAGGGTTTTTATAAAAACATTTCCATCGCTTTCCATAAAGTGCCAAACGGGCATTTAATACAGTTCACAATTACTACCAAAACCAGTTTAAAACTATTTGAAGAATCCACAAAACACTACCTCACAGGTTGCCAGTATTTTTATAAACCAAACCAAACCATTTTCTTTTCCAAATAAACTTTAAGAGCCAACCGGGCAATTTCTCAAACGAACCAATGTATTTGTTCACGCTTCAAAAGAAATCATTTCTCATTAAACCAGAACTCTATTTTATATTCCGTGAATTATGTTTAAAAGCCAAACGGGCATTCTTTCATTATTGGGTGTCCGCTCGTCAAAAGGATGTTTCATGTGTCGTGTATAAAATAAACGGCTCCTTTTGACATTAAATAACCATTTAAAAATTAACCATCTTATATTAAAATTTAATTATCGTATATTATCTCATATTTATTACAATTAATAAAATGTTGATTTTGAACAATTAGGGTGCGCAAACAGCATGAAATAATATAACTTAAATTTTAAAAGCAGTGCAAAGGGGACCTACCTCAAGATCAAAGCACGACGACAAAACAACTTTGGAACCAAGGCGCGATGACACAACGCGTGTCCGAAGCCACGTGATAAAGTCCGACACTCTGCATAATCAAAACCAAGGACTCAGAAACATCCAAAACTTACCAGAGCATTCGAAACCAAGCGGCGGGAAGAAGCGCTCACCTTGAAACTAAAGCGCGGCGTCGACGGAACCTCGGAAACAAGGCGCGGCGGTGACGCTCACTTGGAAACGCCCTGCGCGGGTCCTAAAAGTCCTAAGCCAACAAATAAAAACCCACGATCAATAAGAGTACGATGATAATAATAAAAATAAAGATAATAATAATAATAATAATACTAAAAATAATAATAAGATTTGTAATAATAATAATAACAAAATAATAATAATAATAATATGAAAAACAATAATAATAATAACAGGACAATAATATGAACATTAATAATAATAATAATAATAATAATAATAATAAAATTAATAGTAATAATATTAATAATAATAATGATAATAATAATAATAATAGTAATAGAATTAATACTAACAATAATAATAATAATGATAAAATTAATAATAATAATAATAATGAAAATAATAATGATAGTAATAATAATAATAGTAATAAAATTAATAATAATAATAATAAAATTAATAATAATAATAATAATAATATTAGCAATACTAACATTAATAATAATAATGATAAAAAAAGGTTATTAACATATTAAATAAAATAAAATAGCAAATTAAATAAAAAAAACGGACCTGCGGCGGAGCAGAAGAAGGAGAAAGAAAAGAAGAAGAAGAAGAGAAGAAGAAGAGGAAGAAGGAGAGAAGAAGAAGAAGAAGAAGGAGAGAAGAAGAAGAAGAAGGAAAGGAGAAGAAGAGAAGAAAAGGAGGAAGAAGAGGAAGAAGGAGGGGGAAGCGGGAGCAGGAGTCGCAGCCGGAGGGAGTGCCACCGGAGGAGCCGAGAGGGAGAGCCGCTGGAGGTGCAGCAGCGTGAAAAAAAGAAAAACTAGAAAAAGAAGAGAGAAGCAGGGGAAGAGAGCTGAGCGGGCTGCTACATGCGGGAGGAGGAGAGGTCTGGTCGGAGGCGCGGCGGAAGCTTGCCGGGCGCCAGAAGAAGGCCGGCAGGGGGCTCGCGCGGGCTGGCTGGGTGCGTGGGTGCTGTGTCGCGCCGGGCCGAGGGGATGCTGCAACGAGGGAGGACACCGAGTAGGGGGGGTGGCCGCGGTGGGTGCAGTGAAGCGGGACGAGGGCTGGGCAGAGCCGGGGAGCCGGACGGGGTGCGGCGAAGCGGCGCCGGAGGGAGCACTGCTGGAGGAGGAGCGGAGGAGAAGGGAACCCGCGGGAGGGAGAGAAGAGAGAATAGAGGAGGGGGGTGGCGGCGGCTCCAGCGGGGAGAAAGAAAGAAGAAAAAAAATATAAAGGGGGTTGGCCGGCTAGGGTTAGAAGAAAAATAAAATAAAATAAAAAGAAAAATAAAATTAAATAAAACAAATCATGATCATAATAATAATAAATTACAATAATAATAATAACAATAATAAATATTAATATCAAATCATACTTAATAACGGTTAGACTATTTCTACAACATTAAAAATTTCAGTAATTATTTATTTATAACTAAGCGATAAAAATAATAATGATAATGATAATCAAATGATAAAAATATTCATTTCGTCTTAAAAAATAAAAATAATTATTAACTTGTAATAATAGATGTGCGCGTTAAATAAAAAGACTATATAAAAAAAAATTCGAAGACAACGGGACGCGCAAACACACCGGGCAGGGACGCGCGGGGCTTCCAGAACAGGCTCCGCTCACGTGCCCGACGACGTCGTGTCAAAAAGCGCACATTTTAACAAAACTCAAAAACCTGGTCCGATTCTGAACACGAACCGCAGCAATAAAATTTAAAGTCAAAGAAGTCATAAAATAAAATAAACGCGCATGCCGGGGTGTGACAATTCTCCCCACCATAACGCTTTCCGCCCCCGGAAAGCCACCACACCAACCAGTCGATCGATCAACACCTAAGGATTTCACAGAACACGATCCAACCTCTTATCTCAAGGATGTCACAACGACTACCAGCGGGACTGAAACTCATTGCCCAAAGTAAATCACCAACAGAGAGAGGCCCGAACGGGCTCCCCACCATAAGAACTCAACTAGAATTCAATAACGATTTAAGAGAAAACCCAAAGAGACTCATGGTGGGTCTCCCCGCCATAAAGAACCGACCAACTAACGACCAAACGGGAAACCAGCTTAGACATGCACGAGACCTTACTCCAGCTAGAAAGAGCACAGCAAGGACCTTTAAACCACTTACTCACGTCCAAAAGGGATAGAAGCTTAAATGGATACTTTGCGCAACTAAAACCCTAACCCCATGGGCGGGGAGGGTGGGCCCAAGGATCAAATCACTAAAACTATGACGTATGACTACACACGACCCATCACTTTGGGATGGACACAAACCAGGCCCGCAACTGATTTACATCAGTGGCCCACGCAAGGTCACTGATCATCAACTTACATCCAATAGGCACAATTCCCGACGTTACACGAGGGATAAGTCCGTCGCGCACTTTGCGACAAGAGGAAAACTACAACGACAAAGAAACCAGAGCAACAACACCAAAACCATCTCACCACGACGATAGAGGCGCGACTTTAACCGGACTCTTTAAAATTTTTCCCCGGGGGTTCCTGACTACGCACCGGCTTCGCTCCGAGACCTTTTGGCTGGAGCTCTGATGGATGAAGCATCTCCTGCCTCGCAGTCAGGTTCTGATAATCCCAACAAGAAACATACATCTTTTGATATGACAGATTGAAGGACAAGATTTTAAAATTAAAACACACCAGCATTGAAAGGCGAAGTTCATCAAAAGACCCACGACATTCCCATACATTTCAAACCTAAAACAACACTCATACAAAGGCCACGATAATAGATCACTTACTCTAAAAGGAAACTTACACCGGAAACTCTGAACAAAGACCCAACAACACATTACTTCTGAGAAATTCCCCTGCGACGCTTTCTTGCAATGCCCCGAAAAAATCGTCGCAAGTGACCCAGACGTCCACACGCCTGGCCGGGCTTCGGAGCGCTTGGGCACGATGACTTCTTGTGACCCCGCTTGCCACACTGATAACACACAATAATCTCTCGCTCCGAAGAGGTTGATGAAAGATCTCGAGGCCTCTTGATTCCATGACCTGATCCATCCACTTCCATTTGCTTACTCATCTCCTTTCCAGAATCTTCACCAGTGCTCATAGGGATCGAAGGAGGGAGAACTACTTCGAGCACTCCTGCCATTGCAGCTTCGACATGAAAGGCTTGTCTCGCCACATCGACAAAAGAAGTCAAGTTGGACTCTGACACCTTCGACTGTAGATCAGGGCGGAGACCCGCCTCGAAGCGTCGAGCCTTCACGGGGTCATTTGTGGCATACTCTGAATCATAAGGTACTAGCTCCACAAAGCGCTGGAAACATTCTGACACGGATCTGTCGCCCTGCTGCAGACAACACATTTCCATCCCCTTTCTCACCCTATCTTCCTCAGAGAAATATTGACGAATGAACGAGGCCTTGAAAAAATCCCAAGTAACCTCTTGACGGGGCTTGTTCCGTGACACTGACTTCCACCACATCCACGGTGAACCTTCAAGCATGAAGGTCGCAAACTTGACCTTCAGCGACTCGGGCAACCCAATGAGGCTAAAGTCCCTTTCAATCTTCCGCATCCACTCCTCTGCCACAGAAATTTCTTCTTGACCATAAAAGAGAGGTGGATCGAGCTTCCGAAACTCAAGCATAAAATCCTTAGGTTGATCAACCGCACTACAATCACTCATCGAAGCTTCAAAGGGATAACCGCTGGACAAGGAAAGGTCAAAAACCCAATCAACGCCAACTCAATGAATGAATACAACCTCAAAATCAAACACTGCATAGGTGACAAGCTCAAAACCTGAGAAAACAAGTTTTCGTAACATCAAAAAATTTCTCTTTGAAAACATCTTTAATTTTGAACAAGCTTGGTGGGTTAAACCTTCGCCATTGGTATTCTTTAGAGCCTCACTCACATGCATGTATCCGTGCCACCCAGGGCATCCATCCACCATACCAGAGATCCATCCACATTTCCAACATACCACAATGCATGTGAGCACTAATCAGAACACCAAGGTCAAAACAGAGCAACTTCATTTTCCAAAAACAATTCATTTATACCACTTCTTTTAAAACAATCTGCAAATTAAACATGTTATTTCAAACAACCATTTTTTTTTCAAAACCAACTTTTCTGATTCAAACCACTTTCAGAAATCAACGGAAACCCAAAACAAATCAAACAGGGGACTAGTGTCAGTGGGTGACTTGACCATATGGTTGGCGGCCATATGCCAAACACGCCACTGACACAGAGAGCCTTCTTGGACCATGCCCCTAGATCCACATGGCTTGCCAGGCCATGCGGCTTAGGACTATTATCCCAACTCCATTTTTCGTACCCCAATCGCAAAACATTTCTATAAAAACCCAAACAAACTAATTAAACCGGACTTCCCATGGAAACCTGAGGATCAGTACGGGCAAGAGTTCGCGACGCTCTTCTCGCACCTACCCCTCAAGTCCCGACAATCCTACTCCATCTACCTTGACATCCCAAATAACAAAGGGCACTCTGAAAAGTGAGGTCTGCTAAGAGAAAACCTCCTCTGATACCATTTTGTCACGAACCAACCTGGGTCGACCCTGAACCGGTCACCCGAGCCGGTCCGCGACATGGCCCGAGAGGCGTTCCCGATCCTCCCGGGCTGGCAACAAGCGCCAGGTCATCGACAGAGGCTATGGGAACGATTTCGCCCAAAATAAATAAATAAGACAAAGAAAATAATACAGAGCAGCGCAGAAAAGGTAAACCAAATAAAGTGACTAAACAAAAACAAACAGAAAACAAACTAACCAAACACGACGTCCGAACAACTCCGTGCGACCTCGCGGGTCGCTCTCCGACTCAATGATCAAGCGTCGCCCTAGGCGAGCGCATTCATGCTATAGCCTGCACAAACACTAAAAACAGAAAAGAACTATAGGCGTGAGTATTAAAACTCAGTAGGCTAGCCCGATATCTATTCTCAATGCACTACCTTTAAAATAAAAGAAACATCATTTCAAGTTTGAACTACAATCTATAAAAGTATGTTTTTAATAATATTCTACTTAAAAACAAAGTACGAACCATTGCCCTTAGCCATTTTCCAAATTCGTGTTCATTTCATTAGTGCCAATGACATTTCAGGAAAAGGGGAAAGTGATGTTTAAATTTTCAAATTTGAACAAAGGGGGTTAAACACTTTTATTTGAAAACAATTTTTAGAAACCTAATCAAAAGCAATTTACCATTTTCCAAAGGAAACAATACACCAGAATGCACAAAGTAAAACACACAGCAAGGGCAATGTAAGTATACACGTGAGCATCATAATCATTACCGCAAGCTACAAAAGCTGAATAGACATGGGTGAACCTAGGAGATCGAGAATAAACCAGAAGACACCAATACATGAGAAATCATCCTTATTGACATGTCACGATGAAATCAAAACGCACAACACGCTCGACCATCCACTCACAGGCAGGTCGAGGGCAAATCCCATAGCAATAAACCCAATATATCCACCTACTATGGGCCACTGGTCAGTACCATAACCTACCAGTGCAGCAATCGTTCTTAGAATATTCTCTCAATATGCCAGATTCCCATGTCTCAAGTGTTTAAGAAAAAGGGGGTGAGCCAACCGATGCCAACCGAGCATCCAATCAGATATATCTATATATAAAGAACAACAGGCATTCCCCGAGCCACTCCATGGGACAACCTCATGCCTTTTTCCACTCAAGTACCCGAGAGCCTCTAAGCGCGGCCTCCCAAACAATCAATCGCAACCAAGGCATGAGAGTCACCCTAAGAGGGTTTTTATAAAAACATTTCCATCGCTTTCCATAAAGTGCCAAACGGGCATTTAATACAGTTCACAATTACTACCAAAACCAGTTTAAAACTATTTGAAGAATCCACAAAACACTACCTCACAGGTTGCCAGTATTTTTATAAACCAAACCAAACCATTTTCTTTTCCAAATAAACTTTAAGAGCCAACCGGGCAATTTCTCAAACGAACCAATGTATTTGTTCACGCTTCAAAAGAAATCATTTCTCATTAAACCAGAACTCTATTTTATATTCCGTGAATTATGTTTAAAAGCCAAACGGTCATTCTTTCATTATTGGGTGTCCGCTCGTCAAAAGGATGTTTCATGTGTCGTGTATAAAATAAACGGCTCCTTTTGACATTAAATAACCATTTAAAAATTAACCATCTTATATTAAAATTTAATTATCGTATATTATCTCATATTTATTACAATTAATAAAATGTTGATTTTGAACAATTAGGGTGCGCAAACAGCATGAAATAATATAACTTAAATTTTAAAAGCAGTGCAAAGGGGACCTACCTCAAGATCAAAGCGCGACGACAAAACAACTTTGGAACCAAGGCGCGATGACACAATGCGTGTCCGAAGCCACGTGATAAAGTCCGACACTCTGCATAATCAAAACCAAGGACTCAGACACATCCAAAACTTACCAGAGCATTCGAAACCAAGCGGCGGGAAGAAGCGATCACCTTGAAACTAAAGCGCGGCGTCGACGGAACCTCGGAAACAAGGCGCGGCGGTGACGCTCACTTGGAAACGCCCTGCGCGGGTCCTAAAAGTCCTAAGCCAACAAATAAAAACCCACGATCAATATGAGTACGATGATAATAATAAAAATAAAGATAATAATAATAATAATAATACTAAAAATAATAATAAGATTTGTAATAATAATAATAACAAAATAATAATAATAATAATATGAAAAACAATAATAATAATAACAGGACAATAATATGAACATTAATAATAATAATAATAATAATAATAAAATTAATAGTAATAATATTAATAATAATAATGATAATAATAATAATAATAGTAATAGAATTAATAATAACAATAATAATAATAATGATAAAATTAATAATAATAATAATAATGAAAATAATAATGATAGTAATAATAATAATAGTAATAAAATTAATAATAATAATAATAAAATTAATAATAATAATAATAATAATATTAGCAATACTAACATTAATAATAATAATGATAAAAAAAGGTTATTAACATATTAAATAAAATAAAATAGCAAATTAAATAAAAAAAACGGACCTGCGGCGGAGTAGAAGAAGGAGAAAGAAAAGAAGAAGAAGAAGAGAAGAAGAAGAGGAAGAAGGAGAGAAGAAGAAGAAGAAGAAGGAGAGAAGAAGAAGAATAAGGAAAGGAGAAGAAGAGAAGGAAAGGAGGAAGAAGAGGAAGAAGGAGGGGGAAGCGGGAGCAGGAGTCGCAGCCGGAGGGAGTGCCGCCGGAGGAGCCGAGAGGGAGAGCCGCTGGAGGTGCAGCAGCGTGAAAAAAAGAAAAACTAGAAAAAGAAGAGAGAAGCAGGGGAAGAGAGCTGAGCGGGCTTCTACATGCGGGAGGAGGAGAGGTCTGGTCGGAGGCGCGACGGAAGTTTGCCGGGCGCCGGAAGAAGGCCGGCAGGGGGCTCGCACGGGCTGGCTGGGTGCGTGGGTGCTGTGTCGCGCCGGGCCGAGGGGATGCTGCAACGAGGGAGGACACCGAGTAGGGGGGGTGGCCGCGGTGGGTGCAGTGAAGCGGGACGAGGGCTGGGCAAAGCCGGGGAGCCGGACGGGGTGCGGCGAAGCGGCGCCGGAGGGAGCACTGCTGGAGGAGGAGCGGAGGAGAAGGGAACCCGCGGGAGGGAGAGAAGAGAGAATAGAGGAGGGGGGTGGCGGCGGCTCCAGCGGGGAGAAAGAAAGAAGAAAAAAAATATAAAGGGGGTTGGCCGGCTAGGGTTAGAAGAAAAATAAAATAAAATAAAAAGAAAAATAAAATTAAATAAAACAAATCATGATCATAATAATAATAAATTACAATAATAATAATAACAATAATAAATATTAATATCAAATCATACTTAATAACGGTTAGACTATTTCTGCAACATTAAAAATTTCAGTAATTATTTATTTATAACTAAGCGATAAAAATAATAATGATAATGATAATCAAATGATAAAAATATTCATTTCGTCTTAAAAAATAAAAAAAAATTATTAACTTGTAATAATAGATGTGCGCGTTAAATAAAAAGACTATATAAAAAAAATTCGAAGACAACGGGACGCGCAAACACACCGGGCAGGGACGCGCGGGGCTTCCAGAACAGGCTCTGCTCACGTGCCCGACGACGTCGTGTCAAAAAGCGCACATTTTAACAAAACTCAAAAACCTGGTCCGATTCTGAACACGAACCGCAGCAATAAAATTTAAAGTCAAAGAAGTCATAAAATAAAATAAACGCGCATGCCGGGGTGTGACAGGAAGTCAATAGAGCATGATCTCAGCATGTCTTCCAGATTTTGAATAATCCTTTTAGACAATCCGTCAGTTTGGGGTGATAACCAGTACTCATACAAAGCTCAGTATTCAAAGCCTTCTGGAGACTTTTCTAGAATTTTGATTTAAACAGGAAATCTCGATTGGACCCAATCGATAGAAGTGCACCATGAATTCTTACAAATTCATTAATATAAAGTCTTGTAAGGTGCTCAAGTGGTAAATCCTCTCTTATTAGAAGTAAATGCGCTGATTTTGTGAGAAGATCAACAATTACCCATATTGAATCATTCGTTTTAGGGGTAATTTGTAGTCCGGTGAAAAAATACATCGTAATGTTATCCCACTTCCATATAGGAATAGGTAGAGGTTGCATCAATCCTTTGAGATGTTGTCTTTATGCCTTCACTTGTTGAAAAACTAGACACCTTGACACGTAGTTAGAAATTTATCGCTTCATATTATCCCACCAAAAATATTCCATCAGATCTCTATTCATCTTGGTGATACCTGAGTGCATAGAAAAATTTGAGCTATGAGCATTGTCTAATAGTTCCCTTTTTAGCTCTTGTACTGATGGAACACATAACCTCTTCCCAAATTTTAGAACTCCTTCCTCATACATAAAGTCTGCCAATCTCCCATCCTTGACAACATTAATTTTCTTGTGCAGATTCTCATCATCAGATTGAGAAATTTTTATCTTATCTAATGAATATGGTTTAGAAATCATTTGAAAGAAAAAAGATGTTTCCCCTTCCTTAAGAATTCCCATATCCAGCTTTAGTAGATCCAAAAATATAGGATCTATATCAACCCTCATTTGAGTCAGAATTCCATGATCTTTCCTGCTTAATGCATCTTCCACCTTACTCACCTTTCCTAGGTGGTAATGTATTGAACAATTGTAATCTTTGAGTAACTCGAGCCATCTCCTTTTCCTCATGTTGAGTTCTTTTTGTGTGAAAATGTATTTCAAACCCTTTTGGTCCGTATAAATCTCACATCTTTTTCCGTGGAGATAATGTCTCCATATTTTCAAAGCAAAGATTATGGATGCTAACTCAAGATCATGAGTTGGATAATTTTTCTCATGAGTCTTCAACTGTCTTTATGCATAAGCAATAAATTTTTCATTTTTAATAAGGATGCAACCCAGTACATTCTTTGATGCATCGTGTTATATTACAAATCCATCACTTCTAGATGGAAGAGTCAAAATTAGAGCATTGACCAATATTCTTTTCAATTCCTCGAAGCATTCTATACATTCTTTTTTCCACACAAACTTAACTCTTTTACGTTTGATCTTGGTTAGTGGGTTATCCAATCGTGCAAAATTCTAAAAGAAACACCGATAGTAACCTGCTATGCCAATAAAACCGCATACCATTGTTATTTTTGTGGGTGTGGGCCATTCTTGGATTTCCTTGGTCTTTGCAGGATCAACTAGGATTCTATCCTTAGAGACAATATGGCTTATAAAATAAAATAATTGAAGCTAGAATTCTCGCTTACGAAACTTCCCATATAATTCATTTATTCTAAGAGTTTTTAGAATAATCTACAAGTGATCCTCATGGTATTTATAGATTTTTTAGTATACCAAGATATCATCAATGAATACCCCAAAAAATTTATCAAGATATTCCTTGGAAACTCTATTCATTAAATCCATGAAAACAGAGGGAGCATTAGTCACTCCAAAAGGCATCATAGTAAACTTGTAAATCCCATACCAGGTTTGAAATATTGTCTTAGGAATATCTTCCTTCCTCACACGCAACTGATGATATCTGAATCAATGGCAAATCTTAGAAAAGTATTGAGCTCCATGAAGTTTATCAAATAAATCATCAATACGAGGTAGAGGATACTTATTCTTTATTGTAATAGCATTGATTTCCCTATAATTAATGCATAGCCTCATGGATCCATCTTTCTTATTAACAAATAGGATCAGAGCTCCCCATGGAGAAACACTAGGTCAAATAAACCCTTTGTCACTCAACTCCTCTAGTTGTTTCTATAGCTCCACCAAATCCACAGTGGCCATTCTGTAGGTGGTATTTGATATAGGTCCTACACTAGGAATTAAGTCAAAGGAAAACTCAATTTCTAGCTCTAGAGGATGTCTAGGTAAATCCTATGGAAATACATCAATGTATTCTTGAACTATATTCACATATTCAATTTGAAGATTTATTTCCTCACCCATAGATATTGGGTTCTCTTCCTCTCCAAGATTTTCATTCAATAGAGCTACTAGGGGAGGATCTAGATAAGAATCGGGTGGTGAGGTCTTTGCTCTAAAAATAAGAGATTCTACACCATTTTCAAAAATTGTAACTTCCTTTTTCTATCAATAAATCTTCGTATCATTTTTTGATAACCAATTCATACCGAGAATTATATCAAAGTCAATAATTTGTATGATGATAATATTAGAAACTAAA
Organism: Viscum album; assembly: GCA_963277665.1. Taxonomy (NCBI): domain Eukaryota; kingdom Viridiplantae; phylum Streptophyta; class Magnoliopsida; order Santalales; family Viscaceae; genus Viscum; species Viscum album. The sequence goes on along the minus strand of OY728147.1, from coordinate 137,741,889 downwards.
GCACATTTATGTTTCACGAGGGAGACTAGCTGACATGCCTTTGTTACAATGATGCATCCCCTAGGAGTTTTAACTAATAACTCCTTTATTAAATCAAATTGGACATGTCTAATTTTATTGGAAAACTAGGAAGATATAAATGAATACGATGATCTAGAATCAAATATAAGTGTTGTCTAAGTTTGAAGAAACAATTAAAGTACCTGCCACCACATCATTAGGAACTACAACTTCTACGGTTGTAATCACATAAGCTCTCCCTTACTCTCTTGGCTTTTTCTGAGGCATGTTTCCTTGGCATTTAGGACACTAATTTTCATAGTGTCCCATCTCTCTAAAATTATAGCATTGAACATCATAAATTTTTTTCTTCCCCTTACATTAATGAGATGGATGACCATTTTCTCCACACCTATAGAAGACTCCCATGCCTTTCAAGCATTTCTCAAGATGATTATTTCCACAGTTCTCACATAATGGAAATTTCTTCGTTCCCTTGTTCTTCTTTGGCACTTCACATTTCCCTTGGTTATCAGAGTACCTCTTTTTATCTTGGTTTCCCTTGAAAATATTTGATCTAGAAAATTCCTTCTCTATTTTCGTGTCACTTAATACAATTTAATCATATGATGAAAATGTTTGAGAAGCTAGTGCCCTTCAAGGACATGGCTTAAGAACTTAAAAGAAATGACCAATCTTGTCTGTCGAGTCACATGCGTAATCTACGGCATACCTGGCTAACCTTGTGAAGGTAGCCTCATACTCTGCAACACTGTCTTCTTCCCTTTGCTTTAAGCTAGGGAATTTCCTCTTCATTTCGATTCGTTGCTCATGAGGGAAATATTTTTCAAAGAATATTTCCTTAAAAGTCCTCCATTCCATATCTTCTATTTCTTCTTCCCCCGTGGTATTCTGAATCAAGGACCACCATTGATCAACGTCGCCCTTGAGACAATATACTGCAAGTACTACCTTGTCATTTTTATTACATCTTAATGCCATTAATATCTTTTCAAGGGACTTGATCCATTGCTCAGCAACCACTAGATTAGTAGTCCCGCTAAAAGATAGGGGATTCTTCCACATGAAACGATTAAACACAGGTGTGGAATGGTTATTCATTATAATCTGGGTAAGTTTTCTCAGTATGGTAATGATCTGATATGCTAGAACATTGACTGTGTTGACTTGTTCAGTGGGGAGATCCCTACCTTGCCCACAAGTATTGATTCCCCTTATTCCATTAGAATCCATTTCTAAATAATGTAACACACTAGATTAGGGTATGAATCATAATGTCTAATATTAACTTATCAAATTACTTAGCATAAATTGAGATCCTACGTATGGCTACTCCAATAATCAGAAAAATGGTTTCTTTGAGGAATAATTTACATTTCAATCCTTCATAATGGATTGTAAAGAAAATATGAATTATCCTAAGCATATCCCCCGGGTGTGTCATAACCAAGAGTGAAGAAAGGCCCGTTTTCATGTACCAGGATACCCTAGGTCAAGCCCAAAACTCCTTGTTAGAGATTTCACTCCTAGGTACATCTATGCCAGAGCCACCTCTACCTGCTCGTATCCAGATAAGGATGTATTTTCTAGAAAGATTCACATAATCTATTACTTACCAAAATACCAGGATGTTATTTTACGTTTATCCTCAAATACTAACTTAGGGATTTGTTCCCTACTGTACATTTCCTACCCAAGTTTCCAAGTTTTCAACTAAACTTCCTTTGAAACCAACTGTAACGCCCCGAGCCCTCTAGACCGAAGCCAGTGCATTACTAAGTAAATTAGAATGGTTAGAAAGAATGAAAATCATGAAGGAATGATCAGTTTAGTAGTATTGAAGAAACTAGATCCATAGATGTTACTCAAATTACATTTGAAAAGTTTACAAAATATGATACATAACAAAAACTAAAGACTGCATCCACAAGAACTCAATAAACGATCTCCTCTTCATTGCCTGTTGAAAGTAAAAAATAAAAGGGGTGAGCTCAAATGCTCAGTAAGGGTTAAAAATGGCAGAACCATGAATCAATAATAACTCAATTGTAAACAATTTGACATAATCAAAATGGCATGGTGAATAAATGAAAAACTCACTCCATTAATAAACTGAGAATAAAACTGCATCCATAGATTTTTTTCATAGTGAAAACCTCATGGATAGTAATACCTAATAATGAATAAAGAAAATTATTATTAATTGGACTTCATGTACATGGCACATGGTAATATAATACCGTAAAAACGGTTCAGTTCTATGAGTAGAAACCCGCCTGATTTTTTGAAACAAACTCGAAGGCTTTGTCGCCAACTGATTTGTCTCATGAGACCTAACAATGCATCGAGAGGATGTAGAGGGCCCCACCCTCTTATGAATCCAATTCATTATTTATACATAGATTCAACACAAGAGCAACATGACTTTACATTATCCATATATAATAGAGGATAGAGATTCATCAATATTTCCACAGTCAAAACAACATTCAAAATAAATACTGTAAGTAAAATGGTATACGGCTTAGACAATAATAATATCCATGATATGAAAATATGGATATTTAAATGGAATATAATTTCAATATAAAATTTATCTCAAATGGGAATTAGTTACACCACATAAGAAAGAGTAGGTGCACAATACTAAGCAAGTCTCAGTGAAGTGAAAATTGAGACAAAGCTCATTACCACATTGTAAAAAATTGAGTTGTATGACCAAATTTAATAACCACCAAATGAATCACAGAATACTATGAATATAAATAGAGTCATGATAATATATATCAAATGTATGTACACCTATATAACATATAATAAATAATAGGAAAACAATGGAAATCCCACAGAATTGAAAGTGAGATGAGAAAACCCTTACAAATATTTTGGCATGGTAACGAGTGTTCTTATGAGGGATTAATGAGAGGTAAATGGGTATACCATTATATATATGTCATAAGGGAAGTATGGGGGAGGTGAGAAAACATAACCCATCATTAGTCATTAAAAATAAAGGAGCACAATATAGGGAAGATTCTTGAACAAAAGTGAGAGAGAGGATCCCTTACCTTATGCTTGAAGGTGTTCTTGATTGTTCTTAACAACCTGAATAATCAAATTTAGCTTCATTAATTAATAATTCCAGAACCTCATCAACATGTAATTGATATTTTATGACCTTATTAGGTTCATTAATGGACTTTTTTATGGTTTAAGAGATTCAATTTTATTGTTTTGCTAGCACTTTCTTCTTTGGTTTTCATGATCCGTTTACTTGTATTCATGAATGGATGTTTGTTTGAAATATGGTTAAACATCCAGAATTGTTAATATAAATTATTAGTGACATAAAAGAGATATAAATGATTTTATAATGATTCTGGTTATATACCATTAGGATGACTCATTCGATGAGTTAAAAAAGAAACGCTTGGATCTGGCTTGGCGGTTTTGTGCACCATAAACTTGTTTTGTATTATTATACCATATTATGAATGTGTAAGGATTAAAAAACTTTAATAAAGATAAAATACATATATTATGACCTGGTTCAACCTTTGAAAAGTTTTCATGACCAGTATTGAAGATAGTAATTCAAATTGAAAACCCATCTTCCTTGAGTGTGATAAGTTAACACATCTCGGACGGTGTTTGCATTTGTTGTATAAAAAGAGGGGGAAAGGAGAGATTAAGATGAAATATTACATTAGAAAAATGAAAATACAGTACACGTAAGGTGCTGTAATTATCATGGAATTTGGATGAGTGTAGGTGAGAAGGGAGAACAAATGAATGGAACTTTGTAAAATAAATTGAAAGAAAAGAGAAGAAATGTTCACCTCTTGAGTACTCCTCCTTGAGAATATTCTTAAGGCATTTGTTTTTGGCCTTTTGGTGAGACCATCAGGTTTTGGACGTTGGGAGAGGGCTTGGGAAGAGTATTTTTTATAATTTAGGCAAGTCTTGAATCTTGAGTGGTGTGGGAGGAAGAGGGGGTGAGGGTGGTTTATATAGTGGAGGGGAGAGGGGATTTCTCTATATTATAATCATTAATTTATTATTTCTCCACAAGACACGGAATAGTGAGTCTTTCATGACTAAGAATATTAATATATGCATGTGAGTTCTAGATTTTGGTGCTTACATCACTCATGATTCTATTAATAGTTAATTAAAATTATAATGTATTTATACGGTAAATTAATGTATTTTAGTATTCACCAAAAATTCAAGTATTTCAGAAAAATCCCAAAAATTCACCCTAACCATTTTTTGACATGTAGAATCCAAAAATGAAGTCCATTTTTCAAAAAAACTAAATATGATTAATTAAATATTTAATTAAAATCATTATTTAACTTAAAAATATAAACACTTAAAATGTTCATCTTTATTTTAAAGGTGCCTAAATTTATTTATACATTCATGGGTATGGATACTATTAATAAGATTCATATTACTATTCATCGGGTTAGTTACTATTCATAAGGGAAGGTTACTATTTATATGGGTAGGTTACTATTCACTGAAAATTAAGTTAATTCTATCAAACTCTAAATATCATCCTAAACACAACCATGTATGTCAGATTTTTAAAATTCGAATCACAGAGCTGGAAAATTAAAGTTTAATGGATAGGTTTTGGATATATCCTATAAGTAACCAAGTTTTGTTCCACCGAGGCTCAGTGATTCATGAAATATAAGCTATCTAATGGATACAATGTTTTTAAGAGAAACATACCATAAAATGTTTGGGGTGCTACAACCGTTGACTTTTCTGTCATCTGTATAAGACATGACTTGTGTGGGAGAAACCCATGTATGGGTTAGTATATACATACCCATTAGGACACCACAAAAGTTGAATGGGTGGAAGTAATAAATAAAATCATAATGAAAGATAATTTATGAAAGATACAGTGAAAGAGAACATCTCAAGCCAAAACCAAGAGTAAGAGTAAGCTTGTCCAAACATAAGGTGCTAAACACGGTGATTATATGAACTACCCATAGATTCTCCACCACATATAGTAGAAGAGTAGACTCATCCAACCATGAGAATATAAACATTGAAATCATATGGAATACTCGGCGCATCTTTGTCTCTCCTGGAAGGTATGTAACTAAATACAAGGTGTTTATATAGAAGGATATCTTTATATATATATATATATATGCTTAGTCAAAGAATACCAAATGGTAGAGTAATGGGATCTCCATATCACAGAATAGCCCAAGAAGAAGAGTAGTCAACAGCTCCAAAATTCTAACAAGGATGACCATCATCTCACCTGTCTTACCAAAAGTATGTGTCCAAGTCCAACCATGACTTGTCACAATGTCACATGGTCAAGGGGCCACAAACTCTTTATAGGGAAACCATGACCTGGTATAATAGGATGGTCCTACTTTAATAACCATCATGGAAATATTTCCCATCCCTACTGGAGGACTCCACTCGAAAAGGTTTTCAAGGAACTCAACTGCCCATCCCCACGGGAGGGTACTTCTTGGAAAGGTCTTCGAGGACCTTCACTAACCAGCCTTGTTGGAGGGTACTGATCGATGGGTCATCGATGAACACCACTTCCCATCCCTGTTGGAGGGTATCACTTGGAAAGGTCTATGTGATCCTTCATGATAACTATCATCATTGATCATTTCCTAACCAAGCATCGTGACCAGAACATTCCACATCATATCTAGTAAGCCACAATGGTGGGGAACATAATGTTCTACAAAGAAGAACACTTAGGATAGGCTTCTCATGGGACAAAATTTGAGTTCAAATGAATTATATATGAATGATTAAAGTTTCCTAAAAAGGGACCAAGGATTACAAAGCATGTGAGTGGTCCAACATGGCGTGTGGTCCTACTCCACCACCTGGTCATTTCCTTTTCTGGCACACATATCTATATCCGTGTAGTAGTACACACCGTGTAGGTGGACTAGACGATGTGTCTACTCTAATCGGGACTGGGTTGTCTCATTCTGGTTGTGTCCATGTATCATACCCCATGTCCACATACTTGAGTACACAATCATGTACCTAGCCATATACTTCCTCATAGGTTCCCATTTCTGTTCTCTATAACATGGGTTTTCCATCCGGGGAAGTGGTATATGGGGTGTAAGAAGGCTACACATCGTGTCATACTTAAATTTTCCCAAAACCCTAGTCAATGTCTCTAAAAGGATACACAGTGGGTGTTCTTCCCTGTACACGATGTGTAGTCATGTTTTTTCCCAAATTTCCAGATCTTCGGATCCTCTTCTATCACTTTGAATCTGGTCACACCACTTCAGATCAGGTGTTATCTATGGCCGAAAAAGGTGGATCTAGCTAAAAGTCATGGTTCTAGACTATCGCTCACCATAAATCATCTTCTGTTCATCCACATGTGTTATTCGGTCATTCCACACACACTCATGCCTTATACCACTGATTTATTAACATTTAACCACCAAAACAAACTCGTGTGCCTTGTAGAAATCCTAGATCTTTTCTTTGTTCATTGATACGTGCCTCACACATGATTCTGTCATGGTTTCAAGGGTTTGATTGGGCTCGGTGCTGCCTGAAAATGTCAAACTGGGATCAAGGGGTCCAATCGGTGAATAATGTTAATTGAAGAGGGGAAATGCACCATAATAAAGTTTTAGATAATCATTGGGAAATAATTCTTGGCCAACAATCAAGAATAATGATACCAGGTTAAAAACAATCATGAAATCGGTTTGAAATCTTGTACATAAGCGCATACTCAATCCACAATTGGAGAAGACCCAAGAAAAAGGATTAATCTTATCAAAAAAATAATAAAAGGGAAAAATAACAATTTGAAGAGTCTTACCTTGATTATGGATTTTTCATTGATGAAGAACACATATACTAATGATCAAGAGAATCTGTTGCATTCGTTGCGTCCTGATCTGATCCGAATCAGCATTTCGGCATCATACGATGAGATCCTACAATGGAGGGGAAGAGTGATATGGAATTCTCCCAATGTTTATGTAACTAACCCTATAGAATTAAACCTGGAAGACTTATTATATAATTATTCATATAATTAAAATGAAATAATTAGTTCATTCATTCATTAATTTAATATATCTTCAATGAGATAGGAGTCCAGACACCTTGCACCGACACATTTTATGTCATTCCGAGGGTAAACATCATGTTACGGACTCAATCGTGGACTTGGATTTCTAATATGAGATTATGTTTAAGATTTATCCAGTTTTATTTAAGAATTTACATGTGCGCAATATAAAATATATCTAATACTTTTACAAAATTAATTCTAGGCACATTAGTCCTCATAATTTCATGCCTTCTTAACACCTAACTCTGGAAATATATATAGAAATACTTTAAAGTCTTAAAAGGAAAAAATGAGTCTCTATAGAAATAAAAATATGAGAAGAAAATTCATGAGTTTCTTGAGATATATGTAATAATATTTCATCATTGGATAATTAATCATAAACAATCTTGATAAACAATAAGATTGAAATCATATAACCCATTACCCTACTTTAAAATAGACCTTTAACACGAAACAAATGGTCTTTATTAGTGAAAGAGAAGCACTGAATACTAGAGTGAGATTAAAAGGATGAGTCCTTTATTAGGAATTTCTCATGTGCTAATAAGGGAACATTTATCAGCGCTTCTATAAGCGTTGATAAAGGACTCCTTTATCACTGCTTATAGAAGCGCTGATAAAAGGGCATACTGTGGTGTGCTACTACAGCACACTTCCCCACACCAATGTAGTGTGTTGTAACAGCACACCACATCACCAAAAATACAAAAAAATCAGAAAAATAAAGTATGAATATAAAATTTCATAGAAGAGAAAACAATCTAGGCTCGTTTGCTCAGTTTTGGCGATGTGATGCGAATTTTAAACTAAAATGATATTTATATATTAAAAACATACTTGGAGTTATATCAGTCACACAATTCCTCAGATTAAGGTGCAATTGATTATTACACATCTCAAATTACTTATGGATCATTTTCTTAAAATATCAAAATAATCTGAATGTGATTACTCAGTTTTGAGTACGTTGCTTGTCTTTTTTACTAAAATGTCATTTTAAACTAGAAACACAAACTTTGACTCTTACTAATCATATAATATGTTAGTTTGAAATGATATTGATTCCTAAATGTCAAAAATAACTTATTAATCATTGTAATAAATTATAAATACTATCTGAGCGTGTTTTCTCAGTTTTCTAGGAGTGACACTTTTTGAACTAAAATGTTGATTTTAAACTAATAATAGACACATTGAGTCATACCAGACACATCATGTATCAAATTGAAGTGTGGATGATTCCTATACACCAAAAATGACTTATGGATTTTTTTTCCTAAAGTATCAAAACAATCTGAATGTTTTTTCTTGGTTTTGAGTAGATGATTTGTACTATTTACTAAAATTGATGTCAATTTTAAATAAAAAGATACACTTTGAGTCCTATCAGTCACACCATGAATCAGATTAATGTTTAGATAATTCTTACATATCCCAAATATCTTATGGATAATTTTCATAAAGTATCAAAACAATCTAAATGTTTTTACTCGGTTTTTAGTATGTCACGTGTCTTTTTTACTAAAATGTCATTTTAAACAGGAAACACGCACTCTGACTCATACCGATCACATCGTGTATTGGTGTGATGTTAGTATGATTCCAAAATATAAAAAATGACTTATTAATAAATTTCCTAAATTATTAAGAAAATTTGAGTATTTTTTCTTGGTTTTTAGTAGTGATATTTTTTGAACTTAACTGTCAATTTTAAACTGATAATGGACACATTGAGTTATACTGGGCACAACATGCATCAGAGTGAGGTGAGGATGATTTCTATATGTCAAAAATGACTTATATACCATTTACCTGAAGTATCAAAATAATCTGAATGTGTTTACTCGATTTTGAGTAATTCGGTTGTCCTTTTTATTAAAATTGATGTCATTTTTAAATAAAAAAAACACACTTAGAGTCATACCATTTACATTATGCATCAGATTGAGGTAATGTTGATTACTACACATCTAAAATGACTTAGGGATCATTTTCATAAACTATCAAAACAATCCAAAAACATTTTATCTATTTTTAGTATGTCACTTTTTTTTACTAAACGGACATTTTAAATTGGAAACACGCACTTTTATCTATACCGATCAAATCATGCATTGGTTTGACATAAAACTAATTTTTACATGTCACAAAAGACTTATGAATAAATTTCAAAAATTATAAAGGTAATACAAGTAAATTTACTTCGTTTTTAGTGAGTGATATTTTTTGAACATAATTGCTGATTTTAAATTGATTGCAGATAGATTGATTCAGAGCGATCACACCGTGCATCAAATTGAGGTGCAACTGATTCCTACACATATCAAAAGGCTTATTGATCATTTCCCTAAAGTATCAAAATAATAAAAATATGTGTTTCTTGATTTTTAGTATGTCGGTTTAACTTTTTACTAAAATTAATGTCAATTTTAAATAAAAAGAAGAACTCAGAGTCATACCGATCACGCCGTGTGTCGGATTGAGTTGTGGCTAATTCCTACTGTAATGACCCAATTATTTAAATAATAATAGTTTTTCATTTCTATTAATATTTATAAATAAGATATTAATTTTATGTTAAATATAACACTTTTTCTGATATTATACTCAACACGTAACAACGGGTTTCCTTGAAATCCAATGTTGCACACAACTTTCAGTTATACTGAAAAATAAAATAATAGTAATATTATTTTAAATGGAAGTTAACGTATAGTAGTTGTATTTTCAGAAATGAAAATAACTAACTAGATTATGATTACACATGTTTGTTAAATGTTTTTACATTTATCCAATATATTTTATAGGTTTAAAATAAGAATGAATCCAATTTTAAGCATGAAATACTTTAATATTCTTTAAAAGGTCGATTATCGCCTTTTGATGGTGAACCCTTTTTAAATATAGTTTTTTTCACTTTTTTATGTTATATTTTAAAAAATAAAATTCTTATTTATAAACAGGTCATCAAATTTACTTTGGGTAAATTTTTGGTATTTTTCTAAAAAAGTTCATTTTTGTATGAATAGTGAAAAATACTACATTTTAATTCAAAACTGCCTTTTAATATAATTTATTTATATATTTATATTGTACTTTTAATTGGTTTTGAAGTTTAATTGGATTATATTTTTATAATTTAATCCAATTTTGGTCATTTTAAATAATTTCACTTTGAAATTAGACATAAACACATGTCAATCTTTTGGTAGTTTTTACTTCTTAAAAACACGCTTTTCGTTTTTGACAATGAGAATTAATTTTAAATTAATTTCTGAAAATTATATGTTTTAAATTTGGAAAAATGGATTCCATATTTAAAATCAGGAGGTCCAAATTGTTTAAATAGGTAACTTTTATTTTTAGACATTTTGAATAGTATCTTCAGTAAATATTTTATTTACTATGGTAAAATGGTAAATCTGGGAAATAAGGTTAAAAAATAATATTATAATAATATTAAAGTACCATAACATTTGTCCTAATCTTATTTTATGTGACCTTTCTGACCATGGGAATCCTTGGGTTGATTTTAGGACCCATGGGGCCACTTGTGTGTGAAAATGACATTTAATTTCTTTTAATTTAAAGTTAAGGAAAATATAATAAAAACATATATCTTTTAATAAAACAATTTTTATATGAGGTAATATAAGTGATATATTTGACTATAAATATTCATTATAAATAAAAAAATATTCCTTACATCATGGTATTTTATTTATAATTTTTATACATCAAATAAATAAATTTATTTATGACACAATGATGATGTTGTGGTTACCTTATTAATGAATGTTTTAAATAAATGAGATTATAAAAATTAAAATAAATTTATTTTGAAACTTTTATTCCATCCAAAAATTTTAGGGATAATTATGACTTGTTATATTTTAATTAATTAAGGTTTTTAGAAAGAATCAATTTGTTATGGATTTTTTAAAAATCATGATATGAATAGTATATAAATTGACATAAATGAGTTTTTAAACAAATACTAAATTATTAAATGATATAATAGTAATAAAAATATAAGATTCGTCCAAATAACTTATATAAGGTTTAAAATGTAATTAATGAACCACTTGAGGTTCTATTGGTATTTTATGTTAACTATATTAATCATATAGTATGAATATACAAGAAGAAATGGTAAGAGTCAAATTAGTTAACTAGGGGTTAAAGCTAAATGATAATGTTAAATTTGAAACCAAAACATGTCTAAAATATATTGGTTGAGAGTATTAATAACATCCTCATATTATATTTGAATTAAATGAGTTGTAGACCATTTGAAAATCGAAATTAAGTTTATAATAAAATAATCTTTCAAACTTTCAAAAAGTACCCCTCCTCCCTCTTATAAAATGTCATCACCTCTAACCTATACTCACACCTCTCAATGTAGAGACCCGTATATTGACGTACATGGACATTACATTACATTTTCGGAATACTTAGTACATAACAAAAACACACACACAAGGACCGTAATAGTTTAGTGTCTTTGGAAACTTGGAATATAATCTTCTAATCGTGGTGAAAGATCTTCAACATCTCCCATAAAGATCTTATTTTTTTTATACCTAAAACCTTTATTTATATCCTGGGGAAAAGAAAACATAAAAGGGTGAGCTCAAATGCTCAGTAAGGGTAAACAAAAGAAATATCAATCACATCATATACATAAGCACATAACTTTTGGAAATCTTAACCTGCAAAAGAGATCATAATTTCATAACATGGAATAAATCATAGAAGTGAAAATGAGATCCCCATAATCATAACATAAAACTTGAAACTTTGTGGCATGCACACATAATCATGGAAATCATTTCTTGTTAGTCATGACTCATTGCCAAGACTATCTTAGTGGACAAAGTCCCTTTCTGAACCGAGTTCACTCCTCGTTTCAGTCCTGTATCACTGAACCGAAATAACCTTCCGTTCCAGCCATGTTTATCTCATGAGATATAAAATCTTTACCCAATGCATTGGAGGGAGATATAGGTCCCACCCATCTTATAATTAATCCTTTCTTATGTGTGCCACATAATCATAAAACATACATCATCGCATAACACATGTAACAAAAATGGGATTCTTGAAACATCATGACATCATAAATCAATTCATATAAGATAAAGGAATTCATAAACATAATTCCATCACAAAATAGTCAAATAAATGTAAAAATATGGATAGAAACAGAACCCTTTATTATCTTAGATGGAAAATAATTTTGATAAAACACTTGAATTGAATTCTTGAGGAAAATATCCTTTCTTCTTCAAAATCAATTTCTTTTCAGAAAACATCATGCAATTTTAAAAGAAAGAGATTTTATTGAAAATAGTCATGAAATCTTTTAGATGAAGCTTCATGAAAATAAGGCTTTATAAAACAGTAGAAATCCGTTCGTGCCGTATAAGTTAAAAAAAACATTCTTCGTACTTTTGTCGGAAAAGTCAAAAAGTACCTCGTACGAAAAACATCAAAAGATTCCTTTCATTTCTTTTACTAAAAACTCACCGAAGGGTAAAAATGGATTTAAACAATTGTTGGTGGATGGAAATAATATTACATATTGATGAAACATGGATTTGGATGATAAAATACACCCCAGTAAATACTTACGAATAAAAAATCTCGGATAAAAATGAGATTGTGATATTTCCCTTACCTTAGGTCCGATTTGCTTTGTTCGTGTCCGAAGCTCCTGTATAATGGTTTAAATAATGTTATTGACTTATTACAGAATCATACATATTGATATGATATAATATGGTCATATTATTAGCTTCTTGTTAGTAATATTTCATTGTTACTTGTTACTCGGGTCTTTATAACTTTTTGTTCTTATGCGTGTTTTGTCGAATAAATTCTTATTCTTATATTTAGGTTATAGATAATTCATTTACATAATGGTATTAGTGTAGTATATACCATATTAATTCATTAAATTCATTTATATAATCATTATGAAATGAAGATCATGTAGAACGAGTCGCATCACATCGTGGAGACGGTATTCCGTACGTACGCACGAGTGATGATATCGTTCCTATGATCGTGGAATTGTATTGGAGTATATATATATATTATTTCAGTATCAATATTACTTCATAATAATCATATATAGTTACTCATTACACCATTATACCCATCCTTGTAAGGTGATGGTGGAAAAATAGATTACACCACGGCGTGGAGACGGTATTCCGTACGTACGCACGCGCGGTGATTTCATTTTTCCGTAGGATGGATAGAAGGTGAATTAGGGTTGTTTCATATTTATAATAACATATCAGTATGTAAGTAATACTGATGTTATTACTTTATCATGAAACAACTAAAGAAGAAGAAGTTGAAGAAGAAAGAAATTGAAAAGATCGGTAATGGATATTACCTCTTCTTTGGAACGCCTCTTTGAATCCTCCACTTAAGGAACTAAGATTGGTCTTTGGAGAAGACCAGGACCTCTAGGATTATTCTAGGGAAGTGGAGAGGAGAAAATGGCAGGGGTTGGCCGAGCTTGAGTGCTCAAATTGGTGTGAGGAGGAGGGGGAGGAGGTGCCCTTTTATAAGGGAGGAGAGGGGCACCTTAGGAATATCTCAAAATATTATTTTATATTAAAGTCAAAATCGGTTTATAATGGTTCCAAAGGGTCTTATTTCGAAACTAAAGTGGGGATGGGTCGAAATCCTATCAACAAATATGATTTAGACAAGTTTAGGGTATTATTTTAACCTTATCAATTAGATTTAACTCTAAGTTAATTAATTTAACTTTTACCGTGTCTTTTTGTTTTCTTTCACTATATGGTTAATACACTTACTATAACATGCCAAACGAACCCCAAATTGTTTATTATTAATATATATATCCTTATATAAGTCATTTGGATGAACCTTAGATTTTTAGGAATACAATAACAATTAATAATATAATATTTGATTTAAAAACTATTTTGTGTCAATTTTGACACTATTTGATATATGATTTTTGTGAAAGTCATAACAGAATTATATGTTCGTACCAAGTTGATTAAATCAACATTAATATATCATAGTAACCTAGAAAATTAGTGGAATTCATAAAAAGTCTCAAATTACATTCATTTGAGCATTTATAACATCAATTATGTTAATATTTCCTTAAAAGGGTAATTACTGCATCATCGTTGTGTCATAAATAAATTAATTTATTTAAAGTCTAAAAATTATAAATAAAATATCATTATTTAGGAAATCTTTTTAGATTTCTAATGAATATTTATAGTCGAATTTATCTTATGTATAACCCCATATTAAAAATGTTTTAGTTATTAAACTTTGATTTTAACTATTTTAACTATTCATTAAATAATATAATATTAAATGTCATAAACTAATCCAAGTGGACCTAAATGGTCATATTATATTCATAAGGTTGTTTTTGGTCGAATTACACTTATCCAATAGGATTAGGACATGTGTTAGGGTAATAGTAAAATCATATTTACCCTTAGTTACCCTATTTACTATTAACCGTGGTAAAAAAAAGTAAAAAGTTACTATTCACCAAAAATTATTTTCATCTCATTGAACCACATTTTACTTACTGAAATCAACCGTGTCTCTCGGATTTTTGAAATTCCATTCACAGAAGCGGTAAAATTAAGATTTATGAAGAAATTAATTTTTTTAACTACCACTTAGTAGTTTCACTATTCATCAAAAATTGATGTTTTTCAGAACAATGCCAAAATTTCATCCTAAGCTATATTTCATATTCCGAATTCAAAAATGAAGTCTATTTTACCAAATTCATATCATAGAATTTGCATTAATTAATTTTATAATTAAATCCCGCTGTTAAAACAAATAGCGTGTTTTTAAGAAACAATATCTATCAAAAGATTGACACTTGAATATGTCTGGTTTAAATGTGAAATTACATCCAATGACCAACATTGTATTAAATTGTAAAAATATATTCTAAATATACTTTAAAACCACTCAAATTAATAATTTATCACTATTAATTATTTCGATTAAAAAAGTTTTTTTTAATTATAATTTAGTAATTTTCACTATTCATCAGAATATGAAAGTTATCCGAAAAGTACCAAAATTTCACCTTAGGCTAAATTCGATACTCCGAATCCAAAAATGAATTTCATTTTGAAAAATAAGATTTACAGAGTTTTAAAAAGTGGTTATTACTATTCATAACGGCTAGTTTTAATAATATTTTAATAGCATATCGTTGTTTAGTGAAACTCGGTATTGCGTATTACACACGCTATCGAGGAAGGTCGTGATTGCGTGTAATGCAAGGCAAGTCAAGGATGCGTGTTGTGCAAGCTCCTTTTGGTGTAGCGTACAACACAAGACTTTAATAAAATTAAAAAGAATATTTTTTTATAAAATCTTGGGCTGTTACATTCTACCCCCCTTAAAATGAATTTCGCCCTCGAAATTCGTCGGGGTTATAAATGGTTTACTATTCGAAAGTTTCTTTAATAGAAACCCACATCTTAAAAAGGAATATCAAAACAAATCTTTAAAAACAAAAGTATGAAACGTAACGGTTACCCAAATAAACTAATCATTGGGTTTCCACATAGGTGAAAATATGGATATGGAAGAGAAATCTAACCATCATGTTCTGATGGAGAGTGGTAGAGAACATGGCTATGGAAAAGCCAGTAATCACAAATCCATAGATTTGTGATGATATAAGGTACCATCTGATTCATCAGGTATTAGATCACTAGGACAACATTTTTGGTTTTCAAGATCATTTCCCTAAAGTTGAAAATTTGAATTAGAATAAATACTTACTTTATTTTGGTACAATCTCACTGTTGTTCGTGCCTTGAACAATTTCCACTTCATCTCTTAAATAAATGAAGTTGAATTTGTTATTCATGAAGTGTTAGCAGATCATGTGATAGAATGACGGGTCATTCCATCTGTCTCAAACAAAAGGTTAGCAAAAATTATATGCATAAGTCGATCTATAGTGAGATTAATCATATATGGTTCCTAAAATGGACTTATACTTCATATATCATACTGCTTAATATAATAAAACTAGTTTCTACTAAACAGGGACTTCCTGTAGGCCAGTGGTAGGCGATAAAGGCCAGTCGCACTTCGGTTGTGGGTTCGATTCCCACAGCCTTGTCCGAAGCGATGGGTTGTCGCCCGTCCTGCAGGTTGTCATTTTTCCAAAACAATATAACATCCCATCAATAATATCGAAAAAAACAAACAATACTAACTTATGTCCAACATAATCCATTCCAATCTTTTAGGCTTATCCATAATACTGCAGTCGACTCTCATAATATAGTGAAAATGATTACCAGAGATTTAACACCATCATCGATCCCCATATATCATAAGATATGTTTTGTTGGTCACATTCCAAACATTCAAAGTCCTTAATCGTGTATTCTCTTGAATACCTTAGTGAAAACATGAATGCAGTTAAAAGTTAACACCTTCCACATACTAAAATCCTCAAAATTCTATATACTCAAACCATGATATCACTTAGTCCTTATATCAATCATGAGCTCATGAATACTGTTAAACATTTCATTTTCTCGTTTTCCCTTCATTATGCGCATAATATCTCAATCACTTTGAATACCACATTAGACCAATACATAAATATTCCAATATTCCAAGATATAACATTATTTTGGAATCCCATTACATAAACACTTAATCATTCCACCACATCGTTGTCATATTCAACATTGCCAATAGTGATCGCATGTGACTTCCCTTTGTCCTTTGCCTTAAGCGGTTGCTCATGTCGATCATCACTAACCCTTGGATTAGGGCATTTATTAGCATAATGCCCCATTTCCTTGCACTTGAAGCATTGAAGTGTTGGTTGTACGTTCTCTGCAGTGTTTGCTTTATTCACTTCATTAGAATCCCATTTTCCATTACTTCGACACTCAGCTACTCGATGACCTTCTTTTCCACACTTAAAACATTCTCTAGTCCCTTTAAGACAATCTCCACCATGCTTCTTTCCACACTTTGTGCATAAGGAAACATTCATCTTCTTTTCACCATTATTCTGAGTTTTCTCCTTGAACTCCATCTTTCGTTTCTTGTCAAACCCATGAGATGGATATGTAACACCAACTTCCATTTCTACCTTGATAGCACAACGCACAATTTCTTCATAGCTACTGAAGTCTCTTATAGCTAATGCCCTTCGAAGACTTGGTTTTAAGCCACTGAAAAATCGATCAACTTTACTTTCAGGTTGGATGATAATACCAGAAGCGTACCTTGCAAGTCTTGTAAAATTCGCTTCATAGGTACCAACAGATTCATCATCCCTTTTCTTCAGTTCAAGAAACTCTTTCTCCATCTTTGTTCGGAGAATACGAGGGAAGTACTTATTGAAAAATAAGTTCTTGAACTCGTCCCATTCCATAGACTCAATTTCATCCCTTTGCCTCGTATTCTTAATAAGATTCCACCATTGATCAGCATCTCCTTCCAAACGATACACTGCTAGGATGACTTTATCATGTTCAGAACATTGAAGAACTGAAAATATCTTTTCAGTAGTACTAATCCATTGTTCAGCAACTAATGGATCAGTAGACCCACTGAAAGAAGGTGGACGCTGCCTCATGAAGGATTCAACAGAATGTTGCTCCTTCCTTTGCTCGTTTGGAAGTCCTGCATGATTCATAGCTTGAGAAAGTTGTGTGAGCATGGCTACAAGATTTTTCATTCCGGCTCCCATATCGTTTGGTTGCTCAGGGGGACAATCATTGCATTGCCCATCACATTCCGCATTAACACGGTTCCTTCGGGTTCCAGCCATCGTCTAAAACCCCAAAAGAATAGTATGAGAGGAAAAAATCATGCTAGGGAAAACAACATAATAAAGGGGTAGTACCCTCAATATCTAACATCTTAGGTTAAATTCGAAGATCGTTAGCGCAATTCTAGGACTATAACCTATACGTATACTTAACCTTAGAGACATCCCTAGACATACCTTAGAAATATCTCTAGGGATCTCACTAACGTTTTCGCATCCTAGTTTCCAAAGGTTGACTAAACCTTTCCTCTGATACCAACTGTAGAGACCCGTATCTTGACGTACATGGACATTACATTACATTTGTGGAATACTTAGTACATAACAAAAACACACACACAAGGACCGTAATAGTTTAGTGTCTTTGGAAACTCGGAATATAATCTTCTAATCGTGGTGAAAGATCTTCAACATCTCCCATAAAGATCTTCTTTTTTTTATACCTAAAACCTTTCTTTATATCCTGGGGAAAAGAAAACATAAAAGGGTGAGCTCAAATGCTCAGTAAGGGTAAACAAAAGAAATATCAATCACATCATATACATAAGCACATAACTTTTGGAAATCTTAACCTGCAAAAGAGATCATAATTTCATAACATGGAATAAATCATAGAAGTGAAAATGAGATCCCCATAATCATAACATAAAACTTGAAACTTTGTGGCATGCACACATAATCATGGAAATCATTTCTTGTTAGTCATGACTCATTGCCAAGACTATCTTAGTGGACAAAGTCCCTTTCTGAACCGAGTTCACTCCTCGTTTCAGTCCTGTATCACTGAACCGGAATAACCTTCCGTTCCAGCCATGTTTATCTCATGAGATATAAAATCTTTACCCAAATCATTGGAGGGAGATATAGGTCCCACCCATCTTATAATGAATCCTTTCTTATGTGTGCCACATAATCATAAAACATACATCATCGCATAACACATGTAACAAAAATGGGATTCTTGAAACATCATGACATCATAAATCAATTCATATAAGATAAAGGAATTCATAAACATAATTCCATCACAAAATAGTCAAATCAATGTAAAAATATGGATAGAAACAGAACCCTTTATTATCTTAGATGGAAAATAATTTTGATAAAACACTTGAATTGAATTCTTGAGGAAAATATCCTTTCTTCTTCAAAATCAATTTCTTTTCAGAAAACATCATGCAATTTTAAAAGAAAGAGATTTTATTGAAAATAGTCATGAAATCTTTTAGAGGAAGCTTCATGAAAATAAGGCTTTATAAAACAGTAGAAATCCATTCGTGCCGTATAAGTTAAAAAAAACATTCTTCGTACTTTTGTCGGAAAAGTCAAAAAGTACCTCGTACGAAAAACATCAAAAGATTCCTTTCATTTGTTTTACTAAAAACTCACCGAAGGGTAAAAATGGATTTAAACAATTGTAGGTGGATGGAAATAATATTACATATTGATGAAACATGGATGTGGATGATAAAATACACCCCAGTAAATACTTACGAATAAACAATCTCGGATAAAAATGAGATTGTGATATTTCCCTTACCTTAGGTCCGATTTGCTTTGTTCGTGTCCGAAGCTCCTGTATAATGGTTTAAATAATGTTATTGACTTATTCCAGAATCATAAATATTGATATGATATCATATATGGTCATATTATTAGCTTCTTGTTAGTAATATTTCATTGTTACTTGTTACTCGGGTCTTTATAACTTTTTGTTCTTATGCGTGTTTTGTCGAATAAATTCTTATTCTTATCTTTAGGTTATAGATAATTCATTTACAGAATGGTATTAGTGTATTATATACCATATTCATTCATTAAATTCATTTATATAATCATTATGAAATGAAGATCATGTAGAACGAGTCGCATCACATCATGGAGAAGGTATTCCGTACGTACGCACGAGTGATGATATCGTTCCTATGATCGTGGAATTGTATTGGAGTATATATATATATTATTTCAGTATCAATATTACTTCATAATAATCATATATAGTTACTCATTACACCATTATACCCATCCTTGTAAGGTGATGGTGGAAAAATAGATTACACCACGGCGTGGAGACGGTATTCCGTACGTACGCACGCGCGGTGATTTCATTTTTCCGTAGGATGGATAGAAGGTGAATTAGGGTTGTTTCATATTTATAATAACATATCAGTATGTAAGTAATACTGATGTTATTACTTTATCATGAAACAACTAAAGAAGAAGAAGTTGAAGAAGAAAGAAATTGAAAAGATCGGTAATGGATATTACCTCTTCTTTGGAACGCCTCTTTGAATCCTCCACTTAAGGAACTAAGATTGGTCTTTGGAGAAGACCAGGACCTCTAGGATTATTCTAGGGAAGTGGAGATGAGAAAATGTCAGGGGTTGGCCGAGCTTGAGTGCTCAAATTGCTGTGAGGAGGAGGGGGAGGAGGTGCCCTTTTATAAGGGAGGAGAGGGGCACCTTAGGAATATCTCAAAATATTATTTTATATTAAAGTCAAAATCGGTTTATAATGGTTCCAAAGGGTCTTATTTCGAAGCTAAAGTGGGGATGGGTCGAAATCATATCAACAAATATGATTTAGACAAGTTTAGGGTATTATTTTAACCTTATCAATTAGATTTAACTCTAAGTTAATTAATTTAACTTTTACCATGTCTTTTTGTTTTCTTTCACTATATGGTTAATAAACTTACTATAACATGCCAAACGAACCCCAAATTGTTTATTATTAATATATATATCCTTATATAAGTCATTTGGCTGAACCTTAGATTTTTAGGAATACAATAACAATTAATAATATAATATTTGATTTAAAAACTATTTTGTGTCAATTTTGACACTATTTGATATATGATTTTTGTGAAAGTCATAAAAGAATTATATGTTCGAACCAAGTTGATTAAATCAACATTAATATATCATAGTAACCTAGAAAATTAGTGTAATTCATAAAAAGTCTCAAATTACATTCATTTGAGCATTTATAACATCAATTATGTTAATATTTCCTTAAAAGGGTAATTACTGCATCATCGTTGTGTCATAAATAAATTAATTTATTTAAAGTCTAAAAATTATAAATAAAATATCATTATGTAGGAAATCTTTTTAGCTTTCTAATGAATATTTATAGTCGAATTTATCTTATGTATAACCCCATATTAAAAATGTTTTAGTTATTAAACTTTGATTTTAACTATTTTAACTATTCATTAAATAATATAATATTAAATGTCATAAACTAATCCAAGTGGACCTAAATGGTCATATTATATTCATAAGGTTGTTTTTGGTCGAATTACACTTATCCAATAGAATTAGGACATGTGTTAGGGTAATAGTAATATCATATTTACCCTTAGTTACCCTATTTACTATTAACCGTGGTAAAAAAAAGTAAAAAGTTACTATTCACCAAAAATTATTTTCATCTCATTGAACCACATTTTACTTACTGACATCAACCATGTCTCTCGGATTTTTGAAATTCCATTCACAGAAGCGGTAAAATTAAGATTTATGAAGAAATTAATTTTTTTAACTACCACTTAGTAGTTTCACTATTCATCAAAAATTGATGTTTTTCAGAACAATGCCAAAATTTCATCCTAAGCTATATTTCATATTCCGAATTCAAAAATGAAGTCTATTTTACCAAATTCATATCATAGAATTTGCATTAATTAATTTTATAATTAAATCCCGCTGTTAAAACAAATAGCGTGTTTTTAAGAAACAATATCTATCAAAAGATTGACACTTGAATATGTCTGGTTTAAATGTGAAATTACATCCAATGACCAACATTGTATTAAATTGTAAAAATATATTCTAAATATACTTTAAAACCACTCAAATTAATAATTTATCACTATTAATTATTTCTATTAAAAAAGTTGTTTTTAATTATAATTTAGTAATTTTCACTATTCATCAGAATATGAAAGTTATCCGAAAAGTACCAAAATTTCACCTTAGGCTAAATTCGATACTCCGAATCCAAAAATGAATTTCATTTTGAAAAATAAGATTTACAGAGTTTTAAAAAGTGGTTATTACTATTCATAACGGCTAGTTTTAATAATATTTTAATAGCATATCGTTGTTTAGTGAAACTCGTTATTGCGTATTACACACGCTATCGAGGAAGGTCGTGATTGCGTGTAATGCAAGGCAAGTCAAGGATACCTGTTGTGCAAGCTCCTTTTGGTGTAGCGTACAACACAATACTTTAATAAAATTAAAAAGAATATTTTTTTATAAAATCTTGGGCTGTTACACTCAAGACCCCTTGGCTCATCCAACATCTGAAACAATAATCTCCCAACATCCCTATATTACTCCTAGAATCATTACTTAGGGCAGAAGGCAATTCAATAAGGTATTTTAGCTTAAATTAAAAGGAGTTACCAGATTTGAGGTAATGTCTTCTCTTAGTCTTCTTCCATTTATTTTTCCTTCTCCAACCCCCTAAACCCTTTTTATTAAATTATTTTAAAAAAATATTATCTTAAGTATACTATAATTCTATTATGATAAGTATTCTACCTACACTCACACACAGCTCCATCTAATATATTTAGAACATACAGTTTTTCTGGACGGTGAACTACTGGCTCACGAAACAATAATTGTTCAATTATCTCCTACTGCCTCTCATGGTGGAAATTATGATGGAATTATATTTATATATAGTATATATTATATTTTTATTTTCTCTATTCTTATGAATTTTTCATTTACATCATACCTTTATGCTTTCCATAATGTGTAAATATGATAATTTCATTTGAGGAAGTGCGGACTACTGCCCCCTCAAAGTGATATGACTCGTTCATGCTATACATGGAATGTATAAAGGATGTAATTAATGAAATTATGTAACATAGATAAAATATATATTATACTAAAATTAAAATATACCTATTTATCATTTATTTTTCATTCCTTTAAATATGAAAGAATAAATGAAAGTAGTGTTCGTGTGTACGTACGGCTTACCGTCTCCATAAACAGTGCATTCCATTTTTTCTATACAAATGTTATGGAATATTCTAAATACATATATAAATTATATAAATACATATATAAAGGATATATATTATATTTAAATCATGAATAAAATTATGCAGATAATGTACTTTTGACCACATGGACAATTTGTAATTATAACAAGTTCATTTTTGACTCAAGTACCGAACATCGACAAAACAAATGATATGAACTTGAATAACTATATGATTGTTATAGAAAGGTGATTAGTGATATAAAAGGAATAATAAAATTGAAAAGTTTATGAATCAAGTATAAATTAACTTATGTTCATTATTCATGAAGAACAAGTAATATACGTGACGATTCGGATTCAAGGTAAGGGAACCTTTCACCCTCCTCTTTTAGTCAAAGACTTATTTTATGTTATGTATTATAATTTATATTTTATTATGTTGGGATATGTTCTTATATATCCTTATTCCTATAAATTTTATTTCCAAGTGATGAGAAATCCTTTTCTCTCTCATCAACTCATTTTATGAATTTTTATGTGATGATGCTAGGCTGTCCAATTTTCATAAGGTAATTTCTAAACTCAATTTCCACTCATTGGGTTTTACATATACTTCGTTGATTATATTATACCAAGATTATGTGTGGAATCAATGTTTATTTATTTATATCTTAATTTCCACTTCCTTTTATGTGGATATACTTTCACAACACATAATCACCCCATTGATAAATTCTTACCTCATTAATAAAAACTTTGTAAGGGAAATCTTAGCTCAATATCCATTCATTGAGTTAAATATACATGTCATTGGTTTTGTTTTTCCAAGAATATATGTGAATAAACTCCGATTGTTTTACACTTAATATCCACTTATATTGGGTGTGTTTATATTTTTTACACATAATTATGTCATTTATTTATCCTTAATCTAAGGATATGATATTTATAATAGATTTTGTCTCAATTTACATTCTATTGATACTTGTTTGATGTTATACACCAATTCACTTTATATGGTGTATATACTAGCCATTGAAATATTATATCATGAATCTCCTTATTCTCATGATATTATAAGATTTTGTTTAAAGTTATTTTGTAATTATTTTTATTCAAATGTTTCTCATGTGTAAAAGGTCTCTTTAACTAAAACAACATTTTTAATGTTTTAAAGATTTATTCATTAAAAACCTTCTACTTCATGTCCATGTTTTCAAAATGGTTTTTAAGAATTTATTTATATAGACATGAATGTTTTTAAAATTATAATTTATTTCAAAGGTTTTAAATTTGTATGGGACAATTTGATTCAAAATTATCTTTATTAAATGTTTTAAATGGTTTTGGAAATGGATTGAATATTTAAATATCTTTAATTGATTTCTTATTATTGATGAGTGAAATGTTATTAATTTCAATTTTTTATGTGTTATGATTAAGTACTGGTATTTGGACATTTTATAGGTGGTTACATGATAAACCAAATATGGTTGGTTCCGTGATAAACATAGGGTGGTTGAGCTCGAGATAGCTCTCCAATGCATTGGGTAACGTGATGGAGGTAAACGCTAATGTTTCTCCTAATAGATTTAGGGAATATACTGTGATGGATATTCCAAATATAACTCCATATGTAGCTGTGAAAGGTACAAAGTAAGTATGATATGGATCCCAAAAGTTACCTTTATGGTTTATGATTTCTATGTGTTATTCATAAATCTTATGATTTCATAAGGTATGTTAAAGAGATTATGTTTTATGATTGAGAAGTATGATTTCATTGATTTGTATGTATTGATGTACTAATGTTTTCTTTCCTTATTTTATAACCACTATAGATACTTTTATTCTCATCCCACGTTTTTGAAAGGTTTTTCACAGGGTATAAAGAAGGTTAAGAGAAAGAAAGTATTCAAGAAGATTTATATCAAGAAAATAACTCTTATTTAATTTAAGGAATTTTATTATTGTGAAAAAATATGGATAGAGTAGAAGTGTATATTTTGTAATTTTTTGGATGTAATGTAATAGTTATGGCCTAATTCTCTAAAAATATAAACCTGAAAAGATCCTCAATGTGAATTCTTAACTTAACTCGGGATTGTGTAATGTTTAAGGCTAGGTCCTTATAGTTGGTATCAAAGGTTAGTTTAGATAAATTTAGAGGTTAGGGTGTTATTAAAGAATAAGTTACATAAACATAATGGTTAGCATATTAGAAAGAGTCATAGTTATTTTAGATATATAGAATGAGTTTAAGATAACATGAATAATTATATCTTAGTGTTTACCCTCCTCATAATATATTATATGATGATTTTTATGATATACTCACACTAAACTTTTTGGTTTTAGTAAATGGATGGATCTTGTAGGCAGAAAAGTAACAATAGATGTAAAGAAAACTATGACGGTTTTCTGAATGAGCAACTGAATGAAATGGGATCTACAATGAGAACTTTTTTGGTTATTCTTAACCAACTATTTTGAGTCATGATTTACCACTTGAACCTTGTGGATTTTTCTAAGGCATCATATATGTGAGAAATGAATCCCTATGGAAGTTCAGGTAATAATCATAAAGGTAAGTATATTCAAAAACCTATGTGTCAAGGATGTGGAAAGAAACACCTAGGAATATTCTTCAAAAGGACAGGAAGATGTTATTGATGTGGTAACGAAGGTCATAAATCAATAACCTTCCATGGAAAAATGAAGCATCCAGTTGGCTCTAGGAAAAGGAAAGAAGTTCTTCTTGTGGGATCAATTGAATGTTTTAAATGTGGTGTACATGGTCATTAGACAAATACATGTCCTATGAAGAAGGTTCAGGAATGGGATCAGTATTACAATATAAATATATGTTTACCAATTCCCAATGAAATTCCAATTGAGGATGAAGAAACCAGCAATGACCTATGAAAGGTATGGATTATTTCATAGCTTATGTTTTGATATTATTGAATCTTAGGATATGATTCATGATTTTTTTTGTAAAAAAAGAAGTATTATATAATAAGTTGAAAAACATTGTTAAGGGATCATGGATAATGATGGGTGATTAAGATGTCTACATTTTAGAAAATCGAGAGTTATGTTAGATATCTAGGTGATGAAATGTTTAAAAGTATTAGTGCTCTTTGTTGATGGTATTACTTTGGAAGACTTTTTTCTTGTATGTGTAACCCTATAGTTTGTTATGTGAAAATGAAATTTGAGGAAGAATTATCTTTTCTTTTTTGGATATAGTTATAAATAACCATTTGGGTTTATATGATCCTTAAATTTGAAGAAATTACAGGTTATTACTTTCTGGTAATGTTATAAAATTATATAATTTTTGAAAAAGGACAACATGAAGATGGTGTGACAAATCATCGTGTCAAAAAAAGTTGTGGGAATAAAACCCACAACAAAAGTGCGACTAGGATTCATCACCTACCACTGGACTATGTGAAGTCCTTAGTTAGTATAACTTATTCTTTTCAGTTAATTGATTTTATAGATTAAGAATATATTGATTTTGGGAACTTAAGATTTATCAAATTGATATCCTTAGTATAGGAAAATTATTTGGTGATTAAGTGCTAAATTTTATTTAGGAAGACTTTTTGTCTTTTGGGAACACTATATGCCTCAGGAAAATATAATACTATGGGATTCCATTTGAGTAGTAATAGTGGAATTTTATTTTGGAAGAATCTATGTTTTTATTATGGACTTATAGTGATTTTGTTTATTTAGGGAAATTATTAACCTATCATAAAAAATATTTGATTAGGTTAATTAATTTTAAGTATGTGACTTTAAGATTATTTTATGTTATTTGGAGATAAATTTTAAGATTTATCATGGAAGACAATGTGATCAAATCCTCCTGAATTTTTAGTTTTAAATTTAATTTCGAATATTTTGACGAATTTTAAGGATAATTGTTTATTGAATGGTATTTTTTGAATTTTCAGTATTGTTTGTCTAATTTTTGAGATTAAGAGTAGTATTTATTTCTATAAAGGATTATCCTTTTTTAGGATAATCTGATCTTATACTAACCATTTTATTTTTGGTTAATGTCTAAAGAAAATTAAGATATATAGTTAATATTTTTTGGATTATGCGATTCTCTAGAAGTTGATTCTAGCACTTCATGTGTGACCAAGTCATCTTGAATACTCATCGTTCGGAGAAAAGATGAGTTTGTGGTATAAATTTATTAAAGGATGAAAATCTACTTGAAAAGTAAGTATATTTCCTTATGTTCTTAGTCAATCTCATAAGTAAGTTTGGAAACTTTATGAAAAGGAACTTAAAAAAAACATTTTTCATTCACTTTTCCTACTGGGAAATCCAATACTGTTTAACTTATCACAAGTTTGTGATTTTCTGGTGGTTAACTTTCTCCTGATCATGTTTTTTATCACTCTCTATTAGAACCGGATGGTTAGTTTCTCTTCCATATCCATGTTTTCCTACATTAAATCTTAGTATGTGTTATCTTTGGTGACCTTTTTACTTCTCTTTCGTTCTTTAAAAGTGGTAGTTTTATTGAATCTTTTTTCGATGTGTGACTTTCAATGAATTTTCCAAACCCAATTTTAAAATTACGAGGACATAATTTCCAAAAGGGGGGAAGGATGTAACGACCCAAGTATTTAAATGATAATAATTTTTTTCATTTATATTAATATTTATAAATAAGATATTAATTTTATGTTAAATATGACACTTTGTCTGATATCATACTCAACACGCAACAACGGGTTTCCTTGAAATCTTACGTTACACACAACTTTGAGATATATCGAAAAATAAAATAATATTGTTATTATTTTAAATGGTAGTTATCGCATAGCTGTTGTATTGCTGGGAATGAACATAACTAACAAAATTATGATTACACGTGTTTTTTAAATGTTTTAACATTTATCCTATAAATTTTAGAGGCTTAAAATAAGAATGAATCTGGTTTAAACATGAAATACTTTAATATTATTTAAAATGTCGATTTATCATCTTCTGATGGAGAACCCTTTTCAAATATAGTTTTTTTCACTTTTATATATTCTATTTGAAAAAATAAACTTCTTATTTAGAATTAAGACATCAAAATTTACTAAGGGTAAATTTTTGGTATTTTTCTGATAAAGTTTATTTTTTTATGAATAGTGAAAAATATTGCATTTTAATTTAAAACTGACTTTTAATCTAATTTATTTATATATTTATATTGTATTTTAATTAGGTTTTTAAGTTTAATTAGATTATATTTTTATCATTTAATCCAATTTTGGTAATTTTAAGTAGCTTCACTTTGAAATTTGATATAAACACATGTCAATCTTTTGGTAGTTTTACTTCTTAAAAACACACTTTTTGGTTTTGACAACGAGAATTGATTTTAAATAAATATCTGAAACTTCTATGTTTTGAATTTGGAAAAATGAATTCCATATTTGGAATCATGAGGTCCAAATAATGTAAATAGGTAAATTTTATTTTTAGACATTAGTAATAGTATCTTCAGTAAATATTTTATTTACCATGGTTAAAGGGTAAATTTGGTAAATAACGGTAAAAAATAATACTATAATAATATTAAATTGCCCTAACACATGTCCTAATCCTATTGGAAGAGATATTTTCGACCATGGGCATCACTGGGTCGATTTGAGGACATCATGGGGCCACTTGTGTGTGAAAATGACATTTAATTACTTTTAATTTAAAGTTAAGGAAAATATAATATAAACATATATCTTTTATTAAAAACAATATATAGGGTAATATAAGTGATATCTTTGACTATAAATATTAATTATAAATATAAAAATATTTCCTACATCATGGTATTTTTTTAAACAATTTATACATCAAATAAATTTATTTATTTATGACGCAATGATGATGTAGAGATTACCTTACTAATAAATGTTATAAATAAATGAGATTATAAAAATTAAAATAAAATTATTATGAAACTTTTTATTACATACACAAATTTTAGGGATAATTATTACTTGTTATATTTTAATTAATGAAGGTTTTATGAAATAATCAAGTTGTTATGGATTTTTTAAAAATCATGATATTAATAGTATATAAATTGACAAAAGTGAGTTTTTAAAAAAAAATACTATTATATTAAATGATATAATAGTCCTAAAAATATAAAATTCATCCAAATAATTTATATAAGGTTTAAAATTCCGTTAATGAACCACTTGAAGTTATATTGACATTTCATAGTAACTATATTAACCATATAGTATGAATATACAAGAAGACATGGTAAGAGTCAAATAAGTTAAATAAGGCTTAAAGCTAAATGATAAGGTTAAATTTGAAACCCAAACTTGTATAAAACTATTTTTTGATAGGGTTTAGAACAATTTTCATATTATCTTTGAATTAAATGAGTTGTGGAGCATTTTATAATCTAAATCAAGTTTATAATAAAACAATCTTTCAAACTTTCCTAATGTACCCCTCCTCCCTCTTATAAAAGTCCACCACCTCTAACCCTTACTCACACCTCTAAATTCCTCTTTGATCATCCAAAATCTACCAAAATAATCTCCCAACATCCGTATATTCCTCCTAGAATCTTTACCTTGGGAATAAGGCAATTCAATAAGGCATTTTATCTTAAATCAAAAGAAGTTACCCGATTTGTGGTAATGTCTTCTCTCAAACTTATTCCATTTATTTTTCCTCATCCAACCCCCTAAAATATTTTTATTACATTAATTTAAAACAAAAACAGTATATTAAGTATTCTAGTATGTTTTTCTGATAATTATTCTACCTACAATAACACACACCTTCATCTAATGGATTTATATTGTACTGTTTCTATGGACAGTGAACTACTGACTCACAAAATGATGATTGTTCAATTATCTCATACCGCCTATCATGATGGAAATAATGAAGGAACTGTATTTATATATGATATATATTATATTTATATTGTCTCTATTCTTATGTATTTTTCATTTACAGAATATCTTTATGTTTTCCATAATGCGTAAATATGACAATTTCATTTGAGGAAGTGCGGACTACCGCCCCCTCAAAGTGATATGACTCGTTCATGATATACAAGGAATGTATAAAGGATGTAATTAATTAAATTATGTAACATATATAACATATATATTATACTACAATTACAATATACCTATGTATCATTTATTTTTAATTCCTTTAAATATGAAAAAATAAATAAAAGTAGTGTTCATGTGTACGTACGGCTTACCGTCTCCATGAACGGTGCATTTCATTTCTTATATCCAAATGTTATGGACTGTTCTAAATATATATATATACTGGATATAAATACATATATACTGGATATATATTATATTTAAATCATGAATACAATTCTATAGATAATGGACTTTTGACCACATGGACAATTTGTAATTATAACAAGTTAATTTTTGACTCAAGTACCGAACATCGACAAAATGACCAATATGAACTTAAATAATTATATGATTATTATAGAAAGGTGATAAGTTATATAAATGAATAATAAACTTGAAAAAGGTTGTGAAGCAAGTATAAATTAAATTATGTTTATTATTCATGAAGAACAAGGAACATACGTGACGAGTCGGATTCAAGGTAAGGGAACCTTTCACCCTCCTCTTTTAGTCAAAGACTTTGTATATGTTATGTATTTTAATTTCCATTTTCTTATGATTGGATATGTTATTATATATCCTTATTTCTGTAAATTTTATTTCCAAGTGATGAGATACCCTTTTCTCTCTCATCAACTCATTTTATGAATTTTTATGTGACGCTGTTAAGCTGCAGAATTTTTATAAGCGAATTTATAAACTCAATTTCCACTCATTGGGTTTTACGCATTCTTTGTTGATTATATTATGTCAAGATTATGTGTGGAATAACATTTTATTTATTTATGTTTTAATTTCCACTTCACTTTGTGTGGATAAACTTTTATAACACATAATAACCCCATTGATAAATTCTTATGTCATTTATACAAACTTTGTAAGGGAAATCTTAGTTCAATATCCATTCATTGAGTTAAATATACATGTCATTGGTTTTGTTTTTCCAATAATAGGTGTGAATTAACTCTAGTTGTTTTAAACATAATACCCACTTATATTGGGTGTATTTATATTTTTCACACATAATTATGTCATTGATTTGTCTTTAATCTAAGGATACGATCTTTGTATGGGATTTTGTCTCAATTTACATTCCATTGAGACTTGTTTGTTGTTATACTCCAATTAACTTTATATGGTGTATATACTACCCTTTGACATATTATATCATGAATCTACTTATTCTCATGATATTATAATCTTGGGTTTAATGTTATTCTATAATTATTTATATTCAAATGTTTCTCAAGTGGAAAATGTCTCTTTAACTAAAACATCATTTTTAATGTTTTAAAGATTTATTCATTTAAAACATTCTATTTCATGTCCATGTTTTCAAAATGGTTTTTAAGAATTTATTTATATGGATATGAATGTTTTAAAATGATAATTTATTTCAAAGGATTCAAAGTGGTATGGGAAACTATGATTCAAAATTCTCTTTATTAAATGTTTTAAATGGTTTTGGAAATGGATTTAATACTTCAATATTCTTATGATTAATTAGTTAAATGTTAATAATTTCAATATTTTATGTGTTATGATTATGTACTGGTATTTGGAAATTTGATGGGTGGTTCCGTGATAAACCTAGGGAAGGTGAACCCGATATAGCTCTCCAATGCATTGGGTAACGTGATAGAGGTAAATGTTAATGTTTCTTCTAAAATATTTAGGGAATATAATGTGATGGGTATTACAAATTTAACTCCCTATGTAGCTTTGAAGGATTCAATGTAAGAATGATATGTATTCCACAAGTTACATTTATGATTTATGGTTTCTATGTGTTATTCATAAATCTTATGATTTCATGAGGTATGTTAAAGAGATTATGTTTTATAATTTAGAAGTATGATTTCATTGGTTTGTATGTATTGATGGACTAATATTTTATTTCCTTATTTTATAAACCTTATTAATCTTTTTATGCTCATCCCATGTTTTTGAAATGTTTTTCATAGGGTATAAGGAAGGGTAAGTTAAATGAAGTATTCAAGAATATTTATATCAAGAAAATAAGACTTGTTCTATTTAAGGAGTTTTATTATTGTGAAAAAATTGGATAGAGTAGAAGTGTCTACTTTGTAATTTTTGGGATGTAATGTAATAGTTACGGCCTAATTCTCTAAAACTCTAAACTTGAAAAGATATTCAATGTGAATTATTGACTTAACTCAATGTTATGTGATGTTTAAGGCTAGGGGCTTATACCTACACATCCCAAAGTCTCAAAAAAATCATAGTAGCCAATGTTAACATGATTCTATTGTCTTTCTTTGTCTAACTTCCAAAACTACATATTGACTTGATGTTATTATATAAAAAAACTTTCTCATTGTTGAAATTCATAAGATCATAGGCTTTCAACAACAGGAATGGTTTACCAGATAATAATATTAAATAAATATGTAGTGTTGGAAGTTCGACAAAAAAAGGAAATGAAAATAGAAAGTGTGGAAACATTGGTAGAAAGAATCATTTTGTCTATTTTGTGTCTTGTTGAAGATAGTTGAAAGAAAAATATGACTTACCAAAAGATATTTGAAAAAAAAAACTAAATCAGTATTAGATAAAAACGATAAAATATTAAATTACAAATAGTATATAAAATTATAAAAAAATTAATTAAATAAGTAGTAGGAATTCCCCTTTTTCTAATGGTTATATTCATTCTCGATGCATCTCCTTGTTGTCATTATCTCAGTTATAGGATTGAAAAAAAAGACTCCACTTGTAGAAGAAAACAATTATTATATGATTAATAATAAAAAGAAATAAATTAAACATAAATATTAAAAAATACATTAATTCTAGGGATAATGATTTTATTGTGCAAACATTATTGACCACAGGGATATACTGACGGTAAAGCAATAATGATGATAAAAAACACAAATAGATCTCACCAAAAAATCAGTCAATGAGTGTGGAGGATGAGGAAAATTTCTCCACTATGGTCGGTGTTATCCACTGAATTCATTCAAATGTGAAAGTTATTGACAACCGTTATCCTCATCATCTCATCACCCGAACATTTATCATTGTATTTTGTTGTTTAATACACATCCTCCATATCTTATAGACATGCACCTATGTTGCTTCAAATACTCTAAGATTCAGTCATCCATGGGATAAATAATACTTAGAGTAGTACAAGAAATATAAAAGAGATGGGGGTGAGTCTCAAGGAAACAAAAATAAATAATAATTGTTTTAGAGATGAAGCTAATGAGGATGAAAATTGTAGCTCATTATGTTCCCTAAAGGGGTAAATGCCTCCAATTTGTGAGAATTATACCATTATAACTTGTTAAAAACTAAACACCTCCTTTTCCACAAACTCCTCCCAGAGAAAAACTCTACACAATTAGAGGAACGATAGAGTGAAGGGAAGTAAAGAAATGGAGAGGTTGGAGATGGAAGAATTAGAATACACTATTGTAGTGTTGCGCAACCCGATGGTCTTGGGTTGATACGGTGTAATTTTAGCTGACGAGTGTATGCTGCTAAAATTAATTTATTTGATTTGATGTAGAGGTGGAGTTAATTATGAATTAATTTCATTTTAATCCTTGAATTTATTCACAAGGATATTAATAAAACTTAATAAATTAATTGGTTGAGGATTTATTTTATAATATGTTTTCGATAAAACATTTTTTAATAGGTTTTATTTTATTAAAAAATTATAGGTTTTTATATAATTGGATAATATGGTCGAAGGAGGCGTTTACTTTGTTATCACTTACCTCGATAGTCAATAAACCTAAATGGGGTTCACGCCTTCCACCGTCAAAAACAATAAAATGGAGGTCACTCCTCATTCGATACAAAGATAAATAAATTGAATCTAATTAAATATTTTATATATTTGTAATATATATATATATTATTAGTAACTTTATTTGAATATAATTATATATATATATATGTATATTATTTATCATATTTAAATTTATTTAAATATATAATAAATTATTCAATATGAATATATATATATATAATACTATTTTCTCTAATGAAACTAAAAAAATACTTTTAATAATAATTTTTAAATTATATTAATTATAAATAATTATTATTCTAGGTAATTGTGTACAAAATATAATTATTTAAATTTTGAAAAGTTTAATTATTTCAAAAAAATGTATATATAGTTAGTTAATTTTATTATTTTTAAAGTAACATGAGTTTACAATATTTTATTGGTTATCTAAGTATAAATTATATTACTATTAATTAAATTTATATATAGACCTTAAATGTATATATAGACCTAAAATGATGAATACCAAAAAATAATTTGTAATATATTGAATTTGATAACTTCCATTCAATTTTTTGGAACAAATGATGTAGTAACCTAAGGATTCTAGGTAGGCCATCTAATACACATTGACCCATCCTAGATATTTTAGGGAGGACTATCAAGAAGTTGGCATAAAGCAATAATAAAACACAATTTTGAGCAATATATGTAATAATTACAGTAGAATATCATAGCATAGTAAAAACAAATACAACACCGTACTAATTTTGAAGATAGAGAGCCATTAAAAATAAGTAAATATGGTATCATCCATAATAATATTTCTCTTATAATAAAACAACACAATTTTTGTACAAATAAACTTTTAAGGAAAAACCCTTACAATAGAATATTAAAATAGAAATTAAATAAATAAATTCTCGTACATGAATTGCATAAAATCGGCTTCTGTTACTGCTTCGCCCTATCATCAGGATGAGAATTGGTTTACTAAATCAATTTTCTCATTAATTTAAGGTTTTTATATCCAAAACCTCCACTTTTTATATAGTGGAATAAATATTTATTTAGTTGTTTTATCTATGGAATAGAGGTGATTCACTAAGATTTCAAAACTACACCAAAATTAAGCTTGCAGAGAATGTTGGGAAATAGATGTAGACACCAAAGAAAATTGATTCAAAAAAACAATTTAAAAAGACCAAAAAAAGATATCCAAAAGAGTAGTCAAGAAAACAATAGATCATAAACAAAATCAAAATTGTATACAACAACCGGAACACAAATACAGAAAAAAAAATTAGAACCCACAAAGGAAAATCAGAAACCCTTGGATCCAGATCTCGAAAAGACAAATACAAAAAGAAAATCAGAACCTATAACGGAAAACACATGCCTACCACTCTAGGTTGTAGAAAATCGGAGACCCTTATATCTAGATCTTAATGTTTTCTTCAGAAACACTAACTGCAACTAAACGTCAGATGCCAGACGATGTTCGAGCAACTCGAGGCAGTGGGTTTGTGCGATTCGAGTGGGTTTGTGTGATTCAAGCTTCAATTCACCGAGGAGGAGCACCAGCAATGGGTGGCTTCCATGGAAATATTCTGATATCGTGATGGGTTCGCAACAACTTAGGTTTTTTTAATTATATGGGGACACTTTTATCAGCACTTATTATTTAAGTGCTAACAAAAGACATATTTATCAGTGTTTCTTTAGCACTGATAAAGGTATGTCTTTACTAGTGCTAAAAAAGCACCGATAAATATTTCTTTTATCAGTGCTTATTACCTAAGCATTGATAAAGGATTTATAATTATAATTATAAATAATTTTTTAAAATATATATATATATACTTAATCAACATATTTAAATAAAATAATAGTAAATATATTCCTTATTTAAATATATTTATTATAATTTTATAATTATTTAAATATATAATTATTTATTTCTAATTTTATAAATATTTTTAAAAAATAATATTTATATCATTATATATATTTATATAATTATATATATATAATAAATTTATATCAATATAAATATAATAAATATATTCATTATTTATATAAATTTATTATAAATTTAATAATTATTTAAATATATATAATTATATAAATACTTTTAAAAAATATATTTATTTATTTATATTTATAAATATATAATTTTGTTAATATAGTATGTATATTTTTAAATATATTTATTTATAAATATATTTTTTTATAAAAAAAATTATAAATATTTTTGTACAAATATTTTTTTAACATTATTAATGAATATATAATTTTAAGTGCATGCATGTTAAAAATGAGTGAAATTGAATAAATTAAAAATAAACGCACTTTAATAATATTAAAAAATTGGATAAGTTTTGTGTGTGTGTATCGTATATAAAAATGAATTAATTATGTATATGTGAAATCAATATAACACACATTTGATCTATTTTAAATTAAAAAATTCAATGACATTCAATTATATATCTATTACTCTATGTAATTAGTCATTATATTTAATTCGTATTAATTTTTAATTATAACCCATTATTCAATAAATATATGACTATTTAATGTAAAGCACATAAATATTTTATAATTTATAAAATATATTTATATACATTGATATATATATATATATATATATATATATATATATACTACTTATTAACCTTATCAATAATCCTCTAATTAAGAAATTTTTTAATATTTTTCTCAATTTACTTATTTTTAATTTTTAATTGTTTAATTTTTATTTTGAATATCTATATAGTTAATACATACTGTTTATTAGTATTTATAATTTATATTTAGTATAATCAATTTATTCATTTTTATCAATAATTAATAAAACTTGTAATATTTATTTAATAAAGTCATTTTTTATTTTTTATTTATTTCATTATTTCATTTTATTTATTCGGACTTTTATCAGTGCTAAAAAAGAACTGATAAAAGACTCCATTATGAGTTTTAAAAATGTATCACTCTTAAAGGGTTAAATATATCAGTGATTTCTTTTGCGCTGATAAATATTCCATTTATCAGCGCTTTTTCTAGTAGTGATAAATACCTGTGTTGTTAAACGCCGGTTTTGTAGTAGCGTTACCTCAAGTCTAACTTCCTTCGTACATTTTTGAAAATACTGTATAAAAAATATAGGTTTATTATACATATTATTCCATAAGAATAATTATATATATCAAACCATATAATATTTACTTTTAACCTATTATCATCTGTTTATTAATAATTCTTTATTAAAATCATTACTCTGTGTGATAATTGCTTCATTTTTTCTGTAAGTTTTGGTTTGGCGGTTTCAGTCCTTATTCTTTAATTATAGTTCCATCATATATATAATTTAAATCATTTTATAAAGATAATATATATTCAATATATATATATATATTCATCCATAAAATTTAGGGATAGAAAAATGAATTAAACCATTTATGGAGATGGTAAGTCGTACGTACGCATGAATGTTTTTTTTCATTTTAAAAAGGATGGAAAAATAAAAAAAGTTAAATATTAATTAACCATTATAATTTTATTATTATATCATATATATTATATATATTCATCAAATCTATCCTCATTACCATCCAAGTAACATATAAATGAAAACATAATTAGATCGCTTCGTAGGGGTGGTAGTCCCCACATACACACGAGCAACGCTACCATTTCCCAAAGAATTGGATGGTAAAAAGGTAGATATGATATTATCATTATAGAAGTATAATTGTGGCATAAATATCATATATAAATATTAGATCCATCATAATTCCCATCTATAAAATATAGTGATGAGAAATGAATTGTACGCTATGTGGAGATGGTAATCCATTCATACGCACGAGCGATACTTTCACTTCTCATTCGATGGAAAGATAATGAATAAAGGTGGTTTCATAGACATAATAAAGTTTATTTATATTTATAATAATTAATTTATTATTTTATGAAAATTATAATAGATTTATATTAGCTAAATGAATAATAAAAAAAGTGATCGGTTCAAGCGATTACCTCTTCTTTGAAATGACTCTTATAAATCTCCTCTAAAGGGATCTAGGGTTGGTATTTTGGGAAGAAAAAATTCTATAGAATGCATCTAGGGGAGTTTATAATATAATTTTTTCGAGTTTGGTTGAGATATAAGGCTAAAAGTTTTGTGAATAAGATAAAAGAGAGGTGTCCTTTTATAATTGAGATGAGGGGCATTCATGGAATTTCTAAAAGTATTAAATTAATGTGAATTAATTTTGATGTACAATTGGATCCAGATTTATAATATTAAAATATAATGTGAGTATGAGTCAAAAAATCACATAAAATAAAATTTTTGAAATTTTAGATCACATTTTTACCCTTATCATTTAAGTTTGACCCTTGTTAACCCTTTTGACAATTACCGTAATATTAAAATTTTCTTCCATTTAAGGGTTAATACTGTTACTATAAAATAAAAAATGACCAATAATTTGAACATGGTTTACTTTTAAAACCTTATCCCAATCAGTTAGATTAATATATTATTTTTTATAAATTTTATATCATTTAATAAAATATTATTTACTATAAAATATCCTTAATGTCATTTTTAACACTATTCATTTAATAACTTTAAATACGTCAAGAAAAAAGAGAAATTAAAATATATTGATCCAAAACCACCCTAATATGTTTTATATATCTATAAAATTTATGATAAATATTACCTCATTTAGATTATATTACTTTTAAAAATGTTAAAATCATTTATTATATATTTTTATTAAATGGAGAAATATTGCATCAATGTTTCATAAGAATTTAAAGTCATTATATAATTACTAAAGATTATAAATAAATTTAAATCATAAATATAATTTTATTACTCTTAAAATATACATTATTATTCATTAATAACTTTCTTTTTTCTCTAGGTGGACACATAATATATATTAAAAACAAAGAGAGTCACATTTTGTAACTTTCTTTGATTTAAATATTTTATAAGTCATTTTATTAGAAAAGTGTCTATTATACAATTATATTTTGATCCTAATGTGATAAGGTTAAAATTAACTTCATAAAATAAGAATTAGGTTGAATAATTATGGCCTTACCCTTTAGTTTTAACATATATTAACTTGATTTACCCTTTATCGAGGTGATAAATTTTACCATAGTTACTATTCATGTTGATCAAAAATAAAAGGTACCTATTTACCAAATTTGAACCTCGTGATTCTAAATATTTAATTCATTTTATATAATTTAACAAATATAAATGGAGGAAATTAATTTTAATGTACTTGTAAAAAATGTAACAAAATTTACTTTTTAGAAAAATATATTTTTAAGCATAAAACTGGATTTATTATTATCCTATGCATAATAAAAATAATATATAAATGTTAAAAAATATTGAATATATAATATATTAATTTCTTTAAAATAATTAACCAGTAGTGATAAATTTAATTTATTAGGATAAAAATACATTGAGCACATAAAAATAGTCTTTCAGAAAAACATCTCCTTCATTTTTAAATGATTTTTATTTTCATTTATAATTAATTGATAATTAATGAATTAATTTTATACATGTGTAAAAAATAAATTTTCCTAATTTAGTTATCCCAATTCATACCCTCTAATCCAATGGTTATGCGATAATAATATTTTAATAGTATATCATAGTTCGTCTAAACTTGTTGTTGTGTGTAACACAAGCTATCAAAAAATTAAATTTATTTTAAAAAATATATATTTCTTAAATCTTAGGGTGCTACATTATAACCCCTTAAAATAATTTTTTCCTCAAAATTCCATTACTCTGATGAAAAAAACTAAGGATGCTTCTACATCATCGTATCCTCAGGTTCCCACATAGCTTCCTCTAATTAGTGGTTTCACCCCAAAACTTTGACCAAGTGAGTGGTCTTGTTTATAGAAATTTATCTTTAAAATATAGAATCTCTACTTGTTATTCCTCATAATAAGTATCATGTTCTGGTGGTAAAATCTTTGACTTTATTACATGTTAAGGGTTAGGTATGTACTTCCTTATGATAAATATATATAACACATCATGAACATGAGAGATATGTGGTGGGTGGTCCAATCGATAAGTTATCATCCTGATATGATCAATAATTTAGAGAGGACTAATATACCAAAGGCTTTGCTTTACATTATTTCAAAATATCATCACCCTCTTCCAAGGAGATATTAATAGGATTACATTGTCACTAACTTCAAACTCTAGATCTTTCTAATGATTGTCAGCATAAATTTTTTTTGACTATGAGCTACTCTTATGTGCTACTGAAAAAATCTAACCTTCTCTAACAATTCCTCAGCTAGATCTGGTCCAAATTTCTTTATTTATCCAAATTCATTCTAGTATGTTGTAGTTCTTCACTTCCTTTTATACAGTTCTTCATAATAATCCATCTAAATGCTATAGTGAAATATATTATTATAATAAAATTACACCAAAGGAAAGTTTTTATCCCAACCACATTTTAAACCCATAGGGAAATATATCAACATGAATTATAGAGTTTAGATGGTCCTCTTAGATAAAAATATATCTGAGGATGATAATTAGTGTGGAAACTTACCTATATATCTATATCTTTATGAACACTTCTCCAAGGATCTTGATTTGATACAATTGATAGTGGTACATCATGCAATATTACCACTTCCTTAATGTATAACTAAGTAAGTTTATCAAGAGATAAATATTCTATAATGGAAATAAAGTGTGATAAATTCATAAAGTGATTTACTATAACCCATGTAGAATTATTACATTTAGATATTTTATAGATTTTAATAACAAAATTCATAGTGATTTTTTCTCATTTCCATTTTTCTATAAGTAATGCTTGAAACATCCCCTTAGGCATCTGTATATCAGCCTTGACTTACTGATATACCAAGTACAGAGAAATATACTCTAAAATATCTCTCTCTATGCCATCCCACCAAAAATACTCTTTCAAACCTCTATACATCTTCATTATTCTAGTAATTATAGAGAATGAGGAATTGTGAGCTTCATCTAACCAATCCTTCTCCAAATATGGTATCTAAGGGATAAATACAGGGTTCTAGAACCTTATTTTTTCATTATAATCAAGGTTGAATTTAGGAACATTTCTAACCTTATTTTGTAGCTCTACATCTTCCTTCTATTCATCTTTAATCTTCACTTGGATGGATGGCTCAAATCACATTTGAGGAAGATAGGATTTCTCCCCTTCTTTCAATATTTCAAGAATCATCATTTATAATTATATAAATATTGGATCTTTTTTGATCCCCATTATTGATAATCTAGCATGATCCTTTCTACTCAGAGCATCTTCCACCTTGTTTACTTTCCCTGGGTGGTAATGTATTGATTAGTCATAATATTTAATCATCTCTAACCTTCTTCTTTGGAACACGTTCATCACTTTTCAATTGAAAATATAATTTACAATTTTGTGATCAGTATATATGTCACACATTTCTCAATAGTGATAATTCCTATATATCTTTAATAAAAAAATTACCATAGCTAACTTCAAATCATGAGTTGGGTAATTTTGATCAATGACCTTCAATCATCATTAGTCAAAAGATAGAACCATATTGTTTTGTATGAGGATGTATCCCAATACCTTCTATGAAGAATCACTATATATTAAAAACCATTCTCTATTATAGGGAAGTGTAAGAATATGTGAACTGACTATTATTCTCTTTAGTTGCTTAAAATATTCCTCATATTCATCCATCCAAGTAAAATTGGCTCCCTTCTGAGTTAACTTGGTAAGTGGATTTGATATCCATGAAACATTCTCCACAGTGTACTAATAATATCTAGCCAAAGTAAGAAAATTATGGATATCAGTCATATTGGTTGGTCTTGGCCAATGTCTAATAAAATCTATCTATGAAGGGTCTATTGATATACCCTCACTCAAGATTATATGATCCATGAATGTAACTTTATGAAGCAGAAATTCACACTTGGTAAATTTTTCATAAAACTTATCCTTCTTTAGGGTCTTCAGTACAATCCTCAAGTTATCTTCATGCTCCTCATTTCTCTTTGAATAAATAAGAATATCTTCTATAAATACTACCCCAAACTTAACAAGGTAATATCTAAAGACTTTATTCATTAAATATATGAAAATAACGGGGGAATTAATTATAGAAAATGTAATCTCAATAAATTTATAATGTCTATACCTTATAATTAAATCGAAGGTATATCCTCTTTATTGACCCTCAATTGATGATTTCCATAATAAATATCAATCTTGTAAAAGTATTGTGTTATGCGCAGTTGATCAAACAAGTCATTAATATGGGCTA
Organism: Viscum album; assembly: GCA_963277665.1. Lineage (NCBI taxonomy): Eukaryota > Viridiplantae > Streptophyta > Magnoliopsida > Santalales > Viscaceae > Viscum > Viscum album. The sequence continues at coordinate 137,699,581 of OY728147.1, read as the reverse complement.
GAGGATACTTGTTCCTAATAGTGATATTTTTAAGTTCTCAATAATCAATGTAGAGTCTCATTGATCCATTTTTAATCTTGAAAAAAAGAAAAGGTGTGACCCAAGGTGTTTTAATTGGAAAAATGAATCCCTTTTTAAGATTCCCGTAGAGTTAATTCTTCAATTCTTTCAACTCAATCAAGACCAATCTATATAGATTCTTGGAAATAGGTGTAGCACTAAGTGTGAGTTCTATTTAAAATACAACTTCATGATTCAATGAATGACAATGAAATTATTCTAGAAAGACAAAAATAAACTCCCACTCAATAGGAATATCATTGATGTTGAGTTTCTCCCTAACCATCAGAGATAAATTCCACTTTAGAATATGAATCAGGACCCATACAATGGTTGTAATTTCCATCAGAAGTTCATTTTTGTCATTAGGATAATAGATGATCATATTTTGGTTTGGAATATAAAACATAACTTCCCTTCCTCAAAAATTTATGTTGGATTTATTTTAATAAATCCAATCCATGACCAAAATAGCATCAAATTAAACTAAAATATTAATGAAAATATTTTCCAGAAATGCATTTCAATAAACTTCAACTAGATAAGAATCATATACTTGGGATGTGATCATCATACCATTAGGGGTTTTTACTAATAACTCAACATATAATTTTTTTGTGGTATTGTGATACCATAATAAAATACTTTATATATATAATTGTGTGTAGATCCATAATCATGTAAGACATTAATAGTTCGAGAGTGGGTGGTAAGTGTACCTTTCACCATATCATTACCATATCCCTTATGAGAAATAGTGATGAGATTTCCATTTTTTTCTGGTCTTAAGAGGATATTTATGTTGATTAAAATCATTAACCTTTATATTTGGGAACTAAATGTAATAATTCTTATACTCCTTGAATTTAAAACACTGGAGTGTGGGACATGCATTATGTGGTGATTTCTCTCTATTCATATTATTAACTAACTATTTCTCATCACTTTAGCATTATGTTTCCCAATAAAATTCATTTCCACAATTGAAAATTTTGCCATTTTCCTTAATAAAATTCCCCCCATGTTTCCTTCCACATTTTGAGAGTAAAGGAAAGCTTATAATCTTCTCTCTATGGTTTTTAGAATTTTATTTTAATTCCATTTTTATTTTCTTATCAAAACCATGAGATTAATGGGTAACTCCAATATTTGTCTCCATCTTGATATCCCATAGAACAGTTTATTCTTAAATGATAAATTTTATTACGGATAACACCATTCAGAGACTTGGTTTTAAGACACTAATGAATTGATAAAACTTACTTTTAGGTTGGAATATAATACCAAAATAATACCTCTCAAGTATTGTAAAATTTTCCTCATAAGTATCAATAGATTTATCATCCTTCTTTTTCATATCAATAAATTCCTTATCCATTTGCATATTAATAATTCAAGGAAAATAATTATTGAGAAATAATATCTTAAATTCATACCACTCTATAGAGTCAATTTCTACCTACTACTTCATTTTCTTGATAAGATTCTACAATTTATCTGCTTCACCTTCTAAATGATATACTACAAGAAAATATTTCTCTTGTTTTGAACACTGGATAATAGAAAATATATTTTCACTGGTACTGATCCATTTATTAGTGACTAGTGGATCAATGTACCCACTAAAAGAAGGTGTATGTTTCCTTATGAAGGACTTAATAGATTATTATTTCCTCCTTTTCTCATTTGTAAACTCAAAATGATTCATATCTTGAGAAATTTGTGTAAGAATAATAATGATATTTTTCATTCCAAGTCCCATAACATTTAGTTTCTTAGGGGGGGAATCGTTGCAATGTCCATCATATTTAGCATTTATATGATTCCTTTAGGTTCCATCCATTAACTAAAAACAAAATCATAGTATGATAATCAATAATAATAGTGGGAAACCACATAATCATGAAAACTAATATATAGTATTTCTAAATCATGACACACGCTTTTATGAATCCTTAGGTTTAACATATTTCATTCATGATAATTACTAAAAAAATAAGTATTTCATCCTATACTTAGACATATCCCAGGGTTTCTCACTAAATTTATCTCATCTTAGTTTCCATAGGTTAACTAAACCTTACTATGATACCAACTATAGTGACTTGAACTTTTCATACATAGATATCACATCTAAATAAATGAATATTCTTTACATAATATAATGATCCACACCAAAATCACATAGGTCTAGTGTCTTTAGAAACTTGGAAGCATAAAAAATGGGTCTATAATAATTATACATCATTTTCCATTTAGATCTTAATAACTATCACCCTTCTTAGACATATCATCAATAAAATATGTCTTCATAAACTGGGAAAGGTAACATAATAAAGGGTGAGTTATAATGCTTATTAAGAGTAAAAAAAGGTAGATATCGATGATCATATAAGAATAACATGAGAAAAATGGTATAAAATATGATATTATGATTTGAAAACCATAATATGAATATCATAAATCATAATATTGAGTTTTAGAATAAATATTGGCGGTTTATAATATATGAATTATAAAATAATCAAAGAACATGATCCATGAGAGCATAATATAGGCATAAGAAATAGAATTATGGAATAATAGAAAATAATTTCCTTAATATTCAATGATATTTTCTAGGAATATCATAGTGGAATGGGTTAACTCCCCAAACCATTGTATTAGTCAAGGTTTACTCCCAAAACTATCATAGTGGAAAAATTCCCTCACTGAATTGAGTTCACTCCCCATTACAGTCCTATTTTTCTCATGAGATTTTAATATTTACCCATTCTATTTGTGGGATATATAGTTCACACCCATAGTAAAATTAAAATAATACATATTTATTCTATAAGATCATAAATGATTCATTATACTGGAACCCATGAAAATAAATGGGTTTCTAAAACATTTCATCATAGCATGACCTGTGGAAAAGGAATGGGTTTAATAAACATAACTCTATAATAAACATAAATCATCAAAACAAAAAAAATAAGTAAGGAATACATGGATCATATTACTAGAAAATCATAAGTGATATCAAGGTTTTTTTTATTTTTTTTAATATAAATTCCACTAAAATATCATTAAAACATTCTTGTGGAAAATATACTTTCTATTCTGAAATATTTTTTTTTAATCCAGAAATTTCTCATATATTAAAGTAACCATTTTATTTGAAAATAATATTTTAAAATAATAAAGTAATCTTAAAATAATTGATAGTTCATGAAGGTTGGAAATTTTGTTCATGATGTACAAGTTAAAAAATTATTCCTTCCATATTTTTGTAGAAAATGTATCAAAGTTCCTATTTTGGAAAAAAACGAAGATTATTTTAAAATCATTTTGTAAAAAGTAAAACAGGGATAAAAATAACTTTAAAAAATAATATGATAATATTAAAAACCTTATTTAAAACAATTTTATAAAATATGGATATGGAAGAAAAATTCTCTTTGACTGAAGAAATAAACGAAGTCGATTTTGCTTAAAAACATATTTTTGGTCTCTGGAGTACATAAAGTAAATAAAATGAAGAAAAATGTATATTTTATAGAAATAACCAAATTATAATAAATTAATGAGTTTCTTTATACATATATCATAATATTTCATCATTTTAAACTTCGTTATAAACAATCCTGATAAAAAATGAGATTGAAATCATAAAACCCCTTACCTCAGGCCCGACTTCCTTTGTATGTTTTCTAACCTCATGTATAATAAATATAATGATATTATAAATATTATTATAGAACCATAATTATATATATATATATAACTATATATGATTTAATTTTAACCTTTTATCTTATTTTTATTAATAATTCTTTATTAAAGTCATTATTTCGGGTGATAATTGCTTCATTTTTTATATAAGTTTTGGTTTGGAAGTTTTGTTCTTTGTACTTTGATCATAGTTATATAATATCTATAATTTTAATAATGGTATAAATATCATTTATATTAATTATATTTATTTATTTATTTATTTATTTATTTATTTATTTATTTATTTATAATCATCCATAAAAGTTAGGGATAGAAAAATGAATTACATCGTTCATGAAGATGGTAAGTTGTACATGCAGATAAACATTGTTTTCTTTTTAAAAAGGATGAAATGAAATAAAGGAAACTTTCAATTCACCTTTAAAATATAATTATTATATCATATATATTTATAAAATTAATCCTCATTAATATCTAATTAAAATATAAATGAAAAATGAATTGCATCGCTTCGTGGAGGTGGTAGTCCACACGTACACATGAGTGATGTTTTTGTTTACCAAAGGATTGGATGATAAGAAGTAAGACATTATATTATAATTATATAATTATAATTGTATAAAAAATATAATATATAAATATTATACCCATCATAATACCCATCCATAAAATATATTTAATAAAAATTAATTGTATCACTACATGGTGACGGTAAGCGATTCATAGACATGAGCGGTACTTTCCCTTATCATTTGATGGAAAGAGGGTTAATAAAGGTTGCTTAATAATCATAATAATATTTAAGTATATTGAGTATATTTAAATTATTATTTTATGAAAATTATAATATATTTATAGGAGGTAAAGTAATAATTAAAATGAAAGTGATCGGTTAAGGCGATTACCTCTTCTTTGAAATGACCCCTTTAAATATCCTCTAAAGGGATCTATGGTTGGTATTTCTGGAATAAAAGAAACTCTAGAGTGTGTATGGGGGATTTTATAAGATAATTTATCAGATTTTGGTCAATATATGAGGCTCAAAGTGGTGTAAAGAGGAGAGGAGAGGTGTACTTTTATAATTGGGGGAGGGGAATTCTTGGAATTTATTAATGTATTAAATTAATATCAATTAATTTTGATGTCCAAATAGCTAAAACTTTGTAATATTCAAGTATAATAAGATGATGATATTAAATTTTTTCATATAATAAAATTTTTTCAAGTTTGTATGAAATTTTTTCCTTTACGTTTTAGTTTTCACCCTAGTTAACCCTTTTGACAATTACCATAATAGTAAAGTTTTATAAACTTTAAGGGTTAATAATGTTACTATAAAATGAAAAAAAGAATATAAATAGACCATATATTATGTTTAAAACCATATCCCATTAATTTGGATGAAGATAATATTTTTATGAATTTTATATCATTTAATAAAATATTATTTATTAAAAATATCATTAAGGTCATTTTTAACACTATTCATTTAATTTAACTTTAAATAGATCAATAAAATGAGGAAATTAAAATATAATTCTTTCAAACTTCTCTAATATTTCACGAAGATCTATAAAATTAATGGGAAACATTAAATAATTCAAATTATTCCACTTTTAATATTTTTAAAATCATTTATTATATTTTGTTATTAAATGGATAAATATTACATCATTGTTGGATAAGAAATTATGGTCACTATATAATTACTAAAAATTATAATAAATTTATATCATGAAACTAATTTTATTAATATCAAATTAGACACTTATATACTTTAATAACTTTCATTTTCTCCTATGTGGATACATAAATGATATTAAAAATAAAGAGAGTGACATTTTCTAACTTTCATTGATTTGAATATTATATCGATCGTTTTCATGGAAAATCATCCATTAAAATTTAAAATTTAGATAATAATGTGATAAGGGTAAAATTAAATTCATAAAATAATAATTACGATAAAAAATTATGTCCTTAACACTTAGTTTTAAACAAGATGAGCCTGATTTACCCATTACTAAGGTGATAATTTTACCATGGTTACTATTCACATTGACCAAAAATAAAAGGGGCCTATTTAACAAATTTTAACCTACTTATTATAAATAATTAATTCATTTCATCTAATTCAATAACTATAAATTTAATAAATTAATTTTAAACTAAGTATACAAAATGAGACAAATACTTTTTTAGAAAAATACATTTTTAAGAATAAACCTAGATTTATTATTATCCTATGCATAAAAATATTAGATGAATGTTAAAAAAAATATTGAATATATAGTATATTAATTTAATTAAAATAATTCATCAATAGTGATAAATTTAATTTATTATGATAAAAATACATTATGCATATAAAAACTGTCTTTTAGAAAAACATCTCCATTATATTCAAATGATTATTATTTCCATTTCAAATTAATTGAAAACTAATTATTTTATGGTATTCATGTGTAAACCATAAATTTTCATAATTTTGTTATTCTAATTCATACCCTCTAATGCAATGGATAAGTGATAATAATATTTTAATAGTATATCGTGGTTTGTCTAAACTCTCTTTTATGTGTAACACTATCAATCGAAGAAATTAAATTTATTTGAAAAAAATATTTCCTAAAATATCATGGTGTAATAGTTTACATTAGTTTGGTTAACTATGTTTTTGCATGATAGTTCACTTTATATGATTGTGGAGGAATGTGCATATGGTTTTGAAGGGTAACCCATGGTTAACCCATGATGAAAGGCTGATTTATGCATTGGATTTTATTTTAAGGATGATGCTCAAATTTTTCTGAGTGTGATGATCAGATCCCCTATAGAGTTTATGATAATGTAAAACATTTCATTCTGGGTGTTGGTTTATATAGGAGCCTATTAGAAATCCAAGGGGTTTTCCATTTCCCTGTAATGATGGTTCCAAGTGTGCTGTAAACTTTCATGGTATAAAATCTGAATTCCAGGGAACAATTTTATTAATGATGTTGAATCCACGATGGTTGGTGAGATTAGAGTAGAATGGAAATGACATGGTTTTTTAAGCTTCTAGTATAGAACTATATGTATAAATGAAGGATTATTCGATAGAGTAGTTGATTCCAGAGATGTTGTTTCTAGTGTGAAGGAGGATAGGTTTCTCACTTTTGATCAATGATAGGCATCCCCACACTCTTACCTAGTAAGAGAGAGGGTTGTAATAGTGATGTATACATAGTGATCTAGTATCATTGAATGATATAAATCGATGAACTTGTAGGTTTTTTTAAGGTTCATATCATGTCCACCTCTTTCATAGGTGGATAGTGGTTTTTCCTTTATGTTTATTGTAAATATCAAGATGGAAATATTTAGTGGAGACCACCCTAGTGAAAAATGAACATTAGTGATCTATGTCATGTGGATCATTGAATGTGTTCCCATTAAATGAAAACTAATTCTATGTGGTGGAGGTATATGTTTTCTTAGGAGGTTAAGGATTTTATTTCTTGGGTAGATGTTATCTCGTGCTCTAGATCTGATAGAGTAGGGTCATCTAAATAGATAGGATTATCCACTTCATATTGTGGTGGATTACGACACCCAATGGGAAGTGGTGTGATGTTGATTGGTTGAGAGAGGTTTTTTTGTGCCAATGGTTCTCTTAGAAAACTTTCATGAAAGATATATTACAACACAACTAGTCTATATTTGGCAGTGGGTGTGATCATATTAGAGATTTTGGTGCAGATGGGGGGTCCCCATGTATATTCACATATATGTTTAGGAATAAGGGCCATGTTTCTTTTATACTACAATATTGTTTCAGTGGTTTTATTCCCTTACTAATAGAAGATAGTATTGAATCTAACCTAGGTTTAAAGAAGCATGTTGATTAACCTTTTGGGTGTTAGTGTGGGATATTCGTAAAGAAATCATTATTGGAGTGTGCCTTAGATGGGTTTCACTCATATGAAAACCATCAATAATTTTCTTTGAAGGTGGGGATATAAGTTCTCTTACCAATGGTAAACTTGTTGATAGGCCATTTTTATGATACATATAAATATTTTGTGGTTTTTTTCAACCCATGTGGTGAAAAAACATCAAACGAGATATGTTTAGGGTTCTGGGTCATGGAAATACTTTCTCAGAGTGAATTTAGGTTTTAAAATTAATTCATTATTACATATGGCTAGAGCTGGTATCTTTATAAATAAAATAGGTTGTTTTATTCTTTGTTAGTTTTGTGTTAAGCTCTATTACAGCTTGGAACTTTACCAAAAAATTAAGTTCATTCAATGTTAGGATGTTTCCACATGGGGATCTTTTGAGATCTTCTTTTTGGTTGAGCTTTGGATATTTTCTTTTTCAATGATTAAAAGGATTTTTAGGTGGGGAGGATGTAAAGATCTAGGTTTTTTACAATTAATACTTAACAAAATTTTGAGTTTGAGACATCCATGGTGGTAAAATGATAAATTTAACCTAGCAGTATACCTCAGAAAAATTATCTGATGGTTCTACTGATTCCAATGTGTAGTGTTTACCCCTGGGCAGAACCAACATAGAAATTTGATCACTATGGAGCCTCGATAATAAATAACAAAATATTATATTATTCTAAATCTTTATTCATGTGTTTTCGATGAAAAAAAATCTTAAATGGGATATCATATGGGAAAACTCACAAAATTGTTGATTTTGGAATGCAGGTTTTACCCAAGGTGCGTTGTAAGTTTTGTTCACATCATAATCTTCAGGTGTTTTCCTTCACGAGTGGATAAAATAGTCAATTTAATTGATTGATTGATAAATTAATGAAATTATAATTATAGTGAAACCCTTGAGAGATCCTCTATTTAATCCCTAAAATGAAACCCCCCTAGGTTTAGCTTCTCCTATCATTGGAAAACCCTAGGTTGAGGGTGAGGGATCCAATCATGGTGGTGATAATGACATATTGGAGGAACAGGACCAAAATCTGTAGTGATGTTGATAGAAGGATAATATAGCTCAGATAATATAATTAAAGAATTAATTGTTTTCCTTGATGTAGACCATTGTTTTTTTTGTGTTTTTCTCTATTTTTATTTGATTTTTTTTAGTATGGATTAATGTATTCTTATAATTCTTTGATATGTGTCTGGCCTGTCCAATTTTTGAATATATTATTTGACATAAATTAATTAATTGGATTATTTTTAATCTTTTCAAAAAAAAATACATTCCTATTTTTGATGTAAAGGGTCACATTAACCATCATTAATGTTCACTTTATTATTTATTTGGTTTTCTATCACCATTATTCATGTATTTATTAACAGCCTATGAATAGGATGACAATTCAACATTTATTTTCTAATTCAAAAGTGATTGAATCCCTAGAAAACTTATGATTTTTGTTTTTTTATGGAGGTGGGTGTGGAAAGATTTATGATTCTCAGATGATGGGGAATGAAAATGTAGGAAGGTGCGATATCTTATCATGCAACAACGAATGATGACAGGAGTCTCTATCAAATAATGGTGGTTTTTTTTACAATGATCAAAGGCTAGATATTGATATCCAATGAAAATAAATTCATGATCAGGAAATTATATGGATATTTGGGTATAATTAGAAGTTAAATAGATTAAGTAAATAAATATTTTGGGATACATGATAAATATTCTTTGCAATTCATGACTATACGATGTGTAGTTTAGAAGAACACACATTGTGTATTCTTGCGGGTGTAGCGGCTTGGGTTTCTGGAGAGTTAAATATCACATGCTAGGTGAATTAACCCACATTCCATGTACCCCTAGCTGACCTACATAGTTTTTACATGGAGTACACACCTAGGTGGTTGTTTATCCTTGCACACTATGTAGATCGGGACCACACGCCACGTACCTTTGTTCTGTATAACTTTGGTAATGATGGTACATGTTGAGTACCTAATCTAGACTAACACACCAAGTACTTCAAACTGAATTCCATATATGTTTTCCTTGAACACCATGTTGTGTTCCAATTCATATCTAGGCTTCTTTTTAGGGGTGACATGTCGTGTATCCTATCACACATATCATATACTCCTACTATACCTTGTAACTTATGGTATCTTCCATCTTGGGTCTCAGATTTGTCCATGTGAGTAGTCCATCCTTATTATCTACTTATGTATAATGCAGTAATGGAATTTATTTTGATATCATATATTTGACACAAGGTGATGCAAATGGGTTGGTTTTTTAGTGTAGGTTAGCCAGCAGGATTTGGGTATTTGTGATCTATGGAGTGATATTGGTTCTAGTATCCTCTCAACTATGTGTCTTTCATAAAGTCATGGGTCCCCACCTTTATATATATAGATAGGGTTGGTATCCCACCCCAATACACATATTTTATATGGTTCCTCTCTCTATGAATTTTTTATCCTACCATCTAAGAGATTAGGAGGGGTGTGGGTCCTCCATCGAAGTTAGTATCCTACCAATCTATGTGTATTCGTCGATGATGCATGCCTACTCCCACTATTCTAGAAATTTTACATGGGTTTCTTCATTTTAATATCATGTATATTTTATTAATGATGTAGCATTGATGGGTAGGAGTATGTAGTATTCCCCTGACTGGAGAATGTGCTTCAGCTATGATTAGGCTCCTATTCTTGGAATTTATGGGTGGTGGTTTTATAGTTAGAAATTATGAGTATTATATAATTTTTTGAGACTCATGACTCCTTGTTACCCTATGGTATTCCCTAAGAGAGAAAAAATGCATCTAGATATCGACTTCAGGTTTCATGGACTCTTTAGTGATCTGAGCATTTCAGTTTCTCATGTGGTATGGCTTTTGAGACTCAAAGATAGGATGACTGAGATTTATCTATATAATTGAGACTTATAGTATTTGTATAGATCTAGATTATTTTTTACTTGTTTTTCTCCTAGAAAATATTTAGTTATATAATCTTTGATCTAACTTGGTGTTATGATTCTTCACCTTTTCCCCATCCTATCCACCTCTCATACTAGGAGTTGAATTGGATTTTTTTTTTCTTTGTGTTTTTATTTGGGTTTTTATGGAATACTATTGGGTATATTTATACTCACCATTTAATATTCCATGTTACTACACATGTTTTATCTAAGAATATTATTTAAAATTTTATAGATGGCCTAAGTTGATATGGAGTAAGATTGGATTTTTCAGAGTGGATGTGTGGTGAAGCTTGAAGTTACATTCAAGAACATGGTGATTTGTGACAATGGTGTGACCATTGTAGCTAGAGTGTAATACAAGATTACTTTTATCACAGATAATTTTATTAGTTTTTTGTGTTTCATAAAATTTTAGATTCACTATTTCCCTTGTATTTACCTTATGGGATGCACTATTACTTATTGTCTCATGCATGCCTTATGTATAGTTCAATTAATCATTTATGTATCTTACTGGTGTTTTGGTTATCTTGTGTGTGTGTGTGTCTATATATGTTGTAGTATGATATAGGTTATGGTCTCTCATATTATTTGATATGTCTACGTAGTGTTATTCTCCAACCCTTGGTCTATTGCAGTCATGCTTGGGGTGGAACTCTCGTCTTACATCCGGCATGGGTGGGGGCCTAGTGGGTTAGGTCATGTCATAATCCTAGAGGGATATTTATTTAATATCATGAATTTTGTATCAAAGAATTTAAGATAAAATGATTAAAACACTTGAATTCCATATTTTGAGTCAAGATTTTTTTCAGAAGAAATATGATGTATGTTTTTGAAAAATGTTTAATACAAAAAACTAATCAATATTTCTTTTTTAAATCAATATTCATAAAATCTACTAACCTTGAGAAATTTACAACTATGGGAAAAATAAATTACTATAACTTTATGTTAACTAGATATAATCTTCCCATAATTATTCTCTATTATTTCATTTCACTCGATGCTTCATTTAGAAAGGAATATCTGAATTTATTTCCTTTTACATTTCATATGGATGCACCATATTGAATGCATAACGAATATATTGAAAGGGTGTGTCAAAAATTAAATCTAAATAAAAGTTTTTATTATGGATTGGTATATTGTGTAATAATACATTTAATTGGGTAATAAATACATATCAAACATGGATAACATTGGTCTTCCAAAATATATTCATGATGGGTGCATCAAAGGTCAAGGACTTTTAGGAAGAGATATTTTTATAATATCCATCAAAGATTGGGAATGAGATCACATATATATTTTATATAATAGTGGATAGGTTGTATCATAATTTCCTACTCATAATTACATTCTTTGGAATTTGAATCCAATAAATACTGAAGGTTTGATATTAATTACACATCACCGATGGTCTATTATCTAGTTCAATGGACACATATATAAAGAGTTATCCAAAATCCTAAATCCATTTGTGGAAAATTATGATGGTCATCCAAAAGACCATGTGTTAATATGTTATCTTAAAATGAATGTAAAACTAATGGTTATACATTCTATATAAAATAACATAATGAATACAATATAGTAAAAAAATAGTGGAGTCTCTATTGTGGTTGGAGTGATTAATGTATCAAGTGTCAAGGACAGAAATCCAATTTATGTGAATATGTATTTATTTGGGGTCATTGAAAAAATATAAGAGTCGTATTATAAGATATTTAACATGATAATTTCCTAATACAAATGGGTTGATAATAGTATTGTAGTAAAATTTGTTGAATTGGGATTTACAAATGTGAATTTTAGTAACGAAGGATACAAAGATGATCCTTTCATAATAGAATCACAAGCTATATAATTTATTTTACTTTTTATCATATAAATGAAAAGTAGACCATTATTTTTTTGTAAATGAAATAAAATTTGGAATTTAGTGTAAATTTATTAGAGGGAAATCATTTCCTTAGGATTTCATAAGAATTTCATGCAAGACCTAAGAATGGCGTCATAGACAGTGTAAATGTTTTTACACTTTATCATGTGAATGAAAATCAGTCCGTTATTTTTTGAAAATGAAAGAAAATGTGGAATTTAATGTAAATTCATTAGAGAGAAATCCTTTCCTTGGTATTTCATAAAAATTTCAAGTTATACCTAATAGAGTTAATGCCATATGTGTTAGAGCCAACCATAGAGAGGGAATTTGGATAATTGATGGAGGGGGAAATATTTCAAACATTAAAGAGAAATAAAATATTATAAAATTCAGGTTTTATGTTACTAGGGTTTTTTATATAAAATTTTTGTTTAATTTATATGATTTGTGTTTAATATAATGATTGTTTATTCTAATTTATTTATCGAACTTGTACTATAGTGAATGTTTTCTATGCCTCATGATGTTTCTCACCACAATAAGAAATTTTTCAGTGATCCTAAAGGTGTGGAACTAATTATGCCTCATCAAAAATGAAAAAAACAAGATAATTATAAAAATAATGTTTTATAAAAAATAATTAAAGAAAAAATATATATCAAAAAATTTCTGGTTGGATGGAATGATTGTATTGAAATAATTGATCTAAAAAATCAATATTACTTAGTTATATTAGGGTCAATATCAGATTAAATGTGCCAATAAACATTAATAGTTGTCATAGTGATAGACCTGTAATGCAGTCCATTGATTAAGAGGATGTTTCAGTAACATACTGTTACACTTTTTGTTCTTTTCCATTTATATCAATTTTGGAAATGTTAATTGTTTATTTTAAAGCAAGAATTTATACTCGAATAACTTTGAATTGATTTTGTTTTAAAAATTTGTGGAAATTTAAATAGATGCTTCCAAATAATATTATCCACTGTGTATATGGGATATTTTCATAGGAATGTCAATCCTCACTAACCAATGCTATTTTCCAGCTTCATCTGCAAAGAAAATTAGAATTCTTTCATTTGGTGATATAAAGAGGAGGGTTTTTTGGTAAATTATAAGTGATTTTAGTTTATTTGACATGAAAAGTATAAATTAGTCATTTTCACATATTTTACTTTATAAAAAACAAAGGAGTTTAGATAATAATAAAAATGAAACAAATCACCCTTATCGATATTATAAATCAAGGGTGGGTTATACAACACTTGAATAATAGATAGCACATACTTTGAATTTATATTAAAAAGGTTAATATACAAAAATATTGACATAACTATGTTGAGATTTAGATTGATAAAACATATCCCATAACTACCTTAATCTCATATCAAGTGATGTGGATGAAGACCCATGTTAATAAATTGGGCTAACTTGTAGATAAAACACTCAAAAATTATTAAATGAATGTGTAAGTACGAAATAAGTGAAATGTAATGTTATTTTATATTTTAAAACATAATAGCATATATTAATATTCTCCATATATGGTTTAGACACAAGATGATTCATTTATCAGAGATAAAAGGAACTAATTTCAGTAGTTTTTCATCCTCTAGAGTAGTATGGATGGGCTAGAAGGGTGGGTTTAAGAGTCTCACCAAGATAATACTTTAAAAAAGGAAAATCACAAAATCATACTGAATAGGAATACCTAGATTTATAAAATAATATTCAGAAAAAAATGAAATACTTTTAGAATAAATAGCCTACTCATAAAAATAATGATATATTAATGTAATAAGAGTTATCATTGAACCAACCATTGGGCTCAGGATGGTTTGGGTCCTAGGATAGGTCTTGTGTCCTAGACTATCTCCAAATTGGTTTGTCTTCTTGATTTTTGTATAAGTTATCACTTAATATCAAAAGTACCATTTTAAAAAGTAAAAAAAGAATTTGGAAAAAAAATTGAACCAACCACCACAGTTGGAGATGCAAACAATGAGGTTTGAGTGTATTTTTCCCCCTTTTAAGTTCAAAATACTATAGGTACACATTTTTTAACAATTTCTTCTAATGTCCATTTAACAAAGAAATATTGTTTATTTAGTTGTTTTGAAAAATATAAAGGATAAATTATTTTTGACTTATATTTTTTGATACTCATGCATCAAATTATTGATGAAGGTGTGATATATAATATTCAAATTGATACCCTTCTTAATACACCCTTATAGATTGGTCATGTGAGAGTATAGATTCATGTATCTCATGATCCATGATCTGAGCTACCTATTCACATTAATGATTTTATTATTCAAATTGTTGAAAAAGCTATTGAAATATTCATAAAATGAATGATCAATCTTATTAACACAAATTATAATAAATGGGTATTTCATTTCCAACTTATATTATAATAAATATTTTTTATGATAAATATATTTTAAATTGCTATATATAATTACAAAAAAGAAAGAATATACTATATGGATGAAGTAAATTTGATTATAATTTGCATCATGAATGTAGACTGAGAACCCAAATTTATCTCCACTACAAAACCTGAAATGATTAATAACTTTAAAGTCTCTTGAAAATTTATATTTAAAATAGGGGAATAATTTTCGATTTATATTTGGAGAAGACATACACAATGATGTGTTTGGTGAATTGATTTGTATTCCTAGTGTAAATGAAATTATGTATCATGATTCATTAGGATTCTTTATCGTAAATGTGTATATGAGGTATGTTGTCAACATTTATATTTCTCATTATTGATGTACAATTTATATTAAAATTATAATTGTACAATTTTTATTCCATATAATTATATTACAATTAAAAAATCACTAGGAAATTTGATCACATTTTTGGAATTATAGATCCCTATCTTCATTCTGTAGAATAAAAAACATTGGATAACGATAAAATTATAAGTATAAAAGGAAAAATTACACAAGTGTTTGAAGTAAAGAAAATAAATGATAAGTAATTTTTATGCAAGGGTAAAACTATATACATGATTACTATTATGAAAATTTATTTTTCTTAAGATATAATACTCATTAATGTATAATTTTTTCTATGTTTTTATGGATGATAATTCTAAAAAATTCTAGTTAATCCAATCATATATTTTATGGATCCAATATTGCTATATTCGACAAATCAGATAAACATAATGTCCCTTTTAAACTTGTAAGAATTATAATTTCAAAATTTTATAATCTTTAAATTATTTCTTGTATAATATATATTGACTTTCATGTATTATTTGGCAATGCAGTGCTAATGTATCAATTAGTAAAATTTTTAATAATAATGAACACAAATAAGAAACCATTGAATTACTACAAATAATAATCATTTTGGGTATATATACTGATAGTTCATTACTAGAGCATATATTATAAAAATTTTAATATGATTTTTAATTATCTTATAGTGTCTTAAATTAATAAATGGCCACAAATATGATTAGAATGTTTATAAATTTCTGAAAGATTTAATAGACCATAGAACAACTCAAATACCCTTAAAGCCATCTATTATATATGTCTATTTTTTGAATATATATATGTTTAGTTGAAATATTTTAACCATTTATTTATATATATGTTTTAAATAATTTATGGATAATGATTTAATTAATATATATTCGATGAAATAGATTCCTTTAGGAATGAATGGGTAGGTAACTTTGTATCAGAATATTCATAAATTTCATGAAAAGTATTTATCTATAATTTATTTATCTAATTTTCTTATTTAAAAACATGCATAAAATCTTATTACATAATCAATATTAAAAAATAATTTCACAAAATGTGTTAGTAAAAATTTGAGTAAAGAAAAAAAATATTTTAGTTTCATGTGATGAAATATTTTGTTTTATTATCCCTTATTTTTAGGATTTACTTGGGATATTCATTACAATAATCTAATTATAGCAAAAAACTAGGCGATACAAATATATTTAATCAAAAGAATCTAAAATATTAGTTTATTTATTATATTTTAATCTTATATTTAGTGGCATTTATTTTAGTTCCATTCAATTAAAGTGTGTATCTCCAATTTAAAAGAGATATTTTTTTCAAAACACATGTCACATGATCTAAAATGAGAAAAAGAGATTAGATTGTCAAGAAAATATAGGAGAATGATATTTTATTCAATTTTAACAATTAAAAATGAATTTTCTGTCATTATTATGCATGGTGTGTTGGTATGATTGAAAATTATTTTTTTCAAATTAAAAGTTATATTTTAACATAGAATGCATATTGAATGTTCCAAAACTAACGAAACAAGTTTGAATTATCATAAAAGTATAAGAAAATGATTATTGATTCATTTTTAAACTATAATAATGAATTATGCATCATTATAATGTGTTGTGTAGTCAGAATGAACTAAAGTGAATTGTTCCACTATAAGTGTTAAAAAGTTTTAAACACATGTCAAAGGCTCAAAACCTAGAAAATTGGTTAGGATTATCAAAAATATATAAGAAAATTTTTGTTGACTCATTTATAAAATTTTGGAATGAATCACATGTCATTACTATGTTTGGTGTGGTTAGTATGACTAAACATTCATGTTTTCAATTTAAAAGAGATATTTTAGATCAAAACATGCATATCATTCTCAAATTTTAGAAAGGGAGTGATTTTTCTCATGAAAATATAGGAATTGATCATTGATTAATTTTTAACATGTAGAAAAAAAACATATTATTTTGATAATTGGTGTGTTTTGTATTAAAAAAATTCATGTTTTCGATTTAAAAGAGATATTTTAGTTTAAAACGTGTGTCACATGCTCAAAACTGAGCAAACAAAATCAAATTATCATGTAACTATAGAAAAATTATAATTGATTCATCAATGACTTTTAGTAATGATTTGTACATAATTCTTAGATGATGTGTGTTCAAAATAACCAAAATTTTATTCTTCTATTATAAGTTTGAAAGAAGTTAAAAATGCATATCACATTATAAAAATTGGGGAAATGGGTTAGAATTGTAATAAAACTTTAAGAAAATGAAAATTTATTCATTTTTGATGTGTAGTAATGAAGTACATATCATTCTAACACATGGTGTGATTGGTGTCAATAGAATTTCTTGTTTTAAATTTAAATGTGATATTTTAGTTCAAAACATGGACCTCATTCTCAAATTTGATCAAATGATCTCAGATTATATGAAAAACTAATAAAATGATTGTTTTTGACATATAGAAATGAACTGCATGTCATCTTGATGTGAGATATAGGCAGTATGACATATTGTGTGTCTTTTCTATTTAAAAGTGATATTTAAGTTTAAAACATGCATCACATTCTCCAAAACTAAGAAAATGAGTTCAAATTATCATAAATGTTTATGAAAATTATTGCTGAATTATTTGTGAATTTTAATAATGGACCACACATCATTCTAATACATGATGTGTTCAAAATTACCTAAAGTGTATTTTTACATTTTAAGTGTTAAAGAAGTTGAAAATATGAATCAAATTCTAAAATACAATAAAATTATATCTAATTATAATAAAACTATTGGAAAATAGACTTTGATTTTGTTGTGATATATAGAAATAAACCATACATCATTCTGATGTGTGATGTTTTCAGTATGACTAAAAGTGTGTGTTTTCAATTTAAAAGTGACATTTTTGTTCAAAATGTGTGACACTTGTTAAAAACCATGAAAAAAATATAGAATTTTCATGAAAAGAAATAATTTTACTTTTTATTAATTTATGAATTTTAGGATTAAATTTCATGTCATTCAAACATGTAGTGTGGTCAAAAGGACCTAAAAATAATTTTTTCATTTTAAGTGTTTAAGAAGTTAAAAACAAGTGTTACAAACTTAAAAACAAGAACACATGATTTGATTTTTATGAAACTCTATGAAAATTGTCCATGATTTATTTTTGACATGTAAAAATGAACCATACCTCATTCTAATATGTGATGGGTCTACACCGACCTATTGTGAATTTTTTTATTTGTAATTAATTTTAAATTTTTCAGTGTTATTAATAAAACACATATTTTTATTATTATTTATATATTACTTATTTCAATTAAAGTTAAATTTATTTGGTAGTTTAACAATCAATGGATTATTGATTCAATAACAAACTATTCTGAACATTATCTATTATTTATAGGTTTTATGTATAATTTTTTCTATAATAACTATTTGTTTTAATTTATAAATATTTTTTAAAATAATGAAATTTATTTATTATTTTCATTTTCATTTTCATAATTCTTCATTAAATCATGTTGATTATAATAATTATTTTACTTTATATATATGTGTGTGTGTGCGTACACCCATGTGATGTATTTAGGATTATACAACACTAAATAGTGGTTGCATCATTCGTTAGGGATGTTTATTAGTGCCAAAAAGTGATAAAGATACATTATTTATTGGTGATAAAAAAACTAATAATTTCCCCTACCATTATCAACCTTTTTTAAGCGTTGGTAATTATTTTTAGTGCTGAGAGAGGGGAATTATATTATAGTAGTTGCAATAGAATCACCTTTAAGATGAAATGATGGTTCATCACTCAACACTAGTACTTAATGAAGTATAAAAACCTTGGTAACCCTAAAAATAAATCATTTTTATGACTTATAAGTTCATTTAATGGATTCATGTTAATCATAGTTTTATAAATAATTTTATATAATTTTCCAACCAAAAAAGGAATAGTTTTATTTAACTATATTGTTTTTCCATGTATTATAATATTTTATTTAAAAGATAAATTTCATAATTTTTGAAATTTAAATTTATAAAATAGATTTTATTTTTTACGTCGTCATATAAAAATAATCATAAGATAATTTTTTGGGATTTTTTGAAATAGTCGATTTTTGGGTGAATAGTGAAAAATATTCATTTTAGAAATAATTTCATTTTATGACATTATCATGATAAAATAATGAATTGAAATTTTATAAAATCTTTTTTATAGAAAAAATATATATTTAATAAGTAATATAATTCATTTAAAAATAAAATTGTAAACTTATAAATCTATTTTTGATATTTTGGAAATATAAGTAATCTTCTTATTCAAATAAAAACTAGTTTTGGTTTTTCTCTTTTAATCAAGTTTTCAAAAGGTTTATTTCTTTTTGGTTTGGTTTGAAAGTAAAATAAGTCTCATTTTATTTAAATTAATCCAATTAATTCTATGGTAATCAATATTATACTTTATTTTGGTGTGAAATCATTCATACACTTAAGAAGACATTTTTTGAAAATAGTTTTTCATTATGTTTTACAAAATTATATTTAATGTTATTTTTACCACTTATTAAAATTGAATCATAGAAAAATTATTCCATATTTTTAATCAACATGTTAAAATTTGGTAATATTTTCAATTTCATTTTTATTTATAATGAATAGTCACCATAGTAAAAGTATGTCAATATAGTAAGAGTTAAAATGGTTAAAGGGGTGGGGGTTAAACTAAGTGTCTGGGATTCAAATATCACTAAAACATGTCTAAATATGATTTAATAAGTGAATTTAAAACTTAATGCATCATATTTTCTAAATTTTACCAAATTTTATCCACTTTCCATGAGAAACCCTTTTATTATAATTTAAAGTTCTTAATATTTACAAGGTTGGAACTTCTCTCACTTATAAAATGGAACCTCTAATACTCACTTCTACACACACTTTGAGCACCCCATATCAACCAATATTTTACAAAATCCCTAAACAAATCTTCTCCATGCATCCTAAAGGTCTTAGTCTCAACAAAATTCCAATCCTAGAAGGCTTTTGGTGTATTCCAAAGAAATACACCCAAGGAGGAGGTACAAGTCTTAACCGAAAACATTCAAGTTTATCTCTTCTTATACCTCCTTAAAATATATTCTAACCATCCTAATATAATTAAATAAATATATTTACTATAATGAAATGTTATTATATTTATGTAATGACTATTTTCTACCATTTTTCAATCCTATGAGAAATGAAAATGTCGCTTGTGCATACATGCGGACTACCACCTCCATAGAATTTCATGTTTAATTTTTAAAAACTACCTCACATGGATGGCCACAATGATCAATATGATTCTATAAAGGTAAAAAAATTATTTTATTTATTCTCTTTTCATCCATTCGAAAAATAAAAATGTAACTCATGTGTACGACTACCACCACTATGAACAACATATCTCATTTTTCATTACCAACATACATGGATGGTTTTAAACATATATTTAATGTAAATAAATGATAATTTTAACATGTTTACGATTTTGGATATGATTTAACGATGACCCCTTTGACCATGATGAACACACTGAATCAGTTTTGGGTCGAACGACCTCAAAACTTCCGATGTAAATTTAACTGATTTAAAAACTAAATAGAACATAGTAATAAATGAAATAAAAGTAATAAAAATAAAAATAAAATGAATATGTAAAAGGTTATAATTTAAGTAAATAATTAATATAATTCTATTTTTCATGAGTAATATAACTTGTGAAGAAATACGAGACTCGAGGTAGGAAATTTTTCTTTAAAACCTTGTTTTAAATGTTTTAAAATCTTTCTCTTCTACATCCATGTTATTGTAAATATTTCAAGAGTGTTCATATTTATAAATCAAATATTTTTAAATTTTATTTTTATCTAATTTTTAATTTCTTTAAAAAAAATTGAAGTGAATCTTTTTAACATTTTTCATACGGGTCACTTTTGACTCTTTTTACCAAAGTGCAAAGTAATTTTTTTTAATGTTTACTGCATGAATGAATTTTCCCTTCATCGTAGAAATTATTCATTATCAATATTCCTCTAAAATTTTCATGTTTTTTCAAATAATATCCTATTACCATTCTTTTGGTAATTTTTTTTAATATCCTTCTCATTTTTATGTGAAAATGGAATGTGATTTTCTTATGGGTTCAAATTAGTTTTTAAGAGTCTTATGATGAAAATGTAAAAAAATATAATTTTATTAATGATATGGTACTTTATAATTATATTTTTTGGCGGGTGGTCCCAATATATAGCTCTCCAATGCATTGGGTAATGATTTTTCTTCAAATAAAAAATGTTGGAGATAAATGATTAGGCTACTCCTTTTGAAAGGGTTCTATGAAAGAGTTCAACATAACTTTGAATATGATTCCTCAAGATACATTCATGTTATTTATATGATTTTTATGGGTTTAAAAGTTGTATTTGAGAAAAAGTTTTTTTTTTACATGTGATTAAGATTTATTTTGTATGCTTAAAGTTTATTGTCATTTTTATGGGTTTCAAGGGCTTTTACTGGAATAACAAGTTTCTTTTATTTTTATATCCCTTACTGAGATTCTTGTTCCCATCCCACATTTTAAAAAGTTTTTCATAGGATATAAGGATATGTTATAACCATATAATGTTCAACATTTCCACCATATTGACTCGTCTTAAATGAAAGAAAAGTTTCTTAAATGAAATAGGGGTGTAAATTTAAGTACCAATTTTTGTGGAAAAAATATATACTATGTGGAAATGTTCACTTTGTTATGTAATGGTTTTTTCAATTTATAAAACACTAAACCTAAAATATAATGGGAATTTAATAATGATAAATATTTTTTATAAAAATCATAATTATGGGTTGTTTAAGATACGGGGTGTTAAAGATAGTATTATATCAAGGGTTTAGATAACTTTATAGGTTAAGATGGTATTAAAAGGCGCTATTAATGTATTATAATTTTTTTATCATGAGACCACTTTGAGGATTTTCATATTAATTTATCTAATCCATTTATATTAAGAATGGTTTTATATAAAGGAAGCAGGGTGAATAAGGTAGGAAGACATCAAGAGGACAATATCCTTTTGAATTGGTAACCTGAAATGGTTGGAGTTAGATATAATAATTTTTTGGATATATTAACAAAATTAACATAGGAAATAAATGATTCAACCCTTGAAAGAGATAAATTGAACTCTCTATAGAGGAATATGTCAGTTATAGTGCACTTCATGGAACTGCACCCTACAACAGTTGGTGGATATTTAGATCCAGTTAAAGCCGGAGGATAGATAAATTCTTTAGAAAATATATTCAAAGTTTTGTTATGTTCAAATCATCAAAAGGTAACTATTTATATTTACCATTTTTAAGGTGAATATGATCATGGTTGTTCTTTAATTAATAATAAAAATTAGAAAAATGAAATTAATACCATGGATTAAATAGTCTTTAAGGATATGTTTTTGGTAAAATTTTCCTTGAAGTTATTCAACTTAAAATAAAATAAATTTCCTGGAATTAAAGAAAAGGGAAGAGTAATTAGTTGTACCTTACAAGGAAAATTTCACTATATTGGTTAGGTATACAAAGAATTTATTTCTATACCATAAATATAAATTTGATAGATATTAAATAGGTCTGAAACTAAGTTTATGAAATACATTGGCCTCTCATGAATTTAAAGTCTATAAGGAAGTTTTTTGATGAACTAATAAATTTGAGATGGATTTTTCAAACACTTATGTACCTCACGACAATAATAATAAGAAATAGTAAAGTTGGAAAGGAATGGAGAAGCATTCATTAAGTAAATATGGGGGTAATCCTTCAACATGTTCTAAATGTGGTAAAATAAATTTTAGGGAATGTTTGGTATGATTAGAAAAGTGTTATTGGTGCGTCAAGTTTGGATATTTGTCTCATGATTTCAAATAAAAGAGTTTTGATCATAATAGAAATGAGAAAATATATATTTAGTCAGAAATGTCATGTTGTAATTATAATGAGTTGGTTCATTATGAAAACCCATGTCCAAATTTAGTTACGTAAGATGGAAATCATCAATATTGAAATCAAGATAGTTTGGAATAGTTTTTTCTACCACTAAAATAGATTTTGGACCTTAAAATAAAGTGGTAATAGGTAAATTATTTATTTACTCAAATTATGCCAATGTCTTGTTTGATTTGGGATCTATGCATTATTTTATTTCTAGAACGTTTGAAATTAAAATAGAAATATCATCTCAAAAAATAGAGATATAAATTTTGGTAAAAACACATGGGGTAATTATTAAAGAAACAATAATTTATATGGATCTTCATATTATCATATATGGTATGTTTTTTCCTACAAACATTATTAGCTTACCCATATTAGAGTTTAGTATTATTTTGGGTATAGATTAGCTTTTGTTTTATCATGATAATATATATTATAGATCTAAGAAAGTTATGTTCAATTTACTAAATGAGTATCAATTTTTATATAATAATTAGTTCATACATTTGATAATATATCAAGAAGCTAAAAAATGATTAAATATGGGAGTGAAAGTTATCTTTAACATACCATTGAAACAAAGGGATCTGTTCAAATTAGTAATGTGTATGTGGTAAATGATTATATGGATGTATTTCTTTATTATTTTCCTAGTTTTATTCCTAATTGAGAGGTTTAGTTTACTATTGAATCAGTTCTCTATGCTAATCCAATTTCCAAACATCTTTATCAAATAGATCCTATGAAGCTAATGAAACAAAAAGAGAATTTACAAGATTTACTTTATAAGTGTTTCATCCACCCTAGCACTTCACATTAGTTTTCTCTTGTTTTTTATTTTAAGAATAAATATTTTTATATGTGGTTTTTCATTGATTATAGAGAACTTTTTATTTTTTATTTTTTTTTCCAAAATTTCTTCATTAGATGATGATGATGGGTTCTCATTAACAAGTTAAGGATGGATGTATTATTTCACATCAATACAAAATGTTAAGGATCTAGTAATAATAGTTATCTCTAACTTATATTAATCCCTACTTTTATAAGACTTTCTTGGATGTAGGGTAATAAAGCCATCCAAGCCCAGCATTGGATTTTTACATTTTTAGCACTTGGGTGTAAAATAACTTATTCAATTTTAAATTCTTATTCAAGTGTTCCATGAGTGGATTCACCAGAAACACTATGACCCTTATAATCCTCCTCCTAAGTGGAGTGGTCAAATATTTAGGTATTAGAGACATCATGCATCTTTAATATCTCTTTATAGATAGGTTTAGCATCATTGAAAGTATTTAAAAATCCAGAAAAATATCCAACTTCAGGTATCATATCTCGGTTCTATATAGATGGACCAGAAAGGTCACTAGACACATCCTATTCACAATCTTTTCCATGTGTTTAATTTTTCCCTTCCATAAAAGGATTCTTTCCACGGGGCATAATAGTGTGACCGAATTTCAAATGGGATAAATAGTAATCTGGAATATTTTCAAGATTCACCCTTCAAAAAAATCCCTTCTCCCTATTCTGAATCCAGATGATTGAGGGTAGAGATTTGGAGTTGTCCACCTCTTTAAATCTTATCCAAACGGCAACAAATAGTGTATAGATGTCCTTTTCAAATTCTGGAGTCCATTTCATCATCATCATACAACATCTAATAAGTGAGTACTGGAATTTCCAAGAGAGAGTTTCCATGCCCTTCCTCAAAAAATAAATAGTGGGTTACCCTTTGTACTAAAATTTAGATGGATAAATCAAATATGAAACTTAATTAGTATCACGCACAAAGGAGCTCCAAGATACAGTATCTGTGAATTAGCGATTAGGGTTCAATGTTGGACCCCCTCATTGATCGCCTTGCGGTGGAACAAATTCATGATTATAGAGAACTTAATAACATTATTATTAAGAAGAAGTATTTTTTTCCTCATATCAATGACCTGTTTGATCATCTCTAGGGTGCTCGGTATTCTTCCAAGGTTTACCTTAGATCTGGATACTATCAGCTGAAACTGGAGGAAGAAGACATTCCAAGGACAATATTTCATACTAGGTATGTCCATTATGAGATTTTAGTTATGAATTTCTTTTTAAAAAAATCACCCACTATATTTATGGATCTTATGAATATAATTTTCTATGATTATATGGATAAATATTTTTGTGGTATTTATAGATAAATTTTGGTTATATTCTAAAAGTTATGGAGATCATGTAAAATATTTAAGGACTATTCTGTAGACCTTAAAACAAAATAATTTGTGTAGAAAATTTAGTAAATATAAATTTTGGTTACAAAAAAATTCATTCCTTTAGAATATTTTTTATAAAGATGGAATAACTATTGATCTTGTTAAAACTAAAGTGGTAGAAGAGTGGTCAAGAATTAAAAAATTCACTGAGATTCAAAGTTTTCTTGAATCAGTGGATTACTAATGATAGTTTTTTCAGAACTTTTCTAGAATATCTATCCTACAAAACAACTTAACTCGAAAGGGAGTTAAATTATTTTAGATAAAATAATTTGATTAATGTTTTTAGGAATTTAAAATAATACTGGTTATAGCACCAATATTGTCCCTGCTATCTAAAAAAATAAAAGTTTTTATTTATATTGATACTACTTTGAAGGTCCTTGGTTGTATCTTAATGCAAGATGATCAGGTAATTGCATATGTTTCTAAATGAAATATATTACCTAGAGCCTAATATATTTATATATATATGATATTGGGGATTGTATGAAAATTACAATTTTCATGAATATGGAGGGTTATTTTTTTATTCTACCTACATTGGAAGTATTGGATGGATAACCGAGACTTCTTACACCTAAGCTATCATTTATTTAGAAATTGTTTTATAAGAGAAAACATATAATATGTTGTGTATTAATTTTATTAATGCATATATTGGCCATAAAATTTATTCATACATTGTAACATATGAATAAATGACAAAACAATTAAGGATCATCCATGATTTTCTATATAAACTAATTCCATGTGATGGTAGGTTGAGTAAGTTGAAGCTTGGATGAACCTTACTTGAACCCAAATCTATTTTCATCTTCTTCCTTTACATACAATTCTCTAGTAGGCAATGGAGTAAAATAGTATCCTATTCAAATGTAAAGTAATTCAGATCATCCCATGTATACACTATAGACGTGGGAAGGTTTTTTTTATATTTTAGTAATCTAAATAAAACATATCAAAAGAAGATCAGGGGTAGCATAGGTATCATTAGTGAATGGTATGTATTTATTTTATTTCTTAATTTTAGTTTTATATGCGATTTCATATTATCATGTACGGACATCCTAATCAAATGGGATTTAATCTCTTCGACTTCATCTGATAATCATTAGTAGACTCTAACAAAACCCTTCAGTGGTATTAAAAAACTCTTGATTTAGATCTAGGAAAACCATCATTGAAATAAAAAAGATACTGAAACTAGATCAGTGTTTTTTGTTTTTGAAAATTTGGTTTTTTAAAATGGTTTACCCATATACAGTTGGGATTCATAAAGGTAACCAATTAATTAGAGTTATGTGGAGTGGTTTGTGTAAGAGTCATCCCGCCTTACCCTTATGTAGATTAGTCTATGTAAGGGTGATCACAACATACCTGTACATGAAGTAAGGGTTGTGTAAAGGTAGTTGTATTTATAAAATGGTTACATAAAGGTAGCTTAAAGCTCACCCTTACAAAACACACTGGTACTTAAAGGTAACCAAGGACTCACCTTTATGAGAAGGAGTTCCTGTAAAGGTAATGCTATATTTTAATATCTTGCATAAAGGTTATTGTGATCTACCTTGATGCGGTGAAGGATTCATATATGTATGTAAAGGTAATGCATTTTTTTAAATATTTATGTAAATGTGGATCAGTACTTAGCCTTATGTGAAGTGTTCAAGTAATGGTAATACCTGTTGTACCCTTATTCAATATATACTACATAAGGTTCATGGATATATACCCTTTCACATATTTTCTACATAAGAACATAGGGAGTATACCCTTACACAAAATATGGATTCTATATAAGGGTAACTAAAAATTTTAAAAATAAAATAAATTTTTATTTGGTTTTATGATTTGTAAAATGTTTATAAATCACATTAAAAGGTATTTTGAGAATATTTAATTTATAATAAATTTATAAATTAATTAATTAATTATAAATGGTTTCTAATTAATTAAATAATTTTTTATGAAACTTTTATATTTTAAAATATTAAATGTTAATATTTGAAATGCCTTTCAACAAATTATATGGCATGACTTATGACATAGAAATAAGTGTTTATTTAGAAATAATAAGAAATAATTTATAAAGGTTATAAACTATGAAATAAGGTTAAAATATAAAATTTTATATCTAAATTATGATTTTTTTATAATTAATTAATTTTTTTTATTTAAATTAAAGAGGAATTATTTGGATATTATTTAATTCACCTCAAAAAAAGTGTTTTGATTAATGATATGATCAAGGTTTAAAAATGATTAATTACATGATATTTGGATTATATAAAATTTTTAAATAATAGAAATTAGACTATAAATATTTTATAATTTTTATAATATAGAATTTTTTAAATGGAAATTACATATAATGATAAATATGAAAGAGTTTATATTGGAATGAATATAAAATGTTTATGTTCATATTTATGGAATATCCGTAATATAAATATAAAATTATAAAAGTGCTTATATTTTTATTTTATTTATAAATTTTTTTTCTCATGTTAAAAAAATGAATTTATAATTTATTTAAAATTTATTACTTGTTCTATTAATATTTATAAATTTTTTATACAATTAATGATGCGTGATTTAGTTTAAATGTTAAACTACTTCTAGGGTAGATCCTTCCATTATATGCTAAGAATGACTCTATAATGAATTTAGTTTTTCATCTACCTTGATCATGATTTGTAATTGAATTTATCATCTTGAATTTAGTTTTTAATATACGTTTTTGCATATTAGGTGATAGAGTTATGATGAATTATATTCTCACATTACTAAATTATCCTCGGGTAGAGGGACTTGGGGAAAGACTATCGACTTACCTGGAGGCCTATTTCTTGTCTAGGAAAGTGAATGGGGTTGGCTATTTGTTTCACTAGGATTATCCATGTAGAGATTCTCAATATCATGTAATTATAAACCTTTACATGAATTTTTCAACTAGGTAGTTTCATGGTTAATCGAGTGACCCTCGATTATCTTATGTAAGGAAAGAAAGTAACAAGTGTCATTATATTATCTTATCAATTAGTTTTTTGATTAACTAAGTTCCCATGGATTATTCAATGTTAGAATTTTTTGGGTTTTTGCTTTAGGTTACACTAGTTGGGAAGCCCTGATTATTGGGATACCATAGGAATAGAGTTGGATTTATCCATTTGATAGATTGGAAAAAGGGTTGTATACTTAACTATCTAGGAGCCATATATGATATTATTGGGATTATTACCTACCTAAATAACTGATTTGTGAGTTGAATGTTATAGTGGACTCATTTCTTAGTGAAATATAGATCTTGAACCACTAAATGACATGATGAAATTTAAAAGGGGTCATCATTTTAGTGGGATCCCATTTAATAAAATTTCATATAGAATATTTATAAAACATGATACTCATATGATAAAAGATTCTATTGTAGATAAATTGAATCATCATTAACCCTAAATATATGGTCATTATTTGAAAAAGAAAAACATAATGGTAGAAACTTCCTCAATTAGTATAGAAATTTGAGAATTATTCTCAAACATGATAGAAACTTTTTATGTGTTGGAACAACCACTTCCTGAAAAACTATCTGGTGAAGTAGTTAAACCAAAGGATTTTTATAACTATTATAATCATAAAAATATTCACAAGAAGTTTTTATACTCATTTTGATTACTATAGATCAAAAATTTCAAAAGAAACATGAGACCCTTAATTCCTTTCAAACGATAGAAAAACTAAAATGGATTTATCAAGATCAAGTAAGGAATGAATAGCATGAAGTGTATAAAACTATTTTTCATTGAAAAATGATAGAAGTAACCTCATTATCCTATCATGTAGTCAATATGATTGGATATATAAATTAATCAGATAGGCTAGTTATCATGAAACAACCTAGATAACCCACTAAATTGGTACCTGAATCAATCCTAACATGGATCTAAGATCATTCTTGATCCCCTTGAGTGGGACACTAGTACCAGGGCATAAAAAATAATCAATAGGGAATTATTCTTACATAATTATAATGAAACAAATGGTGAACATTGGAAATAAATCATGAACAGTTGGTATTTCATTATGGAATCAAGATTAAATTACAATAAAACATACATGAATCCAAAAAGACCACAAAACCTAGAGATAGAATAGTCATAATATCTCCTCATAACAAGTAGGTCACATAGTAAACTTTTCACCATCGACTCCCAAGGTCCCACTATCAAGAACACTCACCACTACCTAGTGGTAATTTCCCTTTTCTTAGACCAGGTGATAGAAACTCTGCAAACACCCAAAGGAAAATTAAGGTGTGAGCAATAATAGCCCAGTAAAATTACACCAAAAATTATATAAGAAATACCTATCAAATAAAATAAATATTATCAATTTTATTAAAAACATGGAATGGTAATCTTTTATCAATTTAATATAAAACATGATTTTCAAATAATTTCAATGGTGAGTATAAAACAAACACAAAAGTGTATTTCCATCAAAATAAAAGGATTAGGAATTTCATAAAACATACATGAATAAATAATTTCATAAACATTGGCATGTATAATTAATTTTCAATCATAGATCCATGGTTATAATCCCTTGAGTTTGTTAGAAAAAGGCTCAAGGTTCCACACGTTCTCAGTGAAATATGGCTCCATGTGTTCAAACTTCCCTATATCTCAAGCCTAGGGGGAGTAGGAGTCCACCCCAAAGAATAAACCCCCTTCCCTAAAAAAGTTTAGTTAGAAATTTAATCATAAATAAATTTCTATGTAAATCCAATACATTCCTTTCATTCATATCCAAGGCTATCCACCTAACTCTTGAGGATCCCAAGTGATTTAAGGATATTAATGGAGGGGAAATCATTTTTCTAAAATCATTTTCATTAATCACCATTTAAGTAGCCCCAAATTAGGTTTTAAACATAGAATTTCATTTCAAAATCCAATATCAAATGGATTTCATCCAAAAAACACTCCTCTAAGATAAATCATTTTGTTTCAAATCCATAAAACATTTCATGCCTTCATTTATCAAGAATCGTCATCAAATACATATTCAAATAATTCTATCATTTAAAATAATTTTCTAGTTTTAAATACTATATTTGAAAATCCATATCCAAATAGGTTCAACACACACCATCCCATTTTGAAAACATTTATCATGGATCTCAATTCATTATTTAGAAATCAATTATGCATCAATTTCAAATCAAGAAATAAAAAACAATTTTAATTTATAGGACATGAATTATGAAACCATCTACCTTAATAATGGTATTGTCAAGAACACAATAAGAAATACACAACTATCAATAAATAAGGATCCAAAATAATTCATGCATAATTAAAAAGTAAAACCAACCTCTATTTTCCTTATGTTGATCTATCATTAAGGAAGAATAAGAAACGAGATGATAGGAATAACTCACCTTTTACAAAAGATGGATGGCCAAAAACATGCCCTGTAACACCCTTTATCTAAAATATGATCCAACAGGAGGATAATGGTTATTTTAATAGAGATAAATATGGTTAATAGATTCCTTAAAATCCTCCATTATGATCACACATCGATGGAGTAACTTTCCCAAAAGTTTAAGATCTCATTTGTGCATTTAAAATTTGGAAACCCCCATCACCATGCCCTAGTGAAAAAAACTAGGATGTTTTAGGCTTGTACATGGACTCTACCATTCCCAATTGGGGACTTGTTGTCCATGGTGGATAGGTCAACCAACCACATTCTATTACCTATACTGTGCCTAGTGTTTCCCACTTTGGCATAGCCGATTTCACATAGGTGAAACCCAGGTGAAAATTTTCTTGGACCAGGACATGGTCCAACCTGTTTCAGACTAGAAAATTAAAAAAACCAATTTTAATACACCAAGATCCTCCAACTCTTATAAAATTAATGATTATCCAAATTAAGGATCAAAACCCGAAAACAAATGTCAGGATGTTATAATTATCCCCACTATAAATTCTTTCTTTGCCCAGAAAACCTTATCAAGTAGACTAGTCCATAAAAATATGGGGTCACTTATCTATCATTAATGATTCACACACCCACATCTCATAAGAATTCATACCATTCTTCCTATGAACCCATAACAAAGTTATATACTTTAATAGAGAACCTTCACATGAAAATCAACAATCCAAACTATTTTCTGAGTCACACTCATATCAAGTTCTATATCAAGGTCCTAGAAGTTAAAAATATGAGACTAGTCCAAAAGATATTTCTTGGGTTGAGATATGTGAAACATATCAGGGATCAAAGTCCTTATAGGTGGAAAACCGAAATGGAAATACACTTTCCCCATCCTCTCAATAAACTCAAATGGCCCAACGTATCTCAATTCCAACTTCGATTATTTTCCAATTCTTTAGTCAAAAACACTTATTCACTAACTGAGAACTCTAAAGGATATTGACGATGATCAGAATATGATTTATACTAGCTATGTTCCATCACCAACCTCTGATAAATAATTCATATCATTATTATCATCTCTTTAACCAATCATTTTCCCATAACAAAAGCTTCACCAATCTATGAACAACAGAGTGGAGATTTATAATGATATCCATATGAAGCCTCAAAGGGTTCCATTTTAATAGATTACTCATAAATTTTATAGGAAAACTCAGCAAAACCAAATAGAAATCCCACACTCATCCAAATTCAAGGATACAAGCATGAAGCATGTCTTCAAGAATCTATATAGCCCGTTATTTCTAACCATCTATCTAAGGATGGCATGCTAATATTTACTTTACCCAGGATCCCATTTCCTCTTGGAGACCACTCCAAAAATGAGAAGTGAACTAGGGATCTCAGTCAAAAATAATGGAATATGAAACTCTTTATAATCTAACAATCTCTTGCACATACATATTTCCTATGTCCTCAACTTTAGTGGTATTATGAATGATAAAAAAGTGAGTTGGTTTGGTTAACTGGTCTATCAATACCCAAATCACATTATTTTCTTGAGGAGTATGTGGAAAATAAAACAAAGTATATCAAGATCACATCCCACTTTTAATTTTAAATGGGAAGGGTTTAAAGAAAACTCTAAGGCTTATTATGCTTAGCCTTGATCTATTGTCATGTATAACAACGGGAGACAAAATAAATAGTGTCTTTTTTTATACCTAGCAACCAAAAACAACACCTCATATCAAAACACATCTTAGTCATTCCTAGGTGTACAACCCACTGGGAATAATCACAATTCCCCATCATGAACTTTATCATAAGTTATATAATGACATAATAGTTCCTGAAACAAAGGATGTCCTCTAGAAATAGAGACCATTTGTTGATGGTCTCCTAAACATATAAAGATTTCTTGAAACCTAAAAACTCATCCTAAAGTTATTGTTCCTAAAGTATCATCTCAATAATATTGGATGTCAACTGAACACTCACTAAAACAACCTCAATCTTATTTTCATGGACTCCTAAATACATGCGAGCAAAGGCTTCCATGATATTATACTTCTCTGTAAACTCCTTCCGGGCCTAGGATGGAAAATTCATGATAAGAGTATCAACAATAACGTTCCCTTTCCCTAGGGTGTAAGTAATATAAAATAAAAAAAGACTACAAGTACTCCACCCATTTCCACCACCTAATATTCATATATTTTTATTTGAATATATATCTCAATCTCTTATGATTGGAGTAAATGGAAATCCTTTCTTTGAAAAGGTATTTCCACCAACTCTTAAAATAATTCATCATAGTTGGGAGTTTTAGATCATGTGTGGGATAGTTATTCTCATGTGGATGAATATGAAAATAACCAAAATACACTATGTGATCACCCTACATGAGAATTCAGCATAAAACCAAACCTAAAGAAACATAAAATACCACATATCCCTACCCAGCCTCTGGAAGAGTCAAAATTAGAGCATAAGTCAATAAAACTTTAACTCGTTAAAGGAAGCATGTAACTTGGAATCCAAAAATTAACTCCACTCCCTTCCGAGTACAAGAATTCAAAGGATAATCCAACTTAGAGAAATATTTTATGAGCCAATAGTAATAACCCTCCAACCCCAAAAATATCTATATCTAAAATACATTCCATGGTTCCTACCATGACATAATAACCCTATATTTTTTAGGATCAACTGAGATTATAGGTTATGAGACCATGTAACTCAAGAACTTCACCTCTTGAATCTAGAATTATTACTTTGATAACTTTCCATAAATTCAGTGATTCCTCCGGATTTCCAAAACTGCTCTCAAGTAAATTAAATGATCATCCTTAGTTTTATAATAATACAAGATTTCATCCAAAAATACTACAATAAAAGAGTTGATATGTAGGTGGGAAATCATTTCCATCAGTTCCATAAACATGGAAGGAGAGTTTCTTAGACCAAATGGCATAATAAGATACTCAAAGTTATCATACCTTCTCTTAAAAGTAGTCTTTAGGATATTAGACTACTTGATCTTGAGCTAGTGGTAACTAGAACATAGATCAATCATAGAGATACACTTTTACCATTTTATATGATCAAACAAGTCATTGACTCGGGTCAATGGATTCTTGTTCTTGAACATAATCTGATTGATCTTTTGGTATCCAACACACAAGTGATGGGTTCCATTATCCTTCTTGGTGAAAACCATTGTTGTTTCCTAAGAAAACATGTTGGGTTAAATGAATCCTTTAACCTCAATTAATCTAACTAATCCTTCAGTTTAGTTAGTTCTATACAGTACGAAGGAATAGATACAAGCTGAGTACCTAACCCCATGTCAGTAGTGAACCCCACCTCCCTCTCTAGTAGTAAACCAAAAAAAATTGATGGAGACACTTCTCAAAACTCAATAACTACTGGAGGAATTTTATAATAATAATATTACTACTCTAGTTTAACAAAATACCTGGATATCATCCTCCCTAACTTTAGAATTGGATTTTATGCTTTTTTAGACCTCAATTACCATTCTCCCTGAGAAACATGGCACTCCCCATCAGGGGTATTAAAGGAAAACCATCGATAATAATAGTCAATATAATCATTATGAGTGAGAAAACCGTCCATTCTGAAAAAGAAATCCATAGGATTTATATCAAGAACCAAAAGGTCCCAAATGATATCATTCCCTGATAAAGGGAAGGCATAAGATGGGAATTTGAGACCTCTCACCCCCTTCATCCAAATAGGTGTTGCAATCTCCATAACAAAAGGTATGAGTTCCATTGTAAGATCTAGTAGTTTCACAGTGTGGGTTGATATGAAATAATTATAAGCACCATTATCAAATAAAACAATCACTAAAGACAAGGAAAGAGAAATAGTACCTATCACTATCTCAGAACCCACATCAGTTTCCACTTAATATTTATCAACTGTGTGAAGATGTTTCATTCCTAATTTCTTTGGTTGGAACCATATTTTCATTGAATCATTTGATAGTTTCATAGTTTCTCTTAGTATTTTTAAGCTCGTACTACTACACATTATGGTAAAAACATGTAATAACCTCATAAAGTTACATGATAATATACAAGAGCTATAGATTTTTGGTGCCTCTATGCAACCAAACATCAAGTTCCCAACCTTTAAACACTAGAAAAAAGTAATTGGGCCCTTTATAGACACCATATATGGTCTGGAGGAAGTATTTTGTCATGAAATACCACTAATATTTCCCCCATGAGACTCATTATTCTTTCTATTCCCTTTAAAGGGGCCACTAAAACTACCACTGGGACTTGGAGGAATTCCATTTAATCCTAACTTACCATCAATATAAATTTACACAAATATATCCCTATCCAAAACATCATCATAAGAGGAAATCTTAAATATAAAAAAATGTGACTGAATATCTGATCTCATACCCATATAAAACCTCTAATCCTTTAGCTTCTCATTCAACACCCCCTCAACTGAAGACTAAGAAAGTTCAACAAAATGATTTTCATACTAAGTCACTGACTTATCCCATAGGTGAAGGTTGAGAAACTCCATGGACTTACCCAATACTATTGACTCTTGATAAAATAAATCTATAAAAATAAACATTAACTCTTTTCACTCCAATCCATTATTCTTCTTTTCTAGAACTATATCATCCCATCATCTCTCATTAGTCCCTTCAAGATTGAACATGAAACATTTCACTTTAACTGAATTTGGAATCTCTAAGAACTCAAAGAGTAATTAAATCTTCCCCAAACAATCCTCCACCTCATTAGGATCATTCATTCCCTGGAAATATGGTGTTTTATGAATAAGAAACTCTTGGGGTATATCTTTAATATTGTCCCTTTGAGGTTCCACCAATATAGCCTGAACAGGGATAGGTGCATCCCCTTGGTCCAAATCTAGGACTTCATGCACTACTACCTCTATGAGGTTCTATTTGATTGGAGGGTTCTCAAGCTATGTTATATCAATAGATACCTCCTAAAGCCTGATAGAATGTATTTTTGAGGGAATGTTACTATATAATATCAACAGACAACTAGGAAAACATATGTTGGGATTCAAAGAGAAAATCAACTCTATTAGTTAGAACTCAACTCTAGAATACATATACTAGATCAAAGTTTGGTAAAATTATAGAATTAGATAAAACAAATCCTTAACAACACTTTTTCCCAACCACCGATGGTAACTTAAGGCTCGTTATGATGATAGTTGACCAGAAAATCGCTCATGACCTACCTCTTAAGTCCTAATAATCCTATCTCATGTCTATTGAGACCTCCAAAACAATATACTGACATCCAATAAGAGAATAAACCTCCTATGATACCAACTTTTCATGAACCAACCCAGATTCCCTAATAAAATATTACCCAAATCAATCATAACAAGGCACTAAGGGTGTTCTCGATCCCCAAGGGATGGACACTAGAGCATGGGCATAAAAAACAATCAATAGGGACTGATTTATCTATAATAATAACCAAAAAAAAGTTTAATAGTGAAAATAAATGATAAATATTTTGTATGAAATTACAGAATCAAGAGTAAGCTACCACAATATAGGATGGAATCCATATAGATCACAAAACCCAAAGATGGCATCATCGTAAGATCTCCTTGTAACAAGTTGATAGTATCTGCATGTCACCACCCACTCCCATGGTCTCTCTATAAATAACACCCAACACCACCAAGAAGTGATTTCTATTTTTTGAGACCTAGAATAATAAAATTTATAAACACCCAAAGGAAAAAAGTAGGTTGTGAGAAACACTATCCTAGTAAGATTCTGCCAAGCATTCCATATGCAATCCATATAAAATAAAACAAATATGTACAATTTTAAGTAAAACAAGGCATGTTAATCTGTTCAAAATTCAATATAAAACATGGATTTCAAATAATTTCAATGGTAAGTATAAAATACGTATAGAAGTGTATTTCTATTAAAACTTACATGATTATGCATTTTGTAAAATAGACATGAATAAATCATTTCATAAACATTATCTTCTATAATTTATTTTCAATCATATAACCATGGTTATAAGACCTAAGATTTTTTAAAACAAATCACAAGGTACCACACATTCTTAGTGAAAAATGACTCCAGGTGTACACACTTCCCTAGATATCAAGAATAGGGGGAATAGAATTCCACCCTGACAAACAAACCCTCTTACCTTAACAAGTTTAATTATCATTTTCATCATAAATACATTTCTGGGTAGAGATAATAAACTCCTAGTGTTCATATAAAAGGCCACCCACCTAACTAATCAGGATCATATATTTTTCAAGGAAAT
Organism: Viscum album; assembly: GCA_963277665.1. Lineage (NCBI taxonomy): Eukaryota > Viridiplantae > Streptophyta > Magnoliopsida > Santalales > Viscaceae > Viscum > Viscum album. The sequence continues at coordinate 137,662,087 of OY728147.1, read as the reverse complement.
TAATCAAGGGATAAATCATTCATCTCAAAACAATTTCATCAATAATCATTTAATAATCCCTAAATAAGGTTTCAAAAATGTCATTTAATTTCAAAAACCAACATAAAATTGTTTTCATCAAAAACTTATTCCATTCAAACAACTCTCTTCATTTCAAATCCATAAAATATTTCATGATTTCATTTCTCAAGAATTATCATCAAAGGCATTCTTCATATCATTCTTTCATTCAAAATCATTTTCCAAAAATTAACACTTTATCTAAAAATACTTAATTGAAGAGGTTCAAAACACACCATGCCATTTTAAAAAAATATATCAAGGATTGCAATTCAAACTTCAAAAATAAATTATAAATCCATTTCAAATCAAGAAATTAGAAACAATTTCAATTTATAGGACTTTCATTATGTAACCACCTACCTCAAAATTATCTTATCAAGAACCCAATAAGGGATCCACAACTAGTGATAAATAAGTATCCAAAAAAATTATTGTATAATGATCGAGGAAAACCAACCAATATTTCCCTTAAACTAATCTTCATTCAAGGAAGAATGAGAACCGAGCTGAGAGGAATGAATCACATTTTAAAAAAGCTGGAATGCCAAAAACACCCCCTAGAACACCCTAGATTTGAAACAAGATACAAATGGAGGATAATTATTATTTTAATAGAGATAAATTGTGTTAAGAAACTCATTAAACCTCTCGATTATGATCTCACATGGGTGGAGTAATTTCCCCAAAAGTTCAAATTCATGTTTAGGTGTTTCAAATTTTGAAACTATCATTACCACGCTCTTGACCACATCCTCGTGAAAAAGCCCCATCCATTTTGGTCATGACCATGGCATCCATAATGACATGGTGGGGCCTTATAGGGAGTTTTTTATGGGGAAACCAACCACATTCCATGCTATAGACCATACCTAGTATTGGCTATTTTGGTATATCCCATTTCACACTGGTTACACCTGGGTGAAAATGGCTTATACCAGGGTGTGGTCCATTCTATTTCACACTAAAAAAGTCTAGAAACAAATTTTTATCCACAAATATTCTCCAACTCATTCGAAACTAATATTAACCAACTAAAGTCTCAAAAGAGAAAAATTGAAACCAATGAATATACCTAAAATAAAAGTTCAGGATGTTACACTAGGTTCACCCCTAAAGCTTGAGTTAGTAATGGATTTCATTCTTTAGTCACAACCAAAAATGTTTTGATAGTTTGTTGTGAATTAAAATTTTTATGAAATATTCTAACCTTTACTTAATCACCTCAATAAGTTGAGGATTTCTAAAAAAGTCTTGGGTGGTCCTTGATCAAGTACGATGTTAATGGTAAAGAAGGATATGGGTAAAGGTGATTGCCAAAAAGGGAAGAAAATATTTCATGGAAAGTCCAAACCTCCTATCAAACTGAGAAAGAAAAAGGAAATACAATTTTTTCATTATGTAAAGTTTTCCATTAGAGAAGAAATTTTAAAAATTACCTGAAATGTTTTAAGAATCCTTGTAAATCATCCCCGTAAGGTATGAATTTTATAGAATTCATTTATTTTATATAAATGGTATGTGATACCAATTATATATTTTACAAGTGTTATAAATATTAAAGACAATAGAAACATAAGAAAAAGAAATAAATGAATTGTCAATATTTAATTTTTATGTCTAAGTGATAATGAAAAGGTATTGTTGTATTGGATACTTGTATACTTTGGGCTCAGATGAATATTTCATAATTTTTGAATTTAATAATTTTTTATCATGATAATAGCATGTTAATAATGATTATTTTAATTAAATGATATGGATTTTGACACACATAATTGTGATTTTTTTAATTCTATAACATGATTTAAAGAGACTTATAATTTATTTCTCTGGTTATGGAATTCATCCTTTTTTTATTTATAAAAATGTTTTGAAAAGATAAATGAATTCAATAAAATTTTATCTGATATTCTCAAAGTGTTGATAATTAGTTAACTATGAAAAAAAAATTCTAGGTTCTAAAGTATTATATGGATAGTGTTGGTGGGTAAAAGTTCAACCTGAAAGGACAAAATTTGGTTTAAAATTTCAACAATGTATCTTTAAAATCCATTAAAGGTCATAAAAATATAGGGTGTTCAGGAAGGAGGAGTGATAAATTCATTTTATATGATTATTTTGGATACTTAAAGTAGTTTAAGAAACTCCATAGAATGTCCATGTCAGGTACGGGTTTCATAGAGATCAATTATTATATTTTTAAGGGTATGTGATACCATATTTATATTTTAAAAGTGTTTTAAATTTATAAGACTTAAAAATAAAGGTAAGAATTGGTTGATCTTGTAGTTTACATTCACAAAGAAAATAGTTGTTATATAAAAAAAATTCATGTAAAGGAATATCTCTATCTTAGATAAATCTTAATAAAAAAGTGTGTATTTTCATCTTATTTATCTTATATAATAAGAGTGGTTTTTCAATTACAAAGATTTTTTTTGATCAAGTATGAGATGATTAAATGTATACACATGGTTTATGATCCATAAATTTATATGACATGTTTTGAGAAGAAGATATAGATAAAAATATTTTATATATGATAAAATGTTTATCTAAATATTTGTTAAAATATAAGGGGATGTGTTTCTACTACCCATCGATGGTTTGTTTTAATAAAGTATTCTTTGCAAATTAAATTGTTCTAAACCCATATAATGACACATATGATATATAAACAATAATTTATTTTTTAAATATTCCAATAAAAATGAAATAAGTGTTATTTCTAAAACACAAAAGGGTTTTTGTATAATAGCAAGACATTATAATAGAAATATAGAGACTAAGAGGATAGTGGGAGTATATTGGACATGGATGAAGTTCAAAGTTAAAAAATAAAATATTATAATAATCTATGTTTAAATAGAATTTTACTTAGTATCATAAAATATTTTAGGATGTATTAGTAAACTATAATGTAAGTAGTTTTATTTTTCAAGGAAAAATTTTGATGGAATAGACTTATAAGGATGAAAATGATGAATTTAAAATTTTTAGAGTAGGTAATAGAAGTTAACATCATAATATTTGGTGTTATGGATTTAAGAGGTTAGAATATGTTCAAATAGTTGAAAAATTATGAATATAATTCCTAATTCTCACCATTATTCAAACAAGATTACCTCATATATGTTTCTCACTAAAAAGTTTAGTGCATGTATTTTATCATATGGTCCCATAGATATGTGACATGAATTAAATATGATGTAATTAGTTAACAAAACCTGGAAAGTGTAGTAAACATAAGGCTGATATGGTAGTTTATCATATATGATAGGATAAACCGGTGTTTATATTGGTCTTGTTAAATAATATTGAAGAGTTTAAGAATATTAAAATGTATCATATTAAAGGTAACTTCCATTTTATCATTCTTTCACATTGTCTATATAAATATATATATATATATACATTTCATGATGTGTAATGATAATTGACCTCTCAAAGTATGACTTTGACTTTATCCCTAAATGATGTTCATCATGGAGTATTATAGGTTATAATGAAAGTTTACAGTTTTCTTGAGTATGATTCTTATATATAGATATATAATTTTCTCATGAGGCAAAAAAAAATCTTTGTGTGCATTGGATAACCTACTAAGTATACCATATTGAGTGTCATAAAGATGTATTTGGTATACTATGGGTGTATGGACCATATTTGAGTCCTCATTACCTAAGGTTGGTGAGATACCTAGCATGTGAATCTTTATACTTTGATACTATACTTATTCAAGTCCACATATTAACTTAGCTAGTATGGGGGTAGTTGGGTAAGTTGCTGATTATGTCATCGGTTGGAGCTTAACCAAGATAGGATTTGTTCTCTCATATAATGAGTATGACATATGATCCCTTGATTGAGATAGACTATGGGAATGTGTGGTCACAACTAGGTATTTTATATCTATCTAGATAAGGTACATGTGATGTGATTATCTATAAGGATGAACGACATGTGATGTATTCATCAATTGAACCGGTCTACACTTTAATAATCAAGAATTGATGAGTTGGATATATGGGATTAACATGTTATGTTTCCCATTATTAGTTGATTTCATGGACAAAGGGAAAATATGATAATGAATTTTTTAATATTATATAGACTGGTGGACACAGGTATAAAGATACATGTGGTTGATAGAGATAGTGCCAAATCCCTTTCTCGCTTGAGTAACATTACTTCTTTGCTTGAGTCTTCTCTTTGATTACATATATGGATCCAGAGATTTATATTTATTTTAAATAATACAAATAATTATAGGGATACTGATGCACTACTGTGCATAAGTCATTTCCACTTGGTTTAATATCTATAAAATGGTCTTTCTGGATGGTTTTACATCAATTTCACAATTTTTATATACCTTGTTCTTTGTTTTTCATTCACCAAAGGATAAAGCATGGAGTATATAAATTTCAGAAATTTAGAAGATAATTGGAGGCTTATGGACCCTTTTCCCCTAACTATACCGGGATGGAGTCACCCAGATCAAGCACTAGACATGAAGGATGGAAAAATTTAGGAATTTCAATTACAGAGGCAACTCGCACGGTCTCCACACAGTTATCCAAACCGTGTGCAAACCGTGTTAGAGAAGATACCTTTGACAGTTGTATTCGCACGGTTGGCGCACGGCCTTCCCAAACCATGCAGCCCATCCAGGAAAACCATGCGGCTCAAGGATTTGAGACAGAAGCATATGCACGGTTGGCACACGGTCTACCAAACTGTGCGCCCAAACCGTGCAGATGACTGCAGCCTTCTCCTTTTTGATTTTTCACTTTTTACTCACTCCTTGACCCGGGGTTCCCCTTTCTACCATCTTTTGGACAACCGGAAAAATCCTTTGAGATAAAGAAGACTTCGGGGGGACTGGGGAAAAGAAAATATAGGGACGCTGGGAACTAAGGAACGAGAGGAAGGAAGGATTTTGAGGACTGAATCTTGTAATTCTGTTGTGCTTTTGAGGACTGGCTCTTGTAATTTTGTTGTATTATTGGATTATTCTATTTTATTATTGTAATGAACTCTCTGATGAATCTTAGTAAGTTTATGATCCTTTTCATTATGAGTAGCTACCCCCCCCCCCCTTGTGTTGGGGATGGGGAAAATTTGGGTTCATTAGAACCAATTTCTCTATTATTGTGTTCGTTCATTGTCACTCACCTAATTTTCCCAACTTCCATATCTTATTTCGCTGGAAACCCCATATCGGATCAAGAATGGAGTTTCCAGGGATCTTTGGGAGAATTACGACAAGGATATCCATGACCATTGGATATACTTGTCGTTTCTAGAGGGCGGTTCTTAAATTAAGAGTCAGTGGAAATCAATTTCCAGACCAAGGGATTGATTCCTACCGACTTGATTAGAACTCACCAGACCAAGGGAGTTCTGACACAAGTGAAACCCAGAAATGTGAGTTATCATGAACAACACAACACAATAGGGAATAAAGTTTAACGTCCCACACAAATTTCCAACCCCGACACATCTTCATTAAAATCCAAAATCAAATTTTAAGTAATTTTCAGTTTTCATGTTTAATTCATAGTGAATTAGAAAAGTCCAAGTACTTAGTTATCTTTTGAGATCTGCACCATGAACCGACCAATCATATTTAAATCCAGCATCTTCACTTAAATGATTTCAAATAAAGAGACATAAAATGCCAATATTTCTTCTTTGTGGATCGACCCCGTACTTGCACACTATACTAGTTACAAGTTAGGGAAATTAAATTTGGTGCTGAAAACAATACTTCAGGAAAAAAAACGTCCAAATTTTGGCACTGTAACTGGGAATCTAGTGTCATTTTTTTTAATTGAATTTGATTCATTGATTGAAAAAAAATTAAAAAATTTCAAAAAAAATAAATAAAATAAAATTATTTTTGTAATCTCGTTTCTATTTTTCATTATTATTATTTTCTTTTCCATTTTACATTGGGTGTGTTGTTTGTGTTGTGTAGTCCTATAGGTATATGAGTGGTCAGGTCACTCGTTCTTAGATTGCCGAGTCATCATAGTTACACCTGATAGATCCAGAAATCAAAAGAACGTTGTCCAGAAGACGTCGTGCACTTATGGGTGATCACAACGCAAATGACCCGTTGGCGCAGCAGGAGGAAGAACTAGGGGATTCCTAAGGAGTTGGGCAGCCATTTGTCATTGAAGGAAATCTTCCACTGGGTAGCGAGGAAGAGCAGCATCTGAATCCACTGGGGGTTATGTGGAATACCTACTGAGGAACCAAAAGAGGCCACTAGCTCAATTTGTATAGGGGTTTTGGGAGCCGCTCCCACGGCAATATATCCCATGGTAGAAGCCTCCCTTTTTGCCTTAGAACCAGTTGGCTTATTATCCTCGGGAACAAAAACATTTCATTCCCCAATCACTTCAGGAACTAATGTTGCCACGCCATACTCTTATGGAATATGGATTACCCTCTATTCAGGGAGCGGACACTGGAATAGTAAGACCACCGGTGATGGCCCAACATTTTGAGATCAAGCCGACGATAATGCAGTAAATTCAAAATATAGTTCAGTTTGGTGGATTGTCGAGTGAAGACCCCAATGCTCACCTCTCCAACTTTTTAGAGATATGTGACACTTTCCAGTATCACAGAGTGTCAGAGGATGCAATACGCCTTAGGTTTTTTCCCTTCTCATTTAGGGATAAGGCAAAGGACTGGATCAAAGGGCTACCTCAGAGATCTATTCTTACCTGGGAGGCATTGGCCCAAGCCTTTTTATCGAAATACTTCCCTCCCTTGAAGACGGTCACCTTAAGGAATGAAATTCATAACTTCCAATAGCATGACTCGGAATCTTTGTATGATTCGTGGGAACGGTTTAAGGAGATGCTGAGGAAATGCCCACACCACGGACTGCCATTGTGGATGAAAGTCCATACTTTATATGGCGGTCTGAAAAATAATAAAAAGTCTGTGGTTGATGTAGCTGCTGGAGGGATAGTCATGAGGAAGTCCCCTGAAGAGGTTTTTGAATTGTTGGAAGACATGTCAGCCAATAGTTTTCAGTGTAATTCTGAGCAGGGAACTCAGAAAAGGGGGATGCATAATATTGATGCCACCACCATGCTTATGGCTCAACTTGATGTCGTCTCAAAGAAGATCGATGCTTTGAATTTAAAACATCCATATCAAGTTCAAGTTGTCGATCCACCAGCGTGTAGTAATTGTGGTGACAACCATGCTATGGGCGAGTGCCCATGGTTAAGTGCGGGAGCCTCTACCAGTGAGGTAAATTATGTTTCACAGAACAGAGGACCCAACAACTACCCTCAATACCAAAACCAGGGGTGGAAATAGAATCAAAGTAACATTTGGGGGAAACAACAACAAAATCCTCAGCCCCAACCACAAAGACCGCTTGTTTATAAGAAAAAACAGTTTCAGACTCCGTATTCGAGGCAGAAACAGGGAAATCAATTTCAGCAAGAAGAATATCAGCAGCAAGGGTATCAAAACCCTCGTCCTTCTCAACTGTTGCGACAGACACCTCCCCCACAAGTATCCCAACAACCTAAGTAGGAACCTTCATCAAGGCTGGAGGAAATGATATCTAAATTTATAACTACTGCTGAAACACAATTTCAAAACCAGGTGGTGTCAATTAGAAGCCTCGAGAACCAGATTGGGTAGCTTGCCAATCAGCTTTCTCACAGACGGCCTGGTACACTACCAGGCAACACTGAGAAAAATCCACGGGAGGAGGCTAATGTTGTTGTTCTACGCAACAGGAAAGAGCTGACACTGAAGGTAACTATCATTCAGGGTGTTACACCATCAAAGCATTCCATATTCTCCTCAGGTGGAGAAGTTGCAGCTGAGGAAACTTCCCCGAAACATGAGCTGGATAAAGAACCAGAAGTCCCACATGATAAGGGAAAAGAAGTGATTAAAGCGTATGAACCTCCCTCTCCATTTCTAGCAAGGATGAAACAACAGAAGCTAGACCAGCAATTTTCCAAGTTCATGGAAGTCTTATGGAATCTTCATATCAACATCCCCTTTGCAGAGGCATTAACTCAAATTCCCACCTACACGTAGTTCATGAAAGAGATCCTTTCAAATAAAAGGAAGATGGAAGACTTGGGTACTATTCCCCTGACCAAGGAATGCTCGGCGGTGGTCCAACATACTCTCCCTCCTAAGCTCCAAGATCCGGGAAGTTTTACTATCCCATGTACTATCGGACCTTGCGATTTTGGAAAATCCCTTTGTGATTTGGGGGCGAGTGTTAATTTAATTCCCTTCGGAGTATTCAAGAAGTTAGTCTGAACGATCTCAAGCCAACCCGAGTGTCACTCCAACTAGCAGATTGTTCTATTAAATACCCCTGGGGTGTTGGAGGACGTGTTGGTTAAAGTGGAGAAGTTAATTCTTCCAGGGGATTTCATTATCCTCAACATGGAATAAGGCCAAGAGGAACCTTTAATTATTGGAAGACCCTTTCTGGCTACCGGGAAGGTGTTAATTGATGTGTAACAAGGTGAGCTGATCTTCTGTGTTGGTGATGATAAGGTTTCCTACAATGTCCAGAAGGCGGTGAAACAGGTTTCACTGATGGATCGAGAGGATTTTTGTGCATTGACAACAACGGTTGAGTGCTTAGGCCTAGAGGAAGATGATATACAATATCATTCATTCAGCAATGAACCCATTCTGGAGGAAGAACAACTTAAAGAAAACTAGGAGGAATTAATATTTATTGAATGCCAAGGCATCCATTACTGGAAAAGGGCGATTGTTTCAGATTTATTAGAGCGAGCCAAGGTTGAGCCGATCGTACCTTCCATTCTCAACGCTCCCCAACTCGAGATGAAACCTCTCCCCTCCTAATTGAAATATGGCTATTTGGGAGAGGAGCATACATTATTGGTGATCCTAAATGCCTCACTCTCAGGAGATCAAGAGGAGGCTCTTCTGCAAGTCCTCCAAAGGCAAAAATAGGCCATTGGCTGGATGGTCACCAACTATAAGGGTATAAACCCCACGGTCTGCACCCACAAGGTACTTATGAAAGAAGGGGAAAAACCATCTCACCAACCACAACGAAGACTGAACCCCCCCACCCCCATGAAAGAAGTGGTCAAGAAGGAGGTGATTAAATTACTCGATGATGGGATTATATACCCCATCTCCTATAGCCCGTGGGTGAGTCCTCTTCAGGTGGTGCCTAAAAAGGGAGGCATCATGGTAGTGACCAATGAAAAGAATGAGCTCATCCCAACCCGAACAGTTATAGAATGGCAGTTTTGTGTCAATTACAAGAATTTGAATGATGCAACCAGAAAATATCATTTCCATATTCCATTCATGGATCAAATGCTGGAAAGATTGGCGGGGCATAAATATTACTATTTCTTAGACAGTTATTCGGGATATAACCAAATATTTATCGCCCCATAGGATCAAGAAAAGAGTACCTTTATGTGTCCTTATAGAACCTTCACCTACCGCCGAATGTCATTCGGGATGTGAAACGCTCCAGGAACCTTTTAGAGGTGCATGTTATCCATATTCCATGATATGGCGGAGCAGATTCTATAGGTTTTCATGGAAGACTTCTTGGTATACGAGAAGTCATTCAACACTTCCTTAACGAATTTGGAGTTGGTTCTCGAGCGATGTGAGAATACCAATCTGGTTCTCAATTGGGAGAAGTGACATTTTATGGTAAAACATAGAATCGTGTTAGGCCATAGGATCTCGATTAATGAATTCAGGTGGATCCAGCTAAAATGGAAGTTATCTCGCAGCTACCCATTCCCACATTAGTCTGAGTGATTCAGAGCTTTTTGGGGCATGCATGTTTTTATCGAAGGTACGTCTGTGAATTCTCCAAGATCACTCGTCCCTTAACCAATCTACTATCCAAGAATGTAATTTTTGAGTTTGATGATAAATGTATTGCGGCCTTTCAAATTCTGAAGGAAAAAATTGGTCTCTGCCCCTGTCATGATCGCTCCGAATTGGGAGGACCAGTTTGAACTTATGTGCGATGAGAGTGATTATGTCGTGGGGGAAGTGTTTATAAAATGGCGAGATCATATTTTTATACCAATCTATTATGATATTCAAGAATTAAATGAAGCGTAGATGAATTACATCACCACAGAGAAGGAAATGATAGTCGTGGTTTTTGTGTTTGACAGATTCTGCTCCTACTTGGTGCTTTCTAAAAGGGCAGTGAAAATGGGGTGGTTGATCATCTCTCCTAGATGGAACTACCCCACATAGAGAGAGAAGAAGACCAGGAGATCAAGGAAGACTTCCCCGATGAGAATCTATTTTCCATTGGCATACCACCTCAGTCATGGTTCACCGACCTTGAAAATTACTTATCCATAGGAGTTGTTCACCCAGACTTATCATTTCAGCATAGGAAGTGTTTTTTTTCATAGGTAAAGAGATATTTCTGGGAGGACTCCCTTCTCTTCCACTCATGTGGAGATGGGGTAATTCGCCGTTTCATCCCAGATGAGGAGATCCAAAGTATCTTGGAATTATGTCACTCTTCTCCGGCAAGAGGACATCATGGGCCAGATTGAACAGTAGAAAAGTTTTTACAATCGGGATTTTTCTGGCCATCCATGCATAAGGACACTCGTCATTTTGTCTCCTATTGTGATCGATTCCAGCGGACGGGCAATGTGGGCGGTCGCACCGAGATGCCGCAACACCCGATACTTGAGGTTGAAGTTTTTTATGTATGGGGAATTGACTTTATGGGTCTGTTTCCCCCATTCTTTAGGAACATGTACATTCTATTATGTGTATATTACCTTTCCAAGTGGGTAGAAGCAGCGGAAACAACTCATAATATAGCTAAGGTTGACGTAAATTTTCTAAAGAAACATATTTTCAGTAAGTTTGGGACCCCGCGGGTGTTGATTAGCGACCGTGGTACACATTTTGACAACACTCTCATGTGAAATGTGCTCTTAAAGTATGGGGTCAAGTACAACCAAGGGACACCTTACCACCCTCAATCCAGTGGTCAAGTGGTGGTGTCAAACCGAGAGTTAAAGAAAATATTGGAGAAAATGGTAGGCACATCAAGAAAGGATTAGTCCAAGAAATTAGATGATTCATTATGGGCCTATCTTATGGCTTTCAAAACACCATTGGGTATGTCACATTTCCGGTTGATCTATGGGAAACCCTGCCATTTGTTGGGGGAGATGGAGCACAAGGATTATTGGGCTTTCAAGGACCTGAATTATGATCTCAAGGCTGCGGAAGAAAAGAGGAAATTCCAGTTAACTGAGCTTGACGAGATAAGGTGGGAGGCCTGTGAGAATGTGAAACTTTATAAGGAGAAGACGAAGGTGGTCCATGACCGCATGATCTCAGGGATATCATTCCAACCAGGTGATAAAGTTTTACTTTTTAAATCTCGTCTGAAATTTTTTCCAGGTAAGTTGAAGTCTCGTTGGTCGGGACCCTTTACGGTGATTACTATTTTTCACCATAGAGCGGTGGAAGTGGTCGGCACGGATGTTCGACCATTCAAGGTAAATGGGTAGCGCCTGAATCCATACTTTAGCATGGACAACATGGTGGGAACCTTTTCCACCATGAAATTAGGGTAGCTCAAGGCCTAGGTAAGTCGAGCTCACGAATTTAAACATAGAATTGACCGGGAGGTAACCCGACATTCTGAAAAAATTTCTGTTCCAATAATTTATCTGTTTTTATGTGCCTAGGACTGCATGATAGTGTGTTTTTTATTCTTGTTTGTTATAGTGTGGAAGTATCCCTACAAGTCGGGGTATCATATTGAATTTATTTAATGCAAGTCTTACACTTCTTATCGAAAATATCAAATTTTTATCTCATTCAAGGGGAGCCAAAGATTTTAATTCCAAGGGTGTGTTTATGGTTCAAAAAGGGAAAAATTTTCAATATTTTTATCACACAGAACCAACTTCACGGTTGGCGCACAAACCTCCAAACCATGCGCAAATCGTGCTTCTTGGACTCCCCAGACAGAACCAAGCACACAGCCGACACATGGTTATCCAAACCGTGCATAGCCCATGCGCCCCGAACCCCTCACTCTAGTAGCTTCTGCACAGTTGGAACACAATTTACCAAACCGTATGCCCTAAACCATGCGGCCACTTAAAACCCAAAATTTCATCAAACCCCAAACCCACCCTCCCCCTCTCTCTTCCAATCTGTGCACGTCCCATGCTTCGCTCATGCGAGTCCTTCTCCTCCTCCTCCTCCTTCTTCCTCCATCCAGGTTCTCCTTCCCTCTCCCCCTCCAAGGTATTCTTTTCTTCTTTTTCTTATTTATTCTTCTTTTTCTTATTTATTCTTCTTCTCCTTTCTTCTTTCTTTTTCTTTTTCTTTTCTTTTTCCCTCTCTTTCCCTAGGTTTTAGCCAATTTTTCCCCCATGTTCTTGTTTTCCATTATGTTTCTTCTTCTCTGCTCGTGGCTTTCCATTCCCCCTCTCTTTATCCCCCAAATGTGCACCAATGATTTCCCAATGAACACATTTTTCAAAACCTTCATTTCCACATTTGGGATTTTCCTTGGGAATTTGTACAGTTTTTCATTTCATAAATTTCAATTTATATCCATACTTGTAGTGAATGTATGCTCTCATTGTATGTGTTTTATTCTGCAGGTGCCCAAAACTCAACCTTAACCTTTCATGTCTACCTCCAAAAGAGCATGGGGCTCTAGCTCAGGCTACGCCCATGGATCACAGGTTAAGTTCACTAAGAAAGAGAAACGCATGCGCTACTGCAACCTTTTGAACCATGACATCAGTCCCCATCATGATTTTATCTTGAAAACCATGCCTCTTTGGGCATTACTGATGAGCTCCAGATGCATATTTCCTGGGGAAATCTCCCTCAAGATTTAGAGGTCCACCATCCCGTTTATAAGGAGCTTGTCTTAGAATTTGGGGCTACTTTTCATTTCCATGAGCGGTACAATGAGGATGAGTAGGGATTTAAAATCGAAGCTTCCGATCATGTCACTTTCTGCTTGATGAACCAGTAGCATAGCCTCAGGCTGAGTGAGTTTTCCAACTCCATTGGCATGTATGATAGTGACTACGTGCATAGTGATGCTTATTTTCTGGAACCATTTGAGTGGGACCCAACCCCGACCCGGATTTTCTGGTCCACCATTGCCACGGGGGCCCCATATGTACCACAGACTACCAAAGCTTCCAGATTCATTAATCCCATCTACCGGGTCCTTCATCGGATTATTAACACCTACTTTATAGCCCAGTCAGATAGTGAAGGAACGGTGAGCACTCGGGACCTACTGATTTTGAACTCCATGGTAATGGGAATCGACGTCAATCTCACCTACCTCTTCACCCAGTATTTAAAGCTAATGTTTACCAAGCCAAAGGGAAATGTTTTTGGTGGACCATTTATTACTCTCCTGGAAGATCGGCTACACCTTGAGTTTGATCTCGCGGAATTTATGGAACTATCTGCGGCAAACTTCTTTGATATCACTCTTCTCTATCGTATGCGGATGCTGGAGCTAGAAGATGTCTGATTACATCTGCAGGGTGTTCCCGGGGTCGCACCAGCTGCACCTCCACCCGCGGGCCTTGCTGCAGAGGAGCACCCTGCCAAGCCTGTTGTTTCCCACCATTCCACATCCAAGGGGACCCCTGATTCTCTTGCTGCCCCCTCTCACCCATCCATGCCCCCACCATTTTAACCACCCTATCCATCCTACCCAGCCCTATAGGGAACACCTTATGCTGACCCCGACCTCTTCTGGAAGTGTCAGCAGGACCAGTACTCTATATTCCACTGGCATCTTGATCGGATGTGCATGGAGGTGTAAGGCCTTATCTTGGTCGATCTTCAGCCTCCCACCTTGTATGAAGATATCCCCCACCATCCTCCCTCCTACTATATGTCAGGAGTTGATGCCTCGACGGGCGATTCCTCTACCACCTCTACTCCCGCTGATCTCGTGGACCTACCTCCACCTACCACCGATCTGACCTGGGATGTCGCCGCTCGCGCATTATTTTTCGATCCATCTGCTCCCTGACGGGCTGTCGTTGCATGATTTGTTACTTATTTCTTTTTCTATTCCCTTTTCCCTGTCTTGTACCTTCTTTTATGGTGTGATATTTTGACTTCTTGGTGTGATTGTGTGTTGTGCATTTCTTTCCCTGTTTCTAGTATTGTTTTTTCCTACTTCACTTGTATAATTCTTTTTTCTCCCTAGTAGGAATTTCCATCTGTTCCATGCTAGCCACCTTTCTGCTCGTTGGGCTCTCACCCACCACCTGATTTTCCCACTTGACCGACATTCAGGGGAGTTTTTAACTTTTTCATTGTTTTCTATTCTTCATTTTTTCCCTCCCTTTTCATGCTTCCTTACCCAACCTTCTCTACTTTATTACCTTCATGGGGAACCATGCTCAGTTTTAAGTGAGGGGGGAACCCTTAATTGGAACCCCGTTTTAATTGATTTCTTGCCCAAGTACTTGGGGTAGCACGTTTTCTTAGGTGTGTCTAAAGGGCTGTTATAGATGTCATGGGTTTATATCATGTAGCTAAAAATGAATTGTGGAAATTATCTCTGAAAATGAATAATATGGTCGGATTTTCAAACCTATTTTGTGATGTTAATAAACCTTGTAATACTTTAAAATGATCATCTAGCTATTCATTTAGAATAAAATTTTGTTTAAAAATGATTTTTGTGATGGAGTAATTTGAATTGAGGAACCCCTTAAAATGGAAGTCAAATTGTGCATAAAGAGAGGTGAGGTTTGAGGAATTGTTGTTGTCTCACTAGTGGCTATTACGTGGTCTTAATGTCATGAACTCTTGACTTGGTCAATAATTTTTATCATGTGCTGACATGAGCATATTGGGCCACATTTTATGCTAGTATCTCATTCTACTACAACAAAAAAAAATTGAGATATGTAAAGGCATGCCCAATAATTTTTTATGACCTTTCATCATGTTCCATAATGAAAGTCAATGAGGGTGTGTGACCTATTAAAGTGATATCCCACCAATTGGTGATGAGGAAACCTTGGATTAACTAATCTGATTGTATAACTAGATGAAAATAGAGGTAGTCACTCTCTTTGAATTAAGAAGGGAAAACTCAGTTTTAAGCAAAAGTTGATTTATGAATGAATAGTTGACTGTTTTGGATTAAGTCTACTTTGTTGGCTAACTTTATAGACTTGGGAAGCCATGAATTATGAATGCTATAATTTTTAATAGTAATTAGTTCAAAGTTCATATTCATATAATTTATATAATCTGTGATATTTCTACCTGTCTCTTTGGTAACTCTTTGGACATGACTGTCTATTCCTTTGTTTGAGGACAAAAAATCAATTAAGTGTGGGGGAGTTTGATGCACTGATGTGCATAAGGCATTTCCACTTAGTTTAATATCTATAAAATGGTCTTTGTGGATGGTATTTCATGAATTTTACAATTTTGATGTACCTTGTTCTTTGTTTTTCGGTCACCAATGGATAAAGCATAAAGTCTATGAATTTCGGAGATTCAGAAGGGAATTGAAGGCTTATGGACCCTTTTCCCCTGACTATGCTGGGATGGAGTCACCCAGATCAAGCACTAGACATGAAGTACGGGCGAATTCAGGAATTTCAATGATATAGGCAACCCGCATAGTCTCCACACGGTTATCCAAACCATGTGCAAACCGTGTTGGAGAATATACCATTGATTGTAGCATCTGCACAGTTGGCGCACATCCTGCCCAAACCGTGTGGCCCATCCAGGAAAACTGTGTGGCTCAAGGATTTGAGACATAATCATTCTCACGGTTGTCGCATGGTCTACAAAACCGTGTGCCCAAACCGTGCGGACAACTGCAACCTTCTCCTTTTTTCTTTTTCACTTTTTACCCACTCCTTGACCCGGGGTTCCACTTTCTAGCTACTTTTGGACAACTAGAAAAATATCTCTGAGACAAAGAAGACTAAGGGGGAGTGGGGAAAAGAAAATAGAGGGAGGCTGGGAACTAAGGAATGAGAGGAAGGAAGGCTTTTGAGGACTAGCTCTTGTAATTCTGTTGTGCTTTTGAGGACTGGCTCTTGTAATTCTATTGTATTTTTGGATTATTCTATTTTTCTGTTATAATAAACTCTCTAATGAATCTTAGTAATTTTCTGATCCTTTTCATGATGAGTAGCTAACCCCCCCCCCCCCCCCTGTGTTGGGGCTGGTGAAAATGTGGGTTTGTTAGAACCAATTTCTCTATTATTGTGTTCGTTCATTGTCTCTCACCTAATTCTCCCAACATCCATTTCTTATTTCGCTGGAAACCCTATATCAGATCAAGAATAGAGTTTCCAGGGATCTTTGGGAGAATTACGACAAGTATATCCATGACCATTGGATATACTTGTTGTTTCTAGATGGCAGTTCTTAAATTAAGAGTCAGTATAAATCAATTTCCAGACCAAGGGATTGATTCCTACCAACATGATCGGAACTCATCGGACCAAGGGAGTTCCGACACAAGTAAAACCCAGAAATGTGAGTTATCATGAAAAACACAACACAATAGGGAATAAGGTTTAACATCCCACATAAATTTCTAGCCCCGACACATCTTCATTAAAATCCAAAATCCAGTTTTAATTAATTTTCAGTTTTCAAGTTTAATTCGTAGTGAATTAGAAAAGTCCAAGTACTTAGTTATATTTTGAGATCTGCACCATGAACCAACCAATTGTATTTAAATTCAGTATCTTCACTTAAATGATTTCAAATAAAGAGACATAAAATACCAATATTTCTTCTCTGTGGATCGACCCTATACTTGCACACTATACTAGTTACAAGTTAGGGAAATTAAATTTGGTGCTAAAAACAATACTTCAAGCAAACGACCATCCAGTTATTCTTTATGGATGACTGAATAGGGATTGATTTTGGATTATATAGCTACTATAAAAATGTTTTAGAGTTCATCCAAAAGTGTTTTGGATGTGTGTTCACAAGTCATTTCATATGTTGTGATACAAGTTGAAGCAGATGATATCTTTAAAGAAGTTTTTTGGAAGATATCCAAAAGTATCTTTGGATATGATTTCACAAGTTATTGTATATGATACAATATAAGGTGGAATGGCACAATGTCTATTAGGATTTAGTGAAGGCTTGAAGGTGATTTGTTCCTTAAGGCCTTATATATGTATATATGTATATATGATATTTGGGATTACATGGAAATTTTGTTTTTCATGCATATTAAGGTATATTATTTTATACTTCCTACCATGGTAGTATTGGCCAGATACCCAAGCCTTCTTCCACCTAAGTTCTCATTTATTCATAAACCATTTTATAAGATGAAAAATATAAGAGGTTATTCATTCATTTGATTAATGCATATATTTTCCATGGTGTTTATTCATAATTTTTAACATCTGAATAAATAATACAATAATTAAGGAGTATCATTTATTTCCTATATAAACTACTTCCAATTGACAGAATAATGATAAAGATGATTCTTAGTTGAACCTCACTTGAACCCGAATCTCTTTTTATCTTATTCCTTAATGCCTGAGGCTCTAGTAGGCTATGGAGGAAGATAGGATCATGCTCGAGTGTCAAGTGATTCAGATCATCCCTTGGATATACTATGAAGGTGTGAATAATTTTTCTACTACTTTAGTGATCAATATAAAACATATCAAACAAATATCAAGGGCAGCAGAGTAATATTTGGTAAATAGTGTGTATTTATAGTATTTCTTCATTTTGATTTTATATGAGATTTCATATTATCTTTCATGGAGAACCAGTTAAAATTGGGTTTTAATCACTTATTATTCATCAGATAACCGTTATTAGACTCTAATAAAACATTTTAGTTTCATAATGATTAAAATCCCATGAAAATAATTATCCAATGCATGATCTTATTCTTTTTGCATTATTTTTTTCTTTAAAAAATTATAGGTGTGTTCTATATGGGGAGAAATTTAAAATATATACGGATCATAAAAGTTTGAAGTATATATTTACCAAAAAAGAGTTAAACATGTGTTATAGAATATAGATATAATTAATAAAGTATTATGATTGCATGATTCACTATTATGCAGGTAAAGCTAATAAGGTAGGTGATGGTTTGAGTTTAATGGATAATTAATAACTAACCAAGCTATATTTAGAACATGATCCATTAGTTAATGATTAGATGGATATTGGATTGAAAATTATTTATGCAAAAACTCCTTCTCTTTTGGTTCAGGTATTAGTGTCATCATCTTTGTTAAAAATAATTAAGCATGTAAAGAATGAATATTGTGTCTTGCAAGAAAATATTTAAAAGGTAAGGAATAGTAAGTTACCTAATTTTAATATTGACAAAAAAAGTGTTATAAGGTTCTGAAAAAGTTTTTGTGTACTGAATTATTTTTAGCTGAAGAAATAATTATTGAGTGAGGCTCAAAACTCTATGTTTTTTGTTTATCTTATAAATACTAAGATGTATAAAGACCTTCAAAGATATTATTGGTGGTATGTATTGAAGAAATATATTTTCATTTCGATCGAACTTTTATTTTTTATTCAAATATTAAGAATCAACCAAGAAAAAAATCAAGGAGGTCTAAAATGATGGATCCCTAAAGAATCCCCAAGGAAAAACCAATACATTTTTAGGGTAGTGACCCCACTCTCGAGAAGACCAACAAGGGTTCTTCAAGACTGCTCCCTCAAGAAAGAGCATCTGCGGAAAAGTTGGACTCCCTAGGAATATGAAGAACCGCACATCCATTAGAAATCTCCAAGGCACAACCACGAACAAGGTAATTAAAACACAAAGGCACCTCACCTTTACCTTGAAGGGACTAAATAAGTACCTCAGAGTCCGATTCCACTTCCAAAACTGCCAACAATAACCTTTTTCACAGCTTAACACCCGTGTGTAACGTTCGAACCTCTACGCCCGATGAACTTCCCAATCCATGGAAGATGTTGAAGGCCACTAACACCAAGACGATTCTATCATGCACCATCCCTCCCCCCACATCAACCCATTCATACATGAACCATCCATATTGAGTTTTAGTCTATTATCTGGTGGTTTCCATCTCACCCAACCTCCTTGTATCCTCGACCGATCCATCGATCTGTTAATAGAGTTGTAGAGCATAGTAGAGTCCCCCCCCCTCCTTCAACAAAGATCCTAACTCCTGCAGTAGTCCTTTAATTTTCACCTGAAGTAGAGATCTCAAATATCGGTCCTCAAATATTACTATATTTTGTGCCTCCCACAGAATCCAGAAAATCAAAACAACTGTGATGTTGTGAACCTTATCTTCCATCCCATTCTGCTTAGCTCCCGAGAACCATCCCTCAATAAAATCTTGCAAGGAATTTAATGAATCATTATACTTACCCCATCTATCCATAGTAGTCCATATACCTCGCACCCATTCACTCCTGATGAACAAGTGAAATATCGACTCTGCCTGAGAATTTTCGCAACAGTAACATTGGAATGCCATATGTATTCATTTGTTCTGAATATTGTCCTATATAGGTAGAGCCTATTTATAGGCCCTCTATATGAGGAATCTCATCTTCGAGGGAACATCCTTACACCACATATGAGCTCCCCATTCATAATTTTTCCCCTCATGCTGGATAAGTCAATGATAGTCATGACTATTAAAACATCATGACCGAGCCTCAGTAAAGCATAAGCGATCTTCTTCCTCATCGAAAAACATTTCTTTGAAAAAATCCTTCTGCTCTGAGTTGAGAATGGAATCCAAGAAGTTGGGATGTTGGAAGGCCTCTCTCACTAAAATCTCCAGACCTAGACAGCCTAGGAATAAAAGCTTCTCTCCAAGCCAATTATCTCTCCAAAAATTCATATCCCCACAGCCAACCGCCCACTAAGAGTAATCCTGGAGAATATCCAGGTGAGATACCATTTTTTCCTCAATCTCAAAATTTTCCTTTTATCTCATTCCTCCTAATAATTTCTATATTTTATTCCCATAGTTTTAGACAACATCGATTTCCCCACACAAAAATCCCAAGCTAACCGAGCCTACAAGTATTGCATGGCTACTGTTAAATCCTTAATGCCAACACCTCCTTCCTCAACCGGCTTCACAAACCGAGCCAATGATGCCCAATAATCCCTTAATATGTCATTATAATCCCAAATAAATCTATTCATAAGCATCTCCATATTATAAATAATCTCCTTAGAAGGAGTGATGATTGACAAGACATGCATCAGGATAGAATAAATCACACTATTTATCAATGTCACTTGGCCCCCAAAAGACAAAAACATGTTTTTAAAGTTATAAATCCTCCCAACCATTATATTAATGAGGTCCTCAAAGAAAACTTTTTCACCCAGCCATTAGAAATGGGAGCCCTGAGGTACATCATAGGAAGTTGTTTCTGTTGAAAGCCCAGAATTTCCTGAATGCTCGGTGCTCTTCTCCTTGAACATTTATTAGATATAAATACATTAATCTTCCTGGAATTAATTTTATGGCCACCTATATTACCATATATCTCCATAAGCTTCAAGAAATAGACCATGGACGACCTCCTTCCATTCAAGAAAATAAGGATTTCGTCAGCAAACATAAGATGAGAGTAGGATCCATCTGAAGCCTGTGATAAGTAAGGAAAAATCTTACGGTCCAGCAACCCTCTGTGCAAGTTTTGTGACATAGCCTCCTAAACAATGAGAAACATGGTGGGGTGAATATTACCCCCTTTTCTCACACCCCTAACACTCTTGAAGAAACCAAACCCCTTCCCCAGAAGAGAAATAGGGATCCCCGGTGAAGAGAAGCAAGGGAAACACAAATCACAAATCCATTCATGAAACCCAAGCTTCCTCATTACCCAAATTATAAAACTCTATTAAATTTTATCATATTCCTTATCCATATCCACCTATATAACAATATTGGACCACCTCCACCTTCTTTTTCACATCCTCTAACAACTCTTGAGCTACTGCCATCGCCACATAGATACCTCTACCTTAGACAAACCCATGTTGTTCTTGGGAAATAATACTCGGGATGACCCTATTCAGTCTCTTCATCAATACACTTAACAAAATCTTATTGGAAACATTGCATAGACATATTGGTCTATACTGGATGATGTAAGTTGGATCTTTCACCTTTGGCACCATCACCACCCTAGAAGCAGAACATAGCCCTATTGAGGGTACCCCCTCAGAAGAAATCCTGGACTGCATTGATAACTGACGTTCCCACAAACCCCCATGATGCCACATATAAGGCCCCTCAGAACTCGTTCGTACCTAGAGTTCTCTCTAGAGACAAACTTCAAACCACCTCCCACACCTCCTCTCCATATGGTATAGTCCTCAACACCTCATTATTCCTCCCATCGAGCCTACTGGAAATATTCTGTAAGAAAACCTCCTAATCACTATTCGAGCCATCCCCCCCCCCCCCCCAGTCACTGCCTAATCACCTGCAAGAAGCATCTCGAAGTGCTCCAATGCCATCCTACTAGCGACATTTACATCAGAAATGAACAAACCATCTTCTAGCCTGATAAGCACCTTTGAATTTTTCCACTCCTTCAAGCGAGCATGGAAGAACCTGTTATTCCTATCTCCTTCCCTAATCTATCGCACCCTGGATCTCTATCTGAGTCCCCTCTATACCTCTAACAAATATTGAGCTAGAAAATCCCACTTGTCACCTAAACATAAGAAGGAAGCATCATCCTAGTTTTGCTGGAGTATACCATCCAGTCGGTCAATCTCCTCCTAAAACATCTCCACTAAATCATATGATGAAGTAATATTCATGGACCATCTATTGATATCAGTCTTGAGCCACTTCAAACATCTAGAAAGCCCCACCCATGACCTTACCACAATATCCTGCTCCCAGGAGTCCTTTATCATTTTCATGAACCCATATCTACAATGCCAATCTACCGAGTACATGAACGCATTACTAACCACATTGCCCATCTTTAGTTCCACAAGGAGAAAAGAATGATCCTAAAGAACCCAAGATAGATGTGAGACCGAGGATCTGGAAAAGGATTCAAGTCCTTGAATATTTCCTTGCAATCTATCCAATCTACACCATATTCGGCTCTCGCCTCTTCGATTATTACACCATGTATATTTTCTCCCATGAAATCCTAGATCCAGGAGCCCCTTACTGGAAATAAAGTTACTGAATTCCATCATACCCTGATTATAAACCATTAAACCCCCTTATTTTCTGAAATGTCACTAATAACATTGAAATATGAACCTTCAAACCAAGGCAACCCTATCACCTCAAATGAACCAAGGTATTCCCACAAGCTACGCCTTTCCATACTATCACTACTGTCATAAAAAAAGGAGAAAAAAAATTACATACCTCTGAACCTGATTATAACGGTAATACACTGCTCTATAATCTAAGAAAGCTCCACTTGAATATACTTCTTCCAAAACACCCATATATATATGTTAACCATATTCCCATGAAAGTGACACCCAAACCCTGACCTCCTCACAAAGCCATTTATCATGCTAGTATCCTTTTAGGGTTCAAGAACAACTTCCCTCGAAGAGTCATATCTCCTTGATTTTGAAGCCATAAAAGCACATTTTTTATTTCCTCCCAAAACCTGAGAATTCCAGATAATCATCAATGACATTACTGAAGGTAACTTACCGCCCTTTGGGCACTGCTACCTGAACGCGGAACAAACAAATCCAAGCCACGAACCTCCTTGGACATCGATCGCATCACTGGGTGGGAAGGCCCCTCAGAGGAGCATCCCCTCTATGGAAAAAGAACATTATTCTTCATTGGGCTATCCTATTCCTCTGACAGAGAGAATCGACTCCCTATCCTTATGGGAGGAGTTGAAGGAGGCACCTCCTCCCGAAGTAAAGAGACCAGAACCAGCCTCGGCAGAGAGTTGCGCACCGACATTGTTTCTTTCTCTACCCCCTCTGGAAATCCACTCTTCGATGATCCTGAATAGAAGTTATCAGAGCAATCTATCATCACCAAAAGAAAAATCTTTATCGAGACTAGAGAAAGCATCGAAGATATCTGAACCTTTGAGATGGGAGGAGATACCCTTCTAGGTAGGCTAGGTAAAAAATCTGCGATCACCTATTCTTTCCCTTTGGAAGAATGGTAGGTTTCCACCGAAGGATCCACCACAAACAAACCCCGTTTCTCTACTATAGTAGCAACCTTTCTAGACCCCAATGGTAAAAATCCAAGAACCAAAACTCCCTATGGCATCGCTCTGACTGCCTTCCCCTTTTAAGAAAAAGAAACCTTCTTTCCCGACCCGGATTTGATAATATTTAAATTCCCTCCTACATATTTCAAGACGATGTTCCAGACCCCCTCTGATAAAGACAACGATGGGCCAACCTTCACCGACTTTGCCACATCCTGTCGGACTTGTAACCCCCTCGGACCACCCGAGTTAACCAAAGGTCTAGGAACTAGAACTGATGGATGAGACATATGGGAAACTTCCTGAACCTGAGAGTTCCCCTTCCCTTTCCTATATAACTCCATTGAGTTTTTTTTAAATAATTTTTTTTAAAAAAAATATTTTTTAAAAACAGGCTAGGTTAGAAATTTTTTCGAAAATACGCCACAAAGGCGGCATCCACGATGCCGACTTTTTTCTATAATTTTTTTTATTTTTATTTTTGTTTTGTTTTCTATATATATATATATATATATAAACAAAACAAAACAAAAATAAACAAAAAAAAAATTCAGCAAAATTTATCCGCTATTTAAACTCCAGCAGTACTGCCATTACAGCAGTCTGGATTCTGACAGAAGCTCTCACCCAGGGCTCCTTTTTATAAGAGAGATTACCCTGGAAATCATTCTCCATTTCCGATGTGGGATTCTGGTTCTCCATTTACTGCACAGAACATTCTGCATTTCTGATGTGAGATTATGTTTCAAGTACGTGACTTTGAAAGACTATAAAATATAAACTATAAGGCCAATATAAATGAAACTTAAAACATGGATTAAACATATAAAAAATAGTTGAATACAATTTTTTTAAAAAAAATTAGAAAGCTGAAGGCAGAGCCCCTTATTATTATAAATATAAAAAATAGTTGAAAACAAAAAAAATCATAAAAAATGATGATAAAAAATAATTTATAAGCTTTCAAAACCACTTACTTGAAACTTAAGAAGTTTCAAGTATGTGATTTTGAAAGCTTATAAAATATAAATTATAAGACCAATATAATTTAAAATTAATACATGGATTAAACATAAAACAAATATTTAAAAATAAAAATAATTTCGTAAAAAATATTGATGAAATATAATTTATAAGCTTTCAAAACGACCAACATGAAACTTAAAAATATTTCAAGCACGTGACTTTGAAATCCTATAAAATATAAAGTATAAGACTGATATAAATTAAACATAAAACACGGATTAAACATATAAAAAATAGTCGAAAATAAAAAGAATTTCGTAAAAAAATGTTCATGAAAAATAATTTATAAGCTTTCAAAACCACCTACTTGAAACTTAAAATGATTAAAGTATGCAGTTTTGAAAGACTAAAATATAAACTATAAGACCGATATAATTTAAAGTTAAAACATGGATTAAACATATAATAATTTATTTAATTATTTAATTAATACTATTAATAATTAATTAGTTAATAATTAATTAGTTAATTAGAAATTATTAATAATTAATTATATAATAATTAACTAATTAATTAGTAATATAATTATTTAGTATATAATAGTTAAATAGTTAATTAGTAATATAATTATAAATTACATTTATCCATTATAATTAATAATTAGTAATTATTCTAAATTATTATATAATAATTAATTAGTTAATTGGTTATATAATTTTTAATTATATAATAGTTAATTAGTTAATTAGTTATATAATTTTTAATTAAAATTATTCATTATAATTATTAATTATAATTAATAATTATAATTACTAATTATAATTATTCATTATAATTACTAATTATAATTATTCATTATAATTACTAATTATAATTATTCATTATAATTACTAATTATAATTATTCATTATAATTACTAATTATAATTATTAATTATTAATAATTAAATATTAATTTGTTAATTAATAATATAATTATTAATTATAAAACTATGAATTGTATAATAATTAGTTAGTTAATTAGTAATTATTAATAATAAAATATATAATAAATAATTAGTTAATTACTAATATAATTAGTAAATTAGTAATATAATTATTAATTATTTAATAATTAAATAGTTACTTAGAAATATAATTATTAATTATTTAATAATTAATTAGTTACTTAGAAATATAATTATTAATTATATAATAATTAATTAGTTGATTAGTAATATAATTATTAACTATATAATTTGTAATTTGTTAATTAGTGTTTATTAATCATTAGTTATATAATAACTAATTAGTTAATTAGTAATATAATTATTAATTATATAATAGTTAATTAGTTAATTTTTTGAGAAAGATAGAGTCGAGGCCCTTTTTATAATTAGTTAATTAGTAATATAATTATAAATTATAATTATTCATTATAATTATTAGTTAGTATTTATTAAAAATTATTATATAATAATTAATTAGTTAATTGGTAATTTAATTATTAATTATATAATAGTTAATTAGTTTATTAGTAATATAATTATTCATTATAATTATTCATTAGTAATTATTAAAAATTATTATATAATAAATGAGTAGTTAATTAGTAATATAATTATTCATTATAATTATTCAGTATAACTATTAATTATTAATTATTAATTATTAATTATCATTTATATAATAATTAATTAGTAATATAATGATTAATTATATAATTATTAACTATATAATAAATAATTATTTAATTTGTAATATCATTATTAATTAGTTAATAATTAATTAGTTAATTATAAATATGATAATTAATTATAATAAGTAATTATAATTATTAATTTGTAATTACTAATAATTAATTATGTAAAAATTAATTGGTTAATTAGTAATATTATTATTTATTATATAATAATTAATTAGTAAATTTGTAATATGATTTTTAATTATAATTATTCAATATAATTATTAATTAGTAATTAGAAATGTAATTATTAATTATAATTATTCATTATAATTATTAATTAGTAATTATTAATAATTAATTATATAAAAATTAGTTATTTAATTTGTAATATTATTATTAATTATATAATAATAAATTACTAAAATAGTAATATAATTTTTAATTACATTTATTCATTATAATTATTAATTATTAATTATTAATTAGTAATTAGTAATTATTAATTATTAATTAGTTAATTAGTAATATAAATATTAATTATAATTAGTCATTATAATTATTAATTAGTAATTATTAATAATTAATTATATAATATTTAGTTAGTTCATTAGCTATATAATTATTAATTATATAACAATTAATTAGTAAATTAGTAATATAATTTTTAATTACAATTATTCATTATAATTATTAATTATTAATTAGTAATTAGTAATTAGTAATTAGTAATTATTAATTATTAATTAGTAATATTAATATTAATTATAAATATTAATTATAATTATTACTTATTAATTATTAATTATTACTTATTAATTATTACTTATACAGTAATTATTTAGTTAATTATTAATATAACTATTAATTATATAATAATTAATTAGTTAATTAGTAATATAATTATTAATTATATAATAGTTAATTAGTTAATTAGTAATATTTTTATTAAATATAATTATTATAATTTTTAATTAGTAATTATTAATAATTAAATATGTCATAATTAATTAGTTAATTAGTAATATTATCATTAATTATATAATAATTAATTAGTAATATAATTATTACATATATAATAAATATTTAATTAATTAGAAATATAATTAATAATTATAACTAATTAATTATTAATTATTAATTATTAATTAGTTAATTGGTAATATAAATATTTATTATAATTATTCATTATAATTAGTAATTAGTAATTAATAGTTATTAATAAGTAATTAGTAATTATTAATTAGTTAATTAGTAATATAAATATTAATTATAATTATTCATTAAATTATTAATTATTAATTATTACTCATTAATTATTACTTATATAATAATTATTTAGTAAATTATTAATATAACTACTAATTATATAATAATTAATTAGTTAATTAGTAATATAATTATAATCTTTTAAAGTCACGTACTTGAAACATTTTTAAGTTTCAAGTAGGCGGTTTTGAATGCTTATAAATTATTTTTCATTAACATTTTTTTGAAAATTACTTTTTTTTCAACTATTTCTTATATGTTTAATCAATGTTTAACGTTTCATTTATATTGGTCTTCTATTTTATATTTTATGGTCTTTCCAATTCACGTACATGAAAAATTTTAAGTTTCAAGTAGGCGGTTTTGAAAGCCTATAAATTACTTTTCATCAACATTATTTTGTAAATTCCATTTGTTTTCAACTATTTATTATATGTTTAATTAATGTTTAAAGTTTCAAATATATTCGTTTTATAGTTTATATTTTATAGTCTTTCAAATTCACGTACTTGAAACATTTTTATGTTTCAAGTAGGCGGTTTTGAAAGATTATAGATTATTTTTCATCAACATTTTTGAGGAAATTATTTTTGTTTTCAACTCTTTATTATATGTTTAATCAATGTTTAAAATTTAATTTATATTGGCCTTATAGTTTATATTTTATTGTATTTCAAAGTCACGTACTTGAAACAGAATCCCACATTGGAAATGCAGAATGTACTGCGCAGAAAAGGGAGAACCTGAATCCCACATCGAAAATATAGAATGATTTTTTGGGCAAGCCCTCTTATAAAAGGGATGTCTTGGTAAGAGTTTCTGTCAGAATCCAGACTACTGTAATGGTTGTAGCGCTGGATCTTTAATAGCAGAGAAATTCTACTGAAATTTTTTGTTTTGTTTATATATATATATATATATATATATATATATATATATATAAACAAAACAAAAAAAATAAAAATAAAAATTTCAAAAAAAAATTAAAGGAAAGGCGGCATCGCGGATGCCGCCTTGCACCCTAAACGCAAAGGCGGCATCCGGGATGCCGCCTTTCATGTGAATTTTTAAAAATATTTTTTCCCTAAGCGTTTTCTGGGGAAATTTTTTTTAAAAAATGTAAAAAAAATCCCAACTCCACTACATGACCTTGAAAACCACATGCCGAATGAAACCACAAAGGTGACTGAAACACCAACCACTGCCACCACTCAAATCCTTCCAGGGAGAGGATCAGAATGCAAGGAGAAAATTTCACCACGAGGTTCATCTCAACACATATCCTCAAATTTCTCGAGTCCAGAAACCTCTCCATCTTCTCATCCAAACAAAGAAAACTCCCTAATGCATTCCCCACTTCCCTTAGAATTGATGGATTGTGAAGCGGCAGAGGAAGCCCTAGAAGCTTTATCCACACTGTATCCATGCATGATTCTTTTCCATAGTGGCACTCCCAAGTCCACCTTGAAAGAGTGTAGCGGTGAGAACCACAACACCTCCCCTCTCTCGACCAGGAACACATAAAACCTTCCCTAGAAGAAAGATGTTTATTGAATGCAAGCCTCGATAACTCGGAGACCTCTGCCCGCTGAAGAAGACCCTAGGACCGCACAAACTCCCTAAACATTCCCAACAATGGCTTCACTAGACCGAATATCTCTACCAACGTTAGCTAATGAAACTCCACCACACATTCCAACTCTTTCCTAGAGACCACCACCATTGGTTCCCCATCCAGAACCTCCACCCTTTGTTGTTCCATCAGAATCAGCGGGATACAACTCATTCCATGAGCATCCTACAAAGCACCCCTGAAAACCGCCTCCTTGAAGGATTTCACCTTAGTGTTGTCCTCTGAACTGACACCAACCACAGCAAATTAACTACCGTTGGACTCAGGGATGCCACCTGACGACCCCCCAGAAGCTCTAATTAAGATCATAGGACACCCTTCCATTATACTCCCAGACGTCGAGAGAGCCATCTCTATTTTTTTTCCCCAAATATATTGTTAGTTTTACCATGAAATGTTTGCATTTTCAATAGTTTAAATCTTAATTAAAACTACTAAAGGGGTTTATTATACCTTTTCCAGTTTCTTAATGGAAATGAAAGAATATATCCATGGATTTAATGGTGGGATCACCAAATACATCTCTATATAATAATTTATTTGGTATATTGTTGATTGATTAACTAGATCTTCATATTTTATCACTATTTGATATATTATGTATTTGGATCGGCTTTATAGACTTTATCTTAAAGATATGGTCATGTTACATTAAGTCACTCTCTCTATTGAATCTTATCATGAACCCATATTTATATTCAATTTTTAGAAAGGACTTCATAAGTTGTTTGGTGATGAGATAAATTTTAACACATATTTTCATCCTCATTATAATATATAGTTAGAGAAAATAATTTACACTTTAAAATATATGCTTTGGGATTGATATTTGAATTATCAGGGAATTTGGGACTGATATCTTTTATTAGTGGATTTTTTTTATAATAACATTTTTCATTCTAGTATAAATATGATACCTTTTAATGCATTATATGGAAAACAATGCCAAACTCTAGTATGTTGGGACAAAGTTGGTGAAAGAAATTTATTGGGGCCATAATTGGTGGAAGAGATGGTTGAAATGGTAAAAATGATTCAACACCATATGAGGTTTTCACAGAGAATACATAAAAGTTATTCAGATAACCAAATGAAAGATCATTCATTTGAGGCAGAGGACTATAATTTTTTTAAAATATCTCCTAGGAAACATATTATAAATTTTGGAAGGGAAAATTAAGTCTAAAGTACATTAGTATATATAAAATTATTTAAAAAGTGGGATTGGTTGATTAATGAGTATTCTTATCTCCAATTTTATCTTGAGTACAAGATGTTTTTTATGTTTATTTATTCATAAAATCTATACTTGATGCATCTCATTTTTTGCGCCCTAAAGTGGTAAGATTATAAGAGGATCGCTCTTATGAGGGAAAAATGTTTTAGATTATAGATGACATAGATTTGGTATTGTAGAATAAGGTTAATCACATGTTTAAGTTTTTCTTGTATGTATCACATGATTGAAGAAACAATATGGAAATCTGGAAAGGCTATGAGTGAAAAATATTCTCACTTGTTTAGGTAATGAATAAAATTATGAGTATTTAATTTCTTTAAGGGAGGAAGAATGTAAAAACCCAGGTAATACTAGAAATAAATAAATTTTATGATTTATAAGTGTCCATTTTATGGATTCAAAAACTTTATATTTTTATAAATAATTTTATATAATCTTTCAATTGAAAAAGGAATGGGTTTATTTAACTAAATTATTTTTTACATGTATTAAAAAGTTTTATTTAAAATTAAAATTTCATAATTTTAGAAATAAAAATTTACAAAATGTACTTAATTTTTTAAATAATCATGTCAAAATAGTATTAATAATTTTTTTTTCAAAAATAATTGCTTTTTGGGTGAATAATTAAAAATAACGATTTTACAAAATACTTTCATTTTTATAGTGTTATCAATATATAATAATGACTTGAAAGTTTATGAAACGTTTTTTATAAATAAAAAATATATTTAATAATTAATATAATTCAACTAAAAATATAATGTTGAACATATAAATCTATGTTATGCATTTTGGATATCTAAGTAATGTTTTTATTCAAATAAAAATTATTATTTTTTTCTTATCTTTTAATAAAGTTTTCAAAAAGTTTATTTTAGTTTTAATTTTTTTTAAATTCAAATAAGTATCATATTATTTAACACAATTAATTAAATAGAAATCAATATTATACTTTATTTTGGTGTAAATTCATTTTTTATGTTTAAAAATGCATTTTTCTAAAAAAAATTGTGTTTTGAAAACTTCTATTGAAATTGATTTATATAGATTCTAGAAATTGAGTCTTAGAAAATAAATTCCATATTTTTAATAATATATTTCAAATAGATTAATTATTTCAATTTAATTTTTTTTTCATAATGACTAGTTATCATGGTAAAAGTTTGTCGCCACAGTAAGGGTTAAAAGGGTTAAAGAGTGGGGTTAAACTAAGAGATAAGGCTTAAAAGGTCGATAAAAATTGTATAAATATTATTTTATGAGTTAATTTAGATCTTAATTTATCATATATTTAAAATTGGACTAAATTAGGGACAACTTTTTGAGAAATACATTTATTATATCTTAAAGTTCCAAATATTTACAAGGGTGTCACTCTTCTCACTTATAAAAGGTAACCTCCTCTCCTTAATTACTCAACACACATTGATCACCCTATATCAATAAATATATGAAAAAATTCCTCCCAAACTCTCCTTCCCATATCCAACACATTCATTTCTCACCAAAATACCAATCCTATAAGGCTTAAGGTGTAACCTAAAGGAAGATATCCATGGAGTAGGTTTAAGTATTAACTGAATTCTTTAAAATTTACTTCTTATTATACCTTATTAAAATATATTATAACCATCCTAATATAAGGAAATAAGTATATTTAATAGACTAAAATTTTATTATTTTTATGTAAAGACTATTTTTTACCTCTTTTATATCCTATGGGAAATAAAAACGTCACTCATGTGTACTTGTGAAATACCGCTTCCACAAAGCGATGTGTATAATTTTTCATCATCACCACACATAGTTGGTCATAAGGATAGATTTAATGAATAAATATAATATTTATAATGTCATTATTATTATATTAATGTAAATATTTGTCTTATTTATTTTCTTTTCATCCATTGGAAAAATGAAAATTTTATTCATGCATATGTGCGGACTACCGCTTCCATGAAAGACATATCCTATTTTTCATTAACTCCTTAAATGGATAGTTTTAAAAGTATATTTAATTTAAAAAATTATAATTATAAATTTTTAAGATTAATTTGATGATGTAACCATAACCCCTTTGACCATAATTAACACATTGAAGCAATTTTGGTTCGAACAACCTCAAAACATCTGATATAAACTTAAATGGTTTTGTAACTAAATAAACATGGTAATAAATGAAATAAAAGGTATAATAATAATGTAAGTAACATTAAAAGAGGTTTAAGAAATTAAATCATTAATATAATTTTATTATTCATTATTTTTAGAACATATTCTTCAATATGAGACACATGGAAATTGATTTTTCTTTAAAACCTTATTTTAAAATTTTTAAACTCTTTCTCTTCCATATCCATGTTCTTGAAAAAATTTCATGAATGTTATTATTTATACATAAAATATTTTTAAATATATTTTTAAAATACTTTTAAATTTTTTTATAAATTTTAAAAAAGGAATCTTTTTAACATTTACCATGCGGGCCACTTTTGACTCTTTTTACTAAAGTAAAAAAAATGTTATTTTAATGTCTACCACATGACTACCTTTTACCACCATCATATCCATTATTAGTTATCAATATTATTGTACAATTTTTCATATTTTTTCCAAGAATATCCTATTATTATTCTTCTAGGGATTTTTTTTCTTTCATATTTCTCAAAAGAAAATGATATTTCTCCTCATTTTTATATGAAAATGGGATTTTTTTTCTTATGGGTTAAAATGATTTTTTCAAGAGTTTTATTATGAAAAAGTGAAATCCTATAAATTTTTTGATCATGATAAAGTTATTGGTAATTTTAGATAATGATTAATGAGCCCAAAATATAACTCTCCAATGCATTGGGTAATGATTTAGTCTTCAAATAAAAATTGTTAGAGATAACTGATTAGGTTTATCCTATTGGAAGGGTTCTACGAAAGAGTTTAAAATGGTTTGAATATGGTGAATCATGATGAATTAATGGTTTTTCTATGATTTATATTGGTTTTAAAGGTTTTATATTAGAAAAGGTTTGTTTTTACATTTGATTATGATTTATTTTATATGCTTAAAGTTTATTGTGAAAAGGTGTACATTTTTCTGGGTTTCCATGATTTTCACTCGAATAATGAGTTTCCTTTATTTTTATATCCCTTAATGGTATTTTTTTTGCTCATCCCATGTTTTAAAATGTTTTTTATATGATATAAGGATGTGTAGGAATTATAATAAGGTCAATTTTTTCACTATGGTGACTCACCTTAAATGAAGGAAAAGTGTCCTAAATAAAATAGGGGTGTAAATTTAAGAGAAAATATTTTTTGTGAGAAAATGTACACTATTTGTAAATGTTTAATTTTTTATTTAATGATTTTCCTAATTCTATAAAACTCTAATCCTAAAAGTTCATGGGAATGTAAGAATGTGGAGTCCTTGTTTTTAAACTCATGATTATGGTTTGTTTAAGTTACTAAGTGTTATATGAGGAGTGGTCATGGGAAAATGTTGGGAAAAAGGTATAAGTGATGTATTATTATTTTTACACTATAAATAATACTATTTGATCCTTATAGATGACAAGGAAATAATTCTAGATTAAATTGAATTGATTTTACACCCCATAGTTAAATTAACACTAATTCTAAAAGGGCGTATCAATTTAGATTTAATCCTCTATTGGGTTTTGTCATATCAAATATATGCTCTAGACCATACACATCAATATAATGGATGTGTTTGATGAATTAAGCATGATCAGTTCTGTGATCCAGATCACACTTAATGAAAAGTTCATGATTATAGCACCATATTTCAAGGTGCACTTATAATACTCATAACACCACATTTCAAATTAAAAATTACACCATTAGAACTATATTCTAGATCAAAAAAATGTGGCATGTGAAGAGATAAGTACATCATTTTATAACCATATTATGTGATGGAATACATACACACACTTATGGATGGTAAGCTCTATCACCACCACAAAATTTTATCCCATTTAATTTATTATTTAAAAATAATGATAAAGTTTTACACTTTATAAAATGTCCCTTATTTTTCCCATTTTTCCAGGATGTAATCACCTCCTTATCTTACATAATAAAGTTAAACAAAATAAAATTTTAAAAACAAATAAAAACTATTAGTCATTACTAGATACTTTTATGTACCAAAATAATGTGAAATTGTACGTTTATTCTTTATGATTCATGAAATTGAAATCCTCCTAATAATATAAAGTATCAATTCAAAAATCATCTTGTGATGAGAAAACTCATCCAATTATATTCATAAAAATATCATTGACATAAATCACACATAACTTAAAATGGAATTCATTATCCTAAAAAAAATTAACACGATCAATAATAAAAATTATATTCATAACATATTTTTTTGGAAAAAAATATCTAATAATTGATTCTAATAATATTTTCCATGTTAGTAATATGATAAACAGAATTGAAAATTGTCAAAAATTATTTACAACATCGGTTATAAAAAATAAACAATATTAAAAGTTATTATTTAATGTCAGTTATTTAAATAATCAACATTGATGATTAAAAAACTAGATCCATTTTTATTTATGTTTTTCTACCTCCCATCCCCTTATATTAATCCAATGATATTTTATATATCCCTATCCCCCTTGGTTGGTATCGCTTTTCATTTCTCCCTTAACCGATCTCACTCCCCTCTTCTTCCTCCACCAACATTGATGTGGCTTTTTTATCTCTATTTATAGTAATATTTTGGGTCCAAATTCATTAAATAAATTAGAGAATGAATATTTCAATGGAATTTTTCAACCTGATATATATTTAATAACTTCATTTTTTTAATATCATGGTATATTTAATAATAAATTTTGTGTGGGAAATTATAGACCAAAAAAATCATGTTTCAAAGAAATTATTGATCTATATTGTTGTTTTTTATTTTTATTAGTAAAGTGGTAGATTTTATAATCATAAAATTTAATTTTGATAATGTTTTTAGATTCATGATAAAAAATTTATCCTTTGGTTTAAATTTGGAAATTTATTATGATAGTTTGGATTTTTGTTAAATTCCAAATGTTTTTGAAATTTATTTACTTAATTAATTAAATTTTAATGGATTATTTTTATAAAGAAATTATAAGTAATATTTTATATTATAGTTATTGAAATGGAATGTTAAATGAATTTATAGATGGATATTTTATTATGAAGTGACTTGATTAATTTCCCAGTTGGTAAATTAATGGAGTGATTTGAATGAAAAATCCAATGGACAGTTATGGAAAGTTTTATTATACCATTTAATAAGGAGAATAAATTTATTGAATCCCATTTTGATCTATATTTATCGAGATAACTTTTCTACCATTTTCTCTGTACAGACTTTATGATCAATGTGGCATGATGAATTAATGTGAGAGGTGGATGAAGAATAAAATATGGATTAATGATCATTGGTTGTTAGAGATTTGTGATAATCATAGAATTGATGTAGGTGAATAGATATTATCATTTTTTGTTGATCATTTTGAATTTTATATGATTTTTTTCTTTTTTTATGGGTGGATAATTAATAATAACTTGAGATACGTATTATAAAAGAAAATTAAAACTAAGCGTGATGAATATGAGATCGATGGAATATATATTCTATATGAATATTTGAATTGATTATAAAGTATTATATGGTGTATTATGGGTCTAAATTAATAAATTATTAAAATTAAATATATTAATTGATAAGATAATATATTTTATGAATATATTATTTATTGGTTATAAATTCGATGGATTGTCAATTATGCTAATAATGAATTATGAGAACCATGAAAAGGAAATATTATATTGATATGTTTATTATGAAGGATTTTTTAATAATTAATTATTTACAATAATATATGAATTATTTGATAAGTTCATGTATTAATTTTTAAGCCTAAAATGATGATATATTATGAAAAATACTCTAATTTGAAAGAATGAAAATTTTATGAAATTTGGAAAGGGTCGTTCCAAATTAGCACAGAGCCTATGATAATTTTTAATAAAAGTTTTCTAAAAATGTTATGATGTTAAGAAATATATCAATTATTTAAACAAGTTTCATGCCACCTAACCAGGAGGTTGTGCCATATTCTAGTTGATATAGACTTTTATCAAAAGAGGGGTGATATAGGATTCACATGGATCATGCTTCTTTATCAATAGGTTGTGTCATATATGGCATAGGTCATGCCACCGGATGCTTCTTACACTTTTTATTTATGTGCAAGGTTGTGCTTGTGGTAAGATTTGATAGTAGTGGTAGCCTTTGAATCACT
The DNA here is from genome assembly GCA_963277665.1 of Viscum album. NCBI lineage: Eukaryota > Viridiplantae > Streptophyta > Magnoliopsida > Santalales > Viscaceae > Viscum > Viscum album. The sequence continues at coordinate 137,625,642 of OY728147.1, read as the reverse complement.
AATAAAATACATATACAAACCTCTTTTACTTAGATGGAGGTGTGAATGCGAAAGAATGCAGTAATTTATGGGATGGTGTTGAAAGGTGGTCCTTATATATGATATTTCTTATGATGCAGTGGTTAAAATTCTCAATGTATAGGATATGATTAAATTTAAAGATGTGGTGATAACTTTTTGGATATATATTTCAACAAACCTAGGTAAGAGTGAGGTAAATCCACTTGATATGATTATATTCCCTAGAACTTTAATATGTGTGGTTGGCCTAGGTGGGTGATGAATTGAATAATGGAGGTTCAAATCCATTTGAGATTTTTGATAATGATAATGATGATGGTGTGGTTAACTTCTAGTGGATATGTTGTGGAGATTGATCATGATGAGGGGAAGAGATTCCTTGAGGGTGGATCTCGAAAAAATGAGTCTGTGTGGGTAGACAGTTACTCAGCCTATCATGACCTATCCTCCTCAAGTAATTAAACTAGTCATATAACCCCATGAGTCTCTTGTAATACCTTGGTTTCCTTACCAACACACTATAAGATATTACCCACTGGGGACACTTATTAGACTAATTATTTTCCCCAAAATTGAACTCATGTTATTTCAATGTTCTTTGTCCTCACTCACACACACCCTGAGAAACATCCCAGGAGGTCACCCATCCTGAAACTACCCTAAGAAAAGCATGCTTAACTGTGGAGTTATAATCAGGTAGGATCACAGAAATAAAAATACAACTCATTAACATGGGTAATACTATTTAGTCTTTTATGTATCACTTTTCCATGGGTGTTACACAACTATTGTTATACTATGGAGATATAAGGTGGTGGTATGATGGGTTGAGGTAGAGAGAGTACTTAATGGTAGAAATCTCAAAAAAACAAAAGTCCATGGGGGTAGGAAATTGCCTAACCATTATGACCTAGAATTATTGCGATGATGATGATATTGATGATGTGGTGTGCGGTGATATGACACAAATAAAAAATAATAATTTTGACATCTCATTGTTTATGTCAGTTATTTAATAACAAACATTAAAAATATTTTCCATGTGGTTACTAAATAAACGAAATAAAACATGTTGACTATGGTGATTTTCAGGTCTGTTATTCAAAAATATACATTGAAAATATCTTTCACATCACATTTTTTACATCGATTGTTTGATAACTGATTTTAAAAATAGTTTCCACATCAGTTACCAAATAATTGACATAAAAAATCTCGACTATGGTGTTTTTTAAAGTCAGTTATTTATAAATCTATAAGAAAAATATGACTTAAAAAATATAACGATACTGAAATATATTCACTCCAAAAAAATAAATATATTTCCCATTAGTTTTTAAAAATAAACATTAAAAATATATCAAAAAAAATATCATGATGCTAGAAATATATTCCCTTAAAAAATATATTTTCATGTCATTTTTCTAAAACTACCATTAAAAATATTTTTCACAAATGATTTTCAAAAATATTCCATGAAAAAATATATTTTATGTTTTTATTTTAAAAAACACATGAAAAATATCTTCATAAACAATATTACACAAAAATATCTTCCCTCCTAAATAGATTAACATTTTTCTCAGTGATTTTTTGAAAATATGACATTAAATTTTATTTTTAATGTCATTTTTTTAAAAACTGATGTAAAAAATATTTGAATAAATTATCAATTATCAATTATTTCTATATCTTAATTAATATTATATATATATTAGGATGGGGGGATTATAAACCATAAACAACACACACACCCAGGCACCCCAATGGGTCAAGACTCATACCTCCAAACAAGGAATGAAAAAGCCCCCACTATAGATATTTTATTACATATTTATAGCCTAAAGACGTAGGTTATTGATTACCCTAAAACCAAGCTAAATGTGTCCCAAGTCCCTTAAAGAAGATGACCCAAATGCCCAAATGGGCAGTCTACATCATGTCATGTCACTAGTCTTACACCACGTTTCCCCCTGTTAGTAGTCATCACATCATGTTACCATTCTGAATATTGAATCCCCCCTTCTAATATTCATTTCATTGTCCTGCCCTTTGGCGCTCTGTGGTAGGGAACCCCTCCATCCCAGAATGGAAATACCTGTGTAGAGTGTAACGAACCAAAATTTTATCAATGTAATTTTCCTGCTTATGCTATAAAACACAACCATCATATAGAGAACCCATTAAAAATGTTATAAATTAATAATGATACATTATTCATCAAAATAAACCAATAATAATGCCAAATATTATAGAGGGACAATGAATAGAAAATAAGATAACAGGAAATTTTGGATATGCTCAATCCACTATAATGAACACACTCACAAACAAAGATGTAGAAATGAAACATAATATTAATAATATAATATTAATTTTAAATATGAAAGTATATATAACCATGAGATAAAATATAATTGAATGTAGAATGAATGAAATAAGTGTTATTTATAGAAATTCAGGAACTTATACCATTACAATAGTAACATGGCCATTATAATAGTAATCTTACCATCAGGAATAATAATTTGGATATCCGAATAGTAACCTCACATATGAAAGTATAAAACAAAGTTTAGTTATCTCATAAATGAAAATATGATATATTTATATCATGGTATAAGTAACTAAATGTTTTAGAATGATAAATTAAGTGTTGGTATTTTTTTAAAACAAAAATGTTTATTTACAATTTTATAATTAATATAATGATTTAAAAGAAAATATATTTTCATAGTATATATTCATAAACTAATATTATTTTTTATTATAATTATAAGATAATTTTATGAGACCTTAATTAATTTTTTCAAAGGGTTATAAAATCGATTATAATATTAAAATCAGTATTTTTTGAATAATTAATGATTTTATTTAAAAATTAAATTTATCATATTTAGAAAATTATTTTCATAAAATGGATTCCATTTTATAAATCTACATGTTGAAAAAAATTTAGGTTTTATTTTTTTTATTTTTTTCTAAAATAGTTAAATTTATGTGAATACTGAAATACAATAATTTTCGGTATTTAACATTATAAGAATTTTTTATTATTGGATGATTTAATCACCCATTGGTTTTAACTATCCTAAACCATTTACTTTATTTAGTCATATGAATCAATACTAGTGATATTCTTGACCTAAAATCATAAACTAATGAATATAATAATAATCAAAAACACCCCACTCCTCCCCTTATAAATACCACCCCTTATCCTCACACATTTTAAGCCTTATATCTAGTAAATATTCTACCCAATTATCTTACCAAGACTCTTATCCACATTCAAGATCTTATATTCTCAACAAAATAATAATTCCAAGCTTTTTAGTGGGTCTTTCAAGGAGGTGATATTCAATAGGTAACTTTCTCAAACCATCTCTTTTAATATCATTTATTCTTCTACCATATCCTCACCTCCTTAATCCATAAAAGAATAATAAATCTAGTATCATGTATATACTAGAATGTTATATCATTAATTCAATGTCTTTTTTCACTTCTTTTCTCATATCTTATTCAAATAAATGAAATCGTTTTCCAAATTATGGTTGTTTACCGCCTTCATGAATGATGAGTTTACATTTTACATTACCACATTCAAGGATAGACATAAAACCATTATTATGGTTAAACAATATTTTAATATTTATATTATAACTTTTTTTTGTTCTAGAACTAATATTCAGACATAATATTAAATAAAACTAAACTAGTTCATGATGATTGTAAAAACAACCAAAATAAACTAAACAATTATCATTAATTTTTTATCAAATGAATTATCCTCATACCAGAAAACCAAGTGATGTATGGGGAAATTTAAAATTATGGAGTTTCATCAATACCATATAATTTTACTTTTTTATTACTATTCCAATTTTACAAGAGCTTCCATAATTATACACAATTAAATAGACCATGAAACCATGAAACGAATGCTCCCAGAGGGACAAATTAAACATTATAACTCATTGACATGTCTATAAATGAACTTAATAAAATTATAATAAATAAAATACATGTAAAATAGGCTTTTAGTTAATTAATTAATTAATATTATTTTATTATCCAGGATATTAAGTGCAATTTCATAACGCATTCGAACATATGGTAAGGGATCTGTCCAAACCTCTATTTGTTTCCTTTAGATTGTGATTTCTCTCTCTTTACCCAAATGAATTCCTTCATTATTATTATATACTTATCATAAATTCTATTTATATGTTCCAAACATATTTATATAATTCAATTCATCCTTATTTTATGGGTAAATACATGTCTTATAAGGTTCCCTTCTCAATTCCTCTTGATAAGTAATCCCGGTTAAAGGGAACTTCTCCGTTTCTTACCCATTTTGAAGTACATGCCATAAACTATTTTAAGGAGACATATTTTTATAAAATAACTCATTTTATCATTAAAAACTATTTTTTCATTTCTTATTTTATACAAATAATTATTCCATTGTCCTCTTTAAAGTCTCTTTAATCTTTTCCCTTAAACCTCACTAAAGTGGATCATTTTTAAAGTTTATTAAACACTATTTTTCATGTAATAAATTAATTTGGACATCATTATTAATGTTTTGTTATTATTTTTTACTTTATGATTTTCCATAAATTATTTAAATCTCTTCTTTCATGGATACCATTGTTATACACCCCTTGGTTATTCATTATGTCATGATTACAATACCCATTTCTTTCCATGGGTAACCCTTATGGGTATTATTTATGTTTGATTATTTATGTGGAACACATAGCATGAATATGTTATGATGGGTGTTCCCAATTAGTTCTCCAGTTAATTGGGTACTGTTTAGTCTCTTGAGACATCATTTATGAGATTAGGGAGTAAACCTAATCCATTATGTGTGATGATCCGGACCCAGGCGGTCCATCCCTTTGTTGAATTCCGGATCCCAGGGGTGACATCTCGGTGGAAGGACGTCATTTCGGCATAACCGATCGGCGCGACCGATCGGTGTCACCCAGCCTTGTCGGGTTTCTCTTCTACAGTCTTTCCTGTAACCCTCTTTTGGGATTTTCAACTTCTTTTCAAGTGGTTCAAATCCATTTAAAATCCCATAATTAATATACAATAAATCTTGAGGTACCTCCTTAATAGATAATTAAATAACAATTAATTCAGTCGTGTGTAACCACCCAACCGCGTGGGGAGAACACGATCTGAATTTAAAGTTGTTATAACCCCATATCCCATAAAAACGGGCTCTTATCTATATATCACACAAGAATTTCTTCTTCCTTATTCTTCCTCTTGGCTGGCTTCTTTTATTGTTAGTAAATTTAGATCTCCTGACACCCCTCCCCTGCAAGTCGCGCATCCCCTGTTCTGGGCACGTGGAGAAAAACTTTGATCTTTGATCAATCAGGTGGGGTTTTCCCATGCCTCTCCTTTCTCTGTATCATGCGGGGCGGGTATGCTTTTGTCTCTGTGGGAATTGATGAAACCAAACTTAATAAAGATAATGAATGTACTTTTGAAGAATAAAAAGCAGGGGGTGTGATGGATGTTCTGATGTACTACTTTTATGTTTCGGGAATCGTATGGGCTTATGCTCACTGAAAATCATGGTCGTTGGTGGTATTTCTATGTGCACTAATGAACCTCGGTGCTCCTAGATGTTTAAATAACTGCAACATGGAAAAGGTTAATTACGCATACTCGGTTAAAGAAATTGAAACCACCAGGATCAACACTTTTCTGTGATAACCCCGGTAAAAGCACAATGGAATTGAAACCATAGAGTGTGTTAAATATTTTAAATCTGAAAATACCTGCATGGGCCTACCTGGTGTCGGTGGTAGTGGTTTGTTTTTTTTTCTTTCACAGGCCGATTGCGGCTGACTTTATGCTTTTTTGGGATGGGGGCTTAGATGGCTGGGGTGATATGGGTGGGGATGGGATCCCCATTTTGTTATACTTTCACTGGTTGGGAATCTGAGGCTGTGTGGTTGCTCTGCTTATATCACGAATTGGTGTGGGATCCTCTATTGTTTAGAAATCGTTGGTTCCCAGTTTTAGGGACGTGGGGCTGTGTCTCGGGGTTTTCCTTGTTCCATTAATCGAGGGATCTCACTGGTCCCTTTTGGTTCCTGTAAGTGCAGGCTGTATCTCGAGACTTGGTTTGGTTCTAGTACTTTGATGGATCCCACTTATCCCTTTGTTGTTGTGACCTTACAGGAGAACCGGGTGTGAATGCTTAAATTGTTGTTTGGATGTTCTTCTTTTCCTGTTATAGTTCGACCTGTTAGTTTCCCAGTAGTGTGTACTTTACTTAAATAGATTCACTTGAACATGAGAACAAGAATTATATAAATGCGGAATTGGTTCTGGGATGAGTTGTGTTTTGGCCGTGAGTGTCGTGGCTTCTTTTGTGAATGAACAGTAACAAAGGTGTTGTGATGAGGTTTTGGAACCCCTAGAATGGGATGAGCGTTTTTTACCTATACATATATCTATAGATTTTATGTTTCTTATTCGTGCCCCACTCAAGTTGATCACTTTAGTTCCGAACACCACCATTTCATGGGGGAGGGTGTTTTTTCCAACACTCCTATGAGTGGCTGGTTATTAGCTCCTTTTCTGCTCCCTTTCCCGAATAGCCCAAGACTCTTCGGGTAGGCTCTGATAGCATGAAGTCCATTATTAGCCCAAGAATCTTTTGGCGGGGTAGTTGTGGTGGTTTCCCCAGGTGTTTTCAGGCAGGTTGTTTCCCAAGTGTCTTCGATATGAGGCCTAGGTGTCTTCAGGCGTGGCAGTAGTTGTTCTGGCCCAGGTGTTTGCGGGTATGGTTACACGTGGTTGTTGTGGCCTAGGTGTCTGAGGGCGGGATAGTTTTTATGGCCCAGGTGTGTGCGGGTGGGGTTCGGTAGTGGGACTACGGTGAGGTTGTGGCCCAGGTGTGTGCGGGTGGGGTTTGGCAGTGGGGCTGCGGTGAGTCTGTAGCCCAGGTGTGTGTGGGTGGGGTTTTCCAGTGGGACTGCGGTGAGAATGGCAGGATTGGTTCGATGCATAGGATGTATTTAATAACTAGTGGGAAAGTGGCGCGGGGTACCCAAATATCGATGTGCTATTACTATATGTTACTTGACTTGCATTATTTGTGGAGCGTGCCTTGGTGAGGTTTGGGTGGATAGATTTTCCTTGTTGGGTGTTTGGTTATCTCTTTTTTCCACGGGTCATTAGAATGTCTCCTCACTTGTGCACAAGAGTATTTGGTTTACCCTACTGATTATACTTGTATGCTCACCCTACGTATATAAAACTACTTTCAGGTTTCTAGGAGGACTTCAGGGATCGAGTGGGGTCGTACTTTCTCGGACCTCAGGGTAGTTGCTGTTGTCATTTCCCTTTCCTTGTTACTTTACCTTTGGAGATTTTGAGGCTTATATTATTTATTGTTTAACATGCATATGGGAATGGGTTACTTTTGGCTTTGCCTTTACTTTCATATTTGGTATTTTTGGGGTTGATATCTTATCTCTCGTTCCTATAAAAAATAAAAAGGGTAATGCCTTCCACCTTGTGTGAGATTCTATACCCTTGGTTCTAGTCACCACTCTGGGACCTATTGAAGGTGGGTCTCGGTGGTCATTATCTCTCCTTCAACTTAAAGAAGGAATGTTCTGGAAATCTATTGTCTCTTCCCTCCTTTTGGTGAAGGCGGGTCATGACAGAATGGTATCAGTGGGTGAGGTTGAGAGGTAGGGTGGAGTCTGGAGTTAGGCACAGTGAGGATTGCATGGGATGGGAGGGCAACTGTGTTGGGTGACCTTGGTGCATGAATTAGGCCAGGGAAGACCGGATAGGACACTGGATTTTAGGGCCCCCGTGATCTAATGCAAGGACTCTGGACCTACCAAACGGCCAAGTGAGGCTACACTGATTGTAGGTTAGAGACCCTAGGGAAGGTATGTGAATCATAATGACTTGTGTTTTTGTGTTTCATGGGTGTTTTGGGGAATCAAAAATAAATAAAGAAGTCAAATAAAATTTAAGAACAATATTCTACACTACTCGGGCTTAGGCATTCCTTGTTTACTTGAAGCTATGGCACCTAGGAGGAGACCACGGGTAGTGAGGGCGATCAAGGCCCAGGAGGTTGACTTGGTCGATCAGAAGAGGACCGACCGAGAGGAGGAGGATTATTAGTGGCATAAGACAGTTTGAGCCTTTTAGCGACAGACCCTCGGGAAGTATGAGAGCATCACCTCGTACATGGAGACGGAGAGCTGGTTAGAGGAGCTAGTGATCACTTTCGGCTTGATTCAGGCTCTGACCGAGTACTAGGTTCCTCTGGTCGTCACCCAGATGCGGGGAGCAGTGCGTCAGTGGTGGATGCTTTTTCTCGAGGAAAGGAAGGAGGATGAGGTTGCGTGGGCTGATTTCGAGGAGTTCTGGGTGGAATTCCTATCTTCCATGATGAAGGCAGAGAAAAAACAGGAGCTACTCTCCCTCCAGGAGGGGAGTATGTCGGTGAGAGAGTTGGGGATCAAGTTCAAGGATATCCTTCGCTTTGCTCCGGATCTCTTTATGGATGAGGAGTCTCGGGCGAGATGTTTAGAGGAGGCACTCCGACCTTCTCTACAGTACATTGTTACTCCCTTCACCCTACCGACATACTTTGAGGTGCAGAAGAAGGATGAGGTGGTGGAGAGGATGCACACACTGGGAGGTGTGTCACGAGAGGGTCTCTAGTTGGGCTCATCGAAGGGGAAGGCCATCAGCAGCAGGCCTCCAGCATCAGGACCCTCTAGGTTCTGACCGGCGGGGAGTAGGCCGCAGTAGTTCCAATTCTGATCTCCCGGTCCTCGCCCTTTCTTTCGGGCCCAGGACCGAGGTGCTTCGTCTGTGGGAGCCACAGGCACCTTCGGAACCAGTTCCCGGATAGAGTTCAGTACGGAGGCAGTGGGCAGGCCCAGCACCCACCTCAGCAGCAGCAGCTTCCAACTAGGCCCTCTTAGTAGCAGCAGCATGGGTAGCGAGCTCCTACTCCTCCGAGGACAGACGTTGCAGGAGGAGGCCGACCTCAGGGTGCTCCTCAGGGACCTCGACCAGGGCGTGGTCGAGGAGGCGGTCGACAGCCGAGAGGCAGAGGAGCTGGGCATGGGAAGTTTCACGCTACAGAGGCAGTAGTTCCATTAGGGCCAGAGGTCATTCGAGGTACGATCAGTTTGTTTAGTACCTATGTGTATGCCTTGTTCAATACAGGAGCTTTGCACTCCTTTGTTGCACCCAGTCTGGCCCACACTCTGGTTTTAGACGCTGAGAGACTTCCAGTGCCCCTGGTGCGAAGCACGCCAGTCAGAGGTCAGACCGACTTGTCACATGTTTGTCGAGGATGCAGACTGATGATAGGGCCACACCAATCAGTCATGGATCTTCTTCTATTGTAGATTCGTCCATACGATGTCATCCTAGACATTGACTGGTTGTTCTTCGTATGTGACGTTATTGACTGCTACCGAGGAAGGGTTGTGTTTTCGAACTTGGGCGGCCGGCGAGTGGCTTTCATCGGCGAACGGAGTTTCCAGGGAAGCAGAAAGCGAGGGGAACCCCACCTATCCTTGATGGCTGAGCTATCATTGGAGTCGGTGGATGCTGAAATGGTGGGAGTCCTGGGAATCATCAGTGATTTTATGGATGTATTCCCTGAGGAGGTGACGACTCTACCCCCTCGACGTGACATCAAGTTTGGGATAGACTTGCAGGATGGTTCTCATCTGATTTCAATGGCCCCATATCGGATGGTACCTTCGGAGCTATGGGAGTTGCGAATTCAGATTGACGGTATGATGAAGAAGGGTTTTTTTTGGCCAAGTGCATCATCGTGGGGTGCTCTTGTTTTGTTTGCGAAGAAGGTGGACGGTGGTCTCAGGATGTGCATAGACTACAGGAGACTGAATCAGGTAACGGTCAAGAATTGCTACCCTCTTCCAAGGATGGATGATCTCTTTGACCATTTGAAGGGGCAGGATGGTTCTCTAAGATCGATCTGCGGTCTGGATATCACCAGTTGAGGTTAAAGGAGGGCGACATCTCGAAGATGGCCTTCAGGTACAGATACGGGCACTTCGAGTGTGTGGTCATGTCGTTTGGCGTCACAAATGCTCCGGCTGTGTTCATGGGGCTCATTAACTCCATCTTCTGGGAGTACCTGGATCGGTTTGTAGTCATGTTTATCGACGACATCTTGATCTACTCAAGATCATAGGAGGATCACGCTGAGCATCTGAGAACGGTTTAGAGGTCCTCCAATAGCACCAACTCTATGGGAATATATCCAAGTGTAAATTATGGACGTGAGAAGTGCACTTCCTTGGGCACGTGGTGTCCGAGTAGGGGATAGCAATGGACCCATCGAAGGTCAAGGTGGTTGTTTCTTGGGCAGTACCCTAGAACGTGGCAGAAGTTCGTAGTTTCCTCAGGCTGGCAGGTTACTACCGGAGGTTCGTGTCGAATTTCTCCCGAGTTGCAGCACCTTTGACAGCCTTGATGAAGAAGGATCGAGCTTTCATGTGGGACAAGCAATGTGAGGCAGCCTTCAGCTATCTAAAGGAGAAGTTGGTTAGTGCCTCAGTGCTGAGGTTACCAGAAGAAGGGGAAGCATATGAGGTGTACTGTGATGCTTCAGGGCAGGGCCTTGGATGTGTGTTGATGTAGCGGCAAGGGGTGATCTCCTATGGGTCTAGGCAGTTATGTCCCCATGAGAGTAACTATGCCACCCATGATCTAGAGCTTGCGGCAGTCGTGTTCGCACTAAAGTTGTGGAGGCACTACCTCATCGGGGAGCGCTTCGTGGTCTTCACCGATCACAAGAGCTTGAAGTATGTCTTCTCCCAGCAGGACCTGAACATATGGTAGTGAAGGTGGATGGAGTTTCTTCAGGACTATGACTTCGATATTTCCTACACTTCAGGAAAAGGGAATGTAGTGGCCAATGCTTTGAGCAAGTGGTCACATAAGGATGCGGTCCGAGAGTCGGCAGACGCTTGGAAGGTGATGGAAGAGTTGGTTGCCCTGCACCTGGAGGCGAGGATGGATAGTGGTAGAGGATGCCTGTATCAGATGACAGTACAGTCTTCTCTGTTGTGTCAGGTGGAGGAGTCTCAATGGGGAGACCCTGAGAGTGAAGTGATGCATGACCGAGTTGACCAGGGTAATGCTCTGGAAGGGTGAATGAAGGATGGTCAGAACTGGATGCTTTTCTGAGGAAATCTGTTTGTTCCATAAGCGATGTGCGGTAAGGTTCTTAGTGAGTTTTTCAACTCACCCCTAGCGATGCACCCAGGAGTTTCCAAGATGTACCAGGGTCTGAGGAGATAGTTTTGGTGGCCTGGGATGAAACGAGCAGTGGCATAGTTCGTGGCAAGGTGCCTCCTGTGTCAGTAGGTGAAGGCCAAACACCGTGTCCCTAGTGTCCTGCTGCAGTCTCTAGATGTCCCCAAGTGGAAGTGGGAGGACATCTCTATGGATTTTTTCATGGGACTACCCAAGGTTCATGGGGGATGCGATGCTATCTGGGTAGTGGTGGACCGGTTGACGAAATCGTCTCACTTTCTGGTGATTAAGCAGTCGGGCACAGTTGAAGCTTTAGCGCGAAGGTACGTGGATGAGGTGGTGCGATTGCATGGAGTTCTGAGATCCATAGTCTTGTATAGGGATGCACAGTTTACTTCACAAATATAGAGGGGATTGCATCATGCCTTTGGCACCCAGCTATGTTTTAGCACTGCTTTCCATCCCCAGACAGATGGGCAGATAGAGCGCACCATCCAGACCTTGGAGGACATGCTACGGGCATGTATTCTAGATTTTGGGGGATCGTGGGTGCGACACTTGCCTCTGGTAGAGTTTTCCTACACTAACATCCATCACTATACCATTGTCATGGCTCCATTCTCAGCCTTGTACAGGAGGCCATGTCGTTCACCCATGTGCTGGACTGATGTTGGGGAAGTGAGTGTTCTCGGCTCGGAGGTGGTTCAGAGCATGACGGAGAAGGTGCAGCTTATACGAGAAATTATGAAGGCGGCTCAGGACCGGCAGAAGTCATATGCCGATAATAGGAGAAGACCCTTGGAGTTCGGGGTTGGGGACCACGTGTTCTTGAAGGTCTCCCCTCGGCGTGGACAATGGAGGTTCAGCAAGGGAAGTAAGCTTTCCCCCAGGTTCATCAGACCCTTCGAAGTGTTGCGGCAGGTCAGAGGAGTGGCTTATCAGCTATCGCTACCACCGCCGCTATTGAGGATACATGATTTTTTCCATGTGTCCCAGCTCCATCGGTATCTACATGACGATTCACATGTCCTCAACTGGGGAGATCTAGATATCGAGGATGACGTGACCTTTGTGGAAAGACCAGTGAGGGTCGAGGATCGTGAGGAGAAAGTGCTTCGTGGATGAACCATTCCTTTAGTTTGAGTGTTGTGGAAGCATGGTGGGCTTGAGGAGAGTACTTGGGAATGAGAATCACATATGCACGCACAATACCCAGAGTTGTTTTGAGTATTTTGCTGCTCTGTTTATACTTGTTTTTGATGGAACGCTTCACCTTGTTGACTGTGGAATGTGTGGTTTTCCTTATTCTCTGAATGTGTGTGAAAGGTTCTGGCTATGGGGAGGGGAGGACCTAATCCCTAATCAAGATGCATTAAGGTGGATGCGATTGAACCCGTGCGGGTGAGTCGGTGCCGCCCAAAGCAGATAGTATCTTGACATGGGGGAAGAGACTCCCCAACCCATATGACTGGGCAGTTTGACCCTGGAATGTTTCTTGGTTCTTGAGAGGGAGGTGTTTTTAGATAACGATGAGGTTCAATCCTGAGAGGTATCTTCTGGGGCGGTTGTTCGGACCCCCCCTCCTTTCTTTAGGGCTGGTTTTGAATTCTCAAGGGCGATAATGCTTTGAGAGGTATCTGATGTGACGATCTGGACCCAGGTGGTCCATCCCTTTACCGAATTATGGATCCCAGGGGTGAAGTCTTAGTGGTAGGACGTCATTTTGGGGCGACCGATTGGTGCGACCGATCAGGGCAACCGATCGGCGCGACCGATCGGTGTCACCCAGCCTTGTCGGGTTTCTCTTCTACAGTCTTTCCTGTAACCCTCTTTTGGGATTTTCAACTTCTTTTCAAGTGGTTCAAATCCATTTAAAATCCCACAATTAATATCCAATAAATCCCAAGGTACCTCCTCAATAGAGAATTAAATAACAATTAATTCCGTTGTGTGTAACCACCCAACCGCGTGGGGAAAACACGATCTGAATTTAAAGTCGTTCGAACCACATATCCCGTAACAACGGGATCTTATCTATATATTGCACGGAAATTTCTTCTTCCTTATTCTTCCTCTTGGATGGATTCCTTTCTTCTTAGTACGTTTGGAGCTCCCGACGCCCCTCCCATGCAAGTCACGCATCCCCTATTCTAGGCACGTGGAGAAAAACTTTGATCTTTGATCAATCAGGTTGGGTTTTCCCTCGCCTCTCCTTTCTGTGTATCATGCGGGGCGGGTACGCTTTTGTCTCTGTGGGAATTGATGAAACCAAACTTAATAAAGATAATGAATGGACTTTTGAAGAATAAAAAGCGAGGGGGTGTGATGGATGTTCTGATGTACTACTTTTATGTGTTGTGAATTGTACGGGATTATGCTCACTGAAAATCATGTTCGTTGGTGGTCTTTCTATGTGCACTAATGAACCTCAATGCTTCTGGATGTTTAAATAACTGCAAAATGGAATCAGTTAATTACGTATACTCGGTTAAATAAATTGAAAGCACCAGGATCAACCCTTTTCTGTGATAACCCCAGTTAAAGCACAGTGGAATTGAAACCATGGAGTGTGTTAAATCTTTTAAATCTGATAATACCTACATGGGAGTGCCTTGTGTGGGTGGTAGTGGTTTGGTTGTTTTCTTTCACGGGCCGATTGCGGGTGACTTTATGGTTTTCTTGGATGGGGGCTTAGATGGCTGGGGTGATATGGGTGGGGATGGGATCCCACTTTTGTTATACTTTCACTTGTTTGGAATCTGAGATTGTGTGGTTGCTCTACTTATATCACGAATTGGGGTGGGATCCTCTATTGTTGAGAAATCATTGGTTTCCGGTTTTAGGGATGTGGGGCTGTGTCTCGGGGTTTTCCTTGTTCCATTACTTCGAGGGATCTCACTGGTCCCTTTTGGTTGCTGTAAGTGCGGGCTGTATCTCGAGACTTGGTTTGGTTCCAGTACTTTGAGGGATCCCACTTATCCATTTGTTGTTGTGACCTTACAGGAGAACCGGGTGTGAATGCTTAAATTGTTGTTTGGCTGTTCCTATTTTCTTGTTATGGTTGTTCCTGTTAGTTGATCTGTAGTGTATACTTTACTTAAATAGATTCACTTGAACATGAGAACAATAATTATATAAATAGGGAATTGGTTCTGGTATGAGTTGTGTTTTGGGCGTGAGTGTCGTGGCTTATTTTGTGAATGAACAGTAACAAAGGTGTTGTGTTGAGGTTTTGGAACCCCTAGAATGGGATGCATATTTTTTACCTATACATATATCTATAGATTTTATGTTTCTTATTTGTGCCCCACCAAAGTTGAGAACTTTAGTGCCAAACACCCCCATTTCATGGGGGGAGGGTGTTTTTCCCAACACTCCTATGAGTGGCTGGTTATTAGATCCTTTTCTGCTCTCTTTCCCGAATAGCCCAAGACTCTTCGGGCAGGCTATGATGGCCTGAAATCCATTATTAGCCCAAGAATCTTCGGGTGGGGTAGTTGTGGTGGTTAGCCCAGGTGTTTGCAGGCAGGTTGTTTCCCAAGTGTCTTCGGGATGAGGCCCAGGTGTCTTCGGGAATGGCAGTAGTTGTTTTGACCTAGGTGTTTGCGGGTATGGTTATGTGTGGTGGTTGTGGCCCAGGTTTCTACAGGCGGGATAGTTGTTCTGGCCCAGGTGTGTACGGGCGGGGTTCGACAGTGGGACTATGGTGAGGCTGTGGCCCAGGTGCGTGAGGGTGGAGTTTGGCAGTGGGACTGCGGTGAGAATGGCGGGATTGGTTCGATGCATAGGATGTCTTTAATAACCAGTGGGAAAGTGGCGCAGGGTACCCAAATATTGATGTGTTATTACTATATGTTACTTGACTTGTGTTATTTGGGGAGCGTGCCTTGGTGAGGTTTGGGTGGATAGATTTTCCTTGTTGGGTGTTTGGTTATCTCTTTTTTCCACAGAGCATTAGAATGTCTCCTCACTTGTGCACGAGAGTATTTGGTTTACCCTACTGAGTATACTTGTATGCTCACCCTATGTGTATAAAACTTCTTTAAGGTTTCCATGAGGACTTCAGGGATTGAGCGGGACCGTACTAGCTCGGACCTCGGGGCAGTTGCTGTTGTCATTTCCATTTCCTTGGTACTTTACCTTTGGAGTTTGAGGCTTGTATTATTTACTTTTGAACATGCATATGGGAATGGGTTACTTTTGGATTTGCCTTTACTTTCATCTTTGGTATTGTTGGGGTTGCTATCTTATCTCTCGTTCCTATAAAAAAATAAAAAGGGTAATGCCTTCCACCTTGTGTGAGATTATATACCCTTGGTGTTAGTCACCACTCTGGGACCTATTGAAGGCGGGTCTCGGGGGTCATTATCTCTCCTTCAACTTAAAGAAGGAAGGTTCTAGCAATATGGTGTCCCTTCCCTCCTTTTGGTGAAGGCGGGTTGTGACATTATGGGACTTTTCCCAACATGTGATATAGTCTTGGCAGTTAGCCTTGACTCATGATTATGTCATGTTATATATGTCTTCCACATTCTTATATTTCCATGATCATATAATTCCATGTTCTTTATGATATTCATCTACATGTTTATTCATGTCCCATTCTAATTATGTTATCATGTTATGCCTTTGAATTGTGTGTGTTATGCTTTTTTCCATGTTTATTCCCTTACAGAGCTTTATAGCTCATCCCTTTTTTCTATGTATTCCCAAGGTTATCCTATGCAGGTGTAGGAGCTCAAAGTAAATTAGGATATCATGATGAATATTAATTAAAATATTTTTTATTCAAGTTTATGTTTTTTAATTATGTACCTAGTGTTCTAAAGAAACTGGACTTGGCGATCCTTGGTTTGTACTTTGTGGATAATTATGCTTAAAATCATATGACAATATGTGTAAAAAGATAGGGTCATTATATGGAGCCCCCACCGCATTGTTAGAATGTTGTGCTACATTATAAAAGTGATCCCACTATGTAGATAGGCAGTGGCAGTGCACCCCTACACCCTGCATTGGAAATCAATGGGCACTACTACAGAATTTTGAATGTCGAGTGGTTCCATTTATGTGCACTAACAAAAATCATTGATAAGGGGTGATTTTATTAACACTAGATAAAATTGGTGAAAAAGGGTATTTTTATCAATGCTAAATAAACACCGCCAAAATTACCCCCTTTATTGATGATTTTTTTTAAGTTGATAAAGGTTATATTTATCAATGCTTTTTCTAGTGTTGATAATAATGAAATTTATCAACTTGTGTTTTAACGCTGATAAAATGTGATATTATTGGAAAAAATTTATATATTATTAAAAATTATATTTAATATATAAATATATTTATATTGATATATATGTGTATATATAATTTTCTTAAATATGATTTATATAATACTAAATATGTATTTACACTTAATATGTCATATTTTAGAGATAAATGGTTTATAAGTTAATTAAAAATTAATATTAATTTAAAGTATTGACTAATTAATATAAATAGACATTTAATAACATTTTTTATAACAATGTCATTTGTTTTTTTAATTTTACATATATATCAAATAATAAATATTTAATTATTAATTAAAAATATTGACTAAATATGTATTTACACTTAATATTTCATACATTAATTTCACACCAACATGATAAATTCAATTTTTTAGAAACTCACATACACAAATAATAAATTATTACTATTATCAGTTTAGATTTTTATTTATTAAAATTTAATACTTAATATATATTATGTTTCAAATTGTTAAATTTTAATCATTTTTTATATTTTAATTTTAATATATACTTTTTATTATTTTTAATATATATATATATTGAATTTTTTATTATTTATTTCATTAAAAAAATTTAATATTTTTTTAATTTATTTATTTTTATTATTTATTTGTTTAATATTTTTTAAATTTTATTCATTTTTAATATTTATTTATACATATTTATTGATTTTAATTTTTTAATATGGTTTTAATTTACATAACTAATATACGTATTCATTTTAATTTTAACATATATTCATTTTTAATTTTTTAAAATTTATATAAGTAATCACTCTTGTTCATTTTTTAATATTTTTTTAATCTGTTTATTTTTAATTAAATTTCACTAATTTTAACATTCATTCATTTAATATTATTTATTTATTAATAATGTTATGTATTTTTTACTTTTTTTATAGTATATTCATTTTTAATATTTATTTGTTTAATATTTTTGTAATTTATTCATTTTTAATATTATTTTAAAAATGATTATTTATTAATCTTTTTAATATTTTAATATAGAAATATACTCCTATTGATATATATATATATATATATCAATATATAATGTTTCCTTAAATATGATTTATACAATAAAAAGTCTTAATTTATATTTAATAAGTCATATATTTAGTAAAAATTATTTAAAATTAAAAATTAATATTAATTAAAAATATTGATTAATTAGTATTGAGTAATGGATGCTTAATGTGCATATTATATAAATGTCACTTGTTTTTTCAATGTAACATATATCAAACTTATGTTATATATATACACATTAATTTTACACACACATATACATAATTAGTGCAATTTTATATAAAAACACACTCACATAATATTTCTGTAATTTATGCAATTTTTAATATTCATTTTAAAATTTTATTTATTGACTTAATATAGTTAATATATTAATTTTTTAATCGATAATTTTTATTCAAATTTTTATTTTTATTTAATATATATTGTCTATTAGATTTTCATATTTTTTATAATTTATTCATTTTTAATATTACTTATTTATTAATAAGAATTGTTATTTTTTAAATATTTTTTGTAATTTATTCATTTAATATTTTTGTAATTTTATCCATTTTTAATATTTATTTATACATGATTATTCATTAACATCTAATTTTTTTAATTTGGTTATAATTTATATTATTAATATGTATTCATTTTCATTTTAATATATATTCATTTTTAATTCTTTTAATAATCTATATGATTAATAACACTTATTCATTTTTTTTAATATTTTTGCAATATATTGATTTATTAAGTATTAAATTTCACACTTTTTTGACATCCATTCATTTAATATTATTTAATACTATTTATTCATTAATACTGTTAATTATTTTTTACATTTTTTTATAATTAATTCATTTTTAATATTTATTCATTTAATATTTTTGTAATTTATTCATTTAAATATTTATATATACATATTTATTCATTAAAATTTGATTTTTTTAAGATGGTTGTAATGTAGATATTTAATATGTATTTGTCTCCATTTTAATATATATTCATTTTTAATTTTTTAATAATTTATATAATTAAAAAACTTATTAATATTGTTATATTTTTGAAGTCTATTCATTTTTAGTTATTAAATTTCACTCATTTATAACATTCATGCATTTAAGATTATTTATTCATTAATAATATTAATTATTTTTTACGTTATTTATAATTTATTCCTTTTTAATATATATTTGTTTAATATTTTTTTAATTTATTTTAAAAAAAAATTATTAGCGCTTAAAAATGACAATAAAGATAATTTTTATTAGTTCTTTTCATTTTAGCACTGATAAAAACTTTCTTTATCAATACTTTTTGAAAAATGTTGATAAAAATCTTCCCAAGATTTAAAAATCAACACTAATAAAACCCCACTTTTTCACACCATTCAAGCTCTCGCAAAACTTGACCTCTACTATCACTCCCCCTCAAACTTCTCATATGAATTGACCCGCTCAAAACTGATGGTGTGGGTTTCTTTGTACTCATTTTTAGTTGATCTTGCACTGTTTTACAATTTTTAATTCTTCTTTACTCGTGTACCATACCACCCCCATTTCCCTTGGCTTATTAATACCGTAGTGGCTTGACCTAGTGAAAATGATCAAGAACATGAGTTTTTGACCACCCAGGTTTGATATAGATAATTCATTCATGGTTCTTTGTTCGACAATGATTTCCAAAGGGTTTGGATACTCAAGTTTGGGTCTTTAAAATATTTCAAGTCTGGTAGTGGATGTTTTAGGTTTCTCTTCGCAAATTTTGGCCTTAAAAGACTCTTAAAATTTTAGAATCCCACTCTCCCATATTTTTTAATCTATTATGAAAATTTTGATTAATTATAGGGTCAAACTTCTCTAAATCAGTGTGTGGGTAATTAGGAAAGTGATTTTAGATATAAAACAAAATGAATTTCAATCATAAATTGAAAGTAATAAGATGGATTTTCAAAAAAAATGAATCAAAATTTTAAAAAAATGAACATGTTAGTAACCCCTGATAATTATATCAATTTGATACTGGGAATTTTATCGCTAAGTCCCAATCAAAATATTTTTTAATTAATAATGCAATATATTTTTTCTATGTTGTCTCTCAAAGAGGTTTCTAATTGAGTTCTTTATCACTTACAAGATTAATTGATTCAAAATGAATATAATCAGATTTATTGAAAACAAATTTATGATGTAATTTAAAATGGTGATTTATATTGTGAAATTAATGTAAAAATAATGGGTTTTAAATAATTAAAAACAAGTGGAAGAGTGACAGAAGGATGAAAAGGGAAGAATTCATCTTTTTAGGAAAGTAAAAACTAGATTTATAATAGTGAACTTAAACATGTTCAAGATACGAGGTTCCTCTTCTCAACTCTCCAAAATATTTCTATCAATAATTGATTTTCATTTCTTAATCCATAATTATGAACTAAGAACTGATATAGTTAAAATAGAAGATATTTTTTACAATAATCACAATGAGATTTCTATTTCTTTCATAAAGATTGATTAAGTAGTCAATGATCACTGATAAGAAGAGTTAAATGGAATACTGATCGTAATCACAACCTCAATTGAGTGTTGATAAATTTAAATAGTTTGTAAATAATTGAAAACATTCTTATTCAATTTTTAATTCTCAGAATAGCATTCAACATGAAATAAAATTTCAATCAAACATATTCAAACAAATTAATGGAACAGAAAACATTAATTAAATTGTTTGGGAAAAAAATAAAACAAACAAAACTATTCAACTAAATTTAAACATTCCCAAAATAAAGAATATGAGATTAAGTAAAATATAGTTGAATATTTCACTCAATATCTCCAAATTTTGGGTCGCTAGAGGTTTATCCAAACATGGAAACACAACAACTTCTATCATTTTTTTCAGTATAACTTTTGTTTTCATTGCTTCTTTGAGTATCCAAAGTGAGTATAACTTTTTTCTTAAGAAAATAATCAAATTTCTTATAATTATCAATAACTTTCTCCTTTTATTATGAAGATTCTGCACTTCTTTAAAACAAAGGCATTATATATTAACATACAAATATGTTTCAATGCACAAAGATGCATAATTATATATTTACACTCCAATTCTAATAATTTGTTTATATATCAATGTATATATACATTATATGCATAACTTATGTGTATTTATTTATTTTTAGTACAAAATTAATATTATTGTACCTAATATGATAGATATGAATCAAAAATGGATGGGTGTTAATCATATGATTAATGAGTATGAACATGGAGTTAAAGAGCTCATCAAGCATGCAATAGAGCATGAAAACAACCCTTCTCAAATCCTTTGTCTGTGTTTACATTATTTTTATTCAAGGATAATCCATCTAGAAGAGTTGTAAGAACATTTAATTTTTCATTAAATAGATTGAAGCTATAAATATTGGAATAAACATGAGAAAAAACTAAATGTACATACTGAATGGGATGATCCTATGATTTATGGATCATTTGATATGAATATTAGTGTACATGATGATGAAGATTGTATGGAAGAAATGATATTGGAAATTGAAGATAACCTTCATGATTTTCAAAAGTATTTTGATAAGTTAAATAGCTGTTTAAATAGACCATTGTATTCTGGTTATACTAAATATACAACATTGTTGGCTTTATTGAAGTTATATAATTTTAAATCTATTAGAAGATGGAGTGTTACTAACTTTATAGAACTATTTGGTATCCTAAATGATATGATACCAAAAGAAAATGAGATTCCATGTAAAATATATGATGCTAAATGAATCCCATGTTCAATGGGTGTGATCTCTAAAAAATAACTGTATATCCAAAATATTTTATATTTTTGACAATGACCATGAATGGCTCAAAAAAATGCCCTCAGTTTGACATATATTGATATAATAAAAACAAATCAAGTCCTATTAAAGTTTTATGGTAATTTCCTATCACTATAAGGTTTATATGACTATATGGATGTCAGGAAACCACTAGAAAATTTACATGGAACATGGATACAAGAATTGAATATGGGAAACTACACCACCCTACGTACTCTCCTTAGTGAAAGAAAATTGATTATGAGTATCCTAAATTTGGAAACGAGCTAAGAAACCTCCATATTGTATTATATAAATATGGAATAAATCCCTTTGGTGTAAAAATTATTACTCACAATACATGGATAGTTATGTTGGTAAATTATAACCTTCCATAGTGGTTATTCATGAAGCAAAAATACATTATGTTTTATCTACTTATATATGGATCAAAACAACCTGATAATGATATTGGTGTCTATTTGGATCCATTGATCAAAGATTTAAAAATTATGTGGGATATAGGTGTTACATTGTATGATTCTCATATAAGTAAAGGTTTTACATTGAGATACATGTTTTATGTGATGATAAATGACATTCTTATTTATAGAATTTTGTTGGGCTATATAATTAAAGGAATGTTGGGTTGTCCAGTTTGTAAAGAATGTATACACTTAGTTATCTTGAAAATCCTTAAATATTATGTTTTCAAGACATCAAAAAAATTTACCCCAATGGAATAAATATTGATCCTGGATGAAATTATTAAATTAAAATATAGAACAAGGTAAAACACCATTTCTACTAATGGGTGATCAACTGTTCAATAAAGTAAAAGATATTGATAGTATTTTTGGTAAACCTTTTTTCAAAAACCTTACAAAATCAGGTTGAAAAAGAGATCTATTTTCTTTGAATTAATGTACTATAATTGTTTGTATGTCATACATTTTCTTGATGTCATTCATGTAGAAAAAATGTATGTGATAGTGTTATTTTCATGTTAATAAATGCACCAAAAAATATGGAATTAAGGTTGGGTTATATTATATTGATAAGGGGATTAGGGAAGAGTTGGCATCAGTGAAGGGTCAATGATGAACTTTTCTTCCTCCAGCATCTTACACTCTATCCAAACAAGAACATTTTCAATTTTTCAACTTACTTAATGGTGTAAAAGTTCCATAGAGGTATTCATTAAATATAAATATGTAAAGACCAAGAATTTCCATGTAATTTTTTTTAAATATATGGGAATTTTAAAAGTCCATGAAAATTAACGGCGTGTGATTTCGAGGCCCGGTGTGCCCGGAATCAATTTCTGAAGTTTTGTTCGGGTACATTTAGTAAACATACGAGCGGGTTTTTCTAAATTTTGAACCAGTGCTCAGAATTGAAATCTGAGGGCTCCGTTGAACTCACTGCGCTGATATTTTCGTAAGAATACTTTCACCTCAACAACAGTTGGTCGAGGGTGAAAGTCAGTTTTTGGGTTTTTCATGGAAATAATAAAATAAAATAAACGCATGTTTTATTTTATTTTATATATTATAACCACCCATGTGGAAGTTGGAGGTGGGGACCACCACACCTTAACCTCCCATGAGAGGTTATCATGGTGGGGCCCACCCGAACCTAACCTCCCACCATAGGTTACGTTGTGGGGACCACCCGGGACTAAACCCCCCATTTAATTGATGAAAACCTCTCAACTCCCTCATAAATGAGGGAGTGTCTCTTGACCTCCTCTACCATTAATGGTGCCACCACCTCCCTTAATTTAATTCTGCCAATCCACCCTAATTAATCTTGCCAACCTAGGTGTTTAATTAGGATAATTTGAAATTAGTTCCAATGACTTAATAAGATATTTTTATCTATTATCTTTGGCTACCATTTAATTTTCTTGGCAAAGGAGGATTGGGGAGAGGAAGAACTTGGGAGAAATCTCACAATTAAGAACGCTCCACCAACAAAGAACGCTGATGAGGAACGACTTTGACTACGAAGAACGACCTCGACTACTACCTTCTTCCTTAGAACCTCCTTCAACGTAGGACGTGTTCATCTACAACTAATCGACGTTCACTTTCTCAAGCCAACGTTGACGAACAACGAACAAGGTAGGGATTTTATTTTAAGTATGATTTTATTCCCTTGATTCTTTCCTTCTAAAACAAATAATCATTGCGGATGCTTTCCTTGCGGGGTTGGGAATAGAAATTAACGAGGTATTATGGGACTTGATGTTTATAATATCTTCCATGCTCATTCTTTGTTTACTTTCTTGATGAACCACTTGCTACACTCTAAACGCGGAGGGTGCGGGCCAAACTAACATGGCTCGACCCCCCGCCGATCTTCCTTGTGGTGTTCTTCGAAACGGAGATGAAGGCGACGAAGGCAACGGCCACGCCACCCACGGCCTCTGAGACCTGCGCCGCCCCCACAGCGCTTCGGCCTCTCGGCCGAAAAGGCCTTGCGCCGACAATGGCCAAACCGGCCTCAGCCGCGCCGCACCCCGGTCATGCAGCCCTGCCCGCGCCCTCCGCCAGACCGAACCGGCCACCCCGTCTACCGGCCGAACAGGCTCCGCCACCCCGAGCCGAACAGTGTCGCCCGCCGGCTCCCGATCCACCCTGGTCGTGTCGTCCACCGGTCGAACCGGCCCCGGACACCCCGAACTCCCGGCCGAACCGGCCATGCCGGCCGCCTGAGCCGCCCCGGCCGTGTCGGCCCGCTTGCCCCGCGCCACCACTGGTCGAACCGGCTCCGACCGTGCCACCCCAGCCCCAGGCCGAGCCATGCCCCGTGAACTTCTAGGCCGAACTGGCCCCTCGCAGCACCCTCCGGGCCGAGCAGCCCTCGTGGCGCCCTCCGGGCTGAGCCGACCTCGCGGCGCCCTCCGGGCCGAGCCGACCTCACGGTGCCCTCTGGGTCGAGCCACCCTCGCGGTGCCCTTCGAGCCGAGCCACCCTCATGGTGCCCTTCGGGCCGAGCCTCCCTCATGCCGACCCACGACTGGTATGCGCCCTCGCAACCAGTCTGCGCCCCCGCGGCCCTCCGCTACCCCTCGAGGACTACTGGGCTTGGCCCAGCGGGCCGGGCCGAATCTAACGGGCTGGCCCTCCCAACAGACCGAGCCAGACCCAACGGGTCAGGCCGAGTCAACCCAGAGCGGGTCGGCCCTGACTAGATCGGGCCGAGTCGGTCTGACTGGGTCGGCTCAGATCCGATCCCACTACGACCCTCTACTTTCTTTTGGCTATATCCTTGGCACCGGACATCCGTTTGACGAACCGTCAACGGACCTGGTAATCTTGGAGCATGAAGGTCCCTTTGAGTATACCCTACTAGATTTTGGGGTATATTTGAGATACGGTCAGGTGGGATTTTGCACGAATCCAACCGGGCCCCCAGAACTAAAAGGCTAATAATTCACAGAGAGGGCGTCTGATTGACGCGCTGTCTATTGCGTTGAGACCCCTATGAAGTGGCGGACCTTTGAGATACTTATTTGTGGGACTTCGTGATAGTTGGAGTATCAACCATAAGCTTGTGGAGTGGATCCTTCTAGTGACGAGTGAGCGGAGTACGGAGACCTAGTAACTGGCTGAGACCTGACGACTGCTGACCATTTGACTCAGGGTGAGTCTACTAGCCCAGTGGGGAGCGCCTGGTTGTGGCGGAAGACCCATGGTGGAGGAGTTACTGGTTGTGGCGGCAGACCCACAGTACTCAACAAGAGGAGTACCTCAGCAGGCTATGAGGGGGAGCGCCTGGTTGTGGCGGCAGACCCACGGTGGGGAGCGCCTCTGTGTGACACAGCATACACGGTACTCGACAGAAGGAGTACCTCAGTAGTCCAAGGTTAGTGGGAAGCGCGCTTGGTGTCACGACAGTCCCATTGTACTCGATTGAGCTGGAGTTCTCCAGCAGCCAAGGTTTCGTTAATGTGAATAAAATCTTGGTTGAGTTGAGTTAGTACTTTTGTGTTTTCCTCTTGATTGAGATGGATCACTTGATAACTTAGGTATATGTATGGGCATATACCTAATAAAGGTTATCTGTTGATTTTAGATTTTTTGGATTATCCTTGCTGGACTTTGTGAGGCATTGAGGGTCTCAAGGTCCCTATTGAGTATCGTTATACTCACCCCTGCACGGGCTATGCCCACAACTTGTTGTGTTGGTTGTAGATGATGGACAGCGCTAACTGAAGCTGAGTGTACCAGGACTAGATGGTACCTGGAGGTGGAACTTACGATGAGTCAGTACACAGAGGATACTGATGGACGTGGAGTGCTGAGGAGGCTATCTGTACCTACCCTTCAGGTAGGAATACCGGAGGATGACCCAGCAGCTGTTTTTCCTTTCTTCAGTTGTACTTATACTTTCAATTCCTTGTACTTTACAGTTGGGCTTGTATTTCCGGCCCCTTTTACTTTTCAGCACCCTTTTGTTATACAGTTTACATAGTGTTTTGTATCCAGTTGTGTGATCTGTTGTGTGTATTTATAGGTTTAAAGGCAATGCTTTCCCCGTTTTAGGGAATTACGCCTTTGGTGCTAGTCGCCAGCCCCTGGCCTATGGAAGGCAGGCTTGGGGTAGTCGCGGCACAGACCCCAGGGGACGGGTCGTGAAAAATTGGTATCAAAGGAGTCGATTCTACCACATAACTGAAGACTTTGATAATTATTTTCTATGAATCAATAGTGTTAAGGGTAGTGAGTGTAGTTCTCAGTTCAGGGAGTCTAGTGTTGGTGCAGCGGCCGACGTATCCATACACTAGGACCCAGACTTCTAATTTTCTACTCAGTGCACGGAAACACTGATTGTGTGTGTGTTTTCAAAAGTTTACTTAAGTCAGCTCAACCAGGTCAGCTTACCAGGTATAATATTTTGACCATGTCGCATCTGTTTCTTTCAGGATGCCTCCATGCAGATATCCAGCTAGAGTTCTGAGAGTCGTACGCACTGATAGCTCACCGAGCGACGAGGCCTCGGTGCAGGGACCTTTCCCAGTAGAGGCACCAGCGGTACCACTCCCCATTGGGCCACTGATGCCACCAGCCCCAGCAGTAGACGATGCACGCTGCTTGAGCGCATTGCATGAGTTCCAGCACCAGAGGCCACCCAGGTTCAGGGGATAGATGGACCCACAGGCGGCTAAGGATTAGATGGAGGTTGTGGTGAGAGTTTTGTGACTGGTAAGGACACCAGCAGACCTCATGGTGATTCTTGCTACCAGCCTTCTACAGGCAGCAGCAGGAAGATGGTGGAGCTTCATGCTCCAGGTTCATGACGAGATGACGCTTCTCTGGGCAGACTTCGAGAGCCTGTTTCAGGCAGAGTTTTTCCTAGAGACTCTCCGCGCAGTGTGCATTCGAGAGCTACTTCATCTATAGCAGGGCAGCATGACTGTAGCTCAGTACTCAGCGAGGTTCACAGACCTCTCACGCTACTCCACTGATAGGGTAAGGGACCCATTCTTCAGGGGCCAGACCTTCGAGCAGGGACTCAGGTGAAAGATCAGAGCTTTAGTGATCTCACTCAGCATCCCGACATAGGTAGGGGTGTTGGAGAGAGCCCTCCTAGTGGAGAGTTTCCTTGCTGAGAAGTCTCCAGCAGCGAGAACCACCACCAGTCGACACGTAGCGGAATCTTCTATAGCTGGCAGCAGACAGATGTCGTAGAGGTCCAAGAGGACCAGACCTACAGGTATACGACCGCATAACTCAGGATCAGTTGTGTGGGGCACCCAAAGTGGATACATACATTCCAGGAGCGGGCAGTGTTACACATGTGGCGGTCAAAGTCACATGGCGCGTGATTGCCCGACCCGCTATTTGGATGATTAGCATACGGTCGAAGGACCGGCCAGATAGATATAGAGATTCGATCGAGGCGGTCTACAGGGATCAGGAAGACGTAGCAGAGGATCTTTTCATTCAGCTGGAAGTGGACGATGATTCGAGGTGTTACCGCCACCACCACTAAGAGGTCCACCCCGACCGTAGGGATCATATGCACAGGGGAGAGCTCAGCTCCAGGCAGCTGAGGCATACGACCATGGGACTCCGAAGATGATTCGAGGTATGATCTGTGTCTACTCCACCATAGTTTCAGTACTTATAGACACAGGTGTTAGTCACTCTTTCATTGCCACTGCCCTTGTTTGGAGCTCATAGATTCCGACAGAGTCGTTGGCTCGATCCTTACAGGTAGAGACTCCTACGAGTGCGGATTCGATGATTATGAATTTTTGTCTACAGTGTGAGCTTACTCTATAAGGCAAGAGCTTCAGCTGGGATCTCTTAGTAGCGACATTGATCCCTTACAATGTCATCTTGGGTATGGACTGGTTATCTACAGTCCATGCTCAGATTTACTGTATTAAGTGAAAAGTGCGGTGTGTCTGCATGGATGGGACCAGGTTCACCTTCACTGGTGAGAAGGGAGCCTTTGCAGCGCAGTATGGACTTACCCAAAGGAGAGTGCAACCGATCACTCGTTAGTTGGCTTACCTTTCCCTCGGGGTGATCGATGTGGAGAGTCTAAGCTATCTTGTAGTGGTGGACCAGTACGTTGATGTTTTCCCTGATGATGTCTCAGGTCTACATCTTCATAGATAGGTGAACTTTTACATTGATTTGTACCCCGAGACGGAACCGATATCTACTCCATCATATAGGATGGCTCCCCCTGAGCTTCACGAACTACGGGTACAGTTGGAGGACTTGTATGGGAAGGGATTCATCTGGCCCAGTGTTTCACCTTGGGCAGCCCCGATTCTGTTCGCCAAGAAGGTGGATGGGAGCTCAAGGCTTTGTGTAGACTACCGGAGCCTAAACTAGGTGACCGTGAAGAACAAGTACTCACTCCCGAGGATTGACGACCACTTTTATCAGTTGAAGGGAGCATGGTGGTTCTCAAAGATAGACCTTAGATCAGGCTATCACCAGCTCAGAGTTTGAGATGAGGATGTGCAGAAGACGGCCTTCAGATGTCGGTACGGACACTACGAGTTCTTGGTTATTCCATTTGGAATAACTAATGCTCCAGAAGTGTTCATGGGACTCATGAACAGGATATTTCAGCCATACCTCGATCTCTTTTTCGTAGTCTTCATCGACGACATTCTCATCTACTCGACTACTGAGGAGGAGCATGCCTATCATTTTTTGGTTGTATTGGACACACTCTGAGAGCACCAGCTTTATGGTAAGCTCTCAAAGTGACAGTTCTAGATCTGAGAGGTTCACTTCCTGGGACATGACATATCGGAGGCTGGAGTTGCAGTAGATCCAGTGAATATTGAGGCAGTACTTGCTTTGGATCCACCCAGGAGTGCGACAGAGGTACGGAGTTTCTTGGGTTTGGCTGGCTATTATCGGAGGTTTGTACCAGACTTTTCCATAGTTGTAGCACCACTATCAGCCTTTAAAAATAAGGGGAAACCCTTTGTGTGGTCGTAGATATGCCAACAGATATTTCAGGAGCTGAGTCAGAGGCTGACTAGTGCCTCCATCTTGAGGCTTCCAGAGGAAGGTGTATGGTACGTAGTCTACTGCGATGAATTAGGGACCTGACTCGGATGTTTCATGATGTAGGATTGAGTAGTGATCACATATGGTTCAAGACAACTGAGATAGAATGAGAAGAACTGCGCTACCCAAGACCTGGAGTTAGCAGTAGTGGTCTTCACCTTGAAGATGTGGCGACACTATCCGATGGGCGATCGTTTTACCGTGTAATCTGATCACAAGAGTCTCAGGTATATCTTCTCTCAGAAGGACTTGAACCTAAGACAGTGATGTTGGCTTGAGTTCCTCTATGACTATGACTTTGAGATAGTCTATACTCATAGGAAGGGGAACGTTGTTTCAGATGCACTCAGCAGGAGGTCTGGCATATAGCTCCTAGGTGAGGCGACGGAGCAGCTGGCTACTTTATAGATATCCTTTATGGATAGAGATAGATAATCCTTCCTTTAGTCTCTTACAGTCACTCCACCACTTCTTCAGTGAGTCATGGAGGCACAGCATGGGGAAACTCACTGCGAGACATGACGTGCTCAGATATCAAAGGGCAGGCATCTGATCGATTTTCTAAAGGTGGGGAGCACATCATCCTCTTTAGAAGACGTACCATGGTACCAGTGTCACTTCAGGAGGAAGTGTTGAGGTATTTCCACACATCCCCTCTAGCGGTAAATCCAGTAGTGGCGAAGATGTACCAAGACCTCCAACGACAGTATTGTTGGCCAGGAATGAAGAAGGTAGTTACAGATTCTGGCTCTCAGTGCCTCAATTATCAGCAAGTGAAGGCGAAGCACCAGGTACCAGCAGGCTTGGTTTAGCCTTTATAGGTCCCAAAGTGGAAGTGGGATGGGATATCCATGGACTTCGTGACAGAACTTGCACATACATCCAGGGGGCATGACTCTTTTTGGGTGATCATCGATCGACTCACCAAGTCGTCTCACTTCCTACCGATTAGAGAGTAGGGTTCAGTAGAGATCTTGGGATGCCTCTATGTTCAGGAAATTGTGCGGATACATGGAGTACCTTCGACGATTGTATCCGATCATGATACATGTTTTACTTCCTGGCTATGGAAGGGGTTTCAGAAGTCTTTTAGAATGCAGCTTTGTTTGAGAACCGCCTTCCATCCTCAGACGGATGGCCAGACTGAGCGGACTATTCAGACCCTTGAGAACATGCTATGTGCCTTTGTCCTCAACTTCGGTCGCATCTAGGAGGATCACATGCCTTTGGAGGAGTTTTCATACAACAAAAGTTATCACTACACCATTGGGATGGCACATTTTGAGGCGTTGTATGGGCGACCTTGCAGATCACCTTTGTGCTGGACCGACCCAGGGAAGTCAGCACTCGTGGGACTATAGATGGTACGAGCTACCACAGAGAAGGTGCAGATGATCCAGGAGTGAATGAAGACTACACAGAGCAGGAAAAAGTCGTATGTCGACAGGAGACAGAGACCTGTGGAGTTCGAGGATGGCGACCACATCTTTCTAAGAGTCTCACCCCGATGAGGTCTATGGAGATTTGGCCGAGGCGGAAAGTTATATCTGAGATTCATTGGACCTTTTCAGGTCCTCGGCAGAGTTGGTGAGGTGGCTTACCACTTAGTTCTTCCACCTCAGTTGCACCGGGTGCATGACGTCTTCCGCGTATCCCAACTGAGGAGATATGTGCACGACCCTTCCCACATCATCGACCATAGCGAGCTGGATATCGATGATGGGGAGACTTTTATGGAGGTTCTAGTAGAGATTGAGGATCAATAGTAGTGGGTCCTTCGTGGACGATCGATACCTCTGGTGCACGTTCCCTGGCAGAACGGGAACCTCCAGGATATCACATGGGAGCGGGAGGCTCAGATGTGTGCTCAGTACCCCCACTTGTTCCCTTAGTTTGAGTTATAGATTACGGGGACGTAAAGCTGGAGGTGGGAAGAATGTAAAGACCCAGAATTTCCATGTAATTTTTTTAAAATATATGGGAATTTTACAAGTCCGCGAAAATTGACGGCGCGTGATTCTGAGGCCCGGTGTGCCCGGAATAAATTTCTGAAGTTTTGTTCGGGTAAGTTCAGTAAACGTACGAGCGAGTTTTTCTAACTTTTGAACTGGTGCTCAGAATTGAAATCTGAGGGCACCGTTGAACTCGCAGTTCCGGTATTTTCTTAAGAAGACTTTCACCTCGACAGTAGTTGGTCGAGGGTGAAAGTTAATTTTTGGGTTTTTCATGGAAATAATAAAATAAAATAAATGCATGTTTTATTTTATTTTATCTATTATAACCACCCATGTGGAAGTTGGAGGTGGGGACCACCGCACCTTAACCTCCCATGAGAGGTTATGGTGGTGGGTCCCACCTGAACCTAACCTCCCACGATAGTTTACGGTGTGGGGACCACCCAGGACTAAACCCCCCATTTAATTGAGGAAAACCTCTCAACTCCCTCATAAATGAGGGAGAGCCTCTTGACCTCCTCTACCATTAATGGTGCCACCACCTCCCTTAATTTAATTCTACCAATCCACTAAAATTAATCTTGCTAACCTAGGTGTTTAATTAGGCTATTTTGAAATTGGTTCCAATGAATTAATAAGATATTTTTATTTATTATTTTCGGCTACCATTTCATTTGGTTGGAAAAGGAGGATTGGGGAGAGGAGGAACTTGGGAGAAAGATCTCAACGAAGAACGCTCCACCGACGAAGAACGCCGATGAGGAATGCCTTCGACTATGAAGAATGACCTTGACTACTACCTTCTTCCTCAGAAACTCCTTCGAAGTAGGACGTGTTCGTCTACAACGAATTGGCTTCTGGCTTCTCATGCCAACGTTGAAGAACAACGAACAACGTAGAGATTTTATTTTAAGTATGATTTTATTCCCTTGATTCTTTCCTTCTAAAACAAAGAATCATTGCGGATTTTTTCCTTGCAGGGTTGGGAATAGAAATTAATGAGGGATTAAGGGATTTGAAGTTTATAATATCTTCCATGATCGTTCTTTGTTTATGTTCTTAATGAACCGCTTGCTAAACTCTAAACGTGGAGGGTGCGGGCCAAACTAACATGGCCCAACCCCCCGTCGATCTTCCTTGTGGTGTTCTTTGAAATGGAAACGAAGGAAACGGTCGCGCCACCCGCGGCCTATGCGAACCACGCTGCCCCCGCAGTGCTCCGGCCTCTCAGTTGAACTGGCCTCACGCCACACCCCAGTCATGCCACCCTGCCCGCGCCCTCCACCCGACTGAACCAGCCACCCCGTCCGCCGGCTGAACCAGCTCCACCGCCCCAGGCCGAACTGCGCTGCCCGTCAGCACCCGAGCCGCCCTGGTCGCGCCATCCACCAGCCGAACCGGCCCCGGCCACCCCAGCCGAACCGGCTCCCGGCCACGCCGGCCACCCAAGTCGCCCCGGCCTCACCAGCCTGCCGGCCCCGTGCCGCCACCGGCTGAACCGGCCCTAGCCGCGCTACCCCGGCCTCAGGCCGAGCCGCCCCAAGCCGCGCCCCGCGACCCTGTGGGCCGAACCGGCCCCTCACAGTGCCCTCCGGGTCGAGCCACCCTCATTATGCCCTTTGGGCCAAGCTACCCACACGCCGACCCACGACCGGTCTGTGCCCTCGCGACCGGTCTGCCCCCCCGCGGCCCTCCGCGACCCCTCACGGACTGCTGGGCTAGGCCCAGCGTGCCGGGCTGAACCTAATGGGATGGCCCACCCAAAGGGCCGGGCCAGAGATAACGGGTCAATCCGGTTTGACCCATACTGGGTCGGCCCAGACTGGGTCGGGCCGAGTCGGTCCGACCAGGTCGGACTGGACCTGGGCCTACTACGACCCTTTACTTTCTTTTGTCCATATCTTTGGCACTGGACTTCCGTTTGATAAACCGTTAGTGGACCTGGTAATCATGGAGCATGATGGTCCCTTTGAGTATACCCCACCATAGTTTGGGGTATAGTTGAGATACGATCAGGTTGGATCGTGCACGAATCCAATCAGGCTCTCGAGACTAAAAGGCTAATAACTCGCAGACCAGGTGTCTGATTGACACATCGTCTGTTGCGTTGAGACCCCTATGATGTGGCGGACCTTTGAGATACTTATTAATGGGACTTCGTGATAGTTGGAGTATCGAATAGTATCTCGTGGATCGGATCCTTCTAGTGAAAAGCGAGCGGAGTGGGGAGACTTAGTAACTGGCGGAGACCTAACGACTGCTGACCGTTTAACTCGGAGTGACTCTATTAGCCCAGTGGGGAGCGCCTGGTTGTGGCGGAAGACCCACGGTGGAGGAGCGTCTGGTTGTGCCGACAGACCCACAGTACTCGACAGGAGGATTACCTCAGCAGGCTACGAGGGGGAGCGCCTGGTTGTGGCAGCAAACCCACGGTGGGGAGCGCCTTTGTGTGACGCAGCAGACCCACAGTACTTGATAGGAGGAGTACCTCAGCAGTCCCAGGTAAGTGGGAAGAATGCTTGGTGTTTTGGCAGGCCCATTCTACTCTATTGAGAATGAGTTCTCCAGCAGCTGAGGTTTCGTTAATGTGAATAAAATCCTGGTTGAGCTGAGTCGGTACTTTTGTGTTTTCTTCATGATTGAGATTCATCACTTGATAACTTAGGTATATGTATGAGCATATACCTAAGTAAGGTTATCAGTTGATTTTAGACTTTTTGGATTATCCTTGCTAGACTTTGTGAGACCTTGAGGGTCTCGGGGTCCCTACTGAGTATCATTATACTCACCCCTGCACGGGCTATGCCCGCACCTTATTGTGTTGGTTGCAGACGATGGAGAGCACTGACTGAGGCTGAGAGTACCAGGACTGGATGGTACCCAGAGGTGAACCTTACAACGAGTCGGTATACAGAGGATACTGACAGATGTGGAGTGCTGAGGAGGATATCTGTACCTACCCTTCAGGTAGGAATCTCGGAGGATGACCCAGCAGCTATTTTTCCTTTCTTTAGTTGTACTTGTACTTCCAGTTCCTTGTACTTTACAGTTGGGCTTGTATTTCCGGACCCTTTTACTTTTCAACACTCTTTTGTTATACAGTTTACTTAGTGTTTTGTATCCAGTTGTGTTATCTATTATGTGCGTTTACAGGTTTAAAGGCAATGTCTTCCCAGTTTTAGGGAATTACACCTTTGGTGCTAGTCTCCAGCCCCTGGCCTATGGAAGGCGGGCTTGGGGTAGTCACGGCACGGACCCTGGGGGATGGGTCGTGACAAAATAATTTCATTTCAATGACTAATTTGAAATTATAGAGTATAAAATCACATGACTATCATGTTTTGATATAATATTTAATGCTTGTAGATTTATATTTTATTGTACCTTAAAATGTACAACATACATTAACCAGACTTTTATTCTTTTTCAAATCTTTATGCAGTAAAGTTGTTGACCCGGAAAATTTTCCAATCAAGAATAAGTAAATTTTATTCATATTATGTGAATTAGAGATTTTATTCCCACCATTATTCTTTAATTTGATGGTCCACCTGATGATTCACTTGGTTAGATAGATTTAACTTTGTGTTTCTATATATTGTAGATGGATGTACCCCATTTAATGGTATATAAATATTTTGAAAGGATAAGTTACGAATTGAATTCATCCAGAAGATTGTATTGCAGAGTGATATATTTTTTAATAATTTTTTGAATTTTGTGCAGATTACCTATTGGATGTTGGTAGCATTGGTCTCCTAACATCTCATCATAGTAGAAACCTTATGAAAAAAAAGGGATTTCTGGAAGATATGTTGTTACAATTACCATTGTATAGTGGAAGAAAAATCACTTTTACATTTTACATAATTGTGAAGAGGTTGTTGTTTAATTCCAAAAAGTAATTATTAGAATTTTGAATCCATCAGGGGATGAAATTTGAATATCAAATACACATAATCAATAATTTATATGATGGTTCTGAGATCATATTTATAAGGAGTTATCCAAAAATATGGATTCAATTATTGAACAACTTTGATGGCTAGCTATATGACCAAATTTTAATGTATTAATTTATAATGGTTATGTAATTAATGGTTATGTGTTCTATATGAAGAAATAATATGAATACAGTATAATGAAAAATAGTGGAGTTACGCTTATGGAAGAAGTGATGTGTGTATCTGGTTCTAAGTATATAAACCTAATTTATGTGAATATATCATACTTAAGCATCATCAAACAAATATACGAGTTGTATTATACAACACTTCAAGTGATGATTTTCTATTACAAATGGGTTAATAGTAGGAGTGAAATTAAAACCTATAAATTGGGCTTCATGAAGATTAATTTCAGCATGGAAGGGTATGAGGATGAACTATTCATAATGGCATCACAAGCAGTGAAAGTATTTTATGACCCAAATCTAGCAAATAGGGATTGTTCAATTATTCTTTTGGATACTAAAACAATTGTAGGGTCAAGTGAAAATTCAATTAAGGATGACCATTTCAATGAGATATCACAATAATTTCATGGTGGTACCAATGTAAGAAGTGTCTTGTAGGTTATAGGGGACCATAAGTAGGGGATTTAAATACTCGATAGAGGATCCAAATCCCTTCAACCTTGAAATAAAAAAAAGAGTTCAATGAATAAGTTAAAAAAATTCAATGTACGATGATTTTCCTCATAATTGTATATGTTATATACTGCATTTATGTAATCTAAATTAAATGTTTAACTACTTATATAGAAAATGACTTATCCACACATTGATGTTACCAATCCCAAGGAAGAACACACTTTCAATGTTAAAACCGAGGAATTATTAGTGGACTGATAACATGTGAATGAAAAAAAGATCGGAGTAGCATCATCGTGTTAACTAAATTTATCAAGGCAAGAAAAAAGGAATAAAATTTGATTTTGGATAGAATTAACATAACTAGCCTATTAAAACTAGCAATTCAATGTCCATTAGTTACATTGGCATCACACCTCGAATGCATGTGCCAATTGATATAGATACATGGCACAATTTCATGAATCCATTGAAGACAACTATTTGGGAAGATATTAGGGTAATGTTATGATATACTTTCTCTATTTTAATGAAAAATTATATGATGAAATTTTTATCTACATTTCATTATATCTTATAAAGTTTTTTTTATTTTATATGGTTTTCCAAATAAATTTTCATTAGTGTTCACTAGAAAATATCATAGAACCTTTTAGAAACTTTTAAAAAAGTGGTATCTTAGGGATACTGAGGGGAAAGTAAACCCCCACCCACCATATACATATTCACACATTATAAACTAGGAAACATGGAAATATTTCATTAGTCACTGAAATGAGGAATCATTTCAGGTGCATTATGATCGATAATATTTTATTTGAAATTATTTATTTTATTCACTTTGATTCAAAAAAATTAATTTATGAAACAAAAAAAGGATTAATAAAAATAAGCATAATGAATACAAACCAATATACCCCTACCGTAAATCAAGGATGGGGTACACTTCACTTAAGAATAAAATTGTATGTGTTTTGAATATACAATAAAAAATGTATGTTATGTGAAACAAAATATGTTCCTTTGTTTGTATGAAGATTGATAAATCAAAATTCAAATTCACTTCTATCCCACACCATGTGCTATGGATGGAGGATCGTGTAAATAAAGAGGAAAAACTAGTAAATGAAAACACACAAGAAGTATGGGAAT
Organism: Viscum album; assembly: GCA_963277665.1. NCBI lineage: Eukaryota > Viridiplantae > Streptophyta > Magnoliopsida > Santalales > Viscaceae > Viscum > Viscum album. Next base: position 137,588,921 of record OY728147.1, on the reverse strand, counting down.
CATGTGTAAGTATGGAATAATAGTGAATTTTTATTCTTTATAACAATATTATATAAAAATATATATTTATGTTTGTATGCTTTTTATATGGTTTATACACAATAATTCTAATTAATTGTACCAAAAGAACAACTATATTTAGTAGATTTGAAGCGGTCTGAACAATATGGTTTCATTAGAGGATTGTGTTTTAGAGTGTCACCTCAAGCATATTTCTAGAAGACAAAGTTACAGGGAGATATATATGAGATGATCAAATGTATATAGGCACAACTGGATTCCTAAAAAATATATTATTATCCTATCTATTATGGAAGACCAATATATTTGAAAGGGTCAAAGAGAACCAATAATTGGAAAATGATTTATACATGAAGATCCATATGACCCCACTATCTTTGAGGCCATCCATTCCCCTCAACATCCTACCTTACCCAAGGTAATCAATTTTTTCATAAATATTTCTTATAAGTGTGAATCAAACAACCTCTAAAAACTTTATTTTACTAAAATTATGATGGGTAAAATTATATGTGATTTATATCTATCAGCACTCACTCACCACCTTACTGTGAGGGGGTACAGTGTATAATATCCAAGGATACATATTACATAATAAAAAACACCAAAAATATCACATGAGAGTGGGAATTGAAGCAACTCATGAGCCTAGAACCAAATTTTCTATTCCTATGGATGATTTGGATGTCACCATAGTTGATAATGAAATTGGAACTTTCATAACATGGCCATTTAATCTTATAAATATACATAGTGATAATGACGTATTTCATTTATAATTTTTTTCAAATGAAAAATATTTAAAAGTTAAGGAAAAAAGTTTGAAATGAGTTTTGATATTACATATAGACAAAATGATGTGGAAATGGAAGGTTAGATCAAGACAATCTAGTGGATCAACCAATAAATCAAAATGAATTTTTGAGAGTACCTTCACCCCACCAGTTTAATTGCTACATATATTAACATTGAACGTTCATGCAGATACAATATTCAAAGATGATAATGTGTCCTATATAGAATATAAAGAATAAATATTTGGATAGTCCATTACATATATGATTGTTCTTGAGAGTATAAATGAAATTATCAAATTTGAATGGCTAGGAGTCTCTATTGTGAATTCATACATGAGGTACATTTTTAAAGTTTGTTTTTTCCAAAAATTGATCTACTACATTCATTATAGTTAACAACTATTCATATTTTCTATAGGCATTAATATTACTATTATATAAGGGGAAACCCTATGAAGAAAAATTTGGACTCATTAATCTCTCTATCATTTAAATGTTAGAATTAAATTTAAATGTAGAAGAAATTGAAAAAAATGGACTAAGTCTGGTGTTTGAAATGAAAATAAAATAAAACATACTCTTCTTAATGCATACAATGTAGGGGTAAAACTCTATAATCAAATCATATAAAATATATTTTTCTATTTTTATTACTTATTTGTTTTTGTTTTTTTAAGAAACATTGTATGCTCATCACACTCAATTTGGATACCCCAAATGTTTATTTTTTGGATCCAAAGCATATATTTGAAACAATTCAATGAAACATAATGTTTATTATGAATTTTTAATGTAAAAAAATAAATATTTGATAGATACACTAAAAATTATATGTTTTAGATTATTTTTTAATAGGAATTTTTTATGATATGAGATCTATAAATACTATCTAAATCAAGATATGAGGTTGGTGACTGAACACAAGAAGCCTATAGATTTCTTTAAATGGAGATAGATTATGGTATATATATTAATATTCACCTATCAAAACATATTTCAAAAAAAATTACTTATTTGGGTCAACATTTTTATAGTGTCTGAAATAAAATACTGACAACAATTTTTCATATTACATTTGTAAATTTATGAAAGATATCATATATCATGAACAAACTAGAATCCTTGAATAGGTATTTATGAAGATTATTATAATTTCATTTGAAATATTTGTTAATAATTTTTTATCTATATTTTATCAGTACTTCCAAGACCCCCAATAGTGTATATACTAAAAATAATAAATATATTTGTTTAGAGATTAGTGGTAAAAGTGTGTGACATCAATATGATTTTCGACATCAAGTTTAGGTGATTACCTATTATACTTGTGATCTAGTATAGGTTATGGACTTAGAAAAACATTTTGTGTGTGAAGAATTGGTATCATAATGATTATATATTATTTTTTATAAAATAAAATTCATGTATTATTGGAAAATTATTGGTTATATTTTTACTCTAGTCCTACATTTACAATTTTCATCCAAACATTTTTTCTAAATTTTATCCTTTTATCATTATAAGTGAATTTGAACCCCACCACATATTTTCTACCCCTATTGATAGAGGTTATATAGTTAATGATCCTCCCTAAATTATTGTTCCTATGCATGATGAAAATAATATGAAAGTTTTAATTGAGGGTGTTGCAACTTTAGTAGCTCATTATGGTAAACTATTTGAGGGCCTCACCAGGGAAAAACACCAGTCAAACCCCTTATTTTGTTTTCTTACCATGGGAGATATCCATGATTATTTTGAAAGGAAGCTTTGGGATTAGTATTAAAAAATATTGATAATAATCCACAATTTGATGGGAAATCATTTTAGAATATGATAAACATTCAAATCCATGTTCTTATTTTATGATTGCAGGCCAGCTTAAATTAAACCTTTCAGATACATTTATTAAACCTGCATCTCATGTGAGTACTTAAATATTCCTATTATTACTATAATTGTTAAAGGATTATAAAGGTTATATTCTCATTCCCCAATTGACTATGCATTTCATTTCAACTCTTCACTAATTTTCTTCCTTTGGGGGTTAGGATGACTTTCTATAAACTAAAAAACATTTTGGTGATGACACTATAAAGAAAAAAATATTTCAGCTATTTCTCAAGGACATGTCTCATTAAGACTATAGATAAGAAAATGGTGAGAGAAAAATGGGTCAAGGATCCTTATACCTACAAATCTAAAGATGTATTACCGACTACTAGAATGCAGTTCACCCTTGGAAATAAAGTGGTGTGTGTATTAGGGTTGATTTTCATCATTTTAAGCAAGGGTTGTGACTTTTTTGGTTTTTAGTACTATATTAAAGTTGTTGTTACCTTGTTTCAAAGCATTACAGGTTGAAAGGGGTAAATATTTATCAAAAAAGAAACCATACCCAAAATGAGAGGAGTTTCAATGGTATCCTTCTCCTATTTTATGCAAGAAATTTGATATTAGTGACCCTTATCTAGGGAAGGTACTTTCTTGATACTAGCCTAATCATTTTCATTTTTTGTCTTAATTTCTTTTTATTATTTTGTAAAAATGGTTTTGATACTTTAGGACAATGATCCATAATTCATTTTTGATGTGTAAGAATCGAACAAACATCAATATAACACATGATGTGGTCGATATGACTCAAAGTGTATGTTTTAAATATAAAAGTTTTGTTTTAATCTAAAACATGTGTCATATATCCAAAACCTATCAAAAAACTATTATTTCTTTTAATATTTAGTAAAATGATATTATAAGATCCTAATTTCTCTATAGACGTACAGACCCTTTAATTTTTAGTCTAAACCATCATTTTTTACTCTATTGTATATGCCCAATGAGGTTATGGAGGTTTCAGGGAAGTCTATGTCTTATTATAAGCATGTATCTCTGATTTTTAGAGAGAACAGATGAGGTGCATGATTTTTTCATGGTTATTTAAAACCATGCACCTCAACCATTCGGGCCCTATAGGTGTCACACAGTTAGTTAAACTATGCGAGTGGAGTCACACAATCATGAAAAATGGTGCAGACTTATAGTAGAGAGGTTGCACATTCTATGTATGATTTTCCAAAACAATGTACCTAGCCACATGTATAGTTCCACTTAGTTATTGATCATTCATGGTTGGGGCGCAGTTTGGATAACCATGCAGCCAAACCGTGGGACTCATTAAAAACCATATAAAATGATTATTTTTCTCCTCTTCTCTTTAAAACTAAAATCCTATTATTCCTTTTTTTATATAATCCCACACGTTTTAGCCCCCTACTACTCCTCTTCAAGTCATTGAGCCTCTTAATCCTTCTAGATTCGAAATCAAAGATCATCTATCACATTGGAATGTCATCAGTAAGATCTCAAATCCTCTTACTTCATTTATCTCACTGTATGAAATGTTATTTTCATGTGAGATAATGTTACCTAATATTATATGGACACTGTATTGTTTTCCTTGACCTTTATTAAATAAATATTAGTATTCTCATAGAAATCCATCTTAGGCTGAAGTAGGTATGGTCGGTTAGGGGTCTTGTGAGGGACCAAAACTGATATGGGTTGTATTTATTTATTATTTCACTTTTTATATACCAGCATACCATTACCATTTATATACATAGGATATATTATTTATAGATTGCATTTGTGGTGGCCAACTGGGTTTTACTTACACCCTGTTTGGGCCACCATTTAGTACTCAAGTAGAATTCATGGATACAATTAGGGGCAAGGGTAATTGTCCAGCTATGGATGCATAATTGTCTATACTATGATAGAGTATGGGAGCATAGGGTCGAGCCTATTCTCATTATTCTAATTGGGATATATTTGATCTTTTTTTCATTTTTGTATACCATGTTTTATATTATAGATACTATGTACCCTTGTATAACCCATTTTATAGTATGACATGAGAATCATCTTTTGTATATGATTCTAGACATGTTCCTGCTGATGGTTATTTATTCATCTAGATGTTTATTATATTCTGCTGCCTTATTTCATTATTATACTTATGTTGATTTATCTATTTTTTACCACTTCATTACACACTCTGATCATGATAGTATAGTCTCTCCACTACATCACCTTATACCCTCAATGTTATTTAGAAGCCTTTGGCGTACAGGGAGGCATGATTGAGGCCATGTTTCCCACCAGTTCAGCAAATGTTATTGAGTGAGACAAGTTGGGACATCACAAAGTAGTATCAAAGGATTTATTTTATTTTCCATATTATTTTCTGATGATAGAAAGGAGATTAGGATGTGTCATAATTTGGTAATGATCTTGTTCCTAGGATTATCTAACCCACGTATAGAGAAAATACAAATTACCTGGGATGGGACATGTTGTTCAGGATTATTCTTATTAATATTTTTATTGATTTCACCATTGGGTGACACACATGATGTGTGACGTTTATTGTTATTACTATGAATTTTTACCCTTGTATGGGTTTGGTAAGAAAGTATTTGTCATGCATCATTATAGTCACCTAAGGATTTATATACAATTCCATGTTTACTTTATTTCATGTATTGTTTGTAGAATTTTGTAGTTCCTTGATTGCTATATTGTGAAAATGGATTAACATTTCTTAGAGGAAATAATAAATAATTGGATATTAAAGTTTCAACATCAACCTAAATGGTGTTTTCCCATATAGATTTATCATATAACCTTGATTAACTAATTATCATATGTTTGAGCTATGTGACCATGGTTACATGAGCTGAAAAGTTAGTTATATGTGATTACAAGGATGTCAATTGTAATTTTTAAAGAAATTACTTCTATAAATTAGGAATGGTGGTCTATATAATTGATCTATCATCATGGAATTTTCACATTATGATATCGAATGTAAAATTTTGGTTGTAGTTACATTATGTGCTAATTTTAACTCATAAATCATAGTACTTTATTACTTGGGAATGGTAACTTATCTAACTGGGACATTATATACACAAATGAGTAAGAATTACAGATTCTTTAAAATTTTAATTGAAAGGTCATTGTTAAATGGGGATTCTAATTATAAATTAAAGGGTGTTTTCCTCTATAACTTACAATTTACCCTCCATATAAAGAAACCTCTACTATTAAAACTTGATACCTTATTGATACAGTGACCTTAGACTTGGGTATTTGGGATAGTATTCCTTGGGTAGTGAGACCTTATGTTTATCTTGCTATTATAGGTAAAAAAATCATGTAATTAGGACTTGATTCTATTCTCATTTTACTTATTATGATAATTCCTTTTCTATTATCAAACCTTGTTCTGAGGAATGTGTTTGGCATTTGTAGAAATATTCCACCACGACAGCCTTAGGTCATGTTCTAGGTGGGTGGTGATGACCATGCTCTAAAGGTGGTGGTCCCTAAGCCACCATCATTAACTACAGTAGTTCCACCTATGACACATCCCTCTATGCCTGAACTGGGAATTGATTCTCTATATTTGATACAGTTTATCAGGGAGGTCTATAGCCTCCACCTACTATGACTGATCTTTCTTGTGAGTTGTAATAGTAACATACACCTACTTTTTTAGGGGAATGGTGTCCCTAGGATACTGATTCGTGGATAGAGTCAATTCTAGATATCTTTTATCATCTGTAGATGCCTCCAAATATGAGGGTAAAACTCACTTCTTATAAGAATTTTGGTTCTACCAAGCATTGGAGGGGTGTTCTGAACCAGACAGGCCAGCACTAGGGCATGGTTTGGAGGGATTTATATTCCATATTTTATGAATAATTATTTCCTAAGACACTAAGAGATGATTGATCTAGGGAGTTCATTCACCTGGAGCAGGGTATTATGTCTATTATGGAATATTCATCTCACTTTACTAATCTTCAGTGTGTTTCATCGATCCTTATTGATGATGATTTGTTGAGAGCGAGAAATTTTGAGGATGGGATTAGGTACATGATATTCTCATAGGTAAATGTGTTCTGACTAGATAGTATTTCAAATATTTTGAAATAAGACCTTATCTCAAAGCACAACTTAAGGGAATCTGAAGATATAGGGCATAGTAGGTCATCACCAAGATAGGGTAGTTGTTCTTCCAGTGAAAGGAAGCATCACTTTGAGGGTTCTATTTAGAGAAGTGTTGGCTAGAGTACTAGAACTTGTATTTCTATTATATGTCATTAGTGTATAAGGAAGGGGCACATGAATCCTTAGCATGATAGAGAACCGGTTGAGTATCAATCCTAAAGATGAACGGGTCATCTTTAGATATTTTTTCATACCTTCCCATATGTTCTCAATAGAAGAGGATCCATACCAATTCCTCCTTCTGAAATAGGATCTATAGCTCTGTTCTAGGTAGAAAGCTGAAGTACTACCAGCCGATCAGGTTGAGGAGGTGGACGAGGTTGAAGCGGCCATACCTATGATATGTGGCACCAGTAGATCGGAACTACTCACGGTAGTTGGGATGTAGCTTGGGTTGTGGATTAGGCCAGTTACATGTTATATAACCAATACCCTAGGAGTAGAGTTTTAGGAATTCTACAGTATGAGGTACAATCTTAGTAGCCACTAATTTAGTGTCTTCATTATTTGATACAAGTGATTCACACTCTTTTTTATCTATGGAAACCATGAAAATTATTGAACTTGATATTTAGTAATTCTATGGGGTAATAACCGTTAATACTCTACTAGGATTACTGTTAGAAAGTGTAATTTAATGCAAGGAGTTACTCCTCTTGATATTGGTGTCTATTTTTTCTTATAAAACCTTTTCATCCTCAAGATGATGGTTTTTTACATCATTATTTGGATGGGTTGGTTGGTTCCATACTATGATTATGTTGATTTCTATCACTAGAGGATGTATTTCACATCACTAGATAACATTAATTATATTTACTAGGGTGAATGGGATGTCTAGGAGAGTCTAACTGGGCCTAAACATTGTGGGTCAGGTAGAGTGATATTCCATATTTTCACTCTTTCTATATGATTAGGGAACACATCAGGTAGATTTCCCTCTTGTAGTATATCATTTTAAGGAAGACTTATCAGATGACTTTTTTAGACTACCTCCTAAGAGAGAGGAAGAATTCACGATTGATCTCATTCTAGGAGTAGCTCTGGTATTTATTCCTCTATACAGGATAGAACTTACTGATATTTAGGAGATCAATAGGTAGCTAGAGGATTTGGAATCCAAGGGGTTTATCCAAACTAGTACTTCACCTTGGGTATCACCAGTGCTTTCTTCCAAGAAAGAAGATAGAACCCTCAGGCTTTTCATAGATTACCAACAGTTGAATTATCTTACAATTAAGAATCGGCAGTTGTTTCCTTGTATAGATGATCTCTTTAACCAGCTCTAATGAGGTAGAGTATTCTCAAATATCAATATGAGATTAGGATATCATCAGGTATGATTCATACCTTCATACATACCATGTATGACTTTTCAATGTCGGTAAGGTTTATATGAGTATCTGGTGATGTCATTCAATTTGTAAAACATGCTCTCTATTTTTATTCCCTTGATGAATTGGGTCTTCCACCCATACTTGGATTTATTCATATTGGTTTTCATGGATGAAATATTGGTGTATTCTCACACTTGACACAACCATTCCAAACCTCTTAATATCATACTTAATGCACTGAGAGAGAACTAATTATACTCTATGCTCACCAAATGTCACTTCTAGATGGACAAGGTACCATTCCTGGGTCACATTATATTAGAATTTTGAGTATCTATTAACCTAGAGAAGGTGAGATTTATAGTTTCCTGAGATCATACCTAGAACATCTTTGATATATGGAGTTTCTTAGGGATAGATGGTTATTATAGGTTCTTCATTCAGAATTTATCATGTCTTTAAGTGCATCTTAAATGATTTAATAAGAATGTTGTAAAGTTTATCTGGTATGAAGTTTTTGGGAGAGATTTTTAGGAGTTAAAGGGAATATTGGCATCAGCATCGATCTTGATTTCACTTGAGTCAAAAAGGTACTATAAAGTGTTTTGTGTTTCATCAAGAATTGAGCTGGGTGTAATTATAATGTAAGAGGATCAAGTTTTTTTTGTGGGTATCATCATTTAAGACCTCATAAGCATAATTACCTGATTCATGACCTAAATTTATCATTTTGTGTTCATGCCTTTCATTTTTTTATGCATTATCTACTAAGAGAATGGTTTGTGGTGTTTACATACCACAAAATCCATAAATACATCATCATGCAACATAGATTAAATCTCACATAGTGAAGGTGGGTTGAATACCTTTAGACCTTTGACTTTGAACTTACCTATATGCTTGGGAAGGGATATGTAGTTACTAATGCTCTGAGATGGAAGACTCAGACACAAGCTATTCAAGAATCCAATGATGAATGGAGGTCGGTGACTCTTATTTTTTAGATGAATATGTAGGTTCAGAAGAGTCACGAGTGACCTTTTATTATAGAATTGGTGGTAACCTCATCACTTTTGTATTGAGTGAAGAGGAGACAGTTCTATGATCCTAGAGACTTGGTCCTAATGGAGAGTGTTTTAAGAAAGGACCCACTATCGGGTTGGTCTATCAATGGAGATGATATCCTGCTTATTCATGGGTGTGTATGGGTTCCAACTGGAAGGTGGGTGGAATTGATGTGATAAAATCATTCTTCATAGTGTTAATTACATCCAAGGATCTCCAAGGTGTATCGTGACTTATGTCGCTAGTATTAGTGGCATGGGATGAAACGTCGGATCATGGTTTTTGTCACTAGGTGTTCCGCTAATCGGCAGGTAGAGGTGGAGTGCTAGTATAAGGCCCCAGCCTTAAACATTACTTAATTTTGAGTTAAGTCAAGAATTCACATTGAGGATCTTTTCAGGTTTTTATTTTTAGAGAATTAGGCCATAACTATTACATTACATCTCAAATATTAAAAAGTATACACTTCTACTTAGTATCCATTTTTTTCATAAAATAAAAACTCATAAAAGAAAACAAAAATTATTTTATTGATATAAATCTTCTTGAATTCTTACTTTCTCTTACCCTACATTATATCCTATGAAAAACTTTTCAAAAACTTGGGATGAGCATAAAAAGCTCAGTAAGGGTTATAAAATAAAGAAAGAAAATATTAGTCCATTAATACAAACATAACATAAGATCTTAAACATACCTCATGAAATCATAATATTTATGAATAACACATAGAAATCATAAATCATAAAGGTAACTTGTGGCATCCATAACATACTTACATCGTAGCCTTCACATCTACATATGGAGTCACGTTTGGAATACCTATCATAGTATATTCCCTAAATATCTTAGAAGAAACATTAACATTTACCTCCATCACGTTACCCAATGCATTGGAGAGCTATCTCAATCTCACCCGCCCAAGGTTTATCACGGAACCACCCATATACGTAAAAAATTCCCAATAACCATAACATATTCATAACACATAAAACAAGCATAAAGGAAAGATAAAATTTCCACATTGCAATCACAATATATCATTTCAAGATATTTACATAATCAATGCTTTATCAAACCATTTTCAAAACCATTTAACACATTTAATAAAGAGATTTTTAAATCAAAGTGTCCCATACCACTTTGAATATTATGAAAGAAATTTTAATTTCAAAACATTCATTTCCATATAAATAAATCATTAAAACCATTTTTAAAACATGGACATTAATGAGAAATATTGATAAGAATAAATATTTAAAACATTTAGAATGATATTTTAGTTAAAGAGTTCCTAACCAAATGAGTGACGCTTGAATACAAATAATTGAGGAATAACATTAATCAAAGATTACAATATCATTAGAATAAGGAGAATCATGATATAATATGTCAAAGGCCAGTATATACACCATATAAAAGTGAATTGGTGTATAACAACAATTAAGTCTCAATGGAATGTAAATAGATACAAAGTCTCATGCAAAGATCATGTCCTTAGATTAAGGACAAATCAATGACATAATTATGTGTGAAAAAATAATAATACACCAAATAAGTGGATATTAAGTGTAAAAAAATCATAGTTAATTCACAAATATTCATATAATTACATAATCAAGAAGTATATGTTTAATCCAAATAATTGAAATTGGGTTAAGAAGTTCTCTTATAGAAATTTGACAGCCTAACGGCGTTGCTTTAAAATTTAGATTATGAATTTATGAGAGAGAAAAGGGTCTCTCATCACATGTACATGAAATTTACAGAAATAAGGATATAGAATAACATATCCCAGCATAATAAAAAGTAAATTAAGAGACATGAAATAAAATAAGGCTTTGACTAAAAGAGTACGGTGAAAAGTTCCTTATCAATTTGGTATCTTACGAAACATACACCCCATGAAGGAAGGATCATAAAATGAAGATGTAAATACCCATAAATTAATGTATATTTCACAAATAATACAATCATGGGAAGTAAATACACCACACAAAAGTAAATATTGGCAAATATAGCATGAATCTCACAGGAATAAAAGTGAGTTGAAAACCCCTTACCTCATGTCCGACTTGACTCACTCGTTCCTTAATATCCTGAATAATAGAGTAAAGTTAATTTATAATTGCTTCAGAACATTTTTCAAGTTTATTATTCCTTTTATATCACTTATTACCATGTTATAAAAATTACATAATCATTTAAGTTAATAACGGTCATTTTTTCGATATTTGTTACTTGAGTCAAAATGAACTTGTTAAAATTACAAATTGTCCATGTGGTCAAAAGTCCATTATCTCCATAATGATATTAATGATCTAGATATCATATATATAATATATATATAGTATATAAATATTTATTTATAATAGTACATAACATTTGGAGATAATAAATGAAATGCACCGTTCATGGAAATGGTAAGTCGTACGTACGCATGAACGCTACTTCTATTTATATTTCATATTTAATGGAATGAAAACATAATGATAAATATGTATATTATAATTACAGTGTAATATCATATATAATTTCATTAAATACATCCTTTATATATTCCACGTATGGCATGAATGATTCATATCACTTTGAGGGGGAGGTATTCCGCACATCCTCAAATGAAATTATCGTATTTACCCATTATGGAAAACATAAAGGTATGATATAAATGAAAAATATAGAAGCATATAGACAATATAAATATAATATATATCACATATAAATATAGTTCTATAAAAATTTCCACCATGAGAGGTGGTAGGAGATAATTGAGCAATCATCATTTTGTGGGACAGTAGTTCGCCGTCCACAGAAATAGTATGTTCGTATCCATTAGATTGAGGTGTGTGGATGTGTAGTTAGAATACTTATAATAAAAACAACCTAGTATATTTAGGATACTGGTGTTTTTATGTAAACAAATAATAATAAGGTCAGAGGGGGTGAAGAAGTAAAATAAAATAAGAGAACTTGAGGGAAGACGTTACCTTTAAATCGTGTAACTCCCTTTGGTTTGAACCAAAAGGCTTTCTTGAAGTGACTTCTACCAAAGGTAAGGATTTTAGGTTTAATATAGGAATGTTGGGAGATTATTGGAGTATATATTGGATTATCCAATGGTCTTTATAGGTGTGAGAAATGGGTTAGAGGTAGTGGCTTTTTATAAGAGGGAGGAGGGGCTCTTTAGGAAAGTTTGAAAGTATTATTTTATTGTAAAATGATTTTCGATTTCAAAAAATCCAAAACTTATTTAATTAGAATATAAGGTACATATAAGTATAAATAAAATCATCCAATAATAATTGGATAGGTTTTGGAAATTTTTTAATCCTTATATTTTTTTATTTAACCCTTTGTTAACTTATTTAACTTTTACCATATCCTCTTATATATTCATAATATATGGTTAATATATTTACTATAAATTACAAGAAACCCAAAATGGGTCATTTATGACATTTTTAACATTATTTAAGTAATTTTCCCGAATATTATATTTTAAGGAATATTTTATCATTTAATAAAATATTAATTGTTTTAAAAACTCATTTATGTCAATTTCTAAATTATCCATATCAAGATTTTTAAAATATCTATAACAACTTTATTATTTCAAAACCATTTCATTAATTCAAATATAAAAAGTCATTATTATCCCTAAAAAAAATTTATGGCATAAAAAGTTTCAAAATAAATTTATTTTAATATTTATAATATCATTTATTTGAATTCTTTATTAATGAAGCAATTACTGCATCACCATTGTTTCATAATTTAGTTTATTTATTTAATGTTTAAAATTAATAAATAAAATAAAATGATGTAGAAAATATTTTTATCTTTCATATGAATATTTATAGTCGAATATATCACTTATATAACCCCATATAAAATTGTTTTACTAAAAGATATATGTTTATGTTATTTTCGTCATTACTTTAAATTAATTAATATAAAGTTTCATTATCACTCCCAAGTGGCTCCATGGGGTCCCAAACTTGACCCAAGGATGACCTAGGTCGGAAATATCTCATTAAATATAGTTATTACAAGTTTAAGGATAATTTAATATTATTGTAACATTATTTTTTACCCTTATTTACCATATTTACCCTTTAACCATGGTAAATAAAATATTTACTGAAGAAAATATTCATAATGTATAAAAATATAAGTTACATATTTACATAATTTGGACCGCCTGATTCAAAATATGGAATCCATTTTTTCATATTCAAAACAGAGAAGTTGTAGAAATCAATTTAAAATTAATTCCCGTTGCCAAAACAAAAAAGTGTGTTTTTAAGAAATAATAACTATCAAAAGACTGACACTTGTTTATGTCCAATTTCAAAGTGAAATTACTTCAAATGACCAGAATAGGATTAAATGGTAAAAATATAATCCAATTAAAGTTTAAAACCAATTAAAAGGTTAATGTAAACATATAAATAAAATATATTAAAAGGTAGTTTTGAATTAAAATGCAGTTTCTTCACTATTCATTAAAAAATGAACTTTATCAGAAAAATACAAAAAATTTACCCAAAGTAAATTTCAATGCCCCGATTCTAAAAAAGAATTTTATTTTGTCAAATAGAAGATACAAAAGTGATAGAAACTAGATTTAAAAAGGGTTCTCCATTAAAAGGCGTTGAATCGACCTTTTAAAGAATATAAGAGTATTTATGCTTAAAATTGGATTCTTTCACATTTTAAGCCTCTAACTTTTATTAGATAAATTTAAAAACATTTAAAAAACATATATAATCACATTTTAGTTAGTTCTATTCATTTCTATTAATACAACAGCTAGGTGTTATCTACCATTTAAAATAATAATATATTATTATTTTTCAGTATGACTCAGCCTTATGTGCAACATGAGATTTTCAAGGAAACTCATTGTTGCGTGTCAGGTACACCATCGAACATAGCATAAATTAAAATTAATATTTAATTCAAAAATATTAATAATTATGAAAAATTCATATTCTTTATTTACCTAGGATATTGCATCCTTCCCCCCTTTTAAAAATTACGTCCTCACAATTTTAAAATTGGGCTCAGAAACTTCATTAAAAGTCCCACATCAGAAAAAGAGTCAATAAAAATATAACTTTAAAAGAAATAAAGAGAAGTATAAATGTCACTCGTGATAACCCATACTAGGATTTCATGAAAACATGGATATGGAGTAGAAAGTAAGAGTCAATTTCTGATGAAGAGTGATAGAAAACATGATGAGGATAAAGTTAACTGCCAGAAAACCACAAACTTGTGATAGGTTAAACGATATTTGGTTTCCTAGTAGAAAAAGTAAACAGACAACGTTTTTGTTTAAAGTTTTATTTAGTAAAGTTGGAGAATTTATTTATGAGATTGAATAAGGACATAAGGAAATATACTAACTTTTCAAGTAGAGTTTCATCCTTTAATAAGTTTCTACCAAAAACGCATATTTTATCCAAACGATGAGTATTCAGGATGACTTGGTCACACCTAAAGTGCTAGAATCAATTTATAGAGAATCACATAATCCAAAAAATATGAACTATATATTTCCCTTGTCTTTAGACATTAACTAAAACCAAAATGGTTAGAACAAGATCAGATAATCCCCAAAAAGGATAATACTTTATAAAAATAAATACTACTCTTAATCCCTAAAATTTGACAAACAATACCAAAAGTTCAGCAAAGAACATTTAATAAACAACTATCCTTAAAATTCTTCAAATTAAACCAAACTAAGATTGAAACCCAAAACTCATAAGGATTTAATCACATAATCTTCCACAGTAAATCTTAACATTTATCTTCAAATAACATCGACTACTCTTAAAGTCTCATACCGAAGAGTAATTAACCTAATCACATATTCTCTATGAAAGGTTAATCATTTCCATATAAATAACCCAAATTTCTATATTTCCATAATAAAAACATAGATTCTTCCAAAATAAAATTTCAACCATTACTCCACAAATGATATCCCATAATATTCTATTTTCCTTAAGCATATAGTGTTCCCAAAAGAGAGAACATCCTCCAAAATAACATTTATCACTTAATCACTGAATCATTTTCCTATACTAAGGATATCCATTTGATAAAACATAAGTTCCAAAAATCAACTTATTCTTGATCCATAAAATCATCTAACTAAAAAAGAGTTAGTCATACTAACCAGGGACTTCATGTAGTCCAATGGTAAGTGATAAATCTCAATCGCTCTTTGGTTGTGGGTTCGATTCTTGCAGTTTTGTCCGACGGGATGGGTTGTCACACGGTCTGCATGTTTTCCTTTTTCAAAAACTATATAATTTTATAACATTCCCAAAAATGAGATAAATTCCTCAAAAATAACGATAACATATTTTAACTACAAATGTTATCTCATACCTCTCATTTTCATCCCAAAAAGTAATAACCTATAATTACCTCAAATTCAAGGATCATATAAACCCAAATGGTTCTTTATAACTATATACACAAAAGAAAATATAATTCTTCCTTGAATAACATTTTCACATATCAAACTTCAGGTTTACATATACTATGAAAAATTATTCCAAAGTAATCCCATCATCAAATTAGTCTTAATACTTTTAAGAATTTCATCGTCCTAAAATCTAGCATAAAACTTGAATCCCTTATATGTAGACTTCTTACACATTCAATGTTATTAATGATACATTAACTATTCTTTCCCAACTTATTCTATAATACTTCTTTCTTAAAAACAAAATCATGAATCATATACTAAGATTAAATAATGTCAAAACATCAGCTAAGAAATAATCCATACCTTTCATTGGTCATTGTCACTTTCCTCATCCTCAATTAGAATGGCATTAGGTATTGGTAAAAATATATTTGTACGATCCTGCTGATCCCATTTCCAAACCATCTTCGTAGGACATCTATTTTTATAATGACCCTGCACACCACATTTAAAACATTCAATTGATCCCTCAGAAAGAACTTCTTTCCCTTTCCTGGAGTCAACTGGATGCTTCCTTTTTCGATGGAAGGTTCTTGCTTTATGACCTTCATTACCACATATATATCATCTTCCCATCCCTTTGAATCATTTTCCTAGGTGTTTCTTTCCACATCCTTGACACATAGATTTTTGAATATGCTTACCTTTATGATTATTACCTGAACTTCCCTAGGGACTTGATTCTCGCATATACGATGCCTTATAAAAATCACAATGGTTCAGGTGGTCAATAATGACTTCAGATAGTTGGTTGAGAATAACCACAAGATTTCTTATTGAATCTTCCATTTCATTTTGTTTCTTATTCAGAATACCGTCACAATTTTATTAACATCCATAGTTACTTTGGTTCCTATTAGATCCATCCATTTACTAAAACCAAAAAAGGTCAGTGTGAGTATATGAGTAAAATTATCATATAATATCGTATGAGGAGGGTAAACACTAAGATATACTTATTCATGTTATCCTAAATCCATTCAATTTATCTAAAATAACTATGAATCTTTATAATATGATAAAAATTATGGATATGTCACTTATGCTTAAATAACACCATAATATCTAAAGTTATCTAAACTGACTTTCGATGCCAACTATAAGGCCCCAGCCTTAAACATTACTTAATATTGAGTTAAGTCAAGAATTCACATTGAGGATCTTTTCAGGTTTATAGTTTTAGATAATTAGGTCATAACTATTACATTACATCTCAAATATTACAAAGTAGAAACTTCTACTCAGTATCCATTTTTTCATAAAATAAAAACTCTTAAAAGAAAACAAAAAATCTTTTATTGATATAAATCTTCTTGAATTCTTCCTTTCTCTTACCCTGACATATATCCTGTGAACAAACATTTCAAAAACCTGGGATGAGCATAAAAATCTCAATATGGGTTATAAAATAAAGAAATAAAACATTATTCTATCAATACATACATAACATAATCTCTTTAACATGCCTCGTGAAATCATAATATTTATGAATAACACATAAAAATCATAAATCATAAAGGAAAATTGTGGAATCCATAACATACTTACGTTGTATCATTCACAGCTATGTAGGGAGTTACGTTTGGAATACCCATCATGGTATATTCCCTAAATCTCTTAGGAGAAATATTAACGTTTACCTCTGTCACGTTACCCAATGCATTGGAGAGCTATCTCGGGCTCACCCGCCCTAGGTTTATCATGGAACCACCCGTATACATAATCAATGCCCGATAACCATAACATATTAATAACACATAAAACAAGAATAAAGGAAATATAAAATTTCCACATTGCAATCACAATATATCATTTCAAGATATTAAAATAATCAATGCTTTATCAAACCATTTTCAAACCCATTTAAAACATTTAATAAAGAGATTTTTGAATCAAAGTGTCCCATACCACTTTAAAGATTTTGAAAAAAAATAATTTCAAAACATTCATGTACAAATAAATAAATCCTTAAAACCATTTTTAAAACATGGACATTAATGAGAAATATTTAGAAGAATAAATCTTTAAAACATTTAAAACGATATTTTAGTTAAAGAGTTCCTAATGAAATGAGAGACGCTTGAATAAAAATAATTGAGGAATAACATTAATAAAAGCTTATAATATCATGAGAATAAGGATATTCATGATATAATATGTCAAAGGGAAGTATATACACCATATAAAATTGAATTGGTGTATAACAACAAATAATTCTCGATGGAATGTAAATTGAGACAAAGTCCCGTGCAAAGATCATGTCCTTAATTAAAAACAAATCAATGACATAATTATGTGTGAAAATTAGAATACACCCAATATAAGTGGATATTAATTGTAAAACAGTCATATTTCATTCAAAAATATTCATATCATGACATAATCAGGAAGTATAAGTTTAACCCAAAGAATTGAAATTGGGTTAAGAAGTTCTCTTACAGAAATTTGACAGCCTAACAGCGTCGCTTTAAAATTTAGAAAATGAATTGATGAGAGATAAAATGGTATCTCATCACATGGACATAAAATTTAAAGAAATAAGGATATTGAAGAACATATCCCAACATAAGAAAAAGTAAATTAAAATACATTACATAAAAGAAGTCTTTGACTAAAAAAGTACGGTGAAAGGTTCCTTACTGATTTGGTATCTTACGAAACATACACCCCATGAAGGAAGGATTGTACAATGAAGATGTAAATACCCAAAATTATTGTATATTACACAAAGAATACAATCATGGGTAGTAAATACATCATACAAAAGGAAATAGTGGCAAATATAGCATGAATCTCATAGGAATAAAAAGTGAGATGAAAACCCCTTACCTCATGTCCGACTTGACTCGTTCGTTCTTTAATCTCCTAAATAATAAACTAAAGTTAATTTATAATTGATTCAGAATATTTTTCAAGTTTATTATTTCTTTTATATTACTTATTACCATGTTATAAAAATTACGTAATCATTTATGTTAATAATGGTCTTTTTTCGATATTTGGTACATGAGTCAAAACGAACTTGTTAAAATTACAAATTGTCCATGTGGTCAAAAGTACATTATATCCATAATGATATCCATGATTTAGATATAATATATATCATATATATCCAGTATATAAATATTTATTGGATGATCCAATGGGATTGATAGGTGTGAGTAATGGGTTAGAGGTGGTGGCTTTTTATAAGAGGGAGGAGGGGCTCTTTAGGAAATTTTGAAAGTATTATTTTTTTATAAAATGATTTTCAGTTTTAAAAAATCCAAAACTTATTTAATTCAAATATAAGGTACATATAAGTATAAATAAAATCATCCAATAATAATTGGACAGGTTTTGGATTTTTTTAATCCTTATCTTTTTTTATTTAACCCTTTGTTAACTTATTTAACTTTTACCATATCCTCTTATATATTCATACTATATGGTTAACATATTTACTATAAAATTCCAATTGACCAAAAAAGTATCATTTATGACATTTGTAAAATTATTTTAAGTCATTTGGAAGAATCTTATATTTTGAGGATTATTTTATCATTTATTAAAATATTAATTGTTTTAAAAACTCATTTATGTCAATTTCTAAATTATTCATATTAGGTCTTTTAAAATATATATAACAACATGATTATTTCAAAAAATATTCATTAATTAAAATATAACAAGTCATTATTATCCCTAAAATTCGTGGATGGCATAAAAAGTTTCAAAATAAATTTATTTTAATATTTATAATATCATTTATTTGAATCCTTTATTAATGAAGCAATTATTGCGTCACTATTGTGTCATAATTAAGTTTACTTATTTAATGTCTAAAAATTATAAATAAAATACCATGATGTATGAAATATTTTTAGATTTCAAATGAATATTTATAGTAAAATATATCACTTATATAACCTCATATACAATTGTTTTACTAAAAGATATATGTTTATGTTATTTTTGTCCTTACATTAAATTAATTAATATAAAGTGTCATTATCACTCCCAAGTGGCTCCATGGGGTCCCAAAATCAACCCAAAGATTCCCTTGGTCGGAAATATCTCATAAAATAGGATTAAGACAAGTGTAAAGGTAATTTAATATTATTATAATATTATTTTTTACCCTTATTTACCAGACTTACCCTTTAACCATGGAAAATAAAATATTTACTGAAGTAAATATTCATAATGTATAAAAATAAAAGTTACATATTTACATAATTTGGAACTCCTGATTCAAAATATGGAATCCATTTTTCCAAATTCAAAATAAAAAAGTTGTAGAAATCAATTTAAAATTAATTCCTATTGTCAAAACAAAAAAGTGTGTTTTTAAGAAATAATAACTATCAAAAGATTGACACTTGTTTATGTTCAATTTAAAAGTGAAATTACTTCCAATGAACATAATTGGATTAAATGGTAAAAATATAATCTAATTACACTTTAAAACCAATTAAAAGGTTAATGTAACCATATAAATAAAATAGATTAAAAGGCAGTTTTGAATTAAAATGCAGTTTTGTTCACTATTCATTAAAAATGAACTTTATGAGAAAAATACCAAAATTTTACCCAAAGTAAATTTTGATGTCCTGATTCTAAAGAATAATTTTATTTTTTAAAATAGAACATACAAAAGTGACAAAAACTAGATTTAAAATGGGTTCTCCATCAAAAGGCGGTGAATCGACCTTTTAAAGAATATTAGAGTATTTATTCTTAAAATTGGATTCATTCATATTTTAGGCCTCTAACATTTATTGGATAAATGTAAAAACATTTAACAAACATCTATAATCATATTTTAGTTAGTTCTATTCATTCCTGGTAATACAATAGCTAGGCATTATTTACCATTTAAAATAATATTATATTATTATTGTTCAGTATGACACAGCCTTATGTGCAACATGAGATTTTTGAAGAAACCCATTGTTGTGTCTCAGGTACACCATCGAACATAGCATCCCATTTAAAGTAAAATTAATATTTAATTCAAAAAATATTAACAAATATGAAAATTTCATATTCTTTATTTACCTAGGATGTTACATCCTTCCCTCCTTTTTATAATTTTGTCATTGCAATTTTAAAATTGCACTAAGAAACTTAATTAAAAGTCCTACATTGGAAAAAGAGTCAATAAAAATATCACTTTAAAAGAAATAAAGAGAATTAAAAAGGTCACCTGTGATGACTCATACTAGAATTCCATGAAAACATGGATATGGAGGAGAAAATAAGTGTCAATTTCTGATGGAGAGTGATAGAAAACATGATCAGGAGAAAGTTAACCACCAGAAAACCACAAACTTGTGATAGGTTAAACGGTCTTTGGTTTCCCAGTATGAAAAGTAAACAGACAATGTTTTTGTTTTAAGTTTCATTCAGTAAAGTCGGAGAATTTATTTATGAGATTGAATAAGGACACAAGGAAATATACTTACTTTTCAAGTAGAGTTTCATCCTTTAATAAGTTTCTTCTAAACACGCATATTTTATCCAAACGATGAGTATTCAAGATGACTTGGTCACACCTAAAGTTCTAGAATAAATTTCTAGAGAATCACATAATACAAAAAATATGAACTATATATTTTCTTTGTCTTTATACATTAACCAAAACCAAAATGGTTAGAACAAGATCAGATAATCCTCAAAAAAGGATAATACTTTATAAAAATAAATACTACTCTTAATCCCCAAAATTCAACAAACAATATCCAAAATTCACCAAAGACCATTCAATAAAAAAACTGTCCTTAAAATTCTTCAAAGTAACCCAAAAAAGGATTGAAACCCAAAACTCATAAGGATTTAATCATATAGTTTTCCATGGTAAATTTTAACATTTATCGCCAAATAACATCGACTACTCTTAAAGTCTCATACTGAAGTGTAATTAACCTAATCACATATTCTCTATGAAAGGTTAATCATTTACATAAATAACCCAAATTTTTATATGTTCATAATAAAAACATATATTCTTCCAAAATAAAATTTCAACCATTACTCCACAAATGAGATCCCATAATATTCTATTTTTTTTAAGCATATAGTGTTCCCAAAAGAGAGAACGTCTTCCAAAATAACCTTTATCACTTAATCACAAAATCATTTTCCTATACTAAGGATATCCATTTGATAAAACATAAGTTCCCAAAATCAACTTATTCTTGATCCATAAAACCATCTAAATAAAAAATAGTTAGTCATACTAACCAGGAACTTAACGTAGTCTAGTGGTAGGTGATAAATCCCAATCGCACTTTGGTTGTGGGTTTGATTCCCGCAGCTTTGTCGGATGTGATGGGTGGTCACATGGTCTGTGTGTTGTCCTTTTTCAAAAACTATATAATTTTATAACATTCCCAAAAATGAGATAAATTCCTAAAAAATAACCATAACATATTTCAACCACAAATGTCATCTCATACCTCGCATTTTCATCCCAAATATTAATAACCTATAATTACCTCAAATTCAAAGATCATATAAACCCAAATGGTTCTTTATAACTATATCCATAAAAGAAAAGATAATTCATCCTTTAATAACATTTTTACATATCAAACTTCAGGTTTACACATACTAGGAAATATTATTCCAAAGTATTCCCATCATCAAAAGAGTATTAATACTTTTAATCATTTCATCATCCTAAAATCTAGCATAACACTTGAATTCCTAATATGTAGACTTCTTACTCATTAAATGTTATTCATGGTCCATTAACTATTCTTTCCCAACTTATTATGTAATACTTCTCTCCTATAAACAAAATCATGAATCATATCCTAAGATTAAATAATGTCAAAACATCAGCTAAGAAATAATCCATACCTTTCATTGGTCATTGTCAATTTCTTCATCCTCAATTGGAATGGCATTAGGTATTGGTAAACTTATATTTGTACAGTCCAGCAGATCTCATTCTCGAACCTTCTTCGTAGGACATCTATTTGTATAATGACCATGCACACCACATCTAAAACATTCAATTGATCCCTCTAAAATAACTTCCTTCCATTTCCTAGAGTCAACTAGATGCTTCCTTTTTTGATGGTAGGTTCTTGATTTATGACCTTCATTACCACATCTATAGCATCTTCCCGTCCCTTTGAAGCATTTTCCTTGGTGTTTCTTTCCACATCCTTGACACATAGGTTTTTGAATATACTTAACTTTATGATTATTACCTGAACTTCCATAGGGATTTGTTTCTCTTATATATATATGCCTTATAAAATTAACCATGGTTCAGGTGTTCAATCATGACTCCAAATAGTTGGTTGAGAATAACCACAAGAGTTCTCATTGAACCTCCCATTTCATTCGGTTGCTTATTCAGAAGACCATCACAGTTTTCTTCACATCCATTGTTACTTTGGTGCCTGCTAGATCCATCCATTTACTAAAACTAAAAAGGGAAATGTGATTATATCAGTAAAATCATCATATAATATCTTATGAGAAGGGTAAAAACTAATATATACTTATTCATGTTATCTTAAACCCATTCAATTTATCTAAAATAACTATGACTCTTTATAATACGGTAACCATTGTGGTTATGTCACTTATGCTTAAATAACATCCTAACATATAAAGTTATCTAAACCGGCCTTTGATGCCAACTATAATGCCCCACGTTAAACATTACTTAATCTTGAGTTAAGTCAAGAATTCACATTGAGGATCTTTTTAGGTTTTTATTTTTAGAGAATTAGGCCATAACTATTACATTACATCTCAAATATTAAAAAGTAGACACTTCTACTCAGTATCCATTTATTTCATAAAATAAAAACTCTTAAAATAAAACAAAAGTTCTTTTCTTGATATAAATCTTCTTGAATTCTTTGTTTCTCTTTCCCTGCCTTATATCCTGTGAAAAACATTTCAAAAACTTGGGATGAGCATAAAAAGCTCAGTAAGGGTTAGAAAATAAAGAAAGAAAACATTAGTCCATCAATACATACATAACATAAGCTCTTTAACATACCTCATGAAATCATAAGATTTATGAACAACACATAGAAATCATAAATCATAACGGCAACATGTGGCATCCATAACATATTTACATTGTAGTTTTCACAGCTACGTAGGGAGTTATGTTTGGAATACCCATCACAGTATATTACCTAAATATATTTGGAGAAACATTAACATTTACCTTCATCATGTTACCCAATTCATAAAAGAGCTATCTCGGGCTCACCTGCCCTAGGTTTATCATGAAACCACCTGTATACGTAAACAATGCCCAATAACCATAACATATTCATAACACATAAAACAAGAATAAAGGAAATATAACATTTCCACATTTCAATTACAATATATCATTCTAAGATATTTACATAATCAATGCTTTATTAAACCATTTTCAAAACCATTTAAAACATTTAATAAAGAGATTTTTGAATCAAAGTGTCTCATACCACTTTGAAGCTTTTGAAAGAAATTTTAATTTCAAAACATTCATGTCAACATAAATAAATCCTTAAAAACATTTTTAAAACATGGAAATTAATGAGAAATATTTAAAAGAATAAATCTTTAAAATATTTAAAATGGTATTTTAGTTAAAGAGTTCCTAATGAAATGAGAGACACTTGAATAAAAATAATTGATTAATAACATTAATAAAAGCTTATAATATCATGAGAATAAGTAGATTCATGATATAATATGTCAAAGGGAATTATATACACCATATAAAAGTGAATTGGTGTATAACAAAAAAATAAGTCTCAATGAAATGTAAATTGAGACAAAGTTCCTTATAAAGATCATGTCCTTAGATTAAAGACAAATCAATGAAATAATTATGTGTGAAAAATAAGAATGCACCCAATATAAGTGGATATTAAGTTCAAAACAATCATAGTTCATTCAAAAATATTCATATCACAATATAATAAAGAAGTATAAGTTTAACCCAAAGAATTGAAATTGGGTTAAGAAGTTCTCTTACAAAAATTCGACAACCTAACAGCGTCGCTTTAAAATTCAGAAAATGAATTTATGAGAGAGAAAAGGGTATCTCATCACATGGACATAAAATTTACATAAATAAGTATATTTAAGAACATATCCCAACATAATAAAAAGGAACTTAAAAGACATTACATAAAAGAAGTCTTTGACTAAAAGAGTACGGTGAAAGGTTCCTTACCGATTTGGTATCTTATGAAACATACATCTCATGAAGGAAGGATCATACAAGGAAGATTTAAATACCCAAAATTAATTTATATTACACAAATAATACAATAATGGGCATTAAATACACCACACAAAAGGAAATAGTGGCACATATAGCATGAATCTCATGGGAATAGAAAGTGATATGAAAACCCCTTACCTTATGTCCGACTTGACTCGTTCGTTCTTTAATCTCATGAATAATAAACTAAAGTTAATTTATAATTTCTTTAGAACCTTTTTCAAGTTTATTATTCCATTTATATCACTTATTACCATGTTATAAAAATTACATAATCATTTAAGTTAATAACTGTCATTTTTTCGATATTTGGTACTTGAGTCAAAATGAACATGTTAAAATTACAAATTGTCCATGTTGTCAAAATTCCATTATCTACAGAATGATATTAATGATATATATATCATATATATCATATATATCCCATATATAAATATGTATTTATAATAGTACATAACATTTGGAGATAAGAAATGAAATGCACCATTCATGGAGACGGTAAGTCGTACGTACGCATGAACGCTACTTTCATTTGTATTTCATATTTAATGGAATGAAAACTTAATGATACATAGTTATATTATAATTAAAGTATAATATCATATATATTTTCATTAATTCCATCCTTTATACGTTCCATGTATGGCATGAACGAGTCATATCACTTTGAGGGGGCGGTATTCCGCACTTCCTTAAATGAAATTATCGTATTTACCCATTATAGAAA
The DNA here is from genome assembly GCA_963277665.1 of Viscum album. Taxonomy (NCBI): domain Eukaryota; kingdom Viridiplantae; phylum Streptophyta; class Magnoliopsida; order Santalales; family Viscaceae; genus Viscum; species Viscum album. The sequence goes on along the minus strand of OY728147.1, from coordinate 137,563,144 downwards.
CCATAAAGGTATGCTATAAATGAAAAATACAGAAGAATAGAGACAATATGAATATAATATATATCACATATAAATAAATTTCCATCATAATGGCTACCATGAGAGGCGGTAGGAGATAATTGAACAATCATCGTTTCATGAGGCAGTAGTCCGCCGTCCACAGAAACAGTATGTTCGTATCCATTAGATGGAGGTCTGTGGATGTGTAGTTAGAATCCATATCATAAAAAACCAAGTATATTTAGTATACTGGTGTTGTTATGTAAAAAAAATAAGAGAATAGGGGGTGAAGAAGTAAAATAAAAGAAGATAACTTGAGGGAAGACATTACATTTAAATCGGGTAACTCCCTTTGGTTTGAACCAAAAGACTTTCTTGAAGTGACTTATGCCTAAGGTAAGGCTTCTAGGTTGAATATAGGGATGTTGGTAGTTTATTAGAGAATAGTTTGGACAAGAAAAGGGGCTTTATAGGTGTGAGTAATGGGTTAGAGGTGGTGGCTTTTTATAAGAGGGAGGAGGGGCTCTTTAGGAAAGTTTGAAAGTATTATTTTATTATAAAATGATTTTAGTTTTCAAAATGTTCCAAAACTTATTTAATTCTAAGATAAGGTATATATAAGTTGAAATAAAATCATCCAACAAGAATTTTACAGGTTTTGTATATTTGTTAATCCTTATCTTTTTTTTTATTTAACCCTTTGTTAACTTATTTTACTTTTACTATGTCCTCTTATATATTCATACTATATGGTTAATATATTTACTATAAAATTCCAAGAGACCCAAAATGGATAATTTATAAAAAAAATTAACATTATTTAAGTCATTTTTACAAATATTATATTTTTAGGATTATTTTATCATTTAATAAAATATTAATTGTTTACAAACTCATTTATGTCAATTTCTAAATTATTCATATCAAGACTTTTAAAAAATCTATAACAACTTTATTATTTTGAAAAAAACTTCATTAATTAAAATATAAAAAGTAACTATTATCCCTAAAAATTGTAGATGGCATAAAAAGTTTCAAAATAAATTTATTTTAATATTTATAATATCATTTATTTGAATCCTTTATTAATGAAGTAATTACTGCATCACCATTATGTCATAATTAAGTTTATATATTTAATGTCTAAAAATTATAAATAAAATACCATTATTTAGGAAATATTTTTAGCTTTCAAATTAAAAGTCATTTTTGAATTAAAATGCAGTTTTTTCACTATTCATTAAAAATGAACTTTATCAGAAAAATTCCAAAATTTTACCCAAAGTAAATTTTGATGTCCCGCTTCTAAAAAAGAATTTTATTTTGTCAAATATAACATAAAATAATGACAAAATTATATTTAAAAAGGGTTCTTCATCAAAAGGCGGTGAATCGACCTTGTAAAGAATATTAGAGTATTTATGCTTAAAATTGGATTTATTCGCATTTTAAGCCTCTAAATTTTATTGAATAAATGTAAAAATATTTAACAAACATATATAATCATATTTTAGTTAGTTCTATTCATTCTCGAAAATAGAACGGTTAGGTGTTATCTATAATTTAAAATAATATTATATTATTATTTTTCAGTATGACTCGGCCTTATGTGCAACATGAGATTTTCATAGAAACCCATTGTTGTGTGTCAGGTACACCATCAAACATAGCATCCCCTTTAAAGTAAAATTAACATTTAATTCACAAATATTAATAAATATGAAAATTTCATATTCTTTATTTACCTAGGATGTTACAACTAGTGGTTTGTTGGATTGTTATATCCATTACCAATCCCAAAATAGAAATGGGATGGTGTCGTTATGGATTTTGTGATTGGTTTACTGAGATTTACTTGAGGTAGTGACGCAATTTGGATAGTCATGGATAGGCTAATGAAGGTCACCCACTTCCTTCCAATAATGGGATAACTTCTTAGTGGACAATTTTTGGAGACTATATGTCCATGAGATTATATTCCTACACGGGTTCCCTTGTACCATCATTCCATAAAGGGATAATCATTTTATGTTGTGGTTCTGGAAGGGGTTACATACATTACTAGGTACACAAGTACTTATGAGTATAGTCTATCACCTGTAGACCAATGACCAGTAAGAACGGATGATATAGGTGTTGGAGGACATGTTCTAGGAATGTTTCCTTGATTTTAGTGGTTTTTGGGAAGACATATACCTCTTGTTGAGTTTTCATACAATAACATATTTCAGGAAACTATACAGGTGAATTATTATAAGTCATTATATGAAAGGTCTTGTTGTTCACCTCTGTGCTGGTTAAAGGCAAGGGAGGAAACACTATTAGGACCTAGTATCATTCAGGAGGAATCAAAGTAGGTACAACTAATAATAAAGTGTATGGATACATATCAGTCTAGGAAGAAGTCGTATAATGATCTTCATCACTAGCCTATGGAGTTTCAGGTTAGGGATTGGGTTTTATTATGGGTTTCACCTAGATTGGGGCATCGATGAATTCAAAAACAGGGTAATTTTTTACCGTGTTTTGTTAGGACTTTCAAGATCTTAGAGAGATCGGTCTGGTAGATTATTGAAAAGTACTTCCTCAGAGGTACTGAGCCATACACAACATATTCTATATATCACAAATTTTTCATTATCATTTGGACCTGTCACGTGTTTTTTATCCTAAGGATACTAAATTGGAGGTTGATTCTTCTTTTGAGGAGTGCCCCATTTATATCATAAATTATATCATGAAGGCCCTCTAAGGATAATTTTTCCCTCTATTATGGGTGTTATGGAAGAAAAACTATATGTAAGATGATACTTGGGAGTGAGAGGATGGAATATGTGATCAATGGATGGATTTTTTCTCAGATAATTCTTTACCACCCTGAAAAGGTCAACTATCAGATGATTTTTTTAGGGGAGACTATAAGATCTTGGTTTTTCTATGGAGGTACGGACCCTTAAACTTTCAGTATAAACCTTTATTTTTACACTATTGTATGTCCTTAAGGAAGCCATGGAGGGCTCATGGAAGTTAGGGGATTATTTGGAGCCTATAGCTTCAGTTTTTTTTAGAGAACCACATAGGTGCATGATTTGTGCATGATTAGTGCAAATGACACACCTAAACTGTACGGACCTTGTAAGTGTCACGCAATTAGTTAAACTATGCGAGTGGAGCTATACAGTCATTCGAAATGGTACAGACTTATATAGAGTGGCTACATGGTCTGGGCACGGTTTGTCAAAATTGCGTGCTTAGCCACACAAGTAGTGCCACTTAAGTAGTGAGCATGCATGGTTGACACATGGTTTGGCCAACCATGCAGTCGAACCATACACCTTATTAAAGAACCTATAAATTGACTATTTCCCCCTCTTCTCTTTAAAACTTAAAATATTTATCTTCCTTCCTTTTCACACTGTAACCTACATGTTTCACTATGCCAAATTTATATTTTCGTGGTGGTTATTTTTCTATTTAGAAATGGTTTAAACCGCTTCTAAATCGTGTGTCAACAATCATTTAGTGGCAGTTTTCAAAAATCATTGCAGCATGATTTAGTGGCAGTTTATTTTTTTATTTACATGATTATTTTTTATTTTTTTTATTTTTTATTTTTTATTTATGTATTATTTATTTATTATTTTTATTATTTATTATTGTTTTTATATGCACATGTAATGCATGTATCTATCATGTAGAAATTCAACATATATATGTGTTTTGTGAGATTTGAACCCCTTACCTCTTGATTATTCTACACAAACTTTATCACTCCAACAAACTCTTCATGCAGTGAGTAAACAAAATTTAATATACATATATATATATAGATAAAAACAAATAATAACATTAAAGAATAATAATAAGTAATAAAAATAAAAAACAGATAACAAATTAATATGAACTAAATAATTAATAATTAATAATTAATAATTAATATTTAATAATTAATAATTAACAACCAAATGATTAGTAAATAAAAAATAAATGACAAATAGATAAATAATACATTAATAAATCATAAATAATAAATAATAAATAATCATTGATAATTGATAAGTAATAAATAAATAAATAATAGATAATGAATTAGTGATGAATAAATAATTAATAAATAAAAAATTAATAAAAGATGAATTAATATATGATAAATAATTAATAAATTAATAAATGATAGATAATATATAAAATATAAAATATAAGTAATATATAAATAATAAATAATAAATAATAAATTAATAATAAATTTAAAATAAATTAATAAAAAATAAATGAACAAGAAATAGATAGTATAAATAAATAAATAATAAAATAATACATCAATTATCAATTAATAATAAATATTAATTAAATAATAAATTAATAATAAATAATAAATTAATAATAAATTATACCCAAACGGATTAGTCATGGGTTTGGGAACCAAACCCATGACTCTAAAATTATTAATAAAAGATGAAAGTACAGTGGAGGGAATGGTTCAAACATGACACAAAACGCCCACATTGAAACCATGAGATCACTTCCTACATATCCCTTTAGATCCCAAATTCCTATGATATTTTCCCCCACCCTTTGGGTGTCGGCCTCTCTGTTATGTCTTGACCCTTTGCAGGGGATCATAATCTTCATACAATGGTGACTGAGAGGATTCCTATAACATGGAGCATATCCTGATTTTCCAAGATAAGTCCTAAAAGTTCATCTCTAAGTTAGATCAAAATTCATCTTCAAATTTAATTGTAAATAGCTTTTGGACTATTAAATAATCATTATAACCAAACACATTCGGCTCTATCATGGTAAAAATGACTTCTAGCTGCGAGAAAACCCATTATATTGCTTCTTTACTAAGGCCTTCAAGAGTTCTTTCACCTTCCTGATCCAATGGGGGGGTGATACTCAAGTTTTTGTCTCGTGCAATGTCGCATTCCTCATTTGAGGCCTTGTCTAAGTGACCATATGGATTTTTCATAAGTTCAGAGAAATTAGGTGGATAATTCCATTCCACATGAAAAAGATCGTCAACATTAATATTTGGTTGTGCAACCTGCAAGGGGAAGTTGATGTCCGCACCAACTCAAATGTAGTCACAAATGCTTTGGATTTCTGAGAGGTGACCAATTGGAAACCCTCTTTATCCATTAAAATTTTCTTACCTTTGGTCATAGGTTCTTACTTAATCATCATGGGCATGGGAACCACAAGACATCCCTACTCATATTGGGAAGTCATAGACTGATCCTTCTCCACTACACTGCCAGTGGGGCCACCCCCTTTGGGACAAGCCACCTTGGAATCAGAATCCACATGAGGAGTACCATCTTCCTTGGATCCTAACACATTCTTACAAGGAGCATCAGGGTTATCCTGCATTAGTAGAGGCCATTTTTTCTCACCAGTGAGGTATTACTCCCCAAAGTCGAAGCATGTTCTTCTATATAAGTAAAAGAAACATGTACACCCACCTTAGAGCCAACCTTTCCACCACCCTTATTTAATTTATTCATCTGTAGGGTCACCCTAGATACACCCTTTTTACCCTTCCTACCACACTGATGAAAATATGAAGCCTCGAGAAGCTCAGCTACATCCTCATGATCAGATGAGGATTTCCTAGAAGATGAAATATCTACATGGTTGTAGCCTCTTATAGGTTCTAGTCCGAGGAAAAACCATATGCAACAGAAAAATTGCAAGAAACAGATCCCCCATTAAAGGACTTCTCTTTGTTCAAGAGGTCCCCCTTAGCTTTCATCGTGATCTATTCAATTTGTAAAGCCTCATTATCAGCAATTTATACCCATAAGCCAGTATAAGTCTGCTGAAAAGAAGAAGCCTGCATACCAGTATGTACAATAAGATTCAAGCCTGCGCCCTGGCCCTCAGAGGGAGGATGCACCTCCTAGACATCATACCTTCCCTTGTACACATCATAACACTTACCTTGATCAGTGGAAAAAGATTAAATTTCACCAATCACAATTTTATCTAATGAGTAAGATCCAACATGATCCCCAACTCCCTGACCATCACCAATAGAAGCACCAAAATTAGGATTCTCATCCTTTAACTAGTTTTCTACTGCATTGATCGGTTCTTTGAACTTGCAGTGGTAAATCAAGTGAACCATATTCTTGAAATTAGTTCATTTCAAGTTTCTATGAAAGTTTCTATCCAGATGCTCAATGTTTTCACACCTAGACCAGAAAACAAGAAGCTTCTACAGAGAGATTAAAATATCAATTCTATACTCACCAGCAACCAAAATGACTCTTTTAGTGAGGGGAACAAGAAAATCAACCTCAATAAGAACCCTAGAAAAGTGGCCAAACCTTTCTTTCTCAGTCTATTTGTTGAACTTAAGGAGGATACCCACCATCGAGGCAATGTCCCAGAGAATCTTCAGATGCCAGAAGAACCATATTAAGACATTGATCTGGAATTAAACTTGTACAATTGAGTTTTTTATTTTTGAGGGATTAAAGAATGGGTCCTAGTCTTGCATCCTGATAGTGATAGGCCTGAGAGACACCATTATGCACCTCCATGCCTTCGATTTTAAATTGGTCGAGGGGAAAACTATATGGAAACAACCATTAGCTATTGAGGTCAAGCTCCAGCCTTAGAATCCCCAAATTTGAGATAGATGATCATGAAGTCTCCCATTCTTCCAAGGCATTTCAGGCAGAAAGGGATTAACCCTATCTATAATTGAATGTTGTCATGGCCTTATCTGATCTTGTGGGATCGCATGATCAACCTCAATGAAATCAAGGGTACAATTTTTAATGACTTTACTGGAAGATCTCTTGATGTTGAAGAAGAATCAACTTTCCATGACTTGTTTAAGCACAGTGGTTTTGGCATCCTCACTTGGATGGATGTCTTTTGGAGTAGGGATCCCATCCTTATTCAAAGTAATTATTTCTTCCTTCTTTGAATTGAATACGAAAACCTCCCTCGGATCAAAGTAACAATCAAGATCCATCGCAGTTCAGATCTTCACGCCACGAGGAGATTGAGAGAGATGCTCCAAAAATTTGTTCATCCTCTATCCATATAATAAATATTAAAAAAATTAAAAAAAATTTAATAATAAATAAAAAATTAATATATAATCAATAAGTAATAAATAAATAAATAATATTTAATAAATAGTAAATGAATACATAATAAATAATCATTTATAAATAATCATTAATAAGTAATCATTAATAAGTAATAATTAATAAATAAATAATAAATTGATTAATTATTAATTATTAATAAATACATAATAAATAAGAAATAAATAAATAATAAATAATACATTAATAAGAAATTAATAATTAATTAAAAATAAATATATAAGTAACAAATAAATAAATATAAATAATAAATAAGTAATAAATAATGAATAATAAATGATTAATAATTAATAATTAATAAAAAAATAAATAATGTTTCAATTATAATTTAATAATGAATAATAAATTAATAATAAATTATAAATATTATGTAAAAATATTTAATAAATATATAATATATACTAAAAATATTAAATATTAAATAATAAATTATAAATAATATGTAATATATAATATATAATAAATGAACAAATAATGAATAATGAATAATGAATAATAAATAATAAATAATAAATGGGTATAAATATCTATAAATATATATACATATAACGAAATTTGCATAAATATATATAAATAGATGTTTATGTTATATAAATATATATAAACACAAACATGTATATAATTTTATATTAATAGAAATTTATATTTAAACACAAGTAAATAAAAATAACTATATATATACCCATATAAGATAAAAAAATATAGAAACATAAATATATATAAATATTTACAAATGTATGTAGATATTGATAAATATTCATAAATACATATAAATATACGTGCATAGATACAATTATATATAATTTTAAATGAATATTGATAGATAAATAAATTATAAATAAATATACATATATGTATAGAAATATATACATATATATATAATAAATAATAAATCACCAAAAGAAGGAAGGTCGTGACAATTGCAACACCGTCAAATCAATAAGAATGTAAATCCATGAAATAAAATCATAGATGGCCTAATAAGAATATGAAGACACTCTTAAATAAAGCTCAAAACTCATCAAATGTTCAAAAATCATGGTATCCAAACCAAAAATTCAATTTTAGAGGTCGTCCAGACCTTTTTACCTCTAAAAACATTGATTAAGGTCCCCCAGTCAACATGGTTTGGATATTTTCACAAATTTTGATTTGATATGTGATAGATCCCAAAAATATACCTAGATCAAAAGTTATGATCATTTGAAGTTCAAGTTCAATTTTTAACTTCTCTTAAAACTATAATATTTTCTATTCTATTAATTATTACCAAATTATTATCTAATTTCATTTTAGATCATTTTATAAGATTCAATTTTACTGGTTGTGGAGTTAAAACAAACACCTAGATCAAAAGTTATCTTTTTTTGATATTGTAGTTTGATTTTTAACTTATCCACGAATTAATTTAAGTTTTAAAAAGTCCTTATCCAGCCTTGACCATGACATCAAAGAGGCTGAATCCCATTTGTCTGAGTGTCAGCAAAGTAATATACTTCAAGACCTTCCATCTCAAGATGAGATATAGGCAGCCTCAAGGCTTGATAATCTCTTGTCTCTTAAAGAAAATCTGGCTCGGAATCAGTTTAATGACATATGGATGAAGGAAGGGGATAGGAACTCAAGATTTTTTCATTGCATGAACAGGGAGAAAAAAGTAAGAAGGAGTCTCAAGGCTTTAATAATTGATGACACCATATTCACCTCTGAGAATGACATTTCCAACTCTGTGACATGCTACTTTGAAAAGCTTTACTCTGAATCTGGGGAGGAAAACTCAGATAAAATCATCAGATGCATTGAGCCTTGCCTGGATGATTCTCAAAACAAAAGAATCACTGACATTCCCACTATAAAGGAAATACATGATGATATTTTCTCTTTGAACATGGATAGTGTTGTGGGGCAGATGGATTTTACAACAAGTTCTTTATGTTTTATTGGAACATCCTACATAAGGAAGTGACTGAAGCAGTAAGGGAATTCTTTTACCACTCCTACATGCCATTTGGGATGAATTCGAATTTCATTGCCCTGATTCTCAAGAAGGATAATGCTTTGGATATTAAGGATTTTATACCTGTTTCTATTGGGAACTCCATTCCAAAAGTCATTAGTAAAATCATGGAAATACGGTTAGGTGAGATTGCAAGGTCTCTCACCTCTTCAAATCAGTTTGGTTTTGTAACTAGCAGGAGCATCCAGAACTATCTCTTCACTGCTTCAGAGTGTGTCAATATAATGAGAACCAAAGTCAAGGATGGTAATATGTCCCTTAAGGTTGACATATCAAAGTCCTTTGACACCATAATATGGGATTTCATCTTCAAATTTCTGAGTATGCATGGCTTCTAAGATAAATTCATTGGTATGGTGCATTCCATTTTGAAAAGTGTTATCTTATCTATAATGGTCAATGGATCACCCAGAGGATTCTTTCAATGTTCTAGAGGAGTTAGGTAGGGTGACCCTTTATCTGGGTTACTGTTCTCTGTGGCTGAAGATTATTTGATCACTTGCCTCCATGATCTTGTGAATTCTGGGATATATCAAAGGATGGTATATGGGAGGAATTGTTTTACTCCTTCTCATTTATTCTATGATGATGATATTCTGCTTTTCTCCAAAGATGACAGGAAGACCATATCTTGTATCAAGACTATCTTCACTCATTATGAATAAGTTGTAGGCTAGTTCATAAGCTGGAAGAAATCATTTGTCGTTTTTGGGGAAGGAATTCGAATGTTGAAGCAAAATAGAATAGCTAGTAGGCTTGTTGTAAAGAGAGGTACACTACCCTTTAATTATCTTGGGTTGCCTTTGTTCTGGGGAAGGGTGAAAGAGCCTACTTGGAGGGTATTACACTTAAAATCACTAACCAGTTAGCCAGTTGGAAAGGGAAGAACATGTCTCAAGCTGGTAGGGTATGTCTTGTGAACTCTGTTATCACTTCAATGTTTGTTTACTCCTTTTCACTTTATAAATGGCCAACTGCTCTACTCAAGGAGCTTAGTGGTATGATCATAAATTTTATCTGGACTGGCTCAACACAACAAAGGAAGCTAGTAACCGTGGACTGGAAGGACTGTATAAAGCCTGTGGGAATGGGAGGAATGGGAGTTAAAGATGTCAGAATTTTTAATGATGCATTGCTTCAAAACTTTACTTGGATACTTCTATATGGTACTGATTTTTCTCTGGAGTTTCTAACTAACAGATTTGTTGACAGGTTACATAAGAACCAGACTGTGTATTTTAAATCCTCTGTTTGGTCATCAGTCAGAAATACATACTCTTACATCATGACATAGGCTAAATGGCTAGTTTTTACAAGTTCTCAACTAAATTTTTGGAACACTCGGTGGATGTCCTCTCTAATTAAAAAATTTATCAACATTCTATTGTCTTTGAGGAGCATGTCTATTTCTGACCGGTAGGGGAATTCAGAGGCACATGCTATTATACCTACTCACCTTTAGATTGATATGTCTATATATGACTATGTTGACTATGATGTTCTTATATGGAAACCAGTGATCAGTGGATCCTTCTCTAGCCATGAGTTCTATAATCTTCAGTGTGGCAATGCACCTGGAGTACCTGCTTGGGTTGAGGGAGTAGGAAGACCTTTAATTTTACCATCTGATGCACTTCTCATATGGCGCATCTAGAAGTAGAGGCTACCAATACAATTCGCTCTGCAATTAACTGGATTGAGCATTGCCTCGGTATGTTTCCTTTGCTTGGCTGTGGATGAATCTGTTACTCATATTTTTATTCACTATCCATTTGCTGCTCGATTATGGAGTTATCTAAAAGGAATCTTCTACTATAAATTAAATTCCAGTTCGGTTAATACACTATTAACCTCGGCTATGCAAGAAGATTGCAGTGATCAGGTCAAATCCCTGCTCATTGTTGTTTCCATTTCTCTTATATCATATATCTGGAAGGCCCGCAACACTATTGTCTTCAATAATGGTAGGCCCTCTTTCAAGGAGGGTGTTTTGGTGATTCACCGAAGCATTAATCTTGCTTTGGTGAATCAATCTGGATCGATGAATAACGATATGTTTGACTTCCTTCTCTTAAGAACTCTTGGTGTAAGTTTCAGGGGGAGGAAGCCCAAAACGGTGAAATATATCTGGTGGATTCCACCTATAAATGATTGGATAAAGGTGAATGTGGATGGGGCAGCCTCCGGTGCACCTGGTCCTACTGGATGTGGTGGAGTTTTCAGGACTCATCGAGGCTTTGTCAAAGGATGGTTCTTTCATTATATAGGCAATGGTCATGCAATTAAGTCCGAATTATGGGCAATGATAAAGGTGATAAGGTACGCAGCTCGTTATGGTTGGCGGAAGCTTTGGCTCGAATCGGACTCTTCTGTTGCTATGCAGAATCTGAAGGACCGGTCCAGGAATGTCCCATGGAAGATGCTCTCTGCTTGGATAAATTCTCTGAAGCTTTCTAAGCTGGTCTCTTTAGATGTGTCTCATGTGTACAGAGAGGCAAATTGGGTGGCGGATGCTCTCTCAAAAAGAGAAATTATGGAGGCTAGTTCAAGTTGGTCCTTTATACTACCTGATTACTGCAATGGTATAGTCCACAATGATATAATTGGCACTGTGCACACAAGGTTGTGTAAGGCTCCCCTTTTCTGAGTTTTTTTGTAATGTTTAAACTTTTTTATATATAATTTTTTGGGATCAGGTAACCACGTGTCTCTCGGAATTTTTGGATAATTTAAGTTTTAAATAATTACTAATTAATAATTATAAATTAATTAATAATTATCACATTCTAATTAATTAAAATTGTAAATAATAAATAATAAATGATTATAAATAATATATAATAATTCATAATAATAATTCATAATTAAATATGTAATATTTAATAATTTTCCATTAATTTGGCAGTGTTTTTTAAAAAATGACCACTTTTTCACAACAATTTTTCAAAACTGCCTCTGTAAATTTTTAAAATAAAATAGAAAATTTGATTTAGTGGTGGTTTTTCAAAAACTAATACTAAAAGTAAATAAAAAAAATTAAAAATACATTTAGTGGTGGTTTTTAGAACTATTGGGAAATAATTTTTCATGAAATATTTAGCGACGGTTTTGAAAATCACTGCTAAAAACTTCCATGAAATTTGGTTTTTTCTATATTGTTGGATTCCCCTTATCCTCCTCTTCTTGGATTTGAGCCTATTACATCATCCATAGTCTAAATCAAACACTTTATATCACATTGGAATGTCTTCAGTAAGCTCTCAATTCATCTTTATCCATTTCTTTGTTTATCTCACTGTATAGAATGTTATTTTCATGCGAGCTAATATACCCTATTTTCAAGAAATTTGTCTATTTATTTGATTTTTACCATTATAGCTCGATTAAATGATAATATTGGATGAGGATTCTACTATCATCGTAAGATGGGTTGTCTATAACTTTTCTGTCAAAGTTATGTGATTTATAAATTTTCATCGTTATGTTGCGCACTGGACTACCTGATGTTGCTTCTAAATTCAATATGGTTAATTTTTAATGGTGTATACCTCTATCTAAACCCCTTATGATACCCTTTAACATCATTTGATATTGAGACCTCAACATGTACTAGCCCTTTGGTTTTTTCATGATACAAATTCCCTTGATAACCATTTTAATGATTAACCAAAACATCATTGGGTGTGTTTGGTTTGAAAATTATAAAATAATTGGTTGAATTGAATTAAATGGGCTTTTTAACCTCTTAAACTCATTACTTACCCCTTAATCACCTTTAATTAAATGGTTAATTATTTGAATTCCTCTGTTTACCATTTTCATTAATAAATGAAAATGTAATGTAAATGGACTATAAATGAATTGTAATTGGCATGGATGTTACCCATGGAATATGTTGTACTCGTGCTTATAAGATGCCTATTGTATATGTACCATTTTCAATTTTATAGGAGTGTTCATAATTGATATATCCATGTATTCCTTAGGGAATGCCTTGATCTCACAAAGGATGGTACCCTGATTCATTAAGCCATTTTCCAAAAGTGATACCCACCTTAGAACTTGGTCCTTGTTTATTTGATGGTAATCAGACATGGTTCCATGGATCCATCCTCCATCTCCAGAAATTAGAATTCCTTGGATGATCTCCTTGTATTCATCTTGATTTCCTTGGACACATGATAGCTTAGATCATTCTCCTTGGTCTATAGTCATCCTTAGCTTGGGATTTACTTTGGACTTTCTCTATGGACTTAGTTAGAGATATTTCCAATGGAATTCCAAGGGAATATCCCTTGGATTACATTTATTCCCTTAGCTAGGTGGAATATTTGTTTACTATTATCTAGATTGACCTTATAAAGGTCAAATATGCCTTTATTTCTCATTGGATCCTCTTTTTTCATTATTATTATTACATGGACACTGTATTATTTTTATTGGCCCTGATATTGGTATGCTCAGAGACATCCAGCTTTGGTTGAATTAGGTATGGTCGGTGAGGTGTCCCATGAGGAACCTAACCTAACATGGGTTTTATTTATTTATTGTTTCACTTTTGATATACCTTCACACTATTACCATTTATATACAAAGTCTAGATTATTTATAGACACCCTTGGTAGTGACCTATTTAGTTTTACTAACACCCTATTCAGATTGTTGTCTCGAACCTGGGTAGAATTCATGGAACAAGTAGGGACAAGGGTAAGAATCCAGCTATGGATTCATGATTGTTTATACTATGATAGAGTACAGAAGTAGAGAACTAATCCTATACTCATGATTATATTTGGGATAGCTTTGATATTTTTTCATTTTTCTATAGCATCTTCTTTGTACCCATGTATTCCCTATTTTTTATAGCATGTCATGAGCATCATATTTTTTATATGATTATATGAATGGTATTTTTTATGGTTATTTATTCATCTATATGTTTATTATATTTTTCTACCTTATTTCATTATTATGCTTCTGCTAAATAATTTATATTTTACTATTGCATTATACTCTGATCATGAGGGTATAGTCACCCCACTATACCACCTTAGACCCTCAATAATAGTCAGTAGTCTCTAGTGTATAGGGAGGCATGCTTGGGGCCATGTGGCTCATTGGTTCAGTAACTGTTATTGTGTGAGCTGGTTTGATACTTCATAGATACATAATTAATTTATGGTGTATATGATTCAACCGCACATCAATCCAACACACAATGTGGCCGGTATTATTTAAAGTGTGTTTTTTCATATAAAAGTGTCCTTTTAGTTTAAAACATGTTTCTAATTGTCAAAACTGATAAAACAAACTCATATTATTTTAAAACTTTATAAAAATGATCTATATTTCATTTTTGATGTGTAGGAATCAACTGCATGTCAAACAGACACACGATGTGACTAGTATAACTCAAAGTGTGTGTTTTCACATTAAAAATGTGTCATTTTACTCTAAAATACACGTCAAAAATGAGCTTAGATTGTCTTGATACTTTAGAAAAATGATATATAATTCATTTTTTTATGTGTAGGAATCGATCACATATTAATCTGACGCACAATGTTCTCAGTATAACTCCAAGTGCGTGTTCATAATAAAAAATTCCCTTTTAGTATAAAATAGGATTCATATAGACAAATTCAAGAAAATGATCTCGAATTTTCATGATACATTATAAAAAATATCCTTAATTTGTTTTTTACATTAATGAATCAACTGATCATCAATCTGAAACATGATGTGGCTGGTATGACTCAAAGTTGATATTTACACATTAAATATGTCATTTTCCTCTAATACATGTGTCGTATATCTAAAACTAATAAAAATAGCATACATTATCTTGATACTTTAGAAAAATTATCCATAATTTAGTTGTGATGTATAGAAATTGACCATATATTAATCTGACATGTGATGTGGTCGGTATGACTCAAAGTATGTGTTTTCACATTAAAAGTACCATTTACTCTAAAACACGTGTCACATAGCCAAAAAATGATAAAAAGAGCTTGAATTTCTTTAATACTTTATTAAAAAGGTCCATAATTCATTTATGATGCATAAAAATTAACCTCACATAAATTTGACACATGATGTGACCAGTACGATTTAAAATGTATGTTTTCAATATAAAAGTGTCATTTTAGTCTAAAACATGTTTCACATATCCAAAACTGAGAAAATTATCTCTGATTATCTTGAATCTTTATGAAAACTATATATAATTCATTTTTGTAATATATGAATTTACCACACATCAATTCGACACGTGATGTGTCCTGTATGACTCAAAGTACGTGTTTTCAATATAAAAGTGTCATTTTAGTTTAAAACACACATCACATTGTCAAAACTGATAAAAAACTCGTATTTTTTTCAAACTTTAGGATAATGATCCATAATTCATTTTTGATGTATAATAATCAACCAAATTTCAATATGAAAGATGATGTGGCTGATATGAATCAAAGTTTGTGTTTCACATTAAAAAAGTGTCATTTTACTCTAAAACACACATCGCATAGCCAAAACCAATAAAATAAGATCATATTGTCTTGATACTTTAGTAAAATGTGCTATAATTTATTTATGAGATTTATAAATTGATTTTGCATCAATCTAAAACATGATGTTCCTAGTAGGTCTCTAAGTACATGTTCACAATAAAAAATGTCATTTTAGTTTAAAATGTGATTCACTTGGACAAAATTGAGAAAAAAATCTCAGAGTGCCTTGATAATTTAGTATAATAATCCGTAATTCATTTGTGACGTATAGAAATTTATTTCATATAAATCACAAATATTATGTGTATGGTATGACTCAAAGTGCATGATTTCACATTAAAATTGTTATTTTACTCTAAAACACATGTCACATGGAAAAAACCAAGAAAAATATCACTTATTTTCTTTATAATTTAGTGAAATGATGCGTAATTTATTTTTGAAGTTTAGTAAATGACCACATGTCAATCTGACACACGATTTGTTTGGTATGACTCAAAGTGCGTGTTTTCACATTAAAAGTGTCATTTTACTCTAAAACCCAAATCACATAGATAAAATCAAGTAAATGAGATTTTATTATGTTTATAATTTAGTAAAATTATACATAATTCATTTTTTTCATGTAGTAATTGGTTTCACATCAATCTGACACATGATGTGTCCAGTATGACTCAAAATGCATGTTTTCAATATAAAAGTATCATTTTAGTTTAAAACATGTGTCGCATTGTCAAAACTGATAAAATGAACTTATATTATTTTCAAACTTTAGGAAAAATATCCATAATTCATTTGTGATGTGTAGTAATAAACCACATGTCAATCTGACACACGATGTAATTTGTATGACTCAAAGTGCATGTTTTCACATAAAAAAGTGTGATTTTACTCTAAAGCACACATCAAAAAGCCAAAACCAAGAAAACAAGATTGAATTGTCTTGATAATTTGTTAAAATGATCCATAATTAATTTTTTTATGTGTAGTAATTGACCGCACATCAATCTGACATATGATGTTCCCATTAGGACTCCAAGTACGTATTTATAATAAAAAAATGTTATTTTAGTCTAAAACACGATTCACATAGCCAAAACCTATAAAAAATATCATATTGTCTTTATACTTTAGTAAAATAATCTATAATTCGTTTTTGACATGTAGTAATAGACCGCACATCAATATGACACATGATGTAGCCGTAATGACTTAAGTTGTGTGTTTTCACATTAAAAGTGTCATTTTACTCTAAATCATGTGTCGCATAGATAAAATTGAGAAAATAATCTTGAATTTTCTTGATAATTTAGTAAAATGATCTAAAATTAATTTTTTATGTGTAAGAATTGATCAAACATCAATGTGGTCGGTGTGACTCAAAGTGTGTGTTTTCACATTAAAAGTGTCATTTTACTTTAAAACAAGCATCACATAGCCAAAACTGAGTAAATGAGATCTGATTATTTTGATACTTTATGAAAATGATCCATAATTCATTTTTGATGTGTAGTAATTGACTGCGCATCAATCTAACACAAGATATGGTCAGTATGTCTCAAAGGGCATGTTTTCAATATAAAAGTGTCATTTTAGTCTCAAACACTCATCACATAGGAAAAATCGAGAAAATGAGGTCTGGTTGTCTTAAATATTTATTACAGTGATGCATGATTTATTTGTGGTGTGTATGAATCTAACACACATCAATGCAGTGTACAATGTGGCTCATATGACTCAAAGTGCATGTTTTCAATATAAAAGTGTTATTTTAGTTTAAAACATGCGTCACACTATCAAAGTTGAGAAAAAAAGATTAGATTGTTTTCAAACTATAAGTAAACAATCCATAATTCATTTTTTATGTGTATGAATTGACTTCATGTCAATTTGACACACGATGTGGCTGGTATGAGTCAAATTGAGTGTTTTCTCATTAAAAGTGTTTTTGTACTCCCTCTCCCTGAGCTGTTGTAATTACTCTAAAACATGTGTCACATAGACAAAACCAATAAAATGACCTTATATTGTATTGACATTTTAGAATAATTATCTATAATTCATTTGTGATGTGTAGAAATCTACCACACATCAATTCGACACATGATCTGGATAGTATGAGTTAAAGTGTGTGTTTTCAATATAAAAGTTTCATTTTAGTCAAAAATGTGATTCAAATTTCCAAAACCAATAAAATGATCTCTGGTTATATTGAATCTTTAGGACAGTGATGCATAATTAATTTGTTCCATGTAAGAAAAGACCGCACTTCAATTTGATACACAATGTGGCCAGTATGACTCAAAGTGAATGTTTTCAATATAAAAATGTTATTTTAGTTTAAAACACACCTCGCATTGTCAAAACCAAGAAAACAAGCTTGGTTTTCTTTCAAACATTAGGAAAACAATCCATATTTGGTGAAAGGAGTCTCAAGAAGCATGAATAGAGATCCCTATTAGAAATCTAGAATCACGTTCACATCTAGTGTGCAGTGTATAATAACTAATAATAAAATTATTGTAATTAACTATATCAATAAATAAAAATAAAAAAATAACTAATTAATGTAATTAATAATTAATAATAAAATGATTAATATAATTAATAATTAATAATGTAATTAAAATATTGGTAACAAATGATATAATTATTAACAACTATTAAAGTAATTAATATAATTAATAACTCATAATATCATTAATATATTTAGTGATTAACAATATAATTTATATATATTATTAATTAAAATGTAATTAATAATTCATAATATAATTATTAATGGTATAATTAACAATTAATAATATAATTAATAGTATAACTGATAATATCCTCAATATATTCGGAAATTAATAATATAATTTATTTTATGTGGATTATATGACATTACAATTATAATTTATTTATTTTTTTATGAACTGTTACTAAAATAAACATTGGTTTTATTATAGTGACTCGCTTTTGTACAGAGTTTGGTTGACTGTTGGAAAAAAATTCTATAAGAGTTTTGTTTTTGTATTAGGTTATAATTTTTTTGATTAATTTTAAATATTATATCCATATAACTATTACATCAATGTAAATATTATGTAAGAAATTTTTTAATGTAAATTTTGAATTGAAATGATAGTGAAATGTAATATTTGTATATAAATTGTGTTTAATTGTAATATATAAACTATTTTCTCTATGCTTTGCTAATTTCTGGTTTTTTGTTAGGAAAACTTATAGCACCTCGACCTAGGAGCCACTTAAAAATCCTACTCTAAGTCGGAGGTCCACTGGGCCTTAGGTGCACCTCCCCATACTCTAAAGGCTACCTACTTGCAGCAAGGTTCTATTTGGTGATATTGGGGAGACTATACCCTCTAGTGATATGAAAAGTGGTCATAAATAACGGCATTGCAGAACCATTTAGCCAAACTCGGCGGAAGCATAAATCAAGACTCAACGGAAGAAAAATAGTATAAATAGTGTAAATAACAAGATAAAAATGAACATCCATACATATCAGATAATGTATAAATGTCATGATAATCATACAAAAACATGTTGGATCATCCATGGTCAATCATATAAGTACTCATATGAAAGCCCAAAAAGAAACTCTAGATCATCTCAAAGGAACCACTTGGTCTAACTTCCATCCATCCCATGCACCTCGATGCATCCCATCTTACTAAGGTCTAACCCACGAGTCTGATCCCTTACCTGATCTCAAATCCATAAATTCTACATGCGTCCTGAGGGGCCTGTGTGGGGTGTGAGTATGAACTCGCTAGGCTACCACCAACATGTATCTGTCTTACATCCATATTTATAATTATGTATACATATATAAATAAATATCAACTACACTCATAAAATACATCATTAACTTCACTTGTTCTCAATAGAAATAAAGGATCATTTACATGCTTCGTACAACACTGGAATGGAATGATTTATCTATAGTCTACCATGCCTGGAGAAGGCATGGTCTCCATCCATATACATATCACACGACACCCTATGAAAACCGGTACCACAAGTACCACATATCAAATAAAATTGGAATCCCATCAGCACACCCAAAGTCATGTCACAATCCCCTTGGAATTCCATTATTCAAACAATTGTCGGCTCAGCAGTCCGACATCCCAAAATCAACATGAGTCCTCTGGACTTCTACTTGAACAACCATCGTCATCTCAATAGCTCGGCATCCTAAGGCATGATGAAGTCCATAATTCCATAATCCCATCCCACCGGCCCAAATATACATAGCGAGCCTCAACCCCCCTCTAATGGTCTCTCACACCATCAATCATGGATTTCTACGGTGAGCACCACCACCACAATTGATGGTCAACACCATCTGCTAAGATGCAAATTCTATGAAGGCCTCCGCCCACAGTCAGTGTTAAAAAATATAACAACCCAATGTTTTATCAATGTAAATTCCTTTCTTATAATCATGTCATATAATAACATGAAATCAAAACACAATGAACTACTAAGTACTATGTGACCTTTAAACATAATTTTGACACTTCTGTGTTTTGAATTTCAAAAATCTAACATACACGGTTGCGTTCAGGGTGATTTTTGGGGTCAGATTGAACAAACTTAATTTTTGGTGAATAGTAACCTACCCTTATGAATATTAACCCACTCTTATGAATATTAATATGACCCTTATGAATAGTAAGTCGTCCAAAAGAATAGTAACCTCACCCTTGAATGTATAAATAAAATTTAGGCATCTTATAAGTGATAATATGGTCATAGTAAAAGTATTGGTATTTCTGTAAGTCATAAATAATTAATTATAATTAATTTAAAAAAAAATTCCAAAAATGTTTTCATAAATTGATAATTTTATGTCTTCTGGTTTAAATATAATTTTATAAGGCCTTGTGTAATTTTTGAAAGCATTATAAATTCGGTTATAGTTTTAAAATCTGTATTTTTCAAGTAAATTCTGGTTTTAATTAAAAATTAAATTAATCATATTTATAAAATT
Source organism: Viscum album (assembly GCA_963277665.1). NCBI lineage: Eukaryota > Viridiplantae > Streptophyta > Magnoliopsida > Santalales > Viscaceae > Viscum > Viscum album. The sequence goes on along the minus strand of OY728147.1, from coordinate 137,542,480 downwards.
ATTTTTGAAAAAATTATTTCATTTTTGGAATCTACATGTCGAAAAATGGTTAGGGTAAATTTTTGGGATTTTTCTAAAATACTTGAATTTTTTGTTAATAGTAAAATATTATAATTGAAGATAAATGCTAAATAAATTAATTTTTTGCATCATGATTGAGTCATGGATGTTGTAAATGGACATTTTTTCGAACTAACATTCACATATTACTTTTTTTGGTAATTATAATCTTTACTATTTCTTGTCTTATGGAAAAATAATAAATTAATGATTAAAATATTAAGAAAACCATCCTCCCCTCCACTATAAAAACCACCCACACTCTCATCTTCTATTCACTCCTATCAAGCCTTGTGTCTTCCCTGAATTCTGCTCAAATATCTCCCCAAGATCCTCCCCCACATAAAACATCCATTGGTCTTCTCAAAAGACCAAATCCTCTCCCATTAAGAGGATCTCAAGGAAGATTAAATCAAGAGGTAAATTTCTCTTTTCTTTTCTTTCATTTTCTTTTCATGTTCCTTTGTTATATTTTCTTTCCTAACCTATCCTAATCCAAATGGTATGAAAACTCTAGTAACCTAAATGTACTGTAATTTTGTTATTCTAATTATATAATTCATTATCATCTCTCCTTTCCCCTTCTTTTATACGAAAGAAATGAAAACACCATCCGAGATGTGTTAATTTATCACATTCAAGGACGACAGGTTACAAATTTCTATTACCATCATATATTATAGTCATCAAACCATTTTTATAGTTGAAACATACTATTAAATATGTATTTTATCTTATTTTATGTTCTATAATCCTTTTTCACACATGATGTAAAATAATAATACAAAGCAAGTTAATTGTGAGGAAAATCGCCAAATTAATCCAAACGTTTATCATTAATGTTTTATATAATGATTCAATTTAACTATAAATAATCAAATGAATTTTATAAAAATTTAATATTCTTAATGTTCACTAATTTCATATAACTTCAATTCTGGACAACCATGCTCATCATACAATGTTTATCCAAACATGAATATAAGTGAACTGATTATTAAAACCAAGGAAGCAAACAGACCCAAACAATGAAATTGAACCTCATAACAAATAAAAAAGGTTATGAATAAACTCAAAAAGGTTATAATACATCAATAACATGTATTTTAGGTTATTTAATTATTAATTAATTAATCTAATTTGATTATTCAGGTCATTAATACCAAGCGAAGAACACCATCAGACTTAAGGTAAGGGACCCTCTTTATCTCACTTTTATTCAAGAATGTCCTCTATGTTATACCAGTTTATTTGTAATTTCTAATGATGTGGTATGATTTCTCACATCTCCCATAATTACCTCATGATGTTTAAAATATGATAAACCCATTTCTCTCTCATTAATCCCTCCTAAGTACACCTGATACCATGCTGATATTCTGTAAGGGATTCTACCTGAACTTCCTATATTCCTTAGGGTTGATCTATATCTCATTTTACCCAAATGAAATCCTATATTATGTTTATTTACATATTATAATTTATGTTTATATGTCCAAAATCATATTTCAAGATCCATCCCTCATTCTCTTTCGGGGATATACATGTTTTTAAATTATTCCCTCAATACTTTTTGATAAGCAAACCCATTTTAAGGGAACTTTCAGAATTCTTAACCATCATCATGTGCACTATATAATATGTTTTTAAGCCACCATTGTATTTATAAAACCAAAATTTCTATTATGAAATACTTCCTTGTTCACTTCTAGTTTTATATAAATGATCGTTCCCTTTTAATTTTTAAATGACCTTTGATATTTTCCTTTAATCGCACGGAAATGTTTAAAGTTTCCCAAAAACTCTTTTTGCATGTTATTACTTCAAGTTGAAATCACTTATCATAATTTATTACTATTTTATCCTATGATAGTCCATTAATTCTCTAACTCCTTTCCTTCATGGTCACTTTTATGATATGTTCATTTGTTGTGCCTTATGTCTTGATTATGATACCCAATTCTTTCTCTCGATAACCCTTATATTTATGTATGGTTGATTATGTATGATTATTTTTGTGGCAAGAATATTCATGAACATGTTAATATGGGTTCACCTAGATAGTGCTCCAATTAATTAGGTAATTTTTAGTTTCATGAGACTTTATGTGAAACGGTCTTGGCGGTTAGCCTTGACTCGTGCTACCATGTGCAGCAGTCTTGGTGGTTAACCTCGACTTGTGATCCTCTATGTACAACAAGCCTTAACTCATGATAAATTCATGATTTATATTTCTACCACATTACTATGAATTCATGTTTTTATGATCCCATGTTTATATGTTATGATTCCATATGTTCCACGCCTTTTTATATCATTATGTTATGCCTTCTAACCCATGTGCTAAAGATTTATTCATATGTGTATTCCCTTACTTGGATTTTTAGATCATCCATTTGTTCATGTTATCCCCTGGTTATCCTATGAATATGTATGAGCATAATGGAAGTTAGGGGATCTTTATGAGGACTAAATAAATAAATGTTATATTTAGTTCCATGTTTTAAGTTTTATGTACCTAGTCTTCAAAGACACTAGACTTCACGATCCTTGACTTTTATTATGATGTATAATTATGCTTAAAATCATGTAATGTTTTGTGTAAAAGTATAGGTTCACTATAAAAACCATCTCACTGAGTCACCTCATTACTGGTGATCAACATCACCTCAAGTCACTTAGGCTAATCCCAACATGTTCTCATAGAACTCACATAGCCAAAGGCACGATTTAAATTTAATTAAACAACCAGCACTTCATGCCCAAGGAAATCCGAAAACTTCGTTTAACACATACCATGAAATACCTAGCTCAACCACTTAAATAAACATGAAATATTCCATATACATCATCCAATATACTATAAAAATAAAATTACTTAATTAAAGTTCACACTTAGACCACCCTATGTATTCATATTTAAATATGAATCCCATAGCATGTGTACAATGTAGAGAAATATAGGCACCACCTACCTTACACTCTTATGTGATCACTCATCAAAGACCAACCCGTAACTCGAATCGTAACATAAGAAAATGAGTAATATGATGAATACAATAAAAATTGTTCATATGAGATCAGATTAAAATATCTTTAAAAATGGAAAGATAAAAGTAGAAAGGAAGCAAAAGGAATTTAAGACTTACTATTAGCTATCCAACGAGACGATCGGAGCTCGAATTACAGATGAAATGAAAGAGAGGCTTAAAATCCTAGAGGATAGGATGAATGGGAGAGAACCCCCTATTGTGAATGCGAGTGATGAGGATAAGGAGGAGGAGAAAGATAAAATAATGGGGGTTAAAATCAGTAATTTCATCCCATTAAATGATTCGCATGGTTTGGCTGCATGATTTGGCTAACCGTGTGTTAACCTTGCAGTGCCACTATCCAAAGAGAACCATGCCTTTCATGGCTGGGTGCATGGTTTAACAAACTATGTGTAGTCAGTGTGGTCACCTATGAAACTTATTATAGACTTGTTGCATTAATATTTTCCCTAACTTACTTGGTTTGATCTAACCATACTCTGGTTCAAATGGGGCGCACAGTTTGGGCCACATTGTTAGCACTAATCGTGAGCCTTGTGCTGTATCTTCCGAATTTTAGTTTTCAAATCCTAACACCTATGAAACTTGAATAGACCCCCAAGACACTTACTGATCCTTAACCACCATCCAAAAACATTACATTAACATGTTACAAAACTTGAAATTATGTTCCAAATCCCCATTTAAAAGTTATCCCATCTGCTAAACTTAAAATTCAATTTTTCATAGAAATTTCAATCCGCTAAAAAACCCAGGATACTACAGTCTCTCAAAATTAAAATATCTCATCCTTGGGCTATTTTATCTCAAATTGATATGGTACCAAACATACCCATCTCATAAACATCACCTCAGTTGCTTAGTCACAATTCAATTCCCCTTATAGTGCTCCCCACCTTAGGAATTACCTACCTGGTTTCTTCCTAACCTAATTATAATAATCCTGATGGTCCCACAGATCATCCTCCAGACACATATGTCCCAACATCAAATATCATCATTAGTGAATCTTATTAGATTCACATTTCATACCCTTGTCAGACATGACACCCATACAGTCTCACATCACACCTAATGCTCAAAATAGATCTTGCATCATATACATATATATAATGCCCACAGAATATCTAGATTCTTGTGAACCTCATACAAGCCATGCATCATACCTGATGACCACATATTAACCATAAACTGGTTAATTTAGATTTCACATGTTCACCTCATACACCAAATACAAATATTACAAAAATAAAGATAACCTTCCCATAATCACGACATACCTCTAACCGTCATCGACTCTCTAGCCTACTCTGGCTCTGGAAGCTCAACTGCATGCATCTGGCCTGAATCCCAATTGACTAATGCTTGTCCTACCTATGGATTCACACCTGATACTAGCTACTGACCCCAATACTGGATCTCTCTCTCCCTTCTATGACCTGTATGTGCAGTAGAATCCTAGCTACAAGCTCCCAGTACCACTCATATTCCTACCTCAGATCTGTGGGTCTCACCCAGTCCCTAACCTCTAACTATTCAAAAAGTCTTCCTACAGAACCTCTCCAAGTTCCCTATCTATTCGTACACCTGATACTCCTCTGGAGGATAATCACACTAAGTCTGAACATTCCCCAACTTCCTGCACTAGAAGCACACCATCAATGACCCACTCCTCAGTGGTCTAACCGAATCTCTAGCCTAACTGCCATGTTGAGACTCCTCTCAGCCTCACTTCAATAAACCCAAATAATCTCTGGTAGCCTCACCCGGCGCCTATGCCTTATATTTAAGGCTTCCCTTAGCTATTAACACCTAGTTCACCACCTTTGAGAATGAGGTCAACCTAAATATATTCACCTACACTCTAATGGCATGCCACAAGCCATCCTTGAATTGCCTCACCCTGACAATATTATCTCCTGCCATAGAGAGAATAAAATGGGATAGGTCTATGAACCTCCCTATATAATCCATAATTGATATTTCTCCCTTCTGTAAGTTCATAAACTTGTGGGCTCGGTATACCCTCAATGTATTAGGGTAAAAATTCTCGAAGAACATAGCATTGAAGTCCTTCCACGATAGTCCCTCATACCTAACTTCATATACCTGTATGTCCTACTAGTGCTTTACTGGTACCCTAAGCATATGAGTATATAGCTTCACCCTCTGCCCTGGAGGTGTATCAATGTGATCGAATATCATCTGAGCTGAATCGATTCAGTTCTCTACTATCTGCAGTCCACCCACAACCTGGAATAAAGGTGGGTATTGTGACCGAAACTCCCACATCAAATACACCATGGATGACTCATCTCCCTAAGATCCCATATCGATACTATGTATGATGCATACCACGATCACCCTGATCTACTCATCTATCCATGACCCAAAATCTATCATCTGTTGTAGCTACCCAGCCTACCTCAGAGCATATACCTACAACTCATGCTCACCCCAGCCCTTAAGGGCCTCATTATGACCCTCAGGGGCCTCATCATGTGCATGATCTGGTAGCACAACATCTCCACCCTCGTGGCACTCCACCAGAGCTTGTCTAGGTGGAATCATGCTAAAGACTAGAAACAATGATCAGTAGTAAGAATAACAGTCCATTTATCATAAATAAGTAAATCTATAATAGGTAGTGCATCTCACCGCCCTTACACTTCCCTATAATACTCATATCACATGTTATTCGGCCCCATGGCCCCTTTCCTACCCATATTAGAGTCAGGAATCACGTATCAATCATATCAAAAATCACCCACCTAGGATGTATGAGTAGAATTTCATCAAAAACATATCCAAGAAAATGTTGCTTAGCTTGTTTTTGACACTTTAAATAGATCATATCTTACTTTTATTCCATTCCTACCTATACATATCAAATTCAGGACTATATATATCAGACACATAGAGGATCATATATAGATATCATCAGGAACCACATACTTGGACTGGTTGAGTAGAATGCCACAAAGAAGCTATGCTAGAAAACATTGTTTAGCTTGTTGTTGACACTTTAAACAGACCAACCACTTTTCATGTATTCCTGATTCCAAGAAATAATAACAATAACACACATATGTCATGTTATCCTAATTTCCTATAATGATGCATGAATAATCCTCCCTTGGCATATTAGGCCAAAGGTCAAAAGCCTCATAATACATAAATGTCACACCCAAGTGCACTACTCGAGGTTTAAAATCAATCAATGGTAAAAAACGCAACAGAACATTAATTTTACCACCCCTGGAAACTCAGTATATCCCCCATTCATGGGGCTGCATACACCCAAGAATGACCTCCTTACCAAGTCCTGACTAAATCCTAGTCCTCGATCTACCATAACCCAGATAACATACCATTATAAAAATCTTCCTTTAATGTCTCTTAGAAACCAAACAAACATTGTTGCTACTTTTAATCAGCCTCATATGATGTCATTTGTAGCACCCTGATCCGAGAGACACTTAAAACTTGTGTGTTGGGCTGGAGGTCCACTGGGCCTTAGGCGTGCCTCCACATATACCAAATGTTGGTGACTAGTAGCTGTTAGGGCCATTAGGCAAGATATTCTGAGAGGGGGGTGAATCAGGGTATGAAAAATTAAAACAAATTCCCCTTTTGATCTTGTTTTGTTGTTATACAAAACCCTCTTCTCCCTCCTTCCCATTTTAGAGTATGAATGAATCTTAAAGCATGCACAGGACACAACAATTTTACTTGGTTCACCCTCACTGGGCTACATCAAAGGAGCATACACCGGTGATGTGCCGATGTGCCGATGTACCAAATCCACTATAAGCGCACTACTGTTTACAAGTTTGAAGCGGACTCACTATCCCTCCTGGTTTACATCCATTCACAGTTTGAGAACACACTGCTCTCTCAACTGAAGTGAGCTCACTGCTTCTTCAGAAGATCCACACACAGTTTATAGACTTGTAGGTATCTTCATTATCACTAATGAATGCATCCTCCACTATATGTAAATTCTCTATTGAAGTCCAAATTTCATCAACTGATGAATACCCCTTTGTCACTGATCACTGGACAACACACTTTGGAAATTCCTTCACAAAGCACCCTACTTCGCGAAGCTCCCAATTTCACGAAGCTCAAACAAGCCTTCGCGAAGTTCCTGCCTCTTTGCAAAGCACACACCTTCGCAGAGCTCACTGCCTCGGAGAGCACACTGCTTCGCAGAGCTCACTGAGCCAACACAGAACACACCACTTTCCCAGAGCTAAATTAGTCACTGCAAAGCTTCTTCTTTCTCGAAGCACACTGCCTTCGTGAACCTCCTTCATGAGTTGAGAGAAACTAATTTTTCTTGGAAAACTCTCTCCTTCTCTTGAGGTGGTTGAGGTCTATTTATAGGCAATTCCACCAACCCTCAAACCTTTCACGCGAAGTCAGCGCCACGTCAGCTCAAATCGTGAAGCTCCGAAATTTCCGCCGAAATTCTCTCTATATAGCGAAGCACCACAGTAATTTTTAGATCATAGATCTCGTCGTAATCACGGAGCATTCCGTCAATTCTTTCGTGCCGCCATCGCAATACCCTTCACCTCCACTGTTCTCAAAGATCGTCGTAATCGCCAAGAACATCGTCAACATTCTTCATGTTTCACGAAATCCACATCAAGAATCCCATATTCACGAAACTCATGCCTTTTCCATATTTTGACGAGATCTTCAAGGAAATCCATATTTCGCAATGCTCACCAAACTCCAAATTTTGGACCTCAAAAAATTGGCAAACACTAGAAAATGGTGCCACCTTTTATCTGTTCTTTTGTACCGCCTCCAGATCTTATTTTCCTTTGTTATGGTTCTTTTTCAACATGGATTGTCAACAACATCTCTGGAACTCGAAAATTCACCAAGGAAACCTGCATTGTCAAAAAACACAAGCAACCCAAAAATGATGCAATGTTACCTTCGAGGATTTTTTCCCAACAGTAGCAAGGGTCAATTTGGTGAGATTGGGGAGACTACACTCTCTGGTGATATGAATAATGGTCATAAATAATGCCATTACAGAAGCATTTATCCAAAATTAGTTGAAGCATAAATCATGACTTAGTGGAAGAAAAGAGTATAAAAAGTGGAAATAACAAGATAATAGCAAACATCCATACATATCAGATAATGTATACATGTCATGATAATCATACAAAAACATGCAGGATCGCCTATGGCCAATAATATAAGTACTCATGCAAAATCCCAAAAAGAAACCCCAAATCATCTCAGAGGAACCAAATATTATCCATCTCGTGCACCTCGGCATGTCCCAACTCACTACGGTCAAACCCATGAGTCTGATCTCTTACTTGATCTAAAAGCCATAAAGTTTTTACGCATCCTGAGGGAACCGTGTAGGGTGTGAGTATGCACTCAGTAGGCCACCACCAACATATTCATGTCTTACATCCATATTTATAATTGTTTATGCATATGTAAATAAATAGAAATTACACTCATAAAATACATCACCTGCTTCACTTGTGGTCAATAGCAATAAAGGAGTATTTACTTGCTTCGGCCAACACCAGAATGGAATGATTTATCCATAGTCTACCATGGTCAGAGAACCCTCGATCATTATCCATATACATATCACCCAACACCTCGTTCCAACCAACACCACAAGTACCACATATCGAATAAAACCAACATTTCATCGGCACACCCAAAGTCGTGTCACAAGTCCCTTGGACTTTCGTTATTCAAACCATTGTTGGCTTAGCAGGTTGATGTCCCAAGGCACGGCGAAGTCTTTCCTTCTAGAATCCTGGCCCACTAGCCCAAACATACACAGCAAGCCTCATCGCCCATCTGATAGTCTCTCAAATCATCAATTGTGGATTTCTACGATAAGAACCTCCACCGCGACTGATGGTCAACACTATCCCCTAAGAAGTAAATTCTACAGAGGCCTCTATCCACAACAAGTGGTCAACACCATGTTATTGAGTCCTTATCTATGTGCACACGACTCCAACAACACTATTGTCCAACAACAGTGAGCGACAATCACCAACATATCCTAAGCCACGTCGTCCGGTAGAACTCCATCGGCACATGTGAACCTCGTCACCCAAACTCGGCATGGTCAATGCCATTTGCCTCAACTTGACAAATCTCGTTGCCTCATTCCCAGTGATCAACATCACCTCATGTCACTCGGTCCAAGCCCAACTTGTTCTCATGGAACTCACATAGCCAAAGGCACAATTTAAATTTAATTAAACTGGCACCTCGTGCCCAAGCAATTTTGGAAAACTCGTTTCACACATACCATGTCATACCTAGCTCAACTACTTAAATAAACATACAAGATCCCATAGACGTCATCCAATTGTAATTGAAAAATAAAATCATTTAATTAAAGGTCACACCCGTACCACCCCACATATGCATATTTAAATACACATCCCATATCATTCATATAAATGCGGAGAAAGTTAGTCATCGCCTACCTTATACTCGTAGGTGCTCACTTGTCGAAGACCGGCCTCTAACTTGACCCGTAATGGAAGAAAATGAGTAATCTAACAAATTCTCTAAAAATAGGGCATATGAGCTCAGATGGAAATAACATTCTAAATGGTAAGATAAAAGGAGAAAAGAAGCGAAAGAAATTGAAGACTTAGTTATCCAATAAGATGATCAGATCTTGAATCAGAGCTCAAACGAAGAAGAGGCTTTAAAGCTTAGAGGAGAGTGTAAGAGTTGGTGTCCTAGAACCAACTGGTTGTATTTTGATTACATGGACATTTAATGTACTTAAATATTAAACATCTTATTACATATTGTTCATTGTTCTGCATGACTATGATGTAATAATGTCCTAGAGTATTTGTTGTATTGATAAGGTCATGGCAGTTCCTCGCTATGATGAGAACCTTGAAATGCTAAAATAATATTCTTAAATATAGTTCTACGGTTGGATGACATACTATGATGGGACACATAGCATGCAGACCGTCGGGTGTGAGTACTCGTAATCAAATGAGACTTCCTCTCATAAAGTTCGCACTTGGTAATCTCTAAGACAGGAGATTATGAGAACAGACCCGCCAATAGAAATTTCACATGTTTTGGTATCATCGGATATTTCTATCTACAAGCGTGTGTAATGATCCTTAAACTTTAATATTATCATTAATACGTGTCATGACTCACGCACTTTGATTTAATGACGAAAACCGTCACCCAAACAGTTGGCGGGAAGTAAGGTATGTTGGGTGTGTCATGAGTGACATGTTATTAATGGATAAGTCGAGGAAGGATTTGTCCCTTCCATTTATGGAAGTTGATATTTCGGGCCTTTGATTGAAATAGAACCGTCGCACGAAATTCCATGGTCATGGTGTAACGATAAGTTTATTTCAGGTAGTCAAATAACGACGTATCAAACATAAAAGTTGATGACACTATCATGAAACTTGCTTGATGAGATATTGCGACAAAGGGATTATATTACACAGTGAGTGTTCGTATGTGGATGTCGTTGTTGCAACATTACGTTCTTTCTATTGGGTGTCTTGACCCGTTGCTAGATAGTACTTTTGGACTTTAGGCAAGCCCGCCTAATGCCAACGAGAAAGAATCCTAGAGGGTCACACTAAGTGTTTTTGGTGGTCTCGGTTAAATTCTATTTGAATTTAATTAAATAAATAAATATTATTCTCAAGACCGTGGAATAATTTTATTCAAGTTAAAATGATTGCATAAATTAAATAAAATATATTTATTTTATTGAACATTTAATAAATATTTATTTACTAGTTTGTAAATAAAATATTTATTTAAGATATTAAATTATTTATTTATTTATTTGGGTGTTCAATAAATGGAAGTGGAGTTCGAGTGGACCAAGGCCAGTCCGGTGGTAAAATAATTATTTGCAAGACTGTAAATAATTATTTAACTAGTTGGCACAAGTTAAAATAATAATGACGCTGTTATTATTTTGTGACGCGGAATTTTATTTATAATTTCGTTTTGCGCAAGTTGGCGCACCATAAATAATGAGGCGGTATTATTATTATGAGCATGGGTTTTTTCTAAGTTCATGAATGTATTTAATTGTTGTTATGCAATTAAATATTGTAACTGAAGTTTCATGCATATAAATAGACAAGTACGTCTATTGTGTTATGGTGAACACACCGCACGTTTGGTGAATTGAGAATTGTTGAGCTAAACAATTTCTTCCTCGAATCTTCTTCGCTCCCCTCTCAAGAACGAGAGACGTTCTTCAAGGTCGGAGAACAAGCGATCAAGAACGACCAACACAAGACACTCGTTTCGCCGCGCTAGCACCTGGAGAACGAGTGGTGTCGATCGAATGTCATCAAAGCACATGTGGATCACCGCTAGAGGGATTCTAGTTTGGATCCTCGCAAGCGCAATGAGATAATTCGGAAGGGTCATTCCGAACGATCAACATCATCAACGAAGAAAATACCGAAGATCCAGGTATTATTTTCTTTATGAAATTAATTAAATTAATTATAAACATGATGTGCAAGATCATCTCTAAAGGTTTTCGACTTCTTCCTTCTTTATCTAAATCTTTTATTCTATTCTGTGGAGATTGACGTTCATCGTCGTATTGATCCCGGAATAATCATTGATCATGGTAAAAATTAAAGTTGGGGTTCCGTCCCAACCACGCTTCCGCTGCGCCTGGAACCTACAGAGAAGATAAATGGGAATGACCCCCCCCCTGTTGTGTGTGTGAGGAGAGAAAAAAGATAAAAGTGGGGAGGGAAAAATCGGTAATTTCAACCCATTAAATGAGTTGCACGGTTTGGCGACATGTTTTGGCTAACCATGCATTAACCGTGTGGTGCCACTATCGAAAGGGCACCGCATCTTGCACGTCTAGGCGCACGGTTTGACAAACTATGCGCAACACTTGTGATCACCTCTGCAACTTACTGTAGACTTGTAGCACGGTCGTGCCCCCCCACCCGCATAGTTTGATCTAATTGTTCTCCAGTTCAAATGGGGTGCACGGTTTGGGCCATACGGTTAGCTCTAACTGTGCGCCCTATGAGATGTCTTCCAGATTTGAGTTTTCGAAGCTCGATGCCTCCGAAACTGAACCGGACCCCCCGAGATACTTACTGGGCCTTTACCCCCATCCAAAAACATTAAATTAACGTGTTCCAAAACTCGGAATTACGCTCTAAAGCCCCATTTAAAAGTCAGTATGTCCGCCAAACTTAAAATCCAAATTTTCATGGAAATTTTGACCTGCTCAAAAACTATGGACGCGACACTGCTGTAGGGCCTCATGTCTGCAGTAGTCGGTATAACAATTATGAACGCTAACAAAAGCGTTGATAAAAGTTGCATGCTTTTTAGGGTGTTTAGGTTATCAATGTTTTTTAGCGCTAACGATGCCTATTTCTAGCGTTGATTTTGCCCCTATCGGTAGTAGTGGAGGACGAAAGACTAGATGTTAGTGCGGACATCCCTCTTTCAAGGTCGTCCACCCGACGTCACTTGCGTGTCGCCACCGCTTGCTTGTTGTGCTGAGTCATTCGCTTGATACTACCATGACACCTACTATCAACTGATGATGACTCGAAGGCCCCATGGCTCGAAAGCCTTTGATGGTCTCGAGACTCTGCGGCTCGAAGGTTCAAATCTTTGACCCGAAAGTTCAAAACAGGTCAGTAGTACTGTTGTTACAGTACTTCCATAGTACTGCAGAAATTAGTAATTGTTAATTAGTAATTAATTGTTATTATTAATGAGTAATTATAAGTTATGTTTTTTTAAAAAAAAAATACGAATCAATAATTATGAATTATTAATTATCACGACAAAAAAATGTTATTTAGCGGCGATTCATTAGAGACCGCTTCAAAATATCATTTTTTTAAATAAAATAAAATAAAATTACAATGAGTTTTAACCACCATTAAAATAAGTGCAACAATTTGATAATTTTATCGACCATTTAAAACTGCATATTTTATTAAAAAAATCATGCCTGATGAGGACAACAATGACATTTTCTAATTCTATTAATTTAAATGTTTCATAATAGTAATAAATAAATAAATAATCAAATGGTTCTTTTTGTGGCGGTTTAAACCAGTCTAAAATATATATGTTTTTTAATTAAAAAATAAGTTTGATAATAATAATAGTAATACTAGCTATAATAATAATAAGTAAAGAGACATTATATTACATTTAATTAATTTAAATGTTGAATAATATTATGTAATTAATTGATATTTAATTGCTTATTTTATTACCCAAGGTGGATTTATTCTGCCATTCAGGGCATTTATGTAATTCCAATGTTAGGCAATCACAGGCGAGGCTTGACAACAAAAATCAGTGGTGGCATGCAGCGGTGGTCGGTGTTGGGGGCAACAGTGGGGGCGACGATTCCTACCGGGATGGCGGGCATCAATCGCGTCCATGCTTTGGCCTGTCGCCTGGCATGAGCTGGCGACGAGACATCGCGCTGTTGGAGGAGCCAGCCCATGGGGATATTGGTGGTCTTAAAGCCCTGCAAAAGCTTCATTTAAATATATTTTTTCAATTTTATTTTAATGTTTTTTGTTTATTTACTTTAGTTTTTAGTTTCATTTAATTATTTTATTTACTCACTTGTTTAGTTAATTAGATATAATTTGTAAATAATATTAGGGAACAGATGATTAACTAGTAATTACATAATAATTAACTATTAAATAACTATTAATTAAAAAATGATTAACAAATGATTATTGAATGATGCACATGAATTTTTAGTATTATTATTATTTCATTGATCATCCACCTTAGGGAGATGATGTTCCTGCTCAGGGAGAGGAGGTTCTTGCTCAGGAACCTCCTCTAGTAGCTGATGATGTTGATGAATGATGCGCATGAATTTTTCTATTATTTTTATAAATTTCTAACTTATTTTTTAAATAAATATTTTAATTGTTTTTAGGTTATTTTCCTAGTTTTATAGTATTTTAGTTATTTTATAGTTTTTAGTTAATTATATATTAATATTAGTATTTTAGTATTATTATTATTTCATTTTAATTTTATATTTTATTAGCATATAAATTAAACACTATATTATTGTTAATAATAGTTTTATTTATATTAGCATTTTTAATTTATTATTATTATTAAATTATATTAATATTAGTAAATAGTAGTAGTATCATCATTATATATATAGATTATTATTTTATGTAACTATTATTATATTTTTGGTATTATTCTTTGTTTATCTAGTTATTATGTATATATATATATATATATATATATATTTCTTTCTAATTATATCTAATAATTATTTTTAATCTAACAATTATGTTTTCTTTCTCTACTTATTATTATCTTACATATCATCATCATCATAATTATTTTTAATTTATTATTATTATTAAATTATATTAATATTAGTAAATAGTAGTAGTATCATAATTATTTTTAATCTAACAATTATGTTTTCTAACAATTATGTATATATATATATATGTATATTTCTTTCTAATTATATCTAATAATTATTTTTAATCTAACAATTATGTTTTCTTTCTCTAATTATTATCCAACTCCCAGGCGACACAACCTCCCTGGACACCTCCTCTGCTGTACACCACCATCAAGCCGCACACCACTCCCATACATCATCCACAACACCAACACCCACTTCCCTTCTCCACTTGGGAAGTAACCCCTAATGCCAGCAACCTATTTCAACATAGTACCCCAGCGACAACGACTCCTTCCACCACCCTTAGGCCTCCACCAACCACCACACCCAATGCCGACCCCTTATGTTGTACTTGATGCATCACACCATCACTCGAGTGGGTGTGCGGTTGGGGATTTGAATCTTGCGCACAACATCGATGCATGCACTGGATTCACTCTATTTATGGAGATTGATGCTGCATAGCCAAAGTGAACATGGATCTAATCATTCTTTCATGTTGAAAAACATGCTCGTTGGTCTTCATCAGCATTGTAGTGATCTACATGAGATGGTTATTATTGGGCAATCATCTCTGACATCTTGTGGTGATTTTCATGTTGATGTGAACACAATGAATTCTATTATTTTTTTGTTGTGTTTGTGCGATGAACAACTAATTTTCAAGGTGTTGGAGTTGTAATGAATGTGACATTAATTACATGCCTTTAATTTTTTTATTTGATTGCTAGTTAATTAATATTAATTGGATGTTTATTTGATTAATTATATCCTTGTTTTAATTAAATATTATTTGGATCTGCACACATGATTTGGTGATCATTTGTGTGATACCTAATAAGTAATAACAGGTAGGAGACCCTCATAGAATTTATTCATCCGAAAGTCGGTCATGTGCATGAGAGAATCTTAAATTTCACATGATTGAATTCTTAATAAATAAATATATTAATTGAAAAATTAATATTTTGTGTAAATTTTCCTTCAAACTTGCATGAGTGATACCTAATAAGTAATCTAATGAGAGAAAATATGACAAAAATAGATAATTCAAATTTGTGAGAAATTTTTATTTCATAAAGTGATTCGATGTTTAAATAACATGAAAATTATTCATCAAATCAGAGAACAAAATTATGCATGATTTGTGTGAAAATTAGAATACTATCTAACATCAAAGAACGAGACCTAATATCATTTTGATTAAACTTAGAATCACTGATAATTGAATGAATAAATATTCTGATGTGGAAATTAAATAATTGACATTACATGCACCTAAACTGATGTCACAACTCCAACACTTCCATCTACACCCATTTCCTCTATAGATTAATTTAGTTCACTTAGATAATTTTAGTTAATTTAAATAGTGTTTATTTTTTAGAATATTTAGTTGTTAGTCACTTTTAAAACTCATCTGTGTGAACATTCTTCCAAGATGATATTCCTAGTGTGTATGCACATTCTCTCTATGGTTTGATCATGCTCGCCGCTTCCACGATAGTTAGTAGGTTAATAAATTTTCAAATTTCACACATTATGATGAACATTCCAAATTTATGACATCATTTCTTAGGGGAATAGTAGCATTATAAGTTCCATAAAAAGAGTGATTTAGGTCAAAAATAAAAAAAGAAAAAAACACAAAAAAATAGTTCATATCAACTCTAGGTTTTTCTTTTGTCATTGTAAGAAAAATTTCAAGACACCAAAAGTTCAGAAGGGCATGAGCCACACCACACTGTTACAACCAATTCCCTCCCTACATGCCCACAACTCACAATACAAAGTATAATTATTCTCCAGTCATGATTTCTCTAAGTAATTATTTTTATTATAATGATTTTTATTCAAGTCTACGTTATGATCCATATGGGAATACTCCACCATGTTGAGATACAATTACTTTTTACATCATTTAATCATTTCAAAGTGAAATTATTCCTAAAAATTTAGAAGTCGATAATTCATGTAAAATAAGTAATTCAATAATTGAGCACATGTTTCTTTCTGCTATCACTGAGACAAATAGAATGTTTGAACTTCAAGATGAACATAATGAAAAATTGATTTCCACAACGAAAGATTTAGAAAATCAAATGAATCATCATATCCAATTGGCCACCTCATTACCACTTAATGATCCAATTCAGAACAATTCTTTTGAGGAAAGTGCAGTAAAGGTTCCATTTGAACAACATTCAATTCCTAATTTTGATAATGAGACTACTTTGATTGATCCTCTTTCTTATCATACCATTGATGAATCCTCTCAATCACAATTTAATTCTTCTAATCTGATCACATTTCAAGAATATGATAGCTCAGTCTTCCACTCTATTGAATATGATGATCCCTCACAAAATGTGATTTAATATCCTTATTCTGTGAGTTCAAAACCCATCTATCCCAAAGTGAAAAAGGACGCATTCAATGTACATCAAATTAAAACCTTTTAGTATGAAGAGGACATTGAACTATGAACCTTCTTTATCATTATCAGTCATAATTGATCCAAGACATCATGAATTACCACACACAAGAGGGAGCCACTTCAAAAGAAATCAAATCACTTATTTATGAAAATATTTGTAAGTATAAAACCTTTTAAAAAAATGAAGATATCTAAAAAATTTATAGAGTCAGAAAACCAGTGAGGGTTGGTGGTAGAGAACACTTATAATTTTTTATAAACAATGGAAGAATGGGATTTCTTAGAGGATCCTGAGTTCGCGGTGCCACATGTGCCAATGGAGAAATATGATAAGGGTGGTATAGAAGAAATTTTTGAAAAGGATATCATTTTTGAAACAATGGAGTCATCTATTACAATTGATCCTAGACCATATGCTCCATACATCGAGGTTAAAAAAACTTCACTTGAAATACCCATAGATGCTAGCAATACTCTCAACCTTGGGATAATCACTGGAACCACGGTGCATGAATTGTGTTTGAAACCAATGGATTTCCTTGTGCTAGTGATTGGCAGTGAAAATGAATCGAGATACATCATAAACCCAGATACTTCATTCAAGGATATGATGAATATAAGACAACCACTAAAAGAGTCTGGTAAGGGAATTTATTCTCTTGTGCAAATTCAAAAAATGTAATGTTCATGATCTTCATGATGATTCCATTTCCACAAAATTTAATCATTTTTGTGAATATTTATTCAGGTGAGGAATATTCAATCCCTTATGATATGGGATATTTTCATTTCATTCCAACCATCCATTTTTCCAATAAGTTTCCATTGATATATTTTGTATCTTTCAGGATAATTACCATTTCAATGAATGGATTCCATACTCCCAATGATAAAGAAACTGATACATGGTATACATTTCTATTCAATCCTGGTGCAGTTTTATCAATTTCTGGCTGAAGATGAAGTAAACTTAGTGGTCAATAGGGGAGACCCATCATTAGTTTGTTTCCCTTTCACTACATTTAGTTTCAATTAATTTAGTTTTTAAGTAATAAAATGGAATACATTTACCGCAATCTATTTTCTCTTATCACTGTAGTAGAGTTGGGTCCATCATATATATTTTTACCATCCACATGTTATTTTGATCTTGGTGTCATCACTTTGATATGATGTGGCTATGTTATGTCCTTATCTAGATTTTATCGGTACATCATTTTTGGAGCTTCATCAGATATAGATATCTTTTCCATGTCTATCTGCATTTACTCAAGGAAGTGTTTTATTTTTTATTATATTTTATGCTTCCAAAAACACCATGTAAAATAAATAATAGAAAAATATATTGAAAAAAACTAACATTCCTATCATTGTTGAAACCATGCGAAATCTATTCTATTTTTGTCATAACATAGTCAGGAACATACCACTTATGTCCCTAGTCAATCTAAGCACATGATTCCTATCTAGAATTCATTGATCCTTAATCTCATGACTTAGAAATTGTTTGATATTATTCCACGCTTCAATTTTTTTTAGAAACTTGTATATTTTCGAGACACTTATTTACACTCATTCTCAGTTGTACCATATAAAATTATATTTCCATACCCATGAAGATTCTGGCCCATTTTTACATTCTCTCATATTTCTATTTTTCTTAAGGGAATCCATATCATAAAATATCTTCTATAACTTTACATGTTTTTCAATAAAATAAATAAGAATTTTGAAAGTTGCACTAAAATGATTAAGGAATTTGTTTGATTTATTTATCCCATTTGACCCACTGATCCACCCATACATTTTATCCATCATGTAGCCCTTATAATCCATGAAGAAAACTTTTTTGGATGATCCCATAGTTGATACCCTTCCCTACCCATTTCTTGAATACTTGCATGATGATTTTCAATCTAAACATGGGGGTGAGATTTATTCATAGAGATGGTTGTTTGAGGGACAATGAGTCATTTGTTACACATGGATCAACATTATTTCATCATGATTATATGTGTTACATTTTACAGTAGCCGCATGCATTACATGTATTTTGATATGGGAATATGGATTCTT
This sequence comes from Viscum album, assembly GCA_963277665.1. Classification (NCBI taxonomy): domain Eukaryota; kingdom Viridiplantae; phylum Streptophyta; class Magnoliopsida; order Santalales; family Viscaceae; genus Viscum; species Viscum album. The sequence continues at coordinate 137,523,363 of OY728147.1, read as the reverse complement.
TTGGGTTCAAACAATGAGTACATATCTGGTCATTACATGGCAACCCTCACCATTAGGGATACCTATTAAAGTAATGACTCATAACTCAAGGATCTAGATATTTTTATATATGACCTACTTCGAATGAGATTATAATAAGTATGAGCTACTTGTGTATTTTTCTTGGGATATTATCTTATATATATTTCTTGGGGTTTTAGAGTTTATACTCACCAATTTTTTCTACCCATCTTATTTGAGTGAGTTGTGACAAAAAAAAGTCAAAAAGAAGAAAAAGGAACATTTTGATTATCATATGCTTTGGGAAAAGCATCATTTTTAGTGTGGGGGAGTGATAATTTTAGGGAGAAAATTTGATTGACACTTATCATGCATTTATTTAAATATTCAACCCTTATTTTTCTAGATTGTTGAAATTTTTTTATGACCCACTGACCCGTATCCTTAGACACATTTGAACCAAATGTTAAGTCCTTTAGATTAATGAATTCTTCTGATTACCACAAATGGAGATGGTAAACTCATGGAAAGCCTATGGTAAGTATGCATGTGTAGTATAATTGATCATAACTTTGATCAAATATTTTTGAGTGATGAGAGTGATGGCAAGGTAGGTCACTTTGATGCATGAATATAGGCACTTGTTTTGGAAAGAATGTGAGTGGAAGTGAAATTATTTTTGAAAATTGGAATTTTAAATCAAGCATGATATTTTTTAGGTAAAAGGGATTGAAAAAATTTGAACTTGTAATTTTGGTGTTTTGATTTACTACAGGTCCAATTGTGTATTTTTTATGATTGTTTTTCCTAGGAGTGAAAAAGTTTAAGTGAGGGGGATTTTATGCACATGTATTTTTCTAGTATTTTTATAATTTTTTAACTTAGTTTTAATTAATTATTTTAACTATTTTTAGTGATTTTTGTTTATTTTCATAGTTTTTTTTGTATTTTAGTTACTTTTATAGTTTTCAGTTAATTATATATTAATATTATTAATTTAGTATTATTATTAGTTCATTTTAATTTTATATTTTATCATCATATAAATTTCACACTATATTATTATTAATAACAATTTTATTTTTATTATTATTTTTAATTTATTATTATTATTAAATTATATTAATATTATTAAATAGTAGTAGTATCATCATTATGTATATAGATTATTATTTTATGTAAATATTATTATTTTTTATGTATTATTATTATTTTATCTAGTTATATATATATATATATTTCTTTCTAATTATATCTAACAATTATTTTTAATCTAACAATTACATTTTCTTTATCTAATTATTATTATCTTACATATTATTATCATCATCATCATTATTTGTATCTAACACTTATTATTAATTCTATCATCATCATCATCATCATCATCATCATCATCATCACCATCATAATTATTTTTTAACATTTAATATTTAGATAATTGGATTTATTTGAATTTTGAATTTTTAAATTTTCTAACTCTGTTTTTCATGAAGGAGGCGCACACCCGCTTCATCCTATTCATAAACACGACCACCCACCGATAGAATAAAGAAAACCTAGCAGGGGGGACCTGCACGAACTAGTGGAGGCTGATGGAATCTCATTCCTAGACTACAGTTCACTATCCTCCCTCATGCTTGTTCCTCGGTGCACTACCCATCCTCCCTACACCAAGACCAGGCCGCCTCCGCACCTCCTGCAACAACCCTAGGCATACGAGCCTCCCTCCAGGCGGCCTCCTCCTTGGATGCATCAAACTAGGTGGCGACCTCCTCTCCATCTCCCAGGCGACATGACCTCCCTAGACACATCCTCAGTTGTGCACCACTGACAATCCATGCACCACTCCCCTACATCATCTGCAACACCAACACCAACCTCCATTCTCCACCTGGGCAGCAACACCCAATTCCAGTGACCTCTTTAAATGTAACATCCTAGTGGGGATGACTCCTTCCTCTACTATTAGTCTGCCATTGATCACCATGCCTGATGCCAACCCCTTATGTTGTACTCACTACATAACACTATCACCCAGATGGGTGTGAGGTTAGTGATTTTCTTATTGTATGCTACATCGACGCATGTGGTGGATTCTCTTTACTTCTGGATATTGATGCTACACAGACAAAGTGAACATTGATCTAATCATTTTTTCATGTTGATTAAATTTCTCGGTGGTTCGTATCAACATTACGATGATCAAATTATGATGGTTATTATTGGGTGATCATCTACGACAACTTGTAGTGATATTCACATAGACACAAACACTATGACTTCTATTATTTATTTTTTTATTGTGGTTGTGCAATGACCGAATAATTTTCATGGTTTCAGAGTTGTGATGAATGTGAAAGTAATTACATGCCTTTAATATGTTTTTTTATTTGGTTTCCATTTAATTAATATTAATTGGATGTTTAATTAATTAAATTATATTTGTGTTTGAATTAATTTTCATTTGGACTCTGCATACATTCTTTTGTGCCTGTTTGTGTGATACCTAATTAGTAATCATGGGCTGGAGATCATCAGAGTCATGTGAGAATCTTAAATCGAACGCAAGAGAATTCTGAAAAAATAAATATATTAATTGAAAAATTAATATTTTATGTGTATTCCCCTTCAAATTTTCATTAGTGATGCCTAATAAGTAACCTCATGTGAGTGAACCCGACATAGATAGATATTTAGACTTTGTGAGAAGTAGGTCATTTCATTTCATCAAGTGATTAGATTCTTAAATGATGTGAAATTTTTCATCAAATCAGAGAATGAAATAATGTATAATTTGTGTAAAAATTATAATATCGTCTAATATAAGAGAATGTTACCTGATAGTATTTTGATTAAATTTGGAATTAACAATAATTTAATGTATAAATATTTAGATGTGGAAATTAAATAACTGGCATTGCATGCACCTGAACGAACGTCACAACTCTAACACCTCCTTCTCCACCTATTTCCTCAATAGATTAATTTAGTTTACTTTAATAATTTTAGTAAATTTAAAGTCATTTTTAAAGTGTTTAATTTTTCAATGTTTTAGTTATCAATCAATTTTAAACCCCATTTTCCTGAATATTCTTCTAAGAGGATATTCCTAGTGTCAATGCACATTCTCTTTGTGGTTCAACCCTATTCGCCGCTTCTATAGTAGTTAGTAGTTTAATAAAATTTTAAATTGCATGAGTTGTGATGCATGTGCCAATAAGCCATGGTGGTGATGACGTATACCATGTCTGGCTACACTTGAGGATTCACCTATTCCATAAAAAGAGACAACATCTATAGAAGATGAGCCTAAGATGATTGTGGATGTGTATAACCAAACATGAGATCATCACTATTATCAGCATATCCATAATTTTCTCCGTGTATAGTTGATCCAAGATCATATCAAGAGTTATTTACCATGCCTCCATAATTTGTGAATGAGCCTTCAAAGTCCCTATGTTTACCTCATAAGATGGATGGTCCTTCCACTTATGCAGTAGGAGAAAGATCAGGTTGACATCTCGATATCCCGAGGGCGCCTCATCCTTATGATTCATAGATAAAGAAATAGACAGTCAAAGTTCATGCACTCGGGGAATATACCTCTCCAACTTATCACAATTATACCCAACATAGAGGCTGACAATCTCGATACGGGCATTCCATTCACACACCAAATTATGGGATGAGTCCTCATCATAAAAATTAATTATACTCCTTAATTTATATATTTTCTATTAATTTAAAGGATTTGAAACCATAATATTTTATATCATCCATATTATTGTATGTCTAATGGAAAGTGATAAAATTATGCATAAATTAATTTTATCATTATGTTGACATAGTTAAAACAATAAACATATTTCATACAACGCTTCATGATAGCCTTATTCATAGTTGAAAATTATGATTTCCAAATAGATAACCACTTATTATATGATAAAGAGATCATATATATCATTGAAATGTGAGAGTAGTTACAATAAAACGAAATAAATCAAATAATGATGTGTTTTAGAAGGAATCATAAATTATTAGTTACTACAGGGTATCTTACTATAGGTTAACTAGAAATTTCCTTAATTTAATATAGGGTAACTAGAAATTTCCTTAATTTATTATAATATAATTTGAAATTTCCATAAGTTATTGTAGGGAAACCAAAAATTTCCCTAAGTTACTTTTGGGTAACTAGAAATTTTCTTAAGTTACTATAGGGTAATATGAAATTTTATTAAGTTACTATAGGGTAACTTGAATTTTCTTTAAGTTACTATATGGTAACTATAAATTTACTTATGTTAATATGGGGTAACTAAAAATTTCCTTAAGTTACTATAGGGTAATTGGATATTTTTTTAATTCACTATAGGGAAACTGGAAATTTCCTTAATTTACTATAAAGAAACTAGAAACTTACTTAAGTTACTATAGGGTAGATAAAAATTTCCTTAAGTTACTATAAGGAAATTATAAATTTCCTTAAGTTACTATAAGGCAACTGAAAATTTCCTTAAGTTATTGTAGGGTAATTGGAAATTTCCATATGTTACTATAGGGTAACTATAAATTTTATTAAGTTATTATAAGGTAAATGTAAATTTTCTTAAGTTACTATAGGGTAAATGTAAATTTCCATAGGTTTATATAGGGTAACTAAAAATTTCCACAAGTTATAATAGGGTAAATTATTATTGGGAAAGTCATTATAGGGTAAGTTTCTATAGGGTAAGTTACTATAGGGTAAGTTACTACATGGTAAGTTAGTTTAGGGTAAGTTACTACAGAGTAACTTGATACATGGTAAGTTTCTATAGGGTAATTTGTTATAGGTTAAGTTTTTACAAGGTAACTTGATACATGGTAAGTTGTTGCAGGGTAACTTGCTACATAGTAATTTGTTGTAGGGTAACTTGTTACAAGGTGAGTTGTTGTAGAGTAACATGATATAGAGAACTTTCCAAATATTAAATAAATGGTTAATAACACATTTTTAGGGAAATGAGGACCCTTCCTTGCCCTGTATAGTTGAGAATTCATCCAAATAAGATCGATCACCTCCTTTTCCATCTTAAGGTGAGATCTCTCTCGTTTTGTAATATAGAAACTATTATTATTAATAATAATTTTATTATTGAAAATTTATTTTATAATTAATAATAATTTATAATAATCATAATAGTAATTTTTATTTTGTGTGTATATTTATAACAAAAAAAATTAAATATACAAATATATATATATAAGTAATTTATTATTATTTTTGTTTGAGAAAAATAAATAAGGGATTTAATGCCTCTGCCCAAATTTTATTAAAAATACATCAAGGGTCCAAATGCATTTTTCCCACACGAAAAAATGCCAAAGGCATGAAGGCACTTCATGCCTTTTAGGATTATATTTCATAAAAAATTGACCTAGGATTATTTGTATTTTTTTTCAAAAACTTATAAAAAACCCATTGTTTGGTTGTATTTTACCCCTATCAATATTATAAAGTATTGTTATTATTATTATTATTATTAACTAATAATTTTAAAAACTTATTAATATTTAATAAATAATAATAATAATAATAATAATTTGTAATTAAAAATTAAGTATACACATTATAAATATATTTTATAAATTTAAATTAATTATATAAATGTATTATAGGGATAGTAATGGGTACGTCTAAACCAGGTACCCGACACTACTTGACTTGATTAAATGGGGTTAGAGTAGTGGTAAATCATGTTTTTATAAGGTTAGGATAGTGAATTAAAAACAAAATTAATATTAAGGTAGTAGCTTTAGGGTACCCAAACCTGAATAAATTAATAATTATTAATTTTTCGACTAAATATTTTTAAGTAATATAAAATTATAAAATTTATTAATTTAATTATTTTGAGTTTAGTTCAGATTATATTTATAAATGAATTTTAAATTTGACTTTGATTAAATTAAATATTATTAATTCATTAACAATATTTTTTAAAATGATAATAAGTTATAGAATATATTTATTTAATTTAATTTCAATTTATTTTATATTTATAAATTTATTTTAAAATTATAAACAAATATTTAAATGGTTATGGTATTTGAATGAGTATTTAAAAATATAATAGGTTAGTATTAGAGTAATGAATTTAAAAAATAAATGGGATATAAACAGGTTTAGATTTTGGAAAATTAAAGAGGCCACTTGTGTGTGTGTGTGTGTAAATATACAAATATATTATATAAATATATATGTTACTATATGAATAAAATAAATCAATGTATTGATAAATAATTATATAAATATATGTTAATATATACATAAAATATATAAATACATTAAATTTATAATATAAATATATAAATATATATAAGTATATTGATACACTATATGTAGCATCCCCAACCCAAATCACTCGAATGACACCTGGTTTAGAGTTCCGCTGATATTATATGCACATCCTCGTATGCTAAATATTTACAACTAGTAGTGAGGCTCTAAGGGGTGATAATGAGGATACAATACCTTCTATAAATGAAAGAAAATAATCCACAATGGAAGCATACCTCAATAGTCAATAAGTCAAACAGTAGAAAAACAACCCAAAATATATAACATTGTATGAAAAGGAAAAATCTACAAAGTCAAAAAATCCATAAAAAAATATAACAAGATCTCCCATTGGCCGATCACATACAAAAATTCCAAAAATAAAAAAAGATACACCATCTCAGCATTAAGGATCCACTCAGTCAAGATCCAAAATTCAACAACGTATGCATTTGAATCCACAACACCAATAATATAATATGCACCTACAATAGAGCTCTTTCCCTTGTGTGAATCATTAACCATAAAGTCTACACACATCCTAGAGGGTATTTTTAGGTTGTGAGTATGAACTTAATAAGCCACTACAAATAATTTCCCTAGATAATATGTATACATATACAAGTGTATGAAGCAATTGGGGTTTGGCCTAATGGTCAAGGCACTCCATAATCCAGCATCAATCCCAGGATTAAATCCCAGAGGCCCTAATTCTTTGGGTTCTATGTAGAGGAGGGAGTGTGGGTCCATCTTAGGGTACAGAGTGGGGGACCTAAATGTGACAGGGGGTGATGACATCGATAGTTTGATAGTGATAACGAAGCCTCAATGATAGATGCTTGGGACTAATAGCATAATGAACATAGAGTAAGCAGGTGAGAGTCATCAACAACATGGTATATGGCATTGTTTGAGTTAGTCAGTGGCTGGTGGCTTTGATGATGATGGTAGATAGATTCACGGTGGTGGAATCGGGCGGTGATGGTGGTCATCAGACAAGTACGGTCTCACAACAATAGTGATATATCTCTAGTGATAGGCCAACGTCAGCATGCAGGTTTGTACGGTGAGGAGAAATCCTGTTCAACCTTTTCAGTGAAGGGAACTTTGGGTGGGTATTCATAGAATATTCATGATGCAAGACCTAGAGGAGGGAGAACATGGAGTAACCATCAGTAGAACTAACCAGACTGGGAATGTTGTGAGTGTATGAATTTCACCATCAGTACCAAGAACCATGCAGTTCTATAAGGGGAAATTATAACAGATCATCTTTTTTGATATAGATCTTAGTGATTTAAAGTTTATGTGCTATGGGAGGGTTTGATCTTTGTGTTTGGTATTTGGTCCTTCAGATCATGTTTGGTCCTTTTTCCTTGGGCCTACGGGTTATGTCAAGGGTTCCCTATTAACCTAATTAAAAAGGGGTTATAAAAATTAATAAAAATATAAGGCCTTCGGGATTTAGATTTGAGTTTATGAAAAGTTTAAAAAACTATATCCAATACTAAGAAAAAAACTACTTCACATGGGGATCCTCAAGCCACTAGTGAGCAATTTGCTTTGGTTAGTACTGGAGGGGGAGGATGCACACCTGACCTATCACATTAGAAGATCCCTTATCCTTCCAACCAATTCCATACCACACTAAGATACACATAAACATATAACAAATATATCTATCTTGAACCATTAGAAACATTGCCTTAAAGGCATGTTAATATAACATATCACAATCTAAATAGTCAACCAATTCCCATTCCAACCACCGGCTCAATAACTTGACAAATCCTAAGAATGGTGAGCATTCAATATCATATGATGATCTCAATCACCAACCACATCCTTTGTCCATAACTGTGGTGTATCCCTCATCTGAATTGATGGTCAATACCACCCCTATACTTTCTTAACTATAGAGGATATCTCAAGTCAATTGGTGGTCAATACAACCTCATGGGACCTATCATGTGTAAAAACGACCCCAAATACCTCAACCTCATGATTATAAAAATCAAAATCAACTTATAGTCATAACTCATGCAATAAACCTTGAACACCACCCATGGTAGTGTTCACCACCACCCATGGTAGTGTTCACCACCACATGTGTCACACTAGTGAATCTTATCACCCTATAAACACACCAATTGAGTTCCTATGGAACCACATCAAGCCTCACATCACAATAACCAACACTTTATTCATGTGATTAATTATCATGAAATACCCAAATCCATTATCAAATAACAATCCATGCATATCCATAGTTCATTGTTTCCCACATGATACCACCTCTAGTAACCTTACATGAACAGAAAAATAATAATTGGTTCTATTCCCAATCACACACATGACCCTACCCATGCTCATAAATTACATGGTTCATAAACACATGTATAACATAGAAAAAAAATCAAAGAACCAATTACCTATCATGAGTAGAAGACTTCAAGTCAAATATTGTGGCATAATTCAACTCAATAAAGAGAAAATTAAGAAACTAGAGAAAAATCCCTAAAATAGAAGTTTTAGTTGAAAATAATTGTTCTAGTGAAAAAATTAGAAATATATAGTGAAGAACACTAGAGGAGGGTGAGACTTACCTGTCGAGACCTCCTATAATAGAAAAATAAAATAAAATCATATGACTGACTAGTGATAAAACCCCTTGGAATAGAGAGAGAAAGGGGAGGGGATCCTGAATTTTTTGGCCAATTAAGATTTCCCACTCTCAACTAATACCCCAATTAATTAATTAATTATAAAAAAATTAAAATACCCCTGAATCCCCCACCAAAACTATGATTGAACCCCTTTGAAACTCTAGTGGGTTACTTAGTGGAATATACCTACTGCTAAGGCCACCAAAACTCTGGTGGCCTCCTAGAGAAACTCTATTTGAAGTTCTTATCACTTGCCAACTTCTCCACCAATGACCTATTTTCTTGAAATTCAGTCCTTATCCTATGTCCACTAAATCAAAACCAGAATACCATCTATTTACATATTTTTAGAATAGTTTTAGACCCAAATTACCTAACCAGAATACTCAAGTTGTCTAAACCTCCCCACTATATGATAGCTCACCCTTGATCTATCTTTGGTCATACACTGACCAACCTCTATTGAAACCAAAGAATCCCTATAATATCACTATTTAAACACTATGATAATGTCAAAAACATTTGGATACTTCATATTACCTAGAATAAGAAACTCAAATAGTTCGATTCCATCTATGGGTGCTCCCCACCATAAGAATCACTTACCTGGTCTCACCACCACTAGCCTATATACCACACTGAAATTACCATATCTGACTATCATCCCAAGTTCTGCATGCACTAACTATCAAAACATAGAGAAAAATCATTAACCATATCATTATTATACATCATTCTTTATTTCCATAACTCAAATAGAACCCGATTGATCCACTTGTAGATAACTCGCATTGTTCACTAACATACATCATACAAAACTAGAATCAACATAATCATAGAATACCTATAACTATCAAGGGATCTCTAGCCTACTCTATGAACATTTTCTTTGTTACATGTAGCTAACTCTAAGCTTGATTTACTAATTTCTATCCCCCATGTGGAGTCACACTTGGTGTTGACCACTACCCCCACTCCTAGGCATCCTATACATTTCCATGACCTGGTCATGAACATGAATCCTGAATACTACCTTTAGGCACTTCCCTTAATCCTAACTCATATACTTGAGTCTAAAACAATCCATAGCCACCTACTAACTATGAGGCCATCCATCATAACCACTATAGATGACCCATCTAACCACATTCCCAACACTCCTTTGGCGGTCGATCAAACTGGGCAAAAAATTTCCCCATCCATTCACACTGGTAACAACTCACCTATGACCCACTCTATAGTGGAAACATTGAACCACTACCTAGAATCTCATGTTAGGTCTCCTCATATGTATGCTTCCGGATACCTGAATCTATACTACCATTCCCACTAGACACCATTATCTAATGGGGTTCACTACCATTATTCAGGTTCTACTCTACCATTAGAGTTTGGTTCATCACCTAACAAAATGACATCAACCTAAAAATATTCACATACACTAGGATATCATGTTGAATACTATCCTCAAATCACTACACCTTGGTGATCTCATTACCCTCCAATATCAAAAATATTTTATCAAATCTATGAATTGAAAAATATAATCCATGAATGATGCCTCCCTACACCAAGTGCATGAACTTATGGTCTCAGTCCACCCTTAGTGTCTCAGGGGAAAGTTTCTTGAAAAATGTCACCTCAAAGTATTTCCAGGTCATCCCATAATACCTACCTAATTATACTTAGATATTCCATATGCATTTCACTGGTTACATGATTATATATTGTTACAGTTGGTGTCCTAAGACCAACTATTTGTACTCTGATTACATGTATATTTGATGTATTAAATATTAATAAATCTTATTATTACATATTGTTTGTTGTTCCCACAAGCAATTCACTGGTTCCCCGCTATGATGAGAACCTTGATGTGATATGGATATATTCTCAAATAATGTTCTATTGTTGGATAACATACTATGATGGGACACATAGTATATAGAATGTCAGGTGCAAGTACTCATAAGCAGATGATGCTTCTTCTCATGAAGTTCTCACTTGGTAATCTCTAAGATGAGAGATTATGAGAACATAACCGCCAGTTGGAATTCCACATGTTTTGGTGTCATTGGATATTCTTATCTACGAGCATGTGTGATGGTGCTTATACCTTAATATTATTATTAATTAATGATACAACTCATGCAATTAGATGTATTTTGTAAAACATGATGATAACAGTTCATGGAGAAGTTGGATATATTGGATGCGTCATGAGTGACATGTCATTAATAAATAACTTGAGGGAGGATTTATCCCTTCCATATTTATGGAAGCTGATATCTCAGCCCTTTGATTGGAATAGAACCATCACATTAAATCCCATTCCCATGATGTAATGACGTGTTTATTTTAGATAGTTAAAGAAAGACATATCTAGAAAATAGTTTGGTGACTCAGATGTGAAACTTTCTTGATGACACATTAAGATAAAGATATTATATTACATAGTGAGAATTCATATGTGGTTGTATATGTTGCAAAACTGAGTTCTTTATCTTGGGTGCCTTGACCCACTACTAGAAAATAATTTTGGACTTCAGGAAAGCCCACCTAATTCCAATGAGAAAGAATCCTATAGGGTTACACACTAAGTGCTTCCATTAATCACAATTAAATTCTATTTGAGTTTAATTAATGGAATAAATATTATTCTCAAGTCTAAGAAATAATTTTTTTCAAGTTATATTGATCTCATAAATTGAATAAATATTTATTCACCAGCTCGTGGATATAATATTTATTTATTGATTATTTTAATAAATATTTATTTATTATATTTTGAATAAAATATTTATTTATGAATAAAATATTTATTCAATTGTTCAATAAATTATAGAGGAGTTTGAATGGACCAAGACTGAGTTTGGTGACAGATATTAATTAACAAGACTGTTATATAATATTTGTTATTATAAAAGTTGGAACATGCCACAAAATAATAATTATATAATTATTATTATGAGGGATGAGATTTATTAAAGGTAATAAATGTTATTTAATGTCCGGTATGTAATTAAATAATATTTTAACATAAATACCAACTCTATAAATAGGCAACTATGTCTATTGTGTAGAGCATCCAAAATTGAGAATAGATAATTGTTGCACACACACTACAGAAAAACTGGCATTTCGCGGCGGTTTTAAAAATCGCCGCGAAATGTGTAAATTTTTTTTTTAATTTTTTTTAATTTTTTCGAGGATTAGCGGCGGTTTTTTTAAAAACCACTGCGAAATAGCGGCGGTTTGGGTAAAACCGCCGCAAAATAAAAAGAAAAAAATAAAAAAAACATGAGAAACCCCAAAATCACTAAAACGACCATAACTTTTGATACGAGCATCTGTTTGAGCGCCACAACCAGTAAAATCGAAGCTCATGAAGAGATCTAGAAGCACGCATAATCAAAACGATGAGACGGTCTAAGGTCCGGAAGATATGAGAGTTGTAAGAAAGTTGAAAAAAGTTCTCCAACTTCAAATGGCCATAACTTTCGCTCCGGGTGTCCGTTTGGGCTCTACCACATATCAAATCGAAGCCAGCGACAAGAGCTACGCACCAAATTGACAGAAGTAAACTTTTGTCATGTTTTTCGACCCCAAAACCCCTCCGAAGACCTCTAAAACCTCATTTCCGTCACCGGTGTCCTTTCGAACGTGTCTTCAAACGAACCTAACTTTCGATCTGCGTGTCAGTTCGGACTCCTCCGCCTGCCAGATCATAGGTCGTTTCATAAACTTCGGTTTGACTAGTCGCAGCGCCTACATCGACTCCTGGATCATAATTTATAGCCTTTTTAGTGGGTATTGAGTTTGTTATGTTTTTCGATGCCTCGTTTCTAGCACCCGTTCCCCGTCAACTTTTTTTTAAACAGTCGTAACTTCCGATCCGTCGGTCCATTTGGTCACTTTCACCTATCAGCTCGAAGATCGTTTTAGGATCTTTGATTTGACTGGTCGCAGATCTGGAACGGACTCTTGGATCATAAGTTATCTCCATTAATGTGAGTCCAATGTTTTTGTCACTTTATGACCATTTTGACGGGTTTTAATGGTTGCTCCATTTATTACCATTTATTTGGGTTTTCATGACTTGTTATCTTTATCAATGGTTTTTTGTGGGTTATTATGACGATTATGTTGAATTCTTAAGGGGTTTTCCAGAGTTGTCATGAGTTTTCATGCGTTCTCATTCTTTCTAATGCCTCATTCTTCATGCTTCTCCATCCGTTTTCGTGATTTTTCATCCCTTGTCACGTCTTTTCATACTTTTTCATGTGTTTCATTTATTATTTATTATTTATTATTTATAATATACTTTAATTTATTTATTATCTATTATTTGAACTAGTTATTTATCATTTATCATTTATATTTATTTATTATATATTATATATTATATATTATATATTATTATTAATAATAAAATATTATTATTATTAATAATATTTGTTATTGGTTATTTATTATTTATTATTTATTATTTATTTTTTATTATTTATTTTTTATGATTTATGATTTATATTTATGATTTGTTTATTATTATTTATTATTTGTTTATTATTATTTATTTTTTATTATTATTTATTTATTATTATTTATTATTTATTATTATTTATTTATTTATTATTTATTATTTATTATTTATTATTAATAATAAAATATTATTAATAATAATAAAATTTTCTACTGGTTATTTATTATTTATTATTTATTATTTATTATTTATTATTTATATTTATTATTTGTTTATTATGATTTATTATTTGTTTATTATTATTTATTGTTTATTATTTATTATTATTTATTATTATTATTTATTATTATTTATTATTATTATTTATTATTAATATTAAATATTATTTATTATTAATATTAAATATTAAATATTATTTATTATTTATTATTTATTATTTATTAATTATTAATTATTAATTATTAATTATTAATTATTAATTATTATTTATCAATTATTATTTATTATTTATTATTTATTATTTATTATTTATTATTTATTATTTCTTATTTCTTATTCCTTATTTATTAATAATAATATTTTATTTATCACGTGTTATTTATTATTTATTATTTATTATTAAATATTTTTTTATTTCGTATTTATTATTTATTATTATTTATTATTATTTATTATTATTATTTATTATTTATTATTATTTATTATTATTTATTATTATATATTATATATTATATATTATACATTATTTATTATTTATTATTTGTTTATTATTATTTTTTATTTGTTTACTATTATTTATTATTTGTTTATTATTATTTATTGTTTATTATTTATTATTATTTATTATTATTTATTATTATTTATTATTTAATGTTATTTATTATTTATTATTTATTATTTATTATTATTTATTATTCTTTATTTATTATTTATTATTTATTATTTATTATTTATTATTTATTATTTATTATTTATTATTTATTATCTTTTTATTATTATTTATTATTATTATTATTTATTATATCTATTAGTTATGTATTATTTGTTTTTTCAAATAATATATATAAGTATATTAAATTCTATTTATTAACCACATGGCGAGCTTGCTGGAGTGGTAAAGTCTTTGGAAAATATGCAAGAGGTTAGGGGTTCAAATCTCACCAAACGCAGTATTTCTTTATATTGCATGGGCATGTGCATGGGATGTGCATGTATGGATAAATAAAGTAATACGAAATAAATAAATAAATAAATAAATAAAGAAATAAAAGAAACAAATAAAAGAAACAAATAAAAGAAAAAAATAAAAGAAAAAAATAAAATAAAATGAATAAAATGAATAAAATGAATAAATGAATAAATGAATAAATGAATAAAATGAATAAAATGAATAAAATGAATAAAATGAATAAAATGAATAAAATGAATAAAATGAATAAAATAAATAAAATAAACAAAACAAACAAAACAAACAAAACAAATAAAAGAAACAAATAAAAGAAACAAATAAAAGAAACAAATAAAATAAAAAATAAAATAAACAAATAAAATAAAAGAAATAAAATAACTAAAATAAATAAAATAAATAAGTAAAATAAATAAGTAAAATAAATAAAATAAATAAGTTCAAGAGATATTTATTGAAGACCAAATAACGAATGATCCAGAATGAACATTTACGCACACTTTCACTATACCACGAACTGTTAAGTGGTATTAGAGAGATCACATTTAAATTTATAATTATTTATTTGATTGTTGATATATGCACAATTTTGATTATATTTTTATTTCAAGTTATTCATTATTTAATCCAATTTGAATTAACATGTTATTGACATATTAATCATGTTCGTTAAGTGTTTCATTTTCTTAAAGGTTTAACAAAAAAAATGATGAATGACTGGAGATTCCATCAGGAAGTGACAAATCTTTGGCCGATAAAACTAGGTTACATGGTGCGCAGCCGGAGCACATGCCATATATGCATGTGAATTGCATCTAGATGCACCGAGAAATTAATTACACACGATGCTTTTATTTTACACCGCATGTTGACTAGGTCAACCCGGCACACGACAAGCAGATACAGGGTGTGTAGCTAGCATGTACACACTATGTAGTCTGACTGACTTAGCACACCAAATCCCTAGGTGTTTGACTTGGATATACGGAAACTAAGGTACATGGTGTGTATCTATATGTACATGCTGTGTAGTCTCCCATTAATGGAAAATATTAAAATCAAATTAAATTTGAAAATTGCAGCATTTAAACCTTATTTTATTGATTGGAACACCGTTGTATATTTGAAAATTTAATAATGGATTTTAAGAATTTTAAATGCTCAATTAATTTACTGTAATTAATATGTCATTATTAGTTCTCCTATTTATTTTTCACAAATTCCATTAATGAAGAGTATCTCCAAATAAGATTAGATGATCATTAAAGATGAAATATAATTAATTAATTAATTAATTCAAGAACATTTATCTTAAATAATAAAAGAATAAATAATGAATGAATGACAACCCTTTAATTTTTCATATTCATTGCATGTATGAATATTCATGAACTTAACCAATACCAGTGTATGTGTTGGATGTTTTAATTTAATTTACTACACGAGTTTGCAATTATTTAATATTAAATTAAATAATAGCCTGCGATTTACCCCTCTTTCCATTATTATATAGGACCTGTATGTCCAAAGATATTTATGTAATACCCTATAACCAATACTTTAGTTCCCCTCACTTGTGTGTGAGTAATAAATATTTGTAACTAAAGGATCATCCCAAGGCATGTGGGGGTGGTTCAAGATGGAACCATAATTATGCCAACCCGAATGATACATAGGTGGATAGTTGGAATGATATAACTCATGACAAGACCAACAATAAGAGTTATTTCCCCTAGGTAAAAGGTTTATTTAATGTCCATTCATTAAATCAACAGTTAGATAAATCTCATGAATGAGTCATTTAATTAATTAATTATTTTTGTTTATGAAATTATTTATTTTATGGATGCAAGTTCGCGATCACATAAATAAATGGATTAATGTGCAAAGATGAAAATTAAATAAAATAATTATGTGTAAATGTTTTATCTAACATGGTTAATTAATTACCTAACATCCACTTAATATTAACAAGAAGTGCAAAGGATAAAATAAGATAAAATTTATGTATAATAAATTAAAATCCCCCAATTAAATGTTAAGTCAAACTAATCCTTCCATTACTTGATTGGAAATGAAACCATAGAAATAAGTATAGTAAATGACCAAAGTCTAGACACTTACTTTTATCAAGGAGTTCTCATACGAGTTTTGGGTTTACTTAACTGAAATTGTATTGATTTTAATGACCAAAGTCTCTTCAATACAAATATAGAGGCAAGTGTTGAGGAAATCCGAGTTAGGATTTCAGGATAGGGGAATCCACTTAACAGATCAAGGAGATGCAGGTCCACAGTTAACAAGACTTCCTACCTAATTACTTTATTATGGTTTTCATGTCCAAATTCTAGATCATTAAGAAAAGTAATTGGGATCCTTAACTAAAGAATGTTAAAGAAAGTAGACATTCTGAGTTCAATGGTGAGGGCTATTGAGACTTGATAAAATAGTGAGAGATTTAATAATATTCTCCTTTTAATTGTAGAATAAAATGACAAGTTCATCATCCACACTATCCCTATGATCAATATTGTATAGATATAACCTCCTAACTTGAAGTAACTTCCATGAGTGGTTTAGATGCCTTCGGGTTGTGCTACACCAAGAACAAAAATTTTATGTGCTAGAATCCTCAATTCATGATCCTCTTTCTAAAGAGGCAAGTTATGAAGAGTTCTTTTTCTATGAAAAATATTTGAGATATGAGATTGACATACAATGTTTTATGATTTAATCAATGTGTAAACTAATTAAGTCTCATGAAAACATGGATGCATATATCATGGTTGAGAACCTCCATGGTCTTTACTAGGAGAGAGCTAGATAAGAATAGTTTGAGATTTCCAAGGTGCTCTTTCAGAGAAATCTTGGAGATGGTGTCACAGTTGGGCCTCATTTAGTCAATATCATTGGCTACATTGATCAATTATAAGTTCTAGAGTTTAAAATACTTGAAAAAATGGGCATCGACCTCATTTTGGGATCACTCCCTCAAAGCTTCTCCTGATTTTTTGTGAATTTTAATACAAAAAACATTGAGAATTATCTTCTAGATCTTCTTACTCTTTTTATCTAATTAGATAAGGATAAAAAGCATGAAAACCCTTCCGTCCGTATGGTGAAAAAACAAAAATGGAATGAAAACAGCTTTAAGACCAAAGATTCTTCACACCCTTCTAAGAAGAGGAAGATCAAGGGGAAAGCAAGGGGAATGGGATGCTGTCTGTTTCGCATGTGGAAGGAAGGGCCACTAGAAGTAAAACTGCACCCAGAAAAAGAAGCAAGGGTAAGCTTCAGGTGTGTTTGTTATTAGGTAAAATTTATTTGTTTTAAAAAATTGGGTTTTAGATACAGCTTGTGGTGCTCACATATGTATTCAAATATAGGAACCAAGTAGATTCATAAAGATTGACTGAGGATAGGTAGATATTTGATTAGCCAATGGATCTAAACTTAATTATGTAGCTATTGGGGACTACCACCTCTTGTTGATGACTGAAAAGATCTTGGTTTTAAAGGGTTGTGATTATGTTCCTTAAGTTTCCAAAAACATTATTTTTGTATCCATACTTGATATGGATGGATTTATTTGCAAATTTGGGAATAAATATTGATTCTTTTATAAAGATACCATTTTAATGGTAAGGAAAATTTAAATAAATATATATATGTGTTGGATTACATGAACCAAATAATGAAAATCGATAATGAAGTTACTTCACATGACTCACAACACACCTAAATTTGGCATCACTGACTAGGTCATGTAAATGAAAAGCGTTTGACTAAATTACATCAAGATGGATATTTAAATTTTTTTTGAACTAAAATCACTTGGTGTATGCCCAATATGTTTATAATGAAAAATTACCAAACCACCATTTATTAGTAAAGGTGAAAGGGCTAT
The DNA here is from genome assembly GCA_963277665.1 of Viscum album. Lineage (NCBI taxonomy): Eukaryota > Viridiplantae > Streptophyta > Magnoliopsida > Santalales > Viscaceae > Viscum > Viscum album. Next base: position 137,504,793 of record OY728147.1, on the reverse strand, counting down.
ATATCTTCTTGAATTAGTTCATACCAATGTGTGTAGACCATTTCCTATTAAAGGAAGTGGTGGGTACTCATTCTTTATAACCTTTACTGATGATTTTAGTAGATATGGACATGTATAATTAATGAAGTATAAGTTTGACTATTTTGATAAATTTAAGGAATACAAGAATGAATTTGAGAACCATATTAGTAAGAATATTAAGAAACTTTACTTAGACTATGGTGGATAATATCTTAATCAAGATGCCATTGATTATTTATGGGAGTTTGGGATTTTATCTCAACCCACTCCTCCTTATATTACTTAATGGAATGGTGTAAGAGAAAGGAGAAACCCCACCTTTTTGACATGGTGATATCAATGATGAGTCTTGTGAGTCCTTCATTATCCTTTTGGGGATACATATTACAAATAGTTTCATATGTACTACACCAAGTGACAACTAAATCAACATATGGTATACCATACCAATTATGGAATGGAAAGAAACCTATGTTATCATACTTACATGTGTAGGGTTGAAAATAATTTTTTAAGGCCTCTTTAGGTAACAAGATTTCATACTAAGGCACAAAGTGTATCTTTATAAGATATTCTAAATAAATAAAGGGATACTACCTATAAAATATTTTAGACAAAAAGGTTGTGGTTGATAGAAATCCCACATTTTATGAGGAGAATATTATATTTTAAAGAGATAGTAGGAGAGAGATAGACTTTGATAAATTCTAGGATCAATATATACAAGATTTATCACATGAAAAAATTCCACAAATCCCTGTGGAAGAAGAAATTATTAAAGAGACACAATTAATACATAGGAGTATCAGAGAGGTTAGAGAACCAGAATGATATGATTTTCTAGTCATTGAGGATAGTGAATCATTATCAGTTGATAATAATGATCCTTTTACCTATAAGGAATTATTAAATGGCACAAATGTTTCCAGGTGAAAAAAATCCATGAATTATAAAACGAATTCCATGTACCAAAACCGAGTCTAGATTTTGGTATAACCTCTAGTATATGTAAAAACCTTTGGATGAAAATGGGTATTTAAAAAGAAAATGGATATGTAAGGAGAAGTCAGTACCTATAAGGGATGGTTGGTTTCAAAAGAGTTTAAATAATGTCAAGGCATTGACTATGGTGAAACCTTTTCACCAGTTTCAATGACGAAATCCATTATAATTATACTTGCCATTGCAGTTTTCCATGATTATGAGATTTGGAAAATGGATTTCAAAATAGCCTTAATTAATGGGAATCTTTAGGAAGATTTCTATAGGAAAAAAACCATAGGGTTTGTGAATCCAAAGGATTCCAACAAGGTATGGAACTTTCAAAGATCCATTTATAGATTAAAACAATCATCCTAGTCATGGAATGTTCATTTTAATGATTCCATAATGGAATTTGGTTTCATAAAGAATGAATGCGATCTATGTGTCTATAAATGGATTAGTGGGAGTGTATTTATTTTCTTAATAATATTATATGTTGATTATATATTACTCATTGGAAACAAAATACAAGTCTTATAGTCTATTAAGGCATGGTTGAAGAAATGATTTTATATGAAGGACCTAGGTGAGGAATCATATATTCTTGGGATCAAGATCCATAATAATAGATTAAAGATGTTTCTTGACCCAAGTCAAAGTATAAACATTGACAAGATACATAAGAGATTCAGTATGAACAATCTAAGAGGGGATTATTGAAAACATCTCATGACATTCATCTTTCTAGGAAAATGTGTCCTCAGAATTATGAGGAAAGAAATAGAATGACAAGGATTCCATATTCATCAGTAATTGGGTCAATAATGTATGCTATGATATGTAATAGGATAGATGTTACCAATGCATTAAGTGTGGTAGGAATATATCAAGTTGATCCAGCTGACTGCCATTATATGGCAGTCAAGACTATCCTTAAGAATATAAGGCATACTAAGGATATGTTCCCAGTTTTTAGAGGAGATAAGGAACTAGTCATCAGAAGATATGAATATGCTAGTTTCCAAACTGATCAAGATAGCATGAAGTCACAAATGAGATAAATATTCACTTTAAATATAGGTGCTATGAGATGGAAGAGATAAAAGAAAGATGTGGTTGTAGATTTTATAGAATATTCTAAGTATATTTCAGCTTCTAAGGAAGCTAAATAAGCAGTATAGATACACAGATTCATCAAAAATCTTTATATGGTATCTAGAAGTAAATATACTATCACACTATAGTGTGATAATACTATATCTATGGATCTTGAAAAAGAGAAAAGGTCACATCAACAGACGAAGCAATACTTCAGAAGTATCATCTCTTGAAATATTTTTCTGAGAGAGGTGAAGTTGTAGTGAGCAATATTTACATGGAAGACAACATAGAAGACCCTTTGACTAAAGTATTTAATCAGTAGAAACATGAATATCATGTGAGGTCTAGCAGACTAAAGGTCATAGGTTGTTGGATCTAGTCTAAGTGGGAGTTTGGTGTCATAGGACCAACTATTTGTACTTTGATTACATATATATTTGATGTGTTGAATATTAATAAAAAATCTTATTACATATTGTTTCTTTTTCTGCATGACTCTAATTTAATAATGTCCTAGAGTATACCTAACATTTATTAGGTCATAGCAGTTCCCCTATATGAAAAGAACCTTGATGTGCTATGATGATATTCTCAAATAATATTCTATAGTTGGATAACGTACTATGATGGGACATAATACATAGACTATCATGTGTGATTACTCATAAGTAAATGAGGTTTATTCTTATGAAGTTTGCACTTATTAATCTCTAATAAGGGATATTATGAGAATAGACATGCCAGTGGAAATTTCACATGTTTTGGTGTCATCAAATATTCATATATATGAGCGTGTGTGATGATCCGTAGACTTTAAGATTATTATTAATGCATGTTACAACTCACATACTTAGATGTATTTAATAAACCATGAAGATAACAGTTCATCTAGAATTTGGATATGTTGGGTGCGTTACGAGTGAAATTTCTTTAATAAATAAGTCAAGGAAGGATTTTACCCTTATATCTTTATGAAATTTTATATCTCATCCCTTTGATTAGAATAGAACTATCACATTAAATTATATGGTCATGGTGTAATGGCGTGTTTATTTCATATAGTCAAAGAAATACATATTGAGTATATAGGTTGGTGACACAGATGTGAAACCTATTTGATGAGATACTATGAAAAAGGGTCTATATTACACAATTAGTGTTCATATGTGGTTGTCGACGTTGTGACATTAAGTTATTTATCTTGGGTGATTTGACCCATTGCTAGATAGTAATCTTGGACTTTAGGCAAGCTCGCCTAATGAAAACAAGAAAGAATCCTAGAGGGTCACGCACTAAGTTTTTATATTGATCTTAGTTAAATTATATTTGAGTTTAATTAATAGAATAAATATTATTCTCAAGTTTGAGGAATAATTTTATTCAAGTTATATTTATCACATAAATTAAATAAATATTTATTCATCGGATTGTGAGTAAAATATTTATTTATTAAATATTTTAATAAATATTTATTTTCTAGATTGTGAATAAAATATTTATTTATGAATAAAATATTTATTTAGTTATTTAATAAATGCTAGAGGAGTTAAAATGGACCAAGACTGAGTTCAATGACAAATATTAATTAACACGACCATTATATAATATTTGTTATTGTGAAAGTTGGCACACTCCACAAAATAATAATTATATAATTATTTTTATGTGGCATGAGATTTTTTAATGGTAATAAATTTTATTTAATGTCCTATATCAATTAAATAATATTTTTACTTAAATTCAAAATCTATAAATAAGTGGCTATGTCTATTGTGTAGAGCATCCAAAACTGAGAATATAGAATTGTTGCACACAATGAATTCTCTCTCAACTCCCCCTTCTCTCTCCTTCTCAAGAATGAGAAGTACAAGAGAGATTTCTTCAAGACCGAAGAAAAAGAAATCAAGAATGAACAACTCAAGACATTCAACTCACCATGCTAGTACCCTAAGATCAAGTGGTGTTGTTTAGAGATCATAGGATCACGTGTGGATCACCACTAGAGGGATTATATCCCTGGATCCTCAAAGCGTAATAAAGGTAATCCAAAATAGTATTTTATAACTATCAACATTCACCAATGAAGAAAGTTACTAATACCAGGTATTTATTTCTTCAAATATTAAATAAATTAGTTATAAATTTGACGTGCAAGATCCTTTCTCTTTGTTTTAGGAAAAAATTATTAAAAGAAATTTTAATATATCACGCACCTATGCATGCTTCCACTATGCTCAGAACCATCATATACATTGCTATATTTACCCTTAACCTTGGTGATATATTAAAATGGGCTCCTCCCAATCTCTAGAACAAGGATGTATGTCGTGACTAGAACTCACTCATTAGATATTACATGGATATCTCATATCCCTGATCCCCCCAATCAATTCTGTAACATCTGTGACCTATTGATAGCACATAAACCTCACCTTAACATGGTCGTTGGGTCCTGGACCACCAGGAACCACCAATTTCCATATAAACATGTTCCCCCTACCCATGGACCACCCAAATGCCCAAATAGATCATCAAACTAACGATTTTACCCACATGCCAACAATTATTTTTTATTAAGTGTGTTTTTTCCTCACTCACACGCACCCTGATAAACTTTCCATGAGGTCACCCATCTCGATCACTACTCTAAGACAAGAATTCTTAAATGTGGAGTTCTAATAAGGCAGGATCATGAAAATAAAGGTTCACCTTGTTGACATGAGTCATATCATTTAGCCTTTTAACCCATTAACATTATGTGGTGTTACATTAACCCCCCTTTAGAGAACAACAACCTCATTATGGAACCTATATCTCAACCCAGGATATGCCACAATACTTCTGACTGGGTTCCTCCTTTGATAACAATGTAACAACTAGGCCCCTATGATAATACAAACACACCCCTTAACATAGACATTGGGTCTTGGATCACCTGGCATCACCAGTTACCCCATAGACACATGGCCCACTACATAGGGCCCACCCACATTCCCAAATGGATCATCATTATAATGACTATCCCCATATGCCAACAATTTCTTTCATTGTTCTTTTTTATCATTCACACACACCTTGGGAAAATTCCCAGGAGTTCACCAATCCCAATCACTACTCAAGGCCAAACATGTTTAACTGTGGAGTTTTAATCAGGTAGGCTATAAAAAATAATGGTGCACCATATTAACACGAGTTATATAATTTATCCTTTTATCCCTTTAACATTATGAGGTGTTACAAATTCCTTGAATGAACCATATAAATCTCACCATAATCTATTCGTCAAACCATTTGTAACACCCCCAAAATTCTAAAAGAGTAACTCTTATTTGATAGCGTATAACCTCTTGAGATTTTATGGTACATCTAAAATTTTAAAAAAATTAATAAATTCTATAGATTTCAATGCACATAATACTGAGTTATATTGCGTCGCACACAATAACTACTTTCATTGATGACTTGTGTTACACATTAGACCGAGTTTTACAAAATAATAATATATTATTAAAATAATATTATTTAAAATAATAAGACATAACCTTGCTATTAAATTAGTGTTCATGAATAGTATGAACTAGTTTATGAAAATATATGGTTTACACAAATATAATATGAATTTATTGGTTACCAATTAATTATAAATTAAAATATAAACCAACTGAATATAAAGGAAATATTTTTTTTTCTCATAAAGGTGTTTTATCCTAATAAATTAAATTAATTACTATTAATGAATGATATTAATTAAATTTATATATTATATATTTAATCCAATATTTTTTATATTTTTAAAATATATTTGATAGGAATATGAGAAGAACAAACCTAATTTTATGCATAAAAACCTTTATTTTTTTAAAAGGTAATTTTTCCACCTTTTAATGCCGCATTAGTTATAAAAACAAATTTTTACACTTTTATAATTTTTTTTTTCAAAATAAACTTAAGTTTTTGAAGAATAATGTTAAAATTATCTTAGGGTTATTTTTTGTTATTTTTCTGAGAAGTTTCATTTTCTGATGATAATGAAAAATACCGAATTTTAATTAAAAATTGCTTTTTCATCTAATTTATTTATAAGGATAAATTATGTTTTAAATTGGTTTTAAAGTCACATTAGATAAATTATAAATAAATTAATAAAATTTAGATCATTAGAATCAATTTCACATTGAAATTGTATATAAAAACATCTCAAACTTTTGAACATTTTTACTTTAAAACCCCACTTTCTCATCCCGTCTACAGGGTTAATTTTAAATTAATTTCTACCAATTATGTAATTTGAATTTAGTAAAATGGATTAAATATTTTAAATAATAATAATTTATAATTTATATTAATTTAAAATTATTTTTTGATCAAAAATACCAGTAAAGGTAATTAAAATTAAATACTGTGATTAAGAGAAGAATTAGCTTAATAGGGGACTAAACCTTAGACTTAAAGGAAAAAATAACATATAAACATGAAAAAAACATATTTTATGGAAATATAGAGACCATATCACCCCTTTTATTTATTTTTCATTATTTGATGCACATTATGTAATGGAGACCTCCTAATAGTGATTACGTTTTATATTTATAAGAATGCCACTCCTCCTCTAATATAAAAAGGCACTCAACCCCTCACTTATTCACACCTATAAAGACCTTTTACTCATAAAAAACCTACCCAAATAATCTACCAAAATACATAAACTCATACCAGAAACATCACTTTAGGAATAAAGTAAACCAAGGAAGTCTTTGGTATAAACCAAAAGGAGTTACTCGAAAAAGAGGTAACGTTCTTCAACGATCAGTTTTGTTTTATTTCATTATACAACTATTCAATTATTATTATATATTTTTTATATAATAACATAAGTATAATAAATATAAATTAATTTTTTTATGTTAAGTTTATGACCTACACTCACACACACTTCTATCAAATGGGATATATAATCATTGTATGTGTGTATCGTAGACTACCGCCTCCCGAACCGATGTTGTCCGTTCTTCCATTACCACCTTTAAATGTCAGAAATAATGATGTATTTATAGTTTATGGATGATATATATGATATTTATAATTTATTTATTCTTATATATTTATTATATAACACATACCTTCCTACTTTCCATTTTTTGGGAATACGATAACTTTATTTGTGGATGTGTGGACTATCACCACCTCAAAGCGTGCAATTCGTTCATGCTATACATGGAATGTATTAAGGATGGTTTTAAAAAAATATGTAAAATATATGAAAGAAATATTATGCTGGAATTATAATATAAATATTTATATCACTTAATTTTTAAATATGATAATGAAATGTAAGTAGCATTCATGCGTACGTACGACGTACTGTCTCCATGAACGGTGCATTTCATTTACTATCTTTAAATTATATAGATTGACATAAATACATATATAATAAATATATATGATATTTATATCATAGTTTATAATCTGTATATGATTAAATTTTTATTTAATTAACAGGAACAAAACTAACAAGTCAAAACATACTTGAAAAACAAGGCAATTAACACCCAAAAAAGTGAAAATAATGAATGATTATTGAAAAATGGGTAATAAGATTTTATTTAAAGATAATAAATGATATTATAAATATAAATATGGTTTTTTAATAGTCTAATAACTTGATTAAAACTATTATATTGGAGGTTAAATTACATTTACCTAAAAGGAAACACAAGGTAAGAGATTTCGTCTCAATTTACATTCCATGGAGACTTATTTATTATTATACACCAATTCACTTTAATGTGGTGTATATACTGCCAATTTTTCATTTAATATCATAATTAAATCATACTTCATGGTATTCTAAGTTTCACTTTGAACTATCTCATACAAGGGGGTTTGAATTAAAAATTACTAAGCGGTAAAAGTTATCTTTGCAATATCACTTTCTTTTGCGATTGTTAACTTTATCTTGAAACAATCACTTACTTATGATTATTTTTATTGTACATTAAATTTATATTAAATATTCATATTATCATGAAATGGATATTATGATTTCTTAAATTGTATACCATTTTTACATATGATGTTCACTTTGACAACATTTGATTAACTGGGGAATTATTGATAAATCCACTCTTTTATTCAATATGAATATTTGATAATGCGCATTGTTTATGATTTAATTTTATTATTTCAATATATGAAGAATAATTTTTACATTCACTTTAAAGGTTTGTGACCAATAAATGCAATCCCCTCGATGCATTGGTAGTCTCATGAGATGAATTATTTGGCCAAATCAGAGTAGAACTATCTTGAGAACAAATCTTGATGATAAAGGTATCATGTTTCTAGAAAACATATCGTATAATAATTAAGCATTAGCTTTATTGAAAATTAAGTTATTATTATGGTCCATGGGATTTTTTATTTGACATTATCTATGGATGCATATCAGTTTATTGATTAAATGGAATGTGTTTTAGTTATCTACTGTGCCATTTTGATTATGACTTATCCAGATATTTATATGGCATGTGCACGCAGTTACTTACCTTTAAACGATGATTATGATCATTGATTAATTAATTATTCCATCTTACCTTTAATGATAATTTTATCTCACCCTTATTTTGTTTCCTTTCCCCAAGATATGAAGAAGAAATATCTGAATGAGATTTCAACGATTTAGTTCATTTCATTTTGTTATGTATCATGTTTTATTTTCTATTTTCTAAAGTAATACGGGTGTCATGTATGTAATATGGTTTTACAAAACTAATAAACTGATTGTTACTTTAGGATTTGATATCTTTTAATCATTCCAATGTAATAAAACAAGGCACTAGCTTTGGGATTTTGGGGTCAGGGAATTACAGTTGGTATCAGAGGAAGTTTAGTAGAAACCTCGAAAACTAGATTTAGGAAAACATAGATTATATAACATAACCATAATGTATAATTTGAGGATAATTATATAAGAACATCCTACTATTTAAAAAAAAATAGATTATGTGGTTTTCCTAGAAATACATTCATGTATGGATATTACAAGTGGACATGGTTCTAGAACATATGCAACTAGGGGTAATAACTCTAAAAAGGGAACATCAGGCTTGACTTGAGCATAACCTGGTTTATGAAAATGGGAATTACTACACACCTAGTATGACACTACTGAGGGATATTCTTAGGATTATTCACAATTTCATTACAAATAATTATGAAGTATTTGAATGTAAAGATATCCCCAATGAATTTTTTATTATTATTATGAGATTAGTTATGGATTTTTTTTTAATTTATGATAAGTTTTTCACTTGTTTTGGGATTATAAATTATGTTACATAATTTTATGATCTAATACAGTATATTCCATTATTTATAAATGGAGTCTGGAATGAATAATGATGCCAATACTCATGTACAATGTAGATGTTTTCCTATTAATAATGCTGATATAGCTGGTATTGGAACTGAGAAAGTTATGGATATATTAGGGAAGCTTAATCAGGTTATGACATATAAAATTTATTGGATGAAGAAACCTATTCCAAAATGATATTATTTGATGTTGGATCACTTTATACAATATATACACCCATCATTTAGTGGGACTACTAACCTAATGGAGGTTGATAAATGAATAGTCTTTGGAGAAGATATTCATAAAATTAAGTTGTGGTGTAAAGGAAAATTTTACACTTGTAGTGTATAATCTCAATAGAGATGATGATAAATGGTGGTCATTGATCCATAATACTAGGGAGGAAGAAGAAATAGAACTCATGGAATAGAAATATTTTAAGGAGATATTCTTTAATAAATATTTCCCTTGTGAGAAACAAAATGATATAAAGAAATAGTTCCTTAGTTTAAATAAAAACGAGGAAGAAAGTTTTGAAGAGTATGAAGTTACCTTCACAAGGTTATCAAGGCATGCTATAGATTTCAAACACAACATGGAGTGCAAAATTGATCACTTCTTTGAAGGTCTTAAGCCAAGTCTCTGAAGGGAGATGATATCTCAAAACTTTTCTTCATATGATGGAATAGTTTTATGTACTATCAAGAGAGAGAAAGAATTATCCAAGTCTTATGGATTCGAAGGTAAACAAGAGAAGAAGAGAAAGGAATAGAAAATAACCAATAAATGTAAGAAGGGAAAGAAGGATTTTTCCACATGTGATAATTGTAGAAATAATAACCCTGGTAAATGATTAAAATGATTAGGAGTTTTTTATAAGTGCGGAGAAAAGGGTCACTGGGAAAAATATTTTAAAGGTAAGAAGGAAAATTCCACTATTCAGTGTTACAACTACAAGGAGATGGGGAACTATAAAAATAAATTCCCCAAGAATCAAGGGAATATACATCAGAAGAAGCTAAGGGATCATGGTCAATCATATGTTATTGACACAACTAAAGTCGAATGATTAATGTGCTTATGTATTTGGATATAATAAATATATTGTAAATGTATTTTATTAATGATGTCATCATCACATGATACATGAAATATACGAGTATTGTAATGCATTACTTTTTCATTAAATATTTTTATCATATATTGAATGGTACCAAGAAAATGGATTTGGTATCAAGTTAAACTTTTTAGAAAACACATGGTTGAGGGAAATATAAGAATTAATATGTTCCTGATGTTGAGATAATGATTTTTGGATAAAAATATTATTGATATAGATAATTTAAATTGGGTACTACTAACTACCTTGTAAATGATTCCAAACTGTTGGATCATAATATTTTGGAAAGTTTAATAATTTATGAAATCGTTTAAGTTAATATTTGGATGAGGTTTAGAGGTTAATATATTACTTCACCATATGATGAAACCTATTCTAATAAATGAAGTAGATTTATTTCAAGGAACAAAAAAAGGATAATATTTTTTTATGAAATAGAAAATCATAATTACTTATATTCTTAGAGAGTGAAAGAATTCCTCAACTCTAGGAAAAATGGTCTTAAAACAAAATTATTGTCCTATTGTCATCATTTTTGATGATATAAATGAACTTTTTCATAACTATGATTTAAGTATTTGTGGTAATCAACTTTTAGCTAAACATGTTCTCTATCACTCTCAATCAGAACTTGATAGTTATATTTCACTTCCATATCCAAGTTTTCACTAATGTTCTCCTATTTAAAATCATAGTTTTTTTTTGCAACCTCCACATTTTCCTTTCTCTCTTATTATGTGGATAATCTTATTAACCCTTTTATAATGTAGGATTTTAAACAAAGGTATTCTCAAATATCAGAACCTTGATTACCAAAATCAATTTTAAATTGTGAGGATGCTTTTATTTAAGGTGGGGAGAATGTAACACCCCAAAAATTCTTAAAGAGTAAATTTTATTTGATAGCGTACAACCACTAAATATTTTTTAGTACATTTAATATTTTAAATAAATTTAATATATTCTATAACTTAAAATTCTCACAATACTGAGTTATCTTGCATTATACACAACAACGAATTTCTTTGATGACTTGCATTATACACTAGAATGAGTTTTACCAAACAACAATATATTATTAAAATATTGTTATTTAATATAATAAGATAAAACCTAGACATTAAATTAGTTTTTATGAATATTAATAAATATATTATGAAAATATATGTATTATACAAATATAATATGAATTTATTGGTTTTTAATTAATTATAAATGAAAATATAAACAAATTACAGTATAAAGGAAATATTTTTACGATCACAAAGATGTTTTATCCTAATAAATTAAATTAATTAATATTAGTAAATGATTTTAATTAAATTTTTATATCATATATTCAATAAAATATTTTTTACATTTTTTTAATATATCTGATAGACATAAGATAAGAACAAACCCAATTTTACACATAAAGACCTATATTATTTTAAAGGTAATTTTGTCACCTTTTAATGACACACTATTTTTAAAACCAAAATTTCTCACTTTTATAAATTTTATTTTTCAAAATTTACTTCATTTTTTAAAAATGATTGTTAAATTTATCTTAGGGAAAATTTTTGGTATTTTTTTTGAGAAGTTTTATTTTTTATGAACAGTGAAAAATACTGAATTTTAATTGACAACTGCTTTTTCTTATAATTTATTTATAAGGATAAATTATATTTTAAATTGTTTTTAAAGTAAAATTATATAAATTATATATATATTAATATAGTTTACTATAATCAATTTCACAATTAAATTGGGTATAAAAACATCTCAAACTTTTGAACATTTTTACCTAAAAAACCCTCTTTCTCATCCCATCTACGGGATTAATTTTAAATTAATTTATACCAATTATGTGATTAAAATTTGGAAAAATGAATTACATATTTTAAATAAGAATAATTTATAATTTAAATTATGGTAAACTTATTTTTTTACCAAAAATGTTAGTGAAAGTTATTAAAATTAATTACAGCGATTAAGATAAAAAGTTAGCTTAACAAGGGACTAAACCTAAAATTACGGGCCAAAATAACCTAGAAACATGTAAAATACCAATTTTATGGACATATATAGATAATATAATCCCCTTTATATATATTTTTTTCATTGTTGGATGAAAATTATGTAAGGGATGCCTCCCAATAGTGTTTACCTTTTTCTATTTATAAAAAAGTCACACATCCTCCACTATAAAAAGGCACTCACCCCCTCACTTATTCACACCTCTCAAGACCTTTGTATTGTAAAAATACTACCCAAATAAGATCCCAAAATCCATACCCTCATCTCAGAATCTTCAATTTATGAATAAAGTAAACCAATTAGGTCTTTTGGTATAAACCAAAAGGAGTTACCTGAAAAAGAGGTAATGTTCTTCAAGGATCACTTTTGTTTCATTTCATTATCCACCTCTTTAATTAATATTATATATTATTTATATAATAAAATCAGTATCATCAATATACTATAATTTTTTTATTTAAAGGTTACCACTTGTACTAAAACACACTTCCATAAAATGGGATACACAATCCTCATTCGTGTGTACGACGGACTACCGTCTCGCCAACCGATGTCATTCGATCTTCCATTACCACCTTTAAAGGTTAGAAATAATGATTTATTTATAGATTATATATGATATATATTATATTTATAATGTATTTATGATTATTTAATTATTATATAACACATAAATTCATGCTTTCCATTTTTTGATAATTACGATAACTTCGTTTGTGGACGTGTGGACTACTGCCTCTTCAAAGCAATGCGATTCGTTCACGCTATTCATGGAATGTATTAAGGACAGTTTTAAAAAAAATATGTGATATATATGAAATAAATATGATAAATTAATTATAATATATATATGTATATATATATATATCACTTAATTTTTAAATATGACAATGAAATTGAAGTAGTGTTCATGCGTACATACGACCTACCGTCTCCATGAATGGTGCATTTCATTTCCTAACTCCAAATTTTATGGATTACTATAAATAGATATATAATGAATATATATGATATTTAAATAATGTTTTACATTCTGAATATTATGAAATCATGATATAATTAATAGTAAAAAAATAACAAGTCCAAACATACTCGAAAAATAAGGCAATTAACACCCAAAATAGTTAAAATAATTAAATATTATTAAAAATGGTTAATAAGATATTATAATAAGATCATATATGATATTATAAATATGATAATGGTTATTATATAAGTTAATAAAATTAGTAAAACCATTATAAATGAGGTTAAAGGATGTTCACCCAAAAGGAAATACAAGGTAAGGGATTTCATCTCAAATTACATTCCATGAAGACTTATTTGTTATTATAAACCAATTAACTTAATGTAGTGTATATGCTTCCACTTTTTCATTTAATATAATGATTAAATAATAATTTATATTATTATAATTCTCACTTTGAACTATCTCATCTAAGGGGTTTTTAATTAAAAATTATCTAGTAGTAAAAGTTCTCTTTGCAACATCACTTTCTTTTGTGATTGTTAACTTTCTATTGAAACAATCATTTAATTATGATAATTTTTTTATAAATTAAATTTATCTTTAATATCCATGTTCTCATTCAATGGATATTATTATCACCTAAAATGTATACCATTTTTACATACGATGTTCACTTTTACAGTTATTTGATTAACTAGGGAATTATTGATAAATCTACAACTTTTATTTAATAAGGATATTTGATAAGTCACATTATTTATGATTTAAGTTTATTATTTAAATATATTAATAATTATTTGTAAATGAACTATACGGGTTGGGGACTAGTTAATTCAAGCCCCTCGATGCATCAATAGTATATGTTAAGTCAAAAGTCTTCTTTTGACTTCTATATCATGTTTTGGAAATCACAAATGCATTCTATCATATTTTGGAAATTACATTTGTCTTCTATCATGTTTATCATATCGTACAATACTGATCGTACTGACTCTGTCAATCGTACCATACTGACTCTGTCAATCGTATCGTACTGACTCTGTCAATCGTACCATACTGACTCTGTCAATCGTATCATACTGACTCTGTCAATCGTACCATACTGACTCTGTCAATCGTATCGTACTGACTCTGCTATTCAGATATTCATTATTTGTTTTGGTACTTAGTCAAAAACACTCATTTCATATGAATCATACTCATGTTTTAATTTTCTATATATCTCTTGTCCTAACAAAACGATGTCGTTGAGTTAGTTACAAACTAATCAAAATGATGTCGTGCTTTCTGTTTCAATATGACCGTTGGAGGCAATATGACCGTTGGAACCCGAGGCCTATAAATAGTAGGTCATTTGAAGCTGAGAGAACAACGATGAATGAAGAGAACGAATGAAGAGATTATGTGAACTACCAAGATTCTAGAGAGAGACACTGTGACTTCTCTCATCTGCCTTGTGCGTCCGATCATCGTATCGAGGGCTTTTAAGTAATTGAAAGACAGAGGTGCCGATTACCTACAAAATCGAGGGCTGCCAGGGATAGGCAGACAGACGTGCCGATCATCGTATCGAGGGCTTCTAGGGATAGGCAGACAGACGTGCCGATCATCGTATCGAGGGCTGCCAGGGATAGGCAGACAGACGTGCCGATCATCGTATCGAGGGCTCACCAAGGTGTTGGTGAGACAGACCTTTTATCCTAGGTGAAAGGATAACCCTTCTCTTTGGGTTAATATAATTGTAATACCTTTACATTTACGCTGTTACTTGTATTAGAAAGGGATTTGTATTGTTTCCTTTCTTCTTTACATATTCAATTGTAATTGTTTCAATTACAATCATTCTATTACATTTTGTATTGATTGATTCTATACGCTTTAAGGTATAATCATTCATCTTTATATTACTCTGATCATTGTGTTCACCTTGAATACAATTGTTTTACATTACATTAGTATTACAATACATCATACCTTTTATATTCAATACAATTGTGGGTGTTTGTATTTGTATTAGTTTAAGATCTTTTAAAATAATCTCTTTGTTGCTAAAACTCAAAGGTTTTTAAACCTACAATTCACCCCCCTCTTGTATTGTTCCATCTAATAGACATACATATATATATATTCGATCCAACAATTGGTATCAGAGGAGGTTTTCCACTGATTTGTATTACTATCTTTAATTCTTTCTTATTATTATACTTACTACACTAACGTGTGGAGTGGAAAAGTTGTTTTTGTTGTATTAGATGGCAGGAATGAATATCGGGTCAATAGACAATCTGAATCATTCTAGACCACCAATCTTTGATGGGAATTATTATGAGTATTGGAGAGATCGTATGAAGACTTTCGTTATCAATACTGGTGTAGACAATTTTATTATGCTTACTGGGGGTTACAAAATTCCTGACAAAGAAGTTAGTACTTTCACCAACCAAGAGAAGCAAGAATATCAACTGAATTACAAGGTACGCAATACTTTATTATGCTCTATGACTAGGAATATATATAGTCAGATATCTTCATGTGAAGCAGCCAACTGTATTTGGAAGAAATTAGAAGTTACTCATTTTGGTACATCCAAGGTTATAGAAACAAGGAGAGCAATGCTTCAAGCAGAGTATCATGGATTTGTTTTTCCTTATGGAGAGCCAGTATGTAAAGTGCAACAAAGGTTTATGACAATTGTCAACAGCTTACAATCTATGGGAGAAAAAGGTCTTGATGATGAATCTCTTGTTGAAAAGATTATAGATATTATGCCAAATGAATGGGAGTCAAAAAGAAAAGCTATTGATGAAAATAGAAAAGTCTCCCAGATTACTCTTGATGAACTCTTTGGAACTCTTCTACAGCATGAGACAAGAATGAAGAGAGATGCTGATTTCAATAAGAAGAAGAATGGGAATGGAAGTTTAGCCTTTGCATCTAAATCTAAAATACCTGAAAGGCTTACAAGGTCTAAATCCAAGAAAGTGGTTGTATCTGATTCAAGTGATTGTAATCTTTTGGATAATGAGTTAGCCAATCTTGCTCGAAGAATGAACAAGATTGTGGGAAAGAAAGATTTTCAATATAGATTCAAAAAGAAAGACAGGAAAGATAGGAAAGATTCAGAGGTAACTTGTTATGAATGCAAGAAAGCAGGACATATAAGGCCTGATTGTCCTTTACTGGAGAGGAAAGATAGAAAAGAGAAACACTCTGAAAGAAACAAGAAAAGGTTTTATAAGACAAAGAAAGTCTTGAAAGCAAATGATACGTGGAGTGCAAGTGGTAGTGATTCCTCAGATGATTCTTCAGAATATGAGACATCAGGACAGAGAAATATTGGACTTCTAGCCAGACTACCAATTGAAGATCATTGTCTCATGGCTAAAGTACATAATGCTAAAGATATTACAAATGTCTCTTTAAATGCAAATTATATTGATAACGGATATTATGAATCTTCAAATGATGGATCCTCATCATCAGAGGATGATACATTACCTTCTTTCGAAGAGGTCTCTAGATTTGCTAAGTTACTTAAAAATGAAAATTCTAAACTCAAAAAGAGATTTGAAAAAGAAAATTCTAGAATTTCTATTTTGACTAAAGAAGTATTAGATCTTTCTAAAGATCTTGATGTGAAAACTTCTGATTTTGAAAGTATTTTAAAAACCCTTGAGAAAGTTAAATCTGATAAGGATAAACTTTATAAGGATCGTGAAACTGTAATTTCAAAGAAAAATATTTTAGAGCCCAACTCTAGTTCAAATTCAAATGTTTTAGAAAATAAGAATTTGGTTTTAAAACTAAAGTCAGAGATTTTATCTTTGAAAAAGTGTTTGTCAAACTTTACTCATGGAAAAGAAAACTTTGATAGGATGTATTCTCAAATTAGACCTTTGAGAAATCGTTCTGGTCTTGGTTATACTTATTCCAAACCTATTTTTAGCAATAACTATTTTGTTCCTCAAAAAACCATTTTCTGTTCTAAGTGTCAATGTGGTGGACACTGGAGAAGATATTGTTCTCTTAAAAAAACTCAATCTTTAGGATTTCATAAAGCTCATTTTGCAAAACAAATGCGGATTCCTAAAATTATTTTATCTAACCCTTCTGGATCCAAACAAGTTTGGATTCCGAAAATCTAATTGTTTATTTTTCAGGAAAACGAGAAGTGTACCAATAAGAACATTTGGTACATGGATAGTGGTTGTTCTCGACATATGACTGGAAACAAAGATCTCTTTGAAAAGGTTTTCAAAACAAAAGGTGAAAAAGTTACCTTCGGAGATAATGCTCAAGGAAAGATTGTTGGTATAGGTAATATTGTTTTTCTTGGAAAAGTTCTTATCTCAAATGTTTTGTTTGTTAAAGGTCTTAGGCACAATCTCATCAGCATAAGTCAATTATTTGATGAAGGTTACCTTGTGAATTTTAGAAATGATAAGTGTCTTGTTCACAATTCCAAGGATGAGTACATTCTATCTGCCCATAGGCAAGAGAATGTTTACACTATTAACCTAGAAGACCTTAGGAACCAAAACTTACCTTGCTTAAGTGTAATAGAAGACCAATCATGGCGATGGCATAGAAGACTAGGACACTGTAATATGAGAAACCTAAGAAAACTCTCAAAGAAAGGACTTGTAAAAGGGATACCGGACCTTAGATATGATTCTTCAAAAGTCTATGATCCTTGTCAATTTGGCAAGCAACATAAAACTAGCTTTAAATCAATTAATGAAGTTTCAACTTCTAATGCATTACAGCTTGTGCATATGGATCTGTTTGGTCCTTCACAATCTGGAAGCATTGGAGGCAAATACTATGTATTTGTATTAGTTGATGACTTTACTAGATTTACATGGGTCTATTTTCTCACAAAGAAATCTGAAGCCTTTTCCTATTTCAAAACTTTTAGAGCCCAAGTTAAAAATGAGAAAAACCTACCATTGATAACTATTCATAGTGATCATGGTGGTGAATTTCAAAACTCAGATTTTGAAACTTTTTATAGTAAGAAAGGTATTACTCACAATTTCTCAGCTCCAAGAACTCCTCAGCAAAATGGTGTTGTTGAAAGAAGAAATCGTATTCTTCAGGAAATGACTCGAACCATGTTGAGTGAATACTCAATTGCTAAGCACTTTTGGGCTGAAGCTGTTAGTACTGCTTGTTATACTATAAATCGTGTTTTAACTAGACCATTTCTTAATTAAACCCCTTATGAGTTATGGACTGGCCGAAAACCTAAAGTTTCATACTTCAAAGTTTTTGGATGCAAAGTATTCATTCTGAATACAAAAGATAATCTACACAAATTTGCACCAAAATCTAATGAAGGAATATTTCTAGGCTATTCTACAACCTCTAAGGCTTATAGAGTTTTCAATAAAAACACTTGTACTGTTGAGGAAACAGTACATGTAAAATTCGATGAAACTGATCCTTTTGTTTTCAACCAACCCAATCCTACATCCTCGGATGTGTTTTCTAAAAATGTTTATCAACCTTTATTAGAAGAGCATTCTGATAAGGAAAATGTTCAAGAAAGTATTCATGAAACATTTACCACAGAAGATTTTCTACCATATGTTGATGAACAGGTTTTACAAAACTCAAATCAATTGTTTCTTAGGAATCATCCTAGTGATAACATCATTAGTGATATAAATAAACCTGTAAGGACCAGAAATTCCTTAAGAAATGAAATAGAACATCTTGCTTTTCTTTCCCAATTTGAACCTAAAAGTCCAAGTGAGGCCTTAGGTGATGATGATTGGATCAAAGCAATGCAAGATGAACTAAATGAATTTGAAAGGAATCAAGTCTGGACTTTAGTTGAAAGACCTAAAGAAACAACTGTGATTGGTGTAAAATGGGTTTTCAGAAACAAGTGTGATGAAAATGGAATCATTGTAAGAAATAAAGCAAGACTTTTTGCTAAAGGCTATAATCAACAAGAGGTAATAGACTATGAAGAAACATATGCTCCTGTAGCTAGACTTGAATCTATTCGTATTCTATTAGTCTTCGCAACATTTTTCAATTTCAAACTATTTCAAATGGATGTCAAATATGCTTTTCTAAATGGTTTTGTTCAAGAAGAAGTGTTTGTCGAACAACCTCCTGTTTTTCAAGACCCAAAACATCCTGATCATGTTTTTAAATTTACCAAGGCTCTATATGGTCTTAAACAAGCCCCTATAGCATGGTATGATAGACTTACATGATTTCTTTTACAAAACAATTATACAAAAGGTACAGTAGATCCAACTCTTTTTATCAAAATGGAAAACAAAAATGTTTTGATTGTCCAAATCTATGTTGATGAAATCATATTTGGATCAACTCAGAAATCTTTAACTGATTATTTTGCAAAATTAATGAAATCTGAGTTTGAAATGAGTATGATGGGTGAGTTAACATTTTTTCTAGGTTTTCAAATTTCTCAAAAACCAGAAGGAACTTATATATCTCAACATAAGTATATTAAAGACTTACTAAAAAATTATGGATTCGACAAAACTAAAAGTATTAGCACCCCAATTGGTACCTCAAATACTCTTGATCTTGATGAAACTGGGAAACCAGTAGATCAAACAAATTTTAGAGGTATGATAGGGAGTTTGCTATACTTGACATCTAGTCAACCCGACTTGATGTTTTCTGTATGCTTATGTGCAAGATATCAATCTAATCCAAAAGAGTCTCACTTAAAAGCCGTAAATAGAATCTTTCGGTATTCAAAAGACACTATGGATTTAGGTCTTTTCTAATCTTCTGGAAATGATTTTGTTTTAAAAAGTTTTTCAGATGCTGACTTTGGTGGATGTAGAATGGATAGAAAAAGTACATCTGGAACATGTCATTTCTTAGGAGATTCTTTGGTTTCCTGGTCCTGCAAGAAACAACACTCAGTAGCACTCTCCACTGCTGAAGCAGAATATGTAGCAGCTGGAAGTTGCTGTGCTCAAGTATTGTGGATGCAGCACACACTCACTGAGTATGGTTTGAGTTTCTCCAAAACTCAAATTCTTTGTGATAATACAAGTGCCATAGCTCTTAGTAAAAACCCAGCACATCACTCACGTGCAAAACACATAGATGTTAGGCATCACTTTCTTAGGGATCACACACAAAAAGGAGATATTATTTTACAATTCATCAGAACGCAAGAACAACTTGCTGACATTTTTACAAAACCTTTACCTTCCGATAGATTTGAATATATAAAACAGAAGCTAGGAATGATTACATTAAAGTAATCATTCATATCTACTTCATGTTTTACATCTCTCCTAATAGTAAGAAACTCCTCGTAGAAAGGAGGAGAACATTTATCTCTGTCTTTATGTTTCTTTTTTATCTTATGTTCTTTAACTATTTACTCTTTGGATTGTTTTTTTCCCTATTTATCGTATTGACAGTTTTTATAGTATCATTTTTCTTTTTTCCCTTCTGTTTATCGTATTGACAGTTTTATCGTTTCGTTCATTTTTCCTGTTTATCGTATTGACAGTTTTATAGTATCATTTACTATCGACCGATGATGGTAATCAAATTCTTTTCCATCGTATCAATCAATCTTGGTATTGTATCGACCGATGATGGTATTGAATTTCTTTTCAATCGTACCAATCAATCAATAGTATTGAATCGACTGATGATGGTATTGAATTTATTTTCCATCATACCAATCATATCAATAGTATTGTATCGACCGATGATGGTATTGAATTTCTTTTCCATCGTACCAATCATATCAATAGTATTGTATCGACCGATGATGGTATTGAATTTCTTTTCCATCGTATCAATAGTATTGTATCGACTGATGATGGTATTGAGATTGTTTTCCATCGTATTGCCAGTTCATGGTAACAAGATTGTTTTCTATCGTACGGTCAGTTTATAGTAATGACTTTGTTTTCCATCGGCATGATGATTTTTTTCCTTACGATTGTATTTTCTTTTTATTTCTATCAAAACCAACAATTACCTTATGTTCTCCGACATGTATTTTTTTTCCATTTTTTTTAATTTTTTTTCTTTGTTTTAATCCTAACCATTGATCTGGTTTTCTCTAATCTTGACCGTAGAAGATCAATGGTCACCCTTTTTCGACCGTAGAAGATCAACGGTCACCCCTTTATCGCCTATAAATAGCCCCCCTCCCCTCCCCAAACCCACATTGGTTTTTCAGGATTTCAGGCGAAGCTCTGCTCAACCAGCTATAAATCATCGTACGATCTTCTCATCGGCATCACCTTTATGTATCAATCCTCTGCTAATACTCCCGCCGAAATGTCTTCAAAGACTTTTACAGAGAAAGACTTTAACATAGAAAGGTTAGTATCTCGAGACTTTTTCGATACGTATGATTCTACAATCAGGAGGATCATTTTGTTTCAAGGATGGGAACATCTCTGTGTTGAAAATCCTGATTCTCAAGATCTGGTTCTTTTTGATGAAGTTTGTCAGTTTTATAAAACCGTTTCTTTCGACAAAGACATGACTATAAACTTTGCTGTGTACGATAGAAAATTGTCTATGTCTGTGAAACAAGCGGCACATTTTCTGAATGTTTCTGTAGAAGGGGATTCTTTCTTTCCATCGCACAAACTACCAGAGGAAGTTGGTACGTTTAATAGAGAAAGTGCTGAAAAGACTTTGTTTGTTATTAATGAAGAAACGAGAAAAGTGTCTCATCTTTCTCCGGACAATCGTTTTGTAACTTTATGGATGCAAGGTTTTCTTATCCCAAGGAAAGGGGATAGAGAAACTCTGAAAGTTTCTGATATCTTTATACTTGACTATCTTGTGAATATGAGAAAAGAAAATCTCATGGGATATGTTTTTGAAACCATTAAGAATGTCAAGACAGGAGGGATTAAGTCCCAGATGATTATGTATTTAGCTATCCTTACGAAGTTCATTCTTGAAAGTATGAAGTTCTATAACATTCCTTTGAAAGGAAACCCCATGGATTTGAAGCCCTCATGGATTAGTAAGAGTACGATGAAAAAGCTGAATGTTTGTTTTGATCCGAATTCAAAACTTTTTGTCAGAGAGGTAGAAGCTGAATTGGCTCAGAATCAATCGGCACCCATGCCAGCCAAAGACATTCAATCTACCGGTGTTACTCAAAAGTCTGATCCGCAAACCAGTTCAAAGCCGAAGAAGAAACCAAGGTACAATAAGGAATTTGTAGCAAAATGGAGAAAGGATAAGGAACAAAGAAATGAAGGTGATCCGAAGTTTGGTCTTGACCCTGCTGAGGCTTTTGCAGAAAGAGTAAGGGTAGAAGAAACCCTTCAGGCTGAAAAGAAGAAGAAGGTTCTTTTGAAAAGAAAGGCTCAGGACTTTGATGTCTCTAAAGTCTTGAAAGAGGTTGAGGATGCTAGTGCCCAACTAACAGAAGAAGTGCACCAAGAGCCCATCGTACAGAGTTTCCCTGAGAAAGGAAAACAAAAACAAGTGATGGAAGAGATAGAAGAAATGGAAGAAGAAGAAGGAGACTTTCTTTTAGAATTTCTTCAAAGTTCAAAGAAGAGTAGAGAGGAATCAGTTCAAAAGCTGAGTGAAGGTGTTCAACAAACTCCTCATGCCGATCAAGCTCGATCTCCAGACAGAATGTCATCTCAAGAAAAGCAAGGTGATCAATCTTCTCATTCTGATAAAGTTGTTGTAATTAGTGACAAAGTGGAAGAAGAAAGAAAGCAGAAAGAAATAGAAAAAGGAAAACAGCTAGTTGTTGACTCAAGCAGATCGTATGAACTAGCATCATACGATGAAGATACTGATTCAGAGCATACAATCTCTCTCAAGAAAAGTGATTACATTGTTCATGTTTTGAGAAGGGTTGAGAAGACTATTCCCTATTTCCCGAGGCTGGAAGGGAAGATTGATTTTATTACTGACAATCAAAAGAAGAAGTTTGGATTTGTGAAAGAATTAAGGAAGAAAGTTTTGTCAGTAGAAGCTGATTTGAAAGTTCTATCAGAAAGTTCGGTTGCTCATAAGAAGGCATGCAATAAGATGGCCAAGTGGTCGTACAAAACAGAGATCTCAATCAATGATCATGAGATAGCAATTGAAGATATAATAAGGTTATCAAATGAGCTTGCAATTGCTTTCAACAAGCTTGATAGAGAAACGGTTGAAAGGTTGAATCTTTTGTCTTCTCAAAGAGCCGATGTTCCTTCAGTAAAGGATTTGAAAGAAAGAATGAATGTTTTTCAATCTGAATTCTCGAAGGTTTCATCTTTCAAAGATGAAATGGTTTTGCTGAAGAATCAAAATTCTGTGTTATCCAAAGACAACAAGAATTTGCAAAACAGAATTGATACCCTTGAAGAAGTAATCAGAGTCCAGGAGGAGACTATCAGAAATCAAGATCAGATTTTTGCGGACCAACAAGAGCTTCTCAAAACTCAGGGAGAATCAATTTCTGAAGAATAGAAGGAGATCAAGAAGATGAAAGATGTTCTTCATGAGCTTATAAAGAAGAAGAAGGAAAGAGAAAACAAATGATTGTTGTATTTGTTTTCTTTTGGAACTTGTCTTTGTTTTGTAATGACTCTTATGATCCTTTTCTTTTATCCATTATCTTGTATTGCTTTACTAACTCTTTCAGACAATTCAAGATTACTCCTTTCTTTTTGTAAATCACAAAGGGGGAGAATGTTTACAAAGGGGGAGAATGTTTTATAAAGGGTAAGAATGCTTTACAACACTCTTAAGGAAAATCTACGAATACAATCCTTAGGAAAGTCCATACCTAAGGGGGAGTTAGTTGTATTCAATTTCTTATTCAGAAGAGTTTTCAATAACTCAGGGGGAGATAAGTATTTCTTGTTACATTTACTTTGTGTGTTGTGCTTTCCAAAAAGGGGGAGATTGTTAAGTCAAAAGTCTTCTTTTGAATTCTATATCATGTTTTGGAAATCACAAATGCATTCTATCATATTTTGGAAATTACATTTGTCTTCTATCATGTTTATCGTATCGTACAATACTGATCGTACTGACTCTGTCAATCGTACCATACTGACTCTGTCAATCGTATCGTACTGACTCTGTCAATCGTACCATATTGACTCTGTAAATCGTATCGTACTGACTCTGTCAATCGTACCATACTGACTCTGTCAATCGTATCATACTGACTCTGCTATTCAGATATTCATTATTTGTTTTGGTACTTAGTCAAAAACACTCATTGCATATGAATCATACTCATGTTTTACTTTTCTATATATCTCTTTTCCTAACAAAATGATGTCGTTGAGTTAGTTACAAACTAATCAAAATGATGTCGTGCTTTCTGTTTCAATATGACCGTTGGAGGCAATATGACCGTTGGAACCCGATGCCTATAAATAGGAGGTCATTTGAAGCTGAGAGAACAACGATGAATGAAGAGAACGAATGAAGAGATTCTGTGAACTACCAATATTCTAGAGAGAGACACTATGACTTCTCTCATCTACCTTGTGCGTCCGATCATCGTATCGAGGGCTTTCAAGTAATTGAAAGACAGAGGTGCCGATTACCTACAAAATCGAGGGCTACCAGGGATAGGCAGACAGACGTGCCGATCATCGTATCAAGGGATGCCAGGGATAGGCAGACAGACGTGCCGATCATCGTATCGAGGGCTGCCAGGGATAGGCAGACAGACGTGCCGATCATCGTATCGAGGGCTCACCAAGGTGTTGGTGAGACAGACCTTTTATCCTAGGTGAAAGGATAACCCTTCTCTTTGGGTTAAAATAATTGTAATACCTTTACATTTCCGCTGTTACTTGTATTAGAAAGGGATTTGTATTGTTTCCTTTCTTCTTTACATATTCAATTGTAATTGTTTCAATTACAATCATTCTATTACATTTTGTATTGATTGATTCTATACGCTTTAAGGTAGAATCATTCATCTTTATATTACTCTGATCATTGTGTTCACCTTGAATACAATTGTTTTACATTACTTTAGTATTACAATACATCATACCTTTTATATTCAATACAATTGTGGGTGTTTGTATTTGTATTAGTTTAAGATCTTTTAAAATAATCTCTTTGTTGCTAAAACTCAAAGGTTTTTAAACCTACAATTCACCCCCCTCTTGTATTGTTCCATCTAATATACATACATATATATATATTCGATCCAACAGTATAATGAGATGAATCAGTTGAGCAAATTAGAGTAGTTTGAATTATCTTGAAAATAGATATTGATGGTAAATGTATCTTGTGCCTTGGAAACATGATGTCTAATAATTAATAATTGAGTTTATTGTGAATTTAGTTATTATTATTATCCATTTAGTTTTTTCTTTGACATTATCTATGGATGAATTTCATTCTCAGTTTATTGATTAAATGACATATGTTTCAATTATCTACTATTCCATATTGATTATTCCTTATCTAGATATTTATATGGAATGTGTGCTCAGTTATTTACCTTGAAATAATTATTATGCTCATTGATTCATTATTTCTTCCATTTTACATACCCTTACTCAGAATTTGATTCCACCCTTATTTTTTTTCCTTTCCCCAAGATATGAAGAATAAATATATGAATGAGCTTTCAAGGATATAGTTCATTTAATTTTATTATGTATACTTTTTTATTTTCAATTTCCCAATTTAATATGGGTATCATGTATGTAATCTGGTTTTCCAAAACTACTAAACTGATTGGTCCTTTTAGAATTTATTCCTTGTAATCATGATAATATAATAAAGTAAGGAACCAAATCCAGGCTTCTAGGGTTGGGGTGTTACTCCACTTCCCTTTCCATTTTATCCATTATGATTGAAATTATTTACTTAGATCCTATACATGTATCTCATTATAATAACTTCCTTAAGGGTACCCATCTGGTGCACAACTTAGTGAAACCATATAACCTCCCTCCCAAACCTCTAATGAATGTCTTCAAGGTGGTATACTGATGATAAAAAATACCATGATAAATATATATATATATAGTAGTTCAGATACCATAAATAGGTAAAAACTTAATCGGATATATACCTCACTATCCCATATAGTTCCCGCCCTTATCTAGGTCTCATACATTTGGCCTCACATACCTACCTCCTCTTATTAGGGTTAGATATCAGACACACCACACGCATGTAAGACCCATATACCAAATAACACAAAGATCCACAAACTTGTTTTAGTTGAGTAGTATTCCACCAAGAAGGTATATGATAAAATACCATATAATTTGTTGTTGATACTTCAAATAGACAAACCCCTTCATCTAGAACCATAGTAGAAATCAAAATAGGACACACACATGTCTTGTGAGTCGTATGTACCTACCATGATGTATGAGTACCACCACTTGACTCTCGGGAAGAAGAGTGAAAAACATAAATCAAAACATCAAAACATGAATAATAGAAACCACAAGTGGTTTCATTCCCAATCATACACATGAACCTACCAATTCCTTTAAGTCACACAACACATAAACATATAAACCAGTACAAATTTATGAACCACTTACTTAATACTAGTAGGATCCTACACATCAAATCTAATAACCCGATTCATCACAAGGAGGAAGAAATCATGAAACAATATAAAAATACCTAAAATCTAAGTTTTAGTTGAAACATGGAACAAAGAAAAAAAACTAGAAATAAATAACAAAGAACACTAAAGGAGAGTGATATTTATCTATACCGACATCCTATAATAGGAAGAACTAGAATTATATGGTCAAATGGAAAGAATCCCACTTGGTATAGAGAGAAAAAAAGGGGAGGGGGTCCTGGCTGTTTTGGCCGACTATAGCCTCACCTATCAATTAATACGATGATTAATTAATTATAAAAAAATATAAAAAACATCAAAGGCCCCACCAGAACTTTAGTGGGATCTCTAGTAGAATATTACCATTTTTAGGGCCACCAAAATTGTAGTGGCCTTCCAAATAAACTCTTCTAGGATTTTGTTATTACTTTCTAACTTCTTCACCAATGATCTATTTTCCAAAAATTTAATCTTAGGAATAATCTCACTTCTTGTAACATTAAAAATTACTAATTATGCATGTTTAAGATGATTATGGACCCAAATTACCTCACATAGATATCTATGTCATCACATAATCAATTTTTAATGACACCAGTCTAGATTAGGGGTCAATCCAACTTTTTATCAGTGGAAAACATGGGATCGAATCTGTAAAAGTGAAAATAATTTCAATAAAAGAGGATTATTTATTGGTTACCATTTGAATTTTTATTCATGTTAGACTATAATGGTTTGAATTACATGGTTATTATTGGTTTAGTGGATGTATAATATCAATAGATTAGAAATAATAAATCCTAAATCTTTTTAAAAAATAAAAAATATAAAAAAAGTTGATAAAATGATTGAACAACGATTGAAACCATGGGGAATTTAAAAACTAAAAATGAATGATTGGTTAAATTCATAGTGAAGCATTGAAAAAACATAGATTCAAATAATTATAATGAAAATAGTGAGAGAAATGTATTAATATAAAAGAAGAATAAAATAAGTAGAGATAAAATATAAAGGGCCAAAATTTATAAATTCCTTTAACATAGTGATATATATATGGGGTATATAAAGATTTTAATCAATAGTCAAGATAAATACCTCTATCATATATTAAATATAGTGGTCATAATTTTAAATGTCGGATATATTGAAGGGATTTCCATATGGATGTTTTTTGGGACATGTGAAGTTATCATCATCATAATTATTAGAATTATGACATCAATATAATAAATATTTCATAACACCCCCTTGGATGTCATAATTTCATAGAATGTTATATAATCTTGACATAAAAAACACTATGGGGAATAAAAGAGAAACAATTGTAATAGAATTCCATTGCATTCCATCTCATTAAAAAACTTATCAAGAAAACCCAGTGGGAAATACTCGATGAAGGGAAAAAGAGTACAATATCCCTAACTCCCCTCATAAAATAATGATATAATTTTTAGTCTTCACATACCAATTTTATAAATCAATTTCTCAAAAGTCATATTTGGTAATTAATTTGTGAATAAATTTATAATATCATCAAAATAATTTTCTTTAAATATTAATATCATTATTCATTTAAAGTTCACGATTGAAAAATAATTTTAGTGAGATAAGTTTTGGTTTATCAAATATGATATACTCACCCTTCAATTATTCTATATGAGAAATATTATTTTCTTACAATATGGTAGAAATATAATTATTTATAACTAATACACAATTATTTTTGATATGATGAATAACTAATCTCATCTAATCTCTTTCTTAACTTGCTTCATAAATCATAATCAACTTATCATGATTGGAGAAAGAAATGGTTTGTTTTATAGAAATACATGAAATGGAAGTTTCACCATATGTGAAAAAATATATTATTTTATATCTAGATTTATGTGGATCAAATAAATATCCATCATCTATATAAAAAAAATAATTTTGAATGTAAAAAATTTATAATAAATAAATATTTGATCAATATATGCTTGAAGACATATTAATATATGTTCGATACCATTACGATGTCAAAAATTAGGATAAAAACTAAACCTAGCAAATAAATTCAAAGAATATGATATATGAGGATGTGTATTATTTCAAGGTACATTAGTGCTCCTATAGAACTTGTATATAGCACTTCAGGACCAAAATGTTATTAATTATCCTTGCATAGTTTAAAATGATATTTATCTTGATCAAGAGATTGCACAACCATTTATGTACTTAATGGATGTCATTTTTCCATATAAAGCCTTTATAGAAATTTTATAATATATCAATATTAATGAATAAAAATTCCATCTTTAAGATGTTTAATTTGTAATTCAAGGTAGAAATTCGTCTTTCCAAAGTATTTTATTTAAAATTAATTATTTAAAGATTCTATTATCTTGAAAAGTTCATCATGAGTCCCAATAATATTCACATCATCAATATATAATTAAATGAAGATTGATTCAGACCCACTCCTCTTAATTAAGACACATAGATAAATTGGATGATTTTTATAACCCAGTTACATCAAATATTTACTCAAAAAAATTATACCACATACACCCTAATTGCTTTAATCCATATAATGATTTATTCAACTAAATAAATAAATATATAGGGATATAGAACATGTATCAAATATTCTAAATAATTTTGGCCTTTTCATATCAACATTATTGTAAATATTTTCACATAGGTATTTAGTCACATTATTTATCATGAACAATTTAAGATGTTCATGTGTAAAATATTTCATAAGATACTGAAAGGTTATCACACCCATTAATTTAAAATATGCTTCATCATAATCAATCTTAGTTTTTTTGAGAAACCTAGTGAAATTATTCATGATTAATATTTTTCAACTTCATTATTTTAATTTATCTTTCACATAAATATGCATTTATAACCAGATGGTTTAATTACTTATAAGGTTTCTAAAATCAAACTAAATACTTCATGTTTAAAAAGTGTGTATAATTCAAATTGTATTAAAACTTTCCATTTATCCCAATTTGGCCTATCACAACATTAATCAACTATTTTAGATTCTTTATCCTCATCAATAATATCAAGTTCAATATATTATGAAAACTTTTCATCAACAATGGTCTCCACTAGGTTTAAACATATTCTATTATTAGTAAAATTAATAGAAATTTTCTCTTGATCATGATCATGAACTTATAGTACATTGGTTTCTTGAGGAATTTCAGGATCCTGAAAATTTCCAATATTCTTAGTTTCAACTAACACAGTTTTTTTCCTTTCCTTTGATGAGATTTTTTTTATTTTGAACAAAGTGGTCTTCCACTCTTTAGAAATGGATTTGACGCATTACTGATAAAACCATTATATTTTCCTTTAGGAACATCTATTCCGAATGGTGCATTTATTGCAATAATATATGAATTTTAACCCAATTTGAATCATTTAAAGAATCAATAAATTGATTTTATTTATTTTTTAAATGAATGATCTTTTCAACTTCTAGGTCACTCATATCTATACAAGAATCAATATGAAACAATGAAGTCATTTACCATGATATATATATTTTGATGTCAATTGATTTTTCATCAAAATTAAAATAATTTTTTTTACTGTAAGCACATCTCCAATTATTCTCTCAAGATACTTTATGATATTAGAAGATTCAAAACCAACATAAAACCCAAATATTCTTTAGGGTCCCATTTTTGTTCATTGTGGGGGTACTATTGTCACATATACAACACAACTAAATGTTCTTAAATGTGAAATATTTGTTTTATGACTACAATCTAATTAAAAATTGGAATAGTCATGATAAATTTATAGTCTTATTTGAATTAGTGCTTCTGCATGAAAAGCTGAATTTACCCATGATGAACTCAGAAATTGGGTTTTTATAAGAAGTGGTCTCAGAAAAAGTTGTAATTGCATTATAAATGATTATGATAGACCATTTTGAGTGTAGACATGAGAAACATGATGTTTAACACTTATTCTAATTGAAAAAAATAATTATTAAAATCATGTGATGAATATTCTGTAGTATTATCAATATAAATATGCTTAATTGAAAAATCTAGGATTTTTTTCCTTAACCTTATTATTTGTGAAGTAAATTAAGAAACACTAGGTTACAAGTTGATAATAGGCACACTTGGGATAATATATTTGATGCATCAATCAGGATAATAAAATATTGAAATTATCTATATGGTTGATGAATTTAACTACATATGTAACCATCAATTCTTTCCAAAAACATAGATTTACAGTCCTAATTTTGGATGGAAATGGTCTTATAATCAATTTCCCTATAGAAAAAGTTGTTCATGAGAAATCATTAGGTGTAAGAATGTTTTTATCAATAAATAGATGCTCACTAATATATTTAAATATTTTCCTTATCATTATTGATCCCGAGTGATCTAAATGGCCATTCCATATAATAAATTCATCATGTACAGTAAACTAAGGATTTACTATATTTTATTTGATTGAACATATATTTGAATAGTATAATCCAAGGTAGTTCTTGAAATTTTCTCTCAAATCAATTATTGGTCATTATTAATGTTTGTTATGTAGGGGTATTCAACACCTCTTTCATCCATAGTCTCGATGTGACATTTATTTTCATGAATATATTAAAATTTTGTTAAATTTAATCGATACGTAGGGAAAAAATAATTATTAATTAAAATTAGTGTATCAACATAGAGGTTTATTTTTTATCTTCTTATACCTTCAATTAATTTTGCACCACTAGTTAATTTACTAACATGAGAACTTCCCATTTTATAGTTGATAAAAAATTTCTCATATTTAAGGATTTTTTGCGTCATAGGTCATTCAAAGAGACAAATATCATATTTATGAGAATTATTCTCAACATAGAGATTCATAAAATCCATTTATATTAAATAGAAAATAAGACATGTATATAATAAATAAAATAAAACATGAAATATTCATTGAAAAACATTGATAATTCAAAAACACATCCACATCATGAAAATTTACACATTATTCATATGCTCAGTACCTTCAGGGTTTAAAAAATAATGGAATATGTTGAAATTCATAATATTTTTATCATACTTCAAGTCCTAATTAATAAAATTTTATTTGATGCTATTTTATTTTCCTTTGATTTATTATTAATAAATATTAACTAAATGATTCATCATAGGATAGGTACAGGACTAGTTCCCTTTATACCACACCAAAATAATTTTTTTCATCATTATTAATTTTGGTTGATTGTGGCTATTCATTATTTGACCACTTCTAGTGGTTCTCTTTCCTCTTCTCATGAGGTGTATGACCTCCTTGAGTATATAATTTTTCTTAGTCACAACTGCATTGATTATTTCTATAACCCAATTATATGTGATTAAATTCACTTCATGGAAAAGGATATACACTAGTGGTTCATAATTCATGATTCCTTATTAGGAGTTCGTTGTTTTTTCCTCAATAAGATGCCAAGAGAGTAATTTAGAATATTATGAAACTTCTTTTTCCAAATATATATGTTGAAAAATAACATTATAGGAATGGAAGGTAGAAAATTCTTTTCCATTATACCAGTATCAATAATATTTTATCTCCCCAATTTTGATTGTATTGTAATTTTAAACATTATAGAGTTATATTAACATATCAATTTTTAATCTTGGAAACTTATGTGACTCTATTCATACTATTATTTTGGTAGTACTACCTATCTAGATAATCATACTTCTCTTTGACGATTTTCCATAACACCAAAGGATCCTTCAACATCAAGTGATAATTATTAAAATACTAATAAAGGTGATGGAGAAGAAATATCAAGGCTTGAAAATGTTATAGAGAAAAAGATTTTGTTGGGTCAGAATGGATGAAATAAGGTCTAGAGAGGGGATGAATAGACCTTATAAAATTTTAGAGTGATAAAGAAGTCAAAAATAAAATGATAGGTAACACAAATAATTTTTATAGTGTTAAGTACAAATTGGACCTAATCCTCTCTGACTCCTCTCTACTTGGCGAGAGATGCATTTTCATGACCATATTTTTGAGGGGAATCATAACCTGATACAACACATACCTTTTATAATGGAGGTATAACCATAAAGACACACTGACCTTTTTATGGGGAATCACAACCCTAATTTTTTTTGAGGAAGTTCTAACCTATCCTGACTTTTAGAATTTATGAGTCACAACCCAAATGACCTAACTTTTGAATCTAGGAGTCACAACCCAAAAAACCTGATTTTAGAATCTGGGTGTCACAAACCAATAGACCTAAATTTAGAATCTAGGAGTTACAAAATGAAAAGTAAAAATGATTTTGTATGGAAAAAGCATAATAAAAAGTTACATTATAAATGAAAGGATAGAAATAATTAAAATAGAAAACCAAGACTGAACCAGCCAGAAGTCGATGAAGAGTGATGAAGCACAACCTATGGTTGTTGAGTAAGGATTAAATTATCTCTTCAAGGTTAATTTATTCATCATAAAAGATTTATTTCCTCATTTAAATATTGTTAATAGTGGTAAAAAAATGTACAATATCACTTGAAGATTCATAGAGTATAAGCTCTTTGTATTTCTTTGAGTCAAAAGTGCATCATCATATATCTTCCTGAATTCTTCGTGTTCTTTATATAGAAAACTATTTGTGTTACACACTCGAGTAATCTATTATAACAATTGAAAATAATAAAAATAGAGCCAACAAAAAATCTCACAGAAATAAAACACTTTCCATAAATAACAAAGGAATTGAAACTATTTTGAACTTATAATTTAAAAAAATTAAAACAAGTCAAATAGATTAAATAAATCATTAAAACTAATTCCATAATACCCATTCAAATAATTCCATGAATATCACAAGTAGATTGACTATGCGAATTAACATTCATAATTCATGTGTAAAATATAAAACCAATGTAAATATTATTTTAATAAATTAAAAATACTTTGAACATGATTATAGACATTTAATATTTATTATATAAAAATTAAAACAAATAAAGTAAATATTAATTATATTTAAAAAAATAGTGTAACATATGCTATGTATTTATACATAGATAAATAAAGAGAATAAAAACATAACTAAAAATAATGTATAACACTAAAAAATAAATTCTCATAAAATCAACATAATTTATAATTACTTTAGAACCCAATTAAATATTAAAAACAAAAATAAAATATTGAATAATTATAAAATAGAGAAAAAAAATAATTTAGTTTAAAGCATGGTAGAATAAAAGGTAGAACCTAAATTATGATATTGTCTCATAGGTGCTACTGATGACAAATAAATGCTTCAACTATCATTAATATAATACTGCTACTATTGGATGAAGAAGTAGTTCAACCATTGTCACTACAGATCCATGTGTTACCATAGAAATACTAACTGATGTGCTATCATGGATATTGAGGGAGAAGATATTATGGTAGAAGATGACCCAAGATGCTAAAGCATGAATCATGTTGAGCTACAAATAATAAAGATGATCCATGAAAGGGATGGTACAGAGCTACCGTGAAGCTCTCATGCTTCATGCATGTGAAATGATTTCTAAATGGAGGAATCTCAATAAGATTGAGGATGAAGAAGAATATATATATATATATATATATATATATGAAAGAAATTTTTAATATTAAAAAAATATTGAACACTTAAACAAAAAAATACAAATGATCACATCAACACAGTATAAATGATTAATAAAAAACATGATATAAAATTTATATGATCATATTAATTAAAATGCTCATTTATTAAGACATGCGACATATGATCATGATATATAAAAAAATTAAATCACTTAAATCACATGATAAAATTTAATAAATTAAAAAACTTAAATATTGTGAGGAATTATAATCAAAGTAGTTGAAAAAACTTAATAAAACACTTAAAACATATAGTACATGTGATATGAAATAAATTGAACACTTAGAGCTAAAAAAATTAAATTAAGAACATGAATACAAAAATTATTTGTAATAAAAAAAAACACAAAGAAAATATTATGCACAACAATCTTCCCCTTTTTGTTTGATTACAAAAATAAACATGTAAAAATAAAATTTTATCCCCATTTTTTTAAGTAAACAAAAATATAAAAATAAAATTTATTTGAGTGGATTATTACTGACTCTATAATTATCTCTTTTTTTAATTTAAATACACTACTACAAAAATGTATTTTAACAGTGCTAAGAAAATATTTTAACAACACTAAGAAAGTGTTGTTGATCTAAGCACTATAAAAAGGGGGTCCCTTTTATCAACACTAACAAAAGAACCGATAAATCCTCCTTTTAACAGCACTAAAAAAATCACTGATAAAAGGGGTCTTTTATCAGCACTAAAAAAATCACCGATAAAATTTAATTTTTTTTAAAAAAATCTACAAATTTTAAAAAAAAACAGAGGTGGAGACTACCCATTTTATCAGTGCTCGAATCCCACTTTAACAATTCTAGGTTACCCCCTTTAATAGACCTAGGTGTTCCACTTTTAACAGTACTAGGCACCTCTCCCTTAATAGTTCTAGGCATTCCCACTTTAATAGCTCTAGGCACACCCCCTTTAACAGTTCTAGGCACCCCCTTTACCCACCTACAATCCTCTGCCTCCCCTTGGATTCAAACCTGAGACCTCCCTCTTACACGCTTGGACCCTTACCACTCCATGTTTCTTTATTCTCCATTTTATAATATATCTATATATGTATAGTTATATATTTTTTATCCATATATTTATTCATATATTAATATATATTTATATTATTAATTTAAATACATTTGTAAAATATTTTTGTGTGTGTGTATGTTTATAAATAAATAAATAAATACATACATATATAAAACATACATACATACATATATTATATATATGTGTATGTATAAATATAATTATAAATATTTTTATTTAATTACATATATTATATATTAATATTTATATACATATATTAGAATATATAGATAATATATATTAGTTTGTTAATACAGACACACACAAATACACACACACACACACATTATATAGGTATATAAATATTCATATATTTTTTATTTTAAATAAAATGGATATTATTTTTTATTTAGATATAATTTATATATTTATAAGTATATTTTATATGAAAATATTTTTACATATTTATTTATAAAATTAAAATTTTATGTGTAAATATATACCAATACGTATATATGTGTATATACTTAATTATAAATTATAGTATATTATGAAAAATGAAAAAAATTGAATATCATAATATCCTTATGAGTGTAATAATTGAAAATAAATCAAGTCTTTACTAAAACAATATAATAATACCCCCTCAAACAAGGCTAAAATTCCATCAAATGTTAAAAAATTGGGATACCTTCACTAAAAACTTAGTTTTGGAGGCCTTATAGGACTTCTGATCATAAAAAATGTGACAGGGGTTTTCTTAAGTCATCAGTGCATATATCTTTTCATGATCTTTGATTTGATATGTGGAAGAGCTCAAATAGATACCCAAATCAAAATTTATGATTGTTTGAAGTTTGAGTTACGTTTTCAACTTATTTTAGATCTTTTATTTTTTTACCTTTGTTTTTAAATTCCCAATACTCGATAATAATTGGAAAATTATTAATTAATAATATTTTTTAAATTATTTTATAATCTATTTTTCACTAAATATCTTATATATAAAGTGTAAATCTGTATTTAGCCTTATATAAATCACATTTAATAAAATATATTATATATATCAATACAAATATATTTTTATGTTAATATTTTTCTAATGATTTATAATTTTTTTATGAAATTTAACCTTTATTAACACTAGCAAAAAAGTGTTGATAAAGACCCCCCTTTATTAACGCTACTAAAAAAGTGTTGATAAAGGGGGTACTTTTAACAATTCTAAAAAAATATTGACAAAGAGGGTACTTTTAACAATGCTAAAAAAATGCTGATAAAGGAGGTACCTTTATCAGGGATAAACAAAGAGATGATAAAGGGTTACTTTTAATAGTGCATTTTGAGCACTGTTAAGAGCAACACTTTATCAACACTTTTTTTAGTGTTGTTTACAGGTGACAGTACTTAAAGCCAAATATGTGATAATGATAGATAAAAATAGTAAATAATTGAATAAATCTAAGAAAATGGGGATTAATATAAAAAAATACCCCTAAAAACATGCCATGATAAAACTATTAAACATAATCTAAAATAATTGGTAAATCTTCCCCTGAAAAAAATATTTTAAAAGCTCTCCTTTAATTTATTCTATGATTCAAAACATGATTTCCACATGTTTCAAATAGTTAGATCATATAAAAAAATTTAAATACTTCATGTATTGAATAGTTATTTCTCTAATAAGTAAAATTTATTTCTAGTGTATCCACCACTTGATCACACTTTTAATTACATGTTTAAGAGTCCTATAAAAAATAAAACAAAAAGAGATTTTAGTTCCAATTCTATTTTGGATCTAATTGAGTTAGTAACATAATTTTTTGGCAACTAAGAAGATTTAAAACATTTATTTTAAGGAAATTTAGAACATAAATTCTTAGAGAAATAAAATATATTGATATCAAATTATTTAGGAAACCTAAGAGAGCATTCATTGACCTAATTTCCTTATAATCAGCATTTGAAACATGAAACTTTTTAATCCTTCCATGTAAAACTCTTAATAAAATAAATCTTGTACATATTTGGAGTTTTATGATTATAATGAAAACTAGTCTTGTCTTTGTTTAGTTTCAACATAGATACCATATTATCATATTTATCTTTACCTTGAAAAAAGGTAGACAAAATTTTTTCAAACTAACAACTTCCTTTTTCAAATTTACAACCTCCTTCTGAAAGATATAAATATCTTCAAAAACTTTATTTTTTTGTAGATGATGTAGAATTTATTAAGTTGTGATTATCAATTTTTATATTAGATAGATTATTCTACATAATATCCATTTTATTCTTTTCTTCATAAACATCAAGAAAAATTTCCTTTACACTATCATTTTCCAAAAAGAGAATTGTCTTTTCTTCCTTGATAATATCATCCTCATTACTAACTTTCTTTATTTCTTTAAACATTATCATATTATCATCTTTATAAATTGTATATAACTTAGTAACTCTTAAAATGGTTTTTTTAAAGATTTTAATTTTCTTATTAAAACTCATCAAAGATATAATCATTACTATCTGAATAATAAAAAGAGTCAGAATCATTGAATACCATATTTATATTTTCCACCATCAAACATTATTTTTCTGATTCTTTCTCACTTTTTGATTCATCACTTGAATCGAGTTATTCATTGCAACTACATATATATCACAATAAGCATGTTTCATTTCATCTTGTATTTATTATCTCTCTATTATTAATTCAACTTTGGACATCCTGTTTTTATGTGAACCTTCTTTTTATATTTATAGTTGGTCACATTTGGTCCATATGTTGTACCCATATTTTCTTTTTGATCATTATTTTGATATTTACTTGAACTCTTCTTTTAATTTCTCTATCTTTTTGTTATTTTACAAATTCATTTGGTTATATTCACCATTTAACCTTTATCACTTTCTTATGATTTAGATTCATAAGATTTAGAGGAAATATTTATATAATATTTTAAAGTGATACCTTTCCTCTTCAAAGTATCATCTTCTGAAATATTATTCAACTCAATTTCATATTGGAGATGATATCCGATGAGTTCATCCGGTGTATAATCCTTAAAGTTCTTACTTTAATCAATAAATACTTTATTTGTGTTCCACTTCTTTAGTATTTATCATAAAAAAATTTCAACAAGTACATAGCTCTCTAAGTTTTCTCCAAGCACAGTCATTCCATTTACTATACTAGTGAACTAGTGGAACATCTGGGTTTATATAACACATTCAACCATTATAAAATATTTATACTCTACTTTAATCATTCCATGTTTGGTTATAATAAAATTTTTAGATCCTAGATATGTTACTTGAAAAATATTCTAGATATTGTGAGTTATCTTACATGAAAACACATGAATAAAAACACTTTTATGAAAAGTAATATATAAAATATTCTTAATATTATAATTCAAAATATATTTAGTTATTTCATTTCTTATAAGTGTATTTGGATTTTAATTAGGTAATTTTTAAGGTTTTACCATTTTTTTCAATGATCAATTATCAATTGATTTAGATAATCTTCCATTATATTTTTCCAGTAACCATAATCATTACCATCAAAATGAGGAGTTTTCTAAAGAATCCAACCATCATTTGGATTTTTTCTTGTCATCTTAAAGAATCATTATCCTTAGACTATAAGGTCTAGAAACAGGTTAAAAAAACAAATCTTAAAAAAGAGGACAATATAATATTATATAAGGATTGTAAAATTACAAAATGAGCTTTATCTGATACCGAGTATTAGGTATCAAGGAAAAGAAAAACAAGCCTAAACTATCCTTAAAAGGGTTCAACCTTTGATACCACTTTTTATGTCAAAAAGGAAAGGTCTAGAGGGGGGTGTTTGAATAGACCTTATAAAATTTTAGAGTCATAAAGCAATATAAAATAAAATGATAAAGGGAACACAGAATTTTTATAGTGGTTCAGTGCAAATTAGACTTATTCCACTTCAATACATCTTTACTCAGTGAGAGATGTGTTTTCAAAACTTCATTTTTGAGTGGAATCATAACCTGATACAATGCATACCTTTTCTAGTAGAGGTATAACCATAAAGAAACATTGAATTTTTTATGAGGATTCACAACCATTATAATCTTTGTGAGTAATATTTAACCAATCCCAACTTTTAGAATCCATGAGTTACAACAAAAATGACCTAACATTAGAATCCAGGAGTCACAATCCAAAACCCCTAACTTTAAAATCTTGGTGTTACAACCAGAAAAGACATAACTTTAGAATATGACACACACTTGAGTAAAATATTATAAAAATTCAAAATAATAAAAATAGAGTAGACCATAAAACTCTCAAAGATAAAACATATTCTATAAATAACAAAGGAATTCAAACTAATTTTAATATATCATTTGAAAAAATTTGAATGATTCAAATTGAATAAATAAATTATTCAAACCAATTCTATAATACATAGAAAAATAATTCCTTGAATATCACAAAAAAATTGACCGTGTGAATGAACTTTCATAATTCATGTGTCAAATATGGAAATAATATAAATATTATTTTAATACATTAATTTTTTTGCAGATGATTGTAGACATTTAATATTAATCATATAATAGTAAAAATAAATAAAACAAACATCGATTATATTTTTAAAAATAGTGTAACACATGCTGTGTATTTATACAGAGATAAATAAAGAGAATCAAAAAACCACTAAAAATAATGTATAAAAATCTAAAATAAATTCTCATAAACTCAATGTAAGTTATAATTAATTTATAACCCAATAAAATATTAAAAACAAGATGAATAAATTTTGAAAATAAAATATTTAATAATTATAAAGATATATAATAAAACTAATTTAATTTCATGTATGGTAGAAGAAAAGATAAAATTTTATTTGTGATACCATCCCACTCTATGGTCAAATAATTTTTATATCTGATGGTGGAATATTTTTTAACTAAAGTTCAAAGATGTATTCTACTACTATTACTGAGAAAATGAAGGTGCTACCATGTGAAATTCATAAGAAACATCAAATAATGGTCATATAAAATTATAAATAATGAAAGAACAATTATGATACCATGATAAAAAATCTACCACTACCATTGAGAAGAAAATAGGGGATCCTATACTGTGAAACTTCATGATACCATTCGAGGAGGTGATAACACTAGAAGGCCTTGCTACCAATGAACAAAGAAATGCTACCTTTAAGAACGAGTGTTACTGCTAATGTGAATTGGAAAACTGACAAGCTGATAAAGGAGGTGAACCAAGAAATCATGAAGGTATTAATCTTGAAGTGATTCTATCATTCTTTCCCACAGGTTCTACTGGTGTTGGTGGAGTGCTTTTTCAACTGTTAGTAGATGACTACTATCATCAGATGGAGAAGTAGTGAAACTGGTGTCACTGCAAAGCTGTGTGATGTTATGGATGGTCATAGGCTAAGGAACAGTGAGTCATACTTCTACTACCGCTTGATTGTCAAATATGCTACCAGTAAAGCGAAGATGCTGAAGCAGCTACTATTGGTGTCAGGTGTAGATATTTTACCATGGATGGACGAAATGATCTGATACCATGGATATTGAGGGAGAATCACTTGTGGTAGAAGAAGACCCAATCCGATGAAGCCTAAGGTAGGATGAATTGTAGTTGATGAATATAAGCCATGAAAGTGATGGTGAAGAGCTACCATGAATCTATCATGTTTTATGGTTGGGAAATGAATGCTGTTGAATGGAGGAAACTCAAGGAGCTTGAATATGAAGAACAATAACAATATATATATAATTTTTATATATATAATTATATAAAATATATATAACAAGAGATTTATATATATATGAAACAATTTTTTAATACTAAAAAAATGTTAAACATTTAAATAAAAAAAATACAAATTATCAAATTAACACATGAGATATGATTAATAAAAGATGATATATAAAATATATATGATCATATTAAATAAAATTCACATATATTAACACATGTGACATATGATCATGATAAATAAAAAAAATCAAACCACTTAAATCACATGATAAAATTAAAAAAATTAAATATTTTACTACTACAAAATAGGCCTTTAACAGTGATAAAAAATCCTTTATTAGAGATAGAGAAGTGCTGACTACAAGAGCATGATTAAAAGACCTAGGATTTCATTACTACTGGAAAAGGGTTTATAAATGGGTCCTATGTCCGCACTTAAAAAAGCACTGATAAAGGGGTCCTTTATCAGTAATTTTATAAGAAATAATAGACACTATTTATCAACACTTTTATTTAGCGCTTATAAAGGACCCCTTTTTCAGTTCTTGATGAAGAGATAATAAATGATCCCTTTATCAACGCTTATAAAAGCACAGATAAAGGGTCATACTATAGGGTGTTGTAACAATACACTGCAGCACGGGAAACAACATAAAAAATCATAAAAAGAAAGTACAAAAAAAAAAATGAAATAAATTTTACAACATAAATAAAATAAAAAAAACTATATTATAGGCATTTCAAACATTAATTTATACAATTACATGATTAAGTACAAATTATCACATACATTCAAACACATCAATATTCCTTTTTATTTTTCCCCTAACCCCGACTCGTGCTATTGACAAACAAACCACCTCTGCTTGAGAAAAAGAACACACCTGCA
The DNA here is from genome assembly GCA_963277665.1 of Viscum album. Classification (NCBI taxonomy): domain Eukaryota; kingdom Viridiplantae; phylum Streptophyta; class Magnoliopsida; order Santalales; family Viscaceae; genus Viscum; species Viscum album. The sequence goes on along the minus strand of OY728147.1, from coordinate 137,462,283 downwards.
TAAGAAAATAAGACTTATGTTGGTTTTAATGTAAATAAATAAACTAAACAAAAAGTGTTAATTTTAAACTAAAATTTCGGTTATACTAGGAACATTGTTTATCAGATTGAGTTGTCATTGATTCTCACACATCACACCATTTCATGTTCATCTTCAAGAATTATCTATATAAAAATTAACTATATAAATATAAGATAAAAATGATATGAAAATTAATTAACTAATAGCATATAGAATAATAAGAAAACATCTATGCTCATATTCTTGGTTTTGGCGATGTGATGTGTGTTTTAAACATAAATGGAACTTATTAAATAAAAAGATTCAATTAGAGTCATACTGGTCACACCATGACTCATATTGAGGTGTTCCTAATTCCTACAAATCCCAAATTAATTATGGATCATTTTCTAAAGTATCAAAATAATCATAACATGTTTTCTCGATTTTGAGTACACCACTTATCTTTTTTACTAAAATGTAATTTTAAACTGGAAACATTCACTTTGAGTCATGCCAGTCACATCATGTGTCAATTTGATGTGAGAATAATTCAAACATTTCAAAAACTAATTATGATTTTTTAAAGTTATCAAGGCAATCCAAGTGCGTTTTCTTAGTTTTTAGTGAGTTTCAGTGAGTGACACTGTTTGAACTATAATGTCAATTTTAAAATGATAACGAACACTTTCAGTCATATGAGGCCCATAATAGATTATATTGAGATGAGGCTAATTAATACACATAAAAAATAGACCATTTATCATTTTCCTAAAGTATCAAAACAATATGAATGTGTTTTATCAGTTTTGAGTACGTCACTTATCTTTTTTACTAAAATGTCATTTTAAATTGGAATCATGTACTTTGAGTCATATTGGTCACATCATTTGTAGGTTTTATGTGAGACTTATTTCTACATGACAAAAATTAATCATTAATTATTTTCCAAAATTATCAAGACAATCCAAGCACGTTTTTTCAATTTTCAGTAAGTTCCACTTTTTCAACTAAAATATAAATTTTGAAATAATAATGAACACTTGAAGTCATACTGGGAACATCATATATCATATTGATGTGAGGATGATTCCTAAATTTTAATATTGAATTATGGATAATTTTACTAAAGTATTAAAACAATTTGAATGCTGTTGATTAGTTTTGAGTATGTCAGTTGTATTTTTTACTAAAATTAATGTCAATTTTAAATAAAAAGAAACATTTGTAGTAATACCAATCACACCGTGCATTGGATTGAGGTAAGGCTGATTCCTACACATCTCAAATGAGTTATGGATAATTTTAATAAAGTATCAAAGAAATCTGAATGCATTTTCTCATTTTTTAGTAAATCAATTGTATTTTTTAATAAAATCTCATTTTAAACAAAAAACATGCACTTTGAGTCATACCGGCCACAATGTGTATTTTTCTAACATGATACAAATTCCTAAACATCAAAAATGACTTATGAATCTTTTTTCTAAATTATAAAGACAATCCAAGTGTGTTTTTTTTATTTTTCAGCAAGTGACACTTTTTTATCTAAAATGTAAATTTTAAATTGATAACGATCACATTGAGTAATACTGGACACATCATGTATCATATTAAGGTGAGGATAATTATTACATGTCACAAATGAATTATGTATCATTTTAATAAAGTATCAAAACAATATAAATGTGTTTTCTTAGTTTTGAGTATGTGAGTTGTCTTTTTTACTAAAATTAATGTCAATTTTAAATAAAAAGATGCACTTGGAGTCATATTGATCACACCGTGCATTGGATTGAGGTTTGGATGATTCCTACACATCTCAAATGATCTATGGATCGTTTTAATAAAGTATCAAAACAATATTAATTAATTTTATTAGTTTTGAGTATATCACTTATAATTTTTACTAAAATATCATTTTAAACGAGAAACACACACTTTGAGTCATATCAGTCACATCCTGTGTCGGTTTGACATGATACTGATTCATATACATCAAAAATGAATTTTGAATCATTTTATTAAATTAAAAATACAATATGAGTGTGTTTTATTAGTTTTTATTGAGTGAAACCTTTTGAACTTAAATGTCAATTTTAAACTCATAATGGGCACTTTGAGTCATACCAAGAACATCATATATCAGATTGAGGTTTGGATGATTACTACATGTCACAAATGAATTATGGATTATTTTACTAAATTATAAAAACAATATGAATGTTTTTTCTTGATTTTGAGTTTTTCAGTTGTCTCTTTTACAAAAATTAATGACAATTTTAAATAAAAAGACCCACTTGGAATCATACCAGTCACACCATACATCAGATTGTGGTGCATCTAATTTATAAACATCACAAATGACTTATGGATTATTTTTTTAAAGTATCAAAACAATATGATTTTTTTTGGTTTTGAGTACATCACTTGTATTTTTTACTAAAATGTCATTTTAAATTGGAAACATGCACTTTGAGTGATACTAGTAACATCATGTGTCAGTTTGACATGATACTGATTCCTACATATTACAAATGACTTATGAATCATTTTACTTAATTGTCAAGATAATATGAGTTCATTTTCTCAGTTTTCAGTGAGTGAAACTTTTTGAACTAAAATTTCAATTTTAAACTAATAACAGACACACTGAGTCATACCTGGCGCATTGTGTATCAGATTGAGGTCCGGATGATTCCTACACATAAAAAACTGGATTATGAATCGTTTTACTAAAGTATCAAAATAATAAGAATTTTTTTTCTATATTTTGAGTATGTCAGTTATCTTTTTTACTAAAATTAATGTCAATTTTAAATAAAAACACACTTGGAGTCATACTGGTCACACCGTGTGTTAGATTGAGGTTTGACTGATTCCTATACGTCCCAAAGTATCAAAATAATCTGAAGTTCCAATTTAACCATGATTTACATTGCCTTTATTTGTGATTATTAAACCATTGGAACTAATTATTTACTCATGGCCTATTGAAGGTGATATTTGGGGGTCATACACATTCTTGTTACGATTCAAGGGGTTTAGATGGGGGCATGTTATAATATATGAATTGTTGGGGCCTCTATGAAATATATATTTATAGGATAAATCCAAATTTTAATACATTCAATACTCTAACTAAGACCAGTCCTACCTCTATTAAAACCATCCATCAAGTCTTTCTTAAATCCTCTAAACAAATGAAAATATAATATAGGAAATCAAGGAGAAATAAGAAACCCAATTACGATAAACAAGAATAAAAAACTCTTTTTCCATCAACTAGAAGATATAAAAATGTATTGATAAATTTTTTTAATAAATAAAGAGTTATTCCTTATAAATGGATGATAATCAGATATTCCGGGTGAAACCAATACATCTAGACCTAAAATGATGAATATCTAAAAATATTTTCTAATAATTGTAATAACATATATAAAATTTTACAACTTCCATTTTTTTTGTAAGAATTGATGTAACAACCTAAGGAATTATTACATTTAATATTAGTGGTATATAAAAAATCATTAATCTCCATAAATTCTCTTAATAATTATTTTCACCTTAATAATTGACATTTTATTGAATAAAGATACTTATATACTCTGTAAATATTATATGTAACACCCCGAGATTTTATGAAAAAATATATATTCTTTTTAATTTCATTAACGTCTTGTGTTGTACGCTACACCAAAAGGAGCTTGCACAACACACATCCCTGACTTGCCTTACATTACATACAATCACGACCTTCCTCGATAGCGTGTGTAGTACGCAATACCGAGTTTCACTAAACGAGATATTATTATAATATTATTATGAACTAGTCGTTATGAATAGTAATACCCACTTTTAGAAATTTTGTAAATTTTATTTTTCAAAACGGACTTCATTTTTGGATTCGGAATATTGAAATTAGCTTAGGATGAAATTTTGGTACTTTTCGGATAACTTTCATATTCTAATGAATAGTGAAAATTACTAAATTTTAATTAAAAACAACTTTTTTAATCGAAATAATTAATAGTGATAAATTATTAATTTGAGTGGTTTTAAAGTATATTTAGAATATATTTTTACAATTTAATACAATGTTGTTCATTGGATGTAATTTCACATTTAAACCAGACATAAACAAGTGTCAATCTTTTGATAGTTATTATCTTTTAAAAACACGCTATTTGTTTTGACGACGGGAATTAATTTTTTAAATTAGTTAATGTAACTGATATGTTTTAAATTTGGTAAAATATACATCATTTTTGAATTCATAATATCAAATATAGCTTAGGCCTAATTTTTGGTATTTTTCTGGAAACTTTCATTTTTTGATGAATAGTGAAACCACTAAGTGATAGTTAAAAAACTGAATTTTTCATAAAACTTAATTTTACCGCTTATGTGAGTGGAATTTCGAAAATTCGAGAGACACGATTAATATCAAGGACTAAAATGTGGTTCAATGAGATGAAAATAATTTTTGGTGAATAGTAACTTTTTACTTTTTTTACCACGGTTAAAAGTAAATAGAGTAATTAAGGGTAAAAATGATATTATTATTACACTAACACATGTCCTAATTCTATTGGATAAGTGTAATTCGACCAAAAACAACCTTAGGAATAAAATATGACCATTTAGGCCCACTTGGATTAGATTAGGACATTTATTATTAATTTATTTAAAGAAGGGTTAAAATAGTTAAAATCAAAGTTTAATAAGTAAATAATTTTTAATATGGGGTTATACATAAGATATATTCGACTATAAATATTCATTAGAAATATAAAAAAATTTCCTACATAATGGTATTTTATTTATAATTTTTAGACATTAAATAATTTAATTTATTTATGAAACAACGATGATGCAATAATTATCTTATTAATGAAATATTGACATAATTGATGTTATAAATACCCAAATAAATGTAATTTGAGACTTTTTATGAATTACACTAATTTTCCAGGTAAATATGACATGTTAGTATTGATTTAATTAACTTGTTTTGAAATAATAATTCTGTTATGATTTTCACAAAAATCAATTACTAAATAGTGTTAAAATTGACATAAAATAGTTTTTAAAACAAATATTATATTATTAATTGTTATTTTATTCCTAAAAATCTAAGGTTCAGCCAAATGACTTAGATAAGGTTATATATATTAATAAAAAACAACTTGGGGTTCGTTTGTCTTGTTATTGTAAGTTTACTAACCTTATAGTGTAATAACACAAGAAGACACAGTAAAAGTAAAATTATTTAACTTAATGTTAAATCTAAATGATAAGGTTAAAATAGGAACCTAAACTCTTCTAAATTCTTATTTATGATAGGATTTCGACCCATAACCACCTTAGCTTCTAAATAAATCAATTTGGAGCTATTTAAAACCGAATTTGGCTTTATAATAAAATAATATTTTTTATTTTTCCAAAGGTGCCCCTCTCCTCCCTTATAAAAGGGAACCTCCTACCTCTCTTCCTCACACCACTTTGAGCCTTCAAGCTCGACCAAAACCTGCCAAATTATCTTCTCCACTTCCCTAGAAACATCCTAGAGGTCCTGGTATTCTTCAAAGACCAATTTTAGTTCCCTAAAAGGAGGTCTCAAAGAGGTTCTTCAAAGAAGAGGTAATGTCCGTTACCGATTCTTTCAACTTTACTTCTTCTGCCACTTCTTCTACTTAGGTTGTTTCATTATGAAGTAATAACATCAGTATCACTCATATACTGATATGTTATTATAAGTATTAAGCAATCCTATTTCACCATCTATTCATCCTACGGAAAACGAAATCACCGCGCGTGCGTACGTACGAAATACCGTCTCCACGCCGTGGTGTAATCTATTTTCTACCACCACCTTACTTGGATGGGTATAATGGTGTAAATAATAACTATATATGATTATTGTAAAGTGATATTGATTCTTAAATAGTATACATACACTCCAATACAATTACACGATCATGAGAACGATATCATCGCTTGTGCGTACGTACGGACTACCGTCTCCACGACGCGATGAGATTCATTCTCCACGTTAACCATTCATGAATGATTATAAAGTATATATAACAAGTAATCATGAAATATATGACATAATAATGATACTGGATTTATGTGTATATATATGTATGTCATCTACTTAATTCCATTCAACTCAATAAGGAAACGAAAATAGCGTTCATGCGTACGTACGGCCTACCGTCTCAATGAACGGTGTATTTCTTTCCATTTAATGATCTATTATATATATGCATATTATGAATATATATTATATATAAATCATGTTTTATATTCTGGAATTAAGTAATAATGATCTAAGTAATCATATGAATAATTACAAGTCAAAACACGGACGACAAATGAAACGATTTTACCCAAAACGCTCTTTAACATGGAATTTACAAAAGAACGGGTAATATAAAGTCATAAGTGAACCATATATAATATAATAACAATGATTATGTTTCTGGAATAAGTCAATGATATTATTTAAATCATTAGATAGGAGGTTCGGACACTTATGAAGCAAATCAAACCTAAGGTAAGGGAAATATCACAATCTCATTTTTATCCGAGACTGTTTATACTTTGAAATTTACTGGGGTGTATTTTATCTTACACATACATGTTTCCTCAATAGGTAATATTATTTCCATCCACCTACAATTGTTTAAATCCAATTTTACCCTTTGGTGAGTTTTTAGTAAAAGATATGAAAGGAATATTTTGTCATTTTTCGTACGAGGTACTTTTTGACTTTTCCGACAAAAGTACGAGAAGAATGTTTTTTTAACTTATACGACATGAATGGATTTTTAAAACAATATTTACAAGAATCTTACTTTAAAAGTTTTCAAGTTTATTTTTAATCAACTTCTTTTAGTTTAAAATTGTATAACATGTTAAGAAAGGAAAAATGTTTTTGAAGTAAAAAGGTTATTTTCCTCAAGAATGGAGTTCAAGAGTTTTATCAAAATTATTTTCCATATAAGATAATAAAGGGTTATGTATCTATCCCTATTATTACATTAATTTGATTATGTTGTGATGGAAATATTTTTATGAATTCCTTTATCTTATATGAATTATTTTATGATGTCACGCTGTTTAAGATTCCCATTTTTATTACATGGGTTATGAAATGATGTATGATTTATGATTTTGTGGCAAAAATAATAATGGTATCATTATGAGATGGGTGGGACCTATATCTCCCTCAAATGCATTGGGTAAAGATTTTATATCTCATGAGATATACATGGCTGGAACGGCAGGTTAAACCGGTTCAGTGAAACAGGACTGAAACGAGGAATGAACTCTGTTCAGAAATGGACTTTGTCCACTAAGATAGTCTTGGAAATGAGTCTTGACTAATAAGAAATGATTATCTATGATCATGTGTGTATGCCACAAAGCTTCATGTTTTAAGTTATGATTATTGTGATTACATTTCACTACTATGATTTATCCCATGTTATGAAATTATGATCTCTTTTGCAGGTTAAGATTTCCAAAAGTTATGTTCTTATGAATATGATGTGATTGATATTTCTTTTGTTTACCCTTACTGAGCATTTGAGATCACCGTTTTATGTTTTCTTTTCCCCAGGATATAAAGAAAGATTTTAGGTAAGAAAAAAAGGGAAGATCTTTATGGGAGATGTTGAAGATCTTTCACCACGATTAGAAGATTATATTACAAGTTTCCAAAGACACTAAACTATTACGGTACTTGTGTGTGTGTTTTTGTAATGTACTAAGTATTCCGAAAAAGTAATGTAATTTCCATGTACTTCAAGCTACGAGTCTCTACAGTTGGTATAAGAGGAAAGGTTTAGTCAACCTTTGGAAACTAGGATGCGATAACTTTAGTGAGATCCCTAGAGATATTTCTACGGTATGTCTAGGGATGTCCCTTAGGTTAAGTATAAGTATAGGTTATAGTCCTATAATTACGGTAAAGATCTTATAATTAAACCTAGGATGTTAGATATTGAAGGTACTCTCCCTTTATTATGTTGTTTTCCCTAGAATGACTTTTGCCTCTCACACTATTTTTTTTGGGTTTTAGACGATGGTTGGAACTCGAAGGAACCGTGTTGATCAATGCAATGTACAATGCAATTATTTTCCTCTTGAACAAACAAATGTTATGGGAGATGGAGTGAAAAATCTTATTTCTATACTTACACAAGCTATGAAGCATTCTGGACTTCTAAATGAGCAGAGAAGGGAACAATATTCTGTTGAGTCCTTCATGAGGCAACATCCACCTTCTTTCAGTGGGTCTTCTGATCCACTTGTTACTCGACAATGTATCAATACCACTGAAAAGATATTTTCAGTTTTTCAATGTTCAGAACATGATAAAGTCATCTTAGCAGTATATTGTTTGGAAGGTGAAGCTGATCAATGGTGGAATCTTATCAAGAATACGAGGCCAAGAGATGAAATTGAGTCCATGGAATGGGATGAGTTCAAGAACTTATTTTTCAATAAGTACTTCCCTCGTATTCTTAGAACAAATATGGAGAAGGAGTTTCTTGAACTAAAGAAAAAGGATTATGAATCTGTTGGTGTGTACGGAGCGAATTTTACAAGTCTTGCAAGGTATGCATCTGGTTTTATCATCCAACCTGAAAGTAAAGTTAATCGATTCTTCAGTGGCTTAAAACCAAATCTTCGAAGGGCATTAGCTATAAGAGACATCAGTAGATATGAAGAAATTGTGTGTTTTTCTATCAAGGTAGAAATGGAAGTTGGTTTTACTTATCCATCTCATAGTTTTGACAAGAAACGAAAGATGGAGTTCAAGGAGAAATCTCAGAATAATGGTGAAAAGAAGATGAATGTTTCCTTATGCTCAAAGTGTGGAAAGAAGCATGGTGGAGATTGTCTTAAAGGGACTAGAAAATGATTTAAGTGTGGAAACAAAGGTTATAGAGCAGCTGAGTGTTGAAGAAATGGAAAAAGGGTTTCTAATGATGTGAATAAAGAAAAGACCGCAAAGAACGCACCACCAACACTTCAATTCTTCAAGTGCAAGGAAATAGGGCATTATGATAATAAACGCCCTAATCCAAGGGTTAGTGATGATCGACAAAAGAAACCACTTAAGGCAAAGGACAAAGGGAAGTCACATGCGATCACTATTGGCGATGTTGAATATGAAAACGATGTGGTGGAATGATTAAGTGTTTATGTAATGGGATTCCAAAATAATGTTGTATATAGTATCGTGGAATATTTGAAAATTTATGTATTGGTCTATTGTGGTTTTCAATAATTTTATGGTACCGGTAACCATGGAAAGTTATTGAGATATTTTTGGAAAAAAGATGATGTGCACATAATGAAGGGATAAAGAGAAAATGAAATGTTTGACAGTATTCATGAGCTCATGACTGATATAAGGAAATAGTTATATCATGGTTTGAGGTTTTGGTATGTGAAAAGAGTTAACTTTTGACAGGACTCATATTTTCACTAAGATTCAATGGGTATTCATTTTTCAAGAGAATACATGATTAAGGCCTTAAAATGTTTGGAATGTGACCAACAAGACATATCTCATGATATACGGGGATCAACGATGGTATTAACATGCTTGCTATATGAACTCTTTGGTAATCATCTTCACTATAATATGAGATTGGACAGTAGTATTTTGGATAAGCCTAAAGATTGGAAATGATTATGTTGGACCTAAGTTAGTATTGTTTAAGGATAGAACTTTTTTTCGATATTATTTATGGGATGTTATAGTAATTAGTTTTAGAAAAAGGACAACCTGTAGGACGAGCGACAACCCATCGCGTCGGACAAGGCTGTGGGAATCGAACCCACAACCGAAGTGCGACTGGCCTTTATCGCATACCACTAGCCTACAGGAAGTCCCTGTTTAGTAGAAAATAGTTTTATTATATTAAGCAGTATGATATATGAAGTATAAGTCCATTTTAGGAACCATATATGATTAATCTCACTATAGATCGACTTATGTATATTTAATAACTTTTGATAACATTTTCTTTGAGACAGATGGAATGACCCTTCATTCTATCACATGATCAGCTAACACTTCACGAATAACAAATTCAACATCATTTCATTAAGATATGAAGTGGAAATTGTTCAAGGCACGAACAACAGTGAGATTGTACCAAACTAAAGTAATTATTTATTCTAATTAAAATTCTTCAACTTTAGGGAAATGATCTTGAAAACCCAAAATGTTGTCCTAGTGCCCTTATATCCGATGAATCATATGGTACCTTAGATCATCACAAATTTATGGCTATGTGATAGTTAGCCATGTTCTCTACCACTCTCCATCAGAACTTGATGGTTAGATTTTTCTTCCATATCCATATTTTCACCTATGTTCTCCTACGTGGAAACCCAGTGATGAGCTAATTTGGGTAACCATTACGTTTCATACATTAATTTTTAAAGCCAAGCTTTGGTATTCCTTTTTATGATTAAAGAAACTTTCGATTAGTAAACCATTTATAACCCCGACGAATTTCGAGGGCGAAATTCATTTTAAGGGGGGTAGAATGTAACATCCTGAGATTTTATGAAAAAAATATATTCTTTTTAATTTCATTAATGTCTTGTGTTGTACGCTACACAAAAAGGAGCTTGCACAACACGCATCCCTGACTTTCCTTACATTACACGCAATCATGACCTTCCTCGATAGCGTGTGTAGTACGCAATACCGAGTTTCACTAAATGAGATATTATTATAATATTATTATGAACTAGCCGTTATGAATAGTAATACCCACTTTTTGAAATTTTTTAAATTTTATTTTTCAAAATGGACTTCAGTTTTGGATTCAGAATATCGAAATTAGCTTAGGATGAAATTTTGGTACTTTTCGGATAACTTTCATATTCTGATAAATAGTGAAAATTACTAAATTTTAATTAAAAACAACTTTTTTAATCGAAATAATTAATAGTGATAAATTATTAATTTGAGTGGTTTTAAAGTATATTTAGAATATATTTTTACAATTTAATAAAATGTTGTTCATTGGATGTAATTTCACATTTAAACCAGACATAAACAAGTGTCAATCTTTTATAGTTATTATCTTTTAAAAACACGCTATTTGTTTTGACGATGGGAATTAATTTTTTAAATTAGTTAATGTAACTGATATGTTTTTAATTTGGTAAAATAGAAATAATTTTTGAATTCATAATATCAAATATAGCTTAGGCCTAATTTTTGATATTTTTCTGGAAACTTTCATTTTTTGATGAATAGTGAAACCACTAAGTGATAGTTAAAAAACTGAATTTTTCATAAAACTCAATTTTACCGCTTATGTGAGTGGAATATCAAAAATCCGAGAGACATGGTTAATATCAAGGACTAAAATGTGGTTCAATGAGATGAAAATAATTTTTGGTGAATAGTAACTTTTTACTTTTTTTTACCACGGTTAAAATTAATAGGGTAATTAAGGGTAAAAATGATATTATTATTACCCTAACACATGTCCTAATTCTATTGGATAAGTGTAATTCGACCAAAAACAACCTTAGGAATAAAATATGACCATTTAGGCCCACTTGGATTAGATTAGGACATTTATTATTAATTTATTTAAAGAAGGGTTAAAATAGTTAAAATCAAAGTTTAATAAGTAAATAATTTTTAATATGGGGTTATACATAAGATAAATTCGACTATAAATATTAATTATAAATATAAAAACATTTTATACATAATGGTATTTTATTTGTAATTTTTAGACATTAAATAATTTAATTTATTTATGACACAATGATGATGCAGTAATTATCTTATTAATGAAATATTGACATAATTGATGTTATAAATACCCAAATAAATGTAATTTGAGACTTTTTATTAATTACACTAATTTTACAGGTTAATATGACATGTTATTATTGATTTAAGTAACTTGGTTCGAACTAATCATTCTTTTATGATTTTCACAAAAATCAATTACTAAATAGTGTCAAAATTGACATAAAGTAGTTTTTAAAACAAATATTATATTATTAATTGTTATTTTATTCCTAAAAATATAATGTTCGGCCAAATGACTTATATAAGGTTATATATATTAATAATAAACAACTTGGGGTTCGTTTGGCTTGTTATAGTAAATTTATTAACCTTATAGTGTAAGAACACAAGAAGACACGATAAAAGTAAAATTATTTAACTTAATGTTAAATCTAAATGATAAGGTTAAAATAGGAACCTAAACTTGTCTAAATTATATTGTATGAGAGGATTTCTACCCATCCCCACCTTAGCTTCTAAATAAATCAATTTGGAGCTATTTAAAACCGAATTTGGCCTTAGAATAAAATAATATTTTTATCCAAAGGTGCTCCTCTCCTCCCTTATAAAAGGGCACCTCCTCCCTCTCTTCCTCACACCACTTTGAGCCTTCAAGCTCGGCCAACCCCTGCCAAATTCTCTTCTACACTTCCCTAGAAACATCCTAGAGGTCCTGGTCTTCTTTAAAGACCAATTTTAGTTCCCTAATAGGAGGTCTCAAAGAGGTGCTTCAAAGAAGAGGTAATATCCGTTACCGATTCTTTCAACTTTATTTCTCCTGTCACTTCTTCTTCTTAGGTTGTTTCATTATGAAATAATAAAATCAGTATCACTAATATACTGATATGTTATTATAAGTATGAAACAACCCTATTTCACCATATATCCATCCTATGGAAAACGAAATCACTGCGCGTGCGTACGTACGAAATACCGTCTCCACGCCGTGGTGTAATCTATTTTCCACCACCACCTTACTTGGATGGGTATAATGGTGTAAATAATAACTATATATGATTATTTTAAAGTGATATTTATTCTGAAATAGTATACATACACTCCAATACAATTCCATGATCATGAGAACGATATCATCGCTCTTGCGTACGTACGGACTACCGTCTCCACGACGCGATGAGATTCATTATCCATGTTAACCATTCATGAATGATTATAAAGTATATATAATAAGTAATCATGAAATATATGACATAATAATGATACTGGATTTATGTGTATATATATTTATGTCATCTACTTAATTCCATTCAACTCAATAAGGAAACGAAAACAACGTTCATGCGTACGTACGACCTACCGTCTCCATGAACGGTGTATTTCTTTCCATTTACTGATCTATTATATATATGTATATTCTGAATATATATTATATATAAATAATGTTTTATATTCTGGAATTAAGTAATCATGATCTATGTAATCATATGAATAATTACAAGTCAAAACACGGATGAAAAATGAAACGATTTTACCCAAAATGCTCTTTAACATGGAATTTACAAAAGAACGGGTAATATAAAGTTATAAGTGAACCATATATAATATCATAACAATGATTATGATTCTGGAATAAGTCAATGACATTATTTAAATCATTATACATGAGGTTCGGACACTTACGAAGCAAATCAGACCTAAGGTAAGGGAAATATCACAATCTCATTTTTATCCGAGATTGTTTATACTTTGAAATTTACTGGGGTGTATTTTGTCATCCACATCCATGTTTCCTCAATAAGTAATATTATTTCCATCCACCTACAATTTTTTAAATACAATTTTACCATTCAGTGAGTTTTTAGTAAAAGATATGAAAGGAATCTTTTGTCGTTTTTCGTACGAGGTACTTTTTGACTTTTCCGACAAAAGTACGAGAAGAATGTTTTTTTAAATTATATGGAATGAATGGATTTTTAAAACAATATTTCCAAGAATCTTCCTTTACAAGTTTTCAAGTTTATTTTTAATCAACTTCTTTTAGTTTAAAATTGTATGACATGTTAAGAAAGAAAAAATGTTTTTGAAGTAAAAAGGATATTTTCCTCAAGAATGGAGTTCAAGAGTTTTATCAAAATTATTTTCCATCTAAGATAATAAAGGGTTCTGTATCTATCCCTATTATTACATTGATTTGATTATGTTGTGATGAAAATATTTTTTATGAATTCCTTTGTCTTATATGAATTGTTTTATGATGTCTCGATGTTTAAGATTCCCATTTTTATTACATGGGTTATGCAATGATGTATGATTTATGATTTTGTGGCACACATAATAATGGTATCATTATTAGATGGGTGGGACCTATATCTCCCTCCAATGCATTGGGTAAAGATTTTATATCTCATGATATAGACATGGCTGGAACGGCAGGTTAAACTGGTTCAGTGAAACAGAACTGAAACGAGGAATGAACTCGGTTCAGAAATGGACTTTGTCCACTAAGATAGTCTTGGAAATGAGTCTTGACTAATAAGAAATGATTCTCTATGATTATGTGTGTATGCCACAAAGCTTCATGTTTTAAGTTATGATTATTGTGATTAAATTTCACTACCATGATTTATCCCATGTTATGAAATTATGATCTCTTTTGCAGGTTAAGATTTCCAAAAGTTACGTTTTTATGAATATGATGTGATTGATATTTCTTTTGTTTACCCTTACTGAGCATTTGAGCTCACTGTTTTATGTTTTCTTTTCCCCAGGATATAAAGAAAGATTTTAGGTAAGAAAAAAAAGGGAAGATCTTTATGGGAGATGTTGAAGATCTTTCACCACGATTAGAATATTATATTCTGAGTTTCCAAAGACACTAAACTATTACAGTCCTTGTGTGTGTGTTTTTGTAATGTACTAAGTATTCCGCAGAAGTAATGTAATGTCCATGTACGTCAAGCTATGGGTCTCTACATTTTAGGGTTCCTTAATATGAATCTTTATAACCATAATCATGAAGAATAATATATAATAAAAAATGAAACATTAGTTAGAAATATAAAAAAACAATACAACCGAATAAAGAATATAAAATATTAGCCACATTATATAAGGAATCAATATTAAATGTGGAGTAAGTAAAAAATAATATACATGTAAATAGCAGTAAATGAATCATATGTAATCTTAGGAAATTCTAAAACATTCCATGAGGCAACTCTAGACATACATAGGTTGAAACCACCTATAAGCATGATGATGGGTTCCTCTGTTTATAACCTACCAGAGACCCACAACTAATATACCTTGTTGGACTCCCATATGGACTTCAATACAAGTGGGGAACCATACAATCTAATCAGGACTACATTGTAATTATCCCTCATCCCATGCTAAGATGCATATGATCCCTATTATGATAATAATGTGAGGTATGGTCACATTTTCAGAAAACATATTAATTGACAATCAACATAACCCAAACATGTCTATTCAAAAATCCTTCCAACACCCATCAATATGATCTCTATATTTAAAATAAAAAAATTACCTCATCAAAACTAATATAGATAACTTCTATAGATGGTGATAACTTTTTATAAAAACCATTTCATGGTACCAAAAAGGCCATAACACTTAATACTACTACTAATTTTCAATGAAAAAATTATTTCTTTATATTTAAAATAAAAAAGTGAGAATCAAAGTAATTTTAAAAAGTTTCATACATGCCTCAAATTCACAATTTTAAAAAACACACATCCATAGTCTCTTTTGTAATGACTTTTTCAAACTATGAAAAAAGTTATTTTCTACTTTATTGAATGAATCCTTTATATATTTAATATGACTTCATACTTATATATATACATGAAATAATGTGTTCATATATATATATATATATTTCAAAATACACACACACACACATATGGATATTCATATAGAATATCAAGAAAAAAATAAAGAGATAAAATTCAGAACATAAAATAAAAATCTCTATGTAATACAATTGAAGATTCAAAAAAGAAAAAAACCCAAACAAACCACACCTCAAATTCAAGAAATCATTACATAAAATCCATTTTAATTTATTAAATAAAAATCATGGTTGGAATTTTAACAAACACTTTTGTTTGTTATTTACATGGATAGAAGTTCAAAACATTTAAAATTAATACGTTACAAGGATGGAATCAGTGTGTGGAATTCTTAATATGCTACGAGGCCTCAAGAAAATCCCTTAAAGGGTTAATAAAAATCTAAAATCATAGAAATTACCAATTAGAAATTCATTCTAGAAGGGAAAGCAGTGATGGATAATGAATATAAAGAGATAATGGACAAAAAAATAGAAAAAGATATCGCCAAACAAGCAATCAACGAGTGAGGAGGAGGATAAAATAACATACCTTGGATTGAAGCTTTGAATCATTTAAGAGAAATTAGAGATATTTCCAAACCTTGGATTCATTTGAGATTTGGATTCATTCGACCCTTGAATCGTTCAAGCGTTGGATTTGAGCCTTGATTTGAGCCTGGATTCGACGAGGAGGAGCACCACCAGTAGGTGGATTCTGCAGAAAGCTTTAGATATTGTGAATGGTTCGTGACTGATCATGGTTCTTTAAATAGATTGGGGAGACTTTTAGCAGTGCTTCTGAAAAAGTGCTAATAAAGATCACTTTTATGAGTACTAAATTAATAAGTGTTGATAAAAAGAAACTTTATCAGCACTAAAACATTAGCATTGATAAAGGATTTATAATTATAATTACAAATAATTTTTTGGTAAGTATATTTATATAATTATATATATTTAATAAATATATATAAATATAAATATAATAAATATATTCATTATTTAAATATATTTATTATAATTTTATAATTATTTAAATATATAATTAATTATTTATAATTATATAAATAATTTAAAAAATAATAATATTTCTATATTTGTATCGTTATATATATTTATATAATTATATATATATATATTTAATAAATATACATAAATATAAATATAAATATATTAAATACATTTATTATTTAAATAAACCTATTAGAATTTTATAATAATTTAAAAATATATAATTATTTATTTATAATTATATAAATAATTTTTTTAAAAAATAATATTTATTTATATATAATTATATATATATATAAATGTATAAATATAAAAAATATATATTTATAAATGTATCTATTTATAAGTATATTTATTTATAAATATATATTTATAAATATTTATTTACAAATATATTTTTAACATTATTAATGAATATATAATATTAAATGCGTGCATGTTAAAAATGAGTGAAATTGAATAATTAAAAATGAGGGCACTTTAATAATATTGAAAAATGGATAAGTTTTATTAATTAAATATAAATTATTTTAAAAAATATGGATATATATTGAAATAAATATGAATAAATATTTAAAATATTAAAATATTGTAAATAAATATATATAAATAAATAATAGAAAATGATTAAATTCCAAAAAATATGAAAAATGAATTACTACCTAAATATAATAATGTTAGAAAATAATAAATAAAATTTACTAATTAAATACATAATATATATTAAATAAATCATGTTATAATGAAATATTAAAATGAGTACTAAAATTTGAATAAATTACATAAATATTAGGTGTATGTGTTTCTATATAAGATTTCATTAATTACATAAATATTTGTGTGTGCGTTAAATGCATTAATTACGTATATGTATGTGAAATCAATGTAACACACATTTGATATATGTTAAATTGAAAAATAAAATGAAATTTAATTATTTATATTACTCAATGCAATTATTTAGTATTTTTAATTAATATTAATTTTTAATTATAAACCATTCTTCAATAAATATATGACTTCTTTAATGTAAAACATCAATATTTTATATTATATAAATCACATTTTTGGAATATATAAGAATATATATCTATATTAAATGTATTAATGAATAAATATGTATAAAAACCATTAAAAATTAATGACATTAATATGTTTTTAATTATTACATTTTATTCATTTTCTATATTTATATTTAATATAAATCATTTACTACTATTTATAATATATATATATATATATATTAAAATTATTCATTTTTATTAATAAATGTTTCATTAATTTTTTTAATAATTTTGTAATTTATTCATTTTTATTATTATTATTAATTATTATAATCTATTCATTTTTATTTTTTTGTTTAGTTATTAAAATTTATTAATTTTTTTTATTTTTTAGTTATTATACTTTATTCATTTTATATATCTATATTTAATATACTACTTATTAATATTTATAATATATATATATGTGTGTGTATTAATTTTATTTATTTTTATCAATAATTATTTAATTAATAAAATGTTTAATATTTTTATTGATAAAATGTTTTTTAATTTTTATTTGTTTTATTATATAATTTTTTTCATTTTACATATCTATATATTTAATATATGCTATTTATTTGTATTTATAATATATATATATATTAAATTTATTCATTTTTATCAATAGTTATTTAATTAATAAAATTTTTAATACTTTTTTTAAATTAATAATTAATAATTTTTATTCATTTAATTATTTCATTTTATTTGGGGCCTTTATCATCGTTAAAAAAGTGCTGATAAAGGATACCCTTTATCAACGCTAAAAATAAACCACTGATAAAGTGTACCCATTAACAGTGCTAAAAAAGGTGCTGAAAAGGGTATATTTTATCATCACTAAAAAAATGCTAATAAAAGGTCCCCTTTATCAAAATTTTTTAGCACTGATAAAGGGAACCTTTATCAACACTTTTTTCTAGCGCTGATAAATGCCATTGTCATTAAAGGCCTATTTTGTAGTAGCGTTGTGAGAAATTATATTCAAAGTAGTTAATAAAACACTTAAAATATACAATACATGTGATGTGAAATAAGTTAAACACTTAGTGGTAAAACAAATTAAATTAGACAGATGAATATAAACATTATTTTTAATCAAATAAAACAAAAATAAAATCATATGCACAACAACTTTATTTCCAATATTAACCATCTTTCAAAGGCCATTTTCATTTAGATACATCTCCTCATCCAAAATCTAGTACAAGTAGTTATTTATATAAATTTAAAGAGTGAAAAACAAATATTTTACATATTCACCATGGATAATATGACTTACCATATTTTACTAACCACTTCGAATAATTGAAGATCATACTTTTGACATGTTGAGAAACTGATCGAATTCTAATTGAAACCATAAGGAATTTTGATACCAGAAATGTGTGATCTTTCAAAGCCATATTGAATTATTGAATAAATATGGATTTGAATCATTGTAATTATGATGATGAGAAAAATAAAGTACTATAAAAGAAGAAGAAAAAGATAAGAGATAAATTATAAAGGGATGAAAGTTTGAATTTATATTAACATAGTGACATATAATTAGTGTACATGGAGGTTGTAATCAATGGTCAATATCAATTCTTTTCTCCCATGTCAAATGCAACAATAAAAATGCTAAAGGTTGGAGAAAATGAAAGGTTGTCAGTATGAAGTTTTTTTTAGGAAATGAGGATTTATCATCATATTAATTATTAGAATTATGATATTCACATAAAAATATTTCATAATTTTTTTTATAATAATAAATAAATTACAAAAAAATATTTTTTAATAAAATATAATAATTTCATAGTACCCACTGGTTTAACAGATGTTGATTATCAACTTCTTAGAGATATGAAATTCCAAATCATCTTTTAAAATACAAAAATTGGAAAAAATATAAACAAATTATATTAAATAAAAAATAAAAAATAATTTTAATTAAATATAATGATTAATTAGAAAATATAAATATAAATTTTGACATATTATTCACTTCAATTTATTCAAAAACCATATTTAGAACTTGAAAACATTTTTTTCAAGTTGGATTTTTTAAAAATGATTTTAAACTTTTTTCAGGCATCAAATTTTAAAACCTTCATGAAATATATATATATTTTTATGTGGTAATTTTTAATTTTAGTTAAAATGTCACATGAAAAGAAAAATAATAATATAAAAATATATTTTTATACTAATGTGGGATGAGGTGGGGTGTCTCCCTAAGGGTGAACATCTAGAAAAAACTAGAATCTCTATGGTTAGATAGCCAACCAAACATCATCTACTATAGCTATGTCTCTTTCAAGTGAAAAAGTATTTGAATATCTTACATTGAGGTCCCTGTAGGTGGAAAACTTCTTGAATTTTGGTGTAAAATTAGTGGTGGATATTGTAGGTGTTATAGATATGGTAAAACTATTCTTATGTGGGTGTTGTTATATGGAATATAAAAATAGACCAGATTTGAGTAGTTAACTTCAAGAGGGGTGAATTGAATCACTTAAAGTAAATTTTTTTTCAAAGGATTCATGATAAAATAAAATAAGATAGAGTATCACATGAAACACAGTAGAAAATAAAAAACATGTAACAAGAGATTGGGAATTGGTAGGCTAGATGATATGAGAGAAACATATTTTTAGATTATGGGAATTCATTCCTTCTAATTCAATAGTATTTGTTATTCTAAAATATCTGAAGTATGATAAAGTGATAGGTAAATCAGATATTATAGAGAAATTTCATATGATGATGAGTGAGGATTTTTAGAATTACTCTTTAATTATTGTAATGCTTAAAAAGATATTAAACATGTATTCACATAAAAAATTCAAGTAGTTAAATAAATTAAAGTGAAAAGTTTATAAGGATGAAACATAGTAAATGCTAAAGTAGTTTGGGATAAAAAATACCTTCATCTCCTATTTTGTATCAGGAGAAATTTACTATCCTTAAAAACTTCTTCACTTTTAACCAAAAGTGTTTGGAGTACCTTATAATTAGATCCAAACAACACTGAGTACAACTAGTTCTCACTTTCTGATGAGATGAATAAGTCCTTATCCTGAGTGATTCTTCAATATATAATCCATGGTATACCAGTTTCTATCTCTATAACTTTTTAATATAGAGATCGATAGAATATACATTACTATCCCTTTGACTTCTTTGATCTAATCGATCGGGGTATGGGTGGATTAATTATAATGGAGAGGATTTACTTGATCCATTTTCATGTAAATAAAAGATCAAAGGATAAAGTACTAATAAGATGAAAGTAACACATGAAATCCTGATATATATGAGCTTTCTCATAAAAAAATAGAGTGAGGAAGATCAAAAGGAGCTATTGTGATGCATGAGATTATTCTCCATGATTCTCTATTTCTGTTTTAATGAATATTTTTTATTTAATTAATCTTTCCAACCTGGTTTTTATTTCTATGCCACTTTTTCTTCTTCACACCCTTATTCTTTTAAAATTAGCACTCTTTAGGTCTTTATATATAGGGTTGATATTTTTACCATTAATAAATATATCATTTGAATATTATGACATAACATCATATCTAAACATTGTTTTTTTGACCATTGTAGCTTTCATAGTTTCATTTGAGGCGGCTGATTCACCCAACCATTTTAGTCATCACATATTATATTTTATTCAAATTATTCTGTATTTATTTGGAATAATGTGTTGACTTCTCAATGTAAAAGAAATATTAATTGATTTACTAATCAGGACACAATAAAATCAATGTACTTCATACATTCATTAAATTCCATATGTCACACTAATATTATAATACTTCTAATCACCATATTCTAGATGTATTGATCTTGGTCATCAAGTTCAAAGATCCTTTCACCTATCAAGAGTTGATAGGAATGAATCGTTGGAATAAAATCTTGATTGGAATTTAATATTTTCTTAGACCCTCTTAACTTCTTCCATTTATATTTAGATTTTTTTATATAGTTAAATTTAAGATGACAATGAAGGTGATTCCAGGGTAATCAACATAATCTTGGATTATTTATTCAACATGTCAACTATTTATTTTATGTTATATTGGAAAATGATGTTTAAATTTTGAAGTCAATTTAGTTGGAGTCCTTACCAAAATTCCATTTCATTTGGATTTTCTTTCATTAATATATCACACCATATAACTTATTTCTTCTATTATTCAATATTTGAAGTTGATATCGATATTTTTAGATTTTAATATGTCTATTAATGCTTCATCCTACTAATATATATTGATGATCCATTATTTCACCAAATCACTTTTCTTCATTTTTCTTTAATTCCATAGTATTATTCATTTAAATTTTTTTATTTTGTATGCCTTTCATTACTTAAGGATTAGTTAGTTGGTTATCTAAATCTAGTATTTTGTACCTATGATATTTACCTTTTTCCATTATATCCCATTATTTAATTACTAATTGTTTGTATTACTATATGTTTTTCATTATTTTAACTTGTGTTGAAATAAATTAGGTAGAATTGTTAGATAAAATGATACATGTATTATGATCACTAAAATGGATCAGCCTATAGGTTAGTGTGTCCAGAGGATAACCTAATAATCCCCTTTTTTTATTGATTAATAGGCATGATGAATTAAATCATAAATATAAAAAAATAGTGTATTTTGATCATTAAAACAAGAAAATCTATAGGATGGAGAAAGGTAAAATCCATAAGATAACCTAATAATATATCCCATTTTGATGATAATAATACATGGTATATTAGTATGTAAAAACAATGGGTTATTTTATTTATTGAAACCAAGAAGATCAACATATTTCATTTTCTGATTAAGTATAATGTCTTATTTCATCTAAACTTTCTCTCCATATGAGGATAATGGTTGTAACTAAAATCATCCCCTTTTTTATTATAAAAAATATATGGATAATATAGGAATTTCCTTTTTATTTTTTTATTTTATGATTTGGATTAAGGTTTATTATTTTACACTCTAAAAAAAATTCTCCCCATGAAAGGCATGAGTGATATTGAGTTTTAAGGAATTGAGTCTTCCCCTTTGTAAAGTAACTCAAGCACAAAGAGTAGCATTTATTTATCTATTGATTGAATTTATTAGAACTTATAAGGCTAAAATTTCATAAAATTGTTAAATGAATATTTTAAAGGTAAAATATACCTAAATTATTTACAATAAATTAAAGTTATATTCATGGATAATATTGGGTTGGATTTACATTTTTATTAATGTTATTGGTCTTAAGTGTAAATTTTGATCGTAATCAATATTCATATATGTTTTTAGAAACATTTTCTAGTAAATAAAATGTTTTGAGTACTAATATTATAGCTTTATATGATTTGGATTTGTGATCTATATCTCAAGATTGTTTTGATAATTCCTATATGTCTAATTTGTTAGTTTACACCACCTTTTTTGTACTGATTTATTAGTGTCCCTAAAGTTATCATTTTTTAGTCCCTAGTTTTTATGGATTAAATGATTAAAAAAAAGTATACAAGTGAATTAAATAATATAATATTTATATTAACCTTAATCAAAGTATGAACAAGTTCATAAAATATGTATAAAAAACAAATAGTGTTATGGCTACTACTATTTTCATCAATCCACCTAATTAATTTCTTACACCGGACCTTTCTTATGGATGTATACATTAGGAGGGATTATATAATAGCTTCTAAAAAACCATACCACTAACTCAGTCTTACATCATCCACCCATTCCTCATACCAACTTTTAAAAAAACAAGATTTGATGAGAAATAGGTTTATCAAACCAGCAAGCTCTCTACCCCCGAGTCTCCACATTTTTCACCCAAGTATCTAAGGACCTAAACTTTTGATTTAAAAAAAATTAAAGCATCCACTTATTAGTATGTGATAAGTGGAAGAAAAGGAATGGTGGAAAAAATTATAAGATATTTCCATTCTGCTTGGGTAACCATCATTTTCCTTTTGTGTGTAGAGTTGAATATCCAGAAAAAACTTAGAAAATTACCAACCTCATATATTTTAAAATTGTTCTATACAAACTTTTAAAATTAGTTTATATTACATATTAATTCATGGTTTTACATTACTCCTATCACTAATTTTCTTACTAGAAAATTATTAATTTCCATTCAATGTTCATATTTTGATCATAAACACATAAGTAGAGCATTGTTAGAATTCATTCAATTACACTACAGTTTAATGTTTTGATCTTATATTTCAAAATAATAGTCCAAAATATTTTATTATTATTTTTTAGTGGTCCTGATTAAAATTACAACAAATCATTAAACTATAGATTTTTCCAATTCATCTATTTTAAGAGCCATATAGACCACACAAGAAGGCCCAAATAATCTTTTAAGAAAACTAGACCAGCTGTGATTTTGTATTTTTTGGGATAAATCCAGAAGTCCAAATTAGTTTATCCTCCAAAATTCCAAATCCATTACATTGAAACTTGGATAAAAATTTCAAGGCCCGAATCAACTAATAAGGGGCCCCATTGATGCATGAAAACCCATCCCATAATTCTGTTAGGGATTTAAAAGCAACCCAAAATTCTTGAATTTTCTCCTAATCCAATCATCTAATTGAACTAATACTTTTTGGAGATAAATAAAAGGTTTATCCACCCACCTTTTTATAATAAATTATTCATCGTCCAAAAACCTATTCAAATTTCAGCCTTTGAAAAAGTATAAATAAAAATATATAGTGGAACATTGCTTAGGAAAACATCCATAAATTTTAATACAAAAGTCCAATGGTAGAAAAATTTATAGATTTAACTTTAAAAATACATATATAAAACTTTTAATAATAATTTTTCTTTATATTCATTTGTTTAAATTGTCAAATTAGAGAGCCAACATGAGGCACAATTTTGGAATGCAAACAATCCACTCTATTTGGAAATAAATTAATACTAATTATTACCTTGAAATGGGTTTTGAATTTCAGAACTTAAAGAGAATAATTGGAATGAACATATCCTTTAAAAGGTATTTTGAGGAATTTATATACTCTTATTTCAAAAACAGAAACCTCTCCTCCACTTTCAATTTTATGTTTTTTTGTTTGTTTTCAATTGTAATCGTGTATGTTTGTTTTCATTTAAACTGAAAATTAATGAATTTTTCTTAATCACCATATCTAATTTCCATTTATATTATTTTTTTTAATTTTAATTCTAATAAAATAGTATAAATCAAGTTGAAATCCCTTCCCTTTTCTCACATTCTTATTCAATCAAAAGTGAGTATTTACCTCTCTTCACATTTCATGTGTGTGTTCGACGCACCACGATTTTATTATCCTGTTATTTTTATTCTCTTTATAACTCATCAACATAAGTATAATCAACCAGATTAATAAAAAAATTAATGGATGATTAAATCA
The DNA here is from genome assembly GCA_963277665.1 of Viscum album. Classification (NCBI taxonomy): domain Eukaryota; kingdom Viridiplantae; phylum Streptophyta; class Magnoliopsida; order Santalales; family Viscaceae; genus Viscum; species Viscum album. Next base: position 137,437,129 of record OY728147.1, on the reverse strand, counting down.
TCCTTTGGGGAGAGTCATAATTTGGTGATGTCAAGTGATTGAGAGATTTTGGTCATTAAATATTATTTAGGTTAACATTGTGTATGTTAAACGTAAAATGTCATGGATTAATGAAATGTTTAGTTTAACATGAGTATTACCTAGATTATTGGGACCATAAATACACTACCATAATAACTTATTGATTGATATTATAACCCTACTTAAGTCTTGGATTAAAACTCAAAAATTTGGAAATTTTGATCAAAATCATCTCGGGATGTGGGTGTTAATTTAATGCAATATATCAAAAATCTCAAGAATATAAAAATTGTGCATCCATAATAATGAACTAACCCAAGAATTTATTAAAATTTTAAATTAAATTAATCAAAAAATCATTTATTATAATATTTACAAAAAAAAAACCATTCAAAAGACAAATTAATAAAAAAATCGACTCCAAAAAAATAGTACCATCACTGAGTATTCAACCCAAGTGCTGCTATACACATCAGCAGAGCACTAGAACTTTGAATGTTTGATATTAAAAATAAACCATGCTTAAAATTTAAGTAATTATAGGGATGGTGAAAATAGTAGTCGATAGTTTTTTTATTTTTGTAAAAAATACAAAAAAAAATGATTTTTTTTGAAAAAACACAAAGAAAAACCTACTTTCCCATAATAAATCATAGAAGGAATAGAATCCAAATAAAACTATGCCTTCATCATAATTTTAAAATATCTTTGAATGCAACTTATCCTCCTAAACAATCCATTGGATTTTTTTTGACCCTTAAAACATGAAAACTCTTCACCAACTTAGGAAGAACATTAGGGATAATCAAATCAATTCAGATCCATTAATTTACCATCCAATTGAACTAGATTTGGACAATAGTAGGGAACACACCCTTAAATATATTTTTTCCACTAATATCAATTATCAAAACCTTGTTATTAAATATACAAACATCGAGGAATATTTCAAGCTCAAATCAAGTTTGATTCATCTTCAACCTCATTTTTATAGGCCAGTCAGTTAGGATCCACATTTTCACCTAAACGTGTTCCAAGTTTTGTTCCCTACCATGAATCCTCAAGTTGTTTCTAAAGAAAAAAATCTAACTTCAATCATTCCCTTTCTCCCTGGATGACTCTGTAACGTTATGGCTCTATTACCGACCTCCCATTTCTATAAACACATGGAATGACATGAAGTGAATATTCTTAGAGAAATTATTTAATTCTTCTTGAACCAATTCTATACTAAAGGAAATAATTGGTTTCTATCAATTCCCTAATGAATTTATCCACGAGTACTTGGAGAGGTTCAAAAAGCTTGTGAAAAGTTTACCACACAAAAAAATCCCCAAACAACTCTTGATCAAATACTTCTATGAGGGGTTATTATATATGGATAAAAATAAAATTGATGCCTTAAGTGGTGGTTCTATTGTTGAAAAAACTCTTGCATCTTCACACAATCTCATAAGCAACATGGCTTAAATATGAAACAATTTTATACTCGAGAACATGCATAAGTCAAAAAATTCCATGATAATCAATACATAGATCCCAATAATATGATCGAGTGGATGAGTGAACTTACATGTCTTGTGTGTCAACTAGTTGTAGATACCAAAGCCCCAACCTCATCATCTCCGCAATCTCTATTCCATGAAACTATCAAAACCATGGAATATTTAGCCCACCATCTCACCGAACTGGCACATTTCCATAACTTCAAGATGATTTATCCTATTCCTCTAGTCTAATAGATCCCAATAAAACATATTCTCAGTGGAACAACAACCCTCAATTATCATGTTAGTTCATTAGAAAAACCAACCAAACCTATTATGATCCTTTCTCTTCCACATATAACCCAATATTGAGGTATGGTAATCCCATATCTCATCCTCCTCAGTTCCCTCATCAAAATCCAAACCAATTCCATTATGTTCAAGGTTATGGTAACTTCCAAAAAAATTACCCTTCTTTACCTCAAAATCAAAGGATAAATCAACCTCCTGCTCCTCCAGGCTTCCACTATCCTAATGACCCTTCTCATTTCCCAACCCAATACAATCATTTTCTTAAGAACAAAAATCAAGGTAATACTAATACGAGACAAGAATTTTCTTCCAAGAATATATGGGAGAGTACTTTGGAAGGTCTTTCCTCCTTCACCCATTCCAGCGTCAAAAATATTGAAAACCAAATTGGTCAACTTTCATCCCACATAAATCTGAAAAAATAATATAATTATTCCTAGATCCTAGATCAACCATTTCCCAACCCCAAGGGAAATTTAAGTTAAATTTTAGTTTTATCTAGAAATAAAATTGCTATGACTCATGATGAATTCTCTAAATCCCCTTTAAATGATTTTCTAAAAAAATAAAAGAAAAATAAATCTAGAAAATGAACCTGAAGTAACTCCCTCACCCCCTTTAATCCCACTAAAGAACCCAATTACTTTTACCCAAGCCGTCTATAAGCCTAATAATCACTTTGAGCTTGAATATAATTTTTTTATATGTTTAGATATGTTGAGGTTAATATTCCCCTATTAGATGGTATACAAAAAATCTATAATTATGAAATATTTCTTAATGGATTATGCATCCATAAGATAAAACATAGAAACATTGAAAAATTTTCAACCTAACAATCTATTTATATGAAGTGCAAGGATCAAGGGACCTTTACAGTTCCATGACAAATAGAGAGTTATAAATTTGATGATGCACTCATAGACCTAGGATCCTTGATAAATTTCATTCCCAAATCCATATTCTCTAACTTTGTTCTGGATCCCTATCACCCAATGAGTGTTTTCATCCAGTTTGACAATCAAAGAACTACCAATCCTAAATAAATAATCAAGTATTTCCTTGTTTGGGTTAATGATCTTATATTCCCAGCTTATTTTTATGTCCTTAACATGGAAGGTGAGAAAAATTCTTACCAATATCCTCTGATTCTATGAAGAACATTCCTCATGACATCTAGAACCAAAATTTATGTCTATCTAGAACCAAAATTAATGTCTATACTGAAATCTTATCCATGTAATTTAGTGACCAATTGGTCAAATTCAATATTTTTAATTCCATGCGATACCAATCATGGAATTACTGTGTAGTATATATATATATGTTTCTAAAGTCACTCTAAGATTGTGTTTAACCATGATCTATCATGTTCTTCTTGTTATAATGATATAAGATTTTGTGAATTTTTATCCTAATTAACCAAGTACTAAATGGAGAATTTTATATTGACCATTCATGTGTAAAATCCATCAATCTAACGAATCTTTAAAACTATTTGGAATACCATATCAACTATAATATCTACTACTCCAACATGGATAATAATTAGGAAAATGAACTAGATTATCATTTATTGTTTCAAATCATATTATACAACATTCATCATTTCCTATCCATGATTCTAAAAATTATCTTATATATGAGGTGAACCCTATTAAAATGTGCTTATCTTATTCCAATTGGAGTGAAGTTTATAATATTTTCCCCCTAATTAATAAAGTGATCATTGGTGAGGTTAAAATTGACCATTATTTTGAAAACATCATTGACATAAAAGTTCTTGAAAAATTCATTGAGTCTCATGTCCCCTTTGATTCTCATTACTCTACATTGGAAAGAGATGAAAAAATGAGTTAAACACAAATGGGATCTCATAATTCGATTTTATATTGTCTAAAAACACATAATTTCTCCATCATAATTGAAATATATTCCTAAACTTCGAAGCATAGAAAACCAACACCCAGTGGACTGCATCATTCCTAAAGTTAAATACCAAAAAGAGGATACCCACATTCTTTTTCCACCCCTATTTAATTAAAGGAACAAAAAAAATAAAGGGAAGAAATTTTCTAATGAACAATCAGACCTCTCAAAGAGAGTTTTTTCTAGAAGCACAATGGATTTGAGAAAATAGTGTGTCTATAATGGGAATATGGGTAGTCCACTATAATTTTTCAGATGTTGAAAAAAATAAACAAAGAGCTTCTTGGGAGGCAAAACCATTTTTCTTTTACTTTTATAAAATTTTAATATCTTTTTAGTTTTTCATTAAATGAATAATGTTTTTTATTTTATAGGTAATGGAAATTTTCTAAATCATCACCAGAGAGGACACACGCCCTAGGAACAACATCGAATCCCACTAACCAACCACTAGAAGGAGGTGACACCTAGCCAAATTCAAAGCAGGGGAACCTATTGCCCTTTAACTCCTTTTGCCTCTCTTATCCCTCCTCTCTCTATCTCTTCTTCCTCTCTCATTCTCACCTTTTATCATTTTTACCACTTTCTTTATCAAACTTTTTTCACTCTTTTTATTTTGTGTGGGTGTGTATTAAAAAAAAACTAAGAGTCACAATTACTCACCATTAAATTTTGAACTTTTATCCAACCATTTCAGTGAGTCCAATGACTTGTTTTCATCGATTTTTTTTTTATTTTCATAAAAAATTTGGTTAAATAATTTTTCTTCAAGAATAATAAAATTTTAATGCGCAATTTTTTATTTGGAAATCGATTCTTCCATAACCATGTGGAATCACATAAACTTTCATTCCATGGTTAACTATCACCATATTTTCATATTGTGTGCTTTTCACCCTCTTATTTGAGTCTTGATTTTATAGACCTTCGATCAGAATTTCCTACTTTAGTGTATGACAATATGATAGAAGAATTTTTTGAACCACATAAGAATCAAAATATCTAAATATCCTCTCATTATCCTTACACTGATAATCCTTTTGAAATCCCCTTATAGGCTATGAAACCCTTTTTTTATATCCACATGTCAAGAACAAAACCTTTTCCCACCCAACATCTATATTTATTTTCATTGCATAGTTTCTTGAAATTTAAATGTGGGGGAATGAATTTAATTTTGGGCACCACTTACTTTTTTTTTTCAATGTTTCATCATATGATTGAGGGAAATAATCCATTTAATTATGGGGGAGAGGTTCTCATTCAGTGAGTGTTGGGATTGGATTAATGTATATTTTATTTTGTACATATTTTATTGAAAAGTGTTCAAAAAAAAAAGAAATAAAAAATAAAAAAGGGTTATGTCTTTTACTGGTAAAAAATCACTCATCATCAACATTTGATCTTGTTATAAATATTATAATTAGTGTATTAAGAAGATAAAACAAGGGTTAGAAGATAAGTGTGAAATTTTTTCCATGTGAAAATTTTGAAAAAAAAGAAAAAGAAAAAAAGAACACTTACATCTGTTTTCTTGTGTCATTGAGAGAGGTTGTACATTTTGTATATATTTAATTTTTTTCATACTCTTCCAATTTTTTATCTCTTTTATTATTCTTTCAAACATTATTTCCCATGTAAGTATGTGTTTTAGAAATGTTCAATGTCTCATTTCAAAAATTGAGCATTAATTTTTCCATGTTTGTGTTTTAACCCTCTTTTCCACTCTTTTGGAAATTATATTCCTATCATCCCATAACCAATAAACCCCCATTAAAAAATATCTCTTTATTATTATGAAATTTAGAATAAGGAATGTAATTTTATAGATATTACAAACTTTATGATTTCAATTTTGGTTGGAGAATGAGTGAACCTCCATAAATAAATTTTTATCATCTTGATTGGAGTGATTTTTGAGTGCCCACATTTTCCATTTTAATTTTTTGAACATGAAAGATGAATTGTTTTTGACACATTATTATTGTAATTATTTTTTAGACATCATTAAATAGGAGAGAACTAGTCTAGACACCACCCCTGATTGGTGATTTTTTTTTAAAATATTTGTTGGTGAGTGAAAATGATTTTGTTATGTTTTTGTGTTTCTGTGCCTAACAACATGAACTATATTAAGTGTAGGGGAGAGGATATTATATATTCATTAATGATTTTACATCACTACTATCACTTATTTTTTACTAAAAAATAATTAATTTCCAGTCAATGTTTATATTTTGATCATAAACACATAAAGAGAGCATTTCCCAAATTCTTTAAATTACACTATATTTTAATATTTTGATCATATATTTCAAAATATTAATCAAAATGATTTTATTATTCTTTTTTAGTGTTCTTGAATCCAATTTATACAAATAATTAAGCTTGATCTTTGGCCAATTCAGCCATTTGAAGGTCTATATGGACTACACAAGAAGGCATAAAGAATCTATTAAGGAAACTGAACCGTCTTTGATTTTATATTTTCATGGATCAATCAAAAATCAAAAATTAATTTATTATCCACTATAATCATAGGTACATTACATTATGATTGGTATTAAAATTTAATGGCACGACTCAACCAATAAGGGTCCCAATTGATGCATGAAAATCCAGTCCATAATTCTATTTAAGATGTGAAAATAGTCCACAATTATTGACTTTTATCCTAATATAATCATCTAATTGAGAAGATATTTTGTGAATAAAAATTTAAATTTTATTTCATAAACTTTTTAGAATAAATGATTTGGATTTTATGGAATCTTCTAGGCAAAAAACCCATTCATATCATGACCTTTGAAAAAGTATTTATAAAAATTAATATAAGAACATTATTAAGGAAAAAACCATAAATATGGATACAAAAGTCCAATGGATGAAAAATTTGGAGGTATAACTTTTCATATCTATATCTATAGCTTTTAAGAAGAATATTTCTCTATATTCTGATATCTATATTGTTAAATTGGCAATCAATCATGAGAGATAGTTTTGGAATTAAAACAGTCCATTACATTTGTCTATAAATAGATATTCATTCTCACCATTAAAGGGTTTGGAATTATAGAAATATGCAGGATAATTGGAATGAACATAGCCTTTCCATGTTCCTAGGAGGACTTTCTATACTCTTGTTTCAACAAGAGAAACGTCTCCTTCACTTTCCATTTGATATTTTTTTCTCGTTTTTTTAATTTTAATCATATACATTTGTTTTCAATTAAATTGAATATTAATGAATTTTTATTTATCATCATATCTAATTCTCAACCATATTCTGTTATTTAATTTTAATGGTCTTAAAATAGTTTATGTCAAGTTGAGAACACTTCCCTTTTCTCAATTTCTTATTCAATAAAAAGTGAGTATTTTCCCCTCTTCACATTTTGTTTGCATGTGTTTGACACACCAATATTTTCTTTTCCTATTATTTTCCTTCTCTTTATAACTTATCATCATAATTATATTCAACTAGATTAATAACCACATCAATGGGTAAGTAAATCATCCATTGGGGAGAGTCATAATTTTGGGATGTCAATGTTGGTTTTGGTGTCCTAGGACTAACTATTTGTACTTTGATTACATGTATATTCGATGTATTGAATATTAATAAAACTTCTTATTACATATTTTTTGTTGTTCTGAATGACTCTAATGTAATAATGGCTTAGATTTTACATCTCATTAGTTAGGTCAAAATATTTCCCCGCTCTGATTAGAACCTTTATGGGATTTGATGAAATTCTTAATTTTTTTTTCTATTATTGGATAACGTACTATGACGTGACATATAATACATAAACTATCAGGCGAGAGTAATCGTAAGAATATAAGGCTTCTTCTTATGAAGTTCACACTTGGTAATATCCAAGATGAGATATTATGAGAATAGTCTCGAAAGTAGTTGTTCTTCATGTTTGGTGTCATTGTATATTCCTATCTATGAGCATGTGTGGTGGTCCTTAGACTTTAATATTATTATTAATTCATGTTACAACTCACATACTTAGATATATTTGATAAACCATGATGATAATAGTTCATGAAGAAGTTGGATACATTGGGTGCATCAAGAGTGACATATCATTAATGAATAAGTCGAGGAAGGATTTTTCCCTTACATCTTTATGGAAGATTATATCTCAGCCCTTTGATTGAAATAGAACTATTGTATTAAATTTCATGGCCATGTTGTAACGATGTGTTTATTTCAAATAGTCAAAGAAATAAATATCGAGCATATAGGTTGGTGACACAGATGTGAAACCTTCTTGATGAGATATTGTGACAAAGGTATTATAATACATAGTGAGTTTTTGTATGTGGTTGTCTACATTGAGACATTAAGTTCTTTTTCTTGGGTTCCTTGACTAGTTTCTTGACAGTAATCTTAGACTTTAGGCAAGACCACCTAATTTCAACAAGAAAGAATCCTAGAGGGTCACACACTAAATGTTTTTATTGATCTCAATTAAATTCTATTTGAGTTTGATTAACAGAATAAATATTATTTTTAAGTTCGAGGAATAATTTTATTCAAGTTATATTGATCGTATGAATTAAATAAATATTTATTCACCAGCTTATTAATAAAATATTTATTTTATTTATTGAATATTTTACTAAATATTTATTTTCTATATAGTGAATAAAATATTTATTCGTTTGTTCAATAAATTATAGAGGAATTTTAACGGATCAAGACCAAGTTTGGTGATAAATATTAATTAATAAGACCATTATATAATATTTATTATTACAAAAGTTGGAAGGCACCAAAAAATAATAATTATATAATTATTATTATGGAGAATGAGATTTATTAAAGGTAATAAATGCTATTTAATGGTCGATGTTCAATTAAATAATATTTTAACCCAAATCCCAACTTTATAAATAGGTGGATATTTCTGTTGTGTAGAGAATCCAAAAATTGAGAATATATAATTTGTACACACAAAGAATTCTATCTCAACTCCTCCTTCTTTCTCCCTCTCAAGAATGAGAAGTGAAAGAGAGATTTCTTCCAAACTGAAGAATTAGGGAACAAGAAAGAACACTGCAAGACATTTGACTCATTTCACTAGCACTCGAAGATCGAGTGGTGTTTCTTGGAGATCACAAGTGCATGTTTAGATCATAATTAAAGAGATTTAATCCTTGGATCCTAAAAACACAATGAAGGTAATCCTAAAGATTATTTTTGTATGATCAACATTCACCAACAAAGAAAGTTACTAATCCTAAGTATTTATTTTTCAAATATTAAAAAAATTAATTATTAATTTGAGATGAAAGATCCTTGATATTGGTTTTGGGAAATTATTATTAAAAGTAATATTAATATATCACCCATCTCTACACACTTCCGATGTGCATGGATCCATCAAGTGGTATTAGAGAAGCCACATTTAAATTTATAATTATCTATTTGATTATTGATCTATGTGAAATTGTGGTTATATTTTCATTTCAAGTTATTTATTCATTAATCCAATTTGAATTAACAGGTTATTAGTATATTAATAATGTTCATTTAGTGGTTCACTTTCATAAAGGTTTAAGGAAAAATGAATAACGATTGGAGATGCCTTTAGGAAGGGAAAAATCTTTGGCTGGTAAAACTGGGTTACATAGTGTGCTGTTGGAGCACACATCGTATACCCAGGAAAATTATATCTAGATGCACTGAACAATTAATCACATGTGGCGATTTTTTTGCACACCATGTGTTGACCATCCCAAACTGGTACACAGAAAGTAGAAACAGGGTGTGTAGCTGGCATGTACACACCGTGTAGTCCAACCGAGTTAACACGCTGAAGCCTTAGGTGTGTGGCTTTGATATATGGAAACCAAGGTACATGTCATATTGATGCATGTACATGCTGTACATTATCCCATTAATGGAAAAAATATAAATTACATTAAATTTGAAAATTACACTATCAAAACCTTATTTTATTGATTGGAACACCGTTGTCCATTTGAAAATTTAATAATGATTTTCAAAAAATTTCAAATTCTCAACTAATTTATTGTAATTAATATGTCATTATTGGTTCTGCCATTTATTTTCCATGAATTCCATTAATGATAAGTATCTCCAAATATGGATAATCATTAAATATTAAATGGAATTAAATAATTAATTAATTGATTATTTAATTAATTAATGCAAGCATGTTTATCTTAAATAATAAAATATTGAATAAATAAATGAATTCTATCCATTTAATTTTGCATATTCATTTCATGTGTGACTAATCATGAGCTTGACTAAGACCTGTGTATGTGTTTGATATTTTAATTTAATTTATTGCATGAGTTTTCAATTATTTTATATTAAATTAAATGATAACCTGTGAGTCATCTATCCCTCTATTATTATGTAGTACCTGCATGTCTAAGGATATTTATGTAATCTCCTTTAACCAATCCTTTTGTCACCCTCACCTTCATGTGAGTAATAAATATTTGTAATTAATGGAACATCCCAAGGTGTGTGGAGGCATTTCAAGATAGAACCAGGTGATACATAGGTGGATAGAATGAATGTTGTAACTCATGCCAAGATCGATAGTAAGAGTTATTTATCCTAGGTAAAAGGTTGATTTAATGTATTCTAATTAAATAAACTATTAGATAAATCTTAAGAATGGGTCATTAATTAATTTATTATGTATTTCTGTGCAATTATTATTTTTGGATACAAGGCCGAAATCACACAAATAAATAAATTAATGTGCAAAATAGAAATTAAATAAATGAATAATGTATAAATGTTTTATCCAAAATGATTATTTAATTAACATACACTTAATATTAAAAAGATGCATAAAGCTTAAAAAAGTTAAAATTTATGCATAATAAATTAAAGTCCCTCAATTAAAAATTAAGTAAGACTAAGCTATCCATTACATGATTGGGAATGAAACCATATATTAAGTGTCGTACATAGCCAAAGTCTATACTCTTACTTTTATCAGGGATTTATCAAGATATTTTTGGGTTTAATTAACATAAATTGTATTGATTTTAATGTAAAAAGTCTTTTCAATACAAATTTTGATGCAAGTGTTGAGGAATTCCTAGTTAGGATTTCAGGATGGGGGAATCCACTAAATGGATCAAGGAGCTGTAAGTCTACAGTTGGCAAGACTGCCTACCTAATTACTTTATTATAAATTTCATATCCAAAGTCTAGATTGTTAAGAAAAGTAATAGGGATCCTTTCCAATATAATGTTAAAGAAACTATACATTCCAAGTTAAATGTTGAGGGCTATTGAGACTTGGTAAAATAGTGGGAGATTTAATAAATAAAGAAAATATTTAATTTATTATATCTAACTTATTTGTTAATCAAGAAAAGTACTAATAATATGATCTTTTTAATTGTAGAAGAAAATGAAAAGTTCATTATCAACACTATCCATACAATCAATATTGGAGAAATATAACCTTAAGACCGAAAGTAACTTTTATGAGTAGTTTAGACACCTTTGGGTTGTTCTACGCCATGAATGGAAATATTACATGATAGAATCCTAAATGCCCAATCCACCTGCTAAAGTTGTGAGTGAAGAAGAGTTCCATGTCAATGAAAAACATTTGAGTGATGTGGTTTATGTTTAGTGTTTGATAATTTCATCAATTTCTAGTGAACTAATGAAGTCTCATGAAAACATAGATGCATATAACATGATTAATCACCTCAACGGTCTTCACTAAAAGAGATCTAGAAATGAACAATTTGAGATTTCCAAGTCACTATTTTTGAATAATATTAGATAGGATTCCCCATCTAGGCCTAATTTAGTCAATTTCATTGGCTACATTGAGCGCTTAGAGGTTCTAGGGTTTAAACTCTCTGAAGAACTGGTCACAAACTTCATTATAGCATCACTCTCTTAGAGATTCTACAACTTTGTTGTGAATTTTAATATGAAAAAAACTGATAAGTCTCTTCCAGATATTCTTAATATTTTTCTCTAAGTAGATATGGATACAAAGCATGAAAAACCTTCTTCCCTTATGATAAAATAATATAAAGTTAAAGAAAATATCTTTAAACCCAAAACTTATTCCCACCCTTCCAAGAAGAGGAAGATCAAGGGGTAAGAAAGAGAATAGGTTGCTGTCTTTTTTTTTCACATGGTAAGAAGGGCCTTTGGAATAAAAAGTAAAACCATCCAAATAAGCAAGGGAAATCTTGAGGTGTATTTGTTATTGAGTAAAATTTATCTATTTCTAAAAATTGGGTATTAGAGATAGATTGTAGTGATCACATATGTATTCAAATACATGAACCAAGTAGATTCTAAAATATTGATTGAGGAGAGGTAGATCTTCAATTTTCCCACATAGCTAAACTTACTACTATAGCTATCAGGGAATACCACCTCATGTTGTTGACCAAAATTATCTTAGTTTTAAAGGGTTGTTATTATGCGCCTTTTGTTACCAAAAACATTATTTATGTATGCAGACTTGATATTGATGGATTGTTTTTTAAATTTAAGAATAAATTATTCTTATTTTATAAATATATCATTTTTATGGTAAGGAACATTTAAGTAATGTTCTTTATGTATTGTATTACATGAACCAAATAATGACAATCGATAGCAAAGTTACTTCACATGACTCACACCACACCTAAGTTTGGAATCACCCACTAGGTCATGTAAATGAAAAGTAATTAACTAAATTACATCAATATGTATATTTATATTCTTTTTAACTAATACCAATTGGTGTATGTCATGCATGTTTACAAGGAAAAATTAACAAACCCCTATTTAGTGGAAAAGGTGAAAGGGTTACGAATCTTTTTGAATTAGTTAATACCAATGTGTGTGGACCATTTCCTATTAAAGAAAGGGGTTGGTACTCATACTTCATAAATTTTAATAATTATTTTAGTATATATGGATAGGTTTAATTGATGAGGTATAAATCAGACTATTTTGATAAATTCAAGGAATACCAGAATGAAGTTAAGAACCATATTGGTAAGAAGATTAAGAAACTTTACTCAGACCATGGTGAAGAATATATTAATCAAGATATCACTAATTATTTATGGGAGTTTGGGATTTTATCTAAAATAAATCCTCCTTATATGCTTGAATGGAATAATGTAAGTGAAAGGATAAACTACACCTTTTTGGACATGGTGAGATCAATTACGAGTCATGAAAGTATTTCATTATCCTTTTGGGGATACACATTACAAACAATAGAATACATACTAAACCAAGGTCCAACTAAAGTAAAAAATGGTATACCATACCAATTATGGAATGTAATGAATCCCATGATGTCTTACTAACATGTGCGGGGTTGCGAAGCATTTGTTAAGTCCTCTTCAGATAACAAGATTGTACCATGAGGCATAGATGTTTCCAAGTGTCAAGATTCCACGAATTCTTAAATGGATTCCATGTACCAAAACCAAGTCTGGATTTTGGTAGACCTTCTAGTGAAGGTAAATCCCATTGGTTACAAATGGTAATTCAAGAAGAAACTAGACATGGAAGGACAAGTTAGTACCTATAAAGTGAGAATGGTTTCAAAAGGTTTTAAACAACATCAAGGAATTGAATACGATGAAACCCTTTAACCAGTTTCAATGCTAAAATTCATTAGAATTATACTTTCCATTGTGTCTTTCCATGATTATGAGATTTGGGAAATGGATATCAAAACAACCTTAATTAATGGGGACCTTCATAAAAATTTCTATATGACACAACCCAAAGGGTTTGTGACTTTAAAGGCTTCCAATAGGGTATGCAAGTTAAAAAGATCCATTTATGGATTAAAGAAATCATATAGGTCTGAAACATTAATTTTTATGAGGCCATAAAGAAATTTGGTTTCATAAAGAATGTATGTGTGACATGTGTTTATAAGTAGTTTAGTGGGAGTACAATCATTTTCTTAATATTATATGTTGATGACAAATTACTAATTGGAAATGAAATACTAGTTTTATAGTCTATTAATGTGTGGTTGAATAAATTCTTCTATATGAAAGACTTGGTGAGGAAGCATATATTCTTCGGATTAATATCCATCGTGATAGATCTAAGAGGTTTCTCGGCCTAAGCCAAAGTATATACATTGAAAAGATACTGAAGTTATTTAGTTTGGAACAATCCAAGATTGGGTTTTTCCAAAATCACATGACATTTATATTTCTAGAAAAATTTGTTCTCATGCATATGAGGAAACAAATAGGATTGAAAGTATTTATTAGGGATCAATGATTGTGTTGGTCATGTATGCTATGCTATTTACTAGGATAGATATCACTCTTAGGAATCTAAATAAGCAGTATAGATGCAAAACTTCATCCAAGATCTTGAAATGGTATCTAGACATAAATATCCAGTCACACTCTATCGTGATAATACTATAGTGGTGGTTCTTGCAAAATATCCAAGGTCACATCAAAAAACAAAACACATACTTTAGAAGTATCATATCTGGGGGTATTTTTCTCAAAGAGGTGAAGTTACAGTGAAGATTATTTACATAGAAGACAACATGGAATAACCCTTGACTAAATCCTCGAATCACAAAAAAATGACTATTTTTTGAGGTCTAGTGGACAGAAGGTCACAGGCAGTTGGCTCTAGACCAAGTGGGAGTTTTTTAGAGTTGGTGTCCAAGGATCAACTGTTTGTACTTTGATTACATATATATTTGATGTATTTAATATTTATAAAACTTATTATTACATTTTTTTTGTTCTGCATGACTCTAATGTAATAATTTCCTAGAGTATACATCACATTGATAAGGTCACAATAGTTCCCCACAATGATGAGAACCTTGATGTGCTATGATGATATTCTCAAATAATGTTATGCGGTTGGATAACATACTATGAAGGGACACATAGTACATAGAATATCAGGTGCAAGTACTCGTAATAAGATAAGGCATTTTCTAATGAAGTTCACACTTGGAAATATCTAGGATGAGAGATTATGATAACAAACCTGAAAGTAGGAATTCCTTATGTTTTGGTGACATCAGATATTCCTATATATGATCATGTGTGATGGTCCTTAGAGTTTAAGATTATTATTAATTCTTTTTACAACTCACATAATTAGATGAATTTCGTAAACCATGATAATAGTAGTTAATGGAATAGTTGGATAAATTAGGTGCATCATGAGTGACATGTCATTAATGAATAAGACGAAGAAGGATTTTTCCCTTCTATCTTTATAGAAACCGATATCTCATCTATCTTGTCACGACTCGTACCTCGAGGCTCATGCCGTGACTACCCAAAGCCCGCCTTCTATACGACAGGGGTTGGTGACTAGCACCAAAAAGGCATGTCCCTAAAACAGGAAGGCATTGCCTTTAAACTTGTACAAACACATAATCCAAGGACACAACAAGATGCAACCACGAAGTAAAACTGAAGTAGTAAAGGTGTGTACTGAAAGTAAAGGGGCTGAAATACAAGACCAACTAATAGGTACAACAACAACTGAAAAACATAAAAATGCTCCTGGAATTGTCCACCGAGGATCCTACCTAAAGTGTAGGTACAACTCGTCTCCACTGCTCTCCACGTTATCCAATCTCCTCCGTGTATCGCTAGGTCCTGGCTCCATCAAGTCTCATCCAAGCTGCTCATCGTCTGCACAAGACACAACAAGGTGCGGGCAAAGCCTGTGTATGGGTGAGTATAACAATACCCAGTAGGGACCCCGAGACCCCTGAAGGTCTCTCATAATTCCACAAAGGAAAACCACAATGCATGATCTCAATCACAAAGCATGAAGCAATAAAAACAGCTCAAAATAGGTATGAGTGAAGTATAAAAGTAAAAATGATTAGTCTCAAAGCTATAACATATTATTATATCAAGAGGCATAACTGCTAACCATACAGATTTTGAACCACACAAGATCAATAGGTACTAACCCCCATAATACCCACACAAGATCCGACCCGCCCTGAGTCGATAGGCAATAACCTCCGCTAAACCACATATGATCTGACTCACACAGGATCGGTATGCGCTGAACCACAAAGGATCACTGAGTGCTGACCCACAAAGGATCTGACCCACACAGGATTGGTATACACTAACCCACATAGGATTTCTTGGTACTAACCATTGTATGATCTGTCTCCAACCTCTGCCTCACTGCTAGCCACTGGATTCCCGCTCAATGTACGCTTGATTATGGGAGAACCGCTACTCAAGAAATTGGTCGTAATTCAACCATCATTAAGTCCCATTAAGAATTAACCCACTGATACGTCACATCATAAGGGTTCCAATGCAACATATGGCGTGTCAACCGGACGCCCGGTCTGTAAGTTTTTGGCGTTTTAGTGTTGAGGGTGCAGTTGGATTCAGATTCGATCCAACCCTTCCATACACCAAATTTCTCTAAAACTCTTGTGGAGTATTTTCAAAAGGACCATCTCACTCCATAGATCCCAGGGCTGTAAACGGTTCATCAAACGGATGTCCTGTTCGCAAGATATGGTCACTTATGCGTATCAGGGCCCGAGAGGGGCCCGTGTCTGGTCCAACCCAGTCAGACCAACCCAGACTGACCCATTCTGGGATGACCCAACCTGGATCGAGTTGACCCAACCCCAACCACCCTGGGCCGGCCGGGTTGGGCTAGGCCACACTGGGCTCTGCCCGCTCGGTCACGGACCGGCCCAGCCCACCCCGGCTGGGTGGGGCCACGACAGTTCGGACCACCAACTAGCGCAACCCATGTAGGGTCACGTGGTCACTACTCCCAAATGGATTAATGGTACTGTTTTTCTCCTTTAATTGGTGGCACCACATAGTGCTACCTCGTCACCCGCAGGATCCGTAGGAGCGGGTCCCTTTCCAGCTCTGCCATGGCTGTGAATCCGTGGCTCCCTTCAATGAGGCGCACAATAGTGCGTTGCCTCCACCTCCATGACCGGATTGTTACTAGCTACCTGTATGTCTACCACGGTGCTGCACTTCCACCACGGCTGGCAGTTTCCAGCCTCCTCTCTCATCTGCCGGCGCCGGTAGCCAGCACCGAAGCTTCTTCAGCGGGCCACCAGGTGAGCTCCGGTGGTCCATTCTTCCTTCCAAACACACCTATGGTCCTCTTGAGATGCCTCTGTTGTCACAAAACTCTCATATTCAAGGTTCCCTCAAGTTGGAACAAGCCT
The DNA here is from genome assembly GCA_963277665.1 of Viscum album. NCBI lineage: Eukaryota > Viridiplantae > Streptophyta > Magnoliopsida > Santalales > Viscaceae > Viscum > Viscum album. The sequence continues at coordinate 137,420,157 of OY728147.1, read as the reverse complement.
CCTCTGAAGAACGCAAGAAAATCAAGCGGCGGAGGGTCCGTGTCTTGTTCGTATGGCCTGTGACCTCCACATTAGCATTATAAAAAGGGGGTAACTATAAATCACATAATAATTGTTTAAACCCCATTAAAAGCCCCCCAAAAAACCTCCATAAAATTCAAGAATGAGGAAAAGAATCGAGGGAAATTATTAAATTAATAAACAACCTCTACATCGAGATCCGTTGGAGGTTCCACGGTTGTGGTGAGAGGAGCATCCATGTTGGATGGAGTCATTAGCATTCATTGATCTTAGATCTTTACTGCCTAAGATTCTGTCCTCCGTCGATGGATGTTTCCATATAAGTTCACTAGAGTTTACTCTCTTGAAGAAGCCATGCCAAAACCCCACCCCGAGCTCTATTTAAATAGGAGGGGGAAAGGTGAATAATGCATTGAGGAATTAATGAGGTTTATTAAATGAAATAATGAACCTCTTTTAATTCACAATGGTAGAGTTACATAGTTGATGATTCAAACCATTAAATGGCCTAAAAAGTCATAGTTCATACCACCGTCACTCATCCATTAGAGAAAAAGAAAAGAAAATAATAATTACATGTTATTTTATTTTTCTTTAAAAAGTCCAAAAACTAACTTTTTATCCCGACCTAATGCGGTCGAATTAAATCGTCCCTTAAGTGAATCTAGGCACTGTGGATTCAATAGTGCCCTCATATTTTTAATTTGATCACCAGTTGAAAGGATAGAAAACACCACCCATGCATTTGCAGAACGTACCTTAAAAAAAGTTCAGAAATTCATTCCAGGCACACCAGGCCTCAGAATCACACGCCATTAATTTTTTTAGACTTTTAATAATCCCAAATAATTAAAAAAAATCATGGAATTTTTGGGTCTTTACATTCTTCACACCTTAGGGATTTCTTCCCCGAAAGCTACAAAAAAACTAGGGGAACAAATGGGGGTACTGAGCACACATATGAGTCTACCGCTCTATGTGCTCCCCTGGAGATTCCTATGCTTCCAACAAACTCGCACCAGAGAAATTGACCACCCATAAAGGACTCGCTCCTATTAATCATCTATCTCCACTGGGAACTCTTCAAACATCACCCCATCGTTGATGTCCAGCTCACCCCAGTCGATAACGTGCGATGGATCATGCACGTATCTCCTCAACTGCGAAACGTGGAAAAAATTATGCACCCGGGGCATCTTTAGGGGAATATCTAGATGGCACGCCACCTCTCCTATTCTGCTGAGGATCTGGAAAGGTCCGACGAACCTCGGAGATAGTTTTCCACCCCAGCTAAACCTTCGTAATCCTCGTCGGGGTGAGACCCATAGAAAGACATAGTCTCCCTCATCAAACTCCAAGGGTCTCCATTTCCTATCGGCATAAGACTTATGCCAGTTCTATGTAGTCTTCATTCACTCCTGGATGATCTGTACCTTCTCTGTGGTAGCCTGCACTAACTCTGGACCCATAAGTGCTGACTCCCCTGGGACTGTCCAGTAAAGAGGTGATCTTCATGGTCACCTGTAAAAGGCCTCAAACGAAGCCATGGAGATAGTGGAGTGGTAAATATTGTTGTTTGAAAACTCCACTGTGGGTAGGTGGTCCTCCTAACTAAGACTAAAATCGAGGACACAAGCACGAAGAATGTCCTCGAGTGTCTGTATAGTCCGCTCCGTCTGACCATCTGTCTGGGGGTAAAAGGAGGTACTCAAGAATAGTTGAGTTCCGAATAGCTCCTAAAATCCCTTTCACAAGTAGTATGTAAAACATGCGTCACGATATAAGACGATCGTTGATGGAACTCTGTGAAGTCGCACTATCTCCTGCACATATAGGTGTCTCAATATCTTTACTGATCCCTTCTCTCGGATGGGTAGAAAGTGGGCTGACTTGGTGATTTGGTCAACGATCACCCATATAGAATTGTGGTCTCTGGATGTATGTGGTATCCCTATCACAAAGTCCATGTATATACCATCCCACTTCCACATCGGTACCTCAAGTGGCTGAGCTAAGCCTACTGGTACCTAATGCTCGGCCTTCATTTGCTGAAAAGTGTGGCATCAAGATACAAACTCTGTCATTGCTTTCTTCATCCCTATCCACTAGTACTGATGCCGGATGTACTGGTACATCTTCGACACTCCAGGATGTACCACTAAATGAAATGTGTGGATATACCTCAACACCTCCTCTCAAAGCGTCACTGGTACCATAGTGAGTCCTATGAAGAGGACGACATGCTCCCGAACTTCAAAGAATCTCTCAAGATCCTGTCCTGCGGATATCTGAGCACATCAGGAATTGCAGTCAACGTCCCCAAGCTGTGCCTCCTGAACTCACTGAAGAAGTGGGTGAGTGACAGTCATAGACTAGAGGTAAGTTGATCCATATCTATCCATGAAGGATATCTGCAACGCAGCTAGCTGCTCTGTTGCCTCACTCAGAAGCTGTAGACCAGACCTCCTGCTGAGTGCATCTGCTAATACATTCTCATTCCCAAGAGTATAGACTATCTCAAAGTCATAGTCCTATAGGAACTATATCCATCGTTTATGTCTCAGGTTCAGGTCCTTCTATGAGAATATATACTTGAGACTCTTGTGATCAGAGTATTCTACCATCAAGTAGTGTCGCCACATCTTCATTGAAAAGACCACTACTGCTAACTCCAGGTCATAGGTAGCTTAGTTCTAATCATTCTATCTCAACTGATGTGAGCCGTAGGTGATCACTGCTCACTCCTACATCAGGAAACAACCTAGTTTGGTCTATGATACATCGAAATAGACTACATACCCATCACCCTCTTCTGGTAGCCTCAAGATGGGGGCACTCGTTAGTCTCTGCCTTAGCTTCTGGAAACTTTGCTGGCACTTCTCTATCCACAAGAAAGGCTACCAATTCTTCTTCAAGGATGAAAAGGGTTCCACTACCTTGTAGAAGTTAGGTACAAATCTCTGGTAGTACCCAGCCAATACAAAAAAACTCCGCACCTCGGTCACACTCTTTGGTGGCTCCAAAGAAAGCACTGCCTCTATCTTCGCCGGATCCACAACAACTATAGACTCTGAGATAACGTACCCCAGGAAGAGGACATCTCATATCCAGAACTGGAACTTTGAGAGATTTTCATAAAGCCTGTTCTCTCAGAGTGTATCTAGGACTATCCGTTGGTGCGTGGCATGATCTTCCTCCAACGCTGATTATATCAAGATGTTGTCAATGAAGACCACCACAAAGTGATTGAGGTATGGCTGGAAGATCCTATTCTTAAGACTCATGAACACTTCTGGAGCATTGGTCATGCCAAAAGTCATGACCAAGAACTCGTAATGGCCATACCGACATCTGAAGGCTATCTTCGGTACGTCCTCATCCTATACTCTGAGTTGATGATAGCCTGATCTAAGGTCTATCTATAAAAACCAATGATCTCCCTCCAGCTGGTCGAAGAGATCATCAAACCTCGAGAGTGGATACTTGTTCTTCACAGTCACCTGGTTCAGGCGCCGATAGTCCACATGAATCCTCAAGCTCCCATCCGCCTTCTTGGAGAACAAGATCGGGTATTCCCATGGAGAAACACTGGGCCTTATGAACCCCTATCCCTGCAAGTCCTCCAGCTACACCCTCATCTCACGAAGCTCCACATGAGCCATCCGATAAGCTGGTGTAGATATCAGTTCCATCCCAGGGTACAGGTTGATGTGAAAGTCTAACTCTCTGCATGGAGGTAGTCCCAGAACATCATCAGGAAAGACATCAGCATACCGGTCCACCACTACAGGATAACTTGGAATCCTCACATCAACTGCTCTGAGGGTGAGGCTATCCAACTGATGAGTAATCAGTTTTACCCTCCCCATATATATTCTATCCTATGATGTAAAGGTTTCCTTTTCACCAGTGAAGGTAAACCTGATCCCATCCTCACGGATAAACTACACATTACACCTAAAACAGTTGACTTGAGCATGTACTGTGGATAGCCAATCCATACCCAAGAAAATGTCATAAGGCCTTGAAGTTGCTACTAGAAGATCCCAGCCGAAGCACTCACCACCTAGAGTAAGCTCAAACTATCGTCACCAGTGTGTAATCATCAAATCCTCTCCTATAGGAGTCTATAATCATAAGGATCGAGCCAACAGATCAATCGAAATCTCCAAGATCTGAACAAGTGTCGTGTAAATGAAAGAGTGACTAGCACCTGTGTCTATAAGTACTATAGCTAGGGTATAATAGACCCAGATCATACCTTTAATCATCTCTGGAGTGTCTTGGTCGTAGGCCTCAGCTGCTTGAAGCTGTGCTCACCCCTGTCCACATGATCCCTGTGGTCAGGGTTGACCTCTTGGTGGTGGTGGCGGTAGAACCTCAAATCACCTCCCATTGTTGGCTGCATAGACTGCTCATCTACCTCTTCCACCACCCTACTGACCTCCTCGCTTGAATATCTACCTCTAGCTCGGCGGTCCCTCGACCATCTTCTGATCTTCGGTACGACGGGTCGGGAAGTCATGAGCTATGTGGCCCTGCCCACTGCAGGTGAAGCACAATCTACCACCCAAATGACCTTATCTACCTTGCGATATCCAAACCTCCAACCCTGTGTCTATCACCATCAGTGCCTACTTAGCTGTGATGATCTCCACCAACAGTGCTCGCTCGAGCACTCTAGCCAACGTTAGGATATTCAGCAATATTATCGACACTCTGATCTCTCTCCAGAGACCCTGCTTAAAGGTTTAGGCCCTGAAGAATGGATCCTGCACCATGTCAGTGGAGTAGCATGAGAGGTTAGTAAATCTTTCCTAGTACTAGGCCACTGATTAGTTTCCATGATGTAAGTGCAGTAGCTCCTGGATACACACTGAGCATAGTGTCACTTGAAAAAAATCCTCCCTGAAGAGGTTCTCAATGTACATCTAGGTGAGGGTTTCCTAGTCATGTGACTAGAGCATCAGGCTCCTCCATCTCACTGTTGTGCCTTAGAAAAGACTAGAATCTAGGATAACCATATTCTCTTTTGGTGTCTCAACCAAGCGAAAAACTCTATCCATAGCCTCCAGCCAGTCCTCAACTGGTTGGGGATCTGTCTCACATCGAAACCTCATAGGCCTCTATCTCTAGAGATCGTGCAATTCGCTCAGTCAGCATGCATGGTATGCTGGTGGGGATGGCGGAATATGCTACCCAATGGGTGGTGGTGTTTCTAGTGCACTACCTTAAGGTGATACTACAGTAAGAGGGCCCTAAAGCGAAGCCTCATCGCTCAGTGGGCCATCATCATGTACTCTCTTGGGAATCCTGGATGGCTATCTATGTGGTGGAATCTTGAAAAGAAACAGGTGCTCCACAGTCAATAAGTTATACCTAGTGAGCTGATTCAAAATATATCAAAGTAAAAACATTTCCAAAACACACACAATCAGTGTTTTCATGCACCGAGTCAAAAATCAGAATTTAGGATCCTGGTGTATGGATACGTCGGTCATCGCACCAACAATGGACACCCATAACTGAAAACAATACTCAAAACACTTAACACTATTTCCCCATTAAAAAGATCAGAGTCCTAGTTCTTCAGTAGAAGCGACTCCTCTGATACCACTTTGTTAGGACCCATCCCTTAGGGCCCGTGTCATGACTACCCCAAGCCCTCCTTCCATAGGCCAAGGGTTGGATACTAGCACCAGAAAGGTGTATCCCTAAAATGGGAAGGCATTTCCTTTAAACCTATACAAAAACAAAATCCAAGGACACAACAAGATACAACCATGAAGTAAAATTGAAGTAGTAAAGGCATGTATTGAAAGTGAAGGGGCTTAAATACAAGCCCAATTGAAAGGTACAACTATAAATGAAAAACAAAAAATATATCTTGAAATCGTCCACTGAGGATCCTTCCTGAAGGGTGGGTACAACTCATCTCCACTGCTCTCCACGTTAGAAAATCTCCTCCATGTACCACCTGGTCTTGTCTCCCTCAAGTCTCATCCAAGCTACTCGTCATCTGCACATGACATAACAAGGTATAGGCGAAGCCCATGAAGAGGTGAGTATAACAATACCCAGTAGGGACCCTGAGACCCTCGAAGGTCACTTAGAATTCCAAAAAGGGAAAACCACAAAGCATGATCTCAATCACAAAGCACGAAGTAATAGACATAGCTCAAACCAGGTATGAGTGAAGTATAGAAGTACAGATGATTAGTCGCGAATCTAGATCATCTTATTCTGTCAAGAGGCACTGAAGCTCACCATACGGAGTCTGACCCAAAAAGGTTTGATAGGTACTAACCCCCAAAAGACCCACACAGGATATGACCCACCCTTAGTCGATAGGTAATAACCCCCGCTGACCCACAAATGATATGACTCACACAGGATCAGTATGCGCTGACCCACACAGGATTGCTGAGTGATGACCCACATATGATCTGACCCACTCAGGATATGACCCACATAGGATTGGTATGCGCTAACACACACAGGATCGCTAAGCACTGACCGACATAGGATATGACCCACACAGGATTGGTAGGTGCTGACCCACACATGATCTCTCGGTGCTAACCTCCATATGATTTGTCTCCAACCTCCGCCTCACTGCCAGCCACTGGATTCCCGATCATAGTAGGCTTGATTTTGAGAGAACCACTCCTCAAGCCATTGGTCTTAATTCAAACTACATGAAATCCCATAATTAATTAATTGTATGATATGTCTCATTATAAGGGTTCCAATGCAATAGACGACATGTCAACCAGACGCTCGGTCTGTAAGTTATTGACATTTTAGTATCAAGGGCCCAGTTGGATTCAAAGTCGATCCAACCCATACATACTCTAAATTTCTCCAAAACTCTCTTATAGTATCTCAAAAGGACCATCTCTCTCGAAGGATAGCAGTTCCGTAGACAGTTCATCAAACAGATGTCTGGTTCGCAAGATATGGTCACTTATTCGTATCAGGGCCCGAGAGGGGTCCGAGTCCGGTTCGACCTAGTCGGAATGACCCAGACCGACCCAGTCTAGGCTGACCTGACCTAGCTTGGGTCAACCCAACCCAGTCCGGGTCTGACCTGAACCAGCCTGGGCTGGCCCAGTTGGGCTGGGCTGTGGTGATTCGGCCTGCCGACTAGCTCGACCCATGCGGGGTTGCGCGACCGCTGATTCCGAATGACTCAATGGAGCCATTTATCTTCTTTAATCAGTGACACCACATAACACCGCCTTGTCTCCCATGGGACCCACAGGAGTGGTTCACTTTCCATGTCACGACCCGTCTTCACCAAGATGAGGGAAGGGACAATAGATTTCCAGACCCTTCCTTGTTCAAGTTGAAGGAGAGGTAATGACCCCGAGACCCTCCTTCAATAGGCCCCATAGTGGTGACTAGAACCAAGGGTATAGAATCACACTCAAGATGGAAGGAATTACCATTTTTCTTAATTAGGATCGGGAGATAAGATAGTAAATCCCAGCAACACCAAAACTCGATGCAGGTAAAAGTAAAGTCAAAGAAAACCATTCCCATATGCATGTTACAAAAGTAAATTCCACAAAGTATAAGGAAAATAAAAAGGTAAAGTACCAAAGATAAGAAAAATAGCAACTGCAACTGTTCAAACGTCCAAGCTAGTACGACCCTGCACGATCCCTGAAGTCCTCCTGGAAACCTAAAAGCAGTTTTTTATACATAGGGTGAGCATACAAGTATACTCAGTAGGGAAAACCAAAGACTCTCGTGAGTGGGGAGGCATTCTAATGCCCCATAGAAAAATAGATAACCAAAGAACCTAGCAAGGAAAACTATCTTCTCAAGCCTCACCAAGGAACACTCCCCAATAACGCAAGTCAAGTAATGTATAATAATAGAACATCGATAATTGGGTACCCCGTACCACTTTCCCATTAGTTATTGAAGACATCCTACGCATCGAACCAATCCCGCCATTTTCACCGCAGTCCCACTGCCACACCCCGCCTGCACACACCTAGGCCACAACCACACATCCCACCTCTAAACACCTAGGCCACAACCACCATCCCGCCTGAAAACACCTGGTCCACAACCACCATGTGTAACCATGCCCACAAACACCTGGGTCAGAAAAACTACTGCCACGACTGAAGACACCTGGGCCTCATCCTGAAGACTCTTGGGAAACAACCTGACCGCAAACACCTGGGCCAACCACCACAACTACCTTGAACGAAGAATCTTGGGCTATAATGGACCTCAGGCCGTCACAACCTGCCCGAAGAGTCTTGGGATATTCGGAAAAGGGAGCAGAAAAGGAGCTAATAACCATCCACTCATAGGAGTGTTGGGAAAAACACCCCCCATGAAATGGGGGTGTCTGGCACTAAGTGCTCAACTTAGATGGGCCGTGAATAAGAAACATAAGAACTACAATTATATGTATAGGTAATAGGCACTCATCCCAACCTAGGGTTTCCAAAACCAACCTAAGCACAAACACCCTCGTTACTATTCGTTCATAAAAGAAGGCACAACACTCACGACCAAGTCACAACTCATTCCCAAAACCAATTCCCCATTTAAACCATTCTTGTTTTCATGTTCAAGTGATCCCATTTAGGTGAATTCTACACTACCGGGTAAGTAACAGGCATAACCACAAGATAGAGAAAGAGAAATATCCAAACAACAATTTAAGCATTCACAATCGATTCTCTTGTAAAGTCACAACAACAAAGGGATCCGTGAGATCCCTCAAAGTACTAGAACCAAACCAACCTCAAGATATAGCCCCACACAGTTTCAGATTCCCAACCAACAACTGTGCCACAAAGGGGATCCCATCTTCATCCACGTCACCCCATAAGCATCGAGCAGAACAAACAGATATGCCACCAAGACAGAACAAGGAAGTTTCCAGACTCAAGTACATCATTCAATACATTTTCTTCTTTCTGTTTGGTTAACTGGGGTGATCACACAAAGTTTTCTATTCACTGGACATTAATTTAATCATCCGAGTTTACGTAATTAACCAAATTTCCATGTTGGAGCCATTCAATTATCACAGAAGACAAGGGTTCATTAGTGTGCAAGGAAAGACCACCAACGACCATGATTTTTAGTGAGCATAGCCCATATAGTTCACAACATATAGAATTTATAAAGGAGTACAACAAAATTGTCAAACACACCCCATAATTCTTTAACTGTTTGTTTATTATCTTTTTTATGGTTTGGTTTCATCCATTCCCACAGAAACAGTAGCGTACCCACCCCGCATGATACACAGTAAGGAGAGACGAAGGAAAAATACCTACTTGGTTGATCAAGGATCAAAGGTATTCTCCATGAGCCAAGAACTAGGGATGCGCGACTTGCAGGGGAGGAACTCCGGGGACTCCTAGGACGAGCAGAAAAACTCCAGCATAGGTGCACCACAAGCCTTGGGAAGGAGGGACTCCAAACGCACCGGGTAGATGAAATAAATCCAGCCAAGAAGGGGAAGGAATAAAATCTAACGTGATATAAAGAAAAGATTCTATTATTATGGGATAAGGAATTTTGAACCGCTTTAAAGTTGGATTGTGGTTTCCTTTGCGGTTGGGAAGTTACACAGGATGTGATTAATTCTTATTTAATTATTCCCATCAGGGTGGTGGAATAACATTTGTGCATTAAACCGTTTCTTTTAAATAGAGGAAAAATGCGCAACAGGGGAAGAACTGGAAGGTATGGGGAAGGGCGTGACACCGAGGAAAAACCACACGTTTTGGTAAGTTAAGGGTTGTCTGACTCTTGGGGGATTTTAGATATTATTTATGGGATTTAAATGGATTTGAAAGAGGCATTAAATAATCTTTACGTTAGAAGATATGTTGCGGGAGCAGAAAAAGTCGAAAGTCAAAAAAAGAACTAAGACCCTCGGTGAGGACACGGTGCCACCATCACGGTGTCACCCTCACGGTGCCACCGTCACAGCGTCACCCTCACAGTGCCACTATCACGGTGCCACCGTGACCAGTGCCAGTGTGACTAGTGTGCGACCGTCACGGTGCCACCGTAACCGGTGCCACCATCACGGTGCCACCGTAACCGGTGCCACCATCACGGTGACACTGTGATTGGTGCCACCATCATGGTGCCACCATGACTGGTGTGCGACCGTCATGGTGCCACCGTAACCGGTTCCCCTTGTGGAGCCTTGTTTTGGCAAAGTAATGGACCGGGTGGGTCCAGGCCATTACATTAGATACCTCTCAAACTATTCTCGCCATCGAGAATGAAAACTAGACCGAAGAAAATAGGGTTTCGAACAACCACCTCAAAAGATACCTCTTAAGAGTGAACCTCATGGACATCTAGGAATACCTCTTTCTTAAGTAACCAGGAAACATTCGAGGGTCAAACTATCCAGTCATATGGTTTAGGGAGTTTCTTCCTTCATGTCAAGATACTATCCGCTTTGGGTGGCACTGAATCACCCACACGAGTTTAATCATATCCACCTTAATGCATCTTGATTAGGGATCAGGTCCTCCCCTCCCCATATTCAGGACTCTTCACACACATCCATAGAATAAGGAAAACCTCACATTCTATAGTTAACAAGGTAAAGTGTTCCATCACAACAAGTACAAAAAAAAAAACAAAACAAAACTCAAAACAGCTCTGGGTACTGGGCGCGCATCTGCGTCTTCCATTCCTAGGTACTTTACTCGAGCCTGCCATGCCTCCACAACACACGAACCAAAAGAATAGTCCATCCACAAAGTACCTTCTCCTCACGATCCTCGATCCTCACTGGTCTTTCCACAAAAGTCATGTCGTCCTTGATATACAGCTTTCCCCAGTCGAGGACGTGTGAAACGTCGTGTAGATACTGTCGGAGTTGTGACACATGGAAGGCGTCATGTATTCTCAGTATCAGCGGTGGTAGCGCTAGCTGATAAGACACTTCTACGACCTTCCGCAACACTTTTAAGGGTCCGATGAACCTTGGAGAAAGCTTACTCCCCCTGTCGAACCTCCGTTGTCCACGCCGATGGGATACGTTCAAGAATACGTGGTCCCCGACCTCAAACTCCAAGGGTCTCCTCCTATTATCGGAATATGACTTCTTCTAGTCCTGATCCACCTTCGTCCACTCCCATATAAGATGAACCTTCTCCATCATGCTCTGCACCACTTTTGGGCCAAGAACACCTGTTTCCCCAACCTCAGTTCAGCACACGGGTGAGCGACATGGCCTTCCGTACAAGGCTTCGAACGGAGCCATGCCAATGGTAGAGTGATATATATTATTGTAGTCAAACTCTACCAGAGGCAAGTGTCGCACCCGCGATCCCCCAAAATCCAGAATACATGCTCGTAGCATATCCTCCAATGTCTGGATGGTGCGCTCTGTCTTTCCATCTTTCTGGGGGTGGAAAGCAGTGCTAAGACGTAGTTAAGTACCAAAATCATGCTGCAATCCTTTCCAGACTCGTGAGGTAAACCGTGCATCCCTGTCTGAGACTATGGACATCATAACTCCATGCAACCGCACCACCTCATCCACGTATCTCCGTGATAAGGCATCCACTACACCCGAATCCTTGATTGCTAGAAAGTGATCCGATTTTGTCAACTCGTCCACCACTACCCAGATAGCGTCGCAACCTCCTTGAACCTTGGGTAGCCTTGTGATGAAATACATCGAGATGTCATCCAACTTCCACTCAGGGATATCTAAAGGTTGTAACAGACCACCTGGAACATGGTGTTCAGCCTTCACCTACTAACACACTAGGCACCTGGCCACAAATTCTACCACCGCCCGCTTTACCCTGGGCCACCGAAACTGACTCCTCAGACCCTAGTACATCTTGGAAACTCCTGGGTGCACTTCTAGGGGTGATTTGTGGAACTCACCAAGAACCCTTTCATGCATCGCCTCTAGGACAAACACCTTCCCTCAAAAAAGAATCTGATTCTGACCATCCTCCGACCATCCTTCCAGAGCATTGCCTTGGTTAGCACGATCACGCATCACTTCACTCTCTATGTCTCCCCACTAAGACTCCTCCACCTGCCGTAGTAGAGAAGACTACACTGTCATCTGATACAGGCAACATCTACCACCATCCATCCTCGCATCCAGGTGTAGGGTAGCCAACTCCTCCATAGACTTCCAAGCATCTTCCAAATCTCGAACCACATCCTTCTGCGACTTCCTACTCAAGGCATTGGACACCAAATTCCCTTTTCCTAAGGTGTACGAAATCTCGAAGTCGTAGTCCTGAAGGAACTCCATCCACCTTCACTGCCGTAAGTTCAGGTCCCGTTGGGAGAAGACATACTTCAATCTTTTGTGATCTATGAAGGCCACGAAGCGCTCCCTGATGAGGTAATGCTGCCACAAGTTTAGTGAAAAAACAACCACCACAAGCTCCAGATCTTGGGTGGAATAATTTCACTCATGGGGGCGTAACTGTCTAGACCCATAAGAGATCACCCCTTGTCATTGCATCAACACACACCCAATTCCATTTCTTGAAGCATCACAAAACACCTCATACGCCGCCCCTTCTGGAAATCTCAGCCCTGGGGCACTTAACAGCTTCTCCTTCAGATAGATGAAGGCTGTCTCTCACTGCCCATTCCACACAAAATCCTGGTCCTTCTTGGTCAAAGCCGTCAAAAGTGCTGCAAATTGAGAGAATTTGGGCAAAAACCTCCGATAGTAGCCTGCTAGTCCAAGGAAACTACGAACTTCTACCATGTTCTTAGGTGCTACCCAAGAAACAACCGCCTCGACATTCGATGGGTCCACAACTATTGCCTTCCCGGACACCACGTTCCCAAGGAAGTGCACTTCTCGCGTCCATAACTTTCACTTGGACAACTTCCCATAGAGATGGTGCTGGTAGAGGACCTCTGAAACCATTCTCAGGTGCTTAGTGTGATCCTCCTCTGATCTTGAGTAGATTAGGATGTCATCAATAAACACGACTACGAACCGATCCAGGTATTTCCAGAATATAGAGTTCATGGGGCCCATGAAGATAGCTAGAGAATTCGTAACGCTGAACAACATGACCACAAACTCAAAAGTTCCCATATCTTCACCTGGAGGTATTCTTCGAGATGTCGCCTTCCTTCACCCTCAACTGGTGATATCCCGACTGCATGTCAATCTTGGAGAACCATCCCTCCCCTTTTAACTGGTCTAAAATGTCATCTATCCTTGGGAGAGGGTAAAGTTTCTTGACTGTTACTTGATTCAGTCTCCGGTAGTCTATGCATAGCCTGAGACCACCATCTTCCTTCTTTGAGAATAAGACTGGAGCACCCCATGGTGACGCACTTGGTCGAACAAAACCCTTCTTCATCAGATCATCAATTTGAATCTGCAACTCTCGTAACTCAAAAGGTTCCATTCGGTATGGAGCCATTGAAATCAGACAGTCACCGGGTTGCAAGTCTATACCAAACTCAACATCATGTCGAGGGGGTAGAGTCTCCAACTCCTTTGGGAAGATGTCTATAAAATCACTGATGATCTCTGGGATTTTCACCATTTATGCATCCACTGACTCCACTGATAGTTCAACTAATAAGGAAAGGGGGGGGGGGATCCTCTCGCCTGCTGATTTTATGGAAACCCTTCTAGCTGATGAAAGTTACACGGCGGCTGCCCAAATCTGAAAACACGACCCTTCCTTGGAAGCAGTTAATGATGGAACATACAGAGAACAACCAGTTAATGCCTAGGATGACATCGTATGGTTGTATCTGCAACAGTAGAAGATACCTGATAGAATGATGTGGCCATATCATCAGTCTACACCCTCGGAAAACATAAAACAAGTCGGTCTAACCTCTGACTAGTGATCTCATCACCAGGGGCACTGTAACTCTCTCAGCGTCTAAACCCATAGTACAGGCTAGACTAGGTGCAAAAAAGGAGTGCAAAACTCCTGTATCGAACAAGGCATAGGCAAGAGTACTAAACAAAATCATCGTACCTCAAACAACTTCCAACCCTGTTGGAACTGCTGCCTCTGTGGCGTGAAACTATCCACGCCCAGCTCCCCTGCCTCTCGGCTGTTGGCCGCCTCCCCGACCATGCCCTGGTCGAGGTCCCTGATGGGCACCCTGGGGTCGGCCGCCTTCCACCATGTCTGATCTCGAAGGGGTGGGAGCTTGCTTCCCCTACTGCTGTGGCTAAAAGGGCTTAGCTGGAAACTGCTACTGCTGAGGTGGGAATTGAACCTTCCCACCCCCACTGTACTTCACTCTGTTCGGGCACTGATTCCGAAGGTGCCCATGGCTTCCACAGATGAAGCTTCTTGGTCTTGGGCCCGAAAGGAAAGGGCGAGGGCTGGTAGATCAGAACTGGAACTACTGAGGCCTGCTTCCTACTGGTTGAAACCTAGAGGGACCTGATGCTGAAGGCCTACTCCTGACGACATTCCCCTTTGACGAGCCCAACTGGATTCCCTCTCATGATACAAATCCCAGTGTGTGCATCTTTTCCACCATTTCAACCTTCTTCTGGACCTCTAAGTACATCGGTAGGGTGAAGGGAGTAACAACATACTAGAGAGAAGGTCGAAGTGCCTCCTCCAAATGTCTCGCTCAAGACTCCTCATCTGGAAAAAGGTCGGGAGCAAAGCGATGAAGATCATTGAACTTGATCCCCAACTCCCTCACTGACATACCCCCTGCTGGAGGGAGAGTAGTTCCTACCTCTTCTCAGCCTTCATCGTGGAAGAGAGGAATTCCGACCGGAACTCCTTCTCGAAGTCATCCCATGTAACCTCAGGCTCCCTCTTCTCCCCAAGATAAAGTGTCCACCACTAACGCGTTGCACCATGCATCTGGATTACAACCAGAGGAACCCAGTACTCCGTCGGAGCCCAGATCAAGCTAAAAGCTATCACCAGCTCCTCTAGCCAGCTCTCTGTCTCCACATCAGAGATGCTACCCTCGTACTTCCTGAGGGTCTGCCACTGAAAGGCAAGAAGCATCTTCTACCACTGATTGCCCTCCTCCTCCTGGTCGGTCCTCTACTGATCGACCAATTCAACCTCCTGGGCCTGGATCGCCCGCACTACTCATGGTCATCTCCTAGGTTCCATAGCTGCAAGGTAAACAAGGAATGCCTAAGCCGGAGTAGTGTAGAATATTGTTCTTAAATTTTCTTAGACTTATTATTCATTTTAAATCCCCAAATACCCATGAAACACAAGAACCCAAGTCATTATGATGTATGCACCTTCCCTAGGGTCTCTACCCTGCAATCAGTGTAGCCTTACTTGGTTGTTCGGTAGGCCTAGAGTCCTTGCATCGGATCACGGGAGGCCCTAAAATCCCATGTCCTAGACGGTCTTACCTGGCCTATTTCACGCACCAAGACCACTCAACACTATTTCCCTACCATCACATGCAATCCTCACTGTGCCTAACTCCAGACTCCATCCTATCTCTAATCCTTTTTCCTCTGATACCATTCTGTCATGACCTGACTTCACCAAGATGAGGGAAGGGACAACAAATTTCCATAACCTTCATTATTCAAGTTGAAGGAGAGATAATGACCCCCGATACCCACCTTCAATTAGCCCTAGAGTGGCAACTAGCACCAAGGGTATAGAATCACACACAAGATGGAAGGCATTACGCTTTTTCTTTATTAGGATTATGATATAAGATAGTAAATCCCAGCAACACCAAAACTAGGGGGAGGTAAAAGTAAAGTCAAAGAAAACAATTCCCATATGCATGTTACAAAAGTAATGCCACAAAGTGAAAGGAGAATACAAAGGTAAAGTACCAAAGAAAATAAAAACAGCAATTGAAACTATCCCAACGTCCGAGATAGTATGACCCTGCACGGTCCCTAAAGTCCTCCTGGAAACCTGAAAGCATTTTTATATACATACGGTGAGCATACAAGTATACTCAGTAGGGAAAACCAAATACTCTCGTGCACATGTGGGGAGGCATTCTAATGCCCCATGGAAAAAGAGATAACCAAAGAACCTAGCAAGGAAAACTATCCACCGAAGCCTCACCAAGGAAAACTCCCCAATAACGCAAGTCAAGTAATGTATAATAATAGAACATCGATAATTGGGTACCCCACACCACTTTCCCACTGGTTATTGAAGACATACTACACATTGAACCAATCCCACCATCCTCACTATAGTCCCACTGCCACACCCCGCCCGCACACACCTGGGCCACAACCACACATCCCGCCCCCAAACACCTGGGCCACAACCACCATCCCGCCTACAAACACCTGGGCCACAACCACCATGCGTAACCACAGCCGCAAAAACCTAGTTCAGAACAAGTACTGCCACGCCCGAAGACACCTGGTCCTCATCCCAAAGACTCTTGGGAAACAACCTGCCCGCACACACCTGGGACAACCACCACAACTACCCTTCCCAAAGAATCTTGGGCTATAATGGACCTCAGGACGTCACAGCCTGCCCGAAGAGTCTTGGGCTATTCTGGAAAGGGAGCATAAGAGGATATAATAACCAGCCACTCATAAGAGTGTTGGGAAAAACACCCTCCACCATGAAATGGGGGTGTTCGGCACTAAGTGCTCAACTTAGGTGGGGTGTGAATAAGAAACATAAGAACTAAAATTATATGTATAGGTAACAGGCACTCATCCCAACCTAGGGTTTCCAAAACCAACCTAATCACAAACACCCTCGTTATTATTCGTTCATAAAAGAAGGCACAACACTCACGACCAAGTCACAACTCATTCCCAAAACCAATTCCCCATTTAAAACATTCTTGTTTTCATGTTCAAGTGATCCCATTTAGGTGAATTATTCACTAATGGGCAACTAAAAGGCATAACTACATGCTAGAGAAAGAGAAACAGCCAAATAGGAATTTAAGCATTCACACCCGGTTCTATTGTAAAGTCATAAAAACAAAGGGATCAGTGAGATCCCTTAAAGTACTGGAACCAAACCAAGACTCAAGATACAACCCCACACAGCTTCAGATTCCCAACCAACAACCGTTCCACAATAGAGGATCCCATCCTCATCCATGTCACCCCATAACCATCGAGCAGAACAAACAGACATGCCACCAAGACAGAACAAGGAAGTTTCCAGACTCAACCACATCATTCACTACATTTTCTTCTTTCTGTTTGGTTAACCGGGGTGATCACACAAGGTTTTTTGTTCACTAGACATTCATTTAATCGGCCGAGTTTACGCAATTAACCAAATTCCCATGTTGGAGACATTCAATTATCACATAAGAAAAGGGTTCATTAGTGTGCAAGGAAAAACCACCAATGACCGTGATTTTCAGTGAGCATAGCCCATATAGTTCACAACATATAGAATTTATAAAGGAGTAAAATAGAATTGTCAAACGCACCCCATCATTCTTTAACCATTTGTTTATTATCTTTTTTAAGGTTTGGTTTCATCCATTCCCACAGAAACAATAGCGTAACCACCCCGCATGATACACAGTAAGGAGAGACAAAGGAAAAATACCTAATTTGTTGATCAAGGATTGAAGTTCTTCTCCACACGCCAAGAACTGGGGATGTACGACTTGCAGGGGAGGAACTCCGAGGACTCCTAGGACGAGCAGAAAAAATCCAGCACAGGCACACCACAAGCCTCGGGAAGGAGGGACTCCAAACGCACTAGGAAGAAGAAAGAAATCCAGCCAAGAAGGGGAAGGATAAAACTCTAGCGTGATATAAAGACGAGATTCTATTGTTACGGGATAAGGAATTTTGAACCGCTTTAAAGTCGGATCGTGGTTTCCTTTATGGTTGGGAGGTTACACACGATGGGATTAATTCTTATTTAATTATTCCCATCAGGGTGCTGGCATAACGATTGTGCGTTAAATCGTTTCTTTTAAATGGAGGAAAAATGCGCAACGGGGGCAGAACTGGAAGGTATGGGTAAGGGAATAAAACCAAGGAAAAACCACATGTTTTGGTAAGTTAAGGGTTTCCCAACTCTTGGGGGATTTTAGATATTATTTATGGGCTTTAAATGGATTTGAAAGGGGAATTAAATCATATTTACATTAGAAGATATGTTGCGGGAGCATAAAAAGTCCAAAGTCGGAAAAAGAACGAAGACCCTCGATGAGGACACGATGCCACCTTCACGGTGTCACCATCACTATGCCACCATAACGCTGGCAACCTCACGGTGCCAAAGTCACGGTGCCACCGTGACCGGTGTGTGACCGTCACGGTGCCACCGTCACCGGTGTCACCATCATGATTCCACTTTGACCGGTGTGCGACTATCACGGTGCCACCGTAACTGGTGCCCCCATGACTGGTGCCACCGTTTCGATGGAGCCGTGTTTTGGAAAAGTAATGGACCATGTGGGTCTGGGCCATTACATTCCATCTCTGTCATGACTCCCTTCAACATGGCATGCGACAGCACGCCGCCACCACCTCCGTGACCGACCCACTTTCATCCGCCTGTCAGGCCACCGTGGTGCCACACTTCCACCATAGCCGGCAGTTGCCGGCCACCACCTTCGTCTGTCGATGCCGGTCACTGGTGTCGTGCCAGTGCTTGTTCCGTGGGCCACCGGGTGTGCTCTGGTGGTTTGTTCTTCCTTTCAGATGTACCTACAGTACTCTCGGGATGTTTCCATCATCATGAGCCTCTCGGATTCAAGGTTCCCTCAAGTTGGAGCAAGGCTCCTCCGAAGAACGTAATAAAATCAAGTAGCGGAGGGTCCAAGCCTTTTTCATGTGGCCTGCACCCTCCTTGTTAGAATTATACAAGGGGGTAACTATACATCACATAGTTATTGTTTAAACCCCATTCAAATACCCCAAAACAACCTCCCACAAATTCAATAACGAGGAAAATAATTGAGGGAAATTATTAAATTAATAATCAACCCCTACCTCGAGATCCATTGGAGGTGCCACAGTTGCGGCAGGGGGAGGGTCCACGTTGGATGGAGTCATCGGCATTCATCAATCCCAGATCATTGCCTCCCGAGCTTCCATCCTCCATTAGTGGATGTTGCCACATAACTTCACCAAAGTTTCCTCGCTTGAAGAATCCATGCCAAAACCCCACCCCGAGATCCATTTATATATGAGGGGGAAAGGTGAGTAACACATTGAGGAATTAATGAGGTTCATTAAATGAATTAATGAACCTCTTTTAATTCACAATGGTGGAGTTATATAGTTGATGATTCAAACCATTAAATGGATTGACAAGTCACCAGTCCCACCACCACCACTCATACATTGGAGAAAAAGAAAAGAAAATAACAATTACATGTTATTTTACTTTTCTTTAAAAAGTCCAAAAACTAACTTTTTCTCTTGACCTACTGCGGTTGAAGTGAAGCCTCCCTTAAGTGAATATCGGTGCTATGGATTCAATGGTACCCTCATATTTTTAATCTGAGCACCATTTCAAAAGATAGAAAATACCACCCATGCGTTTACTAAGCGTACCTTAAAAAAATGTTCATAAATTCATTTCGGGCACATCGGGCCTCAGAATCATGTGCTGTCAATTTTCAAAAACTTATAATAATCCCAAATAATTTTAAAAAAATTCATGAAATTTTTGGGTCTTTACATATCTAATTGGAGAAGAACTACCACATTAAATTCCATGACCATGGTGTAATGATGTGTTTATATCAGACAGTCAATGAAAGACATATCAATATTATAGATTGGTGAATTAGATTTGGAACCTACTTGATGAGATATTGTGACAAAGGGATTATATTACATAGTGAGCATTCATATTTGGTTGTCGACGTTGTGACATTAAGTTCTTTCTCTTGGGTGCCTTGACTTATTTCTAGACAATAATCATGGATTTTAGGAAAGCCCGCCTAATTACAATGAGAAATAGTCCTAAAGGGTCACACACTAAGTGTTTCTGTTGATCTTAATTAAATTTTATTTGATTTTAATTAATGGAATAACTATTATTGTTAAGTTCGAGGAATAATTTTATTCAATTTATATTGATCACATAAGTTAAATAAATATTTATTCACCATCTTGTGAATACAATATTATTTTATTTATTAAATATTTTAATAAACATTTATTCACGAGACTGTGAATAAAATATTTATTTATGAATAAAATATTTGTTTGGATTTCCAATAAATGCTAGAGGATTTTAAATGGACCAAGACTAAGTCTAGTGACACATATTAATTAACAAGACCATTATATAATATTTTTTATTAAAAAATTTGGCCCACACAAAAAAAAATTATATAATTATTATTATAAAACATGTGATTTATTAAAGTTTATAAATGTTATTTAATTTCTGATATGCAATTAAATAACATTTTAACTTAAATACAAACTCTAAAAAAAGGCGGTTATGTCAATTGTGTAGAGCATCTAAAAATTGAGAATGGAGAATGGTTGCGTACAATGAATTCTCTCTCAACTCTTCCTTCTCTCTCCCTCTCAATAATGAGAAGTGCAATAGATATTTCTTCAATATCAAATAATTAGAGATCAAGAATGAACATCTTAAGGCATTCGAATCACCGTGCCAACACCTGGAGATCAAGTGGTGTTTTTCAGGGATCATAGGATCACGTATGGGTCACCGCTAAAGGGATTCTATCCATGGATCCTCACAAAGTAATGAAGGTATTCCAAAAGGGTATTTTTAGATGATCAATATTCACTAATTAATAAAGTTCATAATCCCAGGTATTTATTTCTTCAAATATTATATAAATTAATTATAAATTTGATGTAAAATATCCTCACTCTTGGTTTTGAGAAATTATTTTTAAAAGTAATTTTAATATATCACCCACCTCCAAATTCTTCCGTTATTCTTGGAACTATAAGTCAAGTGATTGAGACCTTTTGGTTATTAAATATTCTATAGGTTAACATTGTGTATGGTAAATGTGAAATGTCATGGATTAATGTAATGTTTTGTTTTCCTTATAGATTCCATGGATTATTAGAGCCATATATACAATACCATAATCAAGTATTTATTTATATGATAACCCTAGTTAAGGCTTTGATTAAATCCAAAACAATTGGGAATTATGATCAAAATCATCCTATGATGTGAGTATTAATTTAATTCAATATATCAGAATGCTCAAGGATATCATAATATTGTATCCTTAATAATTAACTAAACCAAATATTTGTTAAATTGTTAAATTTATTTCATCAATAAATCAATTCTCTTAAGCTATTCAAACAAACCCCCATTTAAAATACAAATCAATAAAAAAATGACTCCAAAAAATAGTACCACCACCGAGGATTCGACCCGAGTGATGCTTTACACATTAGCATAGTAATGGACCTTTGAATGGTAAATTAGAAAAAATCAATTGTGCTTTAGTAATCAAGAGGGTATGAAACCTTTTAAGAAAAGGAAAAAAGAAGAAATATAATATCTAGAAGAAATTGATACGTTTGAGTGAGTGAGAGAGGGACTTATAAGGATATTTTATTGAAGAATAATGAATATCTCAAGAATTAAATTTAGGATAATATGATAATAACTATTTATCAGATTTATAATGATAGTACAAAATATATTGAGAATTAAAGACATACATGGGAAAATTAAACACCACATAAGATCTTACCATTTAATTCAATCAATAGAGAACTAGCACAAAAATAATTTTATCACGCCAGTTTTTTTATTTTTAACATTGGTTATTGAGGTGATGTCTTTGAAAGTGACATTGTAAATATATTTTTTAACACTGGTTATCAAAACTGACCTTAAAAATGTATTTTTTATGATTTTTCACATCGGTTTTTTAAAAACTGACGCGAAAGACCATCTTAACATCATTTTTTTTAAAAATAGATATTAAAAATATTTTTTTCAAAAAATATTCATTACATTAGTTTAATATATCTATGTAAAATATAATATCGATAAAAAAATCATAGAAACCATACAAAATCTAGAAAAAACATAAATCTTTGAAATATTTTTCAAGGTTTTCAATGTCTTAGTGGATATAATTTTCTTCTAAGGAAAGATATCATGAGGAAACCAAAGCTTCAAATTAAAAGGAATTTTAGAATCTGAAGAAATATTTGTAGTTCTAACCTAATATGAAGAGGTATTCTTCATTATAATAAAAACAGAATCATTAACCGGTATATTAATTAAGAAGACTAATCATGTAAAAATAAATCATGGAAAAATAATAACAAAGACCATGATGAGATCAGTGAAATAATAAATAGTGTATTGATGATGAAGATCAAATGATTTGAGTAAGAGGTATGATGATGATCAAAATAATTGATCAGGAAATTAATATATGTGTAGCATGAAAATATATAAATGACATGGTAAAAGAAAACACAATATTATAAATTTCAACCACCAATTGAAAATTTCAATGTCGTATTGTAAAAAAATTTGAATTATGCATTGTAGGGATATTAAATTTATCTTAAACATTGGTTTTTTGAGAAAATTAATGAAAAGATATTAAAATTTCAATTTTTTACGTTGGTTTTATGGCAATTGACTTGAAAAACTATATTTTAACATCATTTTTTTTTCAGGAACCAATATTAAAAGTAAATTTTCATGTCATTTTTAAAGAAAAATAACATTAATAATGTTTAATAAATTGTAGTTAATTTCCCAAGATTATATTTTATTGGTATTGGAGCTCAAATGAAGTTACATATCAAAAGTTATGGTCGTTGGACGTTGGACTTCTCTAAGACTTCATTTAGAGATGATCAACTTCCGACATCCATAACTTTTGATCCGTAGGTCCATTTTAGCTATATGACCACTCAAATAGAATATATTAAAATGAAATAAAAATATTTAAACATTATTAAAAATATTTATTTTAAAAAACTAACGTGAAAAATTACTTTTAATGTCAGATTCTGAAAAAAAAAATCACTTTAAAAGTCTTCTATGAGGAATTTTTACATCTATTTATGAAAAAATGATGTTAAATATCACTTTTCATATAGTTTTTTAAAACAATTTGACATTATAAATATTTAAAATGTTTTATTTTATTTCAAAATATTCTATTTTATTCTTCTTGGAGATAAAAAATACTTAAATTTCCAAATTTATGGATATCAAAAGTTGGTCATCTCTAAACAAAGTATTAGAGAAGTCCAAATTCCGATGACCATAAATTTTAATCTGTAGCTCCATTTGAGCTCCACGGCCAGTAAAATAGAATCTTATGAAATGAATTAATTTTTTTGAACATTATTATTGTTAATTTTTTGAAAAAATTATACTAAAAATGACTTTTAACTTAGGTTAGAGAAAAAAACCAATGTGAAAAGCTAGTTTTTTTCACATCTATTATAATAAAAGTGACATGAAAAATGATATTTTTAATATATTTTCATAATTTCTATTGAATAAACAATGTAAAAATCCTTAAAAGAGGAATTTTAATGTGAGTTTATCTATAATTGACGTTAAAAGTGGGATTTTAACATCGATTACTAAATAAACGATGTTAGAAGTCCTCATAGAAAACTTGTAACATCGGTCTTAAAGAACTGATGTTAAAATGAAGAAGTTAAAAACCATTTTTCTACTAGTGGAGATCTAGTGGTGAATGTGAAAAATTGATATGTGTTGTGAGACTTTATGATGAATGTTATATAGGATGGATTTTAGAATCCATGATTTCTTTGATTGAATTTTTTTTCTTCATACAATTCCTTTTGAATTGATATTTTTGTTTATGTTCTATACTTTGTATTCTTTTTGGAATCATTAAAATTATTATAAGATGCATAATATCATAGACTGACTCTCCTTCCACTATTCTTAATGTATTATATTCTATATTGATATTTTTTATGATTCTGATGTGCTAAGGATTTCTTTAAATATTTCTTCTATCTCATATCTATATTATTATTTTATTGTTCCATTTTTTAATTTAGGATTTGTTTTTTGGAGTCCTTTTTTGTAATTATCATGACCTAAATCACTATAACAGTACCTGGATTAATTTTCTAAATGATCTCATATGCACCGTCCAACAACTAGAGGTAGGTGAATAATGACCGGGCTATAAGAAACACTGGTTGAAGGAATTTTCCCAATAGATATGTATACCTAAAAGTAATTGATAAAAACACTATATAAATTAAATGAAAATAATATAAGAAAATAACACATCCCAATTGAGATAATCAAAATAAAATAGGCCTCATATATGCATGGATAAGTGATAAATATAAACTATACTCTCCAGCTGTAACACTATGTTCAACTCAAAACTTACCCACAATGATCACAAAATAAATAAAAACAAGTATACAAACATATACCAATAACTGTGGGTACCTAAAAAATATAACATGAAGTTACATGTCCACTAGAGTGAACGTATAGGGTGTAAGAATAATATATTCAATATGAAACCACTGAGATTCCAAAATATATGAAATAAACTCAGTTGTGTTCTCCAAATCAATCCAATAGTTTACATAAATATATACTAAAATATATTTATAGGTATTTATGAATCAATTTATAGTGGTAGTAGATAATAATTAATTCTACAAATCATAAATAACTATGAATACTAACTCCTTATACAAGGAGGATTTGTACCTATCATAACTGCTTTGATCCCAAGATTAGGATTTGAGATGAGTAGTACTAAAAGATCTTATAGTTGTTACTAATAAATTAGCATAAATAATTTATCATGAAATACCCATTCTATACGGGATATGGTATATTTTATAATCGATTCAAGGTGATATTGCAAGTTTCCCCTTTAGGAGTACGGTAATGGGTATAATAGAGTCTAAATAATCATATATCATATTCCACATGTTCAATATCAATACCACTAAGTAGGTAACTAAATTTATTTTAGATACTAATAATACTAATAGAAGGTATACTTGATCACCTTTTATGCAGAAAAATGATATACCCTTATATAGTTACAAACTATCATTTATCAGATATCAAAGTATTATCCATGCTCAAGATCTATTAGTAGTTAAAAAAACCACATGCTTGACAATAAAATTCAAAATCATGATATACGTATCAAAGTAACAACCAAAATCATAAAATAATTCCAAAATAACAAATATAATTCTCAACATGACATAAGATAATCATACTTTCATAATCTATGTTATCCATCATTTCAACTAAATATAATTTCCATGTCACACGTGATTTCAATCTAACATGGGTAATACCATAATAACACATCATGAAATCTAATTATTTTAACAAAATCAATCCAAATAGGTCATAAGTATGTTATGAAATTCTTTTCATATTACTCCAGAAGCATGTTATACTAAATTTAAAGTACAGAGAAAGAAGTGGTTTATGGTTTATAAAAATCCTATCCAAATAGGGTTTTATTTATTAAAGATTAGTTATTAAGGTGTAATAGTAAATTAATAATTGATAAACTAAGTGCAGTGTTAATCATGTATAATGAAAATTAGAAGCATCCTAGTTTTGAATTAAAATAAGGTGAAAGTATCAGACATAAAAAATTTACTTTAAGATAATGTTCTTCCAAAACATAGGTTTTTTATAATTGGAATATAATTTAAAAAAATACACATTTGAGTTTTAAAATGGTCAAATATTCATTTTAAGCTTTTTACCTTTTGAAAAAATTACTAAACATTTATCAGTGAAGAGGTAGTTTTATGAAATTAAATTGTGTTGAAAGGTTTTTCAAAAAACCAAATAAAACTTTATAACTTTAAATAAAAGTTAAAATTAATTCATTTAAAAATAATTAATTTTAGTTTGGTTTGGAAAAATGTTGATAAAACCAATTAGTTTTACATAACACAAAATTCCTTCCCATCCAAATTTAACCCTTTTGTCACCTCTCTACTGATGAAACTCTTAACTAATCTTAGGTTTGAATCATGACTTGGAACTCATACAAGTTAAAGTGGGAAGAATATTTTTCTTTAATAATGAAAATTAAAGTCATGAGAAGTGATACTTATATTTAAATGAAATAAAACTACCCATGTTTCTTATCTCACTCCACCAAGGAGGAAATTTAATTAATCATACAATCCTACAAGTATTTAAGGGGATATCCTTGAGGTTATATGAGAATGTCTAATCTCCTACCAAGGGGAATTATTCAACTCAGGGAAGTAAATTCTTCATACTTATAGATATAAAAATAGATTTTTGAAAACCATTTAGATATTTAAGAAGGTGTTCCAAATCCATAAAATATATTTATAACTTATTTCTAAATATTTACTTTACTCACTCCATTAAAGGTCATGTAAGATATTTTTCATACACCACCAATTTATTTAACTAAGGAACATGTTCTCCACCCAACCTATTAAGATGAAATGAATGAAAGAATGAAGGGATTAAACTTTAAAAATTAGACACATATAAAAAAAAGATAAACATATATGATATGTTATCAACATCGACCAATTTAAAAAAATACTTAAATTATTTATTATAATTAAATAATTTATCATAAAGACATTTTACCATAATTATAAAACTAAATATTGAAGTATTGACACTTCCTTCCATGTATTTAAGGAATAATTCCATTTAAAATATATTTTAATACATGTTTAAGTAATTAATTAAAAATAATGAAATTATATCCTTTTAAAAAATTATAATTTATTTTGCTTGTTTAATAAAAACGGTGGAAGAAAAATCCAAAGCAATACCTGAGGGGTTTTGTATGGGTCGGAACCACCTACCATTGAAATAACCTTGATGAAAATTCATTTAAAATTTAATGACATTTTCATATCCCCTAATAATCACCAAAACTATAATTTATAACCATCCATAATTAATAATATATAAAAACCAAAATTACATATTAGAAACCAAATCTAAAACTAACAAAAAATCAATCAGATAATAACTATAATCATAATAATGATTAATTAGAATGGATACCTATCTAAATTAAACATAAGGATCCATAATATGAGGTTAGAAATTTAGAATCCCTAAAAAAGTTCATTTCAAATAAAACTATATCAAAACAACAATCAAACATAACAAAAAACATTTACCCATTGTGCCTCTAACCCAAAAAAGGATAAAGGGAAATATTAGAAGGGATTTCATCATGAATTTGTGGAAATCCTGAATTAGGGAATCGTTTTATATTAGATAAAGATAATAGAAATAATATAAGAATATGGTATAGGGTTATAGAGGATATTATCTTAGATTTGGAATGATATTTCATGCTTGGAATCCATGGTTTGATAGAGGAAAGAGGAGGGAGAGAGAAGAACTAATATCAAGCATGTAAGGGGATCTTCAAGGCAGGTATAAAGTGAGGGATGTAGGAGGGAAAATTAGAATAAGTGGGATGACATTAAAAGACAAAAATGACCAATTTTAATAAAAATATCATCATGGGACAACCAAGTACCCTATGGTTATCCAATGGCACCCCCTCACTACCCAAGTCTACCAGGTACCTAGTACCCCACACTAGGTATTTGGTACCACCTGTAGTATTAAGACTATAAAGGGGTCCACCTCTTGACCACCCAAACCCCTGAACCTTCCTTCTAACCTCAAACCCCATCCCAAAACATATAAGAGTTCATCTTCAAATACTCAAAATTAGTTTCGAACTTAATAATGATTGACAGAACCCTAATTAGAATAACAAAAATCAATTTTCCTTGAAATTTTATTACTAAATCTCTAAAAACAAATAA
This sequence comes from Viscum album, assembly GCA_963277665.1. Lineage (NCBI taxonomy): Eukaryota > Viridiplantae > Streptophyta > Magnoliopsida > Santalales > Viscaceae > Viscum > Viscum album. Next base: position 137,392,373 of record OY728147.1, on the reverse strand, counting down.
TGAAAAAGGTCAGGTTCGTTACATTTTTAGTTAATATAATTTTTAAATTTTACTTTTTATAGGTTTAAGATTTATTGGATGGAATATAACTGAGTTGATAAGATAGAGATTTCATTATCTCACATACCAATTCTAAATGTTTTAGAAGGATGGGGTTCCTTTAGATTAATTTTCTAAGGTCATAATATAATTGAATCATGTTTCCATTTAGTATAGTGACGTTGGATCATGATTATTCTTATTTTTATTTAGAGTTTGAATCTTAAGAGAATAATTCTAATAGATAGTTTTTTGGACATATTTTTATAGATATCCCAATCTGTATATTTGAACATAATTTTCTAGAGATTTTATAATAGTATTATTCTTTTTATAATCTCTATAGATTGATTATTAAATCATCCCTATCATTTATTATTGAATTTTTAAATGGATGTGTTGATGAAAATTTTTTAATAAAAATTTTACAATTCACACCACACATTTTTGTATCCAAATATATATATTTTTTATTTTTTAAAAAATCACATTTAGAATTTTTTGAGGGGGAACCAAATATGCCCCCTATTTTAAAGTAGGTATGGGGAAGAACCCATAAAAAAATAATACAAAAAAACACACCAACAAAATATCATTGGGGAGTGGGAATGTGGTGGGAAAGGGGACCAAATTGAATTCTAATGACGAGACTAATGAAGGAATACTAAAAAATACTTGGGATTAAAAAAACATGAATAAAAGAATCTTGGGATCATGTTAACAAGATGAAGTGTTCTTGAAGCAAGAAATCACCACAATCATTTACCCATAAATCCCATTACACATTGAGGGAGCCTACGTTGATCAAGACCTCCACTCCACCAATGTCATCGACGATGTTGAATCACCATCAATTCCACCACCACCCAATCAGTGATTGAGAAAACTCCACAAAAATAACCAACATAACTTCAAAACTATGGAAACATTATCAACTACTGGGGGGTCTTAACCCCACCACTCAATTCTTGCACTTATGGGAATAAATGGACCACAAATACCAAAGAATACCAAGTAGATACTTTCTTATAGAAGCCACCATCACAACCCAAAACACCATGGTAGTCATAAAACCATACCATAATGGGGTCATTCATAAAGGATCAAGATGAAATGGTAGAGGAGTCCAGGGAAAATCATGACCAAGAAGAGCCACCACCAGGAGAGAAACAATGGAAGAGAATAAAAACATTCCGAAAAAACCATAACGAGGGAGAGATACACAATTAGGAACAATATTAGAGTTAGAGACATATTATGGATTCATTCCATGAACAATGGAAGCAGAATGAGGAGTAAGAAAACCTCCAAAAAGGTATAGGTGGAACTACACATTGATCGGTGATTCACACTCAGACGCTACAATAGAGGAAACGACTTACATCAGGCACCGCTGAATGGAATAAATACACACACACCATTGAATCTAGGACAAAAAAATATATAACATAAAACTAATGATGGGATAAATAAAAACTATATCCATCTTTCTATAATATAGATGAATGATCTAAAAGCATTGATGAGGAAGTCGAGTTGAGCCAAGACTAAGAACCAATGGGGAAAATGGGACACCACCCCATCAACACCATAATGGATTTCATTGGTAAATCATATGTAACTAGTATCCATGAGAGAGAGAACCTATATAGGAGTGTGGATCCATCCTAAATTTCCCATGTTCACACCTTCCTTTGATTGATAACTCAAATTGATAAATTTTATTGAGTTTTTTAGTATTATTTGTTATCAAGTAATTTTATGTTATAATTGATATACTATTATTATCCATTTATTTAGAGAATTACTATAAATATTGTTTTGAATATGTTTTTGTGATTTATTATAAATACCTATTGAAATTAAGATTAAGAAAATTTCAGATATCATGAGTAATGTATAGTGATGAAACATGTTTTTGTATATCATTACTTATATTAGAGGTTATAATTAAAAGTATAATTTTACTCAATAAAAATGCATTCATATATTTCATAGGAATGAAATAAATTCTTTGAATAATTACCCAACCAGTAAGAATTTTAGATTTTATAAATTATTCTGTCATATCTTTCTATTAAGAATAATATTTTCAATTAAAAATAGGACTACAATGATCCATTTTAAAGTAATTTTAAAATCGAGTTCTAAAGCTAAGTGGATATTTTATCTTTATTTTGTTATTGATGAAATATAATGTGTTTTAAAAGTTGTTTCTGATACCAATTATAGGTATTATTTAGAGAATAAATACTAGATATAATTTTCCTTATTGGATCAATTCTATTAACATGTTAGGTTTAATAAAAGTTTAGAGATGTGATTCTATTTGTTATAAATCATTTGAATGTTTATGAGTGAAAAATATAATGATTTATAGATGTACTTTAATATCAATTACTATTTCAAAAAATATAAAAATATATTGTCTTAGAGTATCTAACTTCAATAAGGGGTGTGTGTGGATTGAAGCACTTAAAAAATACTTTTTAAAAGAATAATTATCAAATAAAATAAATAAAAATAAAATAAGAAATGCAAGGGAAAGAAAAAAAATGTAAAATAAGATTTTATAATTTGGTAGGCTAGATGATTTCCAGGAAATGAAATTTTAAATAATTGAAGTTTATGAATTTTAATTTAGCAGGATATGTTGTTCCAAGATATATAAAATATGGTAAAGTGATTAGAAAATCTAATATTATAAGGAGACTCTAGAGGATGATGAATGTAGATGTTAAAACTTACTCTCTAGTTATGTTCATGATTAAAAAGATATTAAATAGGGTGAAATGCTAAAAAATGAAATTGATAAAGAAAATAGAGAGAAATTTTTGGAAAGACAGAACACAAAAAATGTTAAAGAGGATTGGGATAAAAAGTCCCTACATACCCTATTTTATATTAGGTATAAGTTCCTATCCTAAAAAACGTTTTTTATTTTATCCCAATGTAGTATGAGGACTATTATCAGATCTAAAAGAAACCCATATAATAAATTTACAGTTTCTAATGAGACAAATAAGTTTTTATCCCTAGTAATTATTCTATATATAATTAGTTATATACAAGTTCCTATCCCCATAATTTATTAGATCATAAATTGTTAGATTTTATGTCCTTATCCCTAGGAATTATTTAATATAATCGAATAGGGGTATGGTTGGGGTGAATATAATGAATTGGTTTTATTTGTAACCTTTTTATATAAACACAAGATAAAAGGATAAGAAACCAATGACAATAAGAGAAATCCAAGAAATCCCAATAGAGAAGATATTTCTGTTCAAGAAAGAGAGTGAATAAGATTAATGGGAGGTGTTTTGATGCATGATAATCTTATATAAAACTCTCTATTTTATCTCTCATTAATTTTACTTATATGATCAATCTCACCCAAAAAAATTATTCTCTCCAGGACACTTTTACCTTCCACTAATATTTTTGAATGACAACTCCTTAGGTTTATATATATATGGTTAAGATTTTACCCTTATAAAATATAGTCATTGGAGAATCTAATCTTAAATCTTACATGAATATTTATTTCTTTACTATTATCGATTTAGTGTGTCTAACTTTTCTTTTATGTTCCATAATAAAATAAAATTTTGTTGTTGAAGTTTATTCACCAAGAGTATTTTCTAAGCTTCTATTTAGTTTGGATTTTGTTTCAACTAGTTAGCACACCATTCTAATTATTTATTATATTATTAGATGTTTAAAGTTAATTTCATTATTCCAAATTTTACATTGCCTATTGTTTCTTAATCCTACTTATGTATATTGATGTTTCATAATTTTGGTTAATCACTTGTCATAATTTATCTTTGACACTATATTGGTCTTACTTCAATATTTTCTGTTATGTATGCATTCCATTACTTAAGTATTAACTGGTAAGTCAGTAAATTACAATGTATTGTATCAATGGTCCTTCTATTTTTCCAACATATCCCACTATGGAATAATTGATTTACCATTTTTCTACAGGTCTTCCATTTTACTAACACTTGATGAAATCAATTGAGAAGACTTGTTTGATAAAATTATCAGTTCCTTATGATTATTAAAATATATTATTCATAAGGATGAGGTGTATATAGGATGAACCAATAATCTATGTATTTTTTGATGTTCAAGAGGCTTGGTAACTTGAAGAATAAATATTAAACAAATCAGTGTCTTGTGATCATTAAAACAAGTTAATCCATAGGATGAAGAAAGGTAATATCTTAATGATGACTAAATGTGGGGAAAATATTACAAAATGAAAAGAATATTGGACTTGAGGCATATAATAGTTGTGGAATGGTGGTGTACTATAGGGATATATGATTGATTGTTTGATTTTATTTATTTCAATCATAGATGCATTAACGTTCATTATTCACATAGAAACATGAGAGTTTTAAAGAAGAACCTAATGAGTATATTCATATTCTCAACTATACTTTATATATTATTTTTTAGATCATATGGATAAATTTAGTGGATTTGGTGTCGAGTGAAATTAGTTATGGTTATAGGATTATTACTGGAGGTTTCATGTTTCATTATACCATGTTAGAGGTATTTAGGAGATGATGGATTTTTCAATTGGTTTTATTCTTTTTCCAAATTTATATGAATTGAAATACTTTGATATAAATTATTCATATAATTAATAATTATAATATACATTTAATTTTTTTATAAAGATAAGTATATTTTCTTAAAAATGTTAATTCCTTCTATATTGTGTAATAATATACCCTTGGTTCTTGTCACCAACGTTTTGCTGATTTAAGGAAAGTTTTGAGGCTCAAACTTGATCATATTACTAACCTAGGTGTATATCAATTAGGTTGGATCATGAAAAAATGGTATCATAGAGAGAGTTTTAGGATTTATTTTTAGTCAAAACTAGTGAGGATTATATGGGTGGTAAGGAAAAATATTACTTGAACCTTGTATTTGAATAAGACCATAAAAACCATCATGATGAAGAAGCACCTCTGTGATCTAAGATAAGACTATATAACCTATATATCAATACTTAGGGAATAATATACTAACTATATAGTACCTTTATAGGTGTGGATTCATGTATCATGTAGAATTAAGTCATGATATTTTCATGTGTTATATATGGGGCGAAGGTTCATATGGGGAAAATGATGAGGTAATATAGTTAGAAATTCCTCATGTATATATTATTAAGATAATTTTAGTTTATCCATTTATAAATATTCCATTTTAAAATTTATATCATGAGTTATATATATATATATTAAGTGCTTAGTGGTACAATTATATTAAACACACACACCACACACACATGCCGAAAAGGCATACCATATCTCTCAAGGGATAGTCCACACATCAAACATTATTTATTCAATAAAAATACTGAAGGCCTAGTGAGAATGAAGCCCAATACAAAGCCCAAAGTCCACTAAATTTCCCAAGGTCCCAGTGTAGTGTCATGCCTACATCATACTGCATATGTGACCGCCTACCCGCAAAAAACTCTCTCCCACCCAGATTTGAACCTGGGTCAGATGTGGGATTACAAGGAGACTTTACCACTCGAGTTAGACCCCAACTACCCATCATGAGTTTTAATATGAGGGGGATTTGTAATATTTTGAGGCTATACATCATAGGATAGACACAGAGGGTGGAAAATCCCAGAATGTTAACTTGATTGAGTTCTATATATAATAGTTACCAAAGTATGAATGACCTATCTATAGTCATGAGACTGATCATCGGTTGGAAGAGGATGAGATTTATTTTTTGATAATCTAGATAATAAATGAGCATTTAATTACTTTTATAGTGTGTTTTTTATAGGTTAGACATGTAAGTGGTGGATGTTATACTGAGAAGATTGTGATGTGTTTATGATCGGGTTTACTCTAGTTTAGGAGCAATTTATGAAATAATTATTATATGATACTCTTAGATTTGTGTGATAATAAACAATGTTAGTAATTCAGTAGGGGTTTATTATATTTTATAGTTTGGTGTGATTTTTATAGAGATATTTTGATATTCTTATGATTTTATGACTGATAATAAGACGATATCTTATCATTTTTAGAGGTCTAAGATGGTCGAGATCTAAATGTGGATAAGTATTTTTTGCATTAAGTTATTTTAACAAGATATTGTAAATAGATAAGATAGTGGATAATTTGTTAAAAAGGAAAAGATATTTCTTTAATATTTACCAATGAGGAAGTTCTTAAGGCAGAGTAATAGGTTAAATCTTTCGACTATCAAGGAAAATGAAATTTAGGTATGGTCATGGGAATTGACTACCAACTCGATCTCATATCTATGGAATGGGTAGTACATAGTCATTTGGTGGAAACCAAGGATTTCCATGTTTCTATTATGATGGTATAGTCTATCATAAATTTGTTTTCCCATATTCTTAGAGTGTTTAGAGGAGGCATGAGTAGAGTGTGACTATTTAAAGACCACCTTTTGGTTTCTCCAGCCTCGTTAATAGTAGTTTCTTCGATGGTAGTAAGATAGAAAATAGTTGTCCCATTAACATAATGTGGTGAATAGAGAGAACATTATGAAGAAGTTCAATGTACTTAGGAAAAAATAGATGACTATGGAATAGGTTGGGAAGGAAGTAAATATGAGCACAAAGAGGAGTTTGTAGAGGAAAACTCCAAGTTATAGATACTAAAGAGGTAGAGGGATTGAAAATGGTTAAGGTTTATTTTGAATTTAATCAACTCTTTATTATGTTATAATTGATATAGATTTGTCCCATTCATTTATGAATAACTACCAATTTATTTATCTACAACATTCATTAGAGAAACTTTATAGGCTACTAGAATTGACTACACCAGGGGGAGGGCAGATGAGGTTTTTTGAGGTGTGTAGTTATAAGCTGGTAATGGAACAAGATTAGTTTTTGCAGATCCCAGTGTTATCATATATTACACCATATAATGTTATACTTGTTATATATTGGTTTTATTATGTATAATATTATGTCAAATACTATAAATAAACACCAATTTTCTCTAATTTGGATGGAGATTTTATAATGCTTATTAGGTAAAGATATTTTGACTTGGGGTAGAGGTGGATTGAGTTGTAAAGTATTATATACTAGTTAATGAATTTGATTCTTTGTAAATATAATGTTATTATAGGGAAGTTTCCCAAATTGTTGAGGGATTTGATAGATGTTTTTCTATAGGAAGTTACGAGTTCACCTATGAGGATAGAGATTGAGTTTGGAATCAAGATATACCTATATTTTTTTTTTCATATTTATTTATCACCCTATCACATAGAACCAATAAATATTTAGATGTTGAGGATTCAAATTAATGAATTTTTTTGGTTAGGTTTTCTTTGGAATAGTGAATCACCATGGGTTTCTCTTGTGTTTTTAAAAAATGTAGCTTATGAAATCTTGAGGTTGTGTATAGGATACCAACGGTTGACCAAAGTGATAATAAAGAATCTCCATCCTCTTACCCTGAGAGTTGATTTTTTTAATCAATTTAAAGCATAGATTTTTTTTTCTAAGATCAATTTATGATTTTTGTAGAATATCCATCCTAATTCACCTCCACCATGACTGAACTAGGTGACACATACATCAAGAGTGTCTCCCCATATGCTAAAGGCTTCCATAAAGTGGTGTGGGTTAGTGTATAACACTGAAAGACTATACCTTATATGGTACATATAACCATAAATCATATAAGAATCAATATATAAATAGTTATCATAATATAGGTTAGAGAGAAAAGTGGATGTCACCTAAATTATAATTTTAAGTAAGTAAAAACTAATATTCTACAAAAAATGAGATATTATAATATTATAAAAGGAATATAAATATAAACAGGATTTTCTAGAGAATGGTATATAGTATAATCTAAAAATAAAAACTACTGGAGGTATCTAAAAAATGGACTTGAGTATTTACCCGGTCCAACATCCTATCTCTAATTCATGATCCATAACTCAACTATCACTAGTAGAAAGGACCTTTACCTTACATAGAAAACAAAAAATATTGGTCCCAAGCAAGGTAAATACCCTAAGAGGGGGGGGGGGTGAATTGGGGTATATTGATCATTAACAAAAAAACTCACCAAAAATAATCTTCAATTGTTAATGGAAACACCCCTATCACTCAAAATAGATAGGAATATATAAAGAAAAAGAAGATGGACATAATAAATTTTACTTGTTTTACCCAAATTGGTATAATTCAAGGAGCATACAACCATGATGTATAGATGTACCAGAATAACTAAGATAACTACTTTTATTTACAATTTAGAGTGACCACACTGACCCTCTAGATTTACAACCTTAACAAATTAAATGGATAACTCACTGCTCTCCTTATAGGAAGAAACTCATTTATCCCCTTGTATGAACTAATGTGAATTCCATGAATGAGGAATGGTAACTTTCACTAGTGATGGTATAATAATCAACTCTATTTTCATCCACCTGAAAAAAATCCTTGATCTTATAGTGAAATGAAATCATGGATATATCTTCACTTATTCTCTGACTTTCCAGTAAAATTATGAAATACCAATTTAATATTTTTGAACTCATCTAGAGTTATTTTATTCAATTTATCCATCTCACATATTTTTTTATAATAACACCATTTTCAATATCTTCTTCTTCTTCTATTCAATTTTAATATTAACATAAATATGTGTATATTATTTCAATAACATTTTGAACTATTATATTCTATATATTAACTTCTCAACCAAATAACATGAATCTATCCCCCATGATATATGGATCCTTCAAATCTCATTAACTCCCTATAATTCCCAAACTTATCTTTCGTGCAAAATTCTTTAATTATCATGGTGTGATCCTCCAACTTGTTATGGTGTATGATTCTTCCATGATGTGGACATCTATAAATATTTAGAACCATTGGAATCTGTATAGGACACTTCATTTCATGGAACTAGATTCCACGGAATGGACATATCTAAATATATAGAACCATTTAAATCTATCAATGACTCTTCTTGGAGTGATTCCGAGCATTAGTATGTGGTCCTTAGACAACAAAAACTCCATAAAATCCACTAAATATCTTAAATTTTACTTCTTTAAGATCATGGAATTGTGCTCATTTGACCCTAAAGAGAAAGCTAAGCCTTTAAGTTAATATGACATGAAAAATGAACTTTTTTTAATCTCACGCAAGCTATAAATCATTTTTACACAGCTATGAAAACCCTCAAGCTAATCATGCATGTGTTAATCATATGCAGGATATCTTTATTCATCTATGAGATGGTAAATTTTTTACATGATTAATTATTATATGATCCAAGTGAATTTTAGTTTAATATCTCATAATACTTCATCCTCTTTTGATTAATCTTAGGTATCCCCATGGGAAAACTCTTACAGATACTCTCCTGTTCTGTAAAATTTTCTATTTTTCTCAACATGAATGACCCTTATGTGCTTCTCATTTACCATGGGAAATACTATTATGTACTTAGGGAATCTCTAATAATTTTTTTAATTTCCAAAAATGTTCCAAAATTATCTTGACGTATACAGTGTGTGTTCCATGACTTTTTTTTTTCATTTTATACGTATTGATAGAGATGAACATTAAGTATTGGTACTAGTGACCGTTACATATCACCACAAGGTTCTCAAATAATTTTATATTTATTTTATATCATGGCCTGTATGACTCTTACATATTCAAAATTGACCTTTATATATACATCTAACTCCATTCCATTTTCATTTTCTAGTAACAAAATAATATATCTCAACACTTTGAAAATAAATCCCACACATATATTTTCTAAACATCCATATCTACTATTTTATATAACTTATATACCATCATCAACTCCTCTTTTGGACTAATTCTATACCATGTTGAGAAAATATAATTGTATAACTTTTAGAATATCATCAGTACAACTTCTGGAACATCTCCAGCTCCAATTCTCAAGTACTTATAGAACTTCTTTAACATAGATTCGGGAATAACCTATGGAATACTATATAAATATAGAATTATTCAAAAATATAGATTTTTTAAAAATTCTTTAGGACTTTGTAAGCTACTTTGGAAGTTACTTCAATAATATTATGAGAAAACACAACCCAAAAATGATGTAATGGGGTTTTTGCTAAGAATATCCCCCTTTGGGTTTGTTGAACACTCCTTCAAAATAGATTAAACTCTTCTTATGATGAAAAATTCAGATCTAACCAGTAACATAATCTTAAACCTCTTTACTTTATATAATGAGAAAATGATATAATAATAACCAACTCTAATCCCACATAAGTCAGGATTGCTGAGATAAACAAGAGTTAAATGAAATTTTCCTTATTAAAACACTTTTTTGAACATCATTCACTTCAAAAATTTTAAGCCAAGATTCTCCCCCGGAATAAACATTTATGAACTCTCACCCTTTCTAAAATACCAGTATCATCGGATGGGTTTCCATTTTTAAAGAGAAAATAACACCAATAGCAATTAATCTTCATCTAAATCATGTAAAAATTATATTCCTCTATTAATAAACCTAAAGATAACTTCTATGAAAGTTCATAAGTGAGGGTTATAAATCCAAAAAGTTAATTCAAAAGAATCACCATACTTTTTTGTAAATATAAAATTCCATATGGGAGTGGGTGTTTCTTCTACAAACCTTCATGTTTGATTGATACAGTTGGAATACAAGATCCAACTAATGCCTCTTAAATTTAGCATTGGGAAATACCTTTATTATGATGTATGCAAATGATATTGTGATAGAAAATACTCTAAATTCACTACCCCTTTCCCAACCTTCTCCTTAATAAAATTATACTTTATCTTGATGTGATTTTCCTTGTAAGATGAGTAGTATTTTTTCTAGGGATGATAACAGTCAAGTTATCATACCCGATTTCAATAGGATATTTCAAATCAAATAAAAAATCCTCAAGCTATTGGTTCATCTATATAAATTGAGTACATTCTTGAGTATCCACAATATATTCATCTTCTACAGTTCTCAATGAAATTCAGTCATTCTTCTAGCTCATACAAGAAATGCACAATTTTATAAGATAAAATGAACTACCAAATGTTAAATTATGATCATACATTGAACCATAATAATAAACATATGTGCATCCGAACAACTCCAAATTTTATGTTTTATGATAAAATAGTATGAAATACTCTAAGCTACTGATGTAAAAAAGGATAATATTAACTACAAACAGGAATATTTCCTTAGGATAACATTGGTTCCATGAGAAATTAAAAGTAGTAAACACAATTTCAAGTCAAGTTATTGTTAGGTATAATAGGGTTCCAATAATTTTCCATATTCAGTTTGTAATGTCTGAAGTTTTTTGGAGTGGGTTGATATCCTTAACTTGTTTGAATTTTTAGAGTTTGGTGGTTAAAACAAATTCTTACTTGATCATCCGAACTTAATCATGAGAGTTTATTTGAATCAAGGTATTTTTAGATGAGTTTTAATTATATTCAAGTGAATCGGGGTTTTGCGTGGGTTTTAGGTGCATCATAGACTAAAATCCCAATTTTGAGAAATTTTAGATTGGGGAACATGCTTTGGAAAAACCATGTGGCCTCCCCAGAGAAGTCATGCAGACATCCAGGCGCACTTTGAATGGGTTTAAAAACTATATAGGAGGGGGAACATGGACATGTGAGGAACTATATAGTTTTAAATGAGGGGATTCACAAAACCAACAGATATTCTTAGAAACCATGCACCATGACCATGTGAGGTGTGGTACCTTGACAGTGGGTACCACACAATTTGTGCATGGTGTTCCAAACTGTGTAGTAACCATTCAATCTATTTAAAATTGAAAAATGAATATTTCACCCTATTTAACTTAAGAGGGATTTCCCTTATTTCTTTCTCAATGTGTGGGATTTTTCTCTAGCAGCCATAGATTTCTCCTATCCCTCTTATGGGTTTTGACCTCATTTATCCATCTAAGGTATATTCTTCAATTTATATGTGGATAAAGATCCATATTGGTAAGACCTTCAATCTGTTATCTTCCTTTCATCTTTTTTTCTCTTTATATGGTTCTCTAAAACTATCTAATCCAATTTACTCCATTTTTAGGGAAGGAACAACATATGTGATATTGGATGGTGTTTACCATTGGGATGAGTGACATGTTCATAGGGGAACAAGGTTTTGGGATGATGTGGATTAGGTAATTTGTTGGATATTTCCACTCCTCGTGATTGCCTGACGTGCTGCTAGAGTCATGTGAACATAAATAAGGCTCATATTATGAGGTGGTATTGACCACTCATGTGGTTATTTCCCTGTATTAGATGTGTATTAGGATGGGGTTGACCATAAATTTTGTTAGAGGTGATTTCCATAGAATTCCATAGGGATGGTGAGGGGCCATTGGTTAATGGTGTTGAGGCCATTGGTTGGGGGACAATGATATATATGTTTTGAGGCCATTGAGATGAGATTATTCATGAGGATGGATATCATTATTCCTCAAGATGTCATCTAATGATCTGATGGTGTTTAGAATTTATAGGAAAAATATCACTATTCCTTGGACATTGGTCTTTGAGTCGATAGGGATTCTTTTGAGATGAGGTCTGAGGGACCAAGTACTCATTATTTTGGTGTTCCTTTTGGACACCAGTATATGATTTATGTAATGAGGTGTGAGGTGTCTCTTTTATAGGTGGAACCTGAGGGTTCGCCTATAATTATTTCCATTAGGGGATGAATTGGGTTTTATGCTAAGGATCCTCTCCACTACTTTTATACTAATGATGGATGAAGGAGAGGATTGCTTCCTTGTGGTTGCTGAGTACAAGGGAATAATTATGTTTATAAGATGTGAAAGTGATATTTTATCTTATATTTATAACACATTATTTATCACAGATGTAAGTTAGGAACACATTGGTGGTGGCCTACTCAGATTATTCTCACACTATACACCGACCCTTTGGGATACGTGTAGACTTTATGCTTCCACGATCAGGTAAATGCTCAGGATCATGAGATGGAACTCAGTGATCATGTTAGATCTTTTCATGGGATGGATGGAAAGGGACCTTATAGGATCCTACATCAATTAGTGTTTAATTTTGTATCAGGTTTCTTATTATATGAATGTACTGAGGTTAGAAATGAGAAACCCTTTCTATTTATTGTCTTGTATGACAGAACTTGTATGAATATTATAAAAATGGTATATTTTTTCTTTGTTAACAATTACTATTGTTGTATCATATGATTATTCTATTTATTATTAATGCTTCTACTATAAAGGGTTACTAGTGCTGTTGCTTATGGTCTTTATTTTACGCTGATTTATATATATACATTGATCATTATTATTATCAAAATTAGAGGGTATAGTCTCCCAAATATCACCTATTTATAACCTCTATGCTATTTAGAAGAATTGGGAATATGTAGAAAGGCGCTTAAGGCTGAGTGGTCAACTGGACCTGAGCACTATTAGGGTGGAAAGATGGGTCGGGGTGCTACACTATCACAACAACCTTCTTTATATCGTAATTACTTTATTAATTCATACAAGTTTCCATTAGTGTTTTCATTAGAATGGAATCTTCCATTCTAAACCTCTCGAGTACCTCTTTAGCATATTTTTATTGATAAATTATTGTTCAATTATTTCCTTTAGTCACTTGTAAACTAAGGAAAAACTATTCAGTCTTGGACATCTCAAATTCAAAAATAATATATTATAAAAATATCTTTCATTATGATTTTTTGATCCAATAAAGATTATTTACTCCACATATATTATCAATAACATCCTTTAATCATTCTATTTCTTGATGTTGAGACTATGACCATTTCCGTTTCGTTGAAATCTAAGCTTTCTCAACTATTGATCAATCCTATCATACCAAGCTCTTGGAGCTTGATTCAACTAATACAAAACTATATTCAACTAGAAAAATTTTCTCCCATATTAATCTATTATAAAATATCCAATTTCTCAGTGTAAACATTCTCCTCAAGTAATCCATTAATAAATTCATATTTAACATCCATTTGGAACATGTTGAACTTTATTTTCACCCATATTTTCAGAAATTTTAGAATAGTTTCCAACTAAGATGTGGGAGAAAATATATCATGAAGATCATTTACTTTGATTTGGGAATATCCCTTATTCACCAAACATGATTTTTTGAGACACCTTTACTTATTCATTGAGATTTTTATGGAACATCAACTTGGTTATGATGATAGTTTTTGTCTTTTGGCCTCAAGACATTTTATCATATATGATTCTTCTCAATTTGGTGAAACTATTCATGCATTTATTTGATTTTTTTTCATATTTTATATCTTCTTTAAAAAAAATATGATTTACTTGAGATAAAAAATAAGTTTTTTGTATAGTATTCATGATTTGTGTTTTTATTGGAGTTATTAGATCACTAATTATATTTTCTCTATAGATTTCATATATGTTTATTTCCTTCCTTACACCTTATAACCCTGCTTAAATTTACTTATCAATGGTGTTTTATTCTGAATCTACTTCACCCCCATGTTATAGTACTACTAGAAAAAATTTCTTTCATTTCATATTTTTAGCATTAGTTATTTAATAATCAAAGTTAAAAATGTTTTCATGTAAATTATTTCTACAACCGATTTGAAAATACTTTCAGAGGTGGGTTTTAACATCAGTAATTTAATAAATAATGTTAAAAATAATCTTTTAAAATTGTATATATATTAATTAAAGTTAAAAATATTTTTATTGGGAGTTTTAACACCAGTTATTAAAATAACTGATGTTAAAAGTTAAATTTATGAATGAAAAATGAATTTTATATTTTTTCAATGGGACCTATTCAATTTTTAAATCTCACATAAAATTTATAAATAAAAAAAATTCCAAGGGTTATATTTAAGTTTTCACATTTAAACTTATTTAGGATCCACTCCTCCTTTGATTTGCATCTTCCTTCCAATGGTTCTTAAGGAGTGATTTCACCATGATATTTTTAAGTAAAATCCACTTATTTTATTTATTTATGATTAATTTTATTAATGGATATAATTGTTAATGATTCATTATTTTATGATGAAGAATACTTATTTATATCATGTAAAAAATTAAAAGATTTCATATTAGATTCACAAGATAGATTTTAAAATTCCTTACAATCTATATCATTAGATGCCTCATGAAATCTTTCCTCCGAAGAAATTTATGTCAAAAAACACTGTGGAAAGGATGGAGATTAAGTTAAAGCATTAAGTTTCATTTTCCTAAATTCTTTTTTAATTTTTTAATTTTATTGATTTCATTTTAATTAATAGAACTATTCAATATCTAAACATTTTAAAAAAATTAATACTTTCAACGTTGATTTTCTTATATGTGACATCTAATGATACATTCGATGTTGGTTTTTTCTTATAAATAACACCAAAAATGGACTTGGAATTTTCTTATAAGAATTTTTTTTTGTCAAAAGTGAATTTTAACTTTAGTTGTACGAAAAACAACATTAAAAGCATTGATTTTTTTCAAAATAAATATTTTAAAATCAATTTTAATAAATGAAATTAAAAATATGTTTTCTAAATTTCCTATAATAATGTCATTTAAAAAACCTAAATTAAATACCCAAACACACAAATATTAAAAACCTATTTTTACTAGTCATCCTCATGACTTATCACTTCAACATCACTTTCCTTTTTAATTTTATCATTATTTTACTATGAAAACTACTCACTCGATTGTGATTTTTTCTCATTTTCCATAATAATGACTTATTTACTTTAAATTATTTTACACATATTTTTTTGTATCATTTTAATGCATTTTTTTACGATTATCCAAGAAAAATAAATTCATCCCCAAGATCTTCAAACTTATAGTTCATATTCTTATTGAAAATAAAGAACATACTTATAAAAGATTTAAAGTATTTCAATGCTGGATTGTTACCATAACACATCTATGAGGGTGTATTCTCTATATTTGGACATAAAAAATCCATATTGGATATATACATTGATATAAGAACAATTTATTTCTAGTATGTATTCAATATATTTTTCTCAATGAGCATCATTTGGGGCATGTTGTTAATTATTTAGTTCTTCTTCTCAATGACATCATTTTTTTAAGGATTCCTCCCCACTAAAACTTGGTTCTTTATCTTTTTCCTATTGAGATATTCTTACTCTTTAATTTTAATTAATTATATTACATTATTCATCCATAATTTATAATTTTTTATCCTAAGAATATTCTCTTCCAATCTCCAATAACATGTAATACACATAAACTCTTCATAGTTATGATATATCACCAATATCCAAGACATTTTTCTATAGTCATAAATGAAAAAAACATAGTACCATTTTACATACATATATTTGAGTAATATTTTCCCACATACATCATTGTGCACCAAATCATGTAATCTTATCGATTTATTGTTCTTCAAATTATAAGTCCTTAAAATTATTTCCCCTCTTTGAAAATTATCACACGTGTGAGTGTGATCATGAGAGAGTGTAGGGATATAACAAGAGCCTTAATTATTCACTAAATATTCCAAGGAATTTTGTCTCAAGTTTACAAGACTTTTGTGTAGAAACTTGTTACCTTATTCCTTGATTATAAAACACATGTCTTCTTCTCCATCACTGAGGTAGAGATTCCCAATCATGTGCTTTCCTTGGATAAAAATTAAACCACATATTCCCTTGATAATGAAATTATTATTGTTGAAATTTACCACATTCCCAAGTCACATAATTGGATTTCTCTTAGAAAATTGTGACCAAGGCATTCAAATACTAATAAATCCATGTTCCTCAATTATTTGCCTATGACTTTGAATTTTTTTAAGATAATGATCTTAAAAAATTCATCATTTTTAAAGTGGAAGAAAAATTCCCTAATGCACCTGATCCCTAATACAAAATCATTTTCCCCACCACATGTGAAGTTCATCCCCTATCAAGGATCCACACAGTGAAAATATCCATTACTTTCCAAGAAATTTTTGCAACATTAAACTTTACATATTTTACTTCTTTAATAAATGTTTTACATTACTTCCTTTTGTGTTAAATGTGATTATTATACTTCAAATTCCATTGGATCATCCTCATATTATAAGGATGAAAATTTATTACATGTTTTAAGCCAAAATGATGATGCTTCCAACTATAGAGATATAATTTTATGGGTCTCCTTTGATAAATATTTTGTATCCATGATGATAGATTCATGAATTTGTGTCTAAAAACTTCACACTAAAAACAATAGATGTTAAAATCATATTGATTGTAGGAATTTATTTTCATTTTTTATTTCTCTTAGGCCTAGAAGTGATATTTTTCTATGAAATAAACATATTGGGTATACCATATATTTCCACAATAATAAAACTGGATTCATAGTATTTTATTTCATATCATTAATACTCTACTAGTATCTTTTCAGATATTTTGTGGGTTATCCAAAATAAAGTTCTTCTATGGTATGGGTGCTTATGGTTTTCATCAAATATATATTTTTTTTCTTATGATCAATCCACTCATCAGATTTGCCTTAATTTTTGAACTAATGCAATTATTGAAAACTTTATAACTTTTTAATTAACTCACTATGTGCCTCCTTAGCTTCTTTAGTAACATGTACCTTACCACTTATTGATGTCATGTTGGGAGTTATAAGTATCTATCGATCATCATGTTTCCATTTAATCATCATAATTTAGGCTTCAATATCCTTGATCCCATTCGAATGATCATTCATATAATTGGAAAATCTAAAAATAATATAGGCATACTCTTTGATTATTATCTTGAGGTCAATTTTCTTCTCCATGTTTCCATTATTTTCAAACATAATTCATTCAATTTTATCCTTCAATTAATATTTTCCCTCCACATTATGTTGTATATATAGTATAGAATCAAAAAACACTCCATTGAATTTATTTTCTTTATCCCTCCAAACATCAATTTCATTAATATTGTCTTCTAGTTAAACCTTGAGGTCAAAACATCCCACAACTTCAATACTTTCATCATCACTATCCTCTGATTTTGGTTTTTCTATAACAACCATGATTACTTACTCAATTAGTTATTTACTATCCTTAATTTAATCCAATTTAGTTTCTTCCAAGCTAAAATATTCTTATGAAATAAATTTATTCTTTTTGATGTTTTTTTGTTATGAACTCCCCTTTCCCTTCATACCCTTAAATGATTTATTCATAGATTCCTAATCTTCTTCATCATATTAGAATTTATTTGGAAACCTTGAATAAGATTACCAAATTTTACCTACAAAATGAAAGTAACTGGAATAATTTTTTTGAATTTACATTTTCACCTTCTTATAATTAAGGAAAGTAAGGAAATCACATCATTTAAATCCTTATCCTCAGGCTCAAACTCTAATGTTAGTTTATTCATTTCCTTGAATGCCACTTCCTGATAATTATCCTTTTCTAAGGAATAATTTTCATTGTTACACATCACATGTATAACATGAGTGCTACAAATACTATTAAACATCACCTCCTTTGGGTCTTTGTCTTTGAGCACTGATGCCTTTATGTTGAATCATGATAATAACCATATCAGGATCCTCCTCACGATCATGATATCATAGAGGGTTTCTTCAAGTCCATTCATGTCCTCCAAAATGATGTTCAACTAATCTAATAATTCATCAATAGACTCATTCAGCTATATCCCGAAATCCTTATACTTGTTATATTGAAACTATAATTTGGATTCACATACAATTGTACTTACTTTATAGATATTGAGAATCTTTTCCCACCTAGTGTGTGAGTATTTACATGACATCACCTTTGTGTAAATTTCATTAGAAAAATATATTATTATCACGTTGACTCCTTTGGAATCAACATCAATATTGTAACAAACCATCCTAGATCGACCTAACAAGTCACCCAATCTGGATCACCGTAAATCCCAAACCATGTTCCCAGTCACCACAGTTTTGTGACAAACACCTGGGTATCAATACAAATAACCATGGGAATGATATCACCTTGAAAACATAACAAAACATGTATAATTTATATCAAGATAAATATAAACAAATAGAGTGTAACATGAAATAATAAGTGCATAACCATGAGACACAATATTAAAAATCCTGAAGGTTAATCCCCTGAACAAACCAAAACAAAAACCCAGACAAATTCTACATGTGTCTGACCATCATTAATATCCTAAACCACCATGAAGTGACATAAACCAAGAGAAATAATAAAGATAAATGAAACCATTTCCTTTAATTGTATCCTATAAAACAAAATCCGAATACATCCAAAATCCTATATTTTTTGTGAGGAAAATTCCCAGTAGGATACCACCATGAATCTATAAAATTTATGTCACCATTAAATATTTAGTTCTAGATTTAGAATGAAATTTTTTTCATAAATTAATTTTGTTTAAAATATTTTTTTCCATAAAACATCCTTCGGTTTCATTTAAAAAATTTTGTATTAAAATAAAATAATATTATAACAAAACACATGTAAGTATACAGGGGGGATAATCAATACCATCCATGGAAACTCATCAGATTATCATGTGATCAATCAAAGTAATAAAAATTTCTATAATGAATAAAAGAAACCACAAATGAGATCTATCCTATAGTAATACATAACTAGGACATGTAAGAAATTATATCTAGAACAATATGAATCCTAATGATACTGAGTCCTACCATAGTCTATCGGTATCACAACCACAACCCCGAGTGGTTCCACACTCACTAAGGTTTTCATATTTCTATAACATGATTCACCTAGAGTTTCCATGTGATATGTTTTTTTATCAAAAAATTAAAGTAAAAAATGACCAAAATTGATTAAAACATTTCTAAAAATAAATCATTATCACTCCCATTCTTGAAAAAATATTTTATATTCAAAACCATATTTGAGTTGTATCATAAAATGCATGAAGTGTGTAAACATTTTTTAATGAAAAACCCCTTAAAAATTATTTTCCATGTCATAAAATATTATTTTACACAAAACATCCCT
This sequence comes from Viscum album, assembly GCA_963277665.1. NCBI lineage: Eukaryota > Viridiplantae > Streptophyta > Magnoliopsida > Santalales > Viscaceae > Viscum > Viscum album. Next base: position 137,372,197 of record OY728147.1, on the reverse strand, counting down.
CATAGATATAAAATTAACCATTTTCATAATCCAAACCAAATTAAAACTCAAGAATAATAAATTGAACCATGAGAAACATCTATTGTATAGATACAAATACCTTGTCAATGGGGGAAACATAGTCACCTTAAAAAACCATGATTGAAAACAAATATATCAGGTCTTCTTTATCCTAGATCCATATTAAACATCATCTATTCTCCATAAAAACCACTAGATCTATCCATGTGATCCCTTAAGATTTTTAAAACTTAAAGGAGAAGAAAAATCAAGAAGATATCTAGAAAGGAGAGGATAAAATGGGCTAAAATCATAACATACCTTATAGATATTCACTATGATCAAAGTATAATAATTAAATGATTAAAGGAAAAAACTCTTAGAGAATTAAGGAAAGTATGGTTTGAGAAAATGAGAGAGATTAGGGTGAGATTTGGGTTAAAAATGAACATGGGTCTCTGGGTAATTTTATATTTTTATGAAATTCACATGTGTCTCATAGTTTGGACACCTGGTTAGATAAATAATGTACTAATTGTGTGGTACCTATTTTTACTTGATAACCAAAGCACACAATTACCTGGGAATAACCACATGGTTAGAAAAACCACATGCTATTTGTGAAATCACCTCCAGACCCAAACTTATACATTCACATGTTTGTCCTAGAAATATCACATGGTGAGACAAAACACGATCAAAACATGTATAATTTCACTATAATTAACAAATCCATATCACATAGTTACCAAATGTTTACTACTAACTGTGCGAAGACCATGTACCTGATCTGTTTCTCCCAAAATTTCTAAATCTCAACCCCTAACCAATGAAATAATTTAGAACCACATGAGAGAAAAAGTAATCCCAAATAGAAGATACCTATGACTTGAAGGGTTTCATAATTCTCCCCACAATACTACTTTCGATCCACCAAAATATCACAGGAATATTTTCCCATAAAGAGATAAGTCCGATGATGTATCAACAATTCTTCACACTCACACATCTTGTGGCTATCCCATCCACACTAACATAGTACACTGAAAAAGGAATCATTTTAATGCATACTAACTTATTTCAACAAACTATTATCTAAATTGGTTTCTAAACCACCGAGAGTTCTAGATCAAGATCAATTTATTTCCATTCTATTACATAATAAGGTTCCAATTAACACATCTTCAGTTGGGAAATGTGAAACATGTCATGAATCAATTCCAAGAGAGATAGTTAGTCCAATTGACATGCCACCTTTATAATATGTTCAATCATCACACAAGGGAAAAATATCATTACTAGCTAACCATGTCTTCCCAAACAACTGTGTCCTAAATGAGGAAAAACCCTAAGAAAAAACTGATCAATTACCACAAACTCCAACAAGAAATGAAAATGATCCTTATAACATATATGGAGACTCTGAGTTATCTCCAATTACTTTTAGATCAACTGAAACTTTTTTAAAATCACTTGAACAAAACTTAGTCCAACCAAAGAATGTTCTCATAACTTTACCCAACACAAAGGAGATCTACATATTCTCCTATACAACACTTGAAAATGTGAAATTTTAAGTGGATACTAATAAATGTTGTTGTGGGAATACACATCCAAGGGTAAATTATTTTTCCATGAACCATCGAAATAAATCACGCATGCCTAAATAAAATACTTAATAATTTTAATGGATCACTCAGTCTATCCATCCATTTGAGGGTGATACAGGCTTAACTTTAACTGGGAACCCATTTCCTCTTGTAAACCCTTATAAAACTAGTATGTAAATCATGGATCTCTATTAGAAACAATAGAATAAGGAACTCCATGGAGATTCAAGATCTCCCAGAAATACAAGTTCCTCAATATCTACCACTTAAGAAAGGCCATGATAATATCTTTGAAGGTAAGACACATGAAACACATCATGCATGGATCTATATCTCTATGGAAGGGATATTCAGTATGACACTATACCGAACATTTCCATTATCACAAATTTCCCAAAAAACCTGGGTGATATATTTCCATACTTCCTAATTTAGTATTTCCCTAACCTAGGAAAAACTCAAAGGAAAATATGATTACCAACCTCAAAATCTAGAGGTAACCCATGAGGGTTAGAGTAAGATTTCATACTTCTCCACACAGTCACCAACTGTCTCCTGATCAATGGAACCTACTCAAACATCCCTTGTATGAGAAGTGATCTAACTTCATCATTTAGTCCAAAATCACCCATATTTAATCATTATTATGTGGTGTACTGGGTAATCATATCAAAAAATATATATCGACATTATACCATTTCCACTCTAGAATGGGAAGTGGTTGCAATAGCCCTACAAGCCTCTAATTCTCATCTTACACCTACTGATAGGTGACACATATCTCCATGAAGCCCATTACCACCTTATTTATTGCTAATCACTAGTAATTTATATAGGATCATGATACATATTTTTTAAACTAGGTTCTAATACCCATATAGAAGCATGAAAATATCTCATTAACTCCTCAAAAATCCCTTAGGAACCCATAATCAGTCACATAATAGAAGAGAATTTCCACTTCTAAGAGGCCATCTCACTTTTGGCACCCCACCATATAAACTATCTCTCAGAACTATGCCCTCCAGATTAGATAAATTATATTCCTTAAACTAGTCAAGAATCATGAGTATGATAGATATTGAATTAATTTTTACTCATACCTGAGACTCCTAAACATCTAAATGTATGTCTTTAAATATTTACATCATTCTACAGTTGTTTTAAGACTCCAAAACTACATTTGTCTATGACTTCCAACTCAAATCATCGGAAAAAATATTGACATTTCCTAGTGTATAATCCTTTTAGAAGTTGAAGGAATATAAACAATATACCCATCTCCTACAATAAAGGTTTAAGTCCCAATGAGAAAATATATATATGATGATCTTAAGGTTTGTTTATACCACAAACCACTTTCCCAAAAGATAGTTTTTATAAAATCTCAGGGCATATACCACTACAGCTAACTCTATATCATGAGAAGGATAATTCCTCTCATGCAGTTTTAGCTGTTTGAAGCCATAAGAAACCACTAGATACTCCTACATCAAAACTTATCAAAGTATAACTTCAGATGCATCATAATACAAAATATATGATATAATCGATACAGGTAATGTGAGGATAGGTGTTGAGATCATAATTCCTTTTAGATCCTAAAAATACCTCTCATAGGCATCTGAAAAAAAACTTCACTGCCTTCTTGGTAAGCCTAGAAATCAGTGCTACCAGACAGGAGGAGTTCTAGATAAAGCTTGTATAATAACCTAATAAACCCCAAAAACTCTGAATCTCAAATAAATTCTTGGGTCTATCCAAATATACCATGGATGGAACATTATCTGGGTCCACTAACACTCATTCCTCTAAGATGACATGGATAAATAAGTGCACTTTGTTAATCTGGAAATTAAATTTGGTTAGATTGGCATAAAGATGATTCTCTTTCAATGTACTCATGTAAATGTCAATATGTTGGGCATGATCATCTGCTAACTAGTAGTAAAATAAGATGTCAAAAAAACCCACCAAAAACCAATCCATAAAAGTATGAAAGATATGATTCAGCAAGGCCATGATTACTGCTAGTGTGTTTATTAAACCAAACAACATCAGTACGAACTCATACAAGAAATACCTACTCCTACAAGCAGTCTAAGGTATGTCTGATGGTATAACACTCAAATGGTGGTGTCTTGATCTAAAATAAATCTTAGAGAATATTTCAAGACCTCTAAACTAATTAAATAGATCATTTAAAAATGAAATTAGATACTAATTCTTGACCATCTTCTAGTTTAATCTCTGATAATCTACGCACCCTTTTTGGAGAAAAGAACTGGAGAACCACATGGAGACGTACTAGGTTGTGTTGAAAATTTAGCTTTCATATCTTCTAACTAGAATTTCAACTCCCAAAGCTTTGTTGGTGACATTTTATAAGGTGGGATAGAAACCAGCTCTACTACCAACACCAACTCAATTGAGAACTCAATCCCTTACTCGAGTGGTAAGATATTGAACTCATCAGAAAAAAATCCATAAAATGGTCTACCAATGGAAGAAATTAATCCTACTATATCCCACCATCATCTAGAATTAGACCTTCTATCAAAGTCATGATACAATATAATATACATTGAATTGGTCCCATATGACCGACTCGAAGATCCCACTCACCCTGGTGTGAATAGGTTCATCCTTCTAGAGATAGTAAGGTAACTATCCTACAGTAACAATCATTATGAACCTAGTATAAAACTATCTGATCCATAAAAAGAATAAAATCGAAACCTTTAATTTTCATCACAAATAGTTACCATAAGAAATGGTAAACACCAATCTCTAGAGAATATCCCTTGCAATGGTTGATATCACATTACCACACTTTCAATGGCATATCAATGGTAAAAACACCATATAAACATTCAACAACTAAGCCCAAACCATTTTAGAAAAGATAAGACAAAACGGAATGTGATACTACTGTATTAAAAAAAACAAGCAAGGTTAGATGATATAAGAATCATACCTCATACAGTTGAAGGTCTTGCAACCATAATTGATGGAGTAGTCTTCATAGCATGCAACTCACTATCCCCACTTCCTTGAACCCTAGTCTGACTCCCCTGAGCTATTACCCCTACCTAGTACTACCATTCCTAAATTGGGGTACCATATACCCTTACTCTAATAGAATTTCTTATGGAAGTCTAGATATCTATATAATGAAAGGTAATTGAGTTTTTCTCTGAATATGGTACCTGTCTTGATCCCCTTCCATTGCTCTGCTATGAGAATCTCCAACAAAACTTCTAGAGATGACCCAACCTGCTACAATCATGGCACTCCAAAGTGGGATATGAACATTAAGGTAACTTTTAGACCAAATTTTCACAGTAATAGCACTATAACAGAACAAAGTACCGAGATGTCTTCCCTATTTCCTTACTACTCTACCCAATATTTCCTTGGTGATAACTATCATAGAAACACTTATTACAACTAGAAGAAGAGCTCCCATTTTTTCCCGATGAAACAACCTTATCACTACTTAGGGCCTCTCCCATATTCCCTTCCATGATGAGTTCTTGATAAATCAGATTAAAAAATATACTCAATAGAAATACATTCACATGTGACCTAATCTCATAGAGAAACCCATTCTAGAAATGTATTTCCATAAAGATCTCATTTGTTGCTAAAGATGGTGCAAATAACTGTAGATTAATGAAACATTAGGTTTAGTAAATCACTAACATGGACTCCTATGTCATATGTGTGAAATCATGATCCTTTTCATCCATCAACATATCTATATATAAGTGTATTTGGAAATTTTCCTCGAATTCCTTCCAAGACAACTCCTCTTTATTCCCATATTTATCTATAATATCCCACCGATGCTTGGAAGGTCCCTAAATAATATATGCAACAAGATTTAACCTCCTATCCATGGGTATCTCAAGGTTATTAAAGATCATATGGAATGACTCAATCCAAAACATGGTTTCCTGAGGGCCTCCCTTACCCAGTGAACATACGTGGATGATGTATATGGTTCTATCTTATCATATTAGACATCAAATAAATGGTGTAAATAGTCTCCATTTCCATAGATAATATGAACCTCAAGAAGCTGTGATGAAACTAAACATCCATATGTTTCTCAGGATCTGTATAAAGATATAACTGAACTATGTTAGGAGCATACTGATTTCTACTCTCCTGACACTCAACTTGTAGATGACGAGGACACATTTTCTCTATAATAAAAATACACTCCTTATAACATCGGATAAAAATAAGGCCAACCTCAATAGGTGTTAACAACATATAATAAATGGCTCCTTGTCTCTCTAAACAGGGCTTACTAGTATTTTAGCATGACTTAACTGCTCTTTCATTTCATTTAACATATATAATAGGTATCTCATATCACATTTCATCAAGTAAAATATATCACATGAAATAAATATGTCCTTATCATGAACAATTAATTCCAATATATATATTTATGTGCCTATTATGATGCATCCATACACATATCCTTCCATACTAGGTCACAAGTGAAAATATCAAGAAAAAATAACATCACACACCATGGGAATCACTTTGGGTGAAATATCATTAACTATAACAAGTGAACAACATGAACATCAATCCCATCTATGGGAACTTAGATTTTACCCCATGTATGGGTTATCTACTCCCATGAAAAAAATCATTACCAAGTCCCAAAACATCCTAGTATCCTTTATAGCATTCCCAAATAGTAAATCAATTGATTGGAAAATCTATCTTCTGATACCACTTTAAATGTCCCCCAATCCAGAACACTCTCACTTGGATAAAAAGGGTTGGTTATGGGATCTCAAACATAACTCCTCATATCCTAGAGTCTTCCAACTAGTAGTAGGGGTGTGATAAGTGTTGTGGGGAGACTATACCTCATGATATAGAGTAACAATAAAATATAAATAAACCGATATAAAAAAATATCATAGAAACAGAAATAGATGAAATAATGAAATATACAATTGGGAAGAAAAAAAAGGAACCAATAAACCAATAATAATGAATAATGTAATGAAAAAAATTAAAAAGTATCTAAACATCAAATTAAAAACAATACATAAAAGAATAATTTGATAAAAATAACCTCAAAAGACCACGGTCCCAAACCCCATGTCAGTCTTGTGTCCAAACTCCAAACCATGTAGCAAGGAACAATCAATAACAAGGTCCATTTCCATTATCCAAACTTGAATCTTAGTCTTCTAAATGGGTATGGAAAAACAACCCGAATAGGGTGTGAGTAAAATTCTATAGGCCAACACCACTGTCTCTAAACAAAACCATTTTAATAGCAAGTGCATTCAATAAGGAAATATATAATACATAAATCAACCCACCTCGACACTATGATGGAATGTCTTGGAGAAAGTAGAAAAACCATTCCAACTATAACCATAAACATATAATAATCATATAACTAGGAAAATACCTTTGTATAATCATTTTATCCTCTAATAAAATCCCTATATATAAGAATTTCAGCATGTATCACTGAGCCAAACCCTCTATATAATCTTTTTAGCATGCATCCCTAGTCCAAGCCTAATATATAATCATTTCAGTTTTATCACTTAGACACGCCATTTATATAATCATTTCTACATGAAACTCAACAATTCATAACAACAAGGATACCACAATATCACATCATAAGCCTTGATGGTTAATTATGAAAATTACCATTAATATTTTAATTACCCTTTCATTTATATATCAAATTATCAACATTCATATCAATATCCCATAAGATATTACCATTGTGACAATATATCAATCAACCACTTACAATCCCATGTCATGATAAAAAAACTTAAACCATTATCCAATTCATTATTTATCTAGGGTTAGCTCACCCAATGGGTAGCCACAAGCTAGGTTTCAATACCATTGAATCCAATGGGATCTATGGAATAATCCAATCCATAATTTATCACCATTAATCATTAAATTAAATAATGAAAATTTTATAGTTTCAAAATTTTAAATATTGCACAAACATGACAATTAAATAGACCTTAGGGTTAGGATTAGATCACCTACCATTATCTGGTGATTAAACAATGCTTCTAGTTGAAATCACCAATAAGAAAGAAGGTGATGAAAATAATAGTAAGTAACCTAGACCTTGGAAAAAAATATTAAAACCTAAAACAAATATTTTAAAGAGGTTTATATAGTATTTATGGATAGAAATAGAATAAGGGAGGAAAAACTAAGTAAATAAAAATCAGTAGGGATCAAATGTGTAATTAGGACATCCATAAAGGAGTATGGCTCTCTAAAATCTCCTGAAAAAAGCCTTAGGTCTGAGAGAGGTGGGATTCCTATGTGAAGAATGAATAAAACATACTCATCACCCACTTAAAACTGATGGGTATTAGGAACACATAATGTTTAATTCTTACACATCATTCATTTCTCTATTTTCAAGTTACACTGAAAAAAGTACCACCTCATCTTAATTTAACCCTGCTCAAAAATTACACATAATGTAATATATTCCTAGCATATATTCATTTTACATCAAAAAGCTAGTTCATGGTTTGTGAATAGTTACATTTACATATCATGTAATTGATTTACATGGCCTATAAATGTTAACATGCAGTTTTTAAGACCAACTTCTACCAAAAAGCATGAAACACCAATGAAGTCTTCCAAACTCACAAGAATCCAACATAAGCCCATTTAACACATTTATACCCAGAATCCATTAATTAAAAAAACATACATCCTAAACTTTAGGAAAATTTCCCCAAAAAGTCTCTCCATCTCTGAACGAGACTCATCCAACAAGCTTTAAAGACAAGGAAAACCCAACCAAAAAGATGTTTAATGCCATAATCAAAGGGGGGGGGGGATACCTGTAAAAATAAGGTATCTTATATCAATATTTCAATAAATGCATTACTTTCCTTCTCTTTTGGTTACGTCATGAGAAAACATCTTTTTCATTTAATTTACTCTCTTTATGTACTCAAGAGTTCAAAAGCATCATTTTTAATAAAAATAATATTTTTGGTCAAAAAATATTTTTATTTCAAAACCATTTTTCTAAAATTTATTTTAAAAATGTTTCATTATTCTCCTATTATTTTTAAAATACATTTTTACCCATGATTGATTTTTTTTAATTTTTTTTAAAGTAATATTTATGTAATTTTACAAACAATTCTCATTTGGATTTTACTATAAATGTGGAAGGAATAATTGTTTTAACGTGTACAACATGAACGAAACTTTCCATTGTTCAAACCATTATTTTATTTAAATATTAATTTATATTTTCTGAAGGTTATTTTCAAAGAAATTACTTTTTAAAATTTTTTATGTTTTAAAAAGTGTTTTCAAAGTGGAAAGGAAATTTTTGTCAAGAAATGTTTTAAATGATTTTAAATCCCCCTTTATGAGTTTTCAAGTTTATTTTTTAAAAAGTACTTCCAAAATGTTTTATGTTTTAAAAAGTAATTTTCAAAAATAATTTATTTTCCTCAAATAAATTTTCCAAGTGATATTTTAATATCCTTTCCCATCTAATACAGAATCCCTTGATGTTACTCTTTTTTACTAAGGTTATGATCTAAGGATACAATTATTATTATTTCTCTAAATGGTTTATGTTCATGATGAAAATATATTTATGAAACTTATTTCTCTTACACGGGTTATACCATGATTAAATTCTTATGAAACCCACTTCTTTTTACACTGTTTAAGCTATGATGAAATGATGAAATGATTATGGAACTTTCCACTTTTCCAGAGAGTATGATAGTATTTTTTTTCAAACCCATTTCATATCATGGTTTACGATATGATGAATTTTTTATGATCTTGTGTTACACATTTTTATGATTTTCATTATGTGATGAGTGAGACCTATATATCCGTACAATGTATTGGGTAATGATAAATGTTACATGATCTTAGAGGGTACATAGGTGGTTAGACCATGCCCAAAAAGGAGGGAAAAAAGGTGGTTAGCCCAAGCCTGAAGTAGGTACACTGGTGGTTATCCTAAGACTAACATTTTATGAATTTATTGGTGAGTATACTTGATATAAGATTTTCTATTCTTATGTGTATGCCACAAATATATGTCATATGATAATGTTATGATCTCATGGATTATGTTCTTTTATTTCATTATGATTCATGTCTTATGAACTAAAAATATTAATTCCATGACTCAATATTATGATCTTTGATATATAGAGTATTATTTTTAAATGTTTTTCTCATGTTCTCATACCCTAATGCTCATGTTTTTATTATGTATCTCACTTGTTTACCCTAAATGAGAAACTAGTATCACCCTTTATTATGTTTCCTTTCCTCAGGTTATGAAGAAATATATTATGTATGATATTTCTAATAAGGGTGCTAGTTATGAAGAACATAGTGGGAGATGGTATAATTTACCTATGGGATAGTTGTTTGTGTTTCTAATTTTCCAAAGACACTAAACTATTACGGCCCTCAAACATGTGTTTGTATAACCTAATGAATTATCATAAAAATGATGTAATATCTATGTATGATAATCCAAGATCATTATAGTATTTTATCTACTTATACATATGATCTATTTAAATATAAGAAACATGATGAAAATGATATCTCGAGTAAAGATCTATTTTAATATTTTAATATACTAGAAGATAACTTTAATAGGATAAAAGATCAGTATAATATTTTAAGGAAAAACATGTTTTATATACTAATATGAATTCTAATCTTTCTTTTTAATAGGATAAGAATAAAAGGCTTCTTAAGAAAAATAATTATTTAAAATTAGTAAATGAGAAACTAAAGAAAGATGTTGATGATTTTTAAGTAATAAATGAAACACTCAGTAAAATTTCGGGAAGTCATACTGTACCTAAACTGAGAAAATATTTTTGTTATCATCCTGGATAGAAAATAAATATCTATAAAAATTATTTTATTCCTAGTAAAAACATTGTTAATAAATATATAGTAAACTATATGGCTAGAATAACTAAATATGGAGAAACTAAGTTTGGACTAAAAATACATTATTTTTTCTAATTTTTTAAATCTGTTTATAAATATAGAAATAAATATATAAAATAGATTTTGATACCTAGAGAATTAATTTCTAACATTTATGGACCCAAAAAACTTGGGTACCAAAATCATTTTGTATTTTATTGATTTTACGAAAACCACTTGAAAAGTTCATATAAGAAATAATATTATCTAGATAGTGGGTGTTCTAAACATATGACATGGTACTTCTTAAACTTCCAAAATTGACCTGAGTAGATAGTAGACATGTTACTTTTTGTGATAATGAAAAAAGAAAATTTATTTCCCTTGGTTATGTTTTTAATTCTAAAACATATTTAATTTAAAATGGTTTGTTTCTTTATAGAATAAAATATAATCTTTCTAGTATATCTCAATTATGTTATGGTGGTTTTCATGTCTTGTTTGGGAATAAATCATGTAATATTTATGATTATAATTTTAATTTAGTATTTACTTCCTTAAGGAATGAAATGTTTCTTTAGTTAATTTAAATTATTTATTTTCTTATTTTTTTATTTAAATTCTTTTTTATCATGAATCTTGTTTGTGGAATAGAAGATTAGGCCATTGTAACATATAATCTCTTATAAATATAGTCAAAAAAGATTTAGTCAAGGATATACCTATACTATATTTCCTAAAATACAAAGTGAGTAATCCCTATTAAAAGGGAAAGAATCATTAAGTTTCTTTCAAACCATAAAAATAGGTTTCTACCTCTCAACCAATAGAACTAGTTCACATGAACTTTTTTAGACCATATAGAGTTTCTAGTTTAGCTAGAAAACCTATTTCTGATATAATTATTAATTATTATTCAAGTTTTACATGGTTATATTTTCTACCTAAAAAAAGTGAAACTAATAGATTTTTTAAAAAGAATAAGAAATCCATAGAAATACATAGCGGACTTAAAATTAAGATTGTGAGAAGAGATCATGGGAATGAGTTTGAAAATCAGTATTTTGAATTATTATGCTCACAACATGGAAATAATCATAACTTATCTTCTCCTCAAATACCTCAACAGAATGGGGTGGTTCAAAGAAGATACAAAACCCTTATATAAATATCTTGGACCATACCTAATGAATATGACCTACTAATTTATTTTTGGGTTGAAGCTATACATATATATTGTTATTTAATTAACAGAGTCTTAATAATAACTATTTTAAATAATACTACATATGAATTATGGAATGGGAATAAGGAAAAGGAAAATTATTTCAATGTTTTGGCTATAAAGAATACATTCTCAATGCAAATGATAATCTGGTTAAGTTTACATCCAAGAGTGATGAGGTAATTTTTCTTGGTTATTATACATCCAAAAAGCTTATAGATTCATCAATAAAAGAAAAAAGGTGGTGGAATAATCCGTTCATGTAATTTTTTATGAGACTGATCTACATGAACCTAAATTTTCCTTAAAAAACCTAGAGGATGATATGTCTAATTTAAATATTAATGACACATCCAAGTCTAATGAACTTACTAATAATTTATAGAAATATCCAAAAAAATACCATTTTGAGGAACTAGAAACTAAGGAAAACCTAATGGAATCTAGTATACCTAGAACCACTAAAACACATAGAGATAATCCTTCAGATAACAATATTGGTGATCTTGGAAAAGGAACTCAAACTCGATCATCACTTAGAAACCGGGTTGAAAATCAAGACCTTTTGTAACATCTTAAACCTATGACCATTAATTATGAAATTAGTGATCAAAATTGGGTGATGTATATTCAAGAAGAACTGGCAAGCTCTACTTCCAGGATTGAGGTCTTCTGGCAAGATCCGCTTCCAGGATGGATCAAAGTGAATGCTGATGATGCCTCTAGAGGAATTCTGGGTCCAGAAGGTTGCAGTGCCATCTTCAGAGACATTCTTGGAAGATGCCTTGGCTGCTTCTTTGGTGGGTGTGGTGCGGCGTCATCTTTGGAAGTGTAAATGTTGGGAGTGATTCATGCGGTGGATTTTTCCAAACAAAAGGGTTGGAACCAGCTGTGGATTGAATGTGATTCAACTACTGTTGTTCAAGCTATCTGGAAAGGAGTGATTCACCTTGCATGGATGCTCACATCTTGATGGATGAAATGTCTTGATTCTCTCATGGATCTCAACTACATTTACACACATGTTTTCCGTGAAGTGAACATGGTTGCCAATAGTCTCGCTAATAAGGGGGTCAACTAGGATGCTACCTGGTTGGATGATTTTCCTGACGAATCACTTCCTTTTTTTTCATAAGGACTGTAACAAGGTTCCATATTTCAGACTTTTGTAATTTCTTTCCTTTTTTGATCAATAAATTGTGCCTTGGCCTTTGACCGAGGAACCACCTTTAAAAAAAAGAAGAACTGAATTAGTTTGAAAGGAAAAAAGTTTGGTAAATAGTTGAGAGTCCCAAAGTCTATTTGACCATTGTAAATAAATGAGTATATAGAAACAAGGTAGTTTAATCTGTTAATATTATTATAAATAATGAAAGATTAGTGGCATATGGATATAGTCAAGAAGAAGCTATTGAATATAAGGAAACTTTTTTCCTTTTAGTTATACTTTAATCTATTATGATACTTCTTACTTATGTAGTTTATTTAAAATTAAAATTATATAAAATGGAAGTCAAACTTTATTTTCAAAATGGTTATATTGTTGAGAATTTTTTCATTGAAAAATCTATTGGATTTTCAAATACTCATTTCCAAAATCATATATTTAATTTGAAAAGGAACTTTATTGTTTATAACAGGTGTCCAGATCATGGTACGATAGGCTCAATTTTTTTAATTTCAAATGGTTTTACAAAATCAGTTTTTGATCCTAACTTATTTATCAAAAGAACTTCAAAATATGTATTCATTGAATAAATAAATATTGATGATATTATATTTAGTTCTTCAAGAAGTTCTTTGTGTACTGAATTTTCTAAACTTATGTAAAATGAGTATTAAATTATCTTTATGGGTGAAAAAGAAATCCATTCTTGGTTTTAAAATCTTTCAAAAAAATAAGGAATTATTTTAAACCAAAATAAGCACACAAAATATTTTTTTTTGGAATGGATATCTCAAAAGGAAGTGATAATCTAATGAGAATCACCTGCAAATTGATTCTTAATGAAATTGGGAAACTAGTTTATCAAATCATTTAATGAATTACAAATGATAGTTTATTTTACTTAATATAAAGATAGACTGATATTATGTTTAGTGTGTGTATGTACTCTCATTTTCAAAAAAAAATAACCATGGAATCTCATTTGAATGATATTAAAATAATTTTTAAATACCTCAAAAGTACAAAAAAATTATAACTATTCCACTATATAAGATATTATTTTTATTTAATTAGTTAATTAGATGTTGAATTCATTGAATAAAAGTTAGATAAAAAAATTACCTCTATAAAATTTCACTTTTTGGGAAATTATCTAGTATCAAAGTGTAGTAAAAAACATAATTCTCTTTCATTATTCAATTTTTAATCTGAGTACATAACTATAGGAATAAATTATGTGGATTAAAGACACATTAATCGACTATAGATATGAATTTAAAAATTGTCTGAAAAATTGTGACAAGAATCATGTATCTCATTTAAGAAAAAACACATTGTTATAAGAAATAACCGTTTGAGAGATCATTTTTAAAATGGTTATATAAATCTTAAATTCATTGGAATTGAACAAAATTTTGCTAACATTTTTATAAATCCTTTGATTATTGATTGACTAAGATATATCAGAAATGAGTTTGGTTTGATAAATTCACATTAATCATATATTCCCTGAATTATTTTGAATCTTGTAGAATTAAGTCATTGGTTTTGTGCTATAGTTATATTACTACAGTATGATGCTACCATCAGGTGATATTGTTGTATTCTACCATTAGGTACTATAATTAGGTGTTGTACTTGGGTGATACTATTAAGTTCTACTAGTGGGTGATACCATTCGATCATACTATTAAGTGCTATTAGTTGGAACTACCATTGGTTGGGACCATTGAGTGCTAACATAGATACACTTTCATGACCTTTAACTACTGTTACTATTTTAACTCTTAAAATCAGTACTTAACTTGATAAAAAAATCATTTATATTATAAAATTAATTTATTATATAAATGATCTAAATCCCTATTTAGTGTATAAGTAAAATTATTTCCTTTGTTAACCTTTCAAACCTACTCTGCTTTTCTATCTTGAACCTGACCTTCAGCCTTCATCCTCTGAGTTTTTATAATAATGGTCAAGATGAAAAGAGCTATCATTTATGGTTCTCTAAATGAGTTGTGACCATGAAATAAATCCAAGCGTGAATCTAGTCAATTAGTCAAGTTGAGGGTTCCCCTTCTATCATCTCGAGTAGTTGTTTCTAAGAAATAAATGGATGTTTCATGGTTGAAATCTAGAAAGTCATTGGTTTCGAGAGTAGATCAAGAGATGGGTTTGTCAGCTTGGTTCTCTAAGAATGATTGACCATTCTACCTCATATTGGATTGTGATTTATTTTTTAATTCCAAATATGAATTTGGAGAAAAGAAGGATATCATAAGGAATTTGGAAGATGATAATGAACTAATTTTCTCTTTAAGGAAATGGGATAAATTCTTACATTTTACTCATGGAGGAAACTTTCAGGATTACAAAGTTTTTTATCTTGTTGGTTATATTACATTTATTTTTAGGATTCTCTTTAGGATCTTACTAGGGAAGAAAACCCTAGAATACCTAGTATTGTATAAATTTATAGAGAGTATCAAATTATCTTCAAGTTAATATAGTATATTTTATGTCCTAGGAATGGTGACTTTAATTTTTTGAGATTCGAGGATGTCTACTTTCTTTACCATATGAATAGAGGGGATTAGATAAATATGTGTAGATATCTCATGGTGCATGTTATGGAGATGTGTAAGCCTATATCTAGATCAGACTCTTTAATTTATCCTAGGATGATATGATACAATGAAAATTACAAATGTTTATTATAGACCTACTTTTAATCCTTTTACCTTACCTTCTAAGGATAGATTGTCAGAAGATGATGAGATTTTAGATACTGAGGTTTCCACTGCTTCTCAGTTTGAGGAATTTGATTTTGAAAGCCAAATGTTTTTTTTATTTTGAATTCATATGATTCTGTATATAATATTGATGGGGAATATGAGGATAGAGAGACTCATTCCTTCATTATTATCTGAGTCTAGAAAGACTGTAAGTAATAATTAGAATAGTAATCAATAGATTTATTCAGTGGTTTAGGTTGTTAAAATACCAGTGAGATGAGATGCCGAGGATCCAGTAGCTAAGGGAGAGAAGTCCCTAATTTCATGAACCAGCCTGATTACCCTAGTACAATTATACTCAAAAGAGTATTGAAATTTACTAGTGGGTGTTCCTGATCCCCATGTCTTGAAGACCAACTCCTGACATCATCAATAAGTCAAATGGAACATTTTTTACACAAGAACAAAAAAATAGTGTAAGATAAATCAAAATACATTCATTATTCCAAAAACTACTCATAGAGAATATAATAGAAGAAAATTGATTAATAAATACCCAAAATAGTAGATCATCAAAAGACACATCATCTTTCAATGTAAAAACTCAAAAAAACCATGTAATAGGTGGATCACTATCACAAAACAAATCAGGATTCTATCCAACCTGACATCTAACCCGATCTAAGACATGGCCCAAAGGTCATTCCCAATATCCATAGGTTGACAACTAGTGTCAGACACCAAAGTAATCACCATGTGAACAATTTATCCTAATAAACCAGGATCAATTAAAATAAAGTAAATAAGCAGAAAAATCCAACAATTGATCATAAATAAACATACAAACTATTCCAAATATGATAACTGCTGAGAAAAAAAGAAAACAATGCAAATAACTACAACTAGACCATGCCAACCAAATATCCATGTTACCTCTTGGTCACCACTATCCAAAAGACCAACCTTCTCTAAGGGAAACTGAACCAAAAACCTACACTTGTAAAAAATCTTGGGTCTACCAACACCGAATGGTATAAGTGGGGCGTGAGATTAAATAGATCATTAGGAAAACACCACATAATCTATAAATTTTATTTCCCTAAATAGTATACAAACACTAGTTTGGAATAGATATATAAAAAAGGGTTTTCTCATTTTAATAAACGAACACATATTTCCTTTTTTCAAAACAACACACCCACACCTCTACTCTAAAAATGGATTACCATTTTAAAACCAAATCCCAAAACAAAATCGAAACAAAGAAATACCAAGATATGATGAAGATAAATGGGAATTATAAACAGAAAACCAAGTGAAACATAATATAAAAAATCACACCCTGATATCAACTATGGGTATTTACTGAAAATTTCTAGAGTGATCCCTATACATACACAGTCTGGACTCACCTACCGACATATGTTACATCTCCATAGTTAATAAACAACTAGCCATTCTTACTACCAATCTAGTGGAATGTCCCACCAAGCCTTATAAATTCATGGGGTGTACCAACCTTTATAATTGTGGTTGATAAGAAACCATCACTCAACCCAATAAAAGACACCCATAAAACCCATGGTAATAGTATATAGTGAAAGGAAGAGGCCCTCACACACGTGAATCACCTTACCTACCTCCACTGCACTTGCCAACCCCAAACACCAACACCAACCATATGATAACCCACATAGAGAAATCCTCCATAGGGGTTCCCATCTCACAAAAATCCTTTCACAAGTTCCAATAAGGCATCATATCATAAGATCTTTTAAACCATTTCTCAAAACATGTTAAGATTCCAACCAGAAATTTGTGCTTCCAAAACCAAAATTCATTTCAAAAACATTATAAATTTCCAACCAGGCCTTTAACACTATCAATCCCAATATATTATAAAATTGTTCTAAACCATTTTCAATATAACATCAAACCCCACTTTTATGCACAATGCCAAATAGTCCTTTACACCAATTGTTTTACAAAACATAATTTTAGTTCAAAATGGGCCTCCAACATCCTTTATAAAAACAAATAATAAAGAGAAATTCATGGGAACATTACCTTTCCCAAGTTTATAAATATTGAAAAGCCATTTAGGATTACATTTCACACCACTTAAGAAATTTATGAAATCTATTTTAAAACACTATAAGAAAAAATCCTGTGCAAACCAAATGTTTCCATGGGTATAGACCCTTTAAAATTCATGTTCACATTAAAACCCCTTTTTATAACATGATTGAAAATACTTTCACAATTCAAAGACACATTTATAGGAACAAAATAGAATATCACTTACAAAAAAACCAATTTATTTTTTAAACACCACTTTCAACACATGTGCACATTATTTCACTCTAAAGACATATATTCAATCACTTGTTTTTAAAACAATGCAACAACCACACGTAAGAGACATTCCATAAAAGTCACCAATTCACACACACATTTCCAAATTCACAACCCAAAAATGATATCAAAATTTTTTATAAGAGAAAACAGCACTCAAATCACACAATATCAATTTAAAAGAACAATTAATAATTTAAAAAACACCTTGTGTTCATAAGTTTATAACATGTTTAAATAAACAACTTTAAAACCACTTCCACCAATTTTTTTTGACACAAAAACACCATGAAAATCCATAAAATCATACCCCAAACATGAAAAAATTATTTATATAATATTTAAAAAATCAAAAAACATCAAATAGAATGAGAAAAAAAGTAAATTTATGGAATCACCTACCTCAACAGAGTGAAGATGCGATGAAAGTCTCAAAGAAGGAAGAATACAACCCAAAAGATGATCCAAACACCCTAAAATCAATGAAATCGACCAAAAACAACCAACCCTAACCCTAGGGTTTGACCAAGAGATAAAAACACCAAGAAATAACCAAGAACCAAGAGAAAAGATATATAGGAAGAGGAAATCAACCAAAAAATCAATGAATCTTACTTTGGAAGTTTGGAGGAGCATTAACGGAGGGAGGAGAACCAAAGGGAGAGGGGTTTTGGGACCCCTTCATGCACCAAAAAAGACCAAGAGGGAGGAAATATTGAAAGGGGATAAAAATAAGGGAGGGTAGAACATGAATTTTAATATTTTAAAAACCTTGGCATCTTGCATGGTTTGGCTATACATTTTTCTAAATGTGCACAAGTCGTGCAGTCACCATTGTTCAAAATGGAAATAACCTCATATCCAGTTACCACACAGTTTCCCAAACCATGAAAAACCCATGTGCCTTACCCCTGGACCCCAAAACAAGGATCCCAGTTACCTAGGAAAAGGTGCATGGTTTCCTCAAACTGTTCCCTAATCGTGAACAAGCCAAAAACTCACCCGAGACATCAAAAAAATCCAAAAATTTAAATCTGGGATCTACCCAAACCTCAAAAAGTGTATCCAAATCCAAGAAAAGAATAAAATAAATGAATTAAAAAGGCAAGGGTGTGACAATTATCCCCACCACAAATACTTTCTTCCCCCATAAAGTCACACAACCAAAAGATCAACAAAACTCAGCCCCAAATCCAAAAAAATCTGAACAAAACCACTAACCTTAGGGTGACCTTTCACTTCAAAATTTACAAATGACCATTTTAGAAGAATCCACATCATGAGAAACAATGGGATAATATTAGAGGGTTCTCCCCACTATAAGAAATCAACTACCACCTTTTTCACAACTTCAGATTGTCCCAACGAGGGAACTCTCAACAACACCGCTTGGGGGGGGGGCAGCATGAGAACTCCCAACACAAGCTAACCAAACTTATCCACATAGGAAAAACAACACCACCACTGGAACTAAAAATTTTATATATGAAATGAACTCCCAACACAAGGTAAAACCCATGAAAGTATCCCATACCAAATAGAAAACCAAAACCACACTTCATCAATACCGAAAGATTCAACATTTCCAAACAAGCACAAATTAATAACAGAACTAACCCAGAAAAGGGATAAGCACACCATAAAAGGGTGAAAACCAAATTAAAACTTACATTCAGATAAACATAACTACTCATATTATGATAGAACAAGTCCATCACACTTTTACAAAAAAATTATGAGCTTATAATAACAGCAAAACTAAAAAAAGGAAACTTCATATGTCTCCACCCCAAAACTACAAAAACAATTGGGCCAAGTTTCCCTCACATGCCCCCGAAGATCTCTGGACTGTGCATGAGCTTCACTCTGAGGCCTATGGATGGAGCCCTGATGACTGAATCCTCTACTTCTTCATAGTTAGGAACTAATATCCTCCGATCAAGACTTCTTTTTTCAAGAAATTCTTGCTAGAAAACTTCTCCATATGACACAAATAGCTACAACAATGGAAATTATTCATAGGATTTCACCAAGATAACTTTGAATTCCCAAATTAGACACAATGAAATCACACAAGTGGGTGGTCTAATGAGAGAGGATACAGAAACAAATTGGGAAACTCTGTAGGAACATATTCTTATGGAACACACCTCTCACTAGATGGGGAACCTTCTTGAGAGCCAAAAACCACTAACTGCACCCCAAGAACCAACTTAGTTAGAAATTACACATCCCCCAACTTCTCAAAACAGATTTCACTGGATGATATTTTTTTTTTGAAAATCTTTATATGAGGACCCCCCAAAGAGGATATTTCAATTGATCCTATGATTCCATCTCCAAAGAGAAGGATTCTTTGAAGTGTCCAACATATGTTTTCACTGTCCTTTAGCCCTACCGAACATCCCAAAGCTCTTCCACCTTCCTCATATTCACCTACTTAGGCATGAAACATTTGAAAAAAGTGGTCTTAAATATTTTCCAAGTCACCCCAACTTGAAATTATGATGAGACAATCATTCCCCACTAATCCAAACTTAGAACATAAAATGAAACCAAAACATCACGCACTCTCACAGCTTCAGGATTTCCCAACAATATGAAGACACTCTCAACTTCATCACGCCATTCCAAAGCCTCCAACAAACCATGATCACCACGAAATACATGAAACAATCGAGAGGAATATAAATTGGATGAGACTCGCTATAAATTTTGGGGACCTTTCGGGGTGACATATTTTGAATAGAATAAAAACATAAAACAAAATCTACATCATCCCAAAACATAATCAAGAATGGAATCTCAAGAAAAAATAAATAGTCTCACAATCCAAACACATACAAGAATAACCAACATATTCTTTTTAAAAACCACCATTACCATTCCAATTTTAAAACTGCCTTCTTTCGAGGACACTTTCCAAATTCCAAGATCCAACTTGGAGATTTTTTTCTTAAACCATTTTCCCTTTTGAAAATAATTTTAGAACAACCAAGTAAAATCATTAATTTCAAAAACCCACCCATGGAATCCAATAGACTGTCACATATGCATTCATTCCAATTCCACTTAAACCATCCATGCATACACGCCAATATAAACTTCCCAAACATTCCCAAAAATATATAAATATTCATAAGAAATACAAAGGGTTATACTTATCATTTCATTATGAAAACAAAATAATTTACCAAAATTTTCAATCCAAAAAACCTTATTTGAAAACCTATTATTTCCAATTTCAAAACCACTTGAAAGAAATCATTTCCATTTCAAAAACCACTTTCATTTTGAAATATTACATGTTGGTTGAAGTAGATTACTCAAGAGGGTGGGGGGGGGGGGGGGGTTAATTGAGTATCTATAAAAATTTCTAATTAAAAAGTATTTCTAAAATTTATCCCCAAAAGATTAAATACATCTTAGTTAATCAAGGTTATATTGTAATAAGAGTTTGACTGTTTGAATAACTTCTTAGAAGATTGATTAGTTCTCAGTAATCTTAATATCATTTATTAATATTACTTTTGAATCTATTATACTAAGGAAAGACAATCATAACTTCTTTCCAAGAGTAAATATCAAAGTGAATTTAGAGATTTCTGAATTATACAGTAAGGTAGTAAAACATAGAAAACTAAATTAAGCAGCACAGAGGATATGAAACAAGTGGTTTAGTCTCAAGCCAAGACCTAATCTACTCCACTTGGTGATAAACTACCACCAAGATATTTATATAAATAAACTTGATCCACACCCTGGATAGAGGTTAACAATAGTACACAGTACTATCCAGGCCACACAAGGACCTCTTCCATATTTCTTCATGGGTATAAACAACTAGGCCACACAAGGACCTCTTCCACACTTATCTATGGCCATACAAAAGAGTAAAAGAATGTTTAAGTAAGGATATCTTGTATCCTTTAGTTTAATATAGGATACAGAGTGTGTTTTAATACAGATACACACTCTACTACAAAGTTAATAAAATGATACACAAAAGAGAAGAAGTATTGAGATAGGTTTATAAGTGCTCTGAGTGTTAGTATTTGTAGATCTGGACTTCTTGAGATGAAGTAGATGTAGAACTCAAGTCCTTGTATGGAAAAAAGAGTGTCTCAAGTCAGACAGATTCATCTTGTGTTCTTCATGGTGTTTTACAGTGTGAATATGTTCTCGGGATTCCAGTATGATTTGTGTGTTCTTCAGCAGAGTTGAGTTGCATGAGCCAATTCTCTAAATGTATTCTGTTGTCACGATCATGCCCACCAACTTTTTATTTTGTATCGTGCTGCTTCTTTCGCATATGTCACACTTTTTTTTTGTTTCTGGGCCACATTACTCATTTATCTTGGAGTTCATGTGTTGAGGCCAACAAGTTGCATGTATTCTGAACCTCGTACCTCATATTTTCCGATGATATGTCTACAAAGAAACATTAATTATGTCAGTGCATTAAAATATTCAAATATGAACATTAGAGATTTAATTTAAAGACGACAAAATATATTAGGAAACAATGTCACAGTATGTCATGGAAACAATGTCTCCTTCACATGGTTTCTGGATTGGTCACGGTGTCTCGCAGTCACGGTGTCTCTCGATCACGGTGTCTCATGGTCATGGTGTCTCAGAGTCACAATGTCTCACGGTCACGATGTCTCATGGTCACAATGTCTGCTTGTTCACAGTGTCCCATTCACGGTGTCTTGTTCATGGCATCTTGTTCACGATGTCTGGATGTCATAGTGTCTGCTTGTCACGGTGTCTCATGACTTAGGCAAATATATGTATTCAGACTTAAGCAGTAGTATTTATGAAATGAATTAAACTTAACCATTTTTCATAGAAATCATTATAAAGCGAATCAAGAGAAAGTGCATAGTAACCAAACTGAGTGTATAGCACTTAAGAGCATTGGATAGATTTCACTAAGCTACTGTACATTTGATGTGAGATAGATTACATAGAGTTAACATGGATTGTAAACTAAATAGGATTTGTGATCATTAAAACACGATTAATACATGAGGAGTCCAACAATCTCCCCCTTTTTGATGAACAAAAATCATGTAACATATATAAAATGATTTCTATATCCCATATATTTCTCATATAAGTCTCATATATTTATGTCTCATATATTTCTTCCCCTTTTGGAATTATCAACAAGTAGCAGGAAAAAAAAAGAAAAGAGACAAGAAAAGTGCATAATTTATTTGATAAAGATAGGGGTATTACAAAATGTAAAACAAATGAAACAAGATTCCCATAAAAATAGAGTAAACACTATCCTTATTTCACTGACTAGTTGTCTCTTTGCCTTTAACAGCAGCATTAGAAGAGGAAGCCATTGGAGCAGAAGTTAAGGTAGAAGAAGATAGTGAGCTAGTTGATAGAGAAGGTAAAGGAAGACCTTCAAAGACAGAGGGATCCATAGTAGGTGTAGTAAAAGAGTGAGGCAATTGTTGATCAAGGATCACAGGCCTAATCTGACTCAGTACCTGACTAAAAGACATAGAAGTGGAGGATAGGGAAAAGGTTAATGTTGGCAGACCAAGTCTCAGAGGTGCAACAGTAGGAGTAACAATGGATGTACTATGGACATGAAGATAGGGCCTTAGAATCTTGATAAAATCCTCAATGATCTCTCCACCATACCTCATAGCTTTCTCAAAGTCATCCTTGTTTTCCATAAAAATATCAAATAGATGAGTGAACTCTATGAGCTTTTGTACATGGCTATTGAAATCTTGAGTAACAAGAGGAATCCTAAAATTTTTGACAATATATTTAAAGTGTTTGGTCATGTCAGTCTTTGAGAAGATTCGGTTGAAGTATAAATCCACTTTCTTCTCAATTTTCTACTGAGCATTATTAGTAATATTTGAATGGATTTGGACCAGATCAAGAACTCTGTCACTATTCTTGATAACTTCATTTAGAGAATCTGTATTGAAGCCACTAAGAACAGTCTGAAGTTATTCTTTGACCACTGTTCTAAGAAAGTCACTATCTAGGGACGGTTGAGATGATTTATCGGATGCCTTTGAAGCATTGACAGTTGTGGTCAGATATTTCAGTTGGTTTAATACCTTTTGAAGACACCCCGTGTACTCATCAGTGAGTTTGTTAAGATTAACAACTAGATCTCTCATCTCCTTCACAATCTGTTTGTTCCTTTCAATGACCTTTTCTGCTAAGGAAGCTAAATGAGGTTGAATTTGAGGCACAACATTCTATGAGGTTTGAGGAACAACAAGTTCTACAATATGAGAAGCAATCTCTAATCTCAAATGCATTACTTTCTGCATTTCTTCAAGTATACCTCTTAGAGTCTTCACTTCATCACTAAGTAGTTTATTTTCAACTCTGACTTCCTGAATCTCATGAAGAATTTTGGTTTGTATTTTCCAAATAACTTTCTCCTACAACAATGAGTAATCTTTATCACTTAGATGTTTCACAAGAGAAGGTTGGGAATTCATGAAATTTTCAACCCCATATAAAAGGGTATCACCAAATTCTTTTAGATCATCTTTACTCAAAAAGGATGGTTGTTCTGATGAAGGTTCCGAAATAGGGACTGATACAGGCTCAATTTCCTTCTCAAGAGAAAGATTAGAGACACATTTTAGTTGAAACATAGTACAAAGGCCAATGATTTTTATTGAAACTTGTTGAGAGTCATCCACATCATAGAAACTGGGGAATTTATAATGAGTGTATACATGGCTTGAAATAATCAAGTGTGGTACTTCAGTAGATTCTAGATTTGGGGTTTGATCCCCCTCAATAGTTGCATCCTTCTCAGGATTGAGAAGCTTAGGGTCTTGATCTAATTCCAGAAACTCATCTCTTAGTTCCTCACCCATTTCTTACCTAGCTAGCTGAAAAGCCAGCTCCATCCTTTCCTCAGCCGAAGGAATGACTTTAGGAATAGATTTTTCCACTGGGAGTTCTTCAAGGTCATCTTCTTGCATAACAAGTAATTATTCTTCTATAGGTTCTTCTCTAGGTTCTTCCACATCATTCTTATCAGTTTCTTCGACAATAGATTCTGTTTCATCCTCGGGTTGATCTTCCAGATTAACAACTTCTTTTGAAGCAGGGACTTTTTTTTCACTTACCACATGAGGGACAAGAGTATTGTCTTCCTCAATAGAAACAGTTTCACTGGGGGGCATAACAGCCACTTATTCCAATTCTTCAGAATACTCAACAACCTCATCTAGTTCCAAACTAGGATCAGAAATATCTCTTGGTCTTGAGGGATGTTCCAAAGGATTGAATTTTTCATAAATTAGATCATCGTCTTTCACCCATGACGTTTTCCAAGGATTCCAATTTATTTTCATCCTCTTGATAGTGACTTTTGAAAGGAAGTACTCAAAATCTATGATAACTTCCTCATTAGGTACAACCATACCTTTGGCATGAAGCATGGCTGAGATAAGCCGAGAGTAAAATCAGGTGGTTGACTTGGATGTGGCTTTGACCAGTTCACACATATGGTTAATGATATACTTACAAAGGTTGATCTTACAACCATTTTTAAAAAATGAATTAGAAACACATCCTGGTATTTTAGTATAGAAAAACCACATTTTATTGGGCTAATTGGGTTCTGTACAAACTTAAACAAAAAACCTTGATTCTCCATCTAGTTCAATAGTAATGGATCTTATCTTGGTGCCATTTTTGGTCAAGCTTTTTAGAGCATATTCCAAGACAAAGAATTCACTAGAAGGTGGAGGTCCTCTCTGATAATCCTTAGAGATACCTTCATGAGGTATCCTAAGGCATGAAACCCATAACCTCCAAGATAATGAGTATTTCTTCCCATTGATCCAGCTTCTCAAAACATATCCATCTTTAGAATCAAATGAGAACTGAACATATTGATAAAACTGATCCACTAACTTAGGGTAGATAGATCTATCTTCCTTTGAAAACCACTATAATCAGCCTTGCTCATTTAAAACTTTCAGAATTAGAGAATTACATGATAGAAGCCATTTGGGGAAAACCTATTTCTTAGGTACTACAACTTGGCTTACCAGATTTGGGTTTAGAGGACCTTCGAGTGTTAGCTTGGGTGTGATTTTCTTCTTCTTTGAGCTACGTTTCCCAGGAGTCAACGATGAAGGGTGTTTCATCCTCGGAATTCACCGAAGGTTCGAGAGCGAGAAAGGTTGAAGGGTTGAGGAAGGGTTACAAATTGAGTGAATAAAAGAAATATTGAGTGAAGGAAAAGTGATACATTATTTATTTTATCATTTAGGAATTCCAAACATCACAAAAGTAAAAACGTGGGAAAATACAGAAGTGAAATTAATAATTACCGTGATACAGTTTTTAATTTGTAAATAAAAATCATAAGGATCTTTACGGTGAGACCATATCAGGTCTTTATGGTGAGACAATGAACAAATGTTACGGTGAGATAGTAACTGAGTGTTATGGTGAGACAGTGAATGAACTTCAAAGTGAAACAGTAAACGAACATCATGGTGAGACATTAAACAAAATTCACGGTGAGACAGTAAATGAGCGTTATAGTGAGACAATAATTGAGTGTTATAGTAAGACATTAACTGTCAGACAGTAATCATGAAATACTAACTATGAGACCGTAAACATGAAACAGTATGATATAAAACAATAAGACATTTACTTAAGATTTATCATGCCTAATTCATGTGTGATGTAGTCTATTATTTCAAAATTTAATGGTTTGGTAAATATATCAGCAAGCTGATACTCAGTACCAATGAATTCTAAAGTAATATCACCCTTTTGACAATGATCTCTCAAAAAGTGATGTCTTACATCAATATGCTTTGTCTTAGAATGTGAAACAATATTTTTCAAAAATTTTATAGCACTTGTGTTGTAACACTTTATAGGTACATGCCTGAATTTATATCCATAATCTAGTAATGTGTGTTTCAACCACAAGATTTGTGCACAACAACTTCCAGTAGCTATGAATTCATCTTCTGCAGTAGATAATGCAACAAAATTTTGTTTCTTACTTGACCATGATACTAGTGACTTTCCTAAAAAGTTACATGTTCCAAAGGTTTTTTTTATATCTAAATTATATCCACCAAAGTCAGCATCGGAATAACTAACTAATTCAAATGATTCACCTCTAGGATAGAACAATCCAAGATTGGGTGTATGCTTGAGGTATTTGAAAATTATCTTTACAACATTTAAATGAGATTCCTTAGGATTTTCTTGAAAACGAGCACACATACACACACTAAACATAATGCCAGGTAAACTAGTAGTTAAGTAGAGTAAACTTCCAATCATTCCTCTATAAGTGGTTTGATAAATAGATTTTCTATCTTCATCAAGATCCAACTTACAAGTGGTACTCATGGGAGTGTTACTACTTTTAGTTCTATCCAATCCAAAATATTTTAGAATATCTCTATTATATTTACTTTGAGTTAAGATAACAACATCATTACTTTGAAAGATTTGAAATCCAAGAAAGAATTTTAGTTCACCCATTAAAATCATTTCAAATTCATTTTTCATCATTTTAGAAACATCAACACATAATGAATTTCTTGAGGATCCAAAGATAATGTCGTCTACATAGATTTGAACAACTAAAACATCATTATAAATTAATTTTATAAAAAGAGTAGGATTCCTTTTGTAAAACCTTTTAAAATAAGAAAAGTACTTAACCGATCATACCAGCATCTTGGATATTATTTCAAACCATATAAAGATTTTGATAATTTAAAAATATGATTTGGAAAATGTGGGTTTATAAAACCAGGGGGTTGTTCTACAAAGACATCTTCAATTATATACCCATTTAAGAATGCACTCTTAACAACCATTTGATATAGTTTGAAATTCAGATGTGCAACATAAGAAAGCAGGATTATGATGGCTTCAAGTCTAGAAACTAGGGAAAAGGTATCCTCATAATCAATTTTTTATTCTTGACTATAACCTTGTGAAAATAATCTAGCATTGTTTTTACTATGCTACCATCCTCATCTACCTTATTTCTAAACACCCATTTAGTTCCTATGGTGAATGTGTCTAAAGGTCTTTCAACAAGTTTACAAACCTTGTTCCTTTCAAACTGATTAAGTTCTTCTTGCATAGCCATCACACAAAATTCATCATTGATAACATCATTAATGTTTTTAGGTTCAAGTTGTGATAAGAAGACTTGATGTTCAACCTGATTTCTAAGAGGAGATCTAGTTTGTGTTACTTTGTCTAGGTCTCCTACAACTATATCTAAAGGATGGTTTTTAAGAGTTCTAACAGTTCTAGAAAAGGAGGGATTAGTGATTTCAGGTTCATCAATAGGTTCAGGTTCATTATGGATTGAGTCTAAGGAATTTATAGAACTGGAAGTTTTCACATATTCTTTCACAGAATGGTTTGAGGATTTTAGATTAATGATCAGATTTGATGGATCATCCTCTAGGTTCTCTAGAATGGTTTTAGGCTCATGTGGATTTGTTTCATCAAATTTTACATGAACAGATTATTCCACACATTTAGTTCTTTTATTGAGAACTCTATAGGATTTACTGGATATAGAATATCCTAAAAATATACCTTCATAACTCCTGGATTCAAATTTTTCAATATTTTCCTTATTATTAAAAATATAGACTTTGCAGCCAAAAAATTTGAAGTAATTAACCTTGGGTTTTCTATTGTTCCATAAATTTTAAGGAGTAATTTTTAGAATGGGTCTGATAAACACTCTATTGATTATGTAGCAAGCTGTATTGACAGCTTCAACCCAAAAATAGATAGGTAGGTCATATTCACTAAGAATTGTTCTAGAAATCTATTACAGGGTTCTATTTCTTCTTTCCATAACTCCATTTTGTTGAGGTGTTCTAGGGGCAGAGAAATTGTGACTATAACTATTTTGTGAGAAAAAGGATTCAAACTCTTTATTTTCAAACTCATGGCCATGATCACTTTTTAGGGATTTGATTCTAAGTCCACTAATATTTTCCACAGACTTGGCATATTTAGTAACATAAGAGCAGGCTTAACTTTTGTGATCCAGAAAGAACGTCCTAGTATATCTAGAAAAGTCATATACTAGAACATAAACATAGTGCTTCCCATTTAAACTAGAAACTCTATATGGTCCAAATAAATCCATGTGAACTAGTTTGAGAGGTTTAGAAGTTGACACTTCTTTCTTTGGTTTGAAGGAAATTTTGTGTTGTCTTCCCTTTTGACAGGGATTACATACTTTGTCATTTGGAAACTCAAGTTTGGGTAAGTCTTTAACTAATATTTTTCTAGTTATATTTATAAGGGAGTGAATATTATAGTGTCCTAGTCTCCTATTATTGAGGCAAGACTCTTTGTGAAATACACTTAAACATGAAGCATTTTGAGAAGATAAAAAATCTAATTTAACAGAGTAAACATTTTTATTTCTTAAAGTAGAAAACAATAATTCATATTTATAATTAAATACATTGCAAGAATAATTTTCAAATATAACATGAAATACATCATCACATAATTGTGAGATACTAAGCAGATTATATTTTAATCGATCAACAAACAATACTCTAGAAATTAAAACTGAGTTAGAGTTACCAATTTGCCGAGGCCAATTATCTTTCATTTGGAATTTTCACCAAATGTGACATGTCTTCCATCTATTTTTATTAGATTCTTGAATTATGAGTTGTATACTATCATGTGTCTTGAACATCCACTATCCAAATACCATAAACTTTTACAGGAACTCTTTTTGCAGCTTTCCTACAAAAAGATTAAGCAAAAATAGATTTTGGTACCCATACTTGTTTGGGTCCAGCAACATTAGTAATAAGTGATTTAGGAACCCATATCTGCCTCATAGATTTCCTATAAGCATTAAGTAATGTCTTTGAGAAATAAACTATATTTGGTCCAGAAAAACTTGAAACGGTAGAATGTGAATCATGAATTGAATTAGTTGATTTGTGTCCAGAACTAGGAGTAAAACTATATGTCCTAGATCTTGAAACAAAATTTGTTTTACGAAGATTTCTTTTGCTAGGTTGATAACCAATGCCAGTGTTATATTTAAGGGAAATTTGTTTTCCTAGAATTTGAGTAAGAGTATTTTTAACATTGGTAAATTTTCATGGTCATTCATCAATTGCTCATTAGACATTTTTAATTCATTGTTCTCTTTGAGCAGTTGATAATTTTTCTCTTTTTTAGTTGTGAGTTCAGATTTAATAGTCAAAGTAAGAGCATACTATGTATTCAATTATTTATATTTGTCTTTTATTTTATTGCATGTTTCTTCAAACATGTTATAGTATTCAACCATTTCTTAATTAGTCAATTTTTTAGAGTCACTCTCATTTTCAGAATAGTATGAATTATATACAGAAGAGTCTAGTGTTACCTCAGATGTGTTTTTCATAAAACACATATTGGCTTTGTTTGAATCTTCATCATGTGATGTTTCTGAGTCACTTGAACTATCCTCAAAAGCACTCCAGGTTTCTTTCATGTCCTTTTTATACTTTCTGTCCATGTCCTCAAATCTCTTTTTGTACATGAGATTTTGACAATCTTCCCTGATATTTCCTTTGTGCTTACATTCATAGAATACAATCTCATCATCCTTGTCACTTCTTTTCTAGTCCTTTTTCCAATTTCCTTTTTGGTCATATTTTCCCTTGAAGTTAGGATTTCATAAAAAGTTATTCTTCTTGTCAAATTTCTTGAATATTTTGGCTAATTGTGCCATCTCCTCATCACTATCAGGTGATTATTATTCACTAATGGAACCTTATATAGAAGCTTCCAATTTTACTTTGTCTTTGTGCTTAGAGGTGGTGGTCTTGAATGTAATAGATTTCCTCTTTGGTTCATCCTCCTCTTACTTGCTGACTTTCAGCTCCTATTCATACATCATCAGTTTCCCAATGAGTTATTTTACAGGTAGCTTGCTGATGTCACATGATTCTCTAATAGAGACAGAGGTTCCTTTCCATCTGTCAGGAAGACATTTGAGAATTCTCATGATTTTTTCTTTGGTAGTGACTTCTATTCTTAGAGAAATCATTGTGTTAACAATATCACTGAACCTAATATACATGTCAGAGATAGTCTCATCATGTTTCATTTTAAAGTTATCATATTTAGTAGTATAATTATTAATTCTGATTTATTTTACACTAGATGTTCCTTCATGTGAGACAGACAGGGTATCCCAAATTTCATGGGAAGTTTTGCAAGAAGATATTCTATTGAATTATTTATCTCCTAAAGAGAAATATAAAGCATTTATAGTTTTGCAATTGTTATTGTAGGAAGTTTTGATAGGTTCATCCTATGTAATTATATTAGTAGTAGGAATCTTATATTCATCTATAATGGAAGACCAAATTTCAAAACCCATACTCTCTAAATGCATTTTAATTTTAATTTTCCTTTGAGCATAGTTGGTTCCATTAAATAATGGTGGTCTGTTGGTTGTAGCACCTTCCAATCTATTATATATAATATAGAAAATTTTTGAACGAGCTATAAATTTAGAATTAACAGAAATTTACAGATCTTTAAAGTACAACTACAATCACATTTGAATAAGGTTAAACAAAGTCTTAATAAACTTGATAAACCACCTTTAATACCAAATTTTGATCGGAGTAGATTACTCAAGAGGGGGGGGGGGGTGGGTGAATTGAGTGTCTATAAAATTTTTTGATTAAAAAGTATTTCCAAAATGTTTCCCCAGAAGATTAAATACATCCCAGTTAATCAAGGTTATACTGCTATAAGAGTTTGACTATTTGAATAACTTCCTAGAAGATTGATTAGTTCTCAATAATCATAATATCAGTTATTAATATTACTTTTGAAGCTATTATACTAATGAAAGAAAATCATAAATTCTTTCCAGGATTAATTATCAAAGTGAATTTAGAAATTTTTGAATTATACAGTAAGGTAGTAAAACAGATAAAACTAAATTAAGCAACCCAATAGATATGAAACAAGTGGTTTAGTCTCAAGATGAGATCTAATCCACTCCACTTGGTGATCACCTACTACCAAGAGGTTTATATATATAATTTTTATCCACACCCTGGATCTTGGTTAACAATAGTACACAGTATTTTCCAGGCCACACATGGACCTCTTCCATAGTTCTTTGTGGGTACAAACAACCAGGACACAAAAGGACCTCTTCCACACTTATCCATTGGTATACACAAGAGTAAAATAATGTTTGAGTAAGGATATCTTGTATCCTTTAGTTTAATGCTGGAGACAGAGTGTGTTGTAATACAGATACACACTCTGCTTGAAAGCTAATAAAATGATACACAATAGAGCAGAAGTATTGGGATAGGTTTAGAAGTGCTCTGAGTGTTAGTCTTTGCAGCTCTGGACTTCTTGAGATGAATTAGAGGTAGAACTCAAGTCCTCGTATGGAAAATAGATTGTATCAAGTCAGACAGATTCAACTTTTGTTCTTCATGGTGTTTTACAGTGCGAAGATGTTCTTGGGATTCTAGTATGCTTCTTGTTTTCTTCAGCAGAGTCGAGTTGCTTGAGCCAATTATCTAAATGTATTCTGTTGTCACGCTCACTCCCACCAGCTTATTCTTTTGTATCGTGCTACTTCTTTCATATATGTCACACTTTTTTTTTGTTTATGGGCCGTATTACTCTTTTATCTTGGAGTGCATGTGTTGGGTCTGATAGGTTGCATGTATTCTGCACCTCATACCTCGTACTATTTTATGATATGTCTATAAAGAAACATTAATTATGTCAGTTCATTAAAATATTCAAATATGTCCATTAGAGATTAAATTAAAAGATGACAAAATGTATTAGGAAACAGTGTCACAATATTTCATGGAAACAGTGTCTCCTTCACACGGTGTCTGGATTGGTCATAGTGTCTCGCAATCACGGTGTCTCGCGGTCATGATGTCTCATGGTCATGGTGTCTCGTAGTCACGGTGTCTCACGGCCATGGTGTCTCATGGTCACGGTGTCTACTTGTTTATGGTGACTCGTTCACGGTGTCTTGTTCACGGTGTCTTGTTCATGGTGTCTGGATGTCACAATGTCTTCTTGTCATGGTGTCTCATGACTTAGAAAAATATCTATATTCAGACTTAAGCAGTAGTATTTATGAAATGAATTAAACTTAACCATTCATCATAGAAATCGTTATAAAGTGAATCAAGAGAAAGTGCATAGTAACCAAACTGAGTGTATAGAACTTAAGAGCTTTGGATAGCTTTTACTAAGGTACTGTACATTTGATGTGAGATAGATTACATAGAGTTAACATGGTTTGTAAACTAAATAGGATTTGTGATGATTAAAACATGATTAATACATGAGGAGTCCAACATTACTCACATCAACCAAGAATAAAACAAAACATAAATATTAGCTATGCATAACTTGGAGACATATTTAGTGGTCCTTGTCCCAAGTAAGCATAAAAAACTAAGAAGATCTTGAACCATGTACTTAGACTTCACATGGGTCACTACTCCATGTTAGATCACGACATAACACCAGCTCACCTCCATTTTCATTACTCACCCAAAAAAATCCAAAAACCAAAACAAAGACTCAAAAACCAAACTACCACTAGAAACTTGAGGATCAGAATGAGAAAGAGTTCGTGAATCTCTTCCCCTACCTACCTCTCAAGTCTCAAAATTCCTAATCTCTAATCTTCTTGACAACCTAAATAATAAAGAACCTTCTCTGATACCATTTTTTCATGAACAAAATCAGAATTCCATCCTACCCGACATCCAAAATGGTACGAGACATGACTCGAAGGTCATTCCTGATCCCCATGGGCTGAAAACTAGTGCCGAGAATCAAAGAAATCACAATGGGAACAATTTATCCCAATAAACCAGGACCAATTAAAATAAAATAAACAAGAAAAAAAAACCAATAACTGGTCATAAATTAATATACAAACTATTCTAAATATGACAAATGTTGAAATAAAAAAAAACTAAATACAAACAATTACAACTAGACCACACTGACCAAATCTCTATCTGACCACTTTGTCACCACCGTCCACAAGACCAACCTAATCCAAGAGAAACCAAACCAGAAACCTGCACCAACAAAACAACTTGGGTCTACCAACACCGAATGGTAGATGTAGGGCGTGAGCTTAAACAGCTTAGTAAGAAATCACCATAGAATCCATACAATTCATTTCATGAAATAGTACAAAACACTAGTTTGAAATTCATATATAAAAATAGGATTTTTTTTATTTTAATAAATAAACACATATCTCCCTTTTTCAAAAAAACACACACCACACCTCCATTGTCAAAACAAATTACCATTTTAAGACCAAATCCCATACCAAAATCCAATCAAATAAATATCAACCTATGATGAAGATAATTGAGAAGTAAAAATGGGAAACCAAGTGTAATATAATATAAACAAGAACAAAAAGATAGAAACCATGGGAATTTACTAAAAATACCTAGAGAAATACCTAGACATACTCAGTCTGGACTCACATACCAACATATGGTGCAACTCCATAGTTAATAACCAACTAGCCGTTTTAACTGAAAATCTAGTGGCACATCCCACAAAGACTGATAAAGTCATGGGGGTACCAACCCATCTAATTGGGGTCGATAATAAACCAACACTCAAACCTCTAAAATATGACCAAGAAACCCATGGTAATAGTATATGGTGACAGGGGGAGGCCCTCGCACATGTGACTCACCTTACCTGCAGCCACCGAACTTACCTACCCCAAACACCGACACCACCCACTCTATAACCCACATTAGAAAATACTCCATAGGGGTTCCTATATCACATAAATCCTTTCATAAGTTCCAAATGGCACTTCATATCATATGATCTTTCAAACCATTTCTCAAAGAATGTTTAGATGCCAACTGAGAATTTTTATTTCCAAAACCACAATTTATTTCCAAAACATTCTAAATCACGAACCGAGACTATAACACTATAAATAAAAATATATTAAAAATATGTTCCAAAACATTTCCAAAACAAAATTAAACACCACTTTTATGCACAAATTTGAATGTTCCATTACACCAATAGTTTTATAAAACATATCTTAAGTGCCTAACAAGCCTAAAAAACCATTAGAAAAACACATATAAAAAAACAATTCATGTGTAAATCCCCTTTATCAAGTTTATACACACACCAAAACCGTTTGGGAATAAATTTATCACCACTTGTGCGATATATGAAATCAATTTTAAAACACTAAAAGAAGAACTCTTTTTAAAACCAAATGTTTCCCTAGGCATAGCCCCTTTAAAATTTATGTTCACATTAAAATCCATTTTTATGGAATGCATGAAAATAATTTCACAATTAAAAGACACATTGATAAATCAAAACAAAGAAACTCACTTACAACAAAACCCATTTCTTTTGGAAAACCCACTTTCAACACATGCACAAAAAAATTTACTCTAAAGACATATTTTCAAAAAACATTACTTGTTTTTTAAAACAATGCAACAACCACATGTAAGAGACATTCCATAAAAGTCACTAATTCACACACATATTGAAAAATTCAAAACCAAACAATGATATCAAAATATTACCAAGGAAAAACACCACTAAAAGAACACAATTTCACTTTAAAAGTACAATGGAAAATTTAACAAACACCTTGTGTGCATAACTATATAACATGTTTAAATAAATCCATTTAAACCCAATTACACCAATTTTTTCCAACAAAAAAACACCAGCCAAGACAAAAAATCATACCGAAAGCATTAGAAACACATTTATATATTATTTAAAAAATCAACTTGCATAAAATGGAATGATCCAAAAAAATGGATTGAAACACCTACCTCAATGAAGTTTGGATGTGATGAAACTCACAAAGAAGGAAGAATATTCCCCAAAAGAATATCCAAACACCCTAACATCAAATAAATCGACCAAAATTATCCAACCATAACCCTAGGGTTTTTCAAAGAGATAACCCCCCCAAAAAAGGACCAAGGACAAAGATAGTAGAGATAGGGGAATATGAAATCAACTAAAAACTCCAAGAATATTACCTTTGAAGCTTGGAGGAGAATAAAATGAGGGAGGAGAGCCAATGAGTGTAAAGACCCATATTTTCCATGTAATTTTTTTTAATTATATAGAATTATTATGATACTGCAAAAAATTGACGGTGCATGATTCTGAGGCTCGATGTGCCCAGAATGAATTAGTGAACTTTTTTTCAGGTACGATCAGTAAACTCGTGAGTGAAATTTTGTAACTTTTTAACAAGTTCTTAGAATTGAAATCCGAGGACACCGTTGAAATCACAACACCAATATTTTTTTAAAGAGACCTTTACCTTGACCGAAGTAGGTTGAGGGTGGGAGTTAATTCTTTAGATTTTCCATGGGAGAGTTAAAAAAATAAAAATAATAAAATAAAATAAATAACTTTTATTTTATTTCTTGAGACCTATCATTTGAATCTTGGTGGTAGGACCACACGAGGGTGGTTGGGTATTTAATACTGGGCATTAAATGCTCGGTTACCCAGAATGTGTAACCACATTTTCCTTCAATTAATGGGATTCAATAATTATAAAAATTAATGAATAAACTTGTTAATTAATAGTTTTATTAACTCTTCTTGAGGATTGTTTTTCTATTGGCAAAAGGGAGAGGAGGATTTTTCTAGATAATTCTCGAAGGAAGAAAATCCTCCAATGAAATTTTTTTTTTGGATCAAGAATGAGAATGATGCTCGAGCTCGGATCAAGAGTGTTTTATGGGAGAAATTAATGTTGACATCTTCATCTTCTTCCCCACACCAACTCCAATGAACAAATGAGGTAGGGAATTTTGTTCAATTAATTCTTTGTGGTAATTCATTGATTCTAATCTACGAACCACCTGCTATCAATCTAACATGGAGGGTGCAGGCAAAAAAAACATGACCTGATCCCTCTGCTCCCTCTATGTTGATGTGTTCTTCGCGGGCGGATCAATGGTTGAGTGGAACCTAACCATGACATCGCGACCGACGCTGGCAGGGTATGGATAATGGCTGACACACCGACCTACCAGGATGAAGAGGAGGCACGCGACTGCACTACCGATAGAGAGGGAGGACATGGCCCGTTGGACATGGTGAAGGAAGGTGGTGGCTGGCACCCCTGCCAGCTGTGAGGAACCGGGGCGGCGCGCGTCCGTGCTGCTGGCTGAGGAGGAGGCTACGAATATCGAGTCACGATGGTGCACCAGGGTGGCCGAAAACTGGCCGTCCGTGGGAGGAAAGTGGAGATGTCACGTCACTGGAAGGAGGGAGCCAACCAGAACCATCATCCGGCCATGTCATGCTGAGTGAGACTGCTCTGGTGGTTCCCACGTTCAAGCAGGCGGTGCCACCTGGCGCTGCCGGGTTGGCCGAAGTTGAACGGTCCAATGGACCGTTGGGAATTATGAGGGGGTTACTGCCCCCCAGGTAGTGTCTAGGGAGGGTCCTTCCATGGTGGAATGCACTCAACTGAGCGGGCTGCACTCAGCAGGCCAAGGCCGCCACGGTCCAGCCAATCCGGGCCGGACCCAGACTTGACCCGGGCCCATCTGGACCTAGATACGCCTTTTTGACCATATCTTGAGAACTGGATGTCTATTTAATGAATCATTTGTGGAACCAAGATCCTTGGATCGATATGGTCCTTTGGGTATACTCCACTTATGTTTTGGATAAAGTTGGAGTACAATCAGGTTGGATCGAACCTGAATCCAACTGGGCCCTCAGAACGGAAACACTAATAACTTATAGACCGTGCATTCGATTGACGCACCGTCTGTTGTGTTTGGTCCCTTATATATGATATACCTTCATGATACTTCTTCTTGGGAGTTTGTGGTAGTTGAATTATTGACTGATGGCTTGAGGAGCAGAACCTCCTGGAATCAAGCATGCTTAGTGTGGGAACCCTATAGATGGCTGTACTTGTGGAGTCTTTAGATCCCGTGTGGGTCAACTTCAGATCCTGTGTGGGTCATCTTCGAATCCTGTGTGGGTCAACATATCCAGATCCTATGTGGTTCATCTCTAGATCTTGTGTGGGTCATATCTAGATCCTTTGTGGGTCATCTTCAAATCTTGTGTGGGTCATCTTCGATCTGGTGTGGGTCAACAACAGAGCTTCCGGACGAAGTAAGATGATCTAGCAATACAACTAATCATATATACTTATGTACTTAAGTTATACCTAGTGTGATTTGAGTCTTTAACTTTTTGGTACTTACCTTCGTGGTATTCTTTTGTGCGGTGTTACCTTTTTGGTACTTACCTTCGTGGTATTCTTTTGTGTGACGTTACCTTTGTAGTACTTACCTTTTTGGTATTCTTCTATGTGGTGTTACCTTTGTGGTACTTACTATTGACTCCAAAATTGGGGATGGAGGAGTACAAATGAAAGTGTCAAGGGGATGCCTCACAAAGACCGTTTGCGAAGCCCCCATGGCCTCGCGGCCACTGAAGAGCAAGGAGGTGAGAGGCTCCATGAGAAAATTGACGTTCACAAGCCCACTGCAGAGCAAGGAAGTGGGAGGATCCATGAACCCCATTGATGTTCATGAGCCCTCTGTGGAGCAAGGAGGTGGGAGGCTCCGCAAACCCCATTGACCTTCGCGAGCCTGCGGTGGAGAAAAATCCATCTTCACACTGAGTGCGCTCTACTTCACAGAGCCTCTTACCTATAAATACAGGGCTCCCCTCAAGCCCAAAGAATGGACCACCCGACCTTTCAACTTCCTAGATCTCGAATCGCGAAGCACACTCTGCGCAGCGAACCATGAGCTATATGAGGTATTTATGCATCGCAAAATGCCTGCCCCCTTTAATTAATTGAATGCCTCTTCTGAGAGGGATTCCCTTCATGATTCCCACAGACATTTGCGAAGGAAGGAGATCTCCATAGGGACTCGGGTTGTCGTGAAGCTTTTATGCTTGACAAAACACCCTCCGAATACACGTGACCCACATACTAAGGTAGGGTCACAGTGCTTCATGAAGAACATTGTTGCACAACACCATGCCTCGTGAGGCACCCTTGCTCCATGATAAATTTCTTCACGAATGCCTTTCCACTTCGTGAAGCTCCTCCCATATGCACCTATGCCATATTCCTAGTCTAGGAGACCTCACTTTGCGAAGAAAATCCCTTTACGAAGCCCTTCCACTTCATGGAGCACTGGAGCTTCATGAGTCTTCTACATATGAACCCCTTTGCCCTACAAATCCTTTTCCCATGAATCCCTTTAGGTTTGCACGGAGCAATTTCAAATTCCCTTGAATGATACTACCCGTTGCGTTTCTTTGCCTCATGGTTATTTTCATAGGAACACTAACGACTATTGCTTATTTGCATAGCCATGATAACATGGAACCCCAATGGGATCACCTATCGACACCCCCCTTCCACAACATTTCCGATTCCTTTCTTCCCCCAAGGGAGGGCGGGTATTGGTTATGTAAGTCCTAAGGGTAGGGAGAAAACCCACCTCATCCGAGATGAAGGACGTTAAACTGCTAAGCACCATAGTCCTCATCACATGACATTAAACTATGGCCTCACCCCGCACAACATATGTGGGGTACCCCACCTTGGATATTCTTCACACCCACTGGTCTCCACGAGAGTGAGATCATTCCTCACATGGAATGAAATCCTCTTTATTAGAGCGGCGCCTATTCGAGGGGAAGTACAACCATCTTGGTGTAAGCCCATAACCTTTCTTACAGGAGGTAGTACCCATACTCCTTTCTTTTTCGGTTCCAAAGGTCAGCAAAGGGTGTGGTGGGGAATGGTGCTTCTCCTCTCTTCCATGACAAGTCCCTCTCCCACTAGGCTTTCCCACCATCTGGGCCTCCACCCTAGAGTAAGTCCCAATCTCCATCACTTGGGCTGCTAACTACGTGTAAGCCCCTATTTCATCTATGGGCTACTAACTATGCGTGGCCCCAGTCTACTTCCCATGAATGCAAGTTTCTCGATGTGATCGTCAGGTCTTTGATGTCACTTGTTTCTCACACCGAGCATGTATCATGTGGGCATAGAGCAAGCATCAACCATGAAATCCTCCCCGATAATCCTAGAGTTTATTCCCCACAACCGTACCTAAACTACATGGACTTTGATCCTTTCCAAGGTGAGGTACGTAGGAGGAATCCCTGAGGTTCAAGCCCAACACTTGGTCGTTCCGATCCCCTTCATGTCGATTCCCACACTACCTGAACTATGAGATCTTTGATCCTTTCCATGGAAAGGTATGTAGGAATCCTCCACGAGGTTCAATCCCACCACTTATATGGACCCTAAGTCCTCCTTCACGTTGGTTCACCCCTGTCCTTCATGATGTTAAATAGTGAACCCCAATTAGTGGTAAGCTGTTATCTCCCCCGATCAGCGGTAAGCCATTGTTTCCCCCAGTTAGAGGTAAGTCATTGCACCCACCAGAACTATGTGGAATTTGATCCTTGCCAAGGTGAGGTACGTAGGAAGCCTCCTTGAGGTTCAATCCCACCACCAATTGGTTCCAAAACCCTTACATTGGTTCACCAAAATCCTCCATGAACTATGATGTCTTTGATCCTAGACAAGGCATGGTACGTGGGAAGCCTCCACGAGGTTCAATCCCACCATCCTTTTGGACCCCAAGTCCTCCTTCACATCGGTCCACTGACCCCTATCCCATATGAACTATAAGGGTTTGATCTCTATCTCCTAGGCAGGGTATATAGGAATCTTCCATGAGGATCAACCCTATCCAGCAGTAAGCCATTGTGACCCCACCCAGTGGTAAGCCATTGTGACCCTATCCAGCGGTAAGCCATTCTAAACTCAATCAGTGGTAAGACATTGCATCCCCTACTCAGCGGTAATCCATTATAATCCCATTTTCTGGGACCCTCATCTTTGGTCCATCCTAGTGGCATCAGACCAACTTGGGCTTCTAACCATGCGTGATCCCCATACACATCATCGGGTTGTCGTCCTCTGTGTACACCCCCAATTCAAGTCCATTTCCTGGTCTTCCCTTCGAGCCTATGTGTTTCGGGAAGGTCGGGCCCCAACCCAGAGGTTCCATTTCCTCCGGGTACAATACATGCGTCCATTCTCACAGGCCACCTTCTTAGGCGTCCCTTTGCCCTATCAAACTATG
Organism: Viscum album; assembly: GCA_963277665.1. NCBI lineage: Eukaryota > Viridiplantae > Streptophyta > Magnoliopsida > Santalales > Viscaceae > Viscum > Viscum album. Next base: position 137,330,867 of record OY728147.1, on the reverse strand, counting down.
CAGACTTTGATTCCTTTCCACAGGGATATGTAGGAAGTCTCCTTGAGAATCAAGCCCAACATTACCATCATCCTCACGACAGTTCCATCCCATCCACCATCCACTTCATTCAAACACTCCATCATCCATCTTGATTCTTACCCAGGCCGCCACATGCCGGTGAGGTCATGAAAACTCACCCCCCAACATCAGTGTTCCCTCTAGAGGTTTCACCCATCTGATCCAATTTGATCAGAGTTCGGATTAGTCTGATCCATCTCTGATTGACATTAAACCTGTGGCATATCCTATGTTAAACATGAGAAGATGAAGAAAAGCTCAGATACATGCCTATGGCATATGATTCCCTGCATTCGATGTGGGATGACTTGGGCTTCCGCACCCTCGAGAAGCCCTATAATAAGGAAAAGAAAACCAGAAGTTCTAGTTTTCCAACATCCCGACATGCCAGTGATGTCCAACATGACTACTCCCCTGATCAAAGGTTTCTTCCATGACCAGACCCTTTGGAATGTCCCAACAAAAGCAGTGTAATTAACTAGTGTCCATGAAGATATGACACTAGGAAGAGTTTCACGAACAACATCTTAAATATATAAGGGATACCCAGACTAGGTGATGAGTTCAAAGGAGGAATCCACGGAAGGAAGAACCGACATCCCATCATCCCGTTTCAATCAAGGAGAAAACTTCCCTAAATAAGTGATAGATGCTGCCTGCCTTTGGAAAGTGGGAATGAGGGGAAAAAAAATCGCGTCTATCGTCCTCGAACAAGACAGACACGCGCGCCCTGGTGAAAGCGTTGGAAATAGAAATGGTGAAACCAACATGAATATCTTCTCCTCAATATGAAGATTAGTAGCATTCAAGACATCAGTGTATTAGCATGTCACTGGATCCAGCTATCCGGTGTCGGGTCCCGCCAAGAAAATAGCGGGCCGGGCATGAAACTCACCAGAAGTTGGGGCAGTAGAATGTTGGACATCCCGGTCTGTGACGTTGTCAGCATCAATCCATCTTACTAGCCATGGAAGATATAATAACACTGGGACACTGGTCGTCGATTTCTGTTTTCTTTCAGAACTGATGAGTTAATCTCCCTGCTTTTAGAAACCAAGCTACTGCATCCGAAACTCGGTCACTGCCTGCCCACTAATGCAGGGGAAGGGGTAGTACTAGCACGATAGTCCCACGTGGTTATGCCTCTTCTGCAAAAGCCTTTACACCCATGACCCTGAGGCACCCATGCCCTATCTCCCCCACCAAGGTTATTCAGCGAAGGGTAATAAATGACCTCATATGCTGGTATGAGGAGGAGGGGATCATCCCTATGCTGGATATGGCCCGCCTAGATTTAGAGGCATCTATGCCTCATCGTCAATGCCACCCCCGAGGGCCACGCAAAGAGCCACTACTCCCCACTCCAACATATAACCATTTCAGGAGCCTGTCCTCAGAACGCATCGACGAATCCCTGCCCTACGCCGATGAGGTAGGGGATGTCCGGGCTAGTCCAGTTAGAGTACCATTCCAGGGCTCCCATCAAGGGATCCCACCAGGATGCATCAGCACCTCCGCTCGGTCCCACTAGATGAGGATCAGGTAAGCCATGTACCTGCGCCACCAGCTCCGGTCCATCTGACCCGATGCCAGCGTCGGGCGCAAGTCGAAGAGGACATCCGCCATGGGGCGTCAACGTCAGCGGATACTGTGGCCCAAGCCACCGCTGACGCATATCACCAACTCCCTATGTATGCTGAATAGGGACATTCATACGCACAAGCTGGATCAAGGCCCCAATTGCCCCATGGGCAGGCTGGGTCGACTCTCTTGGTCGTCGACATAGGCAGTGGCTACCGCGGACCAACCCACAGTGATGCTACCCAGTACGGAGGTCCTCCCCGAACCGCTAACATGGAGAACGTGTGCCTTCCCCACTTCTAGGATCAGCATGAAGGTCTTCCCTATGCCACCTTCACTCCAAAAAAGGGTCCTCCTCATGGTAGTGATGCTCACTATGGAAGTCTTTCCCGTTCCCACTACACCAGATATAAATTCATTCCTCCCGACACAGACTGTTGGTATGGGGACGTTGCACATCTGGTCACTCTCCAACATGGCCCCTCACCATGTCCTCATAGCAGCTGATGAAGGTCCTCCTCACGTCAGTAATCAAAGGAGTGAGGGCCGGCTTCGCCTCACCAGTGCCCAGCACGGAGGTCCTACCCATGTTCAGATCAACCAATGCAAGTCCCCTCATCATACTGATGTCATTAGAGGGAACACGAATGGGGGTCCCACCCATGCTCCTAAGGGATTGAGTTGAGGTCCTACCCGATCTAGAACTTCCCAAAGAGGTCCTCTCCATATCCCTTTTGATATATGCCCCTGTGCTCCTCACACCCCGACTTTCTCGGGTGGAAGTCCTCCCCGCCCTAGCACCAGTATGGCCGAAGGACCTCCTCGTGCTAGAAATCTACGCTGTCCAGAAGAGCCATCCAAGGCTAGGAAGGTGGGTTGTCGTCGCCATAAGAAGGATTCGGGGAAGTTATGGACAGAGATCAAACTAGTACGCTTCTTAGACTCTGAAGCAGAATACGACTCAGTGCGAGAACCCTCCCCTCGCTCATCTGAGTCAAGGGATGGGGCAGGAATGAGGCGCATCAGCCTAGTACTCTTGGAATGTGAGGTTTATCAGATTCCCAACTCCCAACATAGGTATATCTAGGAGGATGAAAATTTGGAAACCCTGCAGGTTACGGTCGAAAAATCACCACCATTGTCACCAGAAGTACTCTCTCCCTCGACTAGAGATCATAGAGAGATATTCTGAGGAACAATGGCAGGAGAGTAGCAGTGAGGCCTATCTCTAGTAGCCCTAGCCGTTGTGCCCAGAACTGTGGCCATCATCCCATCCTACTACGATGTGGTGGCTGACTCGCTACACTCTTCAAAAGACAACCAGAGATTCGGTGGCCAGTTAGACTATTCTCCGTATTCCCCACCGGCCAACCTGCCCTCCCAATGGTTTGCCTCAATACCGTTGCTAGTTCCTAAGCCACCCCCAGTTGAAAAATGGTGCAATCAAGGGCCAGAACCTGAATTCAAGTTGAGGAGCTTATGGAATATCCTCACTACGGACCACTTCCCCGAGATATTCTGGCCCGTGGCAACGCTGAATTTCTGCTCGTCGAAATCCCTCACCCTAGAAGAAGTTGAGTGTTTCCGCTAAACCCTCTAGGCGATGAACTTCCCTCTTCTTCATCAGTGAGTGGTTTATCCCAGGAGCCAAGCACATTTTCAAGACATTGGCAAGAAATGCCGTCTAGTTGATTTGGCCGCACTCCCTATGGCCCAACACCCTGAGTCACTAGGCCACCGTAAGGCCCTTCAACAGTAATGCGTTTAGAGTTTCAAGGTACTCCTCAAGGTTATCAAGGAGTCTTCCAACCATGTGCAAATCCATGGCTGTGGGTAGTATGCTTCCTTCCTCTTCAGTCCTATCTGACGGCAGCCTGACTCACTAGGTGATATCGAGGACATGCCCTCAAGAAGGGTCACAATCAATATGGATGACATAGTGGACAAGGATAATGAGCTAGAGATTCTTGATGGGGACATACCCCCTAGGTAATACCACCACTACTGGATCCATCAGGAAGAGTTACTCTCCATTATAGGAATCTACTTGGTCTCCATGCACCCACCGAGGCATTGGTCCTTAGACGAAATCACGGTAAGGGTAAAGAGAACCTTAGAGCTGCCAAACACTCCAACCTATCTGACTTAGTGTAGAAGACAGAGGAGTACCCTGAGAAGGCCATGTTGTGCCAACAACTTGTCAAACAGAAGAAGTTGGTCGATGACATCCTCGCTGAACGTGCTGTAGAGCGAAGACCAGACTAAGGAAATCCTGGGCTAGGGCAGTAGGGGAAAGAACAACTTCCCCTCAGTGAGCTACCTCCTGATGACCCTAACCATCCTACCCCTGCAGATAGGGTTGAGGCTGTAACTTACAGAAAGTGGGCGTATTATGTCTCACCAAACCCTCCGGAATGGCTCGAGATTCCAAGGAACCTAGCTTGAGTTCCCCTAGCTGCCCCGCATGTCACCCCACCAGCCACACCATGACCTATTGATCCACCTTACCATGTTGAAGAACCCGCCAATGAACTCATGGTTAGGGATACCTATCAAGACATGGAACCCCATCCAGATGATCCAATGGAAGTACTCATTGCCCACCTTGAGGTGTTGAAAACACGATAAGTGGCACTCCCACCTGATGGCAAGCCATATCCAGCATGGGTGGATGATATACTAGCACCCCCGGGTTTCAGAAATCCAAACTTAACCCCATTTAATGGGACGAGTGACCCACTACAACATCTGGACCACTTTTCTTCAAGGTGTGGGCCCATGTTGGGAACCCCATTTTATCAAGAGGTCACCAAGCTCCAGTGTTTTGTACAAACATTGGAAGGGACTACATTTGTATGGTATAGACAACTCCCCATCGGGTCAATAACGGTAGGGGAGGATCTCCACAGGTAGTTTCTGTACCATTTCATCTCCACCACATGTAAGACAAGTATCAAAAACCTCTTCAAGTGAAAATAGAGGCCTGATGAGTGTGTCACAGACTTCATCACCTGGTGGAATGGGCTCACATATTCCCTTGACAAGACACTGAATCAGGAGAAATTACTGACCATGTGTGTAGAAAATGTTAAGATGGAATTGGTTCCCTCTCTGATCACCCAGAACTACCCTGGAGGTTTTCGGGATGTCTCTGATAAGGCCCAACACCTAGAAGAGTCCCTACAACAAGCCATCTAGGCACATCCATTGCCTCCTGTAATTACTGCGAGGAGGGATGCCATAGCCGAGCCTGCTATAGTGGCCTAAATAGAGGCCCCCAGATAGCTGGAATTATTACCAGTGGAGTCACCTCCGTAACCTCATAGAGGCCCACCACCATGGGAGCAACCTCCAGCATAGCAGTGGCTGCCTCAAAATTGGCAGGTGCCCTCGCGTAATGAGCCGCCACTGCCTAGGCAGGAAAATCATACCCTACCTCCTTGATAGGCTCCTCCAGTTCCTCGTCAGGGCTAAGGTCCAAGGCCCCCCTTTCCTGACAGAATAAACCATACCTACTCATTCAGAAAGAATCAGGTCCTTGGATATTTCTAAAGTGCCTTGGAATAGGGGATTGTGCATTTTTTGAGTGTATATGGCTAGAAGAGGAGAACCTCACTGATCACCCCAACTACTACCCCTATCACCAGATCCTGGGGAAAACTCTCAAGCAGTGCTATGTGTTCAAAGACTGGCTCCAAGACCAGGTTAATAACAATATAGTCAGGTTGGGTCCGACCCCGACAGAACTGGTATGTGTCTTCGTAAGTCCAAACAATAGCAACGACAGTGAGGGCGAGTGGCAGCATGTTTCTAACCACGATTCTCAGAAGTATGATGACTGGATGGATCACAAAATGGTTTCCCATGATCATGGTGTCATCCGTGCCTTCCTGAATTGGCCAGAGCCTTTAGAATCTATAAACACCACTTCTGCATCTTTATCTCAACCAGCCTCTTCCTAAAAGAGAAAACACTGGCGACACAAGAGAAAGAAACGTGCCTCACCAATTCCAGTGTTTTCTAGTACTCTCTACGACTTTATAACCTCATAGATAGGTATTCCTTCCATAATCCTCCTATTAGTGGATGACTATTTGAGTGACAGTCAAGGGTACGCTTCGATTAACATCGTGGAGCTGGTAAACCCCAACATGACTTCCGATGATGGGGAACGCCAGACTGATCTCCCCAACGTCCCCAGCCGACGCTAGTGTTGGTGGAGCCATGAATATATGGGTTGTCGAGGCACATCAGTTGAACCTAAATCCAGGCTGTGCATGACCCTAAGACTAGATAGCAGGCCCAGTGCAGAGATCAACACACACAACCTCCTCATCCAGTGTCATTAGGCCCGCCTCCACCGCCGTTTGTGCTGCTGGATTAGGCAGAGCAACCTCGACCATGCTGCGACCAGCCACACCATTCTACAGGCCAGTCTCAGTCGCTCAACCCTCATCCGATATCCACTCTGTGGGCTTCGACTAGTGAGAAGCGGGACATTCCCACCACCAGTCTACCGCCAGTCCAGCCGGCAGGGCCCGCCATGCCTCCTTTCATAGAGCGGCCTCCTGCAAGCAGAAGTTCATGCCTGACATGGGAGTACAATGTTATTAATAATATTTCCACTATTCCATAAAGTCTATCCATCCTTGAGGCCCTTTTCCTATCACCAGACATGCGTGAAGCCCTCGTTGAGGCTTTAATAATCCCCCCTACAGTTTGATATGGAGGTAGAAACTGTAGAGGCCTTTCACACTAAGGCAATCAAGAATGCTGGATTCCAGAACATCATCTCATTCTCTGGAGAAGATAAAGGTTCTCCTATACAGGGGAAAATTCACCCATTGTATATCAATATCCAATTCAACAGCATGGAATTTCACCACTTCCTTGTCGAAACAGGCTCTAGGATTAACCTTATCCCAACACAAACATTGCGGAAACCAGGGTTGTCCGAGGAAGACTTGACTCCCTCTGACCTGAAAATACAAGGTTATGATAGGATAGAGTAGACCCTAGTTGGTAAGATCCGCTTGAAGACCGAGTTTGGTGGCCTAGTTACCAGCACCAAATTTATGGTGGTCTCCCAGGATACCACCTACAATGCGTTGATGGGAAGGCGATGGCTCCACATGCATACAATGATTCCCTCATCATATCACTAGTTCCTCAAGTTCTCCCTTAATGGTCGAGTGGGTGTGCTTCAAGGTGATGCATCTCCCTTTTCTTCTTGTGAGGCCCGCTATCTGGATGATGACTATTATAAGAGAAAGGATAAATAGATTCAGGCAAGTGAGGTTGAGCCCGTCGCGATTGCGACCAACCCATGGATAGATCTGGACAATGTTTACGTCTTCCCAATCCATCAGTTGGAGGCCACGACCCCCGATATGGGGCAATGTTTTCTTTTGTCTTTGGGACAAGGGAGAACCACATTCCCAGATCTAGGAGGCGTCATAAGATCACCTCATATTCTTATACGAATCATGCCTTGGTGATCCCTCAGCCCCCTACTCCCATAAGGTATCAGGGTGTCTGCCCCATGGAAACGACAGTACGTCATACTTGCTTATTCCACCAGGCTGGAATTAACCGGATCAAGCCGACGTGCCACTATTGATTTGATATTATCAAGTGTGGCCACTTGGGCCAAAGACCAGATGAGATCGGGTTGACAACCTTCATTTCTATGGTTTTGGCAACACCATAATCTCCCGATGCAGTGACCACTGCCACTCAGGCTGGCACCGGCCTCTCCTCGAGACCTGTCAACTCAGAGAAATGTCCTCCCACTGGGGATCCCTTATCCATAAGTGAAGAAGAGGACCTAGAGGATTCTCTACCTGCCTTTGAAGAGGGTGTTTCCTCCACTATCTATGAGTTGGTACAAGTAAACCTCAGTAGCAAGGTAGATCCACGACCTACATTAATCAGTGCTGCCATGCCCCTCGATGAGTAGCAATGATACATAGACTTTCTGAAATAGAATCATGATGTTTTTTCCTGGATCTATGATGAGATTCCATGACAAGATCCTCAGGTAGCCTTCCACCACCTCGGTCTCCCGACAAATCAGCACGGGTTCAAGAAACCTCCCAGAAAGATTCACCGTTCTCACGATGCCATGGTCGAGGCTGAAGTCGATAAGCTCATGAGAGCCAATTTCATTATGGAGGTCCATTACCCCAAATGGATATCCAACATTGTGCCAGCCAGGAAGAAGAATGGGTAGATAAGGGTCTGCATCGACTTCCGAGACCTCAACCGTCAGTGCCCGAAGGATGATTGTCCCCTTCCAGTGACGAAGTTACTGATCGATGCTACGACTGGGTTCCAAGCCCTTTCCTTCATGGACAGGAATTATAGATATAATCATATCCAGATGGCCCTCAAGGGTGAGGATTCTACAGCCTTCAGGACACCACAAGGTACGTTTTGTTACCAAGTTAAGACCTTCGGCTTAAAAAATTCAGGTGCCACCTATCAGTGGGCCATGCATCACATATTCAAGCCAATCCTCAGAACATTGGTGGAATTATATGTTGACAATATGGTGGTCAAATATCTCTAGCACTGGGACCATCTCAAGGACCTTGAGAAAGTGTTCGGCTTCCTCTGTTCTCGCCACCTGAAGATGAACCCATTGATGTGTGCCTTTAGGGTCACCTCCGAGAAGTTCCTCATCTTTTTTTTCAGATACCTGGGTATCGAGATTGAACCTGAGAAGATCAAGGCCATCAACCAGATGTCTCCCCCAAGAAACATTCGGGAACTTTAGGGCTTCCAATGCCATTTAGACTACATATGCCGATTCATTACAAATTTGGATGGAAAGTGTAATCCCTTTTATCGGCTCATGAAGAAATCCACCACCTATGAATGGGACGGTGAGTGCCAGACTGCGTTTGAGGAAATAAAGTAGTATCTTCTTTAGCCCCCAGTCTTGATGCCACATGTCTCTGGAAAGCCACTTGTCCTTTATGTGACTACCCTGGAATGATCTCTCGGTGCCCTTCTCACCTAGAAGAATATCGAGGGGATAGAGAAAAACCTCTACTACCTTAGCTGCCTGCTCCTCGATATGGAGACTAGATACTACCCCATCGAGAAAAGCTACCTTGTGCTCGTTTTCGTAGTACAGATGTTGCGACATTACCAGCATCACCACGAGGTACAACTGGTGTCCCGAGTAGACCAAATGTAGTACATCCTGAGCTATCCCATGCGGACAGGCTGACTGGCATTTTGGGCGGTGATCCTCTTGCAGTTTGACATTGGGTTCATGCCTCAAAAGGATATCAAGGGGAAAAAATCGACAGATTTCCTTGCTGCTCATCCAACCCCGGAAAACCAGTCTCTAGACCTTGATTTTCCTGATGAGGTAATCCTCTCAGTAGATCATTCCATCCCGTGTTGGCAGATGCATTTCAATGGCGCTTCTTGAATCCCCACCGGTAGAAGAAGGCTCAATGACCCCAGACTCAATAGAGTGGGACTGGGTATCATCTTTATCAACCAATCACAAGCCATTATACTGTATTCATTACTGTTTTAATAAGGATGCACCAACAATGAATCAGAGTATCAGGCTCTCATCACCGGCCTAGAGATGGCTCTCGAGATTGACATTCCCCATCTGCATGTGAAAGGGGATTCTAAACTAGTCATCAAAAAGATCAACAGTGACTATGTCGTCAGGAAGCCAGTGATTGTACCATTGTTTGAAGGAACTCTCCAGCTAATGGAACAGTTCCCTTCTTGGCCGGAGGTTACCCATGTCCCTCAGTCATAGAATGATCGAGTAGATGCTTTTGCCAGCTTAGCGACATCACTTGCAGAGCCCAAACAGGATGACCTGATTATCCATGTGGTGCATCGGAGAGTCATTGCTCCCGTCATTCTAGATGACGATGACATCCCACAGGAAATCCATATTACCGCCGAAACCTCCAGGTCAGGACCCCCAAGTTCCCCGTATGTAGTGATTGAATTGACTCCTGACTGGAGGATAACCTTGGTTGAATACCTCCAACATGGTAATACCTTGGAAGATCGGGCCGAGCGCGAGTGAATCCAATGCTGTGCATTATAGTTTACCCTCCAGGATGGTCCAAGTCTTGAGAATATCCTCTACAATCACGGGTTTGATGGTTTTATCCTCCGTTTCATCCAAGGATTTGATATTTCTTAGGTCATGCAGGAAGTTCACGCCAGTTCCTGCGGTGCCCATCAGACTGGGCCGAAGCTATCTCACCAGATCCATAGACTGGGGTACTTTTGGCCCTCCATGATCCATGATTGCATCGATTTTTCTGAGAGATGTCATGAATTCCAAATTCATGCTAACTTTATGCATAGGACTCCAGAGCCCCTCCACACTACCAAGTACTCTGGGCTCTTTGTAGTTTGGGGACTGGATGTCATGGGACTATATCCGCCGCCGATAGCTCGGCAAAGTCAGTTCATCCTGACCGCTAAGGATTTATTTTCCAAGTGGGAATAGGTACTTCCTCCCAAGGAGGTCAAGGCTCATTCTATTGTTAACTTTGTGAGCTCCAATATCATCTATCAGTTTGGAGTCCCTCATGCCGTCCTCACTGATAACATTACCAACTTCCAATAATCTGAGTTGAAGAAGTTGTAAACCAAGTACAACATCCATTCTAATCATACCTCCCACTATCATGCGCAAGAAAATGGGAATATTGAAGCATTCAACAAGACCCTCTATAACATTTTACAGAAAATGGTTAGTCAGAACAAGAAGAGTTGGCAGGACATGCTCTCTAATGCCCTATGGGCTTATCGGATGATGACTCTTTATTGCACACAGGTGACCCCATATTCCCTGGTATATGGAACAGAAGCCGTCCTGCCTATCGAGATTCAATTTCCTTCATTACACACAACGGTCTATGATCAGCAGGAGCCAGATAAAGTAGCTGAAATTTTTCTGGCCAAGTTGGAATCACTTGATTAAAGTTGGCTTCGTGCCCTACACAATCTGGAAAGGCATCAAAATAAGATAGATATAGCCTTCAACAAAAAGGTTTGCCTCCGCTATTTCCTATAAGGCGATTGGGTTTTGTCCCTCTGGACACCAATGATACCTAGTAGGAAACCACCCAAGTTGGAGCCCAAAAGGAAAGGACCTTTTGTTGTTCACAAGGTTTACCCCAATGGTGCGTACTCATTAGTGACCATGGATGATGAGGGTATAACTCCTCCAAATAATGCCAAGTTCCTAAAGAAATACTTTTCTTGAGTCTAGGGTCCCACATGACCATAAAATATAGGGTCCCACATGACCATAAACTGTATGGTCCCACATTACCATAAACTGTATGGTCCTGCATGACCTTAAACTGGATGGTCCGCATGACCCTAAACTGCAATATGGTCTTGTATGAACCTAAAATGCCTGGTCTTACATGACCCTACACTGATTTGTCCCGCCTGACATTAAACTGTTCATCATTGTACAAGACGTTAAACTGTATGGGTCCTCCAGAACTACGTAAGGCTTGATTCCCATCCTTATGGGATACATAGGAATGCTCAGACGCTGGGTCCTGAGTCCATCCCCCAAAATCTAGTCTTTGACTATCCCCCCTAGGGGTATATCTCTTGGATGATCCTTACATGATGCAGTGAAGGCTTCTTTAGCCCCACTCATGTCAGGATTATGACGGTCGCACCATGTGCCCCTCCCCGTTCTTATATTCTCCCACGTCCTCACTGCTCAATGTTAAACTGCACGACCTTTAAGAACTACGTATGACTTGATTCCCATCCTCATGGGATATGTAGGAATGCCAAGACATTTTTTCTGTTGGCCCAGCGTAAACTTTATAACCCCCCCTCAGGTTGGGACATATGGTGGTATAAGATTTTTCCCCAATTCACGTTGAGCTCATCTCGATCCCGCCATACATCCCACTCCTCGGAGATGTTCATCACTCTCACCACCCTTCTTAACATTAAAATGAATGAGAACACCTATTCTTAACCCACTCCTTTGATTGGGACTCCATCATCTTTCACATTCAAAAGGACCCCCGACTGGCATGAATGTTCTTCCCAAGGGCTCTCCTACCACTTCAGGACAATTCCCTGGAGGATGTTGAGCAAAAAATCAATACAAGTCCTACGTTGTGAATATGATCAGCGGTTGATGCTCATTTTTTGTTCCCATGTCAGGTCACACTATAAGAAAGATGTGTTTCAAACATGGTTAGTGGCTATCCATTGTTGTTGTCACCACCCCCATAGATCCCAAACATTGAGTGTAGTGGTTCATCCTGTCTGTTGTATCATTGAGTTACGACTCTCTTCAGGCGATTCCAGCTATCAGACCCTTATATGATAGGTAAAGCTGAATCCGAATCCTTGTTTCCCACACCAAGCACTGCCCACGTGGTCTTAGAAGCTGTGATGAGGAGGTAACTTCACAAGAGGTCATATGGCTGCAGTTGTCCGGGACGCCCAGCCTCAGTTCCTTCAACCCCTTCAGTCCCCTCACCCATGTTATCATTTAGGATTATGTGGTGTGGTGCAGACTCATGTCCTCATTCACATCGGGCTATTTCTCCATGCCACACATATCCCCTAGAGATATACCTCCCTTCATTCATCATCCGTCCTGTGAGCACATTCCCTGCCATGCTTTGCGAGCCCCATCATTTGGGTATCTGTCACCCTCTATATCTAAAATGGTCCCCGAATGGCATGGATGCTTGGCCCAAGGGCTCTCATACCATAATAGGCTAACACCCTCGAGGATTGTGAGTGAAAAGTTGATGCAAGTATCATGTTGCGAATATGGTCAATGGTCGATGATCAATTATTCTTTCCAAATTCTGGTCACACAAGGGTGGATACTGTGTTGCGAACCTGGTCAACAGTTGTCTTCAATCATCATTGCTGCTTTGTGTTCTTACATAATCATGATGATTCACCCTTTCTGTCCCACACATATGACATTAAACTAGGCATATACGTTCTGATCTCTATGAACCTAAACTAAGATCACCTTTGTCCTTACTGCAAGATGTTAAACTGCAAGGTAGTTGAGAATTTTCATCTGAGGCCCAACCTCGGGCCCCTTGGCCTTCTCAGGCCCCTGGACTAAGTTCTCACTTAGGGTTGTACGGTGCGGTGTGGGATTTTGTCCTCATTCATGTCAGGTTACTCACCACGCCGTACACCTCCTTTGTGTGGGGTATCTTACCCATTTGCGTCCTTATTCATGATGGTAAAATTCATGTTACCATCTTCTAGAACTATGTGTGGATTAATTACCATCCTCATGGGATACTTAGGACCTCCTGAATGTCTAGTATTCAGGTCCAACTTCATCTTTTAGAAATCTCCCTTTCACCTTGCCCCCTTGGTCTGCACTTTCACAGGGAGAGGGGTATGTGGTGTGGTATGGGATTATGTCATCATTCACGTCAGCTCTGTAATAACCATGCCATGTGCCTCTTTCTCCTGAGAAGTTATCTATGCCCTTGTTCTATACTTATCTTTTCAAATATACCACTCTCAAGTTGAGCCCCTCGACCCTCTTCATTGATTCACCAATGTGCCCAAGAGTACTCTGGTTCAATGTCTGGAGTGTCAGATTTTACCTGGACATCACCCACCTTCCAGGCTTCATGTTCCCCTTAATTTGGGCTTCCATAATCTTTCACACCTGAAGGGACCCCAAAATGGCATGGATTCTAGGCCTAAGGGATATCCTACCATTACGGGCTAACATCCTCAAGGGTTTTAGGAAATAAATCGATACAAGTCCCACGTTGCGAATATGGTTAGCAGTCGACGCTCATTTGTTTGTCCCCATTTCAGGCTGACACGATATGAATGTTGTGTTTCAAACATGGTCAACAGTTATCCTCCGTTTTCATGCCAGCCCCCTAAATCCATGAATGTTGGTTACATGATTCACATTATTTTCCACCCCATCATGTCCAAATGGAATTTTTACACTCCTAGCACTATCCCTCCATGTGCATTTACAGGTTAGGGGGAAAATTCATGGTAAAGGCATCATTTGGGTCTTCATACCGATTTTCCTTTGGCGTGTGTTCTAGGTATTTCAAAAACCTCTTCCACCCTTATTTCCCACACCAAGTTTGACTCATGTGGGATTAAGGATTGGGTTGAGGTGTGCAGTAACTTGGAAGGATTTCTCTCTTCTATGGTCCGAGCTCTAATACCATAAACTAAGATCTATTTTAGAACTACGTACAGCTTGATTCCCATTCCCATGAGATACATATGAATGCCTATACATCTTGTCTTTGGGTCTAGCTTGAGTTCCAATAATTTATCTCTTTTGTTCTGCCTTCAGGGCTTTAACTCTTACGAGACTGCATGGAATGGTATGGGATTATGTCCTCATTCACGTTGGGTTTACATTGGCTACACCACGTATGCCCCTTTCTAGGAGTTATTCCCCCTACTTCCTATCCCACATGACATTAAATTGTCTGTTGTCCCACACAACGTTAAAAGGCACCTTTGAGAACTACGTTCAGCTTGATTCCCATTCTCATGGGATACGTAGGGACACCCAGACATCTCGTATTTGGGTCCAGTTCAATTGGGATCAAGTTTCTCCTGCCCCTTATCCTCTAATCTTTTTTGGAACCTCGTCTTGAGATTTCCTCCTCGGAATTGCACGTGGTATGGTGTGGACCTCGTCCTCATTTAAGTTGGGTATGCTTTATCACGCCGTGCGCATCCCCTATAGAACCTCATCTCTCCTATATATGTTTGAGCCATATGAATTTAAATTATGATTCTTAGTCCCACACGACTTAAAAATGTTGTGTATATCCTGCACAACATTAAAAATGCATGGTTGGTCCCATCACATGACCCTAAACTATGACATTATCGTCACGGCTGCACGACAAAAAACGGCACTGCACCATGATATCCTCACTCGAGGAGGCATCATGTTTGGTATCGGCCGTACACCATACCATTTGTCAATTCCTGCACATGGCTTAATTTTTGTGGCAATGCCTGGAATTTCTATCCTAGGTCTATCGCTACACAAAAAATCACTCATTCATCCTAAAGGACAAACAAGATCTTTCAAATATTTCTTCTTTCGGTGTAAGGGATAGACCTACATGACATTTTAGAACTACATGTGGATTGATTCCCACCCTCATGGGGTACATAGGAACACCCATGCACTTTTCCTCATGCCCATCCTAACCTACATTTTTGGTCGCTTGACCTAAAACCACCCCAAGAAGCGCACGGTGATCTGGACCATATCCTCATTCATGTCGGGTCTTGTAATTACATCACCGTGTGTCTCTTATTTTCAACCATCTGTGGTATAAGATCTATGACCATAAAATAATACCACTCCACATCCTTTCCGCAAGATGTTAAACTGTACAACATCTTCCATAACTATGTATGGCTTGATTATCATCCTCATGGGATATGTAGGAACACCCATGCATTTTTGTCTCCAGGTCCATCCCCAAGAATCTACAAATCCTGTCCCTTATTTTTCATCCCCTTGGCCTGAACTCATTTGGGAACATGTGGTGTGGCGAGTACCTCTTAGTTTCTCTTTCAAATCGTATTTTTCAATAGCTGCACCATGTGCTTCCCATATCTTTTCACAGCGTGGTCCGAGTTCTATGACCCAAAAATGAGATCCCCCTATGGGAACTGCGCGCCACGTTTGGATTTTTTTCCACCCTGTGCACAGTCCATTAAATCAATCCCCCCTTAATGGTCCACCCTAGGACCTTAGGTTGAAAGCGTGCGACCCCAAGACCCTTTTCCTTAGGAAGGGACTTGACTCCCTCTATCTGATATGTCTCATTGTCGTACTCAGATGTGTTTGACAAAGAGCCCGAAGTGTGGAATTTTCAAGGGGACATTCCCCTCGTTCCATGTCCAAGCTTCATGAGCCCTTTATTTGGATCCTCTTCCTATTCCACATCCGAAGGGACCCCCTTCACAGCTTGGTCTCATGTCACCTAAACTCACCTACCGTTTCGGGCCAACGTCCCTAAAGATCTCAGACGACATTTGTGATAGGTCCCGTGTTTCAAGCATGGTCAACAGTCGACCCTCATTTGTCTATCCCAATTCCAGGCTAACATGATATAAATACCGTGGTTTGAACATGGTCAACAGCTATCCCCTATCATCACACCACCATCATTGTGGTCCAGATCTCGAGCATCATGATTCACATATTTCCACTTCCTTAGGTTCAAGTGTAATTCCGACATACTCGGTTTTATTTCTTCGCACATCTAAGTGCGTTACATGGATGGGTCAGCATCATTGGGACAACATTCACCGAGTGTCCCTTCACCCCTAACATGTTCTTTCCTATGTCAGGAAAGTCCCACCAATTCTTCTTGTTTCCAACACCGAGTACAACTCATCTGGGCTTAGTAGTTTTGGTAGGATGTGTACTGGCGCAACCATGCCCATCCTCGTACCAAATGATGTTAAACTGCGGTCTCAGAACTACGTTCTGATTGATTCTCATCCTTATGAGATACGTAGTAACACCCAGAAATTCCACCATGGGCCCAGCCCCTGGGCCATTAACCCTTCTGGACCCTCGGCCCCAATCTTGGTCCAGGAATTATGACCTTTAAACTATGTGCACTATCCTCACCGTATGACATTAAACTACGTGTCCATCGTCTTTATTGGTATGACTTAAAACTACCGATCATTCCAAGTTCTTACCAGAGAGGTCCTGTTTGGAATTATGTTTGATCCCATATCAGACCGATGCACCCAACCAATGTGTCTCCACCATGGTCGTGTAATTTTAAGAGTGTTGGATTCTAGTCGAACAACCCATCACTCCACACTCCAGACTTTTCATGCCTTTTTATTCAGACCCTCATCCCCTTTCACTTCTGTAGGAATACCCTAAATGTATGGATGCTCATCCTATGGCCCGCCTACTACCCTGGGATAACGTTTCGTAAGACTAATGGATAACATTTCGAGTCAGGCCCCATGTTTCGAACATGGTTAGCGGTAGTCCCTCATTTGTTATCCCCATTTTAGGCTAACACGATTAAGATACTATGTTTTGAATGTGGCCAATAGTTATCCTTCATTGTCATGCCACCCCTACAGTGTTCTGAGTTTTGGGTATCGTGATTCACACGTTCCACTCCCCTATGTTCAGATTAATTCCAATGCCCATGGAATTACCCCGTCTGTGCACAAGAGCACCCTGAAAAAATGGTAATTCTACTGTTCCGAGAGCTTTATTCTCTGGTCAGGTCTGCCCCATTTATTTTTGGAAATCCGAATCAGTTTTACAAACCCCAAGATACCTAGATCTTGGTTTACATTCCCACATTTGAATGGAGTAATAAGGTGGTCGTCCCTTGTTTCTCACATTGGGCCCGACCCACGTGAGCTTAGAGAATGATCGCAGGACACTCAACAAATATGATGGGAATGAAAAAAACCAATACAAATAATAGAACTCGTGCATGCATCTGGCATAAAACAATCAAAGCACGAAAGTACGCTTGAGGGTTTGTAATCACTACAGTACCCAAGGGTCAATCCCTCCCATAGAGGGATTAACACCGTCAAAAGAAAGTTATAGCTCCACCACCCTCTGGCTTGTGGAATCCAGGATTTGCTGCCACCTATTCAGTTCCTGCTCCTCCTCGACAATGATGGTGTGCAATTCATTGGCCGTAGTCTGGGCCTGCTCTACGTCGGTTCAGATAATGATCATCTCCTCAGAGGATCACTTCATTCCCTCTTTGGCCTCTACTAGCTGGGCCTTCAATCATGATATTAGATCTGATTGCGCATGGAGGGAGGCTGAGTGCTCATCTACCTAGAACCACAGTCACTAAACTTTATTTTCAGCCTCCTGGAGCTTCTTGATGTTCACCACTTTCCTCCGCTGCCAACCCACACCAAGGCCACGATCATACTCCCAAATCTTCTCCACCATAAGATCTCAGATGAGTAGGTGGGGACGCTAGGCATCCACTCCCCCAACACATAGTTCACATAGTCACAAGTGAAGTCTGTCCATCTAATCCAACCATAGTGCTTGGGGGTGTTATTAACGAAGTGCGTAATCAGCTTCCATGATCAGCGATGGACTATTTTTCTGCCTTCTTCATCATAGGATGTTTTGTCCCAGTTATCAGAGTTGGCATGCTCATATGCGGGGAACGCCCTCAATAACTCTTCATCAGGGTCTGCATCTGGATTTTGATTAGGCATGGTGGGACCTGAGCTATCTGATCGATCTTCATCATCATATCCCACCTCAATAATCTCAGGCTCAACCCTGCTGATGGTCCCACTAGTGATTGGGAGCGCCATAGCTTGGTCAGTCTGGGAATCCGCCTCCATGATCACTAGCATTCCTATGAGAAGGATGCTTCCAGAATCCCTGACCAAACTCATCAGGGTTGCCCACACCATTTGAAGAACTGTGCGCACAAAAAAGGGTCTTGGACGTCAGTTGACATGGTTAATGAGTGAAAATCATGAATTTGGTAGAGGAGACTTAAAGAGGTCAAATTCATAGTCTTGTTCTTGGGTTAATGCCATTGGTACCCCGATGCGTGGCCCCCCGTATATGGTCAGAAGGTCTGAACGCTCCGGAGAAGCCACCTCGGGTGTCCTGGACCTTCCAGCAGCGATAATCATTGCAGCTATAGATGAAGATACTGAATGTCCCACATCTATATCTGTTGAGGGACGAGAATGGGTTCTATGTATGAGACTCTACTGCACAGTTCAAGTATTAGTAAGGATTCCATAATGGCCTGAGAGCAGACCTTGAGGAAGGGGCTTGGGATCTTACCTCAAGGGCCTATGCAAATTCTTCAAGGTCCAAGTCCTGATTGCTGACTTCTCCCTCCTCCAATGGGCTCCCTCTACCGGCCTCATCCCTCTAGGAGGAATCGTCTGATTCTTCCGATAAAGGTAATAAATCTATTAGTTTAGTGGCTAACAACTTAGATGGGGCCATAAGATCCATCAACACCTTGACACGATCTGTCATTGGGCGTGGGGAACCCTGGGAATGCACAAAGTCCTCCAGCTCTGCCAGGTATTACTTCGCCTCTTCCTGGGACACTGCAAAGCCAGCCCTGATAGGGCCTATCCTCAGAAAATCCATCCTGAGATGGTTCAAGTGTTGCCACATCTCAGATGAGCCGATTAATTTCCATTTGACTTCCCAGATGTCCCAGGCCTCCAGGAAGACAACATTCTTCATCATGTCTATATGGTGCAACCACTTCCCTAAAGCCTGGATGGATATCCTATGGAATCCTCTTGGTGGCCTCCCCTATGGATAAACCTATTCTTCTAGGAGCACTGGGTCCACTACCACTGCTGGATCCACTGCCACTACCTCCCCCTCAATTGGTGCAGGCCTCGCCACCACAACAACCCCGCCACCACAAGATGCCCTTGACACCTTATGGCCTCGACTCCGAGGTTGGGAAGGCTCACCATCACCAACCCAAATGGTTGGCTACTTTAGCATCTCCCCTGGGTAGGCCGCCTCCCAGCTTTGGGCATACTTTTTTACCAACCTGAAAGAAGAGGTAGGCAGAGGCAGCTCATTCCGCATCTTCCCTTCTTCTCATGTTAACATGAGCCACATATACCTCATCACACATGGGTGTTCTTTGTGGAGAACCCCTAGAGAGACCCGCAGGGTCAGTCACTGCATACAATGAAATTTTCGGGAAAATCAGTGTGGGGTGTACGGCTCGCAGAGGGGCTCACGGTTCTCCCTTGACACTAGGAATCCACCTCAAAAGTCCAGAAGATTGGACCGATGCTCTTCCATTCCTTGGCCGTCATTATAAAAATCACCCGTTGGTAGTGAAAACGGGTGAAAGTTGAATTCCTCCACCTTCCACACCCGGTTCAGTGTTAACTATGTGGTTAGATTGGCCAAAAATCTTCCTATGGAATTAAGGATCGATGGGAGGAAGATCGATCCCGAAGGCAAGATGGGGTTCTGGTATTCATAAACCCCCCTTATATGTGCCACCATCCACCCATACAGGAGGTGGAATGGCCCACATATCCTCTGTGTCCTCTTCCCCTTGATGATGTGCCACAACATCTTGTATAACATGGAGAGCATCGGGATCCTGAGGTTGACTCACCCTCCTATCGCCAACATGAATGGCATGATGAATGTGCTTGGTCATACGACCATGTTTGTATCCCTCACCGGCAGGATCCAACCACATAGAAGAGCTATGATGAACATCGCTAGCCTAACTACCGGCTGCTGCTCGATGATAACGCTAAATCCTCAGGTCTTCCACTGTCTATCCTCCAAGATCTGCCAGTACGTGTGATCCTTACCTTGTTGATCCCCCTTCAGGAAAGTCCAAGGCCTCATCAGAAACTGCCTATCTCCCAGGAAGTTCAAAAACTGCTTGAACCACCATCTAAAGTGGACATCCCTCACTGCTTCTTTGTCCTCTCCTGGAACCAGCTCCATTAACGCTATCACCAGTGGTGGAATATTCTCTGGATCCTCCCATGCACCCATAACGGGGAGTAATTCACCATATATAGGCCCCGTTATTGGGACCCCTGAGATCTGGTGGAAATACCAAAAGCTTATACCGACCTCCCCGTGGTGTAAGTGGAAGGTATTGGTCCTCGATGACCACCTACTCAGCTACTCTGGCATCAGTTGCTTTGGCCGATAGATTTGAAACTGGGAGGCCCAAGCTGCCTCATACAGACCCACTCTCCTTATCTCAACCCCAAAATCTTCACATGAGGCACCTACCCAGTAGGCCCTGACCCAATCATCTCTGAAGTTGCTGCCCTATCACAGGTCCCACTCCTCAGACCATCCTTTCCCCAGGGTACTCAAGGCTACCTTCAAGATCATCTGGTACAGAGGGGGAAATGTCTCCGGCTATAATGCCTTCCCATCAACATTATTTAGGTGATTGTATAGGTAGTCAGAGATGACGGGTGTGAAGTCCTCCCAGGCATGGTCGTCAACCGCCCGGAACCATCGGCGCTTGCACGGTGTGCTCCTGAAACAGTAATCTGGCTCGTCCCGACTTCCTTCTGGGATGAAGACATCATCCCTCAGCCTGAATCCATATAGAGGCAACCTATTACACAAAAGGTAGTTCCTATGGCTCTCCGATAGAAGCTCCACCAATGAACTATGGTCTGAGTGGCTTCGAATTAACTCCCATAATACCAAACTATTTTCCATCTCCTCCCTTTAGGAAGCATCCGCAAGGACCCCCTGACAACCTCCTAATGAGCCATTCACTGTGAATTTTGGGTGTTTCCTATGTTCGTTTCATGAAGCCCTTATGCAGAGCAATGTTGCAGATCTCGTTTGCAAAGAACGTGCACAGACCCCTGCCCGGCCTTCAAGCGCAAGATCGCAAAGGGCTATCATGGAGTCAAAGACTCACTGGGCTCCATAGAGTAGAATACTCGATTCACTGAGAGAAATCACGGAGTACGCGGAGCTTCGTGAATCAAGAGCGCTAAATTCCAAAATCAAGAAGGAGAGAAAATACAAAAGAGAGGCCAACTACCCTATTTATAGGCGACGATCTTCAGATCTTTGAGGCGTGTCTAACCCACGGAGAGCTCCATGACGTGCTCAGCTAGCCCGACACTTCCCTGCTTTGCGAGTCTCCTTCGTGAGACATCACTGCGAATGGCTGAGGGATTTTGGTTATTGACCCTCAGACTTTGAACCTTGATTTCTCCTCGTCTCCAAGTTTGAGGGGTGGAATTTGTTGACGCCAAAATTGGGGATGGAGGAGTACAAACGAAAGTGTCAAGGGGATGCCTCATGAAGACCATTCGCGGAGCCCCCATAGCCCAATGACTGCCACAGAGAAAGGAGGCGGGAGGCTTCATGAGCCAATTGATGTTTGCGATCCCGCTGTAGAGCAAGGAAGTGGGATGCTCTGCAAACCCCATTGATGTTCGCGAGCCCGCCGCGGAGAAAGGAAGAAGGAGGCTCCACGAACCCCATTGATGTCGACAAGCCCTCCACGAAGAAAAATGCATCTTCATGCCAAGCGAGCTATGCTTCATGTCATCTCTTTCCTATAAATATAGGTCCCCCCTCGAACCCAAAGGATGGAACATCTGACCTTTCAACTTCCTAGATTCTGAGTTACCAAGCACTCTCTTTTATGCAAACCATGAGATATACGATGTATTTTTTCATCATGACATGCCTCTACCTTTCATTAATTGAACACCTCTTCCATGAGGGATTCCCTTTACGAAGCCCATGGGCCTTCATGAAGGAAGGAGATCCCCACGGGGAATCAGGTCATCACAAAGCGTTTATGCTTCACGAAACACCCTCCGAACACACGCGACCCACATGCTAAGGGAGGGTCAATGTGCTTCGTGAAGCACATTGCTTCATAACACCATGACTCATGAGACACCCATGCTTTGGAAGGAATTACTTCGTGAATGCCTTTCCACTTCGCGAAGCTCCTCCCATATGCACCTATGCCATATGCCTAGGCTAGGAGACTTCACTTTGCGAAGCACATCCCTTTATGAAGCCCTTCCACTTTTTGGAGAACCAGAGCTTCACGAGACTTCTACATATGAACCCCTCTGCCCTGCAACTCCTTTTCCCATGCAACCCTTCAGGTTTGCGTGGAGAAATTTCAAATTACCTTGGATGATACTGCCAGTTGCATTGCTTCGACTCATGCTTCTTCGCATAGGCACACTAATGGCTATTTATTCTTCACATAGCCATGCTAACGTGGACCCCAATGGGATCACCTCTCGACACCCCCCAACCACGACATTTCCAATGCCTTCCTTCCCCCAAGGGAGTTCGGGTATCAGTTATGTAATTCATAGGGGTGGGGATCAAACAAACCTCATCCGAGCTGTAGGATGTTAAACTTCCAAGCACCATTGTCCTCAGAACATGACATTAAACTGTGGCATCTCCCCATGCATCATACACGGGGTGACCTAGCTTGGACATTCTGCACGCCCACTGGTCTCCACGAGAGTGAGACCATTCCTCACATGGAATTACATCCTCTTTATCAGAGCGGTGCCTGTCCACAGGGAAGGGAAACCATCTTGGTGCACTACTAGAATTTTACCCTTTGCCAATAGTTCAGAACCATGGGTAAAGTCAGGGAAACCGTTGGTATATTATATACCAACGGTTTCCCAAACCGTGGCCAAGTAAGCCATGTGTATATACTTATACAAATGGTTCTATGTAAACCATTGGTATATGTGTTAAAGTAATAGATAAACCAACAGTTTTGACAAACCGTTGGTATATGTTACCCTTATACCAACGGTTTAGAACCATTAGTATAGTGTACAATATACATCCAAAAGATATACCAACGGTTTTCAAAACCATTGGTAGATGTTTTTACCAATGGTTATAACAAAACCATTGGTATAATAGACATCAAAAGGTTGTACCAATGGTTTATAAAACTATTGGTATACATAGATCTACCATAGCCAACAACCACCTCTAACCTGCAACTCTCTATGACCTGCAAGAACACATACATCTTGAATCCAAAAGCCTACATGGGATGTTTAAAATTCATCCAGAATTCAGAAATTTAGAAATTTAAAATTCATTCCTCACTCAAGACACAACACAAGAGAAAAATAAAGAATCCAATACACCCATAATCTAATAAATCTAGAATTGAAATGAAATAACACCCATAACACCAATAAAAAATTAAAATCCAATACATCCAGAATCCAATACACATAATAGTATTCAAAATTTAGAATTCATTACCAATACAACCAGAATCAAATACATCCAGAATTTAGAAATTTAGAATTGAAAAGCAATAACACCCATAACAGTATTCAAAATTTATAATTCACTCCTCACTCAAACCATAACACCAATACACAAAAGAGAAAAATCCTACATGTTATAGGAAGCACATGGGATTTTTACTCATGGTATTGGGTTGACTATCTAAAAACCAAAAGAAAAACTTGGGTAAAGTGGACAAGAATCATGATACCCATAAGATAGAAAATGGTAGTGGTTAAGTTCTTAGACCTAGGACAAGTTATAGGAATCACCTGGGATGTTTATATTCCTCTAAAGACTATGTATCCATGTATAAATGGTTCATGATGTGTTAGTGGGAATCATTGTCCAATCTCGACATATGAGATGGGTTACCAAAATAGCCTACATGTTTTTCATAGACTTTTAAATTAGAATAAGGGGGTATGTGGATAATTTTAATTTGGTCTCCTGGGTGTGATGCGAGATGAATCCCCATTTTGGGTAGTGGGTATGAATATTCAATTATGTCTTTGGTATTGGGTTCCCAATGGGACTTTGGTTTGGTCCTAGAACCCACTGTTTGAGGATGGGATTGGCGTATTAAATTTCATGTGTTTTAGAATAGGGGTAGGAGTAACTCACATGAGAAGTGGACTGTGTGAGGTTGGACCATGGATCCTTGTGCTAAAGTATCAACACAATCCGAATACGTTTGAAAAGTTTTCCATATGCAAGATGTTGTTTTCACTTAAAATCCTGTTCATTTCAAATAAAAGTGAGACAGTTTCAGTGGTACCAGCCACACCATGCCTTAGATTGAGTTGGGGTTGTCTCGTACACATAAAAAATGACCCATGGATCATTTTAATAAAGTATAAACAGAATCCGGATGCGTTTGGTTGGTTTTCCGTATGCCAGTTGTTGTTTTCATTTATAATGTTGTCCATTTCAAATAAAAGTGAGACACTTTGAGTGGTACCAACCACACGGTTTCTCACATTGAGATGGGGTTGACTTGTATACGTCAAAATGACCCATGGATCCTTGTTCTAAAGTATCAACATAATCAGAATATGTTTAGTCAGTTTTCTGAATGTCTATCTTTTTTACTTAAAACAGTGTCCATTTTAAACAAAAGAGAGACACTTTGAGTGATACCGGCCACACCGTGCCTCAGATTGAGAAGAGGTTGACTCATATACATCAAAAATGACCCATAGATCATTGTAATGAAGTATCAATACAATTAGAAAGAGTTTGGTTAGTTTTATGTATGCAAGTTCTTGTTTTCACTTAAAATCCTGTCCATTTCAAATAAAAGTGAGACAGTTTGAGTGGTACCGGCCACACTGTGCCTCAGATTGAGGCGGGGTTGAATCGTAAACATAAAAAATGACCCATGGATTGTTTTCCTAAAGTACGAACAAAATCAGAATGTGTTTGGTCTATTTTTCATATGCTAGTTGTTGTTTTCACATAAAATGTTGTCCAATTCAAATAATAGTGAGACACTTTGAGTGGTACCAGCCACACCATGCCTCATATTGAGGTGGGGTTGACTTGTACATATCAAAAATGAACCATGGATCCTTTTTCTAAAGTATGAAAACAATCCGAATACGATTCATTAGTTTTCCATATGCCAGTTGTTTTTACTTAAAAGGGTGTCCATTATAAACAAAAGAAAGACACTTCGAGTGATACCGGCCACACCGTGCCTCAGATTGAGGAGGGGTTGACTCGTACACATCACATATGACCCATGGATCGTTTTCCAAAAGTAGCAACACAATCCAAATGCGTTTGGTTGGTTTTATGTATGCCAACTATTTTTACTTAAAAGGGTGTCCATTTTAAATAAAAGAAAGACACTTCAAGTGATACTAGCCACACTGTGCCTCAGATTGAGGTGGGGTTGACTTGTACACATCAAATATGACCCATGGATCATTTCCCTAATGTATCAACACAATCTGAATACATTTGGTTGGTTTTCCGTATGCCAGTTGTTGCTTTCACTTAAAATGTTGTCCATTTCAAATAAAGGTGAGACACTTTGAGTGGTACCGGCCACACCGTGCCCTAGATTGAGGTGGGGTTGACTCGTACACATCCCAAATGACCCATGTATCCTTGTTCTAAAGTATCAAAAAAATATGAATATGTTTGTTTGGTTTTCTTTATTTCTATTGTTTTTACTTAAAACAATGCCCATTTTAAACAAAAGAGAGACACTTTGAGTGATACCGGCCACACCGTGCCTCAGATTGAGGCGGGGTTGACTCATACACATCAAAAATGACCCATGGATTGTTTTAGTGAAGTATTAATACAATCAAAAAGGGGTTTCCGGGGGGTACAGGTTGTCCAGGGGGTGAGGGGTTTCCAGGGGGTGGGGGGAACTCTAGGGGAGGGGTGAATCAGTCACAAAAAATCATTAAGTCATGTTTTATTAATTATAGATAAAAAATGAAGATAATGTGACCTAACTAATCAGACATATATTTAGGAACAAAAAATAAATAAACATCAAAGGTCAGTAATATCAGTAAAAAATGCAATGGATCAATATGTCCCTCATCACCATTACTATCATCACTATCATCATCACCCTCACCCTCATCCTCATCATCTTCCCCATCATCATCCTCGCCCTCCTCCTCACCCTCGTACTCAGTCTCGGCCTCCTCATCGCCCTCCTCCTCTACCTTAGCCTCCTCCTTCTCCTCATCCTCCTCCTCACCATCGTCTCGACCACCACTAGAAATACCACCTGGTGCCCCATATATAGAATTCATCAATGACATATATTCATCATAAGTAGTGATGTATTTTGGTGGAAGTTTTGGACGTAAAACTTCCATCAGTTTCATAAATGCAGTGTTTTCCCAACTAGACTATTCTGCCATCTCCGTGGCCATTTTTTCAGCCTGTTCTACCTGTGACTTAACCTACTGAAACTCAGTGGCACTACAACTCGTACTTGAGGAGGGATAATACCTCGTTGGAACTATACTCTTCCCAGGTCGGTAGCATACTCTACTAGGGTGCTCATCTCCCAACACCTGATGTAAGTGATTGTTTGGCCAAAAATTGTTAGGTTCTTGGGCATCAAGGGCCTCTAAAGTATCCTATTACAAATATAAATAGATTATTAAGATACAAAATAGAGATTAAAATTTTAAATCTACAATGTAAAACTTACAATCTGCTGCCGAGTCGGTTCATTAACCACACTTCCATATTTCTTCTTTCTACTCGAGAAAAATAGTTTTGCTCGAGGCACACATCCTTCTATTTTCAATTTATGCCTCTATAATGACATTTAATATAGGAAACCATAATTAAAAATAAGATACCAAAAAAATAGTAATTTCATAACTAAAATTATATAACAACTTTAGAAATCGAATAAATTATGGAGGAAGAAATAGAAAGCGCAAGTCGTAAAGAAAGATTATAAACTGCCATACTTACTGTCTCTCATGATATGGAATCGTAGTACATCCCAATGTGTGGATGTATTTCTTAGCATCAATGTTTTTTTATTTCTTCCAGATGCATCCTAAATAAAATTCAATAATTAATATTAACAAAAAACATGAAAATCTTCATTTAAATACCTCTAATTTGATTAATACCATAAATTGGAAATTTGTCCAATGAGTAATAATCTGTCGGTACTGTTCTAATGGAAAATCATCCACGACAGGGAACGCCTCTAACTCTGTGCCCACTCTAGCACACCATACAATGTACAAATCAGGCTTATAAGCTCTCCAAAGCATGCCTAAATTCTTTAGATGTGCTGCCCATGCATCTTCACCATCGGGGAAATTAAACTGCAGCTGACGCCAAAATATTAATTCATATAAATACAAAAATTAATATTTTGCATTAAATATAACAAATTTTTTTTACACATATCTCTGCACAGGATTTATCGTTGATTTCATTTGGCAGCTATCTCCATGAGAGCGAGCTGACAGGAATGATGTCAGAGTATTTGGTGAGAATCGCCAAAAAACTCTGACATTGCTGCCTTAATTTTTCAATCATCTGACAATCTTCATTGCAGTCCACCATCAACTGCATGTTGCGGTTCCACACCACACACATTCATGTACACCCCCACCCCCGCCTCCTATCAGTAGATGTATCTGTTATGAAAGAAAAGAAAATATTTTATAAATACATGTTATAATGAAAATAAATAATGGTGTAAAAATTTGTTAGGATTGTATAAGTATACCTGTAGCAGTCTGATCAATGGGCACCACTGGATCCATAGAAACTGAAGGAACACCCTGTACAGATGGAGTGGGTCCCAATGTATGCTCCGCAGGGATAGACTCTGGTGGAGAAGGAGTCGAAGAAGATGGAATATAAAATCCTAGAGAGAAGGAAGAAAAAGAAAAAGAAGATGATAGGGATGGCTGGCCAAATGCTGGATGGGGAGTGGGAATCATAATTGAATATGGTGCAGACGGGTGAATAGGTTTAGATGTAAAGGGTAGTGAAAACATGGGAGGCCTAAATATCTCATGTGTCCCTAACGGCACACCAGGATCAGAATGTGGGATGTATGATATGTCAGTGGGAGGGACAAGGTCTAATCGAGTATGCTGACCAGATTGTCTAGCTCCCATACCACCTCCCCCTTGTACGAACACCCAGAGTACTGGGACCACTACTAGGCTACTCATCGAATAACTGTCACCTAATATATGGATCCTGAAAAAATGTTAAAAAAAATTAATCACATGAAATTATATATTATTTAAATAAATATATTTGAAATAAAATACTCACTGAAGGCACTAGTGGTGGAATGCCTATCTTAGTCATGTGATGATGGTTGTCCATAATCTATTTTTGTCACCTCTCTTCAACTGGTTTCATTTCCTACATTTTAAAACAAATATGGAAGTAAATAGAAAAGGATAACTAATGTGTGAACCGAAAAACAAAATAAATGAGATGGAATAGGTGGATTCATGGACAATTTAATTAACCATTGTTTTAGGTGAGCTTGAATAAATATATAATGAAGTCAATAAATCGTACAAGATATAATAAAGAAATTAAATTTTTAGTAGGATGATTATTTACTAAGTGTCATCAGTCTATTGAAATCATGGAACATTGATTCTACCATATTCATAAGTGGTAAAGAAGTTGTCAAAATTAAGGAAAAATTTAATTTCTTTAGTTCAGGTAGATGATGCAGGTTTTAATACATATTTTGTAGATGAATACAAACCATCATGTTCATTACCTAGTATAATGTTAAAAATAGGTCTTAGAGTCATACAAAATTTATACAAATCACAGTTGAAGCATTGAAATGTTCACCAAGTTAGAAATTTTGGTTTTGTAGTTTTAAATACAGTTCAATTCCAAATTAGAAAATGAAATTCAAATAAAAATTCCAACCAATAAACATTGAAAATTCACATAACTGTAATGTCAGATACAATATATTTGTAATCAATATTAAATAAATTTGAATAGTACCAACCTTAACAACCAAACTCGAGGTAAACCAAAATAATTGAGAACATGGATGGATGATTCTATATATTTTCCACCAAAACATCAGGTTCACAATCAACTCTGACAATTGAGCTATTAGAGTCATCAAAATAAATAAATGGATTGGTTATAATTGAAGTAGGGAAAGTGTCAATTCCATCATCACCATCATAAAAAATATGTCATGGAATTACTTCAACCATGACACCAAATTCAAGTCGAAGTTGGTCTTTGACATAAAAAACTTGTTTAGCCATTAATTCCAATACATATGTTTCTTTGATAGCAAGAGTGCGATCCATATTAATTACTCGAAATCCACAATCATCAATAAATGTGCCCTATCTTGTCATCGAATCAAACCAATGACATTTCATCATTGTGAATCGTCCATGAGAGTAATAATCCAATATTATTATTTTTTCAACGACTCCATAATAACCCACATTTTCAAATCGAGGTCTACTATATGATGCACTGGCATAAAAATCTATTGTGGCAGTAACCATAATACCATCATGTTGTGTTATCATTTTATTTTCTCGTTCAGTGACAATAAATTTGTACCCATTGATAAAAATTGATTTTCAGTCATGAACCATGGTATTAGGACAAAAAGCCAAATCCCTTATTTCCTTAGAGACAAAGTCAACAGGAAAAATCAATACTTGAAATATAAATGAATATTAAACTTAATTAAATATTTATTTACTTATTTTGAACAGTAATATATTTACCTTCAATTTTAACCCTACAGAAAACTCTTTGATATGGAAATTATCCCTCCTTCTCAAAGATAATGAATGATGTTTTATATTTATCATTGTTTTATATTCCCTATAGATAAAAAATATGAATATATTAACAGATATATATGTAAGATATACATATTCAATTTAGTAACCTGATGTAGTCATTGAACAAATCACAGTTGAACAAAACTGTGCGATGTGCCATCTTCTGCTCTTCAATGCTTAATGTCTTCAATATATATGATCTAGGAATTCCTCATGTTTAAGGAAGTGATGGAAAAATGGGTTCAATTTTCTTGTACTGTTCTTCTTTATTTCTCATTGGTTTGTTCATTCTTGTAGTAAGATCAGACAAATACATTGAGCAGAAATCCATACATTCTTGAGCCAAGTAACCATTCACGATAGAAATTTCGGGATGATTCTTGTTTTGGATATAAGACATTAATGTGTACATATTTCTTTTAGTTGGATACATCCAATAAAAATAAACAAGTCCTCTAAGAAGTATTTCAGTGGGAAGATAGACAGTCAGATGCAGCATGCATGTGAAAAATGATGGAGGAAATATTTTCTCCAACTCACACAAAATTAATGGGGAATCTGTCAACATTTTTTGCAAGAAATACTTGGAAAAATTCTTAGCACAAATATCTTTAAACAAATAGAACAACCGAATAATAGTCACCCTTACATTACTGGAAAAAAGATGGTGGATTGCTATTGGAATCAACACATGTATAAGAACATGATTATCACGAGTCTTCAAAGATTTTAACTTCAACTCTCTTTTATTAACCTGTTTAGATATGTTTCTTCAATAGCCATCAGGAAATATAATAGTCTCTAATACTACTAGAAATTGCTTTTTTCATAGGTGTCATCACATAAGAATCACATGGAACTTGCCATTTATTTTCACTAATATGCATAGGATGCAATTATGGTCTGATGCCCCAATCCACCAAGTCACGCCGAGACCGTAAATCATATCTTGTCTTTCCCTTAACATTTATAAGTATTGAAATAAAAATTTCACATATATTCTTTTCAATGTTAATTATGTCTAAGCAATGATGTAACAAATTGGTTGACCAATAAGGAAAATCAAAAAAGATACTCCTCTACCTCCAATTATAATAGGTTTTAGTGGAAACATTATTTCTCTTTCCAGATTTCATTTAACTCTTCCCGAATGAAAAACTAAAATCTTTCAATTCATTAAGCACATCATTTATAGACATACATTGAGGTGGATCATTGGTCTCTATGGTATTATAAAATCTTCGATGATTATTTCTATATGGATGGTCCATTGGAAAGAATCATCGATGTCCCATAAAACTGAAACTACAACGATGTTTCAGTCTTTTGGACCATGTATTCTTCATAAAAATAGGACATGATAGTTTCCCCTTTGTACTCTATCCAAACATCATTGCATAAGTCGAAAAATCATTGACCGTCCACATAAGCGCATCACACATCTGAAATATGACTTTAGAATATGCATCATATGTGCGCACACCCACATCCCAAATAAGTTTCAACTCATTTATTAAAGGTTGCATGTATACGTCAATATCAATGTTGGGATCAGAAGGGACATATATGAGTATAGTCATGAAAGTGAAAGGTATTTTCATACACAAACATGGGGGATGATTATAAATGTGTATAAAAACTGGCCATGTTCTGTGTTAAGTAAGCATCTGCCCAAATGGATTTAAACCGTCGCATGAAACACCAAGCCTCACATTATGTACGTCAGCTGCAAAATCAGGATATCGAGCATCAAATCTCTACCATGAAAATACATATGCAGGGTGAACCAACTCATCATTAGTCTTGTTTCTCTCGGTATCATTCCATCTCATTTTTATTGATATTTCATCATACATAAAAAGATTATGGAGTATAGGGATCAATGTAAAGTGCCACATTACTTTCTGTGGCACACATGATAGTGTTCCATCATATTTTTACTTCCAGCAGGATGTTCCACATTTTATACAATCATTTCATTCAGCGGTTTCCTCCCAGAATAAACTGCAATCCTTCAGGAAAGCATGAATTTTGTTTCTTGAAAATCCAAGTTCCTCAACTAAATTCCATTCCATATAGTGGTTTGAGGGAATATTTGCATCATATGGAAGTAAATCCTTGAAGAAGGTAAGAATGTAATCAATTTCTATATTAGAAATCCAATACATAGTTTTCCCATGAAACAATCAGATTAAAAATTCAAGCTTTTTCATTTTATTGCATTATCGATATACTCGAGTCGTGGCAACATCATTCGATTTTTAACCCTAAAAATATCATCATTTTCATTAGATGCATCATCTGTCCTCATATCAAAGTCTTCTTGAGTCGAAATCCTATATTTTTCATGATGAAAAATAAACAGAAACCAGTCATCTAACAAATTCTCCAGTCTAGTCCTTTCATTTCAATCATTATCAATTTGAGATTTCATTTTCTCCCCATTGTGATACCACACATAGTAGTTTGCTTGAAAACCATATTTGCTTATGTGGTAGCTGCTTTTTCATGGCTCAACCAAGGTCTACCAGCACAATTGGAACATGAAAAGTGTATGCGACCACTATTTGAAGCATTGTGAAATGAAAAATCTAAAAATCTCTCCAAATTGTTTTGAAAATTTCTTGAGATCCGTTTGGTTTCATACATCCAAATTCTATCCATTATATAAAAAGAATTTTTATAACTCATTTCTTCATAAACAATTCAATAAGATTGAAGTTTAATCGAAAATATATTTAATTAAAAGATAAAGGAAAGAGTTTCTTGTTTATGTAGTGAACTATTAAAACAATGTAAAGATATACTAATTCAGTTATGCGTGCCTAAATTTTAGGTGAGATGTGTTTTGTAATTTTTTTCATTTATCACATACAAGAAGGCACCATAGACCCGATAGATTATTGTTCAAGATATTACAAAGTGGAGGCTTTTCATTAAAGATGCAGAATGTGTAAAGAGAGTTTTTTAAATAGGCTATTGATGCCAAAAAATGGAAATATTGTGAAAAGTTAGTACATTTCATAACACCCAAACTAAAGTCCACATAAAGTACCATATCACCCCCCTAAAAAAAGGAAAACCACTTACCCCACTACCCCAACCGTCCCCTATCCCTTCACATGGATCATCCTTATATCCATTATCCACTTCAAGAAAATATGAATAAAAAAACCATTTACCATCTTTGAATGGGGATACATCTCACCAACACCTCCATTAATTGATATGATTCACTAACTACATAAGAGGAGTGGCTATGAAGACTTCAAATCAAGTTGATTAATATAATCATGAAACTTGAATTATAAACGAAAATAGAAAACAAATCAAACTACACTTATTGGGTATGTCACGCCACACACAACACCACCTGATTTAGGTCAAATAAAAATAGAAACAAAGAATAATAGATGAAAAAAATTAAAACTAAGTTAAGCCTTATAGATTTGGCATGTAGAACTAAAAAATTGATTGACTTCAGATGGATTTATAGGGATGAAGAAGTTCTCATCCTATGTAAAGAGAGAGGCCTCTAGTTTAGAATCCAAGGGGGACTTCCCCAAGGCTTCCTAAATCATAATCACTATGAATACAAGGTATATTTCCCCAAGGTATTCTAAACAAAATCATCATGAATCCAAGGGGGTTTACAAATGGAACTAAAAGATATGTTTTTACCATGAATCCTTGGTTGGATTATTAAAGTAATTCCAAATCATTAATCAAAGAACAAGTACTCAAAAATTAAATTAAAATTTATTTATATTAATTTTCAATAGGTCTCATATAAGAGGCACATGCCTTAGGTCCCATTATGTGTTATAGTCATCCCAAATCATTCACTCATGTCCAATAACTCATTCTCGATAACCCTATGGTCATACCTTTCATTACCCAATTAGTTCCCCAAGTGAAGCGCACCCCATGGGTGGATAAAGTTTAGTCTTCTACACTAATAGGTTGTTCATGAATTGTAAAGAGGTTTAATTTCATAAATTATAGACAAAAACATTTATTTTTAAATTTGAGATTAATAATAAATCATGTCAATGATACTACACATCATAAAGAATACAAAATAGTGATACTTTTAAGGGATAGTTTATAAACCATCTTCTATATACTCACAGACATCAACCAATCAAGTATTAGTCATTGATTCAATATAAAATAGTGTGAATCATAAAATTTTACCAAATCCATAGAAATAGGGAATAATGACAGTGATATTTCTAGATAGTGAAATAAATGGAGAAAGGTTGAGAATAGAAGGATTTTCTTATAACTACCTCTAGGGGGGTGGGGGTTGTCTAAGGGGGTGGGGTGGTTTCTAGGGGTGCTATCCAAGGGGGTAGGAGGGCTGTCCAGGGGGTGGGGTGGTGTCCAGGGGGGCTTTCCAAGGGGGTGGGGGTGTCCAGGGGGTGGGGGTGTTCAGGGGGTGGGGTGGTGTCTAGGGAGGGTTGTCCAAGGGGGTGGGGCGGTGTCTAGGGAGGGTTGTCCAAGGGGGTTGGGTGGTGTCTGGGGGGGGGGGGGGTGGGGGGGGGGGAGGTTGTTCAAGGGGATGGGGGTGTCCGGGGGGGGGGGGGTGTCTAGGGGGGCTGTCCAGGGGGTGGGAGGGCTATCCAGGGGGGGGGGTTCCAGGGGGTGGGGGCTGTCCAGGGGGTGGGGTGGGGTGGTGTCTTGGGGGCTATCTAGAGGGTGGAGGGCAGTCCAAGGGGGTGGGGTGGAGTCCAGGGGGCTATCGAAGGGGTGGGGGTGTCCAGTGGGTGGGGTGGTGTCCGGGGGGGGGGGGGGGGGTTGTCCAAGGGGGTGGATAACTCCCCTCCCTCCCTGGACTTCCCACACCCCCTCTCCTAAGTGAAATTTTTATAAGAAAATCATCATCAATTTTCTTATCCCGTTCGACCATACCATACCACCCAAGGAATACCCTATAACTCAGTAATATCCTAATGTTATACACAATCCCATAGGACATAATCGATATATATCCAATCTCATTAGCCACCCTCATCCACATCCCAGCATAACACCCCTCTAGGTTGTAACCATACCCCATAGGCCATAAGTAACTCACATAACAATTTCCCACTTACCCAACTCACTCAATAATATAACCCCAAAGAGTCACTGGGACCATTATTCCTGTCAAACACATTCGATGTACTACATGAATAAAAAAACTAATTATGTCACCATATATCTTCTTATGAAGAGGTGTCACTACAAAAAGTCTACCAAAACCAAACCACACTAAGACAAAATCTTACATTTATCAATAGTGACAACAAGATAAATAATAAAAATCAGCGAAACCAGTTATCACATTATACATGAAATCAATGAATCATATTTCTACTACACTATACATGAAATCCCCTATAAAACTAGATTCATTATACAACCAATACCTCTCATAATTGAGATAACATAATCCACAAAAAATAGAACAACAATTATTCAACATATCAAATGGGTTTTCACTATCCACATGGCACACTAGAATGCCTTACTGTACAAATGGAAAGGATTCCCACTAGAAGGAACTTCTACCCCAGGAACCCATCACATTAAATAATATAAAACCTCACTCTCATGATCAGCTCTTGGAGAAGGGTCTTATGGAAAGGGAACATGATAGGAGAAATAGAAATACAGGAAGAAGTAGACCACGCAGATCCCGTTTAGGAAAAATCAAAATAGATAACAAACAAAAATAGATGCACGACATTCCAATTATAGATTAGGAGTGTAGAAGTAATGAATTACCTCATTGATTGCAAAGAGAGATTCAAGAGATACCTTGGGGTGAAGAGAGAGTGTCAAAAGTGTATCGAGAACAATTAGGTTTATGGATGCGATCGCGTAGTGGGATTCTGGATGTGCTTCTATTTGGTGGAAACTTTCCCAACGGTTTGTTAAAACCGTTGGGAAATAGTGTATTTACCAACAGTTTTTAAAAATCGTTGATATAGATATAGATTTTTCCAATAGTTTGAGTAAATTGTTGGGAAAATCTTTTTCTGATTCCATTATCCCAACAGTTTGAAGAAACCATTGAGAAAAATTAAGTATACCAAAAATTAATTCAAACTGTTGGTATACAAGTATTGGGAAAACACAATTTTCCAGTAGTGGTGTAATCCCCTAGCCTTTCTTGTAGGAGGTAATACCCCTAATCCTCCTTTCTTTTCTAGTGCCAAAGGCCAGTGAAGGGTGTGGTGGGGAACGATGCTCGCCCGCTCTTCCGTGCCAAGTCCCTCTCCCACTAGGCTTTTCCACCATACAAGCCTCCACCCTTGAGTAACTCCCAATATCCATCACTTGGGCTACTACACATGCATAAGCCCCTGTTTCCTCTTTGGGCTGCCAACTATGCGTGGCCCTAGTCTACTTCCCACGGATGCACCTTTCATGACGTGATCGTCAGGTCTTTACTGTCTCTTGTTTCTCACACCGAGCATGACTCACATGGTATTAGATAAAACATCGACCATGAAATCCTCCTCAGGAAACCTATAGTGAAAGCCCCTCAACCATACCTAAACTATGTGGTCTTTGATTCTTTCCAAGGTGAGGTACATAGGAAGCCTCCCTAAGGTTCAAGCCTAACACCTGGTCATTCCGACCTCCTTCACGTCAGTTCCCACACCACTTGAACTATGAGGTCTTTGATTATTTATAGGGAAAGGTACATAGGAAGCCTCCATGAGGTTCAAAACCAACATCTATCTAGGCCCCGGGTCCTCCTTCACGTTGGTTCACCCCCATCATGCATGACGTTAAACTATGAACCTCAATTAGTGGTAACCTGTTATCTCCTTCGATCAGTTGTAAGCTATTGTTTCCCCCAGTCTTTGGTAAGATGTTACACCCACCTGAACTATGTGGAATTTGATCCTCACTAAGTTGAGGTACTTAGGAAACCTCCCTGAGGTTCAATCCCACCACCCATTGGTTTCGGTCCCCATCACGTCGATTCACCAAACTCCTCCATGAACTACAAGGTCTTTGATCCTTTCTAAGGGAAGGTACGTAGGAAGCCTCCATGAGGTTCAATCCCACCATCCATTTAGACCCCGAGTCCTCCTTTTCATCATTCCACTGACCCCCATCCCTTATGATCTACGCGGGTTTGATCTCTGTCTCCTAGGAAGGGTATATAGGAATCGTCCATGAGGATCAGCCCCTTCTAGCAGTAAGCTGTTGCGACCCCACCCAACGTTAAGTCATTGTGACCCTATCTAGTAGTAAGCCATTGTGGCCTTATTCAGAAGTAACCCATTGCATCCCCTACTCAGCGGCAAGCCATTGTAATTCCATTTGCTGGGACCCTCATCTTTGGTCCATCCTAGTGGCGTCAAACCAACTTGGGCTGCTAGCCATGCGTGAGCCCCATACACATCATCGGGTTGTTATCCTATGTGTATGCACCCAATTCAAGTCCATGTCATGGCCTTCCCTTCGACCCTATGTGTTTCAGGAAGGTCAGGACCCAACCCAGAGGTTCCATTTCCTCTGGTTCCAATACATGTGTTCATTATCACGGGCCACCTCCTTAGGCATCCCTTAACCCAACTGAATTACGCGAACTTTGATTCTATGCCACAGGGATACATAGGAAGTCTCCTCGAGACTCAATCCTAACATTACCATCGTCCTCATGGATGTTCCATCCCATCCACCATCCACTTCATTCAAACACTCCATCATCCATCTTGATTCTTACCTGAGATGCCACATCCCGGTGAGGTCATGAAAACTCACCCCCAACATCAGTGTTCCCTCCAGAGGTTGCACCCATCTAATCTAATTTGATCATTTTTATGATTAGTCCGATCCGTCTTTTTCAGAGGTTAAACCTACGACATACCCTATGTTAAACATGGGAATATGAGGAAAACCTCAGATACATGCCTATGGAATATGATTCCCCATATTTGACGTGGGATGTCTTGGGCTTCTGCACCCTCGAGATGCCCTATAATAAGGGGAAGAAACCTCAACGCGCCAGTGTTCCAGTGTCCTGACATGCCAATGATTTCCAACATGACTAATCCCCTGACCGAAGGTTTCTGTCCTAACTGGACCGTTTTGAATGTCCCGATAGAAGCAGTGTAATTAACTGGTGTCAATGAAGATATGGTCCTTGGAAGAGTTTCATGAACAACGTCTTAAATCTATAAGGGAGACCCGGACTAGGTGATGAGTTCTAAGGAGGAATACATCGAAGGAAGAACTGATATCCCATCATCCCATTTTGAATAAGGAGTTAACATCCATGAATAAGTGAAGGACGTCGCCTGCCTTTGGAAAGTGGGAATGCAAAGCAATGAAATCGTGCCTTACATCCTTGAACAAGAGAAACACCTGCACCCCGATGAAATCCTCAGAAACACTTACCTTCATGGTATTCTTCTGTGTGGAGTTACCTTTGTGGTTCTTACCTTTGTGGTATTATTCTACATGGAGTTACCTTTGTGGTACTTACCTTCGTGGTGTTCCCTTCGTGGTATTCTTTCCTTCATGGAACAGTTGTGCCTTTGGATAGAGAGTTGGGCCTTCTATTTCCTCATGAATAAGATGGGTATACTTGATAACTTAGGTATATGTATGGGAATCTACATAAGTGGGGTTGACTGTAGTTTTCATGCTTTGTGGTTTATCCTTTTTGGGTTCTGAGAGACCTTAGGGGGGTCTTGGGGTCCCTACTGAGTACCATTATACTCACCCCTGCATGGGCTACGCCCGCACCGTGTTGTGTCTTGTGCAGACGACATACCACACTGATCAGGGTTGAGGGTACCAGGTCTAGAGGCTACTCATAGGTGGGCCTTAGACGAGGCATACCACAAAGATGACCATTCAAGAGATGTACCTACCCTTCAGGTAGGAACCTTGGTGAGTGTTCACAAGAGCTATTTTTAGTTTTACTTGCACTTTCCATTTGGGCTTGTATTCCGTCTTCTTTACTTACTGTACACACCATGTTTACTATATAGTTTACTTTGTGCTTGAATCTTTCTATGTTCTTGGTTTGTGTGAGTTTACAGGTTTAAAGGCAATGCCTTCCCGGTTGTAGGGATATGCCTTTCTGGTGCTAGTCACCAGCCCCTGACCTATGGAAGGTGGGCTTAAGGTATTCATGGCATGGGCCCCAGGGGATAGGTAGTGACAAATTGGTATCATAGGATTCAGTTCTACCAGAGAACTTGGACTCTGATCTTTTGATTCGCCAATAGTGTTGAGTGTAATGAGTGTGGTTTTCAGTTTAGGAAATCCAGTGTTGGTGTGGTGGCCGACGTATCCATACACTAGGACCCTAACTTCTGATTTTCGACTTAGTGCACAGAAACACTGATTGCGTGTGTGTTTTTGAAAAGTTTTCTTTGTGATCACTTTGAGTCAGCTCACTATGTATTACTTATTGACCATGGCACACCTGGTTTTTTTTTCAGGATGCCTCCCTGAAGATAGCCAGCCAGGGTTCCAAATAGAGTACGTGATAACAACCCACTGAGTGATGAGGCTTCGGTGTAGGGACCCCTTTTGGTAGTTGTACCATCGGGTGGTGTACCATCAACACCACTACCCATTGGGAAACCAATTCCACCATCCCCAATAGCAGAGGGTGCACGC
This sequence comes from Viscum album, assembly GCA_963277665.1. Lineage (NCBI taxonomy): Eukaryota > Viridiplantae > Streptophyta > Magnoliopsida > Santalales > Viscaceae > Viscum > Viscum album. Next base: position 137,291,402 of record OY728147.1, on the reverse strand, counting down.
AGATTGAGTGCATTGCATGAGTTTCAGCACTAGAGGCCACTAAGGTTCCAAGGAGAGAAGGATCCACAAGCGGCTGAGGACTGACTGGAGGCCGTGGTTAGAGTAATTCGACTGGTAGGGACACCAACTGATATCATGGTTATCCTTGTCTCTAGTCTTATTCAGGCTGCAACAAGAAGATGGAGGAGATTGATGATGTAGGTTCATGACAAGGTGACTCTCATTTGGGCGGACTTTGAGAGCCATTTCAGGGCAGAGTTCGTCCCAACAACCTTATGCTATGTGCATATACAAGTGCTTCTCCACATGCAGCAGGGCAGCATGAACGTGACTCAGTATTCATCGCGGTTCAACGACCTCTCGCGCTACTCCAATGACATGGTGAGAGAACCTTTCTTTAGGGACCAGACCTTCGAGAAGGGTCTTAGATGGGATATTAGAGCTTCGATGTTTTCTCTCAGCATACTGATGTAGGTGGGGGAGTTAGAGTGATAACTCTTAGTGGAGATCTTCCTTGATGATTAGTCACCAATAGTGAGACCCACCACCAAACATCATGTAGAAGAGTCATATACAGCTAGAAATAGACAGATGACACAGAGGTCTAAGAGGACCATACTTATAGGTGGACAACTGTAGGATACAAGGTCATTTGTGTGGGGCTCTCGAGATAGAGTAGTATAGGCAATGAGAAGGCAATGTTACTTGTGCGGCGGCTAGGGTCACATGGCTCGAGACTGCCCAACCCATTGTATAGATTACTATAAGATGTTTGAAATACTTTTTGGGCAGAGGAGAAGATTCGATCGAGGAGGACCGTAGGCAGCAGGCAGACGTGGCAGAGGAGCTGGCCATGCAGTAGGTGGTGGGCATCCATTTGAGGTTCTACCTCCACAACCTCTAGGTGGTCCACCCCGACCATAGGGAGTAGGTGGAAATAGATGAGCTCAGCTCCAGGAAGCTAAGGCCTATGACCATGGCACTCCATAGATGATTCTAGGTATGATCTGTGTCTACTCCACCTTAACTGTAGTACTTATAGACACAAGTTCCATTCATTATTTTATTATGATGACCCTCGTTCAGAGATCGAAGATTTCAGTGGTGCTGTTGGCTCGGTCCTTAAATCTAAAGACTCCGACGGAAGATGATTCGACAATTACACACTAGTTCCGACGATGTGATATTACTCTAGGAGGTAAGATCTTCGGCTGGGATCTTCTAGTAGCAGCGTCGAGGCCTTACGATGTCATCTTGGGTATGGATTGGTTATCTACAGTCCATGCTCAGATCGAATTTATTTGGAGCAAATTGCGGTGTGTACGCGAGGATGGGACCAAGTTTTCCTTCACTGATGAGAAGGAAACATTTTCAGCATAGGATGGAATCACTCAGAGGAAGGTGCATCCAATCACACATCAATTGGATAGCCTTACTCTCAGATCAATTGATATAGAGAGTCCAAGATATCCTGTAGTGGTTGACCAGTACACTGATGTTTTCCCTGATGATGTTGCAGGTCTAACTATTTGCAGAGAGGTGGAATTTTACATTGACTTGTAACCTGAGGCGACACTGATATCTACACCATCATATCAGATGGATCCTGTAGATCATCGAGATCTACGAGTATAGATGGAGGACTTGTAGAGCTACGGGTTTGTTAGGCCGAGTGTTTCTCCTTGGGCGGCCCCGATTTTGTTCACCAAAAAGGAAGATGGGAGTTTGAGACTCTGTGTAGACTATCGGTGCCTGAACCAGGTGACCATGAAGAACAAGTACCCATTATTGAGGATTGAAGATCTTTTAGATCAGTTGAAGGGAGCACAATGGTTTTCAAAGATAGACCTCAAATCAGGCTATCACCAGCTCATAGTACGAGATGAGGATGTTCAGAAGACGTCCTTCAGATGTCGGTATGGCCACTATGAGTTCTTGGTTATGCCATTCAATGTGACCAACACCCCAATAGTGTTCATGGGTCTCATAAATAGAATCTTCCACCCATACCTTGATCACTTTGTGGTAGTCTTCATCGATGACATCCTAATGTACTCGGCTACAGAGGAGGAGCATTCCTATCATCTGATGATAGTTATTGACACACTCTGAGAGCACTAGATTTATGGTAAGCTCTCAAAGTAATAGTTCTAGATCCAAGAGGTTCACTTTTGTAGACATGTCATCTCGGAAGCTGGAGTTGTGGTGGATCTAGCAAAGATTGAGGCTATGCTTTCTTGGGAGCCACCCAGAAGTGTGACAGAAGTGTGGAGTTTCCTGGGTTTGGCCGGTTACTACCAAAGGTTTGTACCTGAATTTTCCAGAGTTGTGGAAGCCTTATCAGCATTGAAGAAGAATGGGAAACCCTTCATGTGGTCAGAGAAATGCCACCAGAGTTTCTAGGAGCTAAGGCAGAGATTGATGAGTTCCCCCATCTTGAGGCTACCGGAGTAGGGCGTTGGGTACATAGTCTACTGCGGCGCATCAGGGACCGAGATTAGATGTGTCCTGATGCAGAAGCATGCAGTGATCATGTATGGTTCTCGATAGCTAAGAAAACATGAGTAGAACTACACTACCCATGACCTGGAGTTAGAATTATTGGTCTTCACCTTGAATATGTGGCGACATTACTTGAAGGGTGAACGTTTTACAGTATACTATGATGACAAGAGGCTCAGGTATATCTTATCTCAGATGGACCTGAACCTGAGACAACGGTGTTTGCTTGAGTTTCTCCAGGACTATGACTTCAAGATAGTCTATAATATTGGTAAGGGGAACATAGTAGTAGATTCACTCAGTATGAGATCTGATATGCAGTTGCAGAGTGAGGTGATAGAGTATCTGGCCACTTTGCAGATATCTTACGTGGATCGAGATGGAGAAGATTATCTTCAGTCTTTGACAGTCACTCCCCCACTCCTTCAGCGAGTCAGGGAGGCACAACTTGGGGAAACTGACTACAAGGATTGGCGTGCTCAGATATCCATAGGACAGGAACCTGATGGATTTTCTGAAGGTGGGGAGCACATCATCCTCTTAAGAGGATGTAAAATGGTACCAGTGGTGCTATGGGAGGAAGTGTTGAGGGAGTTCCATACATCCCCTCTAGTGGTACATCCAGGAGTGGTGAATATGTTCCAGGACCTTCGACGTCAGTACTGGTGGCCAGGAATGAAGAAAGTGGTAGAAGAGTTTTTCTCTCAGTGCCTCACTTGTCACCTAGTGAAGGCAGGGCATCAGGTTCCAACAGGCTTAATTCAACCACTAGAGGTGCTAGAGTGGAAGTGGGGTGGAATTTCCATGGACTTCGTGATAGGACTTCCACACACGTACATGAGTCATGATTCTTTCTGGGTGATCGTTGACCGAATCACCAAGTCATCCAACTTCCTACCTATCATAGAGAAGGGACCAGTAGAGGGCTTGGGACACCTCTATGTGTAGGAGATTGTACGGATTCATGGGGTGACATCTATGATTTTCTTCAATCGTGATGCACATTTGACTTCTTGGTTATGGAAGGGATTACAAGAGGCGTTCGGGACATAGCTTCGATTGAGCACCACCTTTAATCCTCAGACGGATGATCAGACAGAGTGGACCATTCAGACCCTTGAGGAAATGCTGCATTCTTGCATCCTAGACTTCAGCTGCAGCTGGGAGGATCACTTGCCTTTGGTGTAGTTCACGTACAACAAAAGCTGTCACTCCACTATTGATATGGAACCATTTGAGGCATTTTACGATCAAACTTACAGATCACCTCTGTGCTGGACTAACACTGGGGAGTCAACACTTATTGGACCAGAGATGGTATGGGCTACCACAGAGAAGGTTCATATCATTGAGGAGTGGATGAAGACTGCACAGAGCAGGAAGAAGTCTTATACTGATAGGATGCAGAGACCTCTTGAGTTCAAGTATGGTGACCATGTCTTTCTATGGGTCTCACCTTGATGAGGTTTGCAGAGATTTGGCCAGGGCATCATGTTATCTTTGAGGTTCATGGGACCCTTTTAGGTCCTCAAAAGAGTTAGCGAGGTGGCGTACCACTTAGCTATTCTCCCTCAGTTTCATCAGGTACACGAAATTTTCCATATATCCTAGTTGAGGAGATACGTACATGATCCTTCACACATCATTTAATGGGATGAATGAGACATTGACGATGGGGTGATATTTTCAGAGGTTCCAGTGGAGATTGAGGATCGACCGGAGCGGGTCCTTCGTGGGTAGTCAATACCTCTGGTGCGCATTCGTTGACAACACATGAACCTCCATGAGAGCACATGGGGGTGGGATGCTCAGATTTGTGCTCAGTACTCCCACTTGTTTCCCTAGTTTGTGTTGTGGATTTCAGGGATGCAAAGTCTTGAGGTGGGTAGGATGTAAAGACCCAGATTTTCTATGTAATTATTTAATTATATGGAATTATTATGAGATTGTGAAAATTAGAGGTGCGTGATTCCGAGGCTCGGTGTTCCCGGAATGAATTACTAAACTTTTTTTGGGTACATTCAGTAAATGCGTGAGTGGAGTTTTTTAACTTTTGAACCGATGCTCGGAATTGAAATCCGAGGACACCGTTTAACTCACTACGCCAATATTTTCTTAAGGAGACCTTTAACTCGATCATAGTAGTTCGAGGGTGGGAGCTAGTTTTTCAGATTTTCATGGGAGAGTTAAAAGAAAAATAATAAAATAAAATAAATAACTTTTATTTTATTTATTGAAACCTCTCATTTGAATCTTGGACGTGGGAACACACGAGGGTGGTCGGGAATTTAATGTTGGGTATTATGTACTGGGTTACATAGAATGTGTAACCACATTTTCCTTCAATTAATGGGATTTATTAATTATAAAAATTATTGAATCAACTTGTTAATGATGAGTTTTATTAACTCTTATTGAGGATTGTTTTTCTGTTGGTGAAATGGAGAGGAGGCTTTTGCCGGATAATTATCAAAGGAAGAACATCCTACAATGAAGAACATTCTCCAGATCAAGAATGAGGATGACGCTCGAGCTCGAATTGGGAGCATGTTGTGGGAGCGACGAACTTCGACGTCTTCTTCTTCTTCCCCACACCAACTCCAAAAAATGAATGAGGTAGGGAATTTTGTTCAATTTGTTCTTCGTGGTAATTCATTGCTTCCAATCTATGAACAACCTTCTATCGATCTAAAGTGGAGGGTTCGGGCCAAACAAACATGGCCCGATCCCTCCAATCCCTCTATGTTGACGTGATCTTCACGGGTAGATCAAAGGTTGAGCAGAACCCAACCATGACCTCGATGAATGACAACGGTAGGGTATGATCAGTGGCTAGAACACTAGTCGGTCGCGATGAAGGGGTGGTGTGTGATCACGTTGTTGGTAGAGAGGGAGGCCGCAACCCATCGGCTGCGGTGGAGGAAGGTGGCGGCCGACATCCCGACTAGCTGTGAGGAACTGGGGCGGCGCGCGTCTGCACCGCCGGATGAGGAGGAGGCTGTGGCTACCGAGCTATGATGGTGCACCAGGGTGGCCGAAAACTGGCTGGATGTGGGAGGATAGTGGCGTTGTCGCGGCGTTGGAAGGAGGGAGCCGGCCGGAACTACCGGACGACCGTGTCATGCCGAGCAGGAACATTCCAGTGGGTGTCTCTTACCAACAGGGGGCACCACCTGGAACTTTCAGGTTGGAAAAATATGAACGGTCCAATGAACCATTCGGAATTCTAGGGGGACGCCTCCCCCTGGGTAGCGGCTAAAGTGGGCCCCGACAAGGCAGACCGCACCCAGCCGAGTGGGCCGAGCCCCATGGGCCACGCCCAGCGTACTGGGCCGCCCCCTTTGTGGGCCATGCCAGTCCGAAGCCTAGCAAGCTTGGCTCACCATGGTTCAGCCCATTCAGTCCAGACCGGGACCGGGTTGGGGCGACCCGAACCGGGTCAGTCAGGACCCAGGCCCATCTTGACCCAGATACGCCTTTTTGGACATATCTTGAGAACCAAGCATCCGTTTGACCAAACGTCTATGGAACCAAGATCCTTGGATCGAGACAGTCCTTTGGGTATAATACAATTGAGGTTTGGATAAAGTTAGAGTATGTTTGGGTTGGATCGAACCAGAATCCAACCAAGCCCTCATAAGAGAAACACTAATAACTTACAAACCGAGCATCCGATTGATGCACTATCTATTGAGTTGGGTCCCTTATTAAATGAAGAACCTTCATGATAATTCTTTGTGGGACTTCATGGTAGTTGATTTATTGACCGATGGATTGAGGAGAGGAACCTCCTAGAATCAAGTGCGCTTAGTGCAGGAACCTTATGGCTGGCTGTACTTGAGGAGTCTTCAGATCTTGTGTGGGTTATCTTCAGATCCTATGTGGTTTATCTTCAGATTCTGTGTTGGTTAGAATCTACAGATCCTATGTGGGTCATCTCCAGATCCTGTGTGTGTCATCTCTAGATCCTATGTGGGTAATATTTAGATCCTGTATGGGTTATCTTTGATCCTGTGTGGGTCAACAGCAGAGATTCCCGACGAAGTAAGATGATCTATCAATACAAATAATCATCTATACTTCTGTACTTAAGTTATTCCTAGTTCAAGCTGAGTCTTAACCTTTGTTGTACTTACCTTTGGGGTATTCTTCTTTATGGTGTTACCTTTGTGGTACTTACCTTCATGGTATTCTTCTGTGTGGTGTTACCTTTGTGGTACTTACCTTCATGGTATTCTTTTGTGTGGCGTTACCTTTATGGTACTTACCTTCAAGGTATTATTCTATATGGAGTTACCTTTGTGGTACTTACCTTCATTGTATTCTTCTATGCGACATTATCTTTGTGGTAATTACCTTAGTGGTGTTACCTTCGTGGTATTATTTCCTTTGTGGAATAGTTGTGCTTTTGGCTAGAGAGTTGGTCCTTGTGTTTCCTCATAAATGAGATGGGTATACTTGATAACTTAGTTATATGTATGGGAATATACCTAAGTGGGGTTGGCTATTGTTTTCATGCTTTGTGGTTTATCCTTTGAGGGTTCTGAGAGACCTTAGGGTCGTCTTGGGGTCCCTGATAAGTATCGTTATACTCACCCCTGCATGGGATACACCAACACGTTGCTGTGTCTTGTGAAGACGACATGCAGCGATGATTGGGTTTGAGGGTACCAGGTCTGGAGGCTTCTCGGAGGTGGACCTTAGATGAGGCGTACCGCAGAGACGACCATTCAAGAGTTGTACCTACCCTTCATGTAGGAACATTGTCAGGTGTTCACTGGTGCTGTTTTCAGTTTTACTTGTACTTTCTAGTTGGGTTGGTATTTCGGCCCCTTTACTTACTATACACACCCTATTTAATATATAGTTTACTTTGTGATTTATCTTGTTGTGAACTTGGTTTGTGTGAGTTTACAGGTTTAAAGGCAATGCCTTCCCAGTTTTAGGGATATGCCTTTCTAGTGCTAGTCGCTAGCCCCTGGCCTATGGAAGGCGAGCTTTGGGTAGTCACAACATAGGCCCCAAGGGACGGGTCGTGACAATGAGAGAGGGGTTTTGGGACACCTTCATGCACCCAAAATGACCAAGAGGGAGGAAATCCTGAAAGGGGATAAAAAGAGGGGATGATAGAATAGAAATTTCAATATTTTAAATATCTTGGAAGCTCACATGGTTTGTTCGCATGGTTTTCCAATCTATGTGATCGCCACCGTCCAAATAGAAAAACCCTTGCACACAGTTTCCATACAGTTTTAAAAACCATGATCAACCCATGCATGTTACCCTTGGACCCCAAAACAAGCCACACAATCACCTGGGAAAAGCGACATGGTTTACACAAACCATGTGCTAACTATGCACGGGCGAAAAACTCTCCTGAGACTTCTGAAAATTCAAATATTTAAACCAAGGCTCAACCCAAACCTCAATTTGAGTATCCAAAGTCAAGAAAATAATAAAACAATATAATTAAAATGGTTTTTATGTGACAATCAAATTTACACTGGTCACCTCCATCAGTATGGGTCCCCCAAATCATAGACACCCACATCTTATAAGAGGCCCTTTTCTTTTACCTGGACCTGGTATAACATAATTGAAAAATTCCTGAAGGAGAATCTAGGATGTGAAAAAAAGATACCAGTTGTATACCATCAAATATTCTATAGGATATTCTATAATAATAAACCATTTATGATTTGAATTTTAATAAAATAATACATGGAAATAAATTTATGTATTTTTAACAAAATATTCTTTAAAATTAATGTGAATACAGGTTCATAAAAAATAGGCTTAAATGTACATTTTATAAAAAAAATTATATAAAACAACTGGCAGGAATAAAAAAAATCATTAAACAATGGAAAATATAATCAAGTCAAATAAAATAAAGTACCATGGTCTTATTCCATAAGGATTGTTAGTTTTTTGGAAATTGGATCCTTACACTACTAAATCATCAATAATGGTTCAAGTATGTATTCAAATATCCCTAAGGATCTGGCCATTGGAAAAAATCAATCAATTTATTATTTGGGACAATCATGCCAAACAAGTTTTAGTTAGAGTTTTCATCATCAATGCATTAATATAGTGTCATAGTACCAACATGCTTATCCAAATCACCCACTAACTACTCACTCTCACATGTTCTTCAATAAATAAATAAATAAATCAATCAATCATGTAAAAACCAATCAATTCAATTCAATTCATCATTCATAGTTCAAATTCCAAATTTAAAGTTCAATATTCCTTTTTAGTTTCAAAACCAAATTATAGGTTTTCATCAATTTCATACATTTCATATAATTATTCACATAAATAAAATTTTATCAATAATAAATGTTAAATAATTTCATCAAATCATTTCCAATTTCAATCCATAATTTTTCAAAAAAATCTACCCAATAATTTCAATGCCATTGAAATTGGGGGGTTTTCACAATTTCAATTCCCTTTCTAAATAAAACATTAAATCACATCAAATATTTATTTACTAACCAATTTAAAATTCAATTTAATTCAATCAAGTAATTTAGGGTTTCAGTTATTGGGTAATGACTTATGGAACCATCAATCATTAATCACATGATAAAATAAATACACACAATGGGAAACGATAATAAAGAAAGAAGGTTACAAAGATTAATGAATCAACCTTAGAATCAAGATCCATTAAAAAAAAGATCTAATCCATCAAAATTTTTAGAATTGATTACTCTTAGAAAGGATAGATAGAATGGAGAGAGAAGACCCAAATCAAGGGGGAAATCACATACTAGAGAGGGATCAGATCATCCATCGACACTTTGATTCACAAGGTAAGAGGTTGGAGGAGCCCATATGTCCTCTCAATCTGACAAAGTGGAGATCTATAAGGATGAAAATAAAGGGCCTAAAAAGGATCCATAATAATCAATGAATATTAACTATTATTTAAGTAAATTAAACTGGTTCCAAATGATTATCCCAATATCCTCAAAAGTTAAGAACATAAAAAAAAATAATGTACATAAGAATCTATATTGATCATTCTATTTGGCCATCATTATGTAGGTGATATGTCATAGTCAATCATAATTCAAATCAAATTAACTCCCAGAGACCTCTCCATAAATGATTAGTGAAATGGGGATCCCTATTAGAAAGTATAGGAGATGGAATTTCATGAAATCTGATGATCTCTTTCACATAGAGACCTCCCAATTCCTAAACATTGATCATATATCAAATTGGTATTAAGTGGTCCAATTTGGTTATCCTATAAACCAATACCCATATAAAATTATTACCTAGATGGGTATGTTGAAACCCAAACAAAAAATCCATTTAAATCTTGTCTAACTTCCAATTCAACATTAGAAGTGGTTGAAGCAGACCTGATGATATCTAGTGGTCAACAAGGACCTGATGAGAAGTATAATAATGAGAAACAAAGTACACAGTGTCTAGTCTCATAAATGGACACCATAATCATCATCACATGTCAAAGAACATCTTCATGGTCACAAGGTGCACCACCTACTAGGAATTATGGAAATTCCCCATCACAACTTTTCTCATTAGAAAAAGTACAATGTACTAAATTCAAAAACATAGGGTACCCTTATAAGAGAATGACCACCCACTATTGGTATCCATATCATAAAGAGAGTGCCTAATGATATGGAATTAATCATCAATATTCTTATCCCAAATAATCATCATGGGGATAGAAAAAGTAAACTGAATACTATTCAAAATAATCTCTGTCTCATCCTCCCAGACATCTAAATGAAACCAAGAAAATAGAGACATTAAATTTCACTCATTTTATGATTCTTTCATGACCTGGGTCAAAAGTTTCCTACTCAAAGTATCAACAATTAATTTTCCCTTACTAATGGTGTAGAAAATGTTGAAATCAAAAGACTATAGGTATTCTACCTAATGCCTCTATCAGATATTCAAATATTTTTGAGAAAAGATATAACTTAGGAAATTGTGATCTCAATTGATGGTAAACCATTCTTTTAAAAGGTAATGTGACAAAATCTTAAGAGAATGAATCATATTTTCAAGTTCATGATCATGGGTTGAGTAGTTCTTCTCATATGGACTAATATTTCGAGAACCATATGCCACCATATGATCACCCTGCAAAAGAACACATCCAAAACCTAAACTAGATGCATCAAAAAACACAAAATATCCCTACCCAACCCCAAGAAGAGTGAAAATTGGTGAAGAAGTCATAAATTTCTTAAACTATTCATAATAACTTTGAAATTTCACTTCCCAATCAGACTTCACTCCCTTATGAGTGAGAGTGGTCATTGGATAAGACAGATTTGATAAATCATTAAAGAAATTACTATAATACCATTCCAAATCCAAGAATATCTGAATATTAAAAACATTACATAGTTAATACCATGTTGTAATAGCTTTCATATTCTTAAGATCAACTGAGATACAATGTTTTGAGGCCACATGTTTCAATAGCTTCACTTCCCAAATCCAAAATTTACATTTTAAAAGTTTCACATAAACTTGGTGATCTCTTAGGATTTCTAGAACTTATCTCAAATGATGTAACCGATCCTCCTTAGTTTTGGACACCCCATGAACAAATCAAGGTACTCATGGAATATTTTATTTATAACTTCCATAAAAGCTATAAGATAATCAGTTATTCCAAAAGGTATAAAAAGGTATTCATAAGGGCTATCACTTCTCCAGAAGGTGATCTTATGAATTTCATATTCATTAATTCTCAACTAGTGATAACTATAACTAATATTAATCTTCAAGAACCATTTTTACCCTTTTAATTGGTGAAAAAAGTCATTAATCATAGGTAATGGATATTTATTCATTACTGTAACTCAATTAAGTTCTTAGTAATCAACACAAAGGTGAAGTGTCCCATAATCTTTCTTTGAAAAAATAATAGGCACTAACCAAGGTAACATGCTCAATAGAGTAAATAATTTATATAAAAAATCATCTAGTTGAGTTTTTAACTCTTTTAATTCAGAAAATTATATACGGTAATATAGAATTGATACTGGGTGAGTACCTGGTACTAAATCAATAGATAACTCCACCACTCTTACTAGTGGAAATTTAGAGAAATTAGATGGAAAAAAATCAAGAAACTCGATGAAAACTGGAGGGAGATCATCACTCAATGATTATCTCTCTATGTCAAGTTAAAACACATAAATCACCCTATAAAACTCTAGAAAATATGTTTTTACTCTAGTCATCCTTGGGTCCCATTCACCCTAAATAAACTGCACACCCTAGTAGGCATAGTAAAGGATACCCACCAAAGATAAAATTATATATAGGATTTAGGGGAGATTTTCCAATCCATCTTGAAAATTATTTCATGAGGTTTAATGTAGAGAACTATATAATTATAGATGACCACAATCTTGAATAAAGAGAAAAAACAATAGGGAAATTGTAGATGCTATTCTGACTTCATTTTAATGGGTGTAGAAACATCCATCATGTAAGGCATAAGATCTATAATAAGGATTAATAGGTTCAAAATACAATTCAAATTGAAATAATGAGATGCACCCGTATTAAATAGAGAAGTCACTAAAGATGAAACTATAGTGATGGTACCTCTCACAGTCATTGGACCTACATCTGCTTCCACTGGAGACTCTTCCACTGCATGAAGAAGCTTCATTATAGATTACTATGGTTGTAACCCCTTAGTTATTGAAGATTATGATTTTACCAAAGTTATTTTAGGTGATAACAAGACCAAAAAATAACATGGAGTAGAAAGGACATGAAAGAACTTGTGAATGTGACCTAAGAATCCACATGAACCCTATATTTTGGGTGCCTCAGTACTAATCCACTTTGATCACCCAAACTTTCCACACTAAAATAAAATCAAAGGGCCACTTATAGGAATTGAAAGTGGTCTCGATGAAACCTATTATCAATATACACCATGAGAATCATCACATAACCTATTTACTTTAAAGGAACTAACAAAACTATTAGTAAGAGAAAAGGGAACACCAACCAACTTTGACTTACAACCATGTCATGATCATCCATCAACGCTCTATCTAGAAAATTTGAATAAGAGGTGAGTTTCAGCATGAAAACCCAGGATCAGATGATAGGTTTAATACCCATCCAAAATCTTTAAGCCTTCAACTTTTCATTCATTACTACATTACAAGAAAATTTATAAATTTCAGAAAAAAAACTCACATACTATTTCACAATTCTATAACCTAGTAGAATGATGATAATCTCTATATAATTTTCTAAAACCATGGATTATGGATCTAACTGATCAGTGAAAATATCTGTAAATTATTTCCACTCCAGGACCTCATGTTTCTTCACTCTAAACATCAAATCCCACCGTCTCCTGTAAGTCACTTCATGCTCTAAGGTAGTACATTTCACCTTTATAGAATTGGGTGTTTCTAAGAACTCAAAAATTGGATCAATATTTCTCAACCAATCATATGTCTCTTTATGATCATTTTAGCCTTATAAATATAGTGGTTTATGCTAAAAAAATCTGGAGCATGATCTATAGTTTCATCCCTTAGAGGTCCTACTACTGGAGCCTAAATGCAAACAAGTTTTGTAACCCGTCCCAGAGCTTGGATAGTACACACAACCATCTCAACGCGATTTTGGTACATTGAAGGATTTCTTTGCTACGATTCACTGAAAAATTATTCTTGTGGCCTATCTGAATGTCTTCTTAGAGGAATAATTCTACACACCATCAAAATGAAACATGAAAACATCTTTAAGGATACACCAATCATTAACTCAATTAAGATATTTATGAATATCGATTCCATAAAAAAGGGTTCCACTTCTAGGATTTCAGCATACTTAGAACTAGTTTTTGAAAAATACTAGAATCATATCAAATTATTCATCAAATATGCTTTTCCTTGACATCCATTGTAACTTAAGACGTGTTACAATGAGATTTTCCCAGAAAATCTCTCATAACTATCCCTAAGTCCTAAAGATCCTACCCCTATCTACCATGAAATACCATATTTCACACCGACATCAAGGAAATATGAACAACCTCAAACCTTTGATACCATTTTCTCATGAAGCAATTTGAGTACCCTGGTATACTAATACCTAAGGCTATCTTAACATATCCTAAGGGGGATTCTCGATCCCCATGGTTTGAAAACTACTTTATGGAATCATAAATAAGTCAAAGGGAATAGTTTTTTCATAAGAATACAAAACAATAGAAAATAATTCAATACATAATTGGTATTCCAAACACTTTTCAAGGATAAGGTACTACAAAAATATAGATAAATAAATACCCAAAACTTTACATCAACGAAAGACACAATGACTTTTAAGGTAAATACTCAGAAAACCCATGTAATAAGTGGATCACATTTTCCCCAGCCACCTCCATCACTCTAGGTCTGAAAAATAAAGAACAAAACCACCTATAAGAGGCAATTTCCATTTAACTTGACCTGAAAAAACATAATTTACAAACACCCAAAGTCAAATAAAGGGTTTAATAAAAAATACCAATAGGATATCACCAATGATTCCATAAGCAATTCCATAACTATAAACCATTTATGTTTTCAATTTAAATAAAACAAGTCATATCCTGACATTTACATATTAAAAAAAACGATTTCAAATCAAAGTTATGGATGGTATATCAAAAAAATTCTTAAAGTAAAATTATATATAAAACATTTATTTGAACCAACTAGATTGAATAAAAAATTTCTTTAAACAATGGCATGTATAATCTTGTAAAACAAAACAAAGCACCATGTTCATATGCCCTGAGGATAATTAGTTTTTTGATATAGGATACAAACACTATCCAATCATCAATCATGGCTCAATTATGTGTTCACATGTCCCTAAGAATCATACCATCTAGAAAAATCAATCAACATACCATCGGGGGAAATCATGTCGAACAAGGTTTTCTTACATTTCTCATCATCAATCCATTGAGAGGGAGACAGAGTCCTAACATGATTATATTAATCATCCAACAACTACTTAGGATCACTTATGTTTTAATCAAACAATCAATAAATAATCTTAAAATAAATCCTTTCAATTCAATTCATCATTCACAATTCAAATCCCAAATTTCATGTTCAACATGCCATTTCAATTTCATAACCAAATAATAGGTTTTTACCAAGTTCACATCTTTAAAATAATTTTTAATTTAAATTAAATTTTCTCAAGAATCAATGTCAACATCATTTCATAAAATCATTTCTAATTTCAAGCCATCATTTTTCTCAAAAATATAGAAATCAATTTCAATTCCATTGAAATTAGGAGTTCTTATGATTTCTATGCCCTTTTTAAATCAAATATAAAATCATCTCAAATCGAATTTATAAAAAAATTGAAAATAAATTTCCAATCAATCAATAAAATTAGTGTTTCAATTTTAGGGTAAATCCGTTTGGAACCACCTACCTTTAATCAGAAGATGAAATCGACACCCACATTGGGAAACACTAATAAATAATGAAGGTAAAAGAGATCATGGAATCAAAACTACAATCAAGATCCATCAAATGAAAGATATAATCTTTTAATAACATGAGTATTAACATATATCATAACGAAGAGTAATAAGGGAGATATAAACTCCAAATTAAGGGAGATATCACATACCAAAGTGGGATCAAATCTTTCATTAAAACTTCAATTTGTGATAGAATAGGTTAGAGGAGCCTAGAAATCCTCTTATAAACATCCAAAATAAAAAGGATCGAGTTATGGTTTAAAAGGGGTGTTTAGAATATTAAATGAGGATCCATGGATTTTTAATAATTTTTTTGGGGAATTAGAACCCCCACACACAGTTTCCTAGTCAGGTTGAATGATTAGTGGTAATCATGTTCCCTAATTATGCCCCTTTACTAGGATTCTAGAAAGGGTGTACGGTTTGGACACACAATTTAACTAACCATTATACAACCATGAAAACCTGCTTTATATAAGTGTTCCTAGTTTTATGGATAGTTTTTACGATTTTCACTAACCGTATACCCCCAAATAGTGTACAACACAAGGCACATGCTTTTTTGGGCTAATCCACATAGTTTTCCCTAACCGTGTGCCAACCGTTCATTGCCACTGCAATTTTATGTTTTTTAAAAAGTAACTAAAAAAAACTTGAGACATGACTTAAACAAAATTATATCAAATAAATTGTTTATAATTACCTAATATAAGGTAATGGAATGTTACACCCAGGGTCAACGATTCTTAGACTAGACTATTCAGCTTCAGATTCAAATAGTGATGGTGATGATGGAGGCAATCCACCTGAGCATAGTGGATATACCATTACTATTATTTGGAGGGATCCTAAATGATATTTGGTGATAATAATATATCATTCAAAGATTATTGAGCCTTTTACACTAGCTGTTCTAGCTATATAAGAGGAGGTGGCTATAGCTTCAATGTATTTTGAGGAAGTCAATCATGAGGATGTTGGTTAGTGATATCATTTTGGCCATGCTACACCATATCCAAGACAAGAGCAGTATTCAACTCCTCTTCCTTATCCTACTTCTTTGACCCAACCTGATCTGGATGTCTTTATGTCTGATATTATAATTGTTCTAAGTGATTTTTTAAAGCTTCTTCTTCCTAGGGTAAGTTTTCTACCTAGGATGACATTTCCATGATTGTGTTTTTGGTTGTGTCTAATCTATAATATAAAGTATTTATTAGGATTAGAAAATTAGAAATATATAATAAGAATCTTTTTTATCACCTTGGTGCTCTTAAATATACTTTAGAGGACATTAGGGTGGATCTAACATAGTTATATCTATCATTTCTTGGGAATCTAGAGCCTCATTCTACTTCTGCTGGTGCTTCCAATTCTAGAGCTCCTCCTCCCATGAATTCTTCTTTAATATTTTGAATTTTTCATAGAATATTTTGTTATGATTTAAAAATTGTGTTAATAGACACATCCAATTATAATTTGGAATAGATTTAGCAGATCAAGTCTCATGGTGATCATATCTATAAGCTTGTTAGAAAATGTCTTAATGAGGCTAAGAATGAGAAGTAAATAATTACCAAAGACATAAAATATAATTTTTATAAGTTATACACTAAAAATGAACATAAATTAAACTTTGAGTTTTTGGATGATAATCATAGAATGGATCTTGTTACTAGGGACTTCAGGGAGAAATTGATTCAGTTGATGGTGATAGATACCTTGATCAAGTTATTTATTGAGGAAACGGACTTATTTCAAGTGACATAGCATGGTGGTGGTGTGATCAAAAAGTTTATTGGGAAGTTGGAATATTTTATTTACATTAACATTATTACCGTGATTGATCCTCATACTATTACCATGACTACCTTAGTATCTTATCATTTTCTAACTCCAATTTTGTACACTTCTATTACTGTTTTCCCATTTGGACTTACACTAGTAAAATAAGTAAGGCATATAAAATTGGTGGCCTCTATCATTTTATTTAGTCCTATTACACATAATTATATAATAAATCATCCTCTTTCCACCTTAAATAATAAATCTCCACTTATTAGGGAATCAAATTTGGAATCTGATTAGTCTATGATAGGGTTGATGTTTTATTATTATGATGTTGTAATCTTTTAACTATGGTATGGATAGAAATTTATTAATATTTTATTATTTATTTTCTCTATTTAAATACATTTATTATTTATTCCATTTTCTCTTTATAACTTTTTTACAGTCCCAAAAGGCATAGAAAATGTTGTCTATATGAGAACTCTTCAAAATATTTAATAGTTTATTATAATGATCTTACAAAGGCATTATTATCATTTTTTATAATATGAAAAATATTTTAAACTAAAATTTTTTAATTTAACTTTTCAAAAATGATTTTTGATCATTAAAAATGAGTATATTCTTGGCACAATCTTGTAATTATTTATTTTAATTCTCAAAAATCATGATTATATTATTACTAACAATTAATGTGTCAAAATGATAGAACTTAATAATTACAAATTCTATAAATTTATCTAAGTAAAAGCTGCTACTGTGAGTTTACACTTGCTACCATTAGAAGATGTTTTCTTATGTCATAAAGATTCTACTTCCACAAGTTTAGTCTTGCTTCTGCCAGTTCAATTCTACTACTATCATATGAAGTCTTTCCCCCACTAGTAAAGTTATACAACCTATATATGTATTCTTTCTATTTCTAGTTTAGTATTTCTACCACAATATGTAGTCTACTACTGATAGAGGAATCATGTTCCACTAGTTTAATCAACTACCGCTTATTAAATATACTACCTCTAGTTGAGTCTACTATTGTTATTTGACTTTTTCTTCAACTAAATAAAGTCTTCTACCACCAAAAGGATTTTGTTACCATTTGAATAAATACACTAAAATAAAGCCAGATTTACTACCATTCAGGCTTTTACTTATGTACCTATTTGAGATTAATTTTTTTTTAAAATAAAATGGATAGTTTATGGAATTTAATGCAAGTTACAACATTAGTGATTATAAGGATTTAAGAATGATTATTCTTAAATAAATACTCATAAGAATTAATGAAAAAGTTAAAAATTACCTAATTTATTGCCTAGTGAAAGGATTTATTTTATTATTATACAACAATGGATAATTTTATTTTTTAAAAATATAAATTCTAGGAACCCCTCATGCATAAGTGTTGGTTTTCTAGTTGGATATCTGCATGTTGGTTGACCGACTAGCTAGATGTGCATAAGTGTGCCTAATGAAAGCAAAGAGGATTTCATAGTATAGTATATGAAACTCTATTTTTCATGAAAAAACAAAAACTTTATAAAGAATGTTTGAAGTAATATTAAGTATAGATTTAAATACAATCCAAAAGAATAATAATATCATTTATGATCATCTCAATGTGATCAAAGAAAGATAACTTCACAAATTCTTCTACATTATTTATCTCTTCTTCTTTGTTTTGTTAACTATGGAGTTTTTCTTTTATTATTTGTTTAAAATTTAAAAACAATCTTTTATATTTTATTGGAGTGTACCCAAGTAATCTCTTCACACTTATTTTATATCTTTTATCCCATGGATTACAGTGGAATAAGATGGGTATAACCTAAACTTCCTAAGGTAAATTTGTTTATGTGAAACAAAATCTAGGTTTTAGATATATTTATTGTTTAATAAATGTGTTTGGAAGTTGGTTACTATAAGGTGGATAGGATTAGGTCTTGGATTGAGACTTAAAATCTTTTTTTTTGTGTGTTACTTAATTTTTTTCACTTTGTTTTAAAATTAGTATAAGTTTTCAAAACTCTTTAGAAAAACTATATTATGATAGTTAGCTTCAATAAATGTTTTATATATTATTTTTGATGTGATTAGAATTATTTTAAAAGTTGTTGATTATAAAATTGTTTTATTTGGATAGTGATTGAGCCTTCGAGAAACCTTTCAAAAATACGAAATTATATATTTATACAATTTTAGTCATGTGGGTATTTTTATAAATTGAGGGAAATTGTTTTTAAATATATTTTAAATAGAAATTTTTATTGGGATATCAATTGACTCACTCTTGATCTATAAAAAAATAAAAATAGTAGTAAACTTGTATAAGAATGTATGTTTGTTTATAGTTTTTATGTTTTATAAACTACAAAGATGAACTTTTTAGCTCGAGATATATAGAGAGAGGAGGGAAACAACTCATTATTTCTAAGTTATGGTTTAATATAGGATTATACTGAATTTGTAATTTAGTAGAAGTATATTTCACATCAATTGTTTTGTGAATTTAAAAACCTTTGACAATATGTTGATGAAAGTTGAAGATATGGCCTCTAGGGTCATCCAAGATTTCAAGGAACTATATTATCCAAATATTGGAAATATATTGAGATCCTCAGACACTAAAAATCAAATTGAGAGTATAAAATTTATCTTTTAATTGATGGGATATCCTACAGAGTTACATGAGTCCTTAGCTCTCTCTAAACTAGAAGGCGATGCATATAATTTGTGAAAGACCTTGAAGCTATAAAGAAGTGGTGAAATATTATCTTAGATGGATCTAAATTCTTTATTACATGAGTTTTTATATCTTGAGATACAAAACCTTTGAATATTTTTATGATTTATGAAGCTCTAATAGCGTGGTTGATTAATAGCTTCATATAATCCTTGCAACGAAACAAATTTAGAAATCCCAACATTATAAAATGGGGATTAATGATATGTTGTGATTTTGTATGATAATCTCTATATTGATACCAACTATAACGTTATTAAGTTGAAATTTTTAGTGGTATAATAGGTTTTCTTTACCTCTTAATAATTTATATAGAAATATGACAGCTCGGTAGATAAAAAAGTGGGATATAGTAGTGTGAAAAACAATAATATTCTCTAACCTAGAGTGAATATCATTAAGTAGGATAGTTATAATACTATGAGAATGTATCATGACAAAAGGTAATAGAGTGATAAAGTAAACCATATACATTAGTGATTAATAAGTAAGATATAATTTCAATCACATGGTGGGGATAACACCATTTATTTTTCTAGAAAATGACCCTAAACTCAAGTAGAGTATGGTAAATGTCATGGGTGAAAATTTGGGTGAATCTTGAACATCGGTTATATAGGTTTAACATCAGCTTACCAATATAATCTAGTATGTTTCACTTGGAAAGTTAAAAAATTATATATATAAATTGTGATCAATAATGTCCAATTGGAGTCAGATCTTGGATAATCCTCTTAGTAGAAATTTATTAATGTACAGGTATACTGCTGAATGATTAGTGAAATGAATACTTCAAAAATAATATCCATATTTTATTATTGTTTTTAAATTATCAAGGAAAGTTAGTACATGTGGAAATTGATTGGTTTAGAATTTTAGAATTTTATAATTGAGTTGCTGTAGATATCAATAGGGATAATGTTAGTAAACACTAAGTAAGAATGAAAATAATCTCATAAAATTAGTGAAATATATGGTGCTTTAACTCAAAAAAAACATAGGTTGAGAATTGGGTGTGAATATTTTAAGTACATTTAGGTTCATGTGACATTGATGATGTAATTAGTAATTATTTATTCTACTAATTATTTATTTCTTGGAGTTTTCTGAAGTTTTGACTCAAAATTTTAAAATTATGGAAATTTTTTCCAAATTAATGAATGAATAGAATGGTAATATGAATTGGGAAATATAATCATTAAAGGTATGAAATACCATCCAGTGAGAAATGTATGATTGAGTTCATGGTCCTTGGTATGGTGCATCCAGGCCATGCATTTTAGTAAAAATTAGATATTTTTAACATTTTAATCCATTTTTACTAAATCTTCCATTATTTTACTTCTTCGTACCTCAAGAGTCCTTTAGAAAATTTATTGACCCTCATTTCCCTACTCCCTACACCTCCATTACGTTCTTAGTTCAATTCTTGGCATTTAGTCCACAAAATCTCATCGTTAGGGATTTATCTTCTTTTCTCACTTCTTTATTCCCTTTATCCTTCCTTGTTAAGTCTAAAAGATCTATATTTCACTATATACATCATTAGGTATTGAATAATTTTTCTATTTTTAGTGTGTGTAGATTCTCTCTCTAGTTAGAATCAATTTTTCCTTAGTGAAATTACATTTATTTCACATGTCTAAGGAGGATTTTTCTATCCCTTTCAGTTCTTATCCAATGATTCTGTATGTTTTTAATTTTTTTTATCATCATAAAACTACCATTTTATTATTTTCTAATGATTTTTGTGAGTATTTAATTATCATTATGGAAATATATATGTGTTTAGAAAAACCCTCTTGTGTATTTTGTGGAACATTCACTACTAATAAAATCAAATGCTTTTAAAAATGTAATTAATATATGTGATGTTCTTATCATGACATGAGATTATGTTCCTATTATTGGTAACATTGATTTAGTATTTTCATTGTATAAAATGTTTATTATTGATGATCTAGGGTCTATTTATTTGATAGGGTGTTTGGGGGAGAGATAAGTAACTTGGATATTGATGTATTGATTTATATTGATTATTTTTTGATCTCATGGATGATATAGGTATCAAAGTAGTATATTTGTTATGAGAGTTTTTTCTAGTTATTATTTCACTCTAATTATTAACATTAGTCATAATTTAAATGTGACTAATGGATACCCCTAGTAATGATTTCACTATAACTTGTAGGGAACTTGATCAACTTTGATTGAGTAATTTGAGTTTTTGGTTTTCATTGCTACTAGTATTATAGATTCATAAAATATAGTGACATAATGAGTTATTATTTTTATTAGAGCCTTATGAATTCTATATGATGTTTTAATTTTCTTGGGGTGTTCTTGGGTATTCATTTGTATTTCTCAAACCCTATATTTGAATTATAAATATTTTGTCACTATTTTATTTAAAATTGTCTTAGAGAAACACCATTTTAGTTCAAATAAAACTTTTTTTAAAAGTTATGCGTGTTCTATTTTAATCAATTTCAAGTTATCATATGTGTTTTTGTTTATTAAAGGAATGGTAAATAATTTTTTGTGGTATACTACTAGGTTCTTCCCCACAACTTACATACACACTTTGGTGTGTATATTGAAATTCCTATCCACGATACAATAAACATAGAAGAGGCTTTCACTTTTAATGGTTCCCCTTATATGTTCTTTTGAACAATTTTTTAGTGATATAGAGGAGTTTAATATAGGTCACTTGGATATGGTGTTATTTTGATGCTGGGTATATTTTGGTATTGTTTTTTGATTTTGTTTTGTGATGGTCTATATTGTACAATTATCTATCCTTATTAAACATATATATTTAGATTATGTGTGTTTTATTTTATTTCACATAATAATTTATTATTTGTTTAGGTGTTTAGATTATATATATTTTAATGAATATATGTTTTATTTTAGTTTATGATTATTTGGTTGAGTTTTATATAAATAGTTTTTTGGCATTATGCATTGAAATTCCAACATATATATATTTGAAGAAAAATATCAAGTAGAAAACCATCATCTGATTTTAGGTTATATGAGGGTGAAATAATTCCAAATAGTAAATGATTGAAAAAATTGAAACTTGTGTTTCCTATGGAAACTAGTAAATTGATTTATGATTTTTTGAATACTAACTCAAGTATCATGATAGGATATTCAATGTGGTATGTTTCAAAATAATATTTCATACCTCTTTGAATATGTTATATTAAAAGTTAAGGTAGACAAGGGATAAGATCATAAAAACTCAAGGTATTGGTTATGAACAAGTGTATGACCAATACTTTAATTAAAGAAGACTGAGTTTCTATGGGATGTTTGGAAAATGTATTTTTATTGCGTTTTTTATTAATTATTTAAAATATACTTTAATGAAAATAAATATTGTTATGATTTATATTGATTACTTATGGATACTTTTGTGAAATTTAAGACCTCAAAATGAAAAATGAAATAAATTAAAGGTTGTGAGGTCATGATATACAGACCGTAAAATAAAAACAGGGATCATGAAACTGACACTAGGGAGTCTAGGAGGCTTTGCACAACTTGACAAATGGTCCCCAGACCATTCATCAATGACTATTTATTTTGAAAACCTTTCATTTTTGTTCTAATTTCTTATTTCATGATTATATATCATCCTAATTATTATTTGTCAAATTTTTAATCTAATTTCATGAGTTTTTTATTATGTATTGATGTTGTTTTTTTGAACTATGTTTCATTATTTATATTCTTTTTTTTGCGGTATTTTGATCAAGTAAATTATTATCTTTTATTTGAGAATTATGCATTCTAGAAGAGTATTAGTGGAATATAGATAGGGATTTGTGGACAATTTTTTACATGGAAACCCACATTTTGATCCAAATCTTATTCAATCAATAATTAAAACTATCAAAAAATTGGTTAGAGAAACAAATTAAGATCTAACTTGGGTAATAACAATGATCAAAATTTTTCTAGATAGAATCTGCCTACTTTCTATAGTGATCATAGACTCAGGAACCCAAGTAATTGATATAGAAATTAGAAAACATCTTTTATTTTCTAAAAAAATGATTATTATAAGGTAATGTTTTCCATGTATATGTTAAAAGGACCAAACTTGTAGTGGTGGAGTTAGTTGTGAAGACCATCCCTTATAAGGATCACATATGGAAGGGTTTAAAGGGGTTTTTACCAATTGTTTTATATTGAGACCTTGAATATTTAAAACAAAAATAATATTCAAGAGATTTAGTTTGAAAAACACTTAGTGAAGGAGTATATGACACATTTTTTGGAGTTTTCACATTTTGGACCTAAGATTATCTTAAATGATACTTTAAATATAATCACTTTTAAATGGGTTTGAAACCCAATATTAAATCTAACTTTCTTCTGTTTTACCCAACCTCATACATTTATGTGGATAATAAGGAAGTGATGTATGGTAAATATATTTTAGGGAAGAATTAAATGGTTTCTTCTTTATTAAAACTAATAAAATTCAAAGTACATCATTTAGTTTGAAGAGGAAACACATATGAAATGCTAAAGAGAAAGATATCAGACCATTTAGAGGGGGTTCATTAGTGATCCAAAAAGGTTTATTTCAAAAAAAAATTATTCTTGTTCTAGTTAAATCATAGGGTCAACCAATAAAACCAAGTGAACAATAATGATGATAAATAGAGATAAAGTATGAATAAAAAATAAAACAATATATTTTAATAAGGTTTTCCAACTCCATTTATCAATTTTCTAATACAAGGGGATTAATGGTTTCAATCCTACTTCACATATAGTTATATTTTTATTAATAAGGAATAAAGTAATAGAGTATGAATACATTCTCAATCTTCTTCAGTTTGAGAATGGAAAAAAATAGAAATATCGCACATAAATCTTAATGATGATGAATGATCTTCTTCAATCTTACTCAAGTGCCTCCAAGGATTGATTAAGTGTGATCATTCATTATGTTTTATAAACCAAACCAATTTATATTTGGAAATATCTTTTTAATGTTTTATAAATTATATTAATGATTAATTATAAATATCTAAGTGTTTATAAACTTTCTAAACCCCATTCAAAAATCATGGGGTATCACAATACTTTATATCATAATGTGTTAATAAACATAAAATTTAAAAAACATGGATCATATATCTTATTTAATTCCTTAAAATATTAAATAATATCCATAAAATTAACATAGATATTGATTTCATTGCAACATGATGATATATATAATAGCATAAGACCCTTATCCTACTAAAACCTTTGAAAAATCCATGAATCCCAATTGGCATGTCCATTAATAATTTTGGTGTAAAACACCATCCTAAAATTATATTAGTGAAATAATATTATATATCCAGACACATTACAACAAAATAATATGTGTTTTTATTTAACACATGAAAATTCAGCTTGTTGAGCCATGGTTAAGGCCCAAAAGTTCACTAATATTTTATTCTTAAAACTCATTTAAACTATGCCCTTGAATTGTATAATGACAATTGTATATGATTGAAGACATCATACCTTGTCATGACCCGACCCACTTGGCCCTACCTGGCCAGTGATAAGCTAAGTGTGACTACCCTAAGACCACCTCCAATAGGTCAGGGGATGGAAACCAGTGTCGAGTAGGAATAACACTCACATGGGAGACCTTATCCTATGGTACCCCCCCACACACATCTACAAGACCATACAAGACTGAAATGTAAAACACAATTGATACCCAATGAATGCACACATCTAAATCCCACAATTAGAGTATAATAAATTACTGTAAAATAATAAGGATCAAATACAAGCCCACTAAAAACTATAAAGAAGTCCAACATTATAGCATGAGGGGACTACATTAAAATGTGAATCTTGGTATGAATCATAGTTTTTCTAGCCGAAATCTAATATCCATCTGCTCCTAGTCTATCGAGGAACCCATACAATTCTCGACCATCTACAAAAACCACGACACATGTGAGTAGATCCTATGTAGGGGTGAGTATTAAAATACCTAGTAGGTTACCCTAAAACCACTAAACATAAATCATAAATAATAGTAGTAATCACACCACATGTATATTTCAACAATATATATAACATGAAAATCCAAATATTCTCATAGAAAAAACTCAATATCAAGGTAATGTTACAATCATAATTCCAGTCTAGGATTCCTGCTTGATGGTTTAATATAACATTTGTCCAAGATAACACACTCCATAAGTCAGATAACACTAATGGATTCTTCCCAAGATGTCATGATCATCAGGTATCACTATGATAAGTACGCACTAGAAGTCTGAATAGATCAATACATAGATGGGAATCACACCCAAAGACATGGGGTATATCTAAAACTCAATCTGGAGTAACCCACTAAGTAGGGGATCAATGCCCATTAGTGTTGGTCATGGCGATTATGAGAACCCCAACTAGGACAAATGATGATGATAAAGTATATCATCCCAGCCTTTAGGAGATATTCCTAAAACTCTATGAGGAAATAATCCATTAGAGAGGATCACAATCCTTTATTCCAAATGTAGTTCCATACTATACCCTCACATGGATGGATCGAGGGAATATACCCTTAAGAAAACCGATCCATGCTGAGGGGAAAAAGGTCTCGAAGTTATCTTTGAAAAATTACATGACGTCTACTGGAAGTAAATGGTGTGCCCCTTCATCACCGAGTCTACCCATGTATCATGGCCCGTTCCCATGTATGTGCCCAAGTACACCTTTCTATTTCCATGTAACTGGTCATGTTGGTATTCTATTGTATGCCCGAGTATACGGATCAACCTGTGTACTCTATCCATGTCATGTACTTGAGAATTTATATGTATGTGTATCCCCTAGGATATATTCAGATCCTCTAGGTAAGGGGAACATGGAATGTGACACATGTAACATGGTTTGTGATACTTTTATTCTTTGAGGAAGCCCTATTGGTGTATTAAGGGCCCCACATAATGTGTATTATTAGATTAGTTGCAGTGTATAAAGGGATTTTAAAGAACCTACAGATTTGTTTCATGAATTGTTATTCACTGCTGTCATTCACATTTTACTCTATTAAACTCACTTGAGGTGGTAGATCTGGCATGACTAGACCTCGTTGTCACGTTCTTGTGGAATTTGTTCACCCAACTCGATTAGGAGACACTGTCTTCATGCTATGCCACTACTTCAGGCTGAAAAACCACAATGGGTATCCCAAAATCTAAATTGATTGATCATATCTCATCATCATTCCCCACAATAACATCCTCGATCACATCCATACCTGTGATTTTGATTTGTTGTGATAAATAATGATCATACAACAATCAAATACCATGTATTCATCGAATTGTGGTCTAAAGAGATTTCCCATGATAAACGTGCTAAGGATGGGGGAAGAACAACACATCACATAGACACGAGGAATGAAACTCAACCAATATTTGTGTTTTCCTTGATTTTTTACTATCATATGATGAAACAAAAGACATAAATAATCAAAATAGAAATCTATAAGCCCAAGTAATATCTAACCCATACCCACAATACGCACAATCTGCGAATTAATTCACTAGTTCATTAATTTGTGTTCATCATAGGAAAAATAAAAAGAGGATAAATCTATATAAAAAAGAGTTGTACTTAGAGATGGATCAATAATTGATGATGAATAAATTCACTTCATATTTTTTGGTGAGATCATTAATTTCCATAGGCGTGAATGATCTTGAATCTTCCATAATAGTTCTCCAAGGCTTCCTTTATTTCTCTCTCTGAGTTCTCAAAGTTTTGTGGCTAACCTAGAAAATTGGCCATAAGTATGTTTAAATAGAGGAATATTTTTCTGTCGCTTCACTTAAGTAAAATAAATAAAGTAATTAATTAATTAATTAATTAATTCATTACTGATTCCCACAATAAAATTTTAATAAATGCCTAATGATGAAAAATTTTATGTCATAACTAGGGTAAAACCCATTCTCAAAACTCAATAATGACCTCATATTTACAATCTAATTCCATGTTTAGTAGTTATTTCACTTTTTCAGGAAAACTTCAAGGGTGTGAAATTAATATATTTAATACATTTCAAGAATTAAGGCCAGGCTCAGCAGGCCTCAGAATAACATGCTATATCAGCACTAGGTCTTGAAAATATTACTTGATATATTCGAATATTTTTTATGAAAAAAGAGAAGTTATATTCTCCCCACCTTATAGATTTAAATCTTGAAAAATAAAACAAGAGACTATACAAAGATATGTGGGTACTGAGCTTGCATTTATGTCTCATAATCCCAACCACTCTCCTAAATATTCTCATGCTACCACTAGTTTCTCACTAATGAAACTACTTTCCCCATGTAGTATCTTCTCCTTATGATCCTCAATCTCTATCGTGTATTCTAAAAAAGTAGATATATCCTTAATGTATATGTCTCCCAAGTTAATAACATGTGACTGGTCATACACATAACTCCTCATCTATAACACGTAGAAGACATTATGCACCCGATATAACTATAGGGGTAGAGCTAACTGATACACCATGTCACCGAGTATATGCAGTATCTGGAAAGTGCCAATGAATATTAAAGATATATTTCCACCCCGTTAAATTCTCTACAAACCACTTTGAGGTGAGACATGAAGAAATATATGGTCTCCCTCCCTGAACTCAAAAGGCCTCCATAATTATTCTGCGTAAGACTTCTGGTGGCTCTGTGCAATCCTCATTCTCTCCTGGATGATTTTCACCTTCTTTATCATGGCTCGTACCAACTCGAGAACCATAAGTATTGACTCTCCAGGGTCAGTCTAACATAGTTATGACCTTTATGGTCTCCTGTAAAAGGCCATAAATAGATCCATACTGATGATGGAACGGTTTCTCTTATTGTATGGAAATTCATCCAATGGTAGGTGATCCTCCCAACTACGGCCGAAGTCTAACATTAAATCTCATAGCATGTCCTCCAGTACCTGAATTATTTACTCATTTTGGAAATCAGTACGAGGGTGAAAAATCATGCTCAAAAGAAATCAAGTCCTAAAGGTTTCCTATAACTCTTTCCATAAACATGATGTGAAGTGAACATCATGGTTAAAGATGATCATCAAGGGAAATCGATGGAGTCAGACTATCTCTTACACATAAAGGTGTTCTGAGATCTCTATTCAACTATAATCTCAGATATCCTAGAAGTAGAACAACTTGGTAAGCCAGTCTATGATCACCCATATTGAATCATTTCCTCTTGAAATCTGTGGAATTCTCATCATGAAGTATGTAGATATCCCATCCCACTTCCACTCTAGAACCTCAAGGGGTTGAGCTAAACCTGATAAAACCTGGTGCTCAGGTTACACTTTTTTGAAAATTAAGGGATTGAGAGACAAGCTTTGCAACTCCCTTTTTCATCCCTAGCCACAAAAACTGATTCATAAGGTCCCAATACATATTTTACACACCTAGATGTATTATTAAAGGATATGTATCTATCTCCCTTACAACCTACCCCCACAATGTCACTAGGACCATCGTGCATCCTATAGAAATGAGGAAATTATACCAACCTTAATAAAATCCGTCAAGAACACATCCAATGGATATATGAGTATATAGTGTCTCATACTTAGTATATCCATGAAGACAATCCCAAACTCATTATATAAGTGGTGGGGTAATAACCATTGACTGGAGGTAAGTTTCACCATCCCCATTCACTATGGATATCTTTAACATGGACAACTGCTCCAACTCCTCACTCAGTAGCTATGAACAAGATCTCCTAATAAGAGTATATTCTACCATGTTCCCCTTTCCAGATGTATAGACAATCTTGAAGTCATAATCCTTGTGGAACTCTAGACATTACCACTATGTAAAGTTAATATCCTTTTGAGAAAAGATATTCTTGAGACTCTTGTGGTTGGCATAGATGATAAATTGTTCACCCATAATGTAGTTTCACCAAACCATTAGTGTAGATACTACATCTTCTTACTCAATATCATGGGTCACATAGTTATGCTCATGTAGTCTCAAGTAATGTGAAACATAGGCAGTCATCACCTCCATATGCATCAGAAGAAAACCAATCTTGGTCCCTAATGAATCAAAGAACAATACGTACTCGACACCCCTCTCTATAAATATCAATATGGGAGTTCTCATCAATAGCTAAATCAAATCCTATAAAGGTTTCTAGCACTTATTTTTCCATATGAACGGCTACCCATTTTGGGTTAAATCTATCAAGGAAGTTGATATACTAGAGAAATAAAATATGAATCTCCATTAGTAGCTTATAAACCCAGGTAAGCTCCACACCTACATCATGGTCTTGGGTGGCTCCCAAGATAAATCTTCCCCAACCTTTTCCTGGTCCACTACTACAATATATTTTTAGATGATATGTCCTAGAAAGTGGACCTCCTAAATCCAAAATAGGAACTTCAAGAGCTTCTTTTAAAGATAGTGCTCTTTGAGAATGTCTGATACCATCCTCAAGTGTCTCATATTCTCCTCCTTAGACGTTGAGTTTACTAGGATATTGTTGATGAAGAATACCATAAAACAGTTAAAGAAAAGTTGAAATATATAGTTCATGAGTCCTATGAACACTTATAGGGAGTTTTTCATGTAAAACAGAATCACCAAGTACTCATACTGACTATAACAACATCAGAAATCCATCTTTGGTATATCCTCATCCTGTACTGGCAGCTGGTGATAGCCTGATCTGAGGTAAATCTTTGATAACTATCATTCCCCTCTCATCCGATGGAAGAGTTCATAGATCCTCAATAGATGATACTTTTTATTTGTTTTTATATTGTTTTGCAGACAAGAATCCACCTAAAACATCAAGATCTCATCATCCTTCTTGGTGAATAATGTTGGGGATGCCCAGGGTGAAATTCTGGGCCTGAAAAAGACCTTCCTCTGCAAGTACTACTACTACACCCTCAACTTTTTAAGATATATGGGATCTATATGATATAATGGAATATATATTGGGGCAATCTTGGTGTTTATATCAATATATATGTTTTTCTCTTAGTGTGGAGATAATCCCAAAACCTCCTCAGGAAATACATCCTCATACTCTTCTACAACCTAGGAAACTGAAAGATCATATAATCAAATATTCCAAGAGTCATGGTATCAAACTCACGTGTAATTGGATTCACCCTCACATGTATAAGCCCATCCCAATCCTAATGTGTTTCATTTCCACCCAAAAGGAAAACCTCATTCCATCACTATGGACACACTACATTATCCACCAAAGATACTCTATCTAGACATGAACTATAGATGACCCGTCTATACCTAAGATGATGTCAAAAGGCCTCATCACTACTAAAAATAGACCACAAAAGAAACTATCATCTCCAAGATTTAGGTCACACCATTAAAAAAAGTTTGTAATCACTAAGTCACCTCTAGTAGGAGTCTCTAAGCATAAGGGTTAGTCCAAGGGCTCAAATAGAATTTGTAATTATCTGACCAAAGTAGTGTGAAGAAAGGTGTATCTCACACCTGTGTCTATAAATAATGAGAATAAAGTAGAGAAGACATATATTGTACCATGTACCATACCTAAGGCCTCTGGATAATAAGACTCAATATCCTAAAGCAATCCTTTCCTATGACCACCATCTCCCTGAGCATGACGAGGACCACTTGGGGGTGGTTGTAGAAAAAATAAAAATTTCTAAAACCTCGATATTCTATCCTAGATACTATGTATTTCTAAATCCATGTGGACCGAAATATTCATACTTCTACCTCTACTTAGGAGTTCCATCTATTTACTCTCTAACAACTGCATTTCAAGTTGGGTAATCTCATGCAATATGTCCCCAACCATCACAAGAGTATCACCACCTCTCTCTAGGATGAATAGATCTATCCTGTGAGACATGAACCAATAAAATTTTATCCTTGGATATCCTCATGGAATGTATCACACATCCTAGTCCCTGTGTCTATCGTCGGCTTCCCTCCTCCTTTGTTTCTTCTCATGTGTTCCCACTATCAGCCCCAACTATCTACATCTGCTAGGTTAGGAAAATATCAACCACCAAAAATTTCTCCAGCACCCCAGAATATATAAGAATTCATAGAGGTATCATGAAATCCTGAATATCTCTATGTAAACCTTTTTCAAAGGTCTAAGATCAAAATAACTGATCATGCACCATATCCATTGTGTACCAAGAGGGGACGGTGAACCTTGACGAATACTCAGCCACAATTTTATTTCCCTTGGAATTTTTTTGAAGCTCCTAGATGTTCACATACCTTAACGTAGATGAATAAAATTAATCTATGAAAATGCACTCAAACTATAACCATGCAAGATTCACCTCATCATACAACTGGGACATTAATCCCCACTATCATCCTAGATATCCATGGAGAAGCCTTGCTGCTAGAACTACCATTTTGTTTTCAAGTGTCTTTACAAGACAAAATAATAATGTCACCACCTCAATCCAGTCCTCAGCTGCCTGGAAGTTTTTCTTACCTCAGAATTTGAGAGGTCACTATTTCTGGAACTCATGAAGTGTTCTAATCCTTCACACCTATCCACTGGTACTCCCAAAACCATATTCTACTCGTAAAGCGGTGGTAAGATAGGTGAATCCCCTGGAGGTAACACCTGCTAAATGGGTCCCTGTATTGAATCCTTATCGCTAAAGGGATCATCCTAATTATCCTACTACTGAATCCTAGATGGAAAATGTCAAGGAGGCATCCTGAAAGAGACAAGATATACCATAATAAATAATTATATCTGGGGAGATGACTCAAGATGGACATCAAAATCACAATCCATTCCTATATGATGCGTGTACCAATTTTTTTCCTCCACAATCAGTGACTACATGTACCGAGACAACAAGTAGTGAGTTAGAGTCCTGGTGAATGGATACATGGGCCGATACACCAACACTGGATTCGCTGGCCTGATATTCAAACTCAAAACACTAAACACAGTTGATATAAAACCCAAACCAATTTCACTACTTGAAAAAGCTTCAAAAATCTATTTTAAAGATGGAAAAATCATTTGATACCACTATTTCATGAATAGATACACCGAGGACTTCTATGATAGAAATAAGCCTAGTGTGACAACCCCATGTCTAGCTCCAATAGTCTAAGGGCTGGCGAGTGACATCAAGTAGGCATACAAATCATAAGGGAGGCCTTATCCTAGGATACCTACACACACACACACACATCTAAAAGACCATAAATTTATAAAATGTTAAATAAAACTGATACCTAATGCATGAAAACATATAATCCCACAATTAGAGTATAAAAAAATAATGTAAAATGATAGGGGCCAAATACTAGCCCACCAAAAAACTATAAATAAGTCCAAACTAATATAAAGAGGGGACTATAGTAAAATGTGACTCATGGTATAAATCATGATATGTATTTGCCAAATATATTCTCCATCTACTCCTATTCCACTGAGAAACCTATCGAATGACATGTCATTTTCATAAGACATGACATGCGTGGGCAGATTCCATGCAAGGTTGAGTATAATAGTACCATGCAGGACACCTTGAAATCACAAAGAATAAATCATAAAGAATTGTAGTTAGATTTCCATTGGGATATGATAACAAAATATATAATAAGAAAGCATATATATACTCATAGAAGACAAAAAATCTCAATGTAAGGTCATAACTGTACTTCTATCCTAGGATTCCTTCTCAAGGGTTCCATATAACACTCATCCAAGACAACACACTCCATGATTTAAATAACACTAATGTCATCTACGAGATATTTGATTCTCATCGGGTCTCACTTGGAGAGGTATGCACTAGAAGTTTGAAGATATCAATACATGGATGGGGATCACACCTAGGGTCATCGTGTATACTGACAACCCAATATGGATTAACCCTCTAAGTAGGGGATCAAATCCCATGTAGAGTTAGTCATGATGATTTCAAGAACCTCACCTAGGTTAAATAATGATTAAAGAGGATCTCACCCTAGCCTCTTAGGGATATTCCTATAACTTTATCAAGAACTATCCCTTAGATAGGATCACAATCCTTTTTTTAGGATGCAATTATATACTATACCCTCACAGGTATGGATTAAGGGAATAAACCCTTATGTAAACTAGTCAAAATGAAGGGGAACAAGGTATTTAATTCAACATTTAATAAGTACATGGTGTGAATTGGAAGTATAAGGTGTGTCCCATTGATACTGGGTATACCCATGTATCACATCACATTCCTTTTTCTATGACCATGTACACCTAGTCATGTATGTGTATATGGTCATATCCATGTTTCGAGCTATGTTAGAGTACATGGATCAACATGTGTACTTTGGCCTTGTCATGTACCTGAAATTTTTTGTGTTTCTGTATCCCCTAAGATGCATAATGAGATTCCAGGTAAGGGTCACATGATGTGTAATACTTTTCCCCTCCATGAAAACCCTAGAACCATAGCCAAATACCCACATAACATGTATTACAAGATTAAATGTTGTGTATATAAGGATTTTCTAGAACCCACAGATCCATTTAACATATCTTTATTCACTACTACTGTCCACTTTTTCCACCATTGAACTATACTAATGTGATGGATCTTGCCCGATCAGACCTCATTATCACCTGCTCATCTGAATTAGGTCTCCCAACTCGATTAGGAGTAGTTTCCGTCATGATATTTCATTTTCACATGCTAAAAACCCACAATGACTATGACCAAATATGAATTGTTTGATCATCTATTGTCCTCGTACCCCACAATCACATCTTTGATCACATTTTTACATAATATATTGATTTTTTTACATTAAATAATGATCACACAATAATAAAATACCTAGTATATGTAAAATTGCAGGATAAAGGGATTTCCCATGATAAATGCACAAAGAATATGAAAAGAAAATCATAAAACAAAAACATGTGGAACAAACTTCATCCAATGTTCATGTTTTCCCAAATTCATTTCCATTAGATGAAGAACCAATAGATTTAAATAATCAATAATAGAAATCTTTAAATCCTAATAATATCTAACCTATACCCACAATACACTTGATCTAGGAATCAATTAACTAGTTGATTCATTCACATTTATCATATGAAAAATAAAATGGGGATAAATCCACATAAAACAAACATACTACCTCAATATGGATCGATTTTTGTTGAAGAATGAATCTTCATTGCAGTCATTTGTGAGATCCTCGACTTTCCTTGGAGTGAACGATCCATTCTTTGTCATCATCATTCTCCAAGTTTTCCTCCAAAGATCTCTCTCAATTATCACGTTTATGTGTAAAACCCTGATAATTGGCCATAAGTGAGTTTAAATAGATTAATATTAGGTCAATGTGTCACTTAAACAAAATTAGTTAATTAATTAATTCATTATTTACACCTGCGACAACTTTTTCACAAACGACTGATGAAGGAAAACATTATGTCATGCCTAGGGTATAACCCATACTATAAACTCAATGGTGACATTTTATTTCTAATATGAGTCCCCATTTAGAATTTATTCCACTTTTTAGGAAAAATATGTTCATGTATAATTTATTTATTTTATATGTATGAAATATCAATTTTGGGCTCACCGGGCCTCGAAATCATGCGACATCTCAGTGCTTGGTCAAAAAAATATTGCTAAATATATTTGAAGACTTTATATGAAAAAATAGATATATTATATACCTAAAGAGTAAATTATGGAACAAGTGATGTGACTATTTCTTAATTTTCATGTACATGCAATACTCCTTAAAATTTTAGACCATTGTGGTGTAATGAAGACCGCATAAAAAAATGACATTTCCAAACTCAATAAATACTCATTCCTATTATTGAAAATAAATTATAATCAACATTGAAATCATTCAAGAGCATGTTAAAAATAAATACAAGCTAAAACAAAAATAAAAAATCATTAATTTTTCCACTCATGAAACTAGATATAACTATTGATTAATTTTCACAGTTTACATTACCTATTTTGAAAACCAAGAAACAATTCATTTAATATTTGACCTAACATAACTTTTTTAATTTATCTTTTATGATTTAAAAATATAAAACCCTTAATGTAATTTCCAATAACTTGAGATTTAATGAAATACTGATGATACTAATTTATAAAAATTAGATAACATAAGGAAACCAGCAATACTAAATGTTTACAGTTTTCATGTAAAATTGATATCCTAAATAATTAGATTCAGATTATCTTAACCTATTATATAAAGAACTATAGTGACGTTGAATCAACTAATTAGTATATATAACAAGGTGCTGATTCCATAAGAATAAGATTATAAAGATGCTATCGATGTCATTGAAACTGACCCAAGTTATAAAGAATCCAACCATTATAGGATTATATATAAATAGAGCTTCACCTCATGGATTATAAGAAGATACTAAACAATTTATACACAATGTGAATTTTGTTTTTTGTTTTGAATATTTCAAATTTCTTATTTCTTAAGCACTTCAATTCTGTGTAATATTTTTTTTCTGAGTGTTTTTGTTAAGAGATGCCATTGTGTGAAGTTTAGTTTGAAAAGAACTTAATATTTAGTCTTTAATAATTTTAACCAAGTTAAAAATTATATTTTCAGTCTATCCAATTTATTGGTTAAAGTAGGAGGACATACCAAGCTACCAGTTGTTAGAACGGGGGATATATCAGATAAGTTTATTGAGAGATTACAGGGTATGGAAGAAAAATACAAGATTTAGTATTTAAGAAGAGGATACCTTATGAACTATTTAAAGTCATGGATACATCATATTGTGGATAATTTTTTACCATTTACTTTGGCTAAAAGTGAGGATTTTATATTAATTTTTAGCCATATTTGATTGGTAAATATATACTCCATTTATTTCAAATTACCTTTTGTTAACTATTTTATTTTAATTTAATTGTAAAATAATGATAGATTTTATATTTAATCTATAGAGATTAATTTCATCAGTAATTTGAAATATTAGTACTTAAATACAATTACTCTAATTTTACATTAATATTTTTGTGAGATTATCTGATTTTCATAATATAGATATAAATATATTTTTAAGAGGATGGAAATTGTTATTTGATTTCAAACTAAAATTCACCCCTATTTTAGTATACATATGTGAACTTTACAATCCTAGGATTGTTATCATAGATGGTATTTATATTTGAGACTGAAATTGATATTTATGTTTCCTAATTTACCTTTACCTGATTGTATTTTCACATCATATTTTTATATTTTTGTTTCCATGCTGTTAACAATATGTAGAATTTTTTTTATATATAACAGGTATAAATGTTGGATTATTATAGATCCTATCATTGGGTGTAGAAAATAATTTTTTTATTACTAATTGTAGTAGAGAGGTTAACCTAAGTAGTCACTAAAATAGGAGTGCACACAAAATAGGTTTGTCACTTTTTTTTTGATTTGAGAAAAAATTTATTTTAATTGTCTTTTCTAATTTGTGAGTTTTAAAAAGAAGGATAAATTTATTGATTAAAAATAATTTATTAAAGATGGTGACCAGAATAGGTTTTTCTAGACCTAATTCCATGCTATGATCATTTCTAATTTTTACCAATTCTACTTTTGCTGGCTAGTGAGAGAGAGATTCCTATATTGGTTCATCTCACCCCCTTGGACACATGGTGATGGTAATGGAATTCATAATCAAGTATAAATCATTATATCCTCCTTCACATGTGTGTGGAATTTTATAAATTCCTTTTGATAGATTAAGTAAATTCCTAATTGGGAATTATTATTCCTTAATTAACAATAGTCCCTATCACAATTTCTCACACATGTTGGAGATCACAAAAAACACACCTTCCAACCCTAATATGTTTTGTAGAAAACATATAGTAATTGGGTGTAGGGGGATACAAATCATAGATGAAGGAAATTGAAATAAAAAGAATAAACCCTAGTACAAATGCATTTGGAATTAAAAACATAATTAATAATTAAAACTAGTTGGAAAAAGAAAAAAAGGTTTATTCCATTAAATGAAGAAACTCAAAAATAACAGTTGGAAAAGCCGCCCATTTCTTGGTCACTCACAAGAAATAAATCTCTATAGATGGGAAATTAGTATTGATTTAGGATAGGGGAG
The DNA here is from genome assembly GCA_963277665.1 of Viscum album. Taxonomy (NCBI): domain Eukaryota; kingdom Viridiplantae; phylum Streptophyta; class Magnoliopsida; order Santalales; family Viscaceae; genus Viscum; species Viscum album. The sequence continues at coordinate 137,253,598 of OY728147.1, read as the reverse complement.
ACATCTCATAATTAATAAAATAAAAGAAATAGAAAGTAGGGTAATAAATATTATACATTCCATCTTATAGAGCTTCTATCACCAATTGATGCTTCTAAATCCAACCCTAGACTCTTATTTACAGGCATGTATGATACTCCAGGACACCATAAATGGGAAATAATGGACACATAGCCATTACATGGTCAAAAAATGTGCTCCACAATATTTAATATCGAATCTACAATTTTTGTATTCGTCATCCATTTTCACATTGTGTAAGTGTTACATGATATATAATGTGCGGGATGAACTTATGATTTTGAAAAGATTTAATATTTTTAATAGTGTATTGATGATTTGTATTGTGTGAGATGAACATTTCACTTCTTATTTCATATCTTGTAGCATGACTTTTATTCCTTCAAGTTACACTATATGAGTTATTTAAAAAATGGGCAAAGTTTTTTTTCTAGCTGATTTCACCTAGTTTCATCCCGGTTCTTCATTTTTAATTATTGGGTTTGGTTCTTGACATATTTAATTTTATAAAATGGAGTGAATTGTTTGTGGCTCACTATTTTTTTCTCTTTTTGTTCATTGTTTTTATCAAACATCATATTCTACCACAAAACCTTGAAAAAATAATGGTAAGATTAATCATTTAACATGTATAAAAAATATATTTTAAATAAAAATAAAAATAAAAAATATGACTCTATTAGATATATTGAAAATATTAATCCAAGAAGATCACCAATATTTTATGGAAATGATTATGAATATTAGGGAGATATAATGGAAACATTTGTGATTAATATAAGTGTTTATAAATATCTTATTATTTCTAGTGACTAAAAAATATAAAAGAAAAAGATTTATACTTTCTCAATAGAAGAAAAGAATGAGTTTTAGAGAAATTTCAAGTTTAAAATACACTTCTATTTTCAATTCATATATATATATATATATATTCAAGTATCTCCATGTGAAATAGGTTGTGTAATTTTTAATAAACTTGAAGTTACTCATTATAAAACTTCAAAAGTTCTTGAAACCAAAAGAGATATTCTAAGAGAAGATTATCGGACCAATGAATTTTTACCTTGTGAATATGTATCTCAAATTAATTATAGATTCATTAATATTGAATATATTTTATAGTCCCTTAGATAAAAATATTTAACTTATGATCAACTTATTGATAAAGTTAAATACATTCTACCTAAATATTAGGAATAAAAAAGAATACTTATCGACGACACAAGAAATAATCTTCTAAACCTATATGCAATGAATGTAAAAAACATGATCATATTCAACCATATTTTCTTGTTCATATAAAAAGATATTAAATATTTTAGGAAGTATTCCAAAAAGAAAGTGAAGAAAATTCTAAAAGGAATGTTTTCATGGAGTTCTAGTTATAGTGATAGTACTTTGGATATTTCATCTAAATATTTTGAGGTTAGTAAAAAATCACTGAATTTTATGCTAAAAATGAAAAGTGTATAATGGAAAGACTTACTAAAAATGCAATTACAAATTTAAATATAAATAATAAATGATCATATAATTTATAAAGTAAAATTTATAGTGATAATTAATGGTAATAGAATTATGTTGATGATGAAAAATTTATGGAAACATAAAATTGGGTGAAATAATATGTAAATTAATTCAAAGATATATATCGAAAACACTATAATAAGTTTTTTGATCTAAATAATTAAACTACATATTGAAAATAATGTTTTCTCAAGGTTGAATAAAAATTTTGTAGAATCAAGAAAGGAAAATAGAAACCTTATTACTTGAGTTAGAAAATTATATGGAGAAAATCACGTGCCATCTACTAAGATGAAAAAAAAAACAAAGTTAATTCATCGGATGTTCATCAAACATTTGATAATAGGAAAAAGGAAAATAAAAAATAAAAAATAAAAAATTTACCTTTTTTCTCTGATGATAACATGGTTATCAAGATTAAATTAGAGACATAATGTATGAATAAATTATTAACAAAATGCACAACTATAAGGAAAGAATTAGAGAAGATGCATGATCAGTTGAGAATTATCAAAATTTAATCTCAATTTGAAATTAAAACCCTAGAAGTTCAGTTTATAGAAAAAGTTATTTGGTTACAAATCATGAATAATTATATACTTTTTATCATATATAAGGTTAGTAGATTATAATTTGATCACTTAAAATTGTTAAAAAACTGTAAAACATAATGAATCTGTATTAAAAGAACTTTTTAAATTTGAACATCAAAAGGAAAAGAAAGTATGGGTTCTAAATATTTTATTTTATATTTTTTCTATTCTTAAGGAGGTATATCTACCCAAATTTTAATTTATAAGTCTTATATATTTGAGTATCATAAGATAAAAACCTATAACTTGTCCATTTAGTATTTATTACTTACATTCTTATAAATCTGTTACATTATGTTTTCATACTATATTGAATTTATTCTTTTTATTTAGGGGGATTATCAGTTATTTATTTATAGATAACTTTAAAATTATTTTTTATTTTATAATTAAATTAAAAATTAAGTCTTTTTTGGAACCACCTTAGAAAGAATAATATTAAGTCATTCCTAAAAGGAAGATAATTTCTAACTTATTGAGAATTTTTTTCTCTTCATTATATTTTTAAGAACTATTTTGTATATACTATATTTTCATACCATTGTTTAATTAACTATATTTCATTTCCATATGAATTTTAGTTTATTTATACAATAATTAAAAACTATTTCTTATTCACCTAAAATTTTAAAATTTTATTATAAATTTGTAAATCATCATAAATTTAAAAATTTAAAATTCCTTAAAAAATACATATAAAATCACGTGTTTTGGTGGGATTAAATATAAGTTTCTAGATTAAAAAAATTGATGGTGACTCTTAATATTCTCAATTTTACTTTATAAAATAGGTGGGATCCAAGTTCATTGGACACATTCATTACTATCGAAAGGGAAGATATTCTAATTTTTCAAGAATGTTTTTATTTATCTTCTGATAAGATAGTGGTTTCTTATAGAGAACTGACTACAAGGGTGATATTTGGAGAAAAGTTAATTTATTTATATTTATTCATAAATTAGGATTTAATTTTGAAGGACATTATTAAATTTGATGGATATAGATAACTATTTTCTATAGAAGATGATAATGTTTTATACCACCCTCTTCTAATTCTTGTGTTTTATAGATTAGATAAATTGTCTGAAGAATATGGGGTGAATAAGGTAACTTTTTTATTTTTTTGGAAGTTTACTTCTACTCTAGATAAGTTTTTAGAACTTATAGAAGTTATTTTTGAGGGAGAATCATTTTTTATATTGCACAAATCAAATTTCTTTGTAGAGGTTGTTAAACATGGTGCTAAAAAGAATATGTGAATGATTAATTATTAAGTACATAAAATCATTCAACAACTTCCTAAAGTAAAAATATTTTTTTCAATGTATTATATAATTTATTTTACCAAGAAAGGGTGGAAAATATATTATCAAAATAAATAATGTTTATCAATCAGTATTCCTTTTGATTTTAAGAAATATCAATATTGCTAAGTTCATATGGACTTAAATTAAAGACATTCAAAATTTAATAATTAATATGAAGATATTAAAGTATGATAGACTTATGTATAGTGATATTGTGAAGTTTTTCTAAGAATGGAACACTGATCATGAAGTATATCCTGAATTTTAGAAAGAAAATATTATCAATATAGAGTCAAACTCAGGGATGAGATTTACGTATGGGTATAGAGAAAGTATGTTTTTTGAAAAATCATTAGTAGTTACATCTTCTGTTATTAAAAAATAAATAGAAGAAAATAAAGAATTTTAGATTTTAAAAAATAGATAATACTCCAAAGATCATATTTCAGTTAAAGTTCCTAATAAAAAGAAGCTTAAAACAGTTTAGGAACATGAAAGTGTAAAAGAATCTATGCCTTTAGAGAAGGAAAAACGAAAAATCAATTGAACTGGAAGTTCATTAAATGAAATAATCTTTGAGAAAGAAAATTAGTTCCTTATATTATCATATGAAGATGTTTTTTGGTACCCATAGTGGTTTTATAAAACAAAAAGGTGAAGATTCTATGAATAATAAGGAATAAATAACAATAATAAAACATTTTTTTGGTATAGAAAATGCTAAGGCTAAGTCCTTGAAAAAATATTTCTATTAGAAGTCGGTAGAAGATAATAAAAATAAGAAGTATTCCATAAACATGTAGCAATAAAAAATTTCTAAATCCATTTTACTCAGAGTAACCATTAAGGAATATGTTATTCATAAAATAAAATTGAAAATAAAAATAGATTTTGAAGGAAAAGGGAAATAATTTTCTTCATAAGTATATGAAAATTCACATTCTTTATCATCACCTTAAAGAATATCTAGAAGCCTGGTTGTAAATCCATCATAAGTTCAATAATCAGATGATACATTAGTAAATGTAATGGGAGTTTAAATTCTTCCTCCTGAAGTTTTTTATCCTCTCCAATCTATTGAAGTAGACATTATACCCATAGAATATTTGTCAAAATTAGTATTTATTGATTTTTTTTGAAAAGAAATTTTTAGCCAAAGATTTAAATATAATTGAATATTTATTTCATAACTATGCTTCACACTCCTCCTCAATCACAAATAAATATATTTCAAAATTCATTTCATAAAAATAATGTTCATGCCCAAGTTCTTCTTTATCAAGTTCTTGTCAGAGAAATATTGATAACATAAATGTAGTAAAAGAGGATATGATTGAAATTATGGATTCTTCTTTTAAAAATATAAATTATAAAAATATCAACAATTTTTTTCAAATATAAAAAGAATAAAAAGTAAAGATCATGGGAATATAATTTTTTTTTCATGAATCAATCCTTTAATCAAAATTTTTTTGGGTTCTTATCTTGTAAATGATAATTAATCACTAAATTAATATTACTATAAGCTAAGTGAAAGAGTGTGACTCATGAAAGGTTCTATAATTCATGCTTATAATCTTGAAGTGAAAAGTTATTTAATAGTTTCAAATTCAAAAGTTAAATAAAATTGGAATAAATTAAGTGAATAAATTGATCTTTGTGAATGAAAGCTAAAGAAATTCACTAAGTTATATAAATATAAAGTAAAGGATATAAATTATATTTATTATAAAACCATTTCTATTCATTATAAATATTATATTCTTTATAATAAATCAATTTTTTTAAGATTATTCAAAATAAGTTGAAAGAAAAATATATGGTATTTATTTAAATGTTGAATATATGAATAATAATTAAGATATTATGAAACTTAATATAGTATATTAGAATGTTAAGTTTATTAATAAACAATAGAAGTATGTAGTGAAGAACTATAATATCACTTATTTAGAAGAAAAAGTAACGTAGTAGAATACATAATTGAATGATCAAGAAGAAATATTATTAGTGAAGGTATCTCAGTTCAAAGAAAAATTCAATTGTTATGAAGAGATGTTATCCAAGAATTGTAAATACATCAAAAATATGAATCACATGACTGAAAAATCAATTAAGAAATATTTATTTTTTAAAATTTATAATTTATTGTATCTCTATAACCATGATCTACAAACATTTTTCCAATATAATTCTGATGATATTGTTTTTATATTTTTATCATCAATATTATTGTTCTTTTTATGAATGTTACAAGATGAAATTTTACCATTTATAAAATATTTGTTACAATTTTCTCTATATTTTTCTATATATAGAGAAAATCCATTTTTTTATGTTTTTCAATTAATATTTTTCTAAGCCCTTATTTTCAAAAACCACAAAGGGGGATAAATATTTTTCTAAAAACAATTAAAATTATTTTATAAAGGGGTGGGGGAGAATTTTTATTCTTAAATGGGGATAAGTTTATTTAAAAATTTAAGGGGGATTTTTTCTTTTAAAATTAGAACTTCGATTTTCATTAAAAAGGGGGGACATTTTCCTAAATATTTCTTAAAATTATCAACTCTGGTCTTCAAAATGGTATGGACTTCCAGAGAATAAAATTTAAGATATCTTTATAAGAATATATATAGGGAGTATTTTAGATCATTTTAATTTCTATTCATGTGCTCGTGTCTTTAAAAATGGAGTGTATTATTGAGTCATTGAATAAATTTTCTTCACTTGTCTTTAGAACCATGAAACACTTAATTTAAAATTTTATCTAAATTAAGTTTTTTATTTTATCTTTAATGACTTCAAATTATAAAGTTGTTAAATGAAATACTGATAAATTACAGTTTAATGAAGTACATATTGTAATGATTTAAGAAAATCAGAAAACTTTAGGATATCTATAATATCAAAAGTTTAATACTTTTAGGAAAAAATGATAAATTGGATAATGAAATTTTTATTTAATTCATCTATTTTATAAATCACTACAACAGTTATTATCAATTGATCAGTAGATTTAGCAAGATGCGGAGTCCATGAGAAGACGAATAGAATGCTGATATCGATATCGTTACATCTAAACCCAAGATATGAAAAATATGACCATTAGAGGATCGTATATAAATATAGTTACACCTCATGGATAAAAATAAGAAACTAAATAATATATACACATTCAAAGAGTTACTTTTCATTTTAATTTTTTTTTTCAATTTCTTGTTTCTTGAGTGATTTAATTTAGTGAAATATTTTTCTTTCTATGTTTTTCTACTGAAAGATACCATTGTGTGAGGTATAACTTGTAAAGATATCAATATTTATTTTTTAATAATTTTAACTGAGATAATGGTTATATGAGAACTATAATGGAGATAATAATTAAAGTTGTGAGACATACTAAACTACCAGTTATTGTAGTGGGAGTCCCAAGCTATGGGTCTAAGTAGCGAGTGCATCCAGTAAACAGTTGTTGTATAGAGGGAAATAACAATAAGGATGGTCAAGGGATTCTTGGGTAAGGAAGACAAATATAATAATCAGTATTTAATAATTTAATACCTTACAAATAGTTTAAATCCATGGATACCTCAGATAATGTTTACACATCAACCATTCAATTTGGTTTAAAATTGAGGATTTTATGATAAATTTATTGGTATATTTTTGGTAAATCTATACTCCATTGTTTGTTTTTAATTTTTTTTCTTTTATTTATTGTAACAAAATTTAATTGTGAAATATTAATAGTTTTTTTATATTCAGTGCTTAAAATTTAGTTCAATAGTAATTTGAAATACTGATACTTAAAGACAGTTAATCAGATGTTACTTTGATATTGTTGTGTGATTATCTGATCTTTTTAATACAAACACAAATATTTTTTGAGAAGGAAAATAATTATTGAATATTTTTAAAATTAAATATAAAAACATATTGTAGAAAACTTACCATAGATTTATGATCCAACGATAATAATCTATAGATGTTAAAGTTATCTTAACACCACACCATTAGATGAAATAATGTTTTTGAGAGTTCTCTAACCCTCAATGTAATGATAGAAACTATATTGACCAATGCTCAATTAACCTATTAAAAATTAACCCTTTTCCAATTAACCTATTGATGGGTATTTAATATTTAAGGGCTCTTTAATCCCTCCCTTTGTATTTATTAGAAATGAGTTTTATTTCTTGTAAAAAATTCATGAAAAATGAACTTTATCTTCTATTTTCCCCTCTATGGAAAATCAAGAAACTCCCCCTAAATATTTTCCCCACCCTTTTCAACTACCCAAGGGAATATAAGTTCCTCCATTTTAAGAAGTCCTTTAAAGGTATTATCCACCTTTTAAAAAATATAAATGAATGAAATAGGATAAATAAATAAATTAACTCATATGGATTTTAGGAGAGAATGAACTCCCAATAATAATCTCAGGTGCTGAGAGGCAAACAATATCAGGGGGGTTAAAGATATCCAATAATTTATCTTTTGTTAAAACATGATCCAAATTCATATCACCAAATTCCATTTTTTGATAAATTGACACTTTATGTCAATTTGTTTCAACCTTGAATATTATGAAAAATCCTTTGAAAAAATTATTTCACTTCAATTATCACACCTAATCATTAATGGTTATAAAATTTCTACCTTCTTATCTTTAATTTTTGACTCCATACACCTAATTTGAGTTGTTTATTGAGATTACACACTATACTCAACTTTTTTTATTATTAATGTTACAAAATTACTCTTTTTGGAGTACTAATACGTCCACATTCCTTTAATAAAGTATAATCCTTTTGAATTGTACTTATGATTTTGAAGTTTTCTTAGAAAATTTAGGTTAAAAAATCTATTAAGATTTAATTATGTATCTTTTATACCTCAAGTCATATTCTAGAGTTTCTTTGATATAGAATAATATTATCTTTAATTATATAAGATACAACTACTATAGGATTCTCTAGAATATAGTATATTGTGTAATGGAAAACAAAATAACTGATATTTAAATTTCCATGTAATGTAGGCATATGATTAGCCTTCAAAAATAATTTTGATGCACACTGATTCTTTCTTCATCAAAGTAAAACTTAATCCCAAGTCCAATAGAAGTTGACACACCACTATAATCTTCTATTCCTGACCTCTTTAAGAACCCATGAGAATATTTTACTTTTGAAAGAAAAATATAATCTATTGTTTTCATGAATTTAAAACATAAAGATAATTTCATTTCACCAATCATCGCATTTCAATAAACGTTTTCATTCAGGCTAAGAATTCTTCATAATTCTTTACTTTTCATAGTGAAAATAATTCCCTCGATATACACAATCACAATGAGTGAATTGTTTTCTTCTAAATTGAAAAAATGATTTATATTAAACTTTTATTTCTTATAAATCATTTTTTAATGATATTATAAAACATAGAATACTAATCCCAAGAAACTTGTTTAATCCCATATAATTATTTATTTAATTTTTACACTCAAGATCCATCATAATCATTAAAAAATCATTATAACTATTCATTTTAAGCCTCTTACTTAAGTTATTCATTCAATATAATTGAATTAAAATCCATTTGGAATACTTGGTAGTTTCTTTTGTAGAATTTAAAAAGAAAAATATGAATTCTTTTAAGACTAACTTCTTGATAAGAAGTCTCGTCAATGTATATACACTAAATTTGAGCACATCCCTTTAAAAAAAGATAAAATTTATCCCATGATACATATCTCTTCTAATTAAGTTTATTTAAAAAAAATCCCACTTGTCCTAGTCATATTAATATTTTCATAATATAATACTGATTCCAAGTGCCATTTTTTAGAATAAAAATTACCACATATTCCATAATTATAATCAAATACTCATTTTGAAAGGTTTCAACAATTGTAATTGAGAAACCGATGAATAAAAAATATAATTGAGACAATACTGAATCTAGTAACCTAGATTCTGAGTCCACTTTATTACATTGGTATAAGATACAAATGATCTCATCCTAATGGACTGACTAGTTTAGTAGTCTTGATGATATAGATACATAAATGATCCCATACTACTTAATGAATATAAAAAATATCATAAAAACATTCTTACAACTTTGATATTATTCATAATATAGTTATTAATACCCTAAGGGAAAAGAAAAAAGGGTGAGCTCAGATGATTAAAAAGGGTTAAATATAGTAGAATCTATCATGATTGAATAATGTATAATAAATATGTAAAGATAAATAACTGAAAAAAAATTATATTTAATCTATAACTTTATAAAAAAACATCCATTGTATTCATCATACATTGAACGATAAACTTATTTTTATAACACTAAACCTTATCAACAAATATCTATATTGAGTAAAGAGTTGAGATTTAATTAAGTTTTCCCAAGTCATTTAAATTTAATTTTGAAGTAAAAAATTGTATTTATAAATAATATATTTTTTATGGAATGCACATACCCACAACAAAGAATATGTATATTTAAGATAATTGTAATTTCCAAATATCACGACGTAGTAAATATTTCAATAGAAAGTTAATGACCACAATATTAATTAAGAAAGTGAATGTAAATACTTTACTTGGTTTAAATGATCATAAACCATCCAAGGAAATAATAAGGATGGTATCCTTACAACATATAACTAATGGAGTATAACTAAAATAAAGGGTAATTTTGTTGATGAATAGAAATAATATTAAATGACCGTTGAAAATATTCATGGGGAAATTACCCTTTTAACATTGAAAATTACTTTCAAAAAAAAATCTCAGAATATTAAGGAATTTTTTTGAAAAGAAACCTGTAAAATATTAAAGCAATCTTCCATGTATTTATCAGTCCTGATGGTGGGAAATTACATTCATTCCATATACATTAAAAAGAAACATTTTTTGACTTTTTTAAATAGAGTTCAAAATGAAATTTAATTTTTTTAGAAATATTAATTTAAAACATTTTAAAAATTCAAGTATAATATGAAATTTCCTTTATAAATAAATTTGGTAAATAAAAAAAATATGTTAATAAATTTTGAAAAATACAAAGATGAAGAAAAATATACCCAATCAAAATTAGAATTCTGATCGTGTATTATTTTAAACATTACTCTCGAAAGAGTAATAAGAATTGAATAATTAATCATCACAAGTAAATATATATTCCTGTTAAATCACTTAAACGGTCTGAATATATAGCACAAAAAATAAAATAGGTGTATGATACCAAATGAGTCACAATGCGGTGGAAATTGAGATGAAATCTCTTACTACAAGTCTGACTTGCCATATAACTTATTTTAATATCATATAAAAAAGATTTATATATATTATAATTATATTAAAAAACCATATAAATATAAATAATATCATATATTATCAACTTATAACTTTTTAGCACACGTTTTTTTCTTAATATTTCATTACTATTAGGATTTTGGGTGTTAACTGCTTCATTTTCAATGTATGTTTTGATATGATAGTTTTGGTCCCTGAGTTTTCTTTCTGGTTTTATAATATATATAATTTTATTCATGATTTAAATATCATATATATATATATATATTCATCCAAAAAATATAGAGATAGAAAAATGAATTACACAGTTTATGGAGACGATATGTTGTCCGTACACAAGAACGCTATTTTAACTTTTAAATGGATGGAACGAAAGAAAGGTAAATAATAATTATACTTTAAAGAATAAATTTTATACCATATATAGCACATATATATATTCATTAAATATTTATTTATTACCTTCTATATAATGCTGAAATGAAAAACGAATCACATCGCTCCGTGGAGGTGGTAATCCACACATGCACACGAGCGATGTTATCATTTTCCAACGATTCAGAAGGTAAGAAGGTAGATATGATATTATTATTAAATAAGAATAATTATGTCATAAATTTCATATAAAAACATTAAACCTATCACAATAATCATCCATAAAAGATGGAAATGAAAAATTAATCTTATCACAATGTGGCGACGGTAAGCTGTACGTATGCACAAGTGATACTTTCACATACCATTTGATGGAAAAGTTGGTGGATAATAGTGGTTTAAAAATAATAATAACATTTAATTATATTTATTATAATTAAATTTTTATTTTATGATGAATAACCAAAATTTATAAGAAGTATAAGAAGAAATTAAACTGAAAGAGTCGGTAAAGACAATTACCTTCTCTTAAAGAAACCTCCATTGGATATCATCTTAGGGATACTGGGGTTGGTATTTTGAGAATAAAATGACTTAAATAACTTAGATAAGAAGGTTTTTAAGAGAATTAGGATGGTTTTGATTGATCTATATTACTAAAATTGTTTTAAATAAATGAGAGAAGGATCGTCCTTTTACAAGTGAGAGGAGGCACATTCTTGGAATTTCTTAAAGTATTAAATCAATATAAATTATGTTTCTTGCAAAAAATGGCCCCAAATTGTTATGATTTTAATTTTATATTATTATTATTCAAAATAAAATCATCAAATAATTTTTTTACAAGTTTCAGTTATGTTTTCAACCTTATTTTTAGTTTTATGCCCCCATTCACCTTTTTGACACTTACCATAATATTAATGTTTTTTTACCTTTTAATGGTTAAAAATGTTATTTTAAAATGAAAAAATAACCCTAAATAGTTAATGGTTTATTTTTAAAACCATATACCATTAATTTGGATAAATATAATTTTTTTATTAATTTTAAATTGTAAGATCATGACTTTTCAAAGAGGTACAAACATTTAAATTTTTAATATAAATTTAATTTTTTACTCAATTATATGTGCCTAAAAAATCCATGGGGGGTTCAAGTATAATGACCCAAGATTAAAATAAATGAATATTACATCATTTTAAATGAATATTCAACACATTACAAATATAAATTAATGATGACCATAATAGTATAGCGTCTTTAGAAGTTGAGAAAACATTCTTCTAGTTTGGTGAAATATATTCAACATCTTCCTTAATGATATTCCCCTTTAGTAATCCAACATAAACCATTATTCATATCCCGAGGAAAGGAAACATAATAAATGGGTGATATAAAATTCTTATTACTGTTAAATGAAGGGAATATATAATCATAACATGAACATAAGTGTATGAGAACATGAGAATAACATTTTAAGATCATACCCTGCATAAATAGATCATAATCACAAGACATGGTATAAATATTGGAAGTTAATTAGACATTAATCATAAGTTAATCAAGAACATGAACCATGTGAGAATATCAAAGGCATAAGACATATAATATATGGCACATACATAAATATGCAACATGATTCCCTAAAAGTCAGATCTCATTGACGAAAACTTATCGAGGCACTTCATGGGGACTACACCAACTAGGAGGGAAACACCACCCTACCTAATGGATGTCATTTAATTATAAGAGATTAGGTTTCACCATATTCCTAGAGTGGATCAGGTTTCCCCATTTTCCCATAGTGGATCAAGTTTCCCCGTCTTCCTATAGTGGATATGGACACACCTATTTCCCCTTTTGGATGAAGCCCGTCAACTTGTTTCCCATCTTTATCTCATGATAAATAAATATTTACCCAATGAATTAGAGGGAGATATATTTACCAACAATATTATAATAAAATCATACATAAATGTGGTATAAGATAATAAAACTTGCATCATATTGTGACACATAAAAATAGATGGGTTTCATAAACATTATATCATAACCCATGAAATGAAATGGGTATCATAAAATTTTTATCATATCATTACCTATGAAAAAAATAGTGGTCTTATAATCAATTCATAAAAACCATAACCTATTAATAGAGGTGGTTTTCAAAAGAATATAACCCATGGAAGAGAAATTAATTCCATAAACATTATTCCATCAAAACATAAACTATTCAAGAAGAAATTTGAAAGACATTCTTGTATTATATCCCTAGTAAATCATAAACTATGAAAAATCATGAAATAATATATAGAGAACTATTTTTAAATATCAAATAGAACATTTCTTAAGTTAAATATCTATTCTTTGGAAATTATTTTCATAAAACTATTTTAAAATTCTTTTTCTTATAAATAAAACTTTACCATTTCATTTAAAAAATTTAATAAGGAGAATATAATTTCTTCTTTGAAAAATTATTTTTAAGATATAAATCCTTTTGTAAAAAATTTTCATTGAAAATAGTTTATTTTAAATGAGTCTTAAAAATATTTTTCCTTGAAATATTATAAAATAATCCTGATAACATTTTTAAAAACTTTTTACTTTAAAACTTATAATGGAATATTGAGAAATTTATGAATATTTTTTCTTCTTTGAAAATAATTTTAAAACCTATAAAGAAGCCTAAAAATCATTTTGAAATCCATTTTCTATAAAATTTATTTTAAAACTTATATTGAAATCATTTAAATCATTGAAATCATTTTCTTTTAATATAACCTCTTGAAAATAGATAATCTTTGAAAATCATTTAAAACACCATTTAAACATAATGTTTTTTGATTTTTTTTTCAAAACCAATTTAAATTCAAAAAAAATCTATAATATTATGAAATTTTTTTCTTTATATTAAAATTATAATGAAACCCTTAAGTAAATGATGTTCATTATAGTGGGTAATTCCATACATGCCAAACATTCCTTTTGCAGCTTAAAAGTTTATAAAAGTGAGTTGATTGGAAAATTAATATAATATTACTTTTAAAACCCTTTTTTAAAATGTAAAACATGGTTAAAAATTTCCTTTAAAAATTGTAGTATAATATTAAAAAAAATTTCATTTTTTTTAGAAAATTAAAATTTGAAAGAACATAGATTTCGGACTGAAAGGAGTAATAATGTAAAATTTTCATAAAAAGTTTTTATTCATTATCTGAAGCACCAAAGAGTGGAAAAATGGTAATAATACATATATAAAACGTGTTTCAATATAGGATAATAAAATTCATGAGTTCTCTTGATATATGGATCATAATATTTCATCAATGTACACATAATCATAAACATTCTTGATAAATGACGAGATTCTTTCAATAAACTCTTACCACATGGTAACTTTGAATTATAATCATCATGTATGAAAATGAAATTACATTAATCTTAAAATTTCATTAAAATAAGTATTTTTATGATATAACATGTCAAAAGGAATTATATACACCCCATAAAAAAATATTGGGGCATAACATGATAGGTATCCCAAAAAAGGCAATTTGAGACAAAATTACATTACCAATTTGGTAACTTTTGAATCATAAAACCCATGAAGAAATTATTATAAAAAATATATGGAAATAACCTTAAATTTAAGTATAATAATAATATAATACATTCATGTTCAATAAAAACACTACATATAACAAATATGTCATGAACATGACTTGTGTCTCACGAAAAATAAAAGTGAGATAAGAAAACCATTACCTTAAGTCTTGAATCTCTTCGCACTCAATTACAAATCATGTATAATATATATAAGTTTATTATAAATATATAAATAAATTATATTATTATATATTATACCATTTGTGATTTAATTATGACTTTATATTACCTATTCAAAAACAAATCAATTTTTATGTTACATTTCAGGTCATAATCAGTTTGTTTTTCTCTTTTGTTTTGATTTATTATATTTTTGGTCTTCATAGTGATATCATGATCTATGGAATGTAAAAAATGAAATAAATATCATATATATTTATTTTATAATTATTATATAAATATATAAAATATAGAAATATTAAATTAAGTATACCATTCATGGGGATGGTAGGCCATAAGTATGCATGAACACTGTTTCTATTTTACTATCATATTGAATGAAATAACGTAAATGACATTTATGTATATATATATAATATAATTTATTAGAATTATTATTTCATATATATCACATAGTTATACTAAAATAATACTTAATACATTTAATTTAAAGTGTGAATGAATCACATCACTTATAGGAGGTGGTTGTCCACACTTCTATATAAGAAGTTATCATATTTACACAAAATAGAAAGAATGAAGGTATTTATATAATAATTATAGAAGAAAAATTAAATCATAAATATCATATAAATTCTATAAAAATATATTTTCAATCATAATTCACAACCATGAGTGGTTGTAAATTAAAAACTAACAACATTGTTTTTTGAGGTGGTAGTTTGCTGTACACAGGAACGACAAGTTCGTTACCCATTAGATAGAAGTGTGTGTTTGTGTAGGTCAAACCCTTAGAATAAAAATATCTCAGTATATTGAGGATAATAGTTTTATTATATGCGCACATAATAATTATAGTTTAAGGAGTGTAAGAATAAATAAAACTGTAGTGATCATTGATTATGATAACCTCTTTTTTGGGAAACTCTTTTTGGTTTTCACCAAAGGACTTCGTTAGATAAATTTACATCATTGGGTCAATTTATTCCATAGTTATGGTTTCTTGGATTAGGGAAGGAATTTTTTATCTTATTTGAGTAGATATTGGTCAAGAAAAGGGCGTTATAGCTTGGAATAAGTGGGAGGGGTGAGTGCCTTTTTATTGTGGAGGAGTGCCATTCTTGTAAAATTTTGAAAATTGAGTTCCACGTGTGTTTTTCCTATGAATATAGGATCCAATAATGAACTAAATTCATGAAAATGTATTATATAGTATAAATATTTATATAAAGAGGATTTTGGACAAGTTTCAAGGACATTTTAGCCCTTAAGTGTAAGGTTTAGTCCCTTGTTAAGCTAATTTTTATCTTAATCACTGTAATTAAATTTAATCAGTTTTAGTAATATATTTTATAAAACTAATTCATCCTTATTATGCATTATAAATTATTATTATAAAATAATTGAATCCATTTTTATAAATTTAAATCAAATAATTTTCATAAATTAATTTAAATTTAATCTCTTAAACGGGATGACAAAACGAGTTTTTTTAAGTAGAAATGTTCAAAACTTTGGTAAGTTTTTATATCCAATTTCAAAGTTAAATTAACTCCAATGACCTAAAATGTATTAATATATGTATATTTTATCTAATTTAAGTTTAAAACCTATCAAAAACATAATTTATTCTTATAAATAAATCAGGGAAAAAAGCAGTTTTGAATTAAAATTCTATATTTTTCACTATTCATCAAAAAATGAATCCTCACAAAAAATACCCAAAACTCACAATAATATAATTTTTATGTTATAATTTCAAAAAATAATTTTAATTTTTGAAATAAAAATTATAAAAGTTTCAAAAATAATATTTAAATGGGTTATCTATTAAAAGGTGGAAAAATTACCTTTTAGAAAAATACATCTTTTTATTCAAAAAATTGTATTTATTCTTATCGAATAGATGTAAAATTTATTGTATTATTATCAAAAATATTGACTGAATATATAATACATAAATTTTATTTAAAACATTAATCAAAATTTTTTTTGTTTAATTTATTTATATAAAATTTTGTTTGTATGTAGAAAAATTGATTTCTTAGAAAAGTAATTTCTTTACTTTCAAATAGTTCTTACAATCACTTATACTAATTGATAAATAAATTAATCATTTTATATACACGTGTAAATCAAATTTTCATAATTGAGTTAATTCTATTCATAACTTTAATTCCAATAGCTAGTTGGTAGCTATAATAATATTTTAATAATAATTTCAATAGTATCTTGTATTCTGGTAAAACTCGATCTTGTATGTAACACAATCTCTCAAAGTGACTCAATATTGTGTGTAATACAATACAAAAATAGCATTACATGTACCATAATCTAAAATAAGTATTGATTATAGCGTAATTTTGACTTAGTTTTGCGTGTGATGCAAGATACACTTTGTATTTTCATATAAAAAAATAAATATTTAGTGTTGTGTGAAAAAATATAAAAATATTAAATTAATTAAAAAAATTCAAAAAATCTTAGGGTGTTACATTCTAGCCCCCTTAAAATTAAATCCAACCTCAAAATTATTCTATCTTATTAAAGGATTAATACTTGAAAGTTCCTTTCGTAGAAACCCACATCAAAAAAATGAACACTAAAACTTTGTTTAAAAAGGGAATATTGGAAACATGATGATTACCCAAAAAAATTCATAAATAGGTTTCCACATGATATAACATTAATAGAAATTTAAAATATAGACATTTATTAAAATCATAAATATTTATTGGGAGTGATTGAGGTCATAAATCACAAATAAGTGAATGATCAATGAATAATTGAGGGCCTCAAAGTTATAAATATGTGATGATAGAAGTGGCCATTGGTTAAAAAATAATTAAGGTATTAGAAAAAAATTAGGCCATTTTTATAAAGTTGAAAAGTTTTCATGAAAATATATACTATCATGATTTTATGACAACCTCAACCTTTTGTGTTCATTAATCAATTTCTACTTCACCTATTTATATAAAAAGTAAGTTGGATTTTTTATTCCCAAAGCACTAACAAATCACAAGATCCATGATAATCTATCCCAACTATCATCAGTTTTCATCAACACAAAGTTGTTAGAATATTTTATCCAGTATGCATAAATCCCCATATAGGGAGATAATACTTTAATCTCACAAAATTAATCCAAAGTTTAACTTAAGCTTTCCATAAGTGGTTAACCTTATAACCCTTCAAAAATATGACGATTAAAAACTTTAGATATAAGGTCACCAGATCAGATTAAAATTGATCCCACATATTTCTTAAATTAGATCTTGGTGTTCACATTCCAAACCTGTGAATACCCTAATTTTATATTCTCTTGAAACATGGTAATAAATTGAATTGCCATAAATTATTTTAAAAAATATTCATTTTTCCTTATTCCAAAGATTACTGGATATATTCCTTGAATTTAAGAAGTTGTAAACTTCATATATGAAAAAATAGACCACTTTTTCAACAAATCATTTATCAGTTTTGATGTCATAAATACCATTCAATTTACTTTATCGATATCATCACCTCTTTATCCATATAAAATATCATTTTATCATCCTTAGGTTCATGTTAATGGTTACCATCCCTTAATGTAACCATGCCATTAAATCAATTTTTTTTTCATCTGTATCATTTAACACATTATTGAATATACTTAATGAAAAACTACTACAAAAATCCGTATATGCTTCATGATTCTGGTAACATAATATTTGAATTCTAAAAAATATACACTTCCATCATACAACTTTATTATTAAACAATTACCCAGGCTTCATCAACTTATTCATTAATACCCCTTTCCTAGAGTATTAAATGTGAATCATTTCTTAAGGTTACTCCACCTTAAGATAATCATGATTCTTGTGTTTAATATAAAAAATACTATAAGAACATTTTATATCGTTCACATGTTATTTATGGTCTTTTTATATTCAAAATTATATCTGATACTCATACCAACCTCCTAATTCACTTCATAAGGTTTCCACTTAGGACATATATTTGTATAATTCCCATACTTTCTAAATATGAAATATTCAATGTTAACCCATTTATTTCTAGTTCCGGCTATTGAAAAAGACCAAAAATCATAGGGAAAGAAACACTTTTCATAATAGAAATCCTTATATTCACGAAAAATTACTTATAAGATGTCTATATAATTACACCTACTTATTTTATCAATGAAACCTTAGGTTTATCCCAGGTTATTCATAGTCATATTATATTTAAATCATTTATTATGTTTTAAAAGGAGTTTTTGAATTCCCACAGAATATCCTACGATAGTGTCAAATCAGGTGTACAGTTTGGACCATTGTTGTGTACAAGGTTATGATTGAGTTAGGCCTGGAGCGAGTTGTTATATTTGATAAACCTAGATACATATGTACTAAAACCACATCCACTTGTAGTATGAAATTGAGATGAATTTTTAGGGAACCAATCACTCTATCAATTACCAAAATTATAGGACTTTTTTAAAACATTATCTCATCCTTAAACTTATTCTTAGATACACCCCTAGAAATATCATTAGAAATATCCCAAGGTATCCCGCTAAATTTTTCTCATCCTAGTTTCCAAAGGTTGAGTAAATTTTTTATTTAATACCAACTATAATAACACGTACTTAACATACATGGATATTACATAATTTTAGATGAATATTCATCACATTAAAAAAATACATGTCCAAGGACAATACTAGTTTAGTATCTTTGGAAACTTGGAGCATATTCTTCTAGTTTGGTGAAAGATCGTCAAAATATTCCTTAAATATCTTCCCCTTTATTACTCATACTTAAAACCATTATTTATAACTCAGTTAAAGGAAACATAATAAAGGGGTGATCTTGAATGCTCAATTATGGTAACTAAAAAAATATGTATACAAAAAATGAACATAAGGGTATGAGAACATGATCTTAACATTTTAAGATTATATACTGCATAAAAATATCCTAATCAAGATAAATGGAATAAAGCTCAGTAGTTCATAAGAAATGAATCATAATGAAATCAAGAACATGAACCATGTGATCATATCCATGGAATAATACATAGAATTTGTGGTAGATACATAAACATGTAACATTATTCCTTATAAGTCAAGGATCATTTCTAAAAAACTCCTCAGGGCACTTCATTGGGATTACACATACTGGGGGGACACAAATATATCCCCAGTCACAGTCCTTTCCATGAAAGGGATCAGATATACACATCTTCTCATAGTGGATTAGGTTTCCCCATATTCTCATCATGGACCAGGTTTCCACATCTTCCTATAGTGGATTGAGTTTCCCAATCTATCCATAGTGGATCAAGAGACACCTATTTACCATTTGGATAATTCCAATTGACTTTTTACCACAATTATCTCATGATATATAAATCATTAACCAATGCATTAGAGGGAGATATAGGTCCCACCCATATCATAATAAAATCATACATACATGTTCTATAAGATAATAAAACTTTTATCATATCATGACCAATAAAAATAGATGGGTTTCATAAAAATCATATCATAACCCATGAAATGAAATGATTATCATAAAAATTTCATTATATAATCACCTATGTAAAATATATAGGTCTCATAATCATTTAATCAAAGGATAACCCATGGAAAAAATCTGTTTTTAAAATCAGATAACCTATGGAAGAGAAACAGGTTCCATAAATATCATTCCATCAAAACATAAACCATTCTAGAAGGAATATGAATGGTGTTCTTGAATCATATCCCCCATAAAGAATAAATATGACAAATTATGTGATCTTATATGGAGAAGGAGTTTTAAAGATCACATAGAATATTTCACAAATTAAATATCCTTTCTTTGAAAATCATTTTCATTAAACCATTTCAAAAATATTTTTCTTATAAAGAAATCTTTACCATTTGATTGAAAACATTTCATGAGGAAAATATCCATTATTCTTTGAAAAATTATTTTTAAAAAATAAATCCTTTTAAAAACCATTTTAATTTAAAATAAACCTAAAAACATATAAAGAAGGCTATAAAAAAATTTAGAATAATTTTCCTTGAAAAATTATAAAATAAGTTTGAAAACATTTTGAAAACGTTTTTCCTTAAAAACATGAAATATAATCTTTAAAAAAATTTAAATTTTTTTATTTGATAATATTATGAAAACCAAAATAGAAGGATCAAAATAATTTTGAATTTTATTTTCTTAAAAATTTATTTTAAAACTTATAAATAAATCTTGAAAAAAATGAAATTCTTTTCTTTCAAAATAATCTTTTTAAAACATATAAGGGAAGCATTGAAAATCATTTAATACCCATTTTAATCAATTTTTTTTGAAAAACATTCTATTTAAAAAATAATTTAAATTAAATTAATTTCTAGAATAATAAAAAAACATTTTCTTTAAAGTAAAATTATAATGTAAGATTCAGGTAAATGATGTTCATGATGGTGGATAAGTCCATACATGCCTAACATTCTCTTTTAACTTTAAAATTTTATAAAAAATTCCTTGACCGGAAATTAAAAAGAAGATTAATTTTAAATAAATTTTGTGAAAATGTAAAACATGGGTAAAAATTTCCTTTAAACATCATAGGATAAGATTTAATTTTTTTTGAAAACATTATTAGAAAACTTAGTTTTGAAAGAACATAGATTTCTGACCGAAAGAAAAAATAACGTTGATTTTTTTCATAATTATATTAAGTAAAAAATAGTGTAAAATGGTAATAATACATGAATAAATCAATTATAAACATAGGATAATAAAAGTATTGAGTTCTCTTGATATATAGATCATATGATTTCATCAATGGAAACATAATCACAAGCAATATCAATAAACGATGAGATTATTTCAATAAACTCTTACCACATGGTAACATTGAATTATATCCTAATGTAATAAAATGAAATTAAATAAAGCTTAAAATACCATTAAAATAACTAGGATCATTATATAACATTTAAAATCATATTATATAAACCCTATAGAAAAATATAGTTTGATAACATAACTAGTATCTCAAAGAAGGCAATTTGAGACAAAATTATTAACGATTTTGTAATTTCTTAACCATAAACCCCATGAAATAAAGATCATGAAGTGGATATGTAAATACCCATAAATTTAATTTTAAGAATAATATAATACATCCATGTAAAGTAAAAACACCACATATTAGAAATAAATGGTGAACTTGGCTTGTGTCTCACGGAAAATAAAAGTGAGACGAGAAAATCCTTACCTTAAGTCTTGAATCTCTTCATGCTTTTTCAAAGATCTTGTATAATAAATATAATTTTATTATAATAATATAAAATAAATATATTATTATATATAATACCATATATGTTTCTATTATGACTTTATATTACACATTTATTAACAACTCAATTTTAATGTTACATTTCGGGTAATAATTGCTTTTCTTTTCTCTTGTATTTTGATTTGTTATAGTTTTGGTCCGGATAGTTATACCATGATATAAATAATGTAAAAATGATATAAATATAATATATTTATTATATAATTATTTATAGTAATCTATAAAATATACAAATATTAAATGAAATACACCGTTCATGGAGATGGTAAGTCGTACGTACGCATAAACGTTTTTTCTGTTTTACTATTGTATTGAAAGAATGAAATTAAATGATACATATATATATATAATATAATTAAATTATAATTATTATGTCATATATATTATATATGTTTACTAGACTCATCATTAATATATTCCATGTAAAGTGTGAATGTATCACATCACTTTGAGGAGGCAGTAACCCACACTTCCACAAACGAAGTTATCATATTTACACAAAACTAAAAGCATGAAGTTATTTATATAAAGATTATAGAATCATAAATACATAATAAATATCATATATATCATATAAAAATATTTTTCTAATCACAATTACCTACCATGAGTGGTGTTAAAGAAAAAACAAACAACACCGATTCGTGAGACAATAGTTTACCGTACAAAAGAATGATATGTTTATTACCAATTAGATAGAAGTTTTTGTAAGTGAAGGTAAAAAAATTATAATAATAAAATATAATTATATTTAGGATTCTGATGTTCTTATATTTTCATGGAATAATGGTAATTTAAGGACTGTAGAAGGAAATAAAACTAAAGCGATCGTTGAAGAAGGTTACCTATTTTTCAGGAAACTCCTTTTTTTTCACCAAATGACTTACTTGGATCCCTTTTTTTTACCAAAGTGGGGATTATAGTATGAGTGTATGTAATTTTGGATTTTATTTTAGTATATATTGGGTGAGAAAAAGGGCTTGAGAGGTGTGAATAAATGGGATGGGTGAGTGCCTTTGTATAGTGGAGGACAAGTGTCATTATTGTAAATTTTTAAAAAAGGAAATTCCAACAAAATTTTTCCTTTGAAAAGTGGATCCAATAATGAAAAAAATTATATAAAAGGGAGTATATTGTATAAATATGGAAATATAATAGTTTTTTGAAAACTTTTTATGTCAAGTTGGTTTTTAAGTGTAAGGTTTAGTCCCTTGTTAAGTAAATTTTTATCTCTTAATCGTTGTAAATAAATTTAATCAATTTCACTAATATTTTTCATAAAAAATATGTTGAAATTGTTAGAAATTATAAAAATTTCTTGTCCAAAATATGTAATCCATTTTTATAATTTAAATTTACATAATTGGAAGAAATTAATTTAAATTTAATCCCACAGACAGGATGACAAAACGAGTTTTTAATGTAAAAATGTTCAAAAGTTTGGTATATTTTTATATCCAATTTCAAAGTGAAATTAATTCCAATGAAACAAATTGGATTAATTGATTTATAATTTATCTAATTTAACTTTAATAACAATAAAAGGCATAATTTAACCTTAAAAATAAATTTTATGAAAAATCAGTTTTTGAATTAAAATTTAGTATTATTCACTATTCATCAGAAGATGAAACTTCTCATAAAAATAAAAATAATTCACCCTAATAGAATTTTTATGTTCCAATTAAAAAAAAGTATTTCTTCCAAATAAAAATTATAAAAGTGTTGAATAACATTTTTGAAATGGGTTAACCGTTAAAATGCGGTAAAATGACCTTTAAGAAAGATACAATTTTATTCATAAAATTGGATTAATTATTATATTATACCTATAAAATATATTGGATTAGTATAAAAAATAATGATTTAATATATTATATATTAATTTTATTGAAAAAATTATTAAAAAGTTTTTCAATTTAATTTTTAGAGATATTATTATGTTTGTACATAAAAAATATTTTTTTGGGAAAGTAATTTCTTTATTTTCAAATAGTTATTACATCTACTTATTCTAATTTATAACTAAAGTATTAATTTTATATACATGTGTAAATCATATTTTTACAATATTTTTAATCTTATTCGAAACATCCATTCTAATGGCTAGTTGGTAGCTATATTAATATTTTAATAAAAATTTTAATATAATATTGTAGTCCAGTCAAACTTGACCATGCGTGTAACACAAGTTATAGAAGGGACTCAGTATTCTATATAAAAAAAAAATAAAAAAATAGAGTTTAACATACCAAAAGCTAATATAATAGCTTCATGTAGACCAAGATTGACTTGGTGTTGTGTGTAATGCAAGACACACTTAGTGCTTTCATATAACAAAAACTATATTCAATGTTGTTTGAAAAAATATCAAAAGATTAAATTAATTTGAAAAACTTAATTCACAAAATCTCAGGGTGTTAAATCGGGAGATTACATGGCTGGTTCAGAGCCATTACCTCAAATTTTTGGAATAAATAGTTGAGGCGCCTGGTTTTCACATAGTTAGGAAAAAAGGGTACATGTCAACTATGAGATCCCTGATAGGTGTCATACGGTTAGCTAAACTATTCGAGTGGAGCCAAATAGATTTACGGGGATTTGTAGACTTTTTGACATAGGATAATGCCTAATTTCAAAAACTATGTGCATGAAACATGTGAGATATATTCTTAGACTGTGAGCCTTGCATAGTTGGAGCACATTTTGGACAACCATGTGACCAAACAATGAAACCTTAAAAATGTGAGAAATTACAGGTTTAAACCTCCCTCTTTATATCCTTCTTCTTACTCTATTCATCCTCCCATGTACAAAAAATCTATTTCACAATTGGCTCTCCTCCTTCTCATCATAGTAATTGGATTAAATCCTTCCATAAAACTCCTATTAGATTTTCGTTTCTCATATTGGATCACCACTGATAATCTATCGATTCCTCTTGATTATTTCCTTCATTTATCTCACCATATGGAATGATATTTCCATGCGAGATAATATGGAAAATTTTAAGGATATCCTTATATTTATCCATTTTCTTCTGATCTAGCCTAGATTATAGGTCAATAGTGGATAATGAATCTTTTACCAATCCAGGGTATGTGGTCTGATTACTTTCCATCTATGTTTTAGTGATTTATATTATGTGTCATTGTGCTATATGTTAGGCCTTATGTGTGATGCTTCTAATTTTTTTTATAAATCTAACTTGTTTAGAATATGAAACTTATTCCCTTATTACTATTAAAGGTAAATGAACTTGAATCAAATCTGCCCTTTTGGTGGTGTTTTTGAAATACCTTAGCAATTATGAAGTTAATTATATAACAAAATCTTAGTTGAGGTGTGATATCTTCAAAATGTAATTGAAATGATTTGATTGAAATTGATTGATGTGTGGAATGATTTAATTCACCACCTAAATATCCCCTTGTATCTAGAGTATCTTCTAAAATGTTTTGGATTTACTTCCATTAAATATTTAACTGTACTAAAGGGAGAAATGAAAGGTACAACCATGTCATGTGCCCTATTATATAAATTGGGAATTAAGACTTAGGATAAATGTAATGATAAATGGTGGGAATTAACCTCATGTATTATGTTAAAGAATATCATAAAATAATTTATAATTCTATTTATTATACAACCATATTTTTTGGTTGAGTTTGACATACATAATACCATCTTCTTGATTGGATGGGTTTGATGGATGTAATACCATCATCCTAATTGTTTGGGTTCAATGGATGCAATAAATTATTCCTTTATATATGGGTTGGATGGATAAAATACCATTATCTTGGGGTGGTTGGATTTAACATAGGTAATTTCATTTTCCTAAACTGATCTCATTAGCTATTTCCTCTATTGAGAATGATGCTTCTATGATCATGCAGAGATTCCTTGGACTTACTCCTCTAGTACAGGATATCACTACCAATATATATATATATATATATATATATATAAAATTATATATGTTATACACATATAATTTATTTATATATACATACCATTCATACCAATATGGATTCAATTTTTTAGAGATATCCCAGCTTACATGTGATGACCCAGACCCCCCTTGGTCCCTTCCTTTGCCAAAAATCCGGTTTCCTTGCGGGGTACCGATCGGTGAGACCGATCGGTGACACCGACCGGTGAGACCGATCGGTGAGACCGATCGGTGAGACCGATCGGTGAGACGGATCGGTGAGACCGATCGGTGAGACCGATCGGTGAGACCGATCGGTGAGACCGATCGTTGAGACCGATCGGTGCGACCGATCGGTGAGACCGTTCGGTGAGACCGGCCGACGTCGCCCGGCCTTGCCAAGTTGTTCCAGTAACATTCCTTTTTCGCAAATAGGGTTTTAAACCCTATTCTGCCTTGTTAAAAATATCTTCGGAATCCGAAACGCGCACAAAGGTTTTAATTAAATGCTTCATTAATTCATGGGTCGGTTAAAACCACCCAGTGCCATTAATGATGAGTCAAGCCACGTGGTCAACCCACGACTCCCTCGTCTTACGTGGTTTTGTGTTTCATCTCAACCGTCCCCAGCTCTTATAATTAAGGGTTAGGCCGTGGTTTCCCCCCTTCTTCGATCGTGGCTCTTCTGGTGCATCGGGACCGCCGCGTCGTTATCCGTAAAGTTCCGCGCCCCCGGCCTAAACGTCGATCATCTATCAACAAGTAGGGAATTTCTCTCGTCTCTCACTTTTGTGTATCATGCGGGGTGGGGGTTACTTTTGTTCCTATGGGATTGGTTGAACCAAACCCTAATGAAGATAATAAACGAAGTTCTAAAGGAAGAAGGGGAAGGGGTTGTGATCGTTGTTATGCTTTATCTTGTGATCATCCCTTTTGTTGTACTGGTTTAAGTTTTCTGAAAATTGAGGCCGTTGGTGGTCGTGTGTGTGCACTTGAATCCCCTCGTGATGTTTTAAATGGGTTGCTGAAATTGTGAACTCCTGCTGTGAAATTGGTTAACCACGTATATCCGGCTGAATAATTGAAAGCACCAGGATCGGCCCTTCTGTGATAACTCCCGGTTAGAACACATGGAATTTGAAATCATGGAGTGTGTTAAATCGTTTAAATCTGAAAATCCCTGACTTGTGTTGGTAGTGGTTAGTGGTTGTTTTCCCTTCGGGCCGTTTTCTGGAAATGTGGGAGGGGATGGGATCCCCTGTTCTTTTTATACTCTCGGTGGCTGTGTGATTTTGGGGGATGGGATCTCCTGTTGGCATGGTTTCAGTGGTTGTGAGTTTTTATCACAAATTGGGGAGAGATCCTCTGTTGGCAGAACCGGGTGTGAGTGTTTTGGTTGATCTATGCTTTGACGTTTTCCTTGGTTATGCTTATGGTAGTTGCCCAGTAGTGCTTAAAATTAATTGAACATTTTGACTGAACGTGAAACAAGAATGGGACAAATGGTTTTGTGGGCAAGGGTCGTGAATTGTGACTCGGACGCTGTGGTATTGTGTTCTGTAGGTTGGCTAGGAAAACCTAAGTTTTGGGTGAGTGTTTGTTACCTATATCTATACTTGTAGCTTTGTGTTTCTTATTCGCGCCCCACCCAAGTTGAGCACTTAGTGCCGAACAACCCCATTTATGGAAGAAGGGTGTTTTTCCCAACACTATACTTAGTGGCTGGTTATTAGCTCCTTTTCTGCTCCCTTTCCCGGATAGCCCAAGTACCTTCGGGCAGGCTGTGATGGCCTGAAGTCCATTATTAGCCCAAGAACCATCGGGCAGGGTGTTGTGGTGGCTGGCCAGGTGTGTGTGGCAGGTGGTTTCCCAAGTGTCTTCGGGATGAGGCCCAGGTGTTTTCGGGCGTGGCAGTGGATCCTTTAGCCCAGGTGTCTTCGGGCGTAGCGGTGGTTGTTCTGGCCTAGGTGTTTGTAGGCATGGTTACATGTGACAGTTGAGGCCCAGGTGTGTGCGGGCGGGATTTGGCAGTGGGACTGCGTGTGGTTGTGGCCCAGGTGTGTGCGGGCGGGTGTGGCAGTGGGACTGCGGTGAGAATGGCGGGATTGGTCCGATGCGTAGGATGTCTCAATAACTAGTGGGGAAGTGGCGCGGGGTACCCAAACATCGATGTGCTCTTATTATATATATTACTTGACTTGCGTTATTTGGGGAGTGAGCCTTGGTGAGGCCTGGGATGGATAGTTTGCCTTGTTAGTTGTTTGGTTCACTCTTTTCTCACGGGACTTTAGTACGTTCCCCCACTTGTGCACGAGAGTCTTGGTTTTCCCTACTGAGTGTACTTGTATGCTCACCCTACGTTTACTTTCAGGTTTCCAGGAGGACTACCAGGGCTGCGCGGGACCCTATTAGTCGGACAGTTGGAGTTGTCGCTGTTGTCGTACCTTTGTTTTCTTTTGGTATTGTACTTGAGAGCTTTCTTTCTCTTTTGTACTTGTACCTTGTTGTAAACTGTTTAAACATGCATGGGGGGCTTTATTTGGGTTCATTTATATAAACTTGCTTCCTTTCCTTTTTGGGAGGTCGACTTGTCCTTTTTCCCGATCCTAAATAATAAAAAAGGGTAATGCCTTCCATTTGCGAGAATTTTCTATACCCTTGGTGCTAGTCGCCACTCCGGGACCTATTGAAGGCGGGTTTCGGGGGTCATTATCTCTCCTTCAACTTAAAGAAGGAAGGGCCTGGCAATCCGCTGACCCTTCCCTCCTTTTGGTGAAGGCGGGTCGTGACATAATGGTATCAGAGGTGAGGTTGAGAGATAGGACGGAGTCTGGAGTTAGGCACAGTAAGGATTGCATGGGATGGTAAGGCAACAGCGTTGGGTGACCTTGGTGCGTGAATTAGGCCAGGGAGGACCAGCTAGGACACGGGATTTTAGGGCCCCCCGTGATCCGATGCAAGGACTCTGGACCTACCGAACGACCAAGTGAGGCCACACTGATTGCAGGGTAGAGACCCTAGGAAAGGTACATGCATCATAAATGACTTGTGTTTTTGTGTTTCTGGGATGTCTTGGGAAATTAAGAATAAATTAAATCTTAATAAGTTTTGAGAACGATTTTCTTTGCACTACTGGGCTTAGGCATTCCTTGTTTACCTTGCAGCTATGGAACCTGGAAGGCGACCACGTGTGGTACAGGCAATCGAGACTCCTGAGACTACTTTGGCCAATCGGCAGAGAGATGATCGGGAGGAAGAGGACGACCAGTGGCAGAAGACTCTTTGAGCCTTTCAGCGACAGGCCCTCGAGAAATATGAGGGCAGCACCTCCGACATGAAGACGGAAGGCTGGCTGGAGGAGCTAGTCATCGCCTTCGGCCTGATTCGGGCCCCGACGGAGTACTGGGTTCCTCTGGCTGTTAGCCAGATGCGAGGAGCGGCACGTCAGTGGTGGATGCTTCACCTGGGGAGTAGGAAAGAGTCTGAGGTTGCTTGGGCGGACTTCGAGAAGGAGTTCCGGGCGGAGTTTCTCTCCTCGACAATGAAGGCGGAGAAGAGGCAGGAGCTACTCTCCCTCCAGCAGGGGAGCATGTCCGTGAGGGAACTTGGAATCAAGTTCAAGGACCTCTTGCGTTTTGCTTCGGACCTCTTTCCCGATGAGGAGTCTCGGGCAAGACGTTTGGAGGAGGCGCTCCGACCCTCCCTCCAGTATGCTGTTACCCCCTTTACCCTTCCAACCTACTTAGAGGTTCAGAATAAGGCCGAAGTGGTGGAAAGGATGCACGCTCTAGGCGGACTGTCACGAGAAGGGATCCAGCTGGGACCATCGAAGGGGAAGGCCGTCAGCACCAGGCCTCCAGCATCGGGACCCTCCAGGTTCCGACCCGCAGGGAGCAGGCCGCAGCAGTTTTAGTTTCGATCCCCTGGCCCACGTTCTTTTCCTTCAAGCTCGGGACCATGGTGCTTCATCTGCGGGAGCCCTGGACATCTTCGGAGTCAGTGCCCCGATCGGGTGTAGTACAACAGTGGCAGTCATCCCCAGCGTCCGCCGCAGCAGCAGTTCCCAGCCAGACCCTTCCAGCACCAGCAGCAGGGACAGCGAGCTCCCGCTCCTCCGCAGACAGACATAGGAGGGGGAGGCCGACCTCAGGGCGCTCCCCAGGGACCTCGACCAGGGCGTGGTCGGGGAGGTGGCCGACAGCCGAGGGGCAGGGGAGCTGGGCGTGGACAGTTACACGCCACAGAAGCAACAGTTCCAGCAGGGCCAGAGGT
The DNA here is from genome assembly GCA_963277665.1 of Viscum album. Classification (NCBI taxonomy): domain Eukaryota; kingdom Viridiplantae; phylum Streptophyta; class Magnoliopsida; order Santalales; family Viscaceae; genus Viscum; species Viscum album. The sequence continues at coordinate 137,223,107 of OY728147.1, read as the reverse complement.
TGTTCGAGGTACGATCAGTGTGTTTAGCACTCTTGCTTATGCTTTGTTCGATACCGGAGCTTCGCACTCCTTTGTTGCACCCAGTCTAGCCCGCGCCCTGGGTCTAGATGCCGAGAGACTTCCAGTGCCCCTGGTGTTGAGCACACCAGTTGGAGGTCAGACCGACTTGCTGTTCGTTTGTCGGGGATGTAGACTGATGTTGGGGCCACATCAGTCGGTTAAGGATCTCCTTCTACTACAGATTCGGCCGTACGATGTCATCCTAGGCATCGACTGGCTATTTTCTGTGTGCGCCGTCATCGACTGTTTCCAAGGGAGGGTGGTGTTCTCCGGTTTGGACGGCCAGCGTGTTACTTTCACCGGTGAGCGGAGCTGTCCGAAGGGAAACAGGAGGGAGGAACCTCTCCTCTCCTTGTTGACCGAACTGACGATAGAATCAACAGATGAGGAAATGGTGGAAGTACCAGAGATCGTTCGTGAATTTATGGACGTCTTTCCTGAGGAGGTGACGACTCTACCCCCTCGACGTGACATCGAGTTCGGGATAGACCTGCAGCCCGGCTCTCGACCAATCTCGATGGCTCCTTACCGGATGGCACCTTCGGAACTACGGGAGTTGCGGATAAAGATTGACGATCTGATGAAGAGGGGTTATGTTCGTCCAAGTGCATCACCATGGGGTGCCCCAGTCTTGTTCGCAAAGAAGGCAGATGGTGGCCTCAGGTTGTGCATCGATTACAGGAGGCTGAATCAGGTAACGATCAAGAACCGCTACCCTCTTCCGAGGATAGATGATCTTTTCGACCAGCTGAAGGGGGAAGGATGGTTCTCGAAGATCGACCTGCGATCCGGGTACCACTAGCTGAGGGTGAAGGATAGCGACGTCCCGAAGACGGCGTTCAGGTGTAGGTATGGGCACTTCGAGTTCGTGGTCATGCCCTTTGGTGTTACGAACGCCCCGACAGTGTTCATGGGGCTTATGAACTCCATCTTTCGGGAGTACCTGGATCGGTTTGTGGTGGTGTTCATCGACGGTATCCTGATCTATTCAAAGTCAGAAGAGGACCATGCAGAGCACCTGAGGACAGTTTTGGAGGTCCTCCGACAGCACCAGCTCTATGGGAAGTTGTCAAAGTGCAAGTTCTGGGCACGAGAAGTGCACTTCCTCGGACATGTAGTGTCTGAGCAGGGAGTAGCAGTCGACCCATAAAAGGTTGAAGCAATTGTTTCTTGGGCAGCACCCAAGAATGTGGCGGAAGTTTGGAGTTTCCTCGGACTGGCAGGCTACTACCGGAGATTCGTACCCAACTTCTCCCGGGTAGCAGCCCCTTTGACGGCTTTGACCAAGAAGGACCAGGTTTTCATGTGGAGCGAGCAATGTGAGTCGTCCTTCAGCTACCTAAAAGAAAAACTGGTTAGTGCCCCAGTGTTGAGATTTCCAGAAGGAGGGATGGCCTATGAGGTATTCTGTGATGCTTCAGGACAGGGCCTGGGGTGCGTATTGATGCAGCGACAAGGGGTGATCTCTTACGGGTCCAGGCAGCTACGCCCCCATGAGCGGAACTATGCCACCCATGACCTGGAGCTTGCAGCGGTAGTGTTTGCATTAAAGCTGTGGCGACATTACCTCTTTGGGGAGCGCTTTGTGGTCTTCACCGATCACAAAATCTTGCGCTATATCTTCTCCCAGCGTGACTTGAACTTGCGACAGCGGAGGTGGGTCGAGTTTCTCCAGGACTACGACTTTGAGATCTCATACACTGAAGGTAAGGGAAACGTTGTGGCTGATGCCCTGAGCAAGAAGCCGCATCAGGAGGTGGTTCGGGAATCTGCTGATGCTTGGAAGGCGATGGGGGAGTTGGCTGCCTTGCACTTGGATGCAAGGGTGGAAGGTACTAGAGGCTGTTTGTTTCAGATGAAGGTACAGTCCTCTTTGTTGCAGCAAGTGGAAGAGTCTCAGTGGGGAGATCCTGAGGTGGAAGTGTTGCGGGATCGTGTCGATCAGGGGAACGCCCCAGAAGGATGGTCGGAGGACAGCCGACGTCGGATGCTCTTTCATCGGAGGTTGTTTGTTCCAGAGGTGATGCGTGATGAAGTCCTTCGTGAGTTCCATAGCTCAGCCTTGGCAGTACATCCGGGTGTTTCGAAAATGTACCAAGGCCTGAGGGGACAGTTTTGGTGGCCCGGGGTGAAACGGGCAGTGGCAGAGTTCGTGGCTAAATGCCTGGTGTGTCAGCAGGTGAAGGCTGAACACCGTGTTCCTGGTGGTCTGTTGCATCCTCTAGATGTTCCCGAGTGGAAGTGGGATGACGTCTCGAGGGACTTCGTCACAGGACTACCCAGAGCTCAGGGCGGGCATGATGCTATCTGGGTAGTGGTGGATCGATTGACAAAATCTACTCACTTCTTGGCTATCAAGGAGTCAGGACCCGTGAGTACCTTAGCACAGAGGTACGTGGATGAGGTGGTGCATTTGCATGGAGTTCTGAAAACGATCGTCTCAGATCGGGACACTCGATTCACCTCACGAGTCTGGAAGGGGTTACAGCATGCTTTTGGCACCCAACTACGCCTTAGCACTGCTTTTCACCCTCAGACTGATGGGCAGACAGAGCGGACTATCCAGACCTTGGAGGACATGCTGCGAGCATGTGTTCTGGATTTCAGAGGATCATGGGTACGACACTTGCCTTTAGTAGAGTTTGCCTACAACAACAGTTTTCACTCTACTATTGGCATGGATCCTTTTGAGGCTTTGTATGGAAGACCATGTCGTTCACCCTTATGCTGGGCAGAGGTTGGTGAGACTGGTACTCTTGGACCAGAAGTAGTGCAGAGCACCACGGAGAAAGTCCAGCTAGTGCGGGAGAGGATGAAAGCAGCTCAGGATCGGCAGAAATCTTATGCTGATCGTCGGAGGAGGCCCCTGAAGTTCGAGGTGGGAGATCATGTGTTTTTGAAGGTTTCCCCTCGACGGGGGCAGCGGAGGTTCGGAAAGGGGAGTAAGCTCTCCCCTAGGTTCATCGGACCTTTCGAGGTGCTGAGGTGAGTTGGCGAGGTAGCATATCAGCTGGCCCTACCACCTCAGTTGGAGAGGGTCCATGACGTCTTCCATGTCTCCCAGCTTCGTCAGTACTTACATGATGACTCTCATGTCATCAACTGGGGAGAGCTAGATGTGGGAGGAGACGCGACCTTCGAGGAACGGCCAGTCAGAATCGAGGATCGCAAGGAGAAAGTGCTCCGTGGACGAACCGTCGACCTGGTTCGTGTGTTGTGGAGACATGGCGGCCTCGAAGAGAGTACGTGGGAGAGGGAAGCACAGATGCGTGCCCAATACCCCGAGTTGTTCTGAGGTTTGAACCTTTGGTGCCTGTTGTGACAGAACGTTTGACCTTTTTGTCTATGAAATGTTCTAGTTCTTTTCCTCTGTTATGTGTGGAAAGCCCCGGCTAAAAGGAAGGGGAAACCCGACCCCTAATCAGGGCGCATTAGGGTGGATGCGATTAAACCCGTGCGGGCGAGTCAGTGCCTCCCAAAGCGGATAATATCTTGACATGGGGGAGGGGAACTCCCCAAACCCACATGACCGGGCAGTTTGGCGTGGTATGTTTCTTGGTTCTTGACAGGGAGTGTTTTCAATTAGCGGGGGTCCACTCCTAAGAGGTATCTTCGAAGATGGTTGTTCGGATCCTCTCTTTCCTTCTGGTTTGTTTTGATTCTCGGGGACGAGAATCGTTTAAGAGGTATCTGATGTGATGACCCAGACCCCCCTTGGTCCCTTCCTTTGCCAAAAATCCGGTTTCCTTGCGGGGTACCGATCGGTGAGACCGATCGGTGAGACCGATCGTTGAGACCGATCGGTGCGACCGATCGGTGAGACCGGCCGACGTCGCCCGACCTTGCCAAGTTGTTCCAGTAACGTTCCTTTTTCGCAAATAGGGTTTTAAACCCTATTCTGCCTTGTTAAAAATATCTTGGGAATCCGAAACGTGCACAAAGGTTTTAATTAAATGCTTCATTAATTCATGGGTCGGTTAAAACCACCCAGTGCCATTAATGATGAGTCAAGCCACGTGGTCAACCCACGACTCCCTCGTCTTCCGTGGTTTTGTGTTTCATCTCAACCGTCCCCAGCTCTTATAATTAAGGGTTAGGCTGTGGTTTCCCCCCTTCTTCGATCGTGGCTCTTCTGGTGCATCGGGACCGCCGCGTCGTTATCCGTAAAGTTCCGCGCCCCCGGACTAAACGTCGATCATCTATCAACAAGTAGGGAATTTCTCTCGTCTCTCACTTTTGTGTATCATGCGGGGTGGGCGTTACTTTTGTTCCTATGGGATTGGTTGAACCAAACCCTAATGAAGATAATAAACGAAGTTCTAAAGGAAGAAGGGGAAGGGGTTGTGATCGTTGTTATGCTTTATCTTGTGATCATCCCTTTTGTTGTACTGGTTTATGTTTCTTGAAAATTGAGGCCGTTGGTGGTCGTGTGTGTGCACTTGAATCCCCTCATGATGTTTTAAATGGGTTGCTGAAATTGTGAACTCCTGCTGTGAAATTGGTTAACCACGTATATCCGGCTGAATAATTGAAAGCACCAGGATCGGCCCTTCTGTGATAACTCCTGGTTAGAACACACGGAATTTGAAATCTTGGAGTGTGTTAAATCGTTTAAATCTGAAAATCCCTGACTTGTGTTGGTATTGGTTAGTGGTTGTTTTCCCTTCGGGCCGTTTGCTGGAAATGTGGGAGGGGATGGGATCCCCTGTTCTTTTTATACTCTCAGTGGCTGTGTGATTTTGGTGGATGGGATCTCCTGTTGGCATGGTTTCAGTGGTTGTGAGTTTTTATCACAAATTGGGGAGAGATCCTCTGTTGGCAGAACCGGGTGTGAGTGTTTTGGTTGATCTATGCTTTGACGTTTTCCTTGGTTATGCTTATGGTAGTTGCCCAGTAGTGCTTAAAATTAATTGAACATTTTGACTGAACGTGAAACAAGAATGGGACAAATGGTTTTGTGGGCAAGGGTCGTGAATTGTGACTCGGACGCTGTGGTATTGTGTTCTGTAGGTTGGCTAGGAAAACCTAAGTTTTGGGTGAGTGTTTGTTACCTATATCTATACTTGTAGCTTTGTGTTTCTTATTCGCGCCCCACCCAAGTTGAGCACTTAGTGCCGAACACCCCCATTTATGGGGGAAGGGTGTTTTTCCCAACACTATACTTAGTGGCTGGTTATTAGCTCCTTTTCTGCTCCCTTTCCCGGATAGCCCAAGTACCTTCGGGCAGGCTGTGATGGCCTGAAGTCCATTATTAGCCCAAGAACCATCGGGCAGGGTGTTGTGGTGGTTGGCCAGGTGTGTGCGGCAGGTGGTTTCCCAAGTGTCTTCGGGATGAGGCCCAGGTGTTTTCGGGCGTGGCAGTGGATCCTTTAGCCCAGGTGTCTTCGGGCGTAGCGGTGGTTGTTCTGGCCTAGGTGTTTGCAGGCATGGTTACATGTGACAGTTGAGGCCCAGGTGTGTGCGGGCGGGATTTGGCAGTGGGACTGCGTGTGGTTGTGGCCCAGGTGTGTGCGGGCGGGTGTGGCAGTGGGACTGCGGTGAGAATGGCGGGATTGGTCCGATGCGTAGGATGTCTCAATAACCAGTGGGGAAGTGGCGCGGGGTACCCAAACATCGATGTGCTCTTATTATATATATTACTTGACTTGCGTTATTTGGGGAGTGAGCCTTGGTGAGGCCTGGGATGGATAGTTTGCCTTGTTAGTTGTTTGGTTCACTCTTTTCTCACGGGACTTTAGTACGTTCCCCCACTTGTGCATGAGAGTCTTGGTTTTCCCTACTGAGTGTACTTGTATGCTCACCCTACGTTTACTTTCAGGTTTCCAGGAGGACTACCAGGGCTGCACGGGACCCTATTAGTCGGACAGTTGGAGTTGTCGCTATTGTCGTACCTTTGTTTTCTTTTGGTATTGTACTTGAGAGCTTTCTTTCTCTTTTGTACTTGTACCTTGTTGTAAACTGTTTAAACATGCATGGGGGGCTTTATTTGGGTTCATTTATATAAACTTGCTTCCTTTCCTTTTTGGGAGGTCGACTTGTCCTTTTTCCCGATCCTAAATAATAAAAAAGGGTAATGCCTTCCATTTGCGAGAATTTTCTATACCCTTGGTGCTAGTCGCCACTCCGGGACCTATTGAAGGCGGGTTTCGGGGGTCATTATCTCTCCTTCAACTTAAAGAAGGAAGGGCCTGGCAATCCGCTGACCCTTCCCTCCTTTTGGTGAAGGCGGGTCGTGACATTACACTGAAGTTGCGTGAGATCGACGGGTGTTCTAATAGGAACACAATCCTTTTCATCATTAGTTTATTTACTAATCACATTATTAGTATAACCACACATGTCCCACATTATTTTCATTTTCTGGATAACATTAGACCTTTTTGGTGGTGTCCTATTTAGTTTATCTCAAATACTATCATGGAATCCATTTCATACATGGGTAGACTATATAATTACAAGTATAGATAAAGGGAAACACCCACCTTCTGATGCTTGATTTTCTGTATTACGATGGAGTATAAGAGAATAGGACCGAGCTAATGTGGATATGATATTGAAGATAGATTTCTTATTTTTTTTATAGCATTTTATTTCAACCTACTATCATGTATTCATATTTTCCAGTTTTTTATAACATACAGACATGACATCATTTTGAATATGTTATGTAACCAATTAATGGTTGTGGTTTATTTACGCTTATGGGATGATACATTGTGTTGGTTATTTATTATGATTCAACTATTTACTGCTATTTTATACCATTTTTCAACACTCTTATCAAAGGGGTATAGTATCCCCATCGTATCACTATTTACCCTTGCCATTAGTTGGTGGACCATAGTGTATGGGGAGATTCCTTTAAGACCATGTGGACAACTGGGTTTTGTTACTTCTTAGTGAACCAGGACCGAGATGTCACAAAGTGGTATCAAATGTGTTTTTCCTTTTTCCCTAATGTTTGTGGATTTAGGCAGGATACTAGGTTGTCTTTCATTTGGTTATGAACTTTTCCTGGGAGTAAATAAACCACATACAAGTGAAAATACAAATTTCCCTAGATTTGAATCATTGTTATGGATTATTCTAGTTACAACTGTTCTCATTTCACCATCGGAAGACACACATGATATGTGACATTATTTTAATTGTGGTTTCCATTTTTCTCTTTTCCTAGTATGGTAAGGAGTCATTTTTCTCATGCATCATTATAGGCACTTGTAAACTTATATTTCATGCATATTTTATGCCATGTTTAAATTACCATGTGAATTAATTACAATATGTTTTAGTGATTTTATTGATATATCCATGGATTTGAGATAATGTTTCATACAGGGACTGGATAAATGATTGGTTATTGAAGTTCATGCCTCAACCTAAGTGGTGTTTTCCCACATAGCTTGATGGTGAAACCTTATCTAGTCAATTATTACATGTTTTATCTATGTAATTGTGGTTACACTAGCTGAAACATTAGTTGGTCAGAGTTATATGAATTATAATTGAAATTTATAAAGAATGGGACCTTATTGATTTGAAATGGTAACTCATCTAACTGGACCTCATTTGATATATATATATATATATATGAGAAAAAAAAACTAATGAATCTCCAAAGTTAAATCAAATGGTTATCATTAAATAGGGATTCTAATTGCAATATAAGATGTGTTATCATCCCTAACTGCACTACAAGAAAACTCCAATTATCATTTTTTTTGCATTAGCATCATTTTAAAATGTCTCTAATTCATTTAATGATGTTTATAAAAAACATCGATAAATGAGGTGTCGTTAATTTTGAGATTTTTATAAACATTGATAATTAGAGACACTAAATTTACCAATGTTTTTGAGAAAGGTATATAAATAAACATTGCTAAATTAGTGACGTCTAAAGGATTCTCTAAATTAGAGATGTTTATTAGAATTACTATTTCATAACAACTCATTTATCGAATTTTTTTAGAAATGTCGGTAAACCAATATCCCAAAACTTGCAACGTTTATCGATAGTTTTTAGAAATGTTGGTAAGTGATAAATTATTTACTAATGTTTTTTAGAAATAATTCAAACCTTTTGATTGATATTTTATAATTTATTTTATAGTAAAATTTTTTATTGATGTTACGTCAGTAATTTTTTAATTGAAAATTTATTTTTTATTTTAACTACACCCCAACCTATCCATTACCCCTCCCCCGCCCCTTCTAGTTAGCGATGTTTAGATATGTCACTAATTTGACAGAACTCATTTAACGATATTTTTGAGAAGCATCGGTAAATAAACATCACTATTTAGCGACATCCCATTTGAAAACATTTTTTAGATAAGTTTTTAAACAAACATCGCTAAACTGGTGATGTTTACCAAATTTTTTTAGAAACTTTGGTAAGTTATACATTAGTTACCAATGTTTTTTTAGAATCGTTTGTAAATTATTTTATTGAAATTTTATAATTTATTTTACAATAAATTGTTTTAACGATGTTTCATCATACAGCTTTAAAAACCTCCACCGCACCCGCCCCCACTAGTACGCCTGCACCATTTACCCCCACCTTCCCATTAAGTGCCTTTCTGGATGACCCTTTAGGCCTCGTCTAGTTCATAATCCACCCCTCCCATCCCCAAATACTTCTTCCCCCACACCCCTTCACGCTAAGTAAAACCTTCTCCATGTGAATTCAAACTCACAACGAGTGAAGTACAGACAATGGTGTAGACCAACTAAGCTACCTTTTTTTGAATACAAAATTGTATTATATTATATTTATATATATAAATATAATTTAACATTTTGATAAATTAATTAATATTATAGATATAATTCTATAAAGTAATATACAGATATTCATATATATATATATAAAAGTTTATATTATATTATATATATATATTATATTTTATATTATATATATATATATGAATCAATGATATATATATATATATATGATTATATCATATATATGTATATGATCATATCATGTATATATATATATGTTTGTGTGATTATATCATATATATATATGATTATAATATATATATGTTTATATATCTATATTTTTAAATTTTTTATTATATATATATAGATATGTATGTATTATATATATAAAATATGTTTATATTTTATTTACATCACATGTTTATATTAATATATATAGGTTTATATTTTAAAACATTTAAAAAATTAATATTATATATTTATATATAATTTTATATATTAATCTACATATACGTATATTTATATTTTGTATTTTATTTATATATATATAAGTTTATAATATATATATATATATGTATATGTTTACATTTGACATATATGTTTATATCGTATATTACATATATATGTGTGTGTTTATATATCTATATGTTTATATGTTTATATTTTATATTATATATATATATATATATATATGTTTATATTTTATATATATCATATGTTTATATTAATATTAATAAATATATATGTTTATATTTTAAACTATTTTAAAAAATAATATATTATAAATATATATATAATTTTATATACTAATATACCTATATTACTATACATATATTAATATGTATATGTGTGTGTGTTTATATTTTATATTTTATGTTTATATATATAAGTTTATATTATATTATATATGTACATATTTTTCTATTTTACATGTATGTTTTTATTCTATATTATAAATATATGATTATATTATATTTATATGTTTATGCTATATATATATATATAAATATATATGCTTATATTTTATATATATCAAATGTTTACATTTTATAAATATTATATGCTTATATTATATATATATAAGAGATGTTTATATATATATATATATATATATGTTTTTTTGGGAAGGTAGTGCCTCAAACAAAGTCCGAGACACAATTTATTAAAAGAAAAGGAAGGGACAAACTACATGAGTCTGAAGTAAGGAATCTTATTACAATCCTTATCATAAAAAGGGTGAAGGTCAGCGGACAAGTTATCCACCCAAGTTATATATATATGTATATATATATATTTATAATTATCCATGTTTTAAAGCGCTGGTAAAAATGTCAGTAAAATAGCCATGATTTCTAAAAAACATGATTCAATTTTAAATATATATGTGTTTTTATATATAAATATATATGTATATATATATTAATATATTTATATATGTGTGTGTGTTTATATATATAAATATATATATATATATGTTTATATATATGCATATGTGTTTATATATGTTAATATATAGCCCTAAATATATATTTACATAGATGTGGGAAGATGAGCTATATAAGTATATATATATAGCTAAGTTTCTTGAAAAATGTCACTAAACTAGCAATATTTCCTAAAAAAATCACTGAACTAGCGAGGTTTCCTTAAAAAATACCGATAAAATAGTGATGTTTCCTTAAAAATGCGGCTAAATTAGCCACATTTCCTAAAAAATTACACTAAATTAGAGATGTTTCCTTAAAAACATGGCTAAATTAACAGTGTTTCCATCAAAATGTCACAAAATTTGTGAATTTTCTTTAAAAATATCACTAGTTTAGTGATGTTTGCTACAATCTTTACTAATTTATCAATGTTTTCTGAAAAACATCCCTAAATTAGAAATGTTTTAATGAACCATTTCTAAATTAGAAATATTTTAAAGGAAACATCACTAAATTAGTGACGTTTTTAGAAAAATGTTGATAAATTTAAAAATTTAACATTGTTTTTAAAAAATTTCACTAAATAAATGTTGATAAATTGTAGTTTTTTTGTAGTGCATGCAATTGATACTCCAGATACTAGAACTGCTAATGTGAAACAGAGAACATGACCCTAATCCAACCATAGTAGTGGGCAGTAAGTAGTGACTATTTTTGTTTCTTATAATCTTCATTATCACCTAGACTTGGCTTAAAGAGTAGGAAGAGGGTTGTTGACATTGATATAGGATTTTTTGTACCTATATTATTCCTATTCTAATGATTATATATATTATCAAATTTAGTTCTAAGGTGTGTGTATGGAATTATAGAAATATGCCTCCATGAAAACCTCAGGTCTTATGCCAGGAAGGTGGTGGTGACGATACTCTGGATGTGGTGGGACCTATCCCACCAGTGATACCACATACAGTGCCTACTGAGGCATATCCTGCTATACCTAGTCAGGGTATTAACACTCAATTTCAAGAGGGGTTTCTACAGATCATATAGACAATGTAGGGAGCTTCACGATCTACCACCACTATGGTATAGATGATATGAGAATTCCATCGGCAGTATCCTCCTACCTTCTAATGGTATGGTTGTCCACAAGTTACAGAGTGATGGATAGATGCTATGCTTACTATCATTAAGAATCTAAAGACGCCTCCTCAGAGGTGGGTCAATCCTACAACATATATTCTTCATGATTCTACCAAGATTTGGTGGGATGTTATTACCCGGAATATCATCATCACAACATGATCTAAAAATAATTCTATATGATTTTATATGATTACTTTTATACACAAACACCGAGAGTGGATTGATATAGTCGGTTTATGAACTTGCGCCAGGGTGACATGTCCATTATGGAATATTAATTTTTTTACTGAGATTCTGGGTTTCACACTGACTCTTGTAGTTGTATAATTAGAAACAACAAGACAATTTTAGGATGATATTTTATATGCCAAATGATATCAGGTTAATGCCTTCCAATTGATTTGCATTTTTAAGATAGTTTACTAGGGTCTTATCATCGTGTATAATTTGAGGGAAGCTAAGGGTGTGAGCCATGTTGATTGAAAACCCATACATGGAAGTAGATTATATAATATAATAAAGTGTCTTTTTGAGGTTATTTGGGGGGTAGTATTAGTCTGGCCACTCATAATGATAGGTATGTGATATGTCACTGGTGCAAGAATCCCAGACATATGAAACCCCAGTGAAACCAGGACCTAGTCGAGTGTTTTTTTATGGAAGTGTGGGAAATATTTAGTGTTTTTGTAGAAACTATCCTCCAGTGGCTAGTGAGAGAGGGTGTGCATCTAATTCATTTGTAGGAGCGGGTAAAGTAGCCCCAAGACAGGTAGGGATTTGGAGTTCTACCGGGCATTCTTGATGAGGAAATTGTCATGACCATGGAAGCCAGACCCAAGATGTATCACACCAGCAAGGAAGAACTACCCATAGTAGTCAGTCTATATCTCAAGGTCTTGTATTAGGACAGTTACATGCGATGTAGCTAATACCCGAGGAGTAGAGCATTGGGAATTCAACTATACAAGGCATGATTTTATTAGCCTCTACTTTATTATCTTCTTTGTTTGACAAAATACCTTTTCATTCACTCATATCTATGACTATAATGGGAATTATGGGCCTTAAAATAGTTTAATTATATGGAATGATGATGCTTTTTACACCATTGGGAGTGCAGTTAGTGGGTGTTCACCAATTTAAAGAGTTCCCACTCGAGATTAGTGGCTATCACTTCTTATAAAAACTATTTCCCCCTAAAATGATAGGCATTGAAATCATTCTTAGTATGGAATGGTTGGTTCCTTTTCATGTTTATGTTAACTAATATCACTAGAGGGATATATTTATATCCTCAAGGGTGAATGGGATATCTAGGTGAGTCATGATGGACCTAAGCACCTTGTGTTGGGTGGAATGACAGTCCAGATCATTATCCATTATCTAGATGATTAGGGAATACATCAGGATGATTTAGCACATATATTAGATCATTTATGGGATGTATTCTTGGATGAATTTTTAGGGATAACTCATAAAATTGAGGTATATTTTACCATTGATTTAGTTATAGGAAAATCACTAGTATCCATTCCTCATTAAAGGATGGATAATACTGAGGTGAAGGATCTCAAAAGATGGCTATAGAACTTGGAATAAAAGAGTTTCATATGAACTGATACTTCTTCTTGGGGGTTTTCCCCAATTTTCACTAATAAGGAGTATGAGACCCTTATATTATGGATGGATTATAGATTATTGAACCTAATGATGGTAAAAAACTAGCATCTACTACCTCATATCGATGACCTCTTTGACAAGCTCTATGGAGATCATGTTTTCCCTAGGATTGATATGAGGTTAGGACACCATCAGGTGTGAATCATGCTATCTGATATACCATTTAAAAAATTCCATAGTAGGTATGGATTGTATGAATATTTTCTAATGTAGTTTAGTCTTACAAATGTTCCAGCTATATTCATGGATCTAATGAATCCAGTTTCCACCCGTATTTGGATTCATTTGTGGTATTCTTCATGGATGATATCTTGATTATTTATCAGAATCAAAATGACCAAGAAAAATATATTGAGATCATATTGAATACACTAAAAGAGAACTAGATGTATTTTACACTCACCAAATTCCACTTTTAGATCACCTAGGTTCACTTCTTGGGTCATATTAATTCAGAATCAGGAATATTAGTTGATCTAGAGAAGGTGATCGTAGTAGTATCCTGATAAAAAAAGAGAGTTTTTAAAATTTATATTTTCTTAGGCCTATATAGTAACTATATACATTTCATTTAGTATTTCACATTCCTTACAACACCTCATACAGACTTAAAAAATAAGGCTGTGAAATTATTGTGGTCTGAATCTTGTGAGAAGGACTCTCGGGAGTTGAAAGGAGTTTTACTTTAACATCGATCCTAACAATACCTAATTCTATAAGAGGATATAATGTTTATTATGATGCATAATGAATCAATATAGGAGCTGTTTTGATGCAAAGAGATTAATTCAAAACATATAGGTCTTTCTAGATGATTCCATATGAATAGAATTACCCGACACAAGATCTCAAGCAGGTAGCAATTATTCATGATTTGTGATGTTAGAGGTATTATCTGACGTGAGAGTGGTTTACGGTGTTTATTAACAAAAAATTACTCAACCATATATTTACACAATGTGACATAAAAATCAGACAATGAATGTGGTTCTAATACCTTTAGTACTTTGACATTGATATTTAATATACTCCTGGAAAAGGAAACATAGTAACAGATTCTCTGATCAAAAAGACTCAGACATAAGCTATTCATGAATCCAATGATGAAAGGAGGTTGATTGATCTTATTTTTGAGATGAATATTGAGGTTTAGTAGATTCAAGAGTGACCTTTTATTATAACCTTATTGATAACCTCATCAATTTTGGATAAAACAAAGTGATGAAAATTATCTAATCCTAAAGGCTTGGTCCCAAGGGATAGAACTTTAGGTGGGGAACCACCGTTGGATTGTAAGGTTGATGGAAATGAGATACTGATTACTCATGGACATGTTGGGGTGATTAAATACATTCATGAAGAATTAATGTGAGAATATAATTCCTTACAATGGTCTGTAAATCCATATATATTCAAGATATTGAATGATTTATTCCAGAAATATAGTTGTCTTGTGGTGAAATGTTAGATCAAATGTTTTTTCAATAGGTATTCCACCTGTCAGTAGGTTAAGGTGGAGCACCAATGGCTTGATAGCTTCTTACATCTATTATCGGTCCCTAAATGGAAATGGGATGACATCACTATGGATTTTATGACTAGTTTAATGAGGTCTCCTTGAGGTAGAAACACGGTTTGGGTATTCAAGGATAGGTTAACTAAGGTTTCCCACTTCCCCTATTCAAGGGATACCTTTCCAATGGATGAGTTTGGGAGACTATATACCCATGTGATTATATAGTTACATAGGGTTCTCATACAATCATTTCAGATATGGATGCTCATTTTACATTGAGGTTCTAGAAGGGGTTACAGAAGGATCTAGGTATATAGGTACTTTGAAGTATGACATTTCAGATATAGACCAATGGGAAGTTAGAAGATGATATAGGTTCTATAGGACATGCTCTGGACATAAATTATTGATTTGAGAGGTTCTTGTGAGAGACATATACCTATCAGTGAGTTCACATAACATAATAGATTCTTGAGTACTATACATTTGGATCCTTACGAGGCCTTATTTGGTAGTCCATGCCAATCACCTTTATACTGGGAAGAGGCATGGCTTGATGTGTTACCTGGGCATTATCTCATTCAGGATACCTTATAGAAAGTGAATCTTATCATGATACCTATGAATTTATCTATATCTATGAATAAGTATTATGTCGACCGATGTTGTAAAACTCAAGAATTCGATGTAGGGGATTAGGTGTTCTTGCATGTTTTTCATAGACTAGGCATAAGTGGATTCAAAGATAGGTCAAGTTATCAACTCATTATGTTAGGCCTTTTGTTATCCTAGAGAGAGTCAGACCAGTAGCCTATCTAATAGCTCTTTCTTAGAGGTATCGGTCCATGTACAATGTATTCCATGTATCTCAGTTTCACCACTATCATCACAACCCAAATCATTATTTTGATATTGAGGCTATTGAATTGGAGGATGTTGCTTCTTTTTAAGAGTATAATATTCATATCATTGATCGTATAATGAAGGCTCTACAAATTATGTATACCCCTCTAGTTTGAGTTCTATGGTTGTATGATAGTGTGCTGGCTAAGACATGGGAACAGGATACTGACGTACATTCTTAGGGGTTATAATTATTCTCAGATGATGCTATACCACCATTGGAGGGAAACTCAAGGATGAGTTGTTTTAAGGGGGGATGATTATAAGATCTTGAATATTTAGAGGGGTATGGAAATTTAAATTTTCAATATAAACATCCAATTTTTACTCAGTTACATGTGGATAATGAATTCATGGGGGTTTGGGGGAGTTCATGTCTTTTTTGGAGCCTAATAATTTGGTTTATGGAGAGAATAGATGAGGTGCATAGTTTGTGCATAGTTAGTGAAAACTAGGCACCACAATCATGTTGGACCTGATAGGCATCCCATGGTTAGATAAACCATGCGAGTGGAGCCACACATACATGTAAAGAGTTGAAGAATTTTTAATAGAGGGAAATTCATAGCTTGTATATAGTTTCCCAAAAAATTCACATGAACTGATTGAGATAAGTTCTTAGGTAGTGATCCTTGCATGGTTAGTGCATGTTTTGTCCAACCATGCATCCAAACCATGTGCCCTTATTTTTTGTGTGGAAATTTCAGTTTTATCCCTCACTCTTTATATACTTCATGAAACTATATTTTTCCTGCCATACATGACCAAATTCCCTCATATTTTCATCTCCTCCCTCTTATCCAAGGCATTCAAATTACACCTTTAATCAGACTTCAATTGGAACACTATCAATTATGTTGGAATTCCATTAGTAAGCTCTCGATAACTTTTTCTTATCTATTTTATTTATCTCACTATATGTAATACTATTTCTATATGAGATAATATGATTTTTTTCAAGGAATTCATCCATTTATCCATTTTATTCCATTCTAAACTGAATTAGAGGCCTACAATGGACGGTGAATCAGCAAAAAATGAAAACTAGGTGGTATATTTCTTTTCGATTAATGTTTAAGTGATTTATATTATGAGCTATTGTGATACATTTCAAGCCTTCCTTGTGATGATTCTAAAATACGATATTTTTAATTTAACTTGTGTAGAACATGAACTTGAGTCCCTTAGTATTGTTAAAGGTTAAGGAACACAAATCAAATTCACCCATTTTAGGTCCGTTCTTGAAATTACATTATAACTATGATTTTAATTTCATAATAAAACCACTATTGAGGTGTTCTTTCATCAAAATGTAATTAGAAAGATTTAATTGAATTTTTTTGAAGTGTGAAATTATTTAATAATACACTTTAATATCATTTTATGACTATACCATCTTCTAAATGTATTTAAATTAGCTTCAATTGAATGTTTAATTATTCTAATGGGAGAAATTAATTGTAAGAGCAGGTAATGTGCCCTCTTATATAAATTTTGAATTAATACTTGGGCTAAATTAAATGTGAAATGGTGCGAATCCACCTCATTGATTTTGTTAAAGTATATCATGAAATGATTGATTATTCCATTGACTATACATCCATGTAGTTTGGTTGGTATTGATAGATGTAATACTGTATTCCTGGTTAGATGGGTTTTATGGATGAAATACCATCATCCCAGTAAGACGGGTTGGACATACATAAAACCATATTCCTAGATAGATGGTTTGGATGGATTTAATACCATCTTCTTGTATGGTTGGGTTTTATGGACTTAATACCGTCTTCCCAGACTGAGCATATTAACTGTTGCCTCTATTGGGAAGGATATTTCCATGATAATGCATGGACACCTTTGAGTTACTCCTCAGGATCTGACTAACACTACACACACACACAAACACACACACACACACACACACACATATATATAATTATATATATTTCACATATATAATGTATGTATATATATATATATACCACTCATACCTATATGGTGTCACTTGTTCAGAGATATCTCATCTTACGCCGAAGCAGGTAGAGACAGATGGGTGTTCTCACAAGAATTCAAGACTCATTATCATCAATTTATTTAAAACTAAAATTATTATTATACCTACACACACCCCACATTATTTTCAAATAATGGATAGAAATATATTTCATTGGTGGTGACCAACTGAGTTTATCTCACACCATATCTGGGACACAAATTGGTTGCCGGGAAAACTATATGATTACAAGTATGGAAAAAGGGAAGCACCCAACTTCTAATGCCTACTTCTTAGTATTAGGATATAGTACATGATAATAGGAATGATAACATGCTCATGATGCCTTTAGAGATATATTTTTTTTTATATTTTTGTATAGAATTTTTTATATTCTTGCTATCATGTATTACTATTTTTTTCTTTTTATATAGCATATAGACATGATATCATTTTGTATATGGTATGTTACTGATTACTGGTCATGGTTTATTTGTCTTTCTAGATAATTATTATGTTTTATCATGTTGTTTTTTTATTATTATTCATCTATTTACTATCATTTTTATATCACTATACTAAACTTAGAACACATGGGTATAGTCTGCCCATCCTATCACCACAAACCCTTGCTAATTGTCGGAAATATCTAGTGTAAAATGAGGCATGATTGAGGCCATGTGGCTAACCAGGCTCATTTAATTCTGATTAAACTGGGTTTGGGACATCACATAAATTATTTAATATAACATTATTTATTATAATATATCATTAATGTCATTTTTAACACTATTCATCTATTTGAATTTAAAAACATCAATGAAAAGTTTTTAATCAAATCTAATCCCATAAAATAACCCTAATATGATATATCCATCTAAAAAATTCATGGGGAACCAAAATTAATTCAATTTATATTACTTTTTATATTTTTAAAATAATTTACTTATTTTTATATTAATTAAGTAAATACTTTGTCGGCTATGCACAAATACTTATGGTAAATATTTTATTGCTGAAATTTATAAATAATAACCATGATAAAGAAAATAATTTATATTTTAAATGACTATTTATAATAAAAAATATGTTTTATTTACCCCTATAGTAAAATTTTATAGATTTTAAAATAATAAAAGTGACATTTTTTCATTATCTACCACATAAATATAATATAGAAGAAAATAAAAGAAATATGGTATAAAATTACAATATTTTACAAAGATGGGGTTTAAAACACATTAATTTTGAAGCTTCTAGGATTTGAGATAATGGATATGGGATGTATCCTTATGGTACCATATCTATGATTTTGATGTGTCAAAGTGATAATGGAGAAGATACCTGGATGCAGTTTCTTCCAGATTGAGGGAAGATGTTGCAGAAAAGTTTGTTTTAATGTGTGATTTCAGAAGTTTTTTATTTATATCAAGATTGTATTTTCCTAAATTACATGATGGTGTAACATTTTAATACCTCATTTTTGTACTAGAATTTTTTTATTTTAGTAAATTCCTTTGGGGCATGAATTGGCTAACCAATTCATGTATTATTTTGTTTAAAAAACCAGATTTACCATTTACCATGGTAATAAAAATTACTATGATTACTATACATAATGGAAAAAAATAAAAGTGAAATTTTTAATAAATTTTAACCTTATTATTCAAAATATAGGATAAATGTTTTAATATTTAATTTCTATAAGTGAAAGTAATTAATTTAATATAAAAAAATGAAATAAAAAATAGTTTTAAAAAATGGCTTTTCAAGTATAAAAGTTTTTCTATACCAAGTTCAACCATAAAATTGATTCCAATGAACTTAATTTATTTATTAATAAAATAATGGTAATAATTTTTATTTTAAACAATTTCAAAACGAAATAATACTTTATAGTTTCTTGAAATAAAATTACAGTTTTCAATAAAATTTTTATTTTTAACTATTCACTAGAAAATCATTCTCTTCAAAAAATATACCCTAAGATAATTTTTACATGATTATTTCAAAAATTATATTATTTTTGTTAAATTTATAAAATTTATATAAATTTTTTTTAAAATTATTTCACTTAATGTAATAAAAATATTTTTTGAAGAAAATGTATTTTTGATGAATAAAATGACTACTAAAAATTGTGTGCTTATTTAGTAACAATTAATCATTAGGTTATTACTGATTAAGAAAATTATATAAATTATATAATGTATTTAATCCTATTTATACTATACAATTAATTTTCTAGGTTATAATTATTATATTTAAATAATAATATTACATAGTTCATTTATGATCAGTGTTGTGTGTTGTATACACTATCAAATATAGTGTTATTTTAATAAATTACGGTTTTGTGTATTGAAATCTATAAAATAAATTTTATTTAAAGTGAAATATATCATAAAATATTATTTGGTTAAATTTTACCCCACTATAAGAATTTATCCCTTGAAATTCTCTCACTATGATACAAACAACTAAGTGTACCTATGTTGTATCACATCCTCAGGTTCCCATGTAGCTTTCTCAATTATATGATTTCACTACAAAACTTTGACCAGGTGAGTGGTCTTATTTTGTATAATTCTCTCTATTTGATCCTGAATATCCAATAAATATTCTCATAATATATATCTTCCTCCAACAGTATGACCTCTGTTTTTAGTACATGTGAAGGATATGGTATGTACTTCCTCAGGAGAGATAGATAGAAGACATCATGAACTAGAGAGAGATTTTTTGGAAGAACCAAATGATAAGCTACTACCCTGATACAATGATTAATTTTGAAGGTACCGATATATCTAGGTAAAAAATTTACCTTCTTCCCAAACCTCATACATTTATTCCAAGGATATTTTCATAGGAAGACCTTATCACAAACTTCAAACTCTAGATCTTGTTGATGATTTTTGGTATAATTTTTTTTGTTGACTCTAACCCACCCATATGTTTTGTTGAATAGATCTAACCTTGATCTTATATTTACTCAACTGCATCAGGTCCTAGTAGACTTGTTTTTCAAACTTCATCCCAACATGTTGGAGTTATGCACTTATTTCAATAGAGGGCTTCACAAGGAGTCATCTGAATTCTTGAGTGAAAGCTATTATTGTAAGAAAATTCCACCAAAGGAAGGTGTCGGTCCCAAACACATTTAAAATCCATAAATATGGATCTCAACAATTATTCTATAGTTTGGATGGTTCTCTCATACAGAAAATTTGTCTAAGGATGATAAACGGTGCTGAAACTCAACTCTATGTATAGAGATAGCTGAAGGCTTCTCCAGAATTTTTAGGTAGATCATAGATTTCTATCAGATACAATTTATAATGGTAATCTATGAAATATTAAAAATTATTTAATGTATAACCGAGTAAGATAATAAAGAAATAAATCTTCTATAATAGTTATAACATGTGCTAATTGTAACACCCCGAGATTTTATAAAAAATATTCTTTTTAATTTCATTAATGTCTTGTGTTATACGCTACACCAAAAGGAGCTTTCACAACACACATCTCTGACCTGGCTCGAATTACACGAAATCACGAGTTTCCTCGATAGCTTGCGTCGTACGCAATACCGAGTTTCGCTAAACAACGATATGCTATTAAAATATTATTAAAACTTGCCGTTATGAATAGTAATTACCACTTTTTGAAATTTTTTAAAATTTATTTTTCAAAATGGACTTCATTTTTGGATTTGGAATATCGAAATTAGCTTAGGGTGAAATTTTGGTGATTTTCGGATAACTTTCATATTTTGATGAATAGTGAAAATTACTAAATTTTAATTAAAAACAACTTTTTCAATCGAAATAATTAATAGTGATAAATTGTTAATTTTAGTGGTTTTAAAGTATATTTAGAATATATTTTTACAATTTAATACAATTTTGGTCATTGGATGTAATTTCACATTTAAACCAGTTATAAACAAGTGTCAATCTTTTGAAAGTTATTATATCTTAAAAACACGCCATTTGTTTTGACGACGGGAATTAATTTTTAAATTAGTTACTGTAACTGATATGTTTTGAATTTGGTAAAATATACATCATTTTTTAGTTCATAATATCAAATATATCTTAGGCCTAATTTTTGGTATTTTTCTGGAAACTTTCATTTTTTGATGAATAGTGAAACCACTAAGTGGTAGTAAAAAAAATGAATTTTTTATAAAACTTAATTTTACCGCTTCTGTGAGTGGAATTTCAAAAATCAGAGAGACATGGTTGATGTCAGTAAGTAAAATGTGGTTCAATGAGATGAAAATAATTTTTGGTGAATAGTAACTTTTTACTTTTTTTACCACGGTTAAATGTAAATAGGGTAATTAAGGGTAAAAATGTTATTATTATTACACCAACACATGTCCTAATTCTATTGGATAAGTGTAATTCGACCAAAAACAACCATAGGAATAAAATATGACCATTTAGGCCCACATGTATTAGATTAGTACATTTATTATTAATTTATTTAAAGAAGGGTTAAAATAGTTAAAATCAAAGTTTAATAAGTAAAGCATTTTTAATATGGGGTTATACATAATATAAATTCGACTATAAATATTCATTAGAAAGATAAAAAGATTTCCTACATAATGGTATTTTATTTTTAATATTTAGACATTAAATAATTTAATTTATTTATGACACAACGATGATTCAGTAATTATCTTATTAATGAAATATTGACATAATTGATCTTATAAATACCCAAATAAATATAATTTGAGACTTTTTATGACTTACAATAATTTTATAGGTTAATATGACATGTTATTGTTGATTTAAGTAACTTATTTCGAACTTATCATTCTGTTATAAATTTCATAAAAATCATGTACCAAATAGTGTCAAAATTGACATAAATTAGTTTTTAAAACAAATATTATATTATTAATTGTTATTTTATTCCTAAAAATATAAGGTTCGGAAAAATGACTTAGATAAGGTTATATATATTAATAATAAACAACCTGGGGTTCGTTTGGCTTGATATAGTAAGTTTATTAACCATATAGTGTATGAAAACAAAAAGACACGGTAAAAGTTAAATTATTTAACTTAGAGTTAAATCTAATTGGTAAGGTTAAAATAATAACCTAAACTTGTCTAAATCCTATTTGATGAGAGGATTTCGACCCATCCCAACTTTATCTTCTAAATAAGACCCTTTGGAACCATTATAAACTGAATTTGACCTTAATATAAAATAATATTTTGAGATTTTCCTAAGGTGCCCCTCTCCTCCCTTATAAAAGGGCACCTCCTCCCTCTCCTCCTCACACCAATTTGAGCATTCAAGCTCGGCCAAACCCTAAACAATTATCTTCTCCACTTCCCTAGTATCATCCTAGAGGTCCTGGTATTCTTCAAAGACCATCCTTAGTTTTTAAGTGGAGGTTAAGAAAAGGCGCGTCAAAAAGAGGTAATATCCATTACCGATCTTTTTCAATTTCTTTCTTCTTCAACTTCTTCTTCTTTAGTTGTTTCATGATAAAGTAATAACATCAGTATTTCTTATATACTGATATGTTATTATAAATATGAAACAACTCTAATTAACCATCTATCCATCCTACGGAAAAAGAAATCACTGCGCGTGTGTACGTACGGAATACCGTCTCCACGCCGTGGTGAAATCTATTTTCCACCACCACCTTACTTGGATGGGTATAATGGTGTAAATAATAAATATATATTATTATTTTAAAGTGATATTGATTCTGAAATAGTATACATACACACCAATACAGTCCCACGATCATGAGAACGATATCATCGCTCGTGCGTACGTATGGACTACCGTCTCCACGACGCGATGAGATTCATTATCCACTTTAACCATTAATGAATGATTATAAAGTATATATAATAAGTAATCATGAAATATATGAAATAATAATGATACTGGATTTATGTGTATATATATTTATGTCATCTACTTAATTCCATTCAACTCAATAAGGAAACAAAAACAGCGTTCATGCGTACGTACGGCCTACCGTCTCCATGAACGGTGTATTTCTTTCAATTTACTGATTTATTATATATATGTATATTCTGAATATATATTATATATAAATCATGTTTTATATTCTGGAATTAAGTAATCATGATCTAAGTAATCATATGAATAATTACAAGTCAAAACACGGACGACAAATGAAACAATTTTATCCAAAACGCTCTTTAACATGGAATTTACAAAAGAACGGGTAATATAAAGTCATAAGTGAACCATATATGATATCATAACAATGAGTATGATTCTGGAATAAGTCAACGACATTATTTAAACCATTATACAGTAGGTTCAGAAACTTATGAAGCAAATCATACCTAAGGTAAGGGAAAATATCACAGTCTCATTTTTATCCGAGATTGTTTATACTTTGGCATTTACTGGGGTGTATTTTATCATCCACATCCATGTTTCCTCAATATGTAATATTATTTCCATCCACCTACAATTGTTTAAATCCAATTTTACCCTTCGGTGAGTTTTTAGTAAAAGATATGAAAATAATCTTTTGTCATTTTTCGTACGAGGTACTTTTTGACTTTTCTGACAAAAGTACGAGAAGAATGTTTTTTTAACTTATACAGCATGAATGGATTTTTAAAACATTATTTCCAAGAAGCTTCCTTTACAAGTTTTCAAGTTTATTTTTAATCAACTTCTTTTAGTTTATAATTGTACGACATGTTAAGAAAGGAAAAGTGTTTTTGAAGCAGAAAGGATATTTTCCTCAAGAATGGAGTTCAAGTGTTTTATCAAAATTATTTTCCATCTAAGATAATAAAGGGTTATATTTTTATCTTGATTTGATTATGTTGTGATGGAATTATATTTTTATGAATTCCTTTATGTTATATGAATTGTTTTATGATGTCACGATGTTTAAGATTCCCATTTTTATTACATGGGTTATGAAATGATGTATGATTTATGATTTTGTGGAACACATAAGAATGGTATCATTATGAGATGGGTGGGACCTATATCTCCCTCCAATGCATTGGGTAAAGATTTTATATCTCATGAGATAGACAGGGATGGAATGGTAGGTTATATCGGTTCAGTGAAACATGACTGAAACGAGGGTGACTCGGTTCAGAAATGGACTTTGTCCACTAAGATAGTCTTGGCAATGAGTCTTGAATAATAAGAAATGATTCTCTATGATTATGTGTGTATGCCACAAAGTTTCATGTTTTAAGTTATGATTATTGGGATTTCATTTCACTACTATGATTTATCCCATGTTATGAAATTATGCTCTCTTTTGCAGGTTAAGATTTCCAAAATGTTATGTTCTTATGAATATGATGTGATTGATATTTTGTTTTTTTACCCTTACTGAGCATTTGAGCTCACCCTTTTATTTTTTTATTTTCCCCAGGATATAAAGAAAGGTTTTAGGTAAAAAAAGGGAAGATCTTTATGGGAGATGTTGAAGATCTTTCACCACGATTAGAAGATTATATTCCGAGTTTCCAAAGACACTAAACTATTATGATCCTTGTGTGTATGTTTTTTTTATGTACTAAGTATTCCGCAAAAGTAATGTAATGTCCATGTACGTCAAGATTTGGGTCTCTACAGTTGGTATCATAGGAAAGGTTTAGTCAACCTTTGGAAACTAGGATGCAAGAAATTTAGTGAGATCCCTAGAGATATTTCTAAGGTATGTCTGGGGATGTCTCTAAGGTTAAGTATACGTATAGGTTATAGTCCTAGAATTGCGCTAACGATCTTAGAATTTAACCTAAGATGTTAGATATTGAAGGTACTTTTCCTTTATTATATTGTTTTCCCTAGCATGATTTTTGCCTCTCACACTATTCTTTTTGGGTTTTAGACGATGGATGGAACCCGAAGGAACCGTGTTGATCAATCCAATGGACAATGCAATGATTTTCCTCCTGAAAAAACAAATGTCATGGGAGATGGAGTGCAAAATCTTATTGCTATACTTACACAAGTTATGAATCATTCTGGACTTCCAAATGAGCAGCAAAGGGAACAATATTATATTGAGTCCTTCATGAGGAAACGTCCACCTTATTTCAGTGGGTCTTCTGATCCACTTGTTTCTGAACAATGGATCAGTACCACTGAAAAGATATTTTTAGTTCTTCAATGTTCTGAACATGATAAAGTCATCTGAGCATTATATCGTTTGGAAGGTGAAGTTGATCAATGGTGGAATCTTATCAAGAATACGATGCAAAGAGATGAAATTGAGTCCATGGAATGGGACGAGTTCAAGAACTTATTTTTCAATAAGTTCTTCCCTTGTATTCTTCGAACAAAGATGGAGAAGGAGTTTCTTGAACTAAAGAAAAAGGATGATGAATCTGTTGGTATATACGAAGCGAATTTTACAAGGCTTGCCAGGTATGCATCTGGATTTATCATCCAACCTGAAAGTAAAGTTGATCGATTATTCAGTGGCTTAAAACCAAATCTTTGAAGGGCATTAGCTATAAGAGACTTCAGTAGCTATGAAGAAATTGTGCGTTGTGCTATCAAGGTAGAAATGGAAGTTGGTGTTACTTATCCATCTCATAGTTTTGATAAGAAACGAAAGATGGAGTTCAAGGAGAAATCTCAGAATAATGGTGAAAAGAAGATGAATGTTTCCTTATGCACAAAGTGTGGAAAGAAGCATGGTGGAGATTGTCTTAAAGGGACTAGAAAATGTTTTAAGTGTGGAAAAGAAGGTCATCGAGCAGCTGGGTGTCGAAGTAATGGAAAAAGGGTTTCTAATGATGTGAATAAAGCAAATAATGCCGAGAACGCACCACCAACACTTCAATGCTTCAAGTGCAAGGAAATAGGGCATTATTCTAATAAATGCCCTAATCCAAGGGTTAGTAATGATCGACATGAGCAACCACTTAAGGCAAAGGACAAAGGGAAGTCACATGCGATCACCATTGGCGATGTTGAATATGACAATGATGTGGTGGAATGATTAAGTGTTTATGTAATGGGATTCCAAAATAATGTTTTATCATGGAGTATTGGAATATTTATGTATTGGTCTAATGTGTTATTCAAAGTGATTGAGATATTTTTGGAAATAAGATGATATGAACATAATGAAGGGAAAAACGAGAAAATGAAATGTTTAACAGTATTCATGAGCTCATGATTGATATAAGGACTAAGTGATATCATGGTTTGAGTATATAGAATTTTGAGGATTTTGGTATGTGGAAGGTGTTAACTTTTGACTGCATTCATGTTTTCACTAAGGTTCAATGAGTATTCATTTTTCAAGAGAATACATGATTAAGGCCTTTGAATGTTTGGAATGTGACCAACAAGACATATCTTATGATATATGGGGATCAATGATGGTATTAAATCTCTGATAATCATTTTCAATATATTATGAGAGTGGACTGCAGTATTATGGACAAGCCTAAAGATTGGAATGGATTATATTGGACATAAGTTAGTATTGTTTAAGGTTAGAAGTTTTTTCAATATTATTGATGGGATGTTATAGTAATATAGTATTAGAAAAAGGACAACCTGCAGGATGGGCGACAACCCATCGCGTCGGACAAGGCCGTGGGAATCGAACCCACAACCGAAGTGCGATTGGAATTTATCGCCTACCACTGGACTACATGAAGTCCCTGGTTAGTAGAATCTAGTTTTATTTTATTAAGCGGTATGATATATGAAGTATAAGTTCATTTTTGGAACCATATACGATTAATCTAACCATAAGATGGACTTATAACTTTTTCTAACCTTTTGTTTGAAAGAGATGGAATGACCCATCATTCTATCACATGATCTGCTAACACATCACTAATAACAAATTCAACTTCATTTCTTTAAGGGATGAAGTGGAAATTGTTAAATTCACAAACAACAGTGAGATTGTACCAAAATCATGTAAGTATTTCTTTTAATTCATCAACTTTAGGGAAATGATCTTGAAAACAAAAAAAATGTTTTCCTAGTGCCCTAATATCCGATGAATCAGATGGTACCCTAGATCATCACAAATTTATGGCTTTGTGATTGCTGGCTTTTCAATAGCCATGTTCTCTACCACTCTCCATCAGAACATCATGGTTATATTTCTCTTCCATATCCATATTTTAACCTATGTGGAAACCCAGTGATTAGTTTATTTGGGTAACCGTTACGTTTCATACTTTTGTTTTTAAAGAATGGTTTTGGTATACCTTTTTACGATGTGGGTTTCTATTAAAGAAACTTTCAAGTAGTAAACCATTTATAACCCCGAAGAATTTCGAGGGCGAAATTCATTTTAAGGGGGGTAGAATGTAACACCCTGAGATTTTATAAAAAATATTATTTTTAATTTCATTAGTGTCTTGTGTTATACGCTACACCAAAAGGAGATTTCACAACACACATCTCTGACCTGGCTTGAATTACACGAAATCATGAGTTTCCTCGACAGCTTGCGTCGTACGTAATACCGAATTTCGCTAAACAACGATATGCTATTAAAATATTATTAAAACTAGCCGTTATGAATAGTAATAACCAATTTTTGAAATTTAGTAAATTTTATTTTTCAAAATGGACTCCATTTTTGGATTCGGAATATTGAAATTAGCTTAGGGTGAAATTTTGGTGATTTTTGGATAACTTTCATATTTTGATGAATAGTGAAAATTACTAAATTTTAATTAAAAACAACTTTTTCAATCGAAATAATTAATAGTGATAAATTTTTAATTTGAGTGGTTTTAAAGTATATTTAGAATATATTTTTACAATTTAATACAATGTTGGTCATTGGATGTAATTTCACATTTAAACCAGTTATAAACAAGTGTCAATCTTTTGATAGTTATTATCTCTTAAAAACACGCCATTTGTTTTGACAATGGGAATTAATTTTTAAATTAGTTAATGTAACTGATATTTTTTGAATTTGGTAAAATAGACATCATTTTTTAGTTTATAATATCAAATATAGCTTAGGACTAATTTTTGGTATTTTTCTGGAAACTTTCATTTTTTGATTAATAGTGAAACCACTAAGTGGTAGTAAAAAAATGAATTTTTCATAAAACTTAATTTTACCGCTTCTGTGAGTGGAATTTCAAAAATCCGAGAGACACGGTAGATGTCATTAAGTAAAATGTGGTTCAATGAGATGAAAATAATTTTTGGTGAATAGTAACTTTTTACTTTTTTTTTACCACGGTTAAAAGTAAATAGGGTAATTAAGGGTAAAAATGTTATTATTATTACCCCAACACATGTCCTAATTCTATTGGATAAGTGTAATTCGACCAAAAACAACCTTAGGAATAAAATATGACCATTTAGGCCCACTTGGATTAGATTAGGACATTTACTATTAATTTATTTAAAGAAGGGTTAAAATAGTTAAAATCAACATTTAATAAGTAAATCATTTTTAATATGGGGTTATACATAAGATAAATTCGACTATAAATATTAATTAGAAAGCTAAAAAGATTTCCTACATAATGGTATTTTATTTGTAATTTTTATATATTAAATAATTTAATTTATTTATGACACAACGATGATTCAATAATTATCTTATTAATGAAATATTGACATAATTGATGTTATAAAAACCCAAATAAATATAATTTGAGACTTTTTATGACATAAACTAATTTTATAGGTTAATATGACATGTTATTGTTGATTTAAGTAACTTGGTTCGAACTTATCATTCTGTTATGAATTTCATAAAAATCATGTACCAAATAGTGTCAAAATTGACATAAATTAGTTTTTAAAAAAAATATTATATTATTAATTTTTATTTTATTCCTAAAAATCTAAGGTTCGAAAAAATGACTTAGATAAGGTTATATATATTAATAATAAACAACTTGGGGTTCATTTGTCTTGATATAGTAAGTTTATTAACCATATAGTGTATGAAAACAAAAAGACACGGTAAAAGTTAAATTATTTAACTTAGAGTTAAATCTAATTGATAAGGTTAGAATAATAACCTAAACTTGTCTAAATCCTATTGTATGAGAGTATTTAGACCCATCCCCACTTTATCTTCGAAATAATACCCTTTGGAACCATTATAAACCGAATTTGACCTTAATATAAAATAATATTTTGAGATTTTCCTAAGGTGCCCCTCTCCTCTTTTATAAAAAGGCACCTCCTTCCTCTCCTCGTCACACCAATTTGAGCATTCAATCTCGGCCAACCCCTGCCAAATTCTCTTCTACACTTCCCTAGTATCATACTAGAGGTCCTGGTCTTCTTAAAAGACCATCCTTAGTTCTTTAAGTGGAGGTTAAGAAAAGGCACGTCAAAAAGAGGTAATATCCATTACCGATCTTTTTCAATTTCTTTCTTATTCAACTTCTTCTTCTTTAGTTGTTTCATGATAAAGTAATAAAATACATATTTCTTATATACTGATATGTTATTATAAATATGAAACAACTCTAATTAACCATCTATCCATCCTACGGAAAAAGAAATTACCGTGCGTGCGTACGTACGGAATACCGTCTCCACGCCGTGGTGAAATCTATTTTCCACCACCACCTTACTTGGATGGGTAAAATGGTGTAAATAATAACTATATATGATAATTTTAAAGTGATATTGATTCTGAAATAGTATACATACACACCAATACAGTCCCACGATCATGAGAACGATATCATCGCTCGTGCGTACGTATGGACTACCGTCTCCACGACGCGATGAGATTCATTCTCCAATTTAACCATTCATTAATGATTATAAAGTATATATAATAAGTAATCCTGAAATATATGAAATAATAATGATACTGGATTTATGTGTATATATATTTATGTCATCTACTTAATTCCATTCAACTCAATAAGGAAACGAAAACAGCGTTCATGCGTACGTATGGCCTACCGTCTCCATGAACGGTGTATTTCTTTCCATTTACTGATTTATTATATATATGTATATTATGAATATATATTATATATAAATCATGTTTTATATTCTGTAATTAAGTAATTATGATCTAAGTAATCATATGAATAATTAAAAGTAAAAACACGGACGACAAATGGAACAATTTTATCCAAAATGCTCTTTAACATGGAATTTACAAAAGAACGGGTAACATAAAGTCATAAGTGAACCATATATGATATAATAACAATGAGTA
The DNA here is from genome assembly GCA_963277665.1 of Viscum album. Lineage (NCBI taxonomy): Eukaryota > Viridiplantae > Streptophyta > Magnoliopsida > Santalales > Viscaceae > Viscum > Viscum album. The sequence continues at coordinate 137,192,454 of OY728147.1, read as the reverse complement.
TGATTCTGGAATAAGTCAATGAAATTATTTAAACCATTATACAGGAGGTTCAGACACTTACAAAGCAAATCAGACCTAAGGTAAGAGAAAATATCACAATCTCATTTTTATCCGAGATTGTTTATACTTTGGCATTTACTGGGGTGTATTTTATCATCCACATACATGTTTCCTCAATATGTAATATTATTTCCATCCACCTACAATTTTTTAAATCAAAATTTACCCTTCGGTGAGTTTTTAGTAAAAATATGAAAGGAATCTTTTGTCGTTTTTCGTACGAGGTACTTTTTGACTTTTCCGACAAAAGTACGAGAAGAATGTTTTTTTTTAAATTATACAACATGAATGGATTTTTAAAACATTATTTCCAAGAAGATTACTTTACAAGTTTTCAAGTTTATTTTTAATCAACTTCTTTTAGTTTATAATTGTACGACATGTTAAGAAAGGAAAAGTGTTTTTGAAGCAGAAAGGATATTTTCCTCAAGAATGGAGTTCAAGTGTTTTATCAAAACTATTTTCCATCTAAGATAAAAAAGGGTTCTATTTTTGTCTTGATTTGATTATGTTGTGATGGAATTATATTTTTATGAATTCCTTTATGTTATATGAATTGTTTTATGATGTCACGATGTTTAAGATTCCCATTTTTATTACATGGGTTATGAAATGATGTATGATTTATGATTTTGTGGAACACATAAGAATGGTATAATTATGAGATGGGTGGGACCTATATCTACCTCCAATGCATTGGGTAATGATTTTATATCTCATGAGATATACATGGATGGAATGGTAGGTTATACCGGTTCAGTGAAACAGGACTGAAACGAGGGTGACTCGGTTCAGAAATGGACTTTGTCCACTAAGATAGTATTGGCAATGAGTCTTGACTAATAAGAAATGATTCTCTATGATTATGTGTGTATGCCACAAAGTTTCATGTTTTAAGTTATGATTATTGGGATTTCATTTCACTACTATGATTTATCCCATGTTATGAAATTATGCCCTCTTTTGCAGGTTAAGATTTCCAAAATGTTATGTTCTTATGAATATGATGTGATTGATATTTCTTTTTTTTACCCTTACTGAGCATTTGAGCTCACCCTTTTATGTTTTCTTTTCCTCAGGATATAAATAGAGGTTTTAGGTAAAAAAAGGGAAGATCTTTATGGGAGATGTTGAAGATCTTTCACCACGATTAGAAGATTATATTCCGAGTTTCCAAAGACACTAAACTATTACGATCCTTGTGTGTGTGTTTTTGTTATGTAATAAGTATTCCGCAAATGTAATGTAATGTCCATGTACGTCAAGCTTTGGGTCTCTACACTAATTTAGTAAGGCGGTCAACTATAGAAAAATTATTATTATGCTCTTTAGATGTTTTTGGAGAGTCCAATGGCAAAATCTATGCTAATATTTTCCCATTTCCATTAGCGTATGGGTAATAGTTGTAATATCCCCTTAGAATTCCGTCTCTCAGCATTAACTTGCTGACACACAAGGCATAGAGATACATACTCATATATATCCATTTTCATGTTTCCCACCATAAATATTCTTTCATATCTCTATACATCATTGTACTCCCAGGATGATTAGAGAATAAGTAACTCTATGATTCATCCCAAAAATATTTCACCAACTATGGTATTGGTGGTACACATGAATGGTTCCCAAACATTATCATTCTAGCATGATCATGGTTAAACTCAAGAACATACCATACCTTCCTCTATAATTACACGTCTTCCTTTTATACCTTCTCAATCCTCTCATAAATGGATGGTTGAATATTCATCTGAGATAGATAATATTTTTTTCCTTTCTTTAATATTTTAGGATCTAAATTATAAAAATACATAAATATTGGGTATATTTCAATCTTCATCATGGAAATACTAGCATGAGATTTTTACTTAGTAGATCAACCACCTTTTTTTCTTCCCAGGTTGGTAATGTATTGAGCAGTCATAATATTTTTTCAACTCCATCTATATTCTTTGAAACATATTAAACTATTTATTTGTAAATATATACTTAAATATTTTATGATTATTATATATATAAAACATTTCAATAAATAGATAATTCCTTCATATATTCAATGAAAAAATTACCACTGGCATCTCCAGACAATCATTCAGTTAGTTTTGCTCATTAATTTTCAATTTTAAGGAGGCATAATCAACTATAATATTAATTTTCATAAGGAATCACCCCATATCATTTTTATACATCACTATAGATAAAAATATTTATCCATTGTAAGGTAGTTTCAACATAGGTGCACTGACCAACCTACTATTCAGTTCTTTGAAATTATCCTCACATTTATCTATCCAAAATAACTTAACACCCTTCCATGTAAACATGGTTGGTGGGTTAGATAGATGTGATAAATTTATCACAAAGTATCATTAGTATCCAAAAAACCCAAGAAAACTATGGATCTTAGTTACCATGGTTTGTTTAGGATATTTCTTAATAACTTATATCTGTGAAGAATCTACTGATATAACTTCACTATAAATTATATAACCCAATAATAGGACTTTTTGTATCCAAAATTCAAACTTGGTAAATTTGTCATATAAATTCTCTTTCCTTAGGGTCTTCATTATAATCCTCAAATGTTCTTTATGCTATTCATTTATATTCAAATATATAAGAATATCATCTATAAATACTAATAAAAATTGATCAAGGTAATCCCTAAATTCTCTATTACTTAAATCCATGAAGATAATAGAAGCATTGGTATGTCCAAATAGAATTATTATAATTTTATAATGACCATACCTCGTACATACATCTATCTTGGGTATATTATCTTTTTTAACCCTTATCTGATAATATCCAAATCAAAGAAAAATGATAGAAAAATATTGATCCACTCATAATTTATCAAACATATAATCAATACAGGGTAGAGGATTCTTTTTCTCAATACTGATTTTGTTTAGTTACTAATAATCAATGAAAAAACAGATTTCCCTATCTTTATTTTTTAAAAAATAACTAGAAAACCCATGGTTAATAAATTTTATGAAGGAATACCTTTTCTATATTCCCATGGATTATCTTATTAAATTTATATAACTCAATTAGGGACATTATATAAGAATATTTGAAATTGGTGTAACACCATGTATGATTTCTATTGAAAACTCAACTTCATGATTTGGGGGAGTACTAGGAAACTATTTTGGAAAGACATCAATAAAATCCCATAAAATAGCCACTTTATAAATGTTAATTTTATAACCAAATATATGAGATAAATATCCCTCATAAATAGGTTGTAAAACCCATATGATGGATGCAATTTCGATATAGGAGTTTAGGTTCATCCTTTCTTTGAAAGACTATCATAGACTGATTTGAATGACCGAATGTAACTTCCCTTACTCAATAATTGATATGTGGTTTATACTAAGAGTAAAAATACATGCCCAAAATTACATAAAATTTAAAAATAGGAAGAATAAAAATATTTTAAGGAAGCACATTCCCACAAAATTATATCATATAGGAGCTATAAACTTGGGATACAATCATTATACATTGAGGATATTTCACTAAAAACTCAATATCTAGTCATTTAGATGGTGATGGGATACTATTATAAAGTTCTTAATATATAAAATATTGGTTAGAAATATAATTAAATAAAACATTTTCACTTATAGAGTGTATTATAAGTGTACCTTTCACCACATTTCTTGGGACTTTTACCTTGGTCATAGTAATTCAATATTCATGGACTTATCCCCTTGGCTTCTTCTATGGTGAGTTACATTGAAAATTGGGGAACTAGTTTGAGTAATGTCCCTTCTTATTATAGTTTAGGAACTATATGGTAGTGTTTTATTTATTTTACAAATCTTCATTAGCTAGATGACCATTCTCTATGCACTTGGAACAAAATCTGATGCCCTTTAATCATTTTCTAAGACATTTCTTTCCATAAATCTTACATGATGGAAATTGTTTTCTTAAATTCTTCTTCATTGATCCGTTCCTTTTTTATTGGTGTTCAACTTACATATTCTTATAATAATTTCCTCTTATGATATAATTTCTAGAAAATTTATTCATCATCATAATATAACATGATACTATATCATCATATAATGAAAACCTTTGAGAAACTGGTGCTTTTATGAAACTCAGCTTAGTACCATCAAAGAAATGATCAATATTTATTTTTAAATTACCTATTCAATATGAAGCATACTTGAATAATCTTGAAAATTTAGACTCATAATACACCAAACTTTTTTCTTCATTCTGCATTAAATTGAAGAACTTCCTCTACATTTTAGCTTGTGGTCATAAAGGGAAATATTTATCAAATAATATCACTTTTAAATCTCTTCATTCTATGATTTATATTCCTTTATACTATTTATTTTTCTAGATAAATGACCACCATTTCAAAATATCTCCTTTAAAAAAATACACTACCATAATAACCGTTTCACTTATATTACTTCCGAAATCTACGGATATATTTTTTAGTGTTTTAATGGATTGTTTAACTACTAATGGATTAGTAGTTATAATAAAATATGTAGGCTTTTGTCACATTGAGTTATAAAACATAGGATAATCATGCCATGGAATAATAGGTTTCTCCATTTGGGAAAGATTATTTTTCACAACCTATGTTAAATGCCATAATATGGCTATGATCTACTTAGTTCTATCATCTGCTGTATTGGTTTTCTTAGAAGGGTAATCCCAACATTGTTTATGGTGTTGATTACCTTTCTTCAATTATGTTCCATCAATAAATAATGACACATGCTGAGTTAGCTCGTAATCATCATGAATACAGATTCATAAATTTTAATCCCCTCTAATTTTAAAAGTTCTCAGATACTATTAGGAATTATGATAATTCCCATGTGAGTCATGTTTATTTAAAATCTAATTCCCAAGGTGTTGACTAATTTTCCTTTGAAAGTAATTGAGCCCACCCAAAATCAAGTATCCGAAAGATTGTGTCTACATTATTAAATTTTTATATTTTACAAAGGATCTCATCCTAAAGGACCGACCAGTTTAATTATCTTGAAGAGATAGACACATATATGATTCTCAAATTACATTGGAAATATAAAATACATAGAATAAAAACATTCTTGCAAATTAGATATTATTTATAATATCATTCTTCATACCTAGAGGAAAAGAAAAAAAATAAAGGGTGGGATCATATTCTTAGTATGGAATAAATACAATAGAATTAACCATGATTAAATAAGGAATAATCAATATAACAAGGTAAATAACTGAAAACACATGCCATTTAATCAATATGAAAAGGTAAATAACTGAAAACACATGCCATATAATCTCAAGGATAATAATAACAACATTATAAATAAATTAAATTCTTTATATTGGATTTAATGGTCTTAGTTATCATGATATATATTTCGATCAAGACCTTTCATAATATAGTTTAATCTATTGTTACGTATAAACTAAAGAACCCATTTAATTTGGACAATTGATTTTTCTCATGAGACCTGTTGATGCATTGAGGGGTTATATAATTCTCATCCCACATGTTACTAAATTTCCAATGAATTCCTCATATACTGAATGATCAACTTGAGTTCATAAACAAAATAATTTATCAAAAACTATCTGTAATGAGTAAAGAATATAGAATTTGTGATGTTTTCCCTAGTCACTCAAATTTAATTTGAAATTAAAACACAATATTTTGAAATTATATACGGTTTAAGAAATAAAAACATCCATGATAAATAATATGGATATTTAAGATAAATTTAATGTCGAATTGTCTCAATAAATTGAATGTTTCATGAGAATGTAAGGGACCAAAAATTTAATAAAGAAAGTGAATGTTAATACTTTACCAAGTAAAACTAACAATAAACCATATAGTAAAACCATGAGGATGTTAAAATTACAACACATACCAAATGGAGTATAATTTAAATTAAGGGTTTTTTTTATTGATGAATAGAAATACCATGTATGGATCATTAAAAAAATTATTGATTAAAATACCCTTTCACTTTGAAAATCACTTTTAAAAACTAAAAATTTCTAGAATATTTGGATTTTTTTTATTTTAAATGAACCTTTTAGAACTATAAAGGAATATTAAAATAATTGAGCATCCATGAAAAAAAAATTCTATTCATGCTGTAATAGTTAAAAAGAAATATTCCTTTAAATTGTATAAAAAGAGTTGAAAAAGAAATTTTTGAAACAAATTATAAATATTTCTTAAAAAACTTTTAAAAATTAATGGATAACATTAAATTTATTTGATAAATTATTTTATTAAATAAAAAATGACTATTTTGATTCAAATTTAATTTTTTTTTGATATAGAATAAAAATATACCCATTCAAAAAGTGAAATAAGATCAACTTTTATTGTAATCAATACTACAAAAATAATAGTATGAATTGAATCATTAATCATCATGAATAATAATATATTTATGTTAAATACCTCAAAATGTAAGTATATGAAGCACATAAAAGTAAATAGGTTCATAATACCCAATGAATATCAATGGAGTTGAAATTGAGACAAAATCCCATTCCTTAATTTAGAATTTCCTTGTAAGTTATTTTAATATTCTGTATATTAAATTTATATTTATTATACTTAAATAATAGAACCAAATACATACATGTATATATGTATATATATATAATATCATATATTATCCACTTATAACATTTTATCACCCATTTGTTTACAATAATTCATTATTATAATGATTCTGGGTGTTAAATTCATTGTTTTTCATGTATGTTTTGATTTGGTAGTTTTGGTCCTTACCTATTTTTATTGGTTCCATAATATCAAGAAATTTATTTGTGCCATAAATTTTATATATATTCAATATATAGATATTTACTTTCATCCATAAAAAACGGAGATAGAGAAATTAATTACACTGTTCATAGAGGCGGTAGACCATACGTACGCTTAAACATTGTCTTCACTTATACAAATGGAATGAAAGAAAGGTAATTAAAAAATATTATATAAAATATATCATATATATTCATTAAATCCATTCTTATTAGCATCTATTCAAATCTTAAATGAAAAATGAATCATATCGCTTCATGGAAGTGGTAGTTCACACGTACGACCAAACAACGTTATCATTTCCCAACATATCAGAAGGTAATAATATAAAAATATGATATTAGTATTAAATAAGATTAATTCTTCCATAAATTTTATATATAAATTTTAAAACCATCATAATAATCATCCATATAATTTGTTAATTAAAAATGAATCACATCGCTATGTGGGGATGATAGGTCATACAGACACACAATCGATCCTTTCACTTCCCATTTGATAGAAAAGAGGGTGGATAATAGCTATTTAATTATCATAATAACATTTTTGTATGTTTAGGACACTTAATTTAATATTTTATGATTAATGAATCTAATTATTTGGATTTATAAGAAGAAATAAAATTAAAGGAGTTTGTAATGACCATTACCATGTCTTAAAGAAACCTCATTTGGATCTCCGCTTAGGGACACTAGGGTGGATTTTTGGGAAAAACAAAACCTGTTAAAATTATATAAGGGTCTTGGTAAGATAATTAGATAGGGTTTTGTATAAATAAATATATCAAATTGTTGTAAATAAATGAGAGAAGGAGTGTCCTTTTATAAGATAGGGGAGTGGTATTCTTAAAATTTCATAAAGTATAAATCTAATATAAACTATTTTTTATATAAAAATGGGTTTAAATTGATAAAATTACAATATTAGATTATTAGTAGTCTAAATAGTCTTATAAAATAATTTTTTGAAAATTTTTAGTTATGTTTTCAACCTTATATTTTAGTTTTAACCCTCCATTAACCCTATCGACAATTACCATAAAATTAATGTTTTCTACACTTTATGGGTTAATAATGTAACTATAAAATAAAAAACAACCCATTAATGGACCATGGTTGATGGTTACAACCATATACCATTTATATGGTCAAATACAATATTTTAATGAATTTTATATCATTTAATAAAATCTTATTTCTTATAAAATATCATTAATTCCATTTTAAACACTATTCAATTAATTTGAGTTTAAATAAATCAAGAAAAAGTTAGAATTTAATAAAATCATTTAAAATAACCCTAATACGGTATAAACATCTAATAAATTCAACTAACACAAAAATTAACAAAAACTATAGTAATTTAATATTTTTAGAATAATTTATTTTATTTTTCTATTAATTAAATAAATACTATATCAGTGATGCACAATATTTTAATGTAATTATTTGATCATTAAAAATTATAAATAAATTAAAATTATATAAATACTATTTATATTTTAAATTAATATTTATAACCAAAAATAGTTAGCATTTATCCCTATCATAAAATATTATAGACATTAAAAGAAGAAAAGTGACATTTTTGTCATTATCTCCCACTTAAATATTATAAAGGTAAAAATCAAAGAAATATTTCATAAAATTACTATATTATTCAACCTTGTCTGGTAATATATGAACTAAAATCATAAAATCAGATAAATGCAATTTTCAGGGCAATTTTTTAGTCCTTATCATATAATTTTTAAACTTAATTACCAGATTTACACTTTATTGTGGAAATTAAAATTATTACAGAAACTATTCATAATGAACAAAAATAAGAGACATTTTTTCTAAATTTTAATCTTATTATTAAAAATGTGGGTTTCATTTTGAGGATTCAATTTTTATATGTGTAGGAAATTAATTTAAAAATGAAAAATGTAATGAATAACAATTATTCAGAAAAATGCATTTTTATGTATAAAATTGTTTTTATACGAAATTATACAAAAAAATTTCTTCAAATTAGCTTAATTGATTTATTAAAAATATAATAAAAATAATTTTACTTCAAAACAATTTTAAAATAAAATAATACTTTATAAATTCTTGAAACAGAAATACATTTTTCAATAAAAAGTAGTATTTTTCACTATTAACTAGAAAATAAATATGTCAAACATATATAAAAACCCCAACCTAATTTAATTTTTATATTTTAATTTCAAAAATGATATTATTTTTTATTCAATTAAATTAAAAAAGTTTTAGAAATTAATTATAACATTATTTCATAAAAACCAATAAAAACTAGTTATGATGAAAATGCATTTTTGATGAATAAAATGTATTTTATAAAAACTGAGTGCCTTTTCAATAATAATAAATTGTTAAATTATTATTAATTAATACCTTTATATATATATTTCATAATTTGGTTAATTTTTTTATACCCACTAATTAAATGGATGAATTCGAATGGTCATATTTAAATATTAATATTTTGTGGTTCTTTTAAGATCAGTGTTGCATGTTGTATACACTATTAAAAATAATATTATTTTAAAAACATAGGGTTTATTATTAGGAAATATATGAAATAAATTTTACTTAAAGATAAATATTTTAACGTCCCGGATCCGGTTGCCACTCAAATGGTACCCCAAACCCGGTTGGTCACATGACCTCAAGCGCATTTCCCCAAATGCTAGAGGCTGCTAACTAGCAGCAAGGGCCCATGTCTGATAGTGGGGAAAATATGCCCTCATTTGTCAAAGTGTACTGCAACAGAAAAGATAAATAATATACAAAAACAGAAGCAGTAAACAATATATAACTGAAATAGACAAGTGAAGTAAAAGAGAACCAGTAGTCATATATATATAAATATGTAGCATGTCACCAATTCTATGAAAATAGCCAGAACAAGATACACTGTAGTACAATACAATACAACTCAAGTACAAAGTACAACAAAAAAAACTAAGAAAATTAAATAGAACATAGCAGCATCACAAGCCAAAGCTCGGTCCAATGCTCTCCTACTCCTCTGCTACAATCATGTACCTATATAGGCACTCTTTCCCTTATCCACACCTATAGAAATGTAATCTATTTGGGGTGATGACTTGACCCAAACAGGGTGTGAGAAATAAATCCTAGTAGGTGTAACAACCCAGGTAAATAAAGAATATTTCATTTTCATATTTATCCATATTTGTGAATAAAATATTAATATGACTTTAAAGGGGACGCTATGCTCGATGGCGTACCCAACACGCAACAACGAGTTTCTTGGGAATTTTACGTTGCACTCTAATAATAAAATAATATTATTTTAAATGGTAGTTAACATGTAGTCGTTGTATTGGCGGGAATGGATAGAAATAACTAAAATATGATTATATATGTTTTTAAATGTTTTTACATTTATCCAATAAAGGATAAATGCTTAAAATACGGAAAGAATTCAATTTTAGGAGTATATGTCCTAGTTTTCACTAAAGGTTCACTTATCACCTTTTGATGGTGAACCATCATTAAATATAGTTTTTTTCACTCTTATACATTCTATTGGACAAAATTATACTATTCTTAAGAATTGGGACATTAAAATTTACTTTGTGTAAATTTTTGGTATCTTTCCGATAAAGTTCATTTTTTAATGAATAGTGTAAAATGTTGAATTTTAATTCAAAACCTCTTTTTAATCTAATTTATTTATATGATTAGATTGTCTTTTGAATTGGTTTTAAAGTGAAATTATAATATATTTTTACCATTAAATCCAATAGTGGTCGTTGGAATTAATTTCACTTTGAAATCAGACTTAAACTAGTGTCAATCTTTTGATACTTATTGTTCCATAAAAACACGCTATTTGCTCTGACAGTGGGAATTAATTATTAAATCAATTAATGTGAATTATATGTTTTGAATTTTGTAAAATAGACTTCATTTTTGAATTCAGAATATCAAATATATCTTAGGGTGAATTTTTGGGATTTTTCTGAAAGACTTCAATTTTTGATGAATAGTGAAACCACTAAGTGGTACTTATAAAAACTGATTTTTCCGTTTAAATGAAAATTTTCCATATTTGTGTTTTGAATTTCAAAAATCCAACATAAATGGTTGTCATTAAGAAGTAAAATTTGGTTCAATGGGATAAAAATAATTTTTTGGTGAATAGTAACTTATTAAGTTTTTAATTGCGATTAGAGGTAATTAGTGTAGTTTATGGTAAGAATAATGTTTTAATAAAATTAAATGACCTAGAAACATGTACTACCCTCCTTGGATGTGTCATGGACGACCAAGACAATCCATGGGTCAACTTGGGGACCCCATTGAGCAACTTTGGTTGAGAAATGACATAAATATCTTTTTATTTAATGTTAAAGTAAAAATTACACAAACATGAGGGGTTTTACTAAAACAATTTTTACATGGGGTTATACAAGTCATATTTTTGACTATAAATAGTCATTGGAAAGATAAAAATATTTCCTACATCATAGTAGTTTTTTTATAATTTTTAGACATTAAATAAATTAAATTATTTATGACATCATGATGATGCAGCGATGACCTCATTATTTAACGATTTAAATAAAATAGAAAGATAATGTAATATCTAATACCTAAATATGTCAAAAACCTATCGGATGAGTGGATTTCGATCTCTTATCACCTTATCCTCTAAATACATCAATGTGGGAACTATAAAATCCGAAAATCTTTTGAAAATAAAGTAACATTTTGTAACTTTACAAGAGTGCCCCTCCTCTCCTCTTATAAAAGCCCCCCACCTCTACCTCCTTACCCACATTCCCAAAGCCTTTGGCTCGGCCAAACCCTGCCCATTTTGTCTCTACACTTCCCTCTATTACTCCTTGAAGCCTCAATTTGGGCAGAAGTCATCCCAAGGAAGCCTTTGAGCTCAAAGCAAAGGGAGTTACCCGATTTTAAGGTAATGTCTTCACTTGTGTCCTTTTGTTTTATTTTGATTCTCCAACCCCCTAAACTCTTCTTATTCATTTATTTTGTAACAAATCCAGTATCTTAAATATACTAGTATGTTTTTATAAGAAGTATTAGAGCTACACTTACACACACCTACATCTAATGGTTAAAGAACATACTATTTCCGTGGATGACAGATTTCTGCCTCCCGAAACGAAGATTGTTCAACATTCTTCTAACACCTTAAAATGTGGCCATTAATATGACACTATATTTATATATGATATTTAATATGTTTATGTTTTACTTAAGCTTCTGTATTTTTCATTTATGGCGTACCTTTATGGTTTCCATTATGGGTAAACGCGATATCTTCATTTAAGGAAGTGCGGACTACCGCCCCCTCAAAGTGATTTGATTCGTTAATACCATATGTGGTACGTATAAAGGATATATTTAATGATATTATATATGATACCATACTGTAATTAAAATACTATTATCTATCATTAAGTTTTAATCCCATTAAATATGAAATAGAAATGGAAGTAGCGTTCATGCGTACGTACGGCTTACCGTCTCCATGAACGGTACATTTCATTTCTTATCTCAAAATGTTATGTAATATTATAAGTACATATATATAATGGATATTTATTTAATATATTACATCTAAATTATGGATATCATTCTGGAATTATAACATATATATATCTCTCTCATTTTGTTTTAATTCCATTAATATGACAAAAAAATGAAAGTAGCGTTCATGCGTACGTACGACCTACCGTCTCCATGAACGGTGCTTTTAATTTTTATCTCCAAATTATAAGGAATAGTATAAAATGAATATATACTGGATATATATGATATTTAAAACATCAATTCTATTCTGGATATTATTTACCTATAACTACATGGAAAATTATTTTCCAACAAGTTCAATTTTTGACTCATGTACCAAACATCGACAAAAACGTCTGATATGAACTCATATTATTAATAAATTATTATAACATTAAAATATGTTATATGAACTGAATAATAATCATTATAGGAGTTATTTAATCAATTATAAATTGATCAAAGTTTATTATTCAGGAATATAAAGAAATGAACAAGACAAGTTGGACTTGAGGTAAGGGATCCTACACCTCTCTTTCTTTTTTAAGTACACTCTTTTATGTCATTCTTTTTAAGCTCATCTTTCTTATTATTGGGATGTTATTTTATATTAATCCTACTTTAATTATTATGTTCATATGATGAGAGACCCTATTTCCTATCATCAATCCATTTTTGGAAGTTTTAAGTTGCTTCATTAGGCTGCCGAGTTTTCGTAAGGTATTTTTCATCTCACTTTTATTCCCGTGAGATTTATGCTACATTTGCCACAATTTCCTTTTAGTGGTGTATTTACTGCCCATTATTTTACTCATTGTGTAATATAATTTTTTTATGAGTATTTACATCAATGTTGTATTGTCCTTCTTTCACGAGGTGTATGTTTCGAAAGATACCCATATCGGTAAGGGAACCTTTCACCCTCCTCTTTTTAAAAGACTTCTTTTGTTGGGTCTTTTAATTTACATATTGTTATGTTGGGATATGTTCTCATATATCCTTATTGATGTAAATTTTATGTCCAAGTGATGAGATACCCTTTTTTTTATCTCTCATCAACTCATTTTGATGTGACGCCGTTAGGCTGTCAAGGGAACTTCTTAACCCAATTTCGATTTCATTGGGTTCAACATGTAGTTATTGAATATGTCATACTTTGAATATGTGTGAATGACATTTGATTATTTTACACTTAATATCCACTTATATTTGGTGTATTAGTTTGTCACACATAATTATGTAATTGATTTATCCTTAAACCAAGGATACCGTCTTTGTAAGGGACTTCGTATCAATCTCCTTTCATTGAGGCATATTTTTTTTATACACAAACTTCTTTTATACGGTGTATAAACCCCTTTTACTTTTACGTTTATCCAAAATGAATCTTTCTTATACAAAGAGTTTTACTAAACGACAAAAAGGGAATGTTTTTGTCGTACGTATGCGGTGACAACGACTTCTCCGCCGCCGTGACCATTATTTGAGTTTCAGCTTCCTCTACAAGCCATACCTTCTTTTTAAAAGAAAAACAAATACCATGTTTTAATTTTCATTTATTTTGGTATTAAAAATGGTTTTCATAATGTTTTTATTATATCAATGTGTTGTATTGATATCTAATGATTGAAATGTGGAAATGTTATGTTTCCTTTATGCATGTTTTATGTGATACAATTATGTTATGGTTCTTGGGTATTATTATGAAGACAGGTGGTTCCGTGATAAACTAAGGGTGGGTGAGCCCGATATAGCTCTCCAATGCATTGGGTAACGCGAAGGAGTGAAATGTTAAGGTTTCTCTGAAGAGATTTAGGGAATATACTGTGATGAGTATTCCAAACGTAACCAAGAGGGTTACTCCCTACGTAAGAATGTTATCAATGCCTTAAGTTACCTTTATGTGATATGATTTCTATGATTTATTCATGATTTTATGAGGTATGTTAAAGTGCTTATGTTTTATGGGTAAAGTATGATTTCATTCTTATGTATACATGTACTCAAGTTTCCTTTCCATATTTTTATATCCCTTACTGAGATTTTTATGATCATCCCATGTTTTTGAAATGTTTTTCACAGGTCAAGGGAAGGGTACAGGATGTGATGATAGTGTCAAGGATGTGTCAAGAAAGAATCCATGTTTTATTTTAAATATGTTTCTGTTGATGGGAAGAATGAATACTGTCTTTTATGTAACCACTTTGTTTAAATGTGGAATGTAATGCAAGTTTCATGATCTAATTTTCTAAAACTCTTGACCTGAAAAGAACCTCAATGTGTAATCTTGTAATAACTCAAGATTAAGTAAGATTTAAGGCTGGGGCCTTATAGTTGGTATCAGAGGTCGGTTTAGATAACTTTAGAGGTTAGGGTATTCTCTAAGCACAAGTGACATTACCATAATGGTTAGGATTTCAGAAAGAGTCCTAGTTTTAGATAAAGTGAATGAGTAAGTATATCTTAGTGTTTATCTTCCTCATTAGTAAATGATGGTTATGCTAATATACTCACACTGACCTTTTTGGTTTTAGTAAATGGCTAGATCTAGCAGGCACCAAAGTGACAATGGGTTTGAAGGAAACTATGGTGGTTCTCTGATTAAGAGACTGGATGAGATGGGGGATTCAATGAGGAATCTCATGGTTGTTCTAAACCAACTATCAAGGAGTCATGATCAACCACTTCAACCTTGGTGAGTTCTCTAATGCATCATGTACGAGATGGCCAACTCGATGTGGAAATTCAGGTAATAATTATTTAGGTAACCATTAGGGTTTATATGATCCTTACTTTTTAGGTAATTATGGGTTACTCTATGATATGATGTAAAATGAAAGGAATGAGATAAACTTGAGGTTAAAATATGTTATGATCATTTTTGAAGATTTTATATCGTTTTGGGGGATGTTTTAAGAATTATATAGTTTTGGAAAAAGGACAACACGCAGGCCGTGTGACAACCCGTCGCGTCGGACAAAGCTGCGGGAATCGAACCCACAACCAAAGTGCGACCGGTATTTATCGCCTACCACTGGACTACGTGAAGTCCCTGGTTAGTTTGACTGATTATTTTTAGTTATATGATTTTATGAATTAATAGTAAGTTTATTTTTGGTTATTTATGAAAATGATTAACCTATCATGGAGGATATGTTATTAGGTTAATTACTTTTCAATACGAGACTTTAGGAGCAACTGATGTTGTTTGGAGATAAATGTTACGATTTAACTTGGAAGACTATGTGACTAAATCCTTCAAATATTTGGTTTTCAATCTTATTTTGGTTTACTTTGAATAATTTTATGGACAAATTGATTATAGAATGGTCCTCGTTGAACTTTGGGTTTTGTTGGACAAATTTTGGAGATTAAGAATAGATTCTCTTTATATAAAGGGTTACCCTTTTCTGGATTATCTGATCTTGTACTAACCTTTTTTGTTTTGGTTTTGGTTAAAGTATAAAGACATGGGACGTATATAGTTCTCTTTTTTAGATTAAGTGACTCTCTAGAAGTTGATTATAGTACTCTTAATGCGAACAAGTCTTCCTAAATACTCGTCTTTTGGAAAAAAATATGAGTTTGATTAAGGAATCTAGTAAAAGTTGAAAGTCATAATGATAAGTGATTATGTTTCCTTATGAATAAATTCCTTAATAAAAAGTAACTTAAAACAAAAATGTTGTTTATTAACTTTTCCTACTGGGGAATCGAATACCGTTTAACCCATCACAAGTTTGTGATTTTCTTATGGTTAACTTTCTTCTAGACATGTTTACTATCACTCTCCCTCAAGAACATGAACCTTTGCTTTTTCTTCAATGTCCATATTTTTCTACATGGAATCCTAGTATGGGTTAACTTGAGTGACCTCTGTACTTATCTTTCTTTATTTTAAAGTAATTTTTTACCGAATCTTGTTCCGATGTGGGACTTTCAAGGATGTTTCCAAGCTCAATTTTAAAAATTGCGAGGGCGCAATTCCCAAAAGGGGGGAAGGATGTAACACCCCAAGTAAATAAAGAATATTACATTTTCATATTTATCCATATTTGTGAATAAAATATTAATATTACTTTAAAGGGGACGCTATGCTCGATGGCGTACCCAACACGCAACAACAAGTTTCTTGGGAATATTACGTTGCACTCTAATAATAAAATAATATTATTTTAAATGGTAGTTAACATGTAGCCATTGTATTGGCGGGAATGGATAGAAATAACTAAAATATGATTATATATGTTTTTAAATGTTTTTACATTTATCCAATAAAAGATAAAGGCTTAAAATATGGAAAGAATTCAATTTTAGGCGTATATGCCCTAGTTTTCACTAAAGGTTCACTTATCACCTTTTGATGGAGAACCGTCATTAAATATAGTTTTGTTCACTCTTATAAATTCTATTGGACCAAATAAAACTCTTTTTAAGTATTGGGACATCAAAATTTACTTTGTGTAAATTTGTGGTATCTTTCCGATAAAGTTCATTTTTTAATGAATAGTGTAAAATGTTGAATTTTAATTCAAAACCACTTTTTAATCTAATTTATTTATATGATTAGATTATCTTTTGAATTGGTTTTAAAGTGAAATTATAATATATTTTTACCATTAAATCCAATAGTGGTATTTGGAATTAATTTCACTTTGAAATCAGACTTAAACTAGTGTCAATCTTTTGATACTTATTGTTTCATAAAAACACGCTATTTGCTCTCACTACGGGAATTAATTATTAAATTAATTAATGTGAATTATATGTTTTGAATTTTTTAAAAAAGACTTCATTTTTGAATTCAGAAGATCAAATATAGCTTAGGGTGAAGTTTTGGGATTTTTCTGAAAAACTTCAATTTTTGATGAATAGTGAAACCACTAAGTGGTACTTATAAAAACTTATTTTTCCGTTTAAATGAAAATTTTCCATCTTTGTGTTTTAAATTTCAAAAATCCAACATACATGGTTGTCATTAAGAAGTAAAATGTGGTTCAATGGGATAAAAATAATTTTTTGGTGAATAGTAACTTATTAAGTTTTTAATCGTGATGAGAGGTAATTAGTGTATTTTATGGTAAGAATAATGTTTTAATAAAATTAAATGACCTAGACACATGTCCTACCCTCATTGGATGTGTCATGGCCGAACAAGACAATCCATGGGTCAACTTGGGTACCCCATGGAGCAACTTTGGTTGGGAAATGACATAAATATCTTTTTATTTAATGTTAAAGTAAAAATTACACAAAATGAGATGTTTTACTAAAAAATTTTTACATGGGGTTATACAAGTAATATTTTTTACTATAAATAGTAATTGTAAAGATAAAAATATTTCCTACATCATAGTATTTTTTTTATAATTTTTAGATATTAAATAAATTAAATTATTTATGACATCATGATGATGCAGCGATGACCTCATTATTTAATGATTTAAATAAAATGGAAAGATAATGTAATATCTAAGACCTAAACATGTCCAAAACCTACTGGATGAGTGTATTTAGATCCCTTATCCCCTTATCCTCGAAATACATCAATGTGGGACCTTTAAAATCCGAAACTCTTTTGAAAATAAAGTAACATTTTGTAACTTTACAAGAGTGCCCCTCCTCTCCTCTTATAAAAGGCCCCCACCTCTACCTCCTTACCCACACTCCCAAAGCCTTTGGCTCGGCCAAACCCTACCCATTTTTTCTCTCCACTTCCCTCTATTACTCCTTGAAGCCTCACTTTGGGAAGAAGTCTTCCCGAGGAAGCCTTTGAGCTCAAACCAAAGGGAGTTACCCGATTTTAAGGTAATGTCTTCACTTGTGTCCTTTTGTTTTATTTTGCTTCTCCAACCCCCTAAACTCTTTTTATTCATTTATATTGTAACAAATCCAGTATCTTCAATATACTAGGATATTGTTATAAGAAGGATTCTAGCTACACTTACACACACCTATATCTACTGGTTAAAGAACATACTGTTTCCGTGGATGGCAAATTTCTGCCTCCCGAAACGATGATTGTTCAACATTATTCTAACACCTTAAAATGTGTCCATTAAGATGACACTATATTTATATATGATATTTAATAAGTTTATTTTTTTACTTAAGCTTCTGTATTTTTCATTTATGGTGTACCTTTATGGTTTCCATTATGGGTAAACACAATATCTTCATTTAAGGAAGTGCGGACTACCGCCCCCTCAAAGTGATTTGATTCGTTAACACCATATGTGGTACGTATAAAGGATATATTTAATGATATTATATATGATACCATACTATAATCAAAATACTATTATCTATCATTATGTTTTAATTCCATTAAATATGAAATAGAAATGGAAGTAGCGTTCATGCGTACGTACGGCTTACCGTCTCCATGAACGGTACATTTCATTTCTTATCTCAAAATGTTATGTAATATTATAAGTACATATATATAATGGGTATATATGTAATATATTACATTTAAATTATGGATATCATTCTGGAATTATAACATATATATATCTCTCTCATTTTGTTTTAATTCCATTAATATGACAAAAAAATGATAGTTGCGTTCATGCGTACGTACGACCTACCGTCTCCATGAACGGTGTTTTTAATTTTTATCTTCAAATTCAAAGGAATAGTATAAAATGAATAATAATGGATATATATGATATTTAAAACATCAATTCTATTCTGGATATGATGTACTTATAACTACATGGAAAATTATTTTCCAACAAGTTCAATTTTTGACTCATGTACCAAACATCGACAAAAACATCTGATATGAACTCATATTACTAATAAATTATTATAACATTAAAATATGTGATATGAACTGAATAATAATCTTTATTGGAGGTCTTTAATCAATTATAAATTGACCAAAGTTTATTATTCAGGAATATAAAGAAACGAACAAGACAAGTTGGACTTGAGGTAAGGGATCCTACACCTCTCTTTCTTTTTAAGTACACTCTTTTATGCCATTTCTTTTAAGCTCATATTTCTTATGATTGGGATGTTCTTTTATATTACTCCTACTATACTTATTATGTTCATATTATGAGAGACCCTATTTCCTCTCATCAATCCATTTTTGGAAGTTTTAAGTGGCGTCGTTAGGCTGCCGAGTTTTCGTAAGGGATTTTTCATCTCACTTTTATTCCTGTGAGATTTATGCTACATTTGCCACAATTTCCTTTGAGTGGTGTATGTACTGCCCATTATTTTACTCACTGTGTAATATAATTTCTTTTATGAGTATTTACATCAATGTTGTATTGTCCTTCTTTCACGAGGTGTATGTTTCGAAAGATACCCATATCGGTAAGGGAACCTTTCACCCTCCTCTTTTTAAAAGACTTCTTTTGTTGGGTATTTTAATTTACATATTGTTGTGTTGGGATATGTTCTCATATATCCTTATTGATTTAAATTTTATATCCAAGTGATGAGATACCATTTTCTTTATCTCTCATCAACTCATTTTGATGTGACGCCGTTAGGCTGTCAAGGGAACTTCTTAACCCAATTTCGATTTCTTTGGGTTCAACATGTAGTTATTGAATATGTCATCCTTTGAATATGTGTGAATGACCTTTGATTATTTTACACTTAATATCCACTTATATTTGGTGTATTAGTTTGTCACACATAATTATGTAATTGATTTATCCTTAAACCAAGGATACCATCTTTGTAAGGGATTTCGTCTCAATCTCCTTTCATTGAGGCATATTTTGTTTTATACACAACCTTATTTTATACGGTGTATAAACCCCTTTGAGTTTTACATTTATTCGAAAGGAATATTTCTTATACGAAGCGTTTTACTAAATTAAAAAAAAGGAATATTTTTGTCATACGTATGCGGCGACAACGACTTCTCCGCCACCGTGACCATTATTTGAGTTTCAGCTTCCTCTACAAGCCATACCTTCTTTTTAAAAGAAAAATAAATACCATGTTTTACTTTTCTTTTATTTTGGTATTGAAAATGGTTTTCATAATGTTTTTATTATATCAATGTGTTGTATTTATATCTAATGATTGAAATGTGGAAATGTTATGTTTCCTTTATGCATATTTTATGTGATACAATTATGTTATGGTTCTTGGGAATTATTATGAAGACGGGTGGTTCCGTGATAAAATAAGGGCAGGTGAGCCCGATATATCTCTCCAATGCATTGGGTAATGCAAAGGAGTGAAACGTTAAGGTTTCTCCGAAGAGATTTAGGGAATATACTGTGATGGGTATTCCAAACGTAACCAAGAGGGTTACTCCCTACGTAAGAATGTTATGAATTCCTCAAGTTACTTTTATGTGATATGATTTCTATGATTTATTCATGATTTTATGAGGTATGTTAATGTGCATATGTTTTATGGGTAAAGTATGATTTCATTCTTATGTATACATGTACTCATGTTTCCTTTCCATATTTTTAAATCCCTTACTGAGATTTTTATGCTCAACCCAAGTTTTTGAAATGTTTTTCACAGGTCAAGGGAAGGGTACATGATGTGATGATAGTGTCAAGGATGTTTCAAGAATTAATCGATGTTTTATTTTAAATATGTTTCCGTTGATGGGAAGAATGAATACTGTCTTTTATGTAACCACTTTGTTTAAATGTGGAATGTAATGCAAGTTTCATGATTTAATTCTCTAGAACTCTAATCCTGAAAAGATCCTCAATCTGTAATCTTGTAATAACCCAAGATTAAGTAAGGTTTAAGGCTGGGGCCTTATAGTATGCATCCACTAAAGGCCCATGCCCAACTATTAGTGAAAATGTGCAACAACAGTGTGAAGTAGTAAATGCAGAAAACTAAGCAGTACTCAAAAGTAACTAACTTTACCAATAATATTGGAATTTTAATATTTATTTGACCTTTCAATTTAATAACATTTTGTGCTCATCAGAACCAAGCCCTCAGGCCAATCAGAACCTCGCCCTCAGGCTTGACCTGAGGATAATAAAATAAAATCCCGCCCTCAGGCTTGCCCTGAGGCTAATAAAATAAAAGCACGCCCTCAGGCCTGCCCTGAGGATAATAAAATAAAACCACTCCCTCAGGCTTTCCCTCAGGATAAGGAAATAAAACCACGCCCTCAGGCTTGCCCTTAGGCTAATAAAATTAAACCATGCCCACAGGCTAAGCAGTACCTTGCCCTCGGGTTAAACCAACAATACCCTCAGGCTAGAAATAACATTTCCCTCAGATGCAAGTAATCGGGCCGAGCCCAAAGCATAAACAATCAATTTATATAAAATTCCTCTCAAAGAAATTCAATACACATTATAATCATGCAATACCCTCAGGTATCATGGCCAAATGTCTAAATAGAGGAACGCACCCCCGGGGTGGTCCTGGATCCAAGAAGTGATCCCAAACAATAGTTATACATATTCATTAAAATACCTATGCAATTATAGGTATTTAATTACACAAGGCCTCATCCATACAACACCCCAACAGGGGTGCGTATCACAGTGGTACACAAAATACACAGCAGTTGTAATTTAAACACCAGACCACCTACCTCAATCACCCCTGATCGGTATACGTGAAAGATGCTTCCAGAAACACCCAAAAACGACTTAGATCACGGAATAAAAAACACATTCAAACCTAAATAAAATTCCTTTGAGGAATAACTGGTAAAAACTACTCAAGAAGAAGAAAGGAATTACCAGCGCGGTCCCAACGTGATCGATAGAAGCGAAAACTGATTCTTGCTGCGTGGTCAGCTGATCCTCCAAGGTTTGGACATCCTCCCGAGCTCTAAAAGACGTTCTAAGAGTCCTCTGTGAACATAGGAGGCTACTACCCATTTTAAGAGAAAAAAAACTACACAGCGTGAACTCTCAAGTACACGGTGTGTACTTCACCCATTTAACTGTTCCTCTGGAGGCTAATTTTTCACCGCCGAACTCTTTACTTACAGACATGAGTACACGACGTGTATTCTCGATTACACGGTGTGTACTGTCTCTTCGCTAGAGGCTACCTCCACCACCTTACTATTCACTTTCCAATGGAATACACAATGTGTAAATACTCCATACATGGCGTATAGTTAGTTTTTAAGCGTTTTATTTCCGACAAGCCTACACGCTCTATGTGCTCATCCCACACAACCAAAGTAAACGACATGTGGAAAAGTACATGACGTGTAGTCAGAAATTTTGGGAATTTTTACCACTTTCCTTATTTTCTCAAAAACACTTAAGGAAAATGGAAAAGAATAAACTCGTACCTCAAGAAGAAGAACTGAGTTCTTACAAACTTCCCCCCTTAAAGCAATTTTTCCCCAAATTGCCCTTCTAAGGGTGGCGAAGATAAATCTAAAAAAAAATCTGGCCACTGAGCACGTAAGTCGGTCTCCCGCTCCCAGGTTTTATCCTGCACTCGGCCATACTGTAATAGCACCTGTACAAGAGGAACTGACCGACCTCAGAGAACCTTCATGCTCCTATCAAAGATTCAAATTAGATGCTCCTTAAAGGACACATCGATATGAAGCTCAACCTCCTCGGGCTGAAGGGCATGAGACGGGTCTGAATGATAATGACGTAGCTGAGATACATGGAAGACGTCATGCATGGCCCGATACCTCTGTGGTAACTGCAACCGATAGGCAACCGGCCTGACTCTCTCCCGAATCTCTAATAGCCCCACATACCCCGGTGAAAGTTTACCCTGTCTCCAGATCCACCTGTGTCCCAACCTCGGTGAAACACGCAAGAAAACCTAATCCTCGACCACGAACTCCAAGGGTTGTCTGTGGCGATTAACATAAGATTTTTGACGAAACTGTGCAGTAGCCATCTTCTTCTGAATCAACTAGACATGCTCTGAAGTCTCCTGCATGAGATGTGGTCCCAGTAAAGCTGCTTCACTTGCCTCCATCCAGCACAAGGGTGATCGGTGTGGCCTACCATATAATGCCTCGTAAGTTTCTATTTCAATAGTTTTATGAAAACTATTATTATAGGAAAACTCAACCATGGGTATATGCTTCTACCAAGATCCCCCGAAGTCTAGGACGCATGCGCGTAGCATGTCCTCAAGCACCTGTATCGTACACTATGACTGGCCATCGGTCTGAGGGTGGAAAGCTGTTCTCAGAAGCACCTCTATACCTAGTGCCCTCTAAAAACTCTGCCAGAAATTAGATGTAAAGTGGGCCTCCCTATTTGAAATGATAGAACGAGGAACCCCATGAAGATGTAGGACCTCTATGATATACAACTTCCCGATATCTTCAACACCGAAGGTCTCCTTGATCGGCAAAAAGTGAGCTACCTTCGTAAGTCTGTCCAAAACAACTCATATGTCATCATTGCCTCAATGAGACCTCAGAAACCAAGTCACGAAGTCCATCACGATATCATCCCATTCCCACTCTGGAATGGGTAATTGTTCTAACAGCCCATCTGGCCTCTGATGCTCCGCCTTCACCCATTGACAAGTGGAACATCTTGTAAAAAAACCAGCTACCTCTCTCTTCATACCCAACCACCAGTACTAACGTCTGAAGTCACGATACATTTTGGTAACTCTGGGATGCACTGCCCATGTTGAAGCATGAAACTCATGCATCCATTCCTCATGTATGTCCCCTGGAACCCACACTCGTCCATTGAAATGCAGTACCTCATCATTGCCTACTGTCCATCTAGAAGGAGGGTCCTCACTTTCCACCAACTCCCGTAGAACTAGGCCTTCTGAATCAGATAGATGTCTCATCCTCACTCTATCCAGAAGGGTAGAATTCATAGCTAAGGAAGAGAGATATGTCTGCCCCTAAATGTCGTGCACTTCCAAATTCATCTCAGAGAACAAAGCCATAAGTTTCCACTCACCACTGGCCTCCTGCACAGCCTGTATCCGAGTCCTCCTGCTCAGTGCATCAACTACTGCATTACCATTACCATGTGTATAGGAAAGCTCAAAATCAAAGGACTGAAGGTATTCAACCCAGCTTTACTATGTCAGGTTCATGTCATGTTGGGTAAAGATATATTTGGGACTTTTGTGGTTGGTGAAAACCACAAAATGATCTCCTAAGAGATAATGTCTCCAACATCGCAAAAAATGAACAACTGAAGCCAACTCGAGATCATGCCTCTGGTAATTCCCCTCATGTGGCCTCAACTGCCGAGACCCGTACACAAATAATCGATCACCCTGCATCAACACCACTCCCAGCCCAATACGTAATGCATCACAGAAAAATGTATAGCTCTTCCCTTGCTCTGGAAGTATTAGGACTGGTGCTGATGTCAACCTTCCCTTCATCTCCTGATAGGTTGTCTCGTATGATTCTGACCAAATGAACTTCACACCCTTCTTAATCAAACCCATCAACAATGATTACAAGCGGGAGAATTTCTATATAAAGCGCTTATAGTAACCAGCCAGCCCCAATAAACTTCATATCTCAAAATCATTCATAGGATGCTCCCAGGAAACTACTGCTCTCACTTTCTCTAGGTCTACCGCAACTCCTTCCTCTGAGATTATATGACCCAGGAAGTCTATCTGGTCCATCCAAAAGTGGCAATTTGAGAGATTAGTATATAGATGATGCTCTTTTAGTGTACTAAAAATGATCTCAAGATGGGTGGAATGGTCTTGTCGAGTTTGAGATTACACCAAGATGTCTTCCATGAAGACTACCACAAAAGAGTCCAGATAAGGGTGGAACACATGATTCATTAGAGACATGAAAACTTCTGGCATGTTCGTGAGTCCGAATGGCATAACTAAGTAATCGTATAGATTATATCTGCTTCGAAAAGCTGTAGGAGGTATGTATGATGGTCTTACGCGTAACTGATGATATTCAAATCTGAATTCAATCTTAGAGAACACTCATGCTCCTTGAAGTTGATCAAAAAATCATAAATCCTGGGCAAGGGATATCAATTCTTAACCGTCAACTGGTTCAGCTTCCGATAATCCACACAAAGTCTGAGGGTACCGTCCAGCTTCTTCGCAAAAAGGACAGGGGAACCCCAAGGAGAAGTATTGGGTCAGATGAAACCCTTTTCATGTAACTCCTCTAACTATCTCTTGAGATCCTGAAACTCTAGAGTAGAAATCCTATAAGGAGGAATGGACACCGGTGCTACTACTGGAATAATATCAATAAAGAAATCTACCTCTCGCTCCAGAGGTAGACCTGAAAATTCATTCGGGAAGATATCCCTGAAATGATCAACCACTAGAGGGAAATACTTCTGAAAAGTCCCCTGATCATCCAGATACAAACTCGCAATCTGGGATGTCACTCCACCTCTCCCAAGATTCTCAGGTCCATCTCGGATTTCCTGGACATCCCATTCTCCCTTGTATCGAAACTCTCTGCCCTCTGGTGACGTGAAACTCACCCTGCGACGATATCAGTCCACAAAGGATTGAAAGTGTACCAACCAGTCCATACCGAGAATGACACCATAACTATTCATATCTAAGACATAGAAGTTCCATAGAAAGTATCACCCACAAACCTCTAGGGGGAACTCCCTGCACTGATGCACACCAGTCCTTCTAGTCCCCAACGGAGTGTCTAGAATCATAACATTAGAAGAAGAAAAAACACAGAGCCCAAGGATCTCCACAACGGGAAAAAATATAAAGCTATGTGTAGCAACCACATCAAAAAGTAAAAAAGACAAAACTGAAGCTACTAAAATAGTATCTCTGACAGTAGAAGGTCTGGGATCCTGCTTCTGCTGGGTTTGTTACACTACATATGCCTTCCCAGTGCTGTGGCCCTACAACACAACCTCTTTACCCTGAGCTGACCCGCCCTATAGTCTCTGTGATCCTGGTGTCTAGCTACCACAGCTACGACCACCACCTATGCCTGTACGTCCTGACGTATCCCAATTGCCAGACTGGTAAGAAGCAGCTGGTCCTACTCCCTCACACAGAGTCTACACAAAACCCCTCTCATCAGTCACTGGTAGGAATGCCCTATAGAAACGCTGTAAATGACCCATCTTGCCGCAAGCTCGGCACTCCACTAGGTCACAGGTACACTGAGGTCTACTGTGCACCTCTCTACCACACTGTTAGCATATTACTGGGCTACCTGAAATAATCACCTGACTAGTACTACCACCATGAGAAAAACTCATATGTATCTTCATCTTCCCGATAGAAATAGTACCAGAAACTAGTGCTGAACAGCCCTGGCCTGCACCAGTAGCTTCCCACAGGTTCCTCTTAGTAATCAGTGCCTGTTTCACCATAACATGTACCATAGGTAACCTGAAAATGTTCACCAGCACTTGTATGTCACATCATAGACCATACTCAAAAATTCTAGCCCTCAACACCTCATCACCCACCATAACGAGTGAAAAATGCTGATGCTCGGTGAAGCGAGCAGAATAGTCCATCATTAACATAGCGCCCTGCTGCATATTCATGAACTCTCAAGCTCGATCTGCCCATAACGTCTTAGGAAAGAAGAAGTCATAGAATACTTCCTTAAAATCTTCACACGCCATGTCTTTGTGGTGCTCTGACTAGGTGGTAACATCCCACCACCTCTTGGGGGAATCACACATCATGTAAGTAGTGAGCTTGAACCTCCACCCTAGAGGCATCTCTAGATGCTCGAAAATAGTCTGCATAGAATCCATCCAAGACTCCGTAGCCTGTGGTCCTCCATCCCTTGAAAACGTTGGCAGGTGCTACTGCTGGAAGATATAAGTTAGCTCTGCCATAGATGTGGCGGCCTGCGGTGCTCCCTGGAAGGTCTTCATAAACTGCATGAAGCCTTCATGGAACTGCGCCTCCACGCCTGTGTACGGTATAACAGTTGTCACCACATCTGGCTCTACTAAAGGATCCATTGGTATCCCATGGCCTACCATTTATGGAGTATAATCGTTTCCACTCTCCTGGTGAAAAAATAGAGGTCATCTCAATGGCATAACTCTACAAGTTCAAACACACGCCTTAGATCAATATTTATTAAGGATTGAAAACAAGGAGTGTAAGAAGGGAACAAGGAAAAGAAAAATTTCAAGTTTTACCAAACAAGACTACATGGTGTGTATAATATCTATACAGAGTGTTTCCTCAAGTATTTCACATGGGCATGTACTCTGCCCAAAATGGTTGTGTAACAACCCAAAACACATGGCGTGTTGTCCACACACACGACATGTACTTGATTTTTCCTCCCTGCCCGAGTCCCTCTACACGGTTTAGCCACACAAATCTCCTCTAAACAAAACTACACAGCGTATTCCAGAAATACATGGTGTGTAAGACTTAATTTCCAACTAACCGTGTTGTTAGTGACACAGCTGAACACTCAGCTGACCCTACACGGCGTGTTACACCCATACACGGCGTGCACACCACTCTGTCTTCCAGCCACACGGCCAGGTCCACATGGTCTTCCCCTGGTAAAAACTACACGGCATGTCCCATAGGTAAACGGCATGTTCCAGAAGAGGTAACACCGACCCGTGTTGTTGGTGACACGGACGAGTACCTGAGTCAGACTACACGGTGTGTACAAGGTAGACACGACCTGTATATATTTATGATTCCTTGATCCATGTTGTTAGTTAAATGGGCAGACACTGGGTCAACACTACATGGCATGTACAACTGGTACACGACGTGTTTCTCCCAAGCCATTTTCTACCCCGTGTCCCCGTCCAAACAGTCTACGACACGGGTAGATACTACACGACGTGTACTGAGGGTACACGACTTGTTCTCAAAATGTTTTCATTTATTTCTGAACAGAAGACCACAGGGCATGTGCCCATAGAACTACACGACATGTATGCTGGGTTTTCTGGACAGTAAGCTTTAGAAACTACTCCAAAACCTAGAAAAATTGAAGACAACACCTAAGTTCCAAATTTCGATCCGTGAGGGCCCATACTCCCCGTGAATCAAAGTTTGGCATCTTATATGTGTTATAAAAATATAAACAGTCAATGATCCACTGAATTACGGTCAATGAGGGCCCATAATCTTCAAGAACCAAAGTTTGGAATTCATTTTATCAACCTATTACAAAAATACTCTATCAAATAGTAGGTGTTTATCAAATCATCTATCAAAAAATCATGCTTTTCTAGCACAAAAACTATCACAACAACATGAAAATTTCTAATGCACCTACATGGCATGGAAGAATGCATAAAATGTGATTTCTAGCATGTGAATGAATGATGAATGAGATGGAACACACTCACCTCATCAGGTTGCAACTAAATAGAACCCATGTATAAAATATAAACAAAACACCATAAGTGCATCACCCAACGATGAAAATCAAATCAACTGTAGAATTGAAAAATCAGAAAAATTGCAATAACTGAGGTAGACTGGCTTTTCCCTATACACGGGTTAGCTAATCCCGAGAAAAACTTATTACCAACTACCAATTCTGACCTATCCCTGACTAAGGATCCAAATAGTAAGTCAAAGAAAAGAACCCCATTGATACCACTTTGTAAAGTCCCGGATCTGGTTGCCACTCAAAGGGTGCCCCGAACCCGGTTGGTCACATGGCCTCAAGCGCATTTCCCTAAATGCCAGAGGCTACCGACTAGTAGCGAGGGCCCAGGTCTGATAGTAGGGAAACTATGACCTCATTTGTCAAAGTGTAGCGCAACGGAAAAGATAAATAACATACAACAACAGAAGTAGTAAACAATATACAACTGAAACGGAAAACCAAATTAAAAGAGAACCAGCAGTAATATATATATAAAGATGAAACATGTCACTAATTCTATGAAAACAACCAGAACAAGATACACTACAGTACAATAAAATAAAACTCTAGTACAAAGTACATCCAAACAAATCTAAGCAGAGTAAACAGAATGCAGCAGCATCGCAAGCCAAGGCTCGATCCCACACTCTCATACTCCTCTGATACAATAATGTACCTGTATAGGGAACCTTTCCCTTATCCACACCTGCAGAAATATAATCTGTTTGGGCCGATGACATGACCCAAATAGGGTGTGAGAAATAAATCCCAGTAGGCACCCATCAAAGGCCCATTCTCAACTATTAGTGAAAATGTGCAACAACAGTGTGCAGTAGTAAATGCAATAAACTAAGCATTACTAAAAAGTAACTAACTTTAGAAGTTATATTTCCATTTTAATATTTATTTAACCATTAAATTTAATTACATTCTGTGCTCATCAGAACCAAGCCGTCAAGCCAATCAGAACCTTGCCCTCAGGCTAATATAATAAAACCACACCCTCAGGATTTCCCTCAGGCTAATAAAATAAAACCATTCCCTCAGGCTTTCCATCAGGCTAATAAAATAAAAACATGCCCTCAGGATGGACCTCAGGATAATAAAATAAAACCACACACTTAGGATTTCCCTCAAGCTAATAAAATTAAACCACACCTTCAGGCTTATTAGTACCTTGCTCTCAGGCTAAACAGAAAATGCCCTCAGGCTAGAAAGAACATAGCCCTCAAGCGCAAGTAACCGGGCTGGGCCCAAAGCATAAACAAGAAATTTATATACAATTTCTATCAAGGAAATTCAATACACATTATAATCATGGAATACCCTCAGGTATCCTTGCTAAATGGCTAAATAGAGGAACGCACCCCCGGGGTGGTCCTGGATCCATGCAGTGATCCCAAAAAACAATTATACATATTCATTAAAATACCTATGCAATTATAGGTATTTAATTATGCAAGGCCTCAGCCATACGACACCCCCAACATGGGAACGTATCACAGTGGTACAAAAAACATATATCATTTGTAATTTAAACACCGGACCACCTACCTCGATCACCCCAGATCAGTATACGTGACCGACACTTCCAGAAACCCCCAAGAATGACATAGATCTGGGAATAACAACAAAAAGTTCAAACCTAAATAACGTCCCTTAGAGGATGAATTGGTAATAACTACTCGAGAAGAAGGAAGGAATTACCAGCGCAGTCCCAACATGATCGACAGAAGCGAAAAAAAATTCTCGGTGTGCGGTCAGCTGATCCTCCAAGGTTCGACCATCCTCCCGAGCTCCAAACAACGTTCTAAGCGTCCTATATGAACAGAGGAGGATAATGCCCATTTTATGAGAAAAAAACAACATAGCATGTACTATCAAGTAAATGATGTGTAATTTTCTCATTTAACTATTCCTATGGTGGCTAATTTTTCACCGCCAAACTATTTACTTGCCGACATGAGTACACCTCGTGTATTCCCGATTACATGGCATGTACTGTCGCTCCGCTAGCGGATACCTCCACCGGCTTACTATTAACCTTCTGGCTGAATACTCGGCGTGTAAATACCCCATACATGGCGTGTAGTTAGTTTTTAAGTGTTTCATTGCCGATAGGCCTACACGCCCTTTGTGTTCATCCCACATGGCCAAAGTACACGACGTGTGGGAAAGTACACGGCATGTAGTCAGATGTTTTTTGATTTTTCCCCACTTTCCTTATTTTCTAAAAAACACTTAAACAAAAAGGAAAATAAGAAACCCATACCTCAAGAGGAAGAACTAGGTTCTTACAAATATATCCTAAAACTATTGGATATTATAATAATGATAGTAATTTCTCCAACTCCTCAGTGTTTTAACACCCTTTCTAATGTATCTAAAAATGTTTTTAGGATATATATATATATATATTTATATCTGTGTGTGTGTGTGTGTGTGTGGGTGGGTGGGTGGGCATATATATCTTTTAAGAATTCTAAAATTAGCTCCTCCTTTATCTAAAAATTTTATATCACTAGTAATTTATAATCATCATTAGAATTTTGAAATATTTTCACTACAACCGAATCAATCCCGTTAAGTCCAACACCTTCAAGAAGTGTCATCAGTCTCACCATCAATTATATTTTTTTTCCTAATTTATCTTTATCTACTATATCTATTACATAATATTTGTTAATTATTTTTTTCAAATTCTTATTATAAAACTATCAATTCCTTTTATCATGTGTATATCCCATAAATATTCCCTCATTGGCATGCTCACCAAATTTACCCAAATGTCTTCCATTTATTTTGAGGTAAAAACACAACACATAATGGGTGTTCACTGAATTTAGATGAATTAATAACCAATTTAAAAGTTAGAAAAATTATATTGGAGATTTTCTCTAAAATAATTATATAGTTTCACCTTCTCTTTTAGATTCTCTCTCTCTTTAATTTTAATATATATTTTTCACTTAAATCATGTAAAATTTTTTATTAAAGGAAATTAATATTAAACCAAAAGATAAATATTATATTTTTTTGCACTCCATTACAAAAATATCAATATTTAAATCAATTTCAGCTCATTGAATGATATTTTTTATTTTTAAAATTTTCTAATTGATTTTTCTTTATGTTTGAAGTTTATTAAATTTATTCAACATTCTAATGATTTGAAGCGACCTCCTTTACCTTGAATTTTCCATTAGTATTATCCTTAAATTATTTATTTTTTCAGTAAATTTTTTTGTTCATTTCTTCTTCGAGAAATCACCAATACACTTTCCGACATCAATACTTTTTTTTCACTGATTTAAATAATTCCCCAAAATATGTAAATAATTTTTTGAACCTACATTGAAATTTATTCAAAGTTGTTTCAGCTTCAATAAATTTTCCCTTAAATTCATGAAAATTATTATTAGGATAAATAAAGTTTTCTCTATTTATTGAAATCATGTTTTATCTTTCTTTAATAATGGAATTGAGATTTCCAATCTTACTAAAAAATCCAGTTTCCTTATCAATAATTTTCTTACCATTTATTGTATCAATGGAATTCAATAGTGAATCATTATCAATCTTCACATATTATTTCTCCCTTATATGTATTTATTTTTATTCAATATAATCAAGAGCTCTATTTCGTATTCAAAATATTTTTTAGACTCCTCATTAATATATTATTCTCTACTCCCTTCTACTTTACTAGAGATATCATTAGAACATTTCCATTATGCCATAAATTCTTGATCACCATTAACCTATGATACATCCTATTCTTCTTCAAAATATGGAATATCAATTTTTTATAGAAATTTTTATTATTTGTTTTATTTTTTCTTTTCTTAGCTTTATAAAATTTCCCCCCACTTTGATTACTTTCCACATTGTTTCTCCTTGAAGACCTTTTGGCTTGATCATTATAATATTCCTGTTCTTTATTGTTCCCCAGGAAACTAGCTAGTAAGTATATAATTCAAAAAAAATTAGAAAGCATAAAAGGTAGATTTACATTATACATACCTTGGATAATTTATTTCCTTTAGATAAAAAATTCATAGAGGTATCTTCATCTTTCAATTCCTAATCTTGAGAATTATTAAATTTAATATTATTTGATCTTTTAATAGTTTTGAGTACAATATAATTTTTATATTTTACTTTTTTATTTTTTGATATCACCTTATCATACTATAGGATATCAAGTTATTTATAATCTTATCAATAGTAAACTCACCAAATTCTTGAATCCTTAATATTGAAATTTTTTCATTGATCTTTTATGCCAGAAATATCATTAAATTATTTACAATGGTTGAGTTTCCAAGAAATTCACTATAAATCCATATCATGATGAAACTTTTATTCTCTTAAACGATTTTTTATCCATTGATTCATCCCCCACTATATATATATAATCAAATTTAGTATGAAAATTTTGGAATCATTAACTCTTAAACTTATTGTCACCTTCATGAATTTGAAAAGTATTCTCACATATGGTTTTCACTATTTTACAACCCATTATTCAATTAAATCTATCTCAATGTGGGATGAGAGAAAAAAAATTATGTTCTCTCCAATAAAATTCAATATTATTCTTGTTATTTAATTTAATAATTTTTTCAACTTTGTAAATATGAACAATATTCTTATTAATTTAAATAATTCCAAATATATGAGATTAAAGACATAGAACCATCCTCTATTTCTATAAATAAATCCATATCAATCAAACTTAGGAATACCGTTTTCATTGAAAAAAGTCACACTCTTCCTAAATTTCATTAATAAAACTATACAATTAATCAAGAAAAAACATAAGATTCTTATGAATACATAGAACAACTAATTTGGAACTAAATGTTCAATGATGGTAGCCTATGATTTGATGCTAATTAAAAATCCTAGAATAAAGATATCCAACTATTTGTGGTTGAATTAGTGGTCTATAAATATTACATTCAAAAAAAATTATTCTCATGATAGTTAAAGTGTAGAATTGATAAAAAAAAAATTCATGTGAACAATGATGTAGAGAGATAGAGAGTGAGTAATAAAGATACATGATACAAGTAATTTCAATAACTATTCCTTCATAGTTCTTTAATTCTCATCTTAATATGAGTATTATAGAGTCTGGGTGAGGATATCATGGGTTTTTAGAGGTTGCATGATGAATGTTTTGAAAAGGACCCCTAATTTTGATCCTAACACTAAATATCATATTTTCTTATTTGGATTGGTTATCCTAGATTAATACTTCATCTAATTATGAAAATTTCCATGTTATATATTACTAGTCTGATTGGTTATTCATTTAAATTGGATTTTTCAACAAGAAAACTCTTATTATCAACCATCCTAGGTACCCTAGTACCCTAATAATTGATGCAGTCCTAACATAGCCTAAAGGGAATTCTTTATCCCCATGGGGTGGAGAGTAGCACCTGTAATCAAACAAGATAACAATGGGAATGGTTTTTCCACCTAAACATTGGAATAAACTTCTATAAGTGAATATGATCAAAAGAATTCCCTATAGGGAGAAGCCTACAAGAATTCAAATAGGTAGAAAAACCCAATGTACAACTAGAGAGTACCAAAAAATAGGATAATAACCAATGTCCTCGTAGAAATAACTGTCCAAGACCAAGGATCAATAATAAGAACCACTTCCAAGTGCACCATTACCATTTCTAAAACATGGAAGAATATAATATACAAACACTCAAAGGTATATGTAAGGTGTGAACTAATAGCCCAGTAGGGTCTCACTAGTGATTCCATAATAAGATATCAAATTAATTAACCAAATAAATCATTCAATTTTAAATAAATAGGTGTGGAGGTAAAAAATAATGTTTAAAACAAGTCATTATTTACATTTCAATTAATGTAAATACTTTAAAAAAATTCCTTAATAAAAATTTTATATAAAAAAGTTTATAAAAATTAATAATTCATGTATAAAAAATTTACAAACAATGGTATATATATCAAAACATTAATAACAAGAAACGTGGTCATCTTACAAGAGGTATGATAGTTCCAAATTATTGGATCCCCATATACTTGAATAACACAATAACTACATGTTCTTTCATGTTATCTAAAAACATTCAATAAAAAACAATTTATTTCAAAACTCTTTAAAATACAATTCACCCATTTCCTATTTCAATATGCCAATTTACCTTAAAAAGTAATTTTTTTAGAAAATAATTCCTTTTTCTAGGATAAAACCAATAGATTATTATAAAAAAAATCAATCCATTTTTATAAAATATAATTTTAAACAAATTTCAAAAATCAATTTCAAATTTTAAATTCCTCAATTAAATTCCACAATTTAATTTTCACAAATTTTCCATCCAATTTCCACAAATTCACCCCAATTCAACAGAATTGGGGGGATTTCCCCAATTTCATACCAAAGTAAATCCAAATACCATTTTAAAAAAAATTAGGTTTTCATAATACAATTAAAAACAATTTAATTTAAATAAATAAATTTAAGGTTAGATCAATTGGAAAATCCTTTACAAAACCAATGCCATAGATCACGGTATCACGTAACATAATGATCATTATGGGAAACTCCAATGAAGAACATCAGTAAAGTAATTATGAGAATAAAACCTATATTCAAGATCTAAAACAAATGGGATTAGATCCTACAACAAAATAGTGATCTAAAAAACCCGAAGGAGGAGAGTATAAGAGAAGGAGAGAAACCAAGAGAGATGATTCACATTTATGGAGGAGATAGAACTTGATTAATAATTATTTGATACTCCTATAAAGATATTTTTAGGAGATAAAATTGGATATTAGGTGCCCCAAATGCCTAGAAAAATGTTCTAGGTCGAGTTAGGCCTGAGTGGAGGATGAAATAGTTGTCTGGAAAATTTTAAAAGAATTTTTAGATTAATTAAAAGTCACGTGCATGGTTTCCGAGGTAGGATGTTTGGTTTGTCAAATAATGTTCATAGTCATACTCCCTTGCAGATTGGGTTTCATAGTTTCTCCATGGTGGTATTACATTTTTTCAATCCATTAGCCATCCATAAAAACCGTCACTACATGGGTTTTCACATTTTCACTAGGTGGGTGAACATTTTAGGAAAAATGTGCACTAAACATGAAAAACCCAAGATCCATTAAAAAAAATACAATTTACACTTGAAGAACCCCAAAATTAGCCCCAAAAAAAGAATAATAAAAATTGGGGTTTTGGAGTACCTAAAAACAATTACAGGTTGTTACAACCTCCCCACCATAGAAACATTCTATCCCCATAAAGCCTGTTAAGAATATTCCATGTCAAAAAGTTGAGGTGACTACTCTATAATTAGTGCCTCCCTCTCCTATGTCTCATGAGTGTTAGAACCATGCTACCATATCACTCGAACCAAAGGTATCTTCCTCACAAAATGTACCTTGGTTTTAGAATCAACTATACCGACTGGATGCTCAATCGTGGATAAATTAGGCTCAACATCAATATAACTCCAGATTAGAACATGATATGGATCAGAAAGACACTTATGTAGCTTTGATACATGGAACACATTGTTTATCTACATCATATGTGGTGGAAGTTATAAAAAATAAGCCACCTTCCCCACTTACTCAACAACCACAAAGGGTCCCAAAAAACAAGGAGCCAGTTTCCCTTTCCTCCCAAGGCATTTATGACCCAACCGAGGTGAAACTTTCAAGAAAACCTGATCACCAAATAAAAACTCCAATGGTCTATGAGGATGATTAACATAATTCTTATACTAGCTCTATTACAACAATATTATTTGATGAATCTAATGATTTTTTTGTTGTCTCTTGAACCAAGCTCAGTCCAACAAAGAAAATTTCACCATTATCCGACCAACACAATAGATATTTACAAGACGAACCATAAAAGTCCTCAAAAAAGCCATTTTGATTGTGGATTGGTAACTTTCGTTATAAGAAAACCCCACAAGACCAAAATGATCATCCTAAGACCCACTAAAGTCAAGAACACAAGCATAAAGAATATCCTCAAGAATCTTTATAGCTCTTTATATTTGGACATTTGACTACGAATGATATGCCATACACAAACAAACCTAAGATCCTGATTCTTCATAAAGGCTTCTCCCAAATTTATAAGTGAACCGAGGATCCCTATCAGAGACTACAACGTATGGACCTCCATGAAAATGAACAATATCTTTCATATAGAGATTTCATAGTTCTTTAAATTTGGCTGTATCATGAATCTATATAAAGTGAGCCTATTTCTCCAATATATTGATCACAACCCATATAAAATTCTTTTATTTTCTAGGTAAGTGGAAGCCCAACCAAAAAGTCCATATAGTTATCATCCCCTTCCAAGTCATCATTGGAAGTGGATGATGAAAATCCGAAGGTCTATAGTGCTCGACATTGACCTGTTGGCATGTTTAATAATGAGAGACAAAATCATAAATTCCCCATCTTATACCTAGTCACCAGAATCATCGTTATTTGTCATAGAACATATTCATGGTTCTTCAGTGCACATCCCATTGGTAATTGTGGAAATCCCCCATCAAATCTTTTTTTACTTATAACGGTACCTCAAAAGGATTACAACAACTTAGAATTTACACTATAGAGAATAACCACTTAGAAACAGTCTCCCCAGTATAAAAAGAGTATCTTATGATATATAACTCATCATTAAGATGCTGCACCTGATGAATTATTTTGAGAAGAGTTACTTTCAACTGAAAACAAGATAAGAAAACCTCAACCCTAGATTCTCTAACTCCAATATGAAAGTATGCAAAAAATAGCTGTCAAATTCCACTCTTTTGATGATTATTTCATGGCATGGGTCGAAATTTTTCTTCTTAGATCTTTTGATATGACATTACATTTCCCTGAGTTATAGGATATGTTTAAATTAATATATTTCAAGTACTCCACCCAAAGCCTCTGGTAAAGAATCAAATATTTTTGAGAGAAGATATAACTTAACCTCTTATGGTCAGAATAAATAGTAAAACTTTTTCCAAAAAAGGTAATGCTACCAACTATTAATCTTGTGCACCAAATCTAAAAATTAAAGGTCATGGTTCAAATAATTCTTCTCACATTTTCAAAGATGATGAGATCCATCAGTAATGAAATGGTCACCTTTCCTAAGAACACAACCCAAACCTAAACATGATACATCATAAAATACCACATAGCCTTGCCTGAAACTAGAAGAGTCAATACCAGTGCAGTAGTCAAACGGAATTTGAGATCAACAAAATAAATTATAAATATATGATCTCAAGTAAATTTTACCCACTTTAGAATTAAATTAGTAATTAGGGAAGATAACATTGATAAGTCCTTAATGAACCAATGATAAAATATAGCTAAGCAGGAGAGGCTCTGACTCTCAAAAACATTTCGTCATTGTTCCCATATCATAAAATCTTTAAAATTTTCAGGATCAACAAAAATAACTTGTTCTAAATCCAAATTTACTAAGAAATTCACTTCTCAAATCCTGAAATAACATTTTGAAATCTTAGCATAAAGTCTATGATTTCAAAAAAAAAATCTTGAACTACTCTCAAAAGATGCACATGATCATCCTTAGACTTAGATTAAACAATAATGTCATCTAAAAATACTCCCAAAAAAGTATAAAGATAATCATATAAAGAATGTAAATTAAATCCATGAAAACTAAAAGAAAATTGGATAAACCAAATGGCATGACAAGGTACTCATAATGGTTGTTCCAGCTCTAGAGATGTGGTTTTATAAATGTTGGATTATTTTACTCTGAACTGATGATAACCAAATTGAATATCAAAATTTGAGAACCACTTCCAAAATTCCAACCAGTCAAATAGATTGTCAATCCATTGCAACATATATTTTTTCTTTACTATAATTTGATTTATTTTTTGGTAATTAACACAAAAGTGAACTGACTCATCATCTTTATTTGCAAATAAAATAAGCACCGCCCAAGGTGACCCACTTATGAATATGAAGCGTTTCTTCAAAAGATCATCCATATAATACTTTAACTCTTTCATTTAATATAAAACCATGTGATAAGAAGGAATATACACTTGTTGAGTACCAGTAACTAAGTAGATATAAAACTATACCTCCCTTATTAGTGGAAAACCAAAGCAGTTAGAAGGAAAAAGGTCAGGAAACTTGATGAAAACTAGAGGGAGACCACCACTCAAAGATTATCTCTCTAGATAAAAAGAGAACATTGATATCACATTACAAAAATTTGGATAAGAAGGTATAAATATACCTATCCTTGGGTCCCATCCTCCCTAAAAGATATGAAATACACCCTTGGTAATGGTAAAGGAGACCCATTTAAGATAACAATCAATCTGGTCTTTTTTGAAAATGATCCAATTTATCCCAAATATGACATCAATAGGTTTCATGTTGAGAACAAGAAAATCCAAATAAATATCAATATATGATAAAGAGAAAACACATTAATGAAAACAAAGACACTTATCACTCTCCATTCTGTGGGGTGTTGTAATATTCATCTTGTATGATAAAATCTCAATAGAAAGATTTAGCTGATTTACATTTTGAATCAAAATAATTTAATGATATACACTGGTATTAAATAAATTATTTACTAAAGACAAAGATATAGTGATGTTACCTCTCATAGTCATTGGAACCATATTTGTTTCCTCTAGATACTCTTCCACTACGTAAAGAATATTCTTTATAGATGCTTGTGGATGTAACCCATTTGTCCTTGAAGCTTTTGATTACACCACAGTTTTATTAGTATCTGATGATCCCGTGACACTAAGGGGAACATAATAAACATGAAAAAACCTTTGTAAGTGACCTAAGAATCTGCAGGATCCATATAACATGGGTACCATAGTTCAGAACCATTTATAATATTGAGGTTTTCCACATTGGTGAAAAATCAAAGTATCTCTTTGAGGAAATGTCGGAGGTCTAGAAAAAACCTTCTCTCAAGTACCACATAGAGAAGGATCATGCTTCCACTTTACTTTGAAGGATTTAACACTACCTTTGAGATAAAAATGAACTCCTATTAACCCTGACATACCATCTAGGTCCATTTCAACTATTAACTCCTTATATAGCACATCAGCATAAGAAATAAGATTTAAAAAGAAAACATGAGAGAGAATATCATATTGAAGTCCCTTATAGAACCACAAATTATTCATATTATCATTCAATATTATCTCAAGTGAAAAATATACAAGATCTGCAAAATGGTTTTCATATTCTATCATGGTCTTGTGAGCCTACTTGAGTTTGAAGAACTCCAAATACTTTACCAACACCATAGAATCTTGATATAATTGGTTGGTGAAAATAGATTTAATGTATTTCTACTATAATCCCTTGAGATTCTTTATCATCACCAGTGTGTACCATTATCTCTTTCAAGGTTCCTCTAGCTTGAAAGTGGCACATTTTACCTTGATTTAATGTAGTGTCTTCAAGAACTCAAATATATTCTCGATATCTCTCAACCAGCCCTCAGCCAATTTAGGATTATTAGTGCCTTGAAACATTGGTGGTTTTTGGAAAAGTAACTCTTGGGAATTATTCTATAAAAAAATCATTCGATGTTCCACAATTGAAGCCTAAATGGAAATGGATGTAGGTTCATGTTCTTGATCTTGGACAATATGCACGATAAAATCAGCCAAATTCTGTTCCACAAGAGGATTTTCTTACTGTGGTGGATCGATAAATTCCTCTTGGATATGATTTACATGTCTTTTTAGAGGCATGATTCTATACTACATCAGAAGAAAACATTTAAGAAATTGTAAGGGTTACACAGAACAACTATCAAATGGGACCAAGAAGGAAAATTAATCCCAACTGATAAAACACAAGATTTTTATTTCATCATATCCAAATTTAAATTAAGGAAAATACTAGAACTAATCATCAAGACATATTTTACAGATAGCCCCTGGTGAATTAAGGTTTATTTTGGAAAGAGATTTCCAAAAACTTAATCACAACTACCCCCTAAGTCTCAATAATATTACACAACTACATACTGACATCAAAACAAGATTATTAACCTAAAACTTTGATACCACTTTTTCATAAACCGTCGTGAATACCTTGGTACCCTGATAACTAAACTGGTCTTAATGAAGGATGAAGGGAATTCTTAATCACTACGGGTCAACGAGTAGCACCTGGCATCATAAAAGATAAAACTGTGTATCGTTTTTCCAAATAAATAGCAGAATAAATAGCAATAATATAGTATTCTCAAAATAAAACTCAACAAGGACAATTTTAATAGAATTAAAATTGGTAAACAAACCTAAAATAAAACAAAAAAAAGATAAAATATGGTAAAAACCCATGTCCTAATGTACACAACTCTCTAAGCCCAATGATCTACAATAAGAACCCCCTCTAAGTGGTGATTTATCCTTAATCGTACCTAGAAGAAGATAATATACAAACAACTGAAGGCATAAGTAGGGTGTGAGATAAAATCGTGACAGAGTATCCCCAGGGATTCCATAATATGATTCCAAATTACTTAACCAAATAGATATTTAAATTTTAAATGACTAAGAAAGACATTTCAAAATAATATTTTAAAAAAATCATGTTTTACATTTCAATTAATGAATATAATTTATGAAATTGGCTAAATAATATTTTTATATAAAATATTTTATATAAATTCATAAGGCATATGTAAAATAGTTTACAAAAAAATGGATTATAAATCAAAACATTAATAATGGGAAACATGGTTATCTTACAAGAGGTACGTTTATTCTAGGTTATGTGATCCCCACACAATTGAATAACTCACTAACTACCTAGTCTTTCTTGTGATTTAACAAAATTATACAATTGGAAATTTATTTCAAAACTATTTAAAATGAAATTTTCTCATTTCCCATTTTTGTATTCCAATTTCCATTTTCAAAGTCAATTTTTAATAAAATCATTCATTTTTCTATGATAAAACCAATGGGTTCTTTTCAAAAAAATTATGAAAATTTTCTCCAATACAATTTGAAATCAATTTCACAATTTAAATTCCATAATAAAATTCCACAGTTAAATTCCACAATTTAATTTTCACAAACATTCCATCAAAATTCTTCAAATACTCCCCAATTCAATGTAATTGGGAGGTTTTACCCAATTTTATTCCAAATTAAATCTAAATAACAATTTACAGCAAATTAGGTTTTCATAATACAATTGGCATCAATATTATTTAAATCAATCAATTTAGGGTTCAATCAATTGGGAAATATTAAACTAAACCACCTAACGTAGATCATGGGATAATGTAACACAATGCTGATGAAATGATTCTCTAATAAAGAAAGTTGGAAAAGGATATTTGATAATCAAACCTAGATTCAAGATCTAAAATAATAGGGATTAGATCCTCTAAAAACATTAAGATCTAAAAAAACCCTAGAGAGGAGAGGATAAGTGAGTAGGATTGACCATTATAGAAGATTCACATACCCATAGGAAATAAATTGTGATTCTTCATGATTTGATCCACCTAGAAAAGATTTTATAGGAACCAAAATTATATCTTGGGAGCCTCAAATGCCTAATAAAATGTTTTAGGTCGAGTTAGGCCCAAGTTGGTGAAGAAATAGGGTTTCAAGAATTTTTAAAATAATTTTATAATTAATTAAAATCCACACACACTATTTCCTAGGAAAGGCCACACAGTTTTTCAAACTATGCTCCCTATCCATGAATTCTTGCAGATTGTGTTGCATTGTTTATCCTTGAGGGTGAATGGTTTTTCAAACCATGATCCAACCATGAAAACCATCATTGCATGGGTTTTCATGATTTTCACTATGAGGGCACACGATTTAGGAGAACCGTGCACCAATTGTTCGCATCCCATGAGGCATTAAAAAATTCTATATTTTCACATGAAGAACCCCTAAATGATACCCAACCAAAGAATAATCAAAATAGTGGGTTTGAAGTACTTGAAAACAATAATGGGACGTTACAACTCTCAAGAACATTAGTTTCTGGGGTTTATACTGATATCGGTTTTTTAAAACCACCTATAAATCATATATGGATTCAAAATGGAAACTCTTGATTCTTTCAACAAGTGATTTATAAAGACTTTCATTCTTTTTTCAGAAATTTTATTAAACTTGGGCATCTTTCTAATGAATGTGACAGGATAACACGCCCACCAATTTTTAATATTACATCGGTTAAAAAGGGGAAGAATAAGTTGGACCCTAAAGAATGAACTAGAGACTTAGGAA
This sequence comes from Viscum album, assembly GCA_963277665.1. Lineage (NCBI taxonomy): Eukaryota > Viridiplantae > Streptophyta > Magnoliopsida > Santalales > Viscaceae > Viscum > Viscum album. The sequence goes on along the minus strand of OY728147.1, from coordinate 137,149,380 downwards.
AATTGATGTACCCTATTAGCCCTTCTGGAACTAAGTATTATATTATAAATAATGAAGAATTTTTCAACAAGCTAGTTGAATATTAAACTAAGATCATTTTCAATGATGTGAGTGGTTCTTAGCCTGAGAGGCATAATGTTTTCCTAGGTTTTAATTGTTTATTTAATACAAAGTGTGTTCAGTTCCCCCACTGTTTCCCACACTTCAGTTAGGGATTTGTATTATCCAAGTGATTATTTTAATGCCTTGCAGGATGTACATGATAGTTTATGTCAAGATGAAGAAATTTTTTTCCACTCATCTGCTACAATGGGAAAGAAAGTTGGGGTGGTTTTAGATGGGTTGCTTACCCCTCAATATAAGAAAACATGGATTTTTAAGGATTTTCCAAGTTGGAGTAAACTATTATTACTAGATCCTTTGGATTACTTAATGATGTGAATGTGGGAACTATACAATCTGAAGTTTTCAAGGAACCACCTCTGATATCTGATGAAGAGAATTTGAATGCGATCCATAATCTTAAAAAATATACCAGGGTTCTCAAGGTGGGTATTAATGAATATATTTATCATTGTACATCATAAAATGGATCTATGATGTTTCAAAGAAGTCTAAAATGGGATATTAATTTTCCTGAATGTTCAAAAATTAGAGTACATATGATCTCTTAAATTTAACTAAATTTTTAATGGAACCCCAATTTTGATTACCTCAAACTTCCTTGGTAATATCTTGTTTCACTAACTCAACTAATGATTTATTATAAATTATTTGATGATGGTACACAATGATTGTATTTAGATTCTATGTACTAATGATAAATATGAATGCTGATATTGTGATGTTTTCTCTATTATGTATCTATAAAATATATTTTTATGATGATAAATTATCTTCCATTAGTTATCTCCTAAAAAAAGTATTTAACTATTTGAAGGAGATATATATTTATATGGAATATTTGAAATGGATTGGCGTTATGTGATGGTTGAACTAGAACATTTACCAGTTCACACGGGTTTAAACTGGTTGTAGGGAGAGATCCTACACTATTTTATCAATCTGATTATTTTTATATCCTTCAAGGTTGTTGTTAGAAGTTGCATTTATTTGGTGTCTTTATCTTGGGGATATGATATAGGGAGATCATCATGTTGGTTTAATGCTGGGAATGGACAGTGATGATGGTTTTGGACTTGATGATCCATAATTTTGTTTCTTTCATTATTCTATACTTTATTATTTTTTTGAAGATATGATCCACCATTTGAAATGAAATCTCGGCCAGGAATATTTCGATAAATATTATTTAGGAGCTACGTGTGTGGATAAAAAGGGTAAGATATTGGGTGTAATTGGAATGAACAACACAACTAACTCCAATGATTTAGGACAAGCATCCACAAAAAACACAAAGAATGGTTTCCCTTGTAAATGGTGTTGAGAGATTATAAACAAAACCAAAACTAGAAGACATGTGAAATATGTGATTCTAGTGAGACGCCACTTTGAAATTATTACCTTGGATGATGAACTGAATGTTTTTTATTTTTTTCATCTCATTTTTTAATCTATATATTAAAAGCTGGTGAAAATACATTACACCTCATTTTATAACTTTTCTTCTACATTTTTTAATAAATTTCTAGGGTATGAGTTGGGTAACTAACTTATGCTCTAATAATTTTAGTAAGTAATTTCTATAAGGTTCTGAAACTCTTTTTATCTAGTGGATAATATTAGTTTTTTAGTAGTTGTGATCCCATATCACACATTCTTATCTTATAATTAATAATGAACACATGAATAAATCCTTATGATGTTATTGAATTCCTTTAATATGTTAATGATAATAAAAAAGAATAAATATCACACACAAGACCCAAATATGATCAACCTTATTCTATATTCCTCAAGTGATTATAAGGATGTATCAATTGTGAACATTCATTCTTCTCCATACCCCAAAAAAATTCATCTTTTTAAATATTTGTATAATATTTGGGAATCTATATTAAAGTTCATCGTATATCTCAAAGTGTTTTTATACCTTTTAAATACCCTTAAAAAATCATGGTGTAATATGATGCATTATAGGGTAATGTGTTTGTCACATTAGAATAAAAAATAATATATCATATATATTAATTAATTCCTTAAAACCTTAAAAATTACCCATAAAATCAACATAGATCTTGATCACATTATGATGTGAAGATTTATACCGCGAGATAAAACCCTCATAATTCTAGAAATTGTGAAAACCCCTTGAATCCATCATGGTGTGACCATCAATAATTATGGTTTGAAAATTCAAAATTTAGTTCTAGTAGTTAACCAATATTATTTTTCTAGATACATTATAATGCTAAAATATATTTTGTTCTATAAGCTCTGAATCTATAATATAATCAAATCAGGAAGATTCCTAGTAGTTCACCAAAAATTACTCCTTTGAACCTGTACAAACCATGAATATGGATTTAGACATGACACCTATGTATGAGTGAAGTTGTAATAACTCCATAAGAAATCATGTGACAACCAATGTTTATTATGGAATGATTTTAAGGTATGAAAAATACTCTCTCTACCTTTAGACTGTACTAACATTTTAAACACCACACTATTATTTGATTTTTCAAAACTCAAAAATAATTATTCATTTTCTTCAAATTAAATTCCAATAAAAATTTAAATTATACATGACCATGTTAACAGTAAATAAAATGTGAAACCAAATTCAAAACACTTGAATGAATCCACTCAAGAAACTATTCATAGAACACTCTAAGTGTGAGATTTATCTAAACCTCACACTATTAGATAGAATAGTTTTTTAGAGAGTAATATAACAATATGTGTGTAGTTCAATACTATATTTACCATGTATTAATTAATCTCTTTATAAATCCCCCTTTTTAAGTTAACTTTATATGGGATATTTAATATTTAAGGTATATTAAATGGTAAATAAAGAAGAAAATGTGGTTGAAGTGGAAAGTGACCATGTCACACCATTTTCTCAAATTTATTCAGAACTAAACTATTATTTTGTTATTAATCTGGTATAAAGTCCATGTATAAACAAATTATCAATAATCCTTAAATATTTTTTTAGTTTTAATATTTGGTTCAGATTTAGAAGTATTTTAATCATTGCCTTTAGTAGATTAGTGTGGATGGTTCAACTATATTGAGGGAATCTTGGTTATAGTTCAATTGATCTAATGAAATATAAATTCATTATTATAGATAGAAGTGAAAAATTATCCTTAAAAAGATAATTTTTAAGAAAATAATCTCTTATTATGGGGGAATATACCTATTCCATCTTGATCTAGGGAGACTATATGTTTTAGAACATGTGATCACAGAATCAGATGTCAGCCTAGTGACTGTTTGAGGTATTGTGATTATTTATTCTTTGATGGTACTATATTTGTATGGTATATGTGAATCACATTATATATTCTAGAGTGACTGATCAATTGAGTTTTGTTATGAGATTATACCTTATGCAATGGAGACTGATACTCTATTAAGAAAGAATAATGAATAATCGTTGAAAAGTTATTCTTATCGAGTAGTGATCTCGGATGTTGAAATCATGTGTGAGTTCCTTATAATTTATTTTAAAATTAATTATATCACTTTTATAATGGATGGGATGACTATTTTGAAGGTATATATCATTTTTTATCATCATAAGTAGTGTTTATATTTCTTAATATGAATAATCATGTATTTTAGGGTGAGTGGGATCCAAGATCGAGTAGATTAGGACATATTCTTCAAGATATTTGGATTTTATCTTTTTAGTTATCGATTTTAGTTCTATAGTTTATTTATAAATTTCATATAATTAAAATTTATAGAGTTTTGGATATATATCTTGAGGAATTTATTGATTATTTCTTTAGAATACCACCATATATGGAAGTGAAATCCTCAAATGAGTTTATTATAGGGGAAGGTACTATTTTTTTACCTTCTTATGAATAGATGCCATTATATTAAAAAGAACAAAAAAGTATGGTTTATGATGCTGAGAATACATATTTTATTTATCTTATTGTGTTACCATGGTCATATTTAGTTCATTTTTTAAATAATTTTGATATATTATTCATATTTACATGAGTTACTAAAAAATCAATTAGGCTAACATATAAAATAAATAAAATTTTTCAGATATTAGTGAAATAAGTTATAATCTCAGAGGAGAAATGTGGTTTTCTAAAATTAAACATAGGTTTGGATATCACCAGTTGAGGGTGAAAGGTAATTATATTCTTAAGACCGATTTTAGAAGTATATATGAGTATTATGAATATTTGGTAACACTCTTTGTGATGAAAAACTATCATTGATTTTTAAGATAAATAATAAAAAAAATCTTCTATATATATATTGATACCTTTTTTTTCTATTGGTGAATTATATTTTAGATTATTAGAAGAATAAGTAAGAGTATTAAAACAATATTTTAATCATATTGGTGAATATAAAAGATTATCTCTTATATGTAAAATTATCAAAATGCTTTTTTTTGATTCACGAAGTCAAATGCTTTTGTCTTGTGGTTTCTAAGATATTCATATTAGTGGATCTTGAGAATATTAAATCCATGAAGTCTTAGTATAACTCCAATAATGGTTTTGAAATAATAATTTTTCTAGGTTTGGTAGGGTATTACATGTGATTTGTTTAGGATTTCTGAAAGATGGACAACTTTTACATGAAAGGGAGTAATGTTTGTATGGATAAAGGAATTATAAAGAATTTTTAAATATTAAAAACAATGAATATTAGATATTATAAATTACACATAAGTTGGTTCTAAGTCCCCAACTCCAATACTTATTTTATCTGAAGAAAATTTATCGACTCTGAGTTCCATGAAAAGTCCACAAGTTTTAAAGGGGGGAGAATTAAAGGAAAGAAATTACATCTAATCCTCTCATAGTGTTTAATTGATATGACAAAGAAAATAAATTATATATAATTTTAAATCCATTGGAGAAGCTTTACTAATCAAAATATATTTTGTTATTGTTTTATATTCCCTAAAAATAAAATTCGAGCAGAAGTACAAAATTTATACTTCACTTGTTTTATTTACTAACAAGAATACTCTATCTTATTTTTTACCATCGAATTAATCCATTACCATGTTCTTTAATCAACCCATTTTGATTTAACCTAAAGAAAATAATGGTTAAATTTACCACAATGGGAATATATAGAAAGTATAATAATATTAGCGATATTATCAACAACAATAAGATATAACTAATAATTAATTCACATGTTAAGAAAAATAAATTATTCAAAAACCATTTAAATGGGAATTTTAAATATAATGTGGGTATATGAACAATTTTTTTAACCATAGAAGTAATAATTCATAGAAATGTGATTTTATCCTACACATAAAGTATTTTTTGGAAACCCTTAATATTGATATTTATAATGTTAGTAAATATTTATTTATTAACATCTATAAAATAGTAGGAGGTGAATTTTAATTATTTCCTATCTAATTACATTTGGGTCAGAGCCACCTATCATATGCATAAAATGACTATATTGAAAATTGAAATGTATCGAAGCCAAAATATATGTATAGTATCTACATTATAATTTTAATAATTATTCTATTGAAATGAAAATTTTAATTAAAACCTAGGTATTTGAATCTCAATATATAAATCAGGGAAAACTAAAAAAAGATCACTACACAAATTTTTTTTCTAAAAATTAATGGATTTAACTATGTAAAAATGAAATACCATGTTATAAAACACATTTACAACAAGGGTTTTGAGAAAAATAATAGAATGGGGGAAGAAGATGATAGATAGGTAGATATACCTTGGATTTTTTAAGTAAAACGGGCCACTTGAATCAACACAAGATTATATGGAAAGAAGAGGGGAGAGAGAGGACCATGAAAATCTATTAGATGGGATGTCAATTTATTGGAGAATAATGAATTAAAAGGGGTGAAAATGGAAATTAAAAGGAAATTATTGAAAAATACAAAACCACCCACCAAGAAAACATTCCTAGAGGCTGTGGGGTACCCAGACTGTGTCCATCAAGTACCGAATGGATCTCCCACGCCACCAAATTCTCTTCCTAGTCTATTTAGTACCCAGTTCGACTTTATATTCTAAACTGTAGGTGGTATGAGACACAAAGAATTCCTATGCTCTCAAAGTCATCATCAAGTGTCAAAACTTTTCTAAAAACAAACCAAAATCCAACAATAAACCTCAAAATTATTAATAATTCAGAAATTAACAATGATCCTAAAAAATATAAAAATTCAATTGGCCTCATATTTTTATCCCCCAATATTCTCACTTATAAACTTTATAAGACCATAATAAAGGTAATTGAGACCCAATACATTATAACCTTCCCATCATATGAATTATCATACATAATAATCCCTATAAGAAACTTCATAATAAGAATTATCATACCTAATAATTCCTAGAAGAAACTTACCTAAATTATTTACCAACCCCATGTCTCTAATACACATGTTGTGTTATCTACCAAACTAATGACACAAAAATCCCATATCCCTAGAAAATAATATAAAGAAAACTAATTTCTCATTTCAATTCACTATATATCATAGGATTATAAAATATATATCTATCAAACTAATATATAACCCAATTACCCACCATTATTAAACTTGTTGGATCCTATGAATAAATAATGATATAAACAACTATAATATATCCACAACCAAGATATACCATCTCTTATATGGTCCTTTGGATACATCCAACTAAAAAAATACAAACTAAAGTAATATCATCTATATGAATTATCTTTTTTATACCCATATCTATCTTCAACTTAGTTAAACTAATCAAAATAATTATTATTTATCAAATCTATCTTTTATGTTTCATTTAAAAAATCCCATTGAAAAATTAATATTTCAAAAAAACTATTAATGAAAAGGAAATTATTATTATCAATTCATTAATAAACACACTTTTTAATTACATTAAAATTTTCAATTCCACTTTTAACAAAAACACTTTAATGAGGAAATGATTTCCCTTTTGAATTGAAAAAACGTAAACTATTTCATTTAACTATTCTAATTTATTAAAATATTTTAATATATAAAGATTATATGTTCACATAAAAGAAATTATAATTCTAAAAAATAACATTCCAATATCTATAATAGCACTGAAAATGGAAATAATCCCAAATTTCCAAACATAGGCATGTTTAGTTCAATAATGATTACTAGTAAGGCAACAATACGTTAATAAAGGAGTAAAATCATGATATGAACAATAATAATCATTAAAATTGAGGTAATATGTTCATAAAAAATAATTCTCTATAATAAACGATTATAATGTAATAATGTAGAAACTTGAAATAGTTTTTACGTATATCAATTTCAGAAAAGTAAAGAACTATCATGAGCATGCTTATCAATGAAATTATAGAATCACCAAAGTGATTAACATAATTAATTACTTAAAATATATTAAGGTATATATGATAACATTTAATGTGTCATAATATTATTATATTTCATTAAAGTTTCACATAGATTTTATGATACCACACAAACATATATATATTCTAATGTCCTTAAAAATTATGAATAAAAATATAATAGATGTGACATGAATTTGATCCCCTATAAACATATTTATTATTACAGACTTATAGATGTAGTACACAAAAAATATCACTACTCCCGTGTTTTTTCTTATTTATCTTCTTTGACATATTTGGTAACATGAGCCTCTACCATAAATAGAAACGCAATTCTTTTTTATGAGTTATCTACCAAGTATTAAGTATTATAGATGATTTATACCGTTAATCATGACCATTACGATAATTATATGTGAGTGACGTATCATTTCCATTATATAATACTATTTTTTGTGACCTTGACCAGGATACTGAAACTGCATTAGGCTTGACTTCCACTAGACCACAGGTGCACCTCCTAATCACCAGAGGCTGGAAACTACATCCCAAGTTTTAAAAACACCAATGGGAGATGGATTACTTATTTTTATTAAATATATACAAGTAAATATAACTAACATAACAAGAATAGAATGAATAAAAAAATATTAAAATGAAAAAACTCATACAAATGCCCAAAGATAAAGCTTCTCTCTAGCACCCATAAATTAATCAAAATTTTAATCCCTATTCTCTAGATGCAATACCAACTAGAACACAAAAAAATCCAATATAGACCATAATAAATAATAAAAAATCATTTTTATATCTAGTAATACCTATATGTACCAAGAAAATAAGACTTGGAACTATATGTTCACCAAAGTACACATTCATGATACGAGTTTATAATACCATGTAAATAACCACGAAGGGAACAATGTACATAGAATGCAATTAGGTGTGTTATAAATATCAATATACTAATTTAAATGCATATAATTTTATTTATTTATAATAGTTTCCATTCAAAACACAGATTATTCAGTTAATGAAGCACTTCAAAAATCAATACCAACTATAAATGATAACTCCCTATACTAGGGGGATTATTACTAGAAATAGTTGTATCAAGACTTGGAATCAAGTTGTAATAATAAAATTTTAGGGAAGCCATTAATAAATTTCCATCAAACTATGCTCATGTAAATTCTACTCATGGCTGAGTAAAGGGAAAACCCTATTCTTTAGAATTGGTATGGTGTATACAATTGTCAAGGAACTACTGATGGATCATTCTAGGGATAAGAGAAGGGGTATAGTAGAGTCATATATTTTCATAAAAATATAATTCAAAATTATATATAATTATTCTAATTTATAAAATATTAACACACACCATCAACAAAGTTATCAACTATCCTTAGTATAAATCCATAAGTAACAATTTCATCAAAAAAAATATTAATCCTAAAAAAACACATGATCACCTAAGCTTTATTTGTTATTGAATAAACAAAGGATAATTCAAGTTACACATGATATTAACATAAATGATAGGTAACCCATGAATATATAATCTAAGAAGGTATAAAAAATCAAGAAAATTTTGGAATAGTTTATGTAATTAAATGTTCATTAATTTCACTATAGAGATATGTTAAAATAATTTGAATATATAGAGTGTAGATACAATCATTGTATCCAAAAAAGATTCTAACTCTTATATGGATAGTAAATAATATGAATGAAAAAGATACTAGGTAATAGAACATATATAATATTAGTCATACATAATACATAATCAAGTACAATATCCACCATATGCAATACATACTCATAACAATACAATTTCAGAGTTAAATGAGTTATATCTATTAAATTATAATACTTACATTAAAGGTTTATTACTTTATAAATAATAATAAAATACTAGGTAAGATATAAATTATTTTATCATTCATAAGTAAATAATTACTTATAACGAAATAATTTAAGATTTAAATGAGTTATAATTTTTGAATTAAAATAATGAAATAAATTTTGTGTAATTTTTAATGAATGTTTTCATAATTAGAATCCATTTTCAAAAAAACATGTACTTAAGTAAATTAATTTATGTGGAAATAAGTTTGACCTTGGATTCAATAATTTTAAAAACATTGTGTCAATTTGATTACAAGGGATAATTAATTTAATAAATGAATATTAAAATATAGTGAGTTTTTATAAAACCAATATCAGGTTTACTATATGGTAAATAAGAAAATTAATATTTATGAACAATATGCTTTGTATGGGTAAAAACTAAATAAATGGAAATAAATGTTTTTATAAATAATACCTTTTATTTCCACCTATTTAACATAGAAATTACTACACCTCTAATAAAAAATCTTAACTATGGTTATGTATGGATAATGGACTTGTATCCCATACTTGTTATTGTAGAAAGTAATGATTGCTTTATAAATTTTTTTAAAGTAAATAATGAAGATTGTATTTAATTAAATATTGTATCACTAATTATGGTTCATAGTTTCTTTTGAAGTTATAAAATAACATGAACTACTAATTGAATTACACAAGGATTCAAGAAAGAATATTTAAAGATAAGAAATTATATATAGTCCACTTATACCCATCACTGAATCTCCCATAATAAAAATGATGTTTCTAAATGTTGGTACTCCGAAAAAAATGTAACTAGTAATGAGGTACAAATTTTTTAATTTAATTGTTTTATTTATGAACCTCAATACTCTCTATTTTTTAATAGATAATTATTACATAATAATTTTTTACAATTACCTAAAAGATTCATCTTAGAGAAAATAACGACATGATTTTCAAACATAAAGCATGTATAATGATGAAAAAATGTTAGATTTAATAACAATATTTAAAAAGGGAAAACCACTACTTAATTCATATGCTATGTATAATAAATTATTCATAAATCATTTAAAAAATAATTAGAAACAAATACTAGGTTGTATGAAAACATTTTATAAATAAAATAATTTTTTTAGAGAAAATATAATTGAATACATAATAAATCAATTTAATTAAAAGGCACAATCCATATCATTATATAGTATAAAAATGAATATATGTTAACTTAAAATAATTTATAAAAGAAAAATACAAAAGAAGTCATAAAAAATTACATTTGTGTTAGAACCATATAACATAAGCGTAGCCTTTATTATTCGTAACTCAAAGCTAAAATGGCACTGTTCAAACCCCTAAAAGCATATACAAAATAATTTATAATTAATTTCACAGAAAAAAAAAATTACAAAATTAAAATGAAAAGTAAAAACTTGATAAATACAAGAAGTAAGATTACAAATTATTATAATTAATTTTAATTAGAAATCTATAATTTATAACAACTAAGGGATCTAAGTATAAAGATATAAATTTTAAAAAACATAATATCATATCACCATAAATCATATTCTCATAAAAAATAAAAAAAATTCTCAGAAGTCACACATCAAGATATACCTTAAACCAAATAATATGAGTGAAACACATTTAAATGGATTTCTGTATAAATCCAATGAAATTAGATGCTTTCAAATCCATTTATAATAAGGGTTCATGGAAAAGGTGTAGAAGGGGGAAGATGTGGAGAAGGGTAGAGGTGTGATTAAAAATAAATTTGTAGGAAAAAAACCAGTATATATTAACTATATATTATGGGGAATGAAGAAGGAAAATATTAGATCAATAGAGTCTAGGGGAGGGGATCTAGATATGATAGAGAAGAATGAATTTTCAAGGGAAAGTGGGATTTAAAAGTAATTGAAATAAATATTACAAAATCACCTCCATAAAAAGTCACACCTAGAGGATTCTAGGTATATAGTCTAGTTCTAACAGGTACATGATGGATATCTCAGGTCACTGGGGTCTCTCGCAGTTCTAATGGGTACCTGATGGATTCTAATAGGGTACCTAATGTCATTTATAGCACTAAATATCAGGTAGAACTCATCCCATGGTGCTCATAAAATCCCAAATTCCCTAATGAACCTAATTACAGAACCAAAATCACTCTATAATTCATCATAAAAAACCCAAAATCAATAAAAATTCTAATATAAAAAACAAATCTTCAACAAGATTTAAAAATTCAAATATTTCTATACATTAACACCAAAAAAATCCCAATTATGACATTAAAATGACATTAATTAATATAACCGGGACATGATCTATTACATGAAACAATTTCAATTATCCCCTCATTAAAATAATTATTACCCAAATTTGTTAATATTATGTTGGAAGAATTAATAACATTTTTTATACCACTTATATTACCATACATGATGGGTACGTAAATTTTGTATACATTATAATTGATTTTATCTAAAACTAGTAATGATTTATATCCTCATAAATGATGTTTCTATTTATTCTTGTTTTATAATATATCTGTCCTCAAGTCCACCAAAACCCATCATCCATTTTGAAACACCATTATTTAAGGACCATTTTTTTATTATTTATCAACTTGTTTAATCTTATATGTAACTATTTCCATAATTTTTTATGAAGATAAAAATAAATATTTATAGATCTCACATTAAAGATAATAATGTGATTTTTAGGAAAAGGAAAAATATCTAGTTGATTAAATGGGTTAAATCCATACATATATTCAAAAGTTGATGAATTTGTAGTGGAATAATTTCCCAATTATTTGTATACCCAATATAAGGTAAACATATTTCCCACTATTTTTCATATTTTATAAGGAAGATATAAAATAATAGGGGATGTATATTAATTACCTCATCATTTTTACATTAGTTTATGGATGTGGAGTAGTAGAGAAATTTTTTATATATAAAAATTGCATAATTCATTTCATGAAAATTAATAGATTGATATTTTTTCCAAACCATCACATCACCACAATGATATTATCTTTTCTAAAATTGTGATCTAGGAATTTTGAAAAAAAAACATCAAAATTTAAAACAAAGGATTGGATGAAATTTATAAAAGATTATACAATCCATTTAATGGATTTTTTTTCCAGTAAGATTACATTCCTTAAAATTTTCACAAATAAAAATGAAATCTCCATACTGGTTAGGTGAATTAAAATATTTACAAAACACTATTGATTACTTTTCAATCCCTATGATCCTTATTAAAAAAAACTATATTTTTTAATATTTTAAACTCATTATTAGGTCCTGATAAAGTAAAAAATTCCTCTAAATAAGGAAACCATAATTTATTTTAAAAAATATTTGATACACTATTCTATTTTTTTAATTTATGAATAATTAATATAATATTTATTGATGATTTAATTTTTTTAATCTATGTATTTTATAATTAAAATAAGTAATATTTTAATCTATCTTAGGAAATACATCAATCACTAAATTATATTTTAAGTATTTATGATTGATATTATTATATAATGTCTCAATAAATTCATTATATATATATATTATTTAATTTATATTGAGACTTTAAAACTATTAGGAATTATTGATTAGAATAGATTAAAATTCCCTTACCCGTAAGGAATGTTTCCAATTTTTCAATTTCCTTTTAAGGGTACTTGTTTTCTTGTCATAGGTAAAATATTTTACTTTAATCTCATTATTTCTCCGCCTAAAATAACCAATAGGTATATGTTCTTATTATAGAAAAAAATCCAAAAACCTATCCCAAATTCATAACATCAAACCATAATTATGTAAGAAAAGATGGGTGAAATTAAAATAGGGGAATTAGTCAACCTTTATATTAGTATAAGGGAAAAATATTGTGGATTTCCCTTTTTTAAGTTCACATTTTTATTAACCAATTCTTTTAATGGTACAATAGTGGTTAAATAATCTATTATGAAACCTCTATAGAAACTCAAAGGTCAATAAAAGATTCTATCTTAAAAGGATTTATATGTTTTGGGATAATTTTAAAATTATTTAACATTCAATTCATTTTTGATAACCCTAACACTAACTACCCATAGGCGGTGGTCATTTAATATATTAGAAAATCATAGGATAAGACGGTTAACAGTATAATGGTAGCATATACACACATGATCTATTAATTACAATATAAAATGTTATAAATCATTATTATTCCTCTATTTGGTATCCTTAGATATTATGTATAACTATTGATGATTCTCTACAGAAATATGAAAATAAAATAAAGGGTGGGGTCCTATGATTTGTAAAGGGTATCATATAACAGAAACAAACATGAAAGAACTAAGATGATAAGTGTAAATAATAAAATTATTCAATATAGATGACTTTATGAGAACATAATATGCATTTATGACTTCTAAATAACAATAAAATATTAAAATGGATAATAATAATAATAAATATCATAATTATGGAATGAATAATATTAAACATCCTAACTACACTATCACGGGTTTTAACGAATAATGACGGGAATATTTTCTAAATCCATATTAATTTTTATAATAAGATATGGTATGTTCTAGGATATGTAATGTATATGAATAAATCATACTATTTAGGTATTTTAGATGATCATATTTTATGATATGAAAATACCATATAATTATATTTTACAAACTTATATTTTATGATTTGGGCGAACAATCGTGGTAGGAATCATAAGGTTTGCTGAATTTTTATATTATATGATTAATTTAAAGTCATTTAATCTCTTACATGTTTCCCTATCATTAAATAACCATTTAATAAGTTTAAATGTATAGAAGAGTTATTGGATAAGGTATAAAATATTTATTACTGATTGAATTATTCATACGTTTGATAAGAAAACTAGTAAATTCCTGAAATGAGGAGAATCCTTGTATCCTATTTAAAGGATTCTAAGATAAGAGTATAGGAGTGAAATATCACTTAGAGATATATGGATGAGACATTACCCTTTCTAAGATCTCTTATTCTGATGTTATTTTCATTCAATATACAAGCATATCGTAAAGGTTGGAAGGTCCTTCACACTCCGTTTGGGAGATTCAATAAAACTAAAGGATATACCTCGGATGGGAGATCATTAATCTTATTCATTTATTATCTTCATAAAACATAGAATAAAGGTAGTGGCATAAGTATTCAATGTTGTAATGTATATATTATTTATTTCTAGATTCTTATAATATTTTTTTCTAAGGAAAGGTAATCTTGGGTTTCATGGTTCCTATTTTCTATTTCTAATTTGATTAATCGGTAATATTTTATTAGAATTGTCTTTGTGGTATCAAATACATTCCATGATTCTTGATCTATGAAATCATTTTTGAAATGACGATTTTTGAAATTGTTTACCTATCACATTACTTATTATAAAATATGATTTATACGTTGTTCTACCTGATTGAATCATGTCTTACTATATGAGATAACATAACTTGCGGCTTAATAAAAATCCTATAGTTTTTTTATTAAGTATAGTATAAGAATTTGGTATATCATATCAATTATAACATTGTGACATGACATCAAAAACAAATCTTCTTAATAACATTATGATATAGATGTGAATCATAAAATATTATTAATGAAAAATGTTTTTTTCCATTGATACGTAGGGGTTTTCACTGATACATTAGTTAGGTCTTCCAAAAAACTGGAACATTTTCTGAAGGATAAAAATATTTTATAATTGGATTATTATTCAAAATGTATATCTAATAACATATAAATGGGGTTTGATCCTCAAACTTTATAAAAATTATATATATTAATATACCATTTTAAAATTATATTTAATGGCTCATAATTTAAACCTAAAATGGATAGAAATAAATTATAAGAAAAATACATAAAGGGTATAAAAATTAAAAAATAAGGTAATAATATAAAATTATTATATTTTAAATTATGAATTTTTAATCATGTTCAATTTCTATTGTTAAGATTATTTTTTAATGAAGTTTTTTATATCATATGAAAAGAGTTTTGATGAATTATTTGATCAATGGTTTAAATAATATTAATATGCCACATTAAGATTATGTAAAAGGTTTATATTTCATGAAATTTCATAAATTTAAAGTAAATTCAATATAATGGATAATATGACGGAGTCCATATAGAGAATAAATATAATGGTTTTATATTTATCTAATTATGGAATTACAATAATAAAATTTATAGTGTTTGTGACTTTTAATATATGAATTAGTCCTAAATGAATATCACGTACTTGAAAAATAAATAAGACATTTATTTATTTATACCTTTTGAAAATTAATGTTTATAAATTGGTTATAAAATGTGAATATTGATTAATATTAAATTTATGTTATAAATTTCTTGTAAATTTTCAGGCCAAACTAAATACAACAGCATAAAATTTAATTTTATTATACCTTTAACACACTTTGTAGTTATATATTTTAAATTGGAGCTAATTTTTTAATATAGTTTATATATATATTATGTTTTAAAGTTATGATTAATTGGAATTAATCTTAAGTATCATAGTGTAGTGGGTTTTGGGTTCCAAATTCCTACCATCTTAAAGGTTTATTGCTTATTATAGAAAGGTAGGGTATGGCTATCTATGGATCCAAATATACTCATGTGAGGATTAAAAATTCATATAATTCAAAAACTTTACATTAATTTTTTATTGAACTTATCCATTATGTGTATTTGAATATGTGTAACTATGTTTTTGTTATTTTTGGGTGAGTAATACAAATTGTGGTTTTTTGTGAAGAGTTAAACATTAATATGGTTTGAACATATTAATTTTGTGGATGTAATAGGGATTCTAAAATTAATTCATCACAAGAATTCATACATAAATTCAATTAAATGAGATAAAATGGTCATATTAAAACCCCTTCAAAATACTATGTGTATGATTCCTTCAAAATAATAACTTTTTGAGACATAGATTATTCAGTATGGGAGATGCTAACCATAAGGCGCATACTGATTATCTTTTGTATGGAAAGGATGTAATGACATGGCCCTAAAAATTAGGTTCCATGTTCTTGGAATCTTATTTTTTACACACTTAACTAATAAATCCTTAACATTGGGATAATAGAGTTTATTGAATCCGTATGATGGATTTGGGTAAAGATTCATTCACCCCGTTATCCAAGAATCATATTTTATATGATTGAAAATAGTTATCTACCAGATATATTTATGTAATTTATATGAAATTATAATGTTAGTTCATGATAAAATAGGTATCTTGTGTCAATAGAAATATATGAGGTATGGCGTTATCTTTTTTTTGGGAATAAAAACATTGAAAATCTTTGATCAAAAGATATAAAATGTGATACTCATCTGAAAAAATAATATAATACTGACAATGAAATCATCATATTTGAGATTCACCTTGAGAACAATACCAGATTATAAGAAAATTAAATTTTATTAATTTATTTACTTTTAGTAGAACATAATAATTTTTCTTAAGTAATAAGGAAACATTATTCATTAGAGGAACCCCCGCCCAAAAAACCGATCAGTGAACCTATTTTAGTAAATAGACATAGCTTCCTATGATATATTTATAAAGGATTCACTAATGGTAACTTATAAAAATTATAGCGACCCTAGCCACTTTAACATATTATTACATGATTTTATTCATAATAAAATATCAAGTTACATGACAAGTATCAAAAAGTATAGTGTATTTGGATAATTAGTTACATAAAACTAAAAACATAGAAATAAAATAAAACATATTTATTTTAATCATACATAAATATCTCCAATATTCCATTGATATCCTATATCCACATAGGATAACTTGCAGATTACATGAACTAAAGGGATGAGCTAAAAATAAGAGTATGAAAATTAACGTAGGAATTAAACATATCACATGGGTTAGAAGGGAAAACATGATGGCACAAAAAGAATGAAACATGAATAAGAACAAGGAAGAATAAAATGTATGGAATGGTAACATATAATCATGGAATCATATGAATGTGGCATCAAAATATAAAATGAAATAAACATTAGTCAAGGTTAACTTCCAAGACAATATAACATGGTGGACAATGTCCCATAAAGGAATTAGGTTCACTTCCTATCCAAACATGACATATCATGAGGCTAAACATTACCCTATGCAATTGAGAACTATCTGGGTTCACCCATCACAAATTGTTCATGAATATTTTTTCTATATGAATAATCATAAAGAAATATTCAACCATGATATAAGGGTTACACTTGGAAAGAAATGGGTATCGTAATCATGTCATAAGGCATTACAAATGGGTGTATCATAAAGGTGTCTGTGAAATAATGGATTTAAAAAATAAATGGACATTCATCAAGTAAAATAGGAATATTTAATTATAACTTGTTTGCAACTGAAGTTAAATCCTTTTAAAATAGTTTTTTGGAAACTTTAGGAATTAGCCACTTTTGTGCGGTTTTAAGGGAAAATATTAAAGAGGCTTTAAAATGGAAAAGAAATAATAGGGTTTTAAAAAATCAAAAATGAACCATGATAATTTTTATTTATAAAATGAATTATTTTATAAAAATAAGGTTGGATTAAAATATATTATGGATAGAACATGATAATGGGTAATAAATCAGAAAATTCCCTTTAATCAGGCTTTCTTATCAGGATGTTTTGAGAGGGAACCTTTATATAATATGTATTTACTTATAAAATAAAGATTATATGATCTTGATTTATGATTTTAAGACATATAAAAATAATTTATAAGAAGTAAATAAAATAAAGAATCATTACATAGGAGTAAAGAGAGAGAAAGGGTAACCCAAAGGCAAAAATGGGGTTTCGAGTATAATCCCTTAGCTTATGTTTGAAATGGTTCTAAACTTGATCTTAATGTTAAGAATAATATAATTAGATTCCTTAATTAATAATCCTAGAACCATTTTTACATATAATTTATTTATAATAATTATGTTAATTTCATTTATGGCCTTTTTTATTAGTTAAAGAGTTTAATTTCATCATTCTGGAGTGCTCATTTTCTTAGTTTTCATGACGAGTTGGCTTGTATAAGAGTATATAAGTTTAGATAAAATGGAAATAGAAATACATAATTGAAAATATATTTTATTAATGAACATACAAAATGTTAACAGATCTTAGAAATCTTTTTTTTCTTATGGTACGAGGATGAATCATCAATTAAATAGTTAATGATAATAGTTTAGAATAATTTTGGAGGTTTTTAGATCATCACAAAATATTTGTGTTTTATGAATTAAAATATTTTATATATAATTGTTATAGAACATTAAATAGTATTAATAATTATATTATAAATTGGTTTAACCATCTATTTTTTTATTATTAGTCTTAAAGGCGTTAATGTAAAATGAAAATTTTTCATCCTTGAAGGTGAGAAATTAACAACTCACAAACAATGTTTTCATTTTTATAATAAAAGGGAGTGAAGATGTGTTTGATGATGTATTATTAAATTAGAATAATTAAATTACAATATATGTGAGTACCTTTAGTTATCGTACCAATTGAATGAGGGGAGGTGAGGATAGAATAAGAAAATAACTTGAAAATAAATTAAAAGAAAAGTAAGGAGGAATTTACCTATTGAATTTATCCTATATGAAAACCTCCTTAGGGAAAAGGTTTTGGTCTTTTTTTGTTAACAAGATATCCTTGATGTGGTGGATGGGATTGAGAAGTGTAATGGTTATAATTGGACAAGGATCAAAGCTTTGAATGTGTGAGAAGAAGAGATGGTGAGGGGTGATATTCGTAGTTGAGGAGATAGGAGTTTTCTCATTATTTAATTAATTAGTTTATTATTTTGGATGAAGAATAAGAATATTTTGAGTATAATCAAAAAAAATTTAAATAATTAAGGACAATTTGATATTTTGGGCTTACATTATCCATAAATCATTTATGAATCCATAACTCTTATATTCCACTTTTATCGTAAATTATCGTATTTTACTATTCACAAAAAATTCATGTATTTTTAAAAATATCAAAAATTCACCCTCATAATTTTTTAAAGTGTAGAATTCAAAAATGAACTCCATTTTATGAAAATAATTTTTAAATATAAGAAAATAGTTTTTATTTAAAATCTTCAGTTACCCAAAACATAAAATTTTAAAATTGTAACTAATTTTATAACACTTGGAAAAATTAAATACGGTCTCATAAATTTACATCATAACCATAATAAAATAGAATATTAATTTTTATATACATTATATGTATATAAAATTTCTTTTAAATTATGAAATTAATCACAAAACTCTTATTAAATACTTATGAATTGAAAAAATACCAACAATTAATTAATAATTTTTTTTAAAATATTTAATTACTTATACAATGATATAATTATATAAAATATTCACTTATAATATGGATAAATTTTATTTATAATTTTTTTGGTGATGTTGCTATTCAATTTTCTAGTTTACTATAAATAATGTTCACATTACAATTTCAAAGGTCAAGTTAATATTTTATTAATATAAATTTTTTAACATATAAAAATACTTCTTATTTCATTCATTTTGCATTTATAAAGTTTGTATTTTGTGTATAAAAGTGATTTTATGTGGTTTATATTATATGACATAATTATAATAAGGGAATTTCCATTGATAAAATTTTTGGGTCATTACATTCTCCGCCCCCTTAGAAAATTTCTCCCATGAAATTCCATTTTATATTCTCTTTTCAAAAAAAGTGAGGGTACTTCTCCTTCATAGCCTCATCTAGTTCCTATATTGACTTTGAGTACTTATGGTTGCACCATAATAATCTGACCAAGTGAGTAGCCTTGTCCCATATAAATTTATCTCTATAATCCATGATTTCACTAGGTGCTCCTCATATGAGAGATCTTTTTCAAACTATTCCACCCCTAAATTCAGGTCATATGAAGGATTTGATATGTACTTCATCATGGGGGATACATGGAATACATCGTGTATTTAAGACATTTTTGGTGGAAGTACTAGTTGATAGGCCATGATTCCAACATGATTAATGATATCAAAGGGGATTATATACATGGAACTTAGATTTCCTTTCTTCCTAAATATCATGATTTGCTTCCTCAGAGATATGCGGAGGAATATTATGTCTCCAAACTTAAACACAAGGTATAGTTGATGATTGTATTCATAGATATTTTGTTAACTTTGGGCTGACTTGATGTGATGCTTAATGGTTTTCAGCTTTTCCAAAATTTAAATGACCATTTTTGGTCCTAGTAGCATACGTTCACTAAATTTATCTCATCACACCGGTGTTCTACATATTTTCCCATAGAGGGATTCATATGGATCTATTTGGATGCTCGAGTTGAAACTATTATTGTAGGAGAACATGGAAAAAGGTATATTCTGGTCTCATCCTCCGATAATGTCCACAAAATATGCGCTCAACATGTCTTCCACTCTCGGAATAGTTCACTCAGATTGGCCACCAGTTTGAGGATGATTGTCCGTACTGATGTTCAGCTCAGTTCTTAGAGCATGCGGGATAATTTTCTAGAAATTTGAGGTGAATATCAAATATCGATCAGATACAATCAATATTGGGACTCCATGTAGCATTACCTCTTATCTGATGTATATCTGTGCCAGTTGATCTAGTGAGAAATCCTATCAAATTGCAATAAAGTGATCTATCTTTATAAGATAATCCACAACCACCCATATAGAATTGTTTCCTCTGAATATCTTCAGAAGTCCAGTGAAAAATTCAGTGTAAATATTCTCCCACATCCATGTTGTTATGGGTATTTGTTGAATGTTTCCATTATACATTTTCTTTTCAGAATTCACTTGTTTACATACCATGTAAGAATAAAAAATTCTAACTTAAGAACTATATATTTGATAGCATGCATGGAACCCGACACATAGAAATCAAAGGGGTATAATACTATGATAATTTAAAATATAATTAATATTTTAAATATAATTTATATAATTTATATATTTAATTTCATGCAAATCCATGTTAGCTTGTGTTACATTGAAGAGAGAAGTTTTTCAATGGCTCACGTTACATGCTATACCGAGTTTTACCGAACAATAATATATTATTAAAATATTATTATTTAATATAATAAGATATAAACTCGTCATTGTGAATATTATTATACAACTTATGAAAATATATGGTTTATATAAATTTAAAATTAATTCATGGGTTACCAATTAATGAGAAACAAAAATAAGAACCAATTGTATATAAAAAGAAATATTATTATTTTTATGCTCCCAAATGAGTATTATCTTAATGAAAATTATTAATTAAAATTAATTAACTTATAAAACTAAATATATTATTTATATTTTGAGTCAAATATTTTTTATATTCATTCATTAGGTTTGATATGCATAATATAAGAATAAAGCCTATTTTACACATTAAACCTATATTTATATAAAGGTAATTTTACCATATTTTAATGGAAAAACCATTTTAAATATTAATTTTGACACTTTTATTGATATAATATTTCAAAATAAACTTAATATTTTAATTATAAACATAATATTTGGGTTAGGGTGATTTTTTGATATTTTTTCTGAAACGTTTCTTTTTTTAATGAATAGATAAAAATACTAAAATTATGTTCAAAATTGCATATTAATTTAATTTATTTATAAGGATAAATTATTTATTATATTGTTTTTAACTATTAAATATATAATATTTTGACAAATTAATTGAATATAGGTCATTGGGATCAATTTCACAATTAAAATTACTATAAAAACATAGCAAACTTTTGGATGTTTTTACTTTAAAAAGCAGTATTGCCATCCCACATATGGGATGATTTCTAAATTAATTTATACCACATATATGACTGAAATTTGGAAAAATTGATTCCATATTTAGAATCATAATAATTTATAATTTATAATAATACTAACTTTTTATTTTGACCCAAATCATTAGTGAAAGTAATTAAAATTAATTAAAATTATTAAGGTAAAATTAAGTATAATAAAGGACTAAATATTTAATTTAGGAGCCCAAATGACCTAGAAACTTGTAAAAAACCTATTTTATGAAAATATATTGTCCATAAACTTTACAATGTTGAGTTGTTTTGTGTTTTTATGTAATTTTTCAGATAAGAACATGTGTACACCTAACTTGTTTCCAAAAATTCCAAGTGAGTTATTTCCCCTCCCGATAAATGGAATCCACTTCTCTCACTTCTTCACACCTATCAAAAATCTTAGGTTTGACCAAGATATATCCAAACAGATTCCCAACATCCCTACCCTTATACTTGTATCCTCCATTCGGGATGAAATCCTTCCAAGTTAGCCTTTGGGTATAAACCAAAATAAGTTATCTGATTAAGAGGTAACTTCTTCACTCAAACTTTATTGTTTCATTTACAAAATACACTACCTATAGAATAATTATTATATTATTGTATAAAAACAAAATTATACTCAATAAACTAGGATATTTTTATGCTAAGGGTTATAACCACAGTTACACACATCTCTATCTAATGGGTAATGAACATACAATTTCTATGTACGAAGAACAACTACCTCATGATACGATGATTCCTATGTTTTCCCTTACCACCTATCATGGTTGAAATTATGATGGAATTATTATTATATATGAAAAAAATATATTTTTTATAACTTGTTTATTATATAATTCTTTTATAACACATACCTCTTTTCATTCCATTTTGCATAAATATGATAACATCAGTTGTGGAAGTGTGGACTACCACTCCCTCAATGTGATGTGATTCATTCAAGTTATATGTGGTACATGTTAAGAATGATATTAATAAACATATATCACATATATTAAATTGATTTAATAATATAATTTCAATACATATGTATCATTTATGTTTCACTCTTTTAATACGACAATGAAATGAAAGTAGTATTCATGCATACGCCTGACCTATCGTCTCCATGAATGGTGCATTTTATTTCTTATATTCAAACATTATATATTCTAAATACAAATTTATTGGATATATATGAAAATTAAATCATGTCACACATTCTATATATGGTGAAAACATGATTTAAATAAAAATAACAACAAACAACAAGTGAATACATACATGAGAAAACTAGGCAATTAACATGTGAAATAGTCAAAATACTAAAAGATTGCTAACATAAAGGTAATAAGATATTATAAGAAGTTAATATACGATATTATAAATATTATTATCATTATATTATAAGTTATTAACATATTTTCAACCACTATATAGTAGGATAAATACCACTTTAGAAAAGAAAGTTGAGGGTAAGGGATTTCATCTCAATTTACATTCCATGCAAACTAATTTGTTATTATTCACCAATTCACTTTTTTATTTTGTGTATTTAATAAAATTTAAAATGTTATATCATGAATATACTTACCCTCATGGTATTATAAGTTTCATTTAATATTATTTTTTAATAGGGTTTATGATTTAAATGTTTTAATGTGGTAAGGGATATATTTGAATGTTTAAAATGCTATTTCCCTTAAGATTGTTTTGTGATATTTCAATGGTGTTTCCATTCATTAATGTCAAAAAACCTTATTGATACTTATACTCTAATAGGAAATTATTGATAAATCCGTATCTTTTATTAAATTCAGATATTTTGATAAGGTACATTATTTATGATTATGAGAAATGCTTTGGACTGGTATGATATGGGTGGGGCCCGTTTATAAATATCCCCTCGATACATCGGTAGTCTCATGAGATTAAAAAAAAGTTTTCCAAATTAGATGGGTTTTTACCCAATAGCTAAACCATCTTGTGAATGGTCTTAATGGTACTGGTTCCATTTACCTTGGAAACATGGAATCCAATAATTAATCATTTTCTTAATTTAGATTCAGTTATTATTCATCCATAAGATTTTATGTTGACATATCAATAGATACATTTCATTATCAGTTTATTGATTTTGATGGAATGAGTTTTAGTTTCTTAACTTTATATATTGAAATTTATTGATCTATTTATTTGAATGGCATGTGTTATATAAGAACATCCTAGAATTTCTGTAATGATATTATTATGTGGTTATTCATAGCAATACATCTATGTATAGATAGTACAAGTGGATGTGGTTATGGAAAGGATTTAAAAAGGATTAATAACTCTAACAAGGTGTTTTGGGCCTGACCCGGGGTACGCTGGTACACAACAATGAGCCTTACTATGCACCTGGTTTGACACACTGAAGGTATATGCTTAGGATAATTCCGATTCTCTTTACCTACCATTATGAAAGATTTGGAAGTAATGTTTTGACCAAACTAACTAAGGGTTATAATTCTAGGATTTATGATACATAAATTTATGTCATGTGGTATACCATATTTAGAGTTATAAAAAGTTTATTTTTTAGGATCTAATACAATATATTCAATTATTTAGAAATTTCACCTAGAAGGATGAATGATGTAAATAGTCATGGAAAATATAGAGATTGACTTATTGAAGAAACTAGTACATCTGTTATTGGAATCGAAAATGTTACAGATATATTAGGGAAGATTAATATGATTACGACACCTAAACTTTCCCAGATGGATCAACTAGTTCGACAATGAAATTCTATGATGTTGGATCGCATTATGCAGAGATTCACCCACCATTTGGTGGGGCTGAAGACCCAATGATAGCTAAGCAAAGAATTATATCTTTGGAGAATATATTAATGTATTTAGGATGCAGTGAAAAGAAAAATGTTACAATTTTAGTATATTGTTTGAATGTTGATACAAATTAGTGGTGAAACTTGATCCAAAATAAAAGGGAGGAATAATAAGTAGAACTCTTGGAATAGATTACTTTTATTGAGACATAATTCAATAAAAACTTACCCCATGATAAGAAAATTGAGATAAAGATAAATTTAATTATATCAAAGAAAAAGGTTGAATAGAGTGTTGCATATTATTAAGACACCATTACAAGGTCATCCAGGTATTATAAAAATTATACATGAAAGATGAAGTACATGATCGAGCACTTATTTTAATTTCTTAATCCAAATCTCTGAAGGGAACTAGTTTCTCAGAATTTTTCATCACTTGATGAATTTTTTTTAATTCTATGAAGAAAAAGAAGGAATTCTCAAAATCTTATGAATTAGAAGGAAACCAAGGGAATAATAGGTATTATGATAACCAAGAAAAAGGTAATTCATCAAAAAAGAATAAAAAGTTTGAGAAATTTACATTGTGTGAGAACTATTGAAAGAATCACCCTGAGAAATGCTTGAATAGAATGGGATTTTGTCATAAGTGTGGAGAAAAGGGTCAAAATGAAAAATAATGTAATGGTAATAACAAAAAGGATAATATTTAGTGTTAAAAATTCAAGGAGATGGGTCATTATACTAATAAATTCCCCAAACATCAAGAAAATATACATCCGTAGAAGATAAGTGATCAAGGTCAAGCTTATGTTATTGACACAACTGAAGTGGAATGATTTATGTAACTATGTATTTGGATCTAATAAATATGTTTTCAAAATATTTTATTTATGATGTTCTCATCATATGATTTATGAAAAATGTTATTATTGTACTCGAGTAATATTTAATTAAGTATTTGAGATCATATGTTGAATGGTACCAAGAAAATTTATTCAATAAAAAGCTAAATTTTTTCGAAAACACATGATTAAGGAAAAGACAACCCTTAATATGTTTCTGATGTTGAGAAAAAACATTATTTAGGAAAAACACATGATTGGGAAATTCTTAGGTATGTATGGACGAACTTGGAATTGAATAATTATTTTTCGAAAAGTGGCCTACTCTATCAGTAATTGAGTTTAAAAAACTTTTGAATTTAATGAATATATCCAATAACAAGCGTCTTAAGAAATAAGGAAGAATTCATGTTTGAAATAAGGTTTTATGGTCATTTGAGTTATTACTATATTTCAAGAGGATACATGATGAGGTTATTCACAAGTTTAAAATGTGAAAATTTTGAGATGCTTCATGTTTATTAAACTCTAATGATAAGTTCATTTTGGAATTTTAGTGACTCTTATTCAGAGGTTATGGGATCATAACCTGTTGAGAAAGTTAAATATTTATAAAATTGATTAAGATGATCATTGGATGAGATTTTAGTGGTTAATTTTGACACCCCAAGCTTCCACATTACACTTCTCTTTGAATAATACAATAGTATATGTTGTACGCAACTTCGAGTTATAACACACCACAACCAATCAAACTAACCGTTATGAATAGTAATACCCACTTTTTGAAAATTTATAAATTTTATCTTTAAAAATAGGCTTCATTTTTGGATTCAGAATATCAAAATTATCTTAGGGTGATTTTTTGGTATTTTTCTGAAAACTTTCAATTTTTGATGAATAGTGAAAAACACTGAGTTATAGTTTAAAAAGGAATTTTTATTTAAATAATTATTTATTTTATTTAAAATTAGTTTAGGTAAAAATAGATACATAATACCTATATAAGTTCAATTTAATTCATCGGAGTCTGTTTATAATGATTTTATATATATAAAAAGTTTATTGAACTTTTACCGTCCTTTACACACCTCCTAGGAGCATTTGAAAACTTACATAAAACATAATTTTACCGCTTCTGTGAGTTAAATTTAAAAAATCTGAGAGACATGGTTGATATTAGTAATTAAAATTTGGTTGAATAAGATGAAAATAATTTTTGGTGAATAGTAACTTTTTACTTGTATTTACCACAGTTAAAAGTAAATAGGGTAATTAAGGGTAAAAATTATATTATTATTACCCTAACACATGTCCTAATTCTATTGGATAAGTATAATTCAACTATAAACAACATTAGGAATAAAATATGAACCTTTTTGGTTCACTTGGATTAGATTAGGACTTTTATTATTATTTAATTCAAAGAAGAGTTAAAAGAGTTAAAATCAAAGATTAATAACAAAGCATTTTTAATATAGGTTTAAACATAATATAAATTCAACTATAAATATTCATTAGAAATAGAAAAATATTTCCTACATAATGGTATTTTATTTATGTTTTTTATACATTAAATAATTTATTTTATTTAAGACTCAATGAAGATGCAGTAATTACCTAAAGTGCCCCTCACCCCTCTTATAAAAGGGCACACCCCATTCACTCTAACTCACACTTTCAAAGCCTTTTTTCTCTGCTAAACCCAGCCCAAATACCCTCTAAACTATCCTAACTTCATCCTAGAGGCCTTACTTTAGTCCAAAGGCCATCCTATGGATCCATTTTGATCAAATCAAAAGGAAGAACCCGAAGAAGAGGTAAATATTTCATCACCTATTTCAAGTTCCTTTCTTCTTCCACTTCCTATTTCTTTATTGTTTCCATTCTAAAATAATAACTCCAATATATTCTATATACTATTATGTTATTATAAATATTTTACAACCATATTCATTATTATATCCATCCTTTTAATGACATGTCACTATACGTTCGTACGTACAACTTACCATCTCTACGTCGTGGTGTAATTGTTATTCAATACATTATTATTTGTATGGGTATAATAATTATGTGTAATTGATTTAAATAATAAATATAACATGACAATTATTCTGTATATATTATATACCATCCAATTATATATTATTTTAATATCAAAATAATGATATTGGTCCACGTGCGTACGTACAGATTACCGTTTCGACGAACGCAATGAGATTCATTACCCATCGTATCCATTCAAGACTAATTTTCATTAGATGATTAAAAATAAGGTTTAAAGAATTTATATAATTATGAATATGAATAAGATACATCCTTTATATAACAAAAATTACTTATGTAACAAATTATATAAAAAAAATGAATCAGTTAACACCCGAAACGACGATAATACTAAGATATTATTAACAAAGCAATGTTAAAAGATCATATATGATATCATGTTAATGTATATGATTATTTTATAATTTAATAACAATTATTTCACCATTATACAAGAGGTTAACCCACTCTTGACCAAGTAAAAGTACAAGGTAAGGGTTAGTTTTACAATCTCTTTATTATCTGAGGTTGTTTATAAGTAATTATCTAATGAGACATGTTTATCATCCACATCCATGTTTCTTAAAAATGTATTTCATAACATTTGTACTATTTCCTAGACTATGGGTTAAATACATTTATAACCTTGTTTGAACTTTTATATTTTGAAAAGAATGTTTCTGTCATTTTCCAAACAAGGTTCTTTATGACCTTTATGACAAAATTAAGGTAAGAATGTTTTTTTAACTTATACGGCGGGTGTGACTATTTTACGTCACTATGACAACGTCGAAGCTTCCCTTACAATATTATAATAATATTTTAAAAAATAAATGTTTTCTTTTATAATTAAATGACTTTTAAATTATTTCAAAATAGAAATATATTTTTCTAAAAAGGTTTTCTTTTCATCTATGTCAACATCCTTTGATGGATTTTATGCTTATTTGAAAATGATTTGTTATGATACAAAACTTCCTTATTTTATTTACGTTTTTGTGATATGTTTGACTTTGGATGTGTTATTTTTACACCATTCATGGTTTATGGATAAAGTATTGACATTTCATATGCTAGTTTTTATAAGAATGTTTATGTTATGTTCAAACCTTTTCATATGAGGAATGCATTGGACTTAGTAAGTGACGGGTGGAGCCCGCTATAGCTCATCGATGCATCGAAAGGTATAATGAGACAAAAAAGTGTCTTGGCATAAGTCATTGACCAAATCTTATTTGTATTTTTGCCACAAGGCCTTGACTATGTGGTTATGAAGTCTAGCATTATGCATTCCATCGTTATGAAAGTGGCTATTGATACTGCATGTGATTATTAGACTAGTAGAATATCCATGTGAGTAAGTAAATGGAATTATTTTGATTTATATATTCCCTATTATGATGAAGTTTATGTTTAGAAGGATTTTTTTAGTTTTATACATTGCCTTAAATATTTATGCTTATTTATGAAAGTTTCCGCCATATTGTTATCCTCACTGAGCATCTGAGCTCACCCCTTTCTATGTTTTATTTTTCCCAGGATGCGAAGAAGTATATTATGACTGAACTGTAGGGTTATTTTATGGGATCTTAGTGTTGTCTATGGAAACATTATTATTGTATTTTTCCATTTTATGATGTAATGTAAACCTTATGAATGTATCTATTACATCCAATGCTACTAAACTAATCAGCCTTTAAAGACTTGATCTTTTGTGATCATGCCAATGATACGTAGTAAAGCACTGACTCTAGGATTCTAGGTTCAGGGAATTATAGTTAGTATCATAGGATGTTTAGTACAAAACTTGAAATCTAGATTTAGAAAAACTCTAATTTGAGCACATTACCCTAAGATAGACATTGACGAATAATATAGAAGAACTTCCTAGAATTTTGGTATTATAGAGATTTTTTTAATTTTTCCAAGAAATACATCCCTGTATGGATACGAGAAGGTAGAGGCGTCTTAGGAACAGATGTACCTATGGGTAAAACCTAAAAACACCGCTTTGAGATAGACTCGAACGGGAACTGGTGCACGATAACGTGCTTTGATGCACTCTTGGTTACAACACTCTCGGGGGACATTCTTAAGATAATTCTTGTTTTCTTTACAAACCATTATAAAGGTTTTATGAGTATATACTTCCTCAAAATAATTTTTTTTTATCATTATGGATTATATCCATAAACGGTACAATTTATGTTAAGTGTTTTACAAGTTTGGAAATATGTATTTCAGTTCATAAACTAATCTATTTTTTCCATTGTTTATAAATGGTGCCTAGGGGAAGGAATGGAAACTATATCAATGCATGAACTCCATGTAGGTATTTTACTCCTGCTCAAGATAATTATAGTGGAGCTGGTGATACAACTGGTACTAATCAGCTTATCACTATATTGGGACAACTCACTCAGGTTATGAATAATAACCTTACCCGTATAGAGCACCCTGATCCGTAGAGTGGAGGATCAATTTTATATCTCTTCATGAGGAAAAAACCAACAAAATTCAAGTGTGGTACAAATCCACTAGTAGCTAAGCAATGGATAAATTCCATAGAGAAAATATTCCGTGCCTTGGGGAGTAGCGAAAGGGAAAAATTTATCATGGCAGTTTACCATCTCACTAGAGATGCTGATCAATGGTGGTCATTGATTAAAAACACAAAGGAAGATAATGAAGTTTCAAATATGGAATAGAGGTATTTTAAAGAAATTTTATTATAAAAATACTTTCCTCATGACCATCGAGCAGATATGGAAAGATAATTTCTGAGTCTAAGGAAAAAGGAGGATGAGAATGTCACAAAGTATGAAGTTAACTTTACAAGGTTAGTGAGGCATGATGAATATTATATACATAAACCATGAAGTAATATTGATCATTTCTTTGATGGGTTAAAACCATTTCTCCATCGAGAATTATTCTCACAACCATTCTCATCATACGAAGATATTGTCTCATGTTCTATCAAGACCGAAAAAGAATTCTATAAGTCTTACGCCTTTAAAGAAAAGAAAGAGAAGAAAAGATCTGCTGAACACTTTGAAAATGGAAATAAGGGGAAGAAAAGAAAAGTTAAATATCCATCCTTTAGTAAATGTGAGAAGAAACACCCTGGTACTTTCCTGAAGGGAATGAGATTCTGTTTCAAGTGTGGTGAAAAAGGCCAATAAGCTCGTGATTGCAAGGGGAAGAAATAGTCTGTTGATGTTGAATGATACAATTGTAGAGAAAGGGGGCATTATCCAAATGAATTTCCTAAACGTCAGGGGAACTTACCTCAGAAAAGGCCAGGGGATCAAGGCCAAGATTATGCTATCACTACTGCTAAGGTTGAATCTCCGAAAGATGTAGTGGTAGGTAATTTAATGGTTTCCTCATGTTTAGAAAATGCTTTATTTGATTCTGGATCATTGCATTGTTTCATATCTTCCCAATTTGATAATAAAATTAGATATTTCCAATTTTATTTAACAAGGGAGTTATCAGTAAAAAATCTAAAGGGAAGTATCATTGAAACAAAGTATTGTGAATCAGTCCCCATTAGGGCATATACATGTTCTTTATCTGCTGATCTCATCATCATACCCATGATTTAATTTTATATAATCCTTGGTATGGATTGGATTTTGGACCATGATGCAAAAATTTATTGTAAGAAGAAGGATGTTACTATTTTTTATTACAATGATAAGGAATACCTTATCATTAGAGGAAAAACATCACCACCTAATTCTTATCTAGATCCACCCCATTATCTCAACTAAATTCAATTATTGGGGAGGAAGAGAATGATATAACTGTGGGTGAGGAAAGGAATGTTCAAATAGAGAATGTACCTATTGTAAAAGAATATGTTGATGTGTTTTTGGAATATTTAACTGGGCATCCTCCAGAATGATAAATTAAGTTTTCCATTGATTTAATTCCTATTTCAAGGCCCATAGAAAATACCCCTTATAGAATTTCCACTGTGGAATTAGTGGAACTAAATAAACAAACATAGGAATTGAGTAATAATGGATTTATTCACCCTAGTGTTTCTCTATCGGGAGCCCCTATCCGTTTTGTTAAGATGAAAGATGGATCTATGAGGTTGTGCATTGACTACAAAGAGATCAATGCTATAACAATAAAGAACAAGTATCCCCTACCTCACATTGATGATTTTTTTGACCAAATTCATGGAGCTCAATATTTTTAAAAGATTGACCTTCGATCTGGATATCACCAGTTGTGTGTGAAGAAGGAAGACATTATGAAAATAGCATTTCGAACCAGGTACTGGCATTACAAGTTTACAATAATGCCTTTTGGATTGACTAATGCACACTATGTCTTCATGTATCTATTGAATAGTGTTTTCAAGGAATATATTGATGAATTTGTAGTGGTATTTATTGTTGATATCTTGGTATACTCCAAAATATATGAAGATCATGAAAATCACTTGTGCATTATGCTGAAGACTCTTAGAAGACATGAATTATATGGGAAGTTTAGCAAGTGTGAATTTTGGATTTAGGAGATATCTTTTCTGGGCAATATTGTCTCTAAGGATGGAATCTCTATTGATCCTTCTAAGACCAAGGAAATTCAAGAATGGTCAGAACCAATGAGTATAACCGAGGTATGAAGTTTTATTGGTTTAGCAGGTTATTATTAGTGTCTCATCCTGATTTTTTCTCGATTTGCTAACCCATTAACAAAACTCACATGAAAAGGGGTTAAATTTGTTTGGACAAAATATTGTGAAGAATTTTTTGTATAACTGAAGTGAAGGTTAGTCAATTATCTTATATTGACTCAACCATCGAGGAATGATGGGTTTGTTATTTATAGTGATGCATAAAATAAAGGACTTGGTTATGTCCTTATGCAGAATGATATGGTTATTTCCTACGCATCATGACAGCTAAAAATTCATGAGAAAAACTATCCTACTCATGATCATGATTTAGAAGCTGTAATCTTTTCTTTGTGGATTTGGAGACACGATCTCTATGGTGAAAAATTTGAGATATATACCGATCACAAGAGTTTGAAGTATATTTTCCGATAGAAAGAACTCAACATTAGGAAAAGGAGATGGCTTGAAGTACTCAAGGATTATGATTTCACCATTCACTACCACCTGAGGAAGGAAAATAAGGTGGCAGTTGCTTTCAGTAGAAAAGATCATGGAGTTTTGAACAGGATGAGTGTTGAAAGAGATCATATTTTCATGGATCTAGTAAAGATGGATACGGGAATAACCATGGAAGGTGAAACATCAATACTTTTTCAAATGGTTGCCCAACCATATTTACTAGAAAGGATAGAAAGTTCTCATGTTGATGATGAGGAGTTTCAAAAGAAGATTAAAGCTGTGAATGATGGGAGATTGAGTGAATTCATATATGAAGATGGAATTTTGAAATTTGGGAAGAGACTTTGTGTTCTCGATATACCTGATCTAAAAAGAGAATTGTTGGATGATGCTCATAGGTCCAATTTCTCTATACACCCTAGGCGCACCAAAATGTATAGAGATTTGAAGGAACATTTTGGTGGGATAACATGAAGAGAGAGATTGCTGATTTTTTGTCAAGATGTATCATTTTTCAACAAGTGAAAGCTGCAAGGCAACAACCTGGAGGAGTCATGCAACCTCTTCCCATACATGAGTGGAAATGGGATAATATTACGATGGACTTTTTCATGGGATTACCAAAGACTACTAGAAGGAACGATGAAATATGGGTCATTATTGATCGTCTTACTAAGTCAGCACATCTTCTTACTATAATAGAAGATTTACCACTTGAACGTTTAGCAAGACTATATATTAATAAAGTAGTAAGACTTCATAGAGTACCTCTATCGATTGTTTCTGATCGTGATCCCTGTTTTAAATCAAAATTTTGGAAAAGTATTCAGAATTCCCTGGATACTGAATTTTCTTTGAGCACCACCTACCACCCTCATACAGATGGACAATTAGAACAGACTATTCAAACCTTAGAAGACATTTTGAGATCATGCTCACTTGACTTTCAAGGTATGTGGGATCAATATTTCCCTATGGTAGAATTTTCTATAATAATAGATTCTATTCCAGTATTCAGATGGCACTATAAGAAGCGTTATATGGAAAGAGATTTCGCACACCAACTTGTTGGGATGATGTTGGTGAAAGAAAACACGTAGGAAGAGAACTTGTTGAGGAAATGATGGAAAAGGTGAAGGTAATCCAAACCCACATCATAGTAGCTCAGAGTAGGCTGAAGAGATATACTGATAACCAAAGGAAGGATTTGGAATTTCAGGTAGGAGATCATGTTTTCTTGAAGGTATCTCCATGGAAGGGTGTTATAAGTTTCAGTAAGAAGGGTAAAGTGAGTCCTAGGTACATCAGATCTTTAGAAATTCTAGAATTAATTGGGGTTGTATCTTACCGTTTGAAAATGCCGCCAAGTCTCTCCAAAGTTCATGATGTATTCCACGTATCACTGTTGAGAAAATACATGCCTGACCCAATGCATGTACTTACCTATGAGGAATTAGAACTGGAACCCGATCTGTCTTATTGCGAAGAGGCTGTCAATATTCTTGAAACAAGTGAACTCGTGCTGAGAAAAAGGACGACTCGTCTGGTAAAAGTTCTATGGAGAAACCATAAGATAGAATAGGCAACATGGGAACCCAAGGAATTTATGATGAAGAACCATCCGAGTCATTTTATGCAGTAATATTCTAGAAATTTTGCGGACAAAATTATTTTAAGGAGGGGAGAATGTAACACCCCAAGCTTCTAAGGTACACTTCCTTTTGAATAATATAATAACTTGTGATGTATGCAACTTCGAGTTCTAACACACCACAACCAATCAAACTAGCCATTATAAATAGTAATACCCAGTTTTTTAAATTTTATAAATTTTATCTTTCAAAATGGACTTCATTTTTGGATTAGGAATATCAAAATTAGCCTAGGGTAACTTTTTGGTGTTTTTCTAAAAACTTTCAATTTTTGATGAATAGTGAAAAACATTGAGTTATAGATTGAAACCGAATTTTTATTTAAATAATTATTTATTTTATTTAAATTTGTTTTACATAAAAATATATACATAATACTTATATAAGTTCAATGTAATTCATTAGAGTCAGTTTATAATAATTTTTGTTATATAAAAATTTTATTGAACTTTTTTTCGTCTTTTACCCACCTCCTAGGAGTATTTGCGAATTTACATAAAACATAATTTTACCACATATGTGAGTTGAATTTCAAAAATCCAAGAGAAACGGTTGATATTAGTAAGTAAAATATGGTTCAATAAGATTAAAATAATTTTTGGTGAATAGTAACTTTTTACTTTTATTTACCACTGTTAAAAGTAAATAGGGTAATTAAGGGTAAAAATGATATTATTATTACCCTAACACATTTCCTAATTATATTTTATAAGTATAATTCGACCAAAAAATACCTTAGGAATAAAATATGATCCTTTAGTTCTAGTTTCATTAGATTAGGACATTTATTATTATTTAATTCAAATAAGAGTTAAAAGTGTTAAATTCAAAGTTTAATAACTAAACCATTTTTAATATAGGTTTAAACATAAGATAAATTAGACTATAAATATTCATTAGAAATATAAAATGATTTCCTACATAATGGTATTTTATTTATATTTTTAGACATTAAAATATTTAATTTAATTATGACACAATGATGATGCAGTAATTACCTAATTAATGAAATATTAAAATAATTGATATTATAAATACCCAAATAAATTTAATTTGAGACTTTTTATGAATTAAAATAATTTTATAGGTTAATATGACATGTTAGGGTTAGTTTCATGAATTTTGTTTCTATGAAATAATGCTGTTATGAATTTAGTAAAAACAAAATACGAAATAGTGTCAAAATTGACATAAATGAGTTTTTAAAATAAATATTATATTATTAATTGATATTCTATTTCTGAAAATCTAAGGTTCGGCCAAAATACTTATATAAGGATAGTTTTATCATTAATGAACCAGTTGGGGTTCTCTTGGAAGTATATAGTAAATTTATGAAAAATATAACATAAAAATATAAAGAGACATGGTAAATGTCAAACAATTTAACTAAGAGTTAAATATAAAATATAAAGTTAATATAGTGACACAAACCTATCTAAAACCTATTGGTTGAGTGGTTTTAGACCCATCCACACCTTATCCTTTAAATAATTTATTTTTTATCCATTATAAATCAAAAATTATTTTATTATTAAATAAAATTTCTAGCTTTTCCTAAGGTGCCCCTCACCCCTCTTATAAAAGGGAACTCCCCCTTATCTCTAATTCACACCTTCAAAAACTTTTGTCTCATCCAAACCCTACCCAAATACCCTCTCAACTATCATACCTTCATCCTAGAGGCCTTAATTTAGTAATAAATCCATCCTAAAGATCCCTTTTGATCAAATCAAAAGAAAGAACCCGAAGAAGAGGTAAATATTTCATCACCTCTTTCAAGTTCCTTTCTTCTTCCACTTCCTATTTCTTAATTTTTTCCATTCTAAAATAATAAATCCGCTATCTTATATATACTGTTATGTTATTATAAATATGGTACAACCATATTCATTATTCTATCCATCCTTTGAATGACATGTCACCATACGTGCGTACGTACGGCTTACCGTCTCCATGTTGTGGTCTAATTGTTATTCAATACATTATTATTTGAATGGATATAATAATGATGTGTAATTGATGTAAATAATAAATATAACATTATAATGATTATGTATATATGATATACCATCTGATTATATATTATTTTATTATCAAAATAATTATATTGTTGCTCGTGCATATGTACAGATTACCGTCTCCACGAACGCGATGAGATTCATTCCCCATCGTGTCCATTCAAGAATAATTTTTATTAGATGATTAAAAATAATGTTTATTGACTTAATATAATTCTGAATATTAATAAGATACATCCTATCCATAACAAACATTACTTACATAACAAACCAAATAAAGGAAAACGAATCAGTTAACACCCGAAACGACGATAATACTAAGATATTATTAACAAAGCAATGTTAAAAGATAATATAAGATATCATATTATTGTATATG
The DNA here is from genome assembly GCA_963277665.1 of Viscum album. NCBI lineage: Eukaryota > Viridiplantae > Streptophyta > Magnoliopsida > Santalales > Viscaceae > Viscum > Viscum album. The sequence continues at coordinate 137,112,212 of OY728147.1, read as the reverse complement.
ATTATTTTATAATTTAAGAACAATTATTTCACCATTATAGGAGGTTAACCCACCCTTGACCAAGGAAAATTACAAGGTAAGGGTTAATTTCACAATCTTTTTATTATCCGAGGTTGTTTATATGTAATTATATAGTGGGACATCTTTATCATCCACATCCATGTTTCTTAAAATGGTATTTCAATTTTTTTTACTATTTACTAGAATATGGGTTAAATACATTTATACCCTTGATTGACCTTCAATTTTTTGAAAGGAATCATTCCGTCGTTTTCTAAATAAGGTACTATATGACCTTTTCGACAAAATTAAGGTAAGAATGTTTTTTTAACTTATACGGCGAGTGTGGCTATTTTCCACTGTTATGAAAATGTCAAAGCTTCCCTTAAAAGCTTATAAGAATATTTTCAAACTTAAATGTTTTATTTTACAATTACCTGATTTTTAAATGATTTCAAAATAAAAAGAGATATTTCTATAAAAAGGTTTTTATTTCATCTATGTCAACATACTTTAATGGATTTTAAGATTATTTGAAGTTGATTTATTATGATACAAAAATTCTATATTATATTGAAGGTTTTGTGATATGTTTTACTGTGGATGTGTTATTTTTACACCATTCATGGTTTATGGATAAAGTATTGAAATTTCGTATGCTAGTTTTAATACAAATGTTAATGTTATATTTAAACCTTTTCATATGAGGAATGCATTGGACTTATTAAGTGATGGGTAGAGCCCGCTATAGCTCCTCGATACATCGTTAGGTCTCATGAGACAAACTAATGTCTTGGCACAAGGCCTTGAAAAAATCTTATTTGTAGTCTTGGAAGAACGCCTTGGCTATGTGTTTATGATGTCTGGAATTATTCATTCCATCATTATGAAAGTGGCTATTGATATTTTATGTAATTATTCGACTTGTAGAATATCCATGAAAGTAAATGGAATTATTTTGATTTATATTTTCCATATTATGATAAAGTTTATGATTAAAAGGATTTTGTTTTAGTTTTATACGTTACGTTAAATATTTATGCTTACTTATGAATGTTTTCGCTATATTGTTATCCTTACTGAGCATATGATCTCACCCCTTTCTATGTTTTATTTTTCCCAGGATGTGGAGAAGTATATTATGACTAACATTCATGGATAGTCTATGGGATCTCAGTGTTGTATATGGAAACAATATTTTTGAAGTTTCTCATTTTATGATGTAATGTAAACCTTATGAATGTATCTAGTAATTCCAAGGATACTAAACTAATTTGTCTTTAGAGACTTGATCTTTTGTGATCATGCCAATGATACGTAATAATGCACCGACTCGGGGCTTCTGGGTTCCGGGCGTTACATTATTGTATTACTTCTCCATATGATGCATCACGTGATAAGATATTAATTAGAAATAGTTCAAGGAATAATAGAAGGAAAATATTATGTTTATAGAAACAAATATTTTCTTATATTATAATAGAGTGAAATAATTCCTTAATTATATGATAATATGGTTTTGAATAAAAAATGTTGTTATATTGTCATCATTTTAATGATATCAGTGAACTTCACTCACACCTATGGATTATGGTTTTTTTGTAAAAAACTTTCACCTAAACATGTTTTATATCACTCTACATTAGAACTTGGTTTTTGTAATTTTTCTTCTATATCCATGTTTATGTTTCTCACATGTGTTCTTATATTAGCAAATCAGCGTACATGACCATTGTACTTTACTTTCTCCCTTATTAAGAATATGTTATGTTAACATTTTTTATGATGTGGTTCTTTCAACAATTATTTATTTTCAATCCATTTATCACCAAGATAATGTCTAAATTGTGCAGATTTAATTTAATAAAGGTGGGTTGAATGTTATACCTTGAAATTATTACGTAAGAACTTTATATTAGACAACGCGCATGACACACGTCACTAAGATTGTAAGGGGATATAACACCATGATACTTAGAAATATAATTTCTATTTTAAATATATTTTATTTATTTTATATTTATCAATTCAATCAACACCAAGTTAATATGTTTTACACTCAAGAGTGACCTTCTTCAATGGCTTTCATTACACACAAGATTGAGTTTTACCGAACCATAATATATTATTAAAATATTATTTTTTAAAATAATAAGATATATACTAGATATTATGAATAATATTAAATATTTCATGAAATTATATAGTTTATATAAATATTTAATGAATTCATGGATTACCAATTAATGAGAAATTAAATTATGAACCGAACAAATATAAAAACAAATATTATTACTTTTATGCCTGCAAAAGAGTTTTATTTTAATAAACATAAGTATTTAAATTTAATCAATTATTATAATGAAATATATTTTTATATATTGAATAAAATATTTTTGATATTCATCCATTAGGTTTGATATGCATAAGATAAGGACAATCCTTATTTTAGACACGAAGAACCTATATTTTTATAAAGGCAATTTTATCGTATTTTAATGGGAAGTCATTTTAAATATTAATTCTGACACTTTAATTGATCTAATATTTCAAAATAAGATTTAAATTCTAAAATAAAATATAATAATTGGGTTAGGGTGATTTTTTTGATATTTTTATGAAACATTTCATTTTTAATGATTAGGTAATAATTTTGAATTTTAGTTCAAAACTACTTTTTCATCAAATTTATTTATAATGTTAAATTGTTTTTTTAGATTAGTTAAATTTTAATTAGGTAAAATTTTTACCATCTAATTATATATAGGTCATTTATATCAATTTCAATTTAAAAATTATAGTAAAATCATAACAACCTTTTAGACGTTTTTACTTTAAAACCATGAATTGTCGTCTCACCTACGAGATCAATTTTAAATTAATTTCTAACAATTATATGAATATAATTTGGAAAAATAGATTCCAAATTTGGAATAAGAATATTTTATAATGTCTAATAAGACCAAATTTATTTTTTTACAAAATGTATTTGTGAAATTAATTAAAATTAACTACAATTATTAAGTTAAAATTATGTTTAATAAAGGACTAAACATTTAATTTAGGGGAATAATAACCTAACAACTTTTCAAAAACCTATTTTTTGGCCATATATCTACTATAAAACTTCCATTGATGAGTTTTTTTGGTTTGTTAAGACTTTTATAAGGTATTAACATGATTAAACCTAACTTGTTTCCAAAAATTCCAAGTGACTTCTTTCTTTTCCCTATAATAGGCCACCACCTATCCCACTTCTTTGTACCGATCAAACCTATTAGGTTAGGACATTATCTACCCAAATATCTTCCCAAAATACCTCCCCTAAATCTTGAATCCACCCTTTGCTTAGAAATCCTTCCAAGGAATCCTTCTGGTATAAACAAAAATTAGATACCTGATTAAGAGGTAACGTCTTCTCTTAAGATTTTCAGTTTCATTTCTATTCTAAACTCCCTATACTCTTCTTATTCTAAGAATGTATAAAAAAGTATTATAATAAATATACTATAATGTTTTTATGGTATGGTTTAAACATACACTTATACACACCTCCATGTAATGGGTAACAAACACATTGTTTTTGTGTACAGTGAAGTACTGCCTAACTAAATGATGATTGTTCATTTTTCCCTTACAACCTATCATGGTAGAAATTATGATGAAAAATTTTACTATATATGATATATATGATATTTATTTTTCATTATTCATATATAATTATTTTATATCACATAACCATATACATTCCACCATGCATAAATAAGATAACATCATTTGTGGAAGTGTGGACTACCGCTCCCTCAGTGCGATGTGATTCGTTCATGTTATACATGGAATGTATTAAGGATTATATTAATAAAAATATATTAATTATATTAAATATATATGATACAATAATTAAAATATAAATATTTATCATTTACATTTCACTCTTTTAATACGAAAAATAAACAGAAGTAGCATTTAGTCGTTTGCTGGACCGACCGTCTCCATGATTGGCGCATTTCATTTATTATCTCCAAACCTTATAGATTATACTAAATACATATGTGCTGAATATATATGACAATTAAATAATGGTATAAATTCTTTATATGATTAATCCATGATAAAAATAATAATAACAACAAAAAACACGTCAAAACATACTTGAGAAAACTAGGAAATTTAGACCCAAAATTGTAAAAATAATTAATGATTGTTCACAAATAGGTAATAAGATATTATAGGAAGTTAATATATGATATTATTAACATTATTATGGTTCTGGTATATGTTAGTAACATATTTTAAATAATTTAACATTAAGATAAAGACCACATGAGAAGATAAAGGTTAAGGTAAGGCATTTTTTCTCAATTTATATTCCATTGTGACTTATTTGTTATGATGCACCAAGTCAATTTTATTTGGTGTATTTACTTAAATTTGTCATTTTATATCCTACATATCCTTACCCTCATGGTATTATTAGTTTCATTTACAATTATATGTTCATGGATTTTATGACTTAAATGTTTCAATGTGGTATGTGACTCATTAGAATGTTTAAAATGTCATTTACCTCAAGATTGTTTTATGATATTTCAATGGTATTTCCATTTATTAATTTCAACAATCATTAACGTTACTTATCCAACATTGGGTTATTATTGATAAATATATATCTTTTATTCAATGAAAATTTCTTGATAAGGTATATTATTCATTATTATGAGGATTTATTTGGAATGGTATGACATAGGTGGGGCCTATTTATAGATAGCCCCTCGATACATCAGTAGTCTAATGAGATAAAATAAGTGGCCAAATTAGAAGATTTTTTACCTGATAGATCAAATTTCTTTTGAAAGGTCTTGACGATAATCATTCCCTATACCTTCAAAACATGGTATCCAATAATTATTAATTTCCCTAATGTAGTTTCAATTATTATTCATCCATCTGATTTTTCATCGACATATCTATGGATACATATTATTATAAATTTATTGATTTATATGGAAGGAGTTTCAGTTACTTACCTATCCATATTTATATTTAATTATCTAGTAATTTTAATGGCATGTGTTATCAGTTATTTACCCTGCCATGTTAATTTATTCTCATTGATTTTTTGTTGGTTTCACTTTACTTACCCTTACTGAGCATTTTAGCTCACCCGAATTATGTTTATTTTCAGCAGGTTATAAAAAATAAATCTTTGAAAAAGAGTTCAAGGATAAACTTTATCTCATTTTATTATGTATTATGTTTGAATTTCCGATTTCCAAATGTATTATGGATATCATGTATGTAATATGGACTTCCAAGTCCGATAAATTGAATATTACTTCGAGATTTGATTTGTTATAATCATAAAAATGTAATAAAATAATGCAATGGATCTGAGCTTATGTGGTTAGGGAATTAAATACCGTCCACATTGATGTATATTCAGTAATTTTCTTTTTTATATTGTACCACCAATAGTTCTCTTAGATATATCTATTTATCTTTGTGCTCCCTTAGTGAATAGAGAAGGTTGAGCTATTCACATCATTAAGAAGCTCATTTTTTATCTTTTTATTTGATGGTATACATAATCATGACCCAAATTTCATGACTCCTTCCTCATCCATTTTGAACTCTAAGGATTTTCCTTTTCTCATGGATTCACCCTTCTTTTGAATTTACACATCCATTATTTGAGAATCCATTATTTTATCCAAAAGGGATGGTTGAGAAATAATTTGAGAATGTATTGATGATGTTCATTACTTAATGATTCCCATGTCCCTTTGAATATCTAATAATATTGAATCCTTCTTAATTATCATCATCGATAAAGATGAAGGATCATTTCTATTTAGATAATATTCTACCTTATTTATTTTATCAAGATGTTAGTGGATTTAGTAGACATAATCCTAGATGATCTCTAAACAACTTTGATAGTGCATATTAAGATCCTTCTGTTTGAATATATATCTGAGACTCTAGTGATAAGAATATATCTCAAACTTCTCCTCATATAGATAATGTCGCTATATTTTCATGACAAAGATCACAGATGCAAACTTCAGGTCATGTGTTGGATAGCTTTTCTCATGGATATTCAACTTCCTTGAGGTTTTGTATATTATTTTGTCATTATTAATTATAACACAACCTAAGAAATTCTTTGAAGCATCACTATACACCACAAAGAGTTCCCCACTTATTGGTAATGTGAGTACTAGATTAGCGATAAGCCTCTTTTTCAACTCTTTAAAGTAGTATTCACATTCCATTGTCTAGAAAATATTTTCACCCTTCCGAGTTAGCTTGGTTAGTGGGTTCGAAAATATGGCAAGGTTTTTTAGAAATCACCGGTAATACTTTGCTCGACCAAGGAAGCTAGGGATTTGTATTACAAATGTTGGCCTCTAAAACTCATCAATTTCCTTTGTCTTGGATGGGTCCACATGTATCCCTTTTCTAGTGATTACATGCACCATGAATGATACTTCCTCTATACATAACTCACATTTACTATACATTTCATATAGTTTCTCCCTTCACAATTTTTTTTATCACAGTATTCAAATAATCCTAATGTTCCTCCTTGCTCTTGGATTATATCAAAATATCATTGATAAAGACTACTAATTTTTTTTAGACATAATCTCTAATGACTATATTCATTAAGACTATGAAAATTGCAGGAGAATTAGTGAGTCTGAAGGGTATAAAAATCAACTCATAGTGTCCATACCTTGTTCAAAATAAATTATTGGGAATATATTCTTTCCTTACGTTTAATTGGTTATATACTAACCAAAGGTCCACCTTAGATAAATATATATCCCCTAATAGATGATCAAATAAGTCAACTGTCCATGGCCAGAGAGAATTGTTCATTATTTTTATTTTATTGATCCCATGATAATCAATGTTTATGTGCATTGATCCATTTTTCTTCTTGATGAAGAAGACTAGAGAACCCCATAGTGAAGCACGCGGGTATATAAAACCCTTATCAAGATTATCTTGTAACTGATTCTTCAGTTATTCTATCTCAACAATGGATATTCTATACGGTGTTTTAGATATAAGAAGATATCCATGAATAAAATCAATTGAGAACTAAACCTATCATTTATGAGGAAGACTAAGAAAACCATTAGGGAACACATCAATGTAGTGCCTCACAATGGGAATTTCATTGAGCATGATTCTATCCTTTGTCTAAATTATTTGATCTAGATATGCTTTCTTATAAGGATTTTTTATCCAAACTTTAGACAACGATTATAAAATAGATTCATCTTCCTCTTATACGAGTATAGAATTAGAGGATACATTGGGACTAGAAGAGTTCCCTCCCTTTCCTGAGAGTTGATATTGGATTTATATAATTATATCCAATCCATGCCCAATATATCATCAAACACTACCAAGGGGAGTATGGAAAGATTTTATAGGAGGTTAAATCCACAAAAATTAATAGGGGAGGACTTATGAACTTTGGATTCAATAATTTCCCCATTTAATATTATAAAAAATAACTCAACCTCTAAATTTTTAGGTGGTGATTTAATAGTTATACTAAAAATGGAAGATATGAAAAAATTTGCAGAACCAGATTCAAATAGTACATTCGTTGTTCTTGAAAGAATAACTAGTGTTTCTGTCACACTATAATTTTTAGCCTCCAACTCAATAATAATGATAGTATAATCACTTCGTTGTTGTCTTAGAGTTTTTTGTTGTTGATTTCATTCAACAAAACTTATATTAGGGAAATGGTTTTCATAATTATTTTTTCCTTTTCTTTGATACATTTCACTACATGCTGAGTGTTGATTTGGACATTCCTGTATTCTTCCTCATTAGTGGGATTCTTCATATCCCTTCAGTTTTTATTATCCAAATTACCTTCTGTTGCACATTTTAAGAATATATTTGTTCCCTTTAATAATTTTATAGGATTATTTATCTCTAACTTTTGACATGTGTTATCTGGGGTCTTGTTTTTTCATGGAATTTATCACCCATATAAACTCTATTTTCCCCTTTTGTCACCAGGCCCATGAGACCACTGAGAGTATCTGAAATAAATTTAAACCTTGTGGGAACAACATAAAATATCATCATAACTCTCAAATTATAGAATCAATAATGCTTTTAGTAGACTTGGCATCGGCCTGTTAAAGAAGCTATCCACATTGATTTCGGTGTTCATGACAAAATCGTGGGTTTATCTTGCATGCATTGTGAAGTTTTCTTCATATGCCCCAATAGGCTCATATTTATTTTTCTTCAGTCCAAAAAATTATCTTTCCAACTTGTGATGGTTTATTTGAGGAAAATATGTATTGAGAAATATTTTCTTGAAATCTTCATATTCCATGGAATCAATTTCCACTTTAGACTTTGTGTTCTTGATCAGTGTACACCACTGATCAACATCCCCATCAAAACGATAGAACACCAACATAACTTTCTCTTCTTCTGAGAACTGGAGGATAGGGAATATCTTCTCAATGAATTTAATCCATTATTCTATGAGGTGGTGGTTATATGATCCACTAAACATGGGAGGATTTTCTACAAGAAGGTTTCAACGACAACGAGCTACTTTTCTTGAGAAGGAGGGTGTTCCACATGATTAAAGTTATTATTTATAACTTTTTCTAGATAATAAAGTGCTTTAATAAAGCTTTGAAAACCCAATACATTCATATTTTTATATCATTAGCACAATAATCACTTAGCCTATCAAATTGACTGTTGGTGAAAGTTCATCAATTTATATCCATTAACTATGAAAATTAAGGTACAATTAGGGGGCTTGAATACATATGTAATAATAATAATATAATAATTCATTGATTTTTCAAGGGTAAACTTTTATATGAAAATATATCATAAATTTTCATTCCCTAGGTTTAAATATGGGTTATACATGAACTATTTCCTAACATATGTTCTTATGAACCATTTCCCCCTTAAAAATGATTCACAATGAGATTATGAATTTACCAAAACATATCCCCTGATATCTTCAAAACACGTGCATAGTAAGACCCATTTTCAAGTACTAGGTTACCCCGAGTCAGGATCAGAACACCTTGTTAGAGTTTCTACTCCTTTTTGCATCTGTACGAAAACTACATCCAATTATGGTATCCAAACATGGATGTATTTTCTTTATAAACCACTTACACTATACTTACCAATATCTGGGGATGTTTTCTTATACTTAGTCACATCACTAAGGATTTCTCTAGAATTTTCTAATCCTAATCCCAAAAATAACTAGACCATTCACTGATACTAACTGTATCAACCATATCATTTTACACATTTTTTCATGATTTCAAGCATAATTAAACATCAAATTACAAACCAAGAATCATAAATTCTAGTGTCTTTGGATGATTAGGAATATAAAACTGAAAACATGGAAATAATATAAATAATATTTCTTTTAATAATATATAAAAAGATCCAAACTTCCATTGAACACCTATATATACACATGGTAACCTAGGGAATACATGAACAAAAGGGATGAGATAAAAATCCCAGTAAGGAAATAAGAATAGGAATTAAACATATTCCATGGGTTTGAAGAAAAAATGTGATGCATAAGAGGAATGGAACATGAATAAAAATATGGAAGAATAACATATATAACAAGGTAACATATAATACAAAAATCATAGGAATGTGGAAACAATATATAACACTACATAAACATGATTCAAGGCTAACCTCCATGACTATATAACATAGTGGAAACAGTCTTATAAATGAATCAAGTTCATTCCATGTCCCAATAATACGTCCCATGAGACTAAACATTAAAGAATTAATTGAAGCTCTATAGGGGTGCATCCATAAAAAAATATTCATGAATATGGCTTCTATAGGAATAATCATACATAATTAATTAAACATGATATAAGGGTTACCCAAGGAAAGAAATGGGTATCGTATTCATGTCATAAGGTATTACTAATGGGTTTATCGTAAAAGTGTCCACGATAGAATGTATTTAGAAAATAAATGAAAATTAATAAAGGATAATATGAATAGATAAAGATAAGTGGTGTCTAATTTATGTGAAATAATTTTAAAATAGTGTTTTGGAATCTTTTTAAATGAGCCACTTGAATGGGGTTTTAAGGGAAAATATTAAAGAGTCATTAAAACGGAAATGGAATATTAGTTTCAAAAGAACTAAAATAAACCATGATAGTTTTCATGATAAAATGACTGGTTTTATAAAAATAATTCTGGACTAAAATATATATGTATAGAACTTGATAACGGGTAAAGAATGGGGAAATTACCTTTAACCAGACTTGCTTATCTGTATTGTTTGAGTAAGGATCCTTTTTAAAACACATATTTCTTCTTCAAAGAAAGATGATATGATCTGGATATAAGACTTTAGATCATATAAACATCATTTTGAATAATTAGACAAAAATTATTAAAAATTACATAGGAGTAAGGAGAGAAAATAGTAACATAATGGAAAAAATGGTTTTTGGGTAGAATCCCTTACCTTATATTTGAAACGGTTGTGCACTTGATCTTAATGCACTGAATAATAAAATTAGATACACTAATTAGTAATTATGAAACCTTTTATACATTTAATTGATTTAGTATAATTTTAGTATGTTATTTTATGGACTTTTGACAAGTTAAAGAGTTCAATTTCCTCATTTAGGAGTGCTCGTTCTCTTAGTTCTCATGATCAGTTTACTTGAATAAGAGTATGAAAGTACATATAAAATTGAAATAGAAATAACTAATAGATTTTATATGTTATTAATGAAAATAAATAAGGAAAAATTATATTATAAATAATTTTTTTATATGGTATGAGGATGAATCCTGGGATAAATAGTTAATGACAAATGTTTATGTTAATTTTGGAATTTTTTCGATCATTCCAAACATGTTTTGTTTTATTAACTAACATCATGTGTATATAATTGTTCAAAAAACTTAAAGAGGTTATAATACATATATTAAAACTTTTTTAACCATAAAATTGTTGTGTTATCATACTGGAAGGAGTTAATGGAAAATGAAAAATTTCTATTGTTGGAGGTGAAAAATTGCCACCTCATAAACAACGTTTTCATTTCTAGAATAAATGGGAGAGGAGAAGAGTTTAATGAAAGTTTATTCCATTAATGTAATGAAATTACCATATATTTGAGGTACTAGAGTTATCATACTTTTTTGATTATGGTGGGAGAGGAGATAATAAGAAAATAACTTGAAAAGAAATTAAAATCAAAGGAAAGTGGAATTTACCTCTTGAATTTATCCTCCTTGAAAACCTATTTAGGGAAATGGTTTTCATATTTTGATGAGTAAAAGAGCTCATGAACTTTAGGGTGGGTTTTTTGAAGTGTAATATAAAGAATTTAGACACGGATAAATTCTTGGAAGGTTTGAGTAGATGTGGTGGTGAGTGGTTGTATAAATAATGGAGAAGAGGGGTGTTTTCTCATTATTTAATTTATTAGTTTATTATTTTTTCTCAAGAATACAAATAGTTTAATAATTTTCACAAAATATATTAAAATAATTAATTATAGTTATATATTTTGGTCTTACATCATCCATACATCATCAATGTCTCAATAATTCACGTATTTAACTTTTATAGTAAATTATCGTGTTTTATTATTCACCAAAAATTATCCTTTATTATAAAAATATCAAAAATTCACCCAAAAAATTTCTTAATGTGAAGATTTAAAAAATAAACCCCATTTTATGAATTTTTTTATTTTATGATAAATTTAGTTTTAAATTAATATAATCATTTACTTGAAAAATATTGATTTTAATTTTATAACTAATTTTATAACACTTTGAAAAGTTAGATTTAGCCTCGTAAAATTATATCATCACTATAATATAAAAAAATATAAATTTATGAATACATATTATAAAAAAATTTCTTGTAAATTATAAAATTAATCATAAAATTTTAATTAACTATTTATGACTAACAAAAATTCCAACACTTAATTAATAATTTTTAAAAAATATATAATATCTTATACCATGATATAATTATATCATATTTTCACTTATAAGATGGTTAAATTTTATTTTCAATTTCATTGGTGAAGTTACCATTCAATTGTCTAGTTTACTACTCATTATGGGCACATTATTATTTTGAAGGCCGAGTTACTATTTCATCGGAATAAATTATTTAACTTCTTGAATAATTATTATTTCACTAATTCATCATTTATAAAGTTTTTAATATGTACTGTGGGTGATTTTATGTGGTTTATACTATATGAAATAATTATAATAAGTTTATTTCCCTTGATAAAAATTTTGGTTCATTACAATAATTTGTAAAATCAATTTGATACCACAGATTCCTACAATATTATAGAACACACTAAAATGACATAATTGAAATAATCTTTTCCTGAGAGATATAAGTTGTTAGAGGCTCTCTTAAAGCGTAAAATTGAAAGAGTAACCTCTATATTAACTCATTTTCACAATATAATTTTTCATTTGAATGACTTATAGAGGTTGAGATCACAATTTAAGATTTATCATACCACAAACATCATTCTAGAATCACTTTTAGAAAAGTTCAGATAATTTATTATAACCTATATTGTTAACGAGTTCAATAAAACACAATTATATGTCCTCAATATATTAATTATTGTTGATAGGGATGTGGATGGTCTAAGAAAAAAGTTTTATCATGATGGTATAGAAGGATAAAAGTAAATATTTTGGCCTCACAGAGAAGAAAATAGTTCATGTAGACTCCAAATCACCCTCTAAAATTAAGAAAATAAATATGGGATAGGTATTTCATTGTTTCAAAACATGTACTTGAAAAATAAATCTATCTAGAATGCCTAAAGGGTTACAAGAAACCATATATAGAGTCCACATTAGGTATTAATGTTATTGAGTCAAATTATTTTACTTAGAATAGTATATGATATCGACTAGTTTTTTTATACAACTTGTAAATATATTGGGATTTAGAAGTGAGGAATGTTTTTAAAATGGGATCTTATAGTGAACTTTCATGTGATGGAGTAAGGATTTAGTACATTAAATAATTTTTTGGCAACATGTAATTAAATATTAGATGAATTTTCATAAAATATGTATATTTTAGTCTCCTTTTTCTCTATCCTAACTGGAGCCTGTAAAAAATCACTAATTAAATGAATGTTATAAATTATATAATACACATGTTTTATAATTATTCTTACTATATATCATAATTAAAAATGAGACAATTGTTATATGAGTTTTAATTAGGGTAATGTTATTAAGAAAAGATTGTGAGGGAATATGATTCCTCCAATAATAGTATATTAGTAGTTAAAGTATTTTTTAAATAAATTCATAAAAACATAGAATTATTTATATAATATATAAATTATAGTTTATTTGATAAGTATTCTCACTAAAAGTAAATATGTTTTATTTCAAAATAAAGATGAGTTTGTTTTGTGTTTATTAAATTGATATTTTGAATGAATTTTGTAACTATGTGACTAGTGATAGTATGTTTATACTTATATAAGTGGAAAGTTAAAAAATAAATTATTTTACCAATAAAATTTTATAATGAATTATAATTGATAGCCTAAAATATTTATGATATAATGGTAAAAATATGATTAAAAATTTACATTAGTTACCATAATAAAGTTAATTTAACCTGATATATTATATTTTTTAGGATATATTGGTAATGATATAATGTAAAATTACCCTATTTAACACAATATTTCATAGATAATTTTTTATGGAAAGGGTTCCAATGATGATTATAAAGATTCACTTATACAAGTCTAAAAGTGGGAAAAATAAGTTATTTACATAGACACAATATAAGTTGGGGAGTTAAGGAGTTTTAATATGTTTTTTAGTTGAACATTAAGAATAATATTACTAAGTATCACTATATTCAACTTGGATTACATCATCGATAAATACTTAATAAATTTTCTAATTGGAGGTTTTTATTAGATTCCATTATGAGGATGTGGTAAGAATTATATAGAGATTCAATTACATCAATGAAACCCCTTCTTGTTATTAAAACATATGGTTGGTATTATATTCTATCATATAATAAATGTTAGATAACATTTTAGGATGAATTATTAAAAAATTTCATAAAGAGTTTATGAATTTTAAATGAAAGATACATACTTCCCAGGTGGTCACCCATCTTAATAACAATATAAATTTTATCATTTGAAATTGATGGTTATATCTACTATATCATTCCTTCACCTTAGCTATATATATATATATGCATTTCATGAAGTATAATGATGATTTACCTCTAAAATTATGAATATGAGTTATCATCAACTAATGTTTATCATATAGTATTATAGGTTTTTGTGAAATGTTAAGGCTTTGTTGAGTATGAATCTAGTATATGGATACAATATTTTCTCATAAGGGAAAATATGTTCTTTTTATTAGAGAACCCATGAATTATATTACATGGAGTGTCATGGACTTTGTATTTTTTATATTGTGGATACACTTTTTATACTGGGAGTCTAAAAACCTATGGTTAGAGAGATAAATAACATGAGAACCTTTATACATTGATAAATTCCTTACAAAATCCTTGAGGCATATATAATCATGGGTAGTCGGTATGCTGTTGATTATGTCATTGGTTAGAGCCCAAAAAATATGGGATTTTTCATCTCATATAACAATTATAAAATATAGGTCCACAATTGTGATAGAATGAAGAACATTATGGTTATTATCCAAATGTAAATATGATTTTTTTATCAATGTGGATTAGGGTAATGAGATGTACTCATTTACTAGATGAATGACATGTGGTATAATCATTGAACATTTCAGTCTATATTTAGTGAGTAGAGAACATTTTACAGGGTTGTATCCGATTTATATACCCCATGTATCAAGGTATCTCAACATCTTCGACAAAGGAAACATATTAAAATTCATTCTAGCATGCGATGTGGTTGGTGGATAATGGAATAAAGATACAAGGGTTTGATTGAAATCATGGAATATATTTTTTTTATTGAGTAATACTTATTATTTTATAGAGGCTACACTTTCTTTAAAAGTATGGATATGGAGATTCAAAATTTTTGTCGTCATTATAATGGTCCATGGGGTCACACCTTGTGGGTAACCAAATTTGGATTGAGTATGACCCAGAGAGTTTCTCTAATTTTTTCAGTGTTCAATCCTAGAGGATTTTTTTATCTCAAAGTATTGTATATTATACAATGCATGGTGATGTTAATGATATATTTAAAAAATGTGTTTAGAATTTATAAATGAGTAGTTTTTTATATGGTTTCACAAGTTATCAAGTGTGATATTATATGAGGTTAAATTTAATGAATGTCTTTTAGATTTATTGTAAGTGGGGGATTTAAAAAAACATGATTAAAAGCCATAGAATATCATAAGGTATGATATAATATTTTATATGTCATTAAATTATAATGAAAAATGATTATATTTATTTCTTTGGGAATATCGTATTTTATGATATGAAGATATCATATTCTTTTTCCTTATATAATTATAATTTATATTTTTTTTGAATCATAGTGCCATTAATCGTATGGTAAAATTAATATCTGACTGCTGTTATTCGTCAAAAGTAATTTAATATCTTACCCTCTTCAATATAATTTTCAATGTATCTTATAAGTTGAAATTAATTAGAGGGTCATTAGCCCAAGGTTATAAAAGTTATAACAAAATCCATTACTCATACATTTTATAAAAAAACATGAAATTCATAGATCAGTGAAGATTCCTATAGAATATATAAATGAATCCAAGATATAAGTCTAGATGTGTGATATACTCTGGCTACCAATTTAAAAATATCTCCCATCCCAAAGCTTGTTTCATCCTTCCTTATCTAATTCCGAGATACTAATTTATCATAAAGGTGAGGAGGTCCTTTACAATTTTATTGGATGATTCATTATAAACAATGGATTAAACTTTAAGGAAAGATACTTAATGTTGTTCCATGTTGATACTTAATGTTGTTCCATGTTGATACTTAATGTAGTTCCATGTTGATCTTTATCGATACTTCAAGGGGACATAAAATACCAAATGACACCCATCACTTTATAAGTTCAATGAATTCATCATATAAAATTAATGAATATTAATACAATGCATAAAATTCAAAAATCAACCAATTAAATAATTTTCAACAATTATTTAATAATTATACTTATTTAAATAATTGATATAGGGGTTTTCAATATATCCCTGGTCAATAATTGGAATAACTTTCTAGGTAAAAGCCCTACGAGTTGGATTATAAAAAATAGGTTACGAAAACAATATAGATTAATTTTTATATTTTAAATAAAAATAAAATATAAATACAAATAATTTATATGATATAGATTAGATCTATTATATAAATAAAATGGAAATTTATGAAGAATATATAATCAATATTGAGATGGAAAGTGATAGTGAGAAGAATCACAAGAAAGGGAAATGTGTGAGAAAAACCCTTATAAAAATGTATGGAATGAAATCATTAAATGAGGTAAGAAGAGAATTTATACTAAAAAACTAAATATAAAATGGTATATCATCCATTCAATACCTTTTTGTTGAGATGATATGTGAGTATGATATACTCTATAATACCAAATGTTGGATCGAAATAACAGAGATACTGTATGGAGTATCTAATAATGCTCAAAATACAATAGGGGGGGGGGGTGAATTGTATAATTTAAAAAATTATTTTTGAACTTTTAAAGATGGTTATGTTTAACAAGGTTAAACAAGGTAATTTACAAAACCTCTAGTTCTACACACTTTCTTGATTCCGGAAATATGAACCCGAGAACGTGAATATGGAAAGATAGTTCCGGAAAAAGAAACATAATCGAAGTTTACAAAGATGAAGATTCTACCTTAAAGCATATATAATATAACTAAATCAGAGTACAAGTATAAGGAAGTATAATATAGTTATACTTTATTCAACAATACAAATGCAGCGGAAAACTTGTGACAAAATAAGTAACAAGTAGTAAATATTTAAACCAAATAGAAGGGTATCCATCAAACTTGGATAAAGGTACCTTGATTTATACTTTCAAGAAAGTCTATATTACCCACACCAGGGTAAGCCCTCGATATGAAGATCAGAGTCTGTCTTGATATCCCAGCAAGCCCTCAACTTTCAGGTAGTCGGCACCTATGTCTTCCTCAACAAGGAAGCCCTCAACTTCAAGGTATTTGACACCTCTGTCTTCCTATCCACGAAATCCCTTGATTGTACACAACAATAATTGGAGTCGCGCAAAGAAAATCTGAACAAGTAGTTCAGTACACACTAAGCATGTGAGTCTCTATCTAGAAATAATTTCAACGACATGTAATCTCTAAAGTCAAATAACAATTCATCAAAGTTATTATCTCTTTCAAATGATCTCCTATTTATTGGAATGACTTCAATAGCCGGCTCCCTCTTCCAACGGTCATATTTTCCCTTGAATTTCAAAGGGACCTGTACATGTGTCACTCAAACTATGGTTAGTTAGTAACTGAAAGCATGATATCTTTTTATAATAAAACAATTGTAATCAAATATATGGTTACATAACTAAATTATAATATTCAGAATGTAAGAAATTGAAAGTTTAGAGTCTAGAAAAACATGAATTTGGAGTCTATAATACAAGGATATTCAGATTCTATTTTCTAGGAATTCAGAAACTAAACATACAAAGTTCGGAATCAGAGTTCATGATAATTCAGATTCAGAAATCATAAGAGTTCGGAGCCTGAATTCAGATAACTCAGAGTCAGAACTCAGAAGTGTTCATAATCAGAATTCTTAGAATTCGGAGTAAGAACTCCGAAGAGTTCGTAACCAGAATTCATATTCAGAATTCGAAGTTAGAACTCAGAAGAGTTCGTAATCAGAATTATGAGAATTTGGAGTCAGAACTCAGAAGTGCTCGTAACCAGAATTCATATTCAGAATTTGGATTCAGAACTCAGAAGAGTTCGTAATCAGAATTCAGTGAATTCAGAGCCTAAAACAGAATTCTTCATATCTCGGTATTTATAGGATTCCGAGGTTTTGGTTACAAACCAAATTTGACACTTAGAAAAATTATGATATAAACAATAAAAACATTGTAAGGATAAATTTCATTGGGGAAGGAAAATTTTCTTTATAGAAGTAAAACACAGGGTAAAAAAAGATTTGCCTTGAGATAAGGTGTTTGTGATTTTCAAAACAAGAAAGAATAGTAAAGTCATAAGGAAACCTTAATGACTCAATAATATCCCCCAATTATGAAGGAATGGAAAAGTCATAAGTAAAACCTTATTGGCTCAACAATATCCCCCTTTTTGGAAGGTACAAACATCCTTATGAAAAAGAATATAAGGACTTATAAAATATTTAACTAGACTTTTCAAATAAAACTTATTTTCCTTTTCACATTGGCAAAGATGAATATGACTAACTCCCCCTTAGGCTTTAGAACACTATGGATCATATTCTAGATTCCCATTATGATATTTTTTATTATCTTGTGTATGGAAATCTCTATAATGATAACTCCCCATTATATAAACTCCCCCTTACTAAGGGATATTTATTCTTTACATAGAATTTTCTTCCTTTCCCCCCTTTGTGATTTTTAAAAATAATTTAAGGGAATGGAAAAAAAATATGGTACCTGAAATATTAGTAAAAACATCCAAACAAAAACGAGCAACCACAATTTCATTAAGATAGGAACAATTTGTACAAGGAATAAAATACAACAAAAGATCATATTGGATCTATTTTCCTTCCTTCTCCTTGGGTATCAATATCTTCACAATGGTTTTTAGCTTCTTTAGCTCCTTGTGGTCTTCCTCTGATAGATTTTCTAAGGATTTTATCCTATCATCTTGAGGCTTTAGAGTCTCTACCCGAACCTTCAATAGGTCATCTTGCTTCACTAGCTTCTCTTCAATCTCAATCCGGAGATCCCTTTCCATTTTCCAACTTTGGACAACATAATTCAACTTGCCATTTAGATCTTTGACATCATGAATCTAATAATTCTGATCAAGATATTTTTCTTAAATCTATTTGTTAAATCCTTGATTTTGATATCTTCAGAATCAAAAGATTCCTTAACATCATCTTAAAACTTATCAAGCTCTCTCAAATTGTTAGGTCCACAAGGCTAGATACCCTGAGAGGGGGGTGAATCAGGGTATGACAGATTAAAACAGCTGCCCCTTTTGATCTTGTTTTGATGTTAGTCAAAACCCTCTTCTCTCTCCTTCCTGATGCAGAGTATGAGAAAACTTTAAAACATACATAGGACACAATGTTTTTTACTTGGTTCACCCTCACTGGGCTACGTCCAAGCAGCATACACCGACAGTGTGCTTATGTACCAATTCAACTATAAGCACACTATTGTTTACAAGTTTGAAGCGGACTCACTGTCCCTCCTGGTTTACAACCACTCATAATTTGAGAACTCACTGCTCTCTCAACTGAAGTGAGCTCACTGCTTGTTCAGAATATCCACTCAGAGTTTATAAACCTGTAGGTCTCCTCATTTTCATGAAATAATGCATCCTCAACTATTGATAGTTGCTTTATTAAATTCCAAATTTCAACCACTGATGAATACCACATTGCCCCTAAACAATGGGCAACTACATTTGGAAACACCTTCGCAAAGCATCCTACTTCACGAGGCTCCCAATTTTGTGAAGCTCAAACAAGCCTTCGTGAAGCTCCCACCTTTTCGAAAATCACTCTCATGAAGCTCAAGCCTTTGCAATGATTAGGCCGTCGCGGAGCTCCTGCCTCTTCATGAATCACACTTCTTAGAGCACGCGGCCTCATGAAGTGAACTGCCTTTCACAGAGCTAGATTATCCGCCGCAAAGCACCTATCTTTTGCGAAGAACACTATATTTGAAAACCACCTTCGTGAAACGAGAGAAAAGTATTTTCTTTGGAAGCTCTATCTACTTCTCTTGAGGGGGTCAGCCTCTATTTATCGACAATTCCACCGACCCTTGACCCTTACGTGCAAAGTCAGCGCCACGCCATCACCTATCGTGAAGCTCTGAAATATCCGCCAGAATTCCCTAAAATCACGAAGAACCTCGGAAATTCTCGGATCATGGAGCT
This sequence comes from Viscum album, assembly GCA_963277665.1. Lineage (NCBI taxonomy): Eukaryota > Viridiplantae > Streptophyta > Magnoliopsida > Santalales > Viscaceae > Viscum > Viscum album. The sequence continues at coordinate 137,091,983 of OY728147.1, read as the reverse complement.
CGTCGTAATCACGGAGCATTCCGTCAATTAACTCGCACTGCCATCGCGAAGCTCCCTCGCAATTCCGTTCACCGCCGTGATGGGCTTCATCCTCTGTCGTTCGCAAAACTTATCTTAATCATGAAGAATCACCACCATCATTCTTCTGGTCTTCATGAAATCTAAACCATAAAGTCTCACTTTGTGAAAATCATGCCTTTTCCATATTAAATTATGATCTTCATGGAAATCCACTTTTCTCAATGCTCAACAGCCTCCAAATTATTCGTTCCTTTGTAATTTTTCTCTATCAACATGGATTTCCAACAACTTCTCTGGAACTCAACAATTCACCTTGGAAACCTGCGTTGTCAACGAACACAATCAACCCAAAAATGCTGCAATGTTACCTGGAGGGATTTTTTCCCAACACAAATCTTCAACTATATTCTTTGACCAGCTAACCACTTTCTTATAAGATTTTTTGTGGGCATCATAGTTGATAAGGAAGTTCTTGAATTAGCCTCAATCTTTACACAACTATCCATCACCATGGATAAAGAATATTCTTTTTGATTTATTTTATGTTGAAGAATATGACATCTGGAGTCAATGGTTGGAAAGATCGAAATAGTGTCAAAAAGCTTCTTCAGTTATTAAATGAAAAAATCATGTCCCCGAGATGATGATTCCAAATCTGAGACTTTTCTTTTTGGTGTTTCTTTCTCTAGCTCGACAAGATTCCTCTTAGAAGAACCACCAGCTTCCTTCTTCCTTAAAATAAATATGGTAGGTGTATCAAAAACTACATGTTTCCCCTTATTGGATCTCAGAACTGTTTCTTCATCTAGGGACTCATGTTCACTATCAGGCAACTAAACAATTCTATCTTCACTAACCTTCTCCTTCCCGGTTCCAGCCTCATTATCCTCTGGATGTATAAAGTGATGTTTATAGATTTATTCCTCAGAGAGCTTATTCAATTAATCTTCAGCTTTCTCATCTACACCTTCCTCATCCTTATTATGAGTTCGGAGCTTTGAACACTCTGATTTTGATGTGCGGATTGATAGTTTCTCAGATGGGGATTCCTTTTCATGGAAATCTTCATCTTGATTTATAATGTCTTCAGTGCCACCACTACTTTATTCTTTTTCCACTTCTTTGAAAACTATATTTTCTTCAATAACCTTCTCTTGGGATTTTTCAAGAGTCATAATCTTCTTCCCCAGAGTCTCAGGGAAAGTCTCAATCAAGAATGATTTCGGTACTGGGATATTCTTAGATTCTATTTAAGTATCCCTTAGAAGGGATTGACAAATTTCCGCCTGAGACATTTTCTTCTTCTGCTACTTTTTTAGGATTACTTCTCAAGCTCATCAGCTGCCTTCTCTTTCAAGGCTTTGGCCTCTGTAGGATCCAAGCCAAACTGTGGCTCTCCTTCCTTCCAATTATTTTTGTCTTCCCTCTAATTGGAAACCACCTCATCCGGATAGGATTTATTCTTTTTGGGTTTTGGTGGTGCAGATTGAGTTACTTTAGCCTTAGGGGTTTTCTCTGTTTCTTACACTTCCTTCAGTTTCTTCTTCTTTCCAGCCTTCTTCGACGGTTCATCCTCTTCTTCATTCTCTGGAACAAATTCTGCTTCTTCCACTGGTAGATCATAAAACTCTCCGGAATCTTTGGAAAAGCTGACATTCATTCTTTTGAAAGTATAATCGCTTACTAACATGACTTTGCAATTCATCGTCTTGGAACTGCAAGGAATATTAAAGGAATCAAGACATCGAACAATCAACTTGGAGAGTAGGGCAGGATACATGATTATTTGTGCTGTCAAATTTCCATTCATGATATTCTCTATCATAATTAGAATATGCTTAATTATATTGATATTCCTTATATTTACAATAAAATCCAAGATATACATATCACTTTTATTTAGCGTGTCCTTGTCACCCTTTCTCGGTATGATAAAAACCTGAACCCATAACTCAAGGATCCGTTTATTTATAGAAAAATGAGAAATCCTTGCGGTCTTGACATCTATAAGTCCAAGACACTCCATAGACTTCACCTTTACCAAACTTTCTTGAACATCTGGAAGCTTGTGGGAACATAACTCGTCTTCCCCTTCATAAGACATCCGCACCAAGCTCGAAACCTTGGTATTAGAATGGGCATAGGTTTTTCAATAACTCTTGAATGAAAACATATCTCTCCTTTCTTCCTTAAAGAAACTGAATGAAAAATAGAACTCAATAAGTAGATACAGATACACCAAGTCTTGATCCCCTCTCGTTGAAATGTAAAAACCTTCCCATCCATTAAGATTGATGTTCTTGGAGATAATGGAGTCATACTTGTTGAAGAAATTCAGATGCACCAGCCTTTCTCTGTATACTTGCCACTCCGAAATCATCTTGATAGAAGACATCTCTTGAGAAGAAACTTCACCAAACATTCAGAATTGAGAAACTTTTAAAAATATGTAATGGGATTTTGAAGGAGGGGAAAAGCTTTGACACTCAAAATCTTGAAGACTAATGTGAGACAACCCTTCAGGGGTCCTTTATATAGGCTTTGATGCGACAGTTCAACTTCCTATCTCAATCTAATGGCTGAGAATCCTTCTGATCAGATCTGATGGTTGAAATGATAGCCGCGAGGAAAAATTTGGTAGGATCCGATCTTTTGAGTTTATTAATGGAAAAAATTCAGATTTAAGGAAACTAGAATCCAAAAAATTTAGAAATACAAAAGAAAATACTAGCAAGTAAAAGGTGATTACGAAAAATCAAGAAAGAATCATACCTTTTGGATTTCTAGGAAGATTATTCAAAATAGGTAATATTATTTTGGAATAACTTTTGATTCCAAAGAAAACTTGACTATGGAAAAAAAACTATGTTACAAAAAGAAATTGATTAGTAAAATTTTCATTACAAAAATCGTCATTATGAAAATCATCATTACGAAATTTTTCATTACGAAAATTTTCATTATGATAATTTTAAGTACGATAAATTTAATTACGATAATTTTCAGTATAGAAAACTTTATTATAATAAACATTAAAAAACTTCATTACAAAAAATATGAAAATCTTCATTATGAAAAATATGAAAAACTTTATTATGAGAAATATGAAAAACTTCATTACGAAAAATATGAAAAAATTCATTACGAAAAATATGAAAAATGTTGTTACGAAAAATATGAAAATCTTATGAACAAATGTACTCCCCTTATGAAAAAGAGTTTATTACTGCAAGGAGATTGATTCAACAGGAAGTTAACAAGGAGTATTACCTTACATTTATCATTCCTAACTTCAGTTTAATGTATTCAAATCTATCAAAGTGTAAATATTTAGTGAAAATATCATCAAGTTGATCTTGTGTTCCGATAAATTGAAGAATGATATCTACTTATTGTGTGTTATCCCTAAGAAAGTGATGCATAATATCTATGTTCTTTGCACGAGACTTATGTGCATGGTTTTTATTAAAGGAAATGGCACTTGTATTATCACACAAAATTTGTGTTTTGGTAAAACTCCAACCATAGTCTGTGAGTGTGTGTTTCATCCACAACACTTGAGCACAACAACTTCCAGCTTCCACATATTCAGCTTCAGAAGTGGAGAGTGCTAAAGAGTGGTACTTCTTGCATGAACTAGAAATTAATGAATCTCCTGAGAAATTAAAAGTTCCAGATGTACTCTTTCTATCCATTCTACATCCACCAAAGTCATCATCCAAAAAACATTTTAAAACAAAATCATTTCCAGAAGTATAAAAGAGTCATAAATCCATGGTTCCCTTTAAGTAGCAAAAAATTGTTTTCACTACCTTTAAATGAGATTCCTTAGGATTAGATTGATATATTGCATATAATCATACTGAGAACATTATGTATGGATGAATAGTTGTCAAGTAGAGTGAAATTCCTATAAGACCTCTAAAAGATGTTCGATCTACTGGTTTCCCATAATCATCAAGATGAAGTGTATTTGAGGTACCAATGGGACTACTTATACTTTTAGTTTTGTCATATCCATACTTTTTAGGAAGATCTTTAATATAATTATGTTGGGATATATAGATTCCTTCTGGTTTTTGAGAGATTTGAAAACCAAGTAAAAATGCTAACTTACCCATCATACTCATTTCAAACTCAGATTTCATTAGATCCACAAATGAATCAGTTAAGGATTGCGGAGTTGAACCAAATATAATGTCATCAACATAAATTTGAACAATCAAAACATTTTTCTTAACATTATTTATAAAAAGGGTTGGATCTGGATTTCCCTTAACATAATTATTTTGAAGCAAAAATCTTGAAAGTCTATCGTACCAATATCGAGGGGCTTGATTAAGTCCATAAAAAGCTTTGGTAAGTCTAAAAACATGATCATGATGTTTTGTATCTTCAAAACCATGAGGTTGTTCAACAAAAACTTTTTCTTGAACCAAACCGTCAAGAAAAGCACATTTCACATCCATTTGACAATGTTTGAAATTGAAGAATGCTGCAAAGGCAAGTAAGATACGAATAGATTCAAGTCTAGCTAGTAGAGCATAGGTTTCTTCATAGTCTATTACCTCTAGTTGATTATAGACTTTAGCAACTAATCTATCTTTATGTCTAACAATTATTCCATTTTCATCACACTTATTTCGGAAGACCCATTTTACTCTAACAACAGAAGTTTCCTTTGGTCTTTCAACCAAGATCCGGACTTTATTCCTTTTGAATTCATTTAGTTCATCTTGCATGGATTTAATCCAATCATCATCACTCAAAGCTTCATCAATGCTTTTTGGTTCTAATTGGGAAAAAAATTATAGATGTTCTTTTTCATTTCGTAAGAAAATTTCATTCATCAGATTTTGGTGCGAATTTTTGTAGATTATCTTTACCATTCATAATGAATACCTTGCAACCAAAAACTGTGAAGTAAAAAAGTCTAGGTTTTCTACCATTATATAACTCATAAGGAGTTTTATTAATGAAAGTTCTATTCAAAATTCGATTTATAGTATAATAAGAAGTACTTATAGCTTTAGCCCAAAAATGTTTGGCTATAGAATACTCACTCAACATGGTTCTAGTAATCTCTTTAAGAATTCTATTTCTTATTTCAACAACACCATTTTGTTGAGGTGTTCTGGGTGCTGAGAAGTTATGAGTAATGACTTTTCTACTAAAAAAGGTTTCAAAATCAGAATTTTGAAATTCTCCACCATGATCACTATGAATAGTTTTTAATGGAAGTATTTTCTCATTTTTAAATTGGTCTCTAAAACATTTAAAATATGACAAGGCTTCAGACTTCTTTTCTAGAAAATAGACCCACATATATCTAATGTAATTATCAACTAAGAAAAATACATAATACTTGCCTCCAATGCTTCCAGTTTGTGTCGAACCAAAAAGATCCATATGCACTCACTATAATTCATTAGTAGCTGAGACTTCACCGACTGATTTAAAACTTCATTTATGTTGCTTTACTTATTAACAAGGGTCACGAACTTTTGAAGAATCAAATCTAAGCTCCGGTAGATCCTTAACTAATATTTTCTAAAAAGTTTTCATAAGTTCCAAGGGTTATAGTGTCCTAAGCTTCTATGACATAACCAAGAATGATCCTCCATTGTAGTAAGGCAAGGTAGATCTTAGCTCCTAAGGTCTTCTATGTTTAATGTGTATACATTCTCTTGCCTGTGGGCATAAAGAATAAATTCTTCCTTGGAATTGTGTAATAAGCCCTTGTCATTCCTAAAATTCACAAGGTAACCATCATCACATAATTGGCTTAAGCTAATGAGGTTGTTCTTAAGACCCTTAACAAATAAAACATTTGAAATCAAAGTTTTTCCAAGAAGGACAATGTTATATATTCCAATAATTTTCCCCTAAGCATTATCTCTGAAAGTTACTTTCCCTCCTTTTATTTTGATAATCTTTTCAAAATAGTTTTTTTACCAGTCATATGTCTAGAACATCCACTATCCATGTACCCGGTATTGTTGTTGGTACCTTCTCTATTTTCCTGAAAATAAGAAAAAGTTTGGTTTTCAGAATCCAAACTTGCTTGGATCCAGAAATCTCAGAAAGAAAAATTTTAGGCACCCACATCTTTTAAGAAAAATAGGATTTATGAAATCCTAAAGACTGAGTTTTGTTTATGGAACTATTTTTTCCCAATTCCCAGCACACTGAAACTTAGTGTAGAATGGAGAACGTTGAGGAACAAAATAATTGTTACTAAAAATCAGTTTAGAACCAGTATAACCAAAACCAGAACTATTCCTTAGAGGCCTGATTTGATAATACATTTTATCAAAATTTTCTTTACCTAAGGTAAAGTTTGACAAAAGCTTCCTCAATGAAAATATTTCATATTTCAGTTTGAAAACCAAGTTATTGTCTTCTAAAACATTTTATTTTAAACTAGAGTTAGGCTCAAAAACTTTTTCTTAGAAACTACATTTTCTAGATTCTTAGAATTTTTATTTTTCTCAGAATTCACTTCCTCAATATTTTTTGAAATAATTTAAAAATCAACATTTTTCTTATCAAGATCTTTAGAAAGATCTGATATTTCCTTAGAATGAATAGTATTCCTAGATTTTTCCTTATCAAGATTTTTCATGAGTTTTGAATTCTCAATCTCAAGAAGTTTGGAAAACCTAGAAACTTCTTTATAGGTAGGTAAAATATTATCTTCATCAGAAGAAGGTTCTTCATAAGAAGAGTTATAATATTTATCATTACTATAATTTTTTATTTAAAGAAACATTGGTCATTGATTCAGCATTGTGTACCTTAGCCATTAAGAATTGATTGCCAATAAGTAGTATGGATATTAGACCAAGATTCTTCTATCTAGAAGATTCGTAATCTAAAGATTCATCTGAAGAGTCACCACCACTGGCACTCCAGGTGTCATTAGATTTCAAGACTTTTTTAGCTTTAGCCTTGTATTACTTGTTTCTGTTTCTCTCAGAATGCTTTTCCTTTATTTATTTTCTCTTAAGAATAAGGCAATCAGGTCTTATATGTCCAGCTCTCTTTCATTCATAACATGTAACTTCTGAATCTTTCTTATCTTTCCTTTCTTTCTTCTTGTATCTGGATTGAAAGTTCCTCTGTCCAGCTATCTTTTTCATCCTTCGAGCAAGATTGGATAGTTCATTCTCTGATGATTCACTTCTACTAGATTCGGATTGGATAATAACCTTCTTAGACTTAGATCTTTTAACTCTCTCAGGAGTGTTAGCTTTCACATGATTTGAATTTCTTGTAAAAGCAACAGTTCCATTCCCATTATTCTTCTTTACATTATCAGCATCTCTCTTCATTCTAGTATCATGTTGAAGAAGTGTTCCAGATAACTCATCAAGAGTAATTTGAGTAACCTTTCTGTTTTCATCAATTTCAGTCCTCTTGGATTCCCACTCATTTGGCATGATGTCTATGATATTATCAACAAGAGATTCATCATCTAATCCTTTCTCACCCATGGATTGTAAACTATTCACAATAGTCCTGAATCATTGTTTCACCTTACATATGGGTTCTCTATATGGAAAGAAAAAACCATTATATTCATCTTTGAGCATGGATATTTTAGTTTCAATGACTTTGGAAGTTCCAAAGTGAGTAACTTCAAGTTTCTTCCAAATACAATTTTCTGCTTTACAAGATGAAATTTGGCTATATATATTTCTAGTCATGGAGCAAATAAAAGTATTGTATACCTTATAATTTAGTTGATATTCATGATTTTCTTGATTGGTAAAGGTACTTAATTCCTTGTCAGGGATTTTATATCTTCCAGTAAGCATAACAAAGTTATCAACACCAGTATTGATAATGAAAGTCTTTATACAATCTCTCCAATATTCAGAAACATTTCCATAAAAAATAGGTGGTCTTGTTGGATTGAGATTGTCTATGGAACCAAAATTTATTCCTGACATCTTTAAGAAAAATCATTCCACAAAAACTTGTTAATAGAAAAAGTTTTGTAAACAAGGGATATATTACTAAGAAAGGAAAAAATAGAACAAGAATATCTCTAATCAAAAATGCATCCGAACTATATGAGTCTGAAAAACTAATTCTGGACAAGAATGAGATGAATTCTCTTCTGAATCTAATAGTGAGATTAATTAAGATTGAACCAATCATCTAAAACCAATTGTTGAGATGGTATGTGTGTATAATATAATCTATAATACCAAATGTTGGATCGAAATAACAGATATACTATATGGAGTATCTCATGATGCTCAAAATACAATAGGGGGTGAAATGTATACTTAAAAAAAATTATTTTGGAACTTTTGAAGATGGTTATGTTTAACAAGGTTAAACAAGGTAATTGAAAAAACCTCTTGTTCTACACACTACCTTGATTCCAGAAATATGAATCCGAGAATGTGAATCTGGAAGATGGTTCCGGAAAAAGAAACTTAAAGAAAGTTTACAAAGACGAAGATTCTACATTAAGGCATATAGAATCTAACTAAATCAGAGTATAGGTATAAGGAAGTATAAGATAGTAATACTTTCCACAATAATACAAATGCAGTGGAAAACTTGTAACAAAACAAGTAACAAGTAGTAAATCTTTTAACCCAAAGAGAACGGTATCCAACAACCTTGGATAAAGGTCCCTTGATTTATACTTTCAAGAAATTCAATCTTACCCACACCAGGGTAAGCCCTCTATGTGAAGATCGAAGTCGGTCTTGCTATACCTAAAAGCCCTCAGCTTTTAGGCAGTCGACACCTCTGTCTTCTACAGTAAGAAATCCCTCAACTTCAAGGTAGCGGGAACCTCTGTGTTCCTATCCCCAGAAGACCTCGATTGTACACAGTAACAATCGGAGTCGCACAAAGAAAATCTGAACAAGTAGTTTAGTACACACTAATAATGAGAGTCTCTATCTAGAAATTACTTCAACACCATGTAATATCTAGAGTCATAGAACAGTTCATCAATGTTATAATCTCTTTTAAATGAGATCCTATTTATAGGCATGTCTTCAACGGTCGGCTCCGTCTTCCAACAATCATATTTTCCCTTGAATTTTAGAGGGACCTGTATATGTGTCACTCAAACAATGGTTAGTTAGTAACTGAAATCATGACATGGTTTTATAACAAAACAAGTGTAAGAAAAGATATGGTTATATAACTAAAATCCAATATTCAAAATTTGAGCAAATGAAAGTTCAAAGTCTATCCAAAAATGAATAATGAGTCTATAATACAAGGATATTAGGATTCTGTTTTCTAGGAATTTGGAACATGAACTTACAAAATTCAGAGTCAGAGTTCATGAAAATTTGGAGTCAAAACTCATAAGTGTTCAGAGTTTGAATTCAAAGAACTCAGAGGTAGAACTAAGAAGAGTTCGTAAACATAATTCTTATAATTCAGAGTCACAACTCAGAAGAGTTCATAACCAGAATTCATATTTAGAATTCGAAGTCAGAACTCAGAAGCGTTCGTAATCAGAATTATGAGAATTCGGAGTCATAACTCAGAAGAGTTCATAACCATAATTAGTATTCAGAATTTGGAGTCAAAACTCAGAAGATCTCGTTACCAGAATTCATATTCAAAATTCGGAGTCGGAACTCAGAATAGTTCGTAATCATAATTCTGAGAATTTGAAGCCTAAAACAGAATGCTTCATATCTGGGTATTTATAGGATTCTGAGGTTTTGGTTAAAAACAGAATTTTACACTTATAAAAATTATTATATGAATAATGAAAACATAATAAGGATAAATTTCCTTGGGGATGGAAATTTTTTCTTATAGAAGTAAAACACAGGGTAAAAAGAGATTTTCCTTGAGATAAGGTGTTTGTGATTTTCAAAACAAGAAGGAATAGTAAAGTCATAAGGAAACATTAATGACTCAAAAATCTCCCCCAAGTATGAAGGAATGGAAAAGTCATAAGGAAAGCCTTATTGACTCCACACTTTTATTTAAGTCTTATGAGAGAAGATAGTCACCAAATAAACATTACATAACAAGAATTTGAACATAGAAGAGAACCCTAAACTAAACTACCACTTTGTATCATAGAACCTCTACTGTCGCGAATATTTAAAATCATTTAATTATTGAACTACATTAAAAAAAATCATGGGTTTCACTAATTTCCATTTTAATTTACTTATTAACAACTATTATTTATTTTTTAGATTCTGTTTTCTTTCCATGATTTTTAAGGTTTTTTGGTTCATAGTTCCATGAATAATTATATTTAATTATAATATTCAATGTTCATTAATCAATAGATCAAAAATACCTATATGTTTCAAGGAATATTGTCTGTGTATGTACATAATATATGGAATTTAACAGTTTATTTGATAGTTACATTTTAGAAAATATTCCATCCTAAGCTTGTTTTAGATGGTTAAATTGACTACGATTGTTTAGTTTCATTATTATTAATATTATAGTAATTTTATCCTTAATTAATGACTTAAATGAAATAAAATTATTACTAATTTTATATGGAATAATTAAAAAAATTATAAGAAGACCCATGTAAGGAATAAGTGAAAATTAAAATAACACCATTCATATAGTGTAAAAACACTATAATGAATGATTTTTCTAAATGAGTTTAAAATAAGAGAAAAATAATTTTTTTTAGATTTTTAAAAATATTAGATTATAATTAAAAAATCATTTTAAGCATACTTTTATTTATCACTTATATTAATAAAGTGGTCGGAAGATAATTGAAATGAAAAGACATGTATTTTGAAACCTATATTTTGATATAGTAATGACTTATGAAAAAGGGTTTGATGTGAGGGAATGATAAATTTATCATTTTTAAAAAGAAAATGGGTTGTTGATAGAATGGAAATATAATCATTGAATAAAAAGAAGAGTATTTTTAAGATAGTTTTAAGATAAAATAATCTGAAATATGAAAGGAAAGAGGAAAATGGTAACACATAACATTCAATTTTATTTTCATCCTTTGGAATTAATCCAAAGACATCAAGGGAGACATTTTCATAAAACATAGAATCATGAAAAAGGATAAGGGGGATAGAGAGGTACTTTTAAAGAAAATTAGATTATCAAAGTATTTTGAAATTGAAATGAAAGGGGATATGTATGGTTGTTTATGTAATCATGGTGGAGGGGTATATTTAAATAAAATTTTGAGGACTTAAATATTTATGATCATGACTATGGGTAATTCTAATTTATATGAATTTTATTATTGTAAGATTATAAAATATAGTTTTATTTTACATATTATCATATCCAATAATGAAGGGAATCTTTGAAATATTTTATTCATTTAAATAATAAAATATAATTTCATCTTAAAATTAAATATAACAAAGGCTTTTAAAATTGTTTTCTGTGTTTTGAAGTATATTATTTTAAAATAAAATTATTTTACAGATTAAATAAAATTACTATATTTATTTCTTTAAAATAATTAATTTATAATTATATCATGATGTTTTCATAAAACACAAACCATATATAATTTTTTTTATAATTATTCACTTAAAAATAATTTTTTTCAGAAAAACAAAAAAAATTAACTCCATAAAATTTCTAAATTATAAACCCAAAAATGAATTATATTTATTTTTATTAAAACTATAGATATTATAAAGTTATCATATAAATAAAATAATATGATGCATAATGTTTTTTATATGATAAATACAATTTCTTCCCTAATGAGTTGTTAAATTTCTATTTTTTTAATATTTCTTAATTTTTATATTTTTAATAAATAATTATAATATATATTTTGATGATAATAAGTTTAAAAATTAATTAACTCTAATATATACATTTTTACATAAAAAATAACATTTTAATAAATAAATTAAAACGAACCATTCAAAATTGAATACATATTTATGATTTATGTTACATGATCTGAAATTAACTTTATATGGTTCAAATATTTAAAATAAATTATTTTAATCGTAGAAATTTTCAATATTAGGAATTTTTATACTTTCAATGTTCATCTTATAATGTTAACAATTAGTTGTTATTTTTAATGACAATTTACTATTCCAAAGGCTATATAGTTACTATAATCACTATAAATTCTTATTATTTATGTTTTTATTAATTCACAAATTTTTTTAGTAGAGTTATATACATTTTATTAAAAAAATCAAAAATATATTTTCAAATAGTATATCTTTTATTTACATTATTGTTTGTGGATGTGATAATTCTAGGAAGTTCCAATTGACCATTATTTTCAATTACAGTAACATTATTTTTATTATTATACCATTTTATTATTATAAATTTTATGGAGTTTATTTTATAATTGTCTGTAAGGTTATGTTTAATAAATGGAAGATTTGTTCTTTTTATGTTTTTTCTATAATTAAATTACTACATTCCATTACCCATGAATTGATATTTTTTAGAAACATAAGTATTTAATAAGGGAAAAAAATAATATTTATAAAATTTAAGTTTATATCATCATAAATGAAATATAATGATAGGTTTTAATATATATATATACTTAAATCTAAAATGTAATGAAAATATAGATTAAATTTTTTTATTTCACTTTCCCCATTAAATAATTTTATTAATTGTTTTTATTTCTCTATCAATAGTGAAATACAGATGGGGAATTAATAAAATTTGTATGAATCTATAAATAATTTCTATTAATAAAATATTATTTTCTTATAAGGTTGTACAAGGGAAGTCATCATATCATATTAAATATGAATTTGTTTAATTAATGTACAATTTTTAAGTATGATTTATTAGGAATATTTTTTTATAAAATATTTACATTTTTAATGTCATGATATTTTCAAAGGAATTACCATGTTCAATATCATACAAGATACGTAGTACCATTCTTAAACAAATAAAAAAAATATAATTTTTTAAACATGAATTTAATAACACAACCCTTTAATTGTAATGAATGAATATAATTAACCCAAATATGTAATTAATAATTTCCATACTCATTCACAACTCATTAATTTATTATTTTTTATGTAAGAAATTTCTTTTTAGTAATTCCATTTTATTCATAGAAAATATGTTTTAATTAAAAAAAATTTTCATTTATTTTTGTGAGTATATATTATACATAATATTTAGAAAATTTAGAAAATTTATTTGAAAAACTGAATGTAAAATTTTCAATCATCCTGTAAAAATATACTTATGATGAATTTTTATTTATTTTTTGAAATGATTATTTTTTATGTGAATAGTAAAAAATATAGATTTTTATAAAACAATAAATTAATTTATAATAAAAAAATTCAATTAGTATTTTATTTTGATATCATAGTAACTGAAGTAATATTTTTTTATATAATATTACTATTTAAATTTATATAATCCTTATACCTTACATTGATATAAGTATATTTTATTGGCTAAAAATTTGTTTTTCATGAAAACAATTTGTCAATTTATTTTGTGGGATTAATTTTGAATTAAATTCTTCCACTAATGAATTTTTAATTTGGAAAATTTTATTTAATATGTTGTAATAGTGTGTTGAAATTTATTAAATAGGTCCTTTTTTATTTTTGGATAATATAAATAGAAACCATAGTAATTTTCATTACCAAAGGGTAAATTGGGTAATTAATGTCAAAAATAAAAAGATAAAAAATATAATATGGAAATAAAAATTGAAATAAATATATTTTCTAAGTTAACATTGTCCATACCCATCCAATATTATGTTATATTGAATTTTTGGACATTTGGATGAGATTTTGACCTTTATAACAATTTTATTTCAAGAAAAGTCAAACATGTCACACTCTGGTTTTTAATAACTATTTAATTTTTAACATGAAGTTAACCAGAGCATATATTAAATTTTAAATGTTGTTTATAAAGTTAAAATATTATATTATTCATGTTAATTTTGGTTTATTTTTAGTGGATATATTATTACCTTAAATGCATACAGAACACTCACGTAACAATTATTCAATATATGAAAATATCAAATAAATTATATTAAAAATAATAAAAGTAATATAATATGAGATAAATAATGGGGTCCATGAATTTTATAGATGAAATTTATATTTTATAGATATAATAAAATATCTTTTCTATAATTATATGTGATATCTCAATTATATTAACATCAATTTTAATTAATTGTTTTAAAAAGTGGCATTATTAATATTTAAAAATAAATAATGATTTAGTAAATAATTCTAAATTTATAAAAAAATATATTCATCAATGTGATTATGATATGGTTAATAATATAAACCATGGTCAATTTATAAGAATCTTCCATATGTTATAACTACATTTTCCCTAAAAGTGTAAAAATCATAGTTGTCAAGGAAAGTCCTTAAATGGTTAAAGAGGGTTTAAAACCTAATGATTAGGGTAAAAATGTGATCTAAAGTTGTCTAATTTTTCTTTGAGAAAATTTAAAATATAATTATATTATAGTCTAAATAAATGTTTTTGGAGTCATTTTGAAATTATTATTAATTTATATTAATTTACAATTTTTACTAAATTGTAAGAGTGCCCCTCTCCTCTATTATAAAATGGAAACCCTTATTCTCAATCCTTAACTTTATAAAACCATTTGGATTTCCAAATACCCACAAATATACCTTCTTAAAATACCTAAAATCATTATATAGGTATTGGTTTAGTCATAATACTAATCTTAGAGGTCTCTACGTGTTAAGAAAAGGAGGTTTTCTACAAAAGAGGTACTATTTTTAACTGAATGTTTTAGTTTTATTTCTTCATCCAAATTCATCAAATATTGTATAAAAAATATTATCTAATAAAATAAGTATAATAATATACTATGGAGTGGTTATTTTAATATCACAACCTATATATATATCTTATTCCTTCAAATGGGAAGTGAAACTATCATTCATGTGTACAACATTATACCACCTCATAGAACCAACGTATTTCGTTTTCAATATCCATATATCATATATAGATTATAATGAAATAATTAATTTTAAAATATTATATCCATGAACAATTTATTATTAATAAGTTAAAATATAATTTCACTTCTTACCATTCCATGTACTAAAAAATGATAACGTCATTCGGGCATATGTGTGGATTACCACCTCTATGAAACAATGAAAATCCTATTTCAATAACTATATAAAATAGATGATATATATAAAAGTATATTTCATGAATAATTTTATATTTATGATATTATGATCATTTTTAAAATATAAAATAAAACCTACATTCTTTGTATAATTATTGTTGAAAATGTAAATATTACACATGGGTATGTACGACCTACCATCTCCATTATTGTAATGTAGTTCATTTTTTATATTCATATTTAATGATTTTCTAAAAGAATTAATTTTTTTATAAAAATTACGACTATTTCATGGTTTTTTAGATATGGTGTATTAATATCCATTTTGACCATAGTCATCCTACTGAAGTTATTTTGGACTTATGTACCAAATATAATCAAAACATATGACATGAAATTAATAATTATGAAATTCTAAAAAACATCAGAATAATTGAAAAAATAATAATAATAATATTGGAAAAGTTTCTTAATAAATTATAAAATTAGAATTAGTTTATAATTAATGATTATAAATAGAATATGTGACATGTCGGACTCAAGGTAGGGGAATTTATTTTAAAAAATATATTTTAAATATCCACTTAAAAATCCATTTTTATTCCATATACACGTCTTATTAATTTCTTTTTGTAAAAATATTTTCATTATTGTACTTTTATTTTTTAAAATCATTTTTACTTGTGTAGTATATTTTATAAAATAATTTTAAATAAATCCCTTTCTCATTTTCCAAACAAGGTACTTCATGAATTTTCTGACAAAAAAACAGAAGGAATGATTTTTAACTTATATTTGATTTGAATATTTTCCTACCATCAGGGATAATATTTTCATTAATACTTCCATTAAAATATTAAATGGTAATTTTCAACAATTTGTTTTATTCGTTTGTAGTTTTCAATTTAATTTACTCATATGATATAAAAATCTTATTTTATGATTATGTTATCATTATTGGGAACTATTTTTAATGATGGGTGGTTCTATTATAAACCAAATTTGCATGGGTCTATAATATCCCTCCAATTAAGTAGGTATTTTTATGAAGGATGTGGACCATGATGGTTATTCCAAAGTTTAACATTTATGGTTACTCCTTGTATTACCATGAGGGTTATTTCAAGAATAACCGCAAGAGTCATTTAATGTGTATCTGTGAGGTTTACTCTAGAATTAATTATGATAAGAAAATGATTACCATTATTACCTATATGACTTATATATTATTTATATGTTTTTATAGAAATATATTATCTTTACAAGGTATTTTATTGAATTTATGTTCAAATGAATATATGTGCTATTTCTTAAGGGTGAAAAGTATGACTTTGTGAAAAAGTTTTCACGAGTGTATCATGTTTTCAAGGATACAATTTTTTTTATTTTAACTTAAATATTCCTTTTTAAATTGGTTATAGAAATTATAGGTAATAAAATATGATTTATTGGTTAATAATTTGTTTGACCCCAAACAATATTTTGAAAAAGGGTTTTTTAAATTCTAATGAACTAATACATTATTTTTTTCTCTTTTATGTTCCTCTCTGAGATTTTTGTGCTCATCCAACGTTTTAAGTTTTTTGTAGGTTTCAAGGATGGTATGTTAAAAAACATTCCATGTTGAAAGTTGTGAATATTTTTCATGAAAATAAATCATGTTTTTTTAAATGTTTAATATTGTGGATAAATGGATAAATATTTTGATGTGTCCACTTTGTATATGTATGGGTTTTTAATGAAGTAGTTATAAAATAAAAATATAAATATATAAACCTAAAATATCTTAAGGAATTAAAAAATTTGAATTCTAGACTAAATATATAAGATTATGTGATGTTTAAATCTGGATCCTTAGAGTTTGTATCATATAAAGGTTTAGATAAATTTAGAGGTTAAGATGTTATTTAATAAAAAATTATAAGTATTATATATAAATAATGATTACTATTTTTTAGAATAATAGTAATTTTGGATAAAATGAAAATGTTTTAGATGACATGAATAAGGATATCATAGTGTTTTACTCCTAATAATATTGTATATTGTTATTTTACCGATATGACAATAGTAACCTTTTTGAATTTATTAATTCGATGGACCGAGTATGAAGTAATGATTTGAAAGAAAATTTAGTGTCTATTTGAATGATGAATAAAATGGACTATGATATGTAGTGAGAAGACATATGGTTATTTATAACCTATTATCAAGAGTTATGATTAAAAACATAAACTAAGGTGTGTTTCTAAATGCATAAAATACAAGATAAATTAAACCCTATGGATGTTCATTTGACCAAGATCATAATGGAAGATATATTCAAAAATCCTTGTGGAAAGAAGAACCCAATAAAATTTACTAAAAATAATGGGATGATGTTTTATATGTGACAAAGGAGGCCACAAGGAAATAATCTTCCAAGGTAAAAAGGAAGTGTTTAGTTAAATGCATGAATGGGAATGAAGTTATTTCTATGGTATTAATTGATTATTTTAAATGTGGGGAGAATGTTTATAACGAAAATGGATTTCCTAGGGGTAACTATCATGAATGGGATCAATAATATTGTACATATATTTGTTTAGAAATTGTTAATTACAATATAGTTAAAGACGATAAAACTTCAAATGAATTATAAAAGGTATGGTTTATTTTTTGACTTATGTTTTGACATTATTGAATCTTAGAAGGTGATTTATATTCTGTTTTTAGGAAATAATTTTAATTGAATAAAATATAAAATCTAGGTTAATGGATTATGAAGAAGGATAAAAGATTAAAATGTTTATGAATAAGTTATTTTGGGGTTATGATAGATTTAAAGATGTTCATATTTTAAAAATATTTAAAACTAGTTTAAGGATGGGAGTACATTGGGAGTATATTATTGAGTGTTAATTACAGATGTTTGAGGTATATGTGACTCTTATTATTATCTTTTGGTAAATATTATTTCATAAATAATGCACTTTTAATTTTTTTAGGCATAAAATTAATGATATGGGTAACCATTAGGGTTTTTATGATCTTTGGTTTTGAGGTATTTATAGGTTAATACATTTTTTGGGGATGTAAATTGAATAGTATGATATAAAATTTGAGGTTAAAATATTTCATTATTGTTTTAAATATAATGGTTATTTTTGAGGATGTTTACCACATTTATTGTAATGTTATAAGGATTTCATTTTATATAAAGTGCAACCCGTTATTTAGACAACACCCCATTGCATCCAACAAGTTCACGTGGATTGAAGCCACAACTATTGGGAGATAAAGTTTGATCACCTACCGCTGGCCTATATGAATTTCTAATAAGTATGAATTTTTTTAAACTTAAATGATTTCGAAAATATAGAGTATGGTTATTTTTGGAAAAATAATTTGTCACGTAAATAACCATTGGATTTAATGGATGTTTGGTCATTAAGTGATTAAAGTTATTTCAGAATATATTCCCTATTTTGGGAACCTTATTAGATTTAGGTAAGAAGAATACAATGGGATTTTATTTAAGAAACAAATGATGGATAATCTTTACTAAGAACATATGATTTTATTGTGGAATTATGGTGATACATATTATTTATTGAAATGAAAATCATATCTTTGAGATTATATGTTTAGTTGAGAACACTTTGGTATGAGACTTAAATAGTAATTGAATTTATCTAAAGATAAATGTTACAACTAATCTTGGAAGACTATGTGAACAAATCCTTCTAATTTTTGGGTTTTATTTCTAGTCTAGAATATTTTTGATAAAATTTAAGGATATTTATTCATTTAATGGTCTATGTCCACATTTGGTCATTGGTGTTCAATTTTGGTGATTAATGTAATTTTATTCATATGAAGGTTCATTATTTTGGGGAATCATATTTTATTTTCCTGACCATATTTATTATGGTTAATGTATAAATAAATAAGGAATAACTTTAAATACTTTTTTGAAATTATATGTTTCATTAGAATTTGATAATACTACCTGAGTCAGGAAAAAATAATATTAAATACTCATTATATAGATAAGAAGATGAAAATATTTGTGAAATTTATTAATGTATGAAACTATAATTCTAAAGTAAGTATTTTTCCATATGTTATTACTATATGAAGAAAAATAATTGCACAACTCTATGAAAAGGATATTCAAACAAAAATGTTATTAATTTTCTTTTCTTTCTGAGAAATCAATGGAATTTTAACCCATCACATATTTATGGTTTTGTGATGGTTAAAATTATACTAACCATGTTATCTATCACTATATATCAGTAAATGGAAGTTATTTTTATCTTATATGTCCAATTTTATACTTTCTACCAATGTTCTGTAAAACCTACAATGTTTTATTCTAGATAACCTTCATACTTCCCTTTCATTCTCTTTAAGAAGATGTTTAATCACCCCTTTTTATGATATATGATTTTAAAAAAGGTATTGTGAAAAGTCAAACCATTGGCTATCGATACTGAGTTAAATTTCAAGGATATAATTTTTAAAAGAGGGGGAAAATGCAATATCATAAGACTTTAAAAGTAAATCATATTTTCGATAGAGTACAATAGAAACAACATAGAGCTTAAAAACAAAAATATATAAAAATTTAAATTTCAATATTATAACATAGTTGTTAAAATAAAAGAAACTAATATTCTTAACCAAATTATGAAATAAATAATTTAAAAAATATTTTATATTTTATTAATTTATTGTTTTTAAATAAGAATTTGTTTTTATAAAATTTTTATTATTATTCATAATTTTGATCTATTTAAAAGTGATTTTATTTATTTTTTAAGTAAACATTATAGTTTATTTTTGGTGATTTTGTAAAATTTATTTTAAAATGTTATTTTAATTTTTGAATTTAATATATCACAATTATCTTAGGATTAATTTTTTATAGAATTTTATATTAATGATAATTTTTCTTGGAATATTGGAAACTAACGATTTTTATAAAACTTCTATTTCATTTATATTAAAAAAATATGCATCTGATTATAATTTTATATCAAAGAAAGATATATAATAATTATTTATATATAATATAATTAATTACACTTTAGTCATCATTATAACTTTTTTTGATATAAGTACATTTTTGGTCTTAAAAATGTGTTTTTCTAGAAAAATGATTTTCATTTAGTTTTGTGGGATTAATTTTAAATTAAAATAGTCCACTTCTGTGTATCTAATTTTGAAAAATGTATTTCATATATATAATTAGTGGGTATAAATTTATTAAATATCTCCCTTTTATTTTTAGTCAGTATGAATAGTAAAATTAGTAATTTTTTTACCATGGTAGATGGTAAATTGAGTAATTATTATTAAAAATTAAAACATTAAGATTATAAAATAACCCTAAAACTTGGATTAATTTTACTGTACAAGTCCATTACACCCATAATAATAAAATATTTGGTTATATTTAATTTTATGTCCATTTGAATGAGATTATGACCTTTATAATTTTTTTTTCATAAAAATTCAAACATGTCACACTTGTTTTTAATAACTGTAATATTATTAATATGTCGTTATCTAGGGGATATGTTTGAATATAAATATTATATTAAAATATAAATTGTTTATATTCATCATGTTTTTGTAAAATTTTCATGAAGAAATAATTACCTTATATTCTTACAGAACACTAATGCAGTAATTATTTAATTAATGGAAATATCTAATAAAAAATATTTAAAATATTAAAATTAATATATTATGAGATAAATTATGTGATATAATAATTTTATGATGGACATAAAAATTTATGTAAAATATATAAATATATATTTTTTTTAATTATATGTGTTATCTTTATATTATTAAAGTATATGTAATGAAATGTTCTAAAAATTAACACAATTGATATTTTAAAATAAATAATATTTTATTAAATGTTATTAAATTCTTAAAAATATTATATTTGTCATATTTGTTTTTATATAGTTTATAATATCAACCATGATCCTTCTATTTCATTATTTTTCATTTATAGTAACTAAACCGACCCTCAAAGAGTAAAAATACTTGTTTTCAAGGTATGTTTTAAAGGGGTTAATGAGAGGTTGAAACCAAATTATGAGGGATAAAATGTAACCATAAATTCCATAAAATTATGATATGATATTATTTAGTCATATAATCATATTATCTTATAAATAAAAATTTTCACTTCATTTATAGTTGAATATTAATTTATATTAATTTTTTATTTTCGAAATTCCAATAGTGCCCATCCCCTCTCTTACAAAAGTGATCCTCTTTTTATCATTCCTTCTCACTTAAAATACATTTTTTTCATAAATACCTACCCAAATAGCTTAATATTATCCCTAACATCATTTTTGAGTTTTGTTTATGTATAATTCCAATAAAATATGTCTGAATGTGTTATGAAAAGGTGGTTTTCGAAGAGGAGGTATAGATTTAAAGTACATGTTAGAGATCTATTTCTTTGTGCTCCTTATTCATATATCATCAAAAAGATAATATATAAAAACCACTTTATCATCCATATAATGATGCATTGTTTTATTAATATCACAACATATATCCATCATTTATTTGATCAAATGGTAAGAAAACTGTCATTTCTGTGTAAGCTGAACTACCTCCTGACAAACTAATGTAATTAATTTTATATCACCAACTCTCATGGATAGATTATATTTATTGAATTAATTTTTATATATAATATTCATGATTTAATTATTAAATGATAATATATAATTTGTTTTCTTACCTGTCCCTGAAATGAAAAATGATAACTTCATTCAGGTGTTCGTGTGGATTATGACCTCCATGAAGTTATGTGATTCATTCTTCAGTCACCATATAACATAGATTATATATACAAATATATCTAAAGAATAAATAATATATTTATAATTTTTTATCATCATTTAATGATAAAATTATACTTATTTGTTTTCTATAAGGAATGTGGGAAAATGTAAATGTTACGCATGCATATGTACGATTTATTTCCTCAATGATTGTAATATAGTGTACTTGTCAAATACTTATTTATTAATTTATTTTAATAGAATAATTGATGTATAAATATTATAATTATTTCATGATTATTATTTTAGAGACTGTGGGGTAATAATCTCTTTGACTATAGTCAAAACTGAAGTAATTTTGGACTTATATACCAAATATTGTCAAAACACCTGATGTGAAATTAAATGATAATGTAATTGTAAATAAAATGGTTTAAAGTGATGTAAAATTAATAATAAAAATGAAAAATGTTCTTAATAAAGTATAAAATTAACATATGTTTACTATTATGGAATATAAAAAAATATTTGATATCTCATACTTGAGTTAAGTGGCATTCTTTAAAAACTATCATTTAACGATTCCCTTGAAACTATATTTTTCTTCCATATACATATTGAATAAAAAATTTCTAGAAAAATAGATTTAATATTATAATATGGTTTTAAAATGTTTTTTTACCAATGATTGTCTTTTTAATAAATGATATTGAAGAAATCTTTTTGTTGTTTTCCAATTGATGTACTTTGTGATTTTTCCAACAAAAATATGGGAGGAATGATTTTTAACTTATATGACATGAGATGAATTTTCTTCCATCAGGAATAATATATTCTTTGAATCTTCCATTTTATTATTAAAACATTATTTTTATTGATTTTTTTTTTCAATTTTTTGTGTGATTTTTTCTTTTAAAATAAGTTATTTCTCTAAGGGAATGTTTTTATGATGCTTTCATTCATGTTTTATGATTATTTTATAGTTATTAGGAACAATTTTTTATGATAGGTTGTTTTGTTATAAACCAAATTCATAGAGTTCAATGGCATACATCCAATGAATTGCGTATGTTTATGTTGGATGTTGTCCTTGATGGTTATTCCAAAGTGTAACTGTGATGGTTACTCTCAGTATAACCATGAGGGATATTTCATGTGTAACAATAAGGATTAATTATTGTATATCTGTGAGGGTTAATCCATAGGAAATTATGATAAGAGAATGATTCCCAAAGTTACATATATGAATCATTTATGATCACTATTGTTTATAAAAATACCATGTTCTTATAAGATATGTTATTGAGATTATGTTTAATGAAAAGAGTATTCTTCTTCTTTTGGGTGAAAAGTATATGTTTGTGAAAAAAATTTCATGAGTATATCATGTTTTAAAAAAAATACTTTACATGTTTAATTTTTTTATTAAGATTAATTATTTAATGTTTTATGGAATGATTTTGCAAGAAAATTTTATTTCTTAGGTAAGAATTTGTTTATTTTTATCCCAAATTCTTTTTTTAAAAGGTAAATGTTTACAGGTATTCATAGACTAAGATTTTATTTATTTAATATTATGTAACTCTCAACAATATTTGTGCTCATATTTCATTTTAAAATGCGTTTCACAGGTTTTATGGATGAGTAATATAAAAAAGAAGTAACGATGAATGTTGTGAAGATTTTTCTCGAAAATAAATCTAGTTTAATTTTAAATATTTTTTTGTAAAAAATGGATACTAACTTAGAAGTTTCCACATTTACTTTTACATTTTCCTCATAAAACCATAAGCCTATATTTCTCCCGCAAAATCTTCTAATGTTTATTCAGTTGAATCTTATGGTATTTTTAATAATATTATTCCATGCCTCTACAGTTTACGTATTGTAAATTAGTTAAAAATTTATTTCCTATTCATTTATAAACATTTTGGAATTTTTTTCACAATTAAAACAATATTTAAATCCCTTTATGTAAGACACTTTGTGTTTGTTCTATAAATTATTTCTTACTGGTAATTATTCCAATCCATTATTCATTTTCAATAATATTAATTATATAATTTCTCAATAATCCTCTTAATATAATGTTTTACTTCACAAAGAAAAAACTTGGGGAAATTCTTTCTACCATAATGGTATTTTTCATTATTACCTAAAATAATAAAAATACTAGAGAGAATAATTCTATTTATAGACACTAATTTTGTCCCTAAAATAACTATTTTATCTTTATTTATAAATTGTATATATAATCTGATTCATTTATCCCAAATATATAAAAATTTATACTCATACTAAGAAATAATTTCCTCATCATTTTTGGTTAAATTAAGAAATTTTTATTTAGTAGCATCTATTTTTTCTCAAAAAAAATACATTTCATTTAATATAACCTTAAAATTATTCTACTAGATACATTAATATCATCATCCTTTTTAGTATTTTGAATAAATTACCCCTATTTATTCATAAATCCTTATAAATTATCTATAACTCTAATTACATCCCAACTTTCAATACATCCCAATGAATTGAATATTTTATCAAGATATTTATTCCATTATTATATAAAAAATTTATTAATGTTATAATAGAATTATTGATGCTAATACCTCATGAATTTATCAAATGTTTACACACCTTATTTTGGGGAAGTGGGTTGATCATTACGACCTAGATTATTTGTTATAAGCTGAGTCAAATTTCATAGTTTAGAGAAAATTTTCTCACCTACAACACAATTTTATGAATAATAACATATACTTATTATTTGTTGAATAATTTGAATCAATGATCAGCAGGGATTAAGTTTGAGTGATGAAATGATTTTCATTACTTTTATTTGGCTCCATCTCTAAATATGTACATATACAAATTATTTCATGAATATCATTATTTATAATGAATTATAGTACATACTTAATGTGCATTTATAAAAAATTCATATAAATACTATACCCATTATATAAAAAAATTTCTTTCAATTACTATGTTTTTTCTATATTGTATTGTTATATATATTTTTTCTTATAGGACTAATTCCTAATATTTCTACAAAACCTTTTCTGATATGATCTATAAGAACAATAGTTGTATGTTCTTGTAACTAGTGATCATTAAGTATCGTGGTAAATTATAGAATCAAATGTTTTTTAGTCATATGAGGCTATAAAAATACATGATCAATACAATACATTGAAAATATAGTTACAATATAAAAACATGTAAATCATATGATTTTTTTATTTAATATCCCTTGATTATAGACAATCCTCTTTATGATTTATAGGGTAAATGGAAAAAAACAAAGGGTGATCTCATATTATCAGTAAGGGCAGCGTATAACAAAATATAACATGTAATAAGTAATATAATAGGGGTAAATAGTCAAACAATACCATTTAAATGATACCATGTCTATAAAATATTTATGGATGACATAAAATAGAAATAAAATATTCACATAGTTAAAAATAATCACTATCATCATGATGGATTATATAATGTTAAGCACCAAAACTATTCCATCAAGGTCTCATTTAATGAAATTGTATATAAATGGGTAGGTGTACACTAAATTAAATTACTATGTTTTTCAAAAGATATGTTCTAATTAATCAAGGTGATATGTAATTCTGGTCCCACCAATCACTTATTGAGTCCAATGCATTAATTATACGAAACGAATGAATAACCAATATAATACATAATGTTACATGAGAAGCCTCTTATATAAAAATTTCATATAATAAATAATTATCCCTATTAAAAAATTATATATATAAATATTAAAGACTTACTTAGTCATTAAATATAATAATATTCCAAGTAAACACCATTCAATATAGATTATGAAATACACAGAATTTAAACCGTACTTAATAATGGGTATATAATCAAGTAAAAACATGAAAAAAAACATATATAGAGAGTAAAATATATATAATATTTTCATGAAATAAATAAAATTTATATTTAATAAAAATATAAAGTTTGATAAATATTGGTATTTAAAGAGAACATAATAACTACAATTTTAAAGAGTGGGAGAAATCCCTTTTGAGAAATGAAATGTTGGAAATAAATAAGACAGGTAAGGGTATAAAGAGTAATTAAAAAATAAATAAAAATTTAATTAATTCATTTGATACTTTTTATTTGAGTCATAGAAGAGAAGAAAATCAAAAAAGAGAAATTACATGAAAAGAATGTGAAGTTAGTAGGGAACTCATTCCTCGAGTCTTGGTTCACATCACATATCCTCTTACATTTTGAAAAAAACATTTTAAATATTTATATGATTAATAAACTTTGTATGTTTATTTAAACCATATTATTCTTTTTAATTCACTTAATTTCATGTAGTATTCATTTATTAGATTAACATCTCTTACTTTGATCGCTTTAAGGTCATTCAATTCAAAGTTCCAAATTTTCTTTGATGTAATAGTTACAGTTGAAGGTCATTTTATAATGATTACATAAGAGAAATATATGTCATGTTCTAGTGTTCATGTTATTATAGAAGTAAGTGACTTAAATATTTCAAAATACAGATACAACTTTGGAATTCATCTTCTGTAATCCAGTTTTGGATAGATAAAGTGACTATATGTTATTACTTTCAATATCATTAATATAATGGTTATTTTTTCATTATAGAATCATAAAATTGAAATTAATTTATAATTAATGTTATATCTAGTTATATAATCTAATTTTCATAATTTCTATGAAAGTAATTAGGGAATAATAAAACATCATAGTTGTAATAGTATGTAGAAAACCACCATGTTGAATAATTTTTTTTAAAATTATTTTAAAACTAGAGGAAATTAATAAATATTTACGTTTTATAAAAAAATTTATTACAATTATACTTATATTTAGAGTTTACTCTAAATGATCATATATATCTTATGATGAAAATAGTGGAATTAAAATGAGAAGACTTGGATTTGGGAACTTGTATTTCGATATAGTAACTGATTAAGAAAAGAAGTTTGATGAGAGGGAATGGGTAATTTATCATCAATTAAAAGATAAATAGAAGTTAATAAAATATAAATATAATAATTATAGTAAATGAATGAGAGGTTTTAAATAGTAATGTGAAAATAATCTCTAATAAGTAAGGAAAGTGGGATTATTGAACCCTTATATTTATCCTTGCGTTGCTACCTTTGGATTCAAAATAAAGTCTTTAGGGGGAATTTTGGATAATAGAGCCTTAAAATTTTTTATATGGGAGCGTATAGTTGGAATTAAAAATATATTTTTAGAAGTAAAGAATTTTTAGAGTGAGTATACAGTGTTGAATAGGGGGTTTATATATAGAAACAGGGAGGGGTATATTTTAATAAAACATTGATTATTTTATTATTTATGCTAAAAAATATGAGTATTATTTATTATTATGACTTTGGTACTATTTGATTTATAAATATTGATCTATTTTATGTCAAAATACTCTAAAAATGAATGTATTGTTGGGGAACTTTATAATTTTACATTCAAATAAAATACAACTTGGGTTTTTTAAAATATAAATATCATTTTGGAAATTATTTTAATTTAAAATGAATTATTTTACTCATTCAATAAATTTTAAGTAATTAAAATGTTTTTATAAAATTTTTATTTGTATTTATATCACGAAGATATTATAAAATTACAATATAAGTTACAATTTTATTTATATTATTCACTTAAAAATAAAATTTATTATATTAATACAAAAAATTAACCCTATGGAAATATATATATCATGATTCCAAAAATGAAGACCAATATTTTTATTTCAAAATTATAAATACTATAAAATTAAATTTAAAAAAACAATATAATAAATATAAATATAGTTTTATTTATGATAAATATTATTTATCTTTGAATGAGGGATTATATTTCCCTTTTATTATTATTTAATAATTGTTATATTTTTTATAGTAAATTATAATATATCTTTCAATTGAAATAATTCTTATAATCACACAATTTTTACATTTATATGACAACTACAAATTAATTTCTTTTAAAAAAGTTTAACCATACCTTACCTGAATTTATTATTATTTATTTTTGAATATATATAATTTGAGAAAATACATTATAGGGTTGGAGTATTTATAATTATTTTATATAGTCCTTATAAATATTAATTTTAACGAATTTTATGATTTCAAATTTTAAGGTTACTATTTGGAATATTAGTTTTTTTTCTAATGGTTAGTTACTATTCCAACTATCAAATATTGATAATAATTTTTAATGATACATATTATATACTAAATTAATCATTCACATAATTTTCTATTAGAGTTATTCCATTTTTTTTAAAAAATCAAATATTTTTTCTAATTTTTTTATATTTATAGAATTGTTTGTGGTTGTGATGATTCTAGGAGATAGTGATAAATTTTTTTTCCAAATTATAGTCATGTTATTTAGATGTGGTTATTATTAAATTATACTATTTTCAATATTATTTAACGAATTTACCCTTAATGTTTTTTTATTTTAGAAATAAAAAATAATGATAATTTTATATTTTTTATTTTATTTATTTATGGTATTCAATTATGCATGATTTAATATTTTGTTGACACAAATTTATTTAAAATTTAGAAATATTTAATATGTAAAAATTTTAAGTTCATATAATCATTGTAAAAAGGGTACTAAAATAACATACAATAGAATATATGATTTAATGTTAAAATTTATAAATATATATTTTGAAATTCATGGTTATTCTATCATTGAACCTCATAGAATCACATATGACATTAAAATAAAGGAAAATATAATTTAAGTAAATTTTTCATTTGTACAGTCTTTCAACACACAAATTCTTTCAGAGCATCAAGAAAAATTAAAAGATAAATATTTAACACAAAAATATTGAAATAATATTGAATTTAATCTAGGACAAAAATACATAAATCCACCAATGTATAGAAAGAACACATGACTTATTATTCCAGTCAATACTATAAGAGTGTTAACTATAATGGAAAAAATATCCATTAATTCAGAAAGAACATATTTTAGAATGTGTCTTTCCATCCATCTCCCTCTTTTATCATAATTTGTTTGTATCCACAACATAGATGAATTTTACTAAAAAGTTATTCATCATGTAATTTTTCAAGAATATCATATAAGTGATGAATGAGAAAAAATTTATTATAATTTTATTATTAAATTAGAAATAAAAACCCATTATCCACTTATCAGCATTTTTGGGAATGAGGATCATCATTTCCATAAAAGGACATAATATTTATTTTTATAAATCATTTTTATAATCATTTCTCACCATTTCATTGAATTTAATGAATTTTTGTTGGGTTTTATTGTTAAATCAGTCAAATAATCAGTTCGAATTTGGGGATAAAATTGATATGGTTGTTAATACATATCTAGGTATGTAACCCATCGATTATTTCTTTAAAAAATATCTAAATTTTAACAAAAGTTATATAAAACTAGAAGGAAGTGACTATTAAAGAGAATCAGTAGAAAAAATTGTCCAATTCCAAATGACCATTATATCATTATACCTTAATAAATTTATTTCCATCGTCATTTTTCCTAGAAAATAAGCTCACTTTTTCCAAGACATTCTTAATTTTTATCTTTATTTTTCAGTGGTATTTTAACAAAACACATCACCCCTTTTCACTCTTATTTTCCCACTTATTTCGAAATGATATTGTTTATCATTATTATTTTTCTCTAAAATCACATTATATTTATACTCACCTAATTAGTATAAAAATCAAAATTCCTCCAGGATATAGGGATTATTTTTTTTAATTTCATTAAAAATAATATTGAATGGTCTATCAATAATGTGTGAAACTCCAATCATATTTTCAGTGTCTTGTCAATAAAATATGACTAAAAATACTAAATAAATATCACATGTCACGTTATGAAATTAATAATCTATACTAGAACCCCAAAAGGGGTTTAATTTAATATAATTGGGATCCCTAAATCCAACCTCTAATAAATAATGGGTATTGAATTGTATCAAAGCTATAAAATAAAGAAAATTAGGAATTTCCCACTTTTAGTCATAGTAATATTAATATAACCATTGATCAAAAATAATTCCCATGATTTAATAATTTCAGAATCCCATTAAAATGAATGATAATATAATTAATTTCATATTGGAATAAAAATTTCAAAAAAAAAATATAACAATAAAAAACTCTTGAATGAAACAACTCCAATATCCATGATATAAACTAGTAATGACCCTTCTAATCATAAAATTTATCCCCTAATTTTTTTTAAAAAATTATTGAAATTTAGGTGAGCATACAATTATACTTAGTAGAATCATCTATAGAAACTTTAATGTTAATGTGAATGAATCAAAGTGATGATTTAGTGAAAAATAGTGAAAGAAACTTATATACCATCCGAGGTTATCAACTATTCCCTCTCATTAGAGAAAAACTCTCACGATAATTATATAAAATACAGATAAAATATATCATGAAAATATATCAAAATAAGTACAACTAGTTTACTTCCTCACAAATATAGTCACTCTTATATCCCAATGAAAAATTTATTGACACTTACTTCCCATACCATAACCACTTTCCATAATTTTATACCATATTTATACCACATAATCCCAGCACATACCATATCCACATACCACATACCACAACTATATACCACTCACACATATTGTATATCATACCACTATCATATGCTATGCTACAGTTGGAAGGACCAGACGAAGTGGGGAAGTAATTTTTCATCCACATAATGAATATCATAAATAATGTAGGTTAATGTTTTATATAAAACAACATAAAAATGATGATTGGGATACTGACCTTATGATTTTCTGTGTCAAAAATTTAAATAAAATAAAATTACATAATATAACACACAGTCCCATCCTAAAGTCTAAATCCAATCCAAAAATCTATAACCATAAAATTTAACCTCCCTTATCAATACACAATAGCAATTGTATCCTCATATAACAACACCATAAAAAAAATCACCACCACATAATAAACCATTTCTTAAATTCCCATTTCTATTTCGATTATATATTATTCAGTTTTATGTATATTAACTTATTTAGCTATACTTAATCTAATAACCACTAATTTATCATGATATATCACTCTATTTCCATGTAATTCATCATTTTTAATAATTTTCCATAAAAAAATTTCCACAACTTTTAATTCATGGTTTTCACTGAAACTATAAATCTATAACCAAAAAAATAATATCAATATTTTTTTTTTCAAAAAATCATTTTTCAAACTTCTTCTACCACCACATTAAAAAATTCATAACAAATCTCCATGAATATCAAAAATAATTCTGTAACACATATCTACCAAAAAATCCAAGAAATATCATTTCATCAACTTTTATTTTTTATCTTATCATATTAATTCCCACATTTTCCCATGCACATTCAACTTCTATGATATTAAATACCTTATTTTAAAATAGAAATAAAACTTACAAAAAATAAACCCTTTATGTATAATTACCATTTATGACTCATATCTCTCCAATATTTTCAATTGAACTATTCTTGAACAAGGATAAGTACATCTCTCTACTAAAATATAAAATAAATCAATCATTAAATATACAAATAAAAATAATATTAAATATGTATTCTACAACATCTACAATAAATATATGTTAAAAAAATCAACTATAATAAATGAAGGGAATTATCCTAGAAACACCCATATTTCCATATTGAGTTTTCAAAAAACACATAACACATCAAACTATCAATAATGTTTAGTCATATTCCTACATCCGCATCTACCAAAACCCTAACAAATTCATAAAATACTTATAGTATAAGATAAGGAAACTATACGACCTTAAAATGAAAATAAACAATCACACTAGATGATAGAATCTTCGATTCACCAAGGATATTTAAAATTACTATATAAAATCACCATGATTGACTTGGGGTTTAAGAAAGATTATAAAATCCATAAATATAGTGAGATTGGTTAAATTTATTATTAAAATCGAAATAACTATATTATGATTTGGTGGGTTTAATAATAACGAGGTTTGGTTAAGTCAATATGGATATGAAAACCATAACATTATAAATGATCAACTATTATAATTGCCCAATAAACTCCATTTAAAAAAAGGTTTTGAGAAAACATGACATTATGATTTGATACTATGATTTGGTCTTCATAGCTCCCTATTTGATATCTGATACCACCATGGAATAATGATCTATAACCATGCCATTTCCGCCCATAAATACCACCACAAGTTTTTTCCTCATACACATGGAAACCAAAAATTTAACTAAAACTAAACCACAATATAAAAAATAGAGAAATAATATATAAAAATAATAAGAATAATGGTTTACATGCACAATTTAACCCCAACCCCAAAATATCCTACTTTAACTCAAACTCCCCATCTCTGGAAACATGAAAACTCCACCGTGACTAGGGATACAATAATGATGAACCAAGAAACAAAAAGACATTATAAGGACCAAAACATGATGATTTTTCATTGGAAATCCAAAAACTCATCCTATAGCTCACAATTCAATTCAAAACTCACTTCTGACACGTCTATCGCCTCAAAATCACATAGTATAGGACTACAAAAATTATTTATTATCATCCACATTTGAAACCTATGAAATGATTCTCATTTCCACGAATAAAAATCTATCCATAGAAACAAATAAACATTAAACCCAGAAAACCCATGTTATACCACTCAAAAAATAATATATCTTCTATAATGGTGCATACACAAAAAATAAGGAGGAAAACCAATTTAATTATTTTGAACATTAGAAAAATTATATCAACAATTTGAAGAATATTTAAAACATAACTATAGAGAAAAAAACCAAAAAATAAAATGGGTTTCTTGTGTAGAAAACATATTGAGTTTCCTTATTGGATTTTTTTGTAGAAACTTGGTGATTACTTTAGATACATGGAAAATCATATGGGACCATAATCATTTGTGGTAATTATATAGTGTTCCCTTATAGCTTGGTGTTGTTTACAGAAATATAGAAGTGGTCCCATAATATAGTGTGCATCCTATGTGATGACAATCCCACCAGTATTAAGTGACCAGTTACATAATTTTATTATAAATACTACCTCCCCTCATATTTGTGGAAAAATAATTTTCTAGAAAAGTAAGTCCAATAATGATTAAATTTTTTCTGAGTTGTTCCTTTCATGAAAGGATTCATAAACTTCCTTCAATTAAAATCCTCATCTTTGACTGAGATTGGAGGAAGTAAACTATATAAATTATTCCAAGTGATGCATCCTCTACATAATTGTTTTTGGTGTTTCACCTGTGAGATGATTTGAAATGTATCCATATGTAATTACTTAGCAGAGGCTTTCCTAGTACATTAATTTTATGTGGTGGTGTACCTTAAACAAGTAAAAAATTTATAGACCCCACCTAATATCTAAGAACCCCAATAATAACATCCTATTTTTTTAAATATAATTTTTATTTAATTTATTTCTAAAATTATATGTGTAACAAATAATACATTATATTATTTTTTATTTTGAGGAAATTAACATGTATATTATATAACTCATTATCTATTAATTATTTTCTTACATAATTAAATATATATTCATTTATAAAATTTTAATAGAGTTATAAATGTATGAAAAACTAAATTTTGTAGAAAACATAGTATAATGATCTATATTTTAAATTATTATTAAATATTTCATTGATATAATTGACTACACTTTTAAATATTCATTTTTATTCTAAATTAACAGTGTGTCATATTTTGGAATATAGTGTGATAAGAAACCAATCCACCACATAATTAAAACCCCAAAAATACTTTAATTAATTAATTTAGAACCTTAAATTTTGATAAAAAAATATACCCAATATAACTTAATGAACTATACTAGTATAATAATCACAAATAAATAAAAAAACTAGAATTGGATTATGTGGATCATTTTGATAACCTAGAAATATCACACTCATGAAGAATGTCTTAAAAAATTAAACATAAATTTTTTAATGAAATCAACATCTTAAAAGTGGATAATATGGAATCTATATTGGAATTTATATGAAATATTAATGAAGTATTGTTTTAGTATTTAGTGGAATTACAAAACTAATATGATCATTGGAAGGGTAACCTAGACATTAGAATACTAATTTGACTATAAAAATGGAAACATAGTAAATAAAATAATAAAATGATATGGAAATAATATATACGAAAAATAAATTATGTATAAAATTATTATAATGACAAAAAGTAATTATTTAAATTAAAAAAATAAATGAAAGTATTAGTGCATTTTGGATAAATTTTATTTGAAATTATTTTGTAATAATCTATAATTTTTAGGATATTAATTAAAATTTTGTATTTTATAAATTATTTTTTTTAAAATAAATTTTATTTATAGAATAATGTCATAAAAAAAATTTATGGTTTAATTTTTTATTGTTTTATAAAATATTTTAATTCATAAGTTAATATTAAAGATATGATTTTTCAAATACCAATAGTTTTTGGACATAATAATAATGTAATAATGACATAATTATTCTTAAATGTTTTATATCACCAAAAAATTTATTTACTAAGATAAATAATTCATTTAAATAAATTAATATTAAATTATGAACCAGAAAAATATTTTACAATGAATAATTTTTTTAATTTTTTTGTTAAAAACAATTTTCATTTCCCCTTCTTTATTTTTTATATAACCAAATAAATTATATATTATGGATGTAAACAAGTCATAAAAACATGTAATTTAAATAAAATTTTATTTATAAAAACCAAAATACTACTATTAAATGTATTAATTTGTAAAATATAATTTATCAAGTATTTTAACCTAAAAAATACCTTGATCCTCAATTATAAATATCATGACTTCATTCCATTGGAAGATAATTTTCATCCACTTCTCTAAACCCCTAATATACCCAAATCACCTATCTTAAGCCTCCTTAGATCCATAGGGATGTTATTGTGTTATCTAACCCCAAGCCTTTAATGCTTCAATAAAGGAGTATATCTTTATCGAATAGGTAACCCCGTGATTCTATATTATCATTATTTTTCTGTATAATTCTTTATACCATCCCAACATATTTCCTTTTTATAAATTCCAAAAAATATTTCATATAAAATTATATAATATATTAATTTCATTAATATAATTTTATAACTATTTTAATGTATTTATTGTATATATACTCCAAAACACACTTTTTTAACACATCTCATTAATTGTTTATTCCATCTGCCTATGAGAAGATTTTCAATGTTTTACTTATCACATGATACTATATTTTCACTATCATTTAATCAATATAAATTTATTTTATGTATCTATAAATAATTTTAAAAATGAAAATTTTCAAATAATCCCAATCATTACATAGAAACAAAAAAGATATTGTAATGAAAAAATAGAAATAAAACATTTCACCATTAAAAAAAAGATTAAAAAATAATATCCAATGATATTAATCGATATACAATGAAAAATATAAATTTAATTCACTTTTAGATTCCATTTTTAATAAATATAATTTTACTTTTCTAGACGCACAATTGTTATAAAATTTAATAAGACCTAAGGGATGGGGCATCCTTCTAAACCTTTTTTGTCGGGATGCTTTATCTTAATCAAACCACTATGAAAAAAATTTAAAATTATTTTTCATTTACAACCACTATATTAATTTTTATATTATACTTTTCTAGGGATACAAAAATAAATTCATTGCGATATCAAATAATTATGTTCACGTCATACATTATAATGTTCGCATGGTGAATATCTGTTAGTGTTTATCTTGATATTATCTCTTAATATCTATTTTTATTTGAAAATATATTTTTTATTTTAAAATTAATATTATCATTTAACTTTTCTTGGAACAAATATATTCCTTTCATTATGATCTTTAATATATATTATTATGTCAAACTATATAATTTTAATAATGGGAACTCTTGAACCAAACCCGTCCATTATAGTTATTATATTTTCCTCTATTTATTTCAATTGATTCATCTTAGATACCTTCTAAATATAATTGTACTCGTTTTTCAATTTAATTTTCCTAGATATATTCTTGATTACACTTTATTGAGATGATTTTTATTAATGAAAAATGATATTTGAAAAAGATTTTATTTTGTAATACATCTCATTGATTCATCTTGAGTTGCGTCTTCTTCTCGGTAGGGGCTATGATATGTTTATGATAATATTTAATATCAAAAAATATATTTTACATTTTTATTTTTCGAGAACTCCAAGTTTTATTCCATTATATATTCTTTATGAAACTATTAATAAGTAAATTCTACGATTGTGGGTTTATTTCATGTTATTATTGATATATGTTTCTTTTCTATGTGTCATGCATAATTATGATCATATAATAATGTGATTAGTGGGATCTAAAATTTATAGTCCTCCAATATTTTTAGTAATGTGATATATCTAATCAGATTATGTGTATCTTTCATGGATATGATTTTATATTTGTTCACATTTTATGAGATAATTATTTTTACCCATACCTTATTCCCAAACACGATTCTAGATTTTATACAATTTTACCAAGGGATTTGACCATAATGTTATTATGCTTCATTATTATGAATATTACATAAACCAAGTATCTTTAAAATTATTCCATTATGTTTATTATGATCATCCTTTTCATTTGATGTGTTTATGATAATTATTCTCACCCATATTGTATTTTGATTCTTGAATCATATTATTTTCCCA
The DNA here is from genome assembly GCA_963277665.1 of Viscum album. Lineage (NCBI taxonomy): Eukaryota > Viridiplantae > Streptophyta > Magnoliopsida > Santalales > Viscaceae > Viscum > Viscum album. The sequence continues at coordinate 137,055,180 of OY728147.1, read as the reverse complement.
TTATTTATCTCTTTACTAGGGTTTTATATCACCATTTCCTTGATTTTATTCCTCAGGTGATTACTTATATAAATGATAATATGAAATCTAAAAGGGGGAATATAGTAAAGAAATTAAATATAGTTTAATATTTTCTATATAATTATGTTTCAAAAACCTAATGTTACAAAGATAAAAAAAATTATTCTAGATTATATTATAATTTTTTTTATAAAAATAATTTTATAATAATATATATAAAAATTTGGATTTCATATCAAATTTTGGTGTTTTTTTTTTCTCCTAAAAGTATGTGTATGTTTTTTATAAATCATTCATCAATATAAAATATTTTATTTATTTTCATCCACTTTGAAAAAGATTTATATTTTCGATTTTTGGGTATCCTAAATGGACCCTCTTTCTACTATGTCACTTACATATCAAAAATCAATAACCCAAATAGCTTTGTTTGACTCCTTCCTCCAAATTAAAAACCCTAGAACATTGTTCAATCAAGTAATCTTATAAAGCTTCTAGACATACAAGATTAAGTTACCGTGAACATCTATATTCCACATTTCATCCATGTATTCCTTTGATAATTAAAAAATGGGAACATGTAATAGGTCTCCCTCAATTTACCTCCCAGAATAATAATAAACATTATATATAATCAATATTTTATTACTTTGAAAATGAAGACTCTCTTCTTTGGGGGATTAATAAAATTTCTCATAAATAATCCAATCAAACCACTAGATTCAGTGAGACAAAAATTGAACAGTGTCCCCCATGCACTTGACCAACTTTTAAATAAACCACCCTTGATTAAAATCAAGGATATAAATAAATGATCAAGTTTTTGATATGGTGTAAGTCCCATTTATTCTTAATTGGTCCAAAGCACCAGTGAGTCCAAGATTACTTCCTAGTCTAGTTATTGGTATCCATAAGGTGAAAGAGTATATAATGGCACTCCTAATTGGTTTAATTGTGGACCATGTATTCCTTAATTATCCTATTCGTGTACCCAATTAATGATCCATGAATACCAAGGTCCTACTATTAGGTTTCATCTCTAACCGCACACTCTACTATTTCATGACTAATATACTAGATGAAACAGAAAGGGATATTCGTGCATAACTTTCACATTAAAAATTTCAAGATTCCTTTATCCCAGTCGTATGTCTTTAATAAATTAAAATTATATAATTGGTTTGGATTATATAAAATTAAAATATAACACAACATTGTCCTATTTTCATGACCATAAAATAATTTTTTTTGTTATGCATGTGTGACATTTAAAAGAACATCCTTTGGAAATGGGTATACAAAATTAAAGGGAAGTCTATTGGTTATGGTTTTAGGGAAATAAATGGAACCAAAAGTATTCTCATGAAATTTACATAAAATGTTTAATGTATATTTTTAAATGAATTGAACTATAATACCCATCTTCTTCTCATTGGCTTGAGAGGGCACTAGAAAATTACTTGTGATTAAGTGACATCCCCAACATAGTAAAGGTTTGAAATAAATTCCAAGGGCTTCATTTAAAATTGGGGGATGATATTTTCTTTGAAAATAAAAAAAACCTACCAAACATGATGCATGATAAAAATGAAATAAAATTCATGAATACCATTTATATCAAAACTAACTCCATGGATCTAACAATATCCATGATATAACTATATAAAGAGCCTATATATAACTAAGAACCACTGTGTAAGTGTGATACTATAACTTTCCCCTTTTACAAATGAAAAAAATATAGAAATGAAACAAAGTTCAAAAGGAGTGGTGAATAATGAAACTCAGTTGGATTTCACCTAATGACTTCCCTACTCAAGGCACTAGAATAGGACATGTTAAAAAATTTATATAAAATAATTTATATCAAAAAAATTTTAAACAGTTTATATCAGAATATATACATGGGCTATAACGACCCATACTTTACATACATTGTTAATACTTCAAAATTGAAGCACACTTATTACAACATATGACAAAACCACAAAGGACCGTATAGGTATAGTGTCTTTAGAAACTGGGAAACATAAACAACTGGTTCATAAATCTTCTACAGTGTCTCCCATTTATTTCATCATATCTAGGGTCCCTTTTAGCATATTCTACTTAATATCCATCTTCCTGACCTGGGGAAAAGAAAACATAAAAGGGTGAGCTCAAATGCTCAGCAAGGGCAAATAAAGGAAATAAAAATCATATCATATCTTTATGAAAATCAAAACCTGCAAAAGAGATCATAATATCTTAACATGGAATAAATCATAGAAGTGAAAATGAGATCCCCATAATCATAACATAAAACTTGAATCTTTGTGGCATGCACACATAATCATGGAAAATCATTTCTTGTTAGTCATGACTCATTGCCAAGACTATCTTAGTGGACAAAGTCCCTTTCTGAACCGAGTTCACTCCTCGTTTCAGTCTTGTATCACTGAACCGAAATAACCTTCCGTTCCAGCCATGTCTATCTCATGAGATATAAAATCATTACCCAATGCATTGGAGGGAGATATAGGTCCCACCCGTCTTATAATGAATCCTTTCTTATGTGTGCCACATAATCATAAAACATACATCATCGCATAACACATATAACAAAAATGGGATTCTTGAAACATCATGACATCATAAATCAATTCATATATGATAAAGGAATTCATAAACATAATTCCATAACAACATAGTCAAACCAATGTAAAAATATGGATAGAAACAGAACCCTTTATTATCTTAGATGGAAAATAATTTTGATAAAACACTTGAATTGAATTCTTGAGGAAAATATCCTTTCTTCTTCAAAAACATTTTTCCTTTCATAACATGTCATACAACTTTAAAATAAAAGAAGTTGATTAAAAATAAACTTGAAAACTTGTAAAGGAAGCTTCTTTGAAGTAATGTTTTAAAAATACATTCATGCCGTATAAGTTAAAGAAAAACATTCTTCGTACTTTTGTCGGAAAAGTCAAAAAGTACCTCGTACGGAAAAACGACAAAAGATTCCTTTCATATTCTTTACTAAAAACTCACCTAAGGGTAAAATTGGATTTAAACTATTTCAAGTGGATGGAAACAATATTACATATTGAGGGAACATGGATGTGGATGATAAAATACACCCCAGTAAATACTTACGAATAAACAATCTCGGATAAAAATGAGATTGTGATATTTCCCTTACCTTAGGTCCGATTTGCTTTGTTCGTGTCCGAAGCTCCTCTTCTTTGGAACGCCTTTTTGAATCCTCAACTTAAGGAACTAAGATTGGTCTTTGGAGAAGACCAGGACCTCTATGATTATTCTAGGGAAGTGGAGAAGGGAAAATGGAAGGGTTTGGCCGAGCTTGAGTGCTCAAATTGGTGTGAGGAGGAGGGGGAGGAGGTGCCCTTTTATAAGGGAGGAGAGGGGCACCTTAGGAATATCTCAAAATATTATTTTATTTTAAAGTCAAAATCGGTTTATAATGGTTCCAAAGGGTCTTATTTCGAAGCTAAAGTGGGGATGGGTCTAAATCCTATCAACCAATAGAATTTAGACAAGTTTAGGATATTATTTTAACCTTATCAATTAAATTTAACTCTATGTTAAATAATTTAACTTTTACCATGTCTTTTTGTTTTCTTTCACTATATGGTTAATACACTTACTATAACATGCCAAACGAACCCCAAATTGTTTATTATTAATATATATATCCTTATCTAAGTCATTTGGCCGAACCTTAGATTTTTAGGAATAAAATAACAATTAATAATATAATATTTGATTTAAAAACTATTTTGTGTCAATTTTGACACTATTTGATATATGATTTTTGTCAAAGTCATAACAGAATTATATGTTCTAACCAAGTTGATTAAATCAATAATAATATATCATAGTAACCTAGAAAATTAGTGGAATTCATAAAAAGTCTCAAATTACATTTATTTTGGTATTTATATTATCAATTTTTTCAATATTTCATTAATAAGATAATTACTGCATCATCTTTGTGTCATAAATAAATTAAATTATTTGATGTCTAAAAATTACAAATAAAATACCATCATGTAGTAAATCTTTTTAGCTTTCTAATGAATATTTACAATCGAATTTATCTTATGTATAACCCTATATTAAAAATGATTTACTTATTAAACTTTGATTTTAACTATTTTAACCCTTCTTTAAATAAATTAATAATAAATGTCCTAATCTAATCCAAGTGGGCCTAAATGGTCATATTTTATTCCTAAGTTTGTTTTTGGTCGAATTACACTTGTCCAATAGAATTAGGACATGTGTTAGGGTAATATTAATATCATATTTACCCTTAGTTACCCTATTTACTATTAACCGCGGTAAAAATAGTAAAAAGTTACTATTCACCAAAAAATTATTTTCATCTCATTGAACCACATTTTAGTCCTTGATATTAACCGTGTCTCTCGGATTTTTGAAATTCCATTCACAGAAGCGGTAAAATTAAGTTTTATGCAAAATTCAGTTTTTAACCTACCACTTAGTGGTTTCACTATTCATCAAAAATTGAAAGTTTTCAGAAAAATACCAAAATTTCACCCTAGGCTAATTTCGATATTCTGAGTCCAAAAATGAAGTCCATTTTGAAAAATAAAATTTATAAAATTTCAAAAAGTGGTTATTACTATTCATAATGGCTAGTTTTAATAGCATATTGTTGTTTAGTGAAACTCGGTATTGCGTACGACACAAGCTATCGAGGAAGGTCGCGATTGCGTGTAAAGCAAGCCAAGAAAGTGTTGTGTAGAAAAAGATTCCTTTGATGATTTATATAACATAAAAGTCTCGGGTGTTACATTCTACCCCCCTTAAAAAGAATTTCGCCCTCGAAATTCGTCACTTTGCAACAAACAAATGAGGATACTTCTCCCTCATCATATCCTCAAGCTCCCATGTAGCTTCTTCAAGTTGGTGGTTTCTCCATAAAACTTTCACCAAGCAAGTGGTCTTGTTTCGTAGGACTTTTTCGCTACGATCCAGAATCTCTATCGGCTGTTCTTCATAAGAAAGATCTTGCTCCAGCGGTACAACTTCTGAGCTGAGTACATGTGAAGGATCTGGTATGTACTTTCTCAGGAGAGATACATGGAACACATCGTGAACTTGAGAGAGATTCGGTGGAAGCGCCAATCGGTAAGCTACCTTCCCAACACGATCCAGTATTTCAAAAGGACCGATATATCTAGGGCTCAACTTCCCCTTCTTTCCAAATCTCATAACCCTCTTCCAGGGAGATATTCGTAAGAACACTTTATCACCCACTTCAAACTCTAGGTCTTTTCTTCGGTTGTCGGCATAACTTTTCTGTCGACTCTGAGCTGCTCTTATGTGTTGTTGAATAGATCTGACCTTTTCTGCCATTTCATCAACGAGATCAGGTCCTAATAGCTTTCTTTCCCCAACTTCATCCCAGCAAGTTGGAGTCCTGCATTTCTTTCCATAGAGAGCTTCATAAGGAGCCATCTGAATACTGGAGTGAAAGCTATTATTATAAGAAAATTCCACCAAAGGTAGGTGTTGATCCCAACCTCCTTTGAAATCCATAGAGCAAGCTCTCAACATATCTTCTAGGGTTTGAATTGTTCTCTCAGACTGACCGTCTGTCTGGGGATGATAAGCAGTGCTGAAACTCAACTCTGTATCTAGAGTATGCTGAAGACTTCGCCAAAACTTCGAGGTAAATCTCGGATCTCGATCAGATATAATAGAAAGTGGTACTCCATGCAATCTTACCACTTCCTTTACATATATCCTGGCAAGCTGATCTAGAGAGAAATCCTCTCTAATAGCAATGAAGTGTGCAGACTTTGTAAGACGATCAACTATGACCCAGATAGCATTATTGCCTTTGGATGTTTTAGGAAGTCCTGTGACAAAGTCCATAGTGATGTTTTCCCATTTCCATTCGGGTATGGGTAATGGTTGTAACATCCCCTTAGACTTCTGTCTCTCAGCTTTAACTTGTTGACAAACCAAGCATCGAGAGACAAATTCAGCAACATCTCTTTTCATGCCATCCCACCAGAAGTACTCTTTCAGGTCCCTATACATCTTCGTGCTTCCAGGATGAATAGAGAATGAAGAACTATGAGCCTCATCCAGCAGCTCTTTCTTTAATTCGGGGATGGGAGGAACACAAACCCGATTCCTGAACTTTATTATCCCATCACAATCAAGGTTGAATTCAGGAACATTTCTCACCTTCTTTTGTAACTCGACATCTTCTTTCTGTGCCTCTTTAATCTTCACATGTATAGATGGTTGAACATTCATTTGAGAAAGATAAGATTTTTCCCCTTCCATTATAATTCCAAGATCCATCCTTTGTAAATCCATAAATATTGGATCTTTTGTGATCCTCATCATGGATAAACTAGCATGGTCTTGTCGACTTAATGCATCTGCCACCTTGTTTGCTTTCCCAGGGTGGTAATGGATTGAGCAGTCATAATCCTTAATCAGCTCCAACCATCTTCTTTGGCGCATATTCAACTCCTTTTGTGTGAAAATATACTTTAAACTTTTATGATCAGTATAAATATCACACCTTTCACCATAAAGGTAATGCCTCCAAATCTTTAATGCAAAGATTACCGCAGCCAACTCCAAATCATGTGTTGGGTAATTTTGCTCATGGATTTTCAACTGTCGTGAGGCATAAGCTATCACCATATCATTTTGCATAAGAACACACCCCAATCCCTTCTTGGATGCATCACTGTAGATCACAAACCTTTCTCCACTACAAGGCAGTGTGAGCACAGGTGCACTGGATAACCTTCTTTTCAACTCCTTGAAATTCTCTTCACATTCCTCTGTCCAGACAAAATTAACTCCTTTCCGAGTCAACTTGGTGATTGGATTAGATAACCGTGAAAAATCTTTTACAAAACGTCGATAATATCCAGCCAAACCAAGAAAACTTCGGATCTCAGTTACTGTTGTTGGTCTTGACCATCTTTCGATAACCTCTGTTTTTGCTGGATCCACAGATATCCCCTCTTTTGAGATTATATGACCCAAAAATGCAACTTTTTGAAGCCAAAATTCACACTTGGTAAATTTGGCATAAAGCTTCTCTTTTCTCAGGGTCTTCAATATAATTCTCAAGTGATCTTCATGCTCTTCCTTGCTCTTTGAATAGACAAGAATATCGTCTATAAAGACTACCACAAATTGATCAAGATAGTCTCTAAAGACTCTATTCATTAGATCCATGAAGATAGCAGGGGCATTAGTAAGACCAAATGGCATCACTATAAATTCATAGTGTCCATACCTTGTAAGGAAAGCCGTCTTTGGTATATCCTCCCTTTTGACCCTTAATTGATGATACCCTGAACGAAGATCAATCTTGGAAAAGTATTGAGCTCCGCGTAGTTGGTCAAATAAGTCATCAATGCGTGGGAGAGGATATTTGTTCTTGATAATGATCTTGTTAAGTTCTCGATAATCAATGCAGAGTCTCGTTGATCCATCTTTCTTCTTAACAAATAGAACAGGTGCTCCCCAAGGTGACGCACTAGGGCGTATGAATCCCTTATCAAGATTCTCTTGGAGTTGCTTCTTCAATTCCTGCAACTCAATTGGGGCCATTCTATAAGGTGTCTTTGAAATAGGCAAAGCACCCGGTACGAGTTCTATTGAAAACTCAACTTCACGATTTGGTGGAAGACCCGGCAATTCCTCCGGAAAGACATCATCAAACTCCCGTACAATGGGCATATTCTTAATCGTGAGTTTCTCACCAACCATTTGAGATAAATAACCTTCATTTAGTGGAATCAATACCCATAAGATGGAAGAAATTTCCACTGGAAGGTTATGTTCATCCTTGCATTGATAGACGATCGTAGGTTGATCTGGAATATGAAATGTGACTTCCCTTCTTTGGCAATTGATATGAGCTCCATGTAGAGAAAGCCAATCCATGCCAAGAATCACATCAAATTCCACTAAAGGAAGGATCACAAGATTTGCAGGAAGCACTTTCCCACAAACTTCGATCGGAGAAGAATTATAAACTTCTGATGCGATTGATGTGCCATTAGGTGTTGTCACAGCTAACTCAACATCTAATTGTTGAGGTAATACGGTGATACCCTTAGAAAATTTTTCAGAAATAAAAGAGTGGGTGGATCCAGAATCAAATAAAACATTTGCTACTTTAGAGTGGATGGTAAGTGTACCTTTCACCACATCGTTATCGTACTCCACATCGCTGATAGAAATTGCATGTGACTTTCCTTTGTCTTTAGCCTTAAGAGTTTGTTGACGTCGACCATCATCATCAACCCTTGGATTTGGGCATTGATTGGCATAATGCCCCATCTCTTTGCACTTGAAACATTGAAGTGTAGCAGGTTCATTCTGTGTATCCCTTCCTTTGTTTGCATCATTAGACATCTTCTTCCCATTATCACGGCATTCAAATGCCCGATGACCTTCCTTTCCACATTTAAAACATTTACTTGTCCCTTTAAGACAACTCCCTCCATGTTTCTTTCCACACTTTGTGCATAAGGGAAAGTTCATCTTCTTTTCCGTGTGCTCTTTAGATTTTTCTTTGAATTCCATCTTCCTCTTCTTATCAAACCCATGTGACTGATGGGTTACTCCAATCTCCATCTCGACTTTGAGAGCACATCGAACGATTTCCTCGTAGCTATTGAAGTCCCTTATGGCTAACGCCCTTCGAAGACTTGGTTTTAAGCCACTAAAGAATCGATCGATCTTACTCTCAGGTTGGATAATAATACCAGAAGCGTACCTTGCAAGTCTTGTAAAATTTGCTTCATAGGTACTAACAGATTCATCATCCCTTTGCTTCAGTTCAAGGAACTCTTTCTCCATCTTTGTTCGGAGAATACGAGGGAAGTACTTATTGAAAAATAAGTTCTTGAACTCGTCCCATTCCATAGACTCAATTTCATCCCTTTGCCTCGTATTCTTAACAAGATTCCACCATTGATTCGCATCTCCTTCCAAACGATACACTGCTAGGATGACTTTATCATGCTCAGAACATTGAAGAACTGAAAATATCTTTTCAGTAGTACTAATCCATTGTTCAGCAACTAATGGATCAGTAGACCCGCTGAAAGATGGTGGACGCTGCCTCATGAAGGATTCAACATAATGTTGCTCCCTTCTTTGTTCGTTTGGAAATCCTGCATGATTCATAGCTTGAGAAAGTTGTGTGAGCATGGTTACAAGATTTTTCATTCCAGCTCCCATATCGTTTGGTTGCTCAGGGGGACAATCATTGCATTGCCCATCGCATTCCGCATTAACACGGTTCCTTCGGGTTCCAGCCATTGACTAAAACCAAGAAGAATAGTGTGAGCAACACAAATTATAATAGGAAACCACATAATTCAAGAATAAAATTTTCATTCTTATGGTCTTATCCTTGGTTATTCAAGGCCATTTCTAAAACACTAAGATTGTGTTCTATGCTTAGACTTATCCTTAGGGTTCTTACTAAGGCTTTCACATCCTAGTTTCCAAAGGTAGACTATACCTTTCCTCTGATACCAACTATAACGACCCATACTTTACATACATTGTTAATACTTCAAAATTGAAGCACACTTATTACAACATATGACAAAACCACAAAGGACCGTATAGGTATAGTGTCTTTAGAAACTGGGAAACATAAACAACTGGTTCATAAATCTTCTACAGTGTCTCCCATTTATTTCATCATATCTAGGGTCCCTTTTAGCATATTCTACTTAATATCCATCTTCCTGACCTGGGGAAAAGAAAACATAAAAGGGTGAGCTCAAATGCTCAGCAAGGGCAAATAAAGGAAATAAAAATCATATCATATCTTTATGAAAATCAAAACCTGCAAAAGAGATCATAATTTCTTAACATGGAATAAATCATAGAAGTGAAAATGAGATCCCCATAATCATAACATAAAACTTGAATCTTTGTGGCATGCACACATAATCATGGAAAATCATTTCTTGTTAGCCATGACTCATTTCCAAGACTATCTTAGTGGACAAAGTCCCTTTCTGAACCGAGTTCACTCCTCGTTTCAGTCCTGTATCACTGAACCGAAATAACCTTCCGTTCCAGCCATGTCTATCTCATGAGATATAAAATCATTACCCAATGCATTGGAGGGAGATATAGGTCCCACCAGTCTTATAATGAATCCTTTCTTATGTGTGCCACATAATCATAAAACATACATCATCGCATAACACATATAACAAAAATGGGATTCTTGAAACATCATGACATCATAAATCAATTCATATATGATAAAGGAATTCATAAACATAATTCCATCACAACATAGTCAAACCAATGTAAAAATATGGATAGAAACAGAACCCTTTATTATCTTAGATGGAAAATAATTTTGATAAAACACTTGAATTGAATTCTTGAGGAAAATATCCTTTCTTCTTCAAAAACATTTTTCCTTTCATAACATGTCATACAACTTTAAAATAAAAGAAGTTGATTAAAAATAAACTTGAAAACTTGTAAAGGAAGCTTCTTTGAAGTAATGTTTTAAAAATACATTCATGCCGTATAAGTTAAAAAAAAACATTCTTCGTACTTTTGTCGGAAAAGTCAAAAAGTACCTCGTACGGAAAAACGACAAAAGATTCCTTTCATATTCTTTACTAAAAACTCACCTAAGGGTAAAATTGGATTTAAACTATTTCAAGTGGATGGAAACAATATTACATATTGAGGGAACATGGATGTGGATGATAAAATAAACCCCAGTAAATACTTACGAATAAACAATCTCGGATAAAAATGAGATTGTGATATTTCCCTTACCTTAGGTCCGATTTGCTTTGTTCGTGTCCGAAGCTCCTCTTCTTTGGAACGCCTTTTTGAATCCTCCACTTAAGGAACTAAGATTGGTCTTTGGAGAAGACCAGGACCTCTAGGATTATTCTAGGGAAGTGGAGAAGGGAAAATGGTAGGGGTTGGCCGAGCTTGAGTGCTCAAATTGGTGTGAGGAGGAGGGGGAGGAGGTGCCCTTTTATAAGGGAGGAGAGGGGCACCTTAGGAATATCTCAAAATATTATTTTATTTTAAAGTCAAAATCGGTTTATAATGGTTCCAAAGGGTCTTATTTCGAAGCTAAAGTGGGGATGGGTCGAAATCCTATCAACCAATAGAATTTAGACAAGTTTAGGATATTATTTTAACCTTATCAATTAAATTTAACTCTAAGTTAAATAATTTAACTTTTACCATGTCTTTTTGTTTTCTTTCACTATATGGTTAATACACTTACTATAACATGCCAAACGAACCCCAAATTGTTTATTATTAATATATATATCCTTATCTAAGTCATTTGGCCGAACCTTAGATTTTTAGGAATAAAATAACAATTAATAATATAATATTTGATTTAAAAACTATTTTGTGTCAATTTTGACACTATTTGATATATGATTTTTTTCAAAGTCATAACAGAATTATATGTTCGAAACAAGTTGATTAAATCAATAATAATATATCATAGTAACCTAGAAAATTAGTGGAATTCATAAAAAGTCTCAAATTACATTTATTTTGGTATTTATATTATCAATTTTGTCAATATTTCATTAATAAGATAATTACTGCATCATCTTTGTGTCATAAATAAATTAAATTATTTGATGTCTAAAAATTAAAAATAAAATACCATCATGTAGGAAATCTTTTTAGATTTCTAATGAATATTTACAATCGAATTTATCTTATGTATAACCCTATATTAAAAATGATTTACTTATTAAACTTTGATTTTAACTATTTTAACCCTTCTTTAAATAAATTAATAATAAATGTCCTAATCTAATCCAAGTGGGCCTAAATGGTCATATTTTATTCCTAAGTTTGTTTTTGGTCGAATTACACTTGTCCAATAGAATTAGGACATGTGTTAGGGTATTATTAATATCATATTTACCCTTAGTTACCCTATTTACTATTAACCGCGGTAAAAATAGTAAAAAGTTACTATTCACCAAAAAATTATTTTCATCTCATTGAACCACATTTTAGTCCTTGATATTAACCGTGTCTCTCGGATTTTTGAAATTCCATTCACAGAAGCGGTAAAATTAAGTTTTATGCAAAATTCAGTTTTTAACCTACCACTTAGTGGTTTCACTATTCATCAAAAATTGAAAGTTTTCAGAAAAATACCAAAATTTCACCCTAGGCTAATTTCGATATTCTGAGTCCAAAAATGAAGTCCATTTTGAAAAATAAAATTTATAAAATTTCAAAAAGTGGTTATTACTATTCATAACGGCTAGTTTTAATAGCATATTGTTGTTTAGTGAAACTCGGTATTGCGTACGACGGAAGCTATCGAGGAAGGTCGCGATTGCGTGTAAAGCAAGCCAAGAAAGTGTTGTGTAGAAAAAGATTCCTTTGATGATTTATATAACATAAAAGTCTCGGGTGTTACATGGGCCATAAAAAAGATTTTTTTCACAAAATAATACCCAGTTGTTCTAAGGAAATAAATAAAACAATGTTCTAAAAGCATTTCAAAAATTCCATTTAGGCATAAACCATTTCATTCCACAAAACCAAACCTCCAACCATGCATGCATCATTGATATCCAGATACTCACAAGTGAAAAGTTATCCTTTCACTAATCCTTCACACAGTGAACAATCTATAAGGGGTTATATCATTCCCTTATCCATCCCAACCTTCTGATGGGGGTACATCATGCCCTTATCTATCTCAATGCATATGAACACATGCCACCCAACCATTCCAAAACTATACCAAACCCAAGAATGTAAAAAAATTAATAAAGACTTTTTTTAATTGAAAATAATTTCATAAAATATTTTTCATATATCAAGGAAAAAAATTATTTTAAAATCACTATTTTAGAACCCAATTACAAATATTCTTTCACAAAAAAAACTAATTTCCAAAAAACTAAAAAACTTCAATAAATAGGGTTGCTACCAAAATTTTCTAAAATATTTAGAAATAAAATTAAATTAATTTAAAAAATTTTGAAACTAATTCTTCATGTTCTAAATATAGTAGTCGGGAGTGAATCCACCTTCCTAAAAAAATGGATAAAATGAAAAAAAACACAAAAACATCCACAAAACTGAGTTGAAATTCCTAAAACCCACATATGATATAATCCACAATCATAAAAAATGAAAATATCATAATATTTAGCATCAAATACCTTATATTTATTCATAACATATGTAGATGTAATAAACCGATAGATATGGAGATGTAGATCTATGGAAGACAAAGGAAAACCACCACTAGTGATGACTTACCATGAGAATTAATATTCAATGCACCAAGATAAGCCTTTGGATCACATTTGGATCAATAGGAGAGGACTCTAATACCTTCTAGAGGATAAAATATTGACTTTAAGTGAGTTTGTGGTAAAAATGAGGGGTCAAATATTAATACTAATTTTGATCCACTTTAGTAGATCTAGTTTTTCAACTGTTCATGGTTATTCACATGATTAAGAAAACTGTACACTAAGTGTTCACCATCCCCTACCTTATGGGGGGACCTCACATGATTTCAAAACTATGGTCCAATAGTTCCAAAACCCATTGTCCATCTTTTCACAGTTTCTACTAGATGGCCACATGATTTGAAAAAACTATGCTCCTTAAACATATGCCTACCTAGATTTCTATATATCATTGTGAATGTTCTTCTGGGGAAGATCCATGGTTTCCAAAAACTATGCACCAACTGTGACCCATTAGATAAGCCGTTAAAACATTCAAAACTTCTTCGAAACCCACCCAGAATTCACAAAAACACTTTATATACTTAAAAATAAAAATTAAAAGGTTAGTTAATTGAAATTGGGGGTTGTAAATTCTCTAAAACATTATCCTTTACATCATAGGAATTTTGAAAACCACTATTATCCTAAAAGAGTTTGGGCCATTTCTCTATCATTTCCTTACCACATTTCAATGTCACCTTCTAAATATGACCATGTTTCCATAAAACTAATATTAGACTGATTATTTTTCCATTCAATACTTTATCTTTCATTTCCATAATCTGTATTGGGATATGAACTGACAAGGAATTCAATTATAGTTCAATGTGATCCCATCTGATCATATTGTTAAGATAAGGATGATAATTTTTAAATTGTGATACATGAAACACATCATGCACATCACTCAACCCTGGTGGAAATTATTACTGTTATTCCAACTCACCAACTCATTCTATTTTGTCAAAAGGGATTATGAATTTAGGAGATAATTGTGGTTATATAAGAACTCCACTAATGTAACATGGTATTCTCGTGAGGCACCAAAACCCATTACACAAGCCTAAAACATGTCTTCCAACATTTGTGTTGTCATTTTAGATTTTCCATGTATCTAAGGATGATACACCATGGTCATAGTCAAATGATTCTCATGGGATTTCTATATGGATTTATAGAAATGAGATATAAAACTCAAATCTCCAACTGATACTTTGGAAACTGGAATTCCATTCCATCTCACCACTTCTCAAATATAGATTTTTTACAAGTCCTACACTATATTTGATTCAAAAATAGTAATTAAATGAGCCTACTTTGTGAGTCGATCCACTATCACCCAAATGACATCATGTTTTTGAACCATTCTTGGGAGACCTATTACAAAATCCATAGCTATCTGCTCCCATTTCTATACTAGAATAGGTAAAAAGTACAACATACCTACTTGTCATTTATGCTCTTCCTTAACATTTTTACAAGTTAAGAATCTCAAAACAAAATCACCCACCTTCCATTTCATACCGAACCACCAAAAATTTGCTGTCAACACCATATACATATTTTTTATTTCGAGATGAATTTCACATCTTGAATGGTGGTAAGAATGAATAATTTTTTCCTAACAATCCATGGGTTGGACAATTCAATTTTTAAACTACCAATAAAACTATCATCTTACTTCTATCCCTCAATGGTCTCCCCAAAATTGAGTTTTAACCTCATCGCCACACATTCTACATTCTATTTTATTTCCTTGTTATTCATCTTTTCTAAATTAGGAATAAATGAAATTGGAAATAAGGACACAAATTTACCTTTTTCTTTACATTACAAGTGCATTTCATCTAGGAAGGACAACACTTTCCACTCAAAAAAATATTATTTTTCCATCTAATCATATTAATTTATTCATAATGCATCATCCACCGAATTTCCCTTTCATAGTATATACATCAAGTGAAAGTTAAACATTTGGTGTTATGATAACCATAATATTTTTCTCACATTCAAATCCTTTTGTGAGTAAATATGTTTCAAGATCTTATAATCTATAAACATAGTAAATTTCTCACAAAAAGGTAATGAGGCCATGTATATAAAGCATGGACTATGGAGCCTGTCCTTAAATCATGTGTTGTGTAGTCTTTCTCATGCCCTTATAACTACCTTGAGAGATATTAAGGAACATAATATCCCTGAATAAGAACACATCAAAACGTGGATCCCGAAACATCTTAATACACCATGTAACCTAGTCTTGATTATGAGAAAATCTATTATGGTGTTGATATAAGGAAATATTTAATCTCTTAAAAAGACTTTTGACATTCCTCATCTGATTATAATGGAACATCTACTTTGTCAAAGTTTTCATAGGGGAATATAGTCCTGAGAAGTCACTAACAAAGCATTGGTAATAACCTGTTAGAACAAGACACCTCTAAATCTTGAAGAAATTATTCGATAGTTTCTTATAGAGAACAAATTCTGTCTTTTCTTGATCCATAAAAACACATTTATTATAAAATTCATTGATAATGAAGCATACTTAATGTATCAAAAAAATAGAACTTTGTTAATTTGGCATAAAGAAGATGATCCCTCATGATTCCCAATGATGTTTCCATGTGTTGATCAGGCTCATCCCTTCTCCTTGAATACACCAATATGTCATCCACCAGCCCCACCACAAAGGAATCCATATATCACTAAAATACACAATTCACCAATTTCATAAAAACCTCTATTGCATTCGTAAGACTGAAAGGAATTACCACATATTCATAAGGGACATATCTACTTTTGAAAGCTATCTTTGGAATATACTCCTTCTAAACACACAATTGGTGGTATCCTAAGAATAGATCAATGTTAAAGAAACACCATGATCTCTTTAATTGATTGAATATATAATTAATTATTGGAATTATATATCGATTATTTATCCTAAATAGGTTGTGCTTATGATAATCTACACAAAACCAAAGAGTTCCATCCACCTTTTTGACAAACAGGACTGGAGCTTACCATAGAGACGTGCTTTATGACAACCCTGCTTTCCATTACAACTTAAACATGCTTTATTACATATAACTTCACTTGATACAACAAATAAGATCTAGAGGTTTAATGTCTTTGGGGATTAGGAACATTACATAAAAACTTTAAACTTGAAATACAACATATTTATTGAAAACTTCCTTTACATTACCACTACATTCCTTCGTACTTAGCATTGCATGGGATAACCTGAGCATAAGAAAAGAGTGAGCTATAAATCCCAGTAAGGCAGTACACGATGAATAACATGAGGAGTTCAATACATGTTAGGCAATAGGAATATCAATAGATCATAAGAGTAACATGAACATAAAGGCATGATAAAGCATGATAATCATAACACAGAAATGTGGCAACAACACTTAACATTGAATTAGTATGAGCCAAGGCTCATTGCACATGGAGCATGAGTAAACCCTCATTGCACTTGAATCACGAGTAAACCCTCGTTGAACTTGAATTAGTATGATTCAACACTCATTGCACATGACGTATCATGATACTATACTTTACCCAATGCATTGGAGCGCTATAAGGGCGCACCCTTCATAAACATTTCATTTCATGCATAAGTGTGCCACATGGATCATAAAACATGGATTCATAAAACATAATAATTTATTCCACGATAAAGGAATGTAGAATTAATACATGGAACTTTATAATCAATAAGTAAATGTGCATAAAGGTGAATACCCTTGATGGAGAAATGGGCATGGTATTCACTACACAATGATATTGGCTTAGAAAATCGGTGTGATTTCGGCAGCGTAACGGTGTGACATAACAATTCATAAAAATGGTTGATGAGAGAGAAAGGGGTTCCTAATAATATTTACATGTAATGGACAGTAAGGAGTTCATATAGATACATGTCCCAACAATTGAAAAGGAATTTATATTCATGATACAAAAGTATTTCTTGAATATAAAAGAGGAGAAAAAAGTTCCTTTCGGAATTTCGGCATAGTAATGGGTGTACATGGGAGGCATTTAATGAGAGAGAAAGGGGTCTCCCATCATTCAAACAATAAGAGGGAAGTATGGGTGAGGTGAGAAACCATACTCAAACATTCATAATTGAAATTAATAGGGAAATACAACTTAAAGAAAATTGACAAAAATGAGAAAGGAAGAAAAAACCCTTACTTGGAAGTGTGCTTCCAAAGGCTAGACAGAGGCTTGTGAGATGCTTCTTGGGAGCTTGGGGCACCTTGAGAGGATTATAGAGATAGTATAGAAGAGGTTGGACGAACTGCAAGGGCTTTGAGTGAGGAGGAAGTGGGAGCTTGGGTGGGTTTATATAGGAAAGGTGAGGGAATTCTTTATTATTTAGGTTTCAGACCCCTTATATTAAAATAATCCAAAACACAAACCATCCCATGGTATTTGCCCATGGTTTCTGGAAAAGGAATGAGGAAAAAAATATTTTACAAGGACAAGGTCCGAACTTATTAAAAAATTAGGGTTTCTTATGTGGAGGTGAGTCACACTCCCATGGAAATTAATTTAAAAAGGCAAAGTGTTGAATAAGTCTTGAGGGCTCCATTAATGCTTTGAAAAGTAATTCAAACAAACCCAAAACCTAATTATTTTAATGATAAGACACATATTGGCCGAATATAAGGATTATGGTATTTTATTACATCACCATTAGGTCATTATGATGTCATAAAAGACAATATATATTTAAATGGTATTTAATTTTTACCCAAAAATTTGACTGTCTCAGAAAATAATGAAAAATTCACCATTGGATAATTTCGACGTCCTGATTCCAAAAATAATATTTATTTTATCTAAATAATTGTCTAAATATTTTAATTTTCACTTTTAAAATAAAAACCGACATTTATAAAAAATTCACGGGTTTTGACAGAAATGGCTTTCAAACCTTAATAAAAATTTTAATTGCATTCATAAAATTATAAGATCATTTATATTTAATAAAAATAAATTTAATATTAATAATAATATTTAATTAAAATATTATTTAATTCAAAAATCCTTTAATTTAATAAAATATAATTCTTAATTAAATAATAACTAAAAACACCATTTGTACTTTAAAAACTAATTACAATGTATCAAAAATGACTAGAAATTATATTCATTATTATATAAAAAAATAATGTACATGAACATGGTGCTACTTATTTGTTACATAACACTTTAAAATGCTGCATAAGACATAAGGGTAAGGTGTGCGATGGTGACAGACTCTTGGGGCGGCTCGGATAGCATCACTCGAGTGGTAATCTCTATCAACTTCCACTTTTCCCGTAGACGATCACGTTCGAGCTTGACATAATGAAGCTCAGCTTGGGCTTGGTCAAGGGTGAAGCCCAAAGATGCCACCTGTTTTCCGAGCTCCGATAAATGGGCTTCGTATGGGGAAATTCTACTGGATGAGGCCATCGCTTCCTTTGTCTGAGTAAAATTGGGTTCGTTAAAGCCTTATATTTATACTACTCCTGTGATCACTATTCAAAGGCTATAAAAGTAACGGTCACAAATCTTAACATAAAACCAAAGAAGTTAACATCTTATAAAAACATTTTTCATAAAGAGACATTTAACTGGATCAAGAGGGATTTTCATTAATGAAACTTTGGGTCATTACAATATTCCCCCCTTAAGAAATTTCGCCCTCGAAATTTTCCTTTTCCCACACTAAAACAAATGTTGGTAACTCAGCTTCATCATATCCTCCGACTCCCAAGTTGCTTCGTCAAACTTGTGGTTTCTCCACAACACCTTGACGTGGGGAGTTGTCTTATTTCATAGAAATTTTTCTCTACAATCTAAGATCTTCACTGGTTGCTCCTCATAAGAGAGATAATCTTCCAATTGTACCACCTGGGAAGAGAGTACATGTGAAGGGTCCGGTATGTACTTCCTTAAGAAGGATACATGAAAGACATCATGCACCTTGGACATAATAGGTGGAAGTGCTAGTCGATAGGCCATAGCCCCAACACGATCAAGAATCTCAAAGGGGCCGATGTACCTTGGACTTAACTTCCATTTCTTTCCAAACCTCATGACCTTCTTCCATGGAGATATGCGTAAAAACACCCTGTCTCCGACTTTAAACTCAAGGTCTCGTCGACGATTATCTGCATAACTCTTCTGTCGACTTTGGGGTGCCTTGATATGCTGCTGAATGGTTTTCACATTCTCCACCATTTCTTCGACCATTTCTGGTCCAAGTAGCTTACGTTCACCGACCTCATCCCAACATGCCGATGTTCTACACCTTTTCCCATACAAGGATTCATATGGTGCCATTTGGATGCTCGAGTGGAAACTATTATTACAAGAGAACTCAACCAGAGGAAGAAGTTGATCACATCCTCCTTTAAAGTCCATTGAGCACGCTCTCAACATATCCTCAAGTGTTTGGATAGTTCGCTCGGATTGGACATCAGTTTGACGATGATAGGCCGTACTGAAGTTCTGTTCAATATTCAGAGCTTGTTGAAGATTCTTCCAAAACATAGAGGTGAATCTTGGATCTCGTTCAGAAACAATAGATAGTGGTACTCCATGCAACCGTACCACATACCTGATATATATCCATGCCAATTGATCTAAAGAGAAATCCTCTCTAATAGCAATGAAGTGTGCAGTCTTTGTAAGATGATCCACAACAACCCAGATTGCATTGTTGCCTTTGGATGTCCTTGGATGTCCAGTGACAAAGTCCATGGTGATGTTATCCCATTTCCATTCTGGTATGGCCAATGGTTGCATCATCCCCTTAGACTTCTGCCTCTCTGCCTTCACTTGCTGACACACCAGGCACTTTGATGTATATTCAGCAATCTCCTTCTTCATATTATCCCACCAAAAGTTTTCTCAGAGATCTCGATACATATTTGTGCTCCCTGGGTGAATAGAGAAATTTGAACTATGTGCATCATCCAAAAGTTCCTTCTTCAGATCCGAACTTGATGGAACACATATTCTTTTCCCAAACCGCACAATTCCTTCTTCATTAACATTAAACTCTGAGGATTTCCCCTTTTTGATAGATTCCACTTTTTCTTGAATTCCCACATCATCCTTTTGAGCATCCTTTAACCTTTCCAAAAGAGATGGTTGAGCAATCATTTGTGAAAGGATTGATGATGTTCCCTTATTTATGATTCCCACGTCCATCTTCATCAAGTATAAGAAGATTGGATCCTTCTCAATTCTCATCATTGATAGAATAGCTGAGTCCTTTCTACTTAGGGCATCTGCCACCTTGTTCGCTTTCCCAGGGTGGTAATGTATTGAACAATCATAATATTTGATGAGCTCTATCCATATTCTCTGGCGTATATTAAGCTATTTATATGTGAATATATATTTAAGACTCTTGTGGTCAGTATATATCTCACACTTCTCTCCATAGAGATAATGCCGTCATATTTTCAAGGCAAAGATCACTGCCGCCACCTCCAGATCATGCGTTGGATAGTTTCGCTCATGGATTTTCAACTGCCTTGAGGCATAGGATATAACTTTATCATTTTTCATCAGAACACATCCTAAGACCTTCTTCGAACCATCACTGAATACCACAAAAAAGATCCCCACTTATGGGTAAAGTGGGCACGGGTGCAGTGATTAGCCTCCTTTTCAACTCCTTGAATCTTTCTTCGCATTCATCACTCTAAGAAAAATTTACTCCCTTTCAAGTTAGCTTGGTAAGAGGGTTGGAAAATCGTGAGAAATTTCTCACAAATCGTCGATAATATCCAGCTAACCCCAAGAAGCTACGGATATCAGTTACCGATGTTGGCCTCGGCCATCCCTCAATTGCAACTGTTTTGGAGGGGTCCACAGATATCCCATTGCTTGTGATGATATGGCCCAACAATGAGACCTCCTTCAACCAGAACTCACACTTGCTGTATTTGACATAGAGCTTCTCCTTACGCGAAGTCTCCAGTACAGTTCTTAAATGCTCCTCATGGTCCTCCTTGGTTTTCGAGTATATTAGAATATCATCTATAAAGACTACCAAAAATTTGTCTAGGTAATCTATAAAGACTCTATTCATCAAGTCCATGAATATTGCTGGAGCATTGGTGAGTCCGAAAGGCATTACTATGAATTCACAGTGCCTGTACCTTGTACGAAAAGCAGTCTTGGGGATATCTTCCTTCTTCACCTTTACTTGATAATATCCCAACCGCAAGTCCACCTTGGAGAAGTATTGTGCTCTACGCAGCTGATCAAACAAGTCATCGATTCTTGGGAGAGGATACTTGTTCTTTATCGTTATTTTTTTATGTTCACGATAATCGATGTAAATCCGCATTGACCCATCCTTCTTCTTGACGAAGAGGACTGGTGCACCCCATGGTGATGCACTTGGGCGTATAAACCCTTTATCCAGATTATCCTGTAGTTGTTTCTTCAGCTCTTAGATCTCAACAACATCCATTCTATATGGTGTCTTGGATATTGGTAGCTCCCCAGGTATAAGTTCAATTGAGAACTCAACATCTCTTCTTAGAGGAAGACCAGGAAGTTCCTCGGGAAAAACTTCAGCAAATTCCCTCATAATAGGCATTTCTTCAAGGGTGGTTTCTTCCTTGGACTCAATCATCTGAGCCAGATATGCGTGCTCATAAGGCAGTAATATCCATGCTTGAGATGATGGAGCTAAAGGAAATTCATCTTCATCCTGACACTTGTAAAGAATCAGGGGTTGATTCCCCATATAGAGTGTGATTTCCCTCTCCCGACAATTTATGTTGGCTCTATATAAGGAAATCCAATCAATGCCAAGAATTGCATCAAATTCCACCAGAGGAAGTATGATGAGGTTCGCCGGGAAATTCAATCCACAGATTATAACAGGGGAGGACTTATACTCATGGGATGCAATGATTGCCCCATTTTCCATACTCACCGACATCCTTACTTCAATGACTTGTGGTGGTGCAGGGATTGTTCTACTAAACTTTTGAGATATAAAAGAATGCGTAGAACCTGAATCAAAAAGTATGTTCGCTATTCTTGAATTAATAACTAGCATACCTATCACCACTTCGTTGTCAGGTTCACTTTAGCAGAAGTGATGGAAAAAGCTCTTCCTTGCTGTCTTGGAGGTTGCTGGTTTCCTCCAATAACCCTTGGATTAGGGCACTGATTTGCAAAATGACCCAGTTCTTTGAATTTTTGCATTGAACAACGCGTTGAGGTTCGAACGGAGTGTTCCTCTCCTCTGTCGCAGCCGCGGGTCCTTCTTGCCGACAGTTAACAGCTAGGTGCCCTTCTCTTCCACATCTGAATAATTTTCTCATCCCCCTAAGGCAATTTCCAGGGTGCTTCCTTCCACACTTTTTGCAAGTGGGGTGCTGGAACTTCTTAGCGCCATTGGATTTATACATCGGACCACCATCATTGAAGTACACCTTACGCTTCTTGTCCCCATGATACCCTTGTGATTCTCCGATCTCCATTTCAACCTTGAGGGCACATCGGACAATTTCCTCATAGCTGTTGAAGTCACGGATCGCTAATGCTTTCCACAAGCTAGGCTTCAGCCCACCAAAGAAGCGGTCAACCTTGCATTTGGGGGTAACGACAAAGCCGGAAGCGTATCGTGCAAGCCTTGTGAAGTTTTCCTCGTACGCTCCCATAGATTCTTCATCTTTCTGCTTGAGGGAAAGGAAGTCCCTTTCCATCTTAAGATAGAGGGTGCGCGGAAAACATTTATCGAAAAGCATCTTCCGGAATTCCTTCCATTCCAAAGCCTCGATCTCCTCCTCAGGCTTCGTATTTTTGATCAACGTCCACCATTGATCATATTCACCCTCAATACAATAAGCCGCCAGGAGAACCTTCTCTTGTTCAGAACATTGAAGGATAGAGAAGATCTTTTCAATGGAGTTGATCCATTGATCAGCGATCGTGGGATCAGATGATCCACTAAAAGTAGAAGGCCTTTGTCTCATGAAGCGCTTGATAGCGACTTGTTCTTTTTTAGGGGGGGGGGGGGGGTTGAATGTTCCTCTTGACCTGTGTTTCTATTCAAAACTTTAGTTAGCTGAGAGAGAAGTGTGACAAAGTTGGCGATTCCCACTCCCATTGGATTGGGCATCTCATTAGTACAATCATCACACTGATCTTCACAACGGTTGTTAGCCTGCGTTCTCCTATTACCGGCCATTAGCTGGAATAAAAGTAAAGTTAGGGGTAACACATAAAGGGTAATCCAAAGACAAAAGTTGATGACTTATAAATAAAATTTTATCTTTTTAACTCATGAGTCTATAGGATTCAATCCAGGCTTTTCATGATCTTCCTTCTAACATATATTCTTTGGGGGAATTTTCCCTTAATAAGGGTTCATAATAAGATTGTGAATTTATCAAAACATATCCCCCGGGAGTGTCGTAACCAAGAGTGCATCAAGGCCCGTTTTCGTGCACCAGTTCCCGTTAGAGCCCAGCTCAAATCGGTGTTTTCGGGTTTTACCCCTAGGATACATCTGTGCCAGAGCCGCCTCTACCTGCTCGTATCCAGACAGGGATGTATTTGTTTGATAAACCGCTTACTTAGTATTTACCAAAACTTAGGGATGTTTTTATTATACTTAGTCTTGTATATAAGGATTTACTAGGGTTTCCTAATCCCAAAAATAACTAAACCCTCCCTTTGATACCAACTATGACAACCTTTCTTTCTATTACAACTTAAACATGCTTTATTACATATAACTTCACTAGATACAACAAAGAATATCGAGAGGTTTAGTGTCTTTGGGGATTAGTATCATTACATAAAAAATTTAAACTTGAAATACAACATCTTTATTGAAAACTTCCTTTACATGACCACTACATTCCTTCGTACTTAGCATTACATGGGATAACCTGAGGATATGCATAAGAAAAGGGTAATCTATAAAGCCCAGTAAGGGAGTGCACAATGAATAACATGAGGAGTTCAATACATGTTAGGCAATAGGAATATCAATAGAGAAAAAGAGTAACATGAACATAAAGGCATTATAAAGCATGATAATCATAACATGAAAATGTGGCAACAACACTTAACATTGAATTAGCATGAGCCAAGGCTCATTTCACATGGAGCATGAGTAAACCATCATTGCACTTGAAGCACGAGTAAACCCTCATTGCACTTGAATTAGCATGATTTAACACTCATTGCACATGACGTATCATGATACTATACTTTAACCAATGCATTGGAGCGCTATAAGGGTGCACCCTTCTTAAACATTTCATTTCATGCATAAGTGTGCCACATGGATCATAAAACATGGATTCATAAAACATAATCATTTATTATACGATAAAGGAATGTGGAATTCATACATGAAACTTTATAATCAATATGTAAATGTGCATAAAGGTGAATACCCTTGATGGAGAAATGGGCATGGTATTCACTACACAATGATATTGGCTTAGAAAATCGGTGTGATTTTAGCAGCGTAACGACGTGACATAAGAATTCATAAAAATGGTTGATGAGAGAGAAAGGGGTTCCTAATCATATTTACATGTAATTTAATGTAAGGAGGTCATATAGATACATGTCCCAACAATTTAAAAGGAATTTAGATTCATGATACAAAAGTATTGCTTGAATATAAAAGAGGAGAAAAAAGTTCCTTTCGGAATTTCGGCATAGTAACGGGTGTACATCGGAGGCATTTAATGAGAGAGAAAGGGGTCTCCCACCATTCAAAAAATAAGAGGGATGTACGGGGGAGGTGTGACACCATACCCCAACATTCATAATTGAAATTAAAATGGAAATACAACTTAAAGAAAATTGACAAAAATGAGAAAGGAAGAAAAAACCCTTACTTGGAAGTGTGCTTCCAAAGGCTAGAGAGAGGCTTGTGAGAGGATTATTTGGAGCTTGGGGAACCTTGAGAGGATTCTAGAGAGAGTAGGGAATAGTTTGGACAAACTCCAAGGGCTTTGAGTGAGGAGGAAGTGGGAGCTTGGGTGGGTTTATATAGGAAAGGTGAGGGAATTCTTTATTATTTAGGTTTGGGACCCCTTATATTAAAATAATCCAAACCACAAACCATCCCATGGTATTTTCCCATTGTTTCTGGAAAAGGAAAGAGGAAAACAATATTTTACAATGAAAAGGTCCGAACTTATTAAAAAATTAGGGCTGCTTATGTGGAGGTGAGTCACACTCCCATGGAAATTAATTTAAAAAGGCAAAGTGTTGAATAAGTCTTGAGGGCTCCATTAATGCTTTGAAAAGTAAGTCAAACAAACCCAAAACCTCATTATTTTAATTATAAAACACATATTGGCTGAATATAAGGATTATGGTATTTTATTACATCACCATTGGGTCATTATGTTATCATAAAACACATTATATATTTAAATGGTATTTAATTTTTACCCAAAAATTTGACTGTCTCAGAAAATTATGAAAAATTCACCGTTGGATAATTTCGACATCCTGATTCCAAAAATAATATTTATTTTATCTAAATAATTTTCTAAATATGTGAATTTTCACTTTTAAAATAAAAACCGACATTTATAAAAAATTCACGTGTTTTGACAGAAATGGCTTTCAAACCTTAATAAAAATTTTAATTGCATTCATAAAATTATAAGATCATTTATATTTAATAAAAATTAATTTAATATTAATAATAATATTTTATTAAAATATGTTTTAATTCAAAAATTCTTTAATTTAATAAAATATATTTCTTAATTAAATAATAACTAAAAACACCATTTGTACTTTAAAAACTAATTACAATGTATCAAAAATGACTAGAAATTATATTCATTATTATATACAAAAATAATGTACATGAACATGGTGCTACTTATTTGTTACATAACCCCTTAAAATAGCCGCATAAGACCTAAGGGTAAGGTGTGCGATGGTGATAGACTCTTGGGGCGACTCGGATAACATCGCTCGAGTGGTAATCTCTATCAACTTCCACTTTTCCCGTAGACGATCACGTTCGAGCTTGACATAATGAAGCTCAGCTTGGGCTTGGTTAAGGGCGAAGCCCAAAGACGCCACCTCTTTTCCGAGCTCCGACAAATGGGCTTCGTAAGGAGAAATTCTACTAGATGAGGCCATCGCTTCCTTTGTCTGAGTAAAATTGTGTTCATTAAAGCCTTATATTTATACTACTCATATGATCACTGTTCAATGGCTATAAAAGTAACGGTCACAAATCATAACATAAAACCAAAGAAGTTGACATCTTATAAAAAAAAATTTCATAAAGAGACATTTAACTGGATCAAGAGGGATTTTCATTAATGAAACTTTGGGTCGTTACATGCTTAGTCAAATGAACCATTTTCTTACAAGATCTTCCAATTTCACTTTCAACTTCATTAATTCTATTGCTTCTATCTCATAACATGAAAGGAAAATATTAATTTTCCTCCGAAGGAGATCAATCATAAACATCACTTCACTTATTGGTGGAAACCTTAAGAAATTACCAGGGAAAACAATAGTAAACTAGTCAACCACCACTAGAAAACTTATATTCTTTTATCTTCCATTTATCCCAAAGACAACACTACCAACTGGTATGATTCTATTCCAAATACTTGTTCTAACAGACTTGTTTCAACAACATTTACACTCTTGTCTCTTCTAAAGAGATTCTCAACACCATATTCATCTGTAAAATTGAATTTTGTAGTATAAAATTCGATTTGAGCCTTGAAAATTGTTAGCCAATCCACACCCATGATTATATCATAGATATAAATATCAAGCATAGAGAAATACCATAACATCTCGGCTCTATAAATAGTTATAGAACATCCTCTTAACACAAAGGATCAAAATTCTCTTTCAAAAATATGGGATTGAGTTTTTTACAAAAAATCCATCATCTAAACTTTTGAGCATAGAAAATAAATAGTGCGTGAAGAAATAAAGAAATAGGATGAACTCATATAAAAAAATCCTTAATGTTAGAATTAAAAAGACTCATACCTCTCACCATAGATGGTCCTATTGAGATTTACCTTTTATGAGGAGCTATGGTATTCTTGAAATCATAATAGATAGATCTACTCTAATGATGGGATTGATTCTGATGTTCTTATTTTTTTGAATCATAAAACATCTACGACACCGTAGAAGTGTCTTGAATAGATGAACATGAAGAATTGTGAAAATAGTACTGAAGATGACCCATCTGATTGCAGGTTTGGAATTCTCTAGGTTATCTATACACTATCACTTTATGTGGTCAAGTGAACAACATTGGAAACACCTGACGTTGCTCTTGTGTCATTGAGAAAGGTTTATTGATCCAGCTGTATGATTTTGTTTCATGATCACATCTTAAAAATAGGTGTCCCACATTCTCTTTCCCCCTTTAATTAGAGTTCCCACTATTTCCCATGGGTTTGAACATACATCCTCATCCCATTTATCTTAATATGTACCTTTCATGTACTTTCTCTCTATGGACCATCTTTGTATATTCCGCAACACATACCACATCAATCTTCTAGAGAATCTCCTGCCTTAGATGTGATTCAATGATCTATGCCTTAAAGGATGAAAAAGTAGAAAACATAAGTGAAAACCGCACTAAATTAATGAATTTAGAAACATCATCCATGAATGAAATATTTTACTACTTTAAGATGAAAAATTACACCATTCATTGAATTTTGAATGTATATGGAAATATTTTTGTTGATGAAAATTCTTAAAAATACCCCCTTGCAAGGTCATTGCATACTTTAGCCTAAATAACTAAATCCCACCACTAAAATGAAAGATCTTATATCATATACATCAATATCTTGAATTTCAACTATGTTGGTGTAATGATGAAATCAAAGACATGATTCATCCTCTTCAGCTATACCTCTTACTTTTCCTATTCAAAATCACCCTAAATGATTAGTGGATTATTATCTCGGAATTGGAGGGAATAATAAACTTTCCTTAGTTCATACCTCTTGTTCCCACTATTCACATCCTAAAATTCATGGAAAATACTCTAAAGTAGTTGTTTCTTCACCTATGGCTCAAGTGCAACCACATTTCTAGAAACCTCTTTCAGTTGATTTCTACAACATATACAGGTTTCCATTTTCTATAAAAAACAAACACTATAAGTTTAACTCCATATCAACTAAAGTCCTCACATTTTAAATTCCACCTCATCATATTATCCCAACAGTAATTAAAAAAATAAAACATTTTCCCGGTTTAACCAATTTTGAAAACTGTCTATTTATTTTCCAAATTAAACTATTTTCAAATAACCATAATGAATCCCTTTTTCAAAATCATTTATTTGAAAACAAAATTAATATTTCTCAAAAATCAACATCTTATATCAAATAATTACTCAAAATGAGATATCCACTCCCAGTGGGATGTCATTTCTATGATGCATGTCATGCTCTTCTCATTGTCTAACCTGAATGAAAACTAACATTTTCATTGACTTTGAAAGAAATGCTGATACATGAAAATCACGGAGGTCAGAAAAAGTGCAATCCCAAAGCATTGTTAATCACAAACTTCATCCCCTCACTAGGAAAGGAACCTATAATAAGGAAAAGAGACATAATTTGGTTGGTTGAAGCTCTGGATGCCAAGAAATATACCACCTGGTTCCCTTCCCTCCATGTGTGAGTGATGTCAATAAGATTACCCAAAATTTGCTTGCACTTCCTAATGATATAAATGCTATTCCACGGAACCTGAGATGTACCAGCTAATGCGTTGAAGAGCATTAAAAAATATGTTTCTACCACTTTGAGAGTGATATCCCGCTGTCCAAACATCTCCAAACGTGTGAGCATAGCTTGTGCTTCAGCCTAGAAGACATCACCCAAGCTATAGAAAGTAGAAAATGCTGCTACAACAAACCCTTCCCTCTTCCGAATAACCCCTCCACCTCTTATCTCCCCCTATAAGTGATCCTTCCGTGTTGAGTTTTAGGCCGAAGTTAAGTGGATGCCAACATACCTAGTGTCCATGGCCCAACTCCCTACTTTGGCTGGAAAGAAGACTGCTGGGTATAATAGCTTTCACAAATGGCGCATCCTAGCAACCAGTACACACCCAAAACAAGTCCTGCAAATACTTCTCTATTCTAAAAATGATACTAGCCTGTGTACCTCTTATGTTTTTGTTCCACACATCATTCCTTGCGCTCCAAATGGTCCAGCATACAGTTGTATCAAAATATTCCGTGCCTTCCTTTCAGGTCCACGACCACCCACTCCTTGAAACCACACAGTTAAGAAGATTTCCATCGTCCCTCCCAGCCTGTTCTACCCAGTGAAAGAACCGAACACCGGCCATATCCATCCAGCCCATTCACTATAAAAAAAATGCCCCAATGATTCTGTTTTGGGCTCACGACAACACCAACACTTGGAGGCAAAGCTAACACCCATACGCTGAATATTATCATCAGTAGGCAGAGCACAGTTCCTTACCCGCCACACAAGGAAATTAAATTCTGAGGGGACCTCCCTGAACCACATTGTCTCCCCCTATGTATCATCATCATTTTAATCCCTCCTCACCCGAGCAATAGCCTTTAAAGATAACACACCTGACGAATATCCTGTAAAAATAAGATTATCATGCTCATCATTGATAACAATACTATTGAAAATAGACCGCTGACTATCATCCACGATGGCCTGAATAAAACCAGGATGGCCGCTAGCCACACGAAATGATATATTTGGTGTGGGGCATCCTGGAAACCACAACCTACCAACCCCCCAATCTTGCAGCCAGAAATAAATATCACCTCTTCCAACCATCCACCTAGAGTGCTGAAACAATACCTCCAGGTAAGGGTGAATCAGTTTCCAAACCCTAGAGGTCCGTGTTCTCTTCTCATTCACATTTTTTCAATATTTTTCCTGCATTGTCCTACCCAAAATTTTTCTTCCTTCCATATCCTCCCATGCAAATTTAGCATGTAGACCTTGCATTGTCAGAGAAACACTCCTCATATTGATGCCCCTTCGGATAAGGGTTTTGCAAGATGTTTTCCAGACGCCCAGTGGTTCCTACCTTCCATCTTCCCATCCCATATAAAAGACACCATAATCCCCTCCAATTTTGTGATAACACTACTGGGAACATTCAAGGTAGACATTACATGCATGGTAATAGAAACAAGAACACTATTCTCTAGGGTAATACGGCTGCCAAACGACAAAAATATGTTCTTCCAATTGAAGATGCGCCATGTGTGCTTAGAAACAAACTTATCAAAATGCTGAATTCTAAGAGAGTGAGGGATCACCGATGCCCCAAGATACCCCATAGGAAATGACCCCCTATTCATGTTCAAACTGTCCTCAAGAGTACTAACCCTGCTATCTGAGATATCCTTGGAAGTATAAAACAAACTTTTCCCCCAGTTCACAACCTGACCACTCCACATGCAGTACTCTCCTAAAAGCTCATTCATCCCCTACACTGATCTTCTACTACCATTGAAAAATACAATTGTGTCATCCACAAACATCAAATGCGAAATTACCCTTGTTACATGCCGATTATGGTAAGGCAAAACTCTCCCCAAGAGAAGACCCCAGTTAATATAGTAGCTAAAGACATTTTGATATAGGATGAACAAAGTGGGGGAAAGGGGGAATCCTTGCCTAAGACCTCTGCAAGCCTCAAAAAAACCAAACTGTTTTCCCAAAAACGATGTTGATATCTAGGCCGAACTGAAGCACTAAAAAATTAGATCAATAGTCCCGTTGGAGATCCCCATGCAAGCCAACACCCATAATATGAAGCCCCATTCCAGTCTATCATAAGCCTTTATCATATCTAATTTGATCACCAAATTTCCTCCAAAAGACTTATTGTTAATATCACTAACCACTTCTTGCACCACTCTAATTTCCCGCTGAATTGAACGCCCTTTAATAAAACCATGTTGTTCTGGAGACACCCAATTATTCAAGTGAAAATCCATACTTTTACTGAGAATGATGGCCAAAACCTTGTAAGGTATATTGTAAATGCTAATGGGCCGATATTGATCAATGGAATTTGGATTCTGAATCTTTGGAATCATCACCATCTTGGTTTCACATGCAATACGCAGAAAATCCCCACCCTGAAAAAAGTCCTGCACTGCCTTCACTAAATATCCCTTAACTGTGTCCCAAGCCGCCTTATAAAAGGACCCTGGAATTCCATCAGGCCCTGGTGCACTCTCCGGATTCCAATTCCATATAGCCTTATGCACTTCAATCTCCTCCAGAGTCCTCCTCAAGAATATATCAACTTCCTCTGAAACACAGCTCAGAATTGCCTAAAAAATTTCCGCATCACCTCTCGGGTACCCACCATTCAAGCCAAGATTGGGCCCTGCCAGTAGGGATTGGATACTTTCATTGACCTTGAATCTAACCTCATCCCGGTCAGTAGAATAAGAACCATCCTGCCTTCTAATATTCGGTCTCTGGACACGACAACACTCCTTAATACAATCATGGAAAAAGTCAGTGTTACGGTCCCCCTATCGAAGCTACCGAATTCTATCCCCTTCTCTAGCCAATCGTTCCTGCCTCAGAAGAATATCAGAAAAAGATATTTTTTCAGCCTTAACTCAGTAAAAAGAGTTTCATCCCATTCCTGCTCGAAACCCTCATCTATTTGGACAATCTCCTTACTGATCTCCACCAAATCATTATCCCTCGCAGGTATAGCCTTCCTCCATCACCATAGTAGATATTTAAGACGCCTGATCTTGTTGTGGAGTGTGATCCATGGGTTTCCCATGTTCTGTAGACTCCAGGCCTCCCTAACCATGTCATTGAAACCTGTTTCCTCCACCCAGGTATTAGAAAACCTAAACTTCTCTCCTCGCGACGTTCCTGAATCTATGTAAAGTCGAAGTGAATAATGATCAGAGAGACACCGAGCCAAATGAGAGACTTTGGTGTCCAGGAATATAGTTAAATCAACCTCATTCATCAAGCATCAGTCAAGGAAACACCAAGTCCGACGTCCTCCTCGTTGATTGTTACACCATTTGAACTTATCTCCTTCAAACCCCACATCCAATAAACCACTAGTCGCCATAAATGAGACAAAGGCTTGGCTGGAGGTCCTAGGAAAAGCACCACTACACTGTTTCTCCTCCGGACTAGCTATGACATTAATATCTCCCCCAAAAATCCAAGGATCAGAATCAGAGATAATACCTTCCAAATTACTCCATAGCGTCTCTCTTTCATGAGAAAGGAACTTAGCATAGACGAAAGCAAAGAAAAATTAATGAAGCCCAACAAAAACTTTAGTAGCCAAAAACTGATCCGACACAACATACATATCGAACGTGATGTGATACTTCCAAAACAACCAAATCTGGGAGTTTAGAGAATCCCCATGAATGAAAACCTTGACTCTCAGCCTTTGAGCATATTCCCTGACTTTACTATGCCCCTGCTTCGGTTCGAGAATCGCAACTATTGATGGAGAATTGTTACAAAGTTCATTAACTATAAAATCAGATTTTACCCGAGCCCCTAGGCCTCGCACATTCCATAAGAAGATTCTAACCATTAATACTTGATGTGTCTGTTTCTGGCCCCAGACTTCTAGCCCCTTACAGTATGATATACAACTGGGGAAGACACCAATCCTTATCTGGATTGAGACCCTGTGCGAACATTGCTCTGCACCTTCGAATCAACTGAACCTGGGGGGCTTGAACCATTGCATAAAGCCTTAGAGAGGCCCTCTATAGAAACACAACACTGATAACATCCTTTACTGGAGATGACCCCATTCAGCACTGAGGGAGAGTGCGGCGGCGTAGAGGGCTCTTTCGAAACAGGAGACAACGGGGGTGAAGATACCACCGGTTGAAGATAGCCTTCCCTGTGCGAGGAGGAAAACGCCGCACCCCGGTCATAAAAGCCCGGCTCCATTGGAAGAATCTCCAAAATGCAGATACGGGAGGTGGTCCAAGAATCAAAACAGGACTGAGAAGGCTGGACTAAATTTCTAATCATCGCCCCAACATAAGGGAAGCCCCTTCACAAATCTTAAGAGACGAATCCTTCCCCATACCTTTGATAAATAAAACCATATCCCGACAGAGAGGCTGAAGTCCGTCGTGGCTCAAGGGTTGCGAAGACGAGGATGGATCGCAAAGTGGCCCCAAAGAAACCACCCATTTCCCTTTATCACGCCCCGTTGGTTCTGAAGAGCGATGTGAGGCCGAACCCCTTACAGAAGAACTCGAAATATCCCGAGAACGAAACTCCCCTTGGCGGGCCTTGCGACAAACCTGCAATGTTTGAACAGAAATATGACAAAAAGAGCAAAACCTGGGAACAACAGGGTAAATCAGCGGTTGACGACGATCTTCCATTCCTTCAATCCGCAACACTAGGTGACTCTGGAGCGGATGAGATATATCCAACTCAACACAAATCCTCGCAACAGACGCCTCCTTCAAGAGACTAATCCTGTCATCCGCGCACAAAAAAGAACCCAACGAATCCCCAATCGCCCTTAGGAAAGATTCGTTCATAAGGGGATTAGGGATCCCTGGAAGAAAGATACAAACTACTGCAAGAGATAATTCCTTCCCAGAGTGAGCCTCTATTGACCATTGAGAGAGAGAGAACCTACATCACCCCACAAACCTTGGACTACTGCTCCAGGCTTTAACAAAATCATCCCTCGAAGCCAAAACAACACAGAAGGATTTATGATCGAAGATCGACACTAACGCCGGTAGAGACAAACTCCATCTGTGAACGCTATCCTGGAAGACAACAAGGGGTATATTATCAGCACCAAAATATGCTATCATCATCCAATAAAGATCCTTAGCTTCCGCCTCAAAAGAAACCACCGAAACCGAATGCACATGACAACCCTTCTCCGAGAAAGAGGTAGCTGACAACGGGACCAACGACGCAGAATCCCGATCCAGACGAATCCCCGGGGGAGGCCGTAACAGAGCATCCTTGTAAGATGGAAGATGGAGATGAGCAGCACCACCATCGGACGCCGAAGAACCATGCGTGCTGCCGTCAGGGAGCGCCGACGCAGCGGTCAGAATGGGAGCATTCAGAGCGAGATAAATTGAATCCATTCTAAAATGCATACCCTTGTCTAACCTCATTCTAATGAGATTCTAAAACCTATAAGTGTCTCCAAATAACTTATATAACAAACTAAATGGTAACTTTATGTTTATAATAAAAAGTTTAGATACATCTTTTTATGTTCTACAATTCATGTCCTGTAAATCCTACTCCTTTATATAATCCTGAAAAAGGAATAGACCAGAATGAATTCCAACTCTGAGATAGACAGAACTGATTCCCACTTGTTAGTCAGGGACAAAATAAGATGATACCACTTGTTCCAAAAATAATTATAAAAGGATGATAATTGATACCACTTATTGTACAATGATTTTTGGAAGGACCAAGATGGAAACCACTTGTAAAATATTCCTTCTTCTCATTGGCTTGAGAAGGAAGACATGCATTAATTTTTCTTAAGAGATATCCCCAAGATGCCGAAGGATGGAAATAAATTCTAAGTTATTAATTTACAATAGGGTATGACATTCATGTTAAATAGATAACAACCAACAAAACATGATGCATGATAAAAATTAATGACAATTAAATCATACCAATTATATCCAAATCAACTCCATAGAGTACCATGACAAAAGACTACAAAAGAAATAATTACATAGAAAAAGACAAGAAAATGAACAATACTCAAAGAATTCCATAACTCCAAGGATCCAACAAGATCCATGCTTCAACTCCATAAGCATGAAAAGTATCACTAAGCACAACTAGAGAAGTGTGATAATTTACCTTTCCCAGGTCTCGATAAAAAAAATCTGCAAAAGAACTAACATTCCCAACTACGGGCGAGAAATTAAACTCAATAGGCTTTCCCCAAATGAATTCCCTTCTCACACCACTAGGATAAAGCAAGTTAAGAAATTTAATTAGTATAATTTATATAATTTTTTTTCTAAAACGGTTTATATCAGAACATAAACATGTTCCATAACAATTTAGTTATCACAAAACAATTCCATGTTCAAAACAAAGAAATAAAAAAAAAGTTTTAAAACTACTTCAAAAATTCAATTTTGGAACAACCCATTTCATTCCACATAACCACACATCCAAACATTAATGAAACCAGTACCTTCCTATACATGATAGTGTTGAGTTATACTTTCACTAATCACTCACTTTGTGAACCATCTTGATGGGTGTACTTAAAACCCTTATCAATATAAACATTTTTATGGGGGCACTTCATGACCTTATCCATCCCAATTCATATGAGCACACACCACACAACCATAAAAACTACATGCCAAATATAGCATGCTAAACCCATGTCAATAAAATAATTTTTTTATTGAAAACCATTCCATAAAACCATTTTTAGAAATCTATCCAAACAACCTATGTTAAAATCAACATTTTAAAATCCAACTAAAAATAATTTTGCACAATAATTCTATAATTTCAACAAATACTACATACCATCACTAAAGAGGGTTTATACCATTACTTTATCAAAAATTTTAAATTAAAATTCAACAAGTTTACATAATTTAAAACTAATCCTTCAAATTCTAAATAGAGGACTCAAGTGTGATGACACCTACCTCATAAAACATGTCAAAAATGGAAAACAAAACCAAAATGTCCATGAAACTGGGATGAAATAGAAAAAACCTCATTGGTTATCTTTCCCTATCATAAAAAGCCAAATATAATCTTATTTGGCATGAAAAACCATAGATCTATCTACAATAGATGTAGATCTAGGAAACAAAGAGAGAGGGAGAAGTATATCTACGGAATTCCTAGGAAACCACCAATAACAATGACTTACCATCATAATTCGGATTTAACGTACCAAGAAAAGCCTTTAGATTGCCACAAAATTGATGGGAGAAACCTATAATTCCACTGGGAGGATAAAATCATGAGTTAGGGTCAGTTTGGAAAAAAATGGGTGGTAAAATATTAATCCAGACCTACATCCACTTTTTGGGTTCTATTTTTTAACTCATGTATGACTAGCTTCATGGTTTGGAAAAATGTGCACTATCCACTACCTTAAAAGGAACCTCCCATGGTTGGATCAAACTATTACCAAACCATGAACCAAACATTCCAAATCCCACTATCTATATTTTCATGGGTTCTAATGGTTAGTCACATAGATTTTCAAAATAGTGCTCCTTAATAGTGTGCCCTACTAGAGTCCTCTTTTTAATTGTGCACGATTTCCTAGGAAAATTTCACAATTTTCTCTAACCGTGCACTAAGATTTCACCTTTAGAGAAGTCCCCTAAAACTTCCAAACTTCTTCCAATCCCCCTGAAAACATTACCAAAACACTTCATATACTTAAAAATAATAAATTAAAGGTTACTTAATTAAAATTGTGGTCAGTACAAAAACAACATGGTTTTTGATTCACATCCCTGGGAAAGGTTGGAAACCCCACTCATGGGACCAATCCTAACTCCCCCACACTAACTTCTTATATTCATAGTGATAAATTCTAAAGTTTCCAAATAGGTGTATTTAAAATATTGTATAATAAACCAATGAGGGGATGCTAAATATCATCCAATACATACAAATTTCATGTATATTAATGGTTTAAATTGATCTCTTTTATAATGAGGGAGAATAATATTTTTACATGAAAGGATTTCTTAGATATATCAAAAATATATTGGATATTATATTACTATGAATTTATAACATTTATTGATTTATCCATTATCCAATTATCTTAATATCAATGTATAATTTAATGTTACACCGACTTAAACTAATTGCTACCATCCTTTGGAATGTTTGTCTACAACAAAACAAAACTCTTGGCGTGAATACATGGGAGAATTAAAATGGTTAACATGACATGATTTTCTTATATTTTTTCCCTTTTACAAACTAATTTATACATTCTATTACATGTATATTCAAATAATTTAATATTAATATAAATATCTTACCACATATTTAATTTTCTATTACATAACATTGATGTGATACTGTCTTAGACTATTTTTTACATTGATAAGGTCATGGAAGTTCACTACTATGATGAGATCTGTGAGATGATATAATGATATATATTAAATATATTTCTATTATTAGATAACATATGATTATATGGAATATCATATATATACTATTAGGTTCATGTTCTTAAAAGACGATGGGGATTCTTCTCATGAATTTATCACTTTATAATCTCCAAGATGAGATATTATGAGAATAGTCCCACTAATAAGAATTATACATGTTTGGGTTTCATAATATAATCTAATATTTTAGAATGTGTAATGGTCTATAGACATTAATATTGTCATTAATTCATTTCAATGATTGCAAACTTAGAATTTGCAAAGAAAACCATGACTCTATATATTTTCAGTGAGGTAGGTTGTGTTGGGTGAATCATTAGTAATATATTATTAATGGATTAGTTGAGGAAATATTTCTCCCTTATATCTTTATAGAAGATGATATCTCATCACCTTGATCAGAATAGAGCTATCACATTAAATTCCAAGGATATGGTACACCGATATATTTTGTGATAGTAAATGAAATACATATAAAGAATAAATTTTGATGACATGTATGTGAGGCAGTATTGATGAGATATTTAAAAAAGGTATTATATTACATAGTGTTTAATCATGTGTGGTTTTTTTCATTGATACAATAAATTAATTTTATTAGGTTTTTTAATCATTTCTTGATAGTAATCATAGTCTCTAGGCATACCCTTCTAATCCCAATAATGAATAATCCTATAGGGTCATAGACTATGTGCTTAAATTGATCCTGATTAAATTAATTTTTAATTTAATTATTGGATTAAAAATTATTTTCAAGATAGAGGAATAATTTTATTAATGGGTTTTTGATAACTAATATTCCAAAGTTAATATTTTTTTTTGTAAAATAATTATTTATTTGATTAAATAAATATATTATAAATAATTACTCACTGAATTAGGGAGAAAATATTTATTTATGAATAACATATTTATTCGGGTATTCAATAAATTATGAGGAATTAAAATAGACCATGACTTTCTCTAGTGAGAAATATTAATTTAAAGTATGTTAAAATAATATTTTTTATTGTGAATATTAGCATATTCGATAAAATAATAATATTTACAATATTATTATTATGTTTCATGATGTTAAATTAAGATTATAATATTATTTATGGTCTGGAAGGAAATTAAATAATATTTTGACATGAACACTAGCAATAAAAATAGATGGTTATGCCTATTGTGCATGGTTAATTAAAAAAATCAAGAAATAAGGAATCATTTCACCCATCAGATTTCACTCTTAAAGTATTATTTATCACTACATCACAGTATTGAGAAATTCATGAGATATTCCTTCAATATCAAAGGATGTACAATCAATATGAATGAAACAAGATAATTGAATCACCATAATAGCACCTAAAACTCAAATGATGTTTCCTAAAGATAAATGGATCACATATGGACCACCCACTTGAGGGATTCTACACTTGAATCCACCTAACATAATGAAGGAAAGCTAAGAATGTTTTTTTAGAATATCAACATCATTATTAAATACGGTTTCTACAAATAGGTATTCATTTATCCCATCTGTAAAAAAAATAATCATAAATTTATTGTACAAGATCATCTATTGGTATTTTGGGAAAATTTTTATTAAATGAAATTTTATTATAATACCCATGAAATGTGCTTCTATAGAACTTGAAACCTTCATGTGGTATCATGGAGGTCGTATATTATATTTATAACTATTTATTTTATTATTAATCTATACACAATCATGGATGAATGTTTTACTTAATATTATTCATTGTTTAATCTGATTTGAATGAACATGTTATATACATACTAATAATGTTCATTTAGTGTTTCATTTTCATAATAGAATATAAATAGATTAATAATGACCAGATATTCCCAGGGAAGTGCCAAATTTTTTTCTGGTAGAAATGGGTTACATATCATGTAGTCAAAGTTCAAAACTTGTAGCCATGTGCACTAATCCTAGATGTTTCATGGGCATACATCACGCCAAGTAGTTAATAACACATGGTGAATTTACTTCACACTACATGTATACTGGGCCAAACTAAAACATGGGATGTAAGATTTCATGGTGTTTAATTGGAATACACATTGTGTAGTATACATGAGTAAATGGTCTAAACCACACAACCAATGTGGTTATTATATATGGTTAGACCACGTGATACTACTTGCCTAGAAATTTTTTGATGTACACATCTTGTATTTCATCATTTCATACAAATAAAACAAATGACGATCCATTATGAAGGTATATCAGACAAATGGACAAAGGATACAAGGAGTGTTTCTATTGTGTTCATTCCATGCAGTAAAACTGAGTCAACACATTGAATCCCTAGTCATGTATCATAGATACATGGAAACTGAGGTACTTTGAATTTAGTTGGATAATACACTCTGTGTAGTTTCCCAATTAATGGGAAATTTTAATTTCATTAAATTAAAAATTACATAATTAGAACATTATTTTATTGATTGGTA
This sequence comes from Viscum album, assembly GCA_963277665.1. Classification (NCBI taxonomy): domain Eukaryota; kingdom Viridiplantae; phylum Streptophyta; class Magnoliopsida; order Santalales; family Viscaceae; genus Viscum; species Viscum album. The sequence goes on along the minus strand of OY728147.1, from coordinate 137,015,118 downwards.
CTTGTTATGTTTGAAAATTTAATATTGGTTTTAAATAAATTTAAATTATAAATTTATTTATTGTAATAAATGTAAAAAAAATTCTACAATTTATTTTCTATTAATTCCTTAATGATGTTCATATCCAATAATATTTCGATTGTAAGTAAGATGAAATGGAATTAATTAATTAATTAGTTAATTATTTAATTAATCTGAGAAAGTTTATCTTAATAAAAAATAATTAATATAAAATTAATGTTAACCATTTTATTTATGTACATACGATGCATGTATTCCTGTTAATGATCTAGACCTGGGCCATTGTAATTGTTAGAAATTGTTTAATTTAATTTATTGTATGGGTATTCCATATTAATTTTGAAATTATTTTTATGGCCTTCATTTCATACATACCTCTCTTATTATATAGGACCTATGTGTCTAATATTATCTATGTAATTCCCCTTTAACTAATCCTTTGGTTTCCCTAACCTATGTGTGAGTTTTAAATACTTATAAATAATTGATCATCCAAAGGCATGTGAGGGAAGTTCAAGACATAACCAAAAGGATGCCCACCCTAGGTGATACATAGGTTGATAAGTGGAATGCTTTAACTTATTCCAAGACTGTCAATAATTGTTAATTCTCATAGTTCAGAAGATGATTTATATTCCACTCAATAAATCAAAAATAGATAATCTCCTGAATGGTTCGATTATTATTTATTTATTTATGTACTATTAAATAATAATTTTATGGATATAAGAATTCAACCACATAAATACATGAATTAATTAGAAAATATGTAATTTAAATAAATTTATTATGCATAATTTTTTATCAAAATATGGTTAATTAATTATGTAACATCCATATAAAATTTAAAATCCATGTAAAGGATACAAGAAGAAAAATATTTTTCATAATATAAAAAATCACCCAAATATATATTTTGTTAGGCTTGGCCTTCCATAACATGATAATGAACGAACCTAATAGAACTAGTTACCTGAAAAGCCCTTTTTAGGACACTGAAATTTGTATGGGGAGTTCTAAGGAAGGTTTTGTGTTGACTAAACCTTTTTACATAAAAAAGAGTATCCCTTTGTAGACTTTTTTTAATTAGGTTGGAAGTGATGAAGATATCCTAGTTAGGATTCTAGGATTGGGGAATCCACTCAATAGTTCATGGAACTAAAATCTCAAGGTTGGAAAATACCTTCCCACCAAAATACATTCATGTCTAATGAATAACCCTTGTAGGAGTTATGAGGAGGGGAATATGGATCCTTTCCACTAAAATATCCTAGAAACTAGATATTCTATGTTTGATGATGAGAGATATTGGGACTTGATAAAATAATTAAAGTAGTAATAAAATTAATTATTATTATTTCTCATGTAATATTTAATCATGTATAGTACTATTAATTCAATTTAATTTTAAAAAAAATGAAAGATAAAACACAATAACAATGAAATCACTCATTAACTCAGGGTTTGTCCTTACATTTTTTTGATATGGTTCAATAGTCTATGTGATGCATCTTTATCAAAAAAATTTTTATTATGATTTGGAATATATTACTCCTATTATGAAACCCTGAAAGGTGAGTGAAGGTGAAAAGTAATCCTAATATAGATATGTTGAGGATTATTCACAAGTATGTTGTACTATTTTATCAACTATTTCTAGTGATTTGAGTATACAAATTAAATACATGGATTTAGAAATCATAATAATTAAAATTTTTTCTCTCTAGAAATATACTGAAAGGATTCAAATAAATAAAATTTTTAATGTACTATATCAGTGTAAAATGTTTGAAGAAAATATAGCATTGTTTAGGCTTCCACAATGCCAGGGTATAACGATTAGTAAGAAAAATGGTGCATCCACATAAATAAGAAATTATCAATTATTATTATCTTGTTATCCTTAACATGAAGGTTATCTATATTTATCCATTCATGGATAAAATAAATGGATAAATTTATCAGGAAACTTTTTTTCATACCTCACTAAGAATATAAGGATTGGTTAAAACATATTTCTACACAACTTAGGATGAAAATTTGGAAAGAAAAGAATGAAAATACCCTTGACAATATAAATAAAAAACATCCTTTATGTATCATTTAATGAGATTAAAAGATTCAATGGTAAAATAATGAACAAGAGGATATTTTCTTCTTATATAGATAAAATGGGCATCATAAAAAAATTGAAATGATTAGAAGAAGTAATTTTACGTATCCACTTCTGTAATATTAATCAAGTTTATTTTCACCATTTTTGTATTAAATATAATTTTTTATGAATTACATGTATTTAAATATCAGAAATGATAATTAATATAATGGTTATATAGTGAACTCAAAAAGAGTTTAGAAAGGGTTATTCCTATCATCCATGGAGTGCTCACTATTTCTCATTTTCAAATAGAATGATTAACGTTTTTAATAATTATATCTAAAACATTAATCTTAGTCTTTATATTGAAACAATAAGTGATTATTTAATTTCTGGAACAAATTTTTTTATGGTTCCTTAATATTAAACTAATGGTTCACTAACGCTTGAGTCCCAGATATCCCTCACAATGAACGATGAATATAATATATTTCAATTTTACTAGATTATGTCAAGATAATTCTCTTTCAAATAAAAATCATAGTAGTTAAATTTTTTATAACCATAATACTATATTACTCCCAATTGAGATGAGATACTAGATATAAAAAAACTACTTATCATGTTTTATATAAATAATCCTTTATAATTAAGAAACATAACAAAACTCTAAGGGTTCATTCAACATGAACATATGGACTATTTTAAAGATAATGACAAATCGAGTTATTAAATCATTGAAATGCTCATTGGAATAAATGACTGAATTTGGTACATATTGAGGAATCTCTATACTATTTTATTGAATAACATCTTATCCTAATAATAATTGACCGTACATGTGGAGTGAATTTAATCCCAAACTCATATTTCCTTATATACATCAATGTATTGATGGTAGTAAAAGTTTTATGAATGATGAGTCTTATATATATATTTAAAATCTTCCATTATACCACCCATGAAATATTTTTCTTATATAAGTGAAACAACTAACCATATTCAAAATATATTTTTAATGGATTTAATATCAATTAGGATATGATAATAATCTATTTTGATACTACTATAAGTTTGGTTTCAAATGGTTTGTAAAAATATGGCCCTTTCTATAGAAGAAAAAAATATCGCGTATCTGTTTTAATGATCATATAACCAGTAATAATATTAACATCAAGTTATGATCGACTATATTTCTATAAAGGAATTGTATCTCTTTGAATATTATGGGAGCGGACTTAAATTATACAAGTAAAGGCTCATAATGAACATGATTTGTCATAGAAATACTAGACTACATAGATCTTGGTGGGAGTGGTAGTTATGGAGACACATACTACCTAGGAATACAAATAACCTAAGTGGTAGTTTATGTTATCCAAGGTGGGTAATAAAAATATGATTATTTCAGAATAAATATTCCTAAATAGAAGTAGTTAATAGTAATATACTAAGGTTGAAATTTATGTATAATTTATAGCAATTGACTCCATGTATTAATATTATGGGACCCCGTTGTTGAATTTTTCAAATATATAAATCAGGTGGTGAGTATTCAAGAGAAAATAGACATGGGTGACACCATATGGTTCTAATATCTCATGACATATTATTGAAAGGTTTATTCTATGAAAAAATTTATCAACCACTCATCACAACTAATACATATTTCGAATTTTACTTGTCAAAGAATATATCAATGATCATTAATTTGGATATTAATGGTCAAGTCCACCTCGATTAGAGGATTCCTTACAGAAGATATCTAAATGGCCTGAAAAAAATTGAAAATTTATGGTATATTTCTAGATGAAATAACTAAATGGGTTGGTGACATCAATAAATTATAATAATATAATAATTTTGGATATATTCAGTTATGAAAAAACCTCTCATAGTGATCATAAAATATTCATTTCAAAATGGATGGGAGACATGTTTCTATAACTAGTTCATGAGAGAGCAATTATTTTTCTATAGAAAAATGCTGATAACATTTGTAAAACAAATGTAATGTCTTCCTAGTTTGTTAATAATGAATAATTATATTTCTCAAATTATGAATTAAAGTAAAAAAAATTCTTCTAGGGGATAAGATCTACAAAATAGATCCCCGGGACTCCTAAATATAGTCAAAGTACATATATTAACAAAGTATTGTAAAATTTAAATTAAAAAAACTCAGGAACAAGTTTTTATTGGAATATAATTCTTTTAGTAAAACATGAGTGGTTATATGAATGAATTATGTAGAGTAAAATAATTTCAAAATCTTAAGAGATAGGAATTTATCTCAGGTTACATGATATGTACTTATGTTTTATTTTACTGTTGAATGAAGAATAAATGGATAATATCCAACAAATCTAACATAGTTGTATAGAATTGCTATTAGAATATCTAACAGTACTTGGAAAAGTAGAACTAGATGTGTTCCTGGTTGTCTAGAGATATCATAATACTAATGATTAATGGAATAGAAAATATATCTTTATTTTTTTTAAATTCGATCTAATATCCCTGATAAGGATATAATAATATTAAAAAAACTTATTACTTTCTATTTTTAGAATATCTACAGTATCTGAGTATGTTGTGGTTTTTGATGCAGCTTAATAATCGGGTTGGAAACATCTTGTTTTGATATTGGGTTGTATCAAAAGAAATAGATTAATAATTTTATGATATTCATAGGGTGTATATTTCTTTTGGATGTCAAGATTCTAATGTAGGGACAATAGGTGGATTCTAGGATATGTTACTACTTGTATAATTTTCTCAAGATATTAATGTTTAAGTAAATAGGTTTTCTGCACAGGTATGTGGTTTTTCCAAACCTTCCCTTGGAAATGTGGTAGGACTCAAAAATATGTCCACACTCATATGAATCCTATTTAACATGTGAGGACTGACCAGTTGTAATCAGCTGGATCTAGTGCAAGTGGGATTTTTTTGGAGTTGGTTCCCTTGAACCAACTACATTGTACATTCAATTAGACATATATTCAAATATGTGAGTGTTAATATAAATATATTATCACATATAGATTTTTTAGTTTTTATAAAATTGAAATGATAATTTTTTAGAGAATCTATATCTTTGATAAGTTCATAGTAATTCCCCACTATGATGAGAACCTTGAGATTCCATGATGATATCTCTTAAATATAGTTCTATAGTCATATAGTTTACTATAATTGGGAATGTAGTATATATACTCTCTGGGGTGCGTAATCATAAGTGAATGAGATGTTTTATCATGAATTTCACACTTGGTAACCCCCATGATGAGATATTATGAGTTCATATCCACCCATAGGAATTCTGCATGGTTTTGTGTCATTAGATATTCCTATATGAGAGCATGTGTTTTGTTACATATAATTTATTATTATTATTAATTCATGTCATGACCCCAGCACTCATGATGAAAAAGTTGACACCAAATAGTCGTGGTGAGGTAGTGTACATCAGGTACGTCATGATTGACATTTTATTAATTGATACGTTGAGGAAGGATTTTATAACGACCCATACTTTACATACATTGTTAATACTTCAAAATTGAAGCACACTTATTACAACATATGACAAAACCCCAAAGGACCGTATAGGTATAGTGTCTTTAGAAACTGGGAAACATAAACAACTGGTTCATAAATCTTCTACAGTGTATCCCATTTATTTCATCATATCTAGGGTCCCTTTTAGCATATTCTACTTAATATCCATCTTCCTGACCTGGGGAAAAGAAAACATAAAAGGCTGAGCTCAAATTCTCAGCAAGGGAAAATAAAGGAAATAAAAATCATATCATATCTTTATGAAAATCAAAACCTGCAAAAGAGATCATAATATCTTAACATGGAATAAATCATAGAAGTGAAAATGAGATCCCCATAATCATAACATAAAACTTGAAACTTTGTGGCATGCACACATAATCATGGAAAATCATTTCTTGTTAGTCATGACTCATTGCCAAGACTATCTTAGTGGACAAAGTCCCTTTCTGAACCGAGTTCACTCCTCGTTTCAGTCCTGTATCACTGAACCGAAATAACCTTCCGTTCCAGCCATGTCTATCTCATGAGATATAAAATCATTACCCAATGCATTGGATGGAGATATAGGTCCCACCCATCTTATAATGAATCCTTTCTTATGTGTGCCACATAATCATAAAACATACATCATCGCATAACACATGTAACAAAAATGGGATTCTTGAAACATCATGACATCATAAATCAATTCATATAAGATAAAGGAATTCATAAACATAATTCCATCACAACATAGTCAAATCAATGTAAAAATATGGATAGAAACAGAACCCTTTATTATCTTAGATGGAAAATAATTTTGATAAAACACTTGAATTGAATTCTTGAGGAAAATATCCTTTCTTCTTCAAAATCAATTTATTTTCACAAAACATCATGCAATTTTAAAAGAAAGAGATTTTATTGAAAATAGTCATGAAATCTTTTAGAGGAAGCTTCATGAAAATAAGGCTTTATAAAACAGTAGAAATTCGTTCGTGCCGTATAAGTTAAAAAAAACATTCTTCGTACTTTTGTCGGAAAAGTCAAAAAGTACCTCGTACGAAAATCGACAAAAGATTCCTTTCATACGTATTACTAAAAACTCACCGAAGGGTAAAAATGGATTTAAACAATTTTAGGTGGATGGAAATAATATTACATATTGAGTAAACATGGATGTGGATGATAAAATACACCCCAGTAAATACTCACGAATAAACAATCTCGGATAAAAATGAGATTGTGATATTTCCCTTACCTTAGGTCCGATTTGCTTTGTTCGTGTCCGAAGCTCCTGTATAATGGTTTAAATAATGTTATTGACTTATTCCAGAATCATACATATTGATATGATATCATATATGGTCATATTATTAGCTTCTTGTTAGTAATATTTCATTGTTACTTGTTACTCAGGTCTTTATAACTTTTTGTTCTTATGCGTGTTTTGTTGAATAAATTCTTATTCTTATCTTTAGGTTATAGATAATTCATTTCCATAATGGTATTAGTGTAGTATATACCATATTCATTCATTCAATTCATTTATATAATCATTATGAAATGAAGATCATGTAGAACGAGTCGCATCACATCGTGGAGACGGTATTCCGTACGTACGCACGAGTGATGATATCGTTTCTATGATCGTGGAATTGTATTGGAGTATATATATATATATTATTTCAGTATCAATATTACTTAATAATAATCATATATAGTTACTCATTACACCATTATACCCATCCTTGTAAGGTGATGGTGGAAAATAGATTACACCACGGCGTGGAGACGGTATTCCGTACGTACGCACGCGCGGTGATTTCATTTTTCCGTAGGATGGATAGAAGGTGAATTAGGGTTGTTTCATATTTATAATAACATATCAGTATGTAAGAAATACTGATGTTATAACTTTATCATGAAACAACTAAAGAAGAAGAAGTTGAAGAAGAAAGAAATTGAAAAGATCGGTAATGGATATTACCTCTTCTTTGGAACGCCTCTTTGAATCCTCCACTTAAGGAACTAAGATTGGTCTTTGGAGAAGACCAGGACCTCTAGGATTATTCTAGGGAAGTGGAGAGGAGAAAATGGCAGGGGTTGGCCGAGCTTGAGTGCTCAAATTGGTGTGAGGAGGAGGGGGAGGAGGTGCCCTTTTATAAGGGAGGAGAGGGGAACCTTAGGAATATCTCAAAATATTATTTTATATTAAAGTCAAAATCGGTTTATAATGGTTCCAAAGGGTCTTATTTCGAAGCTAAAGTGGGGATGGGTCGAAATCCTATCAACCAATAGGATTTAGACAAGTTTAGGGTATTATTTTAACCTTATCAATTAGATTTAACTCTAAGTTAATTAATTTAACTTTTACCGTGTCTTTTTGTTTTCTTTCACTATATGGTTAATACACTTACTATAACATGCCAAACGAACCCCAAATTGTTTATTATTAATATATATATCCTTATCTAAGTAATTTGGCCGAACCTTAGATTTTTAGGAATAAAATAAAAATTAATAATATAATATTTGATTTAAAAACTATTTTGTGTCAATTTTGACACTATTTGATATATGATTTTTGTGAAAGTCATAACAGAATTATATGTTCGAACCAAGTTGATTAAATCAACATTAATATATCATAGTAAGCTAGAAAATTAGTGGAATTCATAAAAAGTCTCAAATTATATTTATTTTGGTGTTTATAACATCAATTATGTCAATATTTCATTAATAAGATAATTACTGCACCATCATTGTGTCATAAATAAATTAAATTATTTAATGTCTAAAAATTACAAATAAAATACCATTATGTAGGAACTATTTTTATCTTTCTAATGAATATTTATAGTCGAATTTATCTTATGTATAACCCCATATTAAAAATGATTTACTTAATAAACTTTGATTTTAACTATTTTAACCCGTCTTTAAATAAATTAATAATAAATGTCCTAATCTAATCCAAGTGGGCCTAAATGGTCATATTTTATTCCTAAGTTTGTTTTTGGTCGAATTACACTTGTCCAATAGAATTAGGACATGTGTTAGGGTAATATTGATATCATATTTACCCTTAGTTACCCTATTTACTATTAACCGCAGTAAAAATCGTAAAAAGTTACTATTCACCAAAAAATTATTTTTATCTCATTGAACCACATTTTACTTACTGATATCAACCGTGTCTGTCGGATTTTCGAAATTCCATTCACAGAAGTGGTAAAATTAAGTTTTATGCAAAATTCAGTTTTTAACCTACCACTTAGTGGTTTCACTATTCATCAAAAATTGAAAGTTTTCAGAAAAATACCAAAATTTCACCCTAGGCTAATTTCGATATTCTGAGTCCAAAAATGAAGTCCATTTTGAAAAATGAAATTTATAAAATTTCAAAAAGTGGATATTACTATTCATAACGGCTAGTTTTAATAGCATATTGTTGTTTAGTGAAACTCGGTATTGCGTACGACGCAAGCTATCGAGGAAGGTCGCGATTGCGTGTAAAGCAAGCCAAGCAAGTGTTGTGTAGAAAAATATTCCTTTGATGGTTTATATAACATAAAAGTCTCGGGTGTTACATTCTACCCCCCTTAAAAAGAATTTCTCCCTCGAAATTCGTCACTTTGTAACAAACAAATGAGGATACTTCTCCCTCATCATATCCTCAAGCTCCCATGTAGCTTCTTCAAGTTGGTGGTTCCTCCATAAAACTTTCACCAAGCGAGTGGTCTTGTTTCGTAGGAATTTTTCGCTACGATCCAGAATCTCTATCGGCTGTTCTTCATAAGAAAGATCTTGCTCCAGCGGTACAACTTCTGAGCTGAGTACATGTGAAGGATCTGGTATGTACTTTCTCAGGAGAGATACGTGGAACACATTGTGAACTTGAGAGAGATTCGGTGGAAGCGCCAATCGGTAAGCTACCTTCCCAACACGATCCAGTATTTCAAAAGGACCGATATATCTAGGGCTCAACTTCCCCTTCTTTCCAAATCTCATAACCCTCTTCCAGGGAGATATTCGTAAGAACACTTTATCGCCCACTTCAAACTCTAGGTCTTTTCTTCAGTTGTCGGCATAACTTTTCTGTCGACTCTGAGCTGCTCTTATGTGTTGTTGAATAGATCTAACCTTTTCTGCCATTTCATCAACGAGATCAGGTCCTAATAGCTTTCTTTCCCCAACTTCATCCCAGCAAGTTGGAGTCCTTCATTTCTTTCCATAGAGAGCTTCATAAGGAGCCATCTGAATACTGGAGTGAAAGCTATTATTATAAGAAAATTCCACCAAAGGTAGGTGTTGATCCCAACCTCCTTTGAAATCCATAGAGCAAGCTCTCAACATATCTTCTAGGGTTTGAATTGTTCTCTCAGACTGACCGTCTGTCTGGGGATGATAAGCAGTGCTGAAACTCAACTCTGTATCCAGAGTATGCTGAAGACTTCGCCAGAACTTCGAGGTAAATCTCGGATCTCGATCAGATATAATAGAAAGTGGTACTCCATGCAATCTTACCACTTCCTTTACATATATCCTGGCAAGCTGATCTAGAGAGAAATCCTCTCTAATAGCAATGAAGTGTGCAGACTTTGTAAGACGATCAACTATGAGCCAGATAGCATTATTGCCTTTGGATGTTTTAGGAAGTCCTGTGACAAAGTCCATAGTGATGTTTTCCCATTTCCATTCGGGAATGGGTAATGGTTGTAACATCCCCTTAGACTTCTGTCTCTCAGCTTTAACTTGTTGACAAACCAAGCATCGAGAGACATATTCAGCAACATCTCTTTTCATGCCATCCCACCAGAAGTACTCTTTCAGGTCCCTATACATCTTCGTGCTTCCAGGATGAATAGAGAATGAAGAACTATGAGCCTCATCTAGCAGCTCTTTCTTTAATTCGGGGATGGGAGGAACACAAACCCGATTCCTGAACTTTATTATCCCATCACAATCAAGGTTGAATTCAGGAACATTTCTCACCTTCTTTTGTAACTCGACATCTTCTTTCTGTTCCTCTTTAATCTTCACATGTATAGATGGTTGAACATTCATTTGAGAAAGATAAGATTTTTCCCCTTCCATTATAATTCCAAGATCCATCCTTTGTAAATCCATAAATATTGGATCTTTTGTGATCCTCATCATGGATAAACTAGCATGGTCTTGTCGACTTAATGCATCTGCCACCTTGTTTGCTTTCCCAGGGTGGTAATGGATTGAGCAGTCATAATCCTTAATCAGCTCCAACCATCTTCTTTGGCGCATATTCAGCTCCTTTTGTGTGAAAATATACTTTAAACTTTTATGATCATTATAAATATCACACCTTTCACCATAAAGGTAATGCCTCCAAATCTTTAATGCAAAGATTACCGCAGCCAACTCCAAATCATGTGTTGGGTAATTTTGCTCATGGATTTTCAACTGTCGTGAGGCATAAGCTATCACCATATCATTTTGCATAAGAACACACCCCAATCCCTTCTTGGATGCATCACTGTAGATCACAAACCTTTCTCCACTACAAGGCAGTGTGAGCACAGGTGCACTGGATAACCTTCTTTTCAACTCCTTGAAATTCTCTTCACATTCCTCTGTCCAGACAAACTTAACTCCCTTCCGAGTCAACTTGGTGATTGGATTAGATAATCGTGAAAAATCTTTTACAAAACGTCGATAATATCCAGCCAAACCAAGAAAACTTCGGATCTCAGTTACTGTTGTTGGTCTTGACCATCTTTCGATAACCTCTGTTTTTGCTGGATCCACAGATATCCCCTCTTTTGAGATTATATGACCCAAAAATGCAACTTTTTGAAGCCAAAATTCACACTTGGTAAATTTGGCATAAAGCTTCTCCTTTCTCAGGGTCTTCAATATAATTCTCAAGTGATCTTCATGCTCTTCCTTGCTCTTTGAATAGACAAGAATATCGTCTATAAAGACTACCACAAATTGAACAAGATAGTCTCTAAAGACTCTATTCATTAGATCCATGAAGATAGCAGGGGCATTAGTAAGACCAAATGGCATCACTATAAATTCATAGTGTCCATACCTTGTACGAAAAGCCGTCTTTGGTATATCCTCCCTTTTGAACCTTAATTGATGATACCCTGAACGAAGATCAATCTTGGAAAAGTATTGAGCTCCGCGTAGTTGGTCAAATAAGTCATCAATGCGTGGGAGAGGATATTTGTTCTTGATAGTGATCTTGTTAAGTTCTCGATAATCAATGCAAAGTCTCATTGATCCATCTTTCTTCTTAACAAATAGAAAAGGTGCTCCCCAAGGTGACGCACTAGGGCGTATGAATCCCTTATCAAGATTCTCTTGGAGTTGCTTCTTCAATTCCTGCAACTCAATTGGGGCCATTCTATAAGGTGTCTTTGAAATAGGCAAAGCACCCGGTACGAGTTCTATTGAAAACTCAACTTCACGATTTGGTGGAAGACCCGGCAATTCCTCCGGAAAGACATCATCAAACTCCCGTACAATGGGCATATTCTTAATCGTGAGTTTCTCACCAACCATTTGAGATAAATAACCTTCATTTAGTGGAATCAATACCCATAAGATGGAAGAAATTTCCACTGGAAGGTTATGTTCATCCTTGCATTGATAGACGATCGTAGATTGATCTGGAATATGAAATGTGACTTCCCTTCTTTGGCAATCGATATGAGCTCCATGTAGAGAAAGCCAATCCATGCCAAGAATCACATCAAATTCCACTAAAGGAAGGATCACAAGATTTGCAGGAAGCACTTTCCCACAAACTTCGATCGGAGAAGAATTATAAACTTTTGATGCAATTGATGTGCCATTAGGTGTTGTCACAGCTAACTCAACATCTAATTGTTGAGGTAATACGGTGATACCCTTAGAAAATTTTTCAGAAATAAAAGAGTGGGTGGATCCAGAATCAAATAAAACATTTTCTACTTTAGAGTGGATAGTAAGTGTACCTTTCACCACATCGTTATCGTACTCCACATCGCTGATAGAAATTGCATGTGACTTTCCTTTGTCTTTAGCCTTAAGATTTTGTTGACGTCGACCATCATCATCAACCCTTGGATTTGGGCATTGATTGGCATAATGCCCCATCTCCTTGCACTTGAAACATTGAAGTGTAGTAGGTTCATTCTGTGTATCCCTTCCTTTGTTTGCATCATTAGACATCTTCTTCCCATTATCACAGCATTCAAATGCCCGATGACCTTCTTTTCCACATTTAAAACATTTACTTGTCCCTTTAAGACAACTCCCTCCATGTTTCTTTCCACGCTTTGAGCATAAGGAAAAGCTCATCTTCTTTTCCGTGTGCTCTTTAGATTTTTCTTTGAATTCCATCTTCCTCTTCTTATCAAACCCATGTGACTGATGGGTTACTCCAATCTCCATCTCGACTTTGAGAGCACATCGAACGATTTCCTCGTAGCTATTGAAGTCCCTTATGGCTAACGCCCTTCGAAGACTTGGTTTTAAGCCACTAAAGAATCGATCGATCTTACTCTCAGGTTGGATAATAATACCAGAAGCGTACCATTCAAGTCTTGTAAAATTTGCTTCATAGGTACTAACAGATTCATCATCCCTTTGCTTCAGTTCAAGGAACTCTTTCTCCATCTTTGTTCGGAGAATACGAGGGAAGTACTTATTGAAAAATAAGTTCTTGAACTCGTCCCATTCCATAGACTCAATTTCATCCCTTTGCCTCGTATTCTTAACAAGATTCCACCATTGATCCGCATCTCCTTCCAAACGATACACTGCTAGGATGAGTTTATCATGCTCAGAACATTGAAGAACTGAAAATATCTTTTCAGTAGTACTAATCCATTGTTCAGCAACTAATGGATCAGTAGACCCGCTGAAAGAAGGTGGACGCTGCCTCATGAAGGATTCAACAGAATGTTGCTCCCTCCTTTGTTCGTTTGGAAATCCTGCATGATTCATAGCTTGAGAAAGTTGTGTGAGCATGGATACAAGATTTTGCATTCCAGCTCCCATATCGTTTGGTTGCTCAGGGGGACAATCATTGCATTGCCCATCGCATTCCGCATTAACACGGTTCCTTCGGGTTCCAGCCATTGACTAAAACCAAGAAGAATAGTGTGAGCAACACTAATTATAATAGGAAACCACATAATTCAAGAATAAAATTTTCATGCTTATGGTCTTATCCTAGGTTATTCATGACCATTTCTAAGATTGTGTTCTATGCTTGGACTTATCCTTAGGGTTCTTACTAAGGCTTTCACATCCTAGTTTCCAAAGGTTGACTATACCTTTCCTCTGATACCAACTATAACGACCCATACTTTACATACATTGTTAATACTTCGAAATTGAAGCACACTTATTACAACATATGACAAAACCACAAAGGACCGTATAGGTATAGTGTCTTTAGAAACTGGGAAACATAAACAACTGGTTCATAAATCTTCTACAGTGTCTCCCATTTATTTCATCATATCTAGGGTCCCTTTTAGCATATTCTACTTAATATCCATCTTCCTGACCTGGGGAAAAGAAAACATAAAAGGGTGAGCTCAAATGCTCATCAAGGGCAAATAAAGGAAATAAAAATCATATCATATCTTTATGAAAATCAAAACCAGCAAAAGAGATCATAATATCATAACATGGAATAAATCATAGAAGTGAAAATGAGATCCCCATAATCATAACATAAAACTTGAAACTTTGTTGCATGCACACATAATCATGGAAAATCATTTCTTGTTAGTCATGACTCATTGCCAAGACTATCTTAGTGGACAAAGTCCCTTTCTGAACCGAGTTCACTCCTCATTTCAGTCCTGTATCACTGAACCGAAATAACCTTCCGTTCCAGACATGTCTATCTAATGAGATATAAAATCATTACCCAATGCATTGGAGGGAGATATAGGTCCCACCCATCTTATAATGAATCCTTTCTTATGTGTGCCACATAATCATAAAACATACATCATCGCATAACACATGTAACAAAAATGGGATTCTTGAAACATCATGACATCATAAATCAATTCATATAAGATAAAGGAATTCATAAACATAATTCCATCACAACATAGTCAAATCAATGTAAAAATATGGATAGAAACAGAACCCTTTATTATCTTAGATGGAAAATAATTTTGATAAAATACTTGAATTGAATTCTTGAGGAAAATATCCTTTCTTCTTCAAAATCAATTTCTTTTCACAAAACAACATGCAATTTTAAAATAAAGAGATTTTATTGAAAATAGTCATGAAATCTTTTAGAGGAAGCTTCATGAAAATAAGGCTTTATAAAACAGTAGAAATCCGTTCGTGCCGTATAAGTTAAAAAAAACATTCTTCATACTTTTGTCGGAAAAGTCAAAAAGTACCTCGTATGAAAAACGACAAAAGATTCCTTTCATAAGTATTAATAAAAACTCACCGAAGGGTAAAAATGAATTTAAACAATTTTAGGTGGATGGAAATAATATTACATATTGAGTAAACATGGATGTGGATGATAAAATACACCCCAGTAAATACTTACGAATAAACAATCTCGGATAAAAATGAGATTGTGATATTTCCCTTACCATAGGTCCGATTTGCTTTGTTCGTGTCCGAAGCTCCTGTATAATGGTTTAAATAATGTTATTGACTTATTCCAGAATCATACATATTGATGTGATATCATATATGGTCATATTATTAGCTTCTTGTTAGTAATATTTCATTGTTACTTGTTACTCGGGTCTTTATAACTTTTTGTTCTTATGCGTGTTTTGTTGAATAAATTCTTATTCTTATCTTTAGGTTATAGATAATTCATTTCCAGAATGGTATTAGTGTAGTATATACCATATTCATTCATTAAATTCATTTATATAATCATTATGAAATGAAGATCATGTAGAACGAGTCGCATCACATCGTGGAGATGGTATTCCGTACGTACGCACGAGTGATGATATCGTTCCTATGATCGTGGAATTGTATTGGAGTATATATATATATATTATTTCAGTATCAATATTACTTAATAATAATCATATATAGTTACTCATTACACCATTATACCCATCCTTGTAAGGTGATGGTGGAAAATAGATTACACCACGGCGTGGAGACGGTATTCCGTACGTACGCACGCGCGGTGATTTCATTTTTCCGTAGGATGGATAGAAGGTGAATTAGGGTTGTTTCATATTTATAATAACATATCATTATGTAAGTAATAATTATGTTATTACTTTATCATGAAACAACTAAAGAAGAAGAAGTTGAAGAAGAAAGAAATTGAAAAGATCGGTAATGGATATTACCTCTTCTTTGGAACGCCTCTTTGAATCCTCCACTTAAGGAACTAAGATTGGTCTTTGGAGAAGACCAGGACCTCTAATATTATTCTAGGGAAGTGGAGAGGAGAAAATGGCAGGGGTTGGCCGAGCTTGAGTGCTCAAATTGGTGTGAGGAGGAGGGGGAGGAGGTGCCCTTTTATAAGGGAGGAGAGGGGCACCTTAGGAATATCTCAAAATATTATTTTATATTAAAGTCAAAATCGGTTTATAATGGTTTCAAAGGGTCTTATTTCGAAGCTAAAGTGGGGATGGATCGAAATCCTATCAACCAATAGGATTTATACAAGTTTATGGTATTATTTTAACCTTATCAATTAGATTTAACTCTAAGTTAATTAATTTAACTTTTACCGTGTCTTTTTGTTTTCTTTCACTATATGGTTAATACACTTACTATAACATGCCAAACGAACCCCAAATTGTTTATTATTAATATATATATCCTTATCTAAGTCATTTGGCCGAACCTTAGATTTTTAGGAATAAAATAACAATTAATAATATAATATTTGATTTAAAAACTATTTTGTGTCAATTTTGACACTATTTGATATATGATTTTTTTGAAAGTCATAAAAGAATTATATGTTCGAACCAAGTTGATTAAATCAACATTAATATATCATATTAACCTAGAAAATTAGTGGAATTCATAAAAAGTCTCAAATTATATTTATTTTGGTGTTTATAACATCAATTATGTCAATATTTCATTAATAAGATAATTACTGCATCATCATTGTGTCATAAATAAATTAAATTATTTAATGTCTAAAAATTACAAATAAAATACCATTATGTAGTAAATCGTTTTATCTTTATAATTAATATTTATAGTCGAATATATCTTATGTATAACCCCATATTAAAAATGATTTACTTATAAAACTTTGATTTTAACTATTTTAACCCTTCTTTAAATAAATTAATAATAAATGTCCTAATCTAATCCAAGTGGGCCTAAATGGTCATATTTTATTCCTAAGTTTGTTTTTGGTCGAATTAAACTTGTCCAATAGAATTATGACATGTGTTAGGGTAATATTGATATCATATTTACCCTTAGTTACCCTATTTACTATTAACCGCGGTAAAAATCGTAAAAAGTTACTATTCACCAAAAAATTATTTTTATCTCATTGAACCACATTTTACTTACTGATATCAACCGTGTCTGTCGGATTTTCAAAATTCCATTCACAGAAGCGGTAAAATTAAGTTTTATGCAAAATTCAGTTTTTAACATACCACTTAGTGGTTTCACTATTCATCAAAAATTGAAAATTTTCAGAAAAATACCAAAATTTCACCCTAGGCTAATTTCGATATTCTGAGTCCAAAAATGAAGTCCATTTTGAAAAATGAAATTTATAAAATTTCAAAAATTGGTTATTACTATTCATAACGGCTAGTTTTAATAGCATATTGTTGTTTAGTGAAACTCGGTATTGCGTACGACGCAAACAATCGAGGAAGGTCGCGATTGCGTGTAAAGCAAGCCAAGCAAGTGTTGTGTAGAAAAAGATTCTTTTGATGGTTTATATAACATAAAAGTCTCGGGTGTTACAGATTTGTCCCTTCCATATTTATATAAGTTGGTATCTAAGCCATTTGAGTAGAATAGAATCATCAAATCAAATTCCTTGGCCACATTGAATGAAAATGTTTATTTTGGGTAGTAATAGAAATATGTATCAATAAAATACATTGAGGACACATATTTGAGACCATATAGATAATATATTGTGAAAAATTTATTACATTACTGAGTTAGTTTTTGTATGTGGTTATCATCATTGCCACAAAAATTTCATTCCCTTGGGTTCATTGACCTATTCCAAGATAGTAATCATGAAGTTTACACATAAACTCCAAATAACAATGAAAAATAGTTAGACTGGGTAACATAAAAAGTGTTTCTATTTAACTCGATAAAATTCTATTTTAATTTAATTATTAGAATATATATTATTCTCAAGGTCGATGACATATTTTATTGAAGTTTTATTGATCTATACTTTTTTATAGGTAATAAGTAATTACTTATTTATTTATAAATATATTCTTTGATTATATGAATACATAATCATATTTTTTTGTTGGATTGTGAATAAAATATTTATTTTATTTATTGAATACTTTCATAAAAAATTATGCATTGTTTTGTAAATAAAATATTTCTTTATGAATAAAATATTCTTTAGGTATTCAATAAATGTTAGGGAATGTGAAGATGCCAAGACTATATTTAGGGATAAATATTAATTTAAAATATTGTAAGATAATATTTTTTATTATAAAATCTAGTACACACCACAAAATAATAATAATATATTTATGTGTCATGTGGTATAATATATTTTATAATATTATTTCAGGGAAGGTGCTCAATTATATAATATATTAACCTAAACCCTATCAGTACAAATTCATGGTTATTTCTATTTTATAGGGTTAATAAAAAAATATTGAAATAGAGAATTGTTTCACACACCATATTTCTATCTAAAATTTCACTTTCTCTATGCATATTATGAGTGAGAAAAACATTGGATATTACTTCATGATCAATGGATCAACGATAAATTTGAATGACACCAGTAAATTGATTCATTGGGCTAGCATTGATAAATCAATTAGAGTTTCTCGGAGATCAATAAATTACATGTAGATCATTGATACATGGATTCTACACATGGATCCTCACAAAACAACCAAGGTAAACTGAGAAGGGTTTTTCAATAGATCAATATAAAAATCGGAAAATTTTCATGAGACTATGTATACATTACTCCTGATCAAAAATAAATAAATTATTAATTTAACATGCAAGATCCTATATTGGTGTTTTTACCAATATTATATTAAAATTAATTTTGATATAACTCCCACACAAGGTGGTTCCTATGCACTCACAATCTTCAAAATATCTTTGTGTATATAAGAGATCGATTAACCATGCACTTTTTGTTGTGTTTTTATACTAACCATATCCTTATTTATGGGGTTTTCTTTAGGAAATATATTAAATACAAAAGAAATAAACTCTAAATGTATCATCAAGCATCAAATTCACAGGCCAATCATGGAGAAACTATAGATCAACTCTAATTAACACATATCACGAGTAGATGGAACCCTAAACATAAGCATCAAATGCAATGACTGATATGAACCTGAATTCATAACACACATTATCAAAAACCTAATTTTCAGATGGTTACAAAAGTTTTACGGTTTTAGAACTATAATGGTTTCATCTGAACCCCATATTTGATCCATGAATACCTTTAGGAGATGAATCTTGGTACCCTGTATCATTAATTGTATGTTAGTTGGAATAAAGTGAAAAATGTTTCCATGACCAATAACTTTATGATTATTTCCCTATAGAAAAGAAACACCCATATACCAAATATCATGTTGGTGGAGGTAGAAAATATGAAACATTATACAATTTATTTGTAGATTTCAAGAGGAACTCTCATCAATTATCGATGTCACCAATGCTACACAACCCAAACTATTTAAGGAATCGTTTAGGATGCCACTCTAGATAACACAATCCTAGTTGTTTGGGGAATGACACCTATAAAATTGATCACTAGAGGAAGTTGACCATGGAATATTGAGATAATGTTCCCACACATAAACTCATATATTCCCATAAACCATATGTGTATATATAAAATATTAGAAATGAGGTTCCTAGGAATGTTTCTATAAATGAAGGGTGATTTAAATATTACACATCATGGTATCATTATCCAAAAAAAAACCTATTAAGATGGAAGTTCCTATCCCGACCTGTCCCACAGGTCCCGTGATGTGACATACCCCAAGCCCAGCTCTCGAAGTCCAGGGGTTGGAGACTAGTGTGGAATGTTTCAACCTATAAGTGGGAGGAATTTTTCTGAGTACCTGTACACACGAACACACAACCACATCCCAAATATAGAAAGGTAAAAAATCTCTCCACTATAAATAATCACTGAATAAAAGTACAACTGAAAGTCGAATGGTCCAGAATACAAACCCAAAAAAGAATTATTGGGAAACAAGAAAGTACAAAAGGAACTATGGATAGCCATCTTTTAAAAACCCCACCTGATTGGTCAGTACAGAGTAGCCGCTGGAAGCCATGAAAGTACATCTCGTCTGCCTGGTCTCATAGGGCACCACTGGGTCCTGGGCCATCCAGTCATCCGTCAAGGCGGCAGTCATCAGCACGAGACCCAAATCATTAAGGAGAAGCTCATGGAGGGGTGAGTGAAAAAAAACTTAGTAGGGACCCCAATACAACAAAGGAATGACCAAAAATAAATCCACAGCCAAACCAAAAATCATGATCACCATGCATGATAACAAAGAAAGACACCTCACACCAGGTATATTATGGATTAGGAAAGTAGAACCAATAGTCACATCATCGAGAAAAATGGGATGTTGGAAAAATCCTCCTCAAATAGTACAACAGGCCTATCTGGTCACATAGAATTTGCATCCCATTAACCTAGGATAACAAAGATACTCATCCCTGATGAGTAATGTGGGTGTGATGGGTCACACAAAAGCTTCTCCCCACCATGGACATGACGAGTCACAGAAAAGCCGCTTCCCACCAATGGACATACTGAGGTACTCCTCTTATCAATTATCATGAGTCCTCAGGGTCACATATAATCCTCTCCCCTGTGGGCCTACTGGGTCACACAGAAGCTACTTCCCACTAGGAAATAGTATCTGATACACACATGGTCACTTGTCAACAGTTTTCAGGAGTTAGCCAAACGTAGGGTTTCTACACGTAGCATGCTTAATCTCAAGATAACCCATCCCCTAGTGATTTTTCAAATTCCAAATTCCATGAAATCATCCATAGATTATGCCAAAAGATCTGACTCATTATGAGGGTTCCAACACTGCAAACTTCCCGTCAATCAAATGCCCGATTTTAATGATATTGGTGTTTTTAAAAAAAGGGGTTTGTGGGGTTTGGGTCTGGTCCGACCTGGTAGGGTCGACCCGACCCATCCCAGTGTCCACCGACCCAACCCAACCCAGGTCTGCTGACCTAAACCGGACCCATACCGTACCTTTGGGGCGGGTTCGACCCGCCGAAGGCTGACCGGTTTGTCTTCCTGGACATGACATGACTGGAAGTCACGTCTAACACCCCACGCCTCATGGGTTGTTTGTGGGGCTGTCTCCCAGTCGTGGTCGGTTGAACATGGATCTTTTGTGTGGGATGTTGCATGGTACCACATCCGTGTTGGTCGCATCCACCCGCCACCATCCACTGTACCAGCTGTTGGCTCTGCCCACTCTGTCATGGAACGAGCAGGCTTCAACGGTCTTCTCCTGCACGCCGTTGTGGAGCACTGATGCCAGTCGGTGATGGGGTATACTTCGAACCACCTAGTCCACAGCAGTGGTCCGTTCTTCGTGCTTATTGTGCCTACGACATCCAGGGGATGCCATCTTCCTAGAAATTTCCTCAAATCCACTTTTCCGAACATATGGAAATTTAGTCACGAAGAACGCACAAGAAAAGGTGCTTGGGCCTAGTTTGTCTCATCCCACGCCCTCCACATTAGAATTTTAAAAAACGGTTTGGTTTGGGGATTACAGTTTTATCAACCATAAAATTAATCTCAAATAGAAATCCCATGAAGGATCACCCTCCCACATGTACAGATGATCCACAGATCAAATTATTCATGGGTTGATCCATGTTTTTCATTTAGAATGAAGAAGGTGGAAATCATAAACAAACAAAAACCCCTACCTTGAAGCTATTCAATGTTAAAGCGGTCCACCCACGAAGGGTTAAGAAGTCAAAAGTGTTCGTTGCTTCCCGGATCCATTCTTTGAGGTGCATCGATGTTGCAAACATTCCTCCAGCGTTTTTCTTTCTTTTTTTGAGAGAAAACTCATCGGGGGTTCGTTGGAGAATTTTATACTGTTTAACCCTCAATTCTCCAACATGTTATTCCATAAAAAGTAAACACATCACAACGTTTCTATTACACTGCGATGTTGTGTCATTATGCTATTTCATTTATGAAACAATGTAGCTATTACGCTTCACTAAAAGAAACATTACGCTGCACCTTAACGAGCCATTAAGGATATTCCTTTAATGAAATTCTTCACCAAACCGTAGTGCTGTCGCCTAACACTCAATGGTTAGAAATGAAATAAAATAACTTTTTTATTTTATTATTTTCTGAAAATTATGAATATTAATTTTTCCGTACAACCCTTTCTGGTAGAAGTTTTGTCCTTTCTAGGCGAATGCCGAAGTTCTGAGTTTAATGATGCCCTTCGATTTTCTATTCGAGCACCAATTTAAAATTTAGGAAAATATTATTGCATGTTCACTTATGTGAACATAAAAAAAGATCAAAATTATCTTCTGGGATCACCGGGCCTCAGAATCACGTTCCATCAAAGCACGTTGTCTTGAAATAATTCAATAAAATTTTTTAAAAAAATATACAGAAATTCCAAGACATTTAATTCTCCCCACCTTAGGGATTTACATCCCTGAAAGACAAAACAAAGGCTAAATAAAGAATTGGGGGTAATGATCACGAATCTGAGCCTCCCTCTCCCATGTACTCTCCCATAGATTCCCTTCCTGCCATCAGACGTGTATGATAGGAATTAACCTTCCACGAAGGACTCGATCCAATGGATCCTCTATATCTACTAGGAATTCCAAAAAAATTTCACCAATTCCAATTTCTAGCTCTACCTAGTCGATAACATTCATTGGATCATGCATGTACTGTAAAGACCCGTAAAATTCAAGGAAAAGTTTTTCTTAATTTTCTTTGGGATTTTACAAGAACGCGGTTTCTGACGGAACATGATTCCGAGGCCCGGTGTGCCTGGAATTACTATCCGAAGTTTAGCTCGGGTACGTTCAGTGAACAAACGAGCGAGAATTTCTAACTTATGAACCGGTGCTCGGAATCGAATTCTGAGGGCACCAATGGAACCGCGACACTGGTAATTTCTTAGAAACACCTTTTCCGAAGTTTCGTTTTCAAGAGAGAGGTTGATAAAAATTGTGGAAGTGAAAATAAAAATTTAACTGCAATTTTTATTTTCTCTAAGTGGATTTATGCTTTGGGTGGAAGTTGGGTAACTACCAAACTTCCCTTGGGAGGTTATGAGGGTGGTGGGGCCCACACGAACCCCACCCCTTCACATTCATTAACTCCCTCAACTCACAATTATATTTGATAACTTAAGTTTTAATTACTTATGATATTAATGAAGTGTGTTTAATGTGAGTGTTTGAATTTCAAACTAATGCCAAGTTAATAAAATAAGTGTGGGATTACTTTATTAAGGGTTGTATTCTTGTTGTGGAGTCTTTGGGAGAAAAGGATAAGGAACACGAGGAACTTCTTCTTCTTCGATGAAGAACGTGAAGAACACATCGATCTCCGACGAAGAACGCTGAGTCCTCGGAAACCGACTACGCGACGCCGTATACCACGACGCCGACGACGTCTTCTTTCACGACATCTCTTTCCGCGATGGATTTTCCGCGACGAATCCTCGTTCGATGAACCTCCGTTCAAGCTACGCTCGAGGTAGGGGTTTTTTTTCGTGATTAATACCTTGCCGTTCTTCGTGAAATATGCCCAATTGCTATCGATTAACGAGAGGGGTCCGGAGCGCACAAACACGGCTGACCGTCCTCCCTTATCTATGTTATTGTTTCTATTGTGGATTGAAATGGGAATGGAGTTGTGCCGTGGCACCGCGCGGGATCGTGCGGAAAGGAAAGCATGGCTCCGTCACACCACGCCATGAAATCGAACAAAGACGCGATGCCGTCGTGATGCGTCGGAGAAACACGAAGACACCGCGGCCAGAGCGGGGCTGCGGCCGGTTCCGGGCCACGCCGGAGCAGGGTGACCGGCGGCCGGTTCCGGGCCGCCGGCATCGGAGCTGGGGGGACCGGCCGTCGCCGGTCCATGGCAGCAGAAGCCGGCTGGCCAGAGCAGGCCGACCGGACAAGGGAAGGCCGGGGGTTTCGAACCCCCAGCGGCCAGCTCAAGCGGCCCCCCATAATGGGGGCCGCAGTTACAAAACCAGGGGGGCAGGCTCCCCCCCCCTTCAAACGGCTCGGCCGTTTGGCCGAGCGCCTGGCCAACGCGCCCCGTGCGCCGCGCCCAGGCCGGGCCGGGCCGCGCCCAAGTGGGCCGGACCCGGTCCCGGTTCGGGCCGACCATGGGGGTATCGGGCCGGGTCGGACCGGGCCCGAACCCCTTAATACCGAATCTCTTCCGGTCGGACGCCCATAACTTGTGTTAAGGACCTCCGATCGATGCACCGTCAGTTGTGATGCAATCCTTGGATCGAGACGGTCGTTTCTGTATATCGCACTTAAGGTTTTGGAATACTTTGGGTTATGCCGAGTTGGTTCTTACACGAAACCAACCAGGCCCTCGGAGCGGAAACGCTCTTAACATGAGCTCCGGACGTCCGATTGACGTGCCGTCGACTTTGTTGGATTCCTCTTAGTGTGACGGATCTTTTGGATTACTCTGCCCGAGGTTTGGATGCAGGTGGAGTACGGTCGGGTTGGTTTTGGCTTAAAAATCAACCGGGCCCTAGGAACGGAAAAACCAATAACTCTCAGACCGGGCGTCCGATTGATGCGCTGTCTGCGACGTTGAGTTCCTGTTGATGATACAGAACTTTTGGATACATCAACTCAGAACTTTGTGTCAGTTGATGTACCAGCCTCTCTGCTCGTGGAGCAGACCCTCCCGAACGAGCTTGTTGTGTGCAGAAACCCTAGTGCTGGCTGCGACTGCGACGACGACGATAGTACAGAGATCCTCAGTGGATTTGACGGCGACGACTATAGCACTCAGCGATCCTACGTGGATCAGTGCTACCGATCCTGTGTGGGTCCGATCCTATGTGGGTCAGCGCTCAGCGGTTCTGTGTGAGCCAGCGCCTACAGATCCTGTGTGGGTCCGATCCTGTGTGGGTCTTTGCGGGGGTTAGTTACCTATCGATCCTTTGTGGGTCATTGTGGGGGTTAGTACCTATCGATCCTTTGTGGGTCCGGTGGCTTAGATGAATCAGTGGCTACATCTGATCATCTCTATTGTCATTCGAAGAAGTATACCTGTGTGAGCTGAAAACCTGTTTTTCTTTCCTATGTAGATTGTGTTGTGCTATCCTGTGTGGATTTCCGTTTTTCTTTCCTGTGTGGACTTGGTTGTACTTAGTCTCGGATGTTGGAGCCGATCGAGAATTGATGACTTAGGTATCTTTATGGGCATATACCTAAGCAGTGTCGGATGTTACTTCAGGATTGTATCTTTCCTTTTTGGTTTATCCTTTGTGGATTCTAGGAGACCTTCGAGGGTCTCGGGGTCCCTACTGAGTAGCTTATACTCACCCCTGCACAGGATATTCCCGCTCTATGTTGTGTTGGTTGCAGACGACGGACCGCGCTGATCACGGTTGAGGCTGACAAAGCAGGTCGGTACCCGGAGGTGGACCACTGGGCGGAACATACTCGGAGCGGACGGCTGGACCCGAGGAGCTGTGGAGGCTATCTGTACTCACCTTTCAGGTGGGACTTCCAGTGGACGGCTCGACGCTGCGGCACTACTTTTCAGTTGCTGTTTTCCCTTTCCAGTTTTACTTTACTTTCAGTTTGGGTTTGTATACTGGCCCACTTACTTTTTCGCAATTACTGTTGTACTCAGTTTTTACATAGTGTATACTTCTACTGCTTGCTTGCTCTGTGGTGTTTGTTTAATTTACAAAGGCAATGCCTTCCCTTTTTATCGGAAATTACTCCTTGGTACTAGTCCCCAGCCCCTTTCCTATAGAAGGCGGGCTCGGAGTAGCCATGACACGGGCCCCGAGGACGGGTCGTGACAAATTGGTATCAGAGGAGTTCAGTTCTACCACATAACTTGGGACTCTGATCTTTTTCTATGTGAAGCAATAGTGTTAGGCGTATTGGGTGTGGTTATCAGTCCAGGGAGTCCAGTGTTGGTGCGGCGGCCGACGTATCCGTACACCAGGACCCTGACTTCTGATTTCCGACTTAATGCACGAAAACATTGATTGCATGTGTGATTCAAGTTTTTTTTTGTGATTACTTTGTGTCAGCTCACCAGGTATACTGTTCTGACCGTGGCACACCTGTTTCCTTTTCAGGATGGCCCCATGATGGCAGCCAGCTAGGGTTCCGAGAGTTGAGCGTGTAGACAACCCACCGAGCAACGAGGCCTCGGTACAGGGCCCTTTGACAGCTGAGGCACCGACGGTACCTCTACCCACTGAGCCACCAATGCTTCCAGCCCTAGCCGCTGACGATGCACGTCGCCTTAGTGCACTACACGAGTTCCAGTGCCAGTGACGACCCAGGTTCTGCCAGGAGATAGACCCCCAGGCAGCCGAGGACTGGCTAGAGGTAGTGGTACGAGTTTTTCGGTTAGTGAGGACACCAGCAGACCTCATGGTGATCCTCACAGCGAGCCTCCTGCATGCGGCAACAGGCAGATGGTGAAGCTTGATGCTCCAGGTTTACGATGAGGCATCTCTTATCTGGACGGACTTTGAGAGCCTCTTCTGCTCGGATTTTTTCCCAGCCACCCTCCGTGCGGTGCGCATCCAGGAGCTTCTTTAGCTGCGGTAGGGCAGCTTGACAGTCGCCCTGTACTCGGCGAGATTTACCGATCTCTCGCGCTACTCGACAGACATGGTACAAGACCTATTCTTCCGGGCCCAAACCTTTGAGGAGGGATTGAGGCATGAGATCAGGGCATTGCTGATCTCCCTCAGCATTCCGACCTAGGCAGGAGTACTGGAGCAAGCCCTTTTTATTGAGAGTTTTCTTGCTGAGCCTTCTTCAGCAGCAAGACCTACCGTAGGGCGGCAGATAGCAGAGTCTTCTCCAGCAGGCAGTCGACGGATGACTCATGGGTCCAGGAAGACTAGACCCTCAGGCAGATGACCTCAGGACACTGGCTCAGCTGTGCGGGGCACACAACGTGGGGCCAGTCTTTCGAGATGCAGGTAGTGCTACTCATGCAGCGGGCAGGGCCACATGGCTCGTGACTGCCTGACCCGCCGTGCCGAGGAGCAGCAGACGGTTGAGGGACCACCCAGGCAGAGGAAGAGGGTCGACCATGGAGGTCCGCAGGGAGCAGGCGGACGAGGCAGAGGATCTGGCCGAGCAGCAAGTGGTGGGAGACGCTTTGAGGCTCCACCACCACCACCACCACCAGGAGGTCCACCCTGACCACAGGGAGCTGGCGGGCAGAGACAGGCACAACTCCAGGCAGCGGAGGCCTATGACCACGGCACGCCTGAGATGATTCGAGGTACTATCTTTGTCTATTCCACCCTTGCTGCAGTTCTTATAGACACAGGAGCGAGTCACTCTTTTATAGCTGATTCCCTTGTTCGGAGCTCGAAGATTCTGACAGAGCCGTTGGCTCGATCCTTACAGCTAGAGACTCCTACGGGAGCAGACTCGATGATTATGCACTGGTGCCGATAGTGTGAACTTACTCTAGGAGGCGAGAGCATCGGCTGGGATATTCTTTTTGCGGCGTCGAGGCCTTACGACGTCATCTTGGGCATGGATTGGTTATCTACAGTCCATGCATAGATTGACTATATTAGGTGCAATGTGCGATGTGTACGCACCGACGGGAGCAGGTTCACCTTCACCGGCGAGAAGGGAGCCTTCGCAGCACATGATGGACTTCCATAGAGGAGAGGACAACCCATCACCCATCAGTTGTCTAGCCTCATCCTAGGAGAAGTTGACGTACCGAGTCCTGGTTTTCCGGCAGTGGTGGATCAGTATGCGGACGTTTTCCCCGATGACGTCCCACGGATACCTCCTCGTAGAGATGTAGACTTTTATATTGACCTGTACCCCGGGACAACCCCGATATCAACTGCAGCATATCGTATGGCCCCTGCTGTGCTTCGAGAGCTACGGGTATAATTGGAGGACTTGCAGGGCAAGGGGTTCATCCGACCCAGTGTTTCACCCTGGGCTTCCCCGATTTTGTTCTCTAAGAAGGCGGACGGGAGCTTGCGACTTTGTGTCGACTATCGTCGCCTGAACCAGGTGACAGTAAGGAACAAGTATCCGCTAACGAGGATTGATGACCTCTTTGATCAGCTCAAGGGAGCACAATGGTTCTCGAAGATAGACCTCAGGTCAGGCTATCATCAGCTCAGAGTTCGAGGTGAGGATGTGCAGAAAACGGCCTTCAGGTGTCGGTATGGACACTATGAGTTCTTGGTTATTCTATTCAGCATAACAAATGCTCCAGCAGTGTTCATGGCCCTCATGAACATGATCTTTCAGCCATACCTCGATCGATTTGTCGTGGTCTTCATCGACGACATTTTGATTTACTCGACGACTGAGGAGGAGCACGCCTACCACTTGCGGGTTGTACTAGACACACTCTGAGAGCACCAGCTTTATGGTAAGATCTTGAAGTGTCAGTTCTGGATACGCGAGTTCCACTTCTTGGGGCACGTCATCTCTAAGGTGGCAGTTGCGGTGGATCCTGTGAAGATCGAGGCAGTGTTGGCTTGGGAGCCACCCAGGAGTGTGACTGAGGTGCGAAGCTTCTTGGGTCTAGCTCGATACTATCAGAGATTTGTTCCAAACATCTCCAGAGTTGCGGCACCCCTCTCAGCTCTTATGAAGAAGGGGAAACCCTTTGTGTGGTCAGACAGATGTCAGCAGAGCTTCCAGGAGCTGAGACAGAGATTGACCAGCGCACCTATCTTGAGGTTGCCGGAGGAGGGAGTAGGGTACATAGTCTACTGCGATGCATTAGGGATCAAACTCGGATGTGTCTTGATGCAGGAGCGGGCGGTGATCACCTATGGATCACGTCAGTTGAGGCCGAATGAGAAAAACTACACTACCCATGACCTGGAGTTAGCAGCAGTGGTCTTCGCTCTGAAGACATGGCGACACTACCTGATGGGAGAGCGCTTTACAATATTTTCTGACCATCAGTGTCTCAGGTACATCTTTTCTCAGAAGGAACTGAACCTGAGACAGCGGTGATGGCTTGAGTTCCTCCAGGACTATGACTTTGAGATTGTCTATACTTCTGGGAAGGGGAACGTAGTAGCCGATGCTCTCAGCAGGAGGACGAGCATTTAGCTACTTGAGGAGGCGACAGAGTAGCTAGCCACTTTGCATATATCCTTCGTGGATAGAGATGGGGCAGCCTTCCTTCAGTCTCTCATAGTCACTCCTTCACTACTGCAGTGGGTCAGAGAGGCACAACGTGGGGACGCCGACTGTGAGACACGGTGTGCACAGATATCCTCAGGACAGGAACCAGATGGTTTCTACTTAGGAGGAGAGCATGACGTCCTTTTCAGAGGACGTACCTTGGTACCAGTTGCTTTATGGGAAGAGGTGCTGAGAGAGTTTCACACTTCTCCTTTGGCGATACATCCTGGAGTGGCGAAGATGTACCAGGATCTCAGACGACAGCACTGGTGGTCGGGCATGAAGAAGGCCGTGGCGGAGTTCGTTTCTCGATGCCTCACCTGCCAGCAGGTGAAGGCAGAGCACCAGGTACCAGCAGGCTTGGTACAACCCTTGGAGGTCCCAGAGTGGAAGTGGGACAGGATATCTATGGACTTCGTGACTGGACTTCCATGCACTTCCAAAGGCCACGACTCTATTTGGGTGATTGTCACCCGACTCACCAAGTCGGCTCACTTCTTACCCATCAGAGAGCAAGGCTCTATGGAGATCTTGGGGTGTCTCTACGTTCAGGAGATTGTACGGCTTCACGGTGTGCCATCATCTATCATCTCCAATCGAGATGATCGATTTACTTCCCGGCTTTGGAAGGGGTTGCAGGAGGCGTTCAGCACGCAGCTACGTTTGATCACCACCTTTCACCCTCAGACAGATGGTCAAACGGAGAGGACCATTCAGACTCTCGAGGAAATGCTCCGCGCATGTGTTCTCGACTTTGGTCGTAGCTGGGAGGACCACCTACCCTTGGTGTAGTTTGCGTACAACAAAAACTACCCCTCCACCATTGGGATGACACCATACGAGGCGTTGTACGTCCGATCTTGCAGATCTCCTTTGTGCTAGACAGACCCTAGGGAGTTAGCACTTGTGGGACCGGAGATGGTCCAGGCCACGACAAAGAAGGTCCAGGTCATCCAGGAGCAGATGAGGACAACTCAGAGCCGACAGAAGTCCTATGCTGACAGGAGGCGGAGACCACTAGAGTTTGAGGATGACAACCACGTCTTCTTGAGTGTCTCACCTCGACGTGGATTACGGAGATTTGGTTGAGGCGGCAAGTCGTCTCGACGCTTCATCGGACCGTTCTAGGTCCTCAGCAGGATTGGCGAGGTATCTTATCGCCTGGCTCTACCACCTCAGTTGAACCGGGTGCACGACGTATTCCACGTATCACAACTGAGGAGATACGTGCACGACCCGACACATATCATTGACCATGGGGAGCTGGACGTTGATGATGGGGTGACTTTTGCGGAGGTCCCGGTGGAGATCAAAGATTGATAGGAGCGGGTCCTACGTGGATGATCGATTCCTCTAGTGCACATCAGATGGCAGCATGAGAACCTCCAGGAGAGCACTTCGGAGCGGGAGGCTCAGATGCGTGCTCAGTACCCACTTTTGTTTCCCTAGCTTATGATGTATCTTTATGGGGATGTAAAGCCCTGAGGTGTGAGTAATGTAAAGACCCATAAAATTCAAGTAAATGTTTTTCTTAATTTTATTTGGGATTTTACAAGAACACAGTTTCTGACGGCACTTGATTCTGAGGCCCGGTGTGCCCGGAATTACTATCTGAAGTTTAGCTCGGGTAAGTTCAGTGAAAGAACGAGCGAGAATTTCTAACTTATGAACCGGTGCTCAGAATTGAATTATGAGGGAACCGATGGAAGCGCAGTGCCGGTAATTGCCTAGAAACACCTTTTCCAAAGTTGTGTTTTCATGAGAGAGGTTGATAAAAATTGTGGATGTTAAAATAAAAATTTAACTAAAATTTATATTTTCTCTAAGTGGATTTAAGCCTTGGGTGGAAGTTGGGTAACTACCCAACTTCCCTTGGGAGGTTATGAGGGTGGTGGGGCTCACACGAACCCAACCCCTTCACATTCCTTAACTCCCTCAACTCATAATTAAATTTTATAACTTTAGTTTTAATAACTTATGATATTAATGAAGTGTGTTTAATGTGAGTGTTTTAATTTCAAACTAATGTCAAGTTAATAAAATAAGTGTGGGATTATTTTATTAAGGGTTGAATTCTTGTTGTGGGGTATTTGGGAGAAAAGGATAAGGAAATTGAGGAACTTCTTCGTCTTCGATGAAGAACACGAAGAACACATCGATCTTCGACGAAGAACGCTGAGTCCTTGGAAACCGACTACGCGACGCCGTATACCGCGACGCCGACGACGTCTTCTTTCATGACGTCTCTTTCTGCAATAGATTTTCCACGATGAATCCTCGTTCGATGAACCTCCATTCAAGCTATGCTCAAGGTAGGGGTTTTATTTAATTATGTTTTCGTGATTACTTCCTCTATGTTCTTCGTGAAATATGAACAATTGCTATCGATTAACGAGAGGGGGCCAGACCGCACAAACACGGCCGACCCTCCTCCCTTATCTATGTTGTTGTTCCTGTTGTGGATTGAAATGGGAATGGCACGGTGTCGTCGCACCGCGTGGGATCGTGCGGCAAGGAAAGCGTGGCGCCGTCGCGCCATGCCATGAAATCGAACAAGGACGTGATGCCGTCGCGCTGCGTCGGAGAAACCCGAAGACACCGCGGACGGAGCGGGGCCACGGCGGAGGGGCGCAGCACTGTCGCGCCATCCCTGAAGAACCAAGGCTGCGGTTGGTTCCGGGCCGTGGCGGAGCAGGGTGACCAGCGGCCGGTTTCGGGCCGCCGACGTCAGAGCTGGGGGGACCGGCCGTCACCGGTCCGTGGTGGCAGAAGCCGGCCAGCCAGGGCAGGCTGGCCAGACAAGGGAAGGCCGGGGGTTACGAACCCCCGGCGGCCTGCCCAAGCAGCCCCCAAAAATGGGGGCCGCGGTTACAAAACCAGGGGGGCAGGCGCCCCCCCGTCAAACGGCTCGGCCGTTTGGCCGAGCGCCCGGCCAACGTTCCCAGTCCGGGCCGGGCCGCCCCCAAGGGGGCCGGACCTGGACCCGGTTCGGGCCGACCCTGGGGGTATTGGGTCGGGTCGGACCGGGCCCGAACCCCTTAATACCAAATCTCTTCCGGTCAGATGCCCATAACTTGTCCTACAAGCCTCTGATCGACGCACCGGCAGTTGCGATGCAATCCTTGGATCGAGACGGTCATTTCAGTATATCGCACTCAAGGTTTTGGAATACTTTTGGTTCAGCCAAGTTGGTTCGTACACGAAACCAACCGGGCACTCGGAGCGGAAACACTCATAACTTGAGCTCCGGACGTCCGATTGACGTGCCATCAACTTTATTGGATTCCTCTTAGTGTGACAGATCTTTTGGCTTACTCCGCCCAAGGTTTGGACGCAAGTGGAGTACGGTCGGGTTGGTTTTTCCTTAAAAACCAACCGGGGCCCTGGAACAGAAAAACCAATAACTCTCAGACCGGGCATCCGCGCCATCTACGACATTGAGTTCTTGTTGACGATACAGAACTTTTGGATACATCAACTCCGGACTTTGTGTCAGTTGATGTACCAGCCTCTCGGCTCGTGGAGCGGACCCTCCCGAACGAGCTTGCTGTGTGCGGAAACCCTAGTGCTGGCAGCGACTGTGACGACGACGACAGTACAGAGATCCTCAGTGGATTCGATGGCGATGACTACAGCACTCAGCGATCCTACTTGGATCAGTGCTACCGATCCTGTGTGGTTCTGATCTTGTGTGGGTCAGCGCTCAACAGTTATGTGTGAGCCAACGCCTACAGATCCTGTGTGGGTCCGATCCTGTGTGGGTTTTTTCGGGGGTTAGTTACCTATCGATCCTTTGTGGGTCATTGCGAGGGTTAGTACCTATCGATACTTTGTGGGTCCGACGGATTATATGAATCAGTGGCTACATCTGATCATCTCTATCGTCATACGAAGAAGTATACCTGTGTGAGCTGAAAGCCTGTTTTGCTTTCCTATGTGGATTGTGTTGTGCTATCCTGTGTGGATTTAAGTTTTTCTTTCCTGTGTGGATTGGGTTGTACTTAGGGTCGGATGTAGGAGACCAATGAGAATTGATTACTTAGGTATGTGTGTGGGAATATACCTAAGCAGTGTCAGATGTTACTTCGTGATTGTATCTTTCCTTTGTGGTTTATCCTTTGTGGATTCTAGGAGACCTTAGGGGGTCTCAGGGTCCCTAATGAGTAGCTTATACTCACCCCTGCACGGGATATACCCGCACTACGTTGTGTTGGTTGTAGAAAATGGACAACGCTGATCGCGGTTGAGGCTAGCAGAGCAGTTTGGTACCTGGAGGTGGACCACTGGGCGGAACATACTCGAAGCGGACGGCTGGACCTGAGGAGGTGTGGAGGCTATCTGTACTCACCCTTCAGGTGGGACTTCCAGTGGACAGCTCGACGCTGCGGCTCTACTTTTCAGTTGCTGTTTTCCCTTTCCAGTTGTACTTTACTTTCAGTTTGGGTTTCTATACTGTCCCAGTTACTTTTCCACACTTACTGTTGTACTCAGTTTTTACTTAGTGTTTACTTCTACTTCTTGCTTACTCTATGGTGTTTGTTTACTTTAAAAAGGAAATGCCTTCCATTTTTACCATTAATTACGCCTTGGTGCTAGTCTCTAGCCCCTGGCCTATGGAAGATGGGCTTGGGGTAGTCATGGCATGGGCCCCGAGGAAGGGTCATGACACGTACCTCCTCAGCTACGACACATGAAAAACATTATGCACCTGGTGCATCTGTGGGGGAAGAGCTAAGCGATATTCCATCTCAACAACTCTACTAGGAATCGAAAAAGGTTTGATGATCCTCAGAGATAGCTTGATACCCCGAAAAAATCTCCACAATCCCCTTCAGGCGAGACCTGAAGGAACACATGGTCTCCCTCCTCAAACTCCAAGGGACTTGTCTCCGGTCAACAAATGATTTCTGGCTTCTCTGTGTATTCCTCATCCACTGCTGGATGATTTGCACCTTCTCAGTGGTAGTATGTACCAACTAATAACACATGATTGCTAACTCCCCTAGGTCTGTACAGCATATAGGTGATTAGCATGACCTCTCATACAAAGCCTTGAATGGTCCCATTCCAATGATAGAGTGATATATGTTGTTCTATGAGAACTCCACCAGTGGTAGGTTGTCCTCCTAACTATGACCAAAATCAAAGACACAAGCATAGAACATGTACTCCAAGGTCTATATGGTCCGCTCCATCTGGCCATCTTTTTAAGGGTGAAAGGCTATGCTCAAGCACAACCGATTTCCAAACGCCTCCTGCAATCCCTTTTACAACCAGGATGTAAAGCGTGCATCACGGTCTATGACAATCATTGAAGGCACCCCATGATGCCGCACTATCCTTTGGACATAGAGGCACCCAAAGACCTCTATCAACCCCTACTCCCAGATGGGTAGAAAGTGAGACGACTTGGTGAGTCGATCAATGATAACCCAGATAGAATTGTGGCCCACAGACGTACATGGTAAACCCATCATGAAGCCCATGGAGATACCATTCCACTTCCATTCTAGAACATCAAGTGGTTGTTCTAAGCCTTCTGAGACCTAATGCTTGTCCTTCACTTTCTGACAAGTGAGGCATCATGAAACTTATACTGCCATCACTTTCTTCATCCTTGGCCACCAGTACTGACATCAGAGGTCCTGATATTTCTTCCCCACACTAGAATGTAACACCAAAGGGTATTTATGTAACTCCCTCAAAATCTCCTCCTATTATGTCACTATTACTAATGTGCGTCTTCTAAAAAGGATTCCATCATCCTCACTTATCGAAAATCCACAAGGATCTTATCCTGAGGATATTTGAGCATGTTGGGCCTCAGAATCAACATTCAAAAGCTGTACCTCCCTGAATCTCTATAAGAGTGGGGGAGTGATAGTCATTGACTGGAGGTAAGATGATCCATCACCATTCATTAATGATATATGCATCATGGCTAGTTTCTCTGTCGCCTCACTCAACAACTATAAACCAGAACTCTTGATGAGCATATCTGCCACCACATTCCACTTCCCCGGAGTATAGACTATCTAATAGTAATAGTCCAGAAGGAACTCTATACATCGCCATTGTGTCATGTTCAAGTCCTTCTATGTGAAGATATACTTGACACTCTTGTGGTTAGATTAGATGGTAAACAATTCACCCATCAAGTTGTGATGCCACATCTTCATGGAAAAGACGATTGCTGCTAACTCTAGGTCATGGGTCATGTAGTTTTGTTTATGCTCCCTTAACTGTTCTGAGTCGTAGGTAATCACCACTCACTCTTATATCAAGACACAACCTTGTCCAGTCCGGGATGAATCATAGAAAACTATATACCCAATTCCATCTTCTCATAATATCATGATAGGGTCACTCGTCTGTATCTGCCTTAGGTCCTCAAAATTCTGCAAGCACTTCTCCATCCACAAGAAGGAATATCAATTCCATGTCAAGGATGATAAAGGTGGCACTACCCTGGAAAATTTGGTTACGAACCTCCAGTAATATCCAACCAACCCCAAGAAACTCCACACCTCATTCACACTCTTGGGTGGCTCCCAAGTAGGAACTGCCTCAATCTTCACTGGATCTACTACAACACTAGCCTTCGAGATGAAGTGTTTAGAAAGTGGACCTCCCGAATCCATATCTATAACTTCAAGAGATTACCATAAATCTAGTGATATTAGAGTGTATCGAGTACTATCCTCATGTGTGTAGCGTACTCCTCTTCCAACACCGAGTACACCAAGATGTCATCAATGAAGACCAACACAGAATGATCAAGGATGAAAGATACTATTCATGAGTCCCATGAACACTTCTAGGGCATTGGTCATGCTGAAAGGCATAAAAAAAACTCATAATGGTCATACTGGAATCTAAATGTTGTCTTCATTACATCCTCATCCCATACCCAAAGCTGATTATAGCATTATCCAAGGTCTATCTTCGAGAACCACCTCAATCCATTTAGATGATTGAATAATTCATCAATAATTGAAAGTGGATACCTTTTCTTCACGGTTACGTAGTTTAGGTACTGGAAGTCCATGTATAGCCTCAATCTCTTGTATGTATTCTAGTAAGACAACACCGGGGATACCCATGGTGAAACACTGGGTCTCACGAAGCCCTTCTCTTGTAAGTACTCCAACTATAACCTAAATTCACTAAGCTCTATGGGAGCCATCTGATATGATGGTGTGGATATAAGTGTTTTCCCTGGGTATATATCGATGCAGAAATCTACATCCATGTGAGGACGTAGCCCCGAAACATCCTTAGGAAAGACATAATCATACTCATTTACCACTACGAGAATAATCAAACTCCTCTAGTCCACCACATTAAGTATGATTCTAGAAAAATGGTGAGTGATCAGCTGCACTCTTCTCCGAGAATGTACATCATGTGTTGCAATGGTTCCTTATCACCAGTGAAGAAAACCCGGTCCCATCCTTGCAGACACACCACAATTTTATCCTAAAAAAATAGATCTAATAATTGATTGTGGATAACCAGTCCATAACTGAGATGACATCGTAAGGCCTCGATGTTGCTACTAGGATATCTTAGCTGAACCTCTCTTCTCCTATATTAAGATCAAACTACCGAAACTAGTGTGTAATCATCAAATCCCCTCCTACAAGAGTCTCTAATCATATGGATCATTCCACTGGCTCCACTAAAATATTTGACCCTTGAACGAGGTCTGTGGAAAAGAAAAAGTGACTAGAACCTATGCCAATAAGAATAGAAACTAAAATAGATAAGACACATATCACACCTCTAGTCATCGTTTGTGAGCTATAGTCATTGGCCACTATCGCCTGAAGCTGGCCTCGACCCTGTCTTCCAGCTCCCTGAGCCTGTGGTGGACCACCTAGGCTGGTGGTGTAACACCTCGAATCGTCATCCCCCACCTACCTCTCGGCCTTCTCCCCTACCATGTCTGCCACCCTATGAACGTCCTCGCTCAAAACTCTGTCTCTACCTTGGAGGTCCTTCGACCATCTGTTGATCATCTGTGTGGCGGGTCGAGTAGTCACGAGAAATGTGTCCCTACCCGCCACACCTGACGTAGAACCTGGTACCCTGCTAACTCCCACTTCTCTAGGAGACACGTACTGCCGATCCCAAGTCCTGGGGCTTCCCCTTGAAAGACATAGCCCACATGGGCCCTCGTGTTTGCTGCCCGCTGCTCACCACTGAAGACTCTACCACCTGAGGTCTTCTGGTTTCTCCAGCTATTAGTACCTACTCATTTAGGAAGCTGTACACAATAATGGCTTACTCCAGCACTCTAGCCTGAGTGGGGATGTTGAGAGACACTATAGATGCCCTGATCTCCCGTCTGAGTCCCTGATCAAAGGTTCGAGCCCTGAAGAAAGGGCCCCACACCATGTTTGTGGATTATTGAGAGAGGTATATAAACCTCACAGAGTACTCATCCACCGATAGGATGCCTTGATGTAGGTGAAGGATCTCATGTATCCACACAGAGTGGAAAGTCACACGGAAAAAATCCTCTTAGAAAAGCTGTTTGAAGTCTATCTAGGTGTGGGTCGCGTCATCATGAGTCTGAATCATCATAATTCACCATATCCCTACCAAGACCTATATAAGGATCGCATCTAAGATCACAATTTGGTTAAGTGGTGTCCTCACTAATTGGAAGACCCATATCACTACCACTATCTAGTCCTCATCGACCTAAGGAACTGTCTCTCCCCTGAACCTGGGAGGTCTCTATCTCTGAAGCTCGTGAAAAGTGCTGAGCCTATACACATCCTCTACTGGTAACACCTGTAGTAACTACTGATAAATGGGTGGTGGAAACATTGGTACACCACCCAACGGGGCAATCTCTAGGACTGGTCCCTGAACCAATGCCTCATAACTAGGTGGGTTGTCCACATGGTCATGCATCAGAAGCCTAACTAGCTATCTATGTGGAGGCATCCTTAAATAGATCAATATGTACCACAATTATAAGATTACACCTTGTGAGATGACTCTTATTTAGGAAGATCATAAGGAAATGATTATGCAAACATTGTTTTTATGTACAGAGTAAAAAAGCCAAATTCAGGGTCTTGGTGTATGGATATGTCGGCCGCCACACCAACATTGGACTCCTTGAATCTGAAAGTTAAACTGGAATCATTCAACACTATTTTAAAAAAAAACAGACCCTCGGTCTTTGAGGTAGAACTGAACCCACCTCACACCACTTTGTCATGACCAGTCCCTTGTGGCCCGTTCCATGACATACCCCAAGCCTTCCTCCCAAAGGCCAAGGGTTGGTTATTTTCACCAAAGTCATCAACCTGAAAAGGGGAGGAATTTTATGAGTACCTGTATGTAGGAACATAGTACCATGTCTCAAATCTAGAAAAGTAAACAAGTATGCCACTATAAATAACCACTGAGTACAAGTACAACTGAATGTAAAATGGGCTAGAATAGAAACCCAAAAAATACTAATAGAAAAATAGGAAAGTAAAAAAAGGAACTCTGGATAGCTATCTGGTGAAAACCCCACCTAATGGATCGGTATAGAGTAGCTGCTGGAATCCATGGAATCATGTTCTGTCTGCCTGGTCTCCCTGGGTACCACCGGGTCCTGGGCCACCGAGTCCACTGTAAAGTAGACAATCGTCTGCACCAGACACAACATGTGTAAGAGAAGCCCATTCAGGGGTGAGTAATAAAATACTCCATAGGGACCCCAAAACAAAAAAGAAATATCACAATTAAATC
The DNA here is from genome assembly GCA_963277665.1 of Viscum album. Taxonomy (NCBI): domain Eukaryota; kingdom Viridiplantae; phylum Streptophyta; class Magnoliopsida; order Santalales; family Viscaceae; genus Viscum; species Viscum album. The sequence continues at coordinate 136,976,036 of OY728147.1, read as the reverse complement.
CAGAACCAAACCAAAAATCATGATCACCATGCATGATCATGAAGCAAGACAACTCACACCAGGTATATAATAGAGTAGGAAAGTAGAAACATTAGTCACATCATTGAACACCATGGGATACTAGATATCTCCTCCTCAACGAGTACAATGGGCTGGTCGGGTCACACATAAGTTGCTTCCCACTAACCTAGGATTACAATGGTATTCATCCATGATGAGTACCATTGGTATACTAGGTCACAGAGAATCTTCTTCCCACCATGGGTATGCTGGGTTACACAGAATCCACTTCCCACTTATTTCCGTACCGAGGTACTTCTCCTGTCGAGTATCGTGGGTCTTACAGGTCACACAGAAGCCTCTCCCTTCCATGGGCCTCCCATGTCACACAAAATACACTTTCCCTTAGGCCATAATATCTGATCCACACATGGTCTCTCGTTAGTAGTCTTTAGGTCTCAGGCAACTGTAGTGTTTCCATACGTAGCATGCTTAACATCAGGAGAACCACTCCCTAAGACATTATTCAAATTACAACATCCATGAAATCCTCCATTAAGTATGCCAAAAGTTCATTCTCATCCTGAGGTATCCAAACCCACAAATGTACCATCTATTGGACAACCAGTTTACAATATACTGAAATTTTTCTAAAAAGGGTTTAGTGGGGTCCATGCCCGGTCTGACTTAGTCGGACTGACCTAACCTGGCCCGACTCAGTGTCCACCAACCCAACCCTGACCCAGCCCATCCTGGGTCAGATCTATTGGGCCGCAGGTCCGGCCCGATAGGGTGGGTCCAACCCACTAGGGGGGGGGGTCCAACCCACAAAAGAGGGTCTGGCCTAGTCCGCCTAGCCAGGATGTGGCTAGAATCCATGTCCAGCACTACACACCCCTCATGGCCATCTCCCAGCCATTGATGGTTTACCGTGGATTTTCCGCATGGGATGTGGAATTGTGCCTCGTCCACGGTGCACCAACGCTGTGTACCGACATGGATCTCCCCACTGCACCGTGGCCCGAGCTGGCCAGGGTGTTCTTATCTAGCACATCGGCAGGGATTTCCATGGACCAATGGGTCTGCACCGGTGGTCTGTTCTTTTCACTGATTTTTCCAATGGCCTCAAGAGGATGCTATCTTCCCTTCGATAGCCTCAAATCTTCCTTGACTCCCACATGGAAATTCAGTCATGAAGAATGCACAAGTGGAGGGGCTTGGACCTTGTTTGTGTCGGCCCAGACCCTCCACATTAGAATTTTAGAATAGGGGGACGTTAAGGGATTATAGTTCTATGAATCATAAAATTAATCTCAAATAGAAATCCCATGAAACATCACCCTCCCACAAGAACGAACGATCCAAATATCAAAATATTCATGGGTTAATCCCCATTCATTGTTTAGAATGAAGAATGAGGAAATAAAAAAGAAAAACAAACCCATACCTCAAAGGAGTTCGATGTTGAGGCAGTCTTCCCATGTAGGTTTTAGAATTCAAAGGCATTCGTTGCTTCCTGGCTCTATTCTTCAAGGTGCTTGAATGTTTTTGACGTTCTTCTGGCGTTCATAGTTATTCATTCACTACTACAAAAATTCATTTTATCAGCCCTAAAAATGGGATTTAACAGTGCTAAAAAAGCACTTTAAAGCCAAACACTGATAAAGGGTGCCATTATCAATGCTAAAAAGTGCTGATAAAGGGCGCCTTTATTAGCACTAAAAATGCTCTGATAAATGGATCCTTTATCAATGATGAAAAATCACTACTAAAGGGACCTTTTATCAGCACTGATAAAGGAGGCCCTTATCAGTGCATTTTTAGCGCTGATAAATGCCCTGCCTACTGTGACAAGAAATTCTACAGTAGCACACTTAAACAATACCAAAAAAATCAGCATATCAAACATATAGTTCAAATAGATAAAATATGCAGTGGTAGTCAATTTGGGATCAAAGATAGGAAAAAATCCATACCTAATGTGATGTACGAATTATTCATTATTAGTATCAAAAGGTACCATTAAATACCATCTCCCCAAATGATATATTATATTTTCTTAGATAAAATATATAGAGAGAGTTCAATGTGAGGACCTTAAGAAAAATTTGATTAAGGCATGTATGTGAGTTATTTTTCATGTTTTTTTTGCGGTTAAGATTCATGTCAAGTTTGGATAGGAATTTTTTTTATAGATTTTGAGTTCCTTTTGGGATATGTTTCCTTCAAACTTAGAGAGTTTCCCCTGTAGATTACTCCCAGTAGATGGATTTGGGTGATTCTTGAGATAATTAGGGAAATTTGTTCTTTTGGTTGATTCCTTTATCTTATTGTGTGTTGTATTCTTTTCACGCCATTAATAGAATTTATAAATGGAGAAGAGATATATGATTATTCTTTGTCCATCTTAGACTCTTGATTAGTAGTCATGTAGTGCTTTTATTGGGGGACATAATTTAGAAGAACCCATGTGGGAACACTTTCAAGGGTAAGTATCCTATTCATTTTTAAATTTTACTATTTTACATACATAGGAAAATGATGGGTTGTATGACTCCAAGTAAAATCCATGAAACATGCCTTTTTGAGGGAGTTGTTAAGAACACAGGCTGTTAACAGTTAATAGAAACCATGTGGCATGGATGTATAGTTTAATGAATTAATTTTGAATGATTAGAACACAGTTAGTTAACTGTTTGTTGAAACTGTGTAGAAGAGGGTTTCTTATCCATTGGCTCCCCAAAAGTTGGTGAACAGTTTGGAAAACTGCCTAACTAGACCATGGAAGTTTCCAATGATAGGACATAATTTAAGGGATTTAAACCTATTTCCTCCCATCCCCTTACTAAAACATATTCTAAGATCCCTTTATCTTGAAAATTTATCTAATTTAAATCCTCTACTCTTTTTTCATTCCCTTTCGTTCTTCTCTCTCCCTTTCCTCTTTGTTTTCATCCCTCACCATGAACTCTATGGATAAAGGATTATATTTTGGGTGTGTGATGACTAATTAATGGTGGTTTATTGTATAAGGAATACTTAGGACAATATAAGGCTTTTATAAGTGTCTTATGTCATAGGTAATGACTTTTGGATTGTTTTCCGTATTTCAGTTGTTGTTTTCACTTAAAAACTATGTCCATTTTAAACAAAAGAGAGACACTTTGAGTGATACTGGTCACACCGTGCCTCAGATTGTGGAGGGGTTGACTCTTACATGTCATGAATGACCCATGTATCACTCTCCTAAAGTATCAACACAATCCAAATGCATTTGGTCATTTTTTGGTATGTCAGTTGTTGTTTTCCCCTAAAATTCTGTCCATTTTAAACAAAAGAGAGACAATTTGAGTGATACTGGCCACATTGTGCCTTAGATTGAGGCAGGGTTGACTCTTACACATCACACATGAACCATTAATTTTTTTCCTAAATTATCAACACAATATAAATCATTTTATCTATTTGCTATATTTGAGTTGCTGTTTTCACTTAAAATTCTGTCCATTTTAAACAAAAGAGAGACACTTTGAATGATACTGGTGACACTGTGCCTCAGATTGAAGTGGGGTTGACTCGTACACATCAAAAATGAACCATGGATATTTATAATAAAGTATAAACACTTACCTAATGCATTTGGTTGGTTTCCATATGTCAGTTGTGGTTTTCACTTAAAATTCTTTCCATTTTAAACAAAAGAGAGACACTTTGAGTGATACTAGCAACACAATGACTTGTATTGTGGCGGGGTTGAATCGTACATGTCACAAATGACCCATGGGTAGTTGGAATAATTTATCATCCCAATCGAAATGCGTTTGGTCAGTTTTTTGTATGTCAATTTATGTATTAACTTAAAATTCTGTCCATTTTAAACAAAAGAGAGACACTTTGAGTGATACCAGGTCAACGTGCCTCGAATTGTGGTGAGGTTTACACTTTCACATAAAAAATTAATCATGGATCATTATCCTAAATTATCAACACAATAAGAATGTTTTTAGTCGGGTTTCCATATGTCAATTTTTGTTTTCACTTAAAATTTTGTCCATTTTAAACAAAAGAGGGACACTTTGAGTGATACCAGTCACACCATGCCTCAGATTGAAACAATGTTGACTAGTACATGTCGAAAATGACCCATGTATAGTTCTAATAAAGTATCAACACAATAATAATGTGTTTGGTCAGTTTTTAGTAAGCCAATTGTTGTTTTCACTTAAAATTCTACCCAATTTAAACAAAAGAGAGAAACTTTGAGTGATAACAGCCTCACTATGCCTCATATTGGGGAAGTTTTGGCTCGTACACGTCAAAAAGTACCCATGGTTCTTTGGCCTAAATAAAAAACAGAATCCGAATGCATTTGGTCAGTTTTCCTTATGTTAGTTGTTGTTTTCACTTAAAATTATGTCTATTTTAAACAAAAGAGAGACACTTTGAGTGATATCGGTCACACCGTGCCTCTTATTGAGGTGGGGTTGACTCCTACATGTCACATATGACCCATGGATAATTTTTCGAATGTATCAACACAATATGAATGTTTTTTTTCGGTTTTCCATATGTCAGTTGTTGTTTTCACTTAAAATTCTGTCCATTTAAAACAAAAGAGAGACACTTTGAGTGATACTAGTCGCACCATGTCTCGTATTGTGAAAGGGTTGAATCTTACACAACCAAAATGACCCATGGATCATTTCACTAAAGTATCAACACAATCTGAATGCATATGGATAGTTTTCTGTATGTCAGTTGTTGTTTTCACTTAAAATTCGGTAAATTTTAAACAAAAGAGAGACACTTTGAGAGATACCGGCCACACCATGCCTTGGGTTTTAGTAGGGTTGAATCACACATTACCCAAATGACACATGGATAATTCTCTTAATGTATAAAAAAATTTGAATGTTTTTGTTGGTTTTTTGTATGTTAGTTGCTGTTTTCACTTAAAATTCTGTCCATTTTAAACCAAAGAGAGACACATTGAGTGATAAATATCTCACTGTACCTTGAATTAAGGCGGTATTGAATATTACACATAAAAAATGACCCATGGATCATTATCCTAAAGTATCAACACAATCCAGATGTGTTTGGTTAGTTTTCTGTATGTCAATTGTTGTTTTCACTTAAAATTCTGTTCATTTTAAACAAAAGAGAGACACTTTGAGTGATAATGGTCACACTATGCCTCGGATTGTGGAGGTATTGACTCTTACACATCAAAAATTACCCACATATCATTTTAATAAATTATCAACCCAATCTGAATGTGTTTGGTTGGTTTTTTAGAATGTCAGTTGTTGTTTTCACTTAAAATTATGTCCATTAAAAAAAGAGAGACACTTTGAGTGATACTGGCCACAATGTGCCTAATATTGAGGCAAGGTTGACTCATAATAATATAAAATTACCCATTGGTAATTCTCATAAAGTATAAACACAATCCGAACATGTTTGGTCAGTTTTCCATAAGTCAGTTATCGTTTTAACTTAAAATTCTGTCCATTTCAAACAAAAGAGAGACACTCTAAGTGATACCGGCCACACCATGACTCATATTTAGGAAGGTTTGACTTTTACATTTCTCAAATTAACCATGTATAATTGGCCTAAATTATCAACACAATCTGAATTCATTTGATCAGTTTTCCATATGTTGGTTGTTGTTTTCACTTAAAATTCTGTCCATTTTAAACAAAAGAGAGATATTTTGAGTGATACTGGTCACACTGTGCCTCAAATTGAGCTTGGGTTGACTTGTAAACATAAACAATGACCCATTTATCGTTCTCCTAAAGTATCAACATAATATTAATTCATTTTTTTCAGTTTTTGGTATGTCAGTTGTTGTTTTCACTTAAAATTTTGTCCATTTTAAACAAAAGAGATACAATTTGGGTGATACCGGTCACACCGTGACTCATATTGAAGAATAATTAACTATTAAACGTCATAAATTACCCATGTATTTTTATCCTAAAGTATAAACACAATCTTAGTGCATTTGGTTAGTTTCTCGTATGTCAGTTGTTGTTTTTATTTAAAATTCTGTCCATTTTTAACAAAAGAGAGGCACTTTGAGTGATACCAGTCACACCGTGCCTTATATTTAGGAGGGGTTGAATTGTACATGTCACAAATGACCCATGGATTGTTGGCCTAATGTATCAACATAATCCTAATGCATTTGGTCAGTTTTCCGTATGTCAGTTGTTGGTTTCACTTAAAATTCGGTCCATTTTAAAGAAAAGAGTGACACTTTGAGTGATACCAGACACACCGTGCCTCATATTGAGGAACTTTTGACTATTAAACATAAACATTGACCCATGGATCGTTCTAATAATGTATTAACACAATCCTAATGCATTTGGTCAGTTTTCCGTATGTCAGTTGTTGTTTTCAATTAAAATTATGTCAATTTTAAACAAAAGAGAGACACTTTGGGTGATACCCGCCACACCAGGCCTCATATTGAGGCATGGTTGAATAATAAATATAAAAATCTACCCATGTATCATTTCCCTAAAGTATCAACACAATATTAATGTGTTTGGTTAGTTTTCCATATGCCAGTTGTTGTTTTCACTTAAAATTCTGTCAATTTTAAACAAAAGAGAGACACTTTGAGTGATATCGAACACACCGTGCCTTAGATTGAGGCGAGGTTGACTCATACACATAAAAAATGACCCATGGATCGTTGTTCTAAATTGAAAACATGGATGTGTGGGGAGATATCTTATGGAGGAAGGAGGTTCTAACAATGTTCATTTTTTATTATGGATAATCAGAAAACATAAAATTTATAGCAATGAAAATGTTCAAAGAAAGGGAATACATTTGGAATATCGATTCTCATACTAAAATCAATTTATGGTAGATAAATTTACTCATCTTCTATTTTAATGTGAGTGGGCATGCATGATATGAAGATATTTTGGATATTTTACTAGTTTTTCTTATCCAAAGCCCAAAGAAAAGTGGTTCATCATTCCTACATGTTGCTGGTGCATTTCATCTGTTAAAATAGACCAATGAATCATTAGATAAAGGATTCTTTATTTAATAAAAATTATAATTTTCCAAAAAAATTACATAAAATAATGTTTCATCTTTTGATCTCCATGAACCCCTCTCAAAAAAGGCCTCCAGTTGTACATGTCCCCAAGTTAGATCTTCATGCTATTTGTGTAAAATCTTTAATCAAGTATGTGACCCACTCATTTATAAACAAAAATATACCATCTTGTGAATATGAGGGTTTTTTTATAGTCAGAGTAGTACTACAAAATATATAAATAAATAATTAAAAAATAATTTAAATGAAATAATATTTGTTTTTAAAAATACCTCTTTAGGGATGCTAGTTTGTTGATGGAAAGAAATCTCTCTCATAAATTTACAAACATAATTACCACAATATTTATCATTTGTTTGTTTTGGACACTACAAAAAATTTGATCATTAGGATAATAAGTAACTTTTTTTGATATATTTTTGTAGAGTGAAATTTTGTTATATATACCCTGATTCTTTTCCAGACGTAGTACTTGCTCGCATCCTTATTCTTATCCCCTATCCTCATTCCTTTTTTAGATGATATTGATAGACCACCCTATCAAAATAGAATCCTCAGTAAAAGAAAATATAAATTATATAACTTGATGTTTAGAACTAAAACATAGGATACGGTGTCTTACAGATTCACAAACTCCATCAAGTGTGGTCGGTTTGTTGGATATCCTTACATTGAATATATAAATTAAATATTTGGAGTATCCAAGTTCACCGAAATTAGCATGCAATATTTCATAAAAACACAATAAGTAATAAGTAATAAAAGAAGGGAAAATATAATTGATATTATTTAATCGTAGAGTTTTACCCCTGCATGGTTGGTATTAGGAAGATTCTGTCATCCGTAATCTTATTTTAAAATGTTTTCAGCATGCTTTTCACTATTTTATCCCTTTTTGATGAGTATAATTTCATTAGTTGTGTTGATGTGGTATGAGGACTAACTAGTCTGAATTTTGGCTCATGGAAAAATTCCTTTAACTTTTTTTCATATATATGCTTTCCAATAATATAAAATACATTTAGTCATAATTATCATATTATATTAGATTTTAGAAAATCAATTCATGAAAAATACCTCATATATAAATTTAAAATTGTGATGCCTAGACAACCGTATTCAAGGATGTCATTTACATTTTCAGTAGCAATGAAATCTTGAATTTCATCTCTGTATATTTTCTTTTCAAAATAAATATATAACTACTACCACTTTTTCGCTGCATATTCACACGAGTCTTCAATGATAGTAAATGTGGATTGATAACTGGTGGTGTTATTGTGCTTTCATTAGATATTTTGGATCAGTTGGTCAATCCTTTAGATTATTTTGATCCCACATTTCTTGTCACCCCTTAAATTTCTCTGTCTATAATAACATTCATTGGTTCATACCTTTTTCTAATTAATCGTTAAAGGTTTTTCTTAAAAAAATGGATATAATTACCTCTTTGTCGCCATGTACTCTTACAAGTTGCGATGACTGTGAAATGAATGTTCCAATAGCCATTTCAACTACATGAATATCATCTTCATCAAGTGGAATAGGTTGATTGGAACTTGGGTCATGGGTTATAGTAATCATCTCTTTCAGACGATCTATTGGAAGTGGTCTATTATGCATCTTGTCATCTGGGATGTTGAACACTGTAACCCTTGCTACAAGGTGATAGGTGGGTGTCGGCAGATATAAATCAAAGTCATTATCACCATGTAGAATATCAGTATAGGAAAAGTATCAATGTTTTTTTGATTCACATTTCATGGGAAAAACAATTAGAATGTTGATTACCATTTCTAAGACTGCTCTTTGAGGGGAATGGCTTGCCTCAAAGCTGGCGGGGGTGGGGTGAGATTTTGAAGCATTGATTGTTCCTAAGTTGTATCTTCTCCTTGATTCTCACCCATAATAGTTTATATAAACTTTCCTTACCATTTACATTGTTCTTCAAGAGTTTCAATTATTTTTTTATTTGTTTCATTTCTTCATTTCTGTCATTTGTTTTTTTCTTAAAATATACATGGGGTGTCACACTAATCCTCACACCTCTGACATGAATATATTGTTCTGGTTACTTCAACTATATCGATAATAGGTCTACATCAGCTACATGAGTAGCTGATTCATAGGACTATCTGATATAGGAAAATAAGTAATTATTATTCTGCAATAGAAATATAAAAAAAACATTTTATCGTGTCATACTTACACATATTTTCCACACTTTTTGTGTGTTTTCATCTACTAGATTCCCTTCCTTATTCACACATGCCTCCTTCCCTAGCACATGACGTGGGATGGAAGTGTCTTTGGCTTTAGACTCATGAATCTACATATAAATATAGAAATATAGTTATGATGTTGTTTCTTTGAAAATAACAATATTACTGTAAATTTGAAAAAGGTACCATTTTATTTTCTATCGAAGCGTACCCATAATATCTTTACGATAGGGGTATGTTAGTTTTGATGCACACTCCTTATTTTAAGTACATAATTGTTGTTTCATAAATAAAATATTTATAATAAATGTTATGAATACACATATCCTCAAACAACATATTATCAGCCACAAGGTACCTGAAACTTCTCATACCCACAGTGGACAATAAATGTATCCCATGCTTCTTGGGATATCAGGTGAGCGTAGAAAAGGGGTGGGTTCAGGTTTATTTTACCTTTGGAATCTTTCAGGTGACATTTTGTTATAATAGTGTGAACAACTCGATGAATCCTTTCTGAAATCCTTAGTACACAATTCTTTTGTGAATCATCTACTATAAATGTACTCTGCAGAGGATTGAGAAGAGTAAGGCACTATTTAATTATTTTATTTTCTAGTAAATTAATTAAATAACATCATAATGTTAGTGTAATTTCTTCCCAGATCACAGCCTTCATCCATGAAACAACATGGTTCCATTAATCTATGTCAATCGGCACACATTACCAAGTGAAAATTCCATTGTAACTACTAAAAATAGCTTTTTTGGGATTCACATGTTGGCCTCATGCATTCCATCCAACATCAAATTTGATGAAATTGATTTTCTCATTAAGAACTTTGGCTAACGTCATCAAATGACGACACACCTGTGTTTTCTGCCACGTCAATCCTTTATCCCTGTCCATTTCATCAATATCAACACCATCAATATGTTCATCTAAAATAGTAGCAATGGAATGTGCTAATTGTTGTGGGACATCAACACTAGGAGCAACAATAGGTTCATAAACTTGTTGTTGCTTTGCACTATGAGCAGCAGCAACAACAGTTGGAGAGACTTGTTCAGCCTAGAGGTTAGGAGTACTAGAATGTGCAGAAGTCATTATCTGCAAAAGTGGTTGAACAGTTAATTTAGATTACATAAATTTGGTAATGATAAGATAGTAACATGAGATAACAAGATCTATATTACAAACAAAATATAACCTGTTAATTGAACCCTCTTTATTTTTTTCAAACGTTGAAGATATTTGACCCCTCTATCGATTATCCAAGTACCTTCGTTGTTGTCTCATATAACATACAAAATGTCATCTACATTGGGACCACTGTGAAATGATTGTGACTTACCACTGAAAGGATCGACCTCAATTGAATTTTAATTGGACCCTTCAGTAGTTTTGGACGAAAAGAGAATAATTGACCACTTTCGGTTTGGGGGGTCTAGAACATAAAATACTTTTACTGCTATGAAATGATTGTGACATACCACTATTGTTATCAACCCATTTTAATTGAAGAATCATCAATTGGAATGTCGTATAATCCAACTCCCATATTTTTTTGATAATTCCAATGTATGAAACATTCGCATAAATTGGATTTCTACCCATACTTCTAGAAACATGCATCGCTTCACCCACAAATGTAACTCCACTATTTTGTATGGTACTATCTTCATCATGTTTATCTATATAGAATGTATAACCATTAATTACATAACCATTTTAAGATTATACATACACACATGGTCCGGTGGCTAGCCATCAAAGTCGTTCTAAAACTAAATTCGGATTTTCATATAACTTCTTAAAAATATAGTCCTGAAACCATCCTATAAAATGTTGATTATGTGTATTTGATATCCATTTTTCATCCCTTAATGGATTCAAGGAACTAAGAATTTATTAGTGGGTTTCAATATATGGAGAAACCTCCACACTATTATAGAAAACATAATGGTGGGCCTACACCTGATCTATTATATTGATTTCTACAACATCTCTTCCAGAAATTCCTTCACTGTCAATGATTCTAGTGTGACGATATCTCAGGAGACCAATTCTTTCCACATCAGATAGGTATTTGATACATAATTCAATGGATTATTCAACAATATATCACTCCATAATAAAACCATCTATCCGGCATTTATTTTTGACATACCCTTTCAAAATCATCATATACAGTTCAATGGGTTAAATCCATCTATAGTGCACAAGGCCAAAAAGTTGAATCTCTCTCACCAAATGAACTATCGAATGAACCATCATATCCAAGAATGATGGTAGGAAGAACATTTTTAATTCACATAATATGATGATAATTTCTCTTTCCATAGCTGGGAATTTCGCTAGGTCTAAAACTTTTCTGCATATAGCTTTGAAAAAGAAACAAATTTTGGTTAACATATGATGAATATTATTGGAAACAATGCATCGTAAAGCTATAGTAATTAAATATTTCATCAAAACATAAAAGCCATTCAATATTCACCCTTCACGGGAGCAAACTCTTCTGGAATTCCCATGTCAACCATGTCCAACCTTGCCTTAATTCCATCCTTTGTTTCTCAAGAGGAGTTTAGCAATGTTCTGATAACACTGTCACTTACATTTTTTCCACATGCATGACATCAAGAAAATGTCTGACGTACAAAAAATTTCAGTATGGTAATTCAAAAAAAAAACTGATCACTTTTTCCAACCAATTTTTGTAAGATTCTTCGAAAATGGTTTACCAGAAATGGTGTTCACATCTTTTAATTTCTCAAATAACTGATCACCTATTAGTGGAGTTGGTGTTGTGTATTGTTCTGAAATTCCATTGAATAATTTCATCCATGATCGGTACTTATTCCGATGGGGTATTAATATACGATGTCCTAGAAACACATATTTCGATGAATGTTTCAACCTAATGGATTCTGTATATTCTTCGCACATGGTAAACCCTTGAGTTCCTTTAATGATATTACCTGAAAAATTTCCATAAATAGGGAAAACATATATCGTCCCATACAGAATCACTCTCAACATGAAGTATTCACTTTTATAAGAATCATACAACATAACACCTAAATACCAAAATAACTACAATTCCTCGATCAAAGGAGCCAAATAAAAATCAATATCATTACATGGTTTTTTTGGTCCTAATATAAGCCTAGATAAAATGATGAATTTCCATTTCATGCATAACCAGGGTGGAAAGTTACAATTTACCAACATAAAAGGCTATGTACTGTGAGTGATGGTTTGAAAACCAAAAGGATTCACTCCATCTGTAGATAATATAATACAAATGTTTCTCATCTCATTTCCAAATTCAGGATACTCATGATCAATTCTCTTCCATTGAGGAGAGTCGGTCAGGTGACGTAATTTCCCATATTTATTTATTTTATCTGCATGGCACGACAATTGTCTTGCAGTTTCTTCACTTCTATATAGATGCCTAAACATTCGAATAATTTAAAATTACAATACAAATTTTGTAGGACTAGATTAATATTTCATGTATCGAGAAGAACCACACTTGGGGCATTATGTAAGGGATTTTTTCTCCTTGCAAAACAATACACAGTCTTTCAGGAAGGCATGTATTCTTTCAGAAATCATACCCATTGAGAGTAGCGTTCGTTGAGCTTCATATGTTCGGCTTGGGAGATCATTATCTTTTGGGGGCATGTCATTCAAGTGAGGATGTAGTTCTATAAAACTTACATCACTCCATTCGTTGCCTGCTTTCAATTTATACAACTTCAGTACAGGTGACAATGTTGAATAGTTATTGCAACTAGTATATAATGGTGTCTTTTCACAACTCTTTTATTTCTCAAACAATTTTGGGAAATCACAGAGTTCATCTTCAACTTTCCTCATCATTTCCTCAATACGATATTCATCATCATTGACATTTGTAATCACATCATCCATATGGTCTTATTTATCATCCATATTTGTAATCAGATTTAATGATCCATAAAATGCAGTTTTATCTCATATAGTAGCTATATTCGATTTTTCCCCATGTTTATTCCAACATTTATATCTCCGATCTATTCCAGGACATGTTAAATGTTCTTCCAACTCCTCTTGAGTAATTAGTCTAGAATAACAACAACGTAATCCTGGACAAAGGATTTGAGAAGGATCCTTTGCGTGATCCTTTGAAAACTTGATGAACTCTTTCACTGCATTCTCATACTCTATTGTCTAATGATTAGCATCCATCCAATCTTTATTCATCTCCATCCTATTGGCATCCCAAATATTATTATTTATGAATCAAATACACAACATAAGACATCCAAATATAGTATAAGAGAACCAATTACTTATAAAAATAGAGGTTAACAGAACCTATCCATTTCCAATAATGTTTTGGAAATCAAAAAAACCAGGATAGACCCCCCATCAAAATCATCACACTATCTAACCCCCTTACTAATGGTTCTAGCACCCACCACCCTTGCAGCAAAATATTAAACATCATTTTAACCACCCCTACCAGCCACCTCATTCATAATAAAATAACCACATAAAACAACCCCAAATAGTAACCAAACTCAAATAAAATGAAAATAAGGATACAATTTTGATGAGAAAACTAATATAGTAGATACATTTCCAAACACAAAGGGGTTCATGGGGGAGACAAATAACCTAGGTTTATCCAAAATTTGTATGGAATATCATAGCTTTTGTTACCCAAATTAACATAAGAAATTGAAAATTGAGGTTAGTGAACATAAATTCTATCATGAACATCAAAAGGATACGAAATAACTCTCCCTAACCTTCCCCAAACTTGAATCTAATATCCACAGAAACATATTACGTCCATTATATAAAAATCACATTCCCATACAAAGGGATAAACAACAATCTCATATTGTTAAAAAACTCACACATGAGGGGATAAAAGTATCAAATAGTGATAAAACATCCTTCAAAATGGGGGGAATTGTTCAAGGGTAAATCAAGAGGGCCAAACAAGATTTAAAAGATACACTATATAAAGTGTAGTCTAGACATTTACCATAAACAATAGAATTGAATTCCAATCCAGTTCACACTTCATATATCCTTGCTTAATATAAATTAAAAATTTATTAGAATCACAATCACACCATAAAAACATTTCCAAGACATCATTTAAATAATTTTCCTTTCTCATTGAAATATGAAACAATCCAAAGAAGTCTCCATGAACCCTACTCGTCTACAACTCAGTGCCTAGAATTTCAAGGAAATCTTCATTTTACACAAAAAAAACATTTTCTATTTTGACTCACACCAAAACCCCTTTAAAATAAATTTTCCATTACCAACACATTTGAAAAATTCCATTTTTTTGAAATAGAAGAAGATCATACAGTTAATAAACAAAATTCATGGGTCTATACCCCTTTATAAAATAAAACATAAACCAATAATAATTTCAAAACATGCCTTTCATAATTTGATAAACTTACAAATCATATTTAAAAATTCACAACAAGGAAAACATGCAAAATTATTATGTTTCCTTTTTAAAACCAACGCCCAAACCCATTCTCACCTCTAGTTCCTTTGAAAACATATTTCACACCTTTCAAACAACCCATAATACCCTTTCTAAGAAGTATTAAATTACAGCACACAAAAAAATTACCATTTCCAATATTAAAATTCATTTCAAACACATAGGAATGCAAAATAATAGAACCAACAACACCTAAATAGGTAAACTATCCACCCCAAAACTCACCAAGTCACATTCAAAAAATAATTCATACCAAGTAATATAATATGAATAGAAGAATATCGATATAGGGTACCCCACACCACTTTCCTTCTGGTATGACACTCTCACACCCAAACATCAAACATCTGGGTGCTCTCATCTCTTTTATATACTACATCGACCCAGAAGCACGGTAACATCACATCTCACCCGTAGAAACAAGGGCTATCAAATCCTAATCAATATCATAACCAATGTAGTGGGGTATTGTGAACATGTATGAAATTAAAAATTTCCCCCCCTCCTACCATGCATGGATCCCACCTAAAGCCTCCCTATAAGAATGATCATATCACACCTTGACCAAAAACACCTAGGCCACCACCCCACAAGAATGGTCACATCTCACCGATAAACACATGGGCCACCACCCCAAAATCATGGTCACATGTCCCCTGAAAAAAGGGCTTACATAACCAACATCTAATGAACTAACAAACCTTCAACCATCACATCTTATGAAATACCTACCTCCCCTGGAAGAGAGAGAGTGAAAGAGCGGGTACGCAAACATCTGGCCTCCTCACTGGATATTAGAAAAAACACCAGTAACATGACTATTTGGGTTTAAAAACATAGTTCTTGACATGGGTAGGGTGCATAAATAAATCATGAATAATATATAAGTATATAAATATAGCCACACACACAATCCCAACCTATGGGTTTACAACCAACCACAAACTAACTAACAATTTTACCACTATAGTTTCCACATCTAAATTCATAACACTACACAATAATCCACAATCCTCATTTCACATTTCACAAAAAAATCACATTATCCAAACAATTCATTTAATTATTTAACATCAACCACATTTAACCACACAACCCACCATTTAATTAATTATCAGTTAATTCCATCCAATTAACCAAACTGACCCATTCCATTTAAAGCATTATTAAAAAATTAGTAATTCTATCACTACCCAATCATTTAGCACAAAGAAACCATCACCTCACCACCTCAAAAAGCACGACCAAACAAACCACCTCACTACACAAAAATTACACCATCAAACCCCCTAGATGACCCAAAATCACATCCAACAACCATCATTCACACAATTCCCAACCACACATTGCCACCCCACAAGCATGAACACACATCACAACAAATCAATATCATTTTACTGATTTAAAAAGGGTATATTATCACATTAAACTTTATTTTTTATGTGATTTATCAATCAGACCATAATCCAAGGGAAACCATTTTATTATCCAAATGTAAGTGGTTAGCTAATTTCCATATTAGGGTGATATCACAATAATCAAAACAAAAGAAGCAATCACATAGAATATCATTAAGTGTAAATAAATCCCCCAATAGACATAATTTTCATTGGAGAATCTATCTTGTGCAAACATAACATCATAAATAATAATAAGGCTATAAAAACATGAAAATAATACCCCTTTACCCTTTAATTTCATTTTTTAAATTCCTTATCATTTATTAAGACATCAGAACCCTATTTTATAGATTAAAATAAGAAGAAACCCCTCCCACTTGAAACACAATAAAGAGAAATTATGGATTCCACACCTCAATGTATCTTTAAAACTCATTCCACACCACAAGGTAAAGAAAAAATGTCCTCCAACCACAACTGCACCACGAGAAACCACTAATCAATCCAATGAACCAAACAATCATAAAAACGTAGCCCAAAAACACAACACAACCCAAGCCAAACTAAACCACCATAATGAATATTATAATAAGAAAAAAAAGGAAATGGATGAGGATGAGTGGAGAAATCACCAAAGATCAAATATGGGAAACCGAGAATCAAACCTCGTCGAAAGGAATCCCAAACACGTCATGTAGGGTTAGCGGGGAGTAGCATCCAGTGGGGAGGAGGAGAAGTAGGGTTCACAGGGATGAGAGTTCATAGAAGGGGATCAAGGGCTAGGATTAGGAGTAGGGTTCACAGTGGAGTAGGGGTAGTTGCAGAGTAGGGCATGTGGAAGAGGTCTGGAAAATAGAAGATTGGGGAGGGGGGAGTTTTCACAGGGGTACAGTACCACAAGAGCTTGAGGGAATGATAAACAGAGGGAACTGTGCACCCCATATTATAAAATGGTACTATGGTTTTATCAGTTCTTTTAATTATCACTGATAAAGAATTACCTTTATCGGTGCTTTTTCTTAGCACTGATAAAAGGTGGTGCTTCCCTTTCCCGTTTTTGTAGTAGTGGTTGGAGAGAAAACTCGATGGTGGTTCATCCAAGAATTGTCTTTCATTTAACCCTCAATTATCTAATGCTTTATTCCATAGAAAGGAATCACATTTCAATGTTTCTATTATGCTAAAACATTGCGTCGTTATGGTATTTCATTTATGAAACAATATTGTAGTTACGATTCACTTAAAGTATCAATACACTGCATATTAAAGATCCATTAAAAAGATTCCTTTAATGTGCCACGCCACCAAACCGTAGTGTCATCATCCTCCACTCAACGATGATAAAAGAAATAAAATAATTTTTAAGTTATTTTATTTTTTCTGAAAAGTTTGAAGAATAACTTTTCTGTCAGACCCTTTCCGGTCGAAGTTAAGCCCTTTCTAGGTGAATCTTGGATTCTAAGTTCAATAGTGGCCTTAGATTTTCAATCAAAGAACTGGTTAAAAAGTTAGGAAAATCCACTCAAAGGTTTACTTAAGTGAACTGAAAAAAGTTATTAATTCTGTTTCGAGATCACCTGGCCTTAGAATCATGTGTCGTTAAAGCGCGTTGTCTCAAAATAATTCCATACAAATTAAAAACAAATTACTGAAATTCTGGGACATTGCAGTTCCTCCAAGAGTAATATATGGTTCTGATCTAAGATAAGGTCCCTAACACTATCATTTTCCACATAATTGAGTCTCATAAACATAATTTGATAGTATCTCGAGAACTATATCAAGTCACCAAAGCCAAGAATGATCAAATATTTAAAATCTAAAAACTAGTGAGATACTCAACCAAATCCCCATAGAAAAAAGAAGGCACTAATGGATGTAAATATCCTCGTAAAAATATAATAAAAATGAATATAGAGGTTCTCCCCAAAGAACATCTTATGGTGGGGATCCCCAAGATATTGGATGCATCATTAAAAACGTTCATCATCAGGGTAGAAAATAGTAAATTTGATGAAAAATTTTCTCCCCTTGGAAAAATAAATTCCAGAATCTCTAGATATTGTTTTTAGATACCTGAGAGGGAGGTCCCACTCATGTAAATATGAATATAAACCCTGGAAGTTCTTTAAATGATAAATTATCTTCTTGGTATGATGTTATTCATTACACAATAGATAGTAGTTGAAAAGGATGCATTCCCCTTACAAACCCATTGATGAAAAATGACTAAGTTGGACATCATTGTGAGAATCGAATATAGAATAACAAAATTTTATTTCCACTTGATAATGTAAACTAGTAAATCTACATTCATGAAGGCCCATCCAATGATAACCAATTTATTGACTAGGGGGCTCTATAAATTGAATATATTCTAGAGTTCCTTCCCATGTTAAATAATCCCACTGAAGTTGAGGTACTCTACACTATAGTGAACTGGGAATTAGAAACCATGGAGTACATCCCATTCGTACACATTTTATGGTCATTCTCATGGTGAAAAGCCTCCTTGGAACAAATTTCAATAATGTACCAAAATTATATAAATTTCCCATTATATCAAGAGGCACTCAAGAATAAAAAGTTATTTCTATCAACTACTCCATAATTAATTAATTTTATTTTTCCTCAATCAATAGAAAATTAAATGAAATGATCATCATATCTAAACCTAAAAATATATTCACCCATTGGTGTAATTATTTGTTATTAGGCCAATATAACTCCCCTGAAAAAACAATGAGGAATTATGTTTTATAGTCAAAAATTTTGATCTATAACTCACATAAGATAAAGAAAATTTCCTCATAACGTTGAAATAACTATATAATGACAGGATATCAATCATGTTTTGGACCACAGAATCTTTTTATTAGGATATTTTCTAGACATGAAGGTGTAATTTATACATTATCATTGTCATAACATTTTTAAAACAAACTATCATATTATATCTCAGTATTCTCCTTAGATAGTTTGTCAAAACCATATTAGGGTAAAATAAAAGAAATAATAACATGTTGAACTAGATACCCCATCACTACCTAGATGTCCAAAATGAAGAATGTGTCATTTGTCTATTGAAAATTATTTCCTTAATAGTTTCAGTGATATTTTCCATAGGTTAAAAGATTATTTATCCACTATGTGTAACAAAGAGTGGGGTGAATATAAAGCCTTTAATCCAACTATGCTCACAATCCATCAAGTCTCTTCATATGAGATAGAAAAATTTTCATCACTTCTTTTCATGTCATAGTTCCTATATCTATGTATACTAGTTGGGCAATCTAACAAAATAATTCAATTCTAAAAGCTAAAAAAATATGGGTTTGGAAGGACCCACTGATAAGATTTTAAACTTCATTTCTATGAATTAAAAATAGATTAACCATCAGAGAAAAAAATTCTACAAGGGATAAATAATCTCACCCAATAATTTTCTCTCACCAAATGAATTTGGTTCATCAAAAAAATGATAGAATAAAATCTCAAAATGATAAAAGTATCACGACAACTTCCTCAGTGGTAATGGAAGATTGAACCCAACCCACATAGTTGGGTGTATATTTACCTCCACCACTACCCTATAAAAAGACCCCAAAATTTGGTATAGTTGTGGGATTAAAAAAGTGGGTTATACCCTAATCCATATGGATTGCTAAATTTTTAGCACTTTATCTCTTAAGAAAGATAACATTTCTAATACTGGAAGATGCATCCTTAGAGACCCGATCCACCAATAGTTTCCTCTAGTGAGGATTCAAGACTCATATCCTTAATCCAAGGCATAATCGATGAACTATATGGGAGGATCCCTATAAATTATTATACAAAAAAAAATTTCCATTGGATTTTTAATGAATGGATAAGGAGAAACCTTATAGGGGTACAATGTTAAATCTTTCCCCAATAAAGAAAAGGAGTAAGAAGATCATGAAATGTCTTTTAAAGGGTAATTTGATACTAATACCGTTACATAATATTCCTATATTGACACAAATGTGATTCTATATACACAATTAGTGTCAGTAAAATTTATTTATGTATTCTCTTTAGATAATATTGAATATGAATCTAGTGTGGAAGAACATGATGAATAGAAATATTTTAAATAATTGTATTGCACCAAGATACAAGAAGAGGGTATGTGTAAACCATATAAAATATAGTATCCTGACTTGTTATATCCTAAAAATACCTAATTATCATCCATTGAATGAGATTACTCCAAAGAAAAAAGATAATTGTGTGGTTATATCTACATGCAAACCACTTGATAAAGAATATAATCCCCATTCAACTAGAGTAATTATTATTCTATATGAAGATGAGTTGGACTATATGAGGTGAATCAATGATGAATTTCATAGAGGTTATCTATCTATTAAGTGAAACTATTTAGATTAGGCCACTATACATATGTTTTTTATTCCCCTAGAATAAGAATGAACTACAAAACCATCAAGGGTGGAATCCTATCCTCATACTTCTCACACTCACAAAATCATTTTATGGATCGAAAACAATTATTTAATATTTTTTGTTATCATCCTTAATATCTATGCATTTATATTTGGATTTTGTAATTTTTTGAGGAATAATAATGTCACATTATTTTCTCAAGATTAGTGAAAATAATTTCATTCAGCTGTTAAGGGGTCTACAACACACAGTAGCTGTGCTCGCATTATGGGTGCATGATTTGCAAACTCTTTCTACCAAATAGTGTGAATCCACCCAGGTGATTCAAGTACCAATAGCTTGGTTGGTGCATGATTTGTAAAGTAGTGTTAATAAACCATGTGTCATGACTAGGTTTATTAAAAATTTGAATTTACCCATTTATCTCTCACTCATTATAGATGTTTTTTCCATCATATTTCTATCACAAAAAAACCTAGTACTATCACTCATAGATATCTTCATAATTCTCTCCAATTACTTAATTTAATGTGTAGTTTTCACATATAAACTTTTGGATACACAATAGTAAGTTGTTTATATCATATTAATTATTTCCATTTATCACTTTTTAATTGAATTATTTCTTCCCTTGGGATAGGGTGTATTAGGTATTGCTTCACCCAATTATAATGTTTTGCGATTTGATGCTTAGTGTAATTTCTTTACATTTAATTATTTTTTATCTTTATCTATAGTGGATTAACCTTGTTTTTAAATGGGTTTATATCGAAAGTTATATCATTTCATGAGTAATATATTATCGATGAACCACAAGTTACTGATTAATTTAAAAAGGGTGTTTTAAATTTTATAAATTATGTTAGAGAAAATTTGAAAGATTTTTATGTGATATTATTGGTTAGAATTGTGTAATTTTGAAATTGGTGACCAATGTTGTTTTGGAAAGTATATTTTGAACATATAATTAAGGGAATCATGTATTATGTTTGATTAAATTACCCACTCAATAGAAATGAGTTTAAATGAGAAAATTATAATTACATAAAATATGGAGGATAAAACATTGGAACCAAGGATGAATTGGTTGGAAGACTTGGATATGTACGTATAGATATTACATACCCTACCTATATTTGGTTTGTGGAACTCCAATTAATCAATTCCGTGTTAAGAATTTATTTTTCCCTAGGACTTCATGTAGTTCTACCTAGAGTCTTTTGAATGTGATTGGATATGTTTGGTTTCATCATTGAGGTGATAGGAGGATACTAGGGTTACTTGACCTTAGTTACCTTATGGATTCCCCATAGAACATATTTTTTTTTTGTTTTTATGGAATTCAATATCATGTTTAATGTGTTTTAAATTATGCTTTTCATATATGTCATTTAAATCTTAAAAGAGTGTTTTTATATGTTTTGTTTTTCAAACTAGCATGATTGGATAATATAATAGTGGTTAATCATAAAATACCTTGTGAGATCCCAGTGGGATATTTTTCCTCACACCATATATACACCTAATGGATTTATAGAAACATTATTTAAGTAGATTCAGGTAAAGAAAATTAACTACTTGGAAGAAACATATACTTTGTTTAGTGGAGTTTGGGTTCTTTCTTGTGACATAGTGGGAGTGATTAATCAGGTCACACATATAGGGGTAATGATATTATTTGTTATGTTTGTATTTTAATATTGAATTCTAATTTTTTAATTCCATTGTTTCATCTCATCCCATTCCCACTTTATTTGTTTGTTTAACCCTAATTGTGTTTATGACATGTATGAGACTTTATATCGTTGTATATTATTGTTATCATTTCATGGGATTTTATTTATTTCATGGATTATTGTTGATTTTTTGATTTTTTTGTTGATTGAATTTATGAATTATATTTTTGCAACACCTTGAGATTTTAAAAGAATACTATGCTAAATAACATTAAAGAAACACAAAAATACACCTAAATAAAAAATGGAATATTATTATTTAAATATCACCATTAGAACATAGTCCTTAAATTTATTGCTATAAATAAGATCAACCATATTATGAAATATAAATATAAATGTTATGATCAATGAAAATGTCTTGATTATTCCTTACAAAATTTGACCAAATTTGTAATATAGTAATTAAATTCATCAGAAATATATTTTATTCAAAAATTATATTTAATTATATTTTTGTGGAAATATTGTAACTAATTTGTAGGGCATGTATAAATAATAAATGATAAAAATGATATAATTTTTATTAAACATTTAATAATTTCATAGAATGTAATTTTGGGATTTTTGGATATGATTTCTTTTTCAATGAAAATTGAGAATTTTGGTTTTTGTTGGAAATTTTTATTTTTTGTTAATATAATTTCCAAAGATATATTTTATTCTTAATTGATTTGAATTTTAAATTTTAGGATTTATATTGTTAATAATAGATTTACATTGATTGGAAACAATTTTATAGTTTAATGATGTATAAAGATATTTTTATACATAAAAAATCCGTTTTTTGAATTTTTTTATGCTAATAATGTATTTTTGTATTAATAAATTAGATTAATAACAAATTTTTAATGAATATAATGAAATATAGTTATTATATATTCAATAAAATGTTTTAAAATTACCCTATTATTTTTTCCTATCACTGGATAATAATAAATCCGGTTTTATGCTTAAAAAGGTCGTCCTTAAAAGTGGTTTTTGTCGTGTTTGACACATTTATTTGAAAGTTAATTTCTAAAAATTATAGAAATTTAATAACTAAGAATTTATTCTATATTTGGAATCATGACTTACAAATTTGATAATCAGGGCCTTTTTTAGGGATTATAAATATTAACCAGGGTAAAATTTGTCCTATCGGTAAAGGGAAAATCCAGCTAAACTTGGTTAAAACTAGATGTTAAGATCAAAATTGTTTATATTAATTATTATTGGAGGAATCAAATATTACCCTAATCAACTTATTATTAAAACATAAATTTTTAAGGTAAACTTTACCTTGAAAATTACCTATATAACATTTGAATGAATGAATGTTACAAAACATGACTTACTTTATTTTAAATATCTCTTATGTGTGCACATATCGAAAAAGAAAATAAATTCATGAATATAAATTTGTATTTTTAGAAAAATGAAATTATATTTGTGATAGAAATTTATTTCTACTATTTATTAATTATATAATTACATTAAATTCTTATGAAATGCTGATGTAATATTTGTTCAATTAATAAAAAAATAAACTAAATGACTATAAAAATATTAAATGTAATTTAATTTGACAGAGTTATAGTGTTACATGAATTTTTTATGTGAATATGAATTATTAGTTTTACTTTTAACAATTATATTCTAATTAAACCTTTTTCATATATAACTTATTTAAAAATAAATTAACCATGTTAACATCGAAATTAATTATACTTCATAAAAATTATATTTTATTAAATTATTTAAGATACTAAAAATATTGAAATAGGGAAATATGGATTATATTTTTTTTGAAAATTTCATGTAATTAAATCCTCTATGGAGAGTTTTTACTTTATATTAAACTGTTAACCCTTGAATAATGATTGATAATTTACCACTATTAATGTTAAAATAGGTCATCTAAGGTGTTAAACCAAATAAAAAGGCTTAAAAGCTCACTTAATGTTGTCCAAATTTTTTTATTGATGTTATTTAAAAACTATAATAACTTATCCTAGAATATAAGGTTATATTTATTAATTTTTATGCGGAATTAATTTATTATAATTAAATCATTTAATAAAATTCAAGAGTACACCGCACTCCCCACATAAAAGGGAACTTATCCTTTATCTTATTTACTTCAATTTTAGAACTCTATATCATTCAAAACATTCAAAATTATCTTCTAAATACCTATATAGACATTCAAGAGGCTATTTTAATCCAAATTGACTAACTATAGGGTTTTTAATAGGAGATCTAAAAGAGTTATTTCATTGAATAAGTAATTTCCTTAACATATAACTTCGTTTTTAATTATTATATTACTTCATTTTAAACTATGGTATTTATCCTAAAATAATAAATTTATTTTATAAAATAATTAATTTTATTATTATTATAAAACTATCATTATCCACCATCTTTACAATTAAATTAGAATTGAAAGTATCGCTCATGTGTACATACAACTTACTATCTTTACATTGCGATACAATTCATTTTCCTTCACCATATTTTATTGATGAGTATTATGATGGGTTTAAATTTTATATATTTTATATATGAAATTATTATTATTAATTTACCATGATATAATTTCTAACTTCCTTCCTTCCAAACTAATTGGAAAATGATAATGTCACTCGTGCGTACGTGTGGAATACCACCTCCACGAAATGATGCAATTTATTTTTCATATTAACATTACATGGATGGTAATAAGGATTGATTTTTGTGAATATAAATGACTAATATGAAATAATAATTATTACTTAAAGGTTAATTGTTATTTACTTTTCTTCCATTATATCCATTTTGAGGTGAAAGTACCATTCATGGAAACGTACCACCTACCTTCTCACTAAACATTGTAATTCATTTTTCTATTTATAACATTTATGAATTAATATAAAGATATATTTATATAATGAATATATATGATATTTATATAATTATTAAAATTATTCATAATATTTAACAGTGAGTAGTGTACATTTTTCAAGAATGTCGAACCAAAATAGGCAAGAAAAATGAAGCACACCCAAAACAATATTTTAATAAAAAATTGTTAATAAACGGGTGATTAAATGTCATGAGTAAATAATAAATGGTTAGATAGATGTTATTTTTTTAATTTAATACATTTATAATAAATATATTTTACTTATACTTGTTTTTAGAATGTATACAATGAATGAAAATAGTTGATGATCAGAGATTTCCCTTCTCGCTTTTATTTCTGTGAAAAAATGCACCATATTCACAAATTTAATCATCTATAAAGTGTATATAAATAGAAATAATTTATATTATGATTATTTTCATAAAAAATATGGGAATTTAAAAATAAATATAATATTATATCATTCATTATTTTTTGATTCAGAGATTACTAAAGTTGTAAAGGTTGATCACCCAATATTATCTTCTTCTGGGAAAATGTTATATTATGCACCTATCTTATTTTATGGGATGTTTTAAAAACCCATGGAAATTTTATATAATGAATAAAATTATTATCATTAAATTTAATGTTTCATTTTATTCAATTCTTTCATATTTCTTATGTTTCAAAAATTACCAATATTGTAATGGATTTATGTTTCGATTATATTTTAATTAGGATTTTCTATGATTGAATTTCCATTACAGAAATTATGTTATTATTATATGATAAATCCATTTAAATTTTTTATAAAAGGGTTATATTTGTATAATACATGTATTCCATTAATTTACCTCTCTCTAATTACAGAAAATATCAATATAATAATTTTAAGGAAAATTGATTATGTTTTACTACTCGGTCAAGAAAACTTTTTCTTCGATATCATTATTTTTTAAAAATACCATCAAGAATGTTTTTAATATAATCCTATGATTATTAAATTTAATTTTTACCCATTTTAACACTTTTTAAAATTGTATACAAGTAATCATATTTTCCTTTTCGGAATGAATTAGTCTTTAACTTTTTACCAAAGTTTTAAGGGAGTTTTTTCTTTTAATGTTTATAACATAAAAAAATTCCCCTCGATCATGATTATTTAATAATTTTAGGATTATATTAAAATTTTCAATTTTTAATTACAAAGAAAATATTTTTCTTCAATATTTCCCACTCTTTAGATTTTAACTAAGTTATTTCAAAGGGGAAACACTATTTTACTTAATAAAAGTTCCAATGATCCTTAAAATTAAAATTTCATCCATAATAACATCATCGATATTAATTTTTCATTAATAGGGATATTATCCCATGATACTATACTTATTATTTCTATATATGATTTATTATTATGATGATAATTTTTTTATGAAACCCATTTAGATTTCATGGGTTATGATTTTTTGATTTGATGAATTGTTTACGAAACCCATTTTATTTTCCCAATTATGATGTGATGATGTGATTAATGGTTTTTAATATTTTGGCACAAAAATGTATGGTTTTATTTTTTCGAACAGTGGAACTAGGTTTATATACCTCTCTAATTCATTGGGTACCTTTTAATATCTTATGATATAACTATGCTAAACAAGTGGATGTTCTTGATACACTATGGGAAATCAGTTGATGTGATTGATCCATTCAGGGGAAAAATTCAATGTTCTTAATCAACTATATGAAACATGTGTTGAGGAATGACCTAATAATATTTTAGGTTTATGGTATAAAACAATTACATATGAAATTTTTTAAATTCCTATTTTGGGTTTTCACTTTTATGATGTGAAATTATGGTTCATGATTGATTAACGATGATTTATGACTCTTTGGAATGATGAATTTCAAAATGTTAAATAATTATTCCACAAATCATATTTATGATATTTGGTAAATTGGTTATAAAAATTATATATTTAATTTTATGATCACAAAACCATATTCTTATCTTATGAATTCATATGTTATTTGACTTCTATCTTCCATTTTTATCTTTACTGAGAATTTGAGATAACTGTTTCTTACCTTTCCTTCACGAGATTATAAAGAAACATTTAAGTTGGATATGTATATAAAGAGTAATATATGGTAATTTATATTGTGGGATGTTTTATATCATTAATTAATTAAGAAAATTGTGTATATTTTCCTTAATGACACTAAACCTCTATGTTTTTCAGGAATGTATATTTTAAATTTATTGAATATTCATCTAAAAATTTGTAATACTAATTTATGAATATCTTAGGTCCATATAGTTGGTATAAAAAGAAAGGATTAGTCAATAATTATATATTAGGATTATAAAAAAAATTTAAACACCATTAGTATATGTCTAATTATATGATAACGTCACAATATTTTTTAAGGAAGAGATTATAAGATTTTTCTAGAAACACATATATATCACGATTCTATAAGTGGATATTGTTTTGGAATAAATTAATACAGTGAAAATAACTAAGAAGTGCATTAGTTGAATATACCTTGTCTATAATTCTGGTTAATGGTGAGATATCCCTTTCTAAAAAAGAGTTTTGGCACTCCTGAGGGATATTCATGGGTTAATTAATATTTCAATTTCAAATAATTATGAAGTATTTGAATATATGATGAATTTTTATGAACATAGATTATACTAAAGTTTCATAATTTTAAATAACGATTCATGATTTAGGAATAATATAAATTAATTTTAATAAATATGTGGATTTTCATTAATAATATTTTTTCTCATACAATACTTCTTGGTTTTAGTCGATGATGGGAACTCAAATGAACTATGTTAATGTTCAATGTGATAGATACAATGTTGATGAGATATAAAATAGGTTGATTAATAGATTGGAGTATATATGGTTATTCCTAATTATTTATCATGATATATTATTAACACATTACAGCTTAACCAACTCTCAGACTAACAAAAAAAGAAAATGATAGTGTTCACTATGATATTTAGTGGTGTAGTACATAAAGGAGAGAAGATCCAGTTTCCTATATGTTGAGAAAGTGGTAAGATGAACAAAAGGGAATGAATCAATGGAATGAGAAGATATTTTATATATATAGAAGAAGTATATAATGAATTTAATGGACAAGGAAATATTTATAGTTTGATCAGGTGATATGATGTTCATCCGAAAGTGATATTTATAGTTAAATGTACAATGTGTGGGGAACCTGGGAATTATCTGAGTAAATGCCAAAATTTTAGAGATAACTCTTATTCCAAGGAAGGTCCAATGTTATTTAGATTTTTAAAGTGGAAATATTGAGGTATTTATGAACTAAAATCCAATATTTACATTGAAGAAGCATTTTTATAATGTTACTCAGTTTATAAGATCTATGAAGCACTTGAGGATTTTTCTACAGTGCGTTTTCTCAAATTTTTGAATGAATTTGTTGAATGTTACTGATTATTGATAGAAGTTATTTAGTATAAATGAATTATTTTTCATGAATATATGATTAAGGGAATGAAAAATTTAATATGTGCATGGTGTTGAGATAATAATGTGATAAAGAGATGTTTAAACTTGATAATGTAAATGGGATAATATTAAGGAATTTGTAATTGACTATTGATTTTACAAAATGATGGTTTATATTACCATTAATGGTATTTAAATCATTTTGGGATTTATGAAATTTATTCAATAATAGGTTATTTTATTTAAGTATTGATGAGAGAGTTAATTTTGAAGTAATTCATGTTTCTATTAAGGTTTTATGTTAATTCAAGTTATTACCATGTTTTATAAGAATATATGATCACGTTATTCTAATATTTGGTATTTTATGATAAAAGATTAATTATATTATTTTAGGGATTAATGTTAAGATTATTTTGGAAATTTAGAGATTGTATTTATAGATTTTTGGTTTTGACATTTTTAAAACATATTTTGAAGGGTTTTATGGTTTGCTATTTATGGAATGGTTTTTTTAACTTTGGATAAGGTTTTAGAGGTTAAAGTATGATTTTTAATTATTAGATAACCAATGTTAATCATTTTGGTTGTAATAAAAATATATATACATTAGGACTCACTTTTTAGTTTTTATAGATCTTATGATCACTTAAAATTTAATTCTAGTTCTTCATGAATGGAAAAAACATATTGGTTATTTATTTAGTGGGGTAAGATATGACGTGGAATTTGATTGAAGCACAAAAAGTATGAAATTGATTATATTATATGGAAAGAAATAAAATAATTATATATTCCCAATTTCTCTATCTTAGTAGTCAAATAATTTTAGAAATTTAAGAAAATATTATCTAAATAAAAATGCTACACTTTTCCCATCATTTATAATGAACTGATGGGATTTTCATATACCATAGATTTAGGGTTTTGTGGTTATTATGTTTCTCTTGAAAATGTCCAATATCACTTTCTATTACACTTTTGGAGTAAATTTTCTCCTCCATGTCAAAATTTTATCTTAACACCTATATTATCCTTTTATGTAACCTATTTTTCTATTATTTTGGTAATATTTATTTTTCCCACTTTCTATTTTTTTGGGATATTTTATTAAGACTCTTTTAAATGTGGGTTTTTATAGTAGAGTTTTAAAATATAGAGTCATTGATTACTGCAAAAAATTGTATGGGTGAAATTTATTTAAGGGGGAGAATGTTACAACCTAATTTTTAAAAATAAATATATGTTTGATATTGTGCAAGACACAAAAAACTAATCTTAAACGAACAGAAAAATATTAATATTCAAATATGATAATTATATACTAGTTATTTTAAGTTATGAATATCATCAAATAATTTATAAAATATATATGAATAATCTACTCAATAAATATTTATCAATCAAGGCTTTGTAAATTAGCACTCAGTTTTTAATAATGTAATTTGGTGTTTTACAAATATTTTTTCATAAAAATTTATTTTTTTTATTTTTATGAGTAAATATTATAACTAATTTATATAAAATTGAAAAATATTGATTTATAAATTAATCGTGGAAAAACAATGAAATAATAAAATTTTATGATTTTTCAGAAATGATTGATTTTCTGATGAATATATAAAATACTAATTTTTATTAGAAAATCATATTTTGTTTCATGAATTTTGAATATTCCATTTTACATTAATTTTTTTTCAAAGTAAAATTAGTTATATTATATTTTTTAGAAGATAATTAATTTTTGTATAAAATTTATGGTTTAATTTGGTACAATAATATTTTAATACATACAAAAGAGTATTTCTAAAAAAACAAAAATTTTCATATAATTTACTTTTATATTAACAAATTAAATTAATAAATATTGGTAAATTAATGTAATTAAAATTTAAAAATATACAATCACTAATATTTTTTAACAATCATATAATACTTTTTAGGCATGAGATAAGAATATATACAACTTTAGGACAAAATCTAGTTTTCTAAAAAGTGGGGTTCATCATGTTTTGCATGCTTAGTTTAAATTAAAATATACCAATTATAGAAAATTAATATTTAAAGATCGATTCCATATTTGGAATTAGGAGGTATGTTTTTTGAAAATATATCCTTTTTTTAAATTATGATTAGTAACCATTGTAAAATATATCACCTTAGTAAAAGGTCAATCTAGTTAAGCTAAGTTAAAAGAAAGTTTATGGTCACCATTTTTCAGGTAAATTATTATTGGATGAATATGATTATACCTTATCACCTTATAATCTAAATATAACTATATAAGGGACAAGTTTTTATAAAACATGGCCTAAATAATATTTAAATTAAATAATGTTACAAAATGTCACTCTGATAGTTTTAAATTTATATTACGTGTCTCCATAGTGAAAAAAACTTATGAATTAATATACTTGTTTATATTGGGAATAATGATGTTAAATTATTGATATAAATATATTTATTATTTTTATTATCAACATAATAACTATAAATAACTATGTAATGTCGATGCAATATATCTTCAATTAAATTGTAAATAAAACAAATGACTTGAAAAATATTAAAATTAATATAATATGAAATATTTATAGTGTTACATGATTTTTTAAAATTATTATGACATAATAGTATTATCTTAAAATATTATATACTAATTAAATCCTTTTCCATTGGTCTTTTAAGTCAAATTAAATGAATAGCATCAAAATTGGCATTAATGATACATTATCTAAATTTTATATTATTGTTTTTTTAAAAATTACTAGAAATTATTAAATAGGAATAAAAAGATGATATTTGTTTTTATATGTAATATATTATAAATTTTCAAGAAAATTATCACTTTATATGTGAAATTTTAACCCTTTACGATTGAAAAAATGATATCATAGTCAATATTAAAATAGATCAACTAAGGTGTCTAATAGAAGCGTTAATCATAAAAAACCAGTTAAAACAATCCAAAATTTATTTACTGATTGTATTTAAAACCCATACTACTTTAAATTTTACTCCCTTCATATTTGGATGAATTTTCATAGGTAATGACTTTATTATATTTTAATCCATTATAAAATATGAAGAGTTCCCCTACCTTCACTTATAAAATAAAACCTCTTCTTTCCGTTATTTATAAATATTTTGACTTTGAGATCAAAAAAATACTTCAAAAATATCTTACATTATCTTCTATAAACATTATAGTCATTATGGTCTTCCAAAATGGAAAATCCTAGGGCCTTAAGCTGATATATAAAGAAGTTATTTCAAAGAAGAGGTAAAAGCCTTAACTGATCAATTCCATTTTAATTCTTATTTTAACTATATTTAATATATGGTATTTTTTATAAAATAAAAAATTTATTATCATATATATGATAAAAGTTTATTATGATTACGAAACCACCATTATCCACCCACTTTTCTATCAAATTGGAAGTGAAATTATCAATCATCTGTACGTATGGCTAACCATCACGACATAGTTATACAAATAATTTTTCATCACCATATTTAATGGATGAGTTTAATGTGGGTTTATAGATTTTATATTATATTAATTTAATAATAATTATTATTTAATTATAATATCATATAATAATTATAACCTTCCAAACTGATTGGAAAAAAATAACGTCGCTTATACATACTTGTGGACAAGCACATCCCCAAAGCGATGTGATTCATTTTCATCACCGCTATACTTTGGTGGTAACAAGGAAGAATTTGATAAATATATATGATTAATATTATATAATAATTTTTCTTTAGAGTTGGCTTATTATTTACCTTATTCTCATTTAATCTGTCGAAAATTGAAAACAGCTTTCAGACATATGTACGACCGACCATCTCCATGACCGGGGTAATACATTTTGTCTATATAATATTTATTAATTACATTATATATATATATATACATATATAATGAATACATATGAAATATATATACTTTTTAACAATCTTGAGATGATTTATATATGATCAAAGTTTAATGACCGAGACTATAACATCAAAACTGGAATGAAAAATGTACCAGTTTTCACCATAGAAATTGTTTTTATAACAAATCCTTATGAAATGTGAGATAATATTTCATATGTAAGTAATAAATTGTATGATAGATATGATTATGGTATTGGAAAACATTATTAATAAATCTATATTTATTATAAATCATTTTCAAACACGTACTATTTAATATAGGACATCTAGTAAGGGGATTTCCAGTATCACATTTATTTCAGTAAAAATATGTCTTATTGACCACATATATCCCTTGTGTAGTGTATATAATGAAAATTATAGTATTTTATTATTATTTTTCATGATAATTATGTGTATTTGAAAATGAATGTATTTTTCTGTCATTCATGAGGCTTTTATTATAATATTTCTAATGAGGTAATGACTTATCATCTCAAATAGTCTTCTTCGGGACATATGTTTTTTTTATGAAACAATGTTTCTTATGAGTTGTTTATACAAAACCTTTGACATGATATATATTTATTATCTTTATAATCCTTATATTAATAATTTCATTTGAATTTACTCTTTCAATGGGCTTGTGACACAAAATTTATTAATGAGGTAAAGTATTTGTGTTTCAATCCAATTTTAATCGAGATTTATTATGGATGAATTTCCATTCATGAAATTATATGTTCCTTATATGGTAAATTCCATTAATATTTGTTATATTATAGTTATTTATGGATAATACATTTTTTCATTCATTACACCCAATTTAATTTCTGAAGAGATCAATAGTAAGTTTTTGTAAAAAACATATAAGTTTTTTTATTCGGTCAATTTTTTTATTCAATATTCATATTTTATAAAACTATATTCAGAAGTATTTTTCATATGATCAGATAAAAATTTCAAATAATTTTTTAATTTTTTTAATTTTTTTGAAAAACCTTTTAAAAGGATTGTTTTTTCATTTTCATAATGATCTATTTATTGGATTTTTACCAAAGAGTGAAACAATTATATTATTTCAATTAATATGATAAGAAGGAAACATTATACCATCTATAAAAATCATTTCATGGAATCATCCCTTATAAAATTTAAAGGCATCATTCAAATATTTTTATTAATAGTTGGGTAATTGACATATTTTAAATAAGTTGTTTCAATGTGTATAAGATATTTTCTCAATAAATTCTCTAATGATATTTTAAAGCCCCTTTTATTCTATAATTGCTTCCTTGTTGTTACATATGTGTTAAAAGAGATGGCATATAATGATACTATCCATATTATTTCTCTAAATGATTTATTATTAGGATTATGGGAAGTTTATTAAAAACATTAATTTTTATGGGTTATTCTATGATGAATTTAAGAAATGTTTGTAAATATTTTTTCTTTACATGAGTTATGATATGAAGGAAATTGATGCATGAAGAATTAGAGATCACTCACACTTGGTGTGAACGAAATATATTCACAGACTGCCTTACGTCCAATGCTCTTTTAGATGATGTGTTTAAATATTTAATTAAATATGTTCTTTTCTGTATATGGTAGTAAGAATTATTACTGGTGATAATCTTGGTTTGTACTATTTTAGGCTTCATTATCCCCCTTAGACTTTGTTTTTTTACCAATCCTTCATATGGTTTTCCATTTCTTTAATAATAATTATGATTATGGTTAAAGGGATATGATGAATGTTTTTTTTGAGATTGTGCAAAAATTTATATTTATTTCATTATGTGATAGAGAGTCCTAGAATAAATTTCATTAGGAAATATTTTATATCCCATTATTTTACTTTTAGAAACATGATAGTGAGTTTGATCTTCTAGGAAATAATATAATGTTCTAAACCTGTAAAGGGAAAAAATTAGATGTGATTGATCCACCATGGGAAACAGGTGTTGAGTACAAAAATTTTATTATTTTATTTTATTTTTATTTAACCTTATAATATGAAATATATTTTATTCCTATGATGCTTCCACACATCTATGAAAAGAACATATGGTTAATGATTGATTTATGATGATTTCTCACTCTTATGAATAATGAATTTTGAAAAGATAAAGATTTATGCCCTGACTCATGTTTATGATCATTGATGGATAATGTATGAACATTGAAATATATTGTTATTATCTTATACAGTAATGATTATATTATTCTTTCATATGATTCTTGATTTTTTATCTTCTATTTTCCCTTAATAAACATTTGATTAAGTACCTTATTATTTATCATTTCCTAGGTTATGAAGAATGATTTATGCATGGTATAGTAATGGATATTTTTCATGCTGGATGATATAAAATGGATATTTTTAATATATTTCATGAAATAAGAAGATTTTATATCTAATCATCAATGAATCTGTCAAAAGTAACTTTTATTCCAATAAAAAATGGATAATATGAGGATTAGGGTGGATGAAAATGAGGAAGGACAAATGTGTTGGCCCTTAAAAGGAAATTAGAATACTTAGGTAATGACCCAGTGTTGTTGTACAATATTATTCCATCACTAGCACTCCCTTTACTAGCCATGATTTCCTACGAAATTTCTTTTCCCTCAATATATTTCTATCTTCAATACCCTAGTTAAGAAACATGCTACACTTTCTGATAATTTATGTTATGTTCCATGGAGTTCATGTCGTGTCACGAAGGATGTTATCAAAAATCAATGATTCATATTTGATTGTGGAGAGATTAATATTGAGAATATTACAAAAGTGAGTTATCATAATATAGCTCGAGACTCCACAATGATATTATTTAATATCCTATAAAATGTCCATAAATAATATATCATGGAGCCCCTATCATACTGAATTATACCTCCTCTTAAAATTAATCATAATGCGTAGGTTCCATCAACATGTATCTTTCTCCAATTAGAGTGTGGGTTCCATTGAACCCATCATCCTTGGATTCAATTAGATCTTGCCTATGAAAACCAAACCATATTAGGAAGAACCCTATTGAGGTAACTGGAAGCTACCCATTATAAATAAGATCTTCATGGTTAGCAACTAGTGACCTCAACCGAACATTAATAAATCAGTTATAATAATAAACACATTCTCTCACTTTGTTCCTAACCTTCCATGAAACCCAACAAAAAATAGAAATAAACATTCTATAGATATTAATATCATTTCCCATAGTCCATTTACCTAGAGACCACATTTCAATGATATACTATATTAACTCTCCATAAACCAATATCCTCATGCTTCGAATGAGGATTCCATATATTCTACTTTCCCAATATCCTTTAAAAAAGTGGTACCACACTGATCTAGATCATGGGTTCTTGTAGCATATGTATTGAGGGGCCAAATAAATATTATTTTTATAAAAATTATCTTCAATGGGGATAGATATGTTTCTGAAAAGAAAAAAATTGTAGGTTCGTATGTGAATTATATTTCCTCATAGAATGTATTATGGTCTTCATTATGAAACATGTTAGTAATATCAAGTAATTGGTTAGCTTCTGTAGATGATGACTCTGACCCTAGACACTCATGGAAGAATAATGTCTTCTTAACCTAATTATCATTCCAGAAACTAATATTTCCATTTTCTGTAAACCACCACTCATTTTCTTTATAAAAATATATCTGGTACTTCACGTAGTGAGCATGTCTGGACTTCATTCTCAAGAATTCTATCCAAAATCTCAAATAATTACCATTATAATGCCTCGAACCTAGTTACCTAGAGTCGGTGCATTATTAAATAACATTGGCATGATCAGAGGCGATAATTTCTTGAATGAACGATTAGTTTACTTTCCATGAAATTACTTGATACATACATATGTTTTACATTATATTATGAAATGGAAAAACTACAACATTGTGTCTCCTTTGAACACACTCATATCCCTTAGCCTATTTCTACAGGTCAATCGCAATATAATTCTTCACATCCTGGGAAAACTAAAACATAATAAATGGGTTAGATTATATGCTCAGTAAGGATAACTATATAGTGAAAAGTATCATAAGAAACCATAAACATTTATGGTAATTTATAAGACTAAAACACAAGTCATTTAAACATAAAAATCAGCATAATATGGAAAATATAAATCAACTAATGCCATTTAATTATTCACATGGATATTATACTAGTCTAATAATCACATGTAATATCAATAACTAATTTCCAACTAACTGGACACATAATTCCAGACATCATAACCATATAGTCAACGCATCGTGCCAAGACCGCAAATAAGATTTTTTCAAGGCCTTGTGTGAAGACACTAGTTTGTCTCATGAGACCTACCAATGAATTAAGAGGCTATAGTGGGCCCCTAAAATCACTTACTATGTCTAATGAATTCCTCATATTAAAAGTTTGAAACATAATTTAAACATTTGTATTAAAACTAGCAAACGAAATGTCAAAACTTTAACCATAAACCATGAATGGTATAAAAATAGAACACTTATAGTCAAACATATCACAAAAACATCAATACGATATGTAAGATTTCAAATTAATAAATAGACTTCAAACAATCATAAAATCCAATGAAGTATGTTGACATAGGTGAAATCAATCCGAAAACTATTTGAGTGGAATATCTCTTTTTATTTTGAAATCATTTAAAATTAAATAAAACTTTTACTTTGAAAATATTCTTATGATATTATAATGGAAGCTTGAAAGGTGTTATAATGATGGAAAATAGGTGCACCCTCTATATAAGTTAAAAAAACATTTTTTACTTAATTTTTCAAAAAGTTCATAAAGTACATTGTTTGGAAAATGACAGAAAGAAGTCTCAGAAGAAACATACATTTAAACAACCTCAGATAATGAAGAGATTGTAAAATTATCAATTTACCTTGTACTTTTCATTTGAAGAGGGTACTTTATCCTCTTGTATAATGGTGAAATCATTATTATTAAATTATAAAATAACCACATAAAAAATAGGGTATCATATATGATCTTCTAATATTTCTTCATTAATGATAGTTCAGTAGTATCACTATTTTGGGTGTTAACTAATTAATTTTACTTTATATGTTTTGTTATGTAAGTCATGTTTTTTATGGATATGATTTATTTTATTTGTATCCAGAATGATATTATGTTCTTAAAAATTATTTTTAATCATCAAATGAAAATTGTTTTTGAATGGTTATGATGGGGACCGAAATCTCATCGTATCGTGGAGACGATAGTCCTCTTGTATGATTGAGTGAAAATATCATTATATTAGTGGTTAAATAATATGTAATTGGATGGTATATTATATATAAAGAATCATTAACATGTTATATTTATTATTTACATCAGCTATACCCCTTATTGTTCCCATACAAATAATGAAGTGTTGAATAACAAACTACACCACGACGTGGAGACTGTAATCCGTACGAACCCACGTATGGTGACTTTGTCATTAATAGGATGGATAAAATAATTAATATGGTTATACCTCATTTATAATAACATCTAAAAATTTATAAGGTACTTGAATTATATTTTTATGGAAAAAAATAGGAAGTGGAAAAATAAAAGAACATTGAAAGAGGTGATGAAGTGATTACCTCTTCTTCGGGTTATTCTTTTTGATTTGAACAAAAGGGTTCCTTAGGTTGGATTTATGATCAAAGTAATGCCTCTTGGTTGAACTGATGGTAGTTGGGAGGATATCTGATCAGGGTTTGTTTGAGCCAAAAAGATTTGGAGGTGTGAAATTAAGATAAGGGGAAGTACCCTTTTATAAGAGAGGTGAGGGTCACATTAGGAAAATCCTGAAATATTATTTTATTATAAAATAATTTCGGTTTATAATAGCTAAAAATGGATTTATTTAGATTATAAGGTGAGTATGGGTCCAAAAACTCTCAAACAAATATGTTTTAGACAAGTTTGGGTCACCATATTAACCTTATCTTATATATTTAACTCTTAGTTAAATAGTTTTACTTTTACCATGTTTTCTTGTATCATTATAATAAATGGTTAAAAAATAACTATAAAATACCAAGAGATCCTAATGTGGTTCATTAATGACATATCTATAATTATATAAGTTCTTTTGGACAAACCTTATATTTTTAGGACTATTATATAATTTTATAAAATAGGAGTTGTTTTAAAAACTCATTTATGTCAATTTTGACACTATTTTGTATTTTTTTTGAAAGTCATATAAAAATGATTAATTAGAAAAAAAAAATATTGAATAAACACTAAAATTTCATATTTACCTATAAAATTTCTTAATTTCATCAAAACATTAGAATTATATTTATTCTAATATTTATAGTATCATTTATTTGATTCTTTAATTAATAGGGAAAATACTACAACATTATTTTTTTCATAAATAAATATATTTATTTTATGTATAAAATTTATAAATAAAATAAAATTATGTAGGAAATATATTTTTACTTATAATTAATATTTATAGTCTAAAATATCACTTAAATAAACCCTTCTAAAAATTGTTTTACTAAAATATATATGTTTATGTTATATTTTCCTTAACGTTAAATTAATTTTTATAAAGTGTTATTTTCACTTACAAGTGGCTAAATGTGGTCCACAAATCGACCAAAGGATGCCCATAATCAGACATGTATAATCTAATAGGGTTAGGACACGTGTTAGGGTAATTTAATATTAATAAAATATTATTTTTTGCCCTTATTTACTAGATTTACCCTTTAACCATGGTAAATAAAATATTTACTGAAGTTACTATTCTTAATGTGTAAAAATAAAAGTTACCTTTTTAAAAAATTCAGACCTTATGATTCAAAATATGGAGTCCATTTTCCCTATTCAAAATATTAAAGATTTAGAAATAAATTTAAAATTAATTCCAATTGTCAAAACTGAAAGGCAGGTTTTTAAGAAGTAAAAACTATCAAAAATTGACATGTGTTTATAGAAAATTTAAATGTGAAATTACATCAAATTATCTAAATTATATTCTATGATAGAAATATAATCTAATAATACTTTATAAATAATCAAATGTATAATTTAACCCGATAAATTATTTCTATTAAATAACTTGTTGTTAATTAAAATTTAGTAATTTTCATTATTCCCCAATATATGAAAGTAATCATAAAAATAAAAAAAATTTACCTTAAGCTAACGTTGATATTATGAATCAAAAAATGAAGTCCAATTTTACAATTAAAATTTAAAAAATTTCAAATAGTTGGTATTACTATTCATAACTTCTTTTAAAATGCCTTGTTTGATAGGTCGCAGTGTGCTTGAACTCAGTGTTGCATACATCGCACACTATTGTATTATTCAAAGATAAATGTACCATGGAAGCTTGGGGTGTTACACCCGTTACTTCATTTCATGAATAAAACCCATATAGAATTTCCATCAATGGTTCCCCAGTAAAATATCCCTTGCATTCCTTGCATTGATTCTGACTTGATACTTGAGAATGAATTTGTGAAATATAATGAATATTAATCTAAAAATATATAATATTTTTGTATGAAAATATTAGGTAGATATAGTTTGTATTAGAATATTTTTTTTCATTTATTGGATATTTGGATTAGAATAATCTGGTCAAAACCCTAGGGACAAGTCAATGAAAAAGATAACACGATAATTTATTAAGGAAGTGATTATGTTTTTTCATATAAATAATTTTTTATATAGATAAAAAAAGTGGAAGAAGATTTAAAAACATTAATCATAAGATAATAACCCCAAATAGAGTAGGTCAAGAATACATTGGCCATCATTTTGGAACCTCATTAGTGTTACCCAATTTCAAACATAGATTGACACTGCTAGGGGATATTCTTGGGTTAATTCATGTTTCATTTCATAGAAATTAGGAAGGACTTGAATTGATTAAAATTATATATCACCTTGTTTAAACCTAATTTTTCATATATTTAAAATAATGTGACATGATTTAGTCACCATATTAATTATTTTCTAGGACGATGTGTTTTTTCACAAAGAAAATTATTTCTAAAACAAGTTTTAGTAAATAGTGATAACGAGAGGGTATTCAGTTAATATTGAATGTGATAGATAACACATTGATGATAAACCAAATGGGATGAAAACCTGAGTGAAATATATTTTTAGTATTCCTAAACAAAAATAATGGCATGCGATTAACAAGATACCCATTAACTAAGTCTCATAATAACTAAAGAAGAGAAGGGTAGTGTTTTATAAGAGCATAGAAGGAGGAGGGAATGGGGGAAATAACATTCAGTTTCTTATTTTTCATGAATGTGTGAAGAAGAAATCAAGGGAATGTCTCAATGGATTGATAAAATGATTTATTTTTTTTGAAGAAGAAGATCATATAATATGTATTTTCCATGATTAAATGAAGAGTTTGATGCTAGGATATTAAGTTTTTCCTAAGGTACCATATATAGTTAAATTTATTTTTTGTGGGGGAACTTGGGAGTTATCCAGGAAAATACCCAAATTAAAGAGCCAAATGCTTAGTCAAGGAAGGTCATATGTTATGATAATCATCTAAATAGAATTATTGATGTATTTTTGTACTGGAATTCATGTATTTTGTTAATGGTATATTTTTATAATAATATTATGGGTATAATTTTCCTGCAACATGTATATATATTTTCCCTGATTGTTCATAAAATATTTGTAAGAATTTCTTGAATGATACTAACGACCGAGAAATGATATTTTTCCGTAAGGGGATAGATTTTTAGAATACAAGATTAAAATAAATATAAGCCATAATATATTGATGATTTTTAGATAGTTATGATATAGAGAGATGTTTTATTATTATAAATTTAATGGGATAATATTGATGAATTTGGAACTGATTAGGGATTTGAGAACAAAGTGGTTTGTGTTGTAGTTGAAGGAGTTTACAATATTTGGGATTTCTTGAATATATTCAATAATATTTAATTTTATTAAAGGATGGTGGTTAGAGTTAATTTTTGAAAGAATACATGTTTTAATTATGTTTTCATGGTAATTATGGTTATTAAAATGTTTCATTTTAATATATGATGAAGGTATTCACATATTTGGTAAATTATGCTAAAAGATATTATAAATTGTTTAAGGGACTTAATTTAAGTTCATTTGGGAAATTTAAAAAACTTATTTCTAATTTATTGGAATAATTATTTGTTAGACATGTTTTTGAAGGGTAGTATGGTTAAATATTAATGGAATAGTTTATATTGAAATTTTAATAAGGCTATAGAGATTAAAGAATGATTTTTCGGCCCTCCATAATCATATTTAATCATTTTGGTTTTGACAAAAAAATAAAAAAAATAAAAGTGCATTTTCATTATTTTATAGTTCTATGATCTATTTAAGTTTAACTTAAGCATATCAAAAATGAACAATTCATCTTTATTATTCACTCAATGGGGTATGATATGGGGAGAAAATTGATGAAAGAACAAAAAACGGATAAAATTGTTCTTATGAAATTAAAATAAATCAAATAAGTATATATTATTGAGTTATCTACAATGATAGTAAAATAATTCTTGAAATTTATTACATGGATTTAAAAATAAAAATGTCATATTATTAGCTTCTTTTCTAGCTAATCAGTATTATTTTCACTTATCATAGATTTATGGTTTTTTGGTTGTTTGCATTAAAATGACCATGTCCAATATTAATCACTCCTAGTATCTACGAGTTGATTTTTTCTTCATTGACCAAATAGTGGACACAGAAAATCTTTTTTCCTATTTTTCATAAAATAATTTATGGTTGAGTAAAAACCAAAAAATATCTGAATCCTAATTTCAAAACACCAGAAAAACAAAAAAACAATTAAACAAAAACCACATGAAAACCTCAAATGTCGCTGTAATCCACAAAATTAAAATTTAAAACATGATTCTATGCCATAAAATTAGATGGATAACTATGACATGACTTACCTCCAGCTATGAACCATGAAACACCCAATTAGAATAACATCATCCACAATAGTTGTGAGAACCACACACTGGGAACTTGCCCATCTCTTCACTGGAACCACCCACCCATGCCCCTAAAACATCACATGATAACCAAAAAACTCTAATTTTTTGGAATCCATCGATATCACTAACATAAGACAGCAAAATCGAAATGATCTTGTATAGGTCATAGAACTATAAAAAATCATAACTGGAATTACAAACATCAGAAAAAAATAAAACCATTGATGTTTAAACTATATAATCAATTAACTAAAACAAAATAATCCAACATAAAAAGAATTATAAATTCCAAGTCAACATTGAAATTTAGTATAAAATTCTTTACTTAACACTGTTGTTATTATCTAGAAAGATAACAAAAAAACCCCAAGCTAGATCATCTTAAAAAATTGAGGATAAGAGAAATCCATAAGAAGTAGCACCATCATAAAATAAAAAAAATCACAAGTCCAAAAATCATTCAAGACCAAGCCACATCACAATGATCAGAGGAACACTAGTAAACAGATATATCCCACATCGAAACAATCAATGAAAAATGAAACCCAAAAGAGAAAGAGAGCCAACACAAGTGGTGACTATAGAGACGAAGCTTTGGGAGACAAACTTCCGAGTTGTTCCCTTGATTCCAAACTCAGCCACAAACAGAACCCCAAAACCAACCCAAATTCCTTCATAATATACCAATATAGAGTCTTGTACAATGGGAAAGGAAACAAGGGAAAAAGTGGGGGAATATGCCAACATGATGATCTCCTGATCATCACTATCAACTTAATCCCAAACCAACATATATGTTTCAATAAAAAAATATGTTATTTTTAATGATTTTTTAGGTGATAGGATCATGGAATCTAAAGTGAACATCCTGGCCACATAAAAAACGATGTGAAGGAAAACCGAAAGTTACGAGATAAAAGAACCATGAATTGAAGGTAATCCCTTCAAAAGAGAAGCTCAATATGGACAACCAACCAACTTGAAGGTTAAATCAAAAGGAATCAATGATAAAGAATATTGGTTCCACAAGTAGATAGGTAGAGGTAGAGATATAGGAGGCAACCATTAAACCATGAAGGGAGTCAGCTGTACTGAGGCGGGAGT
This sequence comes from Viscum album, assembly GCA_963277665.1. Taxonomy (NCBI): domain Eukaryota; kingdom Viridiplantae; phylum Streptophyta; class Magnoliopsida; order Santalales; family Viscaceae; genus Viscum; species Viscum album. Next base: position 136,932,175 of record OY728147.1, on the reverse strand, counting down.
TGATGAATTCGTTGAGATCAAGAGAGAGAGATAGATATTCCTTGAGAGATATGAACCATAAAATTATATATTTTTATTCTCACCAATGTTTTCCATAGTTATGACTATTTTATTTTATTTTATGCGACATTTATGTGTCCCACATTAACTTTTTAAGGGGTGATTTATTATTATTTTTGTACAACTTGGCTTTCAAACGAGAATTTTTTAATATTAAAAAACTGGTGACTGATATAGTTTTTAGTGATAAAATTATTTACATGCTGGGGGATAGAATTTAATTCCACAAGAATTCAAAATATTACTATAATCAATACCAGGCAAGACATGCAACACTAAGTTTAAATCAATAATGAAATATTATTATGTACGTACGAACATTATAATGTATATGTTAAATAAATAAGGCTGAATATAAAAAAATGTATTATATAATATATATATAACGGTCCTACTCAAAAAAATTCTGATTAATGTTTATTAAATATGAACTCGATTTTTAATAAAGTTATTTTATTCATCAATAATATATTTTCCACAAAAAAATATTTTTCTTTCTTTTTGTGAGGAAATATTATAACTATTTAATATAATATATATAAATAGAATATTATAAAATTGGTATCTTTTTTAATTCATAATTTCAAAATTATCTTATAATGAAATTTTTTTACTTTTCCAAAAAGGTTGGTTTTTGATGAATAGTAAAAATAATGATTTTTTGGAAAAACTATATTTTTTTCAAGAATTTATAGAGTTACATATTATTTTAAAATTTTTTCAAAGTAAAATTAGATATTTCAAATCTTTATTAATTTAATTTAGTTCATTATAATTAATTCTAGCCATGAATTTGGAATAATAATATTTTTATACTTTAAAATGGGATTTTTTTAAAAATATTTTTATCCCCATAATTTATTTTTCAGTTATTAATTAAATTAATAGGAATATTTGATTTACATTAATGAAAATTTTAAAATAAATTTTCAATTGAATTTTTTAACATTAATATATTATTTTTTTTGTTTGTATGAGATATGAATAAATCCAGTTGTATGCTTAAAAATGTTTTTCTAAAAATACAAACAATAGGATCCTTAAAAGGATATCTAAAGGATTTGTTTGAATGAAGAGGTAATCACCTTAACTGATCACTTCATTTTTAAATGTTCTTTTACCAGCTTAATATATTTTTTATTTATCATAATATTATATATAAATTATATTAAAAATAATTTTATTTAATTATTATCGTGAAAAAACCATTATCCATCCACCTTAAATTCAAATGTGTATTGAAATTCTCACTCATGTGTACGTACAACTTATCGTTTCCAAGTGGTGATGCAATTTGTTTTTCATCACCTTCTTTTAAAGATGAGTATTTTGATGGGTTTTATTGTTATATATTAAATTTATGAAATAATTATTCTTGTTTAGAAAAACAATCATTTCTATGTTCTTACCTTTCCATCTGATTGTTAAATGATAATGTCGCTCATGCGTATGTGTGGACCACCATCCCCATGAAACGATGTGATTCATTTTCAATATGTTATTTACATGGATAATAATAAAGATATATTTTATGAATATATATGATTTATATTATATATTAATTATTATATAATTTTATTTATTATCTATCTTTTTTTCCTTCTATGATATAATTAAAACAATGTTCATACGTACATACACCGTCCCATCTCCATGAAAGGTAAAATTGATTTTTTTATTTATATATTTTTTTGGATAATAATAAATTTATATATAAAGATTATATATGATATATATATAAAAATAATAATATTTTTTAGATTATGGAACCTTGACCAAAGTATATTGACCAACAATGTTGAAACGATTCATGAATGAAGAAAAGAAGTTATCACCGAGAATAATGTTTTTAATAACATATTGTTAATAAACGAGTGATTAGATTTCATAAGTAAAAAAATAAATGGATTAATAGAAATGATCATGGTTCAATAATAAATGTTAAATAAATATATATTTAGTATAAAATCTATTTTAATGAGTAGGTAGAATGGTGATACTTGAGGTAAGTGGGTTTCTGGTCTCACTTTTATTTTTGTGATAATTACACAATATTCCCTACTTGTTTTCATTGTGCGGTGTATATAGTTCACATGATTTTTTTTTCAATAATTTTCAATAAAATTATTGAGATTTAAAAATCAATATTTTATTATAAAATTCATGTGGTATTGATTAGTATATTTCTGAAATGGTGAGGGTTTATAGCCTCATATTTTCTTTCATAGACATATGTTATGTCACGTACCTATCTTATATTATGTGAGTTTTATATAGACCCATTAAAATTTTATATCATAAATATTATTTTTATCATGAAATTTAACTTTTATTTTGTGTTTATTATTTCAAGGGTCTTATGATTCAAATGTTTCCAAAACGGTAATATATTTTTGTTCCAATAATAATTTAATAAAAATTGTTATAATTTATTTTTTTTTGAGAAAATTATATGTTCCATATTTGATAAATCAATCACATTTTTTCATTTTATGGTTATTTATGGAAAATAAATTGTTTCCATTCATTTCATTCAATTTAAGCACTCAAGATATCAAAATATTTTTTTAATGAAAACAGACTAGGTTTTATTTATCGGTCAATTTTTTTTCAAATATATATTTTCTACTTATTTCATGAATGTTTTTAATCTTATTCAATGATTTATTAAAGTCATTTTTTACCAATTTATATGTTTTCTTAAAATGGGTTTTATGTAATTTTATTTTTATTTTCCTAATGAGGTAATTTTATAATCTATATCAAAGTGTGAATATAATGTTTTATTTTAACTTATATAGCAAGAACAAAATTTACTGATGTCCAAACCACTGAATGATTTGAAATTTAATTTAAAAAATTCATATTTTATTTTCAATTGAATTTCCTTTTATAATATTTTAAAAATATTTATAATTTAATTAATTTATTTCCTGTTGAAACATATATATTCATTATGAAATGTTATGATGATATTTTGAAGGCATTTTCAACCATGAAAACATCCTTGATATTACATATGCATTATTAGATATATGATCCAATGATATAATCCTTATTATTTGTAAATATGATTTATGATTATGATGATGAGATGTTTATGAAACCCATTTATTTTTCATGGGTTACACTATGATGAATTGAATAAATGTTTATGAAACTCATTTTATTTTCATGGGTTATGATATGATGAATGTTAAATGATCTTGTGGAACACATATGGATGGTTTTAATTATGTGATGGTGGGGAATAGAATTATAACTCTCTCTAATGAATTGGGTATATTTTTATATCTTGTGAGACTAATGTGTTCAACAATTCTATTTTCCTGAACGACTCTGGGAAACAAGTATATGTGTTTCATCCATTACTGGAAATAGGTCAGTATTCATAGTCCACTATAGGAAACTTGTGTTGAGGCATGATTCATTATGATTTTATGTTCTTGGTATTTAAACATGTAATATCAAATTTTGTATATTCCAATGTTGTTTCCACACATTTATGACACAAACTTATGTTCCATGAACGATTAATGATGATTTTTTCACACTTTTCAATCATGCGTTTTGAAAAGAAAAATCATTATTCCATGAATCTTGTTTATGAAAAATAAATTATTGTTTTTAAAAATTTTATATTATGGTCATGGTATTATACCCTTATTCTTATCTTCCATGATTATTCATAATGTGAATTTGATCTAACACTTTATTAGGTTTCCTTCCATAGGTTTTGGATAAATGTTTTTGTAGGGTATGTCTATAAAAATTATTATGTGGATATATCATTAAGGGATATGTTTATGATCATTAATTTTGAAAAATATTATTTATCTAGTATCCAGTGAAAATAATTCATTATGGTCCTCAAGCATGTATTTGTGAACTATATTTAATATTCATATAAAAATATATAATATTTATGCATCAAAATATTGGTTCGCTATAGGAGATTTCATGTTTGACTATCATTAAGGAACTATATGAAGGTTTAATTAAGAAAAACATACCAAAGGTAGGTTTTCTATTTTTAAAGAACTAGTTTTTAACTTTTGGGGGGTAAATATTTTCGTTTGGGCCTTCCCATGGATTGACATTAGTTCCCAAGCCTTAGGTATCCTCGGTTGGTTCCTGAATGACCTGAAATTGATGCCCAGTTTTCGATTTATTATATTTCATATTTATAGTTAGATAGGAGATTTGATCATTGGTTTGAATCTTATTTGGTCATTGATACATATTTATTTTTAGATTTATTTTTCATTTATTTATTTTGTAGTTTCTAAAATTTTGGGATTGAAATTTCTAAAATTTGGGAAATTATCATGGGAAAACTAGTTCCACATGGCTCGTGTTAACCATGTATATAATAAAGTACAAGGGGTAAAAGGATACTAGTGGAATTATAAAAAAATTTGTAAATGGGTTTTTAAACTGTGTGTGATATCTATATAACAATAAAGCCTATTTTAGTATATAGGGATGGCCTACACAGTTGAATCATATTTAGAGGAAACCATTCAATATGTCTAGGTGAATTAAGTGGATCTTGTATAGTAATCATATAGTTTTAATAATCATGGGGCCAAAAGTTTTTTCCTTACATGTTTTCATAATTAAATTTAAATTATACCCTTGTAAAATTTAAGTCTAACCACTCTCCCATTCCCCCCATTCACAAGACCAAAACCCTACCACCCACGAAGAATACTTTTTTCTATTGTTATTGTTGATTTGTCTTGGTGTTATTGTAGATTTCATAGAATTATGTCATTATTTTATTCGGATTTCTCCATATATTCCCTTATTCCATCATATCTTCCATTTCATTAAGTATAAAATACATTTAAATAAATTTTGGCCATACATAGGTTTTGGGTTGCAGATTTAATGAAATTTTATTAAGGTTTTAGGTAGTAAAGATCCACCCTAAACATCTATTATGATTTTAAATCAAGGTGGTGATATTATATCTATATTTATGTCGGTGTATCAACATAGTTGGTCATTCCATTAAAACTAAAAATCTTCTTGATTTTTTTTAGTTTTTCTTTACCTATTATGATTAATTTTTATTATTGAGGGTTGTTAGAAGAATGTTGGAAATTTTCCACAATGTGTGATGTTTAAATGGTAAATTTCATTTGTTTTTCTGTTGAAAATAGTCTTGATCACAAAAATTGTTTGTTGAAAAGATTCAATCAATTTTTTAGTTCCAAAGGAGTTTTTAATGGGTGTTTCAAAAATTAATCTATATTGGAAGTGATTATTTATTTCTTTCTTGGATGATGGTAATTTTTTATATTCGTGTTTAAGAATATATTACACATTAGAGACTGTTGGAGAGTTGGTCAACCAGGAACTATATACCCAATACTAATTTTGTATTCACAAATGATTTTTTTCCCAAATATACCAACTTATAGAGTGAGATGGATTAGTATATGCGTGACACTATGAGATATTCAAGAATTTTCAGGTTTATGTTTACAAAATATAGTTTTTTGAGAATGTACTAGTTTCCATAAGAATATTTGCATAATACCATGATGTATGTATTTTTATTTCCTGATATATTTTTTTTCTTATTGACCATTTAATTAGTTTTATTTTGATTTAAAACACACAATATTTTTATTAGTTTTACAATAATATCTCCTAATTATTATTATTTAAATAAAAAGTTTAATTTCAAAATGTGTTTATGGTTTTAATGAAAGTTATTCTATGAAAAAAATTTAAATATTTTTTTCTAACAATAACTAATAGTTTTCATTTTGAAATACATTACATAAACTCATAGAGGTATCCTATACAACCTCTCCTCACAACCATAATATACCCATGGGGTGTATGCAGACTTAGTTTTGTAAAATAAGGGTAAAGTAAAGGGTTCCATATAGTTCGGGAGCTCCCCCATATGGTTAACATGATTTCGTATTATATTGGTGGTCTTGGCCAAAGGTCATGATCAATTTTGACTTATGTTTGTTATTTTGGGATCCTCAGTGACATTATAAGATATCTTATATCATCCTCCATGTCTATGACCATATTTTGAATCAATTTTAGTATTTATATTAGTTTGTATTTTTTCTATACACAAGATGTGTTATTTATGTGTTTTTGGTTTATTATTGTTATTGTTGGACTCCTCATGTATTAATCATGTTTTAATGATAAAAAATGTTAATAATAATTACAAATATTCTCAATGATCTCAAATATCACAAATCATATTAATCACATGTATTTATGTTTCAAGTTATCTTATACTTTATAATGTTTAAGCTCAATTCATTTGATGCATATTACTTTGTAAGTCTGAATATAGTTGTTTGTCTAAGTACAAGACACTGTGAGCTAGACACAGGCACCGTGAAGCCTAAGTCTCAGACATAGTGACAATGAGACACCGTGACCACCAGAAACTGTGACATAGTATGATTGACACCCTGAAGAAAGACAGTCAGAACAAATACAGTTAGCAAGACACAGTTATCAAGGTACTGTGAATTCATAAACTATGAGCAAGGCACCGGAAGCCAGAAACTGTAATGACAGACACCATGACTCAAACACCGTGAGCGAGACATCATGACACGGCGACACCGTGAAGGAAACACCGTGAAGAGGACACCGTGAAGGACATATTGTGAAGGAGACACCGTTTTCATAACTACAGTGACACTGTTTCTTAAACTCATTTTTCTTTTTACTATTTAAGTTTTTAACTATCATATTTTATGAATTTAATGCACTGACATAATTAATGTTTATTTGTATACATAGTACGAGGTACGAGGCACAAAATACATGGAACCTATCAGCTCAACCTCATGCATGTTGAATATAAAGAGAAGTGTGTACACGAGAGAAAAATATAGAAAAAGAAAGAAACTCGAGTGCTCTGTACTAAACAGAAAGACAATCCTGAGCACAATAGTGATTTTTTTTGCAAGATCTTAAATAAAAGTTTTGTCCCATACATGCAATCCCACACTACCAAAGAATACACTATGTACATTGGAATCAAGAGAATATCTTCACTCGGGAAGAACACAATCTGATTCACGACACTATATTTTTCAACAGAAAAACTAGAGAATGACTCAGAAGCATTTCTACTGAATCCAATGAGTCCAGAGCTGCACAGCTAATCACTAGAGATTTTGAAACTCTTTTCTACTTACTCTCAGTGATTCTTTTATTTACTTTCGAGCAATGTATGTACTCTGTATATCTTACACACACACTGTCTCTTGCGCAGAACTGTAGGATTCTAAAATATTCACACCATATTCTTTACCCTTTGTTACCCACAAAAACTATGGAAGAGGTCCTTGTATGGCCTGATCATTATTTTTTTCCCATGACAAATGTGGTAGAGGTCCCTTCGTGGCCTGGACAGTGTGAACTGTTGTTAACCCCGATCCAGGGTGTGGATCAGAAGTTTATTTATATAAACTGCTTGGTGGCAGGTGATAACCAAGTGGAGCAGATTAGGTCTCGTCTTGACACTAAACCAATTGTTTTACATCTATTGTGCATTCTTATATTAAGTTTAAAATATTCTATATATTTTATATTCCACTGCTAATTACTTTGAAATACAAATCTATTTTAAAGTTACTTTGATAGTTAATCTAGCAAGTGTTTTTAAGTATTGTAACTCAGTATATTAGTTTCAAAATCTAGTTTAATATTCTGATTAAATTAACTGAGACCTAATAAATCATTTTAGAACATAATTGAACCATTACAGTTTTAAAAATTCACTATAGTTTAACTTGTTTTTTAAATTGTGGATTTTAATAGAAATATTTTTAACAGAAATTTTAATTGGAACTCAATTCTCCCCCTCTTGAGTATCCACTCCGACCAAAATTTGGTATGAGAGGAAGGTTTTTATTAATACAGGATCTCAAAACACTCTTTTTTTTTCAACTGTTATTTTAGTTTCATTTTTAAGGTTCTTAAATTTATGTTAGTTCTAAATTTTATATCATCAAATATATTTTCTAAAATATTGTTATGGACAATAGAATAGAAGGGGCTGCTACCAACTGGCCACCTTTATTTAATGGCACAAATTATGCCCAGTGGAACCTTAAGATGAAAATTCACTTATAGAGTATGAGATTTGATATCTGGACTGCTATAGAGACCGAATATAAAATTCCAGAAACTGAAAGAACTACTTGGGACGAACCTACTAAAACCGCCTACAATAACAATTATAAAGATATTAATGCTATGTGTTGTTCTCTAGGAGATGATGATTTTAATAGAATATATGCTTGTAAAACTGCCTATGAAATATAGGATACTTTGGGTGTTTCTCATGAAGTAACAACCAATGTTAAATATATGAGATTGGACACTTATACTATTAAATATGATAATTTTAAAATGAAGACTGATTAACCTATCTCTGACATGTATCTCAGGTTCAATGAGATTGTCAACACTATGAGCTCCCTTGGAAAGGCTGTTCCAGCAAAGGAACAAATTACAAGAATATTGAGATGTCTACCAGACCGATGGAGAGGCACATCTGTTTCAATAAGAGAGTCATGTGACATTTGTGCTCTGCCTGTCAAAGAGAAAATTGGTAAGATTATGATGCATGATGAAGAACTCAAGGTTAATAAGGAAAAAGATAATGAACCTAAAAGGAAGTCAATGGAATTTAAGTCTACTGCCTCAAAGAGAAAAGACAAGGATAAAGTTTACATACAAACTGAAAGATCAACAAGTGAAAGTTCAGAATCTGATAGTGATGCTGAGATGGATCAAATAGAAAGAAGATTTAAGAAATTATATAGGAAGAATAAATTATTCAGAAAATCAAACTACAAAGGTAAATTTGACAACAAATTTCATTAAAAAAAGCACTGGAAGAAAGATGATAAGGGTGATGAAGTTATCTGCTATGAATTCAAGAGAAAAGGTCACATTAAAGCTGATTTTCCAAAATTGAAGTTCAAGAAGAAACATGACTATAAGGACAACAAGTATAATAAATAAATGAAAGAAACTTGGAGTGCTTCAGATGAAACTTCAAGTGATTCTAATTCTGCTAAGGATGAAGATTCTCATAAATCTAACATGTGTTTTATGACAAACACATCTGAGGTAACACCGGACCCTCCTACTTTAAATTCATACTATTCTGGAGTTGATTCTGATTTTGATTCTGAATCTGAAAAAATTTCTAGTGAAGAATTATTTGAAAATATGTAATATGCTAGAAGATACCTGTAATGAACTTAAGGACAAGTACAATGCCTTAAATAAATATCATGTTTTATCTATCACGGTTAAATCTTCCCTTGAGATTGAAAAGGAAAAGAATGCTCAACTGTTAAAATAAAATACTGAACTAAAAATGTCTAATGAGAAACTGAGAAATGACTTAGAAAAGTTCACAAATGGAAAATACAATCTAACTCAAATGATAGGTAAACAAGTGGCACCAAAGTATACTACCGGTTTGGGATACCAACCTGGACAGAGAAAAATTACCAAAAATAGATTTATTCCTAAATCTGGACAAAATTCTGCGAGTTCCAGTTCTGGAAATTCATATGCCTAAACTAGTTATTCACATTGTTATAGATAAAAAAAATATATTTCAAAATAAATTGATTCTATAAATTATATGAGATTGATAAAAAAAATTTGGGTACCTAAAGCTTTACTTGCTAACCTATTTGGAACCAGGAAGATTTGGGTACCAAAATCATTTTCCATCTAAATCTATTTTGTAGGAAACCTATTTAAAGAGTTTCAGTAGAAAAACATGGTACTTGGATAGAAGATGTTCAAGACACATGATAGGATACTTCTCATGCTTTAAAATTCTAATAAAGGTTGATTGAGGCTTTGTCACCTTTGGTGATAATTCTAAAGGAAAGATCATCGGCCTAGGCCTAATTGGTAAAACTAACTCAGTTTTAATTTCTAAAGTTTTATTTGTTGATGGATTGAAATACAACTTCTTAAGTATTTCTCAGTTATGTGATGATGGCTTTAATGTTAAGTTTGAAAATGATTCTTGTAATGTTTTTAATTATAAAAATGTTTTAGTATTTTCTGCCTTGAGAAATGAAAATTTTTATGCTGTTGATTTGAATTATATAGATAAACAAAATGTTGCTTGTTTAAATGATTTTCATAATGAATCCTGGCTGTAGAATAGAAGATTAGGACACTACAACATTCATTCACTTAGATAACTAACTAGGAAGAACTTAGTTTGAGACTTACCCAAACTTGAATTCCCATCAGACAAATTTTGCAATCCCTGACAATGGGAAAGCAACATAAAGTTTCTTTTAAATCAAAGAAAGAAGTTTCAACTTCTCAACCTCTCGAGTTGGTTCACATGGACTTGTTTAGACCATTATAGAGTTTCTAGTTTTAATGGGTAGCACTATGTCTATGTCTTAGTAGATGAATTTTCTAGATATACTTGTGTATACTTCTTATCTAAAAAAATTGAAGCATGTTCTTACTTTATTAAATACTCCAATTCTGTAGAGAACCTTAGTGGACTTAAGATTAATACCCTGAGAAGTGATCATGGTTGTGAGTTTGAAAATCGTGAGTTTGAGTATTATTGCTCGCACAATGGCTATAGTCACAACTTTTTTGCTCCTAGAACACCTCAACAGAATGGTGTAGTAGAAAGAAGAAATAGAAATCTGTAATAAATTGCAAGAACAATGCTTAATGACTATGACCTGCCTATTTACTTTTGGACTGAAGCTGTGAATACAGCTTGTTATATCATAAATAGAGTCTTGATTAGACCTGTTCTTAAGAATACCCCTTATGAGTTGTGTAATAATAGGAAACCTAAGGTTAGTTACTTTAGAGTCTTTGTTTGTAAAGTTTTTATTCTCAATACCAAGGATAATCTTGAGAAATTACCTCTAAAAGTGATGAAGGAATCTTTTTAGGATATTATATAACAAGAAATTCCTATAGGGTGTTTAATAAGAAAGCCAAGTGTGTGGAGGAATCTGTTAACATCAAATTTGATGAAACTGATCCACATGAACCTAATCCATCTCTTGAAAATCATGAAGAAGATTTGTCTATTCTGAACCTTAATGATAAAATCAATGAACCTGTTGTAAAGACAACCAGTTCTGGAAGTATTTTAGAATCTACTCTTAAAGAACCCGAACCTAGAGAAGAACCTGAAATTTCTAGTCATACCTTTACTAGATCAACTAGGATCCTAAAGAATCATCCTTTAGATGTTGTTGTTGGCAATCTTGATTGAGGGACATATACTAGAGATTCTCTTAGAAATCTGGTTGAACATCAAGACTTTTTGTCACAGCTTGAACCAAAAAACTTTAATGATGAAATCAATGATGAATTTTGGGTAATGGCTATACAAGAAGAACTTAATAAATTTGAAAGAAACAAATTCTGGGAATTAATGGAAAGACCTAAGGACAATTTCATCATAGGCACTAAATGGGTGTTTTGAAATAAGGTAGACGAAGGTGGAAACATAGTTAGAAATAAGGCTAGATTTTTTGCACAAGGCTAAATTCAAGAAGAAGGAATTGACTAGGAGGAGACTTTTTCTCTAGTAGCAAGACTTGAAGCTGTTAGAATTATACTTTCTTATTCTACACATCTGAATTTCAAACAATATCAAATTGATGTCAAGAGTGAATTCTTAAATGGGTATATAGCTGAGGATGTTTTTGTTGAACAACACCCTGTATTTACAAACCCTCATTTTCAAAATCATATCTTCAAAATATCAAAAGCTTTATATGGTTTAAAGCAAGATCCAAGAGCTAGGTATGATAGATTAAGTACTTTTCTTATTTCTAAAGGTTTTACAAAAGGAATATCTGATCCTACCCTCTTTATAAAACGAATTTCTAATGATGTGTTAGTTGTTCAAATTTATGTAAATTATATTATTTTTGGATCATCAAAAAATTCATTATGTATTGATTTCTCTAAAATGATGCAAAACGAATATGAAATGTGTTTAATGGGTGAACTAAAATTCTTTCTTTAATTTCAAATCTTTCAATATAATGATGGGAATGTTTTAACTCAAAGTAAATATACAAGAGATCTTATAAAACGTTTTGGATTGGATATCACTAAAATTAATGACACTCCCATGAGTACCACATGTACGTTGGATCTTAATGAAGATAAAAAATATATTGATCATACCACTTATAGAGGAATTATTGGAAGTCTACTCTACTTAATATCTAGCCATCCTGATATTATGTTTAGTGTGTGTATGTGTACTCATTTTCAAGAAAATCCTAAAGAATCACATTTAAATTCTATAAAGAGAATTTTTAAATGCCTTAAGCATACACCCAATCTAGTACTATTCTATCCTAAAGGACAATCATTTGAACTAGTTAGTTATTCTGATGCTAACTTTGCTGGCTGTAAGTTAGATATAAAAATCACCTCTGAAACATGTCACTTTTTAGGCAAGTCACTAGAATCATGGTGTAGTAAGAAACAAAATTCTGTTGCATTATCTACTGCAGAAGCTGAATACATAGCTACTGGAAGTTGTTGTGCACAAATTTTGTGGATGAAAAACACTTTACTAGACTATGGATATCAGTTCATACATGTACCAATTAATCATGACAACACAAGTGCTATTAACATTTCAAGAAATTCTATTTCACATTGTAGGACAAAACATATTGATGTAATACCTCACTTTTTGAGGGATCACTATCAAAAAGGTGATATCAGTTTGGAATTTATTGGCACTGAATATCAACTTGCTGATATATTCACTAAACCATTAAATTATGAGAGAATAGATTACATCATACATGATCTTGGCATGATCAATCACAAATAAATATGTTAGTAGTCTTACTGTTTAAATACTTTACTACTTTTTTATTTTAATTTTTCATGTTCACGCGTTTTCGGTTGCTGTTAGATTCTTACGGTCTCACAATTATCACTTAGTGTTCACGGTCTGACACTCTCTGTCTCACTGTGATTGAACAGTTTACTGACTGTCTCACCGTGATAGAACATACCATTCACTGTCTCACCATGACGACTACGGACTATCTCACCGTGACGACCACTTATCATCACACCATTACGAATATTCACGGTCTCACAATGAAGATTATTTATGCTTTTATTTTAACCCGTATCGTGGTAATTTTTATTTCACCACTATTTCCTTTCCTGCGTTTTTATTTTAGAGATGTTTGACATTCCCAAATGATAAAACACAAGGGTTCTCACTCGATTCCTCACCCGAACTCTCTCCTGCTCCATTTTTCCAAACCCTCTAAACCTTGATACAATTCTCTCCTTCTCTCTCGGCCAAACCTTCATTGGATTCCAAGGATGAAGTGTCCATCTTCATACTCATCTGAGAAGCGCCGCTCAAAGAAACAGAAGAGAGCACTGAAGCTTGCACCCGAAGGACCCCTAAATCCAAATCTAGTAAACCGTACTGTTGTTCCTGAGAAAGAAATTTTCCCTGAGTGGATGATGTTTAGAAAATATTTGGTTTTAAAAGTTCTAAGAGAACAAGGATTACTTGAATGGTTCTCTAGAAAGGATAGACCAATTTATCCGAGGTTGGTATCTTAGTTTTATCAGTATGCTCAATTTTTTTATGATGGTGAATGTTTTGTTGTAAGAAGCTGGGTCAATGGACAAAGATGCTCCTTCTCGTTGAGGTTATGGGATGTATGGCTAAGGATTCCTCAAGAAGGGATTTTTGATGATTACCAAAGATATCCCCCTCCTACAACCGATATCTTTGACATGGAAAATTATCTAGAAACCATATCTGGAAATGGCACCAAGAGAAGGGCCATAGCTGCTGAACTGGATGGGGAGACAAGGCTATTGTTTATGTTTGTTCAGAATTTGATTAGCCTGAGGAAGGGTGACTTTTCTATACTGAAGTATTAGAATGTTTTTATGATTCACCTGATGAAGAATGGACACAAAATAAATCTGTGAAAATATATCATTCACCGTATGTGTGAATTGATTAAGGTCACATCCAAGTCTACTTCCCTATTTTACTCAAGGATGATCTCAACCATGCTTTTTGCCAAAGGATTAGTTGGAAAAAATGAAGAAGTTCTTATGGATTTTAAATTTTGTCTATCTAAACCTACCATCAGAGGGATGAAAATAAATTGGAACCCCTGAAAAAAGGAGCGGGTTGAAGATAATGAAAAGATTTATGAAAAGTTCAATCCTATTGATTATCCAACAAGGCCAAAGGACATTTCTGATCCTGGTTTGGAACCAAATGAAGTGGATGAGTATTCAGAAGATGCATCAGAAGAGGTAGTTGAAGTACCTTATAAGGAAGCATCTTATGTTGAGAAAGAAAGACTATTGTCCCTACTGTTATTCCTGTTGCTATGCCACATAGAGAAGAAGCTTTTTTTTGAGGAAGGAAGGCCTATTACTACCCCCGTTGTTCTTAAAGATAAACCTCATGTCCCTAGAGAAGATGTAAATCTAGAAACCCAACCTGAGGCTGCAAGAGATTTGATTTTCACTTAATCATAGTAGTATGTGGTGGAAGAAATAAATAAAGAGGACCTCCCTGTTATGAATTAATCTAATCTAGAAGAAATCTCTACGAGGGAAGATGAAAATCAAGAAGAAATCCATAAAGATAAATCTATTCCTGAGCTTATACCCTCTGCTGAAGAGAGGATGGAAATTTCCTTTCAGTTGGAAAGGAAAGAAATGGATGAGGGATTTAGAGCTGATCATGTGGATCTAGACCAAGCTACTAAGCCTCTAGTTCTTGAAAAAGATGCACATATTAAGGGTGAGGAACCTAAAAAACATGAGATTAATTAAGCTATTGATGAAGCTGAGTCTATTGAAGCATCTCAACCAACTGAGTCTTTTTCTATGTACACTCGTTATGAATTCCCTAGCTTCTATGATGTGACTGAATCTCATGAGGTGACTGCAACTGGGATTGATCTTTCTTCTTTGTTTCGATTGAAGTAAGTCACATACCCTGAACCTCAATCTGAAACTGAATCTGAAACAAGAATAGAAACTGAATCTGAATCTCAACCAGACCCTGAACCTTCCCATGTACCACTTCCTGCCCCTGCACCTTTACCTGATCAGCAATATTATGTCAGCAAGGATGATCTGAAAGTGTTTAGAGATTCTATCTTATCTGGAGTTGAGAAAATTATGTCCTCTCAACCTCATCTTGTGACACAACTAAGTCAAGAAGATGCATCATTGCTTTTGAAAAACATTATTCTGCACATTCAACCTAGGATGATCCATGAAATTCAAGAATTAAGGGTTGAAAACAAGCTGATTAGTACTAATGTTGCAACTTTTAAAGGTATGTTTAAAAACCTCCAAAAAGAACTTCATTCCAAATCAGAGCCTACACCTATTGTTGCTTCTCCTGAACCTTGTGTTTCAAACATTTCTCAAGACATTGTGTCCCAGATACATCACCACCAGTTATTGTTTGATGAAAATATTGGAGAAAGGAACACAAAGATATTGCAACACATGTGAGTGCTTGTGGAGAACATGATAGAACTTACAGGTGAATACACTGGATGTCTTCAAAAAGTCCTGAAACAACTCAAGTCTCTAACCATAGCTGTCAAAGCTTCTACTCCCTCTAGTCAGACCTCCAATCCTTCTTTGGATAGTTCCCTGCTCAGATCTATAATCAAGTAAGATATTCAGAATGCCTTTAGTGGTTTTTATTTGACTCCATTATCTGAAGTAGTTAATAACACTGATCAAGAACTTGACTTTATTTAAAATTCATTCCAAGAATTCCAATGATGCTTAGCAGGAGATCAGTAAGAAGCTATATTTCTATCTCATCCATATTTTGAACAAATCTAATATGACCTATCACTTTATGTTCTTGTCGAGAAACTGAGAACACCTTCTGGGACTCAGGCTTTCAAAACTCAAGTTCATAAACTCACTGAGTTTACCAGACTGTTGGATAAGTTCATGGAGAATAAAGATGATTTTGAAAAGGTAATGCAATATGGTGGAGAAATTATTACAGATTTCATCCATCTTCTGAAGCCTTACCTTCATTTCCAAAGCACAGCTATAGTTGCTCCAGCTGCTTCTCCTCGCAGACCCCGACTGCCTAATTTAGCCTCAAATGCCATGTCAGTTATCCAAGCTATTACTCAGATCAGTCTAGTGATTCTTGACCGGCCACAGACTAGATCTTCTACAGCTCCCACTTTGGCTCCCTCTGTATTTGAAGGTCTACCTTACCTTCTTTGTCTACCACCTCTATGCCTTCTTCCACATCAGCAACTACCCCTATGGCTTCCTCTTCTACTGCTGATAAAGGCAAAGAAAAGGCCACATACTTAAGAAACCCAATGCCTACTTTCTTTTTGATGGGGATGTCTTCGATTTTTGTATTTCTACAGAATATTGTATTCTGAACATTTTTTTAATGACATATGCACTATTTTCCCTATACTCTTTCTACTTTTGAGAATCCCAAAATGGGGAGAAAATTTTATGTGTTATTTTATAATATTCTATAGTTGCATCTCATTTATACTTTACCTATACATGATTTGTGATCATCAAAAATGGGGATATTGTTGGACTCCTCACGTATTAATCATGTTTTAATGATCACAAATCTCAATAATAATTAAAAATATTATTAATGATTTCAAATTTCACAAATCTTATTAATAATGTGTATTTTTGTTTCAAGTTATCTTATACTTTATAATGGTTAAGCTCGATTCATTTTATGTATATTACTATGTAAGTCTGAATATAGTTGTTTGTCTAAGTACAAGACACTATGAGCAAGACATAGAAACCGTAAATCCTAAGTCTCAGACATAGTGACAATGAGAAACCGTGATCACCAGACACTGTGACATAATAAGAATTACACCGTGAAGTAAGACAGTCAGAAAAAACATATTTAGCAGGACACAGTTACCAAGGCACCTTGAATTCATGAACTATGAGAAAAGCACCGGAAGCCAGAAACCGTAAAGACAGACACTGTGACTCAGACACCGTGAATGATACACCATGAAACAGAGACACTGTGAAGAAGAAATTGTGAAGGAAACACCGTGAAGAAGACACTGTGAAGGACATACTGTGAAGGAGACACCGTTTTCATAACTACTATGACACTGTTTCTTAAACTCTTATGTCCTTTTACAATTTATGTTTTTAACGGTCATATTTGACGACTTTAATGCACTGACATAATTAATGTTTATTTGTAGACATAGTACAAGGAACAAGGCACAAAATACGTGGAACCTGTCAGCTCAAGCTCATGAATTTCAAAGATAAAGAGAAGTGTGCACACGAGAGAAAAACATAGAAAAAGAAAGAAACTCGAGTGCTCTATACTAAACAGAAAGGCAATCCTAAGCACAACAGTGAAGAACATTTTGCAAGATCTTCATGAAAGGATTTGTCCCATACATGAAATCCAAAACTACTGAAGAACACACAATGTACATTAGAATCAAGACAATATCTTCACTAGGGAAGAACACAAGATGGCCCAGGACACTCTATTTTTCAACAGAAAACTAGAGAAGGACTCAGAAGCATTTCTGTTGAATCCAAAAAGTCGAGAGCTGCACTGCTAATCACTAGAGATTTCTAAACTCTTTTATACTTACTCTCAGTGATTCTTTTATTTACTTTCGAGCAGTGAGTGTACTCTGTATATCTTACACACACACTATCTCCTACGCAGAACTGGAGGATTCTAAAATCTTTACACCATAATCTTTACCCTTTCTTACCCACGACAACTGTGGAAGAGGTCCCTGTGTGGCCTGATCATTTTTTGTTTTCCCATGACAACTGTGGTAGAGGTCCCTGCATGTCCTGGATAGTGTGAACTGTTGTTAACTCCGATCCAAGGTGTGGATTAGAAGTTTAATTATAAAAACTTCTTGGTGGCAGGTGATCACCAAGTGGAGTGGATTAGGTCTTGGCTTGAGACTGAACCACTGGTTTTACATCTTCTGTGCATTCTTATATTAAGTTTAAAATATACTATATATTTTATATTCCACTGCTAATTACTTTGAAATATAAATCTATTTTAAAGTTACTTTGATAGTTAATCTTGCAAGTGTTTGTAACTATTGTAACTCATTAGATTTGTTTCAAAAGCTAGTTTAATTTTCTGATTAAATTAACTGAGACCAAATCAATCTTTTGAGAACCTAATTAAACATTTACAGTTTTACAAATTCACTACAGTTTAACTTGTTTTACAAATTGGTGATTTAAAGAGAAATATTTTTAATAGAAATTTTAATTGGAACTCAATTCACCCCCCCCCCCTCTTGAGTATCCACTCCGACCAATAGTTATGATATAATATAATTGGTTATATTTATATTTTCGGAATGTTTATTTATTTATATGGGTATCAATATTATAAATTTTCCTTTTGTAAATTGTTGGTGGAATTCGTGTGACTATTATCTGGATTTGGAGTGTGAAACCATCTTTATTAATTATCTTTTGATACCTCGGAGCACATTCCTAGTTCATAGGGATTTGGAATTCAGTTTAGGCCCTTTAGAAATCTGAGTATAAGGATGTGTTAGGTCAAATTAGGATGATTAATTTAAAAAAGTTATTATAACCCTATTTTTATTAGGAGGGGTAATGGTATAATAAAGAAAAAACCATTACAGATTGAGATGTTGGTGTCAGGGTGTTACTAGAAAACTATTCTGCATGACCAATCTCATATTTCTAGGGGTTATATATAATTTTTACATTTATTTAAAATTGATTTTTTATCAACTTGTTGATATATGATGTTCATTTCTAATGATTATTATATCAAAGGTAAACATTGGTGTCATTCATAGAAATTTTATTTTTTTGGGTGAAATAGGGAGGGAAACCAATGGTGTATGTTTTAGGAACATGGTTGTTAAAACCATCCAATAGCTATGTGGACATGTATAAAAACCTTATAAGGACACTTTTATTATTTTTGAGCAGTTTACTTGACCATTTATACAAAACACGAATTTTGAGAAAAAATTTAAATTTTATAAAAATTCACCCCTTTTGAATATGGATTCATTTTTATTGTTGTTATTACTTTTTTAATAGTAATGGAGTGAGTTTTTGTGATCAATTTTTTTTTCAATGTTTAAATTATGTATTAGTGAAGTTTTATACATTATTTTACATAAATTACACCTTTGATAAAGGCCCTTATGAACAAAATAGAGGGATATGTGAAGAATGTAACATGGGATAATCCAATATTAGACACTACTATTATTGAATCAATCATCTAAAACATCTATTTTTTGGTCTAGTGGGGTGTAATAGAGGAATCATTAATGGTGGACTATGCTCAAGTGCTTACCGGAAAAACTAAAATATATTTCATATATATAAGGTGACTCAAGATCCTAAGGAATTGAATAAAAATATTGTGAATATATTCTATTTTTGTAAGACCTAAGAGACTTACAATGTTTTATTTTCGAACTATATGTAGGATGGGACTACCTAGATGTGGGAGAATTTTTTTTGTATTTCATGTTTAAGGGGGATCTCACATGGTAAAAGTTAAAAGAAAAAGTTTGATCAAATATTTACCCAAAGACATTAGGGGTGTAAAAATCCTATGATTTTATTATATTAGATTAATGTTCTCATTATTTAATAGATTATTCCATTTCAATTGATTAGTTAGACCATAATTATCTTGAGCTCATCATAAACTATTTTCTCAAGGAGTGATATTTAAAAATAGGATTAAAGCCATAGATAAGGTTTATAATCAATCTCATACGATTACTAAATTATGCGGAGTTAATTGAGAAATATTTTCTGGTAGATACTGATAAATTACAAATTATCGATCTTGGTGATTCCTCATCAACAATAGGGTTAGTTGATTCACTCTATATAGCTATAATTGTATGAGGGTGGAGTTCCATTTGAGTAGTGATGGAGGCCCAAACCATTCATGGTATTATTTTCTATTGTAATTATCTAGGAATAGAAAGGTGAATAATTTTCAATATGTGGAATTAGGGCACATTATGTAGGATTGCTTAGAGAAAACCAAGGTATTCCACCGGTGTTGGTGTTCCAGCCATGTTTTAAGTTTCTAAAGAATTAATCCATGGGTAATAAGAGTTTGTTCTTTTTTTTCAAACGGATATAATGTTTGGTTAGATGAATATAAGGGTGATGGGTCCTATTATTGGTAAAAAGGGGATTATCACCCATATAGGATGACATAGATCAATAACATTTCCTAGAATCTATGCACAATGGGTCATGTTCTTGAGAATTATTATGTTTTCCTAGTCACTATGATAGGTATGGTATATATTTATTCTTAAATAAAATTTTAATTATTCTATAGATGTACATCCAATTCATTTATTTCATCAAATTTGTTAATGTTTTTGAGATTGTGATTGGAGGATATTTCAATTATGGGGGATCTTTCTGTTTTAATATGAATGAAGCGACATGGATTTAAGAGTCTATAGTCCTTGTTTGTAATTAATAACTTTGATATTGAGTGGGATTTCATGTTTTTTAACCTTCATGTTTATGATCTCTACAGTTTCATGGATTTGATGATTTGTTTTAAATCCCATATTAACTAAAATATCTATATATTTTTTCCATTAAACATATCTAATAACCCACATTTATTAGTGTTAATGGGATCCAAGTATAGGGATGGTAGGACATATTTTTCTTGATATTTTATTGATCTCATCTCAATTATCAATTTTTATCTTGGATGTTGTTGATACGTGTTCAATCAGTCAACATCCAACATTACTTTATAAATATCCCAAGGTTTTTTACGAATGATTATTCTAGGATTTACACCAAGAATATATAAATTTCACATTCTATTTACTTACTAGGATGAGCCCCACCTCTTTTCCATATTTCGAGAATGGTCTTATTGATTAGAAAGAGTTTAATTTCCTATTATAATATATTCAATATGATGGATTTATTTGACTTTGTGGGTCAACTTGGGCATCAATAGTTCTATTTTAAATGAAGGATGACATAAGACTTTGATGTCTCATCAATTAATAAAATATTTGGTTGATTTTCTAGAATAAATACCCATTTCCCAAAATTGATGATCTCCTTGATTTGTCATGGTATATTTTTTAATAATTGATTTGAGATCATTATACTATCAGTTGAGGGTTTTTGAAGAGGATGTCCATAATACCACTTCTTAGAGTATGTATTAGCACTGTGATTATTTAATTATTTCATACGGACCTACTAACAATATAGTGGGATTTATAACCTAAATGAATTAGATTTTTTAATTCTATATTTACTTCTTCATGGTGGTATCTCTGGATGATATCCTAGTGTTCTCAAATAAGAAAGAGTATAATGAAAATATATTTTCATTATTTTGGACGTCTTGAAGAAACTTATCTTACATTATAAATTGTGTATTTTTTTTGGATATATGAAGTGATATTATTTACATTAGGAGGTATCTAAAAAGAAATATCTAAGCTGAGATATCTTGGGAGCATCTGAATAATGTGTTGGAGGGTAAATGCTTCTAGATTTTAGGTGGGAATTTCAGAAAACTTATTCAACACTTTTTTTGGTTGGTACAACCCATGATGGATTTGACTCAAAAGTGGGTGAAGATTGATTAGAAAGAGAAATTTCAGAGGTATTATAAGGAATTCAAAGCAATTATATGTTCAAAACCTCTTCTTTTAATTCATGATCTGATCAAGGGTATGATTTGTGTTATGATTCATCAGGTACATGGTTAGGGTGTGTATTGTTGAACTGTGATAAGGTAGTAGAAAATGGATCTTTCCACTTAAAACCCCATGAGAAGAGTTACCCACTCATGAAAATTTGTTATAGGTGGTGGCATATACCAACAAAGAACAACTATATTTCTCAATAATGATTTATTATAAACTTATATAATCATCACTAAGAGAGACTTAAGTCTTATATTGAGACATTTAGTAGTGTATCTTTGTAATTTTTATTTGGATATATAGTACACCCCGAAAAGGGAATGTGGTTATCGATGAATTGAGCAGGAAATTACTCTCGCATGTAGAGAGGGAATAAAATTATTAATGATATATTATTATATATTTTCTAATATACTTTTGATATGAAAAAATAGAGTCTTAAAATGTTTTTTTATTTTTTTAATCAATTCCTTCCTTATATGATTATATTCTCCTGAAGTAGGAAGAGAATCATGATTGTAAATAGATTTATAGAGTTTTAAATAGTGGGGGACCATGAGTGATAGGTCTCAGTCCCCTCGAGAGTGATTTTATTTTTTTATATGAGTTTTTTTATCCCCTTTCCTTCATTTAATGATTTTATGGATTGGGGGAACCAGTACAATTTTTCCATTCACCTCAGGGATACAAAAATATTTTATGATTTGAAGTGTCTGTTTTGGTGTCTAGGAGGGAGGTAGTAGATTATAGATTTCATATCTTATTGTCTCTTGTATTATAGGATAATATCTAAGAATTAATGAATTTTTGGATTGTTACATCTTCTTCCTATTTGGTATGAATATAGGATGAGGTTTCTAAATATATAATAACCGTCTTTCCCCAGACATCGAGTTTGAGGAATTATGTTTTAGTAGTGATGGATTGGATAAAAATTTCATCCCACCTACTTCATATATGGGAGTAAACAAAAGTTGATGTGTTTAGACTCTTATATATTTGAGAGAACATGAGACACCGTGGTGTTTCCCTGACTATCATTTCTGATTGAGATGCCTGATTCACTTCAAAATTTTGGTGTGAACATTAGGAATTGATAATATACTTGACATTGTTTATAATAGATCATCATCCATATGTGAATGGCTAATGAATGAAATGAATTAAAATTATTAAAGATATAATTCGATAAGGTGTTCTTGATTTTGAATGTTATTAGGAGAAATATATTTTATTGGTTTAATTTTTATATAACAACAATTATCAAAATTTGATTAATGAAATATGTGGACACATGGTTGTATCCTTATTAGATATAAATCATACCATTAATATAATCATGTGTTGTATTCAGAATTGGTTTAAGAAGGTATGGGTAAAGTAAAAGGATTCATGGAGTTTGAAAGATATTTGAATTGATTTTCAATATGCTTTGGTAAAATTGTGGTGGTGACCATCAGATACAATATCATGAATCGAACCACTAGGGCCTACATGATGGGAAAAGAGATGATTCTGACACCCCAATACGTTCTTTAATAAGATATGGGATATGTACAAGCATCGAGAAGTAATAAATTGAAATGGATGCCTTTCACATAAGTACATGTATGAACCAAAACTACCATCACCATAAAATAGTATAGAGGTAATATATAATAATAAAACATTTATAGATTAAAAATGATTGAAATAAACTATTGGGAAGACATTAGTGTATAAAAATTTAAATTTAAACAATAATGGATAAAAATACACAGCCTACTATAAATGATGTCCCTAGATGATAGTAACTAGAAAAAGGGAAAGGTAATGAGAACCTAGATCCTAACCTCCAAATTACAACAAATATAAGTGGTTAATGCACCCATACACATATATGACCCATTGAATTCACCATAAATCTTCTAGTCATATACCTAATACAAGAATAGTGTAGAAAAATCCCAAGTATTGGTGAGTATATGCATACATAGTAGGGTATGAAAAAAACCAAAAAGGGAGAAAAACAATAATCAACAATCAGATCAAACCATATGGCAGGGGAAATGAAATCAAACATCTAATATATAATCAGAATAAACCCAAGGTGGAGGGAAAGATGATATACATCTCCACATCCCATCTCAGAATGACGAGTTATCCTACAACTCCAAAGATTCACAACTGATGCCCAATATCTTGCATAACTATATAAAAACCCATATAGAGCACCCACACCTCAAAACCATGCTAAACTATGTGATGAGGAATGACCTGAAAACAAAAATCCCACCTGGATGGTGTCAAATAGAGTGTGACACCCCAATCCCACATCCATTAGTCTTGGGGCTAGAGACTACCATGAGTAATGATTAAATTTAATTAGGTGACATTATCCCTATGTACCTATTTAAACACACACAACCACCTCCTTGTAATATAAAATAGGTTATGTAAAGGACTATAACATATTGATTATAAACATGCATGAAATAACCTCATGGTAATATGTCATTATTTGAGAATATAATGATTAATCATAAATAAGAAAAATATATTCCCAACAATAAATGTGTTATAACCCCATAATAAATAGGAAAATGTGAAAGTTGAAGAGTTCCTAGATCCTTATCTATATGTCTTAGCACTGAACATGTTAAATTCACCAAAATACCACTATGATTCATCAAGTTAAATCCCAATCTAACTATCTTAATCATAATAAATGAAATCTATAGGAAAATACCATGAATGGGTGAGTATATACATATCCAGTAGGACTATCCAAAAACCACCCAAGGATATATAAAAATAAACAATAGTTAGTTCAAACCATAATAAAAAGGAAAATAAACCCAACATATGATATAAACGTAAAATAAAAACAATTAAGAGTGAATGTGGAACTCCGTAGCTATAGCTAAGCTAAGGAAGATGAGTAATCTTGTAGCTCCAATGGTATATTAATTATTCCCATAATCTCACTTATCCATAAAAGAAAATTATATAGAGTACCTACACCTAAACAATATTCTCCACAATCCAATGGGAACTATAAAAAATAGATTAATTTCTCCCTAGATAATAACTGGGTGCTACTATGTAAATTCATCAAGGGGGTGTGACTCGAAAGATAGAGGGCACCTTCTTTGGTGCATTAGGAGGGGGGGTTAACTAGGTTGATAAAGGACCCCACCCTCGTGCTCAAGAGGGGATGTGGAGGGTTCCACATAGTAGGTAGAGGAACCATTCCCTATATAGAATGAGGGGGAACCACTCGACATGTGTTTAGAGTAAGGGTTCCCACACCCTTGGGAGATAAGGGGGTTTTCCAAACCCAACATGTAAATGATATTCCTTCCCAATCCCTGCTATCAATCAAGAATCATTAGAATAAGTGCCACACTTTTAACACCTTAAATTGTATCTCAAAATCTATAATGAGTTATACCCTGTGAGACCCCAAAAATCTAATTTGAGAACCTTCTATTCGATAGCATGTACAAAACGTGACACCATTTCTGCAAGATTATATAATAATTGGATACATTATAATATATTTACTATTTAAAAAATATTATATATATTTCAATGCACAAAACACCAAGTTATCTTGAGTTACATAAAAGAGAAATATTATTCAATAGCTTATAATACATGAAATAGCTACCTTCCTCGATTGCTTGTGTTACACGCAATAGTAACCTTCCACAATAGCTTGTGTTACATGAAAGACCGATTTTCACCAAATAATAATGTATTATTAAAGTATTATTATTAAAATTAATAAGATATAACCTAGAGATACTGTTAGTGGCTATAAATATTTTTATCTAACTTATGAAAATCTATTTATTATATAAATATAAAATGAATTACTAAGTTAACAATTAATGTGAAATAAAAATAAGAAGCAATTATATATAAAAAGAAATATTATTATTTTTAAGCTTCTAAATGAGTTTTAACTTAATAAACACATTTAATTAAATTTTTTTTAATGATTATAAATAAATATATATGTTATATATTCAATAAAATATTTTTTATATCCATCCATTTTGTTTTATAGGAATAATATAATAAAAAACTCTATTTTACACATAGGAACCTATATATTTATAAAAGAAATTTTAACGCCTTTTAATGGTGAACCAATTTCAAATCTAAATTTTTAAAGATTAATTTATTTAATATGTAAAAAATAACATAATATTTTAATTCTAACCATGGTAATTAGGTTAGGGTGAATTTATGATATTTATCTTAAATATTTCATTTTTAATGAATAATTAAAAATACTGAATTTTAGTTCAAATTGATTTTTCGTCTTATTTATTTATAAGGTCAAATTATAATTTTAGTGGAAATTAAAGTTTAATTAGATAATATTTTTATAAATTAATACAATTTATTTTATTTTAATTATTTTATTTTTTAAATTAATTATAAAACCATAGCAAACTTTCTGATACTTTTACTTTAAAGCCTGTCACTGTCATCCCACATACGGGTCTAATTCCGAATTAATTTATACCACTTACATGATTGGAATTTGGAAAAAATGGATTATATATTTGGAATTAGCATAATATAAAATTTTTAATAAGACCAACATTGTTTTTGGAGAAAACAATCAGTGAAATTAGTTTAAAATTCTTATAATCATTATGTCATAATTAATATAAATAGAGGGTTAAAATTTTAACTTAAGAGCCAAAATGAACTATAAACTTATAGAACACCAATTCCATGTATCTAATTCATCAATTAACCTTTGATTATTGAGTTTGGTTGGTTTTTGAATACTTTTATTATGTAAAAATTGGGGTACACTTAATTTAATTTCAAAAATACCAAGTGAGTCCTTTTCATCCCATATAAAAGGCCACTGATTCTCCACATTCCTCAAACCTCTAAAACCACACAGGTTAGGCTATTATTTGCCCATATACTTTCCAAAAATCAATCCCCTTGACCTTTAAGAATCCCTTTGGGAATAAATCGTTCAATTAAGCGTTTTGGTACACACCAAATGTAGTTACCTGGTTAAGAGGAATCATATTCTCTCAAGTTTTTTAATTTTTTTCCATTATCCAATCCCTCAATTATAATTATTTAATTATTGTATAATAACACTAGTATATTAAATATAATATTATTTATTTATTCTATGGGTTCTAATTACACTTAAAAAAACTTCCATCTATTGTTCAATAGACATATTTTTTCAGTGTACGGAGAACTACTACCTCACGAAACCATGATTGTGCATTTATCATTTACCACTAGCCATGGTAGCCATTATGATAGAAACTCTATTTATATATATCATATATATGATATTAATTTTTTATTTATACTTCTATAATAATTTTATTACACATAACATTAATACATCAAATTTTATGTTAATACGATAACATAGTTTGTGGAAGTGTGGACTACCACCTCATCAAAGTGATGTGATTCGTTCACACTATACATGTAATGTATAAACGATGGTTTCAATTAAATAATATGACATAAAAAATATGATATTCATTATGTAATTATATTACTTTAAATATACTATATATATATATATATCATTTTTATCATTACCCTTTCACATGATTAAAAAGTGATAGCGTTATTCGTAGACATGTGGACTACCACCTCCTTGACGTGATGTGATTCCTTTTTCGTCAAAAAATTATAAATATAAGTTTATATGATAAAGTATTATTTGATTTATTATATAAATATCATTTGGGAAAGATATGGTGTTATGTACCTGCTTTCCATAATGATCATTTAAAAATAAGAACACTACTGATGGGTACGTACGACCTACAATCTCCATGATTTTAACATTGATTCATTTTTCATTATCAAATTTAATGATTGTAATTAAAATTATTATGAATATATAAATAGGATTATTATTTCATGTTTATTATTCTATAGATGTTATATAATGATCTATGTGACCATAGTTTACCTACCAATGTTGTTTTTTTACACATAAATAGAATTTAGTCAAAACACCCGATGTAGACATTATTGTTTAAGTAGTTGTATAAAACATGGAAATAAGTGAAATAAAATTAATTAAAAAAATGAAAAAGGTTATCAATAA
Source organism: Viscum album (assembly GCA_963277665.1). NCBI lineage: Eukaryota > Viridiplantae > Streptophyta > Magnoliopsida > Santalales > Viscaceae > Viscum > Viscum album. The sequence goes on along the minus strand of OY728147.1, from coordinate 136,904,197 downwards.
ATAATATTATTAAAATATTTTCATTATACATGAATTTAATGGACATTTACCTGAAAGGAAACACAAGTTAAGGGATTTCGTCTCAATTTACATTCCATTGAGAGTTTTGTGTTGGTATGCAACTAGTTTCATTTATATAGTGTATATACTGACCATTTAAATCATATATCATGAATATATATATATATCTTAATGATAATATAAATTAGTTAACTTTTATTCCTTTTTGATACTTAGGATTTAAGATGTTTCAAAGTGGTATGGTCTACTTTAGAATATTTAAAGATTATTTTCCTCCAAAATAATTTTACTAATCATTCATTTCAATTATAGAATATTTTAGGACTATTGAATGATACAACAATTAATTTTTATATAATATAGTTATTAATGACCTTTTCAAGTATTATTACCATTTTTACACTCTTTGATATTCAAGGTATTTTAGAAACTGGTTTTAAGAAAACCTAAATTTATTCCACTCTTTAGTCGGAGAACCAATCTTATTCTAAAAACCTAGTTTTTTTAATATTTTCAAAAAGGTTTTAAAAATGATTTAGTGAAAAAAATTACCCTTTATTTTCTTTTACCAAATTTTTTAGCGGAATCCTGTTGTCACTTTACAAACAAGGAGTTTTTCTAACCTTTTACTATGTAAGAAGAATGTACCTTTTACATTGTATGGCATGTACAGATTTATCCGCTATCATTCCTTTGAGGACTTATTTACATGATTAAAAGTTTAATTTTTAAACAAATTTTCTACAAAATTTAATTTCAAATAAATGGTTTTTCAAAATGTTTTTCAAAACAAAATATTTTTTCCCCAAGAATGTTTTTAAAAGACCTTTTTATATTTTTTTCTATTCATCAATGAAAACATCCATTTATTTTAATCCACATGGGGTATGTTATATTGATACCATAATTGATCATCATGTAGATGGTATATGACTTATTTATCCAAGGATATTATTCAAAATCATATCATTGATTCCTTTTGTCCCCTTGATGTATTAAATTTCCTATGATCATTGAACATTTAATTTACCCTATTTTACCATATCATTTACCATGGATATGTTCATCGCCTAAACTGTATATAATTTTTATAAGGTGTTCACTATGAATGTAATTTTATTTAGTTGGGTGGATATTGATAAATCTATACCTCTTACATCATATGGATATGTGAAAAGGAACATTGATAAATCGATTATTTGATATATGTGTAATGTTTTGGACTAAACCAACATGGGTGGGGAACTTTTATAAATATCCCCTTATTGAATCAGTAGTCTCATGGGATGAATCATTTGGACATCATCTTTATATAAGGTTTTACCCAATATGTTGTATACCGTCTTGTGAAAGGCTTTAATGGTAAAGGTACTATATACCTAGGAAACATGGAATCAAATAATTAAGAATTTCCACCATTTAATTTCAGTTTTTTTCATCCATAAGATCTTGTGTTGAAATATCTATGAATAAATTTTATATTCGATTCATTGGTTAAATGGAATGTGTTTTTGTATTTAACCTTCCATATTTATTTTTTCTTATCATGTTATTTTAAAGGAATGTGTTTGTATCTATTACCTTATAATATTGTTCATAAAATTATTTGTCTCTCTTTTGATTATATGATTTTTGTGTTCTATTATTTACCAATTTAAAATTTTTATTCTCATTGATTCATTATTTATTATTCTATAATTTACCCTCAATGAGAATTTTGTCTCACCCTTATTATGTATATTTCCCTAACATTACAAGAAGTGTACTATGAATTATATGTAGATATTTACTAGATGGAATAGGGTTATCATTGAACTTATTTATTTTTTTAAAAAGAAGAAAAAATTATGTTCAAATTCGTATATTCTTTTGTAATAAAATCCTATTGTATGTATCTAGTTAACTAAGACTATTAAACTATTTGGTTTATCTGGATTTGTTTCCTTATAATATTTCCAATGTAATTGATAGCGTAAATTGGTTATAGGCTGTCTGGAGTCTGGTTACTAGAGTTCGTATCAGAGGAAGTTTAGTAGAATCCTTGGTAACTAGATTTTAGAAAAAAAAGGTTATAGAACATAACCCCAATGTAGAATTATAGTATAAGTATAGTAGTACATCCTATAATTTTGGTAAGGTATGGATTATGTGGGTCTTCTTGGTAATACATCATTGTCTAGATTCTGCATATGGACATGGTTCTGGTACAGATGATCCTAGGAGTTCTAACACCAATAAGATGTTTCGAGCCTAATTCTGGGTAACTAGGTACATCAAAACTAGCCTTACTATAAACCTAGTTTGACACTCATGGGGGATATTCTTAGGATAATTAATATTTTATTTATAAACCACTATGAATGTTTTTTACAATTTATAACCTTGGGTAATCCTTTGTTTTTTTAGATTGAAGATACGGTCTCTGAGTTTTTAAATCCTAGAAATGATTTTATGGATAAAAACTAGTTCAAAGAAGGAACTATGTGAAAATAAAATGGGTGACATATTTATGTATTATGGTTTTAATAAAAACCTTAGTTAAAAGAATATTTAGTGATTAACCTAATTTCAAGGATGTCCATTAGAGTTATTTTTTCATATTATGTTAATATGGTATTAGAAAAGGGAAAACTTTATGTTGCGTGAGACACTACTGGAATATTACCCTTTACCAACGGTTCAAAACTGTTGGTAAAGGCCCGGAAACCATTGGTATATATTATACCAATGGTTCCCTCAACAGTGGGCGAGTAAGGAATGGCAATAGTCCTATACCAATGGTTCTGTGAAAACCTTTGGTATAGGTGTGAAAATTGGAGATATACTAATGGTTTGTACAAACTGATGGTATATGTGTGTGAAACCTCTACCAACGGTTTATAACCGTTGGTATAGAGGGAATATGCCAAGCCATAAGGGTATACCAACGGTTTGGTTATAATTGTTGGTATAAACCTATACTAACGGTTATAAAAAACCATTGGTATAAATTATTTAATAGTATCTATACCAACGGTTACAGAACCATTGGTATAGCCTTATATAATATTATCTATACCAACGGTTGAAGGACCGTTGGTATACAATTGCACAGCTCCACAACAGTAGGCCCCTCTCCCCTCTCTAGACCTGCAACAACACAACAACACCTCTCCACACCTGTAAAAACACCAATATAGAATCCCCATCAGAAGTATTAAAAATTTAGAATTCATTCTAGAATTTAGAAATATAGAAATTCAAATGCAATAACACCCATAAGATAAAATCCCTAAACGTTATAGGAAATGAAATAACACCCATAAGTGTATTCTAAATTTATAATTTATTCCTCACTTAAATCACAACACCAACACACATAAGAGTATTAAAAATTTAGAATTCATTCCTCACTCAAACCACAACACCAATACACAAAAGAGAAAAAACCTACATGTTATAGGAAGCACATGGGATGTTTAGTCATGGTCTTGGGTTGAGTATCTAAAAACCAAAAGAAAAACATGGGTAGTGTGGCAAGGATCATGATAACCATAAGATAGATAATGGTAGTGCTCATGTTCTTAGAGCTTGGATGAGTTATAGGAAGCACATGGGATGTTTATATTCCACTAATGATAATGTATCCATGTATAAATGGTTCCTGACATGTTAGTGGGAAACATTGGACAATCTCGACATATGAAATGGGTTGCCGAAATAGCCTAGATGTTTTTCATAGATTTTTCAATTAGAATAACTACATGTTTTTCATAGATTTTTCAATTAGAATAAGCGCGTCAAACACCTAAAAACACATATTCAGCCGTGCCGCACAAACCACGTGTCTGAATGATGTACCGTCTCCTTGTAATCCTCATGAATAAAAATTAGGGTATTTTTGTATGATTTTAAGTAATTATGATGTCGTTCAGCATGCATTTGACCGTAAAACCCATCTTTTGGCCATTTAAGACACGCCGAATGTGGTTTCAGCCATCGCAGTCACACAACACCTACAATTATCGTTCTGTCTGGCTGATAATTTCAAAAATCACCCAACCTTTGTTGTCGTTCGATTTCATGACATTCTGAGGTCGTTCGGCCAGTTTCGACCACCCCACGCATGCCTTTTAACGGCGCTGAACACCTAAAAAACACATATTCCGTCGTTCCGTGAAAACCACGCGTCCGAATGACGTTCCGTCTCCTCGTACACCTCATGAATAATAATTATGGTGTTTTATTGTGATTTCAAGTCATTTCGATGTTTTTCGGCATGCATTTGACCGTAAAACCCATGTTTTGGATATTTACAACACACCGAGTGCGTTTTCGGCCAGCGCGGTCACATGGCACCTCCGATTGACGTTCCTTCTGGCCGAAAATTTCACAAATAACCCACCCTTTGTTTTTGTCCGATTTCATGGCATTCCAAGGTCAGTCGGCTGGTTTTGACCACCCCACACACGCTTTTCAAGCACACCAAACACTTAAAAAACACATCTTCAGCCGTGTCGCGCAAACCGCATGTACGAATGAAGTGCTGTCTCCTCGTACACTTCACGAATAATAATAAGGGTGTTTTATTGTGATTTCAAGTAATTATGATGTCATTCGACATGAACTTGACCTTAAAACCCATGTTTTGGCCATTTACGACACGCTTAGTGCATTTTCGGCCAGCACGGTCACACGACACCTCCTATTGATGTGTCGTCTAGCTGAAAATTTCACAATTCACCCACCCTTTGTTGTCGTCGGATTTCATGGCTACTTGAGGTCATTTGGTCGGTTTCGACCACCCCACACATGCTTTTCAAGCGCACCGAACACCTAAAAAACACATATTCAGCCGTGCCGCTCAAACCGCACGTCCGAATGACGTTATGTCTTCTCGTACACCTCAAGAATAAAAATTAGGGTGCTTTCATGGGATTTCAAGTCATTCAGATGTTGTTCAGCATGCATTTGACCGTAAAACCCATGTTTTGTCCATTTACGATACACGGAGTGAATTTTCGGCCATCGCGGTCACACGAAACCTTCGATTGACATTCCGTCTAGATAAAAATTTCACAATTCACCCACCCTTTGTTGTCATCCGATTTCATGGAATTCCGAGGTTGTTCGGACGGTTTCGACCACCCAATGCACGCTTTTCAAGCGCATCGAACACCTAAAAAACACATATTCAGTCGTTCCGTGCAAACTGCGCATCTGAATGACGTGACGTCTCCTCGCACACCTAACGAATAATAGTTAGGGGGTTTTCGTGTGATTTCAACTCATTCTGTTGTCATTCGGCATGCATTTGACCGTAAAACCCATGTTTTGGGCATTTACGACACGCCAAAAGAATTTTCGGCAAGAGTAGTCACACAACACCTCTGATTGACGTTCCCTCTGGCTGAAAAGTTTACAATTCACTCAACCTTTGTTTTCGTCTGATTTCATGGCATTCTAAGGTCGTTCGGGCGGTTTCGACCAGCCCATGCACGCTTTTCAAGCGCGCCGAACACCTAAAAAACACATATTCAGCCTTGCCGTGCAAACTTAGTGTCTGAATGACGTGTCATCTCCCCATACTCCTAAAGAATAATAATTAGGGTGTTTTTGTGGGATTTCAAGTCATTACGATGTCGTTCAACATTTATTTGACCATAAACCCTTTATTTGGCCATTTACAACACACCGAGTGTGTTTTTGGCTAGCACGGTCACACGACACCTACGATTGACATGCTGTCTAGCTGACAATTTCAAAAGTCACCCACCCTTTATTGTTGTCTGATTTCATGGCATTCCGAGGTCGTTCGGCTAGTTTCGACCACCCCACGCACGCTTTTCAAGCGCGCTGAACACCTAAAAAACACATATTCAGCCGTGCCACGCAAACCGTGCGTTCGAATGACATGTCGTCTCCTTGTATACCTCACGAATAATAATTTGGGTGTTTTTGTGTGATTTCAAGGCATTCTGATGTCTTTTGGCATGCATTTGACCGTAAAACCCATGTTTTGGCCATTTACGACTTTGCCGAGTGTGTCTTTGGCTAGTGCAGTCACATGACACCTCCGATTAACATACCGTATAGCTGAAAATTTCACAATTCACACACTCATTTTTTTCATCTAATTTCATGGAATTTCGAGGTTATTTGGCCGGTTTCGACCACCCCACGCAAGCTTTTCAAGCACACCGAACATCTAAAAAACACATATTCAGTCGTGCCGCGCAAACCGCTTGTCTGATTGACGTGTCGTCTGCTCATACACCTCAAAAATAATAATTAGGGTGTTTTCGTGTGATTTAAAGTCATTCCGATGTCGTTCGGCATGCATTTGACTATAAAACCCATGTTTTGGACATTTGTGACACGCAAAGTGGATTTTCAGCGAGTGCGATCAAAAGACACCTACGATTGACGTTCTATATGGCCGAAAATTTCACAAATCACACACCCTTTGTTGTCCTTCGATTTCAAGGAATTCCGAGGTCGTTCAGCCGGTTTCAACCACACCACGCACGCTTTTCAAGCGCACCGAACACCTAAAAACACACATTCAGCCGTGTCGCACAAACCGTGCATCTGAAAGACGTGTCTTCTACTTTTACACCTCAGAAATAATAATTAAGGTGTTTTCGTGTGATTTCAACTCATTCTGATGTCATTCGGCATGAATTTGACCATAAAACCCATGTTTTGGCCATTTCCGACACGCCAAGTGCGTTTTCGGCTAGTGCGGTCACATGACACCTCTGATTGACATGCCGTCTGGCTGATTATTTCACAAATCACTCACCCTTTGTTTTCATCTGATATCATGGAATTCGGAGGTCGTTCGGTCAGTTTCGACAACCCCACACATGCTTTTCAAGTGCGTCGAACACCTAAAAAACACATATTCAGCCATGTCGTGCAAACCATGGGGCCGAATGACGTTTCGTCTCCTCTTACACCTCATGAATAATAATTAGGGTGTTTTCGTGTGATTTCAAGTCATTCTGATGTCATTCGGAATGCATTTCACCGTAAAACCCATGTTTTGGCAATTTACGACACACCGAGTGCGTTTTCGGCCAGCACGGTCACACAACAACTCCGATTGACGTGTCATCTAGCCAACAATTTCAAAAATCACCCACCCTTTGTTGGAACTTGATTTCATGGAATTCCGAGGTCATTCGGCCAATTTCGACCACCATACACACGCTTTTCAAGCGCGCCGAACACCTAAAAAACACATATTCAATAGTGCCATGCAAACCGCATGTCTGAATGATGTGACGTCTCCTCGTACACCTCATGAATAATAATTAGGGTGTTTTCGTGTGATTTAAAGTCATTTTGATGTCGTTCGACATGCATTTGACCAAAAAACCCATGTTTTGGCCATTTACGACACACCAAGTGCATTTTCGGACGATGCGGTCACACGACACCTCCGATTGACATGCCGTCTATCCGAAAATTTCAAAATCCACCCAAACATTGTTGTCGTCGGATTTCATGGCATTCTGAGGCCGTTCAGTCTGTTTTGACCACCCCACACACGCTTTTCAAGCGTTCCGAACACCTAAAAAACACATATTCATCCGTTCCACACAAACTGCGAGTCCAAATGACAGGTCGTCTTTTCTTACACCTCATGAATAATAATGAGGGTGTTTTCGTGTGATTTAAAGTCATTCTGATGTCGTTAGGAAGCATTTGATCGTAAAACCCATGTTTTGTCCATTTACGACACGCAGAGTGAGTTTTCGGCCAGTGCGGTCAGACGACACCTCCGAACGACATTCCGTTAGGCTGAAAATTTCATAATTAACCTACCCTTTATTGTCGTCAGATTTCATGGCATTATGAGGTCATTCGGCTGGCTTCGACCACCCCACACACGTTTTTCAAGCGTGCCGAACACCTAAAAAACACATATTCTGCTGTGCCGCACAAACCACACGTTTGAATGATATGTCGTCTCCTCGTACATCTCACAAATAATAATTAAGCTGTTTTTGTGTGATTTATAGTCATTTTGATGTCATTAAACATGCATATGACCGTGAAACCCATGTTTTGGCCATTTACGACTCGCCGAGTGCGTTTTGGGCCAGCACAGTCACATGACATCTCTGACTGACGTGTTGTCTAGACGAAAATTTCACAATTAACCCACCATTTATTGTCATCTGATTTCATGGAATTCTGAGGTCGTTTGGCCGGTTTCGACCACCCCACACACGCTTTTCAAGGGCGTCGAACACCTAAACAACACATATGCAGCCGTTCTGCGCAAACTGCGTGTCCGAATGACGTGTTGTCTCCTCGTACACCTCACGAATAATAATTAGAGTGTTTTAGTGTGATTTCAAGTCATTCTAATGTCGTTCGACATGCATTTGACCGTAAAACCCATGTTTTGGCCATTTACAACATGCCGAGTGCATTTTCAGCCATCGCGGTCACACGAAACCTCTGATTGATGTGCCGTCTGGTCGAAAATTTCGGAAATCGCCCAGCCTTTGTTTTCGTTCTATTTCATGTCATTCTGAGGTAGTTTGTTCAGTTTCGACTACCCCACGCACACTTTTCTAGTGCGCCGAACACCTAAAAAACACATATTCATCCGTTCCATGCAAACTGCATGTCCTAATGACGTTCACTCTCTTCATATACCTCAAGAATAATAATTGGGGCATTTTTATGTGATTTCAAGTCATTCTGTTGTCGTTGGGCATGCATTTGACCGTAAACCCTTGTTTTGGCCATTTACGACACGCCAAGTGCGTTTTGGGCCAGTGCGGTCACACGACACCTCCGATTGACCTGTCGTCTAGCCGAAAATTCTACAAATCACCCACCCTTTATTATCATCTGATTTGATGGCATTCTGAGGTTGTTCGGCCAATTTCGACCACCCCACGCACGCTTTTCAAGTGCGGCGAACACCTAAAAATCACATATTCAGCCGTTCCTTGCAAACCGCGTGTCTGAATGATGTGTCGTCTCCTCGTATACCTCAATAATTATTATTAGGGTGTTTTCATGTGATTTCAAGTCATTCAGATGTCGTTCGGTATGCATTTGACCATAACACCCATGTTTTGGCCATTTACGACACGTCGAGTGTGTTTTCGTCCAGCGCGGTCACACGGAACCTTCGATTGACATGCCGTCTAGCCGAAAATTTCAAAATTCACCCACCCTTTGTTGTTGTATAATTTAATGGAATTCCAAGGTCGTTTGTCCGGTTTCAACCACCCCACGCACGCTTTTCAAGCGAGCCGAACACCTAAAAAACACATATTCATCCGTGCCGTGCAAAACATGCGTTCGAAAGATATTCTATCTCCTCGTACACCTCACAAATAATAATTAGGTTGTCTTACTCTGATTTATAGTCATTCTGATGTCGTTTGGCCTGCATTTGACCGAAAAACCCATGTTTTGGCCATTTACGACACGCCGAGTGCATTTTCGGCCAGCACGGTCACACGACACCTCCGATTGACATGCCTTCTGGCCGACAATTTCACAAATCACCCACCCTTTATTTTCGTCTGATTTAATGGCATTCCAAGGTCGTTCGACCGATTTTGACAACCCCATGCATGATTTTCAAGCGCGCCAAATACCTAAAAAACACATATTCAACCATACTGCACACACCGTGCGTCCGAATGATGTTCCGTCTCCTCATACACCTCAAGAATAATAATTATGGTGTTTTAGTGTGATTTCATGTCATTCTTATGTCATTCGGCATGAATTTGATCGTAAAACCCATGTTTTGGCCATTTACGACACGTCGAGTTCGTTTTCAGCCAGGGCCGTCACACGACACCTCCCATTGATGTGCCGTCTGACCGATAATTTCAAAAATCACCCACCCTTTGTTTTCTTCTGATTTCATGGAATTATGAGGTCATTCGGCCATTTTCGACCACCCCACGCACGCTTTTCAAGCGTGTCGAACACCTAAAAAAAACATATCGAGCTGTGCCGTGCAAACCGCACATCTGAATGACATGTCATCTCCTCTTACAATCACGAATAATAATTAGGATGTTTTCTGTTGATTTAAAGTCGTTATGATGTCGTTCGGCACACATTTGACCGTAAAACCATAGTTTTGTCCATTTACGACACGCCGAGTGCATTTTCGGCCAGCGCAGTCACACGACACCTCTGATTGACGTTCCGTCTGGCCAAAAATTTCAAAAATCTCCCTTCCTTTGTTGTCGTTCGATTTCATGGAATTCCAAGGTCGTTCGGCTGGTTTCGCCCACCCCACGCACACTTTTCAAATGCATCAAACACCTAAAGAACACATATTCAGCCGTGCTGTGCAAACCGATCTTCCGAATTATGTGTCTTCTCATCGTACACCTCACGAATAATAATTAGGGAATTTTTGTGTTATTTCAAGTCATTCTGATGTCGTTCGACATGCATTTGACCGTAAAACCCTTTTTTTGTCCATTTACGACACGTCGAGTGCATTTTCGGCCAGTGCGGTCACACGACACCTTCCGATTGATGTGCCGTCTGGCCGAAAATTTCACAATTCACCCACCTTTTGTTGTCATCTGATTTCATGGCATTCCGAGGACGTTCATCCGGTTTTGACCACCCCATGTACTCTTTTCAAGTGTGTCGAACGCCTGAAAAACAAATATTCAACCTTTCCACGCAAACCGCACATCCGAATGATGTTTCGTCTCCTAGTACACCTCAATAATAACAATTAGGGTGTTTTCATGTGATTTCAAGTCATTCAGATGTTGTTCGGCATGCATTTGACTATAAAACCCTTGTTTCAGCCATTTACGACATGCCGAGTGCGTTTTCGGCTTGTGCGATTACACAACACCTACGATTAACGTGCCGTCTAGAAAAAAAATTCACAATTCACCCACCCTTTGTTTTTGTCTTATTTCATGGCATTCTGAGGTCGTTCGGCCAGTTTTGACCACCCCACAAACGATTTTCAAGTGAGATGAACCCCTTAAAAACACATATTCAGCCGTGCCGTGCAAACCATGCTTCCGAATGACGTTTTGTCTTCTCATACACCTCACGAATAATAATTAGGGTTTTTTCTTGTGATTTAAAGTCATTCCGATTTTGTTCGGCATGCATTTAACCGTAAAACGCATGTTTTTTCCATTTACGACACACGGAGTGTGTTTTCGGCCAGTGCGGTCACACGACACCTCCGATTGACGTGTCATCTAGCTGAAAATTTCAAAATTCACCCACCCTTTGTTGTCATCTGATTTCATGGCATTCCGAGGTCGTTTGGCCGATTTCGACCACGCCACGCACGCTTTTCAAGCGCGCCGAACATCTAAAAAACACATATTCAGTCATGTCGCGCAAAACACACGTCTGAATGATGTGTCATCCCCTTTTATACCTCAAAAATAATAATTAGTATGTTTTTGTGAGATTTCAAGTCATTCCGATGTTGTTCGGCATGCATTTGACCGTAAAACCCATGTTTTGGCCATTTACGACACGTCGAGTGCATTTTCAGCCAGCGCGGTGACACAACACCTCCGATTGACGTGTCGTCTGGCCAAAAATTTCTCAAATCACCCACCCTTTGTTTTCTTCCAATTTAATTTCATTCTGAGGTCGTTCAGACAGTTTCGACCACCCCACACACGCTTTTCATGTGAGCCGAACACCTAAAAAACACATATTCAGCCGTTCCTTGCAAACCGCGCGTCCAAATGATGTGTCGTCTCCTCTTAAACCTCAGGAATATTAACTAGGGTGTTTTCGTGTGATTTCAAGTCATTACGATGTCTCTCAGCATGCATTTGATCATAATATCTATGTTTTGGCCGTTTACGACACGCCAAGTGCATTTTCGTCCAGTGCGATCACACGACACCTCTATGGGGCTATCCGGGGGGCTGTCTGGGGTCAAGGGTGGATGGTGGGGGTCTATCCGGGGGCTGTCTAGGAGTTGGTATGATAAAGACATATAATTCATATTCTTTGTTTTTAAAAGTGGTACTAGGTAGTTGAAACTACTGATTGAGATTCAAATCATCACACCCGAAACTATCACTGTGAGTTTTCGTAGACAACACACCTCTATTGGAGGGGTTTTATTATAAAAACATGACTTTATTTTTCAAATGAAACAATTATATTAAAGAAAACTTATTCAAGATATGCAATTAAATATAATTAAGTATAATTAGGAAATAATCTAAATTCAATTTAAAATTTTCTTAAATTAAAGAGGAAACGAGAGGGACACTACCTCAAGGGGTGTCTCCCATGGGTGTCTTGTGGTGTGCAGTGTCTATCTATGATTTTGGTGGTGCTTCCATATTGTGGGAAATGTATATTTCATGGTCAGTTTAATAAATAAATTAGTCAATTAGAAAATAAACCCATAGTCAATAGAGATATACCCACTTTTGATAGAGAATACCTTCCAAATAACCGACTCAGAAATCTGAGACCAACATTTTACTTTACCAATTCCAATTACTTAATATATACAGCACCAACTTATGTTTTATGAACCAATCAATTAAAGGGAAAGAAACTCTTCATAATAACCCATAAAATCTCATATAGAATCACTCACCTCCAGAACATTATAACATCATTAGCATTCCATATTTGGTCTAAAATAAAGAGTTATACTAAATTCAAAAATATCCATAAAAGAGTGAAAAACCATGTTCAAAAAATGAAGATTTATACAGAATTCAAAAATGTAGTGGATCAATCTACCCCTGATCACCATCACCATCACCACTGACTTCATCGGCCCCATCCTTGCCACCATCTCTATCCTTGTCATCATCCTCATCATCATCCCCTTGCTCATCGTCAGACCCATCCTCACCCTCAGCCCCATCCTTGCCCTCAGCCCCTCCTCGCCCTCGTCCTCATCCTCATCCTCGCCCTCATCCTCTTCAGCATCCACATCATCACTAGAAACTTCATCATCTCGACCCCACTTGAACTTCTAACTGGTGCATTGGATAATTCACCCATCAATGACATAAACTTCTGACAAGCCACGCTGGCCTCTGGTGGAAGTGATGAAGATAAAGCTTTCCTCAGTTTCATAAATTTTTTGTCCCTCGTTTGAACTTGTTCTTCCAATTTTGTGCCCATTTTATCAGACTGTCTTGCATGCTCCTTGAACTGTTTCAACTCGGTAGTACTATAATGGATACCTAGAGAGGACCAATACCTTGTCGGGACTATATTCTTACCAGGTTGGCAGCATACTCAACCAGAGTGCTCATCCCCCAAAACCTGATATAAATGATCATGTGGACCAAAATTGTCAGGCTCTTGGGCATCAAGGGCCTCTAAAGAATCCTGTGAAAAATATTAATAGATTATTAAATTTCAAAATAGATATTAAACTTTGAAATAAAAAACAATTAAAACTTACAATCTTTTCTTTTGTCGGTTCATTAACCGCAGTTCCATATTTCTTCCTTCTACTCAAGCAAAACAATTTTGCTCAAGGTATACGCCCTTAAATATTCAATTTGTGCTTATGTAATGAAATTGAAACAATATAAAGTTCAAGTATAATCATATATTCAATATTCAATAAATCACATAATTTAATTAGAAACAATAAAAAGGGCAAGTCTGAAAGAAATATTATAAACAACTATATCGTACCAGCTGCCTCTCATGATATGACAAAGTCGTGCACCCCAAAGTGTGGAGGTAATGCTTTGAATCAATGTTTTTTTCAGAAGATTCCTAAATAATGTTTAACAATAAATTAGATAATATTAATGAAAAATACGAAAACTTCCATTAAAATACCTCAAATGGGATTAATACCTTAAATTTAGCAGTCTCCCAATGGGTAATCATTTGCCGATATTTCTACATCGGGCATTCATCTACGATAGGTAATGTATCCAACTCCATGCCCACTCTATCACACTAGCCAACATACAACTCATGCTTATAGGCTCTCCAAATCTCTCTTAGCTCCTTTAAATGTGCTGATCGTGCACCTTCGCCATCAGAGAAGTTATACCGAAGCTGACTTCCAATAGATTAATTCATATAAATACAAAAAATACTATATTAAATACATTATATTTTTTACCCATATTTGTGACCACACAGTATCCTTGAATTAGTGTGGTAGATGTCTCCAAGAGAGAGGGCTGACCGGAATGGTGTCGGAGTATTTGGCTAATGTCGCTAAAAACCCCCGATATTCTTGCCCAGAATTATCAATCATCTATCCATCATCATTTTATTCAACCAGAAACTATGTGTGGCAGTTCCATACCTCACGCAAGCGAGTACGCCCCCTCCCCCGCCTCCTATCAGTAGATGAATCTGTTATTAATGAAAAACATATCAGTACAAGTTATAATAAAAATAAATTTTGGTATAAAAATTTGTTAGAGTTATATAAATATACCTATGGTAGACGGATCAATGGGTGTCACTAGATGTGTAGAAGATGAAAGAATATCCTGTATAAGTAGAGTGTACCTCAATGTTCGCTTCTCAGCCACATACTGTGTCAGATCAGGAGTCGAAGAAGGTGGAATATAATTTCCTGGAGATAATGAACTAGAAGCAAAATATGATAGCCCAGACGTCTGGCAAACTTTTAGTGTAAACATTGGAGGCCTAAATATCCCATGTGTCCCTAAATACACACTAGGATCAAAATGGGGTGCATAATATACATTTTTGATAGTAGGGGCATAATCCAATCGGGTACGACCAGTTGATCGTCTAACTCTCTCACCATGATCCCTCGTACCCCTGGCCTCAGTACCGGGACCGCCAGATGGTCGTCTAACTCTGACACCACCACCCCTCCTACCACCAGCCTCTGTACTGGGAGAAATATCAGGCTCCCCGTTAGATATCTCTCGTATAGGGGGTGGATCCTGAAAAAAAGTTTAACACAAAAGTAAACACATGATATTATAACTTATTGAAATATATATATTTTAAATAAAATACTCACAATAGGGATGAGTGGAGGAATTCCAATCTACGTCATGTGACGACTATTTTCTATCATCTTTTTCTACCGCCTTTCTTCAATGGGTATCATTTCCTGCAATTAAAACTAGTATGAATGTAATTAGAAATAGATAGCTAATATGTAACCCAAAGAACAAAATATAGAGAAACCATTCTGATAAAAAAAACATAAAAAAACAGAAGATTTATGGTGGTTTGAAGGTAAGTACTAGGATACACACTCTGAATGATGTAGGTGAAACATGTAGGTGAGAAAACGACTGTATGATTCTATATATTTCCCACCACAACTTCAGGTTCACAATCAAATTTGACAATTCATCTACTGGAGTCATCATAAGAAATAAACGGATTTCTTCCAATTGCAGTAGGGATAGTGTCAACTTCATCATCACCATCATCAAAAACATGTCTGGGAATTAATTCAATTATTGCATCAAATTTAGGATGACGATGATCTTTGACATAAAAACGTATTTCACTATTGATTCCAACCCATATAGTTCATCGGTGGAAAGAGTGCGAGTCATGTCTAAAACTCAAAATCCAAAATCATCAATAAAGGTGCCTTGCCTCGTCATTGAATCAAACCATTGACATTTCAGCATCGTGACTCGACCATCCGAGTAATAATACAAAATTATCATTTTCTCCACGACTCCATAATAAGCTACATTTTCAGAACGAGGTTTATTATTTGATGAACTGGCATACTAGTCTGTTGTGGTAGTTATCATAACACCTCATGTTGTGTTCTCATATTTCTTGCTCGTTCAGTGAAAATAAATTTGTATCCATTGATCACAAGTGATTTACAAACACGAACCATGGTATTAGGACCAAAATAAAATGCTCTTATTTCCTTATAAATAGAGTCTACAGGAAAACTCGATACCTGAAATTTAAAAAAATAGTAAGCTTAATTAAATATTATTATTTTTATTTAGTTATTACAAAAATATTTTTACATTCAATTTCAACCAAGATGAAAACCCTTTTCTATTAAAAGTCACTTTCCTTATCAATGATAAAGAATGTTGCTTTCTATATATCAATTATTTGTGTTCCCTGTAGATAAAAATAATAATAGTTTAACAAATATTTAAAATTACAAGAGATATGATAAGAGATACATGTACAATTTACATAATTTATATACTCATTGGACAAATCACAATTGAACAACACTGGGAGATGTTCCATCTCTCGATCTTCAAGGCTTAATTTCGTCAATGTATATGATCCTGGAATTCCTCTTGTCTGGGGATGTGATGGAAAACTGGGTTAAATTTTCCCATAATGTTCTACTTCATTTCTCATTGGGGTTTTTTTTCTCGTAGTAAGATCACAAAAATACATTGAGCAGAAATTCAAACACTCTCTTGAGCCAAGAAACCATTTAAAATAGAACCTTTGGGATAATTCCTATTCCAAACATATGATTCCAATGTGCACATGTTTCTTTAGGTTGGATACATCCAACGAAAAGCACCGGGTCCTCCAAGAAGTATTTCAGTCGGAATATGGACAGTCAAATGCAACATGCATGTATAAAATGATGGAGGGAATATTTTCTCTAACTCAGATAAAATTAATGGTGTATCTGCCAATAGTTTTTGTAAGAATTATTTGGAAAACCTCTTAGCACAATGATCTCTAAACAAGTAGCACAACTGAATAACTGAGACTCTTGCATTATTGGACAAGAGATGACAAATTTCTACTAGAATCAACTCATGCAAAAGGATGTGATAATCATGAGTCTTCAAAGATTTTGGATTCAACTCTTTTCTGTTGACCCATTTTGATATATTGCTTGACTAACCATTAGGAACATTTATAGTCTCTAGCACCTCCAGAAATTGATTTTTTTCAGCAGGTGTCATCACATAAGAAGCACATTGAACTTGCCATTTATTTTCACTGATACAGATAGGATGCAATTCTGGTCTGATCCCCCAATATACCAAGTCACGCAAAGTTTTTATATCATATTTTGCATTCCCATTGACATTTAGAATAATCGAAAGCAACATTTCACATATATTCTTTTCAATGTGCATTACGTCTAAGGAATGACGTAACAAGTTGGTTGACCAATACAACAAATCAAAGAATATACTCTTCTTCTTCAAATTGTAACAGGTATCATTGGAAACATCTTTCCTCTTTCTAGATTTCATTACACCCTTCCCAAATAAATAACTGGAATCTTTCAATTCATTAAGCACATCAGTTCCAGACATACGCTAAGGTGGATCGTCAGTCTCCATGGTATTTTCAAATCTTCAACGATTGATTCTATATGGATGGTTCATTGGAAAGAGTCATTGATGTCCCATAAAACTAAAACTACGACGATATTTTAGTATTCTTGATCGAGTATTATTCATACAAATTGGACATGACAATTTTTCTTTTGTTCTCCATACAGACATCATTTCATAAGCAGGAAAATCATTGATCGTCCACATAAGCACAACACACATCTGAAATATGCCTTTCAAACATGCATCGTATGTGGGCACACCCACATCCCAAAGAAGTTTCAACTCTTTTATTAAAGCTTTAATGTATACATCTATATCATTTCCAGGATCAGAAGGTACAGATATCAGTATAATCAAGAAAGTGTACGGATTTTTCATACACAACATTGGGGGATGGTTATAAATGTGTATGAAAACCGACCATGTGATGTGCGAAGTAAGCATCTGCCCAAATGGATTAAAACCATCACATGAAAGACCCAGTCTCACATTACATAGGTCGGTTGAAAATTCAGGATATCAAGCATCAAATATCTACCATGAAAATCCATATGCAGGGTGAGCCAACTCTTCATTATTCTTTTTTCTCTCGGTGTCATGCCATCGCATTTTTACTGATATTTCATCATACATGAAAAGGTTTTGTAATATGGGGATCAATGGAAAGTGCCACATTACATTTTGTGGCACACGAGATGGTGTTCCATCATCTTTTAGATTCCATCAGAAGGTTCCACATTTCATACAATCATTTCTTTCAGTAGTTTCCTCCCAAAATAAGCTGCAATCATTTGGGCAAGCATAATATTTTTTTTGAGAATCCAAGTTCATCAACTAACTTCCATGCCATATAGTAGTTTGAGGGAATATCTGCATCATTTGGAAGTATGTCCTTCAAGAAGGTAAGAAAGTAATCAATTGAATAATTTTAAATCCCATACATAGTTTTCACATTAAACAATCGAATTAAAAATTCCAACATTTTCATATTACAACATTGCCGATATACTAGAGTCGTCACAACATCTTTCAATTTTTTCTCCCTATCAACATCATCATTTTCATTGGATGCATCATGTGTGCTTGTATCAAAATCATGTTGGATGGACATCCTTTCCTTCTCATGATGTCCAATAAATGGTAACCGATCATATATCAAACTCTCTAATTCATTCATATCATTTGGATCATCAAAATTTTGAGATTCCATTTTCTCTCCATTGTGATACCACACAAAATAGTTTTTTTGGAAACCATATTTGGTTATACGATAGCTAACTTCTTCAAGACTAAAACAAGGTCTTACAACACAATTAGAACATGGGAATTATATGCGACCACTATCTGAAGCCTTGTCAAATGAAAAATATAGAAATCTGTTAAAATTATTTTGAAAATCGGTTGAAATCCGATCAGTTTCGTACATCCAAATTCTTCCCATTCTGTAAAAAAATTGTAATAAGTAATTTCCATGGAATTCAATAATATTGAAGTTCAATCAAAAAAATATTTAGGTAAATGACAATTGTTTACTCTAAATAAAATCATAACTGACACACGACTCTATATGAGAATCATATTAAGAAATACAACAAAATATAGTGTATATAAGAAAATAAGATATAGAATTTCTAATGTCTATATTCAAGGATTTCCTAGTAAGATATTCGTAGTGGATCAAGGAATACATAATCCTTAAGGGTCTTGTTTGGAGTACATGATTTTTATACTTTAGCTTCTTCAGTGAGATCAGGATGAGGAGTAAGATGAGGATCAGGGGAGTGGCGGGGCTATCCAAGGGGGGTTCGGGGTGTCCAGGGGGTGCGTAGTGTCCAAGGGGTGGTGGGGTCATCTGGGGGGTTAGAGGTGTCTAAGGGGTGAGGGGCTGTCTAGGGGGGGTGTCCAAGGGTGGTGGGTGGGCTGTCCACGGGGGGTGGTCGGGCTGTCCGCGGGGGTGGCGGCGCTGTCTAGTGGGGTCGAGGGTGTCAAGAGGGTGGGTGGGGGAGATTTCCAGGGGGTGGGGGTATCCAGGGGGATTGGGATGTCTGGGGGTGGTGGGAAGGTGTCTGGGGGTGGGGTGGGCGGGCTGTCAACCAGGGTGGTGGTGGTGGTGGGGGGGGGGGGGGGTCCAGGGGGCCCGTGCCATCTAGGGGGGCAGGAGGGCTTTCCAAGGGGGTGGCAGGGCTGTCCATGGGGGTCGGGAGTGTCCAGGGGGTGGGGGGGATTTCCAGGTGTGGGAAATCATCACAAAATGTTTTTAGTGGCGTTTTTGGTTTTAGCGACGATTTCACCTGCCAAAAAATGGAAAGGATATAGTAGTGGTTTGAATCACCATTATATCCTCACCGTTTTTTGTCATGGAAAACAACTTCTGAAAAAAGTGGTAAAAAAATATTGACCTTAAATATTGGTGGTTTAAAACACTACTAAACAACCATTAGGCATATATAGCAGAGGGTTAAAATGTTACTATATATCGCTTTAAAAAACCCAACTGCATAATTTGCAACCCTAGAAGATAAAAACAAAATTCAATACATATGTTTAAAATTATATCCATATTTACCACACCCACCTATGAGATCAAATAATCATGAAGGTTATCAACATGGTTTACTAGAATGTAAAAATTAATTGACTATTCTAGGAATACATTACATTATTTAAGTAAGGAAAAACATTCAAGTGGCTATTAGATTTCTAATACATCCTTGGAAGACATTAATGAAGGTAGAAGTGAAATCATTGAAAAATCTAATGAGATGTACACAATCTAAAAATGGTATTAAGCTATGGGATATTAGTGGTAATGCTCAAACATGGATCCAAACTTTTAAAGGATTCACTAAGTATAAATATCTTTAATGAGATCTTAGAATATAATAAAAATGGGATCTGTCTTTGTACAATTCCAAATAAACAACTCAGAAAACATTTTACCTATTTTAAAACATATATTTAAAAACCACTCATTTATATCAGTAAAATATAAATAGGTTTAATTATTAAAAAAAATCAAACGTTGGCATTATAAAAACATAACCAAATAGTCACTCAGTGAGTCGACACCACCTACAAAAAAATTAGGCACACTTTATGAAAACAATGATCTCTAATAAGAACTTAAGAATAACTCACACAAAATTCATGACCAAAGGAACCCAATACATAACCACTATAAATTCATAAGAAAATAAAATACATTAAAAACCAACACTACAAACTCTATAGAGAAAAAGAAGAGGAAGCCCCATGATCCTAGGAAAAATTCCACCATTCTTAGGTGGAATCACCTTATTAGTGGTAGTATGTCTTATGTTTAGTTACAAATGATATATAAAACCAAATTCAACCCTAGTCACAGAAATCTACCAATCATGTATTAGTCATTGATTCAAAATCAAATAGTGTGAATCATAAATTTTCCAAAATCCATAAAATAGGAAAAAATGATGCGATCTTTCTAGATATTGCAATAAATGTAGAAATAGGAGGAAGATGGATTCTATGTTTGCATTAGGGAATATATTTAAATAGTCTAACTTGGATGGGGGAGTCACAACCGATCAGATTGAAGAACTCAAGTTATGGTTCACCTGTGCATCGGGGCGTCAAAAAATTGGGCAAAAGGAGTTCTGTGTTGTGATGTGGGGGCGTCTGAAAATCGTGGTATTTGAGGAGACCTTTTCCAATGCTTTGTAAAAAACCGTTGGGAAATCATGAATTTTCCCAATTTTTTTTTAAAATACATTGCAAAAAAATGGCCTTTACTAACGGTTTTCTACAAACCGTTGGTAAAGGGGGCAAACATTTTGGCTTTCCCAAAGGGTTTCTTCAAACCATTGGGGAAGCCTTCACAAAAGCAAGATTTACCAATGGTATATAAGAACCTTTGTTAAAAAACACTTATTCCAATGGTTATCCAGAACCGTTGGTATACAAGTGTTGGGAAAGCCCAACTTTCCAGTAGTGAGATCTAATAAAATCGAGCAAGGGTGTGGTTCTTAAACCCGTGACCAAAGTTCAATGAGGGGTTCACACCAACCACTAACCTACACATTGATCTGGTTGATTATTCATTTTTATTAGTTAAATTTTTTGATAAATAAATATTAATGATGAACCAGTAGACCCACTTTTTAGGATTAGAGATTAATTTTTGAACCATATTGGTTTGGGCAGATGGTTATAGACGAATAGTAAGACATTTCACTCCTTTATAGGCCTTAAAATCCTTTAAAAGTTTCTTTTACTACTGGATGCACCAAAAAATTAAATATTGGTAATTAATTTATGGTAGTAAAGGGATTAATTAAATTTTATTAAAGAAAAACCAATAGATAGAATTTTTCATATGAAATTGAAACCATTCATGTAAGAATATTTACTTATGTTATTTTTTAGTAAAATAATTTCAGAATAATTGGAAAATGAATTATAAATAAAATGTTTTCATAATTCCTTAATTTCTATTGGTCTTATGGTCTTCAAAATAATAAAAAACTTATTACTTTGAGTACCTCAAATTTCTATTGATCATTCACTTGTTTTAGATTGATTAAGTCAGTCACAACATATAAATATTAACGTTTTTCTTCAAAGTAAGTATCTATACTTTCCACAAAATTTTACTTTTAGTGCTTTATGAACAAAAAAATCCTTATTGGTTATTAATTTCTGGTTGTAAAGGGATGAATTATAATTTTATAGAAGTACAATTAGAATATAGGAATGTTCATATGAAATTGAAACCAATCACGTTAGAATATTTACTTATATTATTGGTTAGTAAACTAATTATCCAATAATAGGAAAATGAATTATAAGTAAATGGTTATCCTAATAACTTAATTTCTATTGAACTGATCATCTTATAAATCATCGTAGTGTTGTGGATTTGGGGCCCTTAAATTTGTGTTGATCATTTAATTGATTGTGATTAATTACCTCAATCACGCCATATAAATATTGATGCTTTTCCTCCAAGTATGTATCTCTGCATTCCACTAATTTTATCCCACATAGAGACATAGTAATATGTTATTCAATGTGATGTTTTTAGTTTTCATTCTATCTTTTCTAGAGGATGTCTTATGAGTTATTCTCATGATGTCTGATTTCAACAAAGAAAATATCAATCTATAACCATGATCAACATTAAAACACAAGGATGCATTTCAAATAAGGTTTAGACAATGTGATGCCCCCAAAATCTAATTTAATAACATTGTATTAGATATCATGTATGACATGTGACACCTTGTGTGTAAGATAATATAATACCTGGATATATTATAATGTATTTACAATATTAAATATTTTTAATATATTTCAATGCATGAAACACCAAGTTATATTGTGTTAGAGGAAATAGTTTCCTTCCATGACAACTTATATTACATGCAAGACATACCTTCCTTGAGAGCTTGCATTACACCAAAGAGATAACTTCCATGGTAGCTTGTATTACACGCAAGACTGAGTTTCAAAAAATAATAATTTATTATTAAAATACTGTTATTTAATATAATATGATATAAAATAGACATTATGTTAGATGTTATGAATATTACTAACTAAATTATGAAAAATATATGGTTTATATAAATATAAAATGAATTATTATTTTACTAATTAATGAGAAAAGAAAATAAGATCCAATTAGATATAAAACAATTATTATTATTTTTATGCTTCCAATAGAGTTTTATCTTAATAAAAATAATTTATTAAAATTACTTAATTATTTTAATTAAATAAATAATTTTTATATTCAACCAAATATTTTTGATATCCATTCATTAGTTTTGATAGAAATAATATAATAACAAACTCTATTTTCCACATAGAAACTATTATTTTTATAAAGACAATTATATCTCCTTTTAATGGAGAACCCATTTTAAATCTGAATTTTGACACATTAATTGATTTAACCTGGGAAAAAATTATCTTGTAATTAGAAACATGATAATTTTCTTAGGTTTAGTTTTGGATATTTTTCTAAAACATTTTATTTTTAATGAATAATTAAAAATATTGAATTTTAGGTCTAATTTTTTTCTCATATAATTTATTTATATGGACAAATTATACTTTTAATTGGATTTAAAGTTAAATTAGATAATTATTTTACCAATTAATAAAATTTATATCAATTTAATAATTTTAAATTTGAAACTAAATATAAAACTATAGCAATCATTGAGAAGTTTTTACTTTAAAAACATGCATTGTCATCCCACCTTCAGATTGAATTTTAAATTAATTTTAGTCTATTATTTGATTTTAGTTTTGAAAAATGGATTAAATATTTGGAATAATCATAATTTATATTTTAAAATAAATCCATATTTGTTTTTTACCAAAAATATTAGTGAAGGTAATTAAAATTAGTTGTAATTATTAAAGAGAAATGAATCTTAATAAAAGACTATACATTTAACTAGAGGTACCAAATGACCTAGGAACAAGTAAAACACCCATTGTAAGGAATTAAATAGGCCATTAACCTTTTATTGTTGAGTTTTTTAGTTTTGGATGACTTTTTTAGGTAAAAACCTCGGTCCACCTAACTTATTTTAAAAATACCAAGTGGGTCTTTTCCTCCATTATAAAAGGCCCCCACATCGACCCATTCCTCACACCTCTATAACTAATTAGATTTGGCTAAAATATTCCCATATTGTTTTCTAAAATCCCTCCCCTTGATCCTAAACCCCCAATTTGGGCAGAAATCTTTCCAAGGAATTATTTTATTACAATCGAATAGTAGTGACCCGATTAAGTGGCTATGTCTTCTCTCAATATTTTTTATTTTATTTCCATTATCCACTTATTCTACTCTATTTATTTGATATTTGAATAAAAAATCAGTATACTTAATATACTATCATGTTTTTATGATAATGATTTGAACTATACTTACACAAACTTCCAACTAATGGTTAACGAATATACTGTTTCAATGTAAGGTGAATTACTGGCTCATGAAACAATGATTTTTAATTTTTTTTCCTTTACCACCCTCACCGTGGACACTATGACGGAGCAACAGTTCCTATATGATATATATGTTATTTAATATTTATTTATACTTATGTTATAATTTTATTACACATACCATTAATTATTTCTATTTTACCTTAATACAATAACATTGTTTGAGGAAGTTTATACTACCACCCCCTCAAAGTGTTGTGATTCATTCAAACTATTCATGGAACATAAAAAGGTTGTTTTCAATTAAATGTATGTGACATAAGAAAACTATATATTATATTAATGAAACAATGAAATATTTGTAAATATATAATATATATATATATATATATATCATTTTCATCGTTCCCCTTTCACACACTTAAAAAATGATAATGTTATTAATGGATGTGTGGACTACCGCCTCCTCAACATAATGTGATTCATTTTTCATTACATGAGTTATATATATAATTATTTATGATTAAATAACATGGTATTTATGATATAACTATCATAATGAAATGGTATGGTGTTACCTACCTTCTTTCTATAATGATCATTGAAAAATCAGAACGTTACTCATGCGTACCTATAGCCTACCATCTCCATGATTAATACATTGATTCATTTTTCATAACCATAAGTAATTATTGTTTTTAAAAGTACAATTAATTTATTAATATGTTAATTATGCCTTGGTTATTATTCTTGAGATTTTATATAAATACCCCTTTGACCATATTTGACATGCGAAAGTTGTTTTTGACACATAAACTGAATTTGGTCAAAACACACGATGTTTACATAATTGTTTAAGTAGTTGTATCCAACAGGGTAATAAGTGAAATAAATTAATTAGAATCCTGAAAAAGGTTCTCAATATAGTATATAATTAACATATGTTTCTTATAAATTAAGTTAAAGGATGTTCACCTAAAAGGAAATGCAAGGAAAGGGATTTCGTCTCAATTTAATTCCAATGAGATTTATTTGTAGTTATGGACGTATTTTTTTTATGGTGTATATAATTCCATTTTAAATAATATATCCTGAATATAATTACTCTCATGAAATTAGAAATATAATTTAATCTTATTCCTTCATAATATTTATAATTTAAAATTTTTCAAAGTGGAATGAGACACTTTGGAATGTTTATAAATTAATTTCCCCATGAATAATTTTATAAATCATTCATTTCAAATATAAGAAGTTATCTGAGAATTATTAAATAAAAGAATTAATTTTTATATCCTCTATTTATTCATGAAAATTTTCAAGTATTAGTTCCATTTATTCACTATTTGGTACTCAAGGTGTTTTAGAACGTTTCTCAAAGAAAACCTGACATTATTCTAGTATTTAGTTGGAGAAACTGTTTTATAAAAAACTATGTTTAATTAAATTGATTTCAAAATTTTTTTAAAATTATTTGGAAAACAAATTTTTCCATTTTTTCCCTTATAAATTTTATCAATTGGATCATCTTGTCACTTTTTGAATAATGAAATTTTCTAAGATTTTACCATGCAAAAGGAATGTTCATTTTACCTTGTACGACATGTATTGATTTACCCATCGTCATTCCATTACGATTCCTTTTCATGTTTAAATTGTTAATTTAAAATAATTTTTTAAAATTAATTTTCAAGGAAAAGATTTTTAAAAAGGATTTTCAAAACAAAATGATATTTTCCTCAATAATGTTTTTAATTGATCATTTTATAATATTTCAAATCCTTAATGAAAACAAACCTTTATTATAATCCCCATAGGGAATGATGTATTGATACCATAATTAATATTCCTCTATATGGTTTATGATTGATTTGTCTAAGGATAGTATTTATATTCATTTCCTTGATTTCTTTTGTCTCTTGGAAATATTAAATTTCCAATGATAATTTAACATTGAATTTCAACTATTTTACGATATAATTTATCATGGATATGTGAATTTACTAAACTGTATATAATTTTAATATGATGTTCAATTTTAACGTTATTTGATTATTTGGGTAAATATTGAAAAATCCAAATCTGTAACACCCTAAGCTTTAGCGATACACTTCTCTTTGAATAGCTTACGCTGTACAGAAATTCGAGTTCTAGCAGACCACGACAAAAAAAACTAGCCATTTAAAAAGAAGTTATGAATAGTAATAATCAACTTTGAAATTTTATAAATGTTATTTTTCAAAATGGACTTCATTTTTGGATTTAGAATATCAAAATTAGCTTATGGGGAATTCCTGGTATTTTTCTGAAAACTTTTAATTTTTGATGAATAGTGAAAAACACTCCATTATTGTTTAAAACCATATTTTTATTTAAATAATTATCTATTTTATTTAAATTTATTTTAAGTAAAAATATATACATAATAACTATATTAGTTCAATGTAATTCATTGGAGTCATTTTATAATAAGATTAGATGTACAAAATTCTATAGAACTTTTTGACGTCTTTTACCAACCATCTAGGCATGATAGAAAATTTGAATAAAACTTAATTTTACCTCTTATGTGAATTTAATTTCAGAAATATGAGAGATATGGTTGGAATCAGTAAGTAAAATTTGGTTCAATAGGATGAAAATAATTTTTGGTGAATAGTTACTTTTGAATTTTATTTACCACTGTTAAAAGTAAATAGGGAAATTAAAGGTGAAAATAATATTATAATTACCCTAACACATGACCTAATTCTATTAGATACGTTTTTATGGTCAAAATCATCCACACTAATAAAATATGATCCTCTTTGATCCACTTATATTGGATTTGGACATTTATTATTATTTTATTTAAAGAAGAGCTAAAGTGTTAAATTCAAATTTTAATAACTAAAAAATTTTAATATAGGGTTATACTTAAGTTAATTTCTACTATAAATATTTATTATAAATATAAAAATATTTCCTCCATCATGGTATTTTAATTATAATTTTTATAAATTAAATAATTAAATCTATATATGACACAATGATGTTGCAGTAATTACCTAATTAATAAAAGATTAAAATAATTGATATTATAAATATCAAAATAAATATAAATTGAGACTTTTGATGAATTAAAGAAAATTTATTTGTTAATATGACATTTTAGTGTTGATTTAATTTATTTTTTAGAAGTAATCATTTTTTTTTGACTATCAAAAAAACCAAATATAAAATAGTGTCAAAATTGGGATAAATGAGTTTTTAAAATAGAAAATATATGATTAAATAATACAATATTCCTAAAAATATAAGGATTGGACAAAGTAATTATATAATGATTTATATTACCATAATTAACCACTTGGTGTTACCTTGGCATTTTAACGTATGTTTGTTAACCATGTATTATAAAAATACAAGAAGACATCGTAAAAGTTAAAGTACATAACTAAGAGATAAATCTAAAAGATATGGTTAATATGGTGACATAAACTTGTCTCAAACATATTAGTTGAGAGGATTTAAACCCATACCAACCTTATACTTCAAATAAATCTATTTTGAGCCATTATAAACCAAAAAATACTTTATAATAGAATAATATTTCAAACATTTCCTAAAGTGACCCTCACCTCTCTTATAAAAGGGTACTTCCCCTTTTCTCAAAATCACATCTACAAAGCCATTTTTCTAAGCCAAAACCTACTAAAATATCTTTCCAAATACCTCCAATTCAACCTATAGGCTATAATTTATTCATAAATCCAACTTAAGGATCCCTTTTGATCAAATCAAAAGGAAGAACCCGAAGAAGAGGTAATAAACTCATCACCTCTTTCAATGTTGTTTTCTTTTTCCACTTCCACTTTCACTGTTGTTTTCATAATAAAAATAATAAATGATTTAACTTCTACATATTGTGATTTTATTATATATATTTTACAAAAATATTCATTATTCTATCCATCCTATGAATGAAAAAGTCACCATACGTGCATATGTACGGCTTACCGTCTCCACGTCGTGGTGTAGTTTGTTTTTCAACACTTCATTATTTTGATGTGTATAATAATGAGTATAATTGATGTAAATAATAAATATAACATGTTAATGATTATTTATAGGTAATATAGTATCAAATTACATACGATTTCACCATAAATATAATGATATTATCGCTCGTTCGTACGTACGGATTACCGTCTCCACGAACGCGATGAGATTCATTCCCCATTGTAACCATTCAAGAATAATTTTCAGTTTATGATTTAAAATAATGTTTAAGAACTTAATATCATTCTAGATATTAATAAATACATCCTATCCATAACAAAAATTACTTACGTAATAAATAATATAATGGAAAACAAATCGGTTAACACATGAATCAATGATACTACTGCAGTATTCTTAACAAGGAAATAATAAAAGATCATATATGATATCATATTTATGTATTTGGTTCTTTTATAATTTAATATAAAATTATTTAACTATTATATAGGAGGTTAAATTACCCTCCAATAAGGAAAAGTACAAGGTAGGGGATAATTTTATAATCTCTTTATTATCCGAGGTTATGTTTACGGAAGTATCTACTTGGAATTATGTATCATCCACATATGTGATTCTTAAAAATGTATTTCAAAACATTTTTACTATTTCCTAGATTATGGTTTGAATTCATTTATACCCTTGTTTTACTTTTTATGAAATTTTTTGAAAGTAATCTTTCTATCGCTTTACAAACACGATACTTTATGATATTTTTGACAAATTAATGTAAGGATGTTTTTTAACTTATACAGAGGGTGTGAATATTTTCTACCATTATAATAATTTCAAATCTCCCCTTAAAATCATAAAAAAATATTTACAAAATAAATGTTTTCTTTTACTTTTAAAGGGTTTTAAAATAGAAAGAGATATTTTACTCAAATAGTTTTTGGATTGATTTTGTCTATGTCAACATCCTTTGTTGGATTTTAAAATTAATTGAAATTGATTTATTATGATACAATTTTCTATATTATATAGAAGGTTTCAGGATATGTTTGACTATGGATATGATTTTTTTATA
The DNA here is from genome assembly GCA_963277665.1 of Viscum album. Classification (NCBI taxonomy): domain Eukaryota; kingdom Viridiplantae; phylum Streptophyta; class Magnoliopsida; order Santalales; family Viscaceae; genus Viscum; species Viscum album. The sequence continues at coordinate 136,874,893 of OY728147.1, read as the reverse complement.
CCATTCATAGTTTATGGTTATATTATTAACTTTTTGTATTCTAGTTTTAATATGAATGTTTATGTTATGTTTCAATCTTTTCATACGAGGAATGCGCTAGACATAGTAAGTGATGGGTGGAGCCCTGTATAGCTCCCCGATGCATCGATAGGTATCATGAGACAAACTAGTATCTTGGAAGAAGGCCTTGACAAACTCTTTATTTTTATTCTTGGAACGTGGGCTTGACAATATGGTTATGATGTCCAGAATTATGCATTCCATCATTATGAAACCGACTATTGATATTACTTATCATTATTAGAATAGTAGAATATACATTTGAATAAGTAAATGAAATTATTTGATTTATATTTTCCATATTATGCTTTAGTTTATGTTTAAATGGATTTTGGGTTAGTCTTATACATTGCCTTAAAATTTTATCATTATTTGTGAAAGTTTCCACTATATTGTTATCTATACTAAGTATCTGAGATCACCCTTTATATGTTTTATTTTTCCCAGGGTGTGAAGAAGTATAATATGACTAATATACTAGGATAGGATAAGGTATATGAGTGTGATTAGAGGGGACACAATGTTTTTGTTGTTTTTTATTTCATGATGTAATTTAAAACTTATGTATATATCTAGTACTTACAACACTACTAAACTAATTGGTATTTTGAGACTTAATCTCTTATGATCATGCCAATTTTATGTAATAATACACCAACTCTAGGTAACTAAGGTCAGGGCATTACAGTTGGTATTAGAGGAAGTTTAGTACAAACCTTGGAAACTAGATTTATAAAATCTCTGATTAGAGAACATTACTATAAGATAGACTTTGAGGATTTTTAAAGAAGAACATCCTAGAATTTTGGTAATGTAGAGATTTTGTGATTTTCCCAAGAAATACATCCTTTTCTAGATATGAGTTGGTATTGGAGGCTTTGGAATAGATGTATCTAATGGTAAAACCCTAAAACACTGCTTTGAGCTAGACTCGAACAAGAACTGGTGCACGACAACGGGCCTTGCTGCACTCTACTTACGAAACTCCCGGGGGATATTATTAGGATAATTTACATTTTCTTTATAAGAAATTATGAAGGAATTATGAGTAAATACTTCCTTCAAGAATTTTTTTATGATTATGGATTATATGCATAAACTGTTCAATTTATGTTAGGTATTTTACTAGTTTGTAATTATGTATTGCAATTTATAAACTAATATAGTATATTCCATTGTTTAGAAATGGTGCCTGGTAGAAGGAATGTAAACCATATAAATGCATGTAATCCATATAGGAAATTTTCTCCTACTCAAGATAATTATAGTGGAGATCGTGATTCAACTGGTTCTGAACGACTTTTAACCATACTGGGACAACTCACTCCAGTTATGAATAATGAACTTACCTATATGAATCACCCCGATCCACAATTAATAGGTTCAGTGTTAGTCCACATCATGAGGAATCAACCAAAAACATTTAATGGGACTAAAAATGCATTTGTATCTCAGAAATGGTTAAGTTCCTTAGAGAATACATTTCATTCTTTGAGGGGTAGTAAAATGGAAAAGTTTCCCCGGTAGCTTATCTTCTCACATGAGATGCAGATAAATGGTGGTCATTAATTCAAAACCCAAAGGAGGATGAAGAAGTTTCAAATATGGAATAGAGGTAGTTTAAATATATTTTCATAGAAAAATACTTTCCTCATGATCATCAAGCAGATATGAAAAGACAATTTCTGAGTCTAAGGAAAAAGGAGGATGAGAATGTGACAAAGTATGTGACTAACATTACTAGGTTATCAAGGCATAATGCAGATTATATATATTACCGAAGGAGTAATATTGATCAATTCTTTTATGGGTTAAAACCGTTTATCCATCATGAAATAGTCTCACAATCCTTCTCACCATACGAAGATATTGTCGTGTGTGCTATCAAGACAAAAAAAGAATTATCTACATCTTACAACTTTATAGAAAATCAGGAGAAGAAGAGATCTTCTTAACACTCTAGAAATATAAATAAATAGTAGAATAGAAAATATTTATTTGTATCCTATAGTAAATGTGGGAAGAAACACCTCGATACTTGCCTATAGGTAATGGGAGTCTGTTAGAAGTGTGGAGAAAAATGCCACCAAGCTCATGATTGAAAAGGGAATAAAGTTTTTTTTAATGTTGAATGCTTTAATTTAAAAAATGGTGCAATATATAAATAAATGTAATAAGTACCAAGGAAAAACACATCAGAAAAGGCCAATGGAGAAATGACAAGCTTATGTGATCACAACTGCAGAGGTTGAAGTTCCAAATGCTGTGGTGGAAGGTACATTAATCATTTCCTCAAATTTAACCAATTCTTTATTGGATTCTTCTCATTCTTTAATATCTTTCCATTTTTCCAAAAGAATGAGATATTTCAAATTTGATTTAAAAAGGGAGTTGTCAGTCAAAAAATTTAAGGGACGTATCGTTGCAACCAAGTCTTGTGAATCAGTTACCATTATAGCATATGAACGTTCTTTATCTACTGATCTCATCATCATACCCACAATTGAATTTGATATAATCATCGGTATGGACTGGATTTCGTACCATGAGGTGAAAATTTATTATAAGAAGATGGAGTTTACAATTTTTGAGGATGATAAGGAGTACCATATCTTTAGAGTAGAGACATCAACATATGATTATTATCAAGATCCACCCATATTATCTCTACTAAATTCAATTATTGGGGAGGAAGGGTGTTAAATAACTATGGGTGAGAAAAAGAATGTCCAAATAGAGGATGTACCTATTGTGATAGTATGTTGATGTTTTTCTAGAGGATTTACCTAGACATCCTCCAAAATGAGAAATTGAGTTTTACATTGATTCAATTCCTGGTTCAAGGCCCATATCGAAAACCCCTTATAGAATGGGCACTATGGAATTAGTAGAACAAAATAAGAAACTAGAGGAATTGAGTAATAAAATATTTATTCTCCCTGGTGTTTCTCCATGGGGAGCCCCTGTTCTTTTTCTTAAGTAAAAAGATGGATCTATGAGTGTGTGCATTGACTGTAGGGAGATCAATAATATAACAATAATGAACAAGTATTCCAAACCTTTCATTGATGATCTATTAAATCATCTTTATGGAGTTCTATTTTTTTTTTCAAAATTGACCGTCGATATGGATATCATCAGTTGTATTTAAAGAAGGAAGACATTATAAAGACTGCATTTCAAACTAGGAATGGGCAATACGTGTTTATAGTAATGACTTTTGGACTGATAAATCCAGCCTCTATTTTCATAGATATAATGAGTTGAGTTTTCAAGGGATATCTTGATGACTTTTTAGTAGTATTTATTGATGATATCTTGATATAATCCAAAAGCTATGAAGATCATGAAAATCACTTGTGTACTATTCTAAATACTCTTATAGAGGAAATGAATTTTATTGGAAGTTTAGAAAGTGTGAATTCTACCTTCAGGAGATTTCTTTTTTAGACATATTGTTTATAAGGATGGAATCTCTATTGATCCTTCAATGAAAAAGGCTATCCAAGAATGGCCTACATTGATGAGTATAATTTATGTACATAGTTCTGTTAGTTTAGCACGTTATTATCAATATTCCGTACAGAATTTTGCCTGATTGGCTAACCCATTAACCAAACTCACACGTAAAGGGGTTAAATTTGTTTATAAAAAAGAGTGTGAAAAATGTTTTGAATAATTGAATAGAAGATTAGTTAATTCTTCTATATTGACTCTACCATCAAAGAATGATGGGTTTACTATTTATAATGATTCTTCAAAAAACGAACTTGGTTTTGTCCTGATACAGAATGAATGAGTTATTTCCTGTGCATCACGGGAGTTAAAAATTGATGAATAAACTATCGTAGTCATGATCTTGAGTGAATATCTATAATATTTTCTCTAATGATATGGAGACACTATATATATTTTGAAAACTGTGAGATATATATTGATCAAAAAAGGTTGAAGTATATTTTCTCACAAAAAGAACTCAACATGAGGCAATGTATATGGCTCGAAATACTAAAAGATAATGATTTCACTATACACTACCAACAGGGGAAGGTTAAGAAGGTGGAAGATTCTTTGAGAAGAAAGGATCATGGAGTTCTGAACAAGATTAGAGTTGAAAGGAATATTATGTTCATGGATCTTGTAAAGATGGATATGGGAATAATCATGGAAGGTGAAACATCGAAATTTTTTCAAATGGTTGCCAATCCATCTTTACTAGAAAGGATAAAAAGTTCTCAGACTGATGATGAGGAGTTTCAAAAGAAAATTAAAGCTGTGAACTATGGGAGATTGATCGACTTCTTATATGAAGATGGAATTTTGAAATTTGGTAAGAGAATTTGGGTTCCTGATATACCTGATCGAAAAAGAGAATTATTGGATGATGCTCATAGCTCCAATTTCTCTATACACCCTCATAGCACTAATTTGTATAGAAATTTGAAGGAACATTTTTGGTGGGACAATATAAGGAGGGATATTGCTGATTATGTTTCACGATATATAGTTTTTCAATAGGTGAAGGCTAGGAGATAAGATAATAGGGGTGTCATTCAACCTCTTCCCATACCTGAGTGGAAATGGGATGATATTATGATGGACTTTATCATGGGGATACGAGAGACACCAAGAAGGAATGATGCAATATGAGTCCTTATTGATCGTATTACCAATTCAACACAAGTTCTTTTTATAATAAAAGATTTACCACTTGAAATTTTAGAAAGACTATATATTAATGATGTTTTAAGATTTCATGGTGGACCCCAATCGATTGTTTCTAATCATGATCTCCATTTTACATCAAGATTCTGGAAAAGTTTTTAGAAGGCCTTAGATACTGAACATCGTTTGAGCACTACCTACCACCCTCAAATTTATGGATAGTCAAAATGAACTATTGAAACCTTATAAGACATGCCGAGATCTTGCTCACTTGAATATCAAGTTATGTGGGATTAGAATTTACCTCAGGTAGAATTTTCCTATAAAAATAACTTCCATTCACTTATTTAGATGGCACCATATTTAGAGTTATATGGAAAGAGATGTTTCACACCAACTTATTGGGATGATTTTGGTGAAATAAAACTTGTAGGCCTAGATATTGTTGAGGAAACAATGGAAAATGTGAAGATTATACAAAACCACATCAAAGCTGCTCAAATTAGGAAAAAGAGCTATACTGATAACTGAATGAAGGATTTTGAAATTTGAGTATGTGATCATGTTTTCTTAAAGGAATCTACATGGGAGTGTTTTATAGGATTTAGTAAGAAAGGAAAAATTAAGTCCCATGTACATTAGACCTTTATAAATTCTTGAATGAATTGGAGTTGTATCTTACAATTGGGAAATGTTGCTAAGTCTCTCCAACGTTCATGACATGTTCTACATATCACTATAGAGAAAATAAATGCATGACCCAATGCATGTAGTCACCTATGAAGAAATAGAATAGGAACCTAATATATCTTATTGTGAAGAGACTCTCATGATTTTTGATACCAGAGAAACAAGGTTGAGAAACTGGATGACTGGTCTGGTAAAAGTTCTATGGAGAAACCATAAGATGGAAGAGGCAACATGGGAACCGAGGGAACTTATGATGAAGAACCACCCAAATATTTTTATATAGTAATATTTTAGAAATTTCGAGGATGAAAGTATTTTTAGGAGGTGAGAATGTAATACCCCAATCGTCCATGGTCTGCTTCTCTTTGAATAATACAATAGCTTGCACTGTATGCAATTTTGAGTTCTATCACACCATGACCAATCAAACTAGCTATTTAGGAGGAAATTACGAATAGTAATACTCACTTTGTTAAATTTTATAAATTTTATTTTAAAAATGAACTTCATTTTTGGATCCATAATATCAAGATTAGCTTAGGGCTAATTTTTAGCATTTTTCTGAAAACTTTCATTTTTTGATGAATAGTGAAAAACACTGGGTTATTGTTTAAACCTGAATTTTTATTTATGTAATTGTTAATTTTATTTAAATTTATTTTAAGTAAAAATAGATACATAATACCTATATTAGTTCCATGTAATTCAATGGAGTAAATTTATAATAATATTAGATGTATAGAATTTTATTGAAATTTTTAACGTCTTTTTCCCACTTTCTAGGCACATTAAAAAATTTGCATAAAACATAATTTTACCGCTTCTATGAATTGAATTTCAAAAATATGAGAGAAATGGTTGACATCAGTAAGAAAAATTTGGTTCAATATGATGAAAATATTTTTTAGTGAATAGTATCTTTGGAAATTTATTTATCACGAATAAAAGTAAATAGGGAAATTAAAGGTAAAAATGATATTATAATTACACAAACACATTTCTTAATTCTACTGGATAAGTGTTTTTTGACAAAAATAATCCTTTGGAACAAAATATGATCCTATTTTATCCACATGGATTAGAATAGGAAATTTATTTTTAATTAATTTAAAGAAGAGTTAAAAGTGACAAATTCAAATTTTAATAACTAAAACATTTTTAAAAGAAGACATGGTAAAAGTTAAAATACTTAACATAGAGTGAAATCTAAAAGATAAGGTTAACTTGGTGACATAAACTTGTATAAAACCATTTTATTGAGAGGATTTAGACCCATAACCACTTTATCCTCGAAATTAATCAATTTACATCCATTAAAACCGAAAATGATTTTATAAAAAAAATAATATTTCATGTTTTTTATAAACCGACCCTCACCTCTTTTATAAATGAGTACTTATTCTCTCAAAATAAAAAATCCAAATACATTTGGATCGGAAAACATTCTCTAAAATATATTCTCAAGTACCCTCAATTCAACATAGAGTCATTACTTTGATCATAAATCCAACCTAAGGATCCCTTCTGATCAAATCAAAAAGAAGCACCCGAAAAAGAGGTAATAATTTAATCAACTTTTTCACGTTTCTTTTCTTCTTCCACTTCCTATTTATTTATTGTTTCCATACCAAAATAATAACCCTAGTAACTTCTAGATACTGTGATGTTATTATTAATATGGTACACCAAAATTCATTATTCTATCCATCCTATGAATGACAATGTCACCATACGTGTGTACATTCGACTTACTGTCTCCACGTCGTGGTGTGGTTTGTTATTCAACACTTCATTATTTGGATGGGTATAATAATGAGTATAATTGATGTAAATAATAAATATAACTTGTTAATGATTATTTATATGTAATATACCATCCAATTACATACTATTTCCCCATTAATGGATTGATATTGTCGCTGGTGCTTAGGTATGGCTTTCCGTCTCCATGAACGTGATGATATTCATTTCCCATCATAACCATTCAAGAATAATTTTAATTTTATGATTTAACATAATTCTTATGAACATAAAATCATTACGGATATGAATCAAATACATTTTATCTATAACAAACTTGAGTTACGTAAAAATATATATAAAGGAAAACAATTCAGTTAACACACGAAACAATGATACTACTGAAATATTATTAACAAATCAATATTAAAAGATCATATATGATATCATATTTATTTATTTGGTTATTGTATAATTTAATAAAAATTATTTAACTATTATACAAGAGGTCAACGTACCCTGGAGTAAAGAATATTATAAGGTAGTCATTAATTTTACAATCTCTTTATTATCCAAGGCTGTTTTTACGAAAGTATCTATTGGGAATTAGTTATAATCCACATAATTATTTCTTAAAAATGTATTTCAATTTTTTTTACTATTTCAAAAATTATTGGTTAAAGTCATTTATACCCTTTTTTGTACTTTTTTATAAATTTTTTTAAATGAATCTTTCTATCGCTTTCCAAACAAGTTACTTTATGGCCTTTTCGACGAATTATGGTAAGAATATTTTTTACTTATACGGAGGGTGATGCTACTTTCCACCGTTATAATAATTTCTAAGCTTCGCTTACAATCCTATAATAATATTTTCAAAATATGCATTTTCTTTAATTTTAAATTTTTTCAATGTAGAAAGAGATATTTTACTCAAATAGTTTTTGAATTTATTTCATCTATGTCAAAATCCTTTGTTGGATTTTATGCTTACTTGATGGTGATTTACTATAATACAATTTTCCATTTTGTATTGAAGGTTTTGTGATATGTTTGACTGTGGATGTGCTATTTTTATACCATTGTTGGTTTATTGTTAAAGTATTGACATTTTTATAGTAGTTTTAATAAGAATATTTGTGTTATGTTTCAACAATTTCATATAAAGAATGTGTTGGACTTAGTAAGTGATGGGTTGAGCCCGCTATTGCTTCTAGATGCATCAGTATGTCTCAGGAGAAAAACTTGTGTCCTGGCACAAGGCCTTGAAAAAATATTTATTTTTAGTCTTGGCAAGAGGCCTTGACTATGAGGTTATGATGCCCGACATTATGCATTCCATCATTATGAAATTATCTATTGTTATTACATTTGATTATTAGACTAGTAAAATATCCATGTGAATAGGTAAATGGAAGTATTTTATTTATATTTTATATATTATGTTGAAGTTTAAGTTTAAAAGGCATGTGTTTTAGTCATATAAATTTCCATAATAGTTTATGCTTATTTATGAATGTATTACCTATATTGTTATCCTTACTAAGCATCAGAGCTCACCCCACTCTATGTTTTATTTTTCCCAAGATTTGAAGAAGTATACAATGAATGACCTGCAGGGACAGGCTAAGGGAAACGAGTGTGATAAATGGGGACATAATGTTTTTTTACTTCATGATGTAATGTAAAACCTATAGATGTATCAAGTACTTCTAAGGCTACTGAAATAATTGGTCATTCGAGGCTTGATCTCTTATGATCATGAAAATGTTATGTAATAGTGGATCGACTCTGGGTAACTAGGGTTGGGGCATTACAATATCTCTAATCCCATATCGTTATTTGATAAGGCACATTGTTTAATCGATTATTCGATATATGATAAATTCTTTGGACTAGTACGACCCTATAGGGTCTTAGTTATAGATAGCCTCCCTATGCATCATTATTCTAATGCGATGATTCATTTAGATAAACACCTCAGATGGGTTTTTACCATATATGTCCTAAACTAAATTTTGAATGGTTTCGACGGTATAGTTACCATATACACAGGAAAATGGAATACAGTAATTAATCATTTCACTCAAATAGTTTTAGATATTATTCAACCATTATATCTTTCATCGACATATCTAAGGATATATTTCATTTTTAGTTCATTCATTAAATGGAATGTGTTTCAGTTTCTTACCTTTCTATATTGATTTTTTCTTATCTAGTTACATGAATGGAATGTGTTTCCAGTTATTATCCTTCCATATTTTTTATGCACTTCCTTCTCAGTTTTCTGATTATATGGTATATGCAAACTATTATTTACAATGCCATTATTATTATTCTCATCGATTCATTATTTGTTCTGCTATAATTTACCCTTACAGAGTATTTGATCTCACACATATTATGTTTCTTTCCCTCAGAATCCAATAATATTACTATGAAATATATTCATGGATTTACTAGATGGATTAGAGTTACCATCAATGTTATTTATTTATTTACAATGATTAAGAAAAAATATGTTGTAATTATTATATTTTTTAAATAAAAGTATCTTGTATGTATCTGGTTTACCAAGACTACTATGATCGTTGATCATTTGAGATTTCATTCATTGTAATCATTTTAATATAATTGAAACCAAACACTGACACTAGTATATATGTAGTTGGGTCACTATATAACTTCACTTCCCCAATGGATAAATGCTCCATATATGATACTGATGGGAAAAAAATACTAGTCTTATAGAAGAATATATAGAAGGTATAAGTCATAATGAAAAGTACATTGTATGTATCATTTTTAAATAACATGTAATTACCAACATGGGTCATTCAGTTCCTTTCATCCCATGAAAATGTACACAAAAGGTTTCCATGTAAACAATCCATACCTTGGTATCTGATCCATGTCAATGTACATGGATGTGCTGATGCTCATAGTTGTGTCCTTTATAGTGTATCCCTGAGGTACACTCTATATCAACAGTAATGGGTCAAATATCAGGTGGAGGGTCCACATGTTGAGTGATATTTATTTTTTCCTAGAAACCTATCCACCATAGTAAGAGGTTTACATGGTGTGTGATCATCTAAACCATAATATATCTAGTTAAGTTTATCAAAGGCAGTGAAACCTGGTCTTCACATGGTTTCTAGATCTTCAATTTATAAAGTAAATCTTATGATTTGAAACACGATTAATTCATTAATTTGTAGGGGTATTCATCAATCCTTAATCTCTATCCTTATATGGTTGAAAATTAGAAATCATATCTCCCATAAAAATCGATTACACCTCCCATTGCCACTATGGATCCCAAATAAAAGAATTCATCACCTAAATCTCACATAAAAATTTATTCTATGAATAAACCAATGATCTTTATTTCATTCTTAAATCCACAATGAATATGGTGGTGCAATAATGGTAAAAAAACACCCCCTAAATTTTTAATGATGACCCCACAAGCCAATAATGAAGCAATTAGAGAATGGAGGTGTATAAATGTGCATAAATGAAGTCATCTGATTATTAGATGATGAAATACCGACCAATGAATGTGGAGATTTATAACCATGGGTAGAATAAAGGCATACAAAATATTAATTGGGTTCAAAAACACAATTCAAACTCCATCTCATATGTCTAATGGAAATCATTTTAATAATAAACATAATTAATTATATCTATGATTTACCATTTATTAAAATAAGGAAAACAAAAATAATGACAGCTACACCAAGTACATGTAGTTTTTTAGTGGAGAAAAAATCCACAAAAGATGAAGAAGAATGTTCTTTATGTTTTCTTCTAGTCTCACGGTTCACCTCAGTCTGATCATTATAATTTTCCAATCAAGATATACAAATACAGATAAATTCTTCCTCCAATAAAAAATCATAGGGGTATAAAGATAATACCATAAATTTTCCATAAAGGGGTATTTATAAGGGGGGATTAGGTTTACGTAATTTAAATGATGAATTATGTCAAAAATTTAATCCACATAGTGCACCTAGAAATGGACACATCTTTCCAAACTTATGATTATGACCAACATTATGTCATTCATAGGTAAAAACCCACATTATAAAGTCAATTGTGGTCCCATATTTCTCATCCTTGGTCCAAAAAAGGGGAAAATATGTATTCCAAAAAGAAGTGTGCACATTCTTAAAAATATTTAAAATTTTTATTTATCAATAATGAGGATCTCTAGGCCACTAAACCTCACATTTACTCAATTTCTACATATAAAAATATATTTCAAAATATTCAAATTTCTTACAAGTAAAAAATATATTTGTTACATTCAATGATTCTTGGGGTGTGTTGAGTATTTTTGGATCTTCTAAGATGTTATGAAATATTTACTTATCTCCAGTCATGATGTGATGACTTTGAGTTATTAGGTTATTATATTTTCTATATTTTTAATTTTTTTCTTTATGTTTTGTAACTATTTATTTTTTTACATGGGCCACCAAATTCTGGACTTGCCATTCTATAATTCTATGAGGAATCCATTTGAAATTTATTTGGATTCTGAGGGAGATAATATTCTCAGTGATTGTATCAGGAGACATTGTTTTTTTTCACCCACCCGTGAACATTGATAATTCTACTTGTCTAATGTGGAAATCTAAATAGGGTGACTTGTTAGGTTGAACTAGACTAATTTATTACATTTGATAATTTAGGGGTATGTTTTGAGTGAGTGCATAACAAACCATCTTAACGATTTTTGTGTCTCTAATGATTTTCAATAAATTTGTATTATGATATCTATTTTCATTTTACATTTGATTTTAATAGAATTATGGTTTAGAATGTTAATGTTAGAGGACTTTTCTTTGGGACATGACAAAAATGTATGGGTTGTCAAAAATATATCCATACAATGTGACCAAATTGGACGATTTATAATATGAATCAAATTCATGACACATTATTTAGTAAACACCGAATCCAAACAATGAAACACACTCCTACCATCATGTGAGACCTGAATTGTTGGAATACAGTTTGGTAAACCATATAGTAAAATCATAAGCATTGTAAATTTTTATGAATTATGTGTTGTATAAATTTCGAATTAATTCCTTTAACTCTTAATGTAATTTAATGAATGTTTTGTGTTTATATTTATATTATTTACTTATTTTCATGCTCTTAATTTTTCCTTTAAATTTTATGTATTATCATGCCTCCTAGAAGACCCTATAGTGAACCCATTAAACTAAGATACATAAAATTTTCTATGACCACCATCTCCCATAGATTTGGGCCTTCAGGCTATGTAATGGGACTCCCTCTTCCCAGTCTAAAGAGGTCTCTGCTTTAAATAATAAATTGAGGCTCCAATCCCAACCTTTTAAAAATAGTGAATTGGGACTTGAGATACATTAATCTAGGAGAATGAGCTATCCCTAGTAAAGAGAAAGAGGAAATTTAAGGGTTGATTAATGAAAGGGATCGAGCTGAAGTGTTTCTTTGACAAAACACTCTATCCTGTCAAGAAGGAAATGATCCTAAATAGGAGGAGTATAAGATAGAAAATACAGTAGAAATTTTTTAATTTATTGAGATTTCAAATGTCACTATGGTACTATAATCCAATTTCATTCAAGAGGTACCTAGATGGAATTGGTAGGAGTTTTTAGTTTAGGCTAAGAAGCATGATAACATAGAGTGGAATTAATTTAGGATGATTTTTTCCTTATAGTTATAACCTTATCTTATATCCTATGAAAATATTGTAGAGTTTTTATACCTTTGATAATGTGATAAGATGGTTGTCAGAGAAATTACCCCTCTCACTAAGCTCATTAAAATTTCAGCTATGATAGTTTGAAATAAGGCACTGAAGGAGTTTTATTTAAAATGGAATTATTGTCTGATATCTAATCCAAAGTATTAATCCTAAATTTCTAAAACTACGAGGAGGTTGGTTTTTTGGAATTTTATGTTTGTGATTTACCAAGAATGGATATTTGGAATGATTTATGTTCCTTTCATTCCTATTGGATGAAAAGGAAATCATTCTAAGAAGAATAGTAAGAGAGATGAGACTAGAAAAGGAGGATGTAGTGGAGAAGACCACATTTCCTAGTTTGTATGGGTTCAGCCAGCTATAGTAGACTTATTACCTACTACTGACATGAGAAGAAATGTCATAATAATAATTTATTCTATATATCCCCTTTGGATTAACACTCTTTTGGTCACACTGTCTATTTTCCAAAATTTTATTAATCTAACATCTCTCCTCCGAGTGGTTAAATAACTTCACCTCCTAGAGGATATGAGGTTAAATGTAATGAATCCAAGGTTAATAAACTTCAATATCATGGGAGTATAAGTGATATGGGTTCTTCATATAGGCATAGTTAGCTAAGGACTATTCCCTAGGTGAGTGTTATTCCATATTCTCATTCACAGGTGAGACAGTTTTAGACATTGGAATAGATTCCATTGAAATATGATGTTGGAACAAAGAATATGAGTGGTATAATAATTTTTTCATTAGCTATACATACCACATTATTTTATATAGTTTCCTCTAACTCATTTATATATAACTAAATCACGGAATAATTTAATATTAGGATGGATATTTTGTCTTATGTTATAAATATTTTGACACCAATTGGGCAAAAGAGGGGGTGGGGATTTCGTTGTGTGTCGTGTATCTTCTATATATCATATATTAATGTAACATGGGATTTTATTATTTTATAAATGGATATCCAAGATTTAATTATTTGAATGGATTAAATAGTGGCCTTACATGATCTTTTTGATCACTATTATTTGAGGGAGACCATCAAATCCCCCAATTGGAGATCTTATGTATTTAGGGGGAATGGGAACTTCAGTCAAGTCATGTGGGGAAGAAACTTAAATATTCAGGAATATTAATATTATCTATTCTATTTGACGTTGAAAAAATGAAATCTAGGAGTGGTAATCCTCAGGGGGTTTCAGAGTCACCCAATGTGTTTCACAACGAGTTTTCATGTTTTCCTAAAGACTGGTACATTGTGTTTTTGATTGACCAAGTGCATAAAACACGAACAATATAATTTCCATGTTATCATATAACACATATAACATTGAATGAGTTAGTGATATAGCTAGATTAATTGAAATCCAAGGTCATTACCCATCTTAGTGTATCTCATTGGGCCTTTCTAGAACTCTTTGTTAACAATGAAGATGAGAAACTCTGCTTTTTAAGTTTTTATTGAAATATAAACTAGGTTAACATTAAGAATATATATCACTTTCCTCATATTAATGGACACTTTTATTAGTTAATTTGTGAAAAAATGGTTCTAAAAAAATTCACATCTGGTCAGAATATTGTTATACTATATTGAAAGATTGTGATTTTCCTAACACTAGTTGTAGGAGTATGCATGATTATTTTGAATATATATTTATATTTTATGGTTTAATCAATTATCCAGTGATCATTGTAGAATTTATGATAATATTATTTCCAATAAAACTAAACTATTTTTTGGTGGTATTTTTGGATGATATCTTAGTCCATTCTATGACTATGGTAGAGCAATAACATAATTTTATATTTTTTTGGGAACCATATTTATTAATCACTTTTATAATATATCATAAAAGTTTTCCTTTTAGAGACATAAATTCATTTAATTAGGAAATTTTTCCTTAAAACAATTCATATCTATTGTTCTTGAAATGGTAAGAGTTTTTATATATTTAGAAGAACAAAAAAATGTCTTCAAGATAGGAAGATTATTTTGATTAGTGGGTTATTTATAAATATTTATAAAGGGCCTCTATGGGATTTAATTTTATATAAATTATCTCACTTCTTCGGGGGTGATATTAATAGAGATCCCTGAGTGTCAATTTTATTTTTATCAAATAAAGTGATCATTGATTACATTATTTTGATTCTTCCCATGGACAGTTGGGGATAAATCATTTACTATGATGAATAAGGTACAGATTTGGGTTTCATACTCATACAGATAAAGTATAACATTGCATATGGTTTACACAAACTCCCACTATAATATTAAAAAATTATCAAACCCACAAACTTGAGAAATAGGTGTTTATTATAACCATAAATTTTTTGATCTACATAATTTCCCTAAAGGATTTGAATATCTATTTGTGGTGAGGGTTGTAGTAACTGAATGAATTTGATTTCAACATCACCTATATTTGAGGAAAAGGGAATATAGTTTTTGGCTCTCTTGATAGAAACATACCTTCATAGCCCTTGAAAGTGTCCAGGGATGAATCAAATTTTATATCTCTTTTAACAAATGAAATTAAGGGTGAAATAAGAGATAGAATATGTGATTCTAGATAGTATTAATATGATTCCATATCTTCTTGAGCTTATTTATCTATAGAAATATGAATATAGGAATTTTTAGTGCAAGAAGTGAATTATATATAGTGGGGATGCCACCAATGGGTGGTCTCCATCTCCAGATTGTATTATCTATTTCTTGATCCAACACATATTTCCTTTATCAGTAATGAATTTTAGGATAGATTATTTTCAAAATTATTAGTGGGGGATTCGTCATAGAAGCACTAAGATATTAAAAAATATGATTGGTTAGTATTGGTATCTGGGTATGAGATAAAATACAATAGAAACTATGACATCATGATATACATATTAGTATGTTAAATCAAGAAACAGAGTCCTTCCATTATTATATATCCTCATTTGGTACTTACATTAAATTGGGACAGGATATACCTTAATTTTATTATTATATTTTCTCATACACCTTGGGGGAATAATTCCATTTGGTTCATAAATAATAGTTTAATAAAATTTACCTAACTATTTCAATAAATTACTCCAAAAAATGTGGATGATCTTGGGAAGTTGGAGGTGCCATAGATCATGAGGTTTTATGAGGTTCAATCCTCTATCAGTTTTGATAGTGATCTCTATTTAACTAATTTAATTTGGAAGGACCTTTAAAAATTAGAGGTAATTTATGTGAAGTAATGTATGACCTATAACCCATATATGGATTGCCAAATGAATAGGGAAAACCATATTTTTGATGATAAGATTAATTATTATATCTTAGGCCACATAGGATAATGGGGTTTCCATATTGTGATGGTTGAGTTTTCCTATAATAATAGTTACATTTTTTCTATCAGGAAAAATCCCAGTGTGGAATTATATAATTGACCATTCTGGTCTCGCTTATTCTAGCCCGAGGTGGGTAGAACATCCATTATAGGGTTGAGTATCTTCTAAGATACATTTGGTATGAATTTTGTTTTCTAACGGTTATTGGTTATGAAAAAACGTTTCCAAAATCATTATGGTAATCATGGATTCCATCCTTTGGATTTATTGTTTTAGTGATCATGTGTTTTTTAAAATATAACCTCGTTGGGTAATTAGTGGATCGAGGTCTATAAGAAGCTTACCCCAATGTATGTGGGACCCTTCGAGATCATTGAGAAAATTTAGAAGGTCTAATATCATTCATAATTACATATTTTAATGATTTCAATACATATTTTATTTTACATATCCAAATTAAAAAAAAATTCCAACCTGACCCATATGATGTTCTCAACATGGACAAGGAAGAGCTATAACTAGATGTCATGGTGACTGAGAAACCATTTTACATTGTGGAATACCATGAAAAAAGAATTATATAAGAAAGAAATTCCATTATTGTGGATCTTATGGAGACACGAATATGATTTGGAAAAGGATTGGGTGTATGAACCTTTTATAAGGATATAATCCCCTCAACTCTTTACCAATCACCCCCTTAATGATAACTTTCTTAGAATATAAACTGGAATGGGTTGGATAATTTTCACAACCGTGATATTATATATACTCAAAGATTATAATATTTATTTATTTTTGTTATTCTACTTGGTTTTTAGATCTTATTCTATGAAATTTGATATTTTATTGATGATTATACATGTGACATGATTTTAACAATATTATTAAAAACTGTGCAAAAAAAACTATGCATGGATCTGTAGTATATTATAGTTCTTGTCACACATTTCTTGTAAAGTTTTAAAAATCATGTATCTAAACTACATGACTCCACCATAGTGAGTCTAGTTCCAACCACATGGTTGGTACAATGTCTGGAAAATCGTACTGAAATACCAAGTTGTGTACTCAAATATTAAAATATTGAATTTACCAATTTACCCATCATCCGATTTAATAATATTTCCATCACATTTTCCTCATTATAAATTATATGCCCCTCATGTGTTTATACGTTCTTCATCCTCTTTTTTCAATTATTTAAAGTGTATTATTCACCTATAAAATATTTTAATTGGGTTATTTTATAAATTTGAGTTCATTTATTATATTTTTAGGGTTTCCATTGTTCCTTAGAGGAATTACAGTCTGTTATTTACATCACCCAAAAAATATGGTGTAAGATTTTATTCCTAGGTTCTTTTATATAACTTATATGGATTACTACTCTTATTCTCATTTGGATTTATCTCATTTATCAATGGATTTAATCTAGTAAAGAAATTGGTTTCGTAATTTTACCGTGTTTGATGAATCTCTGGTTCTTAATTGTATTAAAATGTGTTTTTTAAAATTTTTAAATCATGTTAAAAAATATTTGAATGTTTTTATATGTGATATGATTGGTTGGAAATGTTTCCTTTTGAGACTGGGGGCCAAAGTAATTTTAAATTCATTTTTTCTAGATATAATTAAGGGGGTTATGTATTTTGTTCGATGATATGCTACGTGAAATTGAAATTGGTTTTAATTATGAAATATAAATTTTTTAAAAGTGGGGATAACAAAATGAAACACTAAGTGATTAGGTGAGAAGTATTGTAAAAGTAACACATGACATGTCACCCCTATCGAGCATTGGATTACACCACTCTAACTAAACACTACTATGTCATGGATGTAATTTCCATTGGTACAGGACATATTAATCATTATCGAATCATATATGAGATTTTAAATGTTTTATTTTATCACACAGATAGTATGAGAATCTATTAGTTCCTTTACCTTAGCTACCATAGCGATTCCCCATTTTTATTGCTTCTGAAAAATTTGTTTTTATTCCATTTAATTTCACATTAAAACCATTATAAAGATTGTAATATATATATATATATATATCAAAAGGCCAAAATTGTATGATTATACAATTTATATTATGAACTATATTTCATATATTTTCTAATAATTGTATCTTATTAAACACTTTGGTTATATAAATGGTCTATTTGTGCTCACATCATACAAACACACAATAGGGGTTTGCATACATTTTTTTTGAAAATTAAGGAAATGGAAAGGTGAATCTTAGAGACATTGGGAATTATGGTTAGTGGATCTTTAGTTGGTGGTGGTGACATTATGGTCACAGTCACCCTAATAATATATTGAATGTATGGAATTTTTCTAAATGACATAATATGTGTTTAGTGGAGTTGATAGTGTTTCTTGTAGGATTATTATATATTAATGAGGAGGCCATTTGATGTCATGATTTATAAAGACTCCAACCATGTCCATTTATAATATTTATGGGGAATCATTATTTATTCCTATAGAAATGTGGTAATTGTATTTAATATTACATTATTTATAAAAATGAATAATTTGATGAATATTGTGGATTTTTATGAGAAGGATCATATTTATTTTATTATTTCAGAATGATATTTTTGAATAACTGAAAATAAAACTAAGAATGATATTTAAGGAGTTAAATTCTTAGTTTATTTCATATGAGAATACATATTATTGTTATAAGGATATAGCTTGACCACTCCATTACATCTATATATGAATGGTGGATAATGGAGGAGGTATAACCTACACAATGGTGGGAATGGGTATATGAAACATGCATGGTGAAAAAAATATTTATTGTAGAATATCACATGTAGGGAGGTATGATAGGCTAGAGGGTGGAATCCAGAACCCCACATGGTTGTTGCGTCTAGCTTAACATGTGAATATTTATCTAAGAAGGGTTATTATGATTTTGAATTAAATGGTGATATTCATTGAAATTGTGAATCTATGAATTTTAATACATGGTGAATGTGGAAATTAAATGATTCCATGGTGAATGATAAATTTCAATTCATTTTGTCTTCAACCTCAAGTGAATATTTTTGTATATTATGAATAACATCATGTCTCACCATTTGATATCAAATTGAGATCTTAACAAAGTTGAAATAAATCATGTGAGATCATGAAAATCATAGGAAGGATGAACTAAGATAGTTGGTATTTTGTTTTTATGCTTGAATTGAACTTTTATCATTTATGTAATTGTTGAGTAGATTTAACTACCATAATAACCAACCAACCACATGAATAACTAGGATCCACAATGAAATATAATATACTAAATGAGGTTTGGGTGAATCGACTAGAAGTGTCTCTAGGCATGGTATATGAAGCTACCACTATAAAAAATGTGGATTGAATTTGAGATTCATATAGTAGGGAATCATATTTTATGAATATTTTTTCAATGAAAACATGGTTCTGACTTATCAAAAGAAGGTAGTGATTGACCAAATGACATACTATGAGATTAATCCACCTTGAGGTGCATTTACCTCAACTAAATACATGGATCTGGGCCATTCATTGTATAATATAGAATGTTTTAGAATCCAAGGACATTGATTTGAAGAAAATTTCATCCACATAATATAGAGAACCCATGTATGACATCAATTATTTATTCATGCTCAAATTTACCCAAGAGATGAAGGTAGAACGGTCCTTGTAGTTTATCTTGGGTTATCGAATCTTCAGAGACCTAATAAGTAACCTATAGACATGTACATTCTATGGATTATTTTTGGCTATGAAGTAGTCAAATTGGGTTGATTTAATATGGTTTTAAATTAACTTTAAGAGACTTAAGTGAATTCAATTTAAAAGAGTGAATTAATCCTAGGTTATCACATGTGGTGAATTGGACTTATTTCCTTTTCAATGATTTCAATTTTTTATATTTAATATGGGTTCATTTAAGAAGATCAACAACATCACCACTTACTGGTTTAACAACTAAACCCTTTAATACTAATCACCTATACACTTAAAGGATCAATGGTTTGAGCACTTCAAGGTAAAGGTTTGAATTTTCACTTGAAGTGTGTAACCTTAAATTCAACAAGGACGATGGAGTTTAAAAATCATCAAATAAAAGTATCAATTAAAGAAGTGATTAGACATTAAGGGGGTGATAAATAACATCCAATACAGCCTCTTTCTACTCCCTTGGATCAACCCATAAGTTGGTAATCTCTTCATTGATTCTATGGTTTCAATGGAAGCGGGAAGTAGACTAATGAGAGAGGAATTGAAGAAGTAAGAAAACAATAAAAAGAAAATGATCACTCCATCGTTGTGTGAATAATTTCACAAGGTTTGGAGTGAATAAATTCACACCTTGAACCAACGGTATCAACATGATATGAGGAAAAATATAATAATAGGAAAATAATTACTTTTATTAAGAAACTAAAGTGAATTGATCAACTTACATGTGAAAGACAAACTTGAGAAAACAAAATCACAGCATAACATTAGAATTGAAAAAAGCACCAAATATGATCAAATACTCCACCCCCACTAACTTAAATGGGAATTTTTGAAGCCTTGGGTTAATAATTCAATAGTCCAAGTATTCTCAATTAATTGTGGTAGGCCATAGGGTGGTGGAAAGTAGAGGTAGAGTTGATTTTTCCACCCTTGACCCGAGGTGGAAGCCAGCTTGATTCCACCGAACAGATGCACCTGGAAGACATTCTAGATTGCCTAATTGGAGTGGGCCATAGAATAAAAATACGAATATCAGGATGTCCCCTAATAGTATGTAATGTTTCAGCCCAAAATATTTTATGGTTAACGATATATGTGTAAAATTGTGGGATGTTTTTCCGGGACGCAGAATCTGGCCCAAAATTTTATCTTCATCTTGGGCCGCCTGAATAACCACAATAGAGGCCTAATTAGCACAGGATCCTGAAGAATGATTTGTTAATATATATTTATTATATAATCCCACAAAATTTGGGCTTCATTGGTCCCTTATGTTGGCCCCCACATTCTCATTAGTGGGTTAGTGCCCAATCTGACTTCTCCCGAATTGTTTGCATGAAATCCCATTTTGGTGGTCTTATAATGTGGATCTTACAACAATACACAAATGTGAATTTTTCCCAATATAACTAGAAACCTGAAAATTAAATATGAAAATAAAATCAAGATAATTGGGTACTTTAAAAAATGTACCAAATAATAGTGCATTTTAAGAAGGAATTATAATCATAATACGAAATGATGTTCAAAGTGTAAAATGCACTAAAATGGTGTTTGTGAATAATAAAGAACACGACTATTATATATATTAAAAATGAATATTGGACTCATTTAGTGGATAATCACACCCCCAACATGAGTTTTTCTAGTCCAGATCAAAATATATCTCAACAATATGAAATTATAATTCCATTTTCCAAAAGCATTTTAATATAGAATGATCACCAAAACCCTTATACCAAAAATCATGAAACCCATCAAAATATTTTAATACAATATATTTTCATAAGAAGATCACAATCCCAATCCCATTCTTTTGTTCAAATTTATTTCCATATTTGATCCAATATCAATTAGTATGGGGATGTGTTGTGTATCACAATAGACATGGGGGTTCATCTTTATTAAAGGGGATGATGGAAGCGCTAGGTGGAATCAAATTTCAATATTTATATGAATATTCAATTTTTTATTGTATTTTTTTTTCAATTTTTCCATGGTAATTGAAATTCTTCTCAAAATAGTCAACCCCTGTAGAGAGACTTTACCGATGACACCTAGACTCAAAGACCTTAGGGCACCAAGTGAAGCCCATATACTCGGGCATTATCTCGAGTTAACTTAGTCAGAAACAAATTCAAATTACCAAAAATAGAGCTAAAATTACTAACTCTGGGCCAAAAAACTATAGAGTCACAATCCCAAAGTTCCAAAAGCCACGCATTAGGTCATTTCCTTGCTCTACACGCAAATTTATTGTTTTTTTATTTTTTTTATTGAATACTGATATTAAAACTAAAATGATCAACAAACCTTTGATATTTATTTGGGGACCCCATGAACTCAAACTAATACCCCACTATCCAAAGGATGAGCATTCAGATCTTTTTTTTATTTGGATGAAAATATTAACGATGAAATATCACATTGGACAACCACACTTTCCAAAATCTATTCTCATGAAATTATACAAGGATTAGAATTGGAATTTGGGCATGATAAATTATTTTATACTCAGTTCCAATGTGTGAAATGTGTATTACCATGTTTAAATCTAAAGGAATTTTTCCTTCCATTCACACAATTTTTTTTTCAAATCATTAAATGTTTTTAACACAAAAGAATTTATTATTTTATCTCCCCCCAACTTAAAATAAAACTATCCACAGTGTTTAAAGAAATGAAAATTTAGAAGGAGTAGAGGTATATAAGGGAAGTTCAAAAAGGAAATTGAAATATGAGGATCATGTAATGAAGTCACCTGGTGGTTGAAGTTGATGTTCTTGCTGACCCAATTTAGTCCCTTGATCTCGATGTCACTCTGAGAATTCCATAGTGGAAAAAAAGAAAAACAAACAAAACAAACTATATATATATATATATTTATATTATAAAGAAAGTAAAATATAAGTATATATATAAAAATTCTTGAATAATGAAGCACAAAAAGCCCTAGGTTAGTGGTGAGTGCGTGCCCCTGTCCCCCTTCGGTCTCGGGTTCAAATCCCCGTGGCTTCGCCAGTTGTGATGGGATTTGACCAACGACCCACAACATGTACCTTTTATTATTATTATATTTTTATTTATTTTTTTGTATTTTTAGTTTAACCTACAAACACATAAAATAAAATAAACTGATGATACATTGTCTTTTTTTCAAATTTCTTGGTAAGGCATTACTCGAGGATCACACCACGTAACATAGATGAATATGGTGCTCCCCTTTCATACCCATCCATACTCATAATAGAAGAATAGGTCAAAAATATTTTTTTTTAAATATCAAAATTAATCCTTAGTCCTATTTAAAAAAATGATTTTTAAAGATTAAAATCACGGGTTGCCTCTCGTGCAACTTTTTGGTTTAATGTCTCAAGCTCGACTTAGAACTTTAATTATTTAAGTATTTTCCTCATCTAAGGTTGGTTCACTCAAGTTTTAATCAACTTTATTTTTTTGGAATGGTTCAATGAATGGTTTGACTCTACGACCATTAACTTTAAAGGTTTGACCATTGGTGGGATGTTGAATTTCTACAGCGCCATGGGGGTACAACTTATGCACTATGTATGGACCTGACCATCTAGACCTGAACTTTCCTGGGTGTAAATGAAGTTTAGAACTATACATAAGAATAGGTTTATCTAGTACAATGTGTTTGGTTTTAAGATTTTGAGATTGGTAGGCTTGTACATTAGCTTTATTGATCCTTGAATTTTCATAAGCCTCCAACCTAAGCTCCTCAAGTTTATTGAGATCTAATTTCCTTTTTGTTTCAACCAATGAGAGGTCATAATTGATTTTCTTAATAGCCCAAAAAGCATTATGTTCAATATCCACTGGAAAATGGCATGCTTTACCATAAACCAACCTATATGGGGACATTCCTAAAATGGTTTTATATGTGGTTGGATAGGCCCAAAGAGCATCAAAGAGTTTGCTTGACCAATCATTCCTATATGGTTTAACAGTTTTTTGAAGAATTTGTTTTATTTTTTGATTGTCTAACTCAGCTTGACCAGTGGTATGTGGGTGGTAAGTAGTGGACACTTTGTGAGAAATTCCATAATTTTCCATGAGTGAAGAGAGTGGACGATTGAAAAAATGTGTTCTGCGATCACTAATGATAGCTCTAGGAATTCCAAATCTAGAAAAGAAGTTTTCTTTTAGGAATTAAATCACAGTTTGATGATCGTTGGATTTTGTGGGAAGGTCCTCAACCCATTTTGAGATATAATCTATATCTAATAAGATGTAGAGGTATCCCATGGAGTTTGGGAAGGGACCCATGAAATTAATTTCCCCATCAGTCAATGATTTCAACCACTAATATGGGATAAAGTGGCATCTGATTCCTTTTTGTGATGGACCCTACTTTTTGAAACCTATGAAAGATTTGACAAAAATGTGTAGGATTCCCTTGAGAGGGTGGGCCAGTAGAGACCACACTAATGAATCTTAGCAGATGTTTTCTTAGAGGAAAAGTGACCTGCACATGACTCACTATGATAGAATTTAAGGATGGACTCTTGTTTAGATTCTGGGACACACCTCTTAATGACTTGGTCAGGGAAGAACTTATAGAGGTAGGGATATTCAAACACATAGTTCCTAACATCAGAATGGAATTTCCTTCGAGATTGAGTCCCTAAAAATTTTGGTATGACTCCTGTAACTAAGTTGTCTATGTCGTCATACCAAGGGCAGTCAATCACAGAGTATAGCTGTTCATCAGGAAATGAATCAGACATAGAAAGGTGATTTGTGTTGTCTTTGAATTCCATTCTAGAGAGGTGATAAACTACAACATTTCAACGCCCTTTTTATCCTTGATTGTGAGGTCAAATTATTTTAAGAGAAGGACCCACCTAATCAGTCTAGCCTAAGCATCTTGTTTTTGGAGAAGGTATTTTAGTGCAGAATGGTCAGCGAAGACGGTGATGGGGGATCCAAAGAGGTAGGAACTAAACTTCTCTAAGGAAAACCCAATAGGAAGTAATTCATTTTTAGTAGTGGTGTAGTTGGTTTGGGCATAATTTAAGAATTTTCTTGAATAAGAAATGACATAAGGAGTTTTATCAAAATGTTGTCTTAACACAGCTTCTACAGCAAAGTCAGTGGCATCACACATAAGTTCAAAAGGAAGGTTCCAATTTGGAGATTTCATAATGGGAGGAGAGTTGGGAGAGGATTTGAGGTTTGAGAATGAACCCTCATATCTTTCTACCCAAAAAATGGAGCATCCTTTACTAGGAGAGCACAAATGGGATGGGAGATTAAATTCCATCGTCTTGTTGAATTTAAGGCCACACACGTCACGTTCTAATATTAACCTTTACATTGAAGTGCTCACAAATTTGATCCTTATAGTGTATAGGTGATTAGTATTAAAGGGTGTAGGTTTTAAACCAGTAAGTGATGATGCAGTTGATATTCTTAAATGAACCCATCTCAAATATAAGAAATTTAAATCATTGAAAAGGAAATACATCCAATTCACCCCAAGTGATAACCTAGGTTCAAATCACTCTTTTAAATTGAATTAACTTAAGTCTCTTAGAGTTCATTTAAAACCATATTAAATTAACCCAAGTTTTCCAATTCATTGAAAAAAACAATCCATAGAATGTACGTGTATGTAGGTTACTTCTTAGGTCTCTAAGGATTTGATAACCCAAGCTAAACTACAAGGACCGTTTTACCTTAATCTCATGGATAAATTTGAGCATGAATCCAATTTTGGTTCCATTTCTAGGGACCCGAGTAATTAATTTAAACACCCATTCTATTCTACCCCGTTTCTTATTTTGTCATCCAAATTCTCTTATCTTCCCCACTTCTCTTTTTTTTTTCTTTTGGCGCATGTCAGCCTACACCCGCGATCAATCAAACCGTCTAGTTAGGGTGGATAGTCTTGGGGTTGGGGAGTCAAGTACACCAAGGGAACTCTTTCCATTAGATCCTAATATTCTTAATACTCCAGCGTAAAAAAATTGAGCCTATATCAATGGAAGGTATTCAAAGAAACCAACTCACAATCTCAGGTGGAAACCAAAATGGAAGCCCAAATGAGGCAGCCGCAAACATGGGGAATGCAGTTGATCAAATCATGAATGACTACCTCACACATTCCTGGACCAATGCCCCCTCATGCATTAAACACAAATACCTAGGAGATTCCAACTACATCTTTAAACCCCATGTCCTAAACCATCTCCCCACATTCCATGGAATGTAGTCTGAGATGCCCTACCATCACATTAAAGAGTTCAATGACATTGTAGAAACAATGTGTCCCCCACATCAACTAGAATCAGCTAGGATGAGACTATTTACTTTTTCTTTAAATTATTGAGAAAAAAATTGGCTAAAAAATTTGATACCATCATCCATAAACTCTTAGGACCAATTACAGAGAGAATTATACAAAAAATACTTTCCCCACCACAAAACAATTTCACTTAAAAATAGTATCCAATTTTTTTTTGAAAAAGAGGGAGAGTCATTCTATGAAAAATGAGAGAGGTTCAATGACACTCTAAACATGGTTCCACACCATAGTTTTTCTATTCCTAAACAAGTGATAATTTTCTATGAAGGGTTGATTCTGGGTAACAAACAATTCATTGACATGATGTGTAATGGAACCTTTAAAAACAAAGCCCCAAATTATGCTTACGAGTATCTAGAAAGCCTTTCTAGACAAAACCAAACATGGGGAAATTCAACTTATTCTTAAAATCTAAAAAGAACTACTGGAATTAATACTCTTAGAGAAGATGAAAGCCTTAAGGATAAACTCGCAACCCTCTCTAGGAAGGTTGAAGAGATAGACCTTAGGAATGTCCTTGAAATCCATACTGTTGACCCTGTTTTCACAATTTGTGAAAAACATGACCATTAGATAGAAAACTGCCGAACCATTCCATCCATCAAGGATGTTCTTTTAGGAGGACCCCCAGGGAATGTAAATGATTTGAACTTTCAAAAGCCTCAATACCAAAACAACTTCAACGCAATGTATAATGACCACCCAAGATTCTACTGGAAAGATAACCAACAACCTTTCCAACCACAGGGACAAAATCCTTACCCCCATCAGAACTGCCAAACAAATAACCAGATCCAAACACAAACTATCCAATACCAACAGGCACCGGTCCATTTTCAACAAACCATCCCACCTTCAAAATATCCCCTCGGGATAAACCAATCTTCTCAAGAACCAACAAAACTGTTCCACAAAGGCTACTATAAAAAATTTACAAACAAATGTAAAGGATAAACTCAGAAGTCTCTTTCCTTAAACAAGAATGTCAAACCATTAAAACTAGAAAGGCACCCATTCCTGCTCAGGTGGTTCCATCCTCAAATTCAAGGGGGGAGTCAAGTTGCACTCCAACAACTCATGACAACTAAAGGTTGTGACTTTTTTAAGAAGTGGTAAATCAATTGAGAAACTTGAACAAATAAGCCAAAAACCAGGTGAAGCTTTGAACTCTAATAAAAATTAAAATGAACCACTAGATCACACTGAGGAAACTGAAAACAATGTGCAAGAAACAACTTGTAAAAAAATAACCCCACAACCTTCACCATTTTCTCAACGCATGAGGGGGAAACCAATCATGAATTGAGTGAAACATTGAGGGAAATATTCTCACAAGTCTAGTTGAACATTACATTTCCCTTACATTAATATTGAACTAGGAGAGTGAAAAGTTGTCAAGGACTTGTGTAACCTAGGTGCTAGTTTCAATCTCAACCCATATGTGGTGTACTGCCAGTTAGGCCTATAAGTGCTCCAAACCACATCTGTCACACTTCAACTTGCTGATCATAGCATTAGGGTTCCAAAGGGGATTTTAAAGGATGTTGTGGAAGAGGTTGAAAACATCATCTTCCCTAATGACTTCATTGTCCTTGACAACCATCCAAACTTTGGAAATAAGGAACAAACCCTAATCAACCTTGGTCGTCCTTTCCTTGCAATAATCAACTCTATTATCCAAGTCCGAAATGGGAACATGACCATCACCTTTGGAAACATGAGTCTATACATGAACATCTATAATTCATGCTCACAAATAGGGGATGATGAGGACATTCATTAAGTGAATATGATAGGAAGCATTGATAATGAATTTATAGAACATCAAGGAATATTTGATGGATGTTTAAGTCAGGATGAGATTGATTTCCTTTGTTCACATGAAGGAAGTCTATCTCCTTGGATTGAATCATTTTCAAATTTCTCTTATGATGAAGTATTAGGTCCAAAAATTAGTGAAACCTTTTAGGAAACCACATTCATGGAGACCAATCAAACTTCCTTCCATAAATTTTATAAAAATAATCTTATAGATAAAACTGTTATATGTGGGGAATCAATCCTATCTAAAACTCTTTGAAATAAAATTGATATTGATCTAATTTCCCAATATTTTGTTGGAATTCTGAACTAACCTGATATTGAATTGAAGGAACTTCCTACTGCACTCAAGTATACCTTCCTAGGGGACAATCAAACACATCCTATTTTCATTTCTTCTTCTCTTGAGGCCCATCATGAGAGGATGCTTCTAGATGTCCTAGTAAACATAAGAAAGCCATTGGTTAGACCCTGTATGATATTCCTGAGATTAGCCCACTTATTGGGACTCATAGGATTCTTCTGGAATCTGATTCAAAGCCATTTCTCATCCTCAATGATGACTCAATTTTAATCTCATGGAAGTAGTGATAAAAGAACTTCTGTAATTGTTAAAAGCTGGTGTCATATATCCCATAGCTGAGAGTGAGGGGGTAAGACCAATCCAAGTGGTTCCCAAGAAGGTAGGAATCACAGTGATAACCAATGAGGATGGAGGGATTCTTTCAAATAGGGTGAGTAGTGGATGGAGGGTCTGCATTGACTATAAGAAGTTAAACTCATTCACAAAGAAGGACCATTTCCCCTTACCATTCATTGACCAAGTCCTTGAGAGAGTGGTAGGTCATGCCTTCTACTATTTCTTAGATGGTTACTCAGGGTATAATCAAATTGAGGTCTCCCTAGAGGATTAAGGGAAGACTACATTGACATGTCCATTCATCACATTTTCTTTCAAACACATGCCCTTTTTGTTATGCAATGCCCCTGGAACCTTCCAGCGGTGCATGATGGGGATATTATAAGACATAGTAGGGGGTTTTCTTGAGGTCTTAATGGATGACTTATCTGTGTTTGGAGATACATTTGAGGGATGTCTGAGGAATCTGGAGAGAGTATTGTCTAGATGTGAAGAAAAGAATCTGGTCCTAAACTGGAAAAAATGTCATTTCATGGTTAAAGAGGGACTAGTTCTAGGCCATCTAGTCTCAGGTAGGGGGATTGAAGTTGATAAAGCCAATTTTGACATCATTAATCACCTTCCATCACCCAAAACTTTCAAGAAAGAAAGGTCTTTCTTAGGAAATGTTGGTTTCTATAGAATATTCATCAAGTACTTTAGTTCAATCTCTTTTCCCCTTTGTGCTCTCCTAGTAAAGGATGCTCTATTTGTTTGGAAAAAAAGCTTTGTGGGTTCATTATCTACCCTCAAATCCTCTCTCACCTATCCTCCCTTTATGAAATCTCCAAATTGGAACCTTCCATTCGAACTTATGTGTGATGCCAGAGACTTTTCTATAGGAGATGTGTTAGGAAAATGTTGTGATAAAACTACTTATGTCATTGCTTATACAAGAAAATCCTTAAATGATTCCCAAATCAACTACAAAAATACTGAAAAGGAGTTACTTTATAATGTGTTTTCCTTAGATACGTTTAGGTCATACCTATTAGGATCTCCCATCACCATGTTCATTGACCATTCTGAACTAAAATACCTTTTCCAAAAGCAATATGCTAAGGCTAGACTGATTAGGTGGGTCATTCTCTTACAAGAATTTGACCTCAAAATCAAGGATAAAAAGGGAGTTGAAATTGTTGTAGCTGATCACCTCTCTAGGATGGAATTCAAAGACAAGTCAAATCACCTTTCTGTGTCTGATTCATTTCCTGATGAACACCTATACACATTGAGTGAATGCCTTTGGTATGTCGACATAGCCAAATTCTTAGTTACAGAAGTCATCCCAAAATTTTTAGGGACTCAAGCTCTAAAAAAATTCCTTTCTAATGTTTGGAACTATGTGTTTGACGATACCTAACTGTTTAAGTTCTCCCATGACCAAGCCATTAGGAGGTGTGTCCCAGAATCTGAACAAGAGTCCATCCTTAAATTCTGTCATAGTGAGGCATGTGTAGGTCACTTTTCCTCTAAGAAAACATCTGCTAAGATTCTTCAGTGTGGTCTCTTCTGGCCCACCCTCTCAAGGGACTCCTACACAATTTTTCGAAGGTGCTGAATAGACATGTGGCCAACTTGGGTAGTTTTAAAATTCTTTTAAATGAACTCTAAGAGACAAAGTGAATTCAATTTAAATGAGTGAGTTGATCCTAGGTTATCACTTGGGGTGAATTGGACGTATTTACTTTTCAAGGATCTCAATTTCTTATATTTGAGATGGGTTCATTTAAGAAGATCCAAAACCTCATAACTTACTAGTTTAAAGCCTACACCCTTTAATACTAATCACATATACACTTGAAGGATCAATGTTTTAGGCACTTGAAGGTAAAGTTTCGTATTATCACTTGAAGTGTGTGGCCTTAAATTCAACAAGAAAGATGGAGTTTAAAAATAATCAAATAAAAATCAAAATTAAAAAAGTGATTAGACATTAATGGGGTGATAAATAACATTCAATCCATCCCCTTTATACTCCCTTTGTAAAACCCCTAGATTTTCTGAGAATTATTCTTTTTAATTTCTTTGATGTCTTGTACGCTACACTAGGATTAAATTGCGCTATACACAACACCGTATTTGCATGAAGTACAAGAAAACACTATTCTAGGCTTTTGTTGCATGCCAGAGAAACTTTCCTCGATAGAGTGTGTTATACGCAATACTGAGTTTCACTAAAAAAGATATTACTATAATATTATTATGAACTAGCTGTTATGATTAGTAATACCCCCTTTTTGATGTTTTATAAATTTTATCTTTCAAAATGGATTTCATTTTTGGATTCGGAATATCAAAATTAGCCTAGGGTGAATTTTTGGTATTTTTCTGAAAACATTAAAATTTTTATGAATAGTGAAAACACTAGGGTTACTATTTAAAAACCGACTTTTTATTTAAATAATTATTTATTTTATTTAAATTTATTTTTGGTCAAAATTTACACATAATACCTATATAAGTTCAATGTAATTCATTGGATTAATTTTATAATAATTTTAGATATATTAAAATTTTATTGAACTTTTCACCGTCTTTTACCCACCTCCTAAGAGAATTTTCAAATTTACAAAAAACTTAATTTTACCACTTATGTGAGGGGAATTTAAAAAATCCGTGAGACATGGTTAATATCAAGGAGTAAAATGTGGTTCAATAAGATAAAAATAATTTTTTGTGAATAGTAACTTTTTACTTTTATTTACCATGGTTAAAAGTAAATAGGGAAATTAAAGGTACAAATGATATTATTATTACCCTAAAAGATGTCCAAATTCTACTGGATAAGTGTAGTTCGACCAAAAAAAACCTTAGGGATAAAATATTACCCTTTAGGTCCACTTGGATTAGATTAGAACATTTATTATTATTTTATTTAATGATGAATTAAAATAGTTAAAATCAAAGTTTAATGACTAAAACATTTTTAATATAGGTATATACATAATATAAATTCGACTATAAAGATTAATTATAATGTTAAAAATATTTCCTACATAATGGTATTTTATTTATAATTTTTAGACATTAAATAATTTAATTTATTTATGACACAATGATGATGCAGTAATTACCTTATTAATGAAATATTAACATAATTGATGTTATAAATACCAAAATAAATGTAATTTTAAAGATTTTAGGAATTAAAATAATTTTATATGTTAATATGACATGATAGTGTTGATTTAATTAACTTTTTGTAACTAAACATGCTGTTATGATTTTCACAAAAATCAAGTACCAAATATATTGAGATAAAATAGTTTTTAAAACAAATATTTTATTATTAATTTTTATTTTATTCATAAAAATATATTGTTCGGACAAATGACTTATATAAGGTTTTATATATTAATAATAAACTACTTGGGGTTCTTTTTTTCTTGTTATAGGAAGTTTATTAACCATATAGTGTAAGAAAACAAAAAGACACGGTAAAAGTTAAATTATTTAACTTAGAGTTAAATCTAAATGATAAGGATAAAATAGTAACCTAAACTTGCCTAAAACCTATTGGTTGAGAGGATTTCAACCCATACCCACCTTATCTTTGAAATAAATCAACAAAATAATTTTCTTTTAAAATTACATGGCATTTTATGAAAATAAAATGATTTTGAAAAGAAATAATATTTCCTCAAGAATCCATTTCATGTGGTTTGTCAAAACTATTTTCCATATAAGATGACATTATGATAACGTTTCAAGTATAATTTATCTATTATTTAAATGGTTTTGTTTTTCTTATGATGAAATTATAACCATTTTGTTTTCTATGGATTATGTTATGATGGGATGATGTTTATACTTTGGGTAATGATGAATGATTTATGATCATGTTGTGGCACAAGTAAGAATGATTTTATTATGGGATGGGTGGGACCTATATCTCCATCCAATGCATTGGTTAAAGATTTATATCTCATGAGATATACATGGCTGAAATGGAATATTAATCCGGTTCTGTTATACAGGACTGGAACGAGGAGTGAACTCGATTTAGAAAGGGACTTTGTCCACTAAGATGGTCTTGGCAGCAATGCCTTGGCTACTATGGAAATCATATCATGTGCTTAATGGTTTTCCACAATCACATGTTTTATTCCCATGCTATTTTATCATGATTAATGTTTCATTATGATCTACACCTTACATACTGCCATGTTTTTTGTAATTTTTCAAGATTTTGGTGTTTAAACATTATGTTCATGTTTTTATGTTCAAATGTATAAGGTTTGTTTTATTTTATCCATTATTACCCTTACTGAGAATTTGAGCTCACCCTTTATCTGTTTCATTTTCCCTAGGATATAAAGAAAGGTTTTCAGTAAGAAAACAAAAGGTGAAGATCTTTATGGGAGATGTTGAAGATCTTTCACCACTATTAGAAGATTATGTTCCGAGTTTCCAAAGACACTAAACTATTATGGTCCTTCGGTGTTTGTTTTTGTTATGTATTATGTAATCCTAAAAAGTAATGTAATGTCCATGTACATCATGTTTGGGGTCTCTACAGTTGGTATCAGAGGTTCGGTTTAGTCATCCTTGGGAAACTAGGATGCGAGAACTTTAGTGAGATCCCGAAAGATATTTCTAAGGTATGTCTAGGGATGTCCCTAAGGTTAAGTATAAGTATAGGTTATTGTCCTACAATTTGAGTAACGATATTAGAAATAAACATAAGATGTTTGATATTGAAGACAATCCCCCTTGATTATGATTTCGGCCTCTCACAATATTCTTTTTGG
Source organism: Viscum album (assembly GCA_963277665.1). NCBI lineage: Eukaryota > Viridiplantae > Streptophyta > Magnoliopsida > Santalales > Viscaceae > Viscum > Viscum album. The sequence goes on along the minus strand of OY728147.1, from coordinate 136,841,282 downwards.
GTTTAAGAAAATGGCTTGAAAAAGGAAGATTCACGATAATGGAGGATATGATGGACAATGGAATGATATTCTTCATGAGAAACCAAATAAAGTTGGATATGGAAGTCCACATATTGTTATTATTCCTAATCATAAATCTCATAATATGATCAATAATCTCAAATTTGGTAAGTTTCCAGACTCAGCTAATAAGAGAAAGATGGAGTTTCATGATGATCATAGAGGAAAGATAGTTCAATTTCCCTCATGTAAATCACGTGGGAAGAGGCATCAAGGAGAATGTTTCAAAGGAACTTGAAGATGATTTGGATGTGGAAAATAAGGACACAAAGTTATTAATTGTAAAGGAAAAGGTTTAGTTCACACCATGGAAAAGGATAATTGTATTTCTAAGGCATCAACAACAGTTAAGTGTTTTAAATGTGGAATGTACGGGCATTATGCGAACCAATTCCCTAAGGGAAAATCTCATAAAGAGAATCAGCATGGTCATATGGGTAGTATTTTTGTGGATGATGATGAAGAGACTACAGATGATATATGATATGGAATAAATGATGAATCTCAGTCAGTGGTTTAAGAAGGTAGTGTAATGATTGTATGTTTATCAGGAATAATGTATGGTACTATGGAATAAAGAAAAATCTAAGGATTGTTACACTGTTTCCTTTGCTTGAGTTTTGAAAGTATATGTTGAATTGTACTGGTAACCATGAAAAGTTATTTAGATATTTTTGTAAAGCACCAAATATGCACATAAAGAAGGGATAAGGAGATAATGAAATGTTTGATAGTATTAAAGAGCTCATGACTAATATAAGGAAAAAGTGATATCATGGTTTGAGTGTATAAAATTTTTGGGATTTGGGTATATGGAAAGAGTTACCTTGTGAAAACATTCATGTTTTCACTATGGTTCAAGAGAATACATGATTAAGGTATTCACATGTTTGGAATGTGACCAACAAGATGCATCGTATGATATATGGGGGATAAATGATAGTATTCACATGCTCGGTAGATGACATTTCTAGTAATTGTTTTCTCTATACTATGAGATTGGATAGAATTATTTTGGATAAGCCTAAATATTTGAATGAATTATGTTAGACATAAGAAAGTATTGTTTAAGGCTAGAACCTTTTTCTATTTTTTGCAGGAATGTTATTATAATGTAGTATTAAAAAAATGGACAACCTGCAGGACGGGCGACAACCCGTCGCGTTGGACAAGGCTGTGGGAATCGAACCCACAACCGAAGTGTGGCAGACCTTTATTTCCTACCACTGGCCTACAGGAAGCCCCTGGTTAGAAGAAACTAGTTTTATTAAGAAGTATGATAGATTAAGTATAACTCCATTTTTGGAATCATATACGATTATCCTCGCCATAGATGGACTTATGTATATTTGATAACTTTTTCTAACCTTTTGTTTGAGACATATGTAATGACCCATCATTCTATCACATGATCTCTTAACACTTCACGAATTAAAAATTAAACTTCATTTCTTTAAGAGATGAAGTGGAAATTGTTCAAGGCACGAACGACGGTGAGATTATTCCGAAATAAAGTAAGTATTTCTTCTAATTCAAACTCTTCAACATTAGGGAAATGATCTAGAAAACCAAAAATTTTGTCCTAGTTCCCTTATATCCGATGAATCAGATGGTACCATGAATCATCTTAAATTTATGGCTTTGTGATATTTGGATTTTTCATAGCCATGTTCTCTACCACTCTCCATCAGAACTTGATGGTTAGATTTCTCTTCCATATCCATATTTCCACATATGTTCTTCTATGTGGAAACCCAGTGATGAGTTAATTTGGGTAACCATGACGTTTCATACATTAGTTTTTAAAATTAAGTTTCAGTATTCCTTTTTACGATGTGGGTTTCTATGAAAGAAACTTTCAAGTAGAAAACCATTTATAACCCCGACGAATTTTGAGGGTGAAATTCATTTTAAGGGGGGTATAATGTAACACCCCGAGATTTTATAAGAATTATTATTTTTTAATTTATTTGATATCTTGTACGCTATACCTAGATTAACTTGTGCTATACGCAACACCGTATTAGCATGCAGTCTACGCAAACACTATTCTAGGCTTGTGTTGCACACCAGAGTAACCTTCCTCGATAGAGTGTGTTATACGCAATACCGAGTTTCACTAAATAAGATATTACTATAATATTAATATGAACTAGCCGTTATGAATAGTAATACCCAATTTTTGAAATTTTATAAATTTTATCTTTCAAAATGGATTTCATTTTTCGATTAGGAATATAAAAATTAGACTAGGGTGAATTTTTCTAATTTTTCTGAAAACTTTTAATTTTTGATGAATAGTGAAAATACTGGGTTACTATTTAAAACCCGACTTTTTGTTTAAATAAATATTTATTTTATTTAAATTTATTTTTGGTAAAAATTTATAAATAATACCTATATAATTTCCATGTAATTCATTGGAGTCATTTTATAATAATTTCAAATATATAAAAATTTTATTGAACTTTTCACCGTCTTTTACCCACCTCCTAAGGGAATTTGAAAATTTACATAAAATTTAATTTTACTTCTTTTTTAGGGGAATTTAAAAAATCCGAGAAACACGGTTAATATCAAGGAGTAAAATGTGGTTAAATAAGACAAAAATAATTTTTTTTTGAATAGTAAATTTTTACTTTTATTTACAATGGTTAAAAGTAAATTGGGAAATTAAAGGTAAAAATGATATTATTATTACCATAACACATGTCCAAATTCTATTGGATAAGTTTAGTTTGACCAAAAAAAACATTAGGGATAAAATATTACCCTTTAGGTCCACTTGGATTAGATTAGGACATTTATTATTATTTTATTTAAAGAAGAATTAAAATAGTTAAAATCAAAGTTTAATAACTAAAATATTTTTAATATAAGGTTATACATAAGATAAATTCGACTATAAATATTTAATAGAAAGATAAAAATATTTCCTATGTAATGGTATTTTATTTATAATTTTTATACATTAAATAATTTAATTTAATTATGAAACAATCATGATGTAGTAATTACCTTATTAATGAAATATTAACATAATTGATGTTATAAATACCCAAATAAATGTAATTTTAGTCTTTTTAGGAATTAAACTAATTTTTAAGGTTAATAGGACATGTTAGTATTAATTTAACTGACCTTTTTTGAACTAATCAGGTTGTTATGATTTTAAAAAAAATCAAGTACCAAATACTGTCAAAATTGGCATAAAATAGTTTTTAAAACAATTATTATATTATTAATTGTTATTTTATTCCTAAAAATCTAAGGTTTGGCCAAATGACTTAGATAAGGTTATATATATTAATAATAAACCACTTGGGGTTCTTTTTTCTTGTGATAATAAGTTTATTTACCATATAGTGTAAGAAACCAAAAAGACAGGGTAAAAGTTAAATTATTTAACTTAGAGTTAAATCTAAATGATAAGGATAAAATAGTAACCTTAACTTGTCTAAATCTTATTGGTTGAGAGTATTTCAACCCATCCCTACCTTAGCTTAGAAATAAATCATTTTTGAGATATTAGAAACCGAATATGACTTTATTATAAAATGATATTTTAAGTTTTCCTAAGGTGCCCCTCTCCTCCCTTATAAAAAGGGCACCCATTCCCTCTTCCCTTCATATCCTTTTGGGCCTTGAATCTCAGAACAACCCTACTAATTCCTCTTCTAAAAGACTGTAATTATATTATAGAGGTTCTGGTCTTCTCAAAATACCAAATATAGTGCCCTAAGAAAAATTTTAAAGGAGGTTCATCGAGGAAGATGTAATATCTTCTACCGACTCTTTCAAGTTTATTTCTTCTTCTACTTCCTCTTCGGTGTTTGTTTTTGTTATGTATTAAGTATTCCTAAAAATTAATGTAATGCCCATTTACATCAAGTTTGGGGTCTATATACCCTTTGATGAACCCATAAGTGGGTTATCCTACCATTGATGTTATGGTTTCAATGGAAGCGGGAAGTAGACTCATGAAGGAGGAATTGAAGAAGTAAGAAAACAATAAAAAAATGATCACTCCACCATTGTGTGAATAATTTCACAGGGTTTGGTGTGAATAAATTCCCAACATGAACCAAAGGTTTCAAAGTGATATGAAGAAAAACATAATAAGAGTAAAAGGATAACTTTTATTAAGAAACTAAAGTGAATTGAACAACTTACATGTGAAAGACAAACTTAAGACAACAAAACCACAGCATAACATTACAATTGACAAAAGCACCAAATATGATAAACTTCTCCACCACCACTGACTTAAATAGAAATTTTCTAAGCCTTGAGTCGAGAATCCAATAGTACAAGTCTTCTCAATTAATTGTGGTAGGCCATAGGTGGGTGTATAGTTGAGGGAGAGTTTATTTTTCCACCCTTGACCCGAGGTGGTAGCCAACTTCCTTCCACCGAAAAGATGCGCCTGGAAGACCTTTTAGATTGCCGAATTGGAGTGGGCCATAGAAGGAAAACATGAATATCCTGATGGCCCCTAACCATTTGTATTTTTTCAGCCCAAAATATTCTATAGTTAATGAGAAATGTGTAAAATGGTGGACTGTTTTTCTGGACTGCAAAATCTGGCCCAGAATTTTATCTTCAAATTGGGCCACCTGGATAACCACAATAGAGGACGAATTAGCTCTTTCTCCTAAATAATTATTTGTTCCTATAGATATCTTCTAGAATCCCGCAAAAATTGGGCTTCATTGGGCTTGTATGTTGGGCCCCACATTCTCATCGGTGGGCTGGTGTCTAATCTGACTTCTCCAGAATTGTTTGTATGAAATCCCATTTTGGTGGTCCCCCAATGTGGATCTTCCAACCCAACCCAAATATGAATTTTTCCCAACATAATTAGAAACCTGAAAATCAAAAATGAAAATAAAATCAATATCATTGGGTACTTTAAAAAGTGTACCACATAATTGTGCATTTTAAGGAGGAATTACAATCAAATGTGAAATGATGTTCAAAGTGTAAAATGAACTAAAATTTATTTATGAATAACAAATAACATTAATATAATATATATTAACAATGAATATTATCATAATTTAGTGGAAAATCATTCATGAATGTGTTTTTCCTGACCAATTAAATGATAAGTCACATATACAAAATATTGATAAATCACGTTACATGAAAGTAGTTTCACATGAAATCATTCGTATTGAAGGATTAAAAGGTAACATATACAATGATAATTAATATGGAAGAATATTTGTGAGGTAATTACAGTGCCTACATATATGCATCTGACTAATTCTATAGAGAATAATGATGAAGTCTTTTTTATTTAAGATTATGGTTATTTACAAACCATATATAGATTATGAAAAAGACCAGAGCCTTTCAAGTATTTAAAATGATATTAAATGATATACTATCATTCTATAACCACTAAAAAAATTAAAACTAAAATTTATGATTGCATTTATATACATTTATGATGAATTTTTCATGAAAGACATTATATGAATCATCTCATATTTAAAGTGAAATCATTAAAAATATTTTATTATAGTTTTTTAAAGACTATAATAGCTTCATATTCAAGGGAAATTTATTTTAAAAAATGATAGATAAGAAATTTGTTCATGCATAATAAAACATTTTTTAGATAACCTTCCATGAATGTTGAATTAATTATGAGAGGTAATATTAATATTGCATCAAGGAAATAGAAGAAAGAAGAGAATACATATATATCATTTTCTGGTGAAGAGTTTAGAGTGTAGTAGTATTGATTATGTTATTCAATATTTTACATAATAATACCAACTCATCTAGTAGGTTGTGGAGGAATATCAATTCAAAATTTGTGAAAATGAATCCTAGATATTTTCAAGTTATTTCCATCAATTGATAAATATTAACCCAGTTTGTGACCATGGTGTATAATTAGTTTATGGAAGATTATAGTTGGGGTGTAAAAACAACCATTACTATGGAGGTATTTGTGTGTATAAATGATTCTTATTAAATAAACTTTTAGATTTAGTGGAAGATAAATTTTTGGGGTGCTTATCCATTATAAAAATGAATAGGATTTCATGTGAACCATTGTAAATATCACATTATATATTCTATTATGTTATTACTACATATAAAGCGTGACTAAAATATAATATTCAATGGATCAAGAACTCCAATAGGTTCAATGGATCAATTAAAATGGGATAAAATTCAAAAAATAATACCAATGATTCATAATCCCCAAACCCCTCAGTTTTATCCTGAACTATAACAATATAAATGGGGTTAAGGTTGAATGTCACCTCTAAAAAACCATAAATAATTTGGAGACATGAAATTCATACCTCTATCAATAACGGAAGAATTTACACATTCTATGGGAAAACTATAATATATTATGAAATATAATTTTACCAAATGTTCTATAACTTGAATTTGAGGTGTGAGATTCATTCGAATTTGGGTTTCCAGTAATTTTTTATAGTGATTCTATGAATCAAGATATTAAGATAAATATAATTGTAGACGGAGAAGCTCAAAATTCCATCCTAATAGATCTATCAAAAATGGTATGTGCCAAGGTCATGTGTATTGAAAATGAAAATAAATTATTTAAAAATATAAATAGGTTGTCATGAAGTTAATGTAATAGTCAAATATGACATGATACAATTATAGAGGAACTAATTTGACACAAAAATATTTTTTATGATGAGACTATTTATGAATACATCACAAGGTCTAATGAGATAGTAATAAATTTTCAGGGTTTTAGTGAGAAAATAGAAGATTCTAAACATTGTTTTAAATTTATGATGAGTATTCCTAATCTATTTGTTTCAAAATTAACAATATTGGAAGAAAAACAGGATTTGAAACAAGATTAGTTACAAATCATACTCATAGGTTATTAAAATAGGATATTTCTATATTTCTAGAAGAAATGAAAATATGAGATAGCCTTTGAGACAACGAGAAAAGGAAAATTTAAATAAGAAGAGTTTACTAAATGAAGAGATTAAGATATTAATTTTGATTAGGGTGACATGGATATTATTCCCATTATATTTAGAGTTATTAAGAGGGTAAAATATAATGAAAAAGGAAAAAATTACTAAAATTATATAATTGTGTTGCATTGGGTAGGTTAGTAATGATTGTTTGAAGAAAAGGTATATTGAAACTAAATATAATTAGGATGGGGAGAAAATAAACAAACAGAAAAGTGATTATAATAAGAATAAGGATTACAATGGTTGGAAAAAATAATTTTATTAACAATCATTAGAAACACAATTCATCTACAATTATATCTTCATATGATGAGGTTAATTTATTTTATAATGTTGAAAATGGGTTTTATTCCTAAATAAGTGATTATTATTTATAATAATTTATGAATATGGAAAGAAAAATGATCCATGTTTTAGAATCATGTTTTTAGGAGATTATAATGCTCAAGAAAGAAAATAAAATATTAGTAATGTATAAGAATAATGATTCTAAATAAAAAATAGCTAATAATGGAAAACCAATATAGGTTGATGGGATCAAAACTTTAGAGATTTTAGTGAATGAGTAGGAAATTAAGGTGTGTGATATTAAAGAAAATATTTCATAGAAGTAAGAGGAGTTATTCAAATAAAAAGTCATAACTATAAAAGATCAACCTGATTTGAATAAGGTTAGAAAATAATTTAAAAAAATCAACATATGTTGATGGAGAATCGTCCCAATATAGTATGATGACATATTCCAGAAATCAAGTATATTTCTTTATTTATGAATTTCAAGAAAGATATTCTATAATAGACAATGGATGTAAAAAAATATATCATGTTAATTCATAAATATTGAGGGAATACATTCATTTCCATAAATGAAAGAATTTAATGAAGAAATCCATAGTTATTTTATGAAATAAAATCCTCATACTAAATAAATATGTCCCACAAAATACTCTGGATAGATTAACTATCATAAAAAAAGATCACAGTTCATAGGCTATTGTTGGTGTTGTAGAAGGAATAAACAGAATGAATATAATTTTTGGTATGACAAGTTGTATCCATGAATGAGGAAAGAACCAAGGGGTGTTTTAGATGAGAAAATGAGACAAAAATACTCAAATGAAACAAGTTATTAGATGTATCCAAAATTTTATACCCAATAATATAATTGATAATGTAGAGGAAGGGTGTTGTATCTAAGGACATTGGATTACCAATAAAAGGTAATAATGATTATGGTACATGGAGAAATTTATTATAGTGTTATTAAGTTGAATACTTAGAAAATAAAATATGTTAATCCAAATCATTATTAGGTTATGAAAAATTAAAATGATAAGAATAATTAAACTGAGCATGTCATTAAAATTTTCATGATTATTTTTTCTGATCAATTATCAAAGTATAAGTTATTGATGTAATCCTAAGTGAGTGTTGATTTAAAAGGAAATAAAGTGTATAAATTTATTGAGAATAAATTAATAGGTGGTGGCCTAAAAATCCAACATAAGATACATGAAAGGTGTGGGAAGGCAAGAAATTATATGAATAAATGAAATATTATTCTTCCTTCATAAAAGGAATTGATGAAATTGTTTATGAAATAATAGAAAATTTTGGTTTATTTAATCATTACTGTGGATAAATATTCATAAAAAATGGAAACATCTTAAAATAAATAGAAGAGAATAAAATATTTTGAAGCTAATACCAGGAAAAAAGTGTTATATAGGGAAAGACTCATAAGCCTAGGGTGAAAGGAAACACTCATCCCAAGTGTTTTTTAGAAACAAATATTGCACCTCCTTATTCCCTTTAAACTTATGTATTTGAAACAAACATGTAAGGAATTGATGGATATTTTTGAGTCTTGAATCATTATTAAAATAATAATAATTAATTCTCAGGTAGTTTTCCATCTAGAAATAATTAAAATAAATAATATAATCCCTTGAGAGTGGTAAAATTGATATATTTTACAATAATTCATAAGTATTGAGAATCAATAATTTCATAAAAAAGAGAAGTACTCCATAAATTTTGGATATTGAGGTATGGGAAGAATAGTTACATAATTTTTTATGAGTATATTCCTCAAATTTATTAGGGGGTGGTGAGCATATCGTTTAAAGGATAAGAAAATAGGGGGAGTATATGAGTTCATTAATTGGTATATTTCGATATAAAAACCCTTAAATTTATCTTTTCCTTGGTTTTCAATAAAGGGGAGAATAATTAATTCATTTACAAAGACATATTGATATTAAATAATCCTTATGTTTCTAAAATATTTTATGATGGAGATTAGAGTTCCTTAGTAAATTTTCATTTATTTTCTGTGGTTTAATATGTGTTTAGTGTCGTTAATGAAGATTATTAGAGGATTTTTATATATTAATGAGGAGGTAATTGGATGTAATTATTTATAATGAATCCATTTGAGTCCATATATAATTATTTATGGAGAAATATTCGTAATGCCTAGGTACATGTGTTAATTGTATTTCAGAGAAATTTTTTTACAACAGTGAAGAAGTGGATAATGATTGAGTTGTGTTGTGGGAAGTATGAAAATCCACATCTCAAACAAAATTTAATTAATGATTAATTAAATAAAGGTATACATAATAAAATAGTGAAGGGAATAAATCACATTTTATTTGGGGAATTTAGTTTATTGAAAAAAAAATGAAAGAAGAAAACAATAATATTATTAAAATATTCAACAAATGATCCTAAAAGTACATCATTCTTCTAAAACTATATGGGAGAACATAGGGGTGTACATAAGAAAAGGGAGAGATATATAGTCCAATAATAAATTAAAAAATAATATCATATGTTATGGTAGTACATGTGATACAATAGGTATTTCATGTTATAATAACAGGGCTGAGAATCAAAATCTTGAACAATGATGCAGGATATAACATGACAACATAATGGAAAGAGATTAATGTGGAAAAAAATTAAAACAGGGAATCACAAACATAATTCAAGGATAAAAAACAAGACCACATAACATAGTTTTTTTGGATAACCTACCACACACCCTATACACAATATCATGAGTTTAAAACATTATCTAATTCATTGGATGTATATATAATTCTAGGCCCACCTGTTACATTTATATCATGTTAATGTAAAAATATTCCACATAGATCATAAAACATAATAGCATTATTATCACATTAAAACCCATTATTATGAAGTGTTAGTTACAGAAATATCAGTCGAGTATCAATTATAGATATGTATATGTAGGTGAATAATCTTGAGTGTAAATAAGGGTAGGTATCAAAAAATTCTTATCATTAAAAAATTACAGGATGATTTTGGAATCATTACTAGGGTATATAAATGTTTTTAAATAGGTGAAATTACTATAAAATTGGAATTTAATCACTTGATAATTATATGAATAGTAATAGGGATATGTAAAAAACATACCCAAACATGATCTACTGAAAATAACAAGTAAAAAGTAGAAGATGTGCTTCGATGAAGAGGAGAGAAAGAGGATCCCTTACCTTGGGAGGGTGCTTCTATAATATTGAGAGGATACTATTGAGAAATGTGGAGATAATTTTTAGTGATCTAGATAAGAAAGGATATATTAATTTTTTGATCGAAGGGTTTCTAATGAAGAGTAAAGGGATCTACTATTAGTTTATATAAAAAAATATAGGGGGTTGTTTATTATTTTCTAAACATGGATATTGGACACTATATGATAAAATAGTTAAAAACACAAACCAACCAATTTTTTTACCATGTTTACTTCCAAATTTTATATTCTATTCCTTATTTTATAATTCCAAAAAACTAACAAAATAAAATAATACCATTGGTTATTTGGGATTTATACATTATTATAAATAATTGATTTCAGAACATTCAAATATATTATAGGTTTTGAAGGATACATTAATGCTTTATAAAATTAATAAAATATCATAAAAACACATTATTTTAAATGACATATGTAAATTTGGTCTTGGATACCTTTTTTGAATATATTACATCTCATTTATGACATTATGATACTATAATAAATATTGTATATTTATACTGTATTTTAATTTTACCTGAAAATTTGAATATCTCTGAATATTATGGGGAAATAAATGTTGGGTAATTTGAAAATTATAATTTCCAAACTAATAAATATTTTATACAATTAATTATATATGTTTGATAATTTATAATTATAAATAAAAAATCCATTTTTATTTAAAAATAACATTTTTTAACAATAATAATTTTCTGACCAATAAAATATTTTTATATGACTTAGAAAATTTATATTAAAATATATATTTAATAAAAAATATTTAATTCCAATTTTTTTTATAAAAATATAATTTATTTCAAAAACTCTTCTATTCATGAAAAGTTATTTCTAGGAAAAAACTATACATTCATTAATAATACAATTTATGTTTGATCATATCAAGATATAATTTTTTTCAAGAAAATTGTAAAATCATAAGAAAATTAATATTAAAAAGTGATAAATAAAATTATTATTTTACGAAAATAAAATAAAAAATTCTAACTATTAGGGTCTATATTCATATCCCTTCATTACAGAAGTGAATTCCATAAGGTTAAGGTGTGTGATGGTGTCTTTTACTTAAGGTGGTTTGACATAAATGGTTTGGGACACGAAATAGATAGGCTTTAAATTCTTCCATTTATGGTTCTACTCATGTTTTAGTTGTTGAATAATATATTGGGATTGGTTGAGGAAAATTTACAATGATGTTATCTCCCTCAGAGGTTTTGATAAATGGGATTTATAGGGTACAATCCTACAGGTGGAGGTAATCGTTTCATTAACCTATATCAAATGGAAATTGTCATTACCCTTAATATATAATAATAATAATGGTCACTATAAAAAATCTATCCTATTAATGGTCTATTAAATCTGAAAGGATATAAATTTTCACATACAAAAAATGAAATTCAGGCATGTGTCTTAATTTTTTAATAATGTATTTATTAATACAAAAAGAAAATTTAATTCATAAAAGGTTAGGCCATTACATTATTACTACCCTTTAAAAATATCAACGTTGATATTTTAATTTCATACAATAAAATAGATGTGGGAAGATAAATTCCATTTCCTCTTATAGTTTCCAACCTAGTTCCCCAAACTTGTGCTGCAACCACAAGATATCGATGAGGTAAGTTTAATTTTTTCACAGAAATATTTCTTTAGGATATAAGACCATGATCACCTAATACTAATGTGAAATATAATTCTCTAATAGTAGAACATCTAGAATTATTAAAAGTGATGAAATTAGTTTTTTCTTTCCCAATATTGATACATGAAACACATCATGCACTTGATTTTGGTAAGGTGGTTATGCTAGTCGATATATCACCATTCCTATGTGATAAAGGATCTCATAGGGACCGATGTATCTAAGACAATGATTTTCCTTCTTCCCAAACCTTATATATGTATCGATATGAATATTTGAAGGAACACTTATTCAATGACATTAAAATCTTGGTCTCATTGAGAAATATCAACATAGAGTTTCTATTGAATTTTCATATGTTTCATGTGACGTTGAACCATTTAAAAATTATCTTTCATCTGATTAATAATATATAGTCCTCTAAACTTTTGATTTCTAACTTCAACCCACCACATTAGAGTCTAACACATCTACCCATATAGATCCTTATATGGTTCCATTTGAATGCCTGAATGGAAACTATTGTTATATAAAAACTCATATAGTGGAATGTATTTATTAAAAAATCCTTGAAAATCCAATAAACTTGATATAAACATATTTTATATATATTTAATGGTTCTTTATGGCTCACTATCTCATTGAGGGTGATTATTAGTGCTGATGATAAGTTCTGTATCCAACAATTGCTAAAGGATTCTACAAAACATTATGTTTAACATTATATCTATATAATATACAGTAGGGAGTGGAAAAAATTGATTATTAACAATTACCATATATATATTGGAAATATATTCCAGATAGAAATATTCCTTGATTGAAATGAAAGGTGATGACTTTATAAAGTGATCGACTACCACCTAGATGGAATTATTACCTTTAGATAACCTGGTGATTGATATGATGTAATCCATGGTTATTTTCTCCCACTTACATACTAGGGCTAGAAAGGGATTCATTATACGCTTATTCTTATATCACTCATCCTTGACAGTATAGCGTACCCTTAATCAAGATAAAATGTTTTCAACTTATATATTTATGTTATCCCACTAGATGTTTCCCTTCAAATATCTATAGATTAAATACTTCTGAGATGAATAAATAATGATGAGATATGCACTCCATCCATAATTTCCATCACCAATTATATTTTTTATAGGACACATATCCTAGATTCAAAACTTATAACTCAATCATTAGAAATGTTAATGTCAGGAAATTTTTTTCTATTCTTTTGTAGAAACAAATCATCCTTATGGGTCTCTTTGATCCTATAAAAAACAGATGGTTGAGTATTTAATTGAGAAAGATATGGTAATGATTCTTTTATTATTCCCAAATCCATATTTTTTATACCCATGATGTATCAAATGAAATCCTCCTCATGGATAGAGTTTTAAGATCGTATCTACAAAGAGATGTTGCCAAATTTTTTTTACTTTCCCCTAAAGGAAATATACTGAATAATTATAATTATTGATCATTTATAAATATCTATGACTGTAAATATCATGAAATTTTTTTATTATACAATTTAGGCTTTTATGATTTCTATATATGTCACAATTCTCCCCATAGAGATAAAGTCACCAAATTGTTTACTTGAATATCACTACAGCAATGTCAAGATCATGAGTTTTATAGTTTATCTCATGAATCTTTAGTTGGATAGTGGTATAAAATATCTCTTATTTATCTAGTATGTGTACACAACCCATTAAATTTATGATGCATCACTGTAGATTTTAAATTTATCCTCTATAGTAGGTAATATGAGTATAGGAGCAGTGATTAGCGTCTTAGTGAACTCTTTGAAGCTCTCTTCACATTCATCAGTTTTGACATACATGAATCCCTTTAGAGTATTATTATATATTGGGATTTAATTTCATTATAAATTTATTATAAATCAATGATTATACCATGATAATCAATGAAAAATTCAAATTTCCATCACATATTTGCACCCTGGCTAACCTTAAATTGCCTCATTTTTTGAAGCATTAAATGATATTACAGTATTTGTTATTAAATTCCCTCAAAATTTTTCTAACCCAAACAAAAACACACATTTACTACACTTTTTATATAGATTTTCCTTCCACAAGGTATTTTATATACTATTCAAATACTATTCCAGTTTCACATTCCTTTTAAAGTATATAAGAATATATTCTATAAATACTACCAATAAATTTTCAATGTAATATGTAAAGACTCAATTCATCATGTACATGACGATTTTTGGTGAATTAGTGTGTCCAAATTGCATCACTATGAACTCTTATTTCCATTACCATGAACGAAAAGTATTCTTGGTGATATCATCATTATTTATATTTACATTGTAGAATCCCAACTAAAGATCAACATTAGTGAAATACTGGGAACCACATAGATGATTTAACTAGTCATAAATTCGTGGCTTATGATACTTGTTATTCATCATGATATTTTTGAACTCATGACAATCAATGTAGATGCACATTGACCCGTCCTCCTTGATGAAGCGGACTTGTTCACCTCATGGTGATACACATGGTAATATAAACCCTTTATCTAGATTCTCTAATATATTTTTCTTAATCCATTTGAGTTCAATGATAGCCATTCTATATGGGGTATTAGATATTTTAAAATCTCCATATATTATATTGATCGATAATTGAACCTCTTAACTTGGAGGAAGACTAAGAATTTTTTTTGGGAAATATATTAGTGTATTCCTACATAAAGAGAATGTATTCAAGGATTATATATTCATTATTATCAATTAATTGGGATAGATACGCTTACTATTAAGGAAATAATATACATTATTTGGAAGTTTGTAAAAAATAATATTCATCCTCATCCTTCCACATGTATAGAATCAGGTACTAGATCATGATACATTGTGTTATTTACTTCTCTAGTAAATTAATGTTGTATTTATATAAGTAATGTCAATCGATTACAAACATTGCATAAAATTTCACTTAAGGGAGTTGACCAAGGATTAATGGGCTGTTCAAACTATATATATTGGACGGTTAGGAGTTATATACTTGGGATGAAACAATTCCCCCATTTTTTAATTCCATTGATTAAAAAACTCCATATTTTGAGGTCTTGTTTGAATAGTTATACTAATCTTATGTGATATGAAAGAATTCTTAGAAAAAGATAAAAAAATTATGTTCCCTATTTTGAATGAATAATATCTTACCTTTAACAACATTTTGTTTAGGATAAACCAGAAAAGTTGTTGTGGAACAATTATTCCCTTGATGGGTTAGAGTTTGATGGAATCGATTATCATCCGAAACCATTAAATTATCACACTAATTTTCAAAGTTATTTTTTTTCTTATATTAGAAATAGTGGGAAATAGGATGAGGGTTTCATGGAACATTAAATTAATTTAAAAAATTTGTGGGCTTCTACTATTTGAAATCACTAGATAGGTTTTTTTCATATTTACACCTAAAGTATTTTCTCATACCCTTTTATAAAATTTCGTGGATTATTCTCTCCGTACTTTTGAAAAGTGGGAGGATAGAATTTATTAACATTACTTCATTTATCCATCATAACTGAATAATTAAAACCATTTATCCCCTTCTTGTCTCCAGACCCATGAAACCAATAGGATTATTTGGTATCCATCTCATCTTTGAGGGAACATGGGATACTTTCCAAATAGCCGTCTAAGTCTTGAATTTCCAAATATTTCCCTAGACTTAGCTTTATCCCACTGAGTAATTGGACATCTTTATATCAAGGGGAAATGAAAAAGACAGGGTTTTATAATAAAATTCATGGGAATTTTTTCTTGTACAACCTTATGGATTAATTATCATTCTTCTTGAGTCCATGTAAATCACTCTATATTTTCTATAGGAGAGTACAATGAAATTTATGTTCGGAAAACATTTTATTAAATTCCGCCCACTCCATGTCATAAATTTTATCCTTAAGCTTATTATTGTTGACCAAAACGCAACATTGATCAAATTATCCTTCCACTTTATAAATATCCATTATAACCTTTTCATGCTAATAGAGTTGAAGGATGTAGAATATATTCTCATGGTATTTTTTTCATTTTTATATGATTAAGGGATTATGAGATCCATTTAAAGTCAGATACCTCTATCACATAAAGTTATCACTAGAAACATTCATGTTGTTAGAGGTATTTTTGAATTCCTTCATATTCATGATTTAGTTCAAAATATGACTAGCATGAGAAATTTTGGTCATGAAGTTTGTGATTCTATCTCCCGCCAGGTTAGGAATCTCTTTTGGTAAGTCATAATAATGGCCGTTACCTTGGATTTTGACATGATTCATCGCATTTAGAGGTGTTTACTAGAAAAAAGGGAAAATTAGGGAAGATTTTTTTTAAAAATTTTAAACACCTGAATGGGAAACCGTGAATATTAAAGGGTAACTAATAAATAATAGAAATTTGATAACCTATGAATTTCTAGGATTCAATATATGTTATTCATGATCTATTTCTTAATATGAAATATTTTTGGATTTTATATTCTATTAATAAATGGTATGTAAAATGATTCTAAATTAACTTATTCATACCGCTCAGGATTTCAAAATTATTTATATGGTAAGGACCATTTTCATGAAACTATTTAGGATTAATTCTATCATAATACACTATTTTTGGGGTTTTAACCCCTTTATACATCTATGATAGATATGGAAATGGATGTATTTTATTGGAAGACACTTATAATAAATTTTACTAAAATTTAGGGATATTTTACCTTATTTATAAATTATCCCTAAGGTTTTCTCTAGAGTTTTTAAATCCTAATACCAAAAATTCCAATTTATTCCTACGATTCCAAGTACGACAACACATATTATTAATACACATTAATTCATGGTTTATTACATATATTTACACATAATACTACCCATAATATCTTTTATCCTAGTTTATTTGATAAATTTCATATATATCGTAACAATATAAAACATGAATAAAATGACACTATTTAAAAATTTTATAACATGATCCAAAAATTCCATCATCCTTTTAAAACTTCTTGAGACAAAATAAGGATATATATAAGAAAGGGGTAATATATAAATCCCAATAATGGAATAAAAAATAATAGAACAAGGTAAAAAAGTACTTGTGAGAAAAGAGTTATATCAAGGAAACATAATATGGGTTAGAGTCATAATCACAAAAAATGAGGCATTATATAAAATGACAATAAACTAGTGGTAGGGGGTGTGTAACAATATAAAACATTGTTTCATAAACACCACTCAAGTTCAACCATGATGAAATAATAACATATTTTTCTTTGTACAAACTCTTAAACACCCTATAAGGAATATCAGGATATTAATACCATACCAAATTCATTGGAGGACTATATAATTTCATGCCCACCCATTACATTAATGTCATGTACATAGATATGTATTCCAAATATATCATACTACATTAGATATTTTTTAAACACTTTTAACCTCAAAATTAAGGAGTGAGGGTAACATAAAAGGATTTCGACAATAATGGAGGGGTGGTTACTTACAGGGTAACACTCTTGATTGTAAGTATGCGTGGGCATCCATAAAATTTTTTTTGGCATAGAAATATCACAATATCATTCATGTAACATAACTAGGGTACAGAAAGGTTTATATAAAGAGATAATGAAAGTAAAAGTGGTATCAAATCACTTGGTAAAAATAATTGTAGTAATAGAGATGTGTAAACAATATACCCCAACATCAATAATTGAAAATGAAAAGGCATAATGTTGTGACATCACTTGAATGAAGTGGAGAAGGAGCAGATCACATTCTTTTATAGGGTGATTTTAAAATTAGGGGAGGATCTTTAAGTGAATTTAGGGGGACATTGAAAATGATATAGATATGAAAGAGTATAGTAATTTCATTATCAATTTTTTTTATGTAAGATGAAAGGGTGAATGGGTGGGTTCATATATGAAAGAGAGGATAGTTCTTAATTTGTTTTTAAACATAGGTTTTGGACTCTATATGATAATATAATCAAAACCACAAACCATATGATATATTTTTCCATATTTTGATCAAAGAGTAGTGGATTTAATTATTTCATAAGTTAAATAACAAAAATCAGTAATATTAAAAAAAATAGTTATGTGGAAGTGAGACACATTTATAAATAATTTATTTTAAAATGTTAAAATATAATATTGGTTTGGGATGAATCAATATGGATTTATAAAATTAATTAAATAACTTATCAAAGACATAATTTTATAGGATAAATATATATTTTGTTGGTAGTCTATTTAAGGCACAAATTTTATCATTTTAGGTAATTATTATGTTATAATAGACATGATATAATATTATCGTATTTAATTATTACCCAAAAAAGTTGGTTTTCTTAGAAAATTATGAAAAAATAAATGTGGGATAATTTAGATTTTATGATATAAAAAAATATTTATCTTATCAAAATAATTAAAAAATTATGAGAATTCATTGTTTTAAATTAAATATCCATATTTATTGATTATTAAACGTTTTTTGGGAAACGCGAGTTTTCTAAACATTTTAAATAATATTTTTATGTTTGAAAATTAATGTTATCATTTATATTTAGCAAAACATTTTTAATAATAATATTTGATTAACATATCATGTACTTTTAAAACACCTGAATTAAATAAAATATACTATCTTGATAGAAGATATATATTTCCCAAATATGCAATTTAAGTTTTACTATATCAAAATATAATTTTTATCAAACTAATTTTCTAGTAGCATAAAAATTAATATTATAAATGGATAAATATTTTAAATAATATATTAAAATAAATATAATATTCATAATCTTGGGGTTTAGATACTTATCCCTTTATTACACTTGTGAATTCTCAAATGGTAAGGTGTTTGATGGTTATATTTTCAAGGGGTTGTTCGTTGTTTGTGGTTTGGGCTGTGATATTAATGATCTTGAAAATCTACCATAAATGATAATTCTTCTGATTTAGTTCTTGAGTCTTGACTTGGTCTTGGTCAAGAAAAACCCCAGTTATTCTATCTCCCACATAATATATGATAAATGGACATTAAAGGGTATTATCCTATTGGTGTTTTCCATATACTTATTTTCATATGTGAATTGGACTTTATGATAACCTTTGATATATAATAGTCATAATGGTTACTATATAACTAATATATTATAAATGGTTATATTTATTAACATAGCTTTATTTCCAAAAATATATAACTTATAATTCTTTAAAAACTATAGTCATACATGTGATCACATTTCTTAATAAGAATTTATTTATTATATAAAAGGGAATTTCAGTCATAAATGTTCTGGTCATTACAAGAAGGCCATGCATTGTTATTTTATTGCATGAAGAGATTTGTAAATAACTAATGATCAGAAGAATAAGAAGAAGTATATTTGATGTGATAGTTTCCTGGTTTATTTCATAATGGAATACATAATGTTTTAATGTGTATATTGAGTTGGTTTTTCCAAAAAGATATTCAAAACAGTGCAAGTTTTTTGAGCCAACTCATTGATAGAATGCACTAGTTCAACCTTACCTAGTTAGCTATCTCAATATAGTGAAGTATAGAGGAGGGCCAACCAATAAAAGTTAGGTCATTTTAATATAGTTTATTCATAGTGAACACATATATATACACTATAATCTCACGTGAGGGGAGGAAAAGGTGGGTGTTGGGTAGCTCCCAACACCTCTCAGGCTTGTTCTGGATGACTCATGATACATAATGGTTTATTAAGATATGGAATGACATGTGAGGATTAAATATCAGATTTTGTGAAATTGCTATGTTGGAAATTTTAATATGTGGTGAAAATGAGATATAAGTGAAGGTGTGTTGAATGCAATGATTCCACATATATCATCTTCATTCTCAAGCAAGGACAATGAGTTGTGAAGCAAAATTGTATGTTGTGCCTTATATGATCAATAAAATATCTTGTAAGAGATGAAATACATATTGTGAGATAATTAAAATAATGGTATGGATTAATCATGAGTATTCATATATTTTTTCAGGCTTGATTAAGACTTGTGTCAGTACTATACTCCCATTGTAGATGAACATATCCCAATGAATAACTGATTGAATGAAGAATCATGAAAAACCCCACAATATTTTCAACCATATGTTGTTTTGATAAACACAAAACAAGTTTCTTTTGGAATGGTAGAGGGATTTAATACATTATAAAAAATTAAATAGATTATGAGCTTCATAATGTATGATATAAGTGAACATATAAATGGTGTTTCATTAAATACATGGGTTTGAAACATTGCTTAATGTTTCTTCTCGACCGTACAACATAATATGAGATGAATCAACTATGAAATGTGTTTACAAAAACATACTTCATGAATTATAGAAAACCAAAAAATAATCAGGAATTTTTCAGATTCTCATGCCATTAATTTCAAGAGTCATATATGAACATAAGATATAGAACTAGTGTATAATGAAACAAAGGAATAATCTTGACATCTATGTTAAAAAAATCTGTTTTGGATACATGAAATCAATAAATTATGTTACATGAATGTATTTTCATGTGAAATAATGTGTATTGATGGAATAAATGTAAAACCATTCTACTATTACGAGGATATGAGAATAGTTTTTTGGAAATTATATTATCTAATCACATGAATTATATTAATTCCCAAGAGAAACCGCATGAAGAATTAAGAAGAGATATGATCACTTTAGTTATTTATAATTAAATAAAATAAGGAGTTATAATTTAACCCCCATTTAATCAATAAAAATAAAAATATTTTTTTTCTTTTTATGTATTTAAGTTGATGTGATCAAGGGATACATGATCTAAATATTATGTGATTTAAAATCAAATATCTATAAATGTTTTATTATTGTTTTTCAAATATTGGAATTAATGTATATATAGATGAAATATATATTTATACAGGTTGAGATAAAGGATGTTTTGAGACTATAGAAAATAATTTAAGGAAATCATAATGAATATACTGAGAATTGTTAGAGCTAATACAATATCTATATCAAGGAGTGAGAACAAATAATTGAATCCAAATTAATCAAGAACTGATGATGATTTTTGAGACCAATAATGTTGATGATGTTCTTGAATATTACAAATTAATAAACCTATTGATCAATATTTTTTAGAGAGGAAGAGAAATTCAAAAAAAATATAGAAGAAACCAGTAGAATATAGATACCTCTTTATTTATATATTTAAATTGATAGAGTTTTTGATTGGTGTGTACATACACTTACTGTATGATTATGGTTGTGGTGTATAAAAAACTTCTTCTATTTTGGGATTGGGGTTTATAACATATTTCTATTGTTAAAACTAGGATATTTAATAGAGAATAAATGTTGGGGTGTTTAACTATCATGGAAATTAATATTATTTTCTCACTAACCATTTAATATTTTTGAAATGTGTTAGCTTTATTTATTAAATCATATAAAGTGAGATAGATAGAAAATACCGAGTTGATCAAGAACTATAATAGGTCCAACGGGTTGAATTCAAAATAGAGTGAATTTATAAAATAATATACCTAATTCCCCCTCCCCCAACTCACTAGTCAATCTAGAATATATCTCTACACCCACGTTTCACACGGTGAAGGGTATTGACTATTTCAATTTATTATTTTTATTTTTTAGGATAAGAATAATGAGATACAATTTCATATTCCGATATTATTTCGTCATTATTTTTATGTCTAACCTATA
Source organism: Viscum album (assembly GCA_963277665.1). Taxonomy (NCBI): domain Eukaryota; kingdom Viridiplantae; phylum Streptophyta; class Magnoliopsida; order Santalales; family Viscaceae; genus Viscum; species Viscum album. Next base: position 136,819,213 of record OY728147.1, on the reverse strand, counting down.
TTTTGGTTATGAAATAGATGATCATTTATCTAGTCGTATGCGGTTATTATCATTTCACAATAATTTTTTTTATTTCATGAACTATTTTTTATTGGACTATTTACTTTTATTTATTCAGTTTCATAACTAGGCTCATTTTAGAGAGTTCGAAAAATGTCCTTAGTAAGGTTGAGAATGAATAATTTATTGGGATAAACCTTCCAAATTCATGTTTATTGATTCCCATAAAAATTTTTCCAGCCAATAAGCATTGATAATTCAATCTTGGGCTTCCCACTGATTGTAATGGGTTCTCATGTTAGAGTTAGGGGTTTTGACCTATACAACAAGTCTCTCTAACTCTAACAACCTTGTATTGTGAAAAAATATTTCCAGTGAAGAAATTAATTCCACCATTTTAATCAAGTTTCTTAGGGTAGACTAAATCCAATTATCAATAAAAAATAAAAGGGTTACCATATGACGCTTTAATGACTACCTCTACTCCAAAATCTGTTCATGGAAATAGTTCCACGAGAACTCCTTGAATTCATTAAGTCCATTGTAGCTTGGTTAAGTGAAATTGTGGGGATACTTTCACTAGTAAATCTAAATAGGAAACCATTATCATTGTGGTTTGACATAAATTTTCATGTAACAAACATTAGAAATATAATATTCCCATTATCTATAGGTTTTGGAGGTCCATTACAACATCTGATTCATTTTTCATCTCGATGTGAGAATATAATGGAAACACTAGAGTTATTGGAGGTAGAAAAAATTATGCGATTAACAAAATCCTAGTAAAAAGTTATGTTTTTATAATATAAAAATATCAAAATAGATCAAATACAAATTATACTGATATCTGAATACAATTACATTACTAATGCATCCCAATGCTGGGATATATAGAAATCCTGGACCTATAAATTTTTAAACAGTGAGAAAATGTGATGATTATGGATTTCATTTCTTGATGGAGAGGATTTACCCATTCTAATATTATTCCATGTCCACATGTGAAAATATTTGAGATATGAATATAGAACCTCTAAGGTAAACTAAATCCACTACTCATTCATTTAATTTACCATGATGGATTATGAGAGTTTGTCGTTGAAGTACAGTGACTAGATGATTTTATTAAATCATAAGTAAAATATATCTTGATCAATCTTGGTTTGGTTGCAGTTGCATCCCCTAAATTCAATCACAATCATGTCAAAAATAGTCTTATACAATTGCGTTAAAAAAATCTGTGATTGTATGGAATGAAGAATCAAAACCATTTTAAATTTTTAATGTAAAAGAATAAGGTAAATTTATTATGAAAAGAAAATTCCCTAGGATTTTTCAATACCTCCTTATATAAGAAAATGTTTTTAATTTAATAAGTAAAACTACCCAATGAGGTGGGATTTAATGAATTTGTAACTATTACCCTTTCTATCATATGTTGAGGAATCATGTAAAATAGTGATTATCATTATGTATTTAATCTAGAAGATGATGGAAATTCGGGACATGATGTTTTGAAAATATAAAACTCACGTATCATTTGTATTAATTACACCGTCCTAAATATAATTAGAAGAGGGATATGTTGTACCAAATAAAGGGGTACAAAAATTCAATGATTATAGGGGAAAACATTAATACTATCATCATGGAACATATGATTTTAAAAATTACGACCATAATTCCATATGAGATACCTAATTCAATATCTTCATCACAATAGTTCTTCAAACTTTCAAGGTAACCAATTCTAGAGGATCAAGGAAATGAAATTGGATCCCGTACTGGTACTGAAACTAGACCAAAATATTATTGATTTTTGACCACAATCAGTGGAGGGATGAGAACCATCTCCCAAATGTATCTTTCATCTGATAAGATGTTTCAATATTCTTATATCTTTGTCATTCACCTAACATACCCTTTATTTGATGTAGAGAAATCTTTTGAATCTAAATTCCTTATTACCAGATGGGGAATAGGTCATTGGGGAAAAGGAAATGTATGAAAAAATATCCCCATTGCAATCTAGTATCATCAATTCCAAGTCCATTCATGAACTTGAGGCTTGGAGATTGAAGGAAAAAATGATCAATGGGAACACTAGTATGGTAAAATACCCTTTCTGACTAGCTCTAATCTAACCACACAAGCAGATTTATTATTAAGAGATCAATCAATTTACTAGTGATGAGATAGAATAATCCCAAATATATCTCATCCATAGATAGAAAGAACACATATTATTTCTCATCGACAAAAGTAATTTTTTAATATAGTTAGATTTGGTTTCTATCTAGCCATTATTTTTTACTCTACTGAATTTCTAGAGAGAAAATTTGAAATATCTTATTGATGTTTTTTTAAATCTCCAATGATTACATGGAAAATTGTTTTTGGATGAAACATACCATGTCATGACTTGACCCAATTTAATTGACATATTCATCAAACCCCAAGGGTAACCTATAATACCCTAGTTTCCTTCTCAGAACACCAGATGTAGAATACTTGGTATTTCATGTAGATATATTACATCTTAATAGATAAATATACGATATATTTATTAAATATAATCATGAGGACATAATGGTTTGTTAACTTTTGGGACAACATATACAATCTTCTTATTTCATGAATGATATTCAACATCTTTAACAACGATGTTACAATAATGTACTATTCTTTGTCATATCTTACTTAAAACATTTCCTCATAACCTATGGAAAAGAAACATAAGAAATGATGATGCCCAATAACGGTAAATTGGGGAGATATCAATGGTCACTCTATCATAATATGAGCACAAGGGTAAGAGAAAATGTTATTTAAATTTAAAACCCATACCTTACAAAACATAGATTATAATTCTTATGAATATCATAAATCATGGAATTTAATAAGACATCAAAAATAATGTAATCACATAACATGATCCATGAGAGCATAAAATAGTTATAGGATTGTGGAAAAAATAGTAACATAAAATATTATGAACTTATATGAAGAGATAAAAGTTTCATTATTTTAGGGACATGAAACCCAGACCTTAAAAAAATTATGAATTTAAACGTGGTCCATGGATAATATTATGGAAATGAAGGCCATGTCCATGAACAAAATTGTGAACATGAAATTTGGTTCACATAATTTTTTTTATCTTGACTGATCCATATTTTTTAATTTATTGGAGGGTTATATAATTTTTTGACCACTAAGAACATAATAAAAACCCTAAATATAAGTTTAAAACAATAAAAAAAAATTCAACAAATAATAATTCATGTAAAAGAAATGTGTTTCATAAACATTACATCATATCACGATTTGTGAAAAACAAATTGGTTTTGTAATCATTTTAGGAGTTCATCATAACCAAACCCCAAGAAATAGAATGTGTTTCAGAAATATTTTATTGTCATAATAATTAATGATTAAAATAAATAATAAGGATGGTATCCATTGATAATATATATATATATATATATTAATTCATTAGAAATATCCTAAGATTCCATACACGATGAATAATTCCCCTAAAAGATCATATGGTACATTTCCTAATGAAAGCACCATTTTAACATGTAATATCCGGAATTGACAGTAGTATAGTAAAAGTAATGAGTTTATTGAGTGGTATATATTAATATTTTATCAATATAATCTTAATTATAAATAGACTTAATAAAAAAATACATTATAACACAAAACCCTCACAACTTTGGTGACTTTTGAATAACAATACACATGATAGAATAAAGCTAAATTAAAAAATATGTGTCATTATAATATTTATATTTATTATATTTCATGAAAATGGGTCTTCTATAAACACTATATAAAATAAGATAGGTGCATAACATTACATATTTCTCAAAGAAGATAATTTGAGATGATACACACTTATCGTTATGGTAATCACTGATTCGAAACATCATGAAATAGATAATACTATATAGACTCATAAATAATCATAAATATATTGAAAATAATTATAATATTTTTTTTGGAATTATATATAAAAAATAATCGAAACAATTGATGAATATTGAATATTTTCTATATAAATAAAAATGTGATGAGAAATCCCTTACATTAAGTTTTCCGTGCATTGAAAGTGATTTATCCTATTTTATAATAAATTTAAATTTATTATAATTTTATTAAAGATTCATTTACATTGTTATATTATTATATATGTTTAACTTATAACATTTTATCACCCATTTATATATAATTCCTTATTAAAATCATTATTTCTTATTGTTAACTATTTCATTTTTATTGAGAATTTCGGTTTGATAATTCATGTCCTTTTACTTTCTTTTATTCTTCCGTAATATAAAGAATATTAATATTTTTATAAACATTAAATATATTAATTAAATTTATCTATTTATTAATCCAATAATTATATTGATAGAAAAATGAATTACAATGTTCATGGAGATGGGTGGAAGTATGTATGCATGAATACTGTCATCACTATTGATAGTTGAAAAAAGGATAGGTATATAATATTTTCAATTTAAAGAATAATTATAATTTCATATATAACATATATATTTATAAATATATCATTATTTACATATATGTAAAATAAAAAATAAAAAATAACACATTGCTTTGTTGGTTGGAAGTCTACATGTTCCCATGAAATACATTGTTAATTTTTACAGATTGGATGGTAAGAAGGTAGATATTATATTATAATTAAAGAAGAATAGTTATTTCATAAATATAATACATAAAAATTAAAATAATCATAATATTCATCAATTAATGACTATTAAGAATAACTAACATCACTTTTACATGAGATATTAGGCCATACGTACACACATGTGATGGTTTAATTTTTCATAGGATGAGAAAGTGGTAGAAAATTTGTGTACTAGAAAAATAGTAAAATATAATTATATTTAGAATAATATAATAAATAATTTAGTAATGTTAAAATATATTTAGAGGAATTATAGGAAAAAAATATGAATGGGTCAGTAAAAAAATTTCTAGTCCTTTAGAAGACTTCCTTTTGATCTCCCCTTAAGGTGAATAGGGTTAGTCTTTTGGGAAGAACAATACTGATATAAATTGGATAAGGATGTTTAGAAAAAAAGGTTTATCTTAGTCTATATATATGAATACAATGTTTTGTAAAGGACAAAGATTAACAGTATCCTTTTATAGGGGAGGGAAATGACATACATGGATGTACTAAAAAATTAAAATAAAATGAAGTCATTATCAAGAAAAATTATTCAAAAGTAATTTTTATGAGACAGAAAAGTTATTAATTTAGAAATATCATAAAAAATTAAATTTATATTTGTTTTGGTATTTTTTTAAACCTTATAATTCCATTTAACCCTTTTGATAACCGATTTTAATATTGATCTTGGTAATAAATAGTTAATATTAAAGTATTATAGTTTTAACTATAAGGTAATAATCATATCATAAATTCCAAAGGGATGGTATTTTGTACCATTTACCATACTATTATTCATTTTGTATGATATTTGTTATTTTTAAATAATATAACAAAATATAATTATCAAATAAATACTATAATTGTCATTTTAACAACTATTCACATAATGTTACATTGATCGCAATACGATCGATACATAATTCAAAAATAAATCTTTAGAAAATACAAATATATATATTAATATATGAAACACATGGAATAAATTTTTTTCTCCCAATTTTATTTACATCTAATACTTATAGTTTTTTATTCTTTTTCTATTAATTGAAAAAATACCCTCTTAGCATTGTATAAGAAATTAAGGTAATTTTTCAATTACTAAAAATTATAGACAAGTTAATCTAATGAAAAAATAAATATATATTCATTATAAACGTTTATAACCAAACTTATCCTCTTTTAATCGTTATGGAGAAAATTTAGTTGTACAAAATTCAAGAGTGTGGAATTTGGAATTTATTATTTTCTAAAATTAATATAAAGGTTGTAATTAATGATATATATAACCAAGTGGCCATATATTTGACACATGTCTATATATAGATGAAAAAACCTAATAAAATAATTTAATGTAATTTTGTAGGAAACATTCAATGCATTATCACAAAATTTTAACCCATTTTCCATTTTTCTCTTACTAGGATGAAACAAATTACTATGGTTACTATTCATATTGACAAAAAATTAAAATATATATATATTGACAAAATATATATGTCTTGATTCCAAATATGGAATAATTTTTTCAATATTAAATATCTAATAGTGAAAAATTCAATATTAATATAAATGCATAAAATGCACTGAAAAACCGTTATTAAAAAAATGAATTTCTAAATATAATAATCAACTTATATAATAATAATGAATATTAATGATTAAAATGATATTAATTTGATTATTATAAATAAAATGGTCCATGTGTCACTTTAAAACCAAATAGAATATATAACAGGACTTTAAATTACATTATTTTATGAAAAGAAAATACAGTGTTTGAAAAATGGAAAATTTTCACTTTTTACAAAGAAATTAATTATTTCAGAATGATACCTAAATTTCACCCTAATATAAATTTGATAATATTATTTTAAAAATAAATTTTATGTTGTGATATAAATTTTCTACATGTTAAATAAAATAAATTCAATATTTTCTCACAAAAACAATGAAAATAATTTTTTAAGAAAACCAATATTTACAGAATAAAATGAAATTTCTAAAAGTATTGTTTTTATTTCCTAAGAATTAATCAAAACATTTTATTAAGTAAGAACATTATAAGTACTTCATAATGATTTTAATAATATAAATAATCACTAATATAATTTATGGTATATAATAATAAAATAATAATAATAATATTTATAGTTTTGTTGTGGCTTAGTGTTGTGTGTTTTATATGATATCAGATAGAGTGATCTTTTAAAAAATATAATGGTGTCACATTCTCTACATATTTAATAAATTATTCACTCAAAATATAAATTCAATCCTCAAATTTTAAATAATTTAAAATTCCTTTTTTGAAACCCATATCATACAAAGGGTTAATAAAACAACATTAAATAATGGAAATGTGGGAAACATCAATATTACATTAAATAAGATACAATAAATTTTTGAAATATGAATAACATAGGTGGTTAGTTAAAATATATACATATAAGTTAAAATTATCATCCAATGAGTTGTAGAGAGTGATAGAGAGAATGGTCATGAAAATGTTAATGGAAAAAAAACCAGAAATCTGTGAATGGTGAAAAGACCATCATTTCATCAGAAATGATGGTAAATAGATAATAGTTTTTTTTAAAGATATATTTTTCAAATTTTATGGATTATTTTAAAATAAATATATAGAAAAAAATATATACAAAATTTATTTCCATTTCTTAAGCATAATTTTAATATTTTTTTCTTTAAATAATATTCTAGATGAGTTTTTATTTCCTAAAGCACTAAAATTAACTTTTAATGGATCATAAGACCTATAAAATAATTATAATTAATTCAATATTTATCTTATTACAATCCCAAACAAAATTGTAATAATAAGTTATCTAATAAGGATAAATCATACAATAATCTTTATATTCTCAAAAACAATTCCCAAAATTCATCTTAAATATTCCATTAATAGTTCACCTTAAAAATATTCCAAAAATATGTCCAACCAATTTCAAAATCCAAAAATTTAGAAATTTAGTCACTATATTTCCAATATAAACCTAAAATTATCCCCCAAAACGTATAAATTATCTATAAATATCATAATCCTAAAAGGTAAGTACCATGATTCGTTTAAAATATTCTAATAACCTGAATCAAAATACAACATCATTGGAAGCATACATGCTTCAAAACAATAACTCCCTCATTATTAATTAAATAAAATATCATTTTATCATAAATATTCCATAAATGAAATAAAATCCAACAAAGCTAACATATTTTTTTTATAAAATCACTATTATGTTGAAAGCACATAAATACTATCAAATTTACTTAATCCACATCAATCATTTATTTATCCAAAATAAAAAATTATTATCTCAACGTAATAAATGTATTAAGGGTTATATTTACCTAAATCATTTGTTTTCTATAAAATATCTCCTTACCATTTAATCACTTTTCAAGGTCACCAATAATATTCAACATATCCTTGTAAGTCCTTAAAGTAAATCTACTTCTGAATAATCCTTATATGTCCAATGATTCATACAACTAAAATAAAATTAATAGAATAATTCTAAAATATAATTCAGTAATTCCAATAAAAATCACTTTAATAATTCCACATAAATGATCAATATAACACATAGAATTCATTAGTATATGTGTTGGCACATGGATTGGGTAATTGATTTGAATATTTCCCATGTTCCCCACATGTATATAATTAAACTATAAATAGTTCCTTTGGATAAAAAACATACCAATACATCAAACTACTCAGTTTTCATTCATAATTAAAAGAAATATGACTATGTTCTCAATTGATAAAAAATATTATATTGCCACTCATACATTTCCCAATGTTCTTCTTCCCACATACATGATATATAAGAAACCAAATATTCTTCATACTCTCATGGTCTCTATGAAACCCTATTTTCCTCACATTAGATATGTTAAGAAATATACCATTGTTAATATTGTTAATAATATAATGATATAGATAATTAGGCATAATCATAAAAGTTTATATTCCTAATTCAATTTCACAAGAGGAAATGAATCCATTTTATGACACATTCAAAATATATAAAATTCATCCTCATTCCATCCAATGACCAAAAGAATAAAGAATAATTTGAGAAACAAATTCTTAGGAAAAAATTGTGAATTAGCAATCAAATAATGGTTTAATCATAAAAACTTCATCTTAATAAAAGAGACCATTGGTTTCAAATATATCATATTTGATCATATCTATTGAAATCCATCATAATGGTTCATAATAAAAAATTTAATTAACCCAAGAATATCCCATAATAATGTCAAACCAGCTACACAATAAAGTCACACTAACCATGAAATACAATAATTGTCAATATATTCTCAAACAACTCCTTTTTCTATTATCACCCACATATTTAACTATTCCAAAACCGCATCCACTTGTTGCATCATGAAAAAGATATATTTATAAAAAAACTATATAATCTCTTAATTATTTTAACATTATGATTTTTTCTTATACTTAAACTTATCCATAGTGTAATCACAAAATTTATCTAATCCAAATATCCAAATATTGACTAAACCAATCCCCTAATACAAACTATATTGACCTAACCATTTCGTATATAGATATTACATTTTAATAGATTAATAAAAAATATATTTTACAAATACACACATAGAGATCATAAAGGTTTATTTTGTTTATAGAATACATACATAATATTATTAATTCATGAAATATAATTGATATCCCTCACAATGATGTTACCACATAGTACTCTTCACAGAAAAAACACGACAATTTTTTTGTAAGACCCATGGAAAGAAAACACAAGAAAGGGTGAATTCCGATTATTACTAATGGTATGAAAGGGAGATATCAATGATAACTTAATCATAACTTGTGAAATAGAGTATGGGAACATGTATAGACCAAATATTGATGTACATGGACATTAAATTACTTTCGTAGAATACTAAATACATAACAAAAACATACGCCCAATGACCGTATTAGTTTAGTGTCTTTGGAAACTCGAAAAAATATCTTATTATTATGGTGAAAAATCTTCAACATCTCCCATAAATATCTTCCCCTTTTGTTTTCTTACCTAAAACCATTCTTTATATCCTGGGGAAAAGAAAACATAATAAGGGTTAGCTCAAATGCTCAGTAAGGGAAAACATGGAGAACATAAAAAAACCCATAAATAGTTGAACGTAAAAACATGAACATAAAACATCAAAACCATGAGTAATGACATAAATCATGGTAGTAAATAAGGAATATATCATAAAGGAACATTAATCATGATAAAATATCACGGGAACAAAAAATGTAATTGTGTAAAACCATTAAGCACATGTTATGATTTCCATAGTAGCTAAGGTATTTCTGCCAAGACCATCATAATGGACAAAGTCCATTACTGAACTAGGATTACATGTCATTCTAGCCCAGTATTACTGAACTGAATTTTACTTTCCATTGCATACATGTCTATATAATGAGATATAAATCTTTACCCAATGCATTTGAGGTAGATATAGGTCCCACCCATCTCATAATGAAACCATTCTTATGTGTGCCACAAAATCATAAATCATACAACTTAGCATAACCCATGTAATAAAAATGGGATTCTTAAACATCATGCCATCATAACATAATCCATATAAGATAAAGGATATCATAAAAATAATTCTATTTTAACATAGTCAAATCAATATAATAATAGGGACAGAAACCTAACCATATATCATCTTAGATTGAAAATAATTTAGATAAAACACTTGAACTCAGTTCATGAAAAAAATATCCTTTCTTCTTAAAAATCATTTTATTTTCATGAAATGACATACAATTTAAAAGAAGTTAAATTGTTGAAACTAATAGTGAAATATTTCATAGGAAGAATCATGTAAATAAGGCATTATGAAACCATAAAAATCTGTTCATGCCGTATAAGTTAAAAAAACATTCTCCTCGTACTTTTGCCGGAAAAGTTAAAACGTTCCTCATATGGTAAACAAAAGATAGATTCCTTACATACCATGTAGTAAAAGTTAAAAATGGGTAAAAAAGACTTTAAACATACATGAATTTTTTATTGAAAACATATACATGGATGATAAATATAACCCCACTAAATACTTACAAATAAACAATCTCAGTTAAGAATGAGATTGGATTAATTATTCATTACCTTATGTCCAATTTCTTCCGTATGTGTCTGAGACTCTTTTATAGTGGGTTTAAGCATACTATTAACTTGTAACAGAATCATAATAATATTTATGACATCATATATGATTCCCTTACGACTTTATAGTACCTGTTCATTTGTCAATTCCATGTTAAAACATCATTTTGGGTAAAATCATTTCATTTATTGTCCATGTTTTGACTTGTAATTATTCTTATTATGATTACGTACTTACAGAATGTAAAACATGATATATATATATATATATATATTCATAATATAATAGATTTATAAATGGAATGAAATACACCATTCATGGAGAGGGTAGGCCGAACGTACCCATGAATGTTGTTTTTCTTTTCTTATTGAATTGAATGGAATTAAGTAGATGACACACACACATATATATACATAAATCCAGTTGCATTATTATTTCATATATTTCAATATTATTCAATATATATATACTTATAATCATTCTTGAATGGTTAACATGAAGAATGAATCTCATCACGTTGTGGTGATGGTAATCCATACGTACGCACGAGCGATGATATCGTTCCCATAATTATTGAATGGTATTGGAGTGGATGATAGATTATCAAAGAATTAGAATCATGTTATAATAATAATATATATTTATTCTTCACACTATAATACCCATCTAAGTAAGGTGGTGGTGGAAAATAGATTACACCACGTCGTGGAGACGGTATTCCGTATGTATGCACGCGCGGTGATTTCGTTCTCCGTAGGATGGATAGAAGGTGAAATAGGTTTGTTTCATATTTATAATAACATATTAGTATATGAGTGATACTGATGTTATTACTTTATAATTAAACAAATAATAAAGAGTAAATTATGGAGAATTAACTTTGAAAGAATCGGTAAAGGATATTACCTGTTCTTCGACGCACCTCTTCTAAATATCCTCTTACAGAACTAAAGTTGGTCTTTGAAGAAGATAAGTACCTATAGTATGTTTCTAGGGAAGTGGAGAAAATAAATGGACATGTTTTTTGAGCTTTAAGGATCAAAATGTTGTGAAGAGGAAAGGGAGGAGGTGCCCTTTTATAAGAGAGGAGAGGGGCACTTTCGGAAACCTCTAAAATATTAATTTATAATAAACGCAAACCCCACATAAAAACATCCAAAATGACTCAAATTCTAATATGAGATGATATAAGGTTGTAATATCATCATAAAATAAAATTTAGACATGTTGGGAATTTATTTTGAACCTTATCAACTTGATTAATCCTAATTTATTTTATTTAATTTTATTTAGGGTAATAATATTCTAAATTTTAAATTATTATAAATAATTACTTATGTGTTGTGAATATTCCATAATTGGATACTTTATAAAATATTGGTCCATAAAAATTTCAATTTTTAAATTTTAAATATTTTTGTGATTTTTAATCAATTTAATAATATGTTATTTTTAAATAATATTATTAGTGTCAATTTTGACACTATACATTTATTGGGATTTAAATAATATCCACACAGAAGATATATTAGAAAAAAATATTTAATAGATCCCTAAAATTTAATATTAATATTAAAAATTCTTAGATCACATTAAATAGTTCATATAATATTTATTTTAATATTTTTAAAACCATTTTTTTGATATTTCAATCAATAAAATAATTTCTACATCACTATTGTGTCACCATTAATGATAATTATTTAATCCCTAACAATTATAAATAAACTTAATTGATGTAGATAATTTTATTAGATTTTTGGTTACTATTTATGTTCGAAGTTTTATGAAGTTTATCACTAAATTAAAATTATTTCACTAATAAGATATAAGAGGGTGACGTGTTGTCACTTTCTTTGGTTTTAAAAATAATTACATCATTTTCATAATAAAAAATCCATGAAATGAATCTATTACGACCCTTAGGTGATATGGGTTGACTTTTATTCATCCCATAGAATTTTGGTAGGTGTTATGGTGATTTTATAATCTTATTTTTACCCTTAATTACCCGATTCACCTTTAACTATAGTAAATAAAAATTTATGTAGTTACTATTCATAATATAAAAAAAAAATTAACCTATAACATATTTTGGACACACTGAAATCAAATATTAAATCCAATTTTCAAAATTAAAAACATAGAAGTTATAGTAATTAATTTAAAATTAATCATGTTGTTAAGAAAATGGGTTTGAAAAATTAAAACATTCCCAAAGTTTGAAATGTTTTTACCAATTATTTCAATTTAAAATTGAAGTTAATGAAATAAATTATATTAAATGGTAAAAATATATTATATTTATACTTTAAATCCATTAAATTTTATAAATTAACTATATAAATTATACTGATGAAAAAAGTTGTTTTTAATTACAATTTAGCGTATTTTTACTATTCATCAAAATATGAAATTTAACAGAAAAATATTAAAACATTATCCAAAGTAGATTTTTATATACTTATTGCAATGAATATATTTATTTTGTCAAATTGAACCCATAAACGTGTCAAAAACTAGATTTAATGTGGGTGCGCCATCAAAAGGTGGAAAAACTGCATTTTTTGAAAAATACTTATTTTACCCGAAAAATTGATTTTGTTCTCATACCAGGTTATAGAATATGTGAAAGATGAATTATTGTGTAATAAAATTTAAAATGTAGTTAATACTATTCATAAATTCTAGTTCATAACAATATATCGTTGTTTAGTGAAACTTGGTATTGTGTACAACACACACTATCGAGGAAGGTTACCTTTGCATGCAACAGAAGCCAACAATAGTGTTTGCATATACTACAAGCTAATTCGGTGTTCCGTACAACGCAATATAATCATGGTGTAGCGTATAACACAAGAAATCAGTGAAATTAAAAAGAATATATGTCATAAAATCTCAGGGTGTTACATTCTACCCCCCTTAAAATGAATATCGCCCTCAAAATTCGTAAGGGTTATAAATCATTTACTACTTGAATGTTTCTTTCATAGAAACACACATTGAAAAAGGAATACTAAAACATACTTTTAAAAAGTAAAGTAATAAACATAACGGTTACCCAAATTAACTCATCACTGCGTTTCCACATAGGTGAACACAGGTTAAAATATGGATATAGATGAGAAATCTAACATCAAGTTCTGATGGAGAGTGGTAGAGAACATGGCTATGAAATGTCCCACAATCACAAAGCCATAAAATTTTGATGATCTAAGGTACCATCTAATTCATCGGATATGAGGGTACTAGGACAACATTTTTGGTTTTCAAGATCATTTCCCTAAAGTTGAAGAATTTGAATTAGAAAAAATACTTACTTGATTTTGGTACAATCTCATCGTTGGTCGTTCATTGAACAATTTACACCTCATATCTCAAAGAAATGAAGTTGAATTTTTCATTCGTGGAGTTTTAGAAGATCATGTGATAGAATGATGGGTCATTCCATCTATCTCAAACAAAAGGTTAGAAAAAGTTATTAAATATACAAAAGTTCAAATATGGTGATATTAATCATATATGGATCCAAAAATGGATTTAAACATCATATATCACACCACTTAATAACATAAAACTAATTTATTCAAACCACGGACTTCCTATAGGCCAGTGGTAGGAGATAAAGGCCAATCGCACATCATTTTTGGGTTCGATTCCCACATCCTTGTCCGATGCAACAGGTTATCACCCATCCTACGGGTTTTCCTTTTTCTAAAACTATACTATTGTAACATTTAATAAATAATAAAAAAAGTTCTAGCCTTAAACAATACTATCTGATGTACAACATAATCCCTTCCATTCATTAGGCTTATCCAAAATACTTCTATCCAATCTCATACTATAACGAAAATTATTACTAAAAAGGTCATCTACCAAGAATGTGAATACCATCAATTATCCCCCATATATCATAAGATATATCTTATTGTTGGTCACATTCCAAACATGTGAATACCTTAATCATGAATTCTCTTGAAAAATGAATACCCACTGAACCTTAGTGAAAACATGAATGCTCTCAAAAGTTATCTCTTTCCACATACCAAATTCCAGAAATTTCTATATACTCAATCCATGATGTCACTTTGTCCATATATCAGTCACGATTTCATTAATACTATCAAACATATTATTTCTCCTTATCCCTTGATTATGCACATATCATATTCTTTCCAAAAATATTTCAATCACTTTTTATGGTTACCGGTACCATAAAATTATTGAATACCACAATACATCAATACATTTATATTCCAATATTCCACAATACTATAAATGAGATTCCACAACATTATTTTGGAATCCCATTACATAAAAACTTAATGATTCCACCAAATCATTGTCATACTCAACATCGCCAACATTGATCACATATGACTTCCCTTTGTCCTTTTCCATAAGAGGATGTTGATGTTGATAATCATTAACCCTTGGATTAGGGAATTGGTTAGCATAATGCCCCATTTCCATGCACTTGTAGCATTGAAGTTTTGGTGGTGTGTTCTCTGTAGTGTTTTCTCTATTCACATCATTAGCTACCTTTTTCCCATTACTTCAACACTAAGTTGATCTATGACCTTCTTCTCCACACTTAAAACATTTTCTAGTCCCTTTAAGACAATCTTCACCATGCTTCTTTCTACAATTTGTGCATAACGAAACATTTTCCTTCTTTTCACCAATGTTTTTAGATTTTTCCTTGAACTCCATTTTTCGTTTCTTGTCAAAACCATGAGATGGATATGTAACAAAAACTTCCAGTTCTACCATGATAGAACAATGCAAAATTTCTTCATAACAACTGAAGTCTCTTATCACTAATGCCCTTTGAAGACCTGATTTTAAGACACTAAAGAATTGATCAACTTCGCATTCAGGTTGGATGATAAATCCAGATGAATACCTTGCAAGCCTTGTAAAGTTAACCTTGTATATACCTACAGATTCATCATCCTTCTGCTTAAGCTCAAGTAACACATTTTTTATCTTTGTTAGAAGAATACGAGGGAAGTACTTATTGAAAAATATGTTTTTGAACTCGTCCCATTCCATGGATTCAACTTCATCTTGGGGCCTTATATTATTAATTAGAGTCCACCACTGGTCTGCTTCACCTTCTAAACGATTAACAGCCAACATGAATTTTTCATCCTATGAATAGTGAAGTATGGAAAATATCTTTTCAATGGTACTGATCCATTGTTCAGTAACAAGTGGATCTGAAGACCCACTGAAACAAGGTGGACGTTTCCTCATGAAGGACTCAATAGAATATTGTTCCCTTCTCTACTCATTTGGAAATCCTGAATGATTCATAGATTGTGTAAGTATAAAAATAAGTTTTTTCAATTTATCTCCCATAACATTAGTTTTTTCAGGGGCAATCATTATATTTTCCATTACATTTATCAACACGGTTCCTTCAGGTTACAGCCATCGTCTAAAATCCCAAAAGAATAGTGTGAGAGGGAAAAATCATTCTAGGAAAACAACTTAATAAAGGGGGAGTACCTTCAATATATATCATATTAGGTTTAATTCTAAGATCGTTTCCTTAATTATAAGACTATAACCTACACTTATACTTAACCTTAGGGACATCCCTAGTCATACCTTAGAAATATATCTAGGGATCTCACTAAAGTCTTCACTTCCTAGTTTTCAAAGGTTAACCAAACCTTCTCTCTGAAAGAAAATTTACCTGTCTGTATTTATTTCCAGTTTAACTAGAATTGATACCTTTTAGAGCACTGTATGGATAACTATACCACCTAGGTGGGACACACCACCATCCCCAGTAGTATCCATTTCCTCATGAATCCCTTGTGCGGAGAGCCATGCTTCGTCCAACGCTCACACGTGAGAGTTCCCAAGGATCAAATTCATTTATAACTCATTTTCTCTAATACCAATTGTAGAGACCCAAGATCTATGTACATGGACATTACATTACTTTCTCGAAATACTAAATACATAACAAAAACAGATGCCCAATAACTGTATTAGCTTAGTGTATTTGGAAACTCAGAAAAAAATCTTCTAATCATGGTGAAAGATCTTCAACATCTCCCATAAAGATCTTCCTATTTTGTTTTCTTACCTAGAAACATTCTTTATATCCTTGGGAAATAAAAACATAAAAAGTGTGATCTCAAATGCTCAGTAAGGGTAAGAATGGAGAATATAAAACAATCCATAAACATTTGAACGTAAAAACATGAACATAAACCATCAAAACCATGAGTAATGACATAAATCTTCATAGTACATAAGGAATAAATCATAAAGGAACATTAATCTTGATAAAATAAAATGGGAATAAATCATGTAATTATGAAAAACCATTAATAACATGTTATTATTTCTATAGTATCCAAGGAACTGCTGCTAAGACCATCATAGTGGACAAAGTCCATTATAAAACCGGGTTTACATGTTGTTCCAGCCCTGTATTACTAAACCAGATTTTAATTTCTGTTCTAGCCGTGCCTATCTCATGAGATATAAATATTTACCCAATATATTGGAGGGATATATAGGTCCCACCCATTTCATAATGAAACCATTCTTATGTGAGCCACAAAATCATAAATCATACATCATAGCATAACCCATATAATAAAAATGGGATTTTTAAAAATCATGCCATCATAACATAATACATATAAGATAAAGGACATAATAAAAATAATTCCATCATAACATAATCAAATCAATGTAATAATAGGGATAGAAACCTAACCCTAAATCATCTTAGATGGAAAATAATTTTGATAAAACACTAGAACTCAATTCTTGAGGAAAATATACCTTCTTCTATAAAATAGATTTATTTTCTCAAAATGACATACAATTTAAAAGAAATTATTTTTTTGAAAATAATCATGAAATCTTTCATAGTATGCTTCATGAAAATAACGTGTTTTGAAACCGTAAAAGTCCTTTCATGATGTATAAGTTAAAAAAACATTCTACTTGTACGTTTTCTAGAAAAGTAAAAATGTTCCTCGTATGGAAAACAAAATAAATATTCCTTACATACCATGTAATAAAAGTTAAAAATGGGTAAAAAAGACATTAAACATATATGAAAACATTTTTAGAAAACTAGGACATGGATGATAAATATAACCCCAGTAAATACTTAAGAATAAACAACCTCAGTTAAGAACAAGGTTCGAATAATTATCCCTTATGTTATGTCCAATTTATTCTTTATGTGGCCAAGAATCCTTTATAGTGGATATATACATATTATAAACTTCAAATAGAGCCATAATAATAGTTATGATATCATATATGATTCACTTACGACTTTATATTACCTGTTCATTTTTCAATTCATTGTTAAATCATTATTATGGGTAAAATCGTTTCATTTATCATCCTTGTTTTGAATTGTAATTATTAATATACTGATTAATTAATTTTAGAATGTAAAACATGATTTATATATATTCATAATATAATATATCGATTAATGTAATGAAATACACCATTCATGGAGACGGTAGGCCGTATGTATGCATGCCCACTGTTTTCCTTTCCTTATTGACTTGAATGGAAGTAAGTAGATGAAATATATATATATATACATAAATACAGTAGAATTATTATGTCATATATTTTATTATTATTCCATATATATACTTTATAATCATTCTTAAATGGTTAACATGAAGAATGAATCTCATCGCGGTGTGGAGACAGTAATCCTTACGTACGCACGAGTGATGATATCGTTCCTATAATTATTGAATAGTATTGGAGTAGATGATAGAATATCTAAGGATTATTATAATGTTATAAAAATCATATATAGTCATTCTTTACACCATTATACCCGTCCAAGTAAGGTGGTGGTGGAAAACAGATTACACCACCTCGTGGAGATGGTATTCCGTACGTATGCACGCGCGTTGATTTCGTTTTCCGTAAGATGAATAGAAGGTAAAATAGGGTTGTATAATATTTATAATAACATATCAGTATAAGAGTGATAATGATGTTAGTAATTTATAATGAAACAAATAAAAAATAGAAAGTATAAGGAGAAATATATTTGAAAGAATCGGTAAAGGATATCGACTCTTCTTCGACGTGCCACTTCTAAAACTCATCTTAGGGCACTAAAGGTGGTCTTTGAAGAAGATAAGGACCTCTAGTATGTTTATATGTAAGTGGAGAAAATAAATGAACAGGTTTTGGCCGATATTGAAGTCTAAAAATGTTGTGAAGAGAAGAGAGAGGAGCTGCCCTTTTGTAAGAGAGGAGAGGGGCACTTTTGGAAACCTCTAAAATATTAATTTATAATAAAACCAATAACCACATAAAAAAATCCAAAATGACACAAATTAAAATATTATATGATATAGGGTTGTAATATCATCATAAAAGAAAATTTAGACATGTTGGAAATTTATTTTAAACCTTATCAACTTGATTTCTCTTTATTTAATATATTTAATTTTATTTGTGGCAATAATATTCTAAATTTTAAATTGTGGTAAATAATTACTTATGTGTTGTGAATTGTAAATAATCAGATACTTCATGATATTTTAGACCATATAAAGGTCAATTTATAATTTTTAAATATTTTTGTGATCTTTAAACAATTTAATAATATGTTATTTTTATAAAATATCAATAGTGTCAGTCTTGACACTATTCAATTATTTGAATTTAAATAAAATCCAAACAGAAGATATATTCGAACCAAAAAATTTAATAGATACCTAACATGTAATATTCATCTTAAAAATTCATTTATCACATTAAATAGTTCATATATTATTTATTTTAATATTTTTTTAAAAACTTATTTGATATTTCAATCAATAAAATAATTTCTACATCACTATTGTGTCACCATTAATGATATTTATTTAGTCCCTAAAAATTCAAAATAAATAAACATGATGTAGATAGTTTTATTATATTTATGGTGACTATTTATGTTCGAAGTTTTATTAATGTGTTCAGTAAATTAAAATTATTACACTTATAAGATATAAGAGAATGACATATTGTCACTTTCTTTGGTTTTAATAATAATTACATCATATTCATAATCAAAAGTCCATGAAATGAATCTATTACGACCCTTAGGTCATATGGGTCTACTTTTATTCATACAATAGAATTTTATCAGGTGTTATTGTAATATTATAATCTTATTTTTACCCTTAATTACCCGATTTACCTTTAACTATAGTAAATAAAAATTACCGAAGTTACTATTCATAATATCAAAAAAATTAAAAGTAACCTATAACATAATATTGACCCACTGAATTGAAATATGAAATCCATTTTTCTAAATTCAAAACACAGAAGTTGCAATAGTTAATTTTAAATTAATCTCGTTGCTAAGAAAACGAGTTTTAAAAGTTAAAACATTGCCAAAGACTGAAATGTTGTTTCCTATGAATTCAATGTAAAATTAATGATGATGAAATAAATTATATTAAATGTTAAAAATATATTCTATTTATACTATAAAACCATTAAATTTTATAATTTAACCATATAAATTATCTTGATGAAAAGGTTTTTTTTAATTAAAATTTAGCTTATTTTTACTATTGATCAAAATATGAAAGTTAACAAAAAAATATTAAAAAATTATCCAAACTAAATTTTAATATAAATATATAATTTAATAAGTTTATTTTTTTCAAATTGAACTTATAAATGTGTCAAAAACTAGATTTAATGTGGGTGCGCCATCAAAAGGCCGCGAAACTGTATTTTTTGAAAAATACTTATTTTACCAGAAAAAATTTATTTTGTTCTCATAATATGTTCTAGAGTATGTTTAAGATGAATTATTATTCAATAAAATTCCAAATATAGTTAATACTATTCATAACGGCTAGTTCATAACAATATGTCGTTGTTTGGTGATACTCAACATTACGTACAACACACGCTATCGAGGAAGGTCGCTCTTTCGTGCAACACAAGCCAATAATAGTGTTTTAATATACTAAAAGATAATATAGTGTTGCATACATAGAAATCTAATATTATTGTATCATAAAACACAATACATCAAAGAAATTAAAAATAATATTTCTCATAAAATCTCGGGGTGTTAAAGAACAAGACCATAACATTTAAAAACCATACACTACATGTTATAGATCCTAGTACATAGTTATAAATAAATCTTGCAAGTTTATAAGAAATAAATACTAAATTATCCAAAGATCATGTTCCATGAGACCATAAAAAATAAATATGAATGTCATAGGAAAAAATATTATAATTGTGTGTACATGTATTGATAGAAACAAGTTCACTCATTATGTTATGGACCTGAAATTAGGCCATCCCATAATCTTATGGACATGAAACATGGTACACACAGAATCTTGTGAGTATGAAACGTATCTCTATACCTAAATTATGGACATGAAAACCGGGTCCATATAATATTATATACATAAAGGCCATGTATATACATAAAATCGTGAAAGTTAAATCATGTTCATGCATAATATATTTATCTATTGAGTTTTACTTCTTTATCCATTGCATTGGGAGGAAATATAATTATTGTCCAACCTACCAAATAATAATAATCATATATGTATGTTCCATACTATTATACAATATTCATCATATCATAACCCATGAAAAATTAATGGGCTTTATAAAAATTTAAATATATAATAACCATTGGAATAGAAATCACTTTAAAAAATTATCAATTCATCATATCCTAACTAATGGAAAAGGAATGGGCCTTGAAAACATATTTTTATAATAATAATAAAAAATACAGAGAAATAAAAGTTTGGTAATATTTGATTATATCCCTCAGTAAATATTAAGTAAGATTGAAGGGTGTCATCTTAGATAAAAAATCCCTTTGAAAGATCACATGGCACATTTCTTTAGAAATATACCATTTTCACTTTTAAATGAAGTATATAAAATATAAAAATATCCAAATATTTTATTTTTTTTCAAAATAACATTATAAACTTATAAATTAAGATTAAATTTATTTAGTGGTCATTATGGTCATAATTTTCATTGATTTTGTATAATTTAAAATAATATACTCCATTCAAACTTTTATAAAAAATTCAACAATAACTTGTTCAAAAAATGACAAGAATATTCCTCCCAACTATTCTATAAAAAGTAAATCATATATAAAGAATAAATTAAAATTCCATGCGAGAATATTAAAAAAACTCTTGATGTGGAAGACAAACCATTTTAGATTGAATAAAGAAAAAAATTCGGGTTTCCAAAAAAATTTTCATTTATTTTCTTGAGTATATAAAGTGATGAAAAAAAATGGGAAACAATAAATAGAAATAAATAGATATACGATGAAAAAATTCATCAGTTTATAGTGAGTTTATTCATAATATTTCATCATTGTAAACATAATAATAAACAATCCCAACAAACTAATATACTGTAAAATAAAACCCTTACCACTTTTGTAACTTTCAGACACTAAAACAAATGAAATAATAACATCGAATGATAATTATTACCTGGTAATAAATAGATTCATTATATTAAATGGTAAAGGGTCTGTATAAACTTCCCATAAAAAATATATAGGTTCATAACAAAACATATTTCTAAAAGAATTCAATTTCAGGTGACCAACTTAAACCAATTTGGTGATATATAACTCCAAAAATCATGAAAGAGAGGACATATTATGGATTTTTAAATCCCCATAATAAACATCTAAATTATAATAACATACATTCATGAGAATTATATACCCCCCATAAAGGAAAAAAGTGGTGAATATGGAATATGTCCCCAAAATTAAATCTAAAATGAGAAATCTTGTGCCTCAAGTTTGCCTCTCATAGGAAATAATTAAAATTCTTGTATAAAAAATTATAATTTATAATTTTTTAATATAAAATCATTTTAAAAAATAAATTTTCATTTATTCTTCACTTATAACATTTTTACAACCATTTGTTAATAATTTCTTATTTAAATTGTCATTTCCATGTGTCAACTATTTAATTTTTCATGAAAATTTTGTTTGGTAGTTCTAATCCTTGTAATTTGATCTTGGTTCTTTTACGTACATAATTTTAATAATTATATAACTATATTATATAATTTTTATATATATATATATATATATAAATTCATATATAAAAAATGAGATATAAAAATTAATTAATACATTTATGGAGATGGTGGGATAAACCTACACGTGAATGCTGTTTTCACTTTTAGACAGATGGAATGAAAGAGTAAAAAATAATAGATAAACATTACTGAATCATTATAAAATTATAATATATATATACATCCATTTAATCTATCTTTATTAGCATCAAAGAATAAATAAAAAAATAGACAACATCGCTTAGTGGAGGTGGTAGTCCACACATACACACGAGCAACATTATCATTTTCCAATGGAATAGAAGGTATTAAGTTAGGGGTGATATTATAATTAAAGAAATATAATTAATTTATTAGTATCATATATAATTATTAAATACATCAAAATAATCATCCATGAATTATTGTGATGAAAAATTAATTACATAGCTACGTAGAGAGGATAAGCCTTACATACACTCGAGTGGCGTTTTCATTTTCTCTAGGTTAGAAAAGTGGTTGAGAATGGTTATAAAATAATCATAATAATATCGGATTATATTAACTATAATGGATTTATTATTTTAATATGATTATAATTAATTCATAAATTATATATGATGATTGAAATTTGGAAGAGTTAATAAAGGATATTTCCTATTATCTAGTAGAATTCCTTTAAATCCCCTCTTACGAGATGTAGGGTTTTCATTTTTGTAATAGAAATCCTCTATAAATATTATAAGTATATATATAAGATAAATTATTTGGGGTTTTTCAATATAGATGGCTCAAAAGTGGTGCATTAAAAAAGAAAAGGGATGAGCTCAAATTCTCAATAATGGTAAAAAAGGATATATCAAGGATCACTTAATCATAACATTATAAACAGAGTCTCGGAACCAGATCATAACATTTAAAGAATATACCCTATATATCATGGATCCAGGTACATAGTAATAGAATAAATCTTGGAAGTTCATAAGACATGAATCATCAATGATTTAAAGAACCTATGTTGTGAGAGTATAAAAAAGTCCTATGAATGTTATAAAAAAATATTATAATTGTATGTACATGTATTGATAGAAACAAGTTCACTCATAATGTTAAGAATATGAAATTTGGACCGCTCATAATCTTATGGACATGAAACCAGGTTCACACATAATCCTATGGGTACGAAATGTAGCTCCATACATAAAATTATGGACATGAAACCAGGTTAATATTTAATATTATGGACATAATGGCTGAGTATACACATAAAATTATGAATGTTAAATCATTTTCATGCATAATATATTTATCTATTGATTTTTACTTCTTTATCCAATGCATTAGAGGGAAATATAATTATCATACCACCTATCACAGAATGATAACCATACATATTTCTTCCATAATATTAAAAAATATTAATCATATCATAATCCATTAAAAAGTAATAGGTTTTATAAACATTTCAATATCATATAACTAATTTAATAAAAATTGTTTTAAAAACAATTTATCAATTTATCATATCATAACCCACAGAAAAGAAATGGGTCTTATCTACATAATTTCTTCATATTCATAAACCATATAGAGAAATAAAATGATGGTATCATTTTATCATATCCCCTTGTAAATATTAGGTAACATTTAAGTATATCATATTAGATAAAAATTCCCTTTGAAAGATAACTTGGAACATTTCCTTGGAAATATACCATTTTCCCTTTTAAATAAATTATCAAAATCTAAAAAATATCCAAATATTTAAGAAGACAATTTATTTGAGAATGACCATTTAAACATATTAATATGTGTTCAATTTATTTAGTGTTAATAATGGTATGAAATTTCATTCATGTTGTATAATTTAAATGAATATACTCCTTTCACACATTTATAAAAAAATTCGACAATATCTTTTTTAAAAAATGGCAAAAATATTCCTCACAATTTTTCAGAAAAATCAATATTATATGTAAAAATTACATTTAACATCCCTAGGAGAATAATAAAAACATTCTTGATATGGAATAAAAATTATTTTTGATGGAATTAATAATTAAATTCATGTTTCCATAAAAATGATCATTCTGTTTCATGAGTACATAAAGTGTAGAAAAAATGAGAAAAAAAGTAATATCTATAAATAGATATAGTCTGAAAAAATTCATGAGATTATTGAGATTTTGATCATAATATTTCATCAACTTAAACATAATAAAAAACAATCTCAAAAAACAAATATATTGTAAAATAAAACCCATACCACTTATGTAACATTTTAACAGTAAAATAAATGAAAGAATAACGTCAAATGAAACATGTGACAGGATAATTAGTAGATTCATTATATATCATGATAATAGGTCTATATAAACTTCCCATAATAGGATATAGTTTTGTAACATTTCATATGTGCAAAAGAATTCAATTTGAGGTGAGAAACCCAAACCATTTTGGTAATATAGAAATCACAAAATCACGAAAGAGGGAGCATTATATGAATTTTTTAATCACCATAATAATCATTAAAATCATAATAACATATATTAATGATAATTATCTACCCCAAACAAAGAAAAAAATTGGTGAATGTGTAATATTTCTTCAAAATTAAATTTCAAATGAGAAATCACATTCCTCAAGTTCACCTCTCTTATGAAGCACTTTAAAATCATGTATAATAAATTATAATTTATTATAATTTTAATGTAGGATCATTTAAAAACCTAAATATTCACATATTTTTCACTTACAACATTTTTAAAACCATTTTAAATAATTTCTTATTTAAATTGTTGTTCTGAGGTGTTAGATGTTTCATTTTTGATGACAATTTTGGGTTGATAGTTCTAATCCTTGAAATTTTATCATGGTTCTATTATATATATATATAATTTAAATAATTATATAAATATATTATAAAATGTTTATATATATATATAGTTTCATATATAAAAACTCGATATATAAAAATGAATTTCTCCATTAAGGGTGATGGCAGGATGAAACTACACATGAATGTTGTTTCCACTTTTCAACGGATGGGAAGAAAGAAAGAAAAATAATAGATAATCATTACTAAAAAATTATAAAGTAATAATATATATATATCCATTAAATTTATTTTTATTATTATCCATGTATAACTAATAAAATTGATCATATCACTTCGTAGAGGTGGTAGTGCACACGTACACCCGAGAAACACTATTGTTAAACCCATCAAAATAACCGTCTATGAAATATTGTGATGAAAAATGAATTACACAGCTACTTGGAGAGAGTAAGACCTATGTATGCATGAGTGATGTTTTTATTTTATATAGGAAAGAAAATAGGTAGATTATGGTTACCAAATAATCATAATAATATATGATTATATTTGTTATAATGGATTTACTATATTAAGATGGTTAAAAATAATTCATAAATATTAGATAAAGATTAAAATTTTAAATAATTAAGAAATACTATTTCCTATTTTTAAGTAGACTTCCATTATATATCCTCTTAAGATATATATGGTTTATATTTTATGAAGGGAAAAACCTCTATAAATTTTATAAGTATATTTACAATAGAAATTATAATGCATTTTTCAATATAGATGGCTCAAAAGTGGTTCATTTTAAAGAGATGAGGTGTGTTTTTTTATAGGGGAGTGAATGGATACAATTTGAATTACTAAAAATATTAAAATATTGTTCAGTCATTCTCATGAAATATGATTCTATAAAGTTTTATATTTAAAGAAAAAGAGGTTAGGGTCTAAATATCAAGATACAATGATATTTATACATTTTTTACAATCATTTTATAGTTTATAATTTTTTAAACTCCTTCTTGAATAAATTTTAATCTAAAACATTATAATGAATTTTAATACTAAAGGGTTATAAATTTACATATTAGTTAAAATTTATATCATAAAAGGTTTAGAGATGACATTTTAGACCATTTATGATGCTAAATTCCTCTATTTAATATTTTTAGGTTTTTTTAAAATAATTTAATAAATAATTTTATCATAAAATACATCAAATATTATTTTAATAAATATTCAAATAATTAGAGTTTGAAAACAGCTTGACAAAAAAGGAATTTGTATATAAACCATTAAAACATCATAAATATGTTATATTATTATATAAAATCAATGTAAAATAATTATTTAATTGAATTTTGTTTCTTTTACTATTTTTAATTTTTTTTATATTTCTATTAATTGAATAAATATTGTGTCATCATTGTGTAAGAATTTAAGGTAATTATTAGATTACTAAATATTGTAACTAAATTTACATGTTAAAGGATAAATTTATTTTTAAAATATTAATTTATAACTAAAATTATCCTCTTCCTATAAATATGGAAAAAATGAAGAGATAATAAATTCAAGAGTGTTAGATTTTAATGTCCTGGAATTTCCTTGTATTTTTTTAAATTATATGGAATTATTTTGAGACAACATGCTATGAAAACACCTGATTCCGAGGCTCGGTGATCTTGGGAAATAATTTTAAACTTTTTTAAGGTACATTTAGTAAATGTGTGACCGGGTTTATATAACGTTTGAACAGGTGCTTGGATCAAAAATCAGAGGGCGCCATTGAATTCAGAATTCCAGGATTCACCTAGAGAGAAGTTAACTTTATCCAACAAGGGCTGAACAGAAAAGTTATTTTTTAGAAATTTTTTAAAAAATGGTAAAATAACATTAAAAATTATTTTATTTATTTTTTCACTGATGAGAAATGACACAAAAACCCTATGGTGTAGTGATGAGGTAACTACAAGATGCATTAATGGAGCTCATTAATGGCTCGTTAACACACAATGTAATGATGCTCTAATGACACGTAATAGTGACGCCGTTTCATAAATAAAATAGTTTAATGACGTGACATTGAAGTGTAATAGAAACGATGTGATGTGTTTTCTTTTAATAGTTTGACATGTTGGTGGAATGATAATTAAACATTCAGAATTCTAGGAACAATATATGATATATTTTCCTCCATAATGATTAATGACTAACACTGATGGGAAATCATCGACTTTGACGTATCTTGAAGAACAAAAAATACCATTTACCTCTTAGAACCTTGAGGAAAAAGCGCTACAGCAATGAACATCAATGAGGTAGTGGTTTGATTTTGGTTTTATGAATTACCCTTTGTTTTTCAAAAAAATGAATGCAGATTAACCCTTGAACAGGTTAATCCATGGATTGTGCATTCTTGTTGGAGGGTGCGACTATTGGGTTTTCTATTTGAGAATAATTTTATTGTTGGTAGAATTGTAATCCCATGAGCATCCCTTTTTAAAATCTCTATCGCGAAGGGAGTTGGACAATATGAACAAGTCTTAGGTGCCTCCATATGTGCATTATTCATGTTCGTATCCTCGAATCAGTGAAAATAATTATATGGGGCCAAGGTAGGGACGACGACCCGAGGGGCCTGTAGGCACCGAATGATAGAGAAATGGACCACCAGAGAAACTCTGGTGGCCCGTAGAAGGAACTGCTCGCAGAGACTGCGGGTGGAGGGAGGCGACACACCCATCAACACTCCATGGTGGCAAGAGGTTGTGGGTGGAGGGTCATGGTGGCGTAGAGACAGGACACCGCATGAAGGATCGAACAATGTATAGGCTATCGGGCGAACCAGCGGCACACGACATCCGGCCACGTGCATGGATTTTGGCCAGCCAGATTAGCCTGTTGTGTCAGCACTAGGCCCTGATCATTTGACCATGGTGGAGGAGGGGCCCCACAGCAACCCATGGGGCATCAGGAGGCCCGACCCATTATCTGGTCGTGTCTCGACAAGAAAAAAAATGGGTCCACCCCTGGCAGACTGAGTAGGGTGTGGGCCATCCCCTTAGGCCTTACCTGCACCACTGGGCTGGACCCGTAGGCCCAAAGGGCCAGCTCGCCCAGACCGATTCCTGATAGAACCCAGGTCAGGTCGGTCCGAACGGGTCGGACTAGACTCGGAGCCAACCAACACACGTGTCACTGAAAACATCAATAACTTGCATTTCTGGTGTCTGATTGACGCGCCATCTAAAACATGGGGAACCTTACGATGAGGAATTATTTATGAGATAATCTATAAGAGTTTTGGTGGGTGTTGGAATATGACTGGGTTGAATTGGGCTCGAATCCAACTAGGCCTTTTTTTAAAAAAATGACCATATCTTATAGTCTGGTCATCTGTTTGATGTGTCATTTATTCGTTGGAACCCTTACAACAAGACTTTCCTTTTCGTTATTCTATGTTGGACTTCGGGGAAGTTTAGTGATGAAAAATGTCTTGAGAAGTAGCAGTGTGGATCATTAGTGTCCCGATATATTAGCAACAACCATGTGGATCCTTAGTGGCCTAAAAGACAAGTAGGAGCCGTGTGGATATTTAGTGGGCTGATAGAAGAGGAGAATACATGTGGATCATTAGTTTCCCAGTAGACAAGCAGTAGCCATGTGGATCCTTAGTGGATTAGAAAACAAGTGTTATCCTTGTGGATCCTTAGTGACCCAGTAGACCAGTAGCGATGCATCATATATGAGACCCTCAACAGTGTGAAATGTTCATCAATATAGTCGATGAACCCTCTTCCTATGCTACTGATTGTACCTGGAGTGATCTATCCATGCATTGTGGTCTTACATTGTGGTCTTACTTCGTGGCCTTAATTGGTGAATTATCATTTTGGTTTATTTGTGGCTTTTGTCCTTAGTCGAATGGGGACACCTTATGAATATAATGTTACTCACCCCTGCATGGGATTCACCTGCACGTGTTGTGTCTTGTGAAGAAAATGGGAATTTATACAGTTGAATTGGTGTCCTAGGACTAGGCGGGGCCTAGTGAGATTAGGAAGATAGGGCATACTCCAACAGCTTACAAAAGCTACCATACTCTTACCATCATCTGGGATTATCAGCAGCCATCTTGCTCACAATTTTTACTTATATTCTTCATTTTTCCATTGTCTTTTGTTGGGTTTTTATTATAGACCAATAATTTATAGTTTTTCTTGTACTCAACACTAGTTTCAATATACTTGTTTTCATATTTTAGTTTTTGGGATGTGGTTGGGTGTGTGTGTGTGTACTAATACTCAATAAAATTCCTCCCACTTGCAAGTTGACGCCTTTAGTTCTAGTCGCTAACCCCTGGCCTATGGGAGGCTATTTTGGGGTATATCACAACATGGCCCCTAGGGGATGAGTCATAAAAAAGTGGTATCAAAGGTGTTCAATTCTACCTCAATGACCTAGAGTCTGTAATTTTGTTTTTGGGAAATAGTGTTCAGTGTCTTGGGTTCGACTTTTAGATAAAGGGAGTCTAATGCTAGTGTGGAGGCTGACATATACATGCACCAGGACCCTGAATTATGATTTTTGGCTCTAATCATGGAAACAATGGTTTCATACCTGTCTCTTTATGTTCTTTTGTATAAGATTCATCTCACCAAGTATAATCTATTGCATATGGTCCATCTTTATCAATTTCAATATTCCCCCAGGAGACCGCCAGCTCGGTTCCCGATATGTGGTAGTGAGGATAGTATGCCTAGCGATGAGGTGTCCATTCAAGGACCAGTGCTAGCGATCTCTCTACTGAGTGGTATACTGGTGCTACCCCCAACTATTGATTAGGTAGGAGGACTAGCTCTAGTGGTTCAGGTGGATACAGTTTTCTATATTGAGTTGTGGAAGACTATTTTGGAACCTAGAAATGAGGCACATGGTTCGAATGTGTGTCATGGGCATCCGAGTCAACGATCACCAGAGATGGAGGGTTAGCAGAACCTACATATGGTAGGTATACAATGTAACTTGCAAAACCAAGGGGTTCATAGGAGGGAATGTGATAGTTTCTAGAAGCGTATGCTTTATTATGCCTTTCATGAAATGGGACATCTCCTGCAATATTGTCCCACCATTTGTGACTCAGGGCAGGATAAAGGATAGTTGCAGACTATCAAGGCTTTTGACCCTTGGACTCTAAGAATAAATCAAGGTACGATGTGTGTATTTCTAATTTAGATACAGTATTGATAGACACTTGTACATGTTATTTCCCTTTCTCTCCACTTCTTCTTGTTTGATACCTAGAGGATCTAATTAAGACTGTTGACTTGACCATCACATTTAGAAACACCTACTAGAGGATACCCAATGACCACACACACATGAAGACAGTGTGACCTAACTATTGGAGGAAAGTGTATCAGTTAGGATCTCTTGGTAGTAGCTTTGAGGCATTACAACATCATTCTTAGTACGGACTAGTACCGTTCTTGCAAGGATTGAATGTATTAGGAAAATGATGTGGTTCATCTACGGAGATGGAACCAGATTTCCCTTTTTCAGCAGAGGGGAAGTCCTTGCAGCTCTTGATGGACTCAATAAAGGGAGGGTGTAGAAAATTCCTATTTATTTGGCTAGTTCGACACTCATTGTAGTGAATGTAATGAGTCCTCTAGTTCCATAGTGACAGTTGAGCATAAGGACGTCTCCCTTGAAGGTGTTTCTTGTTTACCTCTCCATTGAGAGTTAAACATATCTTTTGATACATACCCTAAGATAACACTAATATCCCCACCATTATATTAGATGGCTCCTTTGGAGCTTCGTGAATTGAGGGCATAGCTATAGGACTTGTAGGAGATGGGTTCGTGAGGCCCAGTGTTTCACCATGGGGAGCCCCAGTATTGTTTTCCTAGAATGCATACGGGAGTTCATGGTTAGTCGTGGACTACCGGTGCTTGAACCATGTGACCATTAAGATCAATTATCCACTAAAAAGGATTGATGACCTATTTAATCAACGAAAGGGAGAAAGGTGGTTCTCCAAGATAGACCTCAGATCAGGAAATCATCCGCTTCGGGTACTGAATTTATATGTACTGAAGACAACCTTCAGGTGTTGGTATGGCCACTATGAGTTCCTGGTGAAGCCTTTCGGCATGACCAATGCCGTATCCATATTCATGGGACTCATGAAAAAGATCATCAAACAATACCTCGATCATTTACTGGTGGTATTTATTGATGATATCTTGGTTTAACCAATGTCTTAGGAGGAGCACGCTACACACCTAGAAATAGTCATGGATACCCTCCAAGATAACCAACATTATGGTAAACTCTCAAAGTTCTAGTTATGGGTACAAGAGGTATGATTTCTCGGAAATTTCATCTTGGAGGCTAGAGTTGTAGTGGACTTGAAGAAGATTGAGTTAATTCTAGCTTGGGAGCCACCTAGGAATGTGATTGAGGTGCGAAGTTTCCAAGGGTTGGCAAGGTACTTGGGGAGGTTCGTGCCCATCTCCCTTGTTTGATTTTACTTGGAATGGATATTCCTTCATGTGGAAGGATAGATTCCAATATAGTTTCTTAGAGATGGGGTAGAGGATGACAAGTGACCTCATATTAAGACAACCTAAGGAGGGCATTGGGTATGTAGTTTTCTATGATTCATTAGGGAAGAAAATGGGTTGTGTCCAAATGCAAGGGTGAGTAGTGATTGCCTACGGATCATGGAAGTTGAATCATCATGAGTAGAACAACACGACCCATGAACTGGAGGTAGCAGCAGTGGTCTTTTCGTTGAAGTTGTGGTGACACTAGTTGATGAGTGAGCAATTTATAGTCTACTCTAATCAGAAGAGTCTCAGGTTTATCTTCTCCTAGAAGGACCAAAACAGCAGACAACGACGATGGATATAGTTCCTCCATGACTATAACATTGAGAAATTTTATACATAGGGGAAGGGGAACATGGTAGCAGATGCGCATAGTAGGAGGATTGGTTTTCAACTACTGATTGAGGTGATAGAGAATCTAGGTTCAATTAAGATATCCTTCATGGATGATGATGGAGACACTTTCCTTTAGTCGATGATTATTACTCCCCCACTCTTATAATGAATCAGGGAGGCACAATTGGAGAATGTTGACTGCAAGGATGACATGCCCAATTATCATTAGGACATGATCTTTGTATATTTTTGATAGGTTGGGAGCACAACATCTTTTTCAAATGGTGCACCATAGTACTAGTGGCGTTGTGGGAGGAGGTATTGTGGGAGATTCATACAACCCATTTAGAGGTGCATACTAGAGTGTAAATGATGTACTATGAATTCCTACATCAATACAAGTGGATAGGAATGATGAAATATGTGGCCGAGTTGGTCTCAAAATGCCTCACATGTCAGCAAGTGAAGGATGAGCATCAGTTTTCAGCATGATTGGCTCATCCACATGATGTCTTAGAGTGGAAATTGGATAGTATCTCGATGGAAATTGTGACGGGGTTACCATGTACATCCAAATTCTATGATTCTATCTGGACGATTGTTGACCGACTCACCAAGTCGGTTCACTTCCTACCCATTAAGTAGTGGGACTAGTAAAGGGCATTGGATGCCTCTACGTCTAGGATATATTTCAAATCAACAGAGTGAATTTGATGATTGTCTCAGACCAATATTCATGATTTACATCCCGATTGTAGAGGGGATTACAGGAGGCGTTCTGGACTCAACTTCTCTTGAGCACAACTCGTCATCCCCCGATGGATGGTCAAACAAAGTGAACTATAAAGACATTGGAGGACATTCTTTATGCTTGTGCCTTGAATTTTGGTAGTAGTTTGGAGGAAAACCTTACACTAGTGGTGTTTTCATACAACAATAGGTATCACTCCTCCATTATAATGGCACCATTCAAGGCCTTGTATGAGCGGCCTTGCAGATCACCCCTATGCTTGACAAACCCAGGGAAGTCAGCACTCATGGGTCCAAAGTTGGTACGGGCTACCACCGAGAAGGTGCAGATAATCCAAGAGTGGATGAGTATTGTAAAGAGTGGGTAAAAGTCTTATTCCAACCAGAGATGGAGGACGTTTGAGTTTGAGTAGGGAGACCATGTTTTCCTTCTGGTCTCTCCTAGATGAGGATTGCATAGATTTGGCCAGGTCATCAAGTTATCTTTGAGGTTCATTGGACCTATCCAGATTCTCAACAGGGTTGGCGAGGTGGCATACCGCCTAGCTCTTCCCCCACTAATGCACTAGGGGCATGATTGTTTTCACTTATCACACCCAAGGAGGTATGTGCATGATCCATCACACTTCATCGACTGGGGTGATATGGATATTGATGATGGGGAGACATTTGTTAAGTTCACGATGGAGATAGAGGATCAAAAAAAGTGAGACTTTTTTTGATGATTGATTCCCCTGGTGTGTATTTAGTGGTATCACAGGAACCTCTAGGAGAGCACATGAGAGTTGGAGGCTCAGATTCATGCTCAGTACCCCCATTTGTTGGATTAGCCATTGTTTTGGATTTTAGGGATTTAAATACCTAAGCTAGGGAGAATGTAATGTTCTAGTATTTCCATGTATTTTTTAATTATATAGAATTATTTTGAGACCACACGCTCTTATGAAAAGTGATTCTGAGGCCTGGTGAGCCCGTGATATAATTTTAATTTTTTTTATGATACGTTCAGTAAATGTGCTTGTAGGATTTTCTAAATTTTTAACCTGTGATGGGATTAAAAATCTGAGGGCACTATCAAACTCAGAAAGCCAGTATTCACCTAGAAACGAATTAAATTAGGCTGACAAGGGAAAAAGAGAAAATTTAATTTCTGTAATTTTCTAGAAAAATAATAAAATAACTTAAAAAGTTATTTTATTTCATTTCTCACTGATCATCGATGAAATGACGACTGTACAGTGAAACGACAAGGCAGCGACCTGACACATTAATAGAGCTCATTAATAGATCATTAACATGAAGCGTAAGGATTCTTTAATGACGCATAATAACGATTCTATTTCATAAAAGAAACAACGTAACAACGCAGAGGCACAATGTAATAGAAACACTACGAGGTGTTTTCTTTGTATAGTTTAATGTGTTGGTCAAATGAGGATTAAACTATGAGTATTTTCTGAATAATCGATGATGGAATTTCCTCCCCAATGAAGAATAAAAAACACTGGTGGGATGTCATTGACTTCGACATATCTAGAAGAATTTAGAATGCCATCGACCTCTTAGATACTAGAGGATGAAGCACTACATAAAAACACTTCAATGCGATAGGGGTTTGATTTTGGTTTTATGAATCCCCCGTTCATTTTATAAATTACTAATGCGGATTAACCCACTAATAGGTTAATCCAAAAATCATGTGTTCTTATGGGAGGGTGTTGTTCTTATGTTTGGGATTAATTTATTTGTTGGTAGAATTGTAATCCCCAGACCTTCCCCTATTATAATCCTCTAACATAGAGGGTATGAGATGACACGAACTAGGCCTATGACCCTCCGTACATGCGTTCTTTATGGATGTATCCTCAACTCAGTGACAAGAAGAATATGGGGCCAAGGTAGGGATGGGGTGACCAGAGAGGCTTGTAGGTGCAGGCGGATCGAGAAACGGCATATTGGTGTGCTACCGCGGTTGAATGCTGCATCCAGTTGGTCCAGGCAGCGTGGAGACATTGTGTTGACTATTTCCACAGGGAAGAGAAACTAGCGTCTGGGCTACTCGGCCACACCAGTGACACGCAACATCCGACCGCGTGAAGGAATTTTGGTATGGCAACTTGGCCAGCTGCGTCAGCACCAGGCCACTATTGTTTGACCACATAAAAGAATGGGCCCCACAGTGACCCATGGGGCTGTAGGAGGCCAGATGAATAATCTGGCAATGTCCTGACCAGGTGGAAGAACTGGTCCACCCCTGGCGGACCGAGCAGGGCGTAGGCCGCCCCTTGGACCTGACCCCCCTAATGGGGTATACTCACGCCAGTGAGCTAGACTCACCCTACCGGGTTGGGCCGGACCAGTGGGCCAAACAGGTCAGCTGGGCCAAACGCATGCCAGATTAGACCTGGTTCATGTCGGTCAAATAGGGTCAGACCAGACCCAGACCCAACATGCCCCGTTTCATTGAATCATCAATAACTCACAGGCTGGGTATCCTATTGACGTTATATCTATGATATGAGGACCCTTGTGACCATGTAGGCCTTCTGAGATACTCTAAAGGAGTCTTTGCGAGGGTTGACATATGACGGGGTTGGATCATTCTCAAACCTAACATGGCCCTATTTGCAAAAATTACCATATCTTACAGACCGCGCCTCCATTAAACATTCTGTCTACTACATTGAAACCCTTACACCAAGGCAGTACATTAGGTTATTCTATGTGGGTCTTTGTGGTGGTTGAGTAATGACAGATGGCTTGAGCGGCATCCATGTAGATCCTTAATGTCCCAACAAATGAGCACCATTCATGTGGATCCTTAGTGGTCTGATAGACAAACATGAGTTGTGTAGATCCTTAGTGGCCTGATAGATGATCATAATACATGTAGATCCTTAGTGGCCTAGAAGATGAGTGAAAGCTGTGTGGATCCTTAGTGGCCCGAAAAATGATCATCAATTCGTCAGGTATGAGTCCCTCAACAGTGCGAAACATTATTCACTATTGCTGATGAACCTTCTTCCTCTGATTTATGTTGTACATGGTGTGAGATGTCCATACATCATGGTATTGCTTTGTGGTCTTCATTTATGGCCGTACTAGGTGGATTTTTATTGTGGTTGCTTTGTGGTATTTCTCTTTAGTGGAATGGGGTCCCATTTTGATTACTGTGTTACTCACCCCTGCATGGGCTTCACCCACACATGTTGTGTCTTGTGTAGATGACGGGCGTTTCGACGTTGGACTTGGCAGCCAAGGACCAGGCATGGCCTAGTGAGATTGGGTAGACATGGCATACTCCCACAGATTCTTGTAGCTACCATACTCTTACCGTCAGGTGGGATTCTCACCAGCCAGATTGATCACAATCTTTACTTGCACTATTCATTTATCAGTTTTCTTTTGTCTGATTTGTATACTAGCCCACTTATTTTTAGTTGTAATTGTACTCAACACTTTATTTTGTATATTTTTTCCCCTTTCAGTTTGTTGGATGTGGTTGGGTGTGTGTTTGTGTACACATACTTAGTTAAATTCTTACCACTTGCAGGTTGATGCTTTCGACATAAGATCTTCATCCCATGTCCTTTAAGAGGCAAGCTTGGGGTATGTTATGACATGGGCCTTGGGGGATAAGTCGTGACATAAATTTTGTATTTATTGTTCTCTTAAATTAATACAATGTTCAAAATAACAAAATATGGAACAATGTAGAAACATAATCTAGAATGGGATAGAAAAAGTTTAAATAAACTTATCAAATAGGGTAAATAAAATTTTAGATAATACTTAAAGCATAATCTAAATGTTTTTACCATATTTTATCCATTTTACCCTTACCATTGTGATAATATTTTTATATGGATTATATTCATATTGAAAAAAATAAAAAGTTCCTATTTATTAAATATGTTCCCCCTTATTCTATATTAGGATTCTATTTTTCAAGATTCAATCTTTAATAGTCGATGAAATAGTTTTTAACATAAATGTGTAAAATTAAATGCATAAAATTTTTCATAAAAATGTGATTTTATACATAAATATTAACTAATATAAAAATTATGAATATTTATTATTCAAATGTAATTAATAAAATTATTTTAAATCAAATGGATCATGTGTCAATTTATGAAAAAATAAAAATATAATGGGACATTTTAGTTACATTATTTATTGAAAATAAAAGATATAATTTTAAAAATATTCATTTTCTAATATTCACTAAATATCAATTAGTTCAATAAAATCCAAAATTACACCCCATGAAAATTTTGATATTCTTACTTTTTAAAAAAATAATTTTTTAAAATAAATTATATATATTTTTAAGAAATTAAATGTAACAGTTGGTGAATAAATGATAAGAATTTTTTTTGAAATTTTTTTGATTAAAAAATTGCTAATAAAAATCGAGTTCTTATTTCATAAGAATAAAAAAATAACTTTTTATTGAGAAGTATTATATACATATACATTAATTTTTTTAACAGTTTACATACCCACAAAGAAAATATATATTTTTTAACTATAAAATATAAATCATAATATTTCATGGTTCTTTTTTGCTCAGTGCTGATTGATGTTTATTCTATAAAACACAATGTTCCTTTAAAAAATTTCATAGTGTTACACCACATGATAAAATCCCCTTAGGTCACCTATTTGAATAAATATTATTCCCAGATGAAATACCATGTTATTATGGTTTGATGTTTCATCACCCTTACCCACACTAGGAAACCTCTTAGGAGGTCACCCATCTTGACCAATACTCTAGGATAGACATGTATAACTATGGAGTTCTACTCATATAGGCTCCCAAATTGAAAGTAAAACCTTGTTGAAAATGGTTGTAAAATTTATTCACATAATTATCACTTTTATAGTGGTGTTAAAATATCCACCCCTTTAATGAAAAATGTTCTCATTGTTGAACCTGTACCCCAAACTCAGGAAG
The DNA here is from genome assembly GCA_963277665.1 of Viscum album. Classification (NCBI taxonomy): domain Eukaryota; kingdom Viridiplantae; phylum Streptophyta; class Magnoliopsida; order Santalales; family Viscaceae; genus Viscum; species Viscum album. Next base: position 136,780,709 of record OY728147.1, on the reverse strand, counting down.
AGGCAATACACGTCATTTTTATGTATTGTCTCTAATACTATATATCACAAGATGGACCTTGGTTACTAAACTAACCGTTTAACCCCGATGTTCTCCTATAATACATTGGTTTAATTAACATTACACAAATGACTATTCCCTATTGGGATAACCTTTTAGAATAATTATTCTCCCCAGAGGAAAATATAAGTTAATCCAATGTGATTTTTCATCATGCACAGATACCCTAGGCTATTTCCTCAAGAGTTTCCTATACGGACCAATACTTTTGGATAAAAATTATTAATGGTGGAGTTCAAATAAAGAAGACTCACAAAAATAAAGGTTCACCTACATGAAATTTTTAATGACATTTAGTCTCTTTACTATCACTTTTATAGTGGGGTTACACAATCTCCCTCATTATAGAACAAATACATCATTAGGGAACCCACAAACTAATCCTATGAAATTCCACGACACATTCATAAAGGTATTGGATCTATTAAAATTTTATAAAACCTAAACCCAGGTCATAAACCCAATAATATGACATTATATGTCTCGTTTAGTAACTTGGTTTCCTTATCGCAGACTATAGGTTATTACCCACTTAGGTCACCATTTAGAAAAATTATTTTCCACACATTCCATCAAAAGTTCCTGTAGTTTATCATTTTCCCACTCACACACACCCTAAGAATATTTTTAAGAGTTCACTTATCCTAACCACTACTCAAGTCCAAGTACTCAAAACTATGGAGTTTTAATTGGGTAGGATCCTGAAAACAATTTTCACATTATTGACATGGGTTGTAGCATTTTTTCTTTTCTGTCTCATTTTTTATGGGAATTACATATTCAACCCATTAATTAATAACATCCTTGTTATGGATCACACACAGAAAATATAGGTAGTTACACTACACATTTGTATTGATATTCATTCAGATACCATTTTTCATGACCCAACCCCAGGCCATAAACTATGTTATCTAACCACATGGGTCTCGTTTAATAGACTAGTTTCTTTATCACTAAATAATTGGCTATTTCCTTATGGGGAAACCTATCATACTAATTAATTTCACCATATTCTATAAATATTTCTTTATGTTTTGTGTTTCCTCACTCACACACACCTTGGGAAACTTCCAGGTGGGGGATCACCCATCCTAACCACTACTCTAGTCCAAACACTTTTAACTATGATATTCTAACTAGATAGGATCCCAAAAGGAATTTAATACCATTTTAACATGGGGAGTAACATTGATTTTTTTAAATATCTCTTTTATATGGGTGTTATATATCATGTAGAAATGGAATCTATTTAATGTCAAACTATTATTTCATTTATGGAGAAATAATTGAGAACTATTGTAAAGGGACACAATAAGACCTTTTTTATAACTAGAATGTTCAATCATATCAAAATTAATTAATCCTTAGTTTACAATGATATTATAATAAATATCATAACAATTTTCACACTTCACCACTTTTCTACATAGATGATGGATGGTCTCTATCCAACATAAAAATCATGGAAAATGATTAGATTCAGAAGAGGCCACTCAGGAGGATTAGGGTGAAGACCTAGTTTAGACAAAAAAAAAACTACAACATGGTATTTATGTTATTTTAATGTAAACTAATTTTAATCATTTATTGAGAAAGAAATTAATTCATATTCATATATTAGTTTCCACCTCATATTACTGATTCTGAAAATTCTATACTAGCGGGAATGTTAAGGAACTATATTATTATAAATCCTCTTAAATGCAATGATTCTTGGTGCATTGATTAGGGTGTGGGAAATTCTTTGGGAAGCAACCACTGGTAAACAAATCCTTGGTTTGGTATCCAATCCAATTAATGTATTGAGTGGTTTTAGTGAAAATTTTGGGTTATCAATCAACACAATAACAAAAAAACATCTTATCTATGAAACCATAGGGTTGTATTATCCAAATTCAAAAAACCTTCAACTAATTTACTCTTATATGATGGTCAAGTAGATATTTATATGGAGGATAAACTCTCATTGTAGGATGTTAAATTACTGTAGAGAATATAGAATAATCTTTCCTCTGAACATCTTTACTTGAATGTGAGTTTGACTATTATTAAGTGAACCAAACAATGTATATTCTATTTATTTTTCATGAATCATAGAATATTAAGATGCAATTTAGTCGCATTCTATTCCATTCTCATAGAGTCTACTGAATCTATGGAATATTTTCATCCCCCAAAAATATGTTATTTTTATGGTGGAACTATACAACTTCATAAATTTAATAGACTAGTTCTATTTGACAATACTTGGAATGGTGGAGAAGATTATGTTGAAGAATATCTCTTTCATGATCATCTAGTACTTATGAAAGGAAAAGTTTCTACCATCAATGAACTCCAATATTTGATGTTGGGCCCAAATTAATATTTGCAACACATATTGTTCATCAATACCATGGCCCCAAAAATATATGATAAAATAAATTTGTTTCATGATGTGACATATTTTTCAATTTTAATTTAATTTCAAAAATATTTATAGGTTATTTCCATATCTTACCAGTCAATAAATTGGTCTTCTAGGAAACCATTACTAACATGAAATGGTTGAATAAAGAATGTATTTGACCCATATTTGCAATATGTTCCGTGATCTTGATAATTTGATCATACAAAACTTCATTTGGGAGGTCCAATACCCGAAATAAACATCCAATATTATCTCCATAAAGAATAAATATCTTAATAATGTTTTGGATTGACTTTAGGGATTTGAACAATAATTATCCCCAGTATGATTTCCTAGTCCCAATCATGGAGCTAATTATTAATGTAAAAACTATCTTACAAGACCATACATTAATGGAAGGGTATTATTAATATAATCATATTTGATGGGCCCCTATGGATGAATATTATACTTCATTTAGGTAACCCTAGGTGGTATATTATTACCATGTATTTCGTTTTATCTAGAAAAATACTTTCACAACATATAATCATGTAATGCATCATATTTTCAATTCCTTATTAGGTTAAAAAATACAATGATACTTGGATTATATGGTTGTCTAATCTTTCTTATGTTGGGATCCACCTGATGATCTTGAGGTATTTTTCAATATGATATGTCAATATAACATGAAATTTAAAATGTTAAATTGTCATTTCAGGGTGATATCTGAAACATTACTCAACTTCATGGTTCCGCATCATGGGATTGAGTCTAACTTTAAAAAGATGAGGATACTACATCAAATTCACACTCCTCTAAAACTAATGTAATTAAGAGGCATCAATGGGAACCTTTTTTACATTAGATTCTTCATAGACAATCTAATTTTTAAGTGTTTTCCATTTATAATGATTATGTATAAAGGGTTCATGAAAATATGTAATAAATATGTTTTGAGGTCTTTCGATGATTTCACATAATATTTTTTTCACGCAATAGTACGGATGTTTCCTTCTGAATGGATACCCATTAACATCTATGTGTAAAACCTATATTGATCAAATGGAACAATCCTTATGTAGAAATTTTTTTAGGAATGTGGAATAGTCTCATCAATATCAGGGAGAAAAATTTAGAGACTGTGATTTTAATTTTTGATGTCAAAAAGAACAACCTTACGTCAGTCTTATCAGTTACAAAACATAGATGTCATTTTTAGCACCATGAGATCCACTTAGCATCCTATTTCAACAAGATCAAATATTTCCTCATTCATCTGATGCGGAGTGGAAACATAGCATGATTGGTGGTTATTTTTTAATAGTTCAATATCCTATTCATGTCCCAAAAATAAATCATGGGGAAAATACTATCAAATTTTCTTTTATCATTTTCTATTCGAGATGCATTTTCATTGAGCTTAGAGACTATTGATGAATAATTATTCTCTTTCCATAAACACCCCTCAATATGGAAAATGTACATTACTGGAACTTTTTAGATCAGGATAGGTAGAATTATAGATAACCCAAAGATCAAAAAGGTTATCTTGGTGACCATTTTAATCTCCCTAGAATATTTAGTGCTTCTTTATGCCATCCTACTAATGAAATGATATACAAATAATGATGCGGGAAACACGGAACTCATCATGAGAATAGAAATGACACTAAAATACTATTTTTATGATGAATCATTCTAAAAAAATTCATAAATGGGAATAATTTCATAAAATGACCCAGTAAAAACCACTTGGATGAATTTATGATGAGTGTGAAACAAAAATGCTACCTCTCATAGGAAAATGGATAAAACTCCAAGATGAATAGAAATATCACACCCACTGGATGTGTTAGCCTATGTCACCCAAAAATTCACGTAAGAAATGACATGTATGAGCATCGACCATCCATAAGGGAGTACAATTATACATAACAGGACAACCTTCTATCTTAAAATGCACTGAATCATATGGGTGTCGACTCAATATCACATATATGAATAAATAATTTGGTGAGAAAATAAAAAAATAACAATGGTAGAATATATATGTTCATGATAGACACCAAGTCTCAAATTAAGGTCATTCCCTCACTATCATCACATGACACCTCTCAAGTATTCGAGGAAATTCTCCTCCAGGAGCACTCAATCCCCAATTATTGATAACACTGATGGTGATAATATGAGAGGTCATTTTCATTACACCTCACCATTAAGAGGTACACTATTAAACATTAAATATGTAAATACATAGATAGGGGATCATAGAAAACCCATTTTGGGTCAACAGTACCTAACTAGGTTTTCCCACTATATAGAGGTTCAAATCCCCCATATGAAGATTATGTGATTCCTAACACTATGTCAATAAAATATTGGGAATGAGGATCCAATATTGGTCCTAAATGAGGTATAAATACTATAATATTCTGATTGGAACTTTGTCCAATTTCCATTAAAATAGTATACATTAAAACTCATGGTTTTATACTTAGAAACTCACCTTAGAACAGGGGAACTCACCCTTATGGTTACACATCTTGAATAATGAGAAATGGTATCATCTTCCCCTGGATGGAGTACATGCATTTTATGAGAAATAAAAGACATTCCTTTCTAAGTCAAGGCTTTCTTGAGTTTCTGCTCATATATTTTTCCTTCTAATTCTGCCCATGTACTATAGTCTTTCCCATGTATACTATTCATGTCCGCATATACTACCCATCCCTATGAACCTTGTCGCTTCCCATGTACCATTCCATGTATGTGTACTTGACAGTATCCATATACACTAATTTATTATGCCCATTTATCCCTAGGGTAAACACTAGACCTCCAAATTTGAGTCACATGCTGTGTGAAATTTTACACGGCATGGGAAACTTTTCTCTATGTGTAAACTGTAGACACCGCTGTATTTGGATGACATGACATATGTTATTCAAAGTGGATGTTTTTTTCTTTAGATTTTTATTAAATTCAAGGACATTAATGAGTTTTATCCCACACTAAATTTAAATTTATTTTAGCCATTAAAAACACCACGGAACACAGATATGAGGTTGAACATCCCTGATCTATCTCTAATGGTTTCATTCTAGCCACTCATCCATTATACAATCACCCATAATCGTGACACATCACTGATACGATCAAACACATCAAATGCGAACCTATGATTCAATCTTGACCATCTAGTGTTGTCGTATTCACACAATGTTCATGCCTTATATCTTGATCCTAAATCCACAAAATGATCTATTGATCCAAAGATTTATTATGCAATGATTTTTTTCAGGTATTCTTGAACCACCAATAAAAAAATGATTGATTGAAGAACATGGACAGAAAATCAAAACCCCAAAAGTGAGTAAATAATCATTTCCCATTGTTCATGATAGATTTAATTAAATGAATATGAAGTCAATGAAGTTGAGGAATAACCAATTTTTTCAAAAATATATTATAAATTCATAATTCTAGGAAGATAAGACAATGAATTTATATTTTTAATCAATTGGAGAATCAGTTTTTTGAATGAATTGTTTCATAATCAATATTGGATGAACCAAATATGAATTATAATGAATCAAAAAATTATCATACCTTGATATTGGTTCAATTAATTATGAAAACTGAAACATGTCTCTCTATAGTTTTTGTGATCCAAAAATTTGTTTGGCTAGAAGATCTCTGAGGTATATTGATCACTGACCCACACTCCATTTTTTTCTTTCAAATACATTCACCATGGCCCTATAAAATATATTATGTTTTATAGATAACCCATGTTTTTCATATAATTGGGTTTTAATATGATAGTATTAGGTAATTTACATTTAAATAAATAAATTACTTAACTAATTTATGTATTTAATAATTCTCCTGTGATAACTCTTATACTAAAAACACAATGTCCACAAAGGACATGTAACACATAGTGTAAAAACTATATTCCAATTTTAATTGAGGCCTCATTTGTCTCATATAAAAAAATTCAGAAGTTATTCTGATATTTATGAAAAACTATATATGAGTGAAATAATATGATTATTATTTTTATTAAATCAATAATATGGATTAATGAGCCTATGAGTCCTCTGTTAACTCATATATAGACTATAAAAATATTTTGAAAATATTTTAATGAATAAGTATGAAAAAATATATTCATTATACTCCCCCTAAATCAATGATATTTATGATGAAAAGAATACAATGTTTCACGAAAGGATGAGGACACTGATCTACCATCTAGTTTTTACACTCCACTATGCTCTCATAGAGATTCCTATACTCCCGTGGGATAAACACTAAAATAATTTCTGGAATATGAAGGATCTTCATTGCATGATCCCCAATCTCTACTAGGTACTCTATGAAGTTTGATCCATCCTCGATGTCTAGCTCACCGTAGTCATAGGAATGTGAAATTTTGTTCACATACCTCATTTTCTAGGACACATGGATAACATCGTGCAACCGATCTGATAACAGTGATTGGGATAAGAGGACTGACACCTCACCAAACCTATTATGTTTATAGAAAGGGTTAATGAATCACATGGACAACTTTATACCCCTGGAAATATCTCTACAAGACCAACCATGGTGATACCATCATAAAAACATGGCCTTCCTCATTGAATTCCATAATATTCCATAACCTGTAAACATAAGACATATGAAGGAACTGTAAAGTCCTCTTCCTCTTAAAGATGATAGTTGTATTATCTCTCTTATTTTTCACCAGTTATATACCCATGAGAGAAAACTAATTTGGATCCTTCTAACACAATGATGATGTGAGGGGTCTTCCATTCAATACATTGATATTTCTATACATAATGTGGGGTGGAAACTACTATTCAACAAGAAATATTGAAATGTTAGTTGATCCTCCCACCTATAACTAATGTTTAACATGAATTCATGATGAATATAATCTAGAACATGAAAGGCCTACTCAATCTGGAATTATGTATAGTGGTGTCACTCTATTATCAACTAAAATGGAGTCCCAAAGGAATCCTAAAATTATATTGATAATCCTTACATAAAGAGAGAATCATAGTATAAAATGATCAATGAGGGAACTAGATGAAGTCATACCATATTCGACATGAAAAGGTGTCTCGAGATATTATCTAAACTTTTTCTCATAGAACTATGAATTTTGTAAACAAGGTGAGTTGGGATATGATCACCCTTAGAATGTTGTGACCTCTAACTGATTTTTTAATTTTCATCATGATTTACATTGAAATACCATTCCAATTTCATTACTAATCCTCATGGGTTTTTTGTAAACCCATAAGAACCTTGTTCTCATCCTTCACATATCGGCATGTGAGGCATGTAGATATAAAATCACTTACAATCCTCTTCATCCCCAACCAATTGAACTGACAATGATGGCCCTGGTAGATATTTACTACTCTTTGATACACAAATAAGCAATATGTATAAAAGGTCCTTATCACATTATCACATAAAATTTATGTTACCATTATCCATCCTTAAAAAAGAATAAATTTATCCCCTCCATCATAAAATCAAGTAGGTATATATCCAGTAGATAACTTCCCATGAATGATCTCATAATTAATATTTCCAAAATGATCCTATATAATTTGATGATGAAGTGGAGAGGTAACAAACATATACTGGAAATATGTTTCACTATTCTTTTACACTAAGTACAAATTCAACGAGACCAACTTATTTGATGTATCACTCAAAAAACGTGAACAAGATCTATTATTTAGAGTATCTACCATAACATTCAACTTTCTAGGACTATTAACTATAACTTGGTCATAATTAATCATAAAATCAATCAATCACAACGTTTTATAGTTAATATCACTCAAAAAAGGATACACATGTGATAATTTTTGTTATAATAAATGTTAATTATATATTTTATTTGGTTTTGTTGCTAAATATTCAAGGTGAAGGCGACTGCTAGCATCTCAAGATTGTGGCTTGCGTAGTTAGGCTCATTGGGTCTCTACATCCCAAACCAAAAAATATCTCTACTGGAATCTATATTATAAAACATGAAATAATTTTTTAGAGGAATCAAAGAACACCACATACTCAACACCCACCTCTAACAATCTCAATACGTGGGTTGATCCCATCCACTTCATCGATTCCAACAGACACTATTACAACATAGATGCTTAATAGCTCATGTAAAATATATTTATCAGCACTGTATAAGTGATGATATTGTGTTAGATGTTAAAGGGTTTTATTTAATATTTATCATAAAATGTGTAGTAAAAGGAACCCTTTAACATCAACAAATAAAAGGACATATAAATGGGGCCATTATGAGTACTTTCTTAGTACTGATAATGACCCTTCTGATAAAGTGATTTTTTTTCTCATACCAAACCTTTTTAACAGAGCTTCACACCTATAACTTTAGTTTTGCTCCCCTACATTATCAGTGCTTTAGATAATCTCACCCACCCGTGTGTGCCCCTACCTCAAGAATGTTTGGAACTAGAGACCTCCTACTTAGACAACAACACCCTTTCAACTGCCATATATTGTTTTGTTTTCCATTTTGTGATATATCAATAAATTTATGTATATTTTATTACATTTCTTTCTATATATTTATTAATATGTTCATATGTATGTTTATAGATATATATATTTAAATACATATATAAAATATGTTTCTCTATGTGTGTGTGTGTCTTTATATGTGTAATTATACATGTTTAAATTATTTACACATATAATATATTAATATTTATATACATAAACTAGAATATATAGATAAATGTATATCTTTTTTCCAACACAGACAGACAAGTATATATATATATAAACATTATTTATACATAAATTGTATAGGTAAATAAATATTCATAATTTTTTATTTTAAATAAAATTGATATAATTTTTTATTTACATAAGGTATATATATATATAGAAATATATTTTATATGTAAATATGATTAAATATTTATTTATAAAATTATTTTTTTGAGAATATATATAAAATATACATGTATTGTTATATATTTGATTATAACTGAAAATAAAATATAAAAACAGATAAAATCTAAAAGTCATAATATCAATATAAATGTAAGACCTAGGAATAAATTCATTCCCCATTAAAAATTTTCAAAATATCCCCTTAAACAAGTATGAAATTTTAGAGAATGTTAAAAAATCTAGGTACACTAAATAAAAACACAGTTTTGGAGGCCTTTGGGGAATTTCGGGCCTCCAAAAAATATTACATGGTCTTTCATTTATTTTAGGTGTATAACTCATCAAAATATTTTATTTGATATATTGTGGATCTCAATTGATCACCAGGATCAAAATTTATGTCCCTTTGAAGTTCAAGTTGTGTTTTCATCTTTTTTGATCTTTTATTAATTTTTTTTATTTTTTATCTTTAAATTTTTATTTAATCATTATTAGTCTATAATAATCCAAAAATTATTAATTATAGTTTTTATTTAATTATTTTATAAGAAATTTTCACTAAATATCATATATATGATGTTTAAATTCCTATTTAGCATTATCTAAAACATATTTACAAATTATATATTATATTTATATCAATATGAATATATATATATATATATTAATATTTTTTTAATGATATATAATTTTTTAAAATATACCCTTTATCAGCCCGAGTAAAAAAGGGATGATATATGCTGGTCTTTATCAGCACTTCTAAAAAAGAACTTATAAATACCCCTTTTATTAGTGATTCTTTACAACCACTGATAAATTTAACCCTTTATTAGAATTTTTTTCAAGTGATGATAAAGGCCCCCCTTTATCAATGCTTTTTCAAAAGATCTGATAACACACCTCTTTATCAGTATCATTTTACTAGATCTGATAACATGGGGGTCTATATCACTTCTTTTTCAAATGTAACAACCTAAGTTTTTACCAAAATGTTTTTTTGAATAAATTAAAATTTTCATTTGTATCTTGAAATGAACTAAGTACAAGATTACATTCACATAGAACACCAACTTGGTGTACCTTACACACAACATTGGCGTGGTGTACATTACACACAACACTGACTTGGTGTATGATGCATGCAACACTACTTTGACGTATGATGCATGAAACACTGAGTTTCTATGTAACATATTTTTTATTGTTTAAATTATTTAAATAAGATAATTATAAAAGAGATTTTAAACATATTTATATGAATAATATTAACTAATTTTCAAATACTTTTTATAATTTTTTATATAAATAAAACATATTGATAATAAAAGATATTATTTTTGGTAAAGAACTTTTTATGTTTAAAAACACCATTTTCTTGAATGGACCACTTTTATCAATAAAAGTAATTTTATATACATTTAAAAATTCAATTTGATAAAATAAACTTCATTTTTTAATTTAAAATTTATAAATTATCCTAGGGTTAATTTTTTAGAGCTTTCTCAGAAACATCAATTTTTGATGAATAGTTAAAATACCACTTTTCTTTTAGAAACTACCTTTTTGTAAAATTAATTATTAATACTAAATGATATTATAAATATTTTTATGATTATATTAGAGAAATATTACATCTACTAATTAAATTTAATTCTTTAGAGTCAATTTCACATTAAAATTGAATATAAAATCATAACAATCTTTTGATTTTATTTCTTCTTATAAACCCTGTTATTTCTTTCTGCCTATGATATTACCACTAATCTTAATTTCTCTACTTCTATGGCATGAATTTAAAATATCCAAAATACACAGTTTTATTCAGTCTAATGTTTAGAGTCTAATAATACCATGTTAATTTTTGACAAAATTATTAGTAAAAGTGATTAATATTAATCACAACAGTTAAGGCCAAATTAATATTAACTAGGGACTAAACCTTAAAATTAATGTTCCAAATGACATAGAAACTTGTAAAAAATCCATTGGATGTCCAAAATTATTCTATAAAACTTCAAATATTGAGTTTTTTGTTTTTAATACTTTTTAGGTAGGAACATGTGCACACCTAAGTTGTTTCTAGAAATTCCAAACGAGTCTTTTTTCTTTTCTATAAAAGGAAACCACCTCTGCACATTCCTCAAACTTATTAAATATTTTGAGTTCAACCGAGATATTCCCATTTATACTCACAAAAATCATCTATTATAACTCTAACAGTCCCTTTAGGAAGAAAAATTCTAAAGGAATCCTTTTGGCAAAAACCAAAAGGATTTACCCGATTAATAGGCGACATCTTCTCCCAATATCCTTTCCTTTATTTTTTTACCCACCCCATCCACACTGTTATTACATTATTGTGTGAAAAATCCAATATCCTCCATATACAAGGATTTTTGTTGAAAATGGTCTGACCTACACCTACACACACTACCATCTAATGGATGTCGAACATACTCTTTCTATGTACAACGATCTACTGCCCCTTGAAAAGATAGTTGTTAATTTCTTCTTTACCACCAATTATGGTAAACATTATGATGGAAAAACTATTTTTATATTTAATATATTATATTTATTATTTATTTAATCTTATTTATTCCTTTTAAAATTCATCTCTTTTTACCCCCCATTTGGTGTTAAAATGATAATCTGGTTTGAGGATGTGTGGACTGCCGCCCCCTTAAAGCGATGTGATTCATTCACACACCACATAGAATGTATTAAGGATGGATTTAATGAAATTTTATGATATATATATTATATATTAATGATACTATAATAATTATATATATAAATACATATAAATACATATTCCATTTTCATACTTTCTTTCAATACGACAATAAAAATAGAAAACAATGTTCATGCATATGTATGGATTACCGTCTCTATGAATGATGTTTTACATTACATACTTAATTATGATATAGATTATTATAATATAAATATAATGGATATTCCTGATATTTGTACAATTTTATAAATTCTGGAATCATGATATATGTACAAGGATCAATGATATAAAAAGTTAAGACACATGTGAAGAACAAATCAAATATTACACGAACTGAGACCTTAACATATGATCGTGGACAAGCGGGTAATATATGGTAATTATAATGGATTATTTGTTAGTTTATATAAGAATATTATTATATATAATATGTATAATAAACTTATATTTATTATATAATATTACGGTACGGGTACAGTGAGAGTAAAGACATAAGGTAAGGGGATCTTCATCTCACTATTTATTTTTGTGAGATAAAATCTATGTTCCCAACTCTTTAATTTTTTTGGTCTATGTACTGAATATGATTTTATTATATGTATAATATAATTAAATTTATTTTTATTCACATATCCATTCTATGATCCTTCTTTCATTGGGGTTTAACATTAAAAAGATACAAAATTCTTAAAACAGTTTTGTCTCAATTTGCCTTCTTTGAGACTCATGTGTTTTTATGAAACTAAACTCTTATTTGAGGTTTATATAATTAAATTTACATGTTATATATTGATTCAATTATATATATTAAGATTGATTCAATTTTATTTTTCTTAAATTGAGTGTATGATCCCAAGTTACCAAGTTATAAGAGTTTATTTAGACAGTCTGCTCATTTTTTTTGAGATTGTTTATGTTTATGCATCCTTTGATGAAAAATTATGATCCATAATTCAATAATATTCATTAGTTTTCTAATCCTCTATTTATTAAATATATCATCATTTCTAGGACAAATTTTTAACCCATTTGTACTTAAGATAAGGTTTTTAGTAAAATCTGACAACCTATCTCTTTTTTGGGAAATTTATTGTTTTCAAAAATGTTTTCAAAAGATCCTTGAAGTTAATTCTGAGGAAAAATTGATTTTTTTTTAAATTCTTATTTTATATTTTTTCAATGATATTTTCAAATAAAAATGTTTTCAAAAGGTTTTATTTAATAAAAATCATTTTTCAAAGAAGAACGAATATTTTCCTCAAGATTTGTTTTGAAAATATATCTCAAAATTATATCCCATCCAAGATAACAATCATTGGTACTAATCATGACATTATGGGAAATTATTCAATGTCTCCATTTATATTATTTCACTAAATAGAATATTTTTTGATGGTATTAGATTATGAAACATGTTTCTCTTTCATGGGTTATATGCTTTTAAAACCCAGTTCTCTTTCACGGGTTATATGCATTCGAAACCCACTTCTTTTTATAGGTTATTTTTATTATGAAATGATTGTGAAACCTTTATATTTCTAGAGGTTATGATTTATTTACTTTTATATGATACCCATTTCATTTAATGGGTTATGATATGTCTATTTACGATCTTCTGGCACATGTTTATAATATTTCATTATGTGATGGGTGAGACCAATATCTCCTTCCAATGAATTGGGTAAAGTTTTCTATCACATGAGATAGACTGTCATATTATGTGTAGTGAACTAATTCTTATAAGATAGTCTTGGGAGTGAACCTTGACTACTATGATGGCTACGAGAGTGAACCATGACTACTATGATGGTTTGAGGAGTGAACTCATGATCCTTTGATGTCCATGGAAATAAACCATGACTACTAAGATGAACTTGGAATAAATGTCTTAGATACAATGGAAATCATTATATTATTAGTGTTTTCCACAATTCTTTGTCTTATTCCTATTTTATGATCTCAGGGATTATTCTATTTATTTCATTATGATTCCTGTCTTATGAACTGCTAATATTAATTCCATGATATATGTTATGATATTTTATATGTATGGTATGATATTCTATTTTCATGTTCACATTATCATACCCTTATGCTCATTTTAATTCTTACATGTCTCCCTGGTTTACCCTCAATGAGCATTTGATATCACTCTTTTTAATGTTTCCTTCCATAGGATGTGAATATATGTTTTGTGTTTGATAATACTAATAAGTGTTCTAGTGAAGAAGAACCTATTGAGTGATAAATTAGCTCACATATGTATCAGTGTTTATGTTTTCATGTTTCCAAAGGCACTTGACTAGTACAGTGTTCTTACATCTATTTGTATAATGTTTAATTATTCCAAAAATGTTATGCAATGTTATTGTTTGAAGATAGAGGTTTGTTATAGTTGGTATCAAAGGAAAAGTTTAGTTTACATTAGGAATCTAGGATGAGAAATCCTTGGTGAGAACTCTAAATATGTGTCTTAGGAGATGTATAGGGTTGACTGAATGTATTGGAAAATGTCCTAACATTTTGGTGAAGGATAGAGTGAGTGGTTTCTGATAAATTCATCCTTTTCTGGATATTACAAGTGGATGTGGCTCTAGAATAGATGTACCTAGGGGTAAAAAATATGACAATATGTTCTTGGATTGACTCAATGTAATTTGGTATGAGTCAATGGGACTTGATGCACACCTGGTTCGAAACTCCCATGGGATATTCTTTGGGAATTCATGAACTGTTCATGAAATATTATGAAGGATTTAAATATAGGTTGTCTATAAATAATAAAGGATAAACCTAAGGCGTCATATATTAATGAAGGATTCATAAGTTAGACATCTTATAAGTGATATTTCAAGATTATGTGGTTCCTCATTATGATAACTATTTCTTAATCTATGCTCTTGGTATAGATGGAACCCAAAGGAACTGTGTTAATGGCGACGGTGACGAACAATGCAACAATTACCCTCCTAAGAAACCAAATTCTATGGGAGATGGAATGAAGAATCTTGTCTCAATGATCCACAAGATTTATAAGGTATGAATTATAGTGAACTTCCAAATGTGGAAAAAGGGGAAAAAATTCTATTGAGTCATTCATGAGGAAACATCTACCTTCTTTTGGAGGGTCTTCTGATCCACTTGTTGTTGAATAATGGATTTGACCCACCGAAAATGTATTCTCTATTATTCAGTGTACATAGAATGAGAATGTCATTCTGGTTGTCTTTCATTTAGAAGAATAAGTAGAGCAGTGGTGGAATCTAATGAAGAATACGAGGTAACATGATGATATTGAATCCATGGTTTTAAATTAGTTCAAGAACTTATTTTTCCAATAATTACCTTCCTCTAATTCTTCATACGATGATAGATAAGGAGTTCCTTGAATTTAAGAATAGGTATTATGAATATTTCTATACCTATGAGTCTAATTTAATGATACTTGTGAGGTACGCTTCATGAATTATCCTCCAACCTGAAATTAAAGTTGATATGTACTTTGATGGATTAAAGACAAGTCTCAGAAGGGTGTTGATAATAAGAGACTTTATTAGATATAAAAATATTCTGAATTATGCAATCAGGTTTGAAATTGAGTTTGGATATATGTATCGATATCATGGATTTGATAAGAAGAGGAAGATGAAATTTGAAGAAAACATTAAGAACCATAGAGAGAAAACGATGGAATATTATTTTATTCCAAAAAGTGTGGGAAGAAGCATGGAGAAAATACACTCAAGAGGTTTAATAAATATTGTATGTATGTAAAGAAGGTCACTAAAAAATTATGCTAAATACTGCCCAAACCCAAGGGTGAGTGTTGAATATCTATGTCACCAACCACTTATATTGAGGGATAAGGGGAAATATCTTGTAATCATTGTTTCTGATGAGGGGTGTGATAAAGACGTGATGAGAGGTACACATACCATCCACTCTAGTACTAATAATTCTATCTTGGATTCTTGATCTACCCACTTGATCATATATAATGAATTTAATAAGGGTGTTAATATTCCACCAAAACAATTATATGTTTAATTAGCAGTGAAAACCACTAATGGTATGATGATTGCATCTCATGTTTATTATTTTTCTCCAATTTATGTTTGTGGGAATGTGATTCCTTCAAATCTTGTCATTCTTCCTTTGGTCATATTTTATGTCATTTTAGGAATGGATTGGATTTCTCTATATAAATACCACATCAATTGTTAAGGAATTGAAGTTACATTGGATATTTTAAACCCCCCTATGATCATCTATCAATGTGAAGACAAGTACGAACTTCTTGTGGAGATTGTATCCAGTTTATGGGTCTTAACGCCGATTCAAAAGGGTTGTTTATCTAAAATTGTTGGGAAGAAGATAGTCATCAATGATATTCCTATTTTTTGTGATTTTATGGTTTTTTTAGAAGTGTTTCCTAGTATACCACCAAAACGTGATGTTGAGTTCTCGATAGAACTTGTATCTAGTTCCACACCTATTTCAATGAATCCTTATAGAATGGCCCCAATAGGGTTGTAGGAATTAAAGAAGAAACTCCAAGAAAACCTTGAGAAGGTATTCATTTATCCAACTATGTCACCTTGGGGCTCACCTACTGTTTTTGTGAAAAAAGAAATATGGATCAATATGACTATAAATTGATTATCAGGATATGAGTATGATTAAAATAAAGATATTTTATCCTCTTCTCAGTATTTATGACTTGTTTGATCAACTACACAGAGATAAATACTTTATAATATTGACCTTAGTTATATAAATCATCAATTAAGGGTCAACAAGGAAGATATACCCAAGACGATATTCCATACAAGGTATGGTCACCATGAATATAAAGTGAAGCCTTTTGGTCTTTCTAATTCCCCTGATATCTTCTTGGATTTAATGAATAGAGTCTTTAGAGATTACCTTGGCCAGTATGTAGTAGTCATTATAGATTATATTTTTATCTATTAAAAGAGAAAGGAAGAGCAAAAATATCTCTTGAGAATTGTAATGAAGACCTTATGGAAGGATATGTTGTATGAAAAATTTACAATGTGTTAATTTTGGCTTCTTATGGTTTTATTTTTGGGTCACATAATCTCAAGAGATAGTATACCAGTAGATCTGTCAATGGAGGAAGCTATTGAAAGGTGGCATAGACCATCAATTGTGACTGATATCCATAGTTTTCTTGGTTTAGCTGGATATTATCGACGGTTTGTGGCGAATTTATCATGAATATCTACTTGTCTGACCAAGTTCACTCATAAGGGTGTCAAGCTCCTCTATACTGATGAATGTGAGGAAAATTTCAAGGAAATTAAAAGAAGGTTGGTCATTACACCAGTTCATACATTACCCTATAGTGGAGAAGGGTTTGTAATTTATAGAGATTCATCAAAGAAGGGATTGGAACTTGTTATTAAGAAAAATAACATGGTTATAGACTATGCCTCACTAAAGTTTATGATTCATGAGAAAAATTACCCAAATCATGATTTTGAGTTAGTAGTGGTAAATTTTTCATTAAAGATATAGAGGAAATATCTTTATAGGAAAAAGTGTGACATATATACTGATCATAAAATTCTGAAATATATATTCACATAGAAGGAGTGGAACATGTTCTAGAGAATTTGGTTAGAGTTGATAAAGGATTATGACATCTCAGTACATTACCACCCAAGGAAATCGAACAAGGTAGCCGATGCCTTGAGTTGAAAATACCATGCTAGATTATTTATGATGTGGATAAAAAAATACCCAATATTTCTAGATTTGTAGTGGGTGGATCTATAAATCCTAAAATAATGGAAAAAATATTATCTTTCTTAAATTAATGTTCATCCCTATATCTAAGTGAAGAATAAGGAGGTGAAAAATGAAGATAAAGAGCTACAAATGAAGGTCTGAAATGTTCAAAAGTTTATCCTTAATCAGGATGGATTGATAAGGTTTAGGAACCCTGTATGTGGTCTTTCCTTTCTAGATTTATGGGATATGATAGAGGATGTTCATAGTTATTCATCCTCTATTCATCATAGAAGTACGAAGATGTATAGGGACTTGAAAGAATACTTATTGTGGGATTGAATGATGAGAGATATTTTGGAGTTTGTATCTCGATGTTTGGTATGCCAAAAAATTAAGCATGAATGAAAAACGTATAAAGGGATGTGGTATCTATTACCATACCAGAATAGAAATGGGATAACATCTCTATATATTTTGTTTTTGGACTACCCAAAACATCTTAAGGGTTTAATTATATATTGGTGGTAGTTGATCACCTTACTATGTCATCACACTTCTTTTCTATCAGAAAAGATTTCTCTTTTGACTATATTTACATAATATACATCAAGTAAGTGGTAAGGTTGCATTGAGAACCATGTTCCATTGTATCAGAGAGAAATATGATGTTTACCTCAATGTTCTAGAAAAAACATCCTAAAGAGCATGATACAAAATTGAGTTTCATCATGGTTTATCATCCATAAATTTATGTTCATATAAAAGAACAATTAAAAACCTAATGGATATGTTGAGATATTGTTCTCTAGATTTCAAAGGTGTTTGGGATCAACACCTTCCTTTGGTTGAGTTATCTTACAACAATATATTTCACTCAAGAATTCAGATGGCACTGTAATAATCCCTATATAGGAAAAAATATGGAGATCCAACATGTTGGGATGAGTTTAGAGAAAGAAACCAATTTATATAGTGACCATATCCTTTTACATATAAAATTTCATGATTTTAAGAAAAATTAATCATCAGAGTACAAGACGAGGATCATTAAGTCTATTGTCTTGGATGACTAGGTACATAAAAAATAAAATATGGGGCTAAAAAACATTTATTTATTTAATCTCCATAAATATCTCCTATCATCCTTTGAGACATTACATCAACATAGGGTACCCTGGGGAACACAAGAACAAAGGGATGAGTAAAAACTACCATTAATGGAATGAACATAAGGATACATCTTAAGCACATGAGTTAGGAGGCAGGACATAATGATAAAAAAACAAGGAACAAAAGAAATCATATCATATAAACATGGGATCATATAAAAATATAATCATATAAATCTGGTAGAATCATAAGAAATTTATTTATTATGGGTCAAGGTTAACCACCAATCCTATTTCCCATTTTAGTACGGGTCAAGGCTTACCACCAATCCCGTTTCACATCGCATCTCATGAGACTTAACTTTACCCAATGCATTGGAGAACTATCTAGGTGCACCGAACTCATCAATTCCATGAATATTCTTTCCACATAAGTAATCATTCCACATTATAATCATACGTAATCAACCATACATAAACATAAGGGTACCCATGGAATTAATTGGGTACCACAATCATGACATAAAGAATAACCAATGGGCGTATCATGAATGTTTCCATGAAAGAAATGGATTAGAACATACATGAATTTCAATAAGGTAAAATATTCATACAACATGGTAAGTGGTGTCAAACAGAAGTGACATCATATAAGAAATGTATTTCAGAAACATTAGCATTAAAACATTTTTGTGCGGTTTTAAAGAAAAATAATATAAATATTTTAAAATATAAAAGGGAAAAATCTTTGATATAAAACCAGATAGAACCAAGAAGTTTTTAATAAAAAAACTGATTTATAAAGACAATGGTGGATTAAAACAGAAGACAATGTGCACTTGAAATCGGGTAAGAATTCAGGAAGTTCCCTTAAAAAATGATTGCTTATCGTGGATATCGAGGTGGGACTCACAATAAAACATGTATACCCCCAAAAGATAATGATGGATGGATATTGGAAAATGTGTTTGAATCATATAAAAAGCATTTATAAGTTGTACATAAAAAGAAAATACAACTTCATTTGGGTAAAAAGAATGATAGAGAAACCGGAAGGAGTAAAGGCGGTTCGTGTAGAATTCATTACAGATTATTGGCATGGTATCAGGTGTACCTAAAAGGTATTTTTTGAGAGAGAATGGGGTTTATAATAACTTATAGATCATGATATAAGTATGGGTAAGTTTCATAACAATACACCATCATTAGGGATACATGTAAAATGGAATAACATTGAGAAAAATATTGAAATAAAATTGAAATGGGAAGGATCCCTTGTCGTAAATCCGTTGGTGTTCTCCACATGTTATTAAAGACCTGAATAAACAAATTAGGCTTATTAATTAAAAATTCAGAAAAATATTCTATACGTAATTGATTTATTATAACCCTTTTAAGTTCATTCATGTCCTTCTTGATTAGTTATAATGACCTATTTCATTGTTCGGGCTCGTTTGTTTACTTGGTTTTAAAAGATCAGTTCACTTATATTCAAGTTTGGATAAACATGAAAGATGAAAGTGGTTGTCTAGAAATGAATTTATATTATATTACTGATCATATATTACATTACAAGGTTTTAAATTTAATTTTGTTACTTAGATAGAAGTATAACTATTATATAAAACCATAGTGAAAACATTTTTTGTTAATCGGTGGGTTTGATTACAACAAACATGTTTGGATTTATAACATAATACAATATGAAAAAAAGGATTATCAAACTAAAAATAAGATATATTACATATATAATAATCTGGTTCAACCATAACACAAATGGATTCATGACGACAATAAAATATTATAATGGAAATTGATAAATCGTTGTCCTTGAATGTGCTAAATTAGCACATCTCAAACGGTGCTTTCATTTCTTTCAAATAAAAGGTGGGTAAAGGAGAGATTATATTGAAATATCCCATTTGAATGAAAAAAAATCCAGTACATGTATGATACTTGATTTATCATAATATTTTGGTTAAGATAGGCGTGGAAGGAAACAAAAAGAAATGAACTTAAAAGAAGTGAAGGAATTGGAAGGAGAAATTTACCTCTTCAGGATTCCTCATTTGAGAACCTCTTAAGGGGAGAGGTTTTGGTATTTTGAAGAGGATAGGAGATTTTGGAAGTGGGGGAATATCTTTGGGAGATATTTGTGAAGAATATTGGAAAGCCACAAGGCATGAGATGAGTGAAGAGAAGAGAGAGTGAGGGGGGGGTGGGGGTTATAGTGGAAGAGAGGGGATTTCTCAATTTAAAATTCATTAATTTATTATTTACCAAAAATATAAGGAATAGTAAGTGTTTCCTGACCAAGAATAGTAATTTTATCATGTGATCTTTAACCAAGTTGGCTTACATCAGTAGAACATCATACATGACTCTATAAATAGCTTATTTAGATTATTTGTTAAATTATGGTATTTCACTATTCATAAAGAATTCATGTATTTCAGAAAAATCCCAAAAATTAACCCCAACCATTTTCAACGTGTAGAATCCAAAAATTATTTCCACTTTTTAAAAATTATAATCTAAATATTATTATTTTAATATATAATTAGAATCATAATTTATTATCAAAACCATTTTTAAAACATTAATTTACTTATTCTAAAATATAGGTACATCATACTTTAACCTGAATAATATTTATACATTAACATACATAAGGGTACTATTCATTAGGGTGTATCACTATTCACAAGGGTATGTTACTATTCATAGGGGTAGGTTACTATTCACCAAAAAAATATGTTTTTCTTATTAGACTCTAAATAACTTACTGATTGCAACCGTGTATATTAGATTTTTGAAATTCCAAACATAAAAGTGAAAAACTTAGGTTTAAAAGTCACTTATCACTTGGTATTTCATTATGTTGTATTTTCATGTGATTTTATGACATATTTATAATAAGGTAATTTCCATTGAAAAACATTGGGTTGTTATATTCTTCTCCCCTTAAGAAATTTCACTATTGAAATTTCATTGTACATCTTAGGCCAAAAATAGGTGGGGTTACTTTTCCTTCATCGCTTTTTCCAGTTACCATGTTGCCTCTTAGTACTTATGGTTTCACCATAGTACATGGACTAGATGATTAGTCTTGTTTCATAGAACTTTTTCTTTACAATCCAAGATCTTCATTGGCTACTTCTAGTAAGAGAGATCATCCTTCGACTATACCACCTATGAAAAGAGTACATGTAAAGGGTCTGGAATATACTTCTTCAAGATGGATACATGAAATACGTCATTTAATTTTGACATGGTAGTTAGAAGTGCCACTTGATAGGCCACAACTCCGATTCAATCAAGGATCTCGAAGGGGACGATGTACCTGGGACTTAGCTTTCCTTTCTTCCCAAACCTCATGACCTTATTCCATAGAGATATGCATAAAAAAAACCATTTCTCCAACTTTGAACTCAAGGTCTCATCAACAGTTATCTGCATAACTCTTCTATAGACTCTGGGCTACCTTGATATACTGCTGAATATTTTTCACCTTCTCTACCATTTCTTCGACCATTTCAGGTCCTAGAAGCTTACGATCACCAACTTCATCCCAACATACTAGTGTTCTACACCTTTTCCCATAAATGGATTTATATGGTGCCACTCAGATGCTCAAGTAGAAACTATTATTTTAGGAAAATTCAATTAGTGGAAGATATTGGTCCCATCCTCCATTGAATTCCATAGAACATGCTCTCAACATGTTTTCTAGTGTCTGAATAGTTCACTTAGATTGTCCCTCCATTTAAGGATGATAGGTCGTACTGATGTTTAGTTTAGTGCATAGAGCATGTTGGAGACTTTTCCTAAACTTTGAGGTGAATTATAGATCATGATCAAATACAATAGATAATGGAACTCTATGCAGCCTTACCACTTCTTTGATATGAATTCTTGAATGTTGATCCAATGAGAAGTCCTATTGAACTACGATAAAGAGAGTTGTCTGGGTAAGAAGATCCACAATGACCCATATAACATTGTTTCCTCTAGATGTCCTTTGAAGTCTAGTAAAAAAGTCCATGGTAATGTTCCCCCACTTCCATAATGGTACGGGTAGTGGTTGCCTCATCGTCTAAGTCTTTTTCCTCTCAGCATTCATTTACTGACATACCGAGAACATTGATGTATCTTCAGCAATCTCCCTTTTCATATTGTCCAACCAAATGTATTCCGGGAGATCTCAATACATCTTTGTGCTCCCTAGGTGGATAGAGAAGTTAAAGCTATGTGAATCATTGAATAGCTCCATCTTTATCTCTGGATCCGTTGGTACACATAATCATGTCCCAATTATTATAACTTCTTCCTCATCAATTTTGAAATCAGAGGATTTCCCATTTCTGATAGCTTCCACCCTTTTCTGAATTCCACATTTTTCTTTGAGCATCATTTATTTTCTCCAATAGGTATTATTATGAAATATTTTGAGGTAGGATTTATTGTGTTCCTACCTTAATGATTCCCATGTCCATCATTTTCAAATATAAAATTACTGGATCCTTTTAAACTCTCATTAATGATAAAGATGCAAGATCCTCTCTACATAGAGCATCATCTACCCTGTTTTCCTTACTAGGAAGGTAGTGGATTGAGTCGTAATAATCCTTGATGAGATCTATCCAGATTCACTGATGCATATTAATATCTTTCTATGTGAATATATATTGGATACTCTTGTGGACCTTATATATCTCACATTTCTCCCCATAGAGATAATTTCGCCAGATCATCAACGCAAAGACCACAACTTCCAACTCCAAATCATGCGTGGGATAGTATTGATCATGGAATATCTAGCTTCCTTGAGGAATAGTCTATCACTTTATCATTTTTTATGAGAACACAGCCAGTCCCTTCTTAGAAGCATCACTATACACCACAAAGAGTTATCCACTTGTAGGGAGTGTGAGTATTGGCACCGTGATAAGTATCTTTTTCAAATCCTTGAAATAATCTTCACATTCCTTTGTCCAAAAAAACATTTCCCCCTTCCGTGTCAGCTTGGTCAATGGGTTTGAAAATCAGGAAATGTTCTTCACGAATTAATGATAATACCCATCTAGAACCAAAAAATTTCAGATCTCTGTGTAAGAACCCAGATCCCCTTTTTAGGAATTTTTTTATTTTCTAGTCATTTTTGGGAAAAAGAGGAAAATATGGAATTTTTATAAGTACAAGACATGTACTTTATAAGTACACACCATTTAATTTATAAGTAAATGCCATGTACATTGATTCTGCTCGAGTCCGTGTACTGGGCATGTCCTGACCACACACATGACCATGTAGGGGTGAAATGGAGGCTGCCAAATGTGGTGTAAGGAAACAGCAAGTACATGCCATGTACTTTGTTTTTTTTCATTAAATGGAGCTGGGTCGCATCAAATCACTAGAACACACTTCTTCTCCAGCTTCTTTGACCGAGAGCATCCTGTACGGCCACGAATCTCCTCCGAGCTTCTGAGCCTCTGTCTGTTCTCTGAATTGACCACCATCGATTGCGTTGGAACCGCAATAGTAAGCTCTTCTTTCTCCTAGAGCATTGTTTTCCAATTACTCCTCTTTCTCAAGTTATCATGGGTTTAAGGTTTTGGACGTTTTCTTTGATCTATGACATTCCAAGGAGAATCATGCTTCGAGGTTCAATTATATCGATCTCCTAACGTCAAGGTAGGTGGTTTCTGCCTTTCTGTAGAAAGTCTTTGAGTGTTTGTTAAAATTCCACCAATACCCTTGAACGGGGTATTGTGTGTTTCCTGTTTTGAACTTGTTGTTTTCTTTCTTTGCTTATATGCCTATGTAGAGGTTATTGTTTGTGAATAGGGTAATTTTATTGTTCTTTGGATGCCCTTCCCATGAATTTTTTTCTTGTTTATGATAGTTTGGTCTTGTTTTCCCTATTAGGCTATTGCCAGTTCCATGCCTAGTTGTAGGGTGGGCGACTATTGTTCTTCCATGCTGAGATGTCTTAGAATGCTATCCAAGTAGTTATTAAGGTTACTTTGGCCGTTACGTGATGCAATACTTGATGAATTTACCCAGGGCTGCTGGAACCTAGTGTAGTAGACCATAGGGATAATGGACATAAGGGATTCTCTAGAGTGTCTTTTTAATACGATGTGAGACCATAGGGGGAATTGACGGTTAGTGCTTCCTCAGAATGTCTGTAGTTACTCGACATGGGCCACATGGAGAATGAGATGTTGAGTGCTTCGCCAGAGTGCCTTTAGTACTATACGAGACTATAGGGGAATTGATAGTGAGTGCTTCCCCAGAGAGTCTATTCATTAGCTGAACCAGCGGGGTGAGACTGTGTGTGCCTCCCAGAGGGTTTCTAGTACTTGTAGGTTGAACCATAGGGGTTAGGATGTGATAACTACCTAGAGGGTTGTCTGTTTTTTCTACTTGACTGGTCGCTGCTTACAAGTTTGTAAATTATATGCTAAAAAATGTGGATTGTTTGCTGCTGAGTACTTTCCAGTTTACTGCTTTCTGTACTTTTACATGCCATAAATTCATTGACTTTTAGGCATAGAACTTTAGTTGTTTGCATGCTGGGATTTTTGTCTCACACCCTATTTGGGTCATGATTTTGGGCCCAAATAGATTATATTGTTGTAGGTATAGATAAGGGAAAGTGCCCTTCGACTTCCGGTACTTGATTTGCTGTGGAGCTGGGGAGCATGGGACCAAGATAAGGCTTCCGATGCTAAGGAGATGTTTATCTTTATTTTGTACTTGTTTTTAGTACTGATTG
Organism: Viscum album; assembly: GCA_963277665.1. Lineage (NCBI taxonomy): Eukaryota > Viridiplantae > Streptophyta > Magnoliopsida > Santalales > Viscaceae > Viscum > Viscum album. Next base: position 136,754,901 of record OY728147.1, on the reverse strand, counting down.
TATTTCCATCATTGTGACTTATTTGGATGCTTTCCTAGACATGTGCATCATTAATCATTTATATATATGTATGCTCCAGTTGTTTCTTTATCTCAGTCTTCTGCTATTTACTCTTGCACAAATGTTTACTGCTTCTGCTATTGTATGTGTGCTGTTTACTTCTACTGTGTACTCTGCCAATTAGGGCATAGTTTCACCACTATCACACGCAAGGGCCTCGCTACTAGTCAGCAGCCTCTGGCATTCGGGGAAATGTGCTTGAAGCTATGTGACCAACCGGGTACGGGGTGCCTCTGGTTTGCTTTCAAAATCGGGACATTACAAAGTGGTATTAGTGGGGAATTATTTTCTCTTGACTTACTATTTGGAGCCTATATCCAGGGATAGGATGGAATAGGTACTTGATAATAAGCTGTTCATGGGAGTAGCTAACCCGTGTATAGGTAAAATCCATACTACCTCGTTTATTGAAATTTTATTGGTTTACAATTTTATAGTTGATTTGATTTCACCATTGGGGGATTTACATTCTTTGTGTTGTTGCTGTTTTTGTTATTGTAGTTCTATTTTTCTCTAATCCCGATGAGATGAGGGTATTCCGTCTCATGCATCATATAGGAACTTGTTAGAAATCACATGCCATGCATTCTTTCCCTACCATTTAGGATGGTTTAGTGATTTCATGTTGTTGTGATAGACGTTGTGTAGATTATGCATGTTGTTGTGATAGATGATTTGGTTGAATCCCTACCATTTGATAAGGAATTTGTTTGTATAGTGATTTTCATAGATGGATGACAAACTTTGGTTCTTGAGGTGTTATGGGCCCTAATGAACCGGAATTTTGTGGATCATTTCTTGGTTTATTCTTTATGACTTGTATAAGACATCATGATTTGATTCACGGGGATTATGGGCCCTCATGGATCAGAATTTGGCACCTTAACTCTTGTTTTTCTGTGTTTTCTGGGCTCCGGTGCAGTTCTGAGGCTACTTTCTGAAAAAACCTAGAATACACGGTGTGTACATTATGAATACACATCGTGTAGTTTTTAGTCATGCCACTGACTGTGTGCGTAGAGACACATGGTTTTTATAGTTCTTGTAGGAACAAACTGTGTACTAGTTTAGCACGCCGTGTAGTCTAAAATGGGTACACCGTCCGTGTCACGAACAACACGGGTCATGTTATCTTTTCACATACACGCTGTGTCTTAAATTTACATGTTGTGTTTTATGACTTGGGTATCTGGCCGTATCACGAAAAACACGGGTCGGGGAATTCCTTCAAGTGCATGCCATGTACCTGTGGAACATGCAGTGTATAATTAACCCTAGAGTCGGCCGTGTAGCTAACAACATGGACCGGTGAAGCTTGTCGAAGTGCACGCCGTGTCCACCTTGAACATTCCATGTAGTTTTCCTTAGAAGATACGTGTGACTTAACCTTGTAGAAGAACTCGGGCATGGAAGAGGATTCAAGTACACGCAGTGTGTTCGGACAAGATCCTGTGTAATTGGGGTGTTACACGACCAGTTTAGGTAGGAGTACACACCCATTTGAATGACTTAAGGGAACACTCCATGTAGTCATTGTACATTCCATGTAGTCATGTTTTGGAAATTTTCGAATGTTTTCCTTCCCCTGTTCCCTTATTACGTTCCTAGTTTTCAGTCCTTGATAATGTGATCTAAAGAGTGCATTGACCTTGTAGAGTCATGGCACCGACACGTCCTCCAGTTGCACACTAGTTTTTAGGTTGTGATCAGATGCCGAATATGGCTGATCATGTATTTCCCACAGATCCTCCTATTGTGCCAGCCTTGGCACCAGCAGTGATACCGGTTACAGGTGCCAATGCACAGTTTAGGGAAGGCTTTTTAAGGATGATGCAGACCTTCCAGGGAGCTCCACCTCCTACCTTGTCTATGGAAGACTTTACATGGGTTTTCCAGAAGTATCATCTTCCCACCTTCTCAGGGGAAGGAGGAATTGAGGCAGTAGAGTCATGGCTAGAATCCATGATGACGATCTTCAAGCATCTGGAGATGCCACCAGAGAGGCTGGTCAAGCTCGCTACCTACATGCTACGAGAGCCTTTCAAGAGGTGGTGGGACGTGATCTCACAGGTGGTTCATCAGCAGGTTATGGCATGGGAGGAGTTTCAGCGCATCTTATATGACTACATCTATCCGGAGACCCTGAGGGCCGGCCGAGCCAGAGAGTTTATGAGTCTGGAGCATGGTTATCTTTCTGTCGTGGAATATTCCTCTCTTTTCAACAATCTTCAGCATTTCACACCCCTCCATGGTGGAGATGGATTGTTCCGAGCATGGAAGTTTGAGGATGGTCTCAGACGGGAGATCTTCTCATAGGTGAATATCTTCAGGCTGACATCTATCACTTCAATCGTCAACTAGGTGCTGATTGCGAAGTGCAATCTGAGAGATTCTGCAGTTGAGATCTAGGGTGGTTCTTCGTCCAGAGTCAGTGCTTCACCAACTGACATCATGAAGTGCTATAGTGTGTCTATGTGCGGTGATCCGAGGTAGCGAGTCACATCTTCACGTAGCAAGGTGGTATGCTACCAGTGTGGTAGGGCTAGGCATACGAGGCCGTAGTGCCAGAGAGACCCAGTAGAGTTCCAATCTAGCAAAAATATGGGTTAACTTCAATGCTTATTTTATGTTTTCTCACCAGAAACTAGTGATAGGGGTTCATCCATGACTCCTAATTCCAGATCAGCGCCACTAGTTTCTCACCAATCTGGGAATCTAGAGTTCTTACGACCGTCAGGATGAGGTGGAGGTCTTGGCCGGGGTGGTCAATCGCCCTTCTATCAACGAAAGCAGGGAGGATAAGCTCTGATTAGTCAGGCAGGGCCATAGGGCTATGGTAAAGATCTAGCTTTTGTAGTGGAGCAGATCCAGCTGTAGTAGGATCCTGGACCTTCCACAGTTCGAGGTACAATCTTAGTAGCCTCAGTTTTATCTTCTTCTCCTTTTGATACAGGGGATTCCCATATCTTTATCCCTGTTGTTGTTGTTGTTGTGGAGAGCCTTTTTCTATGAATCATTTCCTCTACCGATACTTTGACTCTAGACACACCGTTGGGGACTAGAACGATTAGTGTACGCCAATGTAGAGAATTCCCTCTTGAGGTTGCGAGCTATCACTTCTTATAGGATCTCTATGTCCTAGAGATGACAGGCTATGAATTCATTCTTAGAATGGACTAGCTTGTTCCCTTCCAGGCAGTCGTCGACTGTTATTTCCATAGGGTGAGTTTTATATCACCAGAGGGTGGATATTTTCTTTATCGAGGTGAGTGGGATGTCCATGCGAGTCGAGTAGGACTCGAGCATCATGGGCTAGGTGGAGTTACAACCCAGATTTCCAGTTTTTATCTGGATGACTAGGGGACTTTACAGTTATACTTTCCTCCAGTGGTTGATCATTTCTGGGAAGTCTTTCCTGAGGACTTTTTAGGTTTGCCTCCAGATCGTGAGGTAGAATTTCATATTGAGCTCGTTCCAGGAGAGACACCAATGTCCATTAATCCTTATAGGATGGCTACACCTGAGTTGCAGGAGATCAAGACGCATTTGGAGGAGTTGCCGACAAATGGTTTCATCTGACCCTGTACTTCTCCTTGGGGTTCTTTTGTCCTGTCTACGAAGAAGGAAGACGTCACCCTTAGGCATTGTGAGGATTATCAAAATCTGAAGCAGTTGATGGTCAAGAACTAATATCCCTTTCCTAGGATTGCTGACCTCATTTATTAGCTTTGATGATCTCGGGTGTTCTCAAAGATTGACTTGAGGTCCATTTATCATCAGTTGCACGTTAGAACATCTAATATACCTCTTACAGCTTTCCTGAGCAGGTATGGTCTATCCGAGTATATGGTTATGTGGTTCGGCCTCATGAACGCACCTGTAGTTTTCCTGGAAGTGATGAACCGAGTGTTCCATCCATACATAGATTCCTTTGTGGTGGTTTTCGTGGAAGATATCTCGGTGTACTCTCATACTCGACACGACCATGCTACCCATCTTGAGATTGTTCTTAGTACACTGAGGGAGTATCAGTTATATGCTAAGTTCTTGAAATGCCTCTTTTGGATGGATAAGATTAACTTCTTGGGTAATGTTATCTCAGAGATAGAAGTATCAGTAGACCCATAGAAAGTGAGAGAAGTAGTATCCTGGGAGCAGTTGAAGAATTTCGTTGAGGTGTAGAGTTTTCTAGGGTTGGTTGGATACTATAGATGATTCATACAGGACTTTTCACGCTTAGTAGCACCACTGACAGGTCTGACTAAGAAATGTGTGAAGATCTTGTGGTAAGCTTCTTGTGAAGTCAGCCTTTCAATACCTAAAAGGGAGGTTGACTTCAGCACTGATACTAGTCTTTTCAAAGCTAGGAAAGATCTACACTATTTATTATGATGATTCAGGTATCAGGCTAGGATATGTTGTTATGAAGGAAGATGGAGTCATTGCTTACGGGTATCGGAAGTTGAGGCCACATGAGAGGAACTACCTAAAACACGATCTCGAGCAGGCGGCAGTTGTTCATGCCTTATGCTGTTGGAGATATTATCTTATGGGAGAGCATTTTGTGGTTTTCACTGACCAAAAATGTCTTAAGTACATCTTCACTCAGCATGATCTGAATCTGAGACAGTGCAGGTTGGTTGAGTATCTTCAGTACTTTGACTTTGATCTTTCCCATACACCCAGGAAATGCGATGCAGTGGCTAACACGTTGAGCAAGAGAACTCAGATATAAGAATTTAAGGAGGAAAGCCGTGAGTGGAAGCTTATGGATTTGTTCTATGAGATGCATTTGCAGGTTCATGACAGACAGGGGAAGATTTTTTCTATCTTCTGTAGCTGTCACCTCTTCTCTTCTCGATTGGGTACGGATGAGGCTGCTATCAGACTCAGAAGGCCTAGTCCTATGGGAGAGTATTTTAGGAGAGGATCTTCTTCCTCGATGGATAGTAGGTGAGGATGAGATCTTGTGTTTCCAGGGACTCATATGGGTGCCAACAAACATACACGAGGAGCTGATGTGGGATTTTCATTCCTCAGTTTGGGCAGTTCATCTTGGCATCACCAAAATGTATCATTATCTACACTGGCAGTATTAGTGGCCAGGTATGAAGAGAGATTTTTCTGGTTTTTTCATGAGATGTTCCACTTGTTAGTAGGTGAAAGCGGAGTATCAGTTACCAGAAGGTATTTTTCACTAGTTACCCATTCTGGAGTGGAAGTGGAATGATGTCGTGATGGACTTCAGGACTGGTTTTCCGAGGTCACCTCGAGGGAATGATGTTGTTTGGGTTTTCATCAACAGGCTTAGAAAGGTTTCACACTTCTTTATGATTAATGATACCTTCAGTATTGATGATATGGGACGGTTGTACATCCGTGAGATTGTGCATCTACATGGAGTTCCACACTCCATCGTTTCAGATAGGGATGCACATTTTACTTCTCGGGTCTGGCAGGGGCTTTAGAAAGCATTGGGTACAGAAGTACGTTTGAGTAAAACATACCATCCCCAGACATATGGCCAATCTGAGTGACTGATTTAGGTGCTTAAGGATATGATCTGAGGTTGCATTATGGATTTTGGAGGTTCTTGGGAGAATCATATACATCTTGTGGAGTTTTCATAAAATAAACATTTTAAAGAAACTGTTCAGATGGCCCCTTATGAGGATTTGTATGGTAGGCCATGTTGTTCACCCTTATGTTGGATGGAGGTAAGAGAGGCAGCTTTTAATGGACCTCATCTTGTTTAGGAGACCACAGAGTAGATATAGTTGATTCGGGGGGGGGGGGGATGGCTACTACATAGTGTCGTCAGAAGCCTTATGCAGATCTGCAGAGACGACCTCTGGAGTCTGAGGTCAGGGATTAGGTTTTTTTGCGTGTCACATCGAGGTTGGGACACAAGCGGATAAGGAGACATAGTAAGATTTCGCCAAGGTATGTCGGGCCGTTTGAGGTGTTAGATAAAGTTGAGATGGTTTCCTATCTGTTGTTGTTACCTCAGAGGTACTGGGTTATGCATGACATCTTCCACGTTTCTCAGCTCCAACGTTACTTTTCAGAACCGTCTCACGCATTCCATCCAGAGGATGTCAAGTTGGAGGTGGATGCATCTTTCGAGGAGCATCCTACATGAGTTTTCAATGGTAGTACAAAGGTTCTCCATGGCCGGTCTATTCCTCGGGTATGGGTGCTATGGAAGTACGGGCGAGTGCAGGACGAGAATTTGGAGAGGGAGGCCGATGAATGAGCTCAGTGGGTGGAGCTGTTCGGGGATTCATCTTCTACGATGTGCTTGGGAAATTCAGGGACAAATTTCATTAATGGGGGAAGTTTTTAAGAACTCCGATCTCCTTTCCAAGTATGTTTTTCTTTTCTGGTCGTTTTTTGGAAAAAGAGGAAAATCTAGAAATTCTCTATGTACATGGCATGTACTTTGATGTCAATCGAGGACGTGTGCTAGTCGTGTCCTAATCACCCACACAGCCATGTAGGGGTGACATGGAGGCCACCAAATGCGAGGTTCGGAAACAACAAGTACACGTCGTGTACTCCAAAAGTACATGTCGTGTACTTGTTTTTTTTCATTAAATGGAATGGGGTCACCTATAATCTCTAGAACACTCTTCTTCTCCAGATTCTTCAACCGAGAGCATACCATAAGGCTATTAATCTCCTCTGAGCCCTCGAGCCTCCGTCCATTCTCCGAATCAGAAGCCTTTAATTGCGTTGGAACCACAGTAGTAATCTCTTCCTTCTCATAAAGCCTGGTTTTTCCAATTTCTTATCTTTCTCAATTTATCGTGGGTTGAACATTTTGGACATTTTATTAGATCTATGAATTTCCTAGTAGAATGAAGCTTCTAGGTTCAAGTATATCAATATCCTAATGTCAGGGTAGGTTGTTCGTGCCTTTCTATAGAAAGTCTTTGAGTATTTGTGAAAATTCAACCAATACCCTTGAACGGGGTATTGCGTGTTCTGGGTTTTTCCCTTGTTGTTTGCCTCCTTTTCTTATATGCTTCAGTATAGGTTTTTGTTTATGAATAGGGTAATTTTACTATGCTTTGGATGCCTTGACCATGCATGTTTTTCTTGTTTATGACAGTTTGGTCTGGTTTTTCCTGTTAGGCTTTTTCCAGTTCCATGCAAGTTGTAGGGTGGTGTGACTCTTGTTCTTCCATGCTGAGATGCTGTATAATTCTAGCCATGTAGCTATTGAGGTTACTTTGGCCGTTATGTGATGTGATACTTGATAACTTTACATAGGGATGTGTGAACCTAGTGTAGTAGACCATAGGGAGAATGGACATAAGGGCTTCTCTAGAGTGTATTTTTAATATGATGTGAGACCACATGGGGAATTGATGTTGAGTGATTACATAGAGTGTTTTCAATTCCTCTACATGGGCCACAGGGGGAATGAGACATTGAGTTCTTCCCCAGAGTGACTTTAGTATGATACGAGATTATAGGGGAATTGATGGTGAGTGCTTCCCATAGAGTCTATTCTTTAGAAAAACCAGATGGGTGAGACTGTGTGTGCCTTCCTGAGGGTTGCTAGTAATTTTAGGTTGAACCATATGGGTTAGTCTATGAGAACTACCCATAGGTTTACCTATTTTTTCTACTTTATTGAGGGGCTGCTTACTTGTTTGTAAATTACATGCTAGAAACTGTGGATTGTTAGCGGCTGAGTACTTTCCTGTTTACTGCTTTCTGTACTTTTACCAGCCATATATTCACTGACTGTTAGGTACAGATCTTTGGGTGGTTGCCTACTGGGATTTTTGTCTCACACCCTATTTGGGTCATGATTTTGGGCCCAAACAGATTATATTGTTGCAGGAATATATAAGGGCAATCTCCCTTCGACTTCAGGTACTTGAATTGCTGTGGAGCTAGGGAGCATGGGACCAAGCTTAGGCTTGTGATGCTGAGGAGATGTTTATCTTTATTTTGTACTGATTGTATTTTCAGTATTGTGACTTGTTTGGGTGTTTTTCTAGACATATACAGCATGCGTCATTTATATATATGTATTCTCTAGTTGTTTATTTATCTCAGTCTACCACTGTTTACTCTTGTATGGATGTTTACTACTTCTGCTATTATATGTGTGTTGTTTACTTCCACTGTGTACTCTGCCAATGAGGGCATAGTTTCCCCACTATCACATCTAAGGCCCCCGCTACTAGTCAGCAGCCTATGGTATTCAGGGAAATGCGCTTAAGAACACGTGACGAATCGCGTACGAGGAAACTCTGGGTGGCTTCTGAAATTGGGACGTTACACTCTGTTACAGAAGTTGGCTTAGGCCACACTTCAATTGCATTTGTTTTGTAAGGGTCCATGGATATCCCTTTACTGGTGATAAAATTCCCCAGGAATGATACTTCTGCCATCCAGAACTAACATTTACTATACCTTTAATAAAACCTCTTCCATTGCAAAGTCTTTAACACAGTTTTCAAATGCTCCTCATGTTCCTCCTTTCTCTTGGAGTATATCAAAATATCATCAATTAATACTACCAAATTTTTTTCCAGGTAACCTCTAAAGAATCTATTAATTAAATATAGGGAAATTGTGGGAGCATTAGTGAGTCCGATGGGAATCACTATGAACTCATAGTGTCTATACCATGTTCAATAGGCAGTCTTGGAAATATATTCCTTCCTCACCTTTTTTTGGTTATATCCCGATCGAAGGTCTACCTTAGAGAAATAACTGGACCCATGAAGATAATCAAAAAAGTTATCTATCCATGGAAGGGGATACTTGTTCTTTAACGTGATATTATTGAGCTTACGATAATCAATGCAGAGGTGCATTGATCCATCCTTCTTCTTGATGAAGAGGACTGGCGCACCCAGTGATGAAACTCTTGGGCATATAAAACCCTTCTCCATATTATCCTATAACTACTTCTTCAGCTCTTCCATCTCTACGGTAGCCATTATGTAATGCGTCTTTGAGATAGGCAGAGATCCATGAATAAGTTTAATTGAGAACTCAACCTCTCGGTTAGGAGGAAGACCACACAACTCTTCATGGATTACCTCGGTGTAATCCATCATGATGGGAATGTATTCAAGACTGATTCCATCCTTTTTCCCAATCATTTGAGCTATATATGATTTCTCACAAGGAATCAATATCCAAACTTGAGATGAAGATTCTAAAGGAGACTCATCTTCCTCCTCACACTTATAATGAATTGGAGGATGCTTCAGGATGTGAAAAGTGATCCCCCTTTCCCGATAATTGATGGTGGCTTTGTATAAAGGTAGAAAATCCATGACCAAGATAGAATTGAACTCAACTAAAGGAATTATGACGAGATTTTCTGGGAGGTTCAGTCCACAATAATTAACTGGGAAGGAGGTATAAACCATGCATGCAATGTTTTTCCCCATATACTGTTCTCACAGATAATTTTTCCTCTAAATATTAAGGCGGTGTTTGAATAGTTATACTAAACTTAGAAGATATGAAAGAATGTGTAGAACCAGAATCTAATAGTACATTCACTATTCTTTAATAACCAACTAGCGTACATGTCACCCCATCGTTTTCCATATCCACCTCAGCAGCAGTGATAGAATAAGCCCTTCCTTATTTCCTTGGAGGTTATTGTTGATTGTATCTGACAACCCTCATCTTATGTCAATTGTTTTCATAATGCCTATTCTCCTTGTATTTGTAGCACGTCATTGTAGGCTGAGCTTTGACTTGAAATTTTCATTCTTCTTCTGCATTGGAGGGATTGTTCATATCTCAGTGATAGTTCTTGGCCTGATGAAAAAACATTCCACATTTGAAGCAGTTCTTGGTTCCCTTTAGAAAGTTACTACGATGATTCTTCCCACAATTTTTTTTCAAGGGGAAAATTAAGGCTTATTTATATCATTGTATTTTTTTGATGAACCACCCATGTTGTTCTCTATTTTACGATTCTTATCATTGGGCCCATGATACCACTGAGAGTCTCCAATCTCCATTTCAACCTTGAGGACACAACAGACAATCTTCTTGTAACTTTCGAAGCATCGAATCACCTATTCTTTTTGTCGACTTAGCTTTAGTTCGCTAATGAAGTGATCCAACTTTATTTTGGTCTTCATGAAAATTCTAGAGGTGTACCTTGAAAGCCTTGTAAAGATTTCTTCATACACCCCAATTGACTCATCTTCATTCTAGTTGAGTTTGAGGAACTCTCTTTCCATCTTGAGACAGAGGGTTCAAGGAAAATATTTTTTGAAAAACATCCTCTTGAATTCCTCCCAATCCGTGGAATCGATTTCCTCTTGGGACATTGTATTCTTTATCAGTGTCTACCACTAATATTCTTCCCCATCAAAATAATATACTGCCAGTACATCCTTCTATTCTTCCGAGCACTGGAGGATAAAAAATATATTTTCAATGGAGTGAATCCCTTGTTCAGCGAGGAGGGGATCAGAAGATCCTCTAAACATGGGAGGCCTTTTCTGCAGGGTGAATTCCATGACAACTTACTCTTTCCTTGGAGGAGGAGGGTGTTCCACATGATTCAAGTTATTATTCATAACTCGAGCCAGCTGATCAATTACTGTCATGATTTTTTGAGAACCCGATCCCATCATATGAGGCATTTAATTAGGGAAATCTTCACATTGCATATCATATTGGTTGTTGGAAGGGGTTCTTCTATTTACCACCATTACCTATTAAAAAGAATGTATAATTAGTGGTCTGGAATACATAGCTATTTAGCATAACAAGGAAAATTTAAACATAATAGGATGAATATATAAATAAGAAATAAATCCTAACTTGTGATTCCTTAGGTTTAAATCAAGGTTATCCTTGATCTATTTCTTGACTTAAATTCTTATGAGATTTTTTGAACCTTAATAATGGTTTGTACTAAGAACATGAATCTACCAAAGCATATTCTATAGGAGTGTCATAACCAAGAGTGAATAAAGGCCCATTGTCATGTACCAGGATACCTCAGGTCAAGCTCGGAACTCCTTGTTAGAGTTTTTAGTTCTCTGTACATTTGTTCCAGAGCCACCACTACCTGCTCACATACAGACAAGGGCATATTTTCTTGATAAACCACTTACTTAAAACGCACCAAAATTTAGGACTATTTTCTTATACATAGTCTCATTCTCAAAGTTCTCACTAAGGTTCTCAAATACTTATCTAAAAAAATAACTAGACCACCCTATGATACCATCTATATCAACCAAATCCTTTAACATATAAAATTTCACGATTTTAAGAATAATTAATCATTAGAGCACATGCCAAGGATTGTTAAGTCTAGTGTCTCAGAATAATAGTCACATAAGACTAAAAACATGGGGAAAAAACATTACATTATTTAATCTCCATAAAGAGGTCCTAACTTCATTTTATCCCTTACATCTGCATAGGGTACCCTGAGGAACACATGAAGAATGTGATGAGCTAAAAATCCCAGTAAGGGAATGAACATAAGGATACATCTTTAGAACATCAGTTAGGAGGTATGACATAATGATAAAAAAGCATGAACATAAGAAATCATATCATATGAAATAATGGGATCATATAATTATGTAATCATTTAAATGTGGCAGAATCATATGACATTTCTTTAGTATGGGTCAAGGCTAACTTCCAATCCTGTTTCACATCGCATCTCATGAGACTTAACATTACCCAATGCATTAGAGTTCTATTTGGGTGCACCCAAATCATCATTTTCAGGAATATTCTTGTCACATAAATAATCTTTCCACATTGATAATCATACATAATCCACCATAAATAAACATAAGTGTAACCATGGAAAGAATTGGGTACCACAATCATGACATAACGCATAATCAATGGGCGTATCATTAAAGTGTCCATGAAAGAAAGGGATTAGAACATACATGGATGTTCATTATGTAAAATAGGAATACAACATGTTAAGTGGTGTCAAACAGAAGTGACAACAAATAATAAATTTATTTTAGAAACATTATCATTAAAAAAAATTTGTGAGGTTTAAAGGAAAATACTATAGAGCTTTTGAAATAGAAAAGGGAACAAAATTTTATATAAAACCAGAGGAGAACCAAAAATGTATTCATAATAATAATAATTATTTTTATATAGACTATGGTGGCTTAAAACAGAAGATTGAGTTCACATGAAATCAGGTAAGAATTCGGGAAGTTCCCTTAAAACATGATTGCTTATCGGGGGTATCGAGGAGGGAATCACTACAAAACATGTATATCCCCAAAAGAGAATGAAGAATGGATCTTGGAAAATTATTTTGGAGAATATAAATAGTATGTATATTTTTTACATAAAAAAATACAACTTCATATGGGTAAAAAGAAATATGGAGAAACCCGAAGGAGTAAAGGAGGTTTAGGTAGAATTCATTACAGATTGTTGGCATGGTATTGGGTGTACCTAAACGAGATTTTTTGAGAAATAATGGGGTTTATAATAACTTATAAATCATTAGGGAAGTTTTTGGAAAGTTCTTAATAATACCCCATCATTAGGGATCACACATAAAATGGAATAACACAGAGGAAAAACTTTAAATAAAACTGAAATGGGAAGGATCCCTTACATTAAATCCGTTGAAGTTCTCCACTTTTTATTAAAGACCTGAATAAAAAAACTAGGATTATTAATTAAATAGTCCAAACCTATTATATATATAATTGATTTGTTATAACCCTTTTTAGTTCATTCATGTCATTCTTGATTAGTTATAAGGTTCAATTTTATTGTTCGGGATCATTTGTTTACTTGGTTTTAAAAGATCTGTTCACTTATATAAATGTTCTAATAAACATGAAATATTGAAGTGGTTTTCCATAAATGATATTATATAAAATTGATGAACATCCAAGATATTACATGGATTTAAATTTAATTTGGTTACTTAGATTGAAGTCGAACTATTATATAAAACCATAGGGACATCCGTTTTTGTTAATCGGTGGGTTTGATTACAATGAACTTGTTTTGATTTATAACTTAATACCATTTGTACAAAAGTATTACCGAACTAAAAATAGGATATATTAAATATATAATAATCTTGTTCAACAATAACAAAAATGGTTCATGATGATAATTAAATATTATAATAGAAATTGATAAACTATTGTCCTTGAATGTGCTAAATTAGCACATCTCAAACGGTGCTTTCATTTCTTTCAAATAAAAGGTGTGGAAAGGAGAGAAGATAATGAAATATCCCATTAGCATGAAAACATTAAATTACATGTATTCTACTGAATTTATCATACTATTTTGGTTAAGGGAGGTGAGAAAAGAAACAAAAAGAAACGAACTTAAAACAAATGAAGGAATTGGAAAGAGGAAGTTACCTCTTGAGGCTTCCTCCTTTGAGAACCTATTAAGGGGAGAGGTTTTTGTATTTTGAAGAGGCTAGGAGATTTTTGAGGTGGGGGAGGATCTTTGGGAGATATTTGGGTAGAATATTGGAAAATCACAAGTCTCTAGAGGAGTTAAGAAAAGAGAGAGTGAGGGGGGGTATAGTGGAAGAGAGAGGGGATTTCTCAATATAAAATTCATTTATTTATTATTTCCCTACAAGAAAATAAATATTAAGTATTCCTTGACCAATAATAGTAATTTCATCATGTGATCCCGATCCAAGTGGGATTACATCATCCAAACATCATAAATGACTATATAATTAGCTTATTTTTCTTATTTTGTAAATTATGGTATTTCACTATTCATAAAAAATTCATGTCGTTAAAAAAATTCCCAAAAATCCACTCTAACTATTTTTTAACTTGTAGAACCCAAAAATAATGTCCATTTTTCAAAAATACGTTTCTAAATATTATTAGTTTAATATTTAATTAAAATCATAATTTATTATCAAAAAACCAGTTTTAAAACATTCACTTACTTATTCTAAAATTAAGGTACATCGTACATTAACGTGAATAATATTTATATATTATCATAGGTAAGGTTACTATTTGTTAGGGAATATCACTATTCATAAGGGTATGTTACTATTCATATGGGTAGGTTGCTATTCCCCAAAAATTTATTTATCCTTATCGGACTCCAAATAACATATTGATTGCAACCGTGTATGTCAGATTTTGGAACATCCAAACAGAGAAGTGACAAACTTATGTTTCAAATTCACTTATCACTTAGTAATTCATTATTTTATGTTTTTATTTGATTTTATGACATATTTATATGAATAAAATTTCCATTTAAAAACATTGGGTCTTTAAAACCGGGACCAGAGATTGCCGAAGAAATGGATGATACAGTTAGAACCATTCAGAATCATAACAAGGTTGATCAAACACAGGAAAAATATTCTAATAACTCAAGATGTTATATAGAGTTAGATTTTGGGGAAAACATTCTTCTCTGAATCTCACCATAGATTAAAGTAATGAGATTCAGGAAAAGGGAAACTAATCCATAGGTATATCGCCCCCTTTGAAATTATTTATTGTATTGGGACAATAGCCTATCGCCTGACACTTCCACTAAATCTCTCTCAAGTCTATGATTTGTTCCATTTATTTATCATGTTTAATTAAATTCCTGACCTCTCACATGTACCAAACTCAGAGGTCATACCACAAGAGAAGGATCTATCTTATAAGAAAAAACATATTGAAATTCTGGACCAATCAGAGAAAGTTCTACGAAACAAGACCACTCATCTAGTCAACGCTTTGTGAAGAAATGAATAGTTAGAGGAAGCTATGTGGGGACTTGAGGATCGGATGAATCCTAATTATCATCATTGTTTTTACCTGAGTAATGAATTTCTTGTGTGAAATTCATTTTAAGGGGGGTAGAATGTAACACCCCGAGTTTTTATGAACCTTTTTTCTCCGAATAAATTTAAATTTTCATTTATATATTTTAATTCACTAAATCAAAGATTACGTTCACATGAAAAAACTGACTTTATTTATATTACATGCAACACCAACTTGGTTTACATTACACACAATTTTGACTTGTTGTACGATGCACACAAATCTTACTTGGCGTACGATACATGCAACACTGTGTTTCTATGAAACATATCTTTTTATTGTTTTAATTATTTAGATAAGATAATTATTACCTAGACATTAAACATAGTTATATGAATAATATTAACTAATTTTATAATATATTTTACAAATTTCTATGTAAATAAAACATATTGATAATTAAGGATCTGATTTTTGGTAAAAGACTTTTTATGCTTAAAAATTCCATTTTATCGAATAAACAAATTTTATTAATAAATTTAATTTTTGAAAAATTTAGAAATTAAATTTTGTAAAATAAAATTAATTTTTTAATTTATAATGTGTAAACCTTGGGTTATTTTTCTGGGATTTTTCTAGGAAACATCATTTTTTGATGAATATTGGAAAACACTGCTTTTAAGTTAAAAAATGCTCTTTTGACTAATTAATTATTAATGATAAAATATATTATAAATATTTTTAAGGTAACATCAGATAATTATTATATAATTTAATAAAATTTAATTCATTATAATCAATTTCACTTTAAAACTAAATATACAATATTAACAATCTTTGGAGCTTTTTCATACTTTTAAACCCCGTTATTTTGTCCCGTCTGCGGGATTACAACTAATCATAATATTTATGCTTTTGTGAATTGAATTTCAAAAAATCCAACATAATATATTTTATTCACTTTACTTTTTAGACCCTAATAAGGTCATGTTAATTTTTTACAAAATTGATTAGTAAAAGGGATTAAAATTAATAACAACAGGTAAGGATAAATTAACCTTATTTAAGGACTAAACCATAACATTTAGATCCAAAATGACATGGAAACTTGTACAAAACCCATTGGATGTCCATATTTCTCCCATAAACATTCATGTATTGATTTGTTTTAAATAATTTTTTTAGGTTAGAACATGTGCACACCTAACTTGTTTCTAGAAATTCAAAATGAGCTGTTTTACTTCCCTATAAAAGGCCACCACCTCTACACATTCCTCACATAGATAAAAAATATTATTTTCATCCAAGATCATCCTAGGTATACTTCAAAAACTATTCCCTTCTACCTTGAAGTATCCCCTTTGGATGAAAGATTCTCAAGGAAGCCTTTGGGAACAACCCAAAAAGATTTACCCGATTAAGAGGTAACAACTTCTCTCAAGATCATTTCCATTATTTTCCTTCTTCATGCCTCCACTCTCTTATTCCATTATTGTGTGAAAAAATAGTATCCTTCATATACTAGGACGTTTTTATGTCAATTTTATAACATACACTTACACACACCTCAATCTAATGGATGTTGAACATACAATTTTAGTGTATAGTGAACTAGTGCCACATGAAATGATGATTGTTCATTTTTCCCTTACCACTAATCATGTTGGCCATTTTGATGGAAACTCAATTTTTATATGTAATATATTATATTTATTATTTATTGAATCTTATTTATTCCTTTTACAACACAACTTTTCTTACCTTCCATCTGGTGTTAAGACAATAATCTCGTTTGAGGTACTGTGGACTATCACCCCCTAAAAGTGATGTGATTCGTTCACACACCACATAGAATGTATTAATGGTGGGTTTAATTAACTTATATGATATATATTATATAGTAAGTCTACTTTAATAGTGATATATATATTTATACATACATATATATACATATTTCATTTACCTAATCTCTTTCAATATGAAAAAACGAAAAAACAACATTCATGCGTATGTATTGCTTACTGTCTCCATGAATGATGTAATACATTACATAATTCATTATGATATAGATTATTATAATATAAGTATAATTTCTATAGGTTATATTAATATCATGTTCTATATTCTAGAATTGTGATATAATTATAAGGACCAATGATATAACAAATTAAGACACACGTGCAGAACAAAGAAAATATTACCCGATATGAAACCTTAACATATGATCATTAAAAAGCTGGAAATATAAGATCATAATATAATTATATATGGTAATGGATATAATAATATGTTTCCTAATAATATTTATAATAAAATTATATTTATTATACAAGATGTTTGTGTGAGCACAAAGAGAGTCAAGACATAATGTTAGGGGATTTTAATCTCACTATTAATTTCTGTGAGATAAAATCTATCTTTGCCACTCTTTAAATTTTGTGGCGTATGTGATGAACTTGATTTTATTATATATATATATTAATTAATTATATGGGTATTAACTTATCCATTCTATTACCCTTCTTTAATTTGGATTTACATTCAAAAGTTTCTAAATTGGTAAAACAGTTTTTTCTCAATTTGCCTTCTTCGAGACACATGTTTTTTATGCACTTAAACTCTTCTTCAAGGTGTATATACATCAATTTTAGATTTTATATCATGATTATAATATTTTTTATGATATATTAAACTGCATTAAATGTACTTTTCCTATAAATATAGTGTGATCCCATGTCACCATGTTATAAGACTTTATAGAGATAATCTTCTAATTTTTTTGATATTGATTATGTTTAGACATACCTGGATGAAATATTATGATCCATAATTCTATAATACTCATGAGTTTACTTATAATATATTTATTCAAGATAAACTCATTTTTAAGTACCATTTTCCCACTATTTGGTACTTAAGAAAATATTTTTAATAA
Source organism: Viscum album (assembly GCA_963277665.1). Taxonomy (NCBI): domain Eukaryota; kingdom Viridiplantae; phylum Streptophyta; class Magnoliopsida; order Santalales; family Viscaceae; genus Viscum; species Viscum album. The sequence continues at coordinate 136,737,135 of OY728147.1, read as the reverse complement.
AATCTAACTACGTGTCTCCTTGGTTGGAAATCTATTGTATTCAAAAACCATGTTTTCAAAAATATTTTCAAAAGATCCTTGAATATAATTCTCAAGGTAAAATTTATTTAAATTTTTTTTCATTGTTTTGAAATATTCATTTTTAAATTTTCAAATATATTTTCAAATAAACAGGGTTTCAAAAGGTTTTAGGTAATAAAAATCATTTTTCAAAGAAGAAATTATATATTTATCAAGAAGTGTTTTAAAAGATCTCTAAAAATTATTTCCAATCTAAGATGACATCCATTGTTTTTAATCCTGACTTTATGGGGAATTATTCATTTTTCCCATTCATATTATTTCTATTAATGGATTATTTATTTATGGTATAAGATTATTAAACCATTTTCTCTTTCACAGGTTATATGATTTTGAAACCCATTTATCTTTCATGGGTTATATGATTTTGAAACTAGATTCTTTTCATGGGTTATGTTTACAATGAAATGATTATAAAACCTATATATTTCCATAGGTTATGATATGTTTACATGATTATGATACCCATTTCATTTCAGGGGTTATGATATGTCTTTTTATGTTCTTGTGGAACATGAATGTATGATTTCATTATGTGATGGGTGAGACCTATATCTACCTCCAATTCATTGGGAATAGTTTTATATCTAATAATATAGACTATGATGGCATGAGGAGTGAAGTCATGCTACTAAGATGGTCTTGGGGGTGAAACATGAATACTTAGATATCCATGGGAGTGAACAATGACTACTGTGATGGTATAGGGAGCGAACTCATGCTTCTATGATGGCCATGTAAATGAACCACGACTACTAAGATCACATTGAAAGAAATGCCTTGGCTAATATGGAAATCATTATATTCTTATGTGATTTCCATAATTCTAGGTCTTATTACTGTGTTATTATTTTATGGATTATTCTCATTATTTAATTATGATTCATGTATTATGAACTGCCAATCTTTTTTCCATGATCTATGTTATGATGTTTGATATGCAGGGTATGATCTTATATTTTTATGATCACATTCTCCAACGCTCATGCTCATGTTTATGCTTAATTGTCTCCCTCATTTAACCTTACTGGTCATTTAAACTCACCCTCTTTACATTTTCTTCCCTAGGATTTGAAGATATGTATTATGTTTGATGTGTCTAAGAAGGGTTCTATTCAAGAAGAACCTACTAGGAGATAATGTAACCCAAATATGTATCAATGTTTATGTTTCAATGTTTCCAAAGGCACTAGACTAGTACAGTCTTCTTACATCTATTTGTATAATGTTTATGTTTTCTTTAAAAGTTATGTAATGTTAATGTTTGAAAATATAGGGTCTTTATAACTTTTATTCTAATAAATGCACCCCCTTTAACAAAACTTTTGTAGCACTGTTAAAGACCTCCTTTAACTGAACTAAAAATTCATTATTAAAGACCTCCATTAATAATCTTTTTTTTTTGAACTCCCAAAGGTGGGTTTTAATTAAAAAATTAGATAGTGCTAATAAATCCCTAGTCATGGATAATCCATATCTTATAATATTTAAAGCCTATTGATTGTTTTACCTTCATATAAAAGGAATCCCCTCTAGGTCAAGAATTTAAGGGAACAAAAATCCATCGAGATTGGGATGTATATCTAATAGTAGCTTTCTAATCCAAATAATCTTTGTACCTCTTCCCAAAACATAGGTGAATCCCATGCTTTTACTACTTGAACCCTTTCTGGGTCAACTACTACCATACATTCTAAGATCAAATTTTATAGGATGGGGACTTATTTAATCCAAAATTGAGACTTTATACTTTTCCTATACATTTTGGGATATGAGAATATGTCTAGAACCATTCTAAAATGTCTAAAATTCTCATCCTATGATCCCAAATACACACATATATCATTGATGAAGACTACCATGAACTGTTATAAGAAGGGATGAATGATCTAGATAAAGAGTCACATCAACACTAATGAGAAATTCGTCATGGTGATGTTAATAATGGTTACTAATAAGAACCAAAGTGTAACCAGAATACCATATTAGATATATCCTCCTACCAAACTCATACCTAGTGATAAAAATACATGAGTTGAATCTTTGGGAACCACCTCAGCCTTTTAATCTACTCATATTGGTATTAAATTCTAGGAAGTGGATGTTTATTTTTAATTGTCAACTTATTTAGGAAATTATAATCTAAACACAACCCCAATATATTGTCTACATTCTTGGTGAACAATACTTGGGCATCCTAGAATTTCATACTAGGTCCAACAAAGACCTTCCTCTAATTATTTTCCTGCTACACCTTTTTTATCTTAAAGATCACAAAGAATCATCTGATATTCTTGCACATATATCTAGTTAGTACATGGGTTTAAGTCCATATAGAAATAAAACTCTTAATGTGTAGGTAAGTTTCATATGTCTTTAAAATCCTCCACTACATTTGATATTTGAATGCCTGAAACCTTTAATACTTAAAGGGTAATAATTTCTAATAGATGATATATCAAAAATATCCTCTTACATACAAGCCCATGCCACTCCTCATGGAACTCATTCTCATCGATGAAGTAATCCCTTATCCCATTAACTCAAATGCACCAAGACCTATATGAGAAACAATAAATTTTCATATGATCTATAAATATATATTCCATACAAAGAATGAAGTATCAAGGCCTCATCATGACAATGTAAAGATACCATAGGGAGGAGTCTTCTCAATGGTTTAGGTCACACTGGAAGAAAATGTGTGTGATCACTAAATATCCCATGATTGGAGTCTCATATTGAAAGGGTCAAGACAATCCCACAATTAGGATCTGTAGATATTAAAAAATGGATGTGGAATGATAAGAGTGGAACATTCCCATACCTATAATTAAAACATATAATGTATAGGAGATACATATCATACATTGAATCACACCTGTGGCCTATGCTTTGTAATCATCCACTACCTGTAGCTAGACACATCCTAGACTATTGTCTCCTTGAGCATGGTGTAGAACACCTAGGGGTGGGTCCAAATAGATAAAAATATAGGAAACCTCCCACAACTATCCCATATCTTGTACCAAATACTCTACTATACAGACCCCCTTTCTCAAGTCACCACCTCTAATTTGGCAGAATTTCCATATACTCTATAACTGCTTCTACTCAGTGGGTCTAATATAATCATATGTCGTGACCATGTGTATCATAAGTGTAAAAATTCATATCCCCCATCTTACTATATTTTCCTTGGCGTCTCAATGCAGGTCATATTCACTTCTAAAGAACCCTTACATCCTTATGTATGCCCTAATATTTAATCTAGATATACATGCCTAGAACCATAAGAAATCCTAGCCTCTAAAACTCATGGTGTGAACTTATCCTCTACACATCATCATATGTTACCTTTAAGGGAAACCATCACTTATTTTGATAATAATAATCAATATAAATCACTAAAGGTTGGTTTACATGATTCTCAATTAGCGATAGTAAGAACAGGAGACTCCATGGAGGTACTACCCCCAAAGTGGTCCCTAAAATGAAGCCTCATCACAAGTTGAACCATTTTCCTGATCATAATATGGAATTATATCTAAATTTTCTCATCAAGGTATCATGTGAGATGTTAAGATGCACCACATTCATGGAGAATATCTTTTTAGATGAACTAAGAAGGAAATGGAAACTCAAACACATTTCTATATGATGTACATACCAATATTTCCATGAAATTATCTCTTATATGTACTAAGTCAACTAGAAGGTTATCAGAGTTGTATTAATGAATATCTTGGATTATAAAACATCAATGGTTTCCTCGAATTGAGATAAAACCTCTTTAAAATTTTAAACAACTACCCTAGTTCCCACATCAATCATCCGATTAAGACTATCTCCAAACTTATGCATATGATGAACCTATCATTTAGTATAATTCTATCACAATGGAACGCTAACATCCCATGTTTAGGTGCCTCCCAATGGTGCCCTGGACCTGGTTGGTCACATAACCAGAAGCGCATTTCCCCAAATGCTAGAGGTTTCTGACAAGCAATGTGGGATAAGATATAAAATTTGGAAGACTATACCCTCATTGGAAGAGTATACATAGGGAAATAAAAATAGTAAACCAAAGTGATAGCAGTAATACCATACAAAAAAAGTAAATAGTGGAAGAAAAATAGTAACATAACCACTAGATAATGTATATGATTAATTCATGACTCATGGGTCTAGAAACACATCCAAACAAGTCAAAATGATAAAAATACCATACTGAAACCAATATACAAAAAATCAGAAAAATACAACAGCATCGCAAGCCTTAGATTGGTCCCATGCCCTCTATCTCTAACATCAATCAAGTACCTGATAGAGAATGGTTCTTGCCCTTACCTATACCTGAAATCATATAATCTATTTTCATCCAAAAGAATGAACCAAACAATATGTGAGATGAATCCTAGTAGTAAACCACCAAAATATCTGTGCCTAACTTTCAATGAATATATATATATAGTATGTAATATGAATAAATTAATCAATAAACTAATAATTACTCATAAGTAAACGATCCTATAGTTTTCAGTTACATTCATTTACATTCATTGTTCAATCCATTGAGACAAGTAATATCAGGACATAGAATAATCTCTATATCCCCCTATATTTTAGTAACAAACTAGATGTCTCAGAATACCATCTCAACAAATAAGTAAAACTGGGACCAAGCTCGTGCTTCGACTTTGAAGACTCATTAAAATCATTCAATCATTCATATGTAACCCTATGGGAATGTTCTCATAGTCTATCCTCACTAGTCTAACATATCATCAAATCATTTACAAATGACCTCCTGGGAACCAATGATGGTAAATAACCCCTTGGTATTCATAAGAAACAATAACCTAAAATGACCCCCCTAACAACTCTCATAGTCAATGCCCTTGGGTCCAACATCAATTTAATAATGACCCTCTGGGTAGATCTCACGGTCTAAACCCTCTAGTTTTATGACCACTTGAAAGTTCTCACAGACAAAACCTCTAAGTCAACATAACAACAAATCATATATAAACAACCCAACCTCAGGAAGCTCTCATAGTCAAATTCCCCATGTTCAAACATTCACAATGCGTATCACATGCTTCTCATATAATTTTTAACTCCATCCTAACAACACGAGGCATGGAAAACAATGAAATACTAACAAGAATTTTAGACTAAATGGTCATAATCAATAAAATAGGAAACAAACACATAATCAAGGAATAGAACTTTATGCATAAGCAATTACCCTTTTACAATCTATCAAACCAAAACAAGTAACAAATAGGGTCTAATTCCAAACACTCAAAACCCCGAAACTGGGTATACTATAATTTAATCATGTAAAATCCAAATAAAATCGATGAAAGGCACAGAACACCTACCTTGATGACGCATGGTCAACAATATTGAATTTTGACCATCAAATCATCCTAGAATGGATTATATCTACTCAAAGGTAAAAAAAGTTCATCTTTGAAATATTCACAATAGAGGAGAAATCTAGATGAAAGGCTCTATGAAAATTTATAACTCACTGGTGGAATCCTCACACACCTGACATCATCTCATTCGGAGCTCAAATGGAGAATCGTTTGGGGTTATAAGTTGGAAGTCGTCTAGTTTCTATCCTATACGAAACACGGGAAGAAAAAGATAGCTCTGGATGTGAGAGGAGACCCCGCACCGATATATCAAATAAAAAGATAAGTACCTGACATGCTCATTTAATGTACATGGCGTGTACTAGCATCAATTGTCCCCCTTCCATAGGCAGTCTAATAGGTCACGTACAAGGACTTGGACTCAGCCATTACACATCCATTACATGGTTGTACGTAGAAACCAGGTACATAGTATGTACCCAGGAGTGCACGGTGCGTACTTAGAAAAACATCATTTCTTCATTTTCCCTCAAAACAAACAAAATTAAAGATCCATACATGAAAAGAATATCCATGTTCTTACAAACATCCCCCTTAAATCAATTCATCCTTGAATTGCCTTTCCATGGGTGGAAAAGAGGAAAATTCAAAAAACTCTACCCATTGGGATCAAACGTCAGCCTCCCTCTCCTATGTCTCGTCCTGTACTCACCTATGCTGCCATAAATACCATCGTAGAGAAACATAAAAGCCATGGAGAACCTTCGTACAACAATCCTCAATCTGAATCGGGTTCTCCCTGAAAGATGGTCCACCCCCAAATCAACCTCCACGGGTTGAAAAATGTGAGACGAGTCTGAAAAAGTAACGTTGTAGATGAGAAAAATGAAAGACTTCATGCATAGCTCGATATCTCTGAGGTAACTGAAACCGAGAGTTAACTGGCCCAAATCTCTCTAAAACATCAAATGGCCCAACGTATCTCAATAAAATCTATCCGTGTCTTCTAATCATCATGTTTCCCAACCTTGGTGTGAATGTTAAGAAAACATGATCTCCGACAATGAACTCTAGAGGGTTTCTCTGTTGATCTGCATAAGATTTCAGGAAAGATTGTGTATTATCCATCCTATTTAGAATAAACTCCACCTACTCCGTGGTGTCCTGGACCAGACGAGGTCCCATCATAGCTGCCTCTCCAACCTCCATCCATCATAGGGGTGATCAGCATAGACTACCATAAAATCTTCCTAAGGTGCCATCTGAATCGCTAGATGAAAGCTTTGTAAGAAAACTCCACCAGTGTTTTTTGTCTCTCCCAAGAGCCCCCTAAATCTATGACTCAATATCGATGTGTTTCCTCCAAAACTTGAATACTGTGCTCAGATTAGCCATCTATCTGGGGGTGGTATGATCTACTCAGAAGTACCTGTGTACCAAACACCCACTATAGTCCCTTCTAGACATGAGTTGTAAACCGCCTAACACTATCTAAAATTATAGAGTGTGAAACCCCATAAAAATATACAATATATCGAATGTAAAACATCCTAAGATCATAAAAAGGAAGGTTTCCTAAATCAGAATGAAATTTGAAACATTTTCGAGTCTGTCAACAACAACCCAAACTGCATCATTCCCTTGAGGTGACCTCGTAAACCCATCACAAAACCCATCACGACATCATTCTGCTTACTATCAAGAATGGTTAACTATTGTAGAAAACCTTTGGGTCACTGATGCTCCGCCTTCACCTGCTGACAGGTGAAACATCTCATAACAAATCCAGCAATATTCCTTTTCATGTCGGGCCACCAATACCGACGGTGTAGATCTCAATACATCTTGGTGACACCAGGATGAAATTCCCAAAATGAGGAATGGAAATCCCTCAACTCATCCTCTCGTATGTTTGATGACACCCATACACATCCAAGAAAACACGAAACCTCATCCATACCTATAGTCTATCCAGGAGTAGGTTCCTTGCCTAACACACTATCTTGTAGGACTAGGCCTTCAGAATCTAATAGTTGCCTCATTTGCACTTGAGCCTGTAGATTAGAGGTAACAAACACATAAGAAAGAAATGTCTTCCCTTGTTTTTCATGCAACTCCAAATGCATCTTAGAGAATGGAGACATAATCTTCCACTCACTAATGGACTCTTGAACTGCATGTATCTGAGTCCTCCCACTCAAAGTATCATCTACAGTGTTGCTTTTTCTCGAGAAATTGGAAATCTCAAAGTCAAAAGACTAAATGTTTTCAACCCACTTTTACGGTCTCAAATTAAGATCATGATGAGAAATGATATACTTGAGGATTTTGTGTCAAGTGTATACCCTAAAATTTTATCCTAATAGATAATGTATCCAACAACGCCAATAATGTACAACTGTATCCAACTCGAGATCATGCATCGGGTTATTCCTCTCATGTGGCCTCAGCTGTCGAGACCCATACACTATGAATCCTTCCCCTTGCATAAGAACTGATGCCATCCTGATACCTGGTGCATCACAGTAAATGGTATAACTCTTTCCTGGATCTGTAAAAATCAGTTTCGGTGCTAATGTCAATATATACCTCAACTTATTAATGGATTAATCTTAGGAATCTGTCAATTAATACTTTCCACCCTTATTTGTCAAGCTCGTTAGTGGTTCTGATAAGAATGAAAATTCCTGTATAAAGAAACTGTAGTAACCAACAAGCCCCATAAAACTCTGTTCCTCAAAGACATTATTCATATTCTCCCAGGAAGCTATTACTCTCACATTATCTAGTTCTACTAAGACTCATGTCTCTAAGATAACATGACTCTAGAAGTGAATCTAATCCATCAAAAAGTGGAATTTTGAGAGATTAGCATATAACTAATGATATTTCATTATACTCAATACAATATCAAGATAGGTGGCATGGTCATGTAGAGTGTGAGAGTATACCGCGATATCATCCATGAAGACTACCACAAAATAATCCAAGTAAGGATGGAACACTCAGTTCATCAGTGCCATGAAAACTGTCGGAAAATTCGTGAGACCGAATGATATAACACAATACTCATATAGACCATACCTACTCTTAAAGGGTGTAAGAGGTATATTTGATGGTCTAACATGCAACTGATGATAACCAAATCTCATGTAAATCTTTGAGAACACCCAATATCCTAGAAACTAATAAAACATGCCATCAACCCTTGGTAAGGGATATTACTTCTTGACCGTCAACTGGTTCAGACTTCGATAATCCACACAAATTCTAACGGTACCTTCCGCCTTCTTTGAAAAAAGTATAGACAAACCCCAATGAGAAGTACTGGTTTGGATGGATTCCTTTTCCTAGAACCCCTCTAACAGCTTCTTGGGATTCTGTAACTATGGTGTAGCCATCCTACAACGAGGAATGGACACCTATGCCGCTACTGGAACAAGCTCAATAGAGAAATATACCTCTATCTCTAGAGGTAAACCTGAAATGTCATCTTGAAAGATATCAATCAAATGATCCACCACTGGAGGAATGTCCATCTATGAATTCCCTGGGTCATCCAAATATAATATAGTTATCTGCACTATAAATCCTCCCAACCCATGATGCTTGGGTCCAGATCTACCCTCTCGGACATCCCATTCACCTTTGTATAGAAACGATATTCCCTTTCATGACGTGAAACTCACCTTATAGAGATAGTAGTCAACAATGGCTGGGAAAGAGACAAACTGGTCCATTCCAAAAATAAAATCAAAACCAGTAATCTCTAAGAAATAGAGGTCCCATATGAAGTAACACACACCAACCTCAAGAGGTCATTCCTTGCATAAATGTACACTATTCTTACTAATCCCCAATGGGGTGTCTAACATCATAACATAATCATATGTAACGATTAAGAGATTAAGGCTCTCCACAATGACAACATATATAAAACTATGGGAATACCCTATATCAAAAATAGCAGAAGATAAAACTATGAAAACTATAATTGTACCACTAACCATAGAGGGTCTCAATTCCTGATCCTGCTAAGTCTGCTCCACTGAAAAATCATTCCATGTACCACTTTCCTATGACCCTATCTAGATATCTTGAGATGATCCACCTTGCTGTTGCATAAAACCTATCATCAGGCTACCCCACCCATTACCCCAACCTCCACCTTAGCCTGAACGGAATGATGAACTCCAGTTACCTGACTGATGAGAAACTTGTGGTACTACTCCTGTAAGTGGAGGCATAACACGTCCCCTCTCATCAGATACTGGTGAAAACATCATACAAAAATTATAGAGATAACACATCTTTCCACAAGACAGGCACTCAACTAGGTCCTTCAGAAAACTTGGTCTCGTATACCCACTCTTCTCACACTTGTAACAAACCACCTAGATACCCGAAGAAATATCACGTGAAATATTCCTATGACACTTCCTGTGGTCTGTCGATGGAGTACCATCCCTAGATGTTAAACCACCATGGATCATATTTCCCAACCCCCTCAGATTGCACTCGGTAATCAGCTTCTGGTTCACTATATCCATCATCGAAGTCATCTTGAAAACATTCACTTTAAATGGGATGTCATACCTGAGACTATCCTAAAACCGCATAGCGAGAGATAACTTGTCACCTCCCAGAACTGGTGCGAAGTGTTGAAGCTCTCTAAAACATGAAGAGTAATACTTCACTCAAAGATATCCATTCTCTAAATGCATAAACCCTTTGTATCGATCAACCATCAATGTCACAGGGTAGATGTAATCATAGAAGGTCATCTGAAACTTGTCCCAAACCATATCCGGAGGATGTCCAGCTAGTGAGATATCCTCCCAGAATCTCTATGTAGAATCATGTAGAAACAACGTCATATGATTCATCATACTCTCCAGAGGTGTCTCCTGATGATCAAAGATAGAAAGCATGGCCTCCAACCATGACTCCATAGCATGTGGTCCTACATAAACCCAAAAAGTGGGAGGATGGTACTGCTGGAATACCCTCTTCAGCACCAACATAGTTGGGGTAGGATGCAGTGATCCCTCAAAAGTCTGTATTATCCTAAAAAATCATTCATGGAACTTTTCATCAGCACCTGCATCTAGTATAAATTTTTTTTACAAGACGGGTATGGTGGGAGGATTTGCTGGTAGTCCCTGATATTCCATTTCCAGTGACTGATCATTTCCCTATACGAGGCGTCCAACAGAAGGGCATCGTAGTGGAATGAAAATGCAAGGTCAAGCATACAACTCAATACATGATTACCAAGGACTAAAAATTAAATGTGAAAGAACAAAATAGGATAAAGAGAGCATTCAAGTTTATCAAAATAGGGTCACACGGTGCATATAAACTCTACAGAGTGTGTTCCCTTAAGTTTTTAACAGTGCATGTTCCTCTTACAACCTAGTCGTGTAACCCCTAGACACACAGTGTGTTTATCATTAGACACAACGTGTACTTGAATTTTTGCTCGTACACGCATTCTTATACATGGATAGAACTACATGGTTATCTCCTGGTGTAACACTACATGGTGTGTTCACCCTAGACATAACATATACTAGTTAAGTTATATCCACCTGTGTCGTTGGTCACATGGCCAGATACACGATTTATATCTACATGACGTGCATAAATGAGACACATCGTGTACAACGTATGGTCATTCATCCCATATCATTGGTCACATTGTTAGATACACGATTCTATACAACACAACCTATACAATCTAGACACAGTGTGTTCTACCAATGTTTTCCAACCCCATGCCTCTGCTCACAAAGTCAGTCACATGGTCTAGAACTACACAACATGTACGTCTAGTACATGGTGTTTACTAAAGAAAATTCATTCTTCCTTAACAAAAGAACTCAAGTCATGCGTTCATAACATCACATGTAGTGTTGTCTGTGTTTTTGGACAGTAAGCTTTTGAGACTTCTCCAGAACCCTTAAAACATAAAATTTTATCCAAGGCATGACAAATTCTGACCCATGAGAGCCCATACTCCATTCGAATCAAATTTTGGCATCCTTATTCATGTCATATCATAAAAGAATTTAATTAAAGATCAAACATGATCCACCAAATTCTCATCCAAGAGGGCCTATAACACCTCAGGTACCAATGTTTGGAGTCCATCCAAAACAAATATTACATATTCCAATACCCTATGAAAATAGCAGGTATTCTATCATTACATCTATCACAAAAACATGAATATCTATCACAATGTCTATCACAATAGCATGAAATCAGTAATTCTTCCTAAATGGAATAATAAGAATGCATGACATGTGATATCTAGAAACTGCCTATATGATGCATGGGATCGAATACCATTATTTCCTCGGGTTTCAAGAGAAATATAACTAAAATGATATCTTTAATAATAGAAAAAAAACTAGCGTGTCACCCAATAGTGAAATCATATCAACTGCAACAATTGAAAAACCATAAAAATTTCATTATTCGAGGTAAATCGACTTTTCCCTATACACGGGTTTGCTAATCCCAGGAAAAACTTATTACCATCTACATGTTCCTTCCATATATAGGCTCCAAATAGTAAGACAAATAAGAAATAAAACCCCTATAATACCACTTTGTAACATCCTGGATCCGGGTGCCGCCCAAAGGTGCCATGAACCCAAATGGTCACATAACCTCAAACACATTTCCCCAAATACCAAAGGCTTCCAACTAGCAGAGGCGGATAAGGAAAGTAATTGTAGAAACCATTCCCTCATTGGTAGATTATACATATAAGAATGAAAATGTTAAACAAAAGTAGAAGTAGTAATACCATACAACAAAAGTAAACTGTGGAAGACTGATAATAACCCAATAACGGGAGCATGTAATTACATGATGCATGTCACATGTAAGGGGACTAGTTTAGGATATACCTAACACTAAGAGGGGGGATGAATCAGTTTTTGGGACTTTTTAAACCAATTCCAATTTTATATCCCTATGCCTCTTGACCTTGTAGGACCTTGATTCACTTATTCTACTTTCCCTGTCACATGCAATAATAGAAATCAGTAATAATATGAAAAGATATGTTTACAAGGTTCACCGCTCAATAAGAGTATATATGTACTATCCATGAATGGGAATAACAAATTCATGGATTCTATACTATAATGTGATATTTTTTTATAGTGGAGTGACTAGGAAAACAATCCTCTAGTTAGTGTGAGTCCATACAATTTAGAGGGGGAGTGAAACAATCATCTTCCCTGAACTGGTGACAACCTTGTCCAAATTGTAGCTCCTTGTTGGTTCTTTATACTGCCTCTCAAGACAGTCTTCTCCCTATTGAATATGGTTTGAAACAACAATATAGTCTTACACCTATTGGGACATGTTGGATGTCACACTGCTACTTCATATTTTACTCTTCACTTGTTAAATGCATAGAAAAATGAAAGTAACCCTCTTCTTCTTTCGCAACAACAAACCGGAATGCTTCACAACATTATTCTCTTACTTCTACATTAAAAAACCAACTACACTAGAACTTATGTTTCTTAATGCAAGAATTACAAACCTACTTTTGTGATTTAAAAAACAACAAGGTCCAACTTATCTTAACATCATCATAGTTATTCTACCTTGAGTAATAATCAGTCTCTATGTGGGAACACATGATTCTTCTTGGATACACTATTTTATAGAGTAGTGTAGCAGTGTCTTCCCAAAAACTGGTTCACTTAAACCAGTTATTAGAAGCTGCTCTTTGTAATGCTCCTTCACAAATCTCCTTCACAAAACTCCTTCACAAATTTCCTTCATAGAGTACACAGCTTTGTAGAGCCCACTACTTTGTAGAGCTCACGGCTTCACCGACCTTTGGAATTTATAGAGCTTGGATACCTATGAAGAACCCATAACCCCCACCAAAAAAACTACATTCACATATCTCACAAATTTACAAAGCTCACTGAGTATTTTTAGAACAACCTGTCACCCTGAAGTACATTGCCTTCGGGGAAGAACATACATCTTGAAGCCTCTTCAAAATTCGAGATCTCTAAAATTCTTGATAAGTCTCTATCTTTTCTCGAGGGGGTAGGATCCTATTTATAGGAATTTCCCAATGAATATATAACCTTCCAGCCACCTCAATTCCACATAATCACTAAATTACAATGCTATGAAATTTCTACAAAAATTCACTCAGTTTCACAAAGCACCGTGGCTATTTTCCAGATTCACAAATGTCATCGTTATTGGGATGTATTCCATCAAATAATTTTCACCAGTACAATTCTCTTTCTTCCTTTGAACTATCATGATTCTCCTTCTTCCTTTGCGTTGTCACGATAAATCTTCTTCCTTTACGCTGCAAAGCTTACTTTCAAAGCTCTTCACCTGTACCATTCACGAAGCATGTTATAATCACGATGAATATTGTCAACATTATTCTTACCTTCACGAAATTTGCTTCAAAAAGATCATATTCATGAAATATATGACTTTTCCATATTTTTCTTATATCTTCAATGAAATCCACTTTTCGCAATGCTAGACCAACTCCAAATTTTGGACCCCAAAATTTTGGAAAACACTGGAAAACTGCACCATCTTAGACACCTACATCTGAAAGATCAACCATTATGATTGGATGAATATTTTCTCCCCTTTCCTTCATATTTCATGCATCATATGTTGTCGAAAAAAACTTATGATATTTTTAAAATATAGACCAGAAAAGCATCGTCATATTTACTAAGGAAAGTATCCTAACTTCCCTATCTTCCAACAACATCTTTTTTACATATTAACTAAATATGATTGGCTCACCTTAAATCCAATATCATGAATGGAAATTTTGAATGTAAATTCCATGAATTTAATCCTATCTCTACTTATTTTCTACTTGGTTTGTGTGTTCTGAATTCAGGAAAAATAGTGCTTGCATGTTGTTTTCTCAACTAAACCGAATGCACACTCTTCTCATCTTCACCTATTCATTAAAATCACAAAATTCTTTTCTTTTTCATGATCACACTAGAAATTGAACTTCTACAAATTCTTATTGTCTTAAAAAATGTTTCACCTTCAACAAAAGTTCTTTTAAATTTATGATCAGTGCATTAATCGTCTGATTTAACTTCCTGGAGAATTTCCCAAGAATGACATCCAATGCTATGATTGTATAAAAATTCTCCAGGAATCCTCATTTTTTCTAATCTCCATTAACTCTCGATTCATTATTTATCCCCTTATTCTTTCTAACCAACATTGAAAACTGTTGATAATAAAAACAATCTTCATACACAAATTGGTCCCAAAAACATGTGTCTAGGAAAGAAGACAAACAAATCACGATGCTGAAAATACAATACTGAACCCAATGAATAGAAAAGTAGTAAACTCCAACATCATCGCAAGACTCAACATGGTACCATGCTCTCCAGTGATAACAGAAATCATGTTCTTGATAAAGAAGGGTTCTTTACCTTATCTATACCTGTAACTATATAATCTGTTTGGGTCAAAAAGAAAGACCCAAACAAGTAGTGAGACAAATACTAGATGGATACCACCAAAAGATATATTCCTAACTATAATTGAATACATATAGTAGGTAATATTCATAAATGAAGCAATAAACTAGGAAGTAATTAAAGGTAAACAATCGTATAGTTTCCAATTACATTAATTTACCTTCATTGTTCAATCCGTTGAAACAAGTAATCTCTAGACCTAGCCTAAGATCTATATCCCCCTATGTATTAGTAAAAAAATAGATGTCTCACAACACCAAATCAACAAACAAGTATGACCAAGTATAAGCCTGTGATTTTACATGGAAAAATCGTCAAAATCATTCAATCATTCATAAGAAACCCTTTAAGAATGTTCTCACAGTTTAACCCCTTTGGTCTAACATATCATCAAATAATTTAAAAATGACCACCTGGGAAGCTCTCATAGTCAATACACCCTTAGTCTACATAGAAAAAATAAACTAAAATGAACACCTGGAAGCTCTCAATATGAATTCCCTAGGGTCCAACATCCATATAATAATGACCCTATGGGTTGATGTCATGGTCTAACCCCTCCAGTCTATGACCACCTAGTAACTCTCGCAGTTAATACGTCTGGGTCAACATAAAAATAATTCATACATAAACGACCCTACCTAGGTAAGCTCTCACAGTCAAATTCCCCATGCTCAAACATTCACAATTCATATCACATTCATCTCATATAATTAGTTACTATATCCTAACAACACAAGGCATAGAAAATAGTGCAATCCTAATAGACATTCTACACCAAACGACCACAATTAGTCAAACATGGGAAACACACCCATAATCAAGGTATAAAATCTTATGCATAATCAATTACCCTTTTTCAATCTATCAAACCATAACAGGTAATAAAAATGGTATAATTCAAAACATGAAAACCCCCAAACATGGGTATATAGTACTTTATGCATATAAATTTAAAATACAAATGACGAAAGGACCAAAAAACCTACCTTGATGTCGTACGATCAACAATCTTGAAATTCAACCCTAGAATAAGCCTAGAACATAATAGATCTACAAAAAAGGTGAAAAATATTGATCCTTGTAATACTCATGAGATAGAAGAAATCATGAGGAGAGGCTCTACGAGAATTGAGAACTCACCAGTGGGATCCAATGCACCCAACATCACTCAATCGGGGAACAGATGGAGAATTGATAGGGGTTAGAAGTTCATGGCCATCTCATCACACTTCTATATGAATGATGAGAATAAGCAGACAATTATTGATGCGAGACACAACCCCTCACTGTTATATCAAATAAAAAGAAAAAGAAACTACATGTTCATTTAATGTACTTGTCGTGTACTAGCCTCAACCGGCCCCCACTTTAGGGAGTCTTCCAGGTCACCAACACAGCCATGTACTCAGCCATTACATGGCCAATACACATCTGTCTGTGGAAAAAAGGTTCAGAACATGTAATTAGGAGTACACAATGTGTACTTAGAAAAACAGAATTTCTTACGTTTTCCTAAAAAACAATCCGAAATAAAGATCCATACCTTAAAATAAGATATGGGTTCTTACAGAAACTTACTAGGGCACATCGAAATGGTGGATGGATGAGGGTGAAACCTTGTGTTATCCTCCAATAGGCCTTGGGATAATTACTAGAACTAAAAATGCATATCCCACACATGGGAGGACATTTCCTATGGAACCGTAAAATATGTTCACATCTTCAATTACCACTATAATATAGGAACGAATGATATAAATTATAATAAAAAACATTCAAAAAATTAATCCCATATTAGAGTATGAAAAAATAATTTGAAATTAAATAGGTAAAATATTATACAAAAAAATTATTAAACGAATCCAACATTCTATATATGGATAATGTCAATGATATGGATCTCCAAAAACTAACTACTATCTATCCAACCACACAAACCTACACCTTCTACCATTTCATATTGTATTCTGTTGATTTTTTTTCATCTTCATAATACATGACATGTTAATGTAGATTCTATATATGGGTGTGTCTAAATATACCGAGTTAGACCCCCTAGAATCAACAAACTCAAAGCATAATAAGGGAGTTATCTCATTATAAAAATGATGATTCAATCAGAGAGTGAGAAAATAAATATAATAAAAATAATAATCCATATATTCTCAATAAAGGAACTACATCTCAATGTAATTTCATAACCTAACTATTAGCTAATTATTCTTATAGTGGCTTGAAGGAACACACATCTTGGAGAACTCACTCCTTGAATCTCACTAAATATGATGGAAATCATCTGATAGGTTGTTCCTGTCAAACCTAACCAAGAATATGTACACATTTTAACTCAAAAAATGTCAATACATAGATTGGGGATCACACTTAGGGGGATGGTGGACACATGAACCATATTAGATTTACTCTATAGTAAAGGGTTAAACACCATGTTTGAAGCTTACATAATACCTTACACAAACTTGGGAGAAATATTGGAAAGAGGAACCAAACTTAGGCCTCAAAAAGGGACACCAACTCTATTCAATTGATGGTATATCAAATCCATTAATTATAATTAGATACCAAACTAAACACTCTTGAATGTGGACTGAGAAACTCACCTAAAATAAGGAACTAAACATTAATTATACTCTTCTAGATTGAAGATAACCAGTGATTCATCGTGTCTCGTAATAAGTACCTGACATATATATGAATTACATAGTGTATCATTAAAAGTCTTGGCCTACCAAAGTATGTGGGTTTTCCTTTTTTAGCTTTGTATTTTTACATTTACTATGGTGGATCTCATGGATACTGGTTACACACATGTATATTGGTCATCCACAAGTACTTGATATTTTACTATGTACCTATCCCTGTCCATTTACCAAGTTATGTCTATGTACCTGGTAATGTACATGATTATGTATCCCCACGGTACACTTTGATACACCTTCTTTAGAAAAATAGCCTATGAAATTTTACATAGAATGTGATACTTTTCGTTATGTACAAACCCTATAAACCACTAAATGAGGACCACATATCAAATGTTCTTTTAAGAAAACATTTTGTATGTTTAGATTTTCTAGAAAGTCATAAACATTCACACGAATTCACCCATTCATTGATTTCCTTAGGTGCTTCCATGAAAAGTACCAAGGAAAACATATATGAGGTTGGACGTGCCCAATCCATCACCATAGATAGGTTTCTGGAAACCCATCAATTTGATAATAATCCCTTATAACATCACAGAAATGATATTTTCAATCACATTAAAATAGAATTAAAAATCCAATCCTAGTCTCCCAACATTTTCAGCTTCACATTATAATCATGGCTTTAATCTAGAACCCAAACCAGTAGAAATGATCTATTGTTACAAAAAACAATTTTATAATGATTTAATTCTGAGTAGTTTCTAATATTTGGTCAAATGGATATACCCTCGATGATAAATTGAAGAACTAGGGGAGACAAAACGAAACAAAAAAGAGATGATTAATTAGTTTTCCATTATTTGAGTTGGGTTTCATTCGTTGAATAAGAAAACATATAATGCAATGAATAATCACATATTAAACAAAAAATTATCTATTCATAACTGGTTGAATATAAATCAATCAATGTATATTAATAATCGACCCTTGCAGCAGTAGGATAGAATAGTTGATTTGAATTCAACTTGGTATTAGAAAACTGAGATCAAACAATAAAAAACTAAATACCTACCTCAATATTGGATTGATCACTGACAAGAATGAATCCCACATCATTATACAGTTATCCCAAGGAATTATACATAACATTTTTCGAATAATAGTTGATTGTTTCATGAAAATTAAAAACATAATTAATAATTTTATTTATCTATTTATTATTCCAAACACGACTACTCTTAAACTAGACACCCACACACATGAATGTTATGTTTCATGTAGGATAAACCATTCATTTTTTTTGAATGGTTATCTCACATTTATCATATTAATCACCATTAATGATTTATTACATTATTTATGAAAAACTACATGCACATGATATAATACATTTAGTATTTTTATTGTATAAACTACAAGGATTCACATTCCCTAGAATCTCATTCTAAATCTTCCCCTTACTCCTAATATATTCCTAAAATATTATATGATTTTATAATGAAAAAAAGAGTAATTAAAAATAAATCCAATAATTTCTCACATTCTATATCCATTAAATTCCCAAGTAGATACACTTGGAAATGAAGATAAAACATTATAATATTTGGAAAATTATAAAATGTTAATTCAAATCACATATTGTGGATTCATTATCTTCATATTAGTATATACTGTAATTTATAGATCCCATATCTCATACTTTATTATATATTTAATTACATTCAAACTCACATGTATTCTTGGTTTATGAGACTTTATCCATTTATGTTGGGTTTCCTCCAATTACTCAATATTAACATAAAACCAATCCATTTTATCTCATTTTATCTTACAGATAAACCTTTTATATTAGGAGTGATTTTCATCAATTTTTACTATGCATGAATATAAACATTATAACGTCGAGTATCTATTTTATGATATTAAACATTATGAGACTGATCAAAACTACATGGAATTTAATTTTCATAGAGTCATATGTTCTGTACAACCTAACATCATTTCCTACAATCCCAATCCATATATGATTCTTACCAAGCTATCTTGCTAATCTACAGACTAAAGCTTGGATAAAATTCTCCCAAACTTTCAAAAACTAAATGTGGCTAGTGTTTTATTACCACAGGATATGTATTGACTCCCATACATCATATTTTTTGGTACACCAAATAATTCCATAAACCGTAATCTATTTGTATGAGTCACCAGATATTCATGTTATGTTTTTGAATTTACCTACAACAATATCTAAACTTTCCTCTTTTTATTGGTGTAGAGGACTCTTCCATCTCACGATTATACTCCCTCTGACCTAAATACCCATCAATCTCATTTCTATTTTCCTTAAAATGATATAGATATGTATTGATGTTTCCCCACGAACTATATGTGTCTTAGTTCCTATTCTATTAAGATATGAAGTGATGTTTGTATCACCTATAATGGAACCATATGTGAACAGAAATCCCAACACTTTTACCACATTATCCTAGATCATGGGACACCTAATATATATCATGGTTATCCTAATGAATCTTATTATATGATGATAATTATATATCCCTATTTTAGATCTACTTTTTGGATTTATATTACTAAAGTGTATATAGTGATGTCAACACCAATTATGTGTATTCAATAAAAAATTTTATTCGCACTGAACCCCTTATCCTATGAAAAATTTATTTTATTAATGTATGGTCACTCTATACCTAAATCTACACAGATATATCATATATTTTCTTTGGTGAACAACATGTCCAATGATTCCAATTTATAAATGATATGTGGTGATGTCAGGCATGTTCACTATTGAGCTAGATGAAAATATGTACCAATTATGTTCCCTTAAAAAGTTATATAATAGAAAAAAAATATACTATTCGAAAATAAAGTGTATCAATAAATATTTGATTATTTCTTATAATATATGATTTAATAATCCTTGGGAATCATAATCTTCAGAATACTAAAATTACTACTGGAAATTATTTTATCTAATTAGAAAAGGAATACTCTTCTTGGAAACAACATATGTTTCATTTATTCGACATAACTTTAACCAAAAATACGTTTTTTCATCATAAAAAGAATATTATCTTACCTAATGGGCCTTAAACAATATTTTAGTGGAACCCATCACTAAAACATATTTTTTAACCATCCTAAAAATAGTTTTTCTATTTCATTATTTCCTAATCAAAATGATCCACATTGAAATTTACAACATTATTATCTCTTATTCAGAAGTGTTGATATAATTCCAATTCTTTAAGGAACCATTTTTTACTCTTATTTATTATCAATCCATGCACTATAACCTTAAACCATACAGACCTCTTCCTAGGGGTCATCTATATTGATATGGATCATTACATATTGTTTTTGGTTTTTCACGTTTCCCTTATTTCTCTATAGACTGCCTTATCATTTGTCAGTTATATTTGAGAGACCCAAAATAAACCATTCATTTTTTGAGTATTATGACATAAAATTAAATGGGTACTACCCTTTTAAGGATTTTTTTAACAAAATGAGTTTGTTTTAAATCACATTTGTTTAGTTTTTCCTCTCATTTATACATGTGACCACACCCCTCTGCCAATCAATGATGTTTTCCATGAAACATCAAAAAAATTGTTCAAATCTATCCATCCTTAAATACTATCCATGATTATTTTGGATTTTATGTCTTTAAACATCCCAATGAAATACAAAAGTTACTCACCATATTAAAAACCAATAAAATCTATCTTCAGAAAAATTTTAGTCTATGCTCACTATACATAAACATTTCCATCTCAAGAAATATGTTAAGTGTTTATAATAATTGGGTTATAGATAATGATTTTTTAAAAATCCAAAATAGAAAGTCTTAGAAAAATCAATTTTATTTCCGAATGAGCCATTCACTTTCTATCATAATAAAAAAGTTAGGTCTATAGAGAAAATTCATAAAGCTTTTACAGACTACCATTTGGCCCTAGAAAAAGTAAAATCATGCTTTTTAGGTCTATATATCTATTAAAAACATAGAGAACACTCATGTTGCTTGTTTTCAAATTTTGTTGTTTTGTAAGAAATTCAAAATTATATAATATTAGTGTACTTGAACCCATTATAGAATTGTTTATTCCCTATAAAAATACATTTAGGATTTCAATTTTATTTACTCATACACCCATTATGATTGAATAAACTAAATGTGGATTATTGTGTTGGTAAACATGATGCGTATCTAGAAAAACTATGTTAGTTAAATATCATAAGTTCTCTAGGAAACCCATATTTATAATATTTTACCTAATATTATTATCTCTTCATATGATTATGGTAAATAGACATTTCATATCAATATTTATTATATCTATATGGGAATATCATGCTTAAATATGACTGATTAATCCCAACATTGTTATTTAACTCAAAAAAATATAAATTATGATTTTTAAAATGAATTTAAATGTAATATTCAGATGGATTCAATAATTTTATATTTATCATTGTGAGTTTTCATAGATTATTATGGACCAATATTCCTAGAAATAATGGTTAATAATTTCGAAACCACATGAGATGGAAAATTTTCATTTATTAAGAAAAGGGGATTAGAGCTTCCATATTATAGAGTCACTCTCTAAACATATAAAATGGTAATAATGAATTAATTTTTTTACATGGTGAACTATATTAAATCATGAATTTTTATCATTGATTGAACAAGGTCACTAAATTTTTTACATAGCTCAGTTTCCATTGTACCATCTATATATTTATCCTGTAGAAATTCCCAAACTATTTTAACAACATCCATCTCTATGTTCATACTTTCATCAACCATATCTTGTTGTTTTTATGCCACAATTTCAATAGTGATCAACTCTCTAAAAAGATGAACTAATAAGAAACTTAATTTCATTACAAGATTTCTCCACTTAACTACCACTTTTTTCTATTGATATTCTTTAAGAAGTGCTAAATTCCTATGATTTATAAGATTCTATGTATCATTTTTAATTTATTTTTTATTAGAGAATCCCATTTCACTCCAATATTAAAATCACCTCCTTCACAACATCATACATAGCCTAAAACTTAAAATCACTATTTCTTAGGGTTGTAAACAAATTTGGGAAATTATATAGTTTTAAACACTATCTTTATATTGGAGTTTTTTAAATTATCATCCAAATGTTTTCCCTAACCACTACCATTAATTCCACCTATAGTTGATAAATTGATGATGCAAATCAAAGTAACACATAGAGACTAAAACATATGTTGCACGAGCTCACTTAAGGGATTTATGTGTTAACCTATCACGAACAAACCCGGGTCCACCGTACACCGATCACCAGAGTCGGTCTCCAATATGGCCCGAAGGGCGTTTCATATTCCCATTGGCTGACAACTAGTATTGAGAATCAGAATTTAACTATTTGGAATGATTTATCCCATGAACAAAAGATAAATATATAAAAGAAATGACGATATAAAAATGAGAACTAGAAGTGGAATGAAAATAAAACCAAACAGACCTCCTTGTGACCTTTTATGTAACCACCCAACTCAGACTCAATCCTGCTCCGACACTGAGTTGCTAAACCAAGAACCTAAAAAAACTAAACCTAAAACTGAAAGAATGTGATAGGCATGATCACGAATATTCTCACTAGGGATGACAAATATTACCACATAATCCAAGTTTTCTCTTTCCCAAAATAGTCCAATGACAGAAGTTTTAAATAAAAATATAAAAGCAGGGTTTTCACATTCTGAAATAAGCAACATGATTTTCCTATTTAAAAACCCAGTGCACACTACATACCATTCCCAAAATCATTTTTCATCTTATAAATAAAATAAAAAACATAACATACCAAAGCTGGAATAGAGTAAAACAAGTAAAATGTGTAAAATGAAAATAAACATGTGCAATAGAAGGTAAAAAATAAATGTAAAAAATCCAATAACCATGGTTGATCTTAAACATCCCTAGAAGACCCATGTACGTACTCATTTCAGAACCACCTTTTGGCATATGGTGAAACTCCTAAGACTATAACCAAATGGCCACCCTCACAACAATTGAAACCAGCAACACTCCTCAACTGGCATATACACCTACCAGTGGGTACCAACATGTCTAATCGGGGCCGATAAGAATACATCCCTTGATCAACTATAAGACTCCCAAGAACCCATGGTGGTTATAATAATACTATGTTGGTAGGAAGGACCTCACATGAATTACTCATCTCACAACACTTTCCTTTCCAAAACACGGACACTTCCTATACATTAACCCTTAAAAGGGCTACACTAGACATGAGAACCTCTTATACATGTTCAATCATTCACATTTGACAAAGTGCCAGACGAACTGTCACATCATGTTCATATCGAAACCAGTTTCTAAAAAAGCACATTTAAAACTCCAACCAGGCACACACAAAACTTTCAAACACAAACCATTCTAATAGTTAACACAAAATTCACCCATGAGTTAAAAGATCAATATAGACCTCTCAGTTCCATGTTTCAAGCATTACCATAAATTTATTTAGCTTTTCTATAAAGAATTTCATAAAAAAACAAACAAACCAAACAAATCATTAAACCACACACTCAACACAACATACACTCAAATCCAAATGGTCATATACCCATGGATTTTTTTTCAAACTAATTTGAAGAGCCACATGATGAGACCCAAAACATTTCTAAAACAAGAACTGCTTAGAAAAAAACCGAGGTTTCGAGAAAAATACTATTTCAAAGCACCATCTTCCATTGATGGCACGTCCTTGTGTGTGTCTCATGCATACATAGATGTGACAACATTTAATAGCGCCTCAAACCTCCAAATAGACAGGAAAAATAATTTCCCCAAAAACACTAAGTTCCATTAAACCAACTATCATAGGACAAACAAGTTCCATAATAATGTTTCTACAAACAAACACTACTTAGGACATCCAAAAATCCATTTTTTCAAATATTTCAAAAATAAAACACTCCCTCCTATCTGTGCTATCATAAATACTTCACAGAAACCTATATAAATATGCGGAATGTAGGAAAATAAAATTTTTATATTAATTAAAAATACTTATGTTGTGAAAATTATGTATGAAAAATTAAACAATACCTAAGCATAATTTGGTGCACAAATAAATAGACATAACCAATAACTTCTTCAAAACATAATTTCAAAAAAATCTATCAAATTTGAAAACATAATTATAAGTTAGGAAGAGGCATAATAAACACGGGAGTTATGAAATGAAAATTATTTAAAAAAATTAAAGTGTCAATAGAGAGCTTCGGAAAGGAAATATGTAAATCCACTAACCACAAACACGTGCAAAAGTGATGAAACTTAAATAAAGGTAGAACCACACCTCGTAGGCTAACCGCACACTCGAGAAAAGGGGGTTGAACTACCGGGAACTGGATGGAGGGTGGCTTCTAGGATGTGGTATAAGGAGACTGTTGGGTGCTGGAGAAGACCAGATGGAAGGGGGTTGTGGCTGTTATCGAAGCGGTTGGGGTGAGGGAGGTCAGAAGTGACTGTTCGAAAGGAGGGGAGTTGGACTGAAGCTGAGGGAGGCTGGATCAAAGAGGAAGGGGTGCGGAGGGCTAGAGCGGCACAGTAGGGTGTTAAGGGCGGTTTCCGGTGCGACAAGGTAGGCTAGAGAGGGCAGGGGGGGTCGGGTGCAGTGTGGGGGCAGATGGAGGTCAAGGGCCTACAGGTGATGGTGGGTGCAGGCGGTGGGCTGGAGGCATGGGTGAGGAGGAGGGGAAGGGAGTGAGGCAGTGAAGGGGGTGAGAGAAAGGCCATGTAAAGGGAGTTTGGGAGTGTCTAGAGGGCCGAATCGGATGGGCACGAGGTTCGCATAGAGGGGGTGTGCCGTGGGTAGGAGGGAAGGGGAAAGGCGGGCACCGACTGCAGGTAGATTAGGGTTTAATTGTTTTTTTCATAATAATAATAATAATAATACCAGAAATAATACTAATAAAAATAAAAATAATTAAGATAATAATAATAAAAATAAGTAACAATAAAAATAATAATTATAATAATAATAATAAAAAAAATGATAAATATAATGATAATACAAGCTATAATAATAATAATAATAATAATAGTGATAAAAAAATAACCACAATAATAATAATAATAATAATGAAAAAAAACCATAATAATAATAATAATAATAATATTGAGATATTTCACGACACTAGGGATAGTAACACGACTACCGCCAACCGCACGGTGACCGCACACGAGTCCGAAACCATGTAAAAATATTAAACGACAAAGATTTTAATCTGGGACCTAGCCCGAACCTTGGTACGAGAACACAAAACCAAGAATTAAAAAAATAAAAATAAATTAAATGTCGGAGTGGGAAAATTCTCCCCACCATAGACACTTTATGCCCCCATGAATTCACCTAGCTGAATACTAGACAAAACAAGAAATCATTCCCTGTTGAAACCAAAAGAAACAACAATTCAAGGGAACTTGAGAACATGACATGGTTCTCTCCACAATAAAAACTCAACTGATGTGGAAAATTTACACTCAAACATACCTCCTTGAGAAGGGGAGGGGATTCGGGAAATCCCAACTGATGCAAATTAACTTTTATAGCACGAGTGAACAAAAACTTCATTGAAACATGGAACTATCGACCCAAACCAGAATGCCTGAACACTAGAGAAAAACCTATGAGTAGAACTTATCCGAATAAGTGAAACTGGGCATAACCACAAACATCTATTCTTCTGTAGGCACATAAAACTCCAAAAAACATAGATAAAATAAGACTAACCATACCAAGGCCAAACACACTTCTAAAAAAAGCGCACGATTCTAAAAACCATGATCAGACAAACAAAAATGTTTGGATTATAATAGAATGCATCCATCATAAATTCAAGACAAAACAACGAACTTAAAACAATGTAAAAACATTAGTAGCAGAAAACAAGAATGAAAAGACTTTAAATGTTCCAATTCCAACATGGAACACAAAACCTGGACCAAGGCTTGACACACCTGGAAACTTCTGACTGTGTGTGAGATTCACCCCAAGACCTATGGCTGGGGCTCGGATGGAGGATTCATCTCCTACCACATAGTCAGATGCAGGAATTCTTCTGGTCATAATGTATTCTTTAGGCGACGCTTACTGAAGAACTTATCTAGATGACCCAGACAACTTCAACGATGACACGCCTTCGGAGGAATGAAAAAATATGGCTTCACATGCCCCAACCGGCCACACTAGTGGCACACCGTTGAACGGTCCAACAATGTGGAATTCAGAACCACTGTAGATGACTCTTTAGAAACTGGTCCCTTTGGCACACCTTGCTCGCTAGATATGGAACCTTCCTGAGAAACTGGATACACTGTATTTCCAACCATCTATGCTCTAAAGACTAACTCAGCTCGGAACGCCACATCCACCAGCTTCTCGAAATGATGGTATTTTGAAAGGAGGACCCTCTCCTTGATCTCTGGATGAAGACCGCTGAAGAAGAGAGAAGTCATCATCAAATCCGGCGATGCTACCTCCAGTAAAAAGGACACAATTTTCATGAAATGGTCAACATAAGTCTTCACCATCCATTGTCCCTATTGAATACACATAAGCTCTTCCCTTTTTTTCATCTTCACCTCCTCAGCCATTAATAATTGAACAAAGACAGATTTGAAGACATCCCACACCATCTCAACTTGAATTGATGGAGGGGTGAACAACTCCCATTCTTTTATATCTTTACCTTCAAAAAGACCCAAAATAGAACGCACTCTCAGAGCTTCGGGTGTCCCCAATACCCTGAAGACGCGTTCGACCTCTTCAAGCCTCTCAGATGCCTCTAACAGTCCTTGATCACCATGAAGGATATGCAATGTCTGAGAAGAACAAAAAACCAGGCATGACTTATCAGAAACCTTGGGGACCTTTCTGGGTGGCATTTTTTGAACAACATATAAAACAAATATCCAAAACCAGTATAAAAACAATGTATAATTAAAAGTAACATCGTGAGCCAAAATAACCAGGTCAAAACCAAAAAAACAAAAACATAAACCAAAATTAAAATTTTGATTTTGATTTCAAAACCACCTTCTATCAAGGAAAATTTTCGAATACCAAACCTACGTTTTAAACAAAATTCAATTTCCAAAAATCATTTCCTTTTTATAATCACTTTAGAAAAATAATGCCAAGCCTTTAATTCAAAGTACACACCCCAGTAATAAAATGATCCATTTCACATTTCTTCATCCAATTTCATTCACACACACCAAAATTCACTTTCCATGCATTCCCTCATATATTAAATAATTTATGAAGATCACCTGAGGTTGCACCCAAACAATTTCCCTACTAGTTCCAAACAAACACCAGATTTTTAGACAATGAGCATTCTGTTTTAAAACTAATTTCATGAATTTAAATCCAGTGAAAAGATATTAGTTTCATTTCAACAAACCCTTTTTCATTTTCAAAAACACACTTACATCTACGAAAACCGAATAGAGTGAAACTTACGAAGAACCACCGGAATGAGGAACTAGCAGTTACACTTAACTCGCGCGACATGGTAGTGGGCACACCCCAAGTAAGCATCAAAAACTAGGAGGAACTTAAACCATTTACTCGAACACAAAATGGTTCTCTGATCCATGTGAAATCACAATGTAACATCAGCTTGTGTACATTGTCATCCCTCAATATAATACAAGCCATAACTAGAGATGGACTCAATTACTGGACTACCCCTGGCGACCTGAGGTTCGCAACGAGCGAGGGTTCATGACGTCCTTCTCATACCTACCTATCAAGTCCCGATAGTCTTAATATCAATCTATTGGACACCCAAAATAACAAGGGCTCCTCTGATACCATTTTATCATGAACCAACCCGAGTCGAACATGCATCGTTCACCCAAGCTGGTCTGTGACATGGCTCAAAGGACGTTCCCAATCCCCACAGGCCGACAACCTGTGCCGGGAATCAAAATATAACCATTGGGAATGATTTTTCCCATGAAAAAAATATAAACATATAAACAAAACTAACAATAAATAAAATAAAAACAAGATACCGAAAAAATAAAATAAAATGGAACATACCTCCTTGTGATATTATAGTTCACCACCCAACTCAGACTCAAGCCTACTCCAACAGTGAGAAGCTGAACCAAAAACCTGAACAAGAACTAAACCTACAACTGAATGAATATGATAGGAATGATAACTGAGATGCTAATTAGGGATTCCAAATATAATCACAAAATCCAAGTATTCCATTTCCCAAAATAGTCCAATGACACAAGTTTGAAATAAGAATATAAAATTAGGGTTGATACATTTTAAAATAAGAAACATGTTTTTACCATTTAAAACCCCAACCCACGGTACATTCTATTTCTAAAATCATTTGTAATTTTATAAATAGAATACAAAAGTAAATATACCAAAGCTGGGTTTGAGTAAAAAATGTAAAAAGTGGAAATTGAAAATAAACTAGTGCAACAGAAAGTAAAACAGAAATATAATAAACTTCGGGCGAAGGAGGGTGTAGGCGGTGGGCTGGAGGCAGGGGCGAGGAAGAGGGGAAGTGAGTGAGGTGGTGAAGGGGGAGAGGGTGAGGCTATAGCACGAGAGCCGAGGAGTGGCCAGAGGTCTGCAGTGGCTAGGCCCGGGGTTCGCACAGAGGGGGAGAACCGCGAGTAGGAGGGTATGGGAAAGGGGGCACCAACTACGGGTAGATTAAGGTTTCATAGTTTTTTTCATTTCATTATAATAATAAAAATAAAATTAATAATACCAAACATACTATTAATTTAAATTAAAATAATAAAGATAATAATAATAAAAATAAATAACAATAAAAATAATAATTATAACAACAATAATAAAAAATGATAAAGATAATAATAATAAAATATATAATAATAAAAATAATAATCCTAAAAATAAAAATGATAAAAATCACAAAATAATTAACAACAAAAACAACAATAACAACAACAACAACAAAAACAACAACAAGAATAATATTAATAATGATGATGATGAACAATTTCCCGATACTAGGGCCATTTGTGAGGCTACAGCCAACCGCCCGGTGACCACAAACGGGTTCGAATCCAAGTAAAAATATTAAATGATGAAGATTTTATTTCGAGACCTAGACAAGACTTTGGCATGGGAACTCGGGGCCAAGAATTAATAAAATAAAAATAAATTAAATGTTGGTGTGTGACATAAGAACTTCATTATATAACTCACACTGGAAAATCAAACCCTTTATACTATGTTGTAGTTGAATTTTAAGGTTGGAAAATTTCTCAACCTATTCTTATGTAGTTCAAAATTTCAACATTGTATGAGACCTGGAAGATCCTAGTAAGATGAAAAAACAGTTTATAAAAAGGAATTATGAATGCTCTCATTCAGCAGATAGGGAACATTCTTATTCATCTATTTTCACCTCTTGACATGTGACCATGGAGATTTGTACAACTTATATCCCCTATTAATTTTAAATGGTTGGATACTCCTTATCAATTTATGCCTATTTATATACACATAATTGTTTGGGTCCCCTTTGTAGCCACCATTGTATTAGGTCAATATGATTTATGTCTATCCTAGGAGGAACTTCAGATGTTATTAGATACAATGGTTTGTAAGTAATACTTAGTCTAAACAAATATCAAATTTCCCCCTGAAAAACTAATAATGATGATAAATTTTGATTATTTTTGATTCATAGTTAATAGAAGGTTTCAAGATCACCCCCTTCCTTAAAAGACTCACTGAATACAGAAACCAATGGAACATGATGTTCTAATAGGTTTGAAATATCAATGATATTGTGTACTGATCCATGGTGGGCCTAATAATAGATATTAAATTCATGTCAATTATTGAATATGGCCTCTTCTGTTATTCACCAGATTCTTATTTTGGATAAATACATTCTTAGGGTGTAGAAACTACATGATCTTCAATGGATTATTCCCATAAAATCCTATATATGGTCTCTGAGAAAACAAATTAATAATGAATTTTTTTAAAAACACATAAAATATAAATTCAAATTAGAAAATAACATTTGATTATTGTGTAGTGGAAAATCTACAACATCCTCACCAGCACCTATCAGCAGACATCATTGAAATTGATTTGAAATGGATGATTATTTTTTGGATACATTGGGTATAATCTAAGAGGATAATATGTTATCTCTTGTAATTTTTCCTTCCAAGTAGGGGGATGGTTCTTATTTGACCATGTTCATAAAGTAGGAACACAAGATAACCATTGTTCCCCTAGAGGAATTCTATAGAGACATGATGGGAAACCGGGACAACCCCCAAACTTATACACAAATATTAATCAAGAGATCGTCAATTAAATCAACCATAAAATGTAATATAAAAATTGGAATATATTTTTCGTTCTCCATAGGAGATCATTTCCCTTTTTCATATTCATTAGTTATGTTTCTCTCTCCTAGAGGACCATCATCATAACCTTTCTCATTATAACCATTTTTAGCACCACCATATTGATCGAAACTTTTCTTGGGTTCCATCAACCTGAGTAATTCTTTTGCCTCAAATTATTTACTCTTGGGTGATTATAATGTAATATAGAGCTCTATAATATAATATAAAAACAATTAAGAATTATTCTCATCAGATATGTGAATGGTTATTGTGATCTACTCAAACTCCATTTAAATAACTTTTTCAAAATGGAAGAAATCCTATCTTTTCTAAATGGATGAAAGAGTCATTTGTGAATCATAATTCATCCATGACTGTTGAAATAACAAATTTTTGGGGAATGGTACAAAAAGAGACACCATACCTAGAGGATATGTTGGGTCACTATTATATAAATACATTCCTACCATTTGAACCATTGGAGGATTATTTGGCTTGAGACTCTTATAGGGACTCCCCAACACTTCATACCACTCTCATTATTTTACACCTACAATTTCAAGGGAACATTGAATTGGTGAACCCAATATTCTAATGGACCGGTGGTGTATGACCTAAACTAGATTTCTATATACTCAATAAACATTCGAATTAAAACATTGTTTTTAGGGATCATGAACTCTATAATCATTAGCTCATACATGAGAATAAACCTAAATTATCATTTCACCATGGGATAGATATCAACATATATGATTCAAGATGAGTTAGGAAAATTCATCAATATGTAGTCGAACTATATAAAAAATTGGCACGTGAAATGAACCTTGAAGAATGTATTTACCTTAACTTGTGACACTTGTTCACCCT
The DNA here is from genome assembly GCA_963277665.1 of Viscum album. NCBI lineage: Eukaryota > Viridiplantae > Streptophyta > Magnoliopsida > Santalales > Viscaceae > Viscum > Viscum album. Next base: position 136,705,115 of record OY728147.1, on the reverse strand, counting down.
TTATAGATAATATTATTCATGAGTGATGTTTATCCCTATTTTTTACATGATCAATTATTATTCTAATAGATATCTATTGTGGAATAAAAATAAACCCATTATGAATATAAATCTTGTTAATAGTGTTTTTACCACGAAGTGGGTGTCACGAACCGTCCAAAGGGGCTCGGATGTGACTACCCCAAGCCTGCCTTCCACAGGCCAGGGGTTGGGGACTAGAACCTAAAAGCTTTTCCTCAAAAGGGAAGGAAATGACTTAGAGATTTGTATACACTCAAAAGGAGAAAATGAAGTAAACGACCAACATAAGTAAGGTACAACCATGAGAGTAAAGTCCAACAACAAGTACAACTGTAAAGTGTAAATTGTGGGATAAAATACAAACCATAGAAACTGAAAACAAAGTATACACCTATCCCATATACCCTAGATCTCTACCTGGAGGGTAGTAGCTATATGTCTGAAGTTGAAGAAGAGGATCTCAACTACTCTCGTCGCACCAAGAACCTCCAAGTACCGAACCGCAATAGCCTTCATAAGAGCATCAGTTATCTTTACTAGACACACACATGTGGGTGGTACCCGTGCAGGGGTGAGTACAACAATACTCAGTAGGGGATCCCGAGATCCCCGAAGGTCAATCTGTAATCTAGGAAGGAAAACATCATAAGAAATACCACAAAGGTAATATCACCAGAATGATCTAAATCATGAAGCATGAAGAAAAAGAGACAGATTAATCTAACTATATAAATTCAAGGTTACAGGGATAGGAATGACTAGTCATAAAGCCAGATCATTTAACCCATAGTAACTCTACTGATGACCTGTATAGATCACTAAATTCTAACCAGTATTGGTCGCTAGATGGTGACCCACATTGGTTAATGGTGTTGACCTGCATTGGACGATGGTGCTGACCCGTATTGGTCGCTGGTCCTGACCCTTATTGGTCACTAGTGCTAACCATTATTGGTCACTTGTAAAAAGATAGGGATTATTATTCATACAACAAGATCATCCCACTCTGGAGTTTCTGATGCTGACCTGTATTAGCCGCTCTTCTTCTCCATGTCCCAACCAGCTACTAGATTCTCGCACGAAGCACGCCTGATATCTGGAATACTCTTATCTTCAATACATCATTCATATTTCAACTAGTACTAATACCTATAAAATCATACCCAAGGGACCACCCCATCATAGGGGTACCAACGTGACAGACGATGCCTCGATTGGACTGTTGGTCTGTGAGATATGGGCACTTTTGTAAAAAGGGCCCGGTTAGATTCAAGTATGATCCATCCCAGGTTGCACATCAAACTAACTTAGATTATCTACAATATACAACCTCGTCAAAATTTTATTTATCCCATAGATAGCACATCGATCGGATACCCGGTCAGTTAGTTACACCTTTTTCCGTGAAATAGGGGTGATCGCAGCTTGGTATTTCCCAGCTCAGTCAGGACCACCATAATATTCCAAAGGGACCGCTTCCCAAAATTGGTCCCAACTCCACTAAAAGCGTGTTGAATGGACACCTGGTTCATTAGTTATAGGTGTTTGTTTATTCGGGGGTCGGTTGGGTCTGGGCCCGGTCTGACTTAAATAGGTCGGCCCGACACAACGGGTCCTAGGGTCCACTTGACCCTACCCAGGTCTAGATCGTTAAGGGTCTGTCTTGTTTACTCTGTCTGGCACATCAAGGCCACCTGACATGGTTCGCAGGCCTGGGTTGTGGGTGGACTACCCTATCGTGCGGGGCTCCGCCCACCCGCACTGGCCCGTTGGGATGTGGGTCCGGTCCGCTCGGTCATCCTGCATCCGGCCCGATTCTCTTGAAGGTGGACTGTTCTGTAGCTGTCCCCGTGGATGAGAGGACATTTCCTTCTACTGGTGGGGTGTTTCTCCACCACGTGCAGTAGTCAGCCCATTGGCTGACCGGACTCCATCCGACGTGGAGCGATGCGACGCCACACCGACCCCTCCTGCCACAGCCTGCTAGTTTCAGCTGTTGATGCTAACGATGCCTGCGGGCACTTACCTTCTCTTGTATGGCCGACTTGTTCCGGCCGCCTCTGGACACCACGAAGTGTGATAACACTCCACCTTCCACCTCTCGTGGTCCGTTGTTGTGGGTCTCCTCTGGCCGTTGTTGGCATGGCGCGGCAGGAGTTGTTTCCACGGGCCACCAAAAATCCATCATTGTTTCGCGGCCCTCAAATTTCTTGTCACTGTGTATGTTACTCTACCATAAAGAAAACACCAAGTACAAGTTTAGAGGAGGGTCTGGGCCTTGTTGGTTTCATCATTTTCCCTCTACACTGGAATTTTAAACATAAGGGAAAATAAATAATAATAAAAATGAAGAATAATACCCGAGTTTAAGATCCCGCAACAACCATATGGATGAATAGACGAGTCTAGGATTAACCCGTTAGTGGGTTGGTCCGTGTTCGTTATATTTTAAAAGAACAAGATGAGAGGGAACATCAAATCAAATAAACCCCATTCCTTTTATGGCATTCATTTCCACATGTTCATCCTTGAGAGTTTATGGCGTCGATAATGCTTCCCGATTCCAACCTTTGAAAGGCGTTCTTTGTCATTTTTTGTTCATCTATGGGGTGTAAGTGCATCATAGCTTCGCCCTAGTATCCTCCAAATCCCTCCTGTTTATTTTTTCTAACACGTAGAACTATTTATAGAACCACGATTCATCGTTTCCATAATGACATGACGTTGTGTCATTGTGCTGTTTAATTTATGAAACTACGTCACTATTTTGCACCATTAAATTCCCTATTAAATTTTGGAATATGGGTCTTCCATGTGTTTCATTAATGTTCCCTATCACTGCATCATATTTCCCCCCAAAAATTTGTCGTCTGCCACATAACAGAGAGAAAAGAATAAAATAATTATTTTAAATTATTTTAATATTTTTCTAGAATAGTCCAAAAATTATATTTTCTGGTCGACCCTCACTGGCCTAAGTTAAGTCATTTCTAGGAGAATCCCAATGTTCTAGATTCAATGGTGCCCTCAGATTTTTAATCTGAGCATCGGTTCAAAAGATAGAAAATGTCGCCCACCTTTTTACTTAACGTACCTGAAAAAAAATATCAGAAATTCATTCCAGGCACATCGGGCCTCGAAATTATGTACCGTCAATTTTCACAGACTCTTCATAATTCCAAATAATTTAAAAAAATTCATGGAATTTTCGAGTCTTTACATTCTCCTCACATTAGGGATTTACATCCCCAAAATCCAAACAAGGCTACACAAACAAAGAGGGGTACTGGGCATGCATATGATCCTCTCACTCCCATGTGCTCTCTTAGAGATTCCTATGCTACCAACGAACTCGCACTAGAGGAATCAACCACCCATGAAGGACCCACTTCTATCAATAATCAATCTCCATCGATAAATCCACAAAAGTCTCCCCATCATCAATATCCAGCTCACCATGGTCGATGATGTGAGATGGGTCATGCACGTATCTTCTCGGATGGGATACATGGAAGATGTCGTGAACCCTCTCTAACTACGGTGGCAGTGCCAAGCGATGCGCCAACTTTCTAAACCTTTTAATTATCAGGAATGGTCTGATAAACCCCAATGAGAGTATGTCACCTTGACCAAATATCTATAGTCCCCATCGATGGGAGACTCTCCAAGATACATGGTCCCACTACCGGAACTCCAGTGGTATTCGTCGCCTACCAGCATATGACTTCGGTCAGCTCTGTGTAGTCTTCATCTGCTCTCGGATGACCTACAACTTCTCAGTGGTAGAATGTTCCATCACTGGGCCCAGGAGTGATGGATCTCCGGGACTCATCCAGCACATGGGAAATCTACACAGTCATCCGTACAACACCTCAAAAGGGTCCATTCCAATGGTGGAGTGATAACTATTGTTGTACGAGAACTCCACCAAGGGTAGGTGGTCCTCCCAAATATGATCAAAATCTAGGACAGATTCAAGAAGCATGTCCTCCATGGTCTGGATGGTCCACTTAGTCAGACCATCTATCTACGAGTGAAAAGATGTGCTCAAGCGAAGTAGAGTCCTGAAATCCTCCTAAAATACTTTTCACAACAGGGATGTGAAGCATGCGTCACAGTCTGAGACTATCATCGAAGGAACCCCATGAAGTCTCACAATCTCCTGAATGTAGAGACGTCCAAATCTCTCTACCGAACCATCCCCTCGAATATTAAGGATTTGGGCCGACTTGGTGGGTCGGTCAATGGTCACCCATATGGTATTGTTCCCTCTGGATGTGAATGGTTACACTATCACAAATTCTATCGATATCCCTTCCAACTTCCACTCTAGTATCTCGAGGGGTTGGTTCAAGCCTACTGGTACCTGGTGCTCATCCATCACTTACTATCAAGTGAGGCATCTAGAAACAAACTCCGCCACATCTTTCTTCATCCCTAGCCACTAGTACTGATGTCGGAGGTCCTGATACATATTCATCATGCTTGGATGTAATGCCAAGGGGGGTGTATGGAACTCTCTCAGAACCTCCTCTAATAGCACCACTGGTACACCTATACATCCCCCAAAAAATAGTGTTCTCCCCACCTTCAGAATATCCGTTAGGTGCATGGCCTTAGGATATCTGATCACATGTAATATCGTAGCTACTGTCCTTGAGTTGCACCTCCCTGACTAACTGAAGGAGTGGAGGGGAAACTACCATCGACTGGAGGTAGGCTATCTCATCTCTATCCATGTAGGATATTTTAAGCATGGATAACTTCTTTGAAGTCTTGTTCAATAGCTGTGAAATTGATCTTTGACTAATTGCATCTGCCACTACGTTCCCCTTCCTTGGAGTACAGACTATCTCGAAGTCATAGTCCCAGAGGAACTCTAGCCAACGTCGCTGTCTCAGATTCAGATCTTTCTGTGTGAAGTTATATCTGATACTTTTGTGGTCTGAGTAAAAAATGAACCACTAATCCATCAAGTAGTGTCCCCACATCTTAAGTTGGAAGACTACTACTTCCAACTCCAAGTTGTGAGTCACATGATTGTGCTCATGAGTCCTCAAATTTCATGAGCCATAATCAATCACTGCATCATCTTACATCAATATGCAACCGAGTCTACTTCGTGATGCATCACATTAAACCATGTAGTCAGTGCCCTCCTCCAGAATCCTCTGGATGGGAGAGCTGGTCAAGCTCTGCCTCAACTGTTGCAAGCTCTACTGGCATGTATCTGACCATTGGAAGGGTTTCTCCTTCTTTATCAAGGTAGTCATAGGTGCTGCTAATCTGGAGTATTCAGTTACAAACCTCCGATAGTATCATGATAATCTAAGGAAGCTCGACACCTCATTTACACTCTATGATGGCTCCTTAGAAAGTACTTCCTTGATCATCACTGGATCCACAACAACTCCAGCCTCTAAGATGTCATGTCTCAAGATGTGGATCATCTGTATTCAGAACTCACACTTTGAGATCATACTATATAACTTGTACTCCCGGAGTGTGTCCAGAACTATCATCGAGTGTACAACAAGATCTTCCTTGGACACTGAGTAAACCAAGACGTCGTTGATGAAGACCACCACAAAGCGATCTTGGTATGGCTGAAAGATCATGTTATTGATCCCCATGAACACTACTAGAGTGTTGGTTATGCCGAAATTCATCACCAAGAACAATTATGGGCCATACCAAAATCTAAAGGCTGTCTTTAGTACATCCTCATCTTACACACTGAGCTGATGATAGCATGATCTGAGGTCTATCTTCGAGAACCACTTCACTCTTTTCAAATGATCAAACATATCATCAATCTTCGGTAGAGGATACATGTTCTTCAGGGTCACCGTTTTTAGGAACCGGATGTCGATCCATAGGCTCAAAATTACATATAATATCTTGGAAAACAACCTGAAGAATTCCCATGGGGAAACACTGGGCCTTACAAATCCCTTTACAATTCCTTCGACTGTACCCTTAGCTCTCGGAGCTCTGCTAGGCCCATCTGATATGATGGAATCAATATCAGTGCTATTCTTGGGTACAAGTCAATACAGAAGCCTACCTCTCTATGAGGAGGTAGTCTTGGGAAAACTTTTGTAAATACATCCTTACACTCTTCCACCACCACTAGAAACTATGGGCTCACCTCATTCATCATGTCGAAGGTTATACATGCCAGCTGTTATGTAATTGGATGCACCCTCTTAAGTGAAAGTCCATATCATGTTTCCCTTTTTTACTTCCCAACAATAAAGGAAAACATGACTCCATCTATGCACATACATAACTATGTATGTCTTAAGAAGTCAACCTATGCATGAATTTCTAATAGTCAGTCGATGCCTAGAATGATTTTGTAGGGCTTCAACACTACTACTAAGAGATCCCATCTGAAACTCTCTCCTACGAGAGTAAGATCACACTGTCGAAACCAGTGTGTGACTGCTGAATCTTCTCCTATATGAGTATCCAAATTCAAGGGTCGATCTAAAAGCTTAGTCAGAATCTCAGAGTCTGGAACTGATTCCGCAGCAAGGAAATAATTGCTATCACCTGTGTTGATAAAATCTGCAGTTAAAATAGGGAAGATATAGATCTTAACTCATATCATCTTATGGATTTTAGGATCGTGAGCCTCTACAGTGTGTATATGAAAATATCCCCATCCACCTACTCCTTGAGCTCGTGTTGGGCCACCTGTGGGTTGTGGTGGTAGTTCTTGGTGACCCCGACAAACTTCTGCTGTGCATCCTGCTCCCCTTCCTCTTCTGATGGCTGGTTGACACTCATGCTCCTACTGCTGTCATTGGCTCGGTGGCCCCTCTAATGTTTTCTAATCATCTACATGGGGAGTCAGAAAGTCATGAGCTCTGTTACCTTGTTTCCTATAGTAAAAACAGATCATGCCTCTTTGGTGGATCCCATAGTCTGTCGAGACTCACAACTTTGACCGTGCATCCCCAAGTCTCCCTCTATAAGGTCTATCCTGCTTAGAAATCTACGTAGTCTTTCTACTTCCAACTGTAGATGAATCTTCTCTATGTCATTTGGTAGGGGCTCTCAATGTTGGTTCCTGATCGAAAAGGAATCCCTCCATCAGCGAATCTCGATCTAGCACCCCAGCCTGCGTTGGGATGCGGAGAGGAACTGTCGCAACACTAATATCTTGTCAAAGACCCATATAGAAGGTCTGGGCCCTGATGTACGGGTCCTGCACCATGTTGGTGGAGTATTAGGATAGTTCAGTAAATCTCATAGAGACTGAGCCACAGTCAGGCTGACATGCTGTAGATGCATCTACTCCTAAATATGAACAGAGCATAGTGTCACTGGCACGAAATCCACAATTAAAAGGCTCTCAAAGTCCAACCAGGTGAGGATTATCTCCACATGCACCAAGATAATTGAGCTCCACCATCATCCTACTGAGACCTGAAGAAGGCTAGTGACCATGATCACCGTCGGCTCAGAGTGTGTCTCTACTAAGAGAATGACCTGTGAAACTACCTCAAGATAGTCCTTTGTTTCTTGGGGGTCCTTCTCGCCTCGAAACCTTGAAGGCCTTAGTCTCTAGACTCATGAAATGTGCTCAACCTGCATGCATGATCCCCTGGTAGCATCTGCTACTCAACGGGTGGTGGTGCTGCGAGTACACCACCCGAAGGTTCCATCACTGTGAGTGGTCCTTATATTGACACCTCTTCACTCAGTAGGCCACTGTCACTATAACTACCCATACATTACGTACATTGTTATTACGTCATAATTGAAGCATACTTATTACAACATATAAAAAAAACCATGAAAGGACCGTATATGTATAGTGTCTTTAGAAACTGGGATACATAAACAACTGGTTCATAAATCATCTACATTGTCTCGCATTTATTTCATCATATCTAGAGTCCCTTTTGGAATATTCTACTTAATACCCTTCCACCTGACCAGGGAAAAGAAAACATACAAAAGGGTGAGCTCAAATTCTCAGTAAGGGTAAACAAAAGAAATGTCAATCCCATCATATTCATAAGAACATAACATTTTTGAAAACGAAACCTGCAAAAGGGATCATAATATCATTACTTGGGATAAATCATAGTGGTGAAATGTAATCCTAATTAATCATAACTTAAATCATGAAACTTTGTGGCATACACACATTATCATAGAGAATCATTTATTATTAGTCTAGACTCATTTCCAAGACTATCTTAATGGAAAAGTCCATTTTTGAACCGAGTTCACTCCTCGTTTCATTCCTCTTTCACTGAAGCAGATTAACCTGCCATTCCAACCATGTCTATGTCATGAGATATAAATCTTTACCCAATTCATTGGAGGGAGATATAGTTCCCACCCATCTCATAATGATAAAATTCTTATGTGTACCACATGATCATAAATCATACATCGTAGCATAACCCATGTAATAAAAATGGGATTCGAAAACATCATGCCATCATAACATAAATAATATAAGATAAAAAGAAATCATAAAATTAATTACATCATAACATAATCAAATAAATGTAAAAATAGGAATAGAAATAGAACCCTATATTTTCTTAGTTGGAAAATAATTTTGATAAAACACTTGAACTCCATTCTTGAGGAAAATATCCTTTCTACTTCAAAAACATTTTTCCCTTCTTAACATGTCATATAATTTTAAACTAAAATAATTTGATTAAAAATAAACTTGAAAACATGTAAAGGAATCTTCATGGAAATAATTTCCTAAAAATCCATTCATGCCATATAAGCTAAAAAACATTCTTCTCGTACTTAGGCCGGAAAGTCAAGAAGTACCTCGTATGAAAATGACAAAAGATTCCTTTCATATCTTTTACTAAAAGCTTACCGAAGGGTAAAATTGGACTTAAACAATTTTAGGAGGATATAAATAATATTACATATTGATGAAACATGGATATGGATGATAAATATTCCCCAGTAAATTCTTAAGTAAAAATAATCTCAGATAAAAATTGAGATTTTGAGATTTTCCCTTACCTTTGGTCTGATTTGCTTCGTAAGTGTCCAAACCTCCTGTATAATGATTTAAATGATGTCATTGAATTATTCTAGAATCATAATTATGATATAATATATGGTCATATTCTTAGATTCCTATTAGTAATATTTCATTTCTACTTGTTATTCAGGTGTTTATTACTTTTTGTTCTTATGCATGTTTTGTAGAATAAATTATTATTCTTCTTTTTAGGTTATAGATACCTCATTTCCATAATTTTATTAGTGTAATATATATCATATTTATTCATTAAATTCATTTATATAATCATTATGCAATGAAGATCATGTAGAACGATTCGCATCACATCGTGGAGATGGTATTCCTTACGTATGCACGAGCGATGATATCGTTTCCATGATCATGGAATTGTATTGGAGTGTATGTATACTATTTCAGAATCAACATCACTTTACAATAATAACATATAGCTATTCTATAAACAATTATACCCATCCAAGTAAGGTGGTTATGGAAAACAAATTACACCATGGCGTGGAGACGGTATTCCGTACGTACGCGCGGTGATTTTATTATTCGTAGGATGGATAGAAGGGGAAATAGGGTTGTTTCATATTTATAATAACATATCAGTATATGAGTTATACTGATGTTATTACTTCATAATGAAATAACTAAAGAAGAAGTAGAAGAAGAAATAAAGTTGAAAGAATCGGTAACAGACATTACCTCTTCTTTGAAGCGCCTCTTCTTAACCTCCTCTTTAGGCACTAAAAATGGTCTTTGAAGAAGACCAGGACCTCTAAGATGTTTATAAGAAGTGGAGAGAAGAAATTTTCAGGGGTTGGCCGAGCATTAAGTCTCAAAGTGGTGTGAGGAAGAGAGGGAGGAGGTTCCCTTTTATAAGGGAGGAGAGGGGCACCTTAGGAAAACTTAAAATATTATTTTATTATAAAGTCATATTCGGTTTTTAATAGCTCCAAATTGATTTATTTCGAAGCTAAGTTGGGGATGTGTCGAAATAATCTCATCCAATAGAATTTAGACAAGTTTAGGTTTCTATTTTGACCTTATCATTTAGATTTAACTTTAAGTTCGATAATTTAACTTTTACTGTGTCTTCTTGTTTTCTTACACTATAAGGTTAATAAACTTACTATAATAAGCCAAACGAACCCCAAGTTGTTTATTATTAATATATATAACCTTATCTATGTCATTTGGTGGAACCCTAGATTTTTAGGAATAAAATAACAATTAATAATATAATATTTGTTTTAAAATCTATTTTATGTCAATTTTGACAGTATTTGGTAATTGATTTTTGTGAAAATCATAATAGAATGATTATTCAAAAAAAGTTAATTAAATAAATACTAACATGTCATATTACCCTAAAAAAATTAGGCGAATTTATAAAAAGTCTCAAATTACATTTATTTGAGTATTTATAACATCAATTATGTTAATATTTTATTAATAAGATAATTACTCCATCATCATTGTGTCATAAATAAATTAAAGTATTTAATGTCTAAAAATTGTAAATAAAATACAATTATGTAGGAAATCCTTTTATCTTTCTAATTAATATTTATAGTTGAATTTATCTTATATATAACCCTATATTAAAAATGTTTTAGTTATTAATCATTGATTTTAACTATTTTAACTATTCTTTAAATAAAATAATATTAAATGTCCTAATCTAACCCAAGTGGGTCAAAATGGTCATATTTTATTCCTAAGGTTGTTTTTGGTCGAATTACGCTTAACCAATAGAATTAGGACATGTGTTAGGGTAATAATAATATAAATTTTACCCTTAATTACCCTATTTACTTTTAACCGTGGTAAAAAAAAGTAAAAAGATACTATTCACCAAAAATTATTTTCATCTCATTGAACAACATTTTAGTTCTTGTTATTAACTGTGTCTCTCGGATTTTCAAAATTCCACTCACAGAAGTGGTAAAAATTAGTTTTATGTGAATTTTCAAATTCTCCAAGGAGGTGGGTAAAAGACGGTGAAAAGTTCAATAAAATTTTTATATATCTAGAATTATTATAAAATGACTCCAATGAATTACTTTGAACTTATATAGGTATTATGTATCAATTTTGACCGAAAATAAATTTAAATAAAATAAATAATTATTTAAATAAAAAGTCGGTTAAATAGTAACCTAGTGTTTTCACTATTCATCAAAAATTGAATGTTTTCAGAAAAATGCAAAAATTTCACCTTAGGCTAATTTTGATATTCTGAATCCAAAAATGTAGTCCATTTTAAATGATAAAATTTAAAAAATTTCAAAAAGTGGGTATTACTATTCATAATGGCTAGTTTTAATAATATTTTAATAGCATATCGTCGTTTAGTGAAACTCGGTATTGCCTATGATTCAAGCTATCGAGGAAGTTCACGATTGCGTGTAAAGCAAGCCATGATAGTGTTGTGTGTAGTGAAATATTTCTTTTATGATGTATATAACATAAAAACAAATCATTTCTTATAAAAATCTCAGGTGTTACATTCTACCCCCCTTAAAATGAATTTCGCCCTTGAAATTCATCACTTTGTAACAAACAGATGAGGATACCTCTCCCTCATCATGTCCTCAAGATCCCATGTAGATTATTATAATTGGTGGTTCCTCCATTAAACTTTCACCAAGAGAGTGGTATTGTTCTATAGAACTTTTTCACTACGATCCAGAATCTCTATCGGCTGTTCTTCATAAGAAATATCTTGCTCTAGCGGTACAACTTCTGATCTGAGTACATGTGAAGGATTGGTTATGTACTTTCTGAGGAGAGATACATGGAACACATCATGAACTTGAGAGAGATTGGGTGGAAGAGCCAATCTCTAAGCTACCTTCCCAACACGAACCAGTATTTCTAAAGGACCGATATACCTAGGGCTCAGCTTTCTCTTCTTTCCAAATCTCATTACTCTCTTCCAAGTAGAAATTCGTAAGAACACTTTATCACCCACTTCAAACACTAGGTCTTTTATTCGGTTATCGACATTACATTTTTGTCAACTCTGAGCTGCTCTTTTGTGTTGTTGAATAAATCAGTCCTTTTCTACAATCTCATCAACAAGATCAGGTCCTAATAGCTTTCTTTCCCCAACATCATCCCAGTAAGTTGGAGTCCTTAATTTCTTTCTATAGAGAGCTTCATAAGGATCCATCTGAATAGTGGAGTGAAAGCTATTATTATAAGAAAATTCCACCAAAGGTAGGTGTTGATCCCAACCTCCTTTGAAATCCATAGAGCAATCTATTAACATATCTTCTAGAGTTTGAATTGTCCTCTCAGACAGACCATCTTTCTGAGGATGATATGCAGTGTTGAAACTCAACTCTGTATCTAGAGTATGCTGAAAAATTCGCCAGAACATTGAGGTAAACCTCGGATCCCGATCAGATTTAATGGAAAGTGGCACTCCATGAAATCTTACCACTTCTTTTATATATATCCTGGAAAGATGATCCAGAGAGAAATCTTCTCTAATAGAAATGATGTGTGCAGGCTTGGTAAGACGATCAACTTTGACCCATATAACATTATTTCCATTGGATGTTTTAGGAAGTCCGGTGACAAAGTCCATAGTGATGTTTTCCCATTTCCATTCGGGTATGGGTAATGGTTGTAACATCTCCTTAGACTTCTTTCTCTCAGCTTTAACTTGCTGAAAAACCATGCATCCAGAGACATATTCAGCAACATCTCTTTTCATGCCATCCCACCAGAAGTACTCTTTCAGGTCCCTATACATATTCTTGCTTCCATGATGAATTGAGAATGAAGAACTACGAGCCTCATCCAGAAGCTCCTTCTTTAATTCTGGGATGGGATGAACACAAACCCGATTTATGAACTTTATTATCCAATCACAATCAAGGTTAAATTCAGGAACATTTCTCACCTTCTTTTGTAACTCTACATCTTCTTTCTGTGCCTCTTTAATCTCCACATGTATAGATGGATGAACATTCATTTGAGAAAGATAATATTTTCCCCCTTCCATTATAATTCCATGATCCATCCTTTGTAAACCCATAAATATTGGATCTTTTGTGATCCTCATCATGGATAAGCTAGCATGGTCCTATCGACTTAATGCATCTGCCACCTTGTTTTCTTTCCCTGGGCGATAATGAATTGAGCAGTCATAATACTTAATCATCTCCAACCATATTCTTTGGCGCATATTCATCTCCTTTTGTGTGAAAATATAATTTAAATGTTTATGATCAATATAAATATCACACCTTTCACCATAAAGATAATGCCTCCAAATCTTTAATGCAAATATTGCCACAGCTAACTCCAAATCATGAGTTGGGTAATTTTGCTCATGGATTTTTAACTGTCGTGAGGAATAAGCTATCACCATATCATTTTTCATAAGAACACACCCCAGACCCTTCCTGGATTCATCAATATAGATCACAAACCTTTCTCCACTACAAGGAAGTGTGAGTACAGGTGCAATGGATAAACTTCTTTTCAACTCTTTGAAATTCTCTTCACATTACTCCATCCACAGGAACTTACCTCCTTTTCGAGTCAACCTGGTGAGTGGATTAGATAATTGTGAAAAATCATTCACAAAACGTCAATAATATCCTGCCAAACCTGGAAGACTTCGGATCTCAGTTACTGTTGTTGGTCTTGTCCATCTTTCGATAACCTCTGTCTTTGCTAGACCCATAGATGTCCCCTCTTTTGAGATTATGTGACCCAAAAATGAAAATTTTTGATGCCAAAATTCACACATGGTAAATTTGGTATAAAGATTTTCCTTTCTCAGGGTCTTCAATACAATTCTCAAGTGATCTTCATGTTCTTCCTTGCTCTTTGAATAGACAAGAATATCTTCTATAATGACTACCAAAAAGTGATCAAGATAGTCTCTAAAGACTCTATTCATTAGATCCATGAAGATAGCAGGGGAATTAGTAAGACCAAATGGCATCACTATAAATTCATAGTGTCCATACCTTGTACGGAAAGCTATTTTTGGTATATCCTCCCTTTTGACCCTTAATTAACGATACCCTAAATGAAGATCAATCTGGGAAAAGTATTGAGCTCCGCGTAGTTGGTCAAATAAGTCATCAATGTGTGGGAGAGGATATTTGTTCTTGATAGTGATCTTGTTAAGTTCTCGATAATCAATGCAGAGTCTCATTGATCAATCGTTCTTCTTAACAAATAGAACATGTGCTCCCCTAGGTGACACACTAGGCCATATGAATCCCTTATCAAGATTCTCTTGGAGTTGCTTCTTCAATTCCTACAACTCAATTGGGGCTATTCTATAAGGTGTCTTTGAAATAGATAAAGCACCTAGTACGAGTTCCATTGAAAACTCAACATCAAGATTTGGTGGAAGACCTGGAAATTCCTCCGACAAGACATCATCAAATTCCGGTACAATGGGCATATTCTTAATCATGTGTTTCTCACCAACCATTTGAGATAAATAACCTTCATTTAGTGAAATCAAGGCCCATAAGATGGAATAAATTTCCACTCGAAGGTTATGTTCATCCTTACATCGATAGACGATCATAGATTGAACTGGAATATGAAATGTGACTTCCCTTATTTAGAAATTGATACGAGCTCTATATAAAGAAAGCCAATCCATTACAAGAATCACATCAAATTATACTATAGGAAGGTTCACAAGATTTGCAGGAAGCACTTTCCCACAAATTTCAATCAGAGAAGAATTATAAACTTTTGATGTGACTGTTGTGCCATTAGGGGTTGTCACAGCTAAATCAACATCTAATTGTTGAGGTAATACGCCGATACTGTTAGAAAATTCTTCAGAAATAAAATAGTGGGGGGATCCAGAATCAAATAAAACATTTGCGGCTTTAGAGTGAATAGTAAGTGTACCTTTCACCACTTCGTTCTCCTAATCCACATTGTTGATAGAAATTGCATGTGACTTTCCTTTTTCATTAGCTTTAAGGGTTTTTTAATGTCGATCATCATCAACAACCCTTGGATTAGGGCATTAATTAGCATAATGCCCCATTTCCTTGCACTTGTAACATTGAAGTGTAGGAGGTGCACTCTGTGTAGCCTTTTCATTATTCAGATCATTAGACATATTCTTCCTATCATTGCAGTATTCAAATGCCTGATGACCTTCCTTTCCACATTTGAAACATTTACTTGTCCCTTTAAGACAACTCCATCGATGTTTCTTTCCAAACTTTGATCATAAGGGAAAACTCATTTTCTTGTCAGTGTGGCCCTTAGATTTTCATTTGAATTCTATTTTCATCTTCTTATCAAACCCATATGCCTGATGGGTTACTCCAATCCCCATCTCAACTTTGAGATCACATCGAACAATTTCCTCGTAGCTATTGAAGTCCCTTATGGATAACTCCCTTCAAAGAATTGGTTTTAAGCCACTAAATAATCGAATGATTTTACTCTCAGGTTGGATAATAAGCCCAGAAGTGTACCTTGCATGTCTTGTAAAATTTTCCTCGTAGGTACCAAGAGATTCATCATCCTTTTGATTTAGTTCAAGAAAATGTTTCTCCATCTTTATTCGAATAATATGAGGGAAGTACGTATTGAAAAATAAGTTCTTGAACCCGTCCCATTCTATGGACTCAATTTCATCTCTTGGCCTCATATTCTTGAAAAGGTTCCACCATTGATCAACTTCACCTTCCAAACAATATACTCCTAATATGAATTTATCATGTTCAGAACATTGAAGAACTGAAAATATCTTTTTAGTAGTATTGACCCATTGTTCAGCAACTAATGGATCAGTAGACCCGCTGAATGAGGGTGGACGCTGCCTCATGAAGGATTCAACAGAATTTTGCTCCTTCCTTTGCTTGTTTGGAAGTCTTGCATGATTCATAGCTTGAGAATATTGTGTGTGCATGGCTATAAGATTTTCCATTCCATCTCCCATAACGTTTGGTTTCTTAGGTGGAAAATCATTGAATTGTCCATCGCATTCAAAATTAAAATGGGTCCTTCAGGTTCCAGGCATTGACTAAAACCAAGAATAATAGTGTGAGAAATACAAATTATAATAGGAAAACCACATAATCAAGTATAAAATTTTACGCTTTAGGTCTTATCATAGGTTATTCATGGACATTTCTAAAACACTAAGATTGTGTTATATTCTTAGACTTATCCATAGAGATCGTACTAAGGCTTTCACATGCTTGTTTCCAAAGGTTGACTATTCCTTTCCTCTAATACCTACAATAACGACCCATACTTTACATACACTGTAATTACTTCAGAATTGAAGCATACTTATTACAACATATAAAAAAACCATGAAAGGACCGTATAGGTATAGTGTTTTTATAAACTGGGAAACATAAACAACTGGTTCATAAATCATCTATATTGTCTCCCATTTATTTCAACATATCTAGAGTCCCTTTTGGCATATTCTACTTAATACCCTTCTTCTTGACCTGGGGAAAGAAAACATACAAAAGGGGAGCTCAAATGCTCAGTAAGGGTAAACCAAAGAAATGTCAATCACATCATATTCATAATAACATAACATTTTGGAAAACTTAACCTGCAAAAGAGGTCATAATATCATAACATGGGATAAATCATAGTAGTGAAATGTAATCCCAAATAGTCATAACTTAAAACATGAAACTTTGTGTCATACAAACATAATCATAGAGAATCATTTCTTATTAGTCTAGACTCATGCCAAGACTATCTTAGGGGACAAAGTCCATTTCTTAACCGAGTTCACTCCTCGTTTCAGTCCTGTTTTACTGAACCAGATTAACCTACCCTTCTAGCCATGTCTATATTATGAGATATAAATCTTTACCTAATGCATTGGAGGTAGATATAGGTCGCACCCATCTCATAATGATACAATTCTTATGTGTGCCACATGATTATAAATCATACATCATAGTATAACCAATCTAATAAAAATGGGATTCTTAAAAATCATGCCATCATAACATAAATAATATAAGATAAAAAGACATCATAAAATTAATTCCATCATAAAAGAATCAAATCCATGTAAAAATAGGGATAGAAGCAGAACCCTATATTATCTTAGATGGAAAATAATTTTGATAAAACACTTGAACTCCATTCTTGAGTAAAATAACCTTTCTACTTCAAAAACATTTTTCCCTTCTTAACATGTCATATAATTTTAAACTAAAATAAGTTGATTAAAAATAAACTTGAAAACTTGTAAATAAAGCTTCATGGAAATAATTTCCTAAAAATCCAATCATGTCGTATAGGCTAAAAAAACATTCTTCTCATACTTTGGCCGGAAAAGTCAAAAATTACCTCGTACGAAAATCAAAAAAATATTCCTTTCATATATTTTACTAAAAACACACCGAAGGGTAAAATTGGATTTAAAAAATTGTAGGAGGATATAAATAATATTACATATTGACAAAACATGGATATGGATGATAAATATTCCCCAATAAATTCTGAAGTAAAAACAATCTCAGATAAAAATTGAGATTGCGAGATTTTACCTTATCTTAGGTCCGATTTGCTTCGTAATTGTCCAAACCTCCTGTATAATGATTTAAATAATGTCATTGACTTATTACATAATCATACTTATGATATAATATATGGTCATATTCTTATATTCTAATTAGTAATATTTCATTGCTACTTGTTATTCGGGTGTATATAACTTTTTGTTCTTATGCGTGTTTTGTCGAATAAATTCTTATTATACTTTTTAGGTTATAGATACCTCATTTCCAGAATGGAATTAGTGTAATATATATCATATTTATTCATTAAATTCATTTATATAATCATTATGCAATAAAGATCATGTAGAATGAGTTGCATCACTTCGTGAAGATGATATTCCGTACATACGCACGAGCGATGATATCGTTCCCATGATCATGGAATTGTATTGGAGTGTATGTATACTATTTAAGAATAAATATCACTTCACAATAATCATATATAGTTACTCTATACACCATTATACCCATCCACGTATGGTGGTGATTGAAAACATATTACAACACGGCGTGGAGACGATATTATGTACGTACGCACGCGAGGTGATTTCATTTTCCGTAGGATGGATAGAAGGTGAAATAGGGTTGTTTAATATTTATAATAACATATCAGTATATGAGTGAGACTGATGTTATTACTTCATAATGAAATAACTAAAGAAGAAGAAGTAGAAGAAGAAATAAAGTTGAAAGAATCGGTAACGGACATTACCACTTCTTTGAAGCTTCTCTTCTTATCCTCCTCTTTGAGAACTAAAGATGGTCTTTGAATATAAAAAGGACCCCTAGGATGTTTCTAGGAATGTGTAGAGGTAAAATTAGCAGGGGTTGGCTGAGCTTGAAAGCTCAATGTGGTGTGAGTAAGAGAGGGAGGAGGTTCCCTTTTATAAGGGAGGAGAGGGGCACCTTAGGAAAACATAAAATATTATTTTATTATAAATTTATATTCGGTTTTTAATAGCTCAAAATTGATTTATTTCGAAGCTAAGGTGGGGATGGGTCGAAATCCTC
Source organism: Viscum album (assembly GCA_963277665.1). Taxonomy (NCBI): domain Eukaryota; kingdom Viridiplantae; phylum Streptophyta; class Magnoliopsida; order Santalales; family Viscaceae; genus Viscum; species Viscum album. Next base: position 136,686,506 of record OY728147.1, on the reverse strand, counting down.
TCATACAATATAATTTAGACATGTTTAGGTTTCTATTTTAACCATATCATTTAGATTTAACTTTAAGTTAGGTAATTTAACTTTTACCGTGTCTTCTTGTTTTCTTACACTATAAGGATAATAAACTTACTATAACAAGACAAAAGAACCCCAAGATGTTTATTATTAATATATATAACCTTATCTATGTCATTTTGCAGTACCATATATTTTTAAGAATGAAATAACAATTAAAAATATAATATTTGTTTTAAAAACTATTTTATGTCAATTTTGAAACTATTTGGTAATTGATTTTTGTGAAACTTATAACAGAATTATTATTTCGAAAAAAGTTAATTAAATCAATACTAACATGTCATATTAACCTATAAAATTAGTGGAATTCATAAAAAGTCTCAAATTAAATTTATTTTAGTATTTATAACATCAATTATGTTAATATTTCATTAATAATATAATTACTGCGTCATCATTGTGTCATAAATAAATTAAATTATTTAATGTCTGAAAATTATAAATAAAATACCATTATGCAGGAAATATTTTTAGATTTCTAATGAATATTTATAGTCTAATTTATCTTATGATTATCCCTATATTAAAAATATTTTAGTTATTAAAATTTGATTTTAACTATTTTAACTATTCTTTAAATAAAATAATATTAAATGTCTTAATCTAACCCAAGTGGGTCTAAATGGTCATATTTTATTCCTAAGGTTGTTTTTGGTGGAATCACACTTATCCAATAGAATTAGGACTGGTGTTAGGGTAATAATAATATCATTTTTACCCTTAATTACCCTATTTACTTTTAACTGTGGTAAAAAAAGTAAAAAAGTTACTATTCACCGAAAATTATTTTCATCTCATTAAACCACATTTTAGTCCTTGATATTAGCTGTGTGTCTCGGATTTTCAAAATTCCACTCACAGAGGCGGTAAAATTATGATTTCTGTGAATTTGAAAATTCTCCTAAGAGGTGGGTAAAAGACGGTGAAAAGTTCAATAAAATTTTTATATATATAAAATTATTATAAAATGACTCCAATGAATTAATTTGAACTTATATAGGTACTATTAATCAATTTTTACCTAAAATAAATTTAAATAAAATAAATAATTATTCAAATAAAATGTCGGTTTTGAAATAGTAACCCAGTGTTTTCACTATTTATCAAAAATTGAAAGTTTTCAGAAATATACCAAAATTTCACCCTAGGCTAATTTCGATATTCCGAATCCAAAAATGAAGTCCATTTTGAATGATAAAATTTAAAAAATTTCAAAAAGTGGCTATTACTATTCATAACATCTAGTTTTAATAATATTTTAATAGCTTATCGTTGTTTTGTGAAACTCGGTATTGCGTACGACGCAAGCTATCGAGGAAGGTCACTATTGTGTGTAAAGATAGCCAAGATAGTGTTGTGTGTAGTGAAAGATTCCTTTGATGATGTATATAACATAAAAAAACATTTCTCATAAAAATCTCGGGTGTTACAGTCATGATCTCTAACCAGAATCTTGGTTGGCTATCTTCATGGAGACATTCTATAAGAAACAGATGCGCCATAGTCAATAAGTTTAACCAGGTGAGCTGACTCAAGAAAGATCAAGACATTTTTTCAAAACACCAGCATCTAGTGTTATCATGTACGAAGTCAAAAAATAGAATTTAGGGTCCTGGTGTATGGATACGTCGGTCTCTGCACCATCACTAGACTCCTGGTATTGAAAACAAAACTCAAGACACTTTACACCATTGCCTAATTAAAAGTAGACACCTAGTGCTTCAGGTAGAACTGACCACCCTTGGATACCACTTTGTCATGACCTATCCCATAGAGCCCAAATGTGACTACCCCAAGCACACCTTCCATAGGCGAGGGGTTTGGGACTAGCACCTAATGGTTTTTCCAGAACAGGGAAGTCATTTCCTTAGATATATGTACACACTATAAGGCCCCAGCCTTAAACCTTACTTAATCTTGAGTTATTACAAGATTACACGTTGAGGATCTTTTCGGGTTTAGAGTTTTAGAGAATTAGATCATAAAACTTGCATTACATTCCACATATAAACAAAGTGGTTACATAAATATAGTATTCTTCATTCCCATCAATGGAACAGATTTAAAATAAAACATGGATTATTTCTTGACACATCCTTGACTCTATCATCTTATCATGTACCTTTCCCTTGACCTGTGAAAAACATTTCAAAAACTTGGGATGAGCATAAAAACTCAGTATGGGTTATAAAAAAAAACATGGAATGGAAACATGAGTTCATATATAAATAAGAATGAAATCATACTTTACCCATAAAACATAGGCACTTTAACATACCTCATAAAATCATGAATAAATCATAGAAATCATAATATGTAAAGGTAACTTGAGGCATTCATAACATTCTTACGTAGGGGGTAACCCTCTTGGTTACGTTTGGAATACCCATCACAGTATATTCCCTAAAATCTCTTCGGAGAAACCTTAACGTTTCACTCCTTCGCGTTACCCAATGCATTGGAGAGCTATAACGGGCTCACCCGCCCTTAGTTTATCACGGAACCACCCGTCTTCATAATAATGCCCAAGAACCATAACATAATCATATCACATAAAACATGCATAATGGAAACATAACATTTCCACATTTCAATCACGAGATATCAATACAACACATTGTTATAAAAACATTATGAAAACCATTTTCAATACCAAAGTAAAACATGGTATTTATTTTTCTTTTTAAAAAAAAGGTATGGCTTGTAGAGGAAGCCAAAACTCAAATAACGGTTACGACGGCGGAGAAGTCGTTGTCGCCGCATACGTACGACAAAAACATTCCCTTTTGTCGTTTAGTAAACGCTTCGTATAAAAAAGATTCCTTTTGAGTAAACGTAAAAGTCAAAGGGGTTTATACACCGTATAAAAGAAAGTTTTGTATAAAATAAAATATGCCTCAACGAAAGGAGATTGAGACGAAGTCCCATACCTCGTATCCGACTTGACCCGACCGTTCTTTAAACTCCTGAATAATAAACTTGAGTTAATCTCTACTTGCTTATGAATCTTTTTCAAGTTCATTATTCCTTTTATACCATGTTATGAACATCATGTAATCATTTAAGTTAATAATGTTCATTTTGTCGGTATTTGGTTCTTAAGTCAAAAATTGACTTCTTATACTTACATGTTGTTAATTTGGTCAAAGGTTCATTATATCCAGAATGGTATTCATTATGTAGATATCATATATGTCATATATATCCAGTACATACATTCATTTATAATATTACATCACATTTAGAGGTAAGAAATGAAATGCACCGTTCATGGAGACGGTAAGCCGTACGTACGCATGAACGCTACTTCCATTTCTATTTCATATTTTCTGGAATGGAATCATAATGATATAAAAGTATATTATAATTCCAGTATAACAACATAATTAATATCATTAACTTTATCCTTTACACATCCCACATATGGTATTAACGAATCAAATCACTTTTAGGGGGCGGTAGTCCGCACTTCCTAAAATGAAGATATCGTGTTTTACCCATAATGGAAACCATAAAGGTATGCCCAAAATGAAAAAACAGAAGCTTAAGGAAAACATAAACATATAATATATCATATATAAAAATAGTGACATCAATAATGGCCACCTTTGAAGGTGTTAAATGAGTATTGAACAATCATCGTTTCGGGAGGCATAATTTCGCCATCCACGGAAAACGTATGTTCTTTAACCATTTGATGTAGTTGTGTGAGAGTGTAGCTCAAATAACTCTTATAACAACATCCTAGTATATTTAAGATACTGGTGTTGTTACAAAAGAAGTAAATAAAAAGAGTTTAGGGGGTTGGAGAAGCAAAATAAAACAAATGAGCATGAGAGGATGAATTACCTTAAAAAGTGTAACTCCTTTTGATTTGAGCCTAAAGGCTTCCTTTGAAAGGATTCTTCCCAAGGGGAATCCTCTAGGATGAGGAGAGGGATGTGGAGAGAGCAAATGGGCAGGGGTTGGCCGAGCCAAAGGCTTGAGAGGTGTGTGAAATGGGGTAGAGGTGGGGGCCTTTTATAAGAGGAGAGGAGGGGCAGTTTTGGAAAGTAAAGTAATATTAATTTATTTGAAAATGTGTTTCGGTTCTAAAAGGTCCCACATTGATAGAATTCGTGGATAAGGTGATAAGGCTTAGAAATCCACTCATCCAATTGGTTTTGGCCATGTGTAGTTCATAGATTTTATATTATCTTTCCATTTTATTTTAATCGTTAAATAATGATGTCATCACTGCATCATTATTATGTCGTAAATAATTTAATTTATTTAATGTCTAAAAATTATAAAAAAAATACTATGATATAGTAAATCTTTTTATCTTTCCAATGACTATTTATAATCGAAATTTGGACTTGTATAACCCCACTTAAAAATTGTTTTAGTAAAACAATTTATGTTAGTGCCATTTTCACTTTAACATTAAATAAAAAGTAATTTATGTTATTTCCCAACAAAAGTGGATCCATGGGGTCCCCAAGTTAGGCCACGGCTTGTCTTGGTCGGCCATGACACAACCAATGAGGTTGGGACATGTGTCTAGGTCATTTTATATTATTAAAGTATTATTTATACCTTAAACTACACTAATTACCACTAATCGCGATTAAGAACTTAATAAGTTACTATTCACCAAAAAATTATTTTAATCTCATTGAACCACATTTTACTTCTTAATGACAACCATGTATGTCGGATTTTCAAAATTCAATACACATTAGTGGTAAACTTTCATTTAACTGAAAAATCAGTTTGCTTGATTACCACTTAGTGGTTTCACTATTCATCAAAAATTGAAGTTTTTCAGAAAATTCCCAAAAATTCACCCTAAGCTATATTTGACATTCTGAATTCAAAAATGAAGTCTATATTACAAAATTCAAATCATATAAGTCACATTAATTAATTTAATAATTAATTCCCGCTGCCAGAGCAAATAGCGTGTTTTTACAAAACAATAAGTATCAAAAGATTGACACCAGTTTAAGTCTAATTTCAAATCGAAATTGATTCCAATGACCACCATTGGATAAAATGGTAAAAATATATTCTAATTTCACTTCAAAACCAATTCAAAACATAATCTAATCATATAAATAAATTAGATTAAAAAGTAGTTTTGATGTAAAATGCAGTATTTTTCACTATTCATTTAAAAATGAACATTGTCGGAAAAATACCAAAATTTCACACAAGGTAAATTTTGATGTCCCAATCATAAAGAATAAGTTTATTTTGACAAACATAGTTTATAAAATTGTCAAAATATAGATTCAAAAATGGTTTGCCATCACAAGGCAGTAAAACAATCTTTTAAGAATATTAGTGTATTCCATGCATAAGATTGTATTTATTTTCATTTTAAGCCTCTATAACACTATCTTAATCATTAATAGACATAGATAAAAATATCTATTATTCATTACTTACTTGGGATGTTACATCCTTCCCCCCTTTAGAAAATTGCGTCCCCGCAATTTATTTACTTATCGAATAAATGGGGGTACTTATCCCTCATTGCATTTTCAGATTCCCATGTTGCCTCTTCAATCATGTGGTTTTTCCACAAAACCTTTACCTGCTTAATCACCTTATTCCGTAACACTTGCTCCCTGTGGTCAAGAATCTGGACCGGCTGTTCCTCATAAGATAGGTTCTCTTCCAGCTGAACTACCTCTGGGCTCAAAACATGAGATGGATCTGGCATATACTTTCTCAACATCGAAACGTGAAAAACATTGTGTACCTGAGATAAAATCGGAGGTAAAGCCACTCGGTATGCAACTGATCCAACTCTTTCCAGAATTTCGTATGGTCCAATAAACCTTGGACTCAACTTTCCTTTCTTACCAAATCTCATCACACTTTTCCAAGGAGAAACCTTGAGAAAAACATGATCACCTACCTCGAAAGATAGATCCTTCCTCCGGTTATCCGCATAACTCTTCTGCCTGCTCTGAGCTGTTCTCATGTGTTTCTGAATCAGCTGAACTTTTTCTGCCATTTCTTCTACCAATTCTGGTCCCATCAACTTTCTTTCACCCACATCATCCCAGAAAGCTGGAGTTCGACACCGCTTCCCATATAATGCCTGAAATGGTGCCATCTGTATACTAGAATGAAAACTGTTATTATATGAAAACTCAACCAAAGAAAGATGTTGGTCCCAACTTCCCTGATAATCCATAGAACAAGCTCGTAGCATATCCTCCAATGTCTGAATTGTTCGTTCTGACTGCCCATCTGATTGAGGATGAAAAGCTGTACTAAAATTTAATTCAGTACCCAACGACTTCTGAAGGCCTTTCCAAAAGTTAGAAGTAAACCTGGGATCACGATTCGATAAAATGGGGAGAGGAACTCCATGTAACCTGACTATCTCTTTAAGATACAAACGGGAAAGTTGATCAAGAGAGAAAGTATCTCGTATAGCAAGGAAATGAGCAGATTTGGTCAAGCAATCAATAATAACCCAGATTGCATTATTACCTCGAGATGTCTTCGGTAATCCAACAACAAAGTCCATGGATATATTCTCCCATTTCCACTCTGGCACTGGTAAAGGCTGAAGCATCCCTTTCGGTAACTGCCGCTCTACTTTAACCTGCTGACAAGTCAAACACTTCACAGTAAAATCAGCAATATCTCTTTTCGTTCCATCCCACCAGTAATACTCCCGTAGATCTCTATACATCTTAGTACTGCCCGGATTAACTGAAAACGGAGAACTATGAGCTTCACATAACAACTCTCTCTTCAACTGTGAATCACAAGGCACACATAACCTCTTCACAAACCTCAAAACACAAACACAAACTTATCCAAGAACTCATGGAAAATTTTATTCATAAGGTCCATGAATACAGCAGGTGCATTGGTTAACCCAAAAGGCATAACTACAAATTCATAATGGCCATATCTAGTACGGAATGCAGTCGTCTGCTTCTTTTACTTTCAACTGATGGTACCCCGACCTCAAGTCAATCTTCGAAAAATACTGAGCTCCCTGGAGAAGATACCACTTCATTCGATGGCCCAACATCCGCTGAAGTAGTTGCAAAGGATTTCACCACCCCTTTCTGCTTGTAGTCTAACTGCTTCCCATCACTCAAGCTCCTTGTCGGACACTCGTTTGCATAGTGACCCATCTCATTGCACTTAAAACATTTCACTAACTGTAAATCAAATTTGTTTTTACCTTCACCTTGATCCTTTTCAGTGCAATCACGAGCCTTATGTCCCATCTTACCACATCGGTAGCACTTCCCAGAATTCAGAAGACATTCCCCAGCATGCCTTTTGCCACATTTATCACAAACTGGAAACTTAGTTCTCTTACCATCAGACTTCTTTGAAGAATTCTTACCTTTCTCCTGCCACCTCGGTCTCTTCTTCTGCTGGTTGTTATAGAACACTTGGTCATCGGCAAACTCCATTTCCACCTTCTCAGCACATCGAACAAGCTTTTCATAACTTTTAAACTCTCGAGAAGCTAATGCCCTTCGATACTTTGGCTTTAATCCTGAGTAAAAACGATTGATTTTACTATCAAGGTCCCGGATAAAATTGGGAGCATACCTTGCCAATCGAGTGAACCTTTCTTCATAGGCAGCCACTGAGTCTTCCTCTTGCCTCAATTCCAAGAATTGCTTTTCCATCCTAAGTCGAACAGCCTTAGGAAAATACTTCTCAAGAAACATACCTTTGAAATCATCCCAGTCAAGAGCATCAATCTCATCGGCTTCCCTGATATTTTTAACCATAGACCACCACTGATCTGCTTCACCCTCCAAACGGTAAATAGCAAGACTAACCTTTTGATTGTCTGAACACCCCATGACATCAAAAATCTTCTCCAGTGCTTTAATCCACCCTTCAGCTTGCACAGGGTCAGATGATCCTCTGAATGATGGTGGATGTTGCCTCATGAAATGTTCCACCACTGACATGTTCCTCTGCGGTTGTTCTGGCTGATCTCGTGCATGGATACCACCACCATTTATCGCCTGAGTCAACTACGCCATTACTGCAACAAACTGTTCAGTTCCAATTCCGACCATTTCTGGATGCTGATTCGGAAGGTTATTTCCTTCTGTATGCCTTCCTAGCACAGCTTCCCTGTTTCCTCTGCGGAAAACCATTCTGAACAAACATGTCTTAGATGAAGCAACATGGTAATCTTTAAATGCTATATCATTTTGAAAAAAAAAATATTTTTGGATAATCATTTAATAGAATTCTAACTCCTAAAGTTATCTAAACCGACCTCTGATACCAACTATAAGGCCCCAGCCTTAAACCTTACTTAATCTTGAGTTATTACAAGATTACACGTTGAGGATCTTTTCGGGTTTAGAGTTTTAGAGAATTAGATCATAAAACTTGCATTACATTCCACATATAAACAAAGTGGTTACATAAATATAGTATTCTTCATTCCCATCAATGGAACAGATTTAAAATAAAACATGGATTATTTCTTGACACATCCTTGACTCTATCATCTTATCATGTACCTTTCCCTTGACCTGTGAAAAACATTTCAAAAACTTGGGATGAGCATAAAAACTCAGTATGGGTTATAAAAAAAAACATGGAATGGAAACATGAGTTCATATATAAATAAGAATGAAATCATACTTTACCCATAAAACATAGGCACTTTAACATACCTCATAAAATCATGAATAAATCATAGAAATCATAATATGTAAAGGTAACTTGAGGCATTCATAACATTCTTACGTAGGGGGTAACCCTCTTGGTTACGTTTGGAATACCCATCACAGTATATTCCCTAAAATCTCTTCGGAGAAACCTTAACGTTTCACTCCTTCGCGTTACCCAATGCATTGGAGAGCTATAACGGGCTCACCCGCCCTTAGTTTATCACGGAACCACCCGTCTTCATAATAATGCCCAAGAACCATAACATAATCATATCACATAAAACATGCATAATGGAAACATAACATTTCCACATTTCAATCACGAGATATCAATACAACACATTGTTATAAAAACATTATGAAAACCATTTTCAATACCAAAGTAAAACATGGTATTTATTTTTCTTTTTAAAAAAAAGGTATGGCTTGTAGAGGAAGCCAAAACTCAAATAACGGTTACGACGGCGGAGAAGTCGTTGTTGCCGCATACGTACGACAAAAACATTCCCTTTTGTCGTTTAGTAAACGCTTCGTATAAAAAAGATTCCTTTTGAGTAAACGTAAAAGTCAAAGGGGTTTATACACCGTATAAAAGAAAGTTGTGTATAAAATAAAATATGCCTCAACGAAAGGAGATTGAGACGAAGTCCCATACCTCGTATCCGACTTGACCCGACCGTTCTTTAAACTCCTGAATAATAAACTTGAGTTAATCTCTACTTGCTTATGAATCTTTTTCAAGTTCATTATTCCTTTTATACCATGTTATGAACATCATGTAATCATTTAAGTTAATAATGTTCATTTTGTCGGTATTTGGTTCTTAAGTCAAAAATTGACTTCTTATACTTACATGTTGTTAATTTGGTCAAAGGTTCATTATATCCAGAATGGTATTCATTATGTAGATATCATATATGTCATATATATCCAGTACATACATTCATTTATAATATTACATCACATTTAGAGGTAAGAAATGAAATGCACCGTTCATGGAGACGGTAAGCCGTACGTACGCATGAACGCTACTTCCATTTATATTTCATATTTTCTGGAATGGAATCATAATGATATAAAAGTATATTATAATTCCAGTATAACAACATAATTAATATCATTAACTTTATCCTTTACACATCCCACATATGGTATTAACGAATCAAATCACTTTTAGGGGGCGGTAGTCCGCACTTCCTAAAATGAAGATATCGTGTTTTACCCATAATGGAAACCATAAAGGTATGCCCAAAATGAAAAAACAGAAGCTTAAGGAAAACATAAACATATAATATATCATATATAAAAATAGTGACATCAATAATGGCCACCTTTGAAGGTGTTAAATGAGTATTGAACAATCATCGTTTCGGGAGGCATAATTTCGCCATCCACGGAAAACGTATGTTCTTTAACCATTTGATGTAGTTGTGTGAGAGTGTAGCTCAAATAACTCTTATAACAACATCCTAGTATATTGAAGATACTGGTGTTGTTACAAAAGAAGTAAATAAAAAGAGTTTAGGGGGTTGGAGAAGCAAAATAAAACAAATGAGCATGAGAGGATGAATTACCTTAAAAAGTGTAACTCCTTTTGATTTGAGCCTAAAGGCTTCCTTTGAAAGGATTCTGCCCAAGGGGAATCCTCTAGGATGAGGAGAGGGATGTGGGGAGAGCAAATGGGCAGGGGTTGGCCGAGCCAAAGGCTTGAGAGGTGTGTGAAATGGGGTAGAGGTGGGGGCCTTTTATAAGAGGAGAGGAGGGGCACTTTTGGAAAGTAAAGTAATATTAATTTATTTGAAAATGTGTTTCGGTTCTAAAAGGTCCCACATTGATAGAATTCGTGGATAAGGTGATAAGGCTTAGAAATCCACTCATCCAATTGGTTTTGGCCATGTGTAGTTCATAGATTTTATATTATCTTTCCATTTTATTTTAATCGTTAAATAATGATGTCATCACTGCATCATTATTATGTCGTAAATAATTTAATTTATTTAATGTCTAAAAATTATAAAAAAAATACTATGATATAGTAAATCTTTTTATCTTTCCAATGACTATTTATAATCGAAATTTGGACTTGTATAACCCCACTTAAAAATTGTTTTAGTAAAACAATTTATGTTAGTGCCATTTTCACTTTAACATTAAATAAAAAGTAATTTATGTTATTTCCCAACAAAAGTGGATCCATGGGGTCCCCAAGTTAGGCCACGGCTTGTCTTGGTCGGCCATGACACAACCAATGAGGTTGGGACATGTGTCTAGGTCATTTTATATTATTAAAGTATTATTTATACCTTAAACTACACTAATTACCACTAATCGCGATTAAGAACTTAATAAGTTACTATTCACCAAAAAATTATTTTAATCTCATTGAACCACATTTTACTTCTTAATGACAACCATGTATGTCGGATTTTCAAAATTCAATACACATTAGTGGTAAACTTTCATTTAACTGAAAAATCAGTTTGCTTGATTACCACTTAGTGGTTTCACTATTCATCAAAAATTGAAGTTTTTCAGAAAATTCCCAAAAATTCACCCTAAGCTATATTTGACATTCTGAATTCAAAAATGAAGTCTATTTTACAAAATTCAAATCATATAAGTCACATTAATTAATTTAATAATTAATTCCCGCTGCCAGAGCAAATAGCGTGTTTTTACAAAACAATAAGTATCAAAAGATTCACACCAGTTTAAGTCTAATTTCAAATCGAAATTGATTCCAATGACCACCATTGGATAAAATGGTAAAAATATATTCTAATTTCACTTCAAAACCAATTCAAAACATAATCTAATCATATAAATAAATTAGATTAAAAAGTAGTTTTGATGTAAAATGCAGTATTTTTCACTATTCATTTAAAAATGAACATTGTCGGAAAAATACCAAAATTTCACACAAGGTAAATTTTGATGTCCCAATCATAAAGAATAAGTTTATTTTGACAAACATAGTTTATAAAATTGTCAAAATATAGATTCAAAAATGGTTTGCCATCACAAGGCAGTAAAACAATCTTTTAAGAATATTAGTGTATTCCATGCATAAGATTGTATTTATTTTCATTTTAAGCCTCTATAACACTATCTTAATCATTAATAGACATAGATAAAAATATCTATTATTCATTACTTACTTGGGATGTTACACACACTCTTTAGGAAAAACTGAATTAAAGAACCAACATAAATAATGTACAACCACGAGAGTACTGTACAACCCCAAGTACAACTGTAAACTGGAAACATTGGCTTGGAATACAAGCACTAGAAACTCAAAAGAAGGTAAATAGATGTCGCATCTGCCCTGGAGCTCCACCTGGAGGGTATTTGTTGTAAGTTTGAAGTCAATGATGAGGATCCTTACTAATCTCATCGCACCAAGCACCTCTAAGTCTCGAACCTCCAAAGTCTACCTCAGAGGGTCAGTAGTATACACCTGACACACACGTGTGGGAGAAGCCAGTGTAGGGGTGAGTATAACAACACCCAGTAGGGGACCATGAGTCCCCCAAAGGCCTCTCAGTAATCCAAAAATAAAAATATCACAAGAAATACCAAAAAGGTAATATCACAAGCATGATCTAAATCATGAAGAATGAAGGAAAAGAGGCAGATCACTCTAATGGTAAAACATTAGGGTTACTGGTATAGAAATGACTATTCATAAAGCCAGATCATCCTATTCATAGTGACTCTACTACTGACCTGTATAGGTCACTGAATGCTGACCCGTATTGGTCGCTAGATGCTGACCCATGTTGGTCACTGGTGCTGACCCGTAATTGTCACTGGTGGTTACACGTATTGGCCACTTATGTTGACCCATATTGGTCTATGGTGGTGACCCATATTGGTCGCTGGTATAGAGATAAGGGTGATTAGTCATACAGCTAGATCATCCCACTTAGGAGATTCTGATATTGACCCGTCTTGTTCGCTCTTCTTCTTAATGTCATAGCCAGCCACTGGATTCCCGCACGAGGCACAGTTGATCTCTATAATCATATGCTCTTCTAGACATTAGTTATATTTCAATAGGTACGATGTCCTGCTAAAATAATACCCAAGGGACCGCCCCTTCCTAGGGGTCCCAACGTGACATATGGCCCGTCGATCTGACACCCGGTCTGTTAGATATGGGCACGTTTGTAAATAGGACCTGGTTGGATTCAAGTTTGATACAACCAAGGTAGCATATGAAACTCCATAAAAACACACTTAGAGTATCTCCCAAGGACCATCTCTTCACAAGGGTCCTTATTCCATAGACAACGCATTGATCGGACGCCTGGTCTGTTAGCTACATTCTTTTCCGTGAAACAGGGGGGGTCGTACCTCGGTCCGGCCCGACTCAGTCAGGCCCACCAAAATATGCCAAAGGGTCCACTTCATAAAAGGGGTTCCAACACCACTGATGACTTGTCAAAAAGACACTCAGTTCGTCAGTTACATGCGTTTCATTATTTGGGGGCCTGTTGGGTCTGGTCCGGGTCCGATTCGGTTAGGCCGGCCCGACACAACATGTCCTGGGGTCTACCAAACTCTGCTCAGGTCTAGACCGTTAAGGGTTGGCCTAGTACATTGGGTCCGGACCTTCAGGGTTGGTTCGGCTCGGTTTGAAGGCCCATGTTGCGATTATCCCGGAACACTGGGTGGAACTCGACGTGCCCACGCTGGCCCGCGTCCGGACTGGTCAGCCTGAAGTTGGAGTGTTCTTTAACTAACCTCGTGGATGTGGGGCTGTTTCCTTCAACCGCTGGGGAACTGCCCCACCACGTGCAGCAGTTGGCTCGTTGTTCGACTGTTCTCCAGCCAACACGGCACTGCGCCACACCTCCCCTTCCTATCACGACCCGCTGACTATGGCTGTTACCACCAGCGATGCTTGCGTGCGCCACACTTCTTCCGCATAGCCAGCTCGGGTTGGTCGCCTCTGGCCACCACGGCACGCAACAACACGCCAGCTTCCACTGCCTGTGGCCAGATTCTGCGGGTCTCCTCCGGCCACTTCCGACCATCACCAGCATGGCGCGCCGACAGTTGATTCTGCGGGCCACCAAAATGTCACTGTCATTTCGCAGCCCTCAAACGTCTTGCCACCACATTCATTGCTCTACCATGAAGAAAAGACCACGAACAAGATTTGAGGATGGTACATGCCTTATTGGTTTCATCCCACGCCCTCCATGTTAGCGTTTTAAACATGAATAAAAATTAATAATAACAAAAGGAAGAAATATCCTCATGTTTATGATCCCGCAACAACTATCTGCATGATTAGATGGGACATGGTTAAACCTATTAGTCGGTTAGTCCGTGTTTGTTATATTTTTCAGAATAGGAAGAGATGGAACATCAATGTACATAAACCCCCAAACATTTATGACATTTTTTTCCGCACGTTCGTCCTCGAGGGTTTAAGGCATCGACGAATCTCATCGATTCTGACCTTCGAAAGGCGTTCCTCATAATTCATCGTTCTTTATCTAGGGAGGAAGTGCATTAGAGCTTCACCCGAGAATCCTCCAAATCCTTCCTCCTTATTTTTCCTAACACGTCAAACTCTTTATAAAACCATGCTGCAACATTTCCATAATGATGTGACTTCGCGTCGTTACGCTGTTTCATTTATGAAACAACATTGTTGTTTCACATAATTAAATTGACTATTACGTTGCGGAATACAGGTCATCGAGGTGGTTCATCAATGTGCCATGTTGCCGCATCATCGCTACCCCACATAAATGTTGTCCACCACATAACAAAAAGAAAATAATAAAATTATTTTATTATTTTTTCTGAAAATTTCAAAAATTAACTTTTCTTCTCGACCCTCGTTGGCCAACGTTAAGTGGTTTCTAGGTGAATCTCGATGTTCTAGATTCAACGGTGCCTTAATATTTTTAATTTGAGCACCATTTGAAAAGATTATAAATCACCACCTGTTCATTTACTGAATGTACCTGAAAAAAGTTCAATAATTCATTTCGGGCACACCGGGCCTCAGAATTACGCACCGTTAATTTTCACAGACTCATCATAATTCTAAATAATTTAAAAAAATTACACGGAATCTGTGGGTCATTATTGTGGGAGTTGATTAATAACTTGTATTATGTATAGATACAGTTTGTATCTTGAACCTTGTATATCTTGATCATTTATGAATTTGTAACCTCCTAGTAGTTTTTTGATCCCACCAAAAAACACATGGAAGGGTTAAAAAATTTAATAGGGTATCTATTGACATATTTGACCCAATTTATGATATAACATAGGAAAAATAAGAACTTTTAGGTTTATCCTCCATTCACAAAAAAATTGATATGCATTCATAATGGTTTTGATACATACCCCATTTCGAGACTCATTCCTTAAGAGGATATATATTCTTATGAACATAATATAAAAAGATTATAGGAAGAACAATGGGTTAACCTAAGTGGTGACCTCCAAACCCCACTCGGTGTATCATAATTCTTCCATCATTGGCCAATTTAGACTAGGAATGTCACGAGTCTTATGAGTAATAATTTTTTGTGGCCTCTTTATCTTGGGATCATGAATATTCATTGTGATGCAGAGTTTCAACCGTGTGAAAAAAAATAAAATAAATTTGAGTAAAGAGGTGCAATTCAATGACCACTCAATAAAAAAATAGAAAATATTTTGTGATATTATTATTTCCTTACATATTATCACATACATAAGTTGGAGTGATGAAAAAATTATATATATCCCCTTTAAATAGATCCCTACTAGTAATTTTTAAATCATAGAGGCTTATCCTGACCACTACAGGCATCAAGTGGGAAGTGTTTGTATCTATGATCCATTTAGTACTTAATTTTGGTATGATATTCTTTTTATGATTTTATAAATAATAATACACTGATACTACCTTGTATAATAGTGCTTCCTCAAGATCCCTGTCAAACTCTACATTTATTTGACATTCCATGTATGGCCATACACAATCCTTATTCAAAAATCCTCTCGGATTAAAGTCCAAAGATGATGTGTATCATAGTCTTTGAAATGTTTTTCATTTTAAAAGATAGATATGTTATTATAAACCTTGAAATCTGAAATAAAAGAACCTTACTCTAGGGTCTATAGAGTATATCTAAGATTATACACTACTAAATGATCTAATTGTATGACAAATCATTAAGCTGCACAGACATTGGCTTGGGTGACCTCAAAATGGTTGTTGGTACAATGTGATAGTTTGATCATTCATGGTTGATGACTGGGTATGAGCATGTCATTCAGAAACTAAAACCTATATTGAGGAATTATTTTAGTATTTTGGTAAACTTAAAGGCCAATAGCAATCAAATATGAAATTTTTATATTTCATAGATGAATAAGTTGATTTTTATGGCCTCAATGTGGTTGATCATCTATATAAACCTCTTATTAGAAACATGATTGAATTATTCAGATTTTATTTCTATAAAGTAATAGAACAAATGTCTTGAAGACACTATATTCTCGAAAAAGAAGAGTTAAATAGAGAGAAAAATAAAAATTGGGTAAAGTATAAATTTTCATATAAAAAATATGTTGTGGTTGATAATGAAAAAACCTATGAGATCAAGTAAATTCCAAATTAAAATTTTATAAATATTTTTAATGATCATATTATTTATTTTATGATATTTTGTTTCAATTTTCACAGTTTTTTCAATGAAATAGTTCATTTTTTTAGAATTTCATTTTACATCGAGAAAAATGTTCTTGTGAGGGAAAGAGAATATTGAAATAATTACAATGAGTCTATAAAGTAATGGAAAGGTCCCACCATTATGTATCTATAGGGGTAGGGTACCCTAAATTTGAAATTATAATTTTATGTAAATCATATGTGATCCACCATATCTTTAAAATAAATAGTTTCTCTTTGATTTAATTAGATCAAATTCTATTGGTGTGGGAGGGGGAATTTTTAATGTGTGAAAAATTATATCATTACTTTAGAGAAGATTTGAAACCTAATTATGGATTATTACATCATACATTGAAATAAAATTTCATTCACACAATGAAAAAATGTGGTTATGACTGATGAAATCTTTTTTTTGATATAAAATTTCTTTTCGGGAACCCAAAAGGTATAAAATGAAAGAATTATTTTAGGAATTAAAATGATGTTACCTTATTTCCTATATTTATTTTCAACATTGTGGAATATATCTTTTGTGGTCACAGACTCCTCAAAAATTGTTGATCCATAAAAACTGATAGAGGGACACCTGCATAGTATAAAAATATTTACCTCACCACAAATTTTGGTGTGATTAATTTTCCATTGTATAAATTTTAATAAAAATTCAATTGTTTACAATATATTCATTTTTAAGGTTTTAGTAACATCTCTTTAGTTTAATCCATATCTAGGCCAAAGAGTGGAGAAATGATCATATAAATTCTTCATGATTAACCTAATTTATGATAAACTTTCATTTTGATTGTTATGTAAGAATCATTTTGATGAAATCCCATTTAATTCCTTCCTCAATGGTTACCAAAAGCATAAATATTATTTGGTACATAGACATAAAAATCCATACCTCTATTTGACCCCGCCCATTCACATATATAAACAGTATTATTTGATATTCATTCTTCCTAAAGTATGCGTTGTCCTCTTTCAAACGGTCTATCAAGTTGAATGATTTAATTTATGGGTATCCACTTCATGAGAGATGCCTATTATGAATATATTGGACTCTTTTATGGAACCTTCTTATACAAGGCCAATTAATTAAGCTGAATGAATAAACCAAAAGTCCATATTAACCTCATTTCACAATTTTCAAACTCCCCAAAACTATCTTTAGTTATTTCCTTCTTCAATGATTTTATATATTCATGATCATCTTATCATTAATGTACTCATAGAAACATTTGATTAGGCACCCATTTGATAACTGGAACCAAGCATCCTATAATAAGAATCCCCTTGTTTTTCTCACTAAAAAATAAACAATAAGATGTAATTAATAATGACTTTTCTTCATAATTAGTACTCTATATATATATATATATTAGTGGTTCAATGGATGTTTCTCTATACTAATATTCATAACTTACAAAATTTGGCTATTTGGAACTAACACCATGTCCACCACTCTGCACATTGACATTTAAATCAACCTTCTTTATGTCCAATCATTGAGCCAAAGACATGATCAGTCTTTAGATCTTGTGTTATCCTAAAATATTGATCATTAGACCATATCAACCATGAATCTAACCATGATTAAATCTCATGATTCCAGTAGACAAGTGGTTAATGATAAAATAACAGGCCTTGTACTAGGTGTAATATCATAGTATGTTCCTATTGATGATCTCATCCCTACACAAAATCAATGATCCATGAATTCCAAGGTCCTCATTTTAGGATTTAACCCTAACCCTAACCTCTCTTATTTTATTATTAAAAAATGGAATGGTCCAAAAAGGGTCACCCATGCGCAACTGACACACCAAAAATTTCAAGTATTCTTTTACATAGTAGTATATTACCCATCACATTAAAATACTAAGAATATAACTGACTTACATGAAATTTAACTATATGAAATCATGTTATTGGTACCATAACCTGAAATGGTGCTTCATATTGTTCAAGATTAATGAACATAAAAGGTGAGTCTTGGATGTATAACCTTAAAAGGAACATCCATGGTCATGGATGTAAGCCCTTAAATGGAGCTATAATTGTCCTGTCTCCCAAAACCATATTTGTTTTTGAAAAGTATTGTTAAATTTCACCAAAAAACTTTTGTTTTTTCCATTCATATGGATATATAGAAAATACATCTCTAGGGCCCAATATCGACTCTAATACACCAAAAAACTCCCTAGATGGTGATAAATTTTACTATTATCGACCTTTTTTGTTTAATCCATAGTGTAATCAAATAGTGATGGGGAATATTTGGAGACACTAATATATTCTTATGTTTACATCAGTTCATGGTGTCAATTAGTAATTATCCCAATATGGGTAAATGATATTTTTATAAAAAATAATATCATGAATGCAACTTAAATATAATTGGGATTAATTAAATCTAAAATAAGACCCTTCATGGAATGAGTCAAACTAATATCCTCTCAAGCCCATTGTTCTCTTTGAAGTGTCATTATCTCACCCAAATGAATGATTTCATTTGGAAAGTAGGTCCATTTCCAATATTAACAAAGAGAATGAATGGATGGGGGTATAATTATTTATATCATCATAAAAGTAATCTTAATGGAACTATAAAAATGAAAAACAATATATTGTCAAATAATAGGACAAAATCTATGAATCTCACCCAAATATATATTCTTATACACCACCATAACATCAGAAAACCTGAACTAATGGAATTATGAATCCCATAACACCTTCTCATAATGATATCAAATCATTATAGGTCAGTCTATAGATAAGTCATTCTCTTGGATATGAATCTCACAAAAATCAATGACTTGGGAGTCATAAATATTATACCACAAAATATATTTTATATGAATGTAGAATGATTCTAAACATTATAGGATTGAATCTCCAATCAATAAGACATATATTTAATCCATTACAATGCCTCAAATAGTCAAAGAACTAGGGATAATTCTTAATATCTTTTTCAATTTTATGAATCCCATTAAGAGAATAAACCTTAAAATATTGATACTTGACCTCAAACTAAAGAATTATCCTCCTCTAGTATTTATATGTTTTATGATTATAATGATAAGTTTTCATCATAACCTAAATCATATATACTTTCTCCATCATACTCTCCACCCAATCTTTTAAAATGATCATAGGCTACCCAACCCCTATTCAAAAAATACAATGATTTATAAGGCCACTCAAACATATACTTGACTAGTTCCTTTCAAATGAAAAAGCAGAAACTGTTATAAATTTAGAAAATAATATTAAATAAAATTTCCCATAAAAAACCCCCTAAATCAAGAACAAATGTATGTGATATATATTTTAGTGCTGAGATTATTTTTTAGGTATTTTGTGATCTCTAAGAATAAAAAGTGAATCTATAAAAAACTGATAGTCCATATAATATTATAAACTCTTCTGAAGATGTGATTTAAAATAAGGATCCTTATTAGAGATGATAATCCCATTAACTACATAAAGAATTTTTATTGGTTCTATATCGAGATTTTTAAAATAATCTACTATACTCTACTTTGGGATTGATAAGAAATGAGATGATGTTATCTATATTCCAATGATAATTTATATAGCATCAAATCCAACCAATAATTATGGAAATAGTACTTCAAAACAAATCAAAATTAAATTACTATTTAATTATGATATATCTGAGAGAAATATTAATTATTCAAGAACACACTATGAATATGATACTAACAGTAAGTAAAAAACCAAGAAAAAAAACAACTACTGAACTCTTCATACCAGACCACTGAATATATGTATTCTATGAATGAGGAATATTATAAGTACTAAGATGTGTCACAAGTGGTGAGATATGAAAATATTGTACTTGTATAACAAGAAACATCCCATGGAATAACACCTAATGATCGTAATCTAATGAATATCCTTCAAAACAATATTTATAAATGATGTTATATCTATATAGATTTACCTAGAAATATCCCACATGATATTAATATAACATATAAATTAAAATATAATTCACAATCATTAGACAAATCAATGATTGTCCACAAACTCCTCCAAATCGAAATAAAAATATGTAATCTTCTCTATAATTTTATATACATATCTATACTCATGAAAAATATTTCATTGTGTTTTTATAGATATTTCATCCCCCATTACATTTTGATTTAATTGAGTATAATAGTTCTAAACATTCATAATCCTATACGAACTCTCTCTATATTCATTGATCAAAATTAAAATAGCATTAAGAGACGATATATTATTGTCTCTAATGACCAGTGAAGATTATAAATTAGTCACTAGTATGATAATCTCACCACATAATAAAATAAGGAACTATATAAAGAATCTCATGACAATTGGTATAATAATTATACTTGATAAGTTTTAATTTTTAAGACATTTAATATATTGGAACTTGATTCTATATCAATATTTTTCTAATCAAGTATGATAAGAATCAAAAAATATTTTGAACCTAACCACATCCTTAGGAAAATAATAAAAAGTTATTCTAACCAGATTCTCTACCAAATAATCAAATAAAACATGAAAATTCGTTTCCAAAAAATGGAATGATCCTTATCTATGAAAGTTATTAAGGGAAGTATGGTCCAACCATAATTCACAAGAACATTTGGTGGTAGCCAAATGGGACTAGGAAATTATTCACCTCCATAACATTATTTGGTACTACCCAAGAAATAATTTCCCCAATATTTGAATTATTGACAACCACACCCATATATGACATGATATTGATATGGAAATTCACCTCACACATCAAAAAATGAACTTTGAAAACAAACTATACCACTAATTCCCCCAAAAAATCAATACTTCAACTCATGAAATGGTTACCATTTTCCTCCTTGGTCCTTTAATATGGAAGGTTTTTTGAAAAACACCACTATAAACTATCCCATAAACTTATATAATTCCATGAAAAATTATTTTACATTCAATGGTTTTAAATGAATAATTATGGACTCATAGTGTCTATACCGATTCTCAAATGTGCTCATCATGTTGTCATCATCCATTTCCATTTTATAAGGATATTTACACCAAATAGAAATCAATAAAAAGATACTATATCCCATTAACTAGGAAAAATTCATCAATCCTTGTTTGATCATAATGTTTCTTGATCATCACCTACTAAAATTTTCAATAGTACATACACATTCATGAACTACTAAGAACTTTGTTTTCCAATTACAATAATAATCCCTACGGAGATATATTGTGTCAAATGAACTTATTTTGCAAGAAATCATCAATGTAAATCCATAAATATCACAATTCCAAAGGTTCCATTTTATAAGGATACAAAAAATGGGGAATATTTCATGTTATAAATCTTTCCTAGGATTATTTTCATGTTGAGAGGGTAATGAAAAACCCGCATTAGGAATATTATTATAAGACACCTAAAAAAAATTGGAATCATTTTTCCCAACACTTATAATAATATAAAAATCAACATTACCAACATAAGATATTATTAGATTAACACATTTATAATCCATTTTATAATCCCTATCAATAATAAACACCACAGTTTCACAATCAAAATTAGAAAAAAACACACATTTTATAAAAATCAATGATAATACATAGAAGGTATCAGTAATACATTCCAAATATGAAATCATATGATAATATAAATAATATGAATGACTCTCTAATCCAATAATTTCATGCAGTATTATATCAAAAACCTGACACATAATTGCTAAATAGGACTGATCTATAACTAGTATAATCAATAATAAAGGCACATGAAGTTTATCCACCATAAGTATCAGTGTTATGATTGGGGTGGATGAATGGAAGGAGTGTGAATATCTTATGAAAAAATAGTATAAATCACTATTTAGAAATAAAAAATCTTGTGTTTTTTGTCATGGGACCTCTAAATTCTATAATATAAATAGTATGAAATTATTCATGTATTTCTCTTACACTTCTCTCCCTAGATGATGTCCACCACCTCTTCCATTATTTCCATGAGATCATTGATGAATGTGGATATCTCTTCAATTTCGTCTACCTAATCCATCCTCAAACTATAGTATAAAATTATAAGAATTTTTTATCTTTTTGAACAATTTAGGGGGAAATTAAAACATTGGGTACAAATAATACTTAAAATAAGATCCCCAATGATAATTAAGGAAGGTAAAACACATTAATTTCAAATTTTAAGCCAACCAATAATAATAATAATAAATATTGAATTTATTAGGGAGTCCCAGTAACCACTAGATCCATGGAAACAAAATAATACAGGATGATACCAACTCCTAAAAGATCAAAGCCTATACTATCATTACAACTCAAAGATCCTCTATACAGCTCCACTACTCATATATTTTAGATGAATAACTAATTAAGTTGAATAAATTCACTCTAATCTCTTTTCAATACCCTCCACCTTCTTTATCACCTCAATATATGTCAATATTATGAATTGGTAAACTAAATTTTATGGTAATTTTCATATATAATTTCACATATTAAAATAATTAAAACAAAAGTAATACTAATTGACCACACTATTCCCTATAAGAAAAATTTAGAATAATATTACTAAAGTTTTTTAGTGGAAAATCAGAGACCTTGAATTAGATCATAGATACCATCCACTATCATAATAGCTATTCCTATTCAAAACCTCATTCTATCATTCAATAAACCATTTCCATACCAAAATAATGCAACAATAACTAGTTTCACACACTAAATTTTACCCTAACTCTCAAAAGGCACTATTATACCTATTAGACACAACATATCTCCACAAAGACCCCTGCTTTCCCATAGTGATCTAGGTGGTGTCCCTAAAAAACCACGTCCAATAGGCCACAACTTTTTAACTATGGACAATGGTATAAAACAAATAATATGGGAGGTATTACCTTATTTTAAATGATGGATATAAAACATATCCACCAATCAACACAAAATATATAGATAAGTGAATCTAAATAATCCATTCACATTGTAGTATAATTCATGTAACATCGTAAATAATAAAAGATACAACTTTGAAGACAATACCATGATTAAAAAACCAAAAAATTCAAAAATTATTTTCTATATCATTGATAGATTTAAATAATATATTGATCACCATCTATATTCTTCAAATATATAAAATTTTTATATAAATGTATGGATTATCATACAGAAAAATAAGTAGTTTCTTCCACAAGATCATTCAAGTTAATATACAAGAATCATAATGAATCTCCAGTGAATAAATAATGAAATTGTCATGCGTCACATTCCACACCATATAAAAAAACTATCTCACAAATTTTCCACTCTCCAAATCCATATAAAATATAAATATATAGTAAATAATAAATATATATCAAAGGAGTTACCTTATATATACTTCTTCACTACTTTAGTCACTCCCAATTCCCAATTTTAAATGTCATATTTCTTATATCACTTCTCATATCCACATTCCATAACCATATATAATATCATCGTGCCACATTATAAAACCATATACTGCCTCTGCATGCCACATACTATAAACATATGGTATAATAATGTAATAACAAAAAAATATTTTGATTTATCTCCTTTAAATTAAATCCAATCACTATTGAAGAAATGAATTTTCATGTCGGTTTTTTACTTTTTCACATCGGTTATATGGATTCATTATTAAGGGAGATGTTGTAAATATTTATTTCATGTCACTTAGAAAATAGATTTTGTAAATTAATCACCAAATTGTTTTTTACAATGGTTTTTTTATAATGGGTATACCAAAACCATTTAGATTGGTTTTTTTTACATTGGATATAAGATAACGAAATTGAAAAACTGACATGATAAGGGGTTTGAAACATTGGATATTTAATAACCGATGTAAAATATAGTTTTTCACATCGTTTATTACATAACCAATGTAAAAAAAATATCTATGTAGGATTTTTCAAGTCAATTATAAAATAATCTATGTGATATATATATATATATATATATATATTATCCTTCCTCATAATAGCTGACCAAAATAACAAACAAGCATAATGAATATAAACACAACTAGCAATACATTTAGAATTACCAAATTTAAAATTTTAATATTTAGTTTGAAAAAATTAAAATCCAACCAAACCTATAAAATTATTTTCCCATTCCACTTGTAAGTGTTTGAGAACTTGTGCCCTGTAAGGTAGAGGGTCATCAAAAAGATAAAAATTAAAAAGAAAGCATTTGACATGTACTACAAATAAAAAAATGAAATATTAAGTAATATTTTATAAAGAAATCTATCCTGATGTAC
Organism: Viscum album; assembly: GCA_963277665.1. NCBI lineage: Eukaryota > Viridiplantae > Streptophyta > Magnoliopsida > Santalales > Viscaceae > Viscum > Viscum album. The sequence goes on along the minus strand of OY728147.1, from coordinate 136,661,728 downwards.
CTTTGTAACTTCCCAGTTGAATTTTTTTCACTAAAAAATCATGACACATAATATCGGAAATTTTTTCCATCTTATTTATGAAAGTTATTTTTAAATTAGTTTTTAAATTCCGGATAAAATTTTTATGTAATATATTCAAATTTAATTAATATAAATCAAAATTAACTTGTAATTATACATATTTTATCTTGGCTCTCTTCTTCTTTGTGGACTCTTGAAAGAAATTATATCCCCAGTTAAAAATATTATGAATGAAATAAATTTAAAATTAATTATAAAATTTAAAACTATTATGAAATTAAAACTTAAATTTCCTATAAATCTTGGAAAAAGTATCACAATTCTTCATGGATAGAGCATAACTAGTAAAGTGTCTTCTCCCTTAGACATAAGACACCTAACATCCAATATCCACTAATATAAAAAAATTAATGTTAGTGGTTATTATGATAGAAAATATATAATTCGTTGTGATATAAATGTTTCATACTCTTGAAGATTACAAAACATATATCAGTGGGTAATTACAACCTTTTGAAATCTTCCGGAAATATAAACCGTTCTTTATGCTTCATTCATTGTCCTCAATAGAAGTGAAATGAAACATGGGCATATAAATCTATATACCTATGTATTTTAATTCTATTTACATGTTTTATAAATATACCTAATAAAAAATAACATGAGTATATAATTTAAATATATTATATACATAGAAAGACTTATTTTAAGACTTATATGGAAAAAAATTCATCATATTGATTCCCTATTGATTACTAGTTACAATCACCATGATACCATTTTTGAAATGTTCCATAGTCATTGAACACCCAAAAAAATCAACTTCTATTGAAATTTCGTAAACAAGTGACAATAAAATTTAATATCTTGACAGTCTATCAAGACTACTAGAATCTATACATAAAGTCATATTAATTTATATATTTTATTGAGTATATATTACTTCATTAACTTCAAATTATTCCCATAAAAAATAGATAATATAAAAACATTAAAATGTGAAATAAAATTTAATTGGAAAATAAAAGAAAATATAAAATATACACATACCTATATTTAAATATGTTTTAGTTGACTAAATGGGAAAAAATGGTCAATAATTTGTCCAACTATACTCACATCTCAATAAGTAATGGTAATATAGTTGATATATCCATAATATCAGGTACAATGACCCTATGATGCTCTATCTCTAACTACTAATGATGAACGATATCGCCAACATAAAATACAACCCTATATGAAACAATAGGACATTATGGATCATCAACATATAACTCACAATAATGAGGATGCTTTTGAGGAGTGGGTGTGGGAGTAGGATAAAGAGTGGGGTCTGCTGACTTATGTGACAGAGTGGGAGCAACTAGCGGAGGTGGAGGAGAAGTATGAAAGTATATATGCATGTCTGCAAACATTGACTTTACCAAAAATATCATCCTATCCTCCATCATCACATGAATGTCCTAAACCCGAGTCTCCAAATATTCTATTATTTTTTTATAAGCACCCTCTACTATAGTATCTGAAGAATGTGGAAACACTTTTTTCACCGATACAACCATAGGGTATCCTCATACAATACATGGGCATTTGGGATTTCTCAAAGATCTTGCAAAAATATCATTCCTAACCTCTGTTAAAAGAATCCCATATGTGCTCTGATCCTCCAGAGAATCCAATATGAAATATTGTCAGAATTATGTAATAAATAAATATATAGGAAAACTGAATTAATATAAATAAATATATAAAGTAAAAATCTTAAAATCATCTCAGATATAACCCTTAAATATTTAATAAATAATTCAATTTTTATTCGACCCCTCTTTCATTTTTCATGTATATTCAGAGGGATGGAGGCAAAACCTCTGTAAAAATTAAAGACTTCGCTCTATGTTTTTGAAATTTTTTCATCATTAATTTTTTATTCCAGTAATGTATACTCTCCATGAGGTAATTTATGAGTGAATAAATTTCTATATTAGATATCCTAAGGAGATCTCCTTGATTATAGTAAAATAAGAATATGTAAATAACTAATTAATCAAAAATAAGATCATTAATCTGAAGAACTACCAAAAGGTAACATTACACTTACCAAACTTTTTTATTGTCTTCTACATTCTATAAATTACATTCATGTTTGTTTATCTATAAATGGATATATATAACATGAATAACGATTTTTCATACGCCTAAAAATGAAATATGACGTTAGTGTCAATTTTAAATCCCTCCATATCCTAGAAGGTAATGATAAACATTCCTCCTGACTCTGTAAGTGCCATGAATGTCATATGTCATCGGATATAAAGGAGGAATATAAATATCGCTAAAAAAATTTCAACATATGTTAAATAGTAACAAAAAATATTACCAAAATTACATCCCACAAATTAGACAGTGTCATTTTTTTAACATTTCTCCTATCATCAATACAAATTTTGATTTATCTTTTAACTTAAACACATATAAAACCCCTGAATTGTTTTCAATTAGGACCTACAGGAATATAACTATCATCAAATTCCACCAGAATCATATGGTCCTGGCTATGTGAATTGATAATTTTAGTAGATATGTGTTGCCATGTTTACCAACCCTCGAACTCTTCTTTGGCCATATGGGAATAGATATCTCTTCTAAAGATGTATGAGGATCATCATGAGGAGAATGCGTGTGTTCATCCTAGAAGGTATGAGTATGATTATATAAGAATTATATGGTGTATTAGTAGATTGAAATATAATTATCCTAAAAATGAATCCAATAAACAATTAGTACACAAATATATAAATTCAAATATTCCAATAATAATGTAAATATAAAATGAAATATTATGAAAAAATAAATTAAACTAAATTTAAATTAACACATTTTCATTCATATTTTTTATAATTCACTAAAATCATAACAACAGTAATGAGGTATTACACTCCATAAAAACAAATTAAAACCAATCCACAAATGGTATGTGAATTGTATAAATTCCCCATCAAAATAAATCAATTCTTACACAAAAGGAATATTTTTTCAATATAATCTTTTAATTTTTTTATTTAACATTTTCAATTTTAAGAAAATTTATTTCAAAAAAATCAATTATTGGACATGTTACTTATGTGTAATGATGCTAAACTAAACAAAACTAAGATAATATAAACAAAAAATTTTAAATAATTAATTAAAGTACATGTCTTAATAAATAATATAAAATAAAAATAAAATATATAACATTTAATGAATTTTAAAAAAGTAAATGAGAAAAAAATTTTGTTATGACCTATAATATTAGGAATGTACTAATTATTTTTTCCAAAACTCCTTCATCATGATCAATTCATTTGTCACAAACCATGTCTACAACATGCATTTCAATATTATCTATTAATATTTCCATGGAAATAAGTACTCACATAAATCATCATCTTAATCTTGTTTGTCATCACAAACATACTTTTTTTCTTGTAAAATAATAGACCATTACCTATCAGATTGATAGAGAACATATTTTTTTTGCATGTTTTTCCCTTATAAAGGACCATCTACGTATTCCAATCTATTAATATTAACAACTGTCCTTACAAACTCGTCATGTCTGAAATTTTTGTTTCGGATAAACCTTTTTTAGTTAAACACTGGAACTTTATATTTAACATAATCAACCTATTATATTTTTCAATGATTATAATATTCACATTATGGGGAAAATGGATTTTTTCTTTAGCACTCAAAAAATTCACTTCTTCTACAAACACCAATACACTACTATTCTGAACTATAATTCTCTTTCCCAAATCTTCCATATGAATTATATATCCATTAATGTCATACCTAGTCCATGTTATCAAATGTAAACATGGAACACCCACTAATCCTCTCAATGTTTGTGATGTATCTGATCTACTAAGCACAATATCTTTAATCAATGGAAAAAATGTTTTATTATGCTCATTAAAAATACAAATATAATTATTATTTGGATAACACTATTTCAAATCAATGATATGAAATGTTATATACAGTTGAGAATTATTTATGTTATTCAATATTTATAAATGTACCTTCTTTATATGTTCACATGTCAATGATTTGACATTAAATACATGGATCCTCTTTCCATAACAATTAACCTGTTCACAGAGATATGGAGGAAAACTAATGTGCTCCACTAAAGACAAGTATCTTGCACAAAACATTGCAACCTCAATAAAAATATAGTTCTCAATAATGTAGGCTTTAGGTAGATATGGATTTGTAACCTTCGCCTTTAATATCTTCATATACATTTCAAAAGGATACAACAAATGAAGATATACAAGACCACAATTAATTAATTATATATCCCAAATAACAATTGAATACAACATGATATCAAAAAAAGAAGGAGAAAAATACCTTTCCAATTGAGAATGTAAATAAATTTAATCATTTTACTAATTATTCACAGCATTCACATCAATGAACTTATTAAAAATTGAATTAAAAAAACAACACAGATTCATCATATTCATTATATTATGGATGGGAATATTAAAGGAAATGAAACTGGTAGGATTTTTTCATTATGACGTGACAATGAAAATATTTAATTCCGGTTGACTTCAAATCCTTAAAAAACACAAAATTGTTTACATTTTAAGAATAACCATGGGGTACTTTGATATCAGTTAGAATCTAAAAAATACATAATTTTCTCCCACTGAGATATTTTAGGAAAAGTCATTGGTTGGAATGTTCTCCTTCCATCATGAGTGGGAGCTAACTCTAATTGTATTCCTATTGAAAGTAAGTCCAATATTTAATTCATCACATCTTCAATATTTCCTTCAATATATAATAATGTTTTAATCAAGATGTCATAGATATTATTCTCCATATGCATGACATCAATGATATGTTCAACCTCATGATATCTCTAATATGGAAGCACAAAAAATATTGAAATTTTCATCCAATCATTTCAGTCATTACGAGATTTATGTCTCTTTACAAATGTCTCATCAATTTTTTTCATCCGCTCAAAATGCTGATTAGTGGATTTTGTTTTGAGAAATATCAAATTATTAGAAGCCATTAAATTCCTCTTTTAATATTTTATAATATTGATCCATAGACAATTTTTTATTACTCATGAATAATATTTTTATACAATGATGAAGTTGATAATATGAATTTTTTATCGCAAATTTGACATGATTTCTTCCCCTTGATAGTGTAAGTAGTCAAATTTATATGTGTTGGAAAGTCATTTATAGTGAACATAATCACTGCATGAAACTGAAAATATTTCATTTTATAATAATAATTCAACCTAATACCATCCTTTTATAAGAGTTTAAAATCATTAATTAATGCTTACCCAAAAAAATAAATATCAATATCAAGTTGTTTTGGTGTAGAGATCATTAAACTCAATATGATATACTTTCGATTCATAAAACATTCTATAGATAAGTTTTAAATTAACCATACAATTGTCCATAAACAATGTGTGCTACTAAGGATTCGATATAGATTCATTATATCCATGCATAGTGCAAGTTTGAGATTTCTAACATCATTTATGAATTTGGGAAACTACTGATTAATTTTCTTCCAATATGGGAAATCAGTAGGATGGATTAATTTTTCATCATATATCTACTCAGGAACATTACATCTTAACCTTTTTGTATCATTTGAGTTTTAAAATAAATATTTCAAATGAGGGCTTATAGGAAGACACTGAAATCTCATGGAGAGTGTCTCTATAACTGCTAAATCAGTATGTGATTTTTCTTTCAACTTATAATGTGAGGTCCCATATTTAAAACACTTTTATAGAAATTCATATTCTTTACTATATATAACACATTAATTTGGTATATCATGTGTTTTTTACCCTAATCTCATCGATCATAGTATTTTCTTCACTTTATAATGAGAATTATGAAGATCAATTTCATTAGGAAGAAGATATTTAAATAATTGTAGAAAATACATAAAACTATTCTTACTCTAACCATGTTTCCCCTTCAAGATAATCAATATTAACAACGATAAAAAACCATAAATTTTGTACAACTCAGATACAATGTTTTTTGGCATCCCCTTAAAGAAACTCAATTGTTTGTTCTTTCTCAATTTCCTCTTCTTCGGTATCACAAATCATTTCCCAAATTTCAAAAAAGTTATCATCTTTCTAAGTATCGTAATTAATAGATCCAAAATTCTTTCCAATTTCACCATCCCAAATCCATGGTTTGTAAATCATATTGAAACAATGACAAATTAAATGATAATTTAACTCCCTTATTTTCAAATTCTCTATATTTAATCATTAAAGGCATAGGAAAAAATATAAGTCATTGTTAGAATATTAGGTTTAGAAAATTTGAAAAAATCATCAACACGTTCCTCATATTCGTCACTTATTCAATGTTTTTTAATCCTAATTATACTCATTCTTATCTATGAAATTATCAAAAATAAATACTTGTCAAAATTATATAGTGGTGATAAAAGTGAGAATAAATTATGCAAGTCAAACCAGCTCTAAATGTATGTCACTGATTTTATATTTTGAAAGTAACAAAATTTTATTTTTTTAAAAAGAATTATGTGTATTTCAAAAGTAAAATTATAAATTCTAGATAATAATGTAATATTATTTTTATATAATTGTTAAATAAAAACTCATCACCAATGTTTTACTTTAGGAAAAGGGAAAAATTTATAAATATCAATCACAATTAAAATAATAAACAAAAAAATTTATGGACTAATGAATTATTTATTTAAACTGAATAAAACACTAGTTTAAATTTTTAGAGCATTTTAAAAAAGGAAAATAAAAATAAATAAAAGAGTACATATGCAACCATGTTATGAATTTTTATATGAGAAATAAAATAAAAGGTATCTATAATATTTCTTAACAATACACATTCAAGGGGAAAATTAATTTAAATAGCTAAAGGATTATAGATAATTTACTTTACATTAAACCTCAAAAAATGTTTTATATACGCATTTGTGATTTAATAATATATCATAGTTCAAAAATAAAATCTTTTTGATTGAAATTATTAATTAAATTAAAGTATCAATGAAATACTATACAATAATACCTTAAAAATTTATTTTCCTCAATAATACTATTTTACAAAAATGATGTTTTTTTGCTTGTCGTAGGAATAACCCAAAAATTCATCATAAGGGTTCACACCACCATGTAATTACACAATATATAATTGAAAATCCATATGATCATCCTTGAGCCTGTTAAATTCATAAAAAATTTAACAAAATGATAACATAATAAAATATTTATCATAACCATATAATAATAAAACATAAGGAAACCTAAGTGGATACATAAAAAATTATTACAATTCCCTAAATATATTTAAAAACAACTTGTTTAATCATAGTAAAGTAACTTCACATAAAAATGATGCTAATGTGAGATTACAATAAAAGGATTCAAAAAACCAAGAGTTAGGGAATTCGTGAGAAAGGAATAAATGATTCAAATTTCTTAATGTATTTACAAAAAAATTAATTATATAATATTCAGTGAACCTGAAAACCTTGGTAATCCGAGATTTGAAAAAATGAAATTTAAAAAACAAGATTCATGCATCAATTAGCGACCGTGGATGTGGGAGACATAATTGAGAGTTGAGAGATGAGTTTATTGAATTCAAAACAATAAAAATAATGAGGCCTGGAGATTTATGAAGATGAAAGGATTATATTTTATGCAACTCGATTGAAAAAATTAGGTTAAGGATTTTGTGTTAGAGAAAGGAGTTCGATTTCATCATATTTATTAACACTGAAATGACTCCAAAACCAAAATTAATAAAGTTTTAAATTTTGTATCACATTGAATGGTAATCTTATAACCGAAATGATAGAGGAATGAAAATTTCTTTATCATGTGGGTTTTATTTTAACCGATGTGAAAAACCTCTTTATCACACCAGTTATATTGTAACCGATGTGATAAAGCGAAAATGGTTTTTTCATATAGGATATATGATAATCGAAATGAAAATATTAATTAGCTAAATACTATTTTAAATAGTGATTATATTTTATATTTTTTAATTCATGAAAAAATGTGTTTAAGTGAAAAAAACTATTAAAATATTATAGAAAATTCAATTTTGTAGTTATGTGTATATTACCATTGTTTAAAGTTGTCGATGATGAAAAACTGTTATCCCCTCCCATATATAGATGAAATATTATATTATTTGAATGGATCTATAATGTTAATGAAAATAAATATATGGTTTTCATATCATTAGATGTGATTGAAGATGATGATATCTTAAAGATATATTTTTGATGTCTTTATTAACAATACATGTTCACTGTAATTCCATTTAGATTTAGGAAATATCCCTGCATGTTAATGTTATTGATGAATGGATAATTTCAATAGTTTATGGAGTGGTTATTATTTTTTATTATATGAAATATTCTTGTGTTCTCATAGCCACATGTGGACTATGTAGAGATTTCATCATCTATGTTTGGTGTTCATTTATTTTATAATCTATTCAGGATGCTATCCAAGTTTGAATTCTAGGAATATAAGGTCGATTTCTTACCTCATGTTGTATATAAACATAGAATATCCATATATACTTTGAATATAGAGGAAATGGTATCTATGGTTATCCCTTGTACCCACGGAAAGGTATGTAGTTTCAGTAGTCATTATTGTTATTATTAGAGGTTAATTCCTTACAACACCTAGATTATGAATATGATGATAGAATTTATATGAAAGGATTAGTTATTGATTGGTAATGACATATTTCAAACTTTGTTCATGTTTTTAAATAATATTATGACCAATGATATGATACATCATATTATAGGGGAGATAAATGCATTGGAGGTTTATTGGTGTTCCTTATGTCTTGTATTGGGTTGTGTGTTCATACATCACATTGAAGTTATATATTACATGTCTCACTAGTTATAGAATACTATATTTAACTGTATCACCAATTATATTGACCTTGTTATGGTGGTGTTCATCATGATTTTTTGTGGCACTGTATCATCATTCACCATTTTATGGTCATTACAGATTAATATATTTTTATGTTTTTCTTCTCACTCCATGAAAAGAATTTTCATTTGTTATGATGTTTGGTATTACTAAAATATTATGAATTTTATATTTCTTATGCACCTATTAATGTGAATTTATTGGTTAATTCACAAATCATGGAGTCACATTGTGTTGTTTTTTGTGAGTCTGGAAACACTTGGTGATTAATGGAAGAGTTAACTGTAATTCAACTTGACCTATGAGAAGTTAATGGAGGAGGTTTTCTTTTTTAATTGATAATATACTCATTTATTATTTAACTAGTTAAATATTCATATCGATGTGGTAACATGGTTGAAGTATGGCGTGCTAAAGTTGTTTGAGGTCATTCCCCTAAGACATGGTCATGGAAAAGACATCAAATGTTTTGTTTCAGAGAAATGTTATAATTTCAGCATTGATGTGTGATGCGTCTCATTATAGGATCTAAATTTTTTCCTTAGATGTACATCATGTTGTATAAAATATTTATTTTTATCCAAGAAAATAAATTTTGTGGTCTTTTTTATTGAATTGAGTTAATTATTTTGTATCTTAGTGTTTGGTTTTCAAGAATTCAATGGATAGTCATTAGGTTCTTGGTGGTTTCATTTAGCCATTATATGTTCCCGATCATATGTGGGAGGAAATATAGACAGTTTTCATCAATATTTTCCCCAGGTTTTAACATGGTTTTGAATCTATGTGGTTGATAATGAAAAGTGTGATGAATTTAAATCCATTATTAGTGATTTTGAAATCTATGTTAGTAAAGTTTTATCATGGAAGTTCCTAGATGAGATAGTGAGGCTTCATTAAGTTCTAAAATGATGTTATATGATTATGATAATCATTTTACATCCAGATATTAGAGGGGTGTGTAGTATTATTTTGAATAAAATTTGTTTCTTAGCAGTAATTTTTCGTACTAGAGGGATGGTAAGATATATTGGTCTATCAAGACATTAGAGAACATATCATTCTTGTGCATTATATATTTTAGAGGATCATGATTGTGACAACTTCCGTTGTTAGGTTTTTATTAAAATTATAGTTATGACACAAAAAAAGTTTGAAACTATTTAAAGTGTCATATAGACAACCTCATCGATCACCGTTATGGCAGGCCATGGGAGGAGAGTTGGATTTTCTTGGGTCAAAATTGGTATAGAGTACGTCAAACATGGTACATGTTATTCATGAGAGAATGAAGGTGGTACAAGAATATCAAAAATAATATATTGATCATAGGAGTAGTCCAATAGAAGTATATGTTAGATATCATTTTCTATTTATGGTGTCACCTTCTTATTAGAAATAAAAGTTCAGTCATTGGATTTTTCTTTTTATAGAGTTCATTGGGCCTTTTGAGGCGATGGAAGATGTTGCGGTCCTAGAATATTGGTTGAAACTAAACCTATAGATGATATAGATTAATGAAATCTTCCACATATAATAACTTGATAAATATCTTCATGACGACTCACACATCATTAAATGTGGTGATCTGGTTGTTGAAGATAGTTCATAATTATTAGTAATAACTATTGAGACTCACTATCATTAGGAGAAGGTGTTGTGTTGGATTGAAATTCATGATTATAATTTTCTACAGTAGCATGGTGTATTTGAGGAGAGCACATGGGATTAGGATCCATAGATTAATACTCAATTTACCATTTTATTTGAGTCTATATTTGATTATTCTCTAGTCAATTTTTTGAGGTTATGCTATTTAAGGAGATTGTTTCACTTCCCTAGTATAATTTTTCCTTATTTAAAAACTAATATTTGAGAGATATCTTCCATGATAAAATATTTTGAGGTTTTTTGTTTATGTTTTGTGGTTATTCAAATTTTCCCTCTAGTGGGATGTTTCTGTTTATGATTTAGAAAATTCCTTGATTGGCCTCTTATGGGGATGTTTTTCATATCCCTTTCTTTTCATCTAAGTTTCTTTAAATTATAAAGGATGAGAATTATGTATGTGGTATCTAATGTAAGGTCCCATATTTGTAAAACCATGATATTCTACATTTTGGAGGTTTATAAGTCTCGAGAGGGTAACCTTACTCTTTTTCCTTATTAATTATTCAGTTTATTTGTAGAAAATTTATTTTTATTGAATTCAATCACTTTTATGTCGGAACTATATCTTACACTTATGTGATCCTTCATACCCATATATAGAAACCTTACCTAGTAGGTATGTATGATAATTATTCTCAGTTGAGGTTAGATTCTTCCTATGGTAAGGGTATGTCTAAATACTCATGACCTTGGTAAAGGTAATAAAACCATCATATGGATTTTGTGTGGGTGATTTAATATCTTTGATGAGGATATTCTAAGATTTATAAACCTCATGATTATGTAATATGAGGTTTCCAAATAACACATGCGGGTAAAATATCACATCTTGGTTATCAATGATAGCCTTTCAGATCATTCCCCAATTGTATATCAGTATACTATTAATGTAGGAAATATCTACTTTCTTCTAGAATATCTTGAAATTCCTTTTTAATGAATTGAGTCATAGTTGAATTAAAAAATGGGAGGATTTTACATCTTTTTGAAAGATTTAATTTAATATCTTAATTCCATTTATTTATGATATTTAAAATTATTCTACATGAAGAATTAAATGTAAAATAAATTCAATATGAATAAAAAGTAATGTTTGATGATATAATTTTTAAATATCCACGTAATGAAATTTTATTTTCTAAAAAATGTAATCACTTTCCTTGTCATACTTTCCAATTTCTTTTGATTCTGATATATCCATTCCATATCATTCCATTACTATTATCCTTTTAAAAATCATTTGATATCTCTCTCTTTTCTAGACCAATGCACATCTCTCTCTCACATTCTTAGTGTATCAGGATTTTATGTCTTCGTTTCTATGAAGGGGATCCAATTTTTCAATATTTCTTTTGTACGTGATTTATCATATCATTATTTATTTAATTTTTTTAACTAGAAGTGACTAACAATAATCAGAAAATAATATATTTATTATTAAATGAAAAAGAAGAAGAAGACGATATTTTATTATTATGAATGAATATTATTATTTAATATATACAAATGTTACCATTTTTAATTTAAACATATTTTTATAATATATTTGTAAAAAATGTGAATATTTTTATCCAGTACAACCACATATATTATATATTATTCTTCAATTGAGAATAAACCCATTCCGTATATTAATTTTGTTAATAGAAATATATAAATCCCTTTTTTTATTTAAGTGTTGAGATTGATATTCTTGAAATTATCTAGTAGAAAGAAAATGTATAATATCATACTATTGTAATTATTTTTTATTTGAAATATTATATAGTTATGGGATTAGATAATTAAAATGGGATAATTATCACATGTGAATATAACTAATATTTTATCAAATTTTGAAATCAAAACAAATGGTTAGGTTTTGTGATCACATGTGTAATATGATTTCCTGATGCAATCTCTTTTTATATTATTAGATATTATGCTACCGGTTTGCTTTATTTTTCTTGTTATCTTATTTTAGGGTTAATTTATTTGAATATAATAACAGTATAAAACTGGAAAAGAAAAATAAATAGTGGAAGAGTCTTGGAAAATATAATTATTTTTCATTACAAAAACATATGATAATTGTAATGTGAATTAAATCATTGAATGATGTTTCATATTTTTTAGCTACATCTAAATGATTCCGATAGGTTGAAAATAATTTCATAATAAAATGGTTATTGAATTATTGATATTGAAGATATTATTTCAAAAACAAGGTTTTCATGGGGTTGAACAAGCATGTCTTTGTTGTGGAAGGTTTGGATTCATGATTAGTTTGGCATGATTTTCTATTTAATTATGTGATGGAAGTATTGTTTACTTGTACATATGATTTAGAAAAACATATCCTTTATTTTTTTTATATAATTTATATGGTCATAAAACTTTATTGATAACTGACCTGGGACACTAAGGCTTCTTTGATGGTCGATGTTCTCTATGGTACGATAGATCGTACTATGAGTAATGTTGTGGAAATATCATTAGGGTGGTTAAGATGATTTCAACGTAAGGATTTATTGACATTATCATTAATATTTATTGACTTTTTATTGATGGTCATAGGGATGGAAATTATTTATATGACCGATGGCCAATTTTTTGGTGTATTTTAATATATACAGAATATGTACTTCCATGTTGCAGTAGCATAAAATGAATCGTATTACTCTTGGATAATTAATTAATGATAAATGGGTTAATAGAATGACTGGTTTGGTTCTGATATTTTATAATATGATGAAATATATGAGAATATAACAATTATTAATTATAATTATAATGGAAATAAATTATAATACTAATGTATTTATCATAAAAATGAATATGGGATAATATTAGTTAATGGAAAAATAATTAAATAAAGGTTAACATCGATGCATGTATGAATTTTTGAGAACTATACCTTATTGGTGGAACCAAGGTTCTTTGTATGATGATATAGGTAGACGAGTCTAAGTCTAGGTTGTTTTATTTGATGTGGATTTGTGTTATTTACTTATATTATCTAATTTCATATGCTACGCCACCCGTATCAGTAAGAAAATTGACACACAAATGCTGGGGGTGATTTTCTCCAACATATAGAATGATGAGGAGAAATATGATAAAATTAATCATTCTCCTTATATTACCTTTGGGTATAGTTAGTGTAGGAATATCCAAATTTATAATAGATAAAAATATATTGTCTGTTTCGACCCAGGATGTGACAGATCTCGGTTTGAAAAAAAAGTTGTATAGGCTATAATGGATTGAGATATAGAATATACTTATATCTTGATATGGTGGTTATATATTCCCATGGATGTGTGTTTAGGTGATGTGATCATATGAGGTAAAATACATTAAAATGGTCTATATTAAATTATGGTAATACACTTGGTTGTAACTTTAGATGATAATTATGATGAGGTTTCGGGATGTACAAGATACATTAGTTCCTATAACAATGTTTCCTAGGTTGTGGGATTCATTATAGAAGGGATGATCAAATGGTGTGTTGGGGTATGAGATTGAAAAGATAGTTAGGATATAGAAACTTTGTACCATTGTTATACTTATATTCTTTGGAAATATAATTACATACTTTTATGTGCAAATTATTGAGTGAGACATAGTGAGGGTGGGAAATAAAGTCAAAAATTTTTAGGTGATAAGTAAATTTTATTTGTTTATTCTATGAGATTTAGTGTTACTCTTAGACATTTTACATGTGTTGCTTCAGGGAGGATTTTTATGACTACAAATATTTTTCTCCAAAAATGTTAATATAAATTATTTTCTAGGTTAAATGGAGTTGGTTGGTGATTTAGGTCGTCCATACTAGTTCATAGGTATTGTTTTGAGATCTATTGTAGCTTTGTAGTCACTGTGTAGGACTTACTATCTTTTTACAATTTTCTATCTATTTATATGATTTTATAGATAACATTACATGAATTAGGATTTCATATATATTTATTCATGGTGTTTGTTAGTTGTTTATCACCTTATCTCTCACTCCTTAAATCTATATGAGTGTAATTCCTCATATATGTGTAATTTATATACCCACAGTGTAGGTCAAAAACCTATGGAATACATTTTGCATATTTCAAGGCTCAATATATATTTTTTCTATATTATCGAACTAGGAGTGGTACCTTTAGATGGATTTGGTCTTGATAATATATTTAAAATCAATAGAGATAAAGGTACACATATGGTATGTATTCTAAATTATTTTCTTCTAATTTTTTTTTGATCTTGGTCTATGAGTTTGTACGTTTAATTTTTTTTGAACATGATAAATATCAAAAAAATATAGCAATAATATATAAAAATAAAATTTCTAGACATCAGAGGCCTTCATTTGAGTTTGATGGAGGAACCAAATTGTTGATGTTTTTTCATTTCTCCATGCTATATAATTCTATAATATTTTTCTTATTTTATATTTTTAAGAACTTGTTTCAACTATATTCCTGTCATTAGAATTATTTTATCCAAGTTGGTTGTTTGGGTGTTGTAGTTTTACTAGTTTTTTCTTTATTACAGAGGAATTTTGTGTTTGAGTGGAAGAGGACATGCGACTAGAATTATACATTAGACTTTAACTCTCGATAGAGGTTATCTAATAATTTTATAGGTTCATATTCTCTCATATAGTGATGATATTTGATAATATTTTGGACTCATGAGTTGATTGGGGATCTTCAGTTTCAATAGTCTGTGGGTTTCACATGTTATACATAGGTGTGGGAGGGCTTCTCTTTTAGTGGAACTTATATTCATAAATCTACCAGTGGTTCCTATATGGTTTTCAATATCATGTCAACCAAAATTTTGGGTCCAATATACCTTCCCTATTCTAATTGGTTTTGGTCAATGATTTATCTCAAAATATAGTTAAACTGTATTTATAATCAGGGGCAGTTGACCCATATTATGGGGGTGATAAATATATAATCTTCTAATTTTTTTTATATTTAAAAAGGATGATTATATCTTGAAATAGAATTAGGATTTTCTATTGTTTTCACAATATATGGTCCATAATCAATCACTAGTAGTGGTGGACCCATTGGAAATATCAATATTTTTTGTCCTGGCCTTCTGTGGGTGGATTTTAAAAAATTTATGGTGATGGACACTATTTATTCTATAACAGTAGTGGTATTTAATTTGGTTTGGATACTTTTATGTTCAACGCATTCATTGAATTCATCCCTAATCATATCACATAATAGTATTGTATTTGTTCCCTTTCTTATGAAGTCACATTTAGTGTCCTATCATCTAGTATTTAAAAGGGTAATTTTCCCCAAAAAAATATTCCTTCATGGTGGAATATCAGTCAAAGATTAGATTTCCATAGATGAGATCTTCCTTTCAAAAAGTGAATAGGATAACTAAAACCCAACATACATATATATTTTTCATCATATTTTATATATTATAGACATATTTATTGTTTTTTTTATAATATTTACCTTTCTTTCGAAGAATTATTTATAATCTAGTCCTTTCATTAATATCATACTCAATATTATTCTTTATTTCCTTGGTAAAAAAGAAACACATAAAAAGGATGAGATCAAATGATTTTTAATAATAAATTAATATAAATAAATAAAAAATGATTTATTATTATATTATAATCATGTGAAAATTGATATATAGTTAAATACCATGATTAACTAAATAAAATTTCGGAATATTTTGAATTCATCGAAAGGAATGACAACATAATACCAGTTCATAGAATAAAATATAAAATTCACAAAATGATACCCATGAAATAATATTATGTACCATAAAATTATAATTTGAATTAAATGGTCATAATCTATGGTGACATAAAATTAGAATGTGTATATATCATAATAATATAAATTCATATAATTTTCTTAGGAAATATTTTCTGAACTGTATGAAATAATGTATGAACAAGTCCCACAATAGATTGTACCATTGTTACAACTCAAGGAACACTAAGAGTGTATTGAATTATGTATTTTATTATATGAAAATATCTATTTACATGTTAGTTATTTATTTATTATCTTTTTTTTCACATTAATTGACCATATTTTCAATCATTTAGTTAATTATTTCATAAATATTCTTTAAAAAAAGAGAGTATAATAAGATGTAATGTAAAGAATATAAGAGACATAGAGGATTTAAATGGTCTTCCACTGTTCATATCCAAGGATCTTACACTGCGGATGTGTCTGTCAAAATGTGGGGTAATAATTTGAAATGTATGAATTAAAATTTATTTTGAAAGGAAAAACACTAGTAATAGGGTACCTATCTATTTTCTCTTCTAAAAAATATATTGTTTAATGATTTTAATAGTATATAGAAATGTGGGTCTATCCATAATCATAATTGAAATCATAGATTTTGTAATATTCAACTCTAGTTAGATGTGTTGTTAGTCATCCATATTTTCCTTTCTATTCTTCTTCAATCCAGATGAGAGTATTCAGTCATTGTTAGGGATTATGAAAAATCATCCCCAAAAAAAGATGCAACACTTATTCTTTAAGGGATGAATATTCAAAATTTTAATTTTTCCATTTATTATTATTTAACATCTTGATAGAAAACTAGTACACCAATATCATTAAATCCTTATTTATTCAGAAAAATAAATTTTGGTTGATATAATCCCCATGTGTCTCACTATCACCTCTTTGTTGTTTTAGTGGAATGAAATCATCAATAATTATCGTGCTCTTTTCTCCATTTCATTGAGATAAGGATATAAAAAATAAAAGATGAGCGTCGATACCTTTCATCACATATTCTTCTCTTATTATACAAGAAATGAATATCACTTTGATATATTTTTCCATATTATAAATATATAATAACCTGAATATATCATTTTGAATTCACTAACCAAATATAATGAAATCATTCAAAAATTAGGGAATTTTTTTGATATCCACAACTCCCCATAAATTTTGGGATATCATCCATAATATTTTACATAAACATCGAGGAGTTAAATTCTCCACAAAATACGATTCATGTATTAATCACTATGATAAAGTTTCAATCGTATATTATGATAGATACTTAATATAACAGTCCTCAACTGAAAAAATTATGAATAATATTTTATGATTGATAATATATATTATATGCCTTATCTGCACATAGAAATAATGGAAAATCATTATTGATTGTGCATGAATTATTTATAGAACTTTTATTTAAACTAATAAAAATATTACTTAATATTCCTATTTAAATTTCTACATGATCTCTTTCATTATAGCATGAAAATCATTATTTTTACCTACAATAATATTATATTTTTGAAAAAGACTATTACAAATCTCCTTTTATATTTTGAGTCATTTCTTAAAAGAGAAACAGAAAATATCCTTATAAAATTAAAATGTCACCTATACACCACTAAATACAACATTCAACCATGAGTAATCTTCCGGAAATCAAAAAATGAAATAAATATTAATCATTTAGAATAATGATTATGATTCCAAATATAAACATTACATTCTATGAATTTTATTTTAAAAAAAATTCTTACACTTATAGGGATAAATCCTTTCCATTTTTATTTTCCAATCACTTGAGAACTAGAAGAAATATTTTTTGATTATTTATATGTACAAATAGAACATAATTTTTTTATTAAATCTTGGTAATCCTTAAGAAATATTGATGAATTCTTATAAAAGTGCCAAAGGCCTTAAGAAATCCATAAGCCATATGAAATAAAAAAATGTCTTAGTAAAAAAAGCCTAATAAAATAAAAAATATTTAAGAAATCAATGTATAATTATGCAAATTTTCTTTTTTTATCCTTCACATAATAACTAACAACTCTTACATAAAAAATGGATCTATTATTCCTTTTCTGAATTATAAACTCTACAACATATGAAGATGAACTAATTACATATATAGGGTACCTTATCACTTAGTAAAGATTCCAGTACCACATCAATCATTAAGACTTACATAATTAAATATTTTAACATCTATTCATACAACTACATATGATATGATTTTCAACACAAATCCACAAAATCAAGTTTTAGATGACCAAATTATAAAATTAGAAAATGTCTATGCACATCAAACATAGCTTTTTCCCAACATAGATATTTAAAATGACATGTATTCCATTTATAGACATCTCCAAATACCTCAATCATGAATATAACTCAATGAACCTCCATTTACTATTTTCCATATATTCTACATAAAAATTCTGATATTTTCACCAAAAGAAGTTAAAATATGGTTTCAATATAATTAGAAAAATATTCTTCACTAGTCCTTCAACCTAGACAACATGTCACATTGTCATCTTGTGTCACATCATGTATTCTTATATATTCATCCTCATGAAAATATAACTATTCATCTAATTGAAAAAAAATCCACATAATCCACTATAATATACTCAATGCCTTCCAGACATATGGTTAAGAAATCCAATTTAATGACTTGTGGTTATAAAAACTTGGAGTGTCTCTTGTGTCTTATATATGTTATCTCATGATATATAAAATAGAAACAATGTATTAAATTTCTATATAATTTTCTTCCCACCTAACACATAATGATATATTCAATTATATGCATTCCACTTAGAAAAAATCAAAATTTTTCAGAATCATTGATTTAATTAATTTTAGAAATAAAAATTCATATATATCAGTTTCATGAGGTATCAAAAAAATTAATTGTTTATTGGATCATATGATATCCAAAATTCTATAAACCAAAATATTTATACAAATATACAAATTATATCATGATATATGAAAGATAACATTATTGGGGATTAATCTTCTAGATAAATTGAAAAAATATAAAATCAATGAGGGAATTATTTTTTATAACATTTTTTAATGTATCTATTAAAAAAGATAGAAGTTGGTTTCAAAGAAATTAAAAAATTGAAACATAATTATTTTTATATATTTATTCTAATATTTAATAATCACAAAAATTGGTGAATGAAAATAAATTTTGATAATAATGAAACATAGATATAAATATAGTATATGGTATAGAAGTTGAGAAAGAAACATATTTTCATTTTTAAAGAGATTTACTTAACTAACATTGACGAAAGAGTGATTTTAAAAAATATATATATTTAATGATTGAAGTGATAATTATATAAAACAATACATATTTTTCTTTCAAAAAAATTAAATAATTTTATTTGTAAGATAGAATATAGATAAAGAAGAAAATTTCATTCTCTTGGGAACAATGTATCTATATTTGTTCTTAACTGAGTGGGTCTGAATCAGTGTAGCCCATTAATTACATATTTAAAATATTTATTTTAAATCTTCACTAGTTAGAGTGATTGGTTTTCAATATCACTTTTTTCTCTTATGACTCATTTATGATATATTAAATAATAAGAAAACAAAATAAGAAAAAATAATATTTATTATGTTCACTCACAATGGGTAATTTAGTCCTCATGGTATAATTTTACATATCCACATGAACAATAATTTGATATTTAATTTTAACAAATCAACCAAGAGAATGGGAATTTCAATGATCCCTTCAATCTGGAACTGACCAGAATATTTTAACAACTCTAACTAGATGTTTTAAAAGTACCAATATACATATTCACATGATGTATCATATTATGATGATATAATGAAAATTATTCCCAAATTTTAAAAATCAACATTAGTTTGATTCTCTATTACACTAAAAAATCTGGGCCTCTTTACCCATTAATAAAAAATTATTAAATGACTATATCTTCGTCCACCGTAGTCTCTAGGGTTATCTTAGTTCATCTCTATTTTGGAAAAAATTTGTAAAGGCTACCACTTATAAATTTCCTAACCATATTATTTTATGTTCAAATAATATAATATATAATATTTGTATTAATCCCAAAAGGAATCATGTTAGTGTTTTTTAAAAATATTTTATGTTTCTAATTTAAAATATGTGAGTTTTACCACAGTTGTTATTAGAAAATTGTTAGAATTCACAAAGGTTGTTCAAGATTTATTGAGAAGTACAAGATTTAGGATTATTTCTAAGAGGATGATTATAATGATTATTGGAGTATTTATATTGACACATTATGTTTATAAGGTAATAATATGTTTAAATAATTATTTGAAAAAATGTAGAAACGTGCTATAGGAAAAAAATTCTATATTAAAAATTATACGATATATATCCACTAGCATTATCATAGAACATGTTAATATAAGAATAAAATCATAGATCTAACTGTATCATTATAGAATAATAGTGATTTGATATGCCTCTCTAGTGGATGGGAACTATCCATTCCATAAGTATATATTATGCTATATGGAATTGTTATTGAGGAATTCATATGACTTTATAATTCTAATTAAATTACATTCCATGACATAATGATGATGGTTACTCAATAATAAAGGATAAAGGATGAAAAAAAATACGGACAATCCCACTAAGTAACAACTCTAATGCAACCTCCAAACAAGATGGTATCTGAACTCCGACACCACGTAGAAGAGTGAGCCAACAAAAAGTATGAGAAAGTGGTAACTCATGTCTGGAGGAAAATGTTATCGAGAAGGTAGGACTTGGATAAAGTGAAGCTTTGATAGGTGGTGCTGAACATATCACATGAGGGGTATAATATGAGGTAGTAGTCAATCAACGATAATAGTGTAACTTGATTGTGTAGAAGGACACAAAACATTATATACAACTAGATTTTCAGAATAAAGTACGATTTGATATTCAAAGTTGTTTGGTCAAATTGTAATAAAATAAAAAATGATTTAGGGGCCTTAGGAATATTTTTTAATTGTTTTTATTTTAATTCGAAAATTTGGTGTGTTTGTGTCATGGAGAATTGACTACACCATAGTCCAGTTCGATGAATGAAGATCCCATCAAGAATCCAAATTTTCATATATAGAATTGATATTAGATGATGAAATGAGTTAAAATTTCTTATCCTATAGGATATAATTATCATGTGTAAGTGAATATATAACAACCCAATGTTTTAGAATATATTTCTCGTCATATAATTTGATTTCTTGGACAACTTATGTTACACACTACAACAAGTTTAAAGGAGACGTGATATACTATTAAAATATTTTTATTCGATAGTTATCACTTTCCATAGGAATTGAGGGTGTCAAAATAAATAACTAAATTATTAAAATTTATTTTTTTAAATATGTATAAATTTAATTTATTTTTTATAATGTAGTTAAAAATAAGAATTATAACTAATTGAAAGTAAATAATATTTTCCCGAAAAACTATTTTTTGTGAAATTATTCTTATGTTACTAAAAAATATTGTTTATATTTTTGAATAACATTAATGAAAATTATATATCTTATATTCTATATAATTTTTTCAAATTATTTTAATGTAATTTTAGACATGAGAAAAAATAAATCTACTTAATGATTGAAAATTTATTTTTTCTGAAAATGGTTTTCATCGCTTATTATTTATTTAATTTAAAATTAATTTAAAATACTTATAGCAATTTTATATTTAAAAATTTATTTCATATTTGGAATAAGGGGATCTTAATTTGGAAAATAGAAAAATTTATTTTTAATATATTATAAATAGTAACCATGATTAATTTTATCATCTAGGTAGAGGTTAAATCATGGTAAATAGGGATAAATATAATGGTTAAGGTCAATATTTTTTATCATAATTATTACTTGATAAATTTAATTTTTCTCTTAACACATTAGGCTTGAAATGTAATTCATTAATGGTCAATGTTTCATTAAAATGACTTGGATAAAATTCAAATAAAATAAAATTCAACAATTTCACTCTCTTATATTTAAATATCAATTATGCATCCTCATATGGAAAAAAAGAATGTTATTAATGATTAAAAATTCCCTTATTTAGATTAATAAAATAATTTTAATGATTTATATTTATTTCAAATTTTTAGTAATTATATAATTTACATAAATTATTTGGAAATTCAGATGTAATATATGATTTATATAAAGAAAAATGAAAAAATTATCTTAAATATACTAAAATTATTACAATTTGAATAATTTATAGTGTACCATGAATTTTTAAATGAATATATAATTTTATAATTGTTTTAAGTTATTATATTCTAATTCAATTATATTATTATTTCTTTTAAATAAATTTAATTTAATATTTTCAAAATTGAAAATAAGGATAATTTATCAAAAAATTTTTTGCTAAATTATTTAAAAATTATAAAAATGTTGTTATAGGAAAAAAAGGATAATATTCAGTTTAAATTTAATTCTCTTGGAAATTTATGAGCCTATTTTCTACTAATATGAAAAATTATAACCCTTTAAGTGGGAAAATTTCTTTATAGTGGTTAATGTTAAAATATGTCAACTAAGGGGGCAACAAAAATGATAAGGTTTAAAACACCACTTAAATATGTAAAAATTTTGTTCATTGAGGGTATTTAAACTGCATACTACCTTATCGTGATATCCTATACATTTTTAATCTTTTTTATTGAGAATTAATTTAATTTAATTTATTTTATTAAGAAATTCTTAGAGTCCCCCCTCACTTATAGAAGGGAAGCCATCATTTCTATGATTTACCTAAATTTAATTCGTATAAATTTAATAAAAGAAACCAAAATATCCTCCCAAATGATATATCAAGATTATTTTAGTGCATATATTCCCTAAATACCAAGCTTATGGCCCTAAATAGGATATCTAAAGGAGTTGTTTTAATGAAATGGTAGTTTCCTAAATCGATCAATCTATTTTTAAATATAATTTTACCTCCTATAAATATTTTATATAATTAATTAAATAATAAATTATATATCATATATATTCTTAAATGTTATTATTATAATTGTACCACCATTGTCCACCCTCTATTCCATAAAATGAGAAGATAAATTATCACTCATTCTTATGAATGACTTAATATCTCCATATTGTAATACAACTCATTTTCCATCTCTATATTTAAATAGTTGTTATTATTATGGGTTTAATATTTATATATTATCTTTATGAAAAAACTATTCTTTTAGAATTAAAATATCACATCAATACTATTACCTTCCCAACTATTGGAAAATGATAACGTTGCTCTGGCATATGTGAGGACTACCACCTCCATAAAACGATGTGATATTTTATAATTTCTATTTTACTTGAATGGGTATAAGTATTTATTTAATAAATATATATGATATATATGTTAAAATAATTTTAATTTTTAAGTGAATTATTATTTTACATTCTTTTCATCCACCTATCGATTAGTGAAAATTGATTTCAAGCGTATATACAACCAACATTCTCTATGAACGATGTTATTCATTTGCCTACCACTTCAATTTATGAACTATTATAAATATTTATATAACTAATATATTTAATATTTATACCAAAATTTAAATAATAAATATGATTTAACCATGATAAATTCACAATGATTGGATGTACCAAATAGAAAATCACATGAAGAATAAATTAATTAACAAATAGAAATAATGTTTTTAATGAGGAATTGTTAATTAAAGGTTGCTAAAATGACATAAGTGGAAAATATATGATATTATAAGTATTAACATGACAATTTTATAGAATTATATTATATTTATATTTATTATATAGGAGTATATATTGTATTTAATTCAATTTTAAATCGATGTAATGGATTTATGTTTCAATATTTTTTGAATCGGTATTGTTAGTGCTTGAATATACATTGAAATAAATTATATGATTATTTTATAATAAATTAATTAAATTATATTTTAATTTATTTATATTTTATGAATTCTTTTTTTCCTTTAATTTTTTTAATTTTTTGTATATAGAGAATAAAATAATGTTTTAAATGAAACCAACATTATTTCTTTCCTTGATCAAAAAAACTTTTTCTTCCTTATTCATGTTTTCTAAAAAATGTATTCATAATTTTTTAAATATTATAATGTGATAGTTTAATGTCATATTTTTCCATGATTGTATTTATAAAAAATGTATTATAAGAAATATTCTAATCATTTTCTAAATGAGGTATTTTCTAACATATTATAAAAGTATAAATGGAATTATTTTTTAACTTATATGACTTTAACAGACTTCCATTCCATTATAAACAACCAATTAATTGAAGATTCTATTACATTTTTTGATGATTTTTATCAAAGAAAATTATTTCCTTAATTTTTAAGAATTTTTCTCATTTTAATTAGTTATTTCAATATCGATAGGATATATTACCCATGAAATGGATCAATTATTTTAAAATGCACTTTTATTCCATTATAACATCCTAGTACTTACATATGCTATATTGGTAATATAATTGAAGGATATGATCCTTAATATTTTTATGAATGATTTTTTATTAAGATGAAGAAATTTTTATGAAAAAAATACCTTCCATGAGTAATTTATTAATGAAATGATGAAATATTTATGAAACACATTTATTTTCCATGGGTTTTCCCACTATTGAATTTTTATGAAAACTTTTTCATCTACAATGGTTGGGATATGATTAATTTTTTTTGATATTGTGAAAATCAAATGTATAAATTTCATTATGTGATAGGTGGGAATGCTATTTTTTATCTCTCCAATACATTGGGTAAAGATAGTTATCTCATGAGATAAACTAGAATAGAATGGGGGGAGAACCCATTTTAGTTATAGACTCTACCTATTATGATAGTTATGTGAGTGAATGTTGACTACTATGCTGGTTTGACGAGTGAACCCAATCCACAATTGTAGTCTTGTTAGTAAATCTCGACTAATAATGTAATTTTTATATAAGCATAGGTGTATTAAAAAATTATATGTGTTATGCCATTGTTATTTTGTCATTGATATTATTATGTGACTACTTTATGATTTATGTATTATGAACATCAAAAATTTATACAATGCATCAGGATTATGATCTTTGATGTGTTGTGTATGTTCTTAAAATGCTAAAATCTTATTATTAAACCTATTTTCTCATGGTATTATTCTGTGATCACTTATTCATCCCATGATAATCCTTATATAGAATTTTAGTTCACCATTTCTTATGTTTCCTTTCTGTGGGCTATGAAGAAACATTTTATGTATGATATTTTTAATAAGGGTACTACTTTTGAACTACTAAATGGGGTAATATTATGAATAATTTATTTATGATTTCATCTGTCCAATAATGTTAGACGAATATAATTATAGTATGGATCATAATGTTACATAATGAATATTCATATATTATGATGTAATATATATGTATGAAATATATGGGTCAATATAGTTGGTATTTTAGTATGGTTTACATTACCATTGGAAACTATGTTACAAAAACTTGTGTAAGAGCCCTAGTAATAAGTCTATGTATAGGATAACATCGTAATGTTTTGGTAATGATGATTGATAATGTAGTTAGAACATATGGTTTCATAAATTGAAAAGAAAATTCCTTGAATTATAAACCCAAACAATGATTTTTCATGATTATGGGGTTCCATAAAATGAATATTATTTATTGCACTATGCAATTTGGTTTTATAAAATGGATAGAACGTGAAGTAATCTTGTTAATACTGAATGAAACAGAAAATTAAATGATTATAATCTGAAGAAACTAAATGTTATTAGATATGGAATAAAAAATATCATTGTTATACTTATTAAAAATTTTCATTTTGTGAATCATAATGTCCTTTAAAATGAGAAAAAATGGGCATAAAATTCTGTTGAGTCCTTCATGAGGCAACACCATCTTGCTTTTAGTGGATCTTATGAACCCATTATTTTTGAGAAATTGATTAGTTTCACTGAAATTATATTTTCCATTCTCTATTGTTTGAAACATAAAAACCTTGTTTTTTTCATTCTATCATTTAGATAGTGAAAATGATAAATGTTATAATATTTCAATGAACAATAGGCAAACAGATAAAATTTATTCCATTGAGTTAGATGGGTATAATGGATTATTATTCTATAAGTACTTTCCCCATTTTATTTATATGAAAATTGAGACGGAATTCATTGAGAAAGAGGAAAAATATGGTGAATCTATTAATACTTATAAGTAAAATTTGACAAGATACGTGTGAAAATATTTCAGTATTATAATTCCACTTAAATTTTTGGTCGATTAACAATTTAGTGTCTTAAAATAATCTCCCTAAATATATTTTTTCTAATATACTTCATTATAAATGATTAAAACTGATAATATTCAACGAAGGTGGAAATAGTGATTATATTTACATATTTCTCACATCAGTTTTAAATAAAAAATGGTGGAATTCATGGTAAACTCTAAAAATCATGGAGAGATAAATATAATATTTCCATTATGCTTGAAGTGTGGATGGAAACATAGTGTAATTTTCATAAGGTGGATGATAAATGTTTTCTTTTTGGAAATAATTTCATCAAGGAATAAAATATCAGAGTGATGTTAAGATACTATTCAACGAATGTAATAATAAAAAATCACCATAGAATGCGACACCCAAATATTGGTGCTTCAAATACATGGAGTATGGGAATTGTTTTAACCAATGGTAAAACCTGAAGGTTAATTATGATTATTGATGTTAGTAAACTATTAATCCAAGAGACATTTTGAAATCTAATTTGATCATTATTGGTGATGTGGGGAATGATAAAAAAGTAGTGAAATGTGCACATACAATACACTCTAAAACTACTAATGTCTTATTTGATTTTGGTTATACCCAAACATTTAGATATGAAACATTTTATAAGGGTATCATAGTACAAATTCAATGATTATATGTTGAATTATCAATGAAGACCCCATAGGGTATAATTAATACATATCAGTTCTATGATTCTACTTTGGTTAATGTTAGTAGGAATTTTCATCCTGTAAATATCATTATTCATCCTCTAGTTAAATTTGATTTAATTTTGGATAGGGATTCAATATCGTTACTTAAATATCACGTCAATATTGGAGTCAGGGATGTTATATTTAATATTTTGAATGAACCTTATATCAATATGATGAGAAATTTTATCATATGATGTAAATTACATCCATTTTATGGGTCTTCATTCTTATTCAATAAGGGTGTTTATCTCATATAGTTGGGGAGAATTTCAACATCCATGATTTTCCTATTATGTGAGATATTATTTATTTCATTCTAGAATATTTTACTAGTCTATCACTAAATCAGGATGTTAGGTCTCTAATTAAAAGCTTACATGTTGCTAAAAATATTTCAAATACTACATATATAATATACCCGATTGATTAATTTGAACTAAAGAAGTAACTCGTGGGGAATAAATATATGCGATTCACTTAATCAATTACATCTCTATGGGTTTTATTCATTTTTAAAGATATAATATCTATAAATGTGACTTTTCATTGATTATAACATAATTAACATAATCGCAATCAATATTAAGTATCATCTTCCCCTTATCGATAATGTTTTTTATCAATATCATATAAATTAAAACTTTTTCAGTATTAAACATAATTATGGATATCATCAATTAATTGTTAAGAAAGAGGATATACCAAAAATTTCATTTTATAAAAGGTTTATAAACTATAAATTTTTAGTGATTCCATTTGGTCATAATAATTCCATACTTATGATTATGTATATAATTAATACTGTTTTTAGAAATTATCATGATTAGTTTATCATGGTCTTTATAAATGATATTATTATATATATTAAATGTGAATGGAGGAGAATGAATATTACAAAAGTATTGTCTTGAAGACCCTAAATAAGGATAATATAAAAATATATTTATAAATTATTAATTTTTATTTTAAAAACATTCATTCTTATGTCATATAATCTCAAGTCAGGGTATAACGATAGATTTTCAAGGGATAAATTTGTTAAATAAACATAATTATAGGTATATAATATTTCACTATTGATATTATTTCAAGGATATAAATTAATTAAGTTCTATGTTTTATCGAACACCCCATTTAATTTTGTCATATATGGATTTGAGGTTAAACTATATGTTATAGTGATGTCCTTTTCAAGATAAATATATATAGTTAATATTAAAAAAAATTCAATATTAAGGAGATGAGTTGTATGAGAGAACCATTAAAACCCTATATGTTGAGATATTATTCAATGGAATTCAAATGGTGTTAGGATTAACACCTTGCTCTAGTAATGTTTTCTGGAAATAATAGCTTTCAATTGAGCTTCTAGAAGACTCTTTATAAAGGAATCTATGGAAAGAAGATAATAAATCAATTAATTTGGGAGGATTTTGGATAAGGAAATATATTGGTAATTGATATATTCTAAAAATAATAATAACAAATGTTATATCTATTCAATATCACATCAAGGTTGTTCAAAGTAAAACAAATGTTATCAAGATAATCAATATTGGATCATGGAGTTGAATTTTATTGAGAAGGTGTTTATATGAATTTATCTGTATAATAATGTTTTAATATTAAAAAATAATGTAATTTTGAACCCCATATATATTTTACCTTTCATGATTATTGATCGAGTTGGGATGAGAGATTATCAGTTGCTTCTTCTCTAAAGAATATTTCAAGTTCACAAGGTGTTCCATGTATCTCTAATGAGTATGTACATAACTAATATATCACATGTACTAATCTCAATGGTCATACTATTAGACAATGATATCTAATATTAATAAAAACCAATTTAAATCATGGATCACAGATAAATAGTTCTAAATAATAAGAATACACACTTAGTGAATGTTAATTAGGGGAATCTGAATTTTGAAAAAGATACATTTGAACCAAATTATTTAATGTGACACTCTCATATTTTAGAATATATTTATCTTTAAATAATTTTATTTCATCTGTAGCTTGCGTTACACGCAACTCTATGTATCAAAAAACAATGATATACTATTATAGTATCTTTATATGAAAATTCTCTCTTAGAGAGTGGTTTTAGGAGTACGAATTGGGACAAAAAGTTATATAAAATGCATGGTTTTCATATGAATGAAATTAATTCATTGGTTATCAATTGAATAGAAATAAAAAAATATATTAAAACAAAAGATATTATTTCTAAAAAACATTTATGGATAAAATTTATTTTTTTCTTAATAAATTAAATTCATTACTATTTGGAATTGATTTTAATAAAATGTTTATATTTTATATTCAATAAATTTTTTTTATATTTCATATAATTTATTTGTTTGCCATGATAAATTTCTAAATCAAGTTTTATTATTAAAAATAATTTTTCTTAAGATAATTTTCCATAATGTTTTATTATTATTTTTTTAAATTAGTTTCCACCAAAAATATGTTTTTATTTAAAATTTTCTTCCATATTTAGAATCAAGAGGATAAAATTTGGTAAGTATGTCCTTTTTATTAAGAAGTGTGAATATTAATCATGGTAAAATTTATCACCTCCATTATGTGTAAATCAGGATAAAATAGGTTATAAATAAATGTTAATAATTAATCACATTAATAAATATTTGATGTATTTTAAATATTACCTTTCCACATTATGCTTTAATTTAATTTCTTCGGGACACTTGTCCATGAAAATGACTTCTGTAACTTTTTAAGAAAATATTAATATGAAATATCACTCTTAATGTTTTGAATATCTATTATCTATCCACATTGGGACCAATGAATGTTTTGAATGAATATAAATAAATATATTTAGACTTATTAAATTATATTATTTATGAATATTGGTCACAAATCATTTTAACTTTATAAATAACATAATTTATAATAAAACACAAATGTATTATTTCTTAAATTAATTGAAAAATAAAATAAATGATTTTAAAAATATTAAAAGTAATATAAATTGAATTAGTTTTAGTGATAAGGAGATTTTGTTAATGAATATGAAATATTATTTTTTAAAAATTATATTCTAATTCAATATTTTTATTTGAGTCTTTTAAGTCAAACTAAATGAATAGTGTAAAGATTGACATTAATGATATTATACCAAAATAACATTTTATTAAATTATTTTAAAATCATGAAAACATTTTTAAAGTAAAAGGAGGATAAAGGTTTGTCAATAATGTCATAACATTGATATTTCTTATCCAAATTTCACCCTATATTTTATAGTACAACCCTCTTATTGTGAAAATGAGTTATTGTGGTTAATGTTAAAATAAGCTAACTATTGTGTTGAACTAATATAAAAGGATAAAAACAACACCTAAAATTGTTCAAATATTATTTTTTATGGTATTTAAAACCAATAATATTTTATTTAATAATCTATTTCCTTCTAGAATAAATTTTCTCTGTAGTTACTTTATTATATTTAAATCTTTTATGAAATCTAAAGTGTGCTTCTCCCCTCACATATTAATGGTCACATCTTATTTATCTTATTTATCACAATTTGGGGCTTATATCATGACCAGAACCTAAAAAAAGTGTTTCTAAAAACTAATAGGAACACTATATAGGTTCTTTTATTCGAAAAAGGCCAACCCTAGGGTCTCTAATAGAATATTAAAACGAGTTCTTTCAAAGAAGAGTTAGTCACCTTAACCGATAACTTTCTTTATCATTGTTATTCTATCTCCTAAAAATAAGTAATATTCTTAATAAAATAATAAATTCATCATGATAAATATACATAAATGTTATGATAATTATTGGATCACTATTTCCAATCCTATGTTCTATAAAATGTGAAGAAAATATATTACTCATGTGTACATATGATTTAACGTATCCCAGTAGTGAGACGATTCATATTCCACCACAAAATTTCATTAAGGGGTATTCTAAAAGTTTTATAGTTTATATGTAACATTTATGAAATGATTAATCTCTTGAAATGATAATATCATTTCTATATTCTTATATTCCAATATTATACAAAACGATTATGTAACTTTTGCATACATGTGGACTACCACCTCCACAAAGTAATGTGATTTTTTTCATTTTCATTTCATTTAGAGGGTGATAAAGAAAGATTTAATGAATATATACGACATATATGATATAATAATTATTTTTAAAAGTTTAATTATATATTAAAATTATTTATTGACACATTTCAAAAAGTGAAAACAATATTCATTCATATGTACAACTAACCATTTCCCTGAATGGTAAAATTCATTTTTCTTTCTAAACCATTTATGAATGATTCTAAATATAAAAACAATAAATAAATATGATTTATATAACATTATTTAATATTTTAAGATTAGGTAACAAAGATAAATTTAAAAGTAAAGGAAATAAACTATTTAAATATCATGAAGAATGAAAAACATAACACAAGAATACGACAATTTTAATAAGGAATTATTAATAACAGTGTCTTGAAATGTTATAATGGAATAATATATGATATTATATTTATTAAAATAACTCTATTATATAATTATAATATATTTTAATTTATAATAATGTATTATATATAGTGCTTGGATCATGCTAGACACATGGTAAGAGATTTTTGTTTCAATCTAACAATAATCAGGATTGTTTATGCTTGAATTTACATTGATGGAAATGATATAATTATTTTAAGATAAACTATTTTAATTTTTTTTAATATGGATACAACTTAATTATACACATTTTCATTTTATTTTTCTAATAATATGGATCATGATATAGAAATAAATTATATATGAAAAAACTGAATTGATTTTTCTCTTCGGTAGAAATAATTTTTTCTCCCATAACTATTATTTCTAAAAATGTATTTAGGAAAATTTTTAATATTTTAATATGTTTTATTAATTTAATTTTTTATCCATGATTTATTTTTTTAAAAAAAAATACAAGGAATCTTCATAACATTTTCAAAACTATGTATTATTTTTTATTTAGATAAGTCAGAAAGAAATGTTTTTTTAAATTAAATAAATTTTAAAAAAAGTTCCTCAATAAAGTTACCTCAATTTATTGAATATTATGTTACATGTGTTTATTTTTCTTTTCAAAAAAGTCTTTTTCCTTAATATTTGGGAAATTTTTCTGTTTTAAAATAGTGATTTTAAGTGGAATGGATATTTTCCTCCAGAAATGTTCAAATATTCTTTTTAAAGTAAATTTTTATCCATGAAGACTTCCTTGATGTTATATATGATATATTGGCAATACGATCGAAGGAAACCATCCATATAATTTCAAAGTATTCCTCAAGATCATTATGGTGAAATATTTTCAATACATGTACCATTTCTTTGTGTTTTTTTGTTATGATATGATAAATTGTTTATAAAATAAATTTTTTACATGGGTTTTGATATAGTGGAATGTTTATAAAATCCATATTAATTTATTGGGTTATGATATAATGAATTATTTATGATCTTATGTTACAAATGTTTATGATTTCCATTTTTTGGATGTGTGGTTACAAAATTATATACCACTCCAATGAATTAGGTAATGTTTCATATGTCATAAGATAAAAAGGACGAAAATGGGTAGAAAACCTAGTTTAGTAAGGGAAATGTCAACTATGATTATCATGGTAGTATACCTTGACTTCTAAGATGGCTTGGGGAGAGAACCAAATCCATTATTATATTCTAGGGTGTCTGCATTGAAAACTAATGAAATTATTTCCTATGCTTATCTGTATACTAAAATAAAATGTCTTATGATGATATTATTCTCTCATGGATCAAGTTCATTGATTCATTTATGATAAATATAATATGACTATCCATTATCTACTCCATTAATCAATATTAGGTTCTATGATGTTCCGGGTATTGTTTGAGATTTTAAAATTGTTTTCTTATACCATTATTCTTATGATATGTTTATATAGTCATTCATGTATCCTTTATTTACCCTTTCTATGAATATGACCAATCATATTATTATATTTACTTTGCACAAGATTGGAAAAATAATTAAATGAATGATATTTCTTTGATTTTTTCTAGTTATGATGAAAATAATAGGGGAATATCCTAATCAAGTAAATTATGTTTACATGTTTCCAATGCTACTATAGTGATACAATTCTAGCATGGATAATAATATATGTAATGAATATTCATCAATTATTATGTAATATATGTGTATGAAATTTATTGGTTGATATAGACTAAGTCAAAGTGTAATCATGAAGTCAATTATTTTGGATATAATTTCATAGATCATGGGTCAGTTATGAGATTGTTGTTTAGTGATTGTGGGTGTATTGAACTCTTTATAGATTTCATAGATCTATTGATATAATGAAAAGAAGAATGAAATGATGTAAAATTTGATTTATCCATATTCAATAACATAATAGGATAATATATTTTCAATTAATGGAATGAATTTTTATAGATATAACTTAGAATCATAGACCACACAATAACAAATTTGTTTTTTTCAGCTCTAAGAATTGACCAGAAACTGAAAGTTGAGGTTATTTCTTGTAATTCAAGATGATTAATTCAAATTTAATAGAACATTATGATAAAATTTATTAAATGGAAGACCTAAAAAAATACTATTTAAATTATATTCAATCCCATGTTGTGGATTGAATGCAATACGGTGATTTATCTATAAAAACCTTATTTGGTAGTTCAAGAGAGAAAAAGAATAGAATTCATAGCCTATTGAAGATCTAATTTTTTGAAAGGAAGATGAGTTAATTAAAAATATTTAGAAGTATTGATGGTTGATACAATAAAATTACTTTAACAACTATCCAAATAAGAAGAATTTATTTCACTATTATACTGCAAAGAAGAGATTTATAGAATATTTTTTGAAATTAGGAAAGGAGATTCCTTGAAATCTCACTTATAGAAGGTGATTCCCAAGAGAAGATTAAAAAATTAAAGTAAAAAAAATAACATCAACGGAACATATTTTCATATTCTTGTGGAAACTACAACAATATGGTGATATTTTTCATAGCCTATGATAAAAAAAAATTTATGTTTATAGATGTGAGTAAAAGGTGCTGGTGTGAGGGATGTTTTCCTTCAGTAGTGGTAAAAACACCCAAAAAAATAACAATATTTATCTTAGGTAGGAGAGACGGACTCAAACCACTAGTGGTGATCGTTTTGTGTTATTGGTGTATCGATAAATCATTAATCACATTCTCCTTGGAATATTCCATAATGGTGAACTATTTAAAAATACATGTGTCAATGTTCATACTTATTTATATACAAAAAAATATAATATAAAAAATTTGGATAAAAATTCTCTTATATATTTGATTATGGGGTTTTCCTATTAATGTTAATCAGATTGATGAGTAAAAAATTTAAAATAATGGTGAACCATCTAAGTAAGTTCTCATGATATTTACTATTGTGAGAGTGAAAAATAAAATTGATAAAATTGTAATACGTTCACATACCCTAATTATAACAACATCATATTTCAAAATAACATTATGTTTTATAGCATATACAACACATAACACCATGCTTAAATGATCCAGGGAATATTATTATTTAAATGTTATATTTATAACTGAACTGGTGAATTGGTGGAGATGGGTAGGATTAACCACATTCTAAAATATAAATAGTTTTCATACTCAATAGAAATGTATGGATAAATGCATTGGAAATAAGAAACATATTATTAGTAAAGTCTATATACTCTTCAAAAGTTCATTTTATTCAAAAAACTATTTTTATGCTCAAATATTATTAGTACTCCAGAAAAATTTTAGATAATAAAATTTTAAAAATTAATATCATTTTGTAAAAATAATACACAAAGCATTTTAGGGTAATATTTTGGACTTTTATATAAAGGATTGATATTTTTTCAATAGTGAAAATACACTTTTTTGTGTAGTATTTGTTAATTATCATTTAAATTCATTTTAATTTCACATTTTGATTTTAATTTGGTCTTAAATCATAACAGTAATAGTTTATTTTCATTTTTATTAATTAAATAGTAATTATAAATATTCTTTATTTTGTATAAGTAAATTTTCATGCTGAAAAATGTCTTTTCACAAAAATCTATTTTTTGTTTTGTTTTATTAATTTATATGAAGAGTATTTCTTTCACATATTAAAATTTATCAAGATAAAATGATATTTGTTTTTAAATTTTTAATCTAAAATTTGACCTAGGATTAATTATTCATTATGTTTCCAAAAGATAAGTTTTTTTCAAAAGTAAATAATATAGTATTTATGAAATATAGTATATTTTATGGTATTTAGAAGATATAAATATAATATAAAAATTTATGAAACATATTTATTGACTATAGTGCGATTAAATAAATAAAATATCATATAAAATAATTCAAAATATGTAATTTATAATTAATTTTATGATTAATGTGAATATAATTTTTAGTGTTATGAAATATCTTTCACAATAATGGAAAAGTAAAATTTGGTGTTCAAAATATAATATTTTATAAGGTAGAATTACATTATTGAATTTGTTATTAAATATAAGTAATTATTGATGATTTTAATTATTAGATATGAGTTTTGTAGTTATATTACAACTGTATTATATAAATTCTTATGCAATGCATGTGTATGCTAGGAATAGGGAAAATAACATATTATATAAGTTATCATGACATTTATGTGAGTAAAAATACATATTTAACCAATATAAAAGACTATATCAAACTCTGTTATCTTATTTCTATGATTTTATTTAATTTTTAATTTTTAGTGATTAAACAATTACATTAAATACTTATGCATAGAATGTGTGGTGCTTTTGAAATTAGTTGAAAAAATCAACCAATAAATTTTAAAAATCTATTAAAATATTATTTTCTGATTGAATTAAAGTGTATAATGAATTTTGAAGTCAAATATGTCATATTAGATAAATTTAAAATCAGTATACTATAATTCCATTTTTTCTTTTTATATTTAATGTTAAATTAAATGAAATGTGTAAGACATGACATTAATTAAATTTTATGAAGATAATATATATTTTTAAAAATATTATAAAATAATAAAAACAAGAAATAGGTCAAGGTGGATAATATATTGTTTAAAATGTCACCGCATGGTAATTTATGATCCAATTGTCAAAATTTATGTAAAACTATAACACATTTAGTGTGAAAAAGTAATTACTACTCTTGAGGTTAAAATAGGTTTACTAAGGCATTAACCCCAAAGATATGGTTTAAAACACAATATAAATGTATCTAAATTTCATTGGTTTATGGGATTTAAACCCCAATATACCTTATCTTTGTCTCCATATAAACATGGAATAATATTTATGGATAATTACAATATTATATTATAATATTTTATAAAATTACTAAAGGGACCCTCCCCTATTTATAAAAGGGAACATATCCTTTATCTTCCTTACACCACATTGAGTTTTTTAGATCATCTAAACCAAAACAAATTTCTTCGTGACACCCATAGAAACAGTATGTAGGTGCTAGTATACCAAAAATACCTAACCTAAGTTAGTTAATTTGATATATAAAGTAGTTTTTCACAAAAGGGGAGGTTTATACATGTATGAAGGAATTTTTACATCAGGTAAAGGATATGTGTTTTAATAAAATTTTAATTATTTTTTCTTATTATAAATTTCCACTAAAAAAATTATATGATGCTTATCTGTTAAATTAATTTATTTTTCTTTTCCAATATATTTTTCTAGAAAATACTTGTTTCATATTGATTTATGTTATTTTAAGTAATAAAGGTATTTAAAATATTCTTTTAAGAAAAACTGACCATGGATTAATATGAGGTCAAATATCCTTTTTCATCCATATAAATATTTTGTAATTTTTTTAAATTTTTTAACATTGTCCTATTATTTATTAAGGTATTTTTTACCCAGGATTTACTTTATTTTATAATTTCATGAATGGAATCATATGGTTCTTTGAATGAAGTACTTCATAATTTTTTTATAAAAATGGGTAAAAGTAATAATTTATTTTAACTTGTACTACATAAATGTATATTTTTATATTATAAATAATTTTTTTCATAGTGAAAATGATGTTTTTTATTTTTATATTCTAGTGATTATTTTAATGTAATTTTTATATATAATAACATCATTTGATGATAATTATGGTTCTCTAGGGACATTATCCAATGATACCATCCTTATTATTTATGTGGATGATTTATTATGATTATATATATGACACTAATTAATTTTTATGGGTTATTCTATTATTAATTGATGAAATGTTCTTTCAACTCATTTTCATTATGTGGGTTATGATGAAATGATATGATTACTGTTTTATGAACTTAATTCACCCATATATAAGGATTTTACTATGTTATGGATAATCCCATGAATTATTTAGTCCAAAACTGAATTGGGTAATATTTTATTTCCCATGTGTTAATTATGAGAAACATGTTGATGATCTTGAACCAATATGTGAAACACGTATATGTTCATGATACCATCTGGGATGCAATTGTTGATTCATTATATGTTATGATATTGAAAAATGTTGGAATACTAAATACACTATGCTTTTATGGTCTCATTAATCATCCTTGACATATTAAATTGTTTGATACTTATGATAGTATCACACTATCATGATCTGAGCTTATGGTTCATGGTTTTTTTTTCATTTAGTACTAACTATTATGATTTATTTTTTAAATTATAATGTTTTTCTCCAAGAATTATTCTTATGATCCGTGATAAATATTTTTTTTTCTTTTTATGTTATGTTCATGATATATAATCCTTATTATCATCTTCTTCATTCAATTGATCATCTATTTGTATCTCCTATGTTTTCCCTTACTACATATCTGATGTCACCCTCTCTTATTTTTCATCTCATCTAGTTATGAATAATGATTTATATATGGTATATATATGAAGATTACTATTTTGAAATAGATTTATTGTCCATATTGATAATATTTAATGAATAAGAGGATTATGTACCTAGTATTCACATATAATAAACCTTTGAGGACGTTCAGAGTGTGTTTCTTAAATAAACTAAATATTTATATAAAATTATGTAATATTTATATATGAATTTTTTTTTCTATATGGATTCACCCACCCCTCTATAATAGTATATTAGAACGAAGTCCCTTGAGGGACCACCAATTTGTATCAAATCGTATGTTTATTTTATATTGGATATTTTCTTTTACTTGATGTAAAGTTGTTAATGATAAATGGAATATTCTATGAAGGAACCTATGTTTGGTTGAAAAAATTTCATAGAATTGATAACATGGATAATTTCCTACATTTATGATTCTTTTGGAGTCCTATAAGAATTTATAGAGGAAATAATTATTTGTATTAAGCATAAAAGGATTTATATTTGAGAAAGATAAGAATAAAACATTTGGATAGATACCATTATGATATGTTAGTGAATTATGATCTTGAAGAAGAAGTTTTCAAAATGATTACCCAATTTTTATTATGTAATGATATGTGGATGGAATAGGATATATTTATGGAAAATGAATAAGGAAATACTAGTCATGAGGTAAAACTAGTAAGAAAAGAATACCTTATTTTAAAAATAATGAAGAAAAAAAAAGAAATTTATCTCATAAGATTTATTCATTAAAAATGAAACATTTTTACTCAAATTTTATGTTTGTTTTAAATCCCCGTTCTTCCACAGTACACTTTGTTTTTAAATAATTCAACAGAGTACGATCTACGTAACACTGAGTTCAAGCGCACCACAACCTATCAAACTAGCTGTTTAAAAAGTGGGTATGAACAGTATTAAACAAATATGTAATTTATTATATCCAATAAAATATTCAGATTAAAATTTTGTGTTTCTTATACATAATATAAGGATAAATTCATTTTTTCAGATAGAAGGAGTATTTTTAAAAAAATTCAGTTGTTCCACATTTTAAAGGTGAACACTTTTTAAATCCAAAAGTTGACAATTTTAAACATTTAATTTTATGAAATTAAATTTATATTTATAATAAGGAAATAAAAATCTAGTTTGGATAAATTATTAGAACTTTTTTGATAAATTTCATATTTTAATGTATAGTGAAAAATACAAAATTTTAATTGAAAAAAACTTTTTTTAATTGAAATAATTTATAATTATAAATTATACATTTTAGTGGTTTTATAGTATAAATATATTAAATTTTTATCATTTAATATAATTTATATCATTGTAAGTAATTTCACATTTAAATTGGACATAAACACATGTTAATCATTGGGATTTTTTTATATCTTAAAAACCCACTTTCATGTTTTGACAATGAAGATTAATTTTAAATTAATTAGTAAAACTTATGGGTTTTTAATGTGGAAAAAGTGATTCCATATTTGGAATCAGAAGGTCTAAATTGTGTAAATAGGTACCTTTTACTTTTGTACATTATGAATAGTAACTTTAGTAATTATTTTTATTTTCCACAGTTAAAGGGTCAATCTCATAAATAAGGGTAAGAAAATAGTATTTTAATAATAATAAACTACCCTAAAACATATCATAATCATTTTTTATGAGATATTTCAACCATGGGAATCCATAGGGTGATTTTGGGACCCCATATAACCACTTGGGGGTGATAATGACATGTTATAAGAATTAATTTAATGTAAAGATAAATATTACATAAATATGTATCTTTTAATAAAACAAATTTAACATTGGGTAATATGAATGATATATTTGACTATAAATATTCATTACAAATTTAATTTTTTTTGACATTATAGAATTTTATTTATAATTTTTATATATTAGATAAATATATTTATTTATGACACAATAATGAAGTAGTGATTACCTTATTAATGAATGATTCAAATAAATGAATTTATAAATATTAAAACAATTGTAATTTGAACATTTATATTCAATAAAATAATTTTATGGATGACATTGAACCAGTAGATATGCGTTAATTCCTTTATTTCTAAGGAATCAAGTTTTTATGACTAAAAAAATCAATTACTAAATAATGTCAAAATTGACATAAATGAGTTTTTAAAACAAATACTATTTTATTAAATGATATTAGAATAAAAAAATATATTATTTATAAAACTAACATATATAATGTTAACAATTTCATTATTGGTCCACTTTAGTTTATATTTTCATTTTATTGTAACTAAATTATCCCTATAGTATAAAAATATAAGAGGTGTGGTAAGAGTTAAATTGTTTAACTAATGGTTAATCCTAAAATATAAAGTTAATATCCTGTACTAAACTTGTCTAAAAACCATTGGATGACAGTATTTAGACCTGTTTTTATCATATACCCAAAATAAATTAAATTATAGCTTTTGGAAACCAAAAATCAATTTATAATAAATTAATATTTAAAGATTTCATAAAGTGTCCCTCCCTCTCTTATAAAAGGGCACAACTCCGTCTCTTTAATTCACACCTTCAAAGTCATTTGGATTATTCATAACATAACTATTTCTTCTCCTAAAATCCTTCATATCATTCTAGAGGTTACTATTTTGGAATAAATCCATCACAAGGAGTCTGTTTGTGCAAATGAAAAGGAGACACCCAAAAAGAGCTAATTATTTTATCACTTATTTCAATGTTCTTTTCTTCTTATACCTCATATTTCTCTGTTGTCTCCCTAATTAAAAAATAAATCTAGTACCTTACACATTTTGAGATGTTATTATAATTATGGGACAAATGTATTTCTCCTTTTACCCATCCTACAAAAACAATATCACAATGCATGCGTACGTAAGACTTACTGTCACTATGCCATGGTGTAAATATATTTTCATGTACACAGTATTTATATGGGTATAACGATCAATATAATGGATTCAAATAATAAATATAACATTATATTGTCTCCTTAAAATCTTTATTCCATCCAATTTTATACCATTTAACCATTAATAAAATGATATCATCACTCGGGTGTTTGTACGACTTACTCTCCACGACGTGATGAGATTCATTCCCCAATTGAACCATCCAAGAATGATTATAATAAAATATTATTCAAAATTCTGAAATATATAACATAATAATTCTACTGTAATGATATATATATATATATATATGTGTGTATGTATATATGTATTTTATTTACTTACTTCAATTAAATATGGTAAGAAAACGGAAACAACGCTAATGCGTCTGTACGAACTACTGTATCCATGAAAGGTGTATTGAATTTCATATATATATCTATTATATATATTTATATTATGAATATACATGATATAAAAATCATATTATATATCTACAAGTATGTAAATCAAGATCTAAGTAATATGATCAAGAATAACAAATCAAAACATATACGATAAACAAAGCGATATTACCCAAATTGTTTCATAAACATAGAATTGTTAATAAACTAATCATATATGGTATCATAAATATTATTATGTTTTTGGTATAAGTTAATTGTGTGTTCAAAAACATTATACATGATTGTTTACACATATAGAGAGTATTGGACCTAAGTTAAGGGTTAATTTTTCAATATCATTATTATCTGATATTGTTTATTAGTAAGTATTTATTGGGACATATTTATCATCCATATCCATGGTTCATAAAAATGTTTTCAAAAGTAATCATTTAAGGTTTTATGTAAGGGTATCTATAACTACATCCTCATTTTAACTGTTTTAACGATTTAATTTTGTATGTCTATTTAATTAATGTCAATGTTTTCAAAATGATTTTTAAGAGTTAGTTATATGGAAATGATTGTTTTAAAATGCTAATTCATTTAAAAAGGTTCAATGTGGTATGGAACACTTTGATTCAAAAATCTATTTTAAATTAATTCCTTTAAAAATTTGTTATCTTTTAAATGATTTCATAAAAAAGGGATATTTCCCTCAAAGATTTTTACTGATCATTTTCAACTTTGTCATCCTCCTTTACTGAATATTATTCTTAATTGAGATTGATTTATTATTACAAAATATTCCATAGTGTATTGAATGAATTAGGATATGTTTGAATGTGGATGTGATATTTTTATACCATTCAAAGTTAATGCTTAGTGTGTTGACATTTTGTATTCTAATTTTAAAACAAATGATTATGTTATATTTAAACATTTTCATATGAAGAATGCATTTCACTTAGTAACAGATTGTTGGGGGCCACTATAGCCCCTCAATTTATCATTAGGTCTCATGAGACAAACTAGTTCCTTGACACAAGGCCTAGAAAGAATATTTGTGTATGGTCTTGGAATGAGTCATTGACTTAGTGGTTAAGATGTATGACATTTTTCATTCCCTCGTTATGATATTAGTTATTACATGTGATTATTTGACTAGTATAATATCCATGTGAATGTTTATATGGTAATGTGTGATTTATTTTTTTTCCATATTATGGTAATGATTATGTTTGAAAGGATGATGTTTTTATTTTACATATTTCCTAAAAATTTTATAGATTCTGTTAAATTATTTTCCCTTACTGAGCATCTGAGATCACACATTTCTTATGTTATATTTTCCTAGGATACCAACAATTTAGTATGATTAATATAAAGGTTTAAGATAGTGGAATATTTTCTTTCTACTAGGATTATTTATTCTATGTTTTATCTTAGAATTTATAATTTAATGGTTATGTATGTAATATATTTTCCAAGACTGGTAAACTGGTCGGTCCTTTAGAACACGATTCCTTATAATATTGAAAATGTATTAAAATAATTCACTAGATCTGGACTTATATGGTATGGTAATTATAATTGGTATCAAAGGAAATTAAGCAAGAACAATTGAAATAGATTTAGAAAACATAGATTATGGATTATAACCTTAAGATAAACATTGAGGGTAAGTACGGAAGAACCACCTAAAATTTTGGCAATGATCATGGATAACTTAGGATTAAACATAAGATGTTATAGATTGAATGTAACAACCGTTCATTATTTGTTTTTCATCAATGATACATGTTTCTCACCCTGTTCTTTATGATCTTAGTTACTGGAGGAAACTATAAGGAATTGGATTAACATTGAGTTTGATGAAAAATCTGGCGATTTTTAGAAGAAAAAATTGAATAATGACTAGAGAGAAAGATGTTCTAATTATTCAGAACCAGTTATCACGATATAAAATAAAAAATGTGATCTTGGATGACTTTACTAACACATTGCGTAAGAGGAAGGTGAAGGTTTATAAATGTTCGACTTTTATAAAGCATAGAAGAAAGAAGATTTGGATTCCTATATGACAAGAGCAGGGGAAGAAGAACCTTGAGGAATACCTCAAATGGAGTTGACGACGTTATCTATGTGCGGAAAAGGGTTATAGAGTGACCAATTTTGTTGAGTTCAATGTATTATATGTAGAAATCATGGGCATTACCCAAATAAATTCCCAGAAAATAAAATCTACCTCTAAACCATGGAATAAACTATTCCATGCCAACCATTACATTGAAAGTATTGAAGTATTTATATATCTAGATCCAAGAATTATGAATAATTGAATTATATAAGGGGTACTAAATTTATGTTTTTTGCTAAGGACTTTCAAGAATATGTTGAATAGTTATAGTGGACAAGAAAATTGATTTAAGGGTAAAACTATATTTAGAGAACATATGATTAAGGTAAAGATAACCAATGATATGATCCTTATATTAATATAATGTTGTTTAGATAAAGATATGTTAGAGTGGAATAAGTAAATTGGATGATGCTATTTTCTTGAGAACTAATTTTTCATTTTTCGACATGAGGGTTGTTCTATCATGGATTAAGCATACAACATTTTTGTACTTAAGAAATAATTCACTATGTTTTGGTATAAGGAAACATTGATGTTTTCAATAAGGATATTTGATAATTTAGGTTGTTACCGTGACTCAAGGGAATAAATGATGGAGGATTTCACATGTTTGAAATGTGATAACCAAGAACTACCATTTGAGAAATGGGTGATAAATTCTAATAATATTTGGTTCTCCTATTTCTAGAGCTGTAAATTTTCATTTTTGGGAAGGATTTTGAGGTTATCCACTTATGGATAGTATATGTTATAATTTATTAGAAATTTTTTAGATTAATGTATTATCTCACTATAGGTGGAATTATAAAAATATGATAACCTATGCTAACACTTTTGTTGAGATATATGGAATGACCCATCATTCTATATATGGATCACATGATCTTCCAACACATTAGGAATAAAAAATTCAACATAATTTCCATGAATAAGAGATTAAGTGGAAATTGATCATGGCATGTACAATGGTGA
This sequence comes from Viscum album, assembly GCA_963277665.1. NCBI lineage: Eukaryota > Viridiplantae > Streptophyta > Magnoliopsida > Santalales > Viscaceae > Viscum > Viscum album. Next base: position 136,616,781 of record OY728147.1, on the reverse strand, counting down.
GATTTTACTGAAATAAAGTAATTATTTCTTCTCATGTTCTCGATCTTTTAGGAAAATGATCTTGAAAACCAAAAATGTTTTCCTAGTACATTCTTTTGTGATAAATCAAATGGTCACTTGGATCATCATAGATTTATGGCTTTCATATATTAAAATTCCTCCAAATAATATTCTTTATCATTGTCCACCAGAACATGGTGGTAATATTTTTCTTTCATGTCAATGATTTTCTTCATGGAACCCTAGTACATGTTATTTCTAGTAACCATCTTACTTCCATTTCTTTTTTTAAAGTGGATGTTTAATCAATTTTTTTTCTGATGTGGGATTCCAACTAAAATATATTGGAATGTCAAAACCCTAGTATAAAATCCTTATTTTATATTGAAAGGATGAAATTACTGAAGTAGGAGATAATGTAACACCCGAATCTTCCATAGTACACTTCCTTTTTAAATAATTCAATAGCGTCTGATGTACTCCACACCTAGTTCAAGCACCCCATGACCTATCAAACTAGACATTTAAAAAGTGGGTGTGAATAATATTAACAATTATTTTTATTTTATATATCCCATATAATTTTAACATTCATATTTAGTGTTTCTCATACATAATATAAGGAAAAATTCATTTTCTCAGATGAAAGAAGTATTTGTTTTAAATTTTTTTTTCAACCTTTTAGTGGAGAACCATTTTTAAATCAAATAATTGAAACGTTTATATATTAAATTTGATGAAATTAAATTCTTCATTTTAATTGGGATATAAAAATTTTGTTTTAAATTTTTTTGGTACTTTCCGGATAACATTCATATTTTGATGAATAGTGAAAAAATACTTAATTTTCACTGAAATCAACTTTTTAATGAAAATAATTTGTACTGTTAAATTATAAATTTTAGTGGTTTTAATGATTAATTATAATATATATTTATCATTTAATATAATTTAGGTCATTCGATGTAATTTCACATTTAAATTGGACATAAACACATGTCAATCTTTTGATAGTTTTTAATATTAAAAACCAATTTTTTTGGTTTTGACAAACATGATTAATATTAAATTAATTATTGAATCATATGTGTTGTTTATTTGGAAAAATATGTTCCGTATTTGGAATATTAATATAAAAATTTTGTAAATAAGTACCTTTTAATTTTTTTATATTATGAATAGTAACAACAATAATTATTTTTATTTACCATGGTTAAAGTGAAAATTTAATAAATAAGGGTAATCAAATAATATTATAATAATATTTAAATACCCTAACACAGGTTCTAATCCTATTAGATGATATATTTAAAACTATTTTAATCTTTATGATTATTTTAGGCCTCTATGTGACCACTTGGGTGTGATAATGAAATGTTAAAAGAATTATATTAAATAAAAGATAAATATAACCTAAAAATGTATCTTTTAATAAAATAATTTTAATATAGGGTAATATGATTGATTTACTTGACTATAAATTTTCATTATAATTATAAAGATATTTACTACATCATGGTAGTTTATTTATAATTTTATACATTAGATAAATATATTTATAAATGACACAATGATGTTGTAGTGCTTACCTTATTAATGAATGATTCAAATAAATGAAATTATCAATAATAAAATAAATGTAATTTAAAATTTTTGAGACCATACACTAATTTTATGGATTAAATTGGCACATTAGGGGTGATTTAATCCCTTTATTTCTAAGGAATAAAATTCTTATAACATTCAAAAATCAATTACTCAATATTGTAAAAATTGACATAAATGAGTTTAAAAAAATATGATTTTATTAAATGATATAAAAATCCTAAAAATAAATGATTCGGAAAATTGACATATATATTGTTAAAAATTTCATTAATTATCCACTTTAGGTTATGTAGGAAATTTATAGTAACTAAATTAACCCTATATTATAATAACACACGAAGACGCGGTAAGTGTTAAACTATTTAACTAAGGGTTAATCTCAAAAGATGAGGCTAATTTCAATAAGAAAACGTGTCTAAAAATCAATGGATGAAAGGATTAAGACCTATAAGAATCATATATTCTAAATAATTTACTTTTTATCTATTATAAACCGAAAATCAATTTATAATAAATTAATATTTCATGATTTTCCTAAAGTGCCCCTCACCTCTCGTCTAAATGGGCACATCTCTTTATCTTTAATTCACACATCCAAAGACATTTGTCTTAGAAAAAACATGAAAATTTCCTCTCCCAACATCCCAAATCTCATTATAGAGGAAAATATTTTGGCATAAATCCATCATAAGAAGTATTTTTTTTGCAAATCAAAAGGAGACACCCAGAAAGAGGTAATTGTTTTATCACCTCTTTCAAAGTTATTTTCTTATTCTAAATCCTCTTTCTATGTAGTTTCCAAAATAAAATATTAAAATATTCCTCCTTCCACATTCTGATATGTTATTATAATTATGTAAAATCCATAATCCTCCTCCTACCGATCCTATGAAAAACAATATCCCCATCCATGTGTGCATACGACTTACTATCTCCACGCCGTGGTGTAAATTGTTTTTCATGTACACATTATTTATATGGGTATAAAAATGATTATATTAGATGTAAATAGTAAATATAACATGATACAGTTTATGTAAAAATTTTATTCCATCAAATTCCATATCATTTAACCATTAAAGAAATGATATCGCCGCTTGGGCGTACGTAAAACTTAATCTCTCCACAACTCGATGGGATTTATTCTACACATTAACCATCCAATAATGATTATAAATATATATATTATTCATAATTATGCAATGTATTACATAATAATTCTACTGTAATGATATATATATATATGTATGTATGTGTGTGTGTGTATATATATATGTATGTCATTCACTTCAATTCAATACGATAAGAAAATAGAAACTACATTCATGTCTACGTACGAACTATCTTCTCCATGATCAATGTATTCCATTTCGTAAATATATATATTATATATATTTATATTATGAAGATATATGATATAAAAATCTCATTACACATTCTTTATGTAAGTAAATCATGATCTATGTAATGTGATCAAGAATAATAAGTCAAAACATGTACGATAAACAAAGCGATATTACCCGAAATGTTGCATTAAATTGGAATTGTTAATAAATAAATCATATATGATATCATAAATATTATTATTATTCTGATATAAGTTAATAATATGTTTAAAAACATTATACAAGAGTTTCAGAAATGTACCAAGAGTATTGAACCTATGGTAAGGGTTAATTCCTCAATCTCATTATTATCCGGGATTGTTTAGGTATATTCATTTATTGGGACATATTTATTATCCATGTCCATGTTTCATAATTTTTTTTTTCAAATTGAATATTTTATGTGTTTATGTAAGTGTCTATTTAACTAGATCATCATTTTAGCTATTTTAATGATTTATTTTTCTCTTTCTATTTAATTAATGTCCATGTTTTCAAAATGAGTTTAAGGATTTATTTATATGGACATGATTGTTTTAAAATGTTAATTCCTTTAAAAAGTTCCAAAGTGGTATGAGACACCTTGTTTCAAAAATATATATTAAATTAATTACTTTTTAATTTTTTTGAATTTTAAATGATATCAAGAAAAAGGGATATTTCTCCCAAAGAGTTTTACTGATAATTTTCAACTATTTCAACATAATTTATTTCATATTATTTTTTATTGAGGTTGATTTATTATAAGAAAATCTTCTATATTGGATTGAATGAGTTAGGATATTCTTGACTGTGGATGAGATATTTTTATTCCATTGATGGTTTTCTGTTAATGTATTGACATTTCTAATAGTAGTTTTAATACATATGATTATATTGTGTTTCACCCATTTCATTTGAGAATGTATTGGACTTAGTAAGTAATGAGTGGGGCCTTCTATATCCTCTCGATACATCGGTAGGTCTCATGATCAAAAAAAGTGTCTTGGCATAAGGCCATGATAGAATATTTGTCTATGGTCTTGGCATGAGGCCCTGAGTTAGTGCTTAAGATGTCTAGAATTATGCATTCCCTTGTTATTAGATTAGTTATTACATGTGATTATTTGACAAGCAGAATGTCCATTTCCATGTTTTTATGGTAATGTTTGATTTATTTATGACATATTAAGTTCAATTTTATGTTTAAAAGGATGTTTTTTTTATTATACATATTAGCTTAAAATCATAGAGATTTCGCTGAATTATTTACCCTTACTAAGCATCTGAGCTCACCCCTTTCTTGTGATTTATTTTCCCAGGATTCTATGAAGTGTATTATGATTGATATTCAGGGTTAATCTAGAAGAATAATGGTAGTATAATAGGATTATTTATTCTGTGTTTTATGTTATAATGTTTAATGTAAATTTCATATATGTAATCTATTTTCTAAGGCTATAAAACTGACCGATCGTTCAGGACATGATTCCATGTAATCCTTAAAAAATATTAAAAATTTTCACTAGCTCTGGGATTTTGGGGTTAGGGCATTATATTTGATTCCAAACCTAGTATGAAAGTAGAGTGTTAAATTTATTAAATTATTTATCTATTGAAAATAATAAGTCGTTCTATTAGCGATGATGAAACAACACAAGAATTATTTTATATGGAATGTTCATGAAAATTCCAAGAGTGAATACCAAATCTAAAAGAGTAATTAGAATAATGGGAAGTTGTGTATAAATTTTATTATGAAATGATTAAATATTTAATCCATTAATATAATCATTTTAATAGATAATTGGTGAATCATCTTTCTACATAATAAAAACTAGAGTAAAGATGAAGGATCAAAGTGATAAAAAATCAACATTACCAATAAATTTTGACTAAAAGTTTCATAAAGATGGAATTAGATGAAATACTTATTATACTAAAAACCCAAATCAAATAAATAATAAAACATAAAATGGATATTCCATAATGTTTAAATTAAATTAATATTATTTTATATAATTAATATATGAAAATTATAGAACATGAAGAGAGGATAAATACATTAAATGAGAAGACGATAGTCCATCCAAATGAATCCTCAAAAGAAAGAAACAATCCATATATGAGATTTTTAAGAAAAAGGATGTTCTATTCTTATTATCAAAGTGTTATTCCATAAAATATGTACCACCAAATGGAATTTTCTGTGGATGTTTTGGGAATATAATGTGTATATTATTTGAATAAAATAATGCCAATAATATTATAATAACTCTAGTAGTTCCACTATATAAATAATGGAGGGAAAAATTAGGTAAAATTGTTATAGAAAAATCTATATCTATTATATCATTGGTCACAAGGAAAGGTATTTCAATTATAGGAATTCATGTATGGGTAAAAAATATTTAAAAAGAAACTCCACTCTAAAAAACTAAAAGAAGAGTTCTAATCTAGGAAGAATGTTTTTGAAGATTAAAAACTGATTCAATGATTTTGAGAAATAAATTCATAATCAATAAAGGGTGTATTAAGCACCAAGATTCAAACACTCACAAAAATAATCTGAGAATATAATAAAGAATACATGGAGTCAAAATAAATAGGCTGACCCAATAATGAGAAAAGATGAAAAATAATTAAATGATAATATAATGATAAAGAACATGTATTCCACGATGGAACTCAAAGTCGGTAGGGAATATGTATTCTAATTTTTTTCCTCAAGACCATCAAAAATAAAAAATATGAATATTAATTTGAGATGTAGTCCATAGGTCACATCCACAAGATATTTGGAACACAATGGAATATTTTCATGTGTGACCGATTGCACATTTATAGAAAATAATATATTTAGGAAGGAGAACAATACTCACAGTCATGAAGAGATGCTTTTAGGTTTTATCATACTAGATAAATCCATTAGAAGAGGTTCAGATGTTTGGCTATAAAATATGATGTAAATAATATTCAATTCATGATGAAATTCATATCAATGAATCAAAAAAATGGAAATTAAAAAAATTTAAGATGAGGGGGCTAATATGATTCTTCAACATGAGTAATATAATGGTTACCCTCTCCATATATATTTTAAATGTTTTCAAAAAAAATTTCATGTATTTCAAAAATGTGTGGGATACACGATCCCTGAGTTAAATGTGTTGAAAATTATCTTATTAATGATCTAAAGGGAAATATTCATGCCATAATGAAGGTTAATTTTATATAGATTTCCCATGTATAAAATTAAATGGAAAAGTGATGGAACCAAAAAATAACTGATATCATGCTTCTAAAAAAGCCTTCTTAGGATAAGGGTTTAATGGAATTAGACCAATGAAAGTGGAAAAAATCAGAATAGTATCAAGTATGAGATCTATGTTTATCTATTCAAATCCTAGCATTTGGTTCCTGTATTATTGATATACAAGATTCAAAATGATATTATGATAAAAGAATAATTAGAAATAAGGGAATCCCATATTTCTTTATTAAATTTTATGTATATAGATAAATATATAGGGATGATAATGTAATTTTAATGTCCTGAATTTTTAGTGAATTATTCTTTTAAAATTATATAGACTAAATTCAAGATCCTACATTGTGACAACATGAAATTATGAGGCCCGGTGTTCCCAAAATAAATTTTTGAATAATATAAAAATATTAAATAGAACATATGTTTATTTTTCCAGAAAAAGTAGAATAACTTCTAAATAGGTGCTCAGATAAAATATCAGAGGGCACCGTTGTGTTCAATGCAGTGGATTTACCCTAGGTGAGGCCTAAAATCGACTGGTGTGCATTGGGTGTGAATATTAGATTCATGAATTTTAAATTAATAAAATAAATTGAATATTTATTTTATTTTATCATCTCGTCAACACAGTAATGTAGAGACACTTATTCAATGAATTGAACATTTAGGAAGGGATCCAAATATAGGCTCAGAACCCGAGGAATTCCTCAGAGGCTCTGGAGAGATATCTAAAGACACCTCTAAATGGAATTCTAACAAAATTGCAGAACGAATATCGAAGTGCACCATTATTGATTGATTTCTCTGGTGGGAATTTATCTTCAATAATAAATGGTACTTTTCATGGTAGGGCATGCTATTTTGATATTGTTTTCCCCATTCTAAGATTTAATGAACAATGAGAAACAACAAACAAATAGGTTGATCAGTGGTTCAATCATTATTTGGGGTGTGTTTTAAATTATGGGATTTACATGGTTGATTATTATATTGTTTTTATTATTGATTGTTCTTATAAGAACATATCAAGGATGAAACTAACAATGGTTGGGGTTCATTCCTTGGGTTTTCCATGTGATGTTATTTCTCTCGTTTTCTATGCATGTTCTCCGTTCTTTGTGGGGTTATGAACAAGTAATTGTTCCACCTTTCATTTTATGGTGAAAAAATAAAAAATTTTATATCCAACAGCGGGATGACCTAGAGAAGATGTGACCATAATAAAGATGAAAAAATAAGATCAATTTGAATGATATGGTTCATCAAGGGGTTTCTTTCAGATGGATTTAATGTTTTTTTCTGAACCATTTGAAGGTTTAAAACACCTCGATTTGGTTTTAGTGTGATGAAATAACCTAGGATCTGATGTTTTTAGGAGAAAATATCACCAAAATTATATTTGGATCATCATATGAGGTTTGCGGTGGAAGAACATAGGATTATTGAAAATATTGATGAACATGACATGTAACCTGAGGTTACATGGCGTGTGGCCCCTACTGAGCGGTGGCCAGGGTTTTGGGAGATAGTTAAAATGTAACATTGAGTGTAAGTCCTTCCTAGAGACTCGGTGTGTACCTCCAGAGATACACAGAAATGTAGTGGAGTACATGTGTTTCCAACAAGATGTGTAATCCCCCACACGACTTTTCATGGACCATGTACATGGACTACACTATGCACTGGTACATGGGAAAAGATACACGGGATGAAACCGGGTACTCAAACATGACCAGAGTACATAGTTGGACACCCGATGGATTGACACGACATGTGACCCTTCTACATAGCGTGTACCCATATTCTACATGATATGTTTAAACAACATGGGACGTTGTACACAGGTAGTAACCGAGGTCAAGGGACACGAATTTTGATCCATTTACCCCCTTCTACAAAAAATTAACCAGTTTTCAACCATAGAATGGAATTGTTTTGTTAGGGTTCATTCCCTTTATGAAATCCTTGGAGGTTGGCGGGTATGAGTTCCTAATCATAGGATTATGATCCCTTCAGCATGACTTCTGGGATAGTGTTGTTGGAATCCCATGAGAGGCCCAATGTGGGATCCTCTATTCATCTTCTTGCCCGAGGAAGATTCTTTGGTGTTGATGTGACTAATACTACCAGGTGTTGATCCTTTACTTATCAGGTTAATTCATATGGGGTTGTTGGTATCACTCCATGAACCTATATGTGATCCTCATTTGCTGTATCATATTTTCTTCAGATCTATCATCATATCTCTCTCTCTTGAAGGTACCTAATGAACAATACTTCAATAATAGATGTCAATAGTGCCATCATAATCAAGAGTATGTTATCCTAGATGATTGCTTCATGGAATCTTTAGACTAAATCTGTAGCGTTGGTATGTGGTTTTATCCTACATTAATACTACATGTATTGGTTTTATTATATCAAGATATTATTTATATATATGTCATATACATATAATTGTGTAGAGATGACATCAATTTCCTTTTTGTATTTCTTTGTGATTTCTGGGTGTCCTACGTAATAGTTTTATACACCCCAATCATGGGCTTTGCCTACACATATTGTGTATTTTGCAGAAGAACAATATTTTGAAAAAATTCTAAGGCGGACTAGGATTAGACAGATTTTTTCAAGATCAGGCATGCTATGGTGTGTTCCGAAAACTATATATAGTAGTCCCAATTACTTTTTGTATAGTTTGGACATATGGTTATTGGATTATTTTAGTGGTATTATATTTGGGTCAGTTTCACTTTAATTTACATTCATTTCATACTCTGTTGGTTGGTATATAGTTGTTTTCATTCATTATTTTCTTAGTGGTTTTTACATTACAAAATTTTTGGGTCTTGGTGATGTGTGAATGCCTATCGGTACATAGGCAATATCTCCCATGTAATTGATATACCTACACAGTACTAATCTCCAAAACCATTCCTATTGGAGGTGCGCTAGGGGAGTCAGAAGACAGGCCCCACTGGGATGGGTCCTTAAGGAGTGGTATCAGAGAATGTTGGTTATTTTATAGGACCATGAGTCTATGAGAGTGGTTTGGGGAAACAATGTTAAGCGTTTCAAGTTTGGATTTTAGGCTAGGGAATCCATTTTTTATGTGGTAAAATGACATATCCATACACCTAGAATATGATTTCATACTATTCGATTATGTACATGAGAACATTGGTTACATGGAAAATAATGTTACATGTATCATATAGGAATGGGTTGTGGTTCCATGTTCTTCATGACTCAAATCTTGAGATATAGTCATTAAATATGGTACATCTTGTTTTCCTCCATGATTTCCCCAAGACACATACCATTTAGAATTCAGAAGCTTTATCATGAGGATGACCTCCTTAGTGACGGTGCTTTGATATATTGGTCAGTTCCCCAAATGACACTTCTATGTGGGGACCAGCTACACCACCACCTATATAGAAATATGTGGTACCCCTATTACAAGTAGATAAGGAGAGCAGGCTGAGCATGCTTCATGAGTTTTAGAGAAAAATACCCCTTAGGTTTCTAGGAGAGCCTGAACCTTAGGTGGCTGAGGATTGTCTTAAGGTAGTGACCTTAGTTTTCCATATTGTCAAGAAACTAACCAATCAGATATTGGTCCCGATGAAGAGCTTTCTGTAGAGTTCTGTAAGGTGATATTGGAATTTGGAAATCCAAATGCATGATGAGGTGAATAATTCGTGGATAGAGTTAGAAAATATCATTAGAGAAGAGTTTTGGCCTGTTATGCTGACATTTATGAGTAAATAAGAGCTTCTTTTTCTCCAAAGTGTAACATTATAGTGGTGGTATATTTATCGAGGTTCAACGACCTTTCCACATAATTGATGGATGTGGTTAGAGATCAGTACATTAGGAATCTGACCATTGAATGAGGTCTATGTATAGAAATCCTTGCCAATATTATCCCTCTATGAATTCTATCATATGTTGGGGTTCTTGGAAAATATTTGGTGGTTTAAATTGTCATGGAGGAGCAGATACAACAGATCGTAATTAGAAGTGGATGAGCCAGTGTAGAGACCTCCACATTAAAGATCTGATTGGAGACATAGGGATATAGATGTGGGTGAAATTTTAGGAGGAGGTCCCAAGATAGAGGATATATATTTAAGGACTCATTGGGTGGGTCCAATTATCCCAGGGAGAGGTGGTTCTATTCATGTGATGGCTTGGGACATCTCTCTTGAGATTATCCAACCCACCGTACTACTGATAGGGAGAGAGTGGATTGAACACTTAGGTAGAGAAAATGATTGGATAAAGTATATCCATTGGGTGACAGATGTGGTAGTGGAGTAGGGAGGGAAGTAGGAGGTGGTCTATGTTTCGACATGTTACCATGACCACCCCCAGATGGTCCACTCCAGGATCAAGGAGTTAGAGGACATGGGTGGGGAAAACTTTATGTGTTCAAGACATATTACCTAGGGAATCTGAGAATGATTCTAGGTACGATCTGTGTCTTATCAACTTTAGTTGTAGTGCTAATAGACCTAAGTTCCAATCATTATTTTCCCTCAACATATCTTATACGAGGCCCAAATATTCTGTTTGACCATTTACTTGGTCCTTACACTGGGAGACACATACAAGAGAAAACTCAGTGATCTCATATTGGTGTCGATAGTGTGACCTGACCCTTGGAGGTGATAGTTTGGGTTGGAATCTCTCGGTGGTAGTGTTGAGGCCTTATAATGTCATACTTGGTATTTATTGTTTATCCACAGTCCATTCCTAGAATAGATATTTTAGGAGAAGGGTGCGGTGTTTCCGCAGTTGTGGAATGAGATTTTACTTTTTCGATGAAAAGGAACCCCAAGAAGAACATGATAGACTCATTCATAGGTGGGTGCAGCTGATTACTCACCATTTGTCTTTATCGAACCTCAGTGTAGAAGATATTATGATTTACCATTTTCCAAAAATGGTGGTGGAGTATGAGGATGTCTTCTCTGATGATTTTATAGGATTACCTCTCTATTGGGAGATAGACTTATGCACTAATTTACACCCATCTACGGAACCAATATATGCACTAGCATATTGGATGGATCCCATAGAGCTTCACGAATTGAGGGTGTAGTTGGAGGACTTTAGTGGAAGGGATTCATGGTACCTGGTGTTTCACCCTAGGGAAACCACAATGTGGTTTTCCAAAAATGAAAATAGAAGCTTGAGATTATGTGTGGCTATAGGCACACAAACTAGGTGATAGTGAGGAACAAATATCTACTTCCACAAATTGATGACCTCTTTGATCATGTGAGAAGGGAATAATGGTTTTTTAAGGTTAACCTTTGATCAGGCTATCACTAGTTGTGAGTACAGGATGAGGATATTCTGAAGATGACATTAATATGTCGTTACATTCATTATGAGTACTTAGTGATTCCATTTGGAATGAAGAACACCCTGATTGTTTTCATGAGACTTATGAACCTTATATTACATCCTTACTTAGACTGGATCGTGGTAGTATTCATTGATGATATCCTTGTGTACTTGATTTCTGAGTAAGATCATGAGAGAACCTTAAGGATGGTTATAGACATACTCTGGTAGAACCATCTGTAATGGAAACTCTCGATGTTCTATTTCTGGATTTAGGAGGACCACTTTCTAGGACAGTTCATATTAGTGGATGGAGTAGTTCTGGACCCGAACAAGGTTGAGGCAGTGTTAGCATAGAAGCTACCTAGAAGCATGACAGAGGTTCAAAGCTTCCTCGAGATAAGAGGATATTATTGTATATTCATACCTTATTTATCTAGAAATCAGCATCAATGATAGCTTTGACTCTAAAGGGTAATATTTTCATGTGGACAGAGAACTACCAACAGGCATTTCAATAGTTATAGAATATTTTGAAGAGTGATCTGATCCTGAGACTGATAGAGGAGGGCGTCAATTACATAATGTTCTATGATGAATTGTGTACTAGATATGGTTGTTTCCTAATGTATAGCAAAGAAGTGATTTCCTATGGTTCACGCTAGTTGAGACCACACAAGAAGAAATACCCATCCTATAATCATGAGTTAGTAGTGGTTTTATTAATGTTGAGGATGTGAATCCACTAATTGGTGGGAATAGAGGAGGTGTGATGATCCAAAATTTAAGATCCAATGCCAAAATAGACTAGAGGAGGTCTGACGATGATAGATATGGATGAGTGAAAGTGATTTGGCTGAAATCGTTCTTCATGCGGTTTTTGTCGGATGGATTAAAAGTACATTTCTGATATGATTGAAGGCCCAAAACAACATTATTCAGTGTTAGGGTGATGAAACAACTATGTATTTGGAGTTTAGAGGTGAAATAATCACCAAAATTAGATTTAGATACTCGATAAAGGAGCGTGGAGGAAGAAAGAAGGATTCTGAAAAATCCCAATGAACATGGCGGGTAACACAGGGTTACACAATGTGTGGACCCCATTTAGTTGAAGTTAGGGATTCGAGAGATAGTTAAATGTCGCATGGAATGTGGAACTATCACATGGAATGTAGGACATTACGAGAGACTCAATGTGTATCTTGGGAGATACATGGACATGGGGTTGAGTACATGGGTTACCTACATGGCATGTACTCCCCCACATGACTTATCCTAGACCAAGTAAATGGAATACCACATGTACCAGTACACAAGAAGAGATACATGGATTGATAAGATGTTATGGAATAATACCAGAGTACAATGGTGGACTTTGGATTGAAGGACATGGTGTATGACCATTCTCCATGGCATGTACCCAACTTCTACATGACATGGTCCAACGATGTGATCCACTATTCACGGGAAATTCTTAGGGCCAAGGTTCACAACGTGTGACCCTACAACACATCATTTACCCCTTTCTACATTCCCTAAACCTCTTTTCTATTATAATTATGACATGTTACGTTAGGGTCTAATCCCTTTATATCTTCCCTATAGGATGGTGAGTATCATTTTTTAGTCATAGGAGTATGGTACCTTCAACATAACATCGTGGATAGATTTTTTTGGAATACCCTGAGTGGCCCTCTACGGCATCCTCTATTCATCTTCATTCCTTAGATATAGTCCGTAGTATTGACATAAGATATCCTACCAGACATCCATAATCTAATTAGAAGGTTAATCTAGATGGAGTTGTTAATATCAACACATGGCCCTAGCTATGACCCTCATCTATTTTATCACAATCTATTCAAATATATCAGTGTATATCTCTATTATGATTGTTCCCAATGAACAATACTTCTTGGATGGATTCTAGAACCTCTACCAAACATAAGAGTGTGTTCTACTGAATGAGTTCTTTGTGGAATATTCAGAATGAAGCCTTAGTGTTGGTATGTGATTGTTGTGAATTACAAGAATACTACATGTCTTGGTTTGAGTATATCTAGATATTCATGCTATCTATGTTATAGAGATATAATTTTTTACATCTAACTATACATTCCTATGTATATTTAATTTTAGTTTCTGGGTGTCTTACTGAGTATAGTTATACACAACCCTAGATGGGTTTTCCTACACATGTCTTGTCTCTTGCAAAAGAGCGACCTTTTGATAGAGTCCTAGGCAGAACAGGACCAAATAGATCTTTGTGAGATCAGGTCGGATGTGGTGTGTTCTTATGACTATAGACAATAGTCCCAATACCTTTTCATACAGGTTGAACATGTAGTTACAGTTTTCATTTTATGGGCTTGTATTTGGGTCAGTTTCAGTTTAATTTACTTTCTTTTCGTACTGTATTGGTTGGGATATAGTGGTATTCATGCATTTTTTTCATAGTGGTTTTTAAATTACATCATTTTGTGGGCTTAGAAATCTGTGTGTGTGTACAAGTACTTAGAGAAATCCTACCATGTAAGTTATATTCCTACTTGGTGGTAGTAACCCATCCCTGGTATATTGAAGGTAGTATTAGGGAGTCATGGCTCGAGCCCCACTGGGATGGGTCATGATAGTGAGATCCGGTGCTTTTCTATAGTTATACCATTTTTTTCTGGTACCCCTTTGTTTAATTTTTCATATTTTTTTTACATTGGGGTGTGTTTTGGTGAATTTAGAGAAAAATGGAAGAAAAGGGGGCTATGCACAGTTATTTCATGGTTAAATAAAACTATAAACGCTTCTAAAAAACTATGAATCCTTGGAAAATGGGTAATCACATGGTCAGCACACAGTTTATCAAAACATATGCCTTATTGTTAGTAACCATACACCCCTAAAATAATAGGGGAACCATTGGCGCATGGTTAGGTAAAATTGTGAACCTCTACCAATTGAACCGTTTATGGGGGTTAATTATGCATGAAATTCATTTTAAAAATTCCATGAATTAAAAAAACCCACCTATTTAAACCCTGATTCAAACCTAGGCCCTCTATGACGTTTTTGAACTATCAGAACAAATTCTAAGACCTCTCGACCATCGTTCTTCATGAATCAAATCTCATATCAAAGGTCTACTCTTCTCATAGTTAGTGAATCCGTTCACAATTCTCTTATCATGTTTCAGTTGTTCTATCAGCATTCCTTTAGCTATGTAATCCATTATTTCGGGAAGATATCTATCTATCTTTCAATATCCATATCTATGATTCAATATCTAGAACTGTATTTTTGAGATCTTGATTCCATTAATCATGATTTAGGGTTTTTTGGTGCAGATCTTGATCTACATCGTTATGCCACTAAATTTTTAAGGATTTATATGGGGCTCTTATGATTTGAAAAATTGAGGTAGGTGGTCTGATATTGAATTCCTATTTTCTATATTTTCATATGAGTATACATTGTTTTTATTATTTCTAGAATTCTTTAGAAATTTAATTTCCTAAATTTGGTTATTTGTTGTGATCGTTAGATTAATTGAATTATTTTCAAAATTGATGATTAATTTGGTAGTTAACTATGATTCTAATTGTATGTTCAATTAGATACTTAATTTTTGAATCAACTATGATATTTAGGGTCTTCCATTTAGATAATTAACAGGAGTATTAATTATTAGGTTTAGGTATTTTTGATTTACATAATTAATCAAGGTATTAATTTCGAGATATTGAAAAAATTATAATGAGAAAAATAATTGACAAATTAATTATGAATTATCATGATATATGATTTTAGATAATTAATGGTAGGTTAATTATGATATTTTGATGTCCTTAGTTGAAATAAATAATTGTATATTAATTATATTATATTGAAATTCTGATTAGGATTAATTAGTTGATGAATTAATTAATGTTTGTTGATATATGACAAATATGTTGGTGTTTTTAGACAAGAATTATGATTGGTAACATGATCATTTTATTAGGGATTATTAAATTGGTAATGGTAAAATGGAAAATTTTTCGGGTATTAGGAATTGTAAAATGACTATTCTATTATTTAGTATTAAATGGTCAATGGTAACATGGACATTCGCCCATGTTTTATGAATGGTAAAATGATCATTTTATTATGTATTATTAAATGGAGAATGGTAAAATGGAAATTAAAATGTGATATCCATTTGGGATAGTTCAGACTTTGTTATGGGACAAAGTAGGTATTGAGGTTCAGGTGTCCTCTGGAACCCAAGGGTTTATGTGGACAAATATAAAATATTTAATATTGTGATTAACTATTTATTTGTCCATTATATTTATTTCTTTATATAACTCCATACACTATTATAGATTTTATTTTTTTGGACACTATAGGTGGTGGATTACTGAGTCATACTCACACCCTACTCAGGATGCTTGATCAGTACCCAAATAGAAATTATTGTTCAATGATATGTTAAGGTCAAAGTAAATGGGTTATATTACTAACTAGGTGAGGATCTTTAGTGAGGGAACTAGACATGGTTTGTGGGCCGCATTAAAATTGACAGTGTCCTTATTTTATTTTCATTTTAGACACTTGACACTTATATTAGCATGACATATTTTCTTATTCAATTGGATATACTATTTTCATCATATATGGTACTGAGATATTGGTACTTTTATGATTATATATTATTACACAATTATTTAATCATTTTGGTGTTGTATCATTCTAATAAAATAGGGTATATTCTCCCCAGGATCAACATACCAGACCCTCACTATTAGTCGATAGCCTCTAGCATACTGTGAGGTGAACTTAAGGTCATGTGACTAACCGGATTAAAGAAACAGTATGTGGTACCTTAGATGGGACATTACAAAGTGGTATTAGAGCCAGGTTTTGATCCTTGGACCTATGGGTTTTGGCCCACCATTCTTAAGATTTTCTACACTGATAAAATAGTGTATATTTTTCCATTGATTGTCTTACCAAAACTGCATTTCAAGTCAATATATTCGAGTATATGGGGAAGTACGATTGCGTTCTTGTGACAGACCATCTTGGGGAACCAACGTGTGACACTTAGGTAGGGATGTTACAAGGTGGTAATAGGTCCTATTTTACATTTATTTTTCATTTTTTCATTGATATTTTTGAAAGAAAGAAAGGGTACTAGGAATATTCAGTCCATTGTAGTGATCTCATGCATGGGAGTTGCAAACCTATGTATAAGGGATTACCATGTACCTAGGGTGGGATTATTTTTATTTTTGTTTTTTGTTATAGTGGAATATTATTTCACCTTGGGTGATGCAATTATTATTTATTGTGAAAATGGTTTTTAGATTTTCTTGATAATTGACTCACATCCTGAAATTTCATGAGAATTTTGTTTTCATGCATCTTTCTAGAAACTTGGGTTTATTTCGTTACATGCATCACTTTAGGTATGCACGGGAAGGCCTGTTTTACGTAAGTTGTTGAACTCGAACAATTTTTTTTCTAATGAAATTGAATTCAAAATGGTTTCTAATATGAAATTCTAATGGCAAACTAATGAAAATTGTTAATAAATGCGTTTCTAATATGAAACTATATGTGATAATGAGAATACTACTTGATAACTAATACCTAGGTGTATGATGGTTAAGGGAAGTGATAGAGCCTCTGTTTTGATCACATGAAAAGATTTGGGGTAAAGATTGTTGTGATTATTCTACATACATAAATGTGATAAAGTTATGTTGTGAGTCCTATGGTGTGAGGTTGGAAAATTTAGATTTATACCTCTTTGACGACTCTTATTAAGAGAACGACTAGAGGACATGATTGTTGAGGATCCTCCAGTGGTAGAACCTGAGGGACCAATAGTGCCGAGTGAGGAACTAGGGAAAATATTCCGATAGAACTTCACTCACTTTATGAAATTCATGAAATGATACCTAGGGTGGGTTATAAAGATAATTTTTGACTAGAAAATGGACTTTTAGATGAAAAACACTCTGAATTATACTGGAGTCAGTAGACCTCTAGGTGATGGGTTTTGGGTTGAGTCAATCCAAACGATACATAATCATTTTGATACACCCACTGAAAGGAGGTCCATGTTGACCAATTATAAGCTACGAGGATCAGAAATCACTGGTGGGAAATTCATGTGTTGACTGGACATGATGATTTCATACTATAAAAGGAATATTTGGAGAAGTTCGTGGATATATTATATCCAAATATTCTACGGAAGGATAGGGAAGCATAGTTTATGAAGCTAACTCACTAGAGAATGTAAATGATGGATTATGTTGAATTCTTCACAGATATGAAACACATTTCTCCAGTATTATAAAAAGGTGAGAGAGATATGAAGTGATTATTTAAAGATGGAAATAAGTTTGAGATGAAATGATATGTTAACCTATTTCAATTAATGTTTTTTCTGAGGCAGTGGATCGGTAACTAATAGCTGGAGTAACCCGAGGAAGGATTCTAGTCTAGAATAGATGGTTTCAGCTAGACGGTTTGGTGGTATGACTTCTGAGGGAAGGATGACTCCCTATGACAATTTTAGCCAGAGAAGTGGAAATCAGATTACTCAGGTAGAGGGATAAGTTCCACAGGACCATACTGTAGTCACCTGCCAGCGGTGCGGTAAGACGAGACAAAATCATAGGAACTATCCCCAACTGCACGTAGAGTTCCTAGATTTTAGAAATATGGGGAATATTTATAGGTTCTCTAGGAACCCATGGTAGAGTTTTAGCGATGGGGGATCTTGAAAAACCCATAGTATAAGTATGGGATATTCTTTACCATATTATCCACGTAGCCAGAGTTCTATTAGCTGAGGCAGTGTAGGTGGTGTATGTTCTTCTTTCAAAAAAGAGAACCCTTATTATCATAGTGGTTCATCTATAGGGAGTCAAATTTCATCACGAGGAAGAGGGGTAGAACAACTCCATGTAGTTTTTCTAACAATAGTGGATTGTGAGGTTGGACCTTTGCTAGTAAGAGGTACTATTTTTGTAGCTTCTACAATATACAATGTCTTATTTGATACTAGTTCCTCTCATTCCCTTATATCTACAAAATAATTTTAATGGTTTGAGCTTGGAAATGGAGTTTGTGATTGGGAAGATGACAATAGATGCACTATTGGAAATATGGTCTAGATGTGTTTGTTTTTCCAGAGGATGTTCTCTCGTGATAGAGGCGTATGATTTTCTCTAGAATCTCTATATTCTGGATATGTCAGGCTTCGACCTAATAATTGCAGTGGATTTGATAGCCGCATATTGATCTTACATTTATTGTTACCAGAGGAGAGTGAAGTTTACATATCCTTAGAGGGAAAAATATATTTACTCCGGAGAGTGGAATATGGAAGAGTGCAATGTAGGTCCAATTAACCAGCAACCGTGAGAGATCATAGCCCAATTTTCTATCCTTTGTTGGGATGATAGAGGTGTAGATGATGATGTTCTTATAACTGTAGTGGATCAGTTTCAATATGTCTTTCCTCAAGAATTATCAGGGCTTCCACCTAAAGGAAATGTGAAATTTACATTTGAGATGAGGTTGGTAGTTGAGTAAATGTTTATACCACCGTATAGAATGGAACCTATAGTGATTCAAGAGCCCAAGACTCATCAAGGGAATTTGGAGGATTATGGGTTTATCCAACTGAGTACATCATCATGGGGTTCTCTAGTCTTGTTATAGTGACCCAAT
This sequence comes from Viscum album, assembly GCA_963277665.1. Classification (NCBI taxonomy): domain Eukaryota; kingdom Viridiplantae; phylum Streptophyta; class Magnoliopsida; order Santalales; family Viscaceae; genus Viscum; species Viscum album. Next base: position 136,597,452 of record OY728147.1, on the reverse strand, counting down.
CTTAACATACATGGATAATACATAATTTTTTATGAATACTCACTATATAACAAAAATACAGTCTTGATGACCGTAATAGTTTAGTGTTTTGGGAATCATGGAGACAAAATATTTTATCCTCATGAAATATATTAAACATCACCCATAATGATTTCCACCATTTGTACTTCTACCAAAAAAATTTCTTCATAACCAGGGGAAGGTAATATGAAAAGGGGTCTGATCAAATGCTTAGTAAGGGTAAACAAGGGAGACATGTAAGCATAATCATGATCATAAGGGTATTATAACATGATCTTGAAATTAGGATATCATACCCTACATGTTAAATATTTTAATCATGAATAACTAGATAAAGATATTCAATTTACAAGACATGATTCATAATGAAATAAATGTCATAATCCCTGAAAGCATAATGCCGGAATAAAACATGGAAATGCGGAAAACACATAAACATATAATTATTTCCATAGTAGATAATTCATCACTTAAAAGACCATATTAATAGTATTGTTTCAATCCCCATACCATCTTGGTAGGCATGGGTCACTCATATGGATATCTTAATAGCACGAGTTCACTCGTCATACCATCTTGGTAGTCATGGTTCTCTCCCATTTCCATCATAATAGTCAATGTTCACTCTCAAGATTAGAAAACTCTATATCATTGGATATAAATCATTATCCAATGCATTGGAGATATATATTGGTCCCACATGTCACATAATGAAATCATACATACATGTGCCAAAATATAATAAATAATCATAGCATAACCCATGAAATGAAATGGCTGTCATAAACACGTAATCGTATAATGACATGTGAAAAAAGTATCGGATTCATAATCATTTCATTATAAACGTAACCCATGAAAATGATTCAATTTCAAAAACCATGGAAAAGAAATGGGTTTCAAAAAGACAATGACATTAACCATAACCAATTCATATAATGGTTATGAATAAAATATTTAGATTATTTCCTAGAAGGGAATGTGTAACCTCAATGGATGTCATCATAAATTCAAGATTAATTTCAAAATTACTATCAAAAACATTTCATTAGTAAAATATCCTTTTCTTATTTCCCATAAAAATATTCATACCTAAAACCATTAAAAAATTATTTTCTTAAAAAATACCTTGAAATTTTATAAACATGTATTGAAATCATTCTTAAAAATTTTTCCTTGGAGACTTATAAAATAATCTTCAAGAAATTATAAAAAACTTCTTCTATGAAAACAAATTGAAAACATTGAAATAAATATTGAAAACGTTTTGAATACTATTTCAAAGAAAATACTTTGAAAACTTTTAAATGAATCATGAAAATGATTTCAAAACCTTTTTAATAGAAAACATATAAAAGAATCATGAAAATATTTTAAAAATATTTTCTTTTTAAATGTTCTGAAAACTTATAAATACGGCTTGGAAACATTTTGTAAACAATTTTCTTGGAAAATTTAAATTAATAACATGAAAATTTTTTGTATACAATTTTATTTGAAAATTACTTTTATAAACATTTTCATAACGAATAACCTTCTAAAAATTCAATGGAAGCTTCAATAGAATGATAACAGGTAAATCTATATATGTTGAATGAGGTAAAATGAATATTCCATTTTCATGGTAAAAAGGTTAATGAAATTAATTGTTTGAAAAGGGACAAGAATATTGTAACGACCTGAAATTTTGAATAAATTTTTTCCAAATTTCATGTGTTATTTTATTTTATACTCAAGAAAACTATTTTCTTAATTTAACAAAGTCGGTACAATTAAATGAGACTGTTGGGATTCAAATGTTATATGACCTTTGGTCAATATGACCGTTTGAAACCAAACTCTTAACATTACAATTATTGTTTATAATTACAAGTGATCTTGGTTAACTAATAAGGAAAGAAGATTCAATGGCCTCATCCAGTAGTCTTAGGATGATCGAAGCCCATATGATGAAACTTGGGAATGATGTTGCACCACTGGTCTTTGATCTGGACCAAACCCAAGATGAACTTCATTGTGTGAAGTTAGAATGGAATATCCTTTTAGATAAGTTCAAACTAATAGAAATCACCACTCGGGCAATGTTGACCGAGCCTCCCCAAGATTCTATCACCTTAGCACAGCTTACACTTAGGTCTTATAATGGTGTTTTAAGGTGCTATGTAACGAGATCTTAGCTGCTTTATATAATCCATTGATGTAAATGAAAATTGTTATTTCTTCTTATGGTGAAGTTTGTAAATCTCAAATGTCTGGATAAATATAGGATGCATATTATTGATGAATTTTGGAAAAAGGATATTTTAAAATATTTATGTAATCCTTAAATAATTAATAATTTGTAATGATTTTTTTAAAAAAATGGTCGTCTACAGTTATGTTCAGTATGAAATTTGGAGTCTAATAAGATCAAATTAAATTTTGATGAATAGTAAATTATGAATAGCAATTTTACGCTTATGAATAGTAATATGACAAAATGGTTTAGTAATGTCCCTTAAGAAAGTACTACTACTTTTTATGCACCTTGATTAGTTAATGTGATTCAATAAAATAAGTAAATAACTATTTTAGAAATTATTTTTTAATTATTAGTTAAGTATTAGTTTTTTCATTTGAATAGTGTTTTTATTTAAAAATTAAATTAAAAATATTTAGATTGTTATTTTCATAAAATAGAGTTTATTTTTAAATTCAGATCATCGATATTATGTTAAGGTGAATTTTTGGGATTTTTATGAAACAGTTGAATTTTTCATGAATAGTGTTTTACTTAAAAAATAAATATATCATAATTAGAAAATTATTTTCATAAATTGGAGTTCATTTTTGAATTCAGAGCATCGATATTAGGTTAAGGTGACCTTTTGGGACTTTTTTGAAATAGTTGAATTTTCAGTGAATAGTGTTTTTACATAAAAATATAATATCTCATAATTTCAAATTATTTTATTAAAATAGAGTTCATTTTTGAATTCAGAGCATCGATATTAGGTTGAGGTAAATTTTTGGGATTTTTCTGAAACAGTTTAATTTTCAGTGAATAGTGAAAACCCAGTTTTGAGTTTCGCGTGTTGAATGACAACATTATGGGTGTAATAATTATGTAATCATTCTGGTCGACTTATTAATAGTAAGATATTTAATGATGTGCCCCAAGTGGCCAATACCTTGGGCAAAACCATGGTTTTTCCAATACCACCGATGATGTGTCCCTTTGAAATTAATGACTTGTCCCCTCACTTCTCCTTTAAATACCAAGCCTTTCCCTCATTCTTTTAATTTCTAAATACTCCCCAAAAAATTTCTGATCTCTTTACCTCCCAAGCAGTCCTCCCAAGGTCTCAACCATCAAGCATTCAGAGTTACCCTTCATGTTAAGGGAATCTGCCACCCTCTTTTTTTAAGCCACGACTACCATTATGTTGTGTTTTCTAGTTTCCATCTCTTTGTGTTTTGGGTATGTTCTTATATGTTCTCATTACAGTAATTCTCATCTCTAATTTTTGAGAGACACTATCTACTCTCATCAATTTGTTTTCAAAATTTTTAAGTGACGTCGTTAGGCTACCAAATTTCTCATTAAAGAAATCACACCATCTCTTTTCTTTCTTGTTTTCTTTTCATGTGGTAAGACATCAAAATATCAATACCATGATCTTATTATGTACCCATACTGTATTATGAATTTTTTATGAGTGCGTGACCCTTGTACCCTCTCTTTTCAATGTTTTCTGAAACCATTTTATATAGTCGTTATGCTGCAGAAATTTCACCTCAAAATTTCTATCTATTTTTCTCCATAAATTCTATTGGTTTATTTATGTGAATACCCAGACCTATTTCGTTTCTATAGGTGTTCATAAATATATAAATATGATATATTTTATTCTGTAATTGACATACATAAAACCCTTACTTCCTTTCCATGGGTTATAAATGACATAATGATCTTGTTTTTAAGAACTTTTAAAATTCCACGATCTTGAAATAAAACCAATTTATTTTATTCTCCATGGGTTATTTATGAAATGATTGATTATGATCTATGTGGATCAAGTGAAATTAAATACATATTAAGGGTTCCCCAGATAGCGCTTCAATGCATTGGGTAAATCATTAATCTCTAGAGATGACAAGTTTCACAATACCTTAGTGAATAACCTTGGTAATTTTTATGACACCTTGGGGATGGACCGTGGTGATATGTTCATGAATGTATAAATGAAATGATGTAGCATCATATTCAAGGTATGTTCCAAGTTATTTTCATTATGATATTCTTATACTTCCATTGCTCATGTATTTATGTTTTATTCATGTTCTTATTGTTAACACGAGTAAATTCATTCCCTTGTTTACCCTTATTGGGCCTTCTTCTCACCCTTTACCTTGATGTCTGTATCCAGAATATGAGATGTTGTAATTGTACATATTATGAACATATGATAAGGCCTTACAAGTGGATTAGAGGAATGTTTTATGTTGTTTTCTTGTTTTATGTCCCTGATTTCCAAGACCCTAGACATTAAAGATCCTCTGTATGTAAAATGTAATGAACAGTTTTGTAATAAAAAGGCGGGATTCCATAGTTGGTATCAAAGGACAGTTTAGTTATATATGGAAATCAGGATATGAATACTTTAGGAAGAATCCTATAGGTGTAAATATAGGAAAACATCCTGGTATTTTGGTGAGTATTGAATAAGTGATTTATCAAGAAAATAAATCCATGTCTGGATACGAGTAGGTAGAGGTGGATTTGGAACAGATGTACATAGTGGTAAAAGCTGAAAACATCACATTGAGATAGACTCAAACATGAACTGGTACACGACAACAAGCCTTGCTGCACACTTGGTCACGACACTCCTAGGGGATGTGTATGATCAATCGCAAGCTTTTTATGAATCATTATGAATGAATTATAGAGAAATGAAATTGTCTAAACATGATGTTTCAAGACATATAATACTTTATAGTTAAAAGTTATTTAAATGAAATTAGTTTCTCACTACAGTTTTACTCTTTTAGAAAATGGAGGGAAATAGGAGGAACCGTGTAAATGTTGGCCGCAATGGACCATGCGCGGACAACCCTCTGATGGAAGCCAGAATGGAAATATTCATGCGAATGATAACCAAATGACTAATGTTATGGGAAATAACTTGAATCATGCTGATATACCAATCTCATCGCAAAGGAAAAAACATTATATTGAGTCCTTTATGAATCAACAACCACCAACCTTTAGTGGATCTACTAACCCACTGATTTCTGAGCAGTGGATCAACTCCATCGAGATGATCTTTTCTGTGCTCCACTGTTCAAAGAAAAAATGGTCACCCTAGCTGTCTATCTCTTAGAAGGAGAAGCTAATCAGTAGTGGGAATTGATTAAAAACATGAGACAAAGAGTGGAGTTTAAAGCTATAGAGTGGGAAGAGTTCATAGAAATCTTCTTCAGTAAGTATTTCCCTCGTTCCATGAAAACAACAATGGAGAAGGAGTTTCTCGAGCTGAAGTAGAAGGAGAATGAATCTGTGGGAAGATATGATATAAACTTCATAAGGATTTCAATTTACACATCTATCTTTGACATGGATCCAAAAAGTAGGGTTGATAGATTCTTCGGCGGACTGACACCTCATCTACAAAAGAATCTAGCCAACTGATATGAGGAGATTGTACGGAGTGCAATGAATGTCAAGCAAGAGTTTGGTGAGACATAGTGGTCTCATAAATCAAATAACAAGAAGATATCTATGGAGCCCAGCATAGGGTGGAATTTTGATTAGGGAAGAGGAGGAAATCAAGTGAAACCTCCCATGTGTAATAAATATGGGTAGAAAAATTCGGGGAACTGCCTGCTCGGGAGTGGGAAATGCTTCAAGTGTTGAAGAGATGACCATATTGCAAGGAATTGTCATAGTGAGGTGAAACCAAGACTTCCAAACACTAATGACGAGGGGAAGATGGTGCAGAACCTACCTAATGTGCAGTGCTTTAAGTTTGGACAACGTGGTTACTTTCCCAATCAGTATCCAAATCCGAGGCTAGTAGAGGGGAACCACCATTAGCCTCAGCAACGGCCAAGGGAACAAGTTCGTACTTTTTCAATCAGTACAGCTGAAGTTGAAGCGCCAAATGATTTGGTGGCAGGTACTCTTGTTGTTATCTCAAATCTTGTAAGTACTTTGTTTGATTCCGGTTCTACACATTCCTTTATTTCCTCCAAGTTTTCAATGAATTTAGAATCAACCCCCAATTTTATAAAAGTAGAGTAATCAATCAAGACTCTTGGTGGGACTATCCAAGCATCGTCGATGTTTAGAAACTCTAGTATTTAATTTTGTGATCACACACTTATCAAAAATATAGTACTCATTACCATGATGGAATTTAACATTATACTAGGGATGGACCGGCTCTCAATGTATAATGCCAAGATTAATTGCAGAAGCAAGGAAATACCAGCAGTCCTGAATGGAAAAATTATAATTATCTTCTAAGGAGAGATATCCCAACCTGATCATTTTCTAGAGGAACCCCCTATATCAATCATTATGGATTTTATAAGTGAAGAAGAAGAAGGAGATAAGAGTTTAAGGATATAAATTGTCCCCATCATCCAACAATATGTTGATGTATTTCCTGAGGAGTTTCCTAGACCTCCCATAGAAAGAGAGGTATAGTTACCCATTGAACTCATACCTAGATCTCATCTGATATCAAAGACCCCCTATAGGATGGAAAATTTGGAGTTAGAGGAATTAAAGAAACAACTCCAATATATTTTCGAGAAGGGGTTTAACAAACCGAGTGTGTCTCCTTGGGGAGCACCAGTTCTCTTTGTAAAGAAAAAGGGTATATCAATGCGGCTATGCATTGATTATAGATAACTGAATGGGATCACAGTGAAGAACAAATACCCTATTTCAAGAATTTATGAGTAATTTGACAAATTTGCGCGGCCCAATTCTTCTCTAAGATTGATCTTCGATCTAGTTATCATCAATTGAGGTTGAAGAATAAAAATATTCCAAAAACTAAATTCTGATCAAGATATGGGAATTAGGAGTTTGTTGTTATGTCCTTCAGACTGACTAATGCACCTTCTATTTTTATGGATTTGATTAATAGTGTCTTTAAGGACTACCTCGATGACTTTGTGGTAGTTTTTATTGATGAAATTCTGATATATTCCAAATGTCGTGAGGAGCATGAGGATCATTTAAGGGATATTTTACAAACTCTATAGAAGGATAGGGTTTTTGGAATGTTCTGTAAATATTAATTATGGTTACAATAAGTTGATTTGTTAGGTCACAATGTTATGAATTAAGGAATCACAGTTGACCCTACAAAGTCAAAAGTTGTAGAGGAGTGGCCTCAACCTTCAATAATAACTGAGATTCCAAGTTTCCTTGGATTAACATGATATTATAGGAGGTTTGTGAAAAAAATTTCATGACCTTCTAATCCATTAACCATTTTAACTCGAAAATGGGTGAAGTTCATCTGGACAAAGGAGTGTGAGGAATGTTTTCAAGAGCTGAGGAAGATATTGGTTAATACACATGTGTTAACTCTGCCCTCAAGTGGAGAAGGATTCGTTATTTTATGTGACGTGTCTCTCAACGGGATTGGGTGCATCTTCAATAAAAATGAAAATTTCATTTCTTATGCATCTCAATTGTTAAAGACTCATGAGTAGAACTATACTACGCATGATTTGGAGCTGGTTGCGGTCGTTTTTTCTCTAAAGATATTGATGCACTATATTTATGTAGATAAATGTGATATATACACAGACCATAAATGTTTGAAATATATTATCACACAAAAGGAATTGAAAATTAGACAAAGGATTTGGTTGGAGCTTCTAAAAGAATGTGATTGTTCAATTCATTATCATCCCAAAAGAGAAAAGAATGTTTTTGATACAAGACCTAGTTGTTCTTTCTTTGATGAGGATTCAAAGAGATCCTTTGATATATAACCTTGTAAAGTTGGACATGGGAATTATAAGGGGAGGGACATCATCAACACTAACCTAGATGGTTTCTCAACCATCACTAATAGAGGATATCAAGAAATCTCAGAAAAAAGATCCTTTGTTATAGAAGAAGTTTGAAGCTGTGAAGTATGGGAAGTAACTGAGTTCAATATTGATCAACATGGTGTACTGAAATTTCGTACAAGACTTTGTGTTCCATAGATTCTGGAAATAATGAATGAGCTGATGGATGAAGCTCATATCTCTACTTTATCTACACAAACTGGAAGCATAAAAATGTATAGGGTCTTTCGTGATCATGATTGGTGGGATAATATGAAAAGAGAGATTGCTGAATACATTTCAAGGTGCCTAGTATGTTAGTAAGTGAAGGAAGAGCGAAAAATTCCTAAAGGGGAATTGCTAACACTACCCATACCGGCAACGAAGTGGGACAATATCACTATGGACTTCATCACTGGTATTCTAAGAATTTCTAAAGGAAACAATGCGATATGGGTTACTATGGACTGTCTCACCAAGACTGCCCATTTTATCTCCATTAGGGAAGACTTCTATCTTTATACACTTTCCGAGATTTACGTGAAGAAAGTGGTAAGGCTGTGTGGAGTTCCACTTTCTATCGTATCTGATCATGATCCAAGGTTCACATAAAAATTCTGGAGAAGTCTTCAACATGCCCTGAGCACTGAATTGAATTCCAGTACAACCTATCACCCCCAAACTGATGGCCAATCTGAAATGTCTATTCAATCACTTGAGGACATGCTGAGAACATGCTAAATGGACTTTAAAGGTGGATGGGATCAACATATCCCTTTAGTTGAGTTCTCTTACAATAATAGCTTCCACTCGAGAATTCAAATGGAACCCTATGGAGCTCTATATGGGAAGCGATGTAAAAATCCTACTTTTTTGTATGAAGCTGGTGACAGAAAGATTCTTGGGCCTAATCTTGTATAAGTGATGACAGAAAAAGACTATTCCATCCAACAACACATTAAGGCCGCTCAGATTCGGAAAAAGATCTTGGCCGACAACCGTCTAAGGGACTTGGAGTTTGATGTTGGTGAAAAGTTCATTCTTCAAATTTCACCTTGGAAGAGAGTCACGAGGTTTGGGAAGAAAGGGATGCTCAGCCCTAGGTACATTGTCCCTTATGAAATCCTTGATCACGTAAGAGCAGGGTCCTATCGGCTTGCACTCCCTCCAAATCTAGCACATGTTCATGATATCTTCCATGTTTCCCTCTTGAGGAAGTACATACCTAACCCTTCAGATGTTCTAAACCTAGAGGTGGTAGAACTGGAACAGGACCTCTCTTATGAGGAGAAATTGGTGGGGATCTTGGATCATAGAGACAAGGTTCTACACAACAAGACTACCCACCTTGTTATGATGTTGTAGAGGAACCAGAAATATGAAAAAGCCACGTGGGAACCAGAGGAGTCTATGAGGTAGAAGTACCCACACCTTTTCTCTACTTAGGGTACGAGTTAAAATTTCAGGGACGAAATTTATTTAAGGGGAAAAAATGTAATGACCCAAAATTTTGAATAAATTTTGTTTCCTAATTTCGTGTGTTATTTTATTTTACAATCAACTAAACTATATTATTTAACTAACGAAGTGAGTATAATTAAATGATACTATCAGGTTTTGACTGTTGTATGACAGTTGGTCAATATGACTATTGGGAACTAAAATCTTAACATTAAAATTATTGTTTATAAATACAAGTGATCTTGGTTAATTAATACAGAAAGAAGATTCGATGGCCCCATCCAGTAGTCTCGGGCCGATTGAAACCCATTTGACAAAACTTGAGAAGGAGGTAGCATCAAAGGGCTTTGCTCTGGACCAAACCCAAGATGAACTTCATCGTGTGAAGATGGAATGGAATTTCCTATAGGAGAAGTTCAAGATAATAGAAATCACCACTCGGGCAATATTGACCGAGCCGCCCTAAGATTCTATCACCTTAGCACACCTTACACTTAGGTCTTATGCTGGTGTTATAACGGGATATGTTATGATACCTTATCTACTTTATGTATTAATCCGATATAAATAAAATATTTTATTTCTTTTTATGGAAAAGTTTTTAAATCTCAAATGTCTGGATAAATATAGGATGTATATTATTGATGATTTTTAGAAAAAGGATATTTTAAAATATTTATGTAAACATTAAAAAATTAATAATGTTTAATTATTTTAAAAAATTGGTCTTCTACAGTTATCTTCAGTAAGAAATTTGGAGTCTAATAAGATCAACATAATATTTCATGAATAGTAAATTATGAATAGTAATTTTACGCTTATGAATAGTAATATGACCAAATAGATTAGTAACCTCACTAAAAAAAGTATTATTATTTTTTAGGCACCTTGATTAGTTAATTTTATTCAATAAAATAAGTAAATAATTGTTTTAGCAATAATTAGTTAAGTATTAGTTTTTTGGGTGAGTAGTTTTTTAATGAAAATTTAAATTAAAAATATTTAGAAAATTATTTTCATAAAATGGAGTTCATTTTTGAATTCAGAGCATCGATATTATGTTAAGGTGAATTTTTATGATTTTTCTGAAACAATTGAATTTTCAGTGAATAATGTTTTTACTTAAAATTAAATATCTCATATTTAGAAAACTATTTTCATAAAATGGATTCAATTTTTCAATTCAGAGCATTGATATTAGGTTAGGATGAATTTCTGGGATTTTTCTGAAACAATTGAATTTTCAGTGAATAGTGTTTTTACATAAAAATTAAATATCTCATAATTAGAAAATCATTTTCATAAAATATAGTTCATTTTTGAATTCAGAGCATTGATATTTGGTTAAGGTAAATTTTTTGGATTTTTCTGAGATAGTTGAATTTTTTAGTAAATAGTGAAAATACAGTTTTAAGTTTCGGGTGTTTAATGTCATCATTATGGATGTAATAATTATGTAATCATTCTGGTAGACTTATGAATATTAATATATGATATGAGGTGTCCCAAGTGGCCAATACCATGGGAAAATCAATGGGTAAGCCCATGGTTTTTCCAAAACCACCGATGAGGTGTCCCTTGGAAATTAATGACTTGTCCCCTCTTTTCTCCTATAAATACCAATCCATTCCCCCATTCTTTTCATTTAGAAATACTTTAAAATGATGTTATGGTCTCTTTACCTCCCAAGGAGTCCTCCCAAGGTTCTCTTAAGCCTCCCAAGTTTCTGACCTTCATGCTTTTGAAGTTACTCTTCCAGGTAAGGGAATCATTCACCCTCCTCTTTTAAGCCATGACTTCTTTTATGATGTGTCTTCTAGTTTCCATCTTTTTATTTTCAGGGTATGTTCTTATATATTCTCATTACCTTCCATTTCATGTCTAATTTATTAGATACCCTTTCCGCTCTTGTCAATTTGTTTTCTAAATTTTTAAGTGACGTTGTTTGGCTGCCGAATTTCTCGTAAAAGAAATCACATCTTCTCTTTTATTTCATGTTTTATTTTCATGTGGTATGTCATTAAAATATCCATAAAATGATCTTATTATGTACCCATACAATAATATTAATTATTTATTAGTGTGTGACCCTTTTCCCTTCTCTTTTCAATGTTTTTTAAAACCATGTAGTATAACAGTTATGCTGCAGAAATTTCACCACTAAATTTGTATCTCTTTCTCTCTAAAAATTCTCTTTTTTTATTTATGTGAATACCCAGAACTATTTCTTTTATATGGGTGATCATAAATATATAAATATGATATATTTTATTCTGGAATTTACAAACATATAACCCTCACTTTCTTTCCATGGGTTATAAATGACATAATGATCTTATTTTTAAGAACTTTTAAAACATCATGATCTTGAAATGATACCAAATTATTTTATCCTCCATGGGTTATTTATAAAATGTTTTATTATGATATATGTGTCTCACATGAAATTAAATACATATTAAGGGTGAACTCTGATAGCACTCCAATGCATTGGGTAAATAATTAATCTCTAGAGATGATAAGTTTCACGATACCGTGGTGTATAACCTTGGTAATTTTTATGACACCTTGGGGATGGACCGTCGTTATATGTTCATGAATGTCTAAATGAAATGTTGTAGTCACATATTCAAGTTATGTTCCAAGTTATTTTCATTACGATATTCCTATACTTCCATTGCTCATGTCTTTATGTTTTTTTCAAGTTCTTATTGTCAACACAAGTAACCTGATTCACTTGTTTACCCTTACTGGTCCTTCTGCTCAACATTTACTTGGATGTATGTCTCTAGGATATGAGATGCAGTAATTTTACATAGTATTTACATATGATGAAGACATACATGTGTATTTTAAGAATTTTTATGTTGTTTTCATGTTTCATGTCTCTGATTTCCAAGACACTAAACAAAAAAGATACTCTATTTGTAAAATGTAATGAAAAGTAATGTAATATAAAGGCGGGATGCCATAAAGATTAATTTTAATATGTTGGTATAATAAAAAAAGGTAAAAAATTATTTTAATTATTATAGGATAATGGTATAATATTCTTGGAACTCTTTTTCAAAAACATATATTTCTGACTGAAGAGAGGGTAAACTAGTGCTATATAAAAAATCAATTTATTAACTATTTTATTTAAAAAAGTGTATAAATAGGGGTTCAATAAAACAATATATGAATTATAATGATAATGGAAGAATATTCATTAATTTCATGAGATATGGGTCATAATATTTCGTCATAGGATGCATAAGGATAAACAATCTTGAAATGTGATGAGATTATTTCAATAAACTCTTATCAATTTTTAACATGGGATCCTACTATCCATGTAAGAAAAGGGAATTATATTAAGCATAAAATAATATTATAATAAATATATTCCTGATATAACATGTAATATGAAATTATATATGCCTCAAAAAATAATTTAGTTTTATAAGAAAACATGTGTCTCCAAGAAGGTGAATTGGAACCAAAATATTTTACTGATTTGGAAAATTTTGTAACATAAAACCCCATAAAAGAAGGAAAATAAAGTGGAAATGTGAATAACCATAAATTTAAGTATAATATTCATATAATAAAATCGTTTTTATTACATACACCACACAAAAGATAAGAGTGGTTTCCAAAGCATATATCCCATGGAAATAAAAAGTGAGATGAGATCCCATTACCTTTTGTCTTGAATTTTGTTGTAATCATTAAAACCATATATATAATAAATATAAATTTATTATAAATATTTAAATGAATAATATTTACTTATATAATTCCATATATGGGGTTTTATTACTATATATTTCTGACTTGTTAACTATCGTATGTTAAGGTTTCAATTTGGATAATATTCACTTTGTTTTTTTGCATGTGTCTTAATTTCTTATATCATTGCTCCTTACATTTATATCATGATTCTAGAATTTGAACCATGAAATAAATATCATGCATATCTGGTATATTTTTGTCATAATAATCCTTATAATATTAAATTATTAAATGGAATACACCGTTCATGGAGATAGTAAGTCGTACGTACACGTGAATTCCATTTTTGTTTAATTATCGTGTTGAAAAAAAGTAAAATACATATATATGTATATCTATATATATAATTATTAAAGAAGAATTATTATATCATATATATCATATATATTTATTAGATCCCTTTTTAATACATTCCTTGTGGAGTACGAATGAATCAAATCGCTTTGAGGGGGTGGTAGTTTGCACCTCCTCAAATAAAATTAACATATTAACACAAAATAGAAAGAATAAATATATCTATTATGAAATAATTAAATAATCATAAAAAAAAATTTATATATAACATATTTAAATAATATTTCTATAATAATTTCCACCATGAAAGGTGGTAAAATAAGTTTAAACAATCGTCGTTTAGCAAGGGGTAGCCCGCCTACATGTAAACATTATGTTTCATACTCATTATATCGAAGTGTGTGTATGTGTAGGTCTAATACATAGCATAAAAACACCTTAGTGTCCTTATTATAATATTTTTGTTATAGAATAATGTAATAATATGATTTTTGGAAGTGGATAAAATAAATAATAATAAGGACTTTAAGGGAGGGTGTTACCTCTTAATCGGGTAACTCATTTTGGTTTAAGCCAAAAGGCTTACGAAGATGGCTATATTAACAAGGGGATGCTTTGAGGGATAAGGTATGGAAGTTGGGGAGCTATCTTGCAAGACATTTTCTGAGCCTATGGTTTTTTAGAGGCATGAGGAAGTGGAAATTAAGGATGACTTTTATGATAGAGGAGGAGTGGAATCTCTTGTAATATTTTAAAGGAATGGAATACCAAAACATATATTTATATAAAGTAGATAAATAATGCTCCATGTTATATAATAGGAAGTATGGGGTCTAAATAAATAAATCCAATAGATTTTGTATAATTTTATAGGTCATTTTGGGCCTTAAAGTTTTGGTTTAGTAACTTATTATGCTTAATTTTAACCTTAATCATTGTAATTAATTTTAATAACTTCACTAATATTTTTCATCAAAAACTAACTAGACCTTATTAGAAAATATAAATTATTCTGATTATGAAAATTTAATACATTTTTAAAAATTCCAAACATAGAATTACCATAAATTAATTTAAATTTAATCCAGCATTCGGGCCAAAAAATGTGGGTTTTTAACGTAAAAATGTTCAAAAAATTTCCTATGGTTTTATATTCAATTTCAAAATTATATTTATTTCACTGATCTGAATTCGATTTATTGATATATAAATTATATAATTAAAAGTTAAAATAAATTATAAATATAAGTTAACCTTATAAATAAATTATAATATAAATATGTTTTGAAGTAAAATCCTGTATTTTTAACTATACATTTAAAATGAAACCTTAAAGAAAAATAGAAACAATTTACCCTAATATAATTTTTTTATTTCACTTACAATGATTACGAATGCTTTGACGTATTAAATCTATAAAATTTCCAATAATTATATATGAAAATTGTTCTTCATTAAAAGGTGGCAAAACTACTTTTATAAAAATACAGGTTTTTAAGCATAAAATTGGGTTTATTCTTATCATATGCCTATCAAATCTATTGGATGAATATAAAATATATTTGATTAAATATAAAGCATATATAATATATTAATTTTAATTATTAATTTTAAATAATTTTATTTATTGTGATTAATGCATATAATAATATTTTTCAATAAATATACTCCCTTTATATTCAATGGATTATTATATTCATTTATAAATATTTTGTAACTAATAATTCGTTTTATATTTTTGTAAAATGATATACTTACAAAATTTAGTTAATAATATAAATAAAATCTATTTTATTAGCTGGGTTATGTTGTATTATATTAAATAATCATAATTTAATATATATTATTGTTCGCTAAACCTTGGTAATGTGCATAACACAAGAAATTGAGGAAAGTAATTTTTTCCTATAAAACAATACATTATTGGTGTTCTGTGAATAGAGATCTAAAATATATGATCCATGTAGTACATTTAATCAAAACATAATTATTTACTACAAAATGAACTCTTTCAAATGTTGTATTAAATGAAAAATATCAAAAGAGAATAAACTAATTTGAAAATGAATCATTCCCAAAATCTCAGGGTGTTACGTTCTACCACCCAAAAAATGAATTTCTACATGAAATATATCTTGGTTATCAAAGGATTAACACTTTAATGTCACATTTATAAAAACCCATGTAGAAAAAATGAATGATAAAACTTCTGTAAAAATGGAATGATGGAACCAGCATAGCTACCCATTTTACCATATAGGTGAACATATGCTGGGAGTGATGATTGGAAATAGAGGAAATGCATAAATATTTATAGGGAGTGATTGATGTATTTAATCCAAAACAAGTGAATGATCAAAGAAATGTTATGGCCCTGAAAATCATTAATTATTTATGATTACAAAGGCCATTGGGTTGACAAAATTTAAGGTATCCAGAGAACATTTTTTTATCAATTTCATAACATTGAGTAATTATTTTATTAATGAAGAATATAAATAAATATAAATTATTGATATAGTTAATCAAAATTTAATTCTTTGGTTGTTATTTTATTAATATCTAATTAATCCATTACATTAATGAATGAATATCCAAATATTTGATTTTATGCACAAAAAAATAAAATATACTTTTAACGGATCGTAAGGCCTAGAAAAGAATGAAAATTGTAATTTTTTGTGTCTTAAAAATCAATATGCAAAAATCTATAAACATAAAAAGTTACACTATAGATTCATCCTTAATATTTATTCACTAATAATAATTACACATTAACTCGGACATCACGAAGGCCAATAGTAGGTATGAAACCATTATAGTCCTTTAGTCAGGGTTTCAAGACCCGCAACCTTTCCTTACATGATTGGATGTCACCCGAAAAACATGATTTCATTTTCTAAAATTACAGTAATATAATTTCTAAAATAAATATTATTTACATACTTGAACTAATGATACTCAATAAATAGAAATTTAATCCATGTTCTCAATAAATACATCCAATGATGTTTAAAATAAAAATTTTAGGATTGGTTAACCATATAACCTTTCTAAAATATGGAAATCCAAATCTTTAGAAATAAATTTATAAAATCAAATAAACATTGATCCCTAATGTACCAAAAATAGCTCTTGGTAGTCACAAATATTCATGTGAATAACCTCATTATATATTCTCTTGAAATAACTAAATAAGTTGAATTACCATAAATAATTTTTGAAAACATGCATTCTTCCTTATTCCATTGGTTATTGGATATATTCTTTAAATCCACGAAGTTCTAAAATACATTTATTAGAACATAGAATCTTTTTTAATTATATTCTTTATCAGTTCTATGGTAATAAATACCATCCAATTTTCTTGTTCATAACTAATATATCCTTATAAATAATTATCTTAACCTAAGGATCATATTAAGGGTTATCTTACCTTATTCAAAAGTTTACATTGTCATTAATTAACTTTTCTATTTTATCGTAATCATTCAAAAAAACATCAAAATCCTTAGAGAAAATTATCCATCTATATTTAACCATTCATATAACATAGTTTATTTTGAATCCAAATATTTTAAAATTTTGATTATTCCACTCCATCCTTATATAATTAACAAGGTTACCTTATCCTCTTACACAATACCTCTTTCATTTCAAATTTCATCATTAGTTTCTTCATCATCAACAATGTAACCATTACTTACACAACCTTGTTGGTTCCCTTAATGAGATTTCATATGTGGAAATTGAGTTCCATAATGACCATTTATTCCACATTTAAAACATTTAACCATAAATAATGATTTAGGAATGAAAATATTCTAATCCATTTTGTTAACCATTCTCATCCTTTTTACCATGCGGTCACTAGATTTGTGTTATTATTTTCCACATTCAAAAAATCTTATTATTCCTCTAAGGCATTCATTTAGGTTATTATTTCCAAAATTATAACAAAAAACAAAACCAAATCAACTTTCTTCCACGGTCTCCATTACTGGAACCCTCATCTAATTCCTTATTTATCTTTCATGGTGAGTTTGAGAGTTAGTTAGGGTACTCATTTTTAATCATGTTTTGTGAAGAATTATATGGCATGATTAAAACATCATTCACTCCAATGATCATACCACTTGACTACTCATCCAAAAAATTCTATCATACTCAATTTTAATCCAATCCCTTATTGTTCCATCTATTGTCTAAAACCATTAAAATTTGAGTAATAAATTTTTATCATAGCTTTCAAGGACATACTCATGACAATAATTATTTGATGTCAAAATTATGAAACCATTATTAAAATATTACTCATCAGTTTTATCCAAGGTTATTCATAACCAAATACTATTTTAAATCATTCATTATGGTTAGTGAAGAGTTTATGAATTCCCCCAGAATATCCCTCTGGAGTGTCAAACCCGATGTACATCAAGGCCCATTTTCATATACCAGATTACCCGAAGTTAGGACCAAAACATCTTTTCAAAGTTATTACAGCTAGGAATATTTGTCCCGGATCCACATCCATGTGTAGAATACAAATGAAGATGTATTGTTAACAAACCACTCACTATATACTTTACCAAAATTACGAGACATTTTCCTAAATATTAACTCATCCTTATACTTATCCTTGGAGACATCCCGAGGCATATCCTTAGAAATATACCTAGGGATCTCACTAAAATTCTCTCATCCCTATTTCTAAAGCTTTATTAAACCATTTCATTGATACCAAATATATAGACTCTGGCTAAACATACGTGGATATTACATAATTTTAGATGAATAGTCATTACATTAAAAAAATATATTCCCTAGGACCATAATAGTTTAGTGTCTTGGGAAACATGGAAACAAAATCATCTATCAAATAGAAAGATATTCAAAATATCCCATAAAATCTCCATCTTTAGTAGTTCTACCTAAAAAATTTCTTCATAAACTGGGGAGGAAATCCTAAAAATGGGTGAGATCAAATGTTCAGCATGTGTAAAAAAGGGATACATGTAATCATAATATTGAGAATAAGGGTATAATAACATCAGGAAAATAAGGGATCATACCCTACATTTCAATGATCATAATCCTGAGTAATGGAATAAATATTTGCAGTTTAAAAGACATGAATCATAAGGAAATAAAGTATATAATCCATGAAAGCATAATGTAGGAACAAAACATGGAATTGTTGAAAATACATAATCATATATTGATTTTCATAGTAGACAAGGAATCCTTACCAAGTCCATCATAGTAGTATGGGTTCACTCCCCATACCATCTTGGTAGTCATCGTTCACTCCCATGGCCATCTTATTAGCTAGATTTTACTCCTCATAACATCTTGGTAGTCATGGTTCATTTACATGGGAATCCTATTAGTCATGTTTTACTCCCAATACCATCTAAGTCTATCTCATGAGATATATATCTTTACCCAATTAATTATAGAGAGATATAAGTCCCACATGTCACAAATTGAAATCATACATACAATTTCTAGAAGATCATAAATAATCATATCATAACCCATAAAATGAAATATGTGTCATAAATATGTCATAATATCTTTACCTGTGAAAAATGTACAGGTTTCATAATAATTTCATTATAAACATAACTCGTAAAAATAATTAGGTTTTGAAAGCATTTCACCCATGAAAATGAAATGAGTTTCATAAGCATGTAAACCGTTAAAGTGAAATAGGTTTCCTAAAGACCACAACATTAAGAATAACCCATTAAAAAATGGATATTAATTTAATCATTAGATCCTTTACTATAAGGGAATTAGTAACCCCAACAGATTTCATCTAACATGGAAAATAATTTTGAAATTACATTAAAAAACATTTGTTGAGGAAAATATCCTTTCTTCTTTGATAAATACTTTTCATTACAAAAAACCATTTAAAAATAATTTTCCTAAAAAATACCTTGAAAATTTAAAAATATTTATTGAAATAAATCTAAAGTCCTTTTTCCTTGAATGCTTATAAAATAATATTCAAAATATTTTAAATACCATTTTCTCTGAAAGTATATTTAAAGCATTGAATGAAATCATGGAAAATTTTTATAATCTATTTGGTTATATGTAATTTCAAAACATGTAAAGAAATCCAGAAAAAAAAATTCATAACATTTTAATGTGAAATCCTATTAAAGGGGCTTTATTTTAAAAAAAACCATTTCATTTAAAATATTTTGAAAAGTTGTAAATACTGCTTGAAAAAATTTTAAAAACAATTTTATGTGGAAATTTATAAAATAATATTGAAACAATTATGGGGAAAAAATTCCTAGAAAATTAGTCTTATAAAACAATTTCATAAATATTAACCTTTTTATGATGAATATAAATCTTCAATGAAATGATGGATGGTAAATCTATACATGTTGTACGAGGTAAAAATAAAATTCCATTTGTATGGTAAAAGGAGAGAAAAATGGCTTGTTCAAAAATTGAAACAAATATTACATTTAAGATATTGGAAAAAGATCAAAATTGAATTTTTTTTAATTATTATTGGAGAATTGTAAAATAATATTTGAACCCATTTTTAGAAAACATAGATTTCTGACCGAAGAGAGGGTAAATTCAGCGTTTCTAAAAAACATTTCATAACTATCTTATCTACCAATGTGTATAAATATTGTACTAGAACATGAATATATAAATATTAGACATAAGGGATTAAAGTCATTTTTTTACTGAGATGTTTATTATAATATTTCATCAAATGATGCATAAGCTTAAACAATCTTTAAAAGTGACAACGAGCATGTACCCAAGTGGTACAAGCTTATGCTTGGCATCCAAAAGACCCAGGATCAAATCCATGTAGGGAAAAAAATTTGATGTACTGTAGCACCACTATAGCTGTGGAAGAGGAAATGTAGTAGGTATTGTAGTGGCGGCAGTACTATAGCAGGTACAGTAGCAGTGCAGATACTGTAGTAGAACTATTCCCTACGGGGTCCTTTGGGCCAAAAAATGGGCATTCAATCCTTGTATTCGGGACAAATGGCCTTGGAACATCAAGCTATTTAATGGGTCTCCCTCTAAAAACACTAAAGAGGTATTTAATTTAAATAATAAATTGAGGCTTCAGCCCCAACATTTAAAATAAATAATCAATCTTGAAAAGCAATGAGATTGTTTCAATAAACACTTATCACTTGTTTACTTGAGATCATACTCTCCATGTAAGAAAATGGAATTAAATGATAAATAAAATATATTGAAAAAATATATTAATGATTTATCTTGTAAAATGGTATTATATACACATCTAAAAAGAATTTTGGTTTATAACAAAACATGAGTCTCTAAGAAGCCAAATTAAGAAAAAACTATTTTACGGATTTAATTACTATTGAAACATAAAACCCCATGAAAGAATGATCATAAAATGGACAAGTGAATACTTTTAAATTTAAGTACATGATACATATAATATAATCATAGTATGTATATACACAATAAAAAATGAATGATTGTCAGACATAGCATGTATGTCAAAGAAAAAAAAAGTGTGGTGAAATCCCCCTAACGTGGGTCTTCACTATCATCATACTCGTTCAAACCACATGTATAATAAATATAAATTTATTATTCATATTTTAAAAAAACAAATTATTATATATTATAAAATATATGGTATTATTACTTCCTTATATTACCCACTTGTTAACCATCTTATTTTAAGGTTTTACATAAGATAATATTCACATTGTTTTTCGCATGTATCGTAAATTTTCATATCGTTGGCCCTAATACATATATCATGATTATGGAACGTAAAACATGACATAAATATCATTTATATCCATTATATTTGTATTATAATAATCCATACAATATGGTATTATAAAACTGAATACACCATTCGTAGAGAGGGTCAGCCATACACATGCATGGACAAAAATTCTGTTTAGTTGCTTTATTGAAGGAAAGAATGTAAAGGAAATATATTTATATATAAATAATATAAATTATCTTTATTGTATAATTTATATCCTATATTTAGTACATCCATCTTTAATACATTATATGTAGTGTATGAATGAATCACATCGCTTTGAGGGGGTAGTAGTCCACCTAACTCAATCATAATTATCGTATTAACACAAATTGGAAAGTATAAATATGTGTGATTTTAAATAATTACCAAAACATAAATAAAAATTAAAAATTATTTATAATTTATATAAACATTTTTTTCATCCTAATTCCCACGATGAAAGTTGGTAAAGAAAAATAGAACAATCATCATTTAGCGAGGCAGTAGTCCGCCTGCATGTAAACGTTACGTTCGTTGCCCATTATGTGGATGTGTTTGTAAGTGTAGGTAGAGTCAATGGCATAAAAAATACTATTATATTGAGGATAATTTTTCCTTTATACAATAATGTAATATGAACATTTTATGTGTTGTAGAAATGAAATAATATAATGGACATTGAGGGAGGGCGTTACCTCTTAATCGGGAAACTCATTTGGATTTGAGCCAAAATGCTTCCTTGGATGGATTTTTGTTCCACAAGGACAATCTTCAAGAGATATGAGAGGAACTTTTAGGTGCTATTTTGGGTGGGTTTTTATGATTTTATGGGGATTGAGAGGTGTGAGGAAGTGGAAAGTAATGAGGTATTTTATAATGGAGGAGGAGTGGAATCTCTTGTAATATTTTATAAGAAAGGAATCCCACCACAATTTGTTTATTAGAAGTGGATATATAATAGTAAAAAGTAAATAAGAGGGATTATATGTTGTAAATATGGTCATACAACGGATTTAGGACAAGTTTATAGGTTGTATTGGTTTTTAATGTTTTGGTTT
Source organism: Viscum album (assembly GCA_963277665.1). Taxonomy (NCBI): domain Eukaryota; kingdom Viridiplantae; phylum Streptophyta; class Magnoliopsida; order Santalales; family Viscaceae; genus Viscum; species Viscum album. The sequence continues at coordinate 136,574,985 of OY728147.1, read as the reverse complement.
TGTCCCTTATTATGCATATTTTGACCATAATTATTATAATTAATTTTAATTAATTCATTAATATATATGGTAAAAAAATAATTAAATTTCATTATAAATTATTTTGATTCAAAATATGTAATTAATATTTCCAAATTTCAAACACAAAATTGATAGAAATTAATTTAAATTTAATCTCGTAGTCGGGTCGAAAATAATTGTTTTTAATGTAAAAATGTTCAAACATTTTCTATGTTTTCATAGTAAATTTCAAAATTAAATTGATTAAAAATATGTAAGTTTATTTATTAATAATAATATTATATAATTGAATTTTTAAAACAATTAGAAATGTAATTTAAATATAGAAATAAATTGGACTAAAAAGCAATTTTGAATTAAAATCTAGCATTTTTAATTATTCATTATACAATGAAACCTAAAAGAAAAGAACAAAAAATTTTTCATAATGTAACATTTATTTTTATAATCCTTATAAAAAGTTTATCTAGAAAATATTATATCTATAAATGTTCTAAAAAATGGATTTAAAATGGATTTTCTATTGGAATGTGCTAAAACTATTTTTATAAAAATATAGGTTTTTATACTGAAAATTTGGTTTAATATTATCTTATGCCTATCAAATATTTTGTATGAATAAAAAAATATTTTATTGAGTATATAATATATATATTACAATAATATCACTTCTAATTATAATTATTTTAATTTATTAGGATTAAAATATATATTAATATTTTCCTATAAAAATATTCCCTTTATATTCAATAGATTCTTATATTAATTTATAAAAAAATTATAACTAACTAATTCATTATATATTTTTTTAAGCCCATATATTTACATAATTTAGTTAATAATATCTAAAAAATATATTTTTATGGCAGGTTTATATCTTATTACTTTAAATAATCATATTTTAATAATATATTATTGTTCGTTAATCCTTGTTCATGCGTGTTACACAACACAACAAGGAAAGATTTTGTTGCATGTAACACAAGCTAACCATGGTAATCCATGTAGAGAATGCTAAAATTTATGTTACATGTAGGAAAAATAATAAAAATAGAGTTCTTTAATATAATATGAACTATTTTCAGTGTTGCGTGAAATGAAAAAATTTAAAAAAAAATTAATGAATTAGAAAAAAATGATTCACAAAATCTTGGGGTGTTATATTTGTTTGAAAGGAAGGCTTAAAAACTATACACTTATTTGTGGATTACTATATTTTGAGCTAGAATGTTTTGATGAACCAATATCATCTTTCATGTAACGAAGAACTTTTTGACCAATTGAGAGAAGCTTGTGTGTTTTCAAAGATCAACTTCATATCAGGGTATCATCATCTAAGAGTTTAGACATAAAATATATCAAGGAATAATTTCAGAAGTGAGTATGTAACATAAGAGTTTTTCGTATTGTAATATGTGTTAAAGAACACACTAGCTCTGTTTGTGGCCTTGATGAAGATGATTTTCCACAAGAACCTGGATTAGTTTGTTGTAGTATTAATTGATGACTTCTTCGTGTAATCCAAGACTCATGATGATCATTCCCAACGTATTGAAATAATCCTGAGTACAATAATAGAGAATATGGTATAAAACAATCCATCTATGGGTGAGTTTTGGATCAATCACATATATTTCTTAGGACACATCATCTCAAGGGAAATGATGTCAGTTAACCCATATAATGTTCAGGAAGTTCTTTCTTAGGAGAAGCCCCAGAACATACTCGATATCAATAGCTTTTGGGGTTATCTGGATATAATGAGATATTCATCTAGGTTATTTCCAATTTGGAAACACTACATATGAGATTGACTAAAAAGGGGGTAAAGTTTTATTAGTCTCAAGAATATGAGAATTCCTTCCATGAGTTGAATAACCACTTGGTATCAGTGCCAATATTGATCCTACCAGAGCTAGGTGAGGTCTAAATGGTGTAATGTGACCCTTTTGGGGTTAGAATCAGAGTAGTGTTTATGTAAGAAGGTCATGTTATGGAAATGGGTATCAAATGATGCTGCTACAAGATCCGAACTACCCACAAGCTTCCTTCTTCCGTCTATCAATGTCGCCCCGAAGGTCCCCGGATGCATCTCCGGCCAACCCGTTGTTCCAGTTTCATCACAGGAATTCTATGCGGCTTCGGCTTTGCTTTCTAATGCCCTTATTGCAAGGTTTGTGAGAAGACGTCCACTGTTGGAGGATTTCAGTAAGTTCGTAAACGAAAAATGGGGGCTCAAGAATTTCGCGCATGTTGGAATCCTTGGACCACGACAAATCCTCATCCTGTTTGCGGATGATGGGGATCTGGGGAAGGCTTGGTCCCGAAGTAAGATGGATTCGAGTTTCCATCTTCTTCGATGGACCTTTGAAAATCATTTGATCCGTGATTCTCCAAATTCTGCAATCTGGCTGCAGTTGCCGGGACTTCCCATTCCTTTTCAAAATCCAGGTCTTCTACGCTCGATAGGTAACTCTATTGGACGATTTATTTGCTGTGATAAAAGAACTGCGTCTTTGTCAAATCCCGCTTCTGCGAGAGTTTGTGTTGAAATGGATCTCTCAAGAGTTCCGCCAGAGGTCATTTGGATCATCGTGGAAGGTGAATACAGGTACGCTCAAAAAATTCTGTATGAAACTTGGATTCCGTTTTGTTCCAATTGTTGCAAGTAGGGGAATGAAATGGTTAAATGTCGAAGAAGGATTCCAGCGTTCCATTCGGGTGCGCTTAATAACACTGGGAATGGTGATATGATTCAGAATCATGCAGCTCTGAATCCAGGGGCATCTGCAACTGGGTTGGTCCCGGCGGTTGATGAGATGGTTCAGCACAAAACAGGTCTGGATCGAGGGGCATCCGAAACTGGACAAGCCCCAGTGGTAGATGATATGGTAAATAATCAGGGTCATGTTGAGGTTTCTTCAGGTATGTGTGTGGGGCAGGAGATCCAGTCAGGAGAACTGCCAAATGGAAGTAAGAGAGGTATGAAGGATTCAATGCAGGAAAATGAGAGTTCAATGAAAATGGATAATAGAAAGGGGAAAGAAGTAATGGAGCATTCTGATAAAGAGGGGATGAATGATGGTGAGCCTAATGTGCTGTATATGGGTAAGAGAATGGGGAAAAATCAGACATATAGTGGGAGTAAATCTACAGGGAAGAGCTCTCCTATCATGGTACAGGTTAGTGATGATGGATTGGTAAATTGTTCGGAAAATCAGTTTGCTGTTTTGATGGATAATGATCAGAAGGAGGATGAACCAATGGAAGAGGAGGCAGTTCAGTGTCTCCCATCTCATGAAGATTCCATCATTGTCCATGTGATGGAGAGTTCAGCTGTTCTGACCATGGGTGACTTTGGTGGACAGCCTCATGTCTCACCTGGGATGGAGCAGGTAACAATTGGTAAAATTTTAGGGGGTTCTGATGAGAAGATCAAGGAGATCTCAAAGGAGGTGAATGGGGTATTGGCAGCTTCTCATGGACAGGTTTCTCAAGGTAGGTTGGACATTAATGGTGTGGCTGAACATCAGCATGGTTCTATGGTGGCAGAAGGCAGTGAACATGATCTTGTCAGGACAAAAGAAACAATGGTGATGGAAAATCCAAAAGTTTTTCAGGTTGTTGGAAGAATTATGAATGACTTGAGTAAGAGCAGTAAGGTTGAACATGGATGTGTTGTGGAGTCACATAGTTACCCCTTGCAAGAAGAGGAGATCCATAAACACAAAGCATCCTACACTGATGTTGTCAAGCATGGACCTCATGAGCCCCTAAGCAAGGAAGTGGAGGGGAAAACCAAAAGTGTGAGGAAGAAACGGAGGGACTATACGGACCTACCCAAACTAATGGTGACGAGGTCTGCTTACAAGAATGAAGGGTCATAAGAAATTGTTCATGAAAATGGGAATAGTGGCAAGCGAAGGGGAGGGTCTCCTAAGATGGATAATGGACATAGTGGGAAACGGAAAATCAAGGAGAAGATGTCTGAGGAGATGCTTAGGAAGAAAAACATGTATCTTGAGATGATGCGGAGGTATGAATCTTCAGAATGGGAGTCAGCTGATCCTGGGGATGAGTTATCTGATGATAGGGAGAGGGATGAGTATGGGTTTGATGTAATGTAGCATTTATATTTTCTACTGTCTTTATTTGCACTTTTTTCTAAATAAATTTTCGGGATCAGGCTTTCGCCTGGTCCAGACCTTCCTGGTATATACATGGGAGGGAAAAAGTGGGTCTGAATCTTTGAGAAGAAAATCTCAATATTGGAAAGACCTGGAGTCTAGTGGTTCTTGGAATATGGTGAATTTACTGGCTGAGATGCTTGAGGTGGATCAAGGGAATCGGGAGCAGATGACTCTTATAATAGTTTCAATTGATTCTTCATTCTATGATGTTTTAGTAACATAATGTTTGAATATTTAGATTGTTTGATTTTCAGGTATAGCCTTTAAGGTGGGGGATACAACTTATGATAAGAGAATAAATGAGGAAGAGATCATCTAAACAAGAAATAGGGTTGTTTTACCTATGATAATGTTACAGGATCTCATGTAGGAATTTATTTCCTCAATGTGGGTGGAGCATCTGGGGTTGATGAAAATTTACCATGACTTATAATGAAAATTGTGATGTTTTGGCTTGGAAAACGAGATAGAAAGGTTCGTGACATAATGATACACATTATAGTAGGTGAAGGCCAAGCACCAACAACCTAGAGGGTTGATACAGTGGTTACCCATTATGGAATGGAAGTGGGAAGACATGACAACGAGCATTGTGGTGGTTCTACCAAATATGCTAAAGAATAATTATGTTATCTCGGTTTATGTCAGCGAACTTATTAGAACACTAATATACAGGTTTATGAGGTTATATATTTCAAAAAATAATGGTAATGAAAGAGAGGAAAATATTGATTAAGATTTTTTTGGAGATGTATGTCATAACATACCCATTCATGATATTCCATGGAGATTCGGATAATTAATAGGGTCATGTGTTTCATTTTTTTCATTACAGCACTATATAACATGTTAGAGTGTGATGTTTTTAATGGAGGATGTTTTGTATTGTGAGAAGGCCTAATAATTGGTAATGACTATTATGGGAATTTTAGTGGATCTTAAAAATATCCAAATATTATTTTATGGTTGTGGTGTGGGGGATTATTCGTGGTTTGAATTATCTTTATGTTTTTTATCATGAATGATATTCATAGTGTGACCATAGTAGTTTGCATGTAAATTTTGGGAATCAAATTTAATGTTATCTTGCTATTTTATATCCTACTGTTGAAATCCTATTCATTGTGTAATAACCTGGAGGATGATTTTTGTGGATCAGTTCCCTATGAACTCATAACATGTTGCTTTGTATATAGTGGGACCCTACCACAATGATGTCAGAAGAAAATATATAAATAAGCATGAAATGGGGGGAAATAGAGTAGACCATGGAATGGATTTCAGAGAGTAGTTTGATTTGGCCTAGTCATGGAATATCCAAGTCATATCTCTTCATAATGCCACAATTTATAGTGTTACGATAAATTTTGATGTCCTTAACATTATTCCAGTTTCCTCCAATTTATCTTAGTCCTCAAGCGATCACAGTTCTGTCTTTATAGAATATTGGGTAGCCTTATTCTATACATAGTTATCAGAATGGGGAGATCATTTTCATTTGCTATAGTTCTAGTTCTTGTATTATTTTTCCGTGTAATATTTGAGTTCCATCATCCATTGGGGTTTTGTAGATGGTTGGATTTGGTATATATGGGATATCATTATGGTTTAGGTAGATTTAGGTCTATCTCATGTGTATTGGGTCATGTAATGAAAATATTTTCCCATTTATTTGTTAGAAAAAGTTTAAAATTGGTTATAATATGGAATTTTTAAACTCTCCATCTATATTATTGAATTATTGGCTTGAATAGCTCATTTTGACCCTTTACGAGCACGCTTTAATATTTTTATAGTATTTTATTTGTCATTTCATTATGGGTGTCTTTTTTTATGAGGATAGGTAAGAACACATTATGAAATCTCTTTAAAAAATAATAAACTAAAAAATAATAATGATGTGGGTGTTATGAAATTAGAAGGAGAGGTATTGGTGAATGTGCTTATGAAATTTCATAGTAATTATTTCTAGAGGAATATTATTATCGAATGTTTGGTGTTATAAATATTTTTTTGATGTACCTTATTATGTATATAATTTATTAACTATTTTAACTGGGTAATAAAATGTAAATTTATGAAATTTATATTTTGGGGGAATATCACCACTATTTGACTATTATTTATAATTGGATTGTTTTTTATTTTTCAACTTGTTGTTTGGTGAGGATGTGTTTTTATTGAATTTTTATGTGTTTTGAAATGGAATTTTGATTAATTTATATTTTTTGATTCCCTTTAGTAATTGATAAAACATTTATCAATTTTAAATGATTTTGGGAATGATGCTCAAATGATAATGTAAGGAAAATAAGGGTAACCAACAAAATAAATGAGTATTATAAATATTTCTTTGTTGGTGGCCTCTAAAAACTAAAATGAAAAAAATATACTAAAACATATATATGAAATGAACATGAATAGGATAAACAAGATATGGTTGGTATGATGAATATGGTAGTGGGTAGTGGGGTATTATTAAATTTTTATATACTAAAAAAATATAAAACTATCAAGAATAAATATTTTTAATGATGAATGGATGGCCTACAATGGGATTTTTATTGGTGAATTAGTTTACAAAGTGAATTAATTCTATAATGAATCTAAGGAGGCTCATATGTGGTAAATAATGGTATTGTAGAAATGGTGAGGAAATTTTGTGGTGAACCTATCTTCTTATTCATGGAAATTATATCATAATTGATGAATATTCCTTATCTTGCACAATTACACATGAATCTATCATTTTTGTATAGTGACTTAGGAATATTAGATGTATAAAAAACGGTTTATAAGTGTCTAAATTGCCTCCCACTATGTTATTCATAACTATAACCCTTATTAGTCATATCATACATAATGTCATTCTTCATATCCTAGAGAAAGAAAATAAAAAAAGGTGAGATATGATTCTCAGTATGGGAATTATAGAGATATATAAATGATTACATAATCATAACAAGTGCATAAGGTTATGATAATCCAAGAATAACATTGTAAAAATGACACCCTCTATATCGAAGATCATAATAATTATTCATTGAATAATGTTTAGAATTTCATATAATATGAATCAAAAAGGAATAAAAAAACATGATCCATGACAACATATAAATATAATAATAAAAGGAACTTTGTAATTCAAATATGAATAGAAAGAAATTAACATAGTAGTGAAGGCTCGTTTCTATGGATATAATAGTGGAATGGGTTCCCTTGCTAAGCCATCATAGTAGTTACGGTTCACTTCCATAACCATCATAGTGAAAAAATTTCCTTACTAAACATGGTTCACTCCCTATTATCATCCTGTTTATCTCATGAGATATAAATATTTACCCAAATCATTAGATAAAAATAATGGTCTGACCATTAAAATAATTTTAATAATATTTTTTTGACCCAAAAGATCCAAAAAAATTCAACATATTAGATCCCATGAAAATAACCATGTTTCTCAATCATCTTGTCATCTTAAATGTAACAAATTTAAATAAATATTATGAATGGTATCCATATATCATATCCCCATCAATTAATAGTTATTTTAAATGGATTTCACATTAGATGGAAAATAATTTTTTAATATCATTTAAAACATTAAATTTGGAATATATGATTACACCATGAAAAAAACATCTTAAAAAAATTATATTTCCTTAATAATTGTTTTTAAAATAACCTTGGAAGTTTATAAATATATCTTCAATTAAATTATTTTGTATGACAGTGTAGAATTCCAACAATTTCATAAATGTTAAAAAATATTATTTTCTTATTCTTAGTAAAATGAGAAAACACTGTTATTCTGAACACAAATTGAAGTCTCCTGTTTAACTATTTTGTATAAATTAAAACATGTATCAAAATTACTTTAATCAATATTGAGAAAATTTTAATAAAATTTTACATTTTTTAGAAACATGGACATGGAATTGGAATCTATTTATATCCGTATGGAAAAATTATGTAAGTTTGTCCATAAACACATTATTTTTAGATTCTTAGGTATAGAAATTAATAAGAATGAAAGGAAGAAAATTAACTATAAGATATTAATATCATATAATATAATTAAATATAATTATCAAGACTTCGGTGATATTATTTAAAAATGTAAAATCAATCATAAATATTCTTAATGAAAAAATATATTATAATATAAAGCATTTTCCACTTTGGGTATCTTTTAAATCATAAGCCCCATGAAATACTCAATATAATCAAATCAAACATTTAAATACCATGAAAATAAGAGGATTCAGGATATAACATGTCAATGGTGATGTATATATAACTTGTGGAAGAATATAGGTGCATAACATAACTTCTTCTCCAAAGAAGCTAATTATATACAAAACAAATCCCTTACCATAGGTTTCTAATTCATTTTTTCATGTTCAGAAATACTTTTTAATATATATATATTAGCAAAAAATCTATTACAAAAAATTATCATATGTATCATAACATATATGTTTTAATTATATAGTTATTTCACATGATTATTAACATGTTTTTTTTAAATCACCATTTTGGAAAATAATTATTTTGTTTTACATGTATGATATCATTGGGTGATTTTCATCCATTTACATTTATCATGGTTACATAATCACCATAATTTTACACATGATATAAATATAATTTATATTCATTATATATATATATATAAATTTTTATTCAACCCAAAAATAAGATATTGAAAAATGTGTTACACCATTCTTGGAGACAGTTCGTTGTACGTATGCATAAATGTGGTTTCATTTTTTGATAGATATAATAAAAGGAATTTAAATAATATACCAAATTCAAAGATTCATTCGGATTTCTTATATATTATATATATTCAATGCATTACTCCTTACTACCTTCCATGTAAAATGGTAGTGAAAAAAATCATATCTTTTCACGAAGTGATGTTCTATCATACGCACAATCAAACTTATAATATTTCTCATGGAATTGGAATATAGAAAAATGAATCTATGATATTTTATTTATTAGGGTATTGTAATTCTTCAAATATAAGGTATATACATATTTTTAAAACCCAATATAATCCTAATAGGGGATGGGTGAATCAGTGTGTCAACTTTTTTCTTTTAAAACGATAGATGTTTTTCCCACATTTGTTGAAAATATAAAAACATATCTAATGTAACTATGTATTTATCAATAATAAAAATGTATTGTGAAAATAGAGAAGATTTACTTGGTTTACCACTATGGTCTATTATAAGGTGAATACATTGATGGTGTGTTAGTCTTACAAAATCAACTATGACTCACTTGTTAGCATTGAGTATAAACGATCAGACACATTCACTCTATTATAGGAACACTGCCTATACAATAATTAAAGGGAGAACACATTAACACCCACAGAACACTTTTTTTGACTCCCCATATATGACTACCAATGATTATGTCTTACATAGTTTGATGACTTTAATTTTTCTTCAATTGATTGTGAATTTAAATACTTTTTTTGATTATAAAAAGACACTAATGGCACCTTAGTCTATAATTGATGATCATATATGCATTGATCAATCTAAAAACATATTCAAAACCTTATATTAATTCACCTTAAACAAAAATCTTGTACTAGTTTTTTTCGCAAGTATGACATTATTATAAACTATTTATAATACTAAATTGGTCCTAATTGGTACAGTGAATGTTCTCCATGAATTTATCCTTTGTGGAACATTATGGTATAAAAAACCTACATGTGACAGAGGCACCTGATATTTTTTAGAATGGTTACTTTGAATGAAGGGGTATACATAAATTTATTTTCATTATCGACCATTCACAAAACATCCTTGGGTGCCATGCACTTTGAACGCAACTACCCCCTCCACCAACCAATCCAGCAAACCTACATTACAATGAATTTTTCTTATCTCCCAATTAGTAAACAAAACTCATGCACTATTATTTTTGGGATAAAAAACACCCACAAGATCATATCTCCCCCATATAATTGTATCACATCCAAAAAATGATTAAACAAATTTACCCAATCAAGGAATGTGGAAAAGTTATGACCTCTGCATGCAATGGGAGGTGGGTGAACACCATGGTTGAAACAATGTTTCTCAAACACTGGTGATACCATGGTCTTAGTTATGATATCATCCATATTTTAATCAGTGCATACATTCTCCATTCTAATTACACGAGGTTCAAATTTTTATTTAAGGAAGTAATATTTGATCTCAATATGTTTGGTATAAGATTTTTCAAATGATTTTTTAAGATTGATTGTTCTCTTTTTGTCACAATGTATCTCCATTTATTGTTTCACCACATCAATAATAGAAATTAATTGATACTTCCATCACAATATTTAAGTGTGTGCCTTTGTAGGAGAGATATTCTCTACCTCATCCACACTATGAAATGTGAATTCTTGTTTCTTACTCAACCATTCAACGTATTTATTCCCCATGAAAAAATTATCACCACTAGTGTGCATTCGATCCACCCTGTATCCAGCCGAATCAGAATAAAAAATACTACTAATACAAAATCTATTTAGTTTACAAAAAATAATCAAAAACTGAGAGTACCTTGAATATAAATCATGATTCATTTAACTATATCCAATTTTTCATCCTTTGGATTACATTAAAAGAGGGTTGTTAATCAGGTTTCAAAGATGATGTCTAGTTGTGTTATAGTAATGTATAATAAGATTATAATGATTCTACTATATATGGTGGGATCCAATGATGTCCCATTTTCATTTCTACCATGTTTTTTCCAACCGTGATCGGAGTCAAAAATAGTTTGGATCCATGAATGTTGAATTTATTTAGAATCTTTTTTGTATATTTTTCGTGATAAATAAAGGTGTAATCATAATTTTGAATCACCGGTAACCACATGAATTATGTGAATTCACCAATAATGAAAATTTCAAATTATGATTTCATGTGATTTGAAAATTTGTATAATTTTCCCTCTATATGTCCACAAAAAATAATATCCTTAACATAAAAAAGAAACATAAATTGATCTTTCTGGGAATTTTTCACAAAGGTATTATGGTTGAAACTTCCTATTTTAAATTATAGCCTCTTCAGATAAGCATGTATTTTTTAATACCATTCTCAGGGTGCCTAATTCTGAACATAGATAGCCTTCTTTAGACTAAAAACCATTACCTAATCATTACTAATCATAAATCCCACTTGTTTTTCAATATATATTTATTCAAGAACACCATTTAAGAATGATATTTTGACATCCATCTGATATACATTGTATACTCTATTAATTTCCATGGAACAAAAGAGCATGTTCAACTCTATTATAGCTACTATAGTAAATGTATATTCATCATAAATTCCATTAATACATAAATAGACATTACACACCATGTCTTACCTATTTCAGATCAAATTTCCATGCTTATCAGATTTTTTTAAAGATCCAATTTGTTATAATAAAAACTTGATTTTAATGTATCCTAACAAGATACCAAGTATTATTTATTTCAATAACATCCAGTTGTTTATTCATGGCCTTAACCAATTTTTCAATATTAAAAAATTCTTTAAATGAGACTAGTTCCACAATTAGTATCAAGGCAGAATGTGCTTCGTTACTCATTCTCCATATCCTTTTTGGTGGAGTCCAAAGCCTAGTGATGTTGGATTAATAAATTTATGCTCTTATATTTCTCTAATAAGGCTTTGATGATGATTCTCTAGAAATGGGTTCCTATTATTATTATAATTATTATGAATCATCGTATTTTTGGGATAAATGATTGTTTTTCAATACTTCCATATTTCAATATTCCACTCTTTCCCTTTTTCACACTCATCTTTGTCTTTAGTCACATAAAAATATGAGAACATCGTGGTATTATTGTCTAACCCTCATTGGTATTGGAATAATTTCTTTAGAAATATTTTTAAGATTATTATTGTCAATTTTTTAGGAATTACCCCTCATTAAATATCCAAGAAATATTCATTTTTTTCATACTTTCCATGATTTACTTATTTTTTCTCATGAATCATTTTATTACTAAAAAAATACAATAGGGAGGTCTTCCTTTGAAACCATATGTCATATGGTGAATAATTTTCTCATAAAAAAATTCTTATTCAATTTTCACTATTCCATACTATATGAACAACTCTTTCTATTAATGGTGATGAACCCGACTCTCAATCACCATAGTTATATCCATATTTTTTACATGTTGATTTATTTTTTCAAGAACTCTCTTTTTATAGGTTCTCTAAATAGACTCCTCATGTTTTATCCCATGTTTTTCAGGTAAATTTTAAATTCAATGGATGTGTATTCTCTTCCATTATCAGATCATAGAATCATGACTGCACTGTATGATCATTCATAGATCTTTAATGATAACTCTTCATACAATAAAGTACTTATAATTTCCTCTATACTAACATCACAAATGTCATTTTACTATTATCATCACAAAAAAATAATGATGTACCTCTCTAAATATTTTCCATCCACATTCATTGTACCACAAATTACTATGTGGATGTTGTCAAGTAATTCATTTCCCATTTGTTCTTCGACCGATATAAACTCCCAAGAATTATTCATCACATGCATAAATCAAATGTATTTTCCTGGTCACTCTTAATATTAGTAATATATACAATAATCTTATTATGAGATATGTATCCAGTCATATATTTATTGATATGACCAAAGCTATTGTGAGAAAAGTTGTTTTCTTCTTCAATTATTAAGTATCTAATGTTTCCTTTACTGTCATCCTGGTATAAACACTATCCAAAATCATACCTATACCAATGGTTTTAGACCATTTCTATTGACACTGAACCCATTTTGATAGCTAATCTAAATGGTTTATGAAACCGTTTGTATGTGGGCTCTAGAGATAGCCCAATAACATTAGTTTCTAATGTACTATTGGTATAGGGTCGTTTGGGTCACAATATTCCAATGGTTTAAAACCCTTGGGATATGGGTATACCACTGGCTCAATCCACTGGTAAACCACTATATCCATGGTTCTAATCTACTAGAAAATCCATTTACCAATGGTTCACAATAAACTATTGGTATATGGGGATTTAGTATAAATATACCCATGGTTCAGTTTAAACCGTTGGAATAACGTTATACCAATGAATTAAAACTGTTGGTATAGACCCCCCTAACTCCAAATATAGTAGAAGCATACCCACAACCCAGTCACTACACCTGCATAACCCTTCAATCAAAACCATATAAAATAATACCTGAAATGAAAAGAAAACATGACTAGGACAATTTCAATCAAATCAGAACATCCTAAACCTACCATTAATCCAATACAACATCCTCAACACCTAGATCCTAAAATGCCAACCATGAATCATAAAATATTAAAAAAATAACAATTAAATATTTATAATAGATGAAATCAATTTAGTCATTTTACCAATGATAAAATTCATACAAAATAACACATATATTCATTAACTCAAAATCATAAAAAAATGTATTAAATATCAATAAAAATACAAGTGATTAATATTATCCTCATCACTATCACTATATTCACCATCAACCTCAGCCTCATCATCATCCTCATAGTCAACCTCTTCTTAATCCTCATCCTCGGAAAAAACCCTCTTCCACACCCTCATCCTCGTCCTCTTCCTTGACTTCATCCCCACCCTCTTCCTTATGGTCATCTAGTCTATCGTCATTACTAGGAATGTCATCATCCTAACCACCACCAGTACTACTACTTGGTGCACTATAAAACATAATCATCCTTTATATATATGCATCAAAAGCTATATCCATTTCCGGTGGTAGTGATGGCCATACTATTTACATTAATTTAAAAAATTTAGTGTTTTCTATTTGAATTATCTATTCCACCTATATGGACCTTTTTGGCCTTTTCTACCGTCACCTCAGCCTGTGATAGAATTTATGAATCGACATTACAAGATATTGCATCCAAAGTGGTCTAATACTATTTTTGGAAAATAATAATATCTGGTTGATAATATACTCTTCCATGGTGCTCATCTCTGAAAACTTGATGTATGTGATCTTTTTGGCCAATGATGTATGGTTCTTATGAATTAAGGGCCACCAATGTAAATTATTACAAATATAAATAGTCTATTATGTTAAAAATAGATATTAAAAACTGTAATCAACAAATTAAAACTCACAGTTCACTACTGTGTCTGTTTGATTACAGCGCTTGCATATTTGTCTTTTTGCCTAAGCAAAATAGTTTTTCTCGAGGAATAAATCCTTCAATTTTTAAAACCTACTTCTACAATGAAATTATTAGTCTGAATTTAATCATTTAATGAAAATAAAAAAATATATTCAATATATTTTTATAACAATAATAATAAAAAATAATGTAACATTGAAAAAATAATCACTAGATTAGGGATGTATCAACATAAGATAGCCATCAAGTATGAAAATGTTATGATTTTCACACGATTCAACTAAAAATAAATTAAATTAGTATAAACAATTTCATTGATTTATTTCTAAAATTGAATAATTTCCAGTAGAGTTAATTTATGTTATATATTATTCCCATTCATTTTTCATTATCTTATTCTTCCCCCTCTTACTATAAATCATGGTATAAATAGTTTTATAATCAAAAAAAGTGTTCACTATAGGTGTGCTATAGGTATTATAGATTTAATAATTGGTCCAAATTTCTATAACCCACTAAAGGGGGACTGAAATGACAATGGATATATACAATCAATATTGTCTCAAAAGAGTGGTATAATGTTAAGAGTATGTTGAAGTGAAACTTTCTGAACAAAAATTAATAATGAATAATATCATAAAAAATTAGTGGTAGTGGTATCAAGGGTTAAAGGTGTATGATGAATTATATAAATATATCACTAATTTTATGAAACACCTAGAGATTAATATATTAGAATAAATTTATTTTTTGGATAAAAAAACATTGGAAACTAAACTAGAACCTTCTTAATATATTAGTGTAAATGATGTTAAAGAATCAGGAATAGACATAAGTCCAATTATTAGTAAGTAGGAAATGAAGATAATATTTTTTTCATGTTGTGTGGAATGTAGCACTAGTCTATTTCTAAATGGAATAAAAATCATGGTTCTGGAATATGGACATGGAAACAAACATGGTCATACCATCTTCAGTGCTGTTAGGGCTTATATGAAGAATTTTAAGAATGATATATTACTGATAACATTTATTCTAGTAAAAGTTGTAGTCTTGGATGTGTACATAGAATTTATTAATAAACACAATATTGTTTCCACTACAGTTGGATTAAACTGAAACCCAGAACATTTCTATTAACTTTAAAATAATAATTTCCTTAATATTTTTGATTGTAGTAATTTAAATATTATTTTAAATGTAATATAAAAATTTAATAATATGTAATAATAAAATATTAAAAGAATGAATCAAATTATGCTAAAATTACTAATCATAAAAAGATATTGTAATTCAACATATGATAAGAAAGAACAATTTAAACACTTGTAGTGATTACAAATTAGGCAGAGATAAGAAACATATAATATCTAGTAAATTACTTCATTTTAATACAACCAAATAGATAAGTTACATAATTATCAAAAATTAATATGAGTCTAATTGGAATCTCTTATTTTATTAATGTAAAAAATAGAAAAAACTTAAATATGTAGGATTATCGAAAACCACCTTACCTAATAATAGTGATATTGATTCACATAATTAGAAGATGAAAATAAAATGGAATTTTCATTTTTGATAGAGGGGATGAAGATATGAAATATATAAGAGAGTTAGTATACCTTCATTTATTGCATGAAATTCTCATTGTGGATGAGGAAAGCCTAGTTGTTCATTGTTAAAGGAGGATCAAACTGAATATTAAAGTAGTGTAAAATATTGAGATGATCAAATTTGTTGATATATGTATAATTATATCTCATATATAATAGTTATTAGATAACTCCTTTAAATGTGGTTCCCAATAATGGTTGTATAAATTTTATCACAAAAAAATAGAAAATATAAATATAGATTGTAACTAGCTAGTGAGATTACATAGATTAAAAATTATAAAAAAAGAAACAAGTAAAGATAATTTTCTTCTACCATTTTGTGATGAGACACTTCAAATAATTACACAGAACATTCATTTTTAATTTTTTATGGATTTTATATATACAAAAAGGTCCTCTAGATCCAAGATATAAATTTCATTAAAAATGATCATATAAGTTCACTAGTAAAAAATTTAGGATATTTATATAGGATAACTAGAAGGCCACTTCATATACCCTGACAAATTACTTCTACTCTAGTTGCTTAAAATGAGTATCAAGAACCACCAATAGTGACCCTGATATTCTATGAAAACATCATCAATTTATTCCCTATTATATAAAAACATAACTATTAGTGTAACTATATCAATCTACCCCTTACATGATTAAATCAAGAAATTAGGAAACCTTATAGAGTGAATCAACCAATGAAATGAGCTTGTTTGGAAATTGGTTTTTTTCTCTAGGTGTCATCACATATAAAGAACATACCAATTTCCAATTATTTTCACCAATACACACAATTTGTAATTATGGAATGATTCGCTAATCAACCATGCCATTTCCTGATCATAAATCATATTTTGTTTTTCCCATAATATTTACAATAATTGCAAGAAACATTTTAAATATATTATTTTCAATGTGAAATACATCTATGAAATGACGTAACAAATTGGGTGACCAATAAGGATACTTAAATAAGATACACCTCTTCTTCAAGTTGTTATAGGTTTCAGTGGAAACATTATTCCTCGTGATAGATTTAATTAGACCCTTCCCACATGGAAAACTAAAATCTTGTAATTCATTAAGCACATAAAATCCAGACATACACTGAGGTTGATCGTCGGTGTCCATGGTATAATCAAATCTTCGATGATTATTACTATATAGATGGTGCATTGGAAATAATCATTGATGTCCCATAAATCTAAAAATAAAGAAAATTTTTATTCTTCTATATCATATATTCATAAAACAAATATTACATGATAGTTTTCCATCATGCTCCATCCAGACATCAGGACATAAGTAGGAAAATCATTGATCATCCACATAAGTGCATCACAAATATCAAATAGGTCTTTAAAACATAAATAATATATTCCTAAACCCAAATCCCAATTTTTTTTCAACCATTTTATAAATAGTTGCACGTATACATCTATATCACTATCAGGATTAGAATTTTTAGATACGATTATACTCATCAATGATAAATATTTTTTCATACACCTCCTTTTAGGAATGTTATAAATGTATGTGAAAAAATTACACATGTTTTTTTAAGTAAGCATCTATAAAAAAGATTAAAAGCATCACATGAAATACGAATCCTCACATTACACACTTTAGCTATGAATTCAAGATATCTAGAATAAAATCCCATCCATGAAAATTCATCTATAGGGTGAGACAACTCATCATTATTCGTCTTTCTCCCAGTATCATGAAATCAATTTTTTTTAGAAATTTCATCAAACATGAAATGATTCTAGAGTATTGGGATCAATTTTATGCTCTAAATTTAATTATATGGAACACTGTAAAATGTTAAATCTGAATTTGGATTTATTTGGGATGTCCCACATTTTATACAATCATCATATTTAGCCGTTTACTCCTAGAGAAAGCTGAAATCTATTGGAAAAACCTAGATTTCGTTTTTTAATCAAAGTCACTAAATTAAAATCTATTCTATATAGTGGTTTGAGGGAATATCTAAATCATTTAGAAGAAATTACTTCAAAAATGAAATTATGTAATTGATGGAATTATTAGAAATCCCTTACATTATTTTTCAATTAAATTTTAAAACTGAATGATTATCATATAATTAATAATGGACCTATGAAATGATAGTTATTTATTAAATATAATTAAATAATGTTCCTAAATCTTATAAAATTATTATGTTCTTGGGTTTTCATCTAATGGAAGATGAATATTAAATTCACTAATTATGATTTTGTTCTGAAGGATTTCAGCGGAATTTAAATTCCACCATTTTCAATTGGTTATATATTATTATAATATATCACCTTATATATAGATTCCCATAAAAATCTAAGTATATATAATAATACAATGAATCAAGAACAATGGTAAACAATTTTTGGGGTTTTTTTCTCACTAAAGAAAGAAATATAATTATGTAAATAGAAACCATAAATTATCTAAAATAGTCTATATACTACCATAGTTTATCGAATTAATAAAAAATCTAATAGGGAACAGAGTGGGGGTGTCTAAATCTATAATTAAATATGGAATGATAAAACCTTAGTTAGTTTTTGAAACTAAAACATGTTTTGGTTAGGTCATCCCAGATCTAAAATCTATAGTGCCCAAGAAATCTACCCCTTTTAATTTTCCTAATTTATTCCATTAGAATATATTATTCTTAAGATAAATTTTTCCATGGTTTAATACACCTTAACAGGGTTATCAATATTTCCTCAAATAATGAATGTCATTAAAATTTTTTCCTTTAAGGGAAATCATTATGAAAAACCATTATAAAATAATAATAAATTATTTATTATTAGATTGTATAGTGTCATAAATATAAAAATATCTTCAAACCACAAGATAAACCATGGTTATTTTTAAAATACCATTTCACCTCATATAAATACAAGAATTTGTTTAACTACCCATGTAAAATGTAATCAAATTTAATATTCTTACTTTATCCCTTAATTAAACAACAAGATACAATTATTAATCAAATATGTAGTATGATAATGTATCAAAAAAAAGTGTAATATTATTATAGGATTATTTTATATTCTATAAAATTGATATTACAATACATTTCTTTTATAACCTCACATTGAAATTACATTTTACTTCATTAAAATATATAAAATTCACAATGAATATCATTAGAGATTTTGTGACATTTATATTTTACATGTAATCTTGTCTAAAATATATCACAACAAATCCCACATGATTAAAATAAAATAAATATTTCAATATAAAAAATAATCATATTTAGTACATTATTTAAAAACTCAATGATATTTATTTTCTTTTAAATAATGAATACATTTCTTTCTTAGAGAGAAATGATTCAAATTATTAGTTCTATATCACTATCATATAATTATATTAATAATGAATAAAAAATTATTCACACAAAAATAACCTATTTTATATAAAATTATTTAATTTAGTATATATAATTTATGAGTAATTCAGAATCATTCATTGATTTATAAAATATGTAACTCCACAACTAAATCCACATTTTACTTCTTCAATTACCTCTATTGCATAAATAAAATTACTCTAGACAATAAATTAAATATATATCATTTAATTATAAATATAGTAGTTATTTATATGAGATAATGACTATTTAAATCAGTAAATAAGGACTAAAACAAAATTAATAACAAATATATAATTTAATAATTATTTTTTTTCAAAACAATAATTAAACTTATAATATTATTAAAAAAATATCTCTGAATTTCTAATGATCCACTTGGGAATAAACATGAAAATAAAAATACCATCAACAATCTTATTATAAACCATATAACATGGTGGATCCAACTAAACCAATTACCAATTTTGATAAATTATAGAGCTTTTGTGTCTCTATCCAAAAGCTAATGCATAGATACCCAATTCCCAAAAGTAATTCCAATGGAATAAACAAATTTAGATTATTTTCTCTAAAAATATTCTCATTATGATTTAAATTAAATCTTGGATTACTAAATATATTAATTAGTCTATTTTAGGCCTCATATATTTCTTTTTTAAAAAAATCAATCAGAACATACCTTGATACATTAAAGTAAAAGGTCATATAAACCTTCATTATATTCATAGTTTTTGTAATGGTTTTCAGATAAAATTCTAATGAGAGTTTTAAGAATAACATCACATATTAGAGTGATATTTCTAATGAATTTGTTTCCCAAATATCTAAGTATTCACATACTGTTAGAATATAACATCACACTATAATACTTCACATTCCATGGAATTACAATATCCAATATTTGGAAATATTGCATAAATGATGGAAGGTTTTAAACAATCAAAAAAAATTATTTATATTAGTAAATTTATAATTACATTAGAATTAATATTATTATGAAAAATATAATTTATAAAAAATTTATTATACCCATATCTTTCCCTTCATAGTGTTGAGTTCAACATAGTGTTTTGTCTCACGTTTAATGAAAATTTACAAATGTTTTTCTGAACCAATATATTTTTTTCCAACATTTCTTCAGATATGTAATATTTTATTCAATCAATTTCCATTGGCAATAAGAATAAAAATTTATGATTCATAAAATATGTTATTTGATTGATACTTTTGAGTATACAATAAATTAGAAAAGTAAAACCATCATCAACACTTCACGGGGTTAGAAGGCACTTCACAAATATGATGTAACATTATCCAATTTATTATAATCATTAAAAACTAAACTATTTGTACATTTAATACATTCAATTATTTATGGGTCTTTTAATAGGATTAATATTTCAATTACCATCCCTACATGATCCATTCTACCTAAATCTTTCATTGACCCCATTACCTTTCTCAAAGACAAGACAATTTTCAACAACATCTTTAACTAAGGCTATATATGGGTGAGTTATAAGATAATTTTTTAATTAAATGATATAAAATGAATTCTATTTTATATAATAAAGAATGTTTAATTGATTCTTTATTAAAAGGGGTATCTTTTGTGTAAAAATGCTTCTCAATGTACATAAAATAAATTCCGATTTATCCCTTTTAGAAAAATAATTTAAATGATTTCCATAAATCTAAAATATTGTCCTTTTTGTTTCCTATGTTCATAGTAAAGAAAAAAATTAACTTTATAAATGATAAATACTAAAAAAATATAAATTTGATTGTCTATTTTTTTCACAAAATTTTATTCTATAACCAAATAATATTAATATAGTTAATATAAAATAAAAAAAGGTTTTAAAACTTCAATATTATTTATATTTTGTTATTCTAATTCTATATCTTTATAAAGAGTGTCTACATCACTTGTTCGATGAATTTTATCCTTATAGGAAAAAATATTCCCAACAATATGAGAATTTCTTTTAAATTTCAATTATAATTTTTTTGAATATTATATAAATTGTGACTATATCATGAATAAATTAAATTTGAATCAATTTAGTCAAAAATTTTGATATGAAAATATTAAAATAAAACTATGTATAATCAAATGAAATTTAAATAAAGAGTTACTAAATAAATTATACATTCCAACTCCTCCTAAAAATTACAATTAATAATATAAAATGTGTATAATTCATAATTATTTAATGATGGGAATGAAGGGTGAGTATATTTTTTTCAAAAAAAGAAGTTTTTTCATTGAAAATATAAACAACAAACTAATGAAATAAGAAAAATTATAGACTCATTTTTTAAAAATATTATAGAAACCCATTCTGAACATACACAAATATAACATCATTTTAGATCAATATTCACCAAATTACAAAAGTACATGCCTAAAGACTATAATAGTATATTGTCTTTGGATATGAGGAACACAATATTATACATTGGGTTATAATCTTTGATTTCTCTCATATAGTCTTGAAAATTAATACCCCCACTTAAAATTAGTACATAAGAGCCTGGTAGAAGGACAAATAATGAAGTTTGATCTTTGATGCTCTGTGGAGGTAAAAATAATGAAGATACATAATCATAAGATAAACAATAGTGTTTTAGAACATGTTCATATCATTTGAAGATCATACTCTACTTATAAAAAGATCATAATCATGCTTCCAAGAATAATATTTGTAATTTATAATATATTAATCCAAAATAAAAATTTTCAATTGATAATATAATTAGAAAAAGACAGATAATTTTGGCATTTACATAAATATATAAAATATCATGTAAAGGATACCTACCACAAACATAATATCATGTTAGGAATGGGTAATCACCCATGTACCTACATCAGGATTTGGATGTACACATGTGTACCCTCTTGCTTGGGTTTTGGTATGAACTACCATGTTCCCTATTTTTAAGGTATTTGGATGCTCTCCCATGTAACCTCTTGTTAGGGGCTTTTAATTTCCTCCTATTTTATCTCCTCACATGATTTTGGGATTCTTTCGTATATACCCTCTTGTTACACGATGGGGACTCTTTCATGTGTACCCTCTTGTTATAGGATTGGGATTTGATCCCATGTATCCTCTTATTATAGACATGGGATGCCCCCTAATGTACCCTCTTTTTATGGGCTTGATATTCCCTTTCATTCACCCTGTTATTACAGGCTTGTGTTATAATCTGTGTACCCTACAATTTTAGATAATGGTCTATAACTTGTATAACCTTTTATTTCATATACAAATTTTCATTTCAAAATTAATTTTATAGAGATATAGGTCCCACCCAACAAATAATGAAATCACACATACATGTGCCACAAAATAATGAAACTTTCATCATATCATGAACCATAAAAAATAGACAGGTTTAAAAACATCATTTTATAACCCCTTAAATGAAATGGGAATCATAAAAATTTCATCGTATAATTACTTATGCAAAAGTGGAAGGTTTTATAATCATTAAATCATATAATAAATAATTAGTTGATGGTTTTTTAATAAGCATATTTATGGTAAAACTGGTGTAAGTGAAACTAATTTCATAAGAAACATGTCATCATAATTAAAAACAACTTCGTCTAAGGATAAGAATTATGTCATTGGATCATATCCCCAAATAATGAAATAATTGGTAAAATGATAACAATATAGATATATAATGCCTTTTTAAGATCACTAGGAGAATTTCTTAAGGAAAATATGATTTCTTCTTTGAGAAAATAATTTTGATATCATAAAACATTTTTAAAACCATTTTATTTGAAAATAAACTTGAAAACATATAAAAGATATTTTTAAAACCATTTTAAAGACTTTTTAGAAAATAAAAAAAATTGAAATAATTTTCCTTCAAAATGAGATGAAAATGTCTCTTAAACACAATTTTTATGACACTTCTAGATAACATGGATTTTAATAAAACAAAATTCCAATAGAATATAGAAATAATGTCATATTTTTATAAAAACACTTTTTAAACTGCATTAAGTATGAAAGAGTGGAAAAATTGTACCATTAAATGATTATTCCATGGAAAAAAATAGGATAATAATAATCATGAGAATTATTGAGATATGGATCATAATATTTCATCTATTTAATCATTATCATAAAGGCTCTTGAAAAAATGGTATTGTAGAAATAAACTTTTACTAGAGTGGAAACTTTGAATTAAAATAAGAATGATATAATAATAAAAAATAAATATTAATATATCATTAAAATAAATATATTCTGGTTGAAACATGTGAAATGATATTATATACACCTCATAATATAATATAATTTCATAACATAATATTTGTCTCAATGAAGGGAAAATTGAGTAAACTTTCATTACCAATTAGTTGACTTTTGAAATATAAACTCCATGAAAGAGAGATACAAAAAATTGTTATCTAAATACCCATAAATGTATTTATAATAGTAATATAATAAATTCATGGTATGTATACAAACCATCCAAATGAAATGATTTGTGAATATGGAATAAGTCTCATAAGAAAAAAGTGAGATTAGAAATCCCCTTACTACTTGAGTACAATCTGAATCATGTGATCTGTGAAAGAATAATATCAATTGAAATAGAAAATTTAATTAAATAAAGGTATTTAATTATATAACAAGTAATATGGAATTATATATAGAAAAAACAATAATATATGATAAAATATATTATATCTAATAGAAATTAAACTGATATGAGAAAACACATACGTTATGTCTTGACCCTCATTTTACTTAGTCAAAACTGATGAATAATAAATGTAATATTATTATAAATATATAAAAAAATCATATTAAATTATATCATATCATATAATATTTCATTTTGACCTTATATTACTCATTTATTAAAAAAATTATGTTAAAGTTATGTTTTAGGCAATAACCACTTTATTTTTTGCATGTGAAATGATTTATTATGTTTTTTATCTTCAGAATTATATCATGATTTAATAGTATCCATAATTACTATCATGAAAGAAATAAAATATCTATTCACTATATATGTTTCTATAATAATATATAAATGATAAAAATAGAAAATTATGGATATTGTATGTGCATATTTTTAGTTATATACACCCATAAACACTGTTTCCATTTTCTTATTGTATAGATAAAAAGAAACGGATTAAATTTTATATACATATATAATATCATTAAAGGATACTTATAATGTCATATTAATCATATATATTTATAAAAACCATCCATAATACATTCCATTTAGAGTGTGAATGAATCTTATCACTTTGAGGAGGTGGTAGTCCACACGACTAGAAACGAAGTTATCGTATTTCCAAAAAACTAAAATAATAATGGTACATGTTATATAATAATTCAAGAAGAATAAATAAATCATAAATATCATATATATATATATATAATATAAAACATAATTTATCTTCTTATTCTCATCCTATAAATGTGGGAATGTATGAATGAACTATATTAGTTTGCAATGCTGTAGTCTGCAATACACACAAATGATGATTTCATATCTCATTTGATGAAACTGTGAGTGTGATTTTAGGTTATAAGAATATCAAAAAATATGAATCATTATATTTAGGATTACGATATTATTATATAATAATTGAATGAAAATAATTCAGCAATGTGGACAGTGATATAAAACAAATGTGCTTGTAGAAGGTTGTTACACCTTCTTTAGGCAACTCATCTTGGTTTTCTACAAATGGAATCGTTGGTTGGAATTTTTTCAAAAAATTAAGGAATCTAGGTTGAATAGAGGGATGTTTTGAGGATATTTTAATCAGTTATTTCCAATACAATGGTCTTGATTTGTGTGAATAGGTGAGGGGGTGAGTGCCCATTTAATAGTGAAGGAGGAGTGACGTTCTGGTAAATATAAAAAGGTAAACACTGTTCAGAGGTCTCTCTTATATCATGAACCACCAATAATGTCAAAATTCAAATCAAAGGGAGGATTTGGTAAATATATTTCCTGAAAATTTATTTTTTAAAATTTTCATGTGTTTTGGCACAGTAAGTTAACATTTAACCCCTAACTATACAAGTTTTTACTATAATTATTGTAATTACGTTTAATAACATCCACAAATATTTTTTGTAAAAAAAGTAGAAGTAACTATAAATTAAAAATAAAAATAATTTAAAATATGGAAGCCAAATTACTAAATTCCATGAATAGATTTATTATAAATTGAATTAAATTTATTTCCATAAATTTGATGGGAAAGTAGGTTTTTAAAGATAAAATATTCAAAAGATTGAATTGTTTTTATATCTAATTTCATTGTGAAATTGAAATTAAATGACCTAAATTGGTCTTCATGGATAATAATTCAACTAATTATAATTTTAAAAAAATTAATAAATTTTAACGACATGAATAAATCAGACTAAAATTTAGTTTTGAATAAAAATTCATTATTTTTCACTATTTATCAAAAAATAAAACTTCTCATAAAGAAAATAAAAAATCATCCAAATTAAATTATTATTTTCAAAATTTAAAATTAATGTTTATTTTCTCAAATAAAAATTATAATGTATCAAAAAATATATTTAAAATAGTTGCACCTTTAAAAGGTGGTAAAATTACCTCTTAAAAAATACAATTTTTTATTCATAAAATTGGATTTATTCGGATCACTTATTTATAAAACAGATAGAATGAATGCGAAATATTATAAATAATATAATATATATATTTCATTAAAATAAATTTTCAATTTTTATAAATTTATTTATTGAGGTAAAATATTTTTTTATTGCAAAAATATACTTTTCTATCAGAATATTTCGAACATTTTCAAAAGGGTTTTATTTTCCTTTCTTTTTAATATATCAAATAATTATTATTATTATATACAAGTGTATACCAAATTCTCCTAATTTAACAATTCAGATTCATAACCACCATTACATCAGTTATCTGACAACTATAATTTTATTTTAGTAATAAAATTAATAGTACATTATAGTTTTTTAATCTTGTTATTATGTGTCACACAAGTTGTCGAAGGAATAAAAAGTTTATATATCATAACCCAAACATAGAGTTATGTTTACCAAAAATATTTCTTGTAGCATTTCGTGTTGTTGGAGTTTCATAAAATGAAAAAATTACTTGGTTTTTTCATATAACAAAATCAATATTTAGTGTTGTGGTAAAAGAAGAATATTGTAAATTATAAATTAAATTTGACGAAATATTTCCCAAAATCCCAAGGTGGAAAAATTTACCCCCTAAAAATTTATTTCTTCCTTGAAATTCATCTGATTTATCAATTGTTTAATACTTGAAAGTTCCTTCCATAGAAACCCACATTGTAAAAATGAATTCTAAAAAATCCATTACCAATTTAATTTTTAAACTACAATAGTTACACAAACTAACTCATAACTTGTTTTCCACATAAGATAAAATTAATGGGTAGTGATGGTTGTATATGGAAGAAAAGTGTAAATAATTATAGAGCGTGATAATGATAATTAATCACTAGTAAAGAAATGATAAATGGAATATCTAGGGACTCAAAACCATAAATATGTGTTGATTTATAATACCATTGGTTTAATAAAAAATATGGAATTAGGATAAATCCTTTTCAATAAATTTTTCCCAGAGTTGAGGAATTGTTTTACTATTTATGTATATTTGGATAAATGTTTGATTTATTTTTTTCTTTACATATTCACAATATCATGCTTTCATTGTTCCTTTCATGACTTCCACTTTTTCTCCTACTCTAGGAAATGAAGATATTTTTTATTCATTAAATAATAAAATATAATGAGTAATAATGATAAGTTATTCCATCTTTCATTAGTTATCCTGAATCAAAAATATTTATGAAAGGTTATCCAACTAGAATAAATCATCACATGCGGTGATAATACTATAATTTCAAAAATACCATATATCGTTTAACATAAACATTCCCAAAACGGTTACCCTTATATCCCATATGAAAGATTAAGATCCAAAAAATTATAAATATGGTCAAAAATTTTCTAATAAATTTATTAACATTGATACCCATATATCATTAGTCTCTCTTGTTTTTTAGAGACAAAACATATGATTACATTTAGCATGTATTTTATTTAAACTAGGTAATAAACTAAATTTCCAGTAATAATTATTGAAAATATAAATACTTATTCATTCATTATATAAAACAGAGATTATTGGATATACTCTAGAAATAATAATTTTTTTTAAACTCTATTCATGAAAGAACAATCCTCTTTGTTAGAAAATGATTAACTAGTTCTAAGGTAATAGGTATCTTCTAATTTATATATTCATATCCAAAATATAATTATTAAAACATCATTACCTCAACATAAAGAACATATTAAAGGTCTCTTTACCTTAATCATTTTTTTACATGAATATCAACTTTCTATTAAATCATATTTCTAATCCACAAGAATCATTTAACATATTATGGTATATCCAAAAAAACATAAACTGAGAATTCCTTATATATTTCAAAAATCATAATTCATGAATCTTAAAACATAAAAACTTTAGTTACTCCACTAAATCCTTAAGATATTAACAAAACATCACCATCATATTACTTAACACCTCTTTCATTTCACATTTCTCTAGTATTCTATTCATCTTCAAAAATATTACCATTACTCGTACCACCATACTAAATCTCTTCAAGAGGATTCTAATTAGGACATGGATTCAAATAGTTCTCATTATTTTCACTTTTAAAGCCTTGAACCGTCAATTATGTCTTAGGAAGTCCATTATTCTCATTCATTTCATTAACCAAAAATATCATTTAACCTTTCTAGTTACTTTCATTGTGTCATTTTTTAAAATTCCAAACATCATAAAAAATTGGTATCATAAATAAATCATACATATATATTCCACAATATCATAAATATCCATATCAAAACCCATGAAACGAAATGGGTATCATAAACATTAAATCATAAAATAAACACTAAAAAATATATAGTCTTTATAATCAATCTATTAAATAAAAACTTTTGAAAAGATGTGGGTTACATAAATATATTTTCCGTGAATGAGATTCAGGTTTAACAAAAATATATCATGTGAAAGAAAAATATGATTCAAAAATATCAATACATAAAAACATAATCCATTCAGAGAAAGAATATGAATGTAACACTTGTATTATTTTCCATAATGTAATGATTAACATCAATAGATTTCATCTTATATGGAAAACTATTTTAAAATGACTTTAAAAAATATTTCTTAAAGACTGTATTCTTTATTCTTTGAGAAAGGTATTTTTAAAACATAAAACCTTTTGAAATACATTTTCATTGAGATTTATTTGGAAACATAAAATGAAATCTTGAAATTATTTAAAAAACATTTTTCATTGAAAAAATTATCAAATAATCTTGAAAACATGTTCAAAAACTTTTTCCTTGAAAATTTATAAAATAATGTTCAAAAAATTATAAAATAATATTTTCATTAAAAACACTTTAAGAATTTATAAGGAAACCATAAAATGGTCTTGAAAACCATTTCATAGAAAATACATTGAAAGTATATAAATAAATCTTTAAATATTTTGGAAAATATTTTCTTTGAAAATATTTTGAAAAAATATAATGAAATTAGGAAAAAAAATTCAAAACCAATTCTTTAAAAATATTTATAAAACATATAAATAAATATTGAAAACGTTTTGAAAATATTTCATTTGAAGATACATTGAGAACATATAAATTAATCATGAAAATTTTTTGGAAACAATATTTTGTAAATTTTTTTGAAAACATACAAAAATATCTTAAAAACGTTTTGAAATCCTTTTTGGAAAACATGGTTTTGAATGAACACATATTTCCGACTAAGGAGAGCGGTAAACTATGACTTTCTTAATTACATTTCTTAAATAATAGTATGTATAAACTGTTGAAAAAATGGTCCAAATACATGAATATATAAATAATATCTATGTTTGAATAAACTTTATTAGTTTACTTGAGATACAGATCATAATATTTCATAAATCTAATCATAATCATAAACAATTTTGATAAACAATGAGACTATTTCAGTAATTTATTACCACCTGGTAACTTTTAATAATACTCACCCTTTAAGAAAAAGAAATTAAATTTGGCTTTAATTTTCATTAATGTAATGAGATACATGATTGAACATGTCTATGGTAGAATATACACTTTTTAAAAGAAAATAGGCACATAACAAAACATCTGTCTCATAGAAAATAAATTAAGAAAAAACCACTTACCAATTTATATATATTGAACTATAAAAACCAATAAATGAAATATAAAAAATTAAATATTTTAATAACCATAAATTTATGTATTATAATAATATGATACATTAAGGTGATGTATATATGAAAGATAAAATAAATCAGTCTTTAATAAAGCACGTATCCCATAATAATAAAAACTGTAAGGAAATTCCATTAACTTATGTCTTTACTCTCATCATAATCATAAAAACACATTTTAGAATAAATATATGTTTATTAAAAATATTTTATATAACCATAATCATATATATACTAACATATATGATTTTATTATGACATTATATTACCATCATATTGATAATTGTTTGTTAAGGTTTCACTTCTTGTAATATCCTCTTTCTTCTTCATGCATGTTTTGATTATTAATCATGATAGTCTTAATTAGATAATGAATTTATTACTTAATGAATGTAAAAAATTTTATAAATATAATATATATTCAATATATTTGTATTTTTAATAATCTATAAAATACTTAATGATGAAATGGAGTACAAGTTTTATAAAGACATTAGGTAGTACGTACACATGAATGATGTTTTTATTTTGTTTCCATGTAGAATGAAATTAAATAAATGACATATATGAATATTTTTATTTAGTATCACTAATTTATATATAATATAATATATATATATATAATATGTTCGCTAAAACTATACTTAACACATTAAACATAACGTGGGAATGAATCACATCTGTTTGAGGAGTTGTGAGTCCACATATCCACAAATGATGTTATCATATTTACATAATTGGAAAAGTATAAAGGAATTTGTAATAAAAGAAATAAATAAGAATAAATAAATAATATATATAATATATATAATTTATAAATAGTTTTCTATCATAATTCCCAACCAAGGATGGTGGTAAAGGAAAAGAAAACAATCATCATTTCGGGAGTCAGTAGTTCAACATTCACAAAAACAGTATGTTCAATACCAATTAGATTGAAGTGTGTGTAATTTATGGAAAAACCCATTTCATTAAAAACAATATTATATTTATTATTCTTTTTTCTAACCATTAAATAATGATATTTTGGTGGGTGGTGAATGGAAATAAAACTAAAGACCTTGAGAAAAATAAATTAACTCTACTTCGGGTAACTTGTTCAGGTTTTCACCAATGGGATTCCATGGAAGGATTTAAGGAATAGTAGAGGATTATTGGTCTAGGTGAGGAATTTTTAGGATCTATTTGGGAAGGTATTAGTTGAGAAAAAATTTCTTGATAGTTGTGATGAAGTTGGAGGATAAGAAACATTTTATAAGGGAGGAGGAGGGGTACTCTTGTAAATGTGGAAAAGAAAAATTTCACCCTTGTTTTCCCCAATTCAAGTGGCTCCAAAAACAAAAAAATATATATATATAAGGGATAATAGTTTTGAAATATGGACAAATATTTTCTTTTTTACTAGTTTCTAGGACATTTTTACTTGCTTATTATGTTCTTGTCCATTATTATGATTAATTTGACATCAATCATTGTAATTAATTTTGATTACGTCGAGTAATTTTATCTCTCCAAAACATTGTTAAAATTATTTGAAATTATAAAATATTATAATTCTATCCATGGAATATATTTTTTCAAATTCATATAAAAGAAGTGGAATAAACTAATTTAAATTTATTCTGGTAGACGAGACAATAATGGAGGGCTTTTAAGTTAAAACATTCAATCATTATCTATGTTTTTATATTCAATTTGAATATGAAATTGAATCCAATGAAAAAAATTGAATTAATTATAAATTAATTTATATAATTTGACTTAAAAAATTAAAAAAATGTTTTTATACTATAAATGAATTTTATGAAAAATAGTTTTAATAAAAATTTAGTATTTTCCAATGTTCATTAAAACAGAAAACTTCAAAGAAAAATAGAAAATATTTACCCTAAGTTAATTTATATGTTTCTATTTAAAAGATATAGATTATCATTACATAAAATATATATTAATGTTCCACAAATTATATTCATAATAGGTTCTCGTTTAAAATATAGTAAATGGTCCTTAAAAAAATATTAATGTTTATGAAAAATATTTGGTTTGTTTTTATCTAATTCTTGTCAAATATTTTTTGATTATATCAAATATATTTGGTCGAATAAAAAAATCTAGTAATATAGTTATATAATTTTAATTAATTTGATTGATTAGGAATATGAAAATTTTGTTTGTATAAAAAAATTATTTTATATTTAATTGGTTCTATTATATATTTTTAACTGATTTGTTACCAATGAATACATTTTATATTTTTTGTAAACTAAAATTTTTCATATTTTTGTTATTAATATTTAAAATTATTAATTTAAGGGCTACATTATATATTATTATATTTAATAATAATATTTTAATTCTATATTGTGGTTTGGTAAAACTCAGCATTGCAACTAACACATGTCATTGACGAAACGTTTTGTTGCATGCAGGGAATGCTAACTCGGTATCACATGCATCATAATATATACTGACTATATATAATCGATTTAAAATAGTAAATATATTTTAAGGTGTTGGGATATTATATTTGTTTATGTTCTTGGTATTTCATCTATCACAAGATCAACTTGGTGTTGTATTTAACAAAATTCGAACATATCACATTAATATAAAAATATATAGATTTAGTTTTATGTGATATAAAAAATATGAACCAATGATTTGAAAAAAAATTCACAAAATCTTAGGGTTTTACATTATACAAGAATTAAAATGAATCTCACCCAAAAAATTTATATGGGTTATAAATGGTTTAATACTTTAATGTTTCTTTCATAGAAACTCACATCTAAAAAATAAATACCAAAAGTACCCTTAAAAAAGGTTAGAACCAGAATGGTTACCCAAAGTAAATCAACAATAAATTACCACATACAAGAACATAGAAGGGAAGTGAAAAGTTTGAAATATACTTACCTTGTTTAATTACTTCTCGTAGGAACAATATCATCCTTTGGGATTTCATTGCTTGATTTAAACTCACATATATTGAGTTGGAGGATAATATTTCATTCCGGAAGAATTATAAGATCATAAGGTTCACGATAATATATCCCATTAATCCTCACATACCTTCAAGACAATGTAGTTTTACCAGGCTATAATGTATGGATAAATACACATATTTTGAGATAACACATTAATCTCACTGTCTTCATATAAATATTAACATAAATGTTCCATAAATGGTTTAATGTATAACCCAGATGAAAGATTAAAATTCAAAGCATTAGAAAGGGAGTCATAAAATCAGATTAATATTGATCCCCCATATATCACAAATTACCATAAATCCATTTGGAAAACATGAATTATTATTTATTCCTATGATTAAAAGATATATTATTTAAATAAATAAATTTTTAAACTTTATCTTTGATTACATATATAAATTTTTCAATAATCAGTTCAAGGGTAAGTTATACTGTCCAATTTAATTATTCATATCCAAAAAATATTTTTCCAAACATGATAATCACAACTTCATGCATTAATTAATGGTTAACTTCCATTATTAAAGTATTACCACTCCATAAAATCACTTTTATTTGTACTCTTAACCACTTAACATATCCTTTTAAATCCTTACTGAAAAATGATACTAAAAATACATATATATTTTTTGATTCATATAACATAATATTTGAATAAAAAAACATTAATACTTTATTCATAAAAATTTAGTCTTTAACCATTACATAGGCTTTATCAATTTATTCATTAATACCTCTTTATATGATTATAAAATATGAGTCATGTTCTAAGGTTCATCATCCTTAATCTATTCATGATTTTTATTTTTAGTGTAAATAATACTCAATGAACATTACATACCATTGAAATGCCATTTTTAGATTCTTTCTCTACAGTAGTATAAAAATCCTCATACCACCTTCCTAATTCAATTTACAAAATTCCAGCTTCGAGAATTGGTTTTCAAAGTGCCAATACTTTCCACATCTGAAACATTCAATGTTAACCGTGTTCCCTCATGTTCTCTCTATAACATCCAAGGTAAATAAAAAATATAAGATTTACATATTTTTTAATATTTGTGAATTAGATATTAATTTTACTTCAATAGGTATGCTATGTATGATGGTGTACCATATACGCAACAATGGGTTTCTTTGAAATCTTATGTTGCACACAATGCTGAGTCATACTGAAAAATTATAATATAATAATATTTTAAATGGTAGTTAACGACTAGCTATTGTATTAGTGGGAATTGAAATAAATAACTACTATATTAATATACATGTTTTTATGATTTTTTTATATTTATCCAATAAATTTTAGAGTCTTAAAATAAGAAACAAATTTATTTTAAGCATAAATACTCTTATATTCATTAAAAGGTCAATTTACCTCCTTTTGATAGAGAACCCTCTTTAAATATAGTTTTGGCCACTTTTATAAGTTATATTTGACAAAATAATTTTCTTCTTTATAATAGGGACATCAAAATTTACTTCGGATAAAATTTTGTTATTTTTCAGATAATGTTCATTTTTTTATGAATAGTGAAAAATACTATATTTTAATTCCACACTACCTTTTAATAGAATTTATTTATATTGATAGATTATCTTTTAAAATTTTTTTAAAGTGTAATTAGATTATATTTTTACCCTTTAATTCAATTTTGGTCATTTTAAATAATTTCACTATGAAATTTGACATAAACAAGTGTCTATATTTTGATAGTTATTATTTACTAAAAACACGTTTTTTATTTTGACCACAAGAATTAATTTTTAATTAATTTCTACCACTTTTATGTTTTGAATTTGAAAAAATTTATTCCATATTTGGAATCAGGTGGTCTAAATTATGTAAATAGTTAACTTTTATTTTTAGTCATTATGAATATTTACATCTGTAAATATTTTATTTACGATGGTTAAAAGGTTAATCTGGTAAATAAGGGTAAAAAATATTATTATAAAAATATTAAATTTCCCTAACATGTGTTTTAATACTATTTTATGATACATGTGAGAACATGGGAATCCTTGGGTCAATTTAGGGACACCATGGAGCTACATGGGTGTGATAATGAAACATTATATTAATTAATTTAAAGTAATGACAAAAATGGCACAAACAATAATCTTTTAGTAAATCAACTTTAACATGGGTTTATATATGTTATCTATTAGAATATAAATATTAATTGGAAATATAAAGATATTTCCCACATCATGATATTTTTTTATAATATTTATACATCAAATAAATATATATATTTGTGACACAATAATGATGCAGTGTTTACCTCGTTAGTGAATGATTTAAATAAATAAGATTATAAAGATTAAAAAAATATTCGAAACCTGACCAATTTTTATTGGATGAATTTATTTCGAAAATGATTCATCTTAACTTCGACTTTAAAAAGTTTTGGCTCTTTAGAAACCAAAAATCAGTATGTAATAAAATAATATTTTTAAACATTCCTAAAGAGTCCCTCCTCTCCCGTATAAAAAGCCCTCACATATATCCCATTCCTCACAAATTTCAAGCCCCTTGGATCTTCCAAACTCTACCAAATCAACCTCCTTACATCCCACTCCTACTACTAGAAGCCTTAACCTAGGACTAAATCAACTCAAGTAAACCTTTTGGTTCAAACCAAAAGGAGATACACGATTTAAATGTTACATCTTCTCTTAAGTTATTTTGTTTTATTTTACTTCAACAACCCCCTATACTATTTTTATTCCATTATTTTTTTACAAAAACTCGTATAATAAATATACTAGGTTGTTTGTATTTAAATTATTCCAACTACACTTACACACACATCCATCTAATAGTTAGAGAACATACTGTTCTTTTGGATGGTGAACTACTGCCTCACGAAACAATGATTGTTTAATTATCTCCTACCGTCTCTCATAGTGGCCATTAGGGTTGAAATATATTTATATATGATATATATTATGTTTATTTTTTCTATATAATTCTTTAATTTTTTTTCAAACATACCATTATGATTTCCAATATTTTTAAAAACAATAATTTCATTTGAGGAATTGCAGACTACCACCCACTCAAGGTGGTATGATTCGTTCATGAGATACATGGAACATATAAAGGATGTAATTAATGAAATAATGTTACCTATATATCATATGATATTATAATATAATCATAATATACCTATTAATCAATTATTTTTCATTCCATTAAATAGGAAATAGAAATGAAAGTAGCGTTCATGCGTATGTAAGACTTACCGTCTCAATGAATGATGCATTTCATTTCTTATCTCCAAATTTTATGTACTATAATAAATACATATATACTGGATATATATGATATCTATGATATATAGATCCGGAATATTATTCTAAAGATAATGGAATTTTTACCACATGGACAATTTATAATTAGAATAAGTTCATTTTTTGACTCATGTTCCGAACATTGACAAAATGTCTGATATGAACTCAAATAATTAAATAATTGTTATAGAAAGGTAATAATTGATATTAAAGGAGTAATAAAATTTAAAAATACTCTTAATCAAGAATAAATTAACAATATTTTATTATTTAGGAGATTAATTATTGATCGATTCAAGTCAGCCACGAGGTAAGGGGTTTCTAATCTCACTTTTAATTCCGTGAGATTTCCATTGTTCGCCACTTATTTATTTCATTTGGTGTATTGTGTATTTATATTTTATATATATTATCATGATTATATTTATATTAATGGTATTATGTGATTAATTTGGTGGTTATTAACTTTTTTTCATACGGATCGATTGATTATGACATGGTAAGGGGTTTTCATCTCCCTTTTTTATTCATATGAGATTCATGCTATATTTTCACTATTTCCTTTTTTGTGGTGTATGTACTACCCATTATGGTATTCCTTGTGAAATATAAATTAATTTATGGGTAATTAAATCTAAATTTTACGATCCTTCTTTCATGAGTTTTTTGTTTTGTATGTTACCAAATCGATAACGGAACTTTTTAACCCAATTTCTATTACTTCAGTTAATCATCAAATTCATAATTATTTCAGGCTATGATTATGTGTGGAATCACTATTTATTTATTTATTTTGTAATTCCCAATCCCATTTTCATGGATATACTTTTGATAAACATAATCACACCTTGATAAATTCTCAAGTCTTCAATATGAACTTGATAAGAGTAATTTTAACTCAATTTCCATTCATTGAGTTAAACATCCAAGTCATTGGTGTTGTTTTTACAAAAATATTTGCGAATGTTCTCTGATTGATTTAATCATAATATCCAATCCTATTGAGTTTATTTATATTTTTCAATAATTATAATGTAATTAATTTATCATTAATCTAAGGATACAACTTTTATAATGGATTTTGTCTCAATCTACATTTCATTGAGACTTCATTGTTGTTATGCACCAATTCACTCTTATAGGGTGTATATACTGCCATTTAGAATACCATATCATGAAGCCATTTTTTCTCATGATATTATAATGTTTTGATTAAATTTTATTCCTCAATTGTTTGTATTCAAGCATCTATTGTTTTGTTAAAAACTCATTAACTAAATTATCGGTTAAAATATTTTAAACCTAGGGAAGGTTAGCCAAAGATAGCTCTCCAATGCATTGGGTAATGTGACATAGGTAAACATTAATGTTTATCTTAAGAGATTTAGGGAATATACTTTAATAGGTAT
This sequence comes from Viscum album, assembly GCA_963277665.1. Lineage (NCBI taxonomy): Eukaryota > Viridiplantae > Streptophyta > Magnoliopsida > Santalales > Viscaceae > Viscum > Viscum album. The sequence continues at coordinate 136,537,486 of OY728147.1, read as the reverse complement.
TCCGATGTAACATCCTACAAAGCTATGATAGATACAATGTAAGTATGATATGGATTCCAGAAGTTACCTTTAGGATTTATGATTTCTGTGTCTTATTCATAAATATTTTGATTTCATAAGGTATGTTATGATTGAAAAGTATGGTTTCATTTTTTTTGTATTTATTGATGGGATAATGGTTTCATTCCTTATTTAATAACCCTTACTGATCTGCTTATATTCATCCCAACTTTTTGAAATGTTTCCCATAGAACATAAAGATGAATTGGTTCAAGGACCGGATCAAAGAAAAGTCATGCTGTCTAAAACATGAAACTAGACATGTTTCTTTCTAAGCGTTTTTTTTATGAAAAAAATAGATACTGGGTAATAGTTTCTATATGTAATTTTCAATTTGAAATGTTTTTGTTATGGGCTAATTCTCTAAAATTGTAAACATGAAAAGATCCTTAATATGAACTATTCATTTAATTCATGATTATGAAATGTTTTAAGGTCGGGTCCTTATTAATGGTATAAGAGGTCGGTTTAGACAGCTTTAGGGATTACGAGTTTTCGTTAAACCCATGGTTAGTCCTTATGTCTATTATTTCAGTTAAATACTTGTTCTATAACTTTTTCAGATCAGGGAAATTCAGTTACATATAGAAGGAGGCAAATCTCAAATGGCATTTCTATCTCTTCCTGATGACACGATTGAAATAATTAATGCAAAGTCATGTTCAGATGATTTGAAACTATTTCTAGAATACAACTCAATTGCAAGAAGTTGTTTGAGATATCAAACACCACCACTATAACTCGATATCATCATGGATACTGGGTTGTATTTAATCAAATACTATTTTTAGAGTATTCTCATATTTTCAAGAATGTTAAATATTTTCAAGGAATTTTCAAATATTTTAAATATCAAATTATTTTGAAGAATATTATGATTTTGAAAAAAAAAGTAATGAATAAAGAGACCCTTGAACGACCTATTTATATTTTCTTTTACATTATTGTCTCCCAGCACATACTTATGGTATTTTAAAAGGACCATTTATTGAAAATTTCAACTCAAATTCGGTCTCACTATTTTTTAAAAATCATGTTTTATTAGATTTTTTGAAACTATATGTCATACATGATTATTTTCCAAAACTGTTTTTTTACGAACGCCCATATGACCCATGTTGTAAAAGGTGTATTTTGATGATGGAAGCAAATGATTTTGAAAGATCTATAAATAATTTTTGAACTGCATGGACATTCTACCTACGTGAACCACATGATGATGAAACAATATAAAAACTACGATCAAGGTATGATGTTCTTTCTATTAAGAATAGTTTTATTTTATCATATAGAGGTGAAGAAAATGACAATATATAAGATCCTGAGGTCTTAATGTATTGGGATGAAAATGAAAGTTATAAGAAAAAATTGGATGATAAAATAATTATGCTTATTTTTGAGTTTTATAAAAATGAAAACCCATAAGATTGGTGAAAACCCGTCATGTAAAGAAAGGCCGTATGAATCAATACCACAACTGAAGGGAGACAAGGTGGAATCACCTACCACTGTCCTACATGAAGTACTTGGTTAGTATTGTTTAATATTTAATTTTAAATGATTTTATGGATCAATAATAATTTTTTTTTGGGAACTTATGTTTTATCAAATAGATATCCTTAATATAGGAAAATGATTTTGTGATTAAGTGATAAAGGTTATTTTAAAGGATGCTTTATCTTTTGGAAACATTATATACTTAATGGGAAATAGAATACTATAGGATATCATTTGTGGACTAACGGTTGAAATTTTATTTTGGAAGAATCATTGGTTTTATTGTGAATATATGATGATTTGGTTTATTTATAGAAATGATTAACCTATCATATATAATATGTGATTAGGTTAATTACACTTTAGTATGATACTTTAAGAGTATTCGATGTTTTTGGAGATAAATGTGAAGATTTAATATGGAATACTATGTGATTAAATCCTTCTATGTTTTGGGATTCAATCTTAGATTGGATTATATTAAATAATTTTAATGAAAAATTTATATTGAATGGTCTTTATTGATCTATGGGTTCTTTTTGTTGAATTTTGGAGATTAAGAGTAGTATTTTTTTTATAAAAGATTATCCTCTTGAGGATTATCTAATCTTGTGCAAACAAATTTTGGTTTTGGTTGATGTCTAAAGATAGGGGAAATGTATAGTTTAACTTTTTTAGATTATGTGATACTCTTGATGTTTATTATATCCCTTCAGTTGTGACCAAGTCATCTTGGATATTTACCATTTGGAGAAAAGATGAGTTTGTGGTAGAATATTATTAAAAGATGACACTCTACAGGACAAGTAATTATATTTCCTTAATATCTTAGTCTAGTTATTAATAAAATTAATTATGTTTATGAAAATGATCTTGGAGGAAAAATTCAATAAGCTCTCTTTTATCATTAGAAATTTACTCAATCACAAATTTATGGTATTGTGGTGGTGAAATTTCTATGATCAAGTTCTATATCACTCTATATTAATTTATGAGAGTTAGTTTCTCTTTCATATGGAATCCTAGTATATGTTGTCTCGGATGAAATTTTTACTTCACTTCCATTATTTTAAAGTGGTATTTTTATTGACATTTTTTCTGATGTGAGACTTTTAATGATGTTCCCATGCCCAATTTTAAAATTGTGAGGATGCAATTTCCAAAAGGGGTTTAGGATGTAACATCCCAGGTAAATAAAGAATATGAAATTTTTATATTTACAAATATTTGTGAATAAAATATTAATTTTACTTTAATGTTGTTTCTATTTTCGATGGCATAACCGATACTGAACAACAGGTTTCTTTGAAATCTTATGTTGCACATAATGCTGAGTCATACATAAAAATAATAATATAATATTGTTTTAAATGGTAGTTAACTCCTAGTTGTTGTATTGGAGGAAATGGAAATAACTAACTTCAATATTAATATACATTTTTATAAAAGTTTTTACATTTATCCAATAAATGATAGGGTTTTAAAATAAGATATTATTTGATTTTAAGCCTAAATACTCTAATATTCATTAAGAAGGTCAATTTACATCCTTTTAATGGAGAACCCTCCTTAAATATAACTTTGGTAAATTTTATATGTTCAATTTTCCAAAATAGTTTTCTTCTTTATAATCAAGAAATTAAAATTTACTTTGGATAAAATTTTGTTATTTTTCAGATAAATTTCATTTATTTATGAATAGTGAAAAATACTATATTTTAATTCAAAACTACCTTTTAATCTAATTTATTTATATGGATATATTTTCTTTTAAAATTGTTTTAATGTGTAATTAGAGTATATTATTACCATTTAATCCGATTTGTGTCATTGTTAGTAATCTCACTTTGAAATTTTACATAAACAATTGTGAATCTTTTAATAGTTATTATTTCTTAAAAACACATTTTTTGTTCTGACTACGAGAATTAATTTTAAATTAATTTCATCCACTTCACTATTTTGTATTTGAAAAAACAGATTCCATATTTGGAATCAGGAGGTCCAGATTCTGTAAATAAGTAAAATTTATTTTTAGACATTATGAATATTTATTTCAGTAAATATTTTATTTACCATGGTTAAAAGAAAAATTTGGTAAATAAGGGTAAGAAAATAATATTATAATAATATTAAATTACCCTAACATGTGTCCTAATCCTATTTAATGATACATGTATGAAAATTGGCATCCTTGGGTTGATTTAGGGACCCCATGGAGCTACATGGGAGTGATAATGACACTTTATATTAATTAATTTAAAGTAAAGACAAAAATGACAGAAATAATAATCATTTAGTAAATCAATTTTTTCATGTGGTTATATAAGTTATATATTAAAATAAAAATATTCATTAGAAATCTATAAAGATTTAATACATCATGATATTTTTTTATAATTTTTAGATATCATATAAATAAAAATATTTACGACACAATAATGATGTAGTGATTACCTCATTAATGAATGATTTAAATAAATTATATTATAATGATTTAAAGAATGTCCAAAACCTATAAAATTATTATTTTATGATTTTATTTATAACATTAGTTAGATATTCTTATTATTTATTTAGTTTTGGACTTTTAGAAACTGAAAATTATTTTATGATAAAATAATATTTTTAAGCTTTCCTAAAGAGACCCTCCCCCCTTATAAATCCCCTCACTTCTAACTGATTACTCACACTTATAGAGACCATTGGATAGTCCAAACTCTGCCCAATTAATCTCATTACATACCTCTTCTCCTCCTAGAAGCCTTCTATTAGGAATAAGGCAACTCAAGTAAACCTTTTGGTTAAAACAAAAGGGAGATACCCGATTTAAAGGTAACGTCTTCTCTTAAGTAATTCTGTATTATTTTACATCTCCAACCACATAAACTATTTGTATTACAATATTTTATAAAAAAACCAGTATCCTAAGTATACTAGGTTGTTTTTATGATATGTATTTGAACTAAACATTAACACAACTCCATCTAATTGGAAAATAGCTTACAATTTCTGTGTATGGTGAACTATTGCCTCACAAAACGAGGATTGTTCATTTATCTTCTACCGCCTCTAAAGATGAACATTATGATGGAACTATATTTATATATGTTATATATTATGTTTATGTTTTCTCTATTATTAAATAATTTCTATTTAAAACATCCCTTTATTCTATCCAATATTTCTAAATACAATAATTTCATTTGAGTAGGTGCAGATTACCGCCCCCTCAAGGTGATATGATTCGTTCATGACATCTGTGGAATGTATAATGTATGGAGTTAATGAAATAATGTAACATATATATCATATTATATTATAATGGAATTATAACATACCTATGTATCATTAAGTTTTCATTCCATTAAATATGTAATAGAAATGGAAGTAGTGTTCATGTGTATGTACGGATTACCGTCTCCAAGAGTGGTACATTTCATTTCTTATCTAAAACTTTTATGTACTATTATAAATACATATATAATAGATATATATGATATATATGATTTATAAATCAGAAATATTATTCTGTAGATAATTTAATTTTTACCACATGGAAAATTTATAATTATAAAAAGTTCATTTTTAACTCTAGTTCTGAACATCGAAAAAATGTCCGGTATGAACTCAAATAATTAAAAAATTGTTATAGCAAGGTAATAATTGATATAAAAGGAATAATAAAATTGAAAAAGGGTTTTAATCAAGTAGAAATTAAATTTATCTTATTATTTAGTAGATAAAATAAAGATCGAGTCATGTCAGACAGAAGGTAAGGGGTTTGTTATCTCACTTTTAATTCTGTGAGATTTCCATTGTTCGCAACTTATTTATTGAATGTGGTGTATTGTGTACATCAATTTGATATATATTTCATTATTATATTTATATTTACATTATTCTCTGATTTATTTGGTGGTTATTATCTTCTGTTCATACAACTTGATTTATTATGAAGTGGTAATGTGTTTTCATCTCCCTTTTTATTCCCATGAGATTCATGCTATATTACCACTATTTCCTTTTGTGTGGTGTATGTACTTCCAATGATTGTATTCATTGTGTAATATAAATAAATTTATTTTTAATTACATCTTCATTTTATTATCTTTATTTCATGAGGTGTATGTTTCGTATGTTACCAAATTGTTAAGGGAACTTTTTAACCCGATTTCCGTTCCTCAGGTTAATCTTCTAATTCTTAATTATGTCATGTAATGATTATGTGTGGAATTACTGTCTATTTATTTATGTCAAAAATTCCACTCTCCTTTCTGTGGATATACTTTTGATACACATAATCACTCCATTGATAAATTCTCAAGTCATCGATATGAACTTGATAAGGGTAATTTTAACTCAATTTCCATTCATTGAGATAAACATCCAAGTCATTGGTGTTGTTTTTACAAAAATATGTGTCAATGTTCTGTGATTGATTTACAACTGAATATCCAATCATATTGAGTGTATTTATATTTTTTACACATTATTATGTAATTAATTTATCATTAATCTAATGATATAGTTTTTATAAGGTATTTCATCTCAATTTACATTCCATCGAGACTTCATTTTTGTTATGCATCAATTCACACTTATATGATGAATATACTGTCCTTTAGAATAGTATATCAAGAATCTCTTTTTCTAATGATATTATAAAGATCTGATTAAATTTTATTCCTCAATTATTTGTATTCAAGTGTCTCTTGTTTTGTTTAAAACTCTTTAACTAAACTATTTGTTAAATTGTTTTAATGAACTATACTTATAAATATTTCTCTTTAATGTCCACGTTTTCAAAAAAAAATTAGGATTTATTTATATGGTCATTAATGTTTTAAAATGATGATTCATTTAAAAGTTTCAAAGTGGTATGGGACACTTTGATTAAAAAAACTCTTTATTAAATGTTTAAAATGGTTTTTGAAAATGGTTTGATAAAGAATTGATTATGTCAATATCTTGAAATAATATATTGTGATAGAAATGTGAAAATGTTATCTTTATTTTATGGTTGTTTTATATTTCATGACTACGTTATGGTTCTTCTATATTGTCTATGAATAATGGTGGTTTCGTGATAAACCTACGGCGGGTGATCTCAAGATAGCTCTCCAATGCATTGGGTAACATGACAAAGGTAGACGTTAAGGTTTCTCCTAAGAGATTTAAGGAATATACTATGATATATATTACAACGTAACTCCCTACGTAGCTGTGATAGCTATAATGTAAGTATGGTATAGATTCCACAAGTTACCTCTATGATTTATGATTTCTATGTCTTATTCATAAATCATATGATTTTATAAGGTATGTTATGATTGAAATGTATGGTTTCATTATTATGTATTTATTTATGGGATAATGTTTTCATTCCTTATTTAATAACCCTTACTAAGATTTTTATGCTCATCCCATGTTTTTGAAATGTTTTCCATAGGAATTAAATACGAATAGGGACAAGGATGGGATCAAGGAAAAGTCATTATATTTAAACATGAATCTAGAGATGTCTTTAAGAGTTTTTATTTTATGAAAAAAATTGATACTATGTAGTAGAGTCTACAGTTAATTTTCAAGTCGATATGTAATAGTTTTGCCCAAATTCTCTAAAACTCTAAGCCTAAAAAGATCCACAATGTAAATTATTCATTTAATTAAAGATTATGAAATGTTTTAAGGTCAGGTCCTTATACTCTCCATTGTCTATAACCAAAAAAAAACTGGGTGGGAATCACATACCATCAAAGAAAACCACATAATAATGTAAAATTTATTGTAGAGTTTATAAATATTGAAACCTTAATTTTAATTGATGGAACCTTAGTTTTATACTTGGTTGTTCATATCCAATATCCATTAAATTCCTTCTTGATGGTTCAAAAGGTTTTTTTGAATTTAGAAATCATAACCCCCATTAGTGTCAAACCAAGTTTGCAGTAAGGCCTGTTATCATGTACCAGGTTACACTGAGTCTGGACTAACACACATTGTTACAGTTATTAACCCTAGGTAAATATATGCCATATCCACATCAAATGAAGTATCTATATAATGATTTATTTCTAGAATACAACTCACACAATCCTTTACCTAATTTCATTTCCATATTCATATAATTTTCATTGTCCTTAGAGTTATCCTTAGACATATCCATAGAGTTCTCAGAAAGGTTTTCTCATCATATATTTGAAAGGGTAACTAAACCATTGATCTGATACCAACTATAGTGACCATCACTTTTCAAATATTAAAATTACATTAATTTTTTTTAATACCAAAAACATTATACAATAAAACACAAAAGACCGTATTAGTGTACTACCTTAGGAAACATGGAAACATAAACACTAGTACATAAGTGAACAAAATTATCTCTCACCTGGTTCTTACATACTGTAACTATTCATAGAAACATAATTATTGAACAATATTTTATATCCAAGGAGTGGTTACATAAAATTATGTGAGATAAGATGCTAAATAAGGGCAATCAAGGGAGACTTGTATGCATAAAAATGAACATAGTGGTATGATAATGTGAAAATAACATTAATAGAGCATACCCTTGATGCCATAAGATCATTGACATGTATCATGGCATAAATCATGGTAGTTCATAAGATATAAATAATATGTAAATAAATAATATAAGACATGAATGCGTAACCTAGTAATAATACATGTTGTTTTGGAAAACACATAAGAATATAAAATAATTTTTAATGTAGTCAATGCATTGCTTCCATGGAAGTCTTAGTAGTATGGGTTCACTCTGAATACCATCATAGAAGTCACGGGTCACTCCCATGGTCATATTAGTAGCCTGAGTTCACTCCCATACCGTCTTGGTAGTCATAGATCACTCTCATTTCCATATTACTATTCTGAGTTCACTCCCCATACCATTTTTTGGAAGTCACGGTTTACTCACATAATCATTTTATTAGTATGAGATCACTCTCCATACCATATTGGTAGTCTTTTTTAACTCCCATAACCATCATATTAGTATTATTTCACTCTTCATACCATCTCTGTAGTCATGGATTACTCCCATGGCTATCTTAGACATCAAAGTTCACTCCTCATACCATCTTAGCATACATGGTTCACTCCCATGGCCATCTTAGTATTATGAGTTCACTACCCAAACCATTTTTTTAGTCATTGTTCTTCACATGTAAATCTTCGTAGTCAAGTTTAACTCCCAATACCATCTTAGTATATCATATGAGATATAAATCTTTACCCCATTATTTTGAAGGTAATAATGGTCTCACCCATATCATAACTAAATCATAAATACATGTTCCACTAGATCATAAATAGTCATATCATAACCCATGAAATGAAATGGGTATCGAAAACATTTAATTATATCATAACCTATGGAAAATATATAGTTTCCATTACCATTTCATCTAATCATAACCCACGAAATGAAATGTGTTATATAAACATATAACCCTTGAAATAGAAACTAGATTCGTAAAGATAAAACCCATTAATGGGAACCGGGTAACATAAACATCACACCATCAAAACATAATCCATTCAGATAAAGAATATGATTTTTTAATTATTTCCATGAAATATATGATTAAAATCCATATATTTCATATTATATGGAAGAGAATTCTAAAATACCTTTAAAAAAATTTCATGATGAGAACATACTTCCTTTATTGAAATATGTATTTTAAAAAAATAATTCATTTTGAAATACATTTTCAATTAAATTACATAGAAAACATAGAATGAAGTCTTCAAATCCTTTTCAAATCCTTTTCGCTTTAAAAAAATAAACGAATCATGAAATTTTTTTAGAATTTGTTTTCAATTAAATATTTTAGAATAAGCTTCAAAATATTTTATAAATATTTTTTATTGAAAACATAGTGAAAAAATATAGCGGAATCCTCAAAAATATTTGAAAACAATTGATTTCAAAATAATTTAAAAACATCAAACAAAATAGGAATATGTAATGAAAAAAAAATCATTGAAAACACATGTAAAACATATAAATAAATATTCAAAACATTTTGAAAACCATTTGTTGTAATATGCATTTAAAACTTATAACTGAAGCATGAGAACATTTTGAAAGCCATTAATTTGAAAATACTTTGAAAATGTATAAATAAATATTTAAAACGTTCTAAAAAATATTCATTAAAAAATATTTACAAACAAATCAATAATTTTTAAATACAATTTGAAAACACTTTTATACAATATGGTTTTTAATGAACACGTATTTTAGACTGAAAAGAGTGGTAAAGTAAAAAATTCTTTAAATCACATTCTTAATCATGTTATAAATAAAATAGTGACAATGGTAATAATAATGGAAGATATCAAGAATATATAGAGGATAGTAAAATTCCTATTTTATCTTGAGAGATGGATCATATGATTTAATCCATGGAATCATAATCGTAAACAATTTTGGTAAATGATGAGATTCTTCCAATAAATTATTTCCACATGTTAAATTTGAATTATACTACAATGTAAGAAAATTAATTTATGTGAAGCTTAAAATGTGATGAATATAAGGATATAAATGATTTAACTTTTCAATGGTTGTATATAATTCTCATAAAATAATAAAAGTTCATAATAAAATGTGTGTCTCAAAGAAGAAAATTGATACTAAAATACTTTACTGATTTGGTAACTTTTGAAAAATAAAAAACATGATATGAAATATTATCAGTGGGAAATGTAAATAACAATAAATTTAAGTATAATAATCATATAATAAATTCATATTATGTATATACCTGACACAAAATAAATGAGTGTTGAATACGACATATATCACTAAGAATTAAAAAGTGAGATGAAATTCCCTTACCTTATGTCTTGACTCCCACTATAATAATAAAAAACTCATGTGGAAAAAATATAAGTTAATTATAAATATTTTAAATAAAAATATTCTTATATTTATTAACATATATGATTTTTTTATGACTTAATATTATCCTTGTATTAACAATTCTTTGTTAAGGTTTCACTTCAGGTAATATCTGTTTTGTTCTTCATACATGTTTTGATGTATTAATGTTGATATTCTTAATTGGATCTTGATTTAAATAATTCTAGAATGTAAAAAAAATATATAAAAAAATATATATTCATTATATATTTATTTTTAATAATCTATAAAATATAAAAAAAGTAAATGGAATATACCATTCCTGGATATTGTAAGCAGTACATATGCACGAACATTGTTTCTGTATTGTTTTAGTATTGAAATGATGTATGTAAATGAAATATATTTATATATATATATATAAATATAATAACATTAAATTAGCATTATTATGTTATATATATCATATATTTTCACTAAATTCATCCATAACACATTCCATGTAATGTGTGAATGAATCACCAAACTTTTAGGCGGAAGTGGTCCATACGTCCACAAACGATGTTATCATATTTACATAGGATTGGAAGTATAAAGGTATGTGTTATAAATAATTAAATAACCATAAAGACAAAATAACTATAATATATATCATATATAAATATATTTTCCATCATAATCTATATCCATGATATGTGGTAATAGAAAAACAATCCATCATTGTTTTGTGAGGCAGTAGTTCACTATATATATATAAATTGTATATTTGTTACCCATTATATGAAATTGTGTTTATGTCTAGGTATAACCATTAATATAAAAAAAATATTGGGTATAAAAGGTGTTTTTTATTATAATGGAATAGTTCTAGTTGAGTTGGTGGATAACGGAAATAAAATGAATGAGATTGCAGAATGATATTACCTATTATTTGGGTAAAATCATTCAGTTATCACCAAAGGGATTCCACTGATGGATTTATTACCAATTTTAGGATTATATTATTATTTTATGTAAATTTAAAATCTATTAGGGATGAGGCTTATTGTGCCAATGTGTCTTGAGAGGTGTGATGAAGTGTAACGATATGATGCATTTTTATAGTGGCAGAGTGGAACTCTTTCAATTTTTAGAAGAAGGAATTCAAGCAATGTTTTTCCCATTTAAAGTGGAACAAATAGTGGTACCAATTATATAAAAGAGAGTATAGGTTATAAATATGGATATAAAATGGATTCTAGGCAAGTTTATTAGTCATTTTTGCCCTTAAGTTTACAGTTTAGTCCCTTTTTATGATTAATTTCACTTTAATAATTGTAATTATTTTTAATAACAGTCACTAATATTTTTCGTAAAAAACCATGACTACCTTATTAGAATATATAATATTTTTTGATTCAAAATACTGAATCCATATTTATAAAATCCAAAAAAATATGTCAACTTGGGATGACCTCTCTTGTACTAGCTTTGGATTCCCTCACATGTAACATCTTTTTATGGGTTCATGACTCCCTCCGAGACACCCTATTTTTATTGACTTGGGATGCTCTCCCTTATACCCTCTTGATACGTTCTTGAGATGCCCTCTCATGTCTTTTATTTTTACACGGTTGGGATGCACTCCCATGTACCATCTTATTAAGGGAACGATAATCCCTTCCATGTTTCCTCTTATTATTCCTTGGTATTCCATCCCCTGTAACCTCTGGTTACCTACATATGATAAAACTCGTCTAATGTTTTGTTTTATGGATTTTTATACTATTTCGGGTCGGTCTCGAAATGCCCAAAGTTTCTATATCCGACGATACATGGACATTCTTTCCAAAGGCAGGTGTTCATCGGGCGATTTGGCTAACGACACTTAAGAACTCACATCGGTCGAGAGGATGGGATGTCGAGATCATTTCACCCTTTTGGGAGAATTATTTCCTGTTCCAGGACTCTCCTATAGATTTAAGACGTATTCATATGTTCACGAATCTTTAGTTTATACCCAAGCATAGTATCCACTGATTACTCATGGTTGGAAATGGTCAGCAGGACACAGGGGTTTGGAATCATTTAGGCTGGAGGTTTACCATCCCTCATTGGATTAATGACTCTAAAGAATTTGGACTCATTGAGATGGTGCAAGAAGTGGCTCGGTGAACCGATGTGAAGATAGTCGGATCGACCGATTGTTGTGATTGAACCTCAGGGAGGATTCCTACGTACCCTACCTAGGAGACAGGGATCAACGTCCATGTAGCTAGAATCGGGGTTTCGGAGAACCGACGTGAAGGCGGACCCGGGCGGCACCGGTTGGGGGTTCGTCGGTCGTGGCTTCGCCCGTGTAGGAGGTTGCTGCGCGGTGTGGCAGATCGAAAAAGAGGCATAAACTCCCTAGTCCGTAGGGAGTGCATACGCGGAGGGACCATGGTTTGCAGTTTTCTCTTCTTTGTTATTTTACGTTCATGTTTCACCAAGTTATTATGAATTTTAGGTTCCTCATTAGTTCGTTCCCAGGTTCATACCTGCTGTGGTTCACGAACTGGAACTTCCAAAATCCTAAGCCTTCCTTCTAAATCCTTCCACCCGAATCTGATTGATCTTCTCCAAGTCCCCAATTACCCCTTCTCTTCTCCTTGATCTCCTATTATAGAGTGGGGAAAAGGATATATCTATAGTCATGCGGCAAATTTTGCGGAGGCCCATGTCCGAAAACCCGATTCACTGATGACCCGATCAATTCGCAACTCATAGGGGGAATTGAGCATATCTCCCCCAGGAACCAAACGATCTTATCCACGAACCAAATGCGCTCGGAGAGTGCTTCACGGCCGCAGAGGGATCTGCCTCCATTCTGTGAACAAAAGCAGATGCTTCTTGGGCCGGTTGATGCGGTCCGTGGTTGGTGCGGTTCATGATGATGGACCGGTTCGGCGCCAGTTCTGCATCACGCCCGCGGAGGATCTCCGCCTTCATTCCGCGAATGACAATAGTCTCTTGAGTGGGTGGTTTGCGGAACCAGTCACGTGGTGTCATCATTTGGTCCGGTCTTTGGACCGGTTCTACTTCGTGCATCCTTTGAGTTTTCTCCACTCTTCCTTACAATTCTTTGGGGGAATTGGGTAGAATTGCCTTTGCCGATTTTTCAGGACCCTAAAAATACCCCCATCAGAATGGGGTCTGATCGGAACGAAGACGAGGCCATTCTGATGTAGAGTGGTCTGGAAACATAGATGGTTTGTGGTAGAGGGGTGGACCTAGTAGGGGACCCCGCCTATAAATATGGGGGGCCTTTTGTCTTTTTCTGGATTCTTCGTGAAACCAGAGCCCTCTCACTTTTTCATTTCTTCATGCTCTTTCTTTCACGAAACCCCTCGGCCGTGAACCAACTACTATTTCCATAAACCATTCATCCTTCACGGTCATCTTCACCTGCGGACCAATCTCCCTCCATGAACTAATACTTTTAATTAATTACAAAGTAAGTCATGACGGGCCACAGAGGAATTCGCTTCGCGGTTTCAAATGTTCCAGGGACCGGAATGATCCAAACATTGAAAAATACTTGAAGTACGAATGTAAATGCTTAATTCTTGGAGCCGAGGTTCCGTGAGGCAGCCTGATTTGTGGTTTTCTGGCCAACACTCCATGGGCCTGGGTTTCACGGACTCATTCCGCATGGGGCTAGTTCGCAGGATGCTATCATCGCGAACCAACCAATGATGCCACCTGGTAGATTTCATTATGAGGCTTGGATGAAATCCTTTGTAAATACTTGGTATTTTGTCCATGTTTTGTTATTTCTAGACTAACTATCTGCCTGATTTCCATGGTGCATGGAGAAGATAAACATGGTTCCTCCTCGTCCAGCGACTAGGCCCAGTGTTGGGCATATTCCGGTTGGTGATCAACATTTGAAGGATGTGGCCAGCTCCGTTCAGGATGGAGTCTTCCAAACCCCACTGTACCCCCCTCTAGCACGTTTACTCTCGGAGTCGTAGCAGGAGTATCATCTTTCCAATATCCTTCCTGCTTACAGGTTCTGTCAATTATCACGTACACCGATTTTGGTTTCCTCTCGTGACAACAACCCAGTGACATGTATTTTTACCACCACTATCTCTCGATCAGTGTTAAACACTAGGGGGACAACCCCGAGGGAGACAGCCACTGGATTCGTGTTGACTCACCATCCTATGTCCCCAATAGGGGAACAACGTCAGCAGGAAGGGGTGATTCACTATTACTAGAGTATTTCCCGTAAGGCTATGTTAAACGACCAATGTGTTTGGTCAGCCAGTCGGGACCTCCGGTTCGGATGGGTGTTCAAGTCGTTGGATTGGGGGTGGCCCTTCTGGGTTTACCAGAGCTGTGCAGAGTTCGAGGCGGAGTTGCGGGTTGTGGGCCTATATGAAGCCGACTGGGTGTCCCAGACCTATACCCATCGGCCTCATGCCCTATCCAGGCATCTCATGAGCCATTGTAGTTCGGACACCAACACATTCCCGCAGGTCCATGGGGAGGTGGTTACCAGCCTCTAGGACGTCTTCCAGATTTCGGGGGTCCCAATTTTCGGAGGTATGTATAATGAATTCTTGCATCCTCCTTCTATGTGTGATGATGACGAATGGACCCCCCCCCCCCCCCTTTAGTAAGGCAACTCATCAACCAAGCATAGGAGTGTTTGAAGGATGCGTCTTTGGAACCAGATAAATTTCCATAATAGGATATCTCTTCGAAACAGCTTATCCCTTATCATGACTGGATTATAGCTTTCTCCAGAGAGATCAAGCACGTGGCTCTTCCACACAGGCCCATAAACTGTCCTTCAATAGAATCCCGAAGGCAGAGTGGTAGCTACTGGCCAATCTTGGAGGAAGGCCAATTCAACATCTGGGGTTGGGAGCTTGTGCCGGACGTCGAATGATTGTTTTACCTGGCAACATTTCTAGCCATGTTCCTGAGTGTCTGGATATTTCCTGTATGCGAGACCGGTGGCGTGCGGGATTCCACATTCGTTATAGTGTCCCATTTGGACACTGGCAACGTTATCAACCTAGATGTCCCAGTATTGGCTAGGATATACCGGCTGCTTAGCAACATCACCGAGGTGAGTCGACCTTTCCGGGTAGCTGGCCCTTTTCAAGTCCTCTGGGGATGTTTGGGAGTGCATGTTAAGAACATCTATACTTTCATCAACCCCCTTCAGATTCTGGGTACCACATTCTGACCGTATTTGCAGTTGACCAGTAGGGTCATTCCCGAGGAGTGGGTGTCCCAAGAGAAGGAGGGACAACCGACGGTTCAGAACAGGCATCTACTGTCCAGTCGGATCTCGATCTATGATCACATCAATTTCCTCCCATACCCCCCAACCAGTGCAATCACATACACTTCATAAGAGTAATTTACCAAGTGGGGCTACCTCTTCTCCCTCTGAGAGGGTGCCTTGGTAACTCGTATCGGTGGGGAGATGATCTATGAGGGGTACGCGCCTTGCTGATTTGAGCGTCAGTTTGGCTGCGTCCAGGTACTATGTATTCCCGCTCTTAATGGCGCCTGCGGGAACTGCCATATGTTGGTGGCCAAGCAATTGTGGCTAATGTTTACTCGGGAGGACCCTGGTTGCGATATTGTGACCCTCGCGCTTACAGATCCTGTGCCTTTCTTATCTAATAAATATGTCGATGCTTGGGTACAGTCGTACCTGAATAGTCAGCTGGGGATGTGGGTGGACAACATCTCAAGCCCTAACCCATCGAAGGGAAATAGGAAGCGAAAAGGGGGCAGTATCCCAACCAGACCGGGAAAGGTCCTTCGTAACCCTGCTAGCGTCGTGCTTCCGGGGAAGGTCTTGATGGACAGAGGTGTCTACTCACATGATCTCGAAGCATCCCGAAGAGAATCGGTCATTCCTACTGATGCTTCCTTCCCGACGGCTTGGGGATAATGGGATGTCTTGAAAGACAGATCGGCCTTTCACGGCCAATACCTCGATTCTTTGTGGCAGAATCTCCCGAAATCGGAAGTGGCGTTCGACGGGATGGTCTACCTATCGACTCTTGCTGATATCATTTATGATGTGGACCCAGAGAGGGTTGATCGGTATCTCTGGGACCTCGAGGCCTATACTGGGACCTTGAGTCACATTAGCCTAGTCCTGGCTTGATGTTCGTAGACACAGGTTGTCATGTGAACCACAGGCAGATACATAGGCTAAAAGGGTAGAGAAACCCTGGCCATTTTGGATGTGAAAAGGGGACGAACTTGTAAACCACTGCAATATAAACTTCTGGATCCGGAGGTATGTTATAGGGGCTCTGAGACCGGTAAGCGTACGGGGCTATGAAGAGTGTCGCCTGTGGAAATATTGCCTTTGGTAGACGGGCCAGGGGCTATAAATATTCAGAGCCGCTAAGGGCATGGTATGCATAGTCATGAAATGGTGTCCACTGGTTGATAACATTCCACTTCCGATGGCTGTGACTGGTTATGAAGATCTATAATTATCCGTGTCGTTGAGTCTGATGTATGGGGAGGACGTATCCAAATGAATATGGAGTATTTCCACCTCATTTTTCCATATATCATAGGTGGTTCATGAAAAAATCTGGGTAGTTTAACGCTGTGTGGTGAGGACAAAAAAAATACACCCTGTGCAGGTCTAGTCCATACATGGGGGTAAGGGGCATTAGTAGCTTTCATCATCCATGCCGTTTAACGTCGTGCAGAGAGGACATAAAGATACACCCCATGCAGGTCTAGACCATACATGGGGAAAAGGTAATTTTTATCTTTTATTTGGGGGGCTGAGCCAGGACGGGGAACCCTGGCATCACTACGTATCCTACTAGGGCATGAATAAAGCCGCACGTAGTTCTCTGGAAGAAGTACACCCCATCAAGGGTTGGTCCTTATATGATAGAAATGGATTTTTTATCTTTTATTTGGGGGGCTGGGCCAGGATGGGGAACCCTGGCGTCACAACGTATCCTGCGAGGGAAGTAATCAAGACACACGTAGTTCAATGGAATAATTACACCCCGTGCAGGGCTTGTCTATACATGGGGGAAGGGGACATTGTTAACTTTTTTTTAATTTCATTTGGGAGTTGCTGGGCTAGGACGAGATCCTGACATCTCTATATATCCAGCGAAGGCATGAATCAATTTGTACGTAGTTCTCTGCTAAATACACCCCGTGAAGGTCTGGTCCGTACACTCGGGGAAGAGACATTTTTTTATTTGAGAGGTGGCTGGGCTAGGATGAGGAACCATGGCGTCACTACGTATCCTTCGATGGCAGGAATCAATCTGTACATAGTTCTTTGAAATCCATGTAGTTTAACGTCATGTAGTGAGGAAAAAGAATACAGCTCATACAGGTCTGGTCCGTACACGGGGGAAAGAGAGCCTTTTATTTATTTATGTATTTTTATGTATTATTTTTTTGAGTGGTGGCTAGGCTAGGATGAGGAGCCCCGACGTCGCTACGATTCCTGCGAAGTCATGAATCCAGCCATACGTAGTTCTTTGAAAGACAATACACCCCATTTCGGTCTGGTCCACACATGAGGGAGGGGGAATTTAAAAAAAATCTTGTCAATGTAGTTTAACTTCGTGTGGTAAGGAAGAAATACTCTTATTTTAAGGTCATGGAGTTAAGACCATTGGGTGCTTGGTTGTTTAACGTCATGCAGCTTGGACGATCCCTTTTTTTATTTTTTTTCTTATCTGTACAGTTTATCATCATGCGTTAAGGACGAAATACTCTTATTTAAAGGTCATGGATTTAATACCATTGGTTTCTTGGAAGTTTAACATCCTGTAGCTCGGAAGATCCTTTTTTTCTTTTTTTTTCTTATCCGTGCAATTTATCGTCATGTGGTAAGGAAAAAATTCGCTTATTTTAAGGTCATGGATTTACGACTATTGGGTGCTTGGATGTTTAACGGCATGCAGCTCGGACAATCGTTTTTGTCTTTTTTTCCTTATCCGTGCAGTCTATCATTGCGCGGTAAGGACGATGGACATTTTTGGTTTCTTTGAAAAATACTTCTTCATGAATCTCGCATTTGTAGGAGCGGTGGTGAATTTCCCGCCCATGGAGATTAGGGCATATGATCTGTTGGAGTATACCTTGTGTATAACATATGATCCCTCCCACTTGGGCTCTTGCTTTAGAAGTTTCCTTCCAGGTATCATTGGGGTCGGGAGAACCAATACTAATTCTCCTTCCAAGAAATACCGAAGATGGACCATTTTATTGAAGGATCTTGCAATCCTATTCTAGTAGACTTCCAGAATGGTGAAAAGTGTGCAGCCACTTCATGTCTAGTTGTTCCAATTCAGCTAGCCTCTTTTTTGATTTCTCATCGTCATATAATTGATCACAGATGGAAACACAGAGTGAGGGAAGTTGGAGTTCAATGGGCAGGACCGCCTCTGTGCTACATACCAGTGAGTACGGGGTAGCCCGAGTAGCGGTGCAGATTGTGGTTCGATAATCCCACAATGCATGGAGGAGTTTATCCGGCCATGAATTCTTGACTTTGTCCACCAGTTTCTAGAGAATGTTGGACATGGCTTTGTTTAAATCCTCTATCTGTCCGTTGGCCGCTGCATGGTAGTAGGATGAGTGGTTAGCCTTGATACCATATTCTTGGTATAGTTTCTCCAATTTAGCAGAGTAGAAGTTGGTGCCGTTATCCGTCATTATGGTATGAGGGATACCAAATCTGGTGATGATATTGGTTTTCACAAAGCGGACAACGTTTTTTTCCCTGACTTCCTTAAGGGGTAGAACTTCTGCCCATTTGGAAAAGAAGTCAGTTATTGTGATGATATACTTCAGCTGTTTGGGTGTGGCAGGAGGATATGGTCCCACGACATCCATTCCCCATTCAGAAAATGTCCAGGAGTGCCTGGCCTGATGAAGTAACTCCGGGGGTTGGTGTATGAAGATGGTATGAATTTGGCATGAGTGGCATTTTACGGTAAAGCGTTCGCAATCTCGTGCCACTGTGGGCCAATAGTACCCAAGCCTCCGAACTTGATGGGAAAGATTAGACCCTAGCTGATGTGCTCCACATACTCTGGCATGAACTTTAGTCATGACGACATTGATTTCTTCTTCGTTAATGCTTCTGAGGAGGGCTCTATCGAGGCCTTCTTTGTAGTAGACCTATTGTTGACCCATGCTGCCATACAAGACAAAGTTGGTTTCCCTTCTTCGTATTTTCTCTCGTTCAATCCTGTCTGATGGAAGTTCTCCCTGTTGAAGGTAGCTTGTAATGGGGGTCATCCATCCAGTGGCGGGAGCATATGGCTCAGGGATAAGATTGATTTCCTGGATCTCCTCCATCTTGGTCTGGAAAAATGGTAAGACCATTCAATGTGAGAAATACTGATTAATGTTTTATCCTGATCTAGGTCAGCCATGGTTGTTGTCGTGTTGACTAAAGCATCGTCCTGGTAATTCTGGGATAGAGGAATATAGCTTAATGTGGGTTCTATAGAGAATTACTCCATTAACCCTCGGACATGGTCAAATAGTGGAATCAGCTCCTCCTTTTTGATAGCATAGTCACCATTAAATTGCTTGATGAATAGTTCCAAATCACCTTTGACCTTAAGGTGTTCTACTTGTGCTTGGAGTGTGAGCTTCTGGCCTGCAATGATGGATTGATATTCAGCTTCATTGTTCATATATCCCTCTGACAGGAGGAAGTAATACGGCAAGACTGCCTTTTCTAGGGACAAGAGTATTATCCCCAAGCCCACCTTGTTAAATTTGGGGTCTTCCATCCTCTTCCCGATTGGGCTTCAGGATACGCTGTCAAAGTACATTACCCATGTTGGGATCTCCTCTTGAACTGTGAAGATGTCTTCATCCGATAGCTCGATGTCCGGTGCGATTGTCCATGTTGAGGGGTGCTCTGCCCGAAAATCTACTAATGTCTGGCCCTTGATGGATTTCTCAGGCACAGACTGGATGTCAAATTGTTGCAGGATGATTTCCCATCGAGATAGGTTCCCAGTCATCATCGGGCGGCTGAGGATGTACATTAGCAGGTTATTACAAGAGACCATATGGACTTCATGATGCTGCAGATAATGTCGCAACATTTGAACCATGAAGACCAAGGCCAAACAGTCCTTCTAGATGTTTGAGTATCGAGTCTCAGCAGCGATCATAGTTCGGGAGAGGTAATACAGACTGTTTTCACTGCCGTCATCGTTCTTTTATGCGAGAAAGACTCCCAGAGACCACTCTAGGGCCGTCACGTATAGGATGAGAGGTCTTCCCTCAGCCGGGGGCATGAGGATCAGTGGTCTTAAAAGGTACCTCTTTAGGGTGTCAAACACCTCTTGGTAGTCATCTGTCCATTGGTACATGACTCCCTTCTTCATTATCCTGGTAAAGGGAAAAAATTTTACTACCATGTTGGAGATGAATTCCCTGATATAGGCCAAGTGCCCTTGGAATGCTCTCAACTCGGTGAGGTTATGGGGAGGTGGCTAGCCGAGAATTGCCTTTGTCTTTTCAGGGTCGACTTCGATCTCGCGATGGAGTATAAAGAAGCCAAGGAATTTCCCTGAGGTAACCCGAAAGACGCACTTCAAGGGGTTCATCTTCAGATTTTGTTGTCAGAGTTTGTTGAAGATGGTCTAAAGGTCTGACAGGTGATCTGAGCACTGTCTTGATTTGACCACCAAGTCATCTATGTAACATTCAATGAATCTCCCCAGGAATGGCTTGAAAATATGATGCATGGTGTGTTGATATGTGGCGCCCGCATTCTTGAGACCAAAGGGAATGATCCTGTAACAGAATACTCCTTGGGGGGGCTCTGAAGGTAGTGGCTTCTTCGTCTTCTCAGGCCATTCGGATTTGATTATACCCAGAATAGTTGTTCATGAAGGACAGAGCCTCATACCTAGCCGTTGCATCGATTAATATCTCTATGATCATGACCGGGAAGTCATCTTTCGGGAAATGATGATTAAGATCTATGAAGTCAATGCAGACACGGATTTTCCCATTCTTTTTCCTGACAGGGACGATGTTGGCCAACCAGATGGGGTAATGGACCTCTCGAATGAAGCCTTATTTTATGAGATTTTCGACTCCAACCTCTATTTTTGCGGCATGTGAGAGATGTGTCATTCTGGAGGCCTGCTTATAGCCCCGACGGTCTTCTGGAAGACCCATGTGATGCGTCACCACTTCAAGATCGAGTCCCAGCATTTCTGTGTAATTCCAGGAAAAAACATCCCAATGTTGCCTTAGGAAAGAGGTATATACCTCCCCTTCTTCTCCCAAATTATTGAGTTCTTGATCCAACGTGGGGACTGTTTTCGGCATAGGTTCTTGGGGGTTTGAGGAAGAGGCGTCGTGGGCATCCCCGCTCAAGTATTCGTCCCCTGATTGTGGGTTGGCAGATGTTCCCACATTGTCACACTCGTACGTTGTGGCTGAAGTCATGAAGATAGATGAGTGTGTGTCTGAACTTGAACCCCTTCTTTCAATATGGTTGATGGGTTGTAAATAGTCTCTTCCAGGCATCCTGAGGGGGTTATTAGGAACCACTTCTAGACCATTTGGAGTGGGGATCCAGTCAACCCCATTGGCCAAAGGCTTCTTCTTCTTTTGCTCATAAAATCCGGCATCAATATAGTATGACTCGGAGAGCTCAAAAAGGGCCTTGTCGGTGTGCAGTGTCCTACTTTTCCCTTTACTGTAGTACTTAATACACTGGTGGTAGGATGAAGGAAAAACCTTGTTCTTATGGAGCCACAACATCCCCAGCAGGGCATTGAATGTTGTGTTCTTCCGGACCACCAGGAATTCCGAGTAGGCCATAAGGTCACCAAAATGGATATTTAGCTTAATATGTACCATTGTCTTATACTTTCTCATGTCATAACACAAAAAAGTGGTCGCTGTGGGTATTAGATAATCCTCACTATAACCCAACATACGGAGTGTCCGTAGGGGAATGAGGTTAACTCCAGAACCATTGTCAATGAAGACTTTGTGGATCTCAACATCATCTAATGTGACAGACACATATAGTGGTTTTATGTGTCATTACATAATGGCATCATCATCCTGATCGGTGATGGAAATCACTGCATTGCATTCAGAGAGGCCTATCTCCATCCGGTAAATTTCGGCAGTAGATACTGCGGCTTAAAACTCCGGGGGGACTAATCAAGGCTTCTATCAGTGCTTCCCTGAGGTCGGCTGACAAACCCAGGGCCTCTAGGATGGACAAATTGGCTGGTGCTGACGCCAGCTGCTTAAGGATGTCGTACTTTTTCTCCAATGGCCGACACTACTCCACTAACAGGAGAGTTCTAGAAGGCAGCTTTGGAGTTGGAGTATGTGACGAGGAGGGACCTGCTGCGGGGTCAGGTTCCAAAGATGTTCCCAGGTTCTGGGGACTCGGCATTGATGATCTGTCTGTGCGCATTAAGCGGCTAAACACTTGTTCCTCCTATGATGGGTATCACAGAATAACGAGGCCAGGGTTGCTACTTGTGGAGGTGGGGAAATATTCTTTCTCCTGTTGAGTCAGTTGGAGAGCTCTCCCATGGGTTTCTACAATATTGATGGTTTGGGATGAGGTCCAACCGTAGGGTTCGTTTCATCCGTGGCTACGCCTCCCTTGGTATCCCCTACCGATGCGATTCCTCATCCTAGCTCCTCATGTTGGGAACTTGGGTTCATAACCATACCCTTCGTCAGATAACGATTCCATAAGATGGATGACATTCATGGAACCAAATATTGTCTCTTAAACCTCTGACAGGTCAACCTCGTCAGTTGTCCCCAATGGTGTTGTTTGGTGGATCGGTGACCATGGATCCATGTTTGGGGACATGAAATCTGACATCATTGGGGCTAACTTTAGCCTTGTTTCGGATTGCTCCTCTTGTGCTTATCCCATACCATTTCGATTACAACTAGATGACCAGCTCATAGAGGGTTGTGAGGCCGATACTGTCGATTGTGCGACATCAGGGGCTATTGGAAGAAAAACTGGCTTCCTTAGATGAGCTCATAGTATTCCCTAGGCTTGGTTGATAGTATTCCGAGTCATCCAGTTATCAAATTTATCCCCCTTTTTGCTGGTGACTTCCTGCAATCCCTCCCCTTTTTCGGAGTCAGTGGTAGAAATATACGTCACATATGCTGGTGGTGGTCCCAGCTCGACCTGATCAGAGTATACCATTCCATGTAGGAGGTTTTTTAAGACAAAGCATTCCTGAATATTGTGCCTCAACATCCGATGGTAGGGAAAATAGTATGGACTGTCATTGCGGATGACTTCTTCGCATTTCCTTGGCTCCGGGAGGTGAACCCGGTTGCAATTCATGGCGGTGATGAAATAGTCGCAGACTTGGTCCTCTCGGAACGAGTATGTTTTATGTATTCGTTCCTCAAATGGGATCCGCTTTTCCCCTTTCTGATCGTCCTGCCGGGGCGGAGGTGGACACTGATATACTGGGGGCCCTTGACAATTTAGTGGAGGGGTAAGCGATGGAGCAGGCACAGGGGATGGCTTGAGCGTGACAGAGGATGCTTCGGCCTTGGCTACTCTCTTTTTGGGAACCTATGGGGATATTTGGGACTTCAAATTAGTCTGCTACAAGCGGTCCTTAATTCCCTGGGCATTGGCCGAGAGATGGCGAAAGCCAGCAGTGCACTCCACTGGTATGAGCGGAGCTCGCAGATCGTCTCGAAGACTGCCGATACATATGGAGAGCAACACATCTTAAGGAATTGGCATGTTCAGAGAGTAGGTCAGACCTTTTAATCTACAAATGAAATCTAAGACCCTCTCGTTCTCCCTCTGCTTGCTGTTCATGAGGTCGTTGACCGTTGTCTTAGGAAACGTTGAGTTGAAGTGGAACAAGAACTACTTCTGAAGGTCTTCCCAGCTTTTTATCTACTGGGATGGTAGACTCATATACCAGACAAAGCCAGATCCATGTATGGTCCGTACGAAGCATCTGAGATTCACTACTTCCTGTTGTTCCGGAGTCCCCATCATAGGGTCGCAATAGGATGCATAGTGCATCAAATGTTGTTCCGAATCGCCTTATCCAATGAATATAGGGAATATTGGGCTCCCAAAATTGGGTGGAGGGGGTGTGTTTGACACCAAATCCGGGTAAGGCTTCCGCTCAAGCTGTATCGGAGAATTCCGACCTTCCATTTCTTCTAATCAAGCCGTTAGTGCTTCGATGGTGCTGGTGAGACCCTGGTTTACATCCCGTTGGGCTCGGTCTTGGGCAGGAGCAGCATGAGGCATTGTTTGAGGATCTGGATCAACCGGTACCAAGGGTGCATATGTCGTTCGGGACACCCTCAATGGGTTCGGGCATAATTGCTCTGTTTCTTCCTAAGTGGAGGGAAGTTTTGGTATTCATCCTGATCCACATTTAGTTAGTTGGATGGACCAGGAACCTAGTTGGGCGGGAGCCCTGACTGTGCTTCATTTTCTAGGGTAAACCTCAGTCTTTGAAGTTCACTTACTAGGAGTGCATGATTTGGCTCCTCTTGGGACGCGTTTTTAATAAGACGGTTCCTCTGGAGTAGCTCGGCTTTAAGCTGCCTCAATTCCTTCATTTCCTCTTCCTGTTGAGAGAACCTCTCTTCGAGCGTGAGTGGCTAATTTTTGTCAAGAGGAGGGGACAGATTAATGGTAACCATTCCTTTGTTATTTTCCTTATTGGAAGCTCGAAGGGTACGCGGAGGAAGGCTAGCTGAAGGGGAGGCCATATTTAGGGCGACCCTCTAGTTTCAGGTGTGCACACCTGGTGGTTCGTTGTAGGTTGCCTCCTGACCGGAACCATCGTCTCCCGATCCATCCTGATTTACATCATCTCTGGTGTCACCCGTGGGGTTAACCTCTATGACGTTGATAGATGCATATCATGGGGCGGGGAAGATGTCATCTTCCAAATAGGAAGAGGATTCCCCGCGTCTTTTATAGGCATTCCCTTTCATGTGTCGGGATTGCCTTCGGAATTCTTGATGAAGGGTGAAGCGGAGAGTTCTTTGATTCACCCTTACAGTACACCTCCCTCTTGGTGGGGATGCTGATTCAAACAATGGGATAGGATGAGAACCACCTCTACTGACTGTCCTCCCTAGACGAGAGAATACTGAATCTCATGGGGGAGGTTGTTGTTGAGGGGGTAATAATGCCCCCAACCCTGACGGCTGGGGCTGGTTTCATTCCTTGGACGCTAGGTCTCTTCACATTTTTATTGGTATTACGGGGGAATTTTTTTGTTAAAAATTCCCGAACACTGCAGGCTGAGCCTGATCCTAGATTGCGGAAGTGGCTGCTGCTATTTCTACCTGCCTGATCTTGCGTGACCCCGTTCGGGGGTGAACTAGGTTTGGTGTCGATTCCATCTGTGAACCAATCCCTTCCGAGGAGTCATTCAAAGATCTATGATTGGCCTCTCTTAGGTGAGAATTTTGGTGTATTCTCTCGGTGTCCTGATTCAGGAGTTCTTGAATAGATTGTTCCTGTCGGGCCTAATGCTTCTCGGACTTACTCAAGGCCCGGCTCTGTTGGGCGTATTGCCTTTCGCGAATATGGAGACCACCTGATTTCCATCTTGAAGTGATGACGTTGCAAGACAGCTTGCCGATTGGGTTCTTCTAGGCGGGGAGCAGAGTGAAATGCAGAGCTCCATGTTCCCCCATCCCTTGATATGGACTCTCCTTGGAGCGTCGCTGATGACATGGCGTAGTTGGTGTGGCACACAGAGGTAGGCTATCTCCATGTTCCCTTTGCGCCTCTCGGGTCACTGTCGTCGTGCCAGAGGATGATCATCCAGGTTGATGTGACGCAGGAGGTATCCTATTTCCTTGACGTGGTCTACATACCTGTGGTAGGGCAGGAAACCTGATTTCAGCCAGTGGAGGGTCGTCTATATATTGTGGCAGATGTCGTGCACACATTCTTACAATAATTCTCTTTGTATGTCGAATTGAGAGGTGTCCATGGGCCAAAAAAATAACTGGTATATCATCCCTAGGAAGTCATTTCCTCAGGTTCAACATCTCGGCACGCTCCTCTGCTAGCGACTCTTCAACCTGGTCGGCCCAAATGAGATGCCCGCTGATAGTGTGGTCAGAGGCTGTGGGACTGATTGGTGCTGAAACATCATTTGGTTGATTCTGAGGTGGTTCAGTGGATGAACATGGCCCCGGACTGTCTCATGATTGAAGAAGGGTGTCATTGGCGACTAGCTGGAAATCTGACATGCTCGATCCCTTCCTTCTTATTGCCTCGACATACGAGGGCTTTTCTGTGCTTGATTCGCACGGGGGAGGACCTTCATGTCGATATGATATGTAATCATGGGGAGGAAATTCGCAATGATGAACGTAATGGAGAGGACTACCATTACTGCTTGACGCCTCATTGCATAGAGGACTTATGCAATGCATACCCTAGGGAGGACCTCCATGGCGTGTCGTAGCAAGGGGATGATATTTTGGCTGCATATCATTGTTATGGGGAGGGACTTCGCAAAAATGCCATCATTTTAAGGATGACCATCATGTTTTGACGTTCTATGTGAATCCTGTGGAGGAACTTCAAGACACACTGCGACAAGGGGAGGAACTTCTTGTTTCTTGGGGCCACTACGGGGAGGACCTTCGCAATGGTGGCCATGGTGGCGAGGACTACCATCACAGTTGCTGCAATGGTGAGGACTACCAATATAGCTGTCACATGGAGAATATCTGTGGGGTACACCCTGGGGAGGTCCTTCAGAATATACCGCAATGAGGGGAGGGACTTCTCATTTCTTGAAGCCTCTATGGGGAGGACACCTGTTGTTAGGGTGGTGAGGAATACCACCGTGATCTGATGCTCGGTTGCGCGGAGTGTCGTTGCAACGTAACCCTTGGGAGGACCATCAGGGTAGGCCACGACAAGGGGAGGTCCTTTGTGTCATGATGAGACATCACGGAAGAGAGGGCCTCTGTGGTTGCGACTATTATAGTAAGGACTACTATCATAATCTATGGTCCCACTGCATGGAGAGTGTTTGAAGCGTATACCACAGGGAGGACCTTCAGGGTGGACCGCATCAAGTGGAGGACCTTCTTACTGCTCGATCTTCTATTCATGTGGAGGGTTTCCATGACTCACATCAAAAGAGGAGCTCTCATGATCAATTTTTATATGCCCATGGGGGAGGCCCCCATGGGTGCTTTGGGGAGGACGTTCAGATCTGCTGGTAGAAACCTTGTGGAGAGGACCTTCACTACTGATACTACCACTCCCATAATATGATAATGTGTGGGCAGGGTTCAAAGCCTGTGACGTGTGCTTAGCAGCCTTAGGAACACCAGCTTATTGCAGAGCGAAGTCATGAACCCGCTCTTTATTTTCCAGCTGCCTTTGGCGCATTCGGGGTGCTTTCTTGCGGGTTGTGGGGACCGTCTGCTATTGTAAATGGCCTTCACCTTTGGATCCCTATCTAATTGGGTGCCGGTATGCCGCCGGGATATTAAAACGAACATCTTGACTTTTATAAGGTATATATTACTACTCTGGAGCATCCACCGTGATGGACGGGTGTCCCCCAGTTGGAACAAGTGAAGCTGCTCGATCTAGTTTCCCTTGCTTCGCAGAATATAACCGTCGACCCTCCTGGGCTGAAGTAGGGATGGAAATATTCTCCGAGGTGGCTATATTGTCTCTTAGATGAGTCGCATCAATTATGGAGATGGGATCACAGGCATGAGTCCTTTCTGTTTCCACTGATGCAGTTACATTCTAGCAAGTATGCAAGATATGATCTTGGATCGATACCTTCTCCTCCATCATTTCTAGGATATGCAGGGAGACATCTTTGGTTGGAATAGGTATGAAGACCCATTCCAGTATCAAAGTAGTAATATCCTGCTCTGGTCCTCTGGTGGTCAGTGGGTAATGACATTTCTCCTGTTTCGGGGTAGGCGAACGAATCTGCCCCTATATCGGGATACACCAGTTTATCTCTCTATTTTCTGCCACATCGGGATGGTGGACTTTACTTGAACATGTAGGGAGATATCCCTACATATATTGGTTTCCCCCCATGTCGAGTCGGTGGCCTTTGTTGGCAGGGAGACGTGCCCGCCCATGAGTTTCCTCGACATCTAGGTAGCGGGAATTGTTGATCACCACCATGCTGTGATGGTAGGAATCAAGGGGATCTGCTTGGAGCTGGCCCTACAGACAATGGGTCACCACAACGTCAGGTTGGTGGGCTTCATGACCCTGGGTAGGGAGAGGTGCCTGCCCGGTAAGTGCCATCCTGTGGGAGCGACGGGCTTGACAGAGCTCAGCGGGGATGCTCTCTTGCTCGTATGATGCCGCCATATCAAGATGGCAGGCTTTGGAGGAGCGAACAGGTGTATGTGCGTGTTCGTGATGTGTCTCCTTGACTAGGTAGAAGAGATCCTCCTCATGGACATGGGTGATGACTGGTCCCCGGTTGTAAGTTTATCGCCCTCGTTGGGCGGTCCGAGGGGCCGGTGCTCGGGGAACGTGCGCCTGAATCCTCGGGGTTGCATCCTCCTTAGCGTGAGGATGTTGGGTCGTGGTGTGATCACGACGACGTATTCTGGTTGGGGCCTTGGAGAGGAACCCCCGCTCTGCGAGGATGATTTCCTTAGCGTCGACCTCATCCGCCTCCCTATGATAAGGGTGGTACGCGTTGTCCCATTCTAGGGATAGACTCCCGAAATGGTTGGAGACAGGAACGAGGGCTGTCTAGATCCGCTTTTGCGGCCGCTGTTGGGCAGGTGATTAGTGAGTCCTGGCGGATTGGAGGGCATGCATGGATGCCTCCACCGTTGTGATATTACCGTTCACATGGTACTCTCGGATAAATTCGTCTGAGACCCAGCATTGAAGATGCTGGGTAGGTGACGGGGTCCTCCGCCGGTGAGGACGTCCGGTCATTGCGTTGTTGGAAGCACACACTTGTGAGTTTTTTAGGGACACCATTGGATCGAAGAGAGTTCTGTGTGGTACCTATAAAATATTTTAACAAATACAAATAGCAAACCAATCAATGAAGCATCTCATTCTCCCATTTGTAATTAATGACCTTGATTGGCCCTCCTTGTGAGTACAAAGGGGGCACATGGTGGGATTAGGATTAATCTTTCATGCTTGGTTAAAGATTCACATCGGGTTCACCATTTTTGTTTCGGGTCGGTCTCGAAATGCCCAACGGTTCTATATCGGATGATACATGAACCTGATTTCCAAAGGCAAGCGTTCACTAGGCGATTTGGCCAGTGACACTTAAGAACTCACATTGGTCGAGAGGATGGAAATTTGCGCTCATCGCACCCTTTTGGGGGGAATTATTTCATGTTCTGGGACTCTCTTATAGATTTAATACATATTCATATGTTATCGAATCTTTGGTTTATACCCAAGCATAGTATCCATGAATTACTCCTTGTTGGAAATGGTCAACTGGATGCAAGGGTTCAGAATCATTTAGGCCGGAGGTTTTCTATCCCTCATTGGTTTAATGACTCTAAAGAATTTGGACGCATTGAGACGGTGCTAGGAGTGGCTCGGTGAACCGATGTGAAGATAGTCAGATCGACTGATTGTTGGGCTTGAACCTCAGGGAGGCTTCTTACATACCCTGCCTAGGAGATAGGGATCAAAGTCCACGTAGTTCGAATCTGAGTGTCGTAGAACCGACGTAAAGGCGGACTCGGGGGTTCGATGGTGATCGGTCTTGAACCTCAGGGTGGCTTCCTACGTACCATGACTTAACATGGATCAAAGTCCACATAGTTCACATAGGCTTGGGGCTTACACTCAGAGGATTTCCATAAGAGGATTTCATGGTCGAATCTTACTCTAAGACCATGTGAGTCATCCTCAGTGTGAGAAACAAGAGACATAAGGGACCAGACGATCATGTTGTGAAAGGTGTGTCCGTGATTAGTGGAGTGGGGTTTACGCATAGGGCGACCCGTAAAGTCGGGGCTTACTATGAGATGGAAGCCCATGGAAACAAAGCAGAGAAGGGGAGGGAAAGAGGTGCTCATGTGCCTGTCACCTCCCTTATTCCTGGGGGAAGTAACGAAGTGCATGAGGGTTTCCTTCTGATGGGTATTTAACTACCCCCCTAAAGAAGGGAGACGTGCTGAGACCCCAACAAGGGGAGGGGCAGAAAGGGGGATCTTGAGCTAAGACTCCGCATTACATTGGGAATGTGAACCCATGAATTCTTCGAAAATCCACTCAAGGGTCGGAGAAACCCCTTCACCCCTGCTTACCATGGGTATGTGAACTCAGGACGGTGCGCTGGTATTCCTGAATGTTACATCACGCAGGTATGGTGGCTTTGGTGGAGGCCTCGACTTAGGACCGATGAGTGGGACAATGAGGGAGTCATGGAGGATCAGGCTGGATTGGATGGATTTTATCTGGCTTGGGTAATGGGCACTCCGAAGAATTTGGCCAGCCACACTGGGGTATGGGTGGTGGTGACCTTTGCGTAGGAAGGTTCTATGCGGCTGGAGAGGCTGTCCGCGAACCAAGGTGGTTCACGGAACGGTGAGCATCCCGCAAACTAGGGTGGTTCACGGCCTCGGGTTCGATCCGCAAACAAGGGTGGTCCGCAGACTGATGGGTATCCTGTGAACTAAGGTGGTTCATGGATTCGGGTTCGATCCGTGAACAAGGGTGGTTTGTAGATGGTTCCATGTGAGCAGTGGCGGCCAAGGGCGGCACCTCTCAAGGGTTCGTCAGTCGAGGGTTCACCCGCGTAGGAGGGTGCTACGCGGTGCGGCTGATCGGAAAAGAGGCATAAACTCCCTAGTCTATGGGGAGTGCATCCACGGAGGGACCATGGTTCGTGGTTTTCTCTTCACTTTTATTTTGGGTTCACAGTTCACCATGTTATTATGCATTTTTGGTTCTTTATTAGTTCGTTCCCGAGTTCATACCTGCTCTGGTTCGCGAACTGGATCTTCCAAAATCCTAATCATTCCTTCAAAATCCTTCCACCCGAATCTGATTGATCTTCTCCGAGTCCCCAATTCCCCCTTATCTTCCCCTCAATCTCTTTTATAGAGTGGTAAAAAGGATGTATCTATGGGAATGCGGCACCTTTTGTGGAGGCCCATGAACGGAAACCCAATTTACGGATGACCCGGTCAATTCGCAACTCATGGGGGGCATTGAGCGCATCTCCCCCATGAACCAAATTATCTCCTCCGTGAACCAAACGAGCTCGGAGAGTGCTTCACGGCTGCGGAGGGTTCCTTCTCCATTCTGCGAACGACAGCAGATGCTGCTTGGGCTAGTTGACACAGTCCACGGCTGGGGTGGTTTGTAACGATGGACTGGTTCGACACCTGTTCTACTTCCTGCCCACGGAGGATCTCCGCATCCATTCCAAAAATGACAATAGACCATGGAGGGGGTGATTCGTAGAACCGGCCACGTGGTGTCATCATTTGGGCCAGTCTTCGTTTCGGTTCGTCTTCATGAATCATTTGAGTTTTTCCCATTCTTCCCTCCAATTCTTTGGGGGAATTGGGTAGAATTGCCATTGTAGATTTTTCAGGACCCTACAGCTACATCCACATTAACATTTAATATCATATTCCATTTAACATTACCTACTAAATTGGAGGGACATATATTTCTCACACAGAACATAGTGAAATATTAGATACATGTGCCACATAATACTAAAAAAGTAATCATATCATGACCCATAAAAAGATACGGGTTTCATGAATTCATAACATAACACCTAAAATGAAATGGGAATCATAAATATTTCATCATATCCCAACCTATGGAAATGATAATGGTGTCAGATAAATTTTTCATTAAACAATATGTGAAATGAATTTGAATTCATAATCATTTCATCATGTCATAAAATGTGGAATAGAAATAGGTTTGATAAAAAAAATTAATAGTAATCATAAACCAATGTAACAATGAAAAATAATAATATCATATGATCATTTCAAAAATGAATAATTAATTATGTAAAAGGATTTAATATTATAAAGATTTGAATTTTTATATATCACTTGGATTATTTCTGAAAGAAAATACCATTTCTCATTTGAAAACATCCATTTTTATATCATAAAACATTTTGAAAACATTTTCCTGTCAAAATACCCATGATTATATATAAAAAAGATTTTAAAACCATTTTAAAAAAATTTAAAACATAAACCATTTTTAAATTACTTTCCATTAATGTTACCTTAGAAAATAACTTAATGTTTTTCAATCATATTTAGAAAAAATGGTTTTTGAATAAATAAAATTTTCAATTGAAGGTATAAAAAATAATATTTTATTAAATAATATTTTATTAACTATATTAATTAAAAATGAGTGTAAAATTGGTATAAATACATAAATATATATTGATGAAAATTAGAATAAAAATAATTATATTTACTGATAGATAGATCATAATATTTAACAAATTCAAGAATAATCATAAATAATCCAAATAAATAATGAGATTATTTTAATAAACTCTAACCACTTTTTTAACATTGAATAAAAATCCCCATTAAATAATAATATTAAATAAAGAATAACATATCATGAAAAGAATTATATTCAGGATGAAACAAGTATAATGGTAGTATATAGACCTAATAAATGAATGTATGTTTATAACACAACATGTGTCTCAAAGAAAGAAAGTTGAGAAAAAATAACTTTATCAATTTGGAAACTTTTGAACTATAAAATACATGAAAGATAAATCATAAAATTTATATGCGAAAAATGATAAATTTAATATATTAATAATATAATACATTCATGGGATGTATATAAACCAAATAAAATAAACAAGTGGTGAAAATGGTATAAGGCTCAAAGAAATAAAAGAGTGACTTTAAATCCAATTATGACTTCAGTAGCTTTTGAATCATGAGATCCATGAATGAATAAAATCAATTGAATCTTTGGATATCATGACATAATTTAAATTCATCACAGAAAATTAAATAAGGATGTATATAAACAACACAACAGGGATTTGTTTTGAATATAGAATATCTCTCACATAATTAAAAGTGATATTAGAACACCCTTACCTTATAAATTGACTCTCATTATTATCATTCATAATAACTATATAATATATATATATGTTGATGATAAATCTATTAAATAAACATATTAAATTACAAAATGAAATATATTATTTTCATAAAACCATATATAACCCATTTATTAACAATTACATGCAATGGTCTTGTTTTGTGTAATAAAAATATTGTTTTTACATCTATTTTGACAAGTTATATTTTTTGTTCTTATACTTATGTTAGTATCAAATTATCTATATAATTATAACGATTATATAAATATGATACATATTATAGATATATATACATATATATAAAATAAAATATAAATTTTTTAAATATAAAATTAAATACACTATTCATGGATACGATTGGCCGTGCTTACTCATGAACATTGTTTCCATTTAGTTGTATTATAAAAAATATTAATGTAAGTGATATATATATATATAATAAAATTCATTTATAATTATTACGTCATAAATATTATATACATTCACTAAACCCATCTTTAATTCATTCAATGTAAATTGTGATCGAATCACATCGCTTTTAAAAACCGGTAGTCCACACATCCACAAACAAAGTCATCATTTTTCAATATTTTAAAATAATGAAGTTACTATTAATATAGATATTACAGAGAATTATATAAATCATTAATAATATATATATCACATTAAAATATAAATTAAATCACTATTATCATCCTAGAATGGTAAAAACAGAGGCATGAACGTTATCAATTCACAAGGAGGTAGTCCACCTTACACACGAACTATGATTATATATCCCATTTTATGGATGTGTGTATGAGATTAGTTACAACACATATCATAAAATAATAAAATTATATTGAGTATACTAAAATTATTATATAATCATGGAATAAGAAAAATTGATTGGTGAAGAAAGAAAAAAACAAAAGATCTTGTTGAAGGATGTTACCTCTTCTTTGGGTAACTCCTTTTGGATTGTATCAAAGGGGTTCGTTGATTAGTTGTATGTATAATGAGAATAATATAGAATTAAGGGATTTAATTTTGGAGGATATATTTAAAGGGTTTCAATGATATAAATATATTTAGTGCTGTGAAAAATTGAGGGGGTGAGATCCCCATTTATAGTGGATGAGGAGTGAAATTATTATTTATATAAAAAGGTAAACACTATAGGGAGGGATATATTACATGATATACCTAAAATAGTGGTACATTTTTTAAAACATTGACAATATGGTCGAAATATATCCATATTATTTATTTTGTACATGTGAATGGGTTATTATAACCATTAAGTTAATTTTTAACCACCACATAAACTTGTTTTCACCATGAATATGGTAATTAATTTTAATTAAGATCATTGATATATTTGTCAAAACCAATTTAAAATTAATATAAATTATAAATTATTATTATTAAAATCATTAAATATATTTTAACAAATTAAACAGAGAATTGGAAGAAATTAATTTAAAATTAATCCCGCATACATGAAGAGAAAGTGAGGTTTTAATGGAAAATGATCAGAAGAAATAATTTTTTTATAATAAATTTGTAAGTGAAATTGATTCCAATTACCATTTTATTCATTTTTTATAATTGAAAAAATTATACTTTGAAACTAATTTAAAATATTATTTCCCTATATAAATAAATTATATGAAAAAGTTGTTTCAAAAAAATTTAGTGCTTTTCATTATTCATCTAAAATGAAACTTCTTAGAAAAATATAACAAATTCACCAAAATTAAACTTTTATATTCCTATATGAAAAATTAAGTTTATTTTTTTAAAATAAAAATTATAATTTTTTAAGCTAGATTTAAAATAGGTTCTCCATTAAAATGCGGTAAAATTACCTTTTTGAAAAATATATCTTTTTATTCATAAAATTGAATTTATTATTATTTCTTCTCTAAAAAAATAATATGAATGGTAAATATTAGAATGAATTTCAAATATATATATTTAGATCATTAATATAATTTGTCAATATGGTTTTGATAAATTTATTGAGGGAAAATGTGTTTGTTTTCATAAATATAGTTTCCAGAAATGTATTTCCTATATTTAATAAATGGTATTGTTTTTATTTCTAGTTAATTTTTCACCAAATAATTATTATTATATACATGTGTAAAAATTATTTTAAGAATTTAATTAATCTGAATCATAAAATGCATTCCAATAGCTAGTCAACAAATATAATAATATTTGAATAATAATATTAATATTACATTATATTTTAGTAAAACTAGGTCTTGTGTGTCCCTAAAGTTATCAAAAGACATAAATTTTATAAAACATATTCATAAATAAAATTTTCATATAAAACACTTTAATCTATGCGTTTCTTGTAGTGAAATATTTACTTCATGATTTTTAAAATGAAATAATAACATGATGCTTTCATATAACAGAAGCTATTTTCAGTGTTTTATGAAATGTAGAATGTTGAAAAGATTAAATTAATTTGAATTAAATATTTTCCAAAATATTGGGGTTTTATAAATACTTTGACAAAAAATAATTGTGTGTTATGACTCCTCTAACTTCAACACTACATGGCTCCCCATTGATCTGAATATGTAACTTCTCTACCCCTAGGTATCTCGACCATCTAATATAAAGTCTCTAGGTATGGTCATTTATCTACTATATATATATATATTATAAGTATTAAACAATTAACTCAAAACCCAAATTTTCATATAAAAAAATTAAATTCATGGAAAATACACCAATATAGAATAATGAAAATAATAAAAAAAATAAAGAAAACCTTTATAATTTTGACAATATTTTCATTTATTGGTAGCAATATCATGAATATTTATTTTAACTCATCTAAAAAAAGAAGGAAACTCGTCATAATAATATTGTAAGAATAAACATTAGTTATGAAAACAAACTCAAAAAAATGTTTTTAGAAAATATATCTATCATTTTCTTGATTTTATAAATCTTATGATAATAAAATTCAACTACTTATCACTTATTTGAATATT
Organism: Viscum album; assembly: GCA_963277665.1. NCBI lineage: Eukaryota > Viridiplantae > Streptophyta > Magnoliopsida > Santalales > Viscaceae > Viscum > Viscum album. The sequence goes on along the minus strand of OY728147.1, from coordinate 136,500,872 downwards.
TTCACCAATAAGACTTACATAAATCCTAACACTACAAATTTCATGACCATCGTAATAACATTACTAATTTTTTTTGTAATTTCAATTTCATATCCATTAACCACAGGTGGTTTGAATACAAAATAAGGGGATGATTTAAAGGTTTTCTCATAGATATTAGTGAACAAAATAACCTTTAGGTGATAATGAATATAATTACTATAGAAACCCTTTCTAATAATAAATTTTATCCCAAATCAAAAAATAATAATGATTATATATATTTTTTCTCCAAATATTAAAATATATTAAATGAGATGTTATACCATATTATATATTATGAGATAATATGAACAAAATTAATTCCATTGAATGATTATAATTTAAAAAATGGTAAACAAGTAATTTGTTGAAAATCTACCTAGTATATTCTAAGTAATTATTATTTTAACCAATTATAACTATAGATGATTACAAACTAAAAAATAATAATTATAGGATAATTAGGAAAGATGATAAATATTTCAATAATGTTTTTTAAAATATGGAAGAAAAATTGAATATAACAAATATTAATTCTTTGAATTTATTATATAAATAAAATAAAAAATAAATTTATCAATTGTTTTTATTTTCATAAAAACAATATTATTTATTAAATTCATATTTTGAAAAAAATAATCTTATAATTAAAATAGAACCTCTAATACTTATTAAACCATTGTTATTGTCTCATTTGAATAAAAATATTGATCATTTCATTAGCCACAAAGTTTTTTAGTGTCTTTCCTCTATAATTGGGATTCATTAAATTGAATATTAATCAAATGAAATCAATATAATGCAAAATATTTTTTATTCTTTCATTAATGTGAAAATGACTTATTTTTTATTTTAATTATTCAATATTAAAAAAAATATTCTAAAAAATACTATAATATCCATTTACGCATGATTTATATAATGGAACTCAAATAACAATTTTTTTCATAGAAATTAGTCTTAAAAAGGTCATTAACATTGATGTGATTTAAATGATATAGTCTTTGAGTTATAATAATGTTGAAATAGGAATACGATTCATGTTCTACCCTCATATGGGTAAATTTTGATTTAATGAAATCTTAAAAAATTAATATGTACAAGAGAAAATATCCTAAATTATAAATGTATTTAAATGTGTCTTAATGGTGGAGAAATAAAATATTAATTATTTAATATGACCAATAATGAAAAAACATGAAAATTATTATCTATATTATTTTTATTAATGCTTATAAATTTAATATAGAGGATACAATTTTTGAATATTTTGAAGATTAGAACACTTAAATCATTAATGGTAATTCTTATTAACATAATATAGTGAATTTGTTTGATGTGAATTTTATAGTGCCCTGAGAATCAGAATGAATTCCTAAATCTAATGCATACCTATAATGATATAAAAATGTGTAATGTTTTCTTTTCATATAAAAATTCATGTTGGCACTTATTTCTTCAATAATATGTTTTCCATGTATTTTTTGAGACATCCATCTCATTGATGTGTCATTGATAGTAAAAGGGTGTTTCATAGATTAATTTTCTCAAATAGGTGTTAATTTCAAATTCCTTTATCATATTAAAAAAAATAATTGTCTAATTTCGATGTTAGTGACTACACACCAATTATGGTTGGAAATAATCAAACCTATGTAGTTGGATAAAAATTCATTTAGGGTTATTTATATTACATAAAAATATGTTTATGCTGATCATTTTGGATTTATAATAGGGAGAGAAAATAAAAAATTCCAAAATCTTATTTCATAATGTCTAAATATCCCCTTGTAAAATAAGATGAATTATAAAATTTAATTTAATTTAGACATTAAAAAATAATTTAACACTATAAAATTAAATAAAACTATAAATCAATGGAGGTAATGTATTAACTCAATGATATATTAGAATGATTCAGAATTTTAATATCTAATCAAGGTCACATGATTATTTGAATGGTTATACTAAAGGATATTTAAATATATCAAGTGGCATAATCCATGGTAAACCCTTTTTAACACATTAATTTGTAATTATTTAATATTACCTTAGTAAATAATTATTAAAATTATTTTAAAGAAGTATCATAATTTCTATTAGAAATGAAAAATATGTAATATCTCCTAGTCATTTTTTATCATTATCATATTATTCTCTTAAATATAGAAATTGATAACTATTTTTAAATTTATTAATGATATATATATTCACTATGCGGAATTTATTTACAAATAAATTATCCATAAAAATTCTTTTGACGCATCGCATAGTGGATCCTTGATTTTAAGAAAATAAATATCCATTATTATCTCAATGTGAATCCTGGGGGTTCACCCACAAACTATTTAATATTTCTACATTCAATGGTGGAATAAGATATATTTACATATATTTAATTGAAATAAATTACCTTATATATTAAAATTTGGTATTCAAAGAGTTAATATCAAATAGGAATGATATTCCTTATCAAATATATTATCTCTTCTATGTTTGTATATGACTTCCAAATTTAAAAATTGCCTTGGGAGATCATCAAGAGGCATAAAAATCATATACATATGTTTTTTATATATTTGTTAAATACATTTAAAGAATCATGTAATTTTTTCTTTAATGAATTTTTTTAATCCAATTTACATAATCGGAGATGGACTTAAGAACCACTCCCTTTTTAATAATTCTATTTCAGGATATTATATATAGAATATTCATTCTAATTCTAATAATCCCACTAATTTCATTTGGATTAGAATCATTAAATTTTATCAAGGAAATTAGCTTCTATTTTTCATTCACTCATAGAAAATATTTAAAAATTACACATCAAATTAAGCTAATATATTCTATAAATTAAAAAATAATGTTCTAGAGAATTATACTTATCAACATTTTTATAAATGATTTTTGTGTTTTCCCATCATATATATGTATTTTATAGATATTTAAATCTCTTTAAAACTATAATAATTCTTCTATGATTCGACCATAATGTTTAAAAAATAGATTCCAACATTTTTTTACCGGAGGATAAATCTCTTTGGTACCCTCCTCATGTGGGTGTTCTTAATTATAATAATTATTGTAGACACCAAATAGGTATTAACAGTCTCCAACTATAATGAATGAGTTTAATTTATGGAAAACATTTTCCACCATCCAGGTTACTTTATTCTTGAAGAATATAGAACATCATCATTATCATTAAGGACAAATTAAATATTATTGGTATACACGTGACCTCTATTTTCATGATATGTCATAATGCGTTGAAAGATTACAAATATTTTTAATCGAATGGTAGTTCACCAATGATACTTGGAGTCATATATCAAACCACTTCTATTATACCATATAATTTAATATTGATTTGAAAAGTTTTATGAATCATATTCTGAAAATTCATCTTATTTATTACATTAAAGAGAAACCTTTAACTTTTATTCTTTCATTTCTTTATCATATTTGAAGAGATAATAATTTTATTAAATTCAAATAAATATCCTTTCTTATAAATATTTTTTTACAAAATTTAATATGGATATATATTAATATTTAATAGTGTATATGGAATAATAAATAACTACATGGAATATTGGAAATTCATTATGAATCTAAGGATTCATGGTGTTACTAAGATACCAGTTAGATCAACTATGTTTAATTTGTTCAATTATCACTATCATGGATTAATAAAAATATGTGTCTATTTTTTGGCTCTCATCACCATGAAACCTAAACATGAATATCCAAAGCCAATCAAGGAATTAATAATGTTAAATTGTTTCACATTGTTAGGATATTCCTTTCCTATGAAGTGAAACTTTAGGTTATTATTTATTCTATGAAATATAGGAAACAAACACAGATGGGATAGAATTTTAATAAAAATTGATTCATTATTTTTTATTTGAACCATAAAATATAGATCAATTATTTTCCCATGATATTCCTAATTTAGAGATATTGAATACCTCAATGACATACACAAAAAATAGTTTTTGATCGCTTACATATATAATGAGATAAAATATATGTTGAATTCACATTCATAGAAGGAAGTTAAATTAAGTGGACCTCATTGACCTTTTAACACTGGTAATGAATTTACGTATTTTAATTTTTTAATATAATTTTGTTTTTACATATTCCTATAACACTCCCTCTTTTGGAAATCATTTTTATTAATAAATTTTCATGGGGTATTATTTTTGGATCACTCACGAACCAAAAAGTATTATTATTATTATTATCCATAATCTATATTATATCATTTTTATTCATGTGAAATATTTTTACAAATATTATGCAGTGCCATAAATATCTTGTATGGTTTCATTAAATAGTTACAATTAATTACAAGTAGGGAAATGTTGTTGTTATTTCCTTCTCAGGGGTGGATGATGTGGGATTTTGATCTTCATGGTAATTTTTTCACGATGATGTATTTTATTCTTTGAATATATGTAATGTAAAACATTCATCATATAATATCAAATCACACCTATTATACTCCATTATATTACTATTTTACAATTAATTTATTATTATTGGTTTCTATAGACCACAATTCATGCAATCTTTGATTAATAATAATAATAATAATATTATTATTATTATTATTATTCTATGGTTTAAGAGAAGGGTGATCATGAATAAGGGTAAATAATTACTCCAATGTATCTTGATCTATATCATTTAATGTTTTAAACAAATTATAATCAATCAAATATTAAAAAGGAAGTACCACGTATTCAAAAATATCCAGAGGAAAAAAATAAGAATAATGTTTCAATATCCTTAAATTTTAATCATGGAATATATTTTATGAAATTGAATGGTGGAGTGACATGAATAATAATTAGAAAGAGAAGAATAAATCATGACACTAATAATATATAAGTGGTAACAAAAATTTTATATACTTATAAGATGTTAAATATTTGGGGACATTTTTATATAAAGGGGATGCATCCAAGAAAGTAAATAATCTTTAAAAGAGAACCTATAAGATCTAGACCTTTTTTGAGTGGATAGTGATTGTAATCAGTTATACTATCTTATATTATTATCCCATCAAATGACTTTAAAATGTGTGAATGAGACTCTATACCTATAGTGAAAAATCTAATATTTAAAAAAAAATATTAGTGGGAGACATTATATAATCATTTTAAGGTTAGAAAATTCCATGCATAATTATGGATAAGGGTTTCTTATATTAATTATATCTATTAGTACACCAAAATACTATAGTAAATTACATCATCTATAGGTTCATATATAAAAATAGAAAATAATTCAAAAAATGATTAATTATGGTTTTTTGAATGAAATTTTTTTCGGTTAATTTAAGTTCATCAGTAAATGAGAAAATCATTTTAGAAAAAACTAAGGATAATATTAATATATATATTCACTTGGAGAGGATTCATTATTTTTATTTTATTTTTATTTTTATTTAACTTTTCTTAGTTATATAAATTTAGAACAATTACTAGAACAAATTGTAACTAATTTAATATTAGTGTCCATGATGAGATAAAATTCTAAAAGGAAAAATAAAAAAAATTTCTATGTTTCCTGTAACCTTAATTGAAACCTGATGAGTGATCAATTCATAATGGGTACAGAAAGTATCCCATTATATTATAAGGTAAATTTATAGAATTTAGATCTATATAATACTGTAAGGTTACCTAAAATGGATAAATATCACCTGCATGGTATATGGTAAAATTATGTGGTATTTTATTCGTATTTTTAATTTTATTTCACCAATAAAGCAACACAAGAAGAATAAAAATATTAATTGATCAAAAATTATTTCAAATAATATATTTAATTATACTGTTGAGGCAAATCAATCTGATTATCAAGCCTAGATATAAAGGTGGTTTGATGTTTTTGATAATGATAATGATAAATATAATGAGTCTTAAAATTCAAGGAATTATTGTGAGTCTAAATCTCAATCTTATATCCAAATAAAAATAACTTATGTAGTGAATAATTCTAGAATATAATCATGTACTACTAAATATTTCAAGTGAATGGGAAGAAATTATTTGAGATAACTTATGTTAAACATAATCCCTAAAATGGGACTTTACCATCTCTAAATGAAGTCATTTTTCGATTTTACAAGGGTAGAATAAATATACAATAGCATCAAACCTTTTTAATTTCATTAAAAAATCATTCGATTCCAAATTTTTATAGTAAACCCATTTCATTAATTGAAAAATTTATAATTAGTGATTATATAAACATTCTATTTGATACGGTTAACCAAAATAGATATATTATTATTGTTACAACCATATGACTTCAATTTTATTAGTATAGATCTATGTTCGTCCTATATATTGGTTAGTAGAGAATAACTAATATGATTTTAGTTAATAATACTAATTACATCACATATAGTATTTGTAATAATATATGATATACTTGATGAAGTAAATTTGGAATAGTTTGGAGGATCTATAATTATTCATTATGGATAATTGTTTGATTTTGTGTGATATTATCAGTACTCCTGTGAAAATTAATATGATTATTAAAAATTATATAAAGAAAACCTCTTATAAAATCAATAGAATCATTGAATTATGTTTCATTACAGATATTAATGGAGATGGATCATGGATTACATGGGAATAATATAAACTTAATGGTATGCAATCTAATAAGATTTATAAGGATTTAATTTCAATGATTGACTATGAATCCTTTACATTTGTATCTTAAATATTTCTACCTATATTATACTATAATCACTCACAACTTATTTTGACTAAATTTTTTTAGGAAGGTCATATCCATCTCTTTTTTTGGAAATGTATAGTAATAATATGATGATTTAATGGATCGTATTAAATACGAATGGTGTATGGATGACACTGTTGCTCAAGAGTACGTACTACATAGCTTCTCCACAAAGTGATTTGATTAATTTTTTAAGTCCACATTACAACAATGGTTCTAAAAATTTATAAAATGAAGAAAAAATATATTTATAACAGTTATATTATTATATGGTTTAAGGAAATTTTTTATATGTCCAAGATTTTAAATGTTCATTACAAAACATGAATGAGAAAACAATGCAATTAACCACCAAAACAATAGTGATGAAAAAATAATATTGAAAAATGAGTTACAATATTTTATAAAATGATCTTATATTATATAATACGTATTACTATTGTTCTTTAATAAGTTAGTAACATTTATAAAAACATTATATAGGAAGTTAATGTTACACTCCCAGTTTTATGAAATACTTTTTTTATCAAGTAAATTAAATTTCATTGATGGATTTCATTAAAAGAAACACCATGATAGTATATCATTACACGAAACCATGGGTTATCTTTTACAAAAAATATATCCAGTTATATTGCAAGAAAAAATACATTATTTCATATGGAAGCCACAAATTATTATTAATATAGTCATTTAAACATGAAAATTGTATCATGTCCATTAGACATAGAATAATTAATAATAATAAATAATTTTCACATTTTAAGTAAAATGGTTTTACCAAAAGGAAACATATTGTTTATAAAACACATAATTTTGGGTAAAATAATTATATTTTTGAAAATTCTATTTTCACAATGAAATTTATTTTATATATTTTTTGTAAAAAATAATAAAATTAATTTTTGATAGTCTAAGGAAAATAATATGATAAAATAATATTAATTTTTTAATTAATAATATTAAAATATCTTATAGTTCACTTTCATGGTATTTTTTAAAACATTCATTTTTTGATGGAGAGTAAAAAATAGTATGTTTTAATTGAAAAATGCCATTTCATTTAATTTATTTATAATGTTAAATTATAAAGAAATTTTATTTTATATTATAATTAGTAAAATTATAAATATAATAATGTAATTTATTTATATTTTATAAATTACATATTCAAATTGAAAATAAAAAAATTATAAGATTTTTATTCTTTTCACCTAAAAAACTGGATTTCTCATCCTATTTGTGGGATTAATACTAAACTCATTTTTTCCACATCTATTTCTTTGTGAACATGGATTAAATCTTTGGAATCATAATATTTTTTAATTTCTTATGTTTTACAAATAAGTTTTAACAAAATTAATTTTTGAAAGTAATCAAATTTCATTACATGGATTAAGGTACATATAAGTTTTCCTTGTGCTTATACATAGAATATAAGGTGTATAAATGAACTAAAACATTACTGAAACACATTTTATGGATATATTTTGATTGTATTATTTCAATAATAGATGATGGAGCTTTATTGGATTATTGTTGTAGGAATCATTTTTGGGTGGAATTCACACATTGAAATACATTACTAGTGTGACACTCACCTCCCTTATAAAAGGCCAACACCACTCCCCCTTTATTCACTCCATAAAAAAATGTTTTAGAAAATAACTACCAAATTTTATACCAAAATTCCATAATATAATTATTTAATCCTTACTTTGGATGTAAATACAACCATAGAAGTCCTTTTGTGAAAACTAAAATGAGATCCCTAAAGAAGAGATAAAGTTCATTAAAAAGAAATCTATTATATTTAATTCTAAAACATCTTCATTTTTTTGAATCATTAAAATATAATAACCTTAGTATCATACATACACATAGATGTTGTCATTTTATGTTTAATACCTACAACCATAGATGCATCCATCAAATGGGTTACAAAATCATCATTCTTGTGTACTAAGGTCAATCGCCATGCGAACTAATGTCATTCGTTATTTAATTAGATCTACCATGATTTGAAATAATTATGGTAATAGTGTTTATACATTATATTTATGATATTTAGGATATTATTAATCTTTAGAAATTTTTATATCTCATATACCTTAATGAGTTCCATTTTATGGGATTACGATAACTTCGTTCGTGTGTAGGGCATACTATTACCTCAAACAATGATGCAATTCATTCTTTCATAACATTGAATGTACTAAAGATGACTTTAAAAAAAATATAGGAAATAAATAATATAAAAATTTTCTTTAGTTTTTTTATATAATTTTATTGTCATTCTTTCATGTTGATAAGAAAATTAACAAAATAGTTAATCATTTCTTGTGTCATATGATCTACATGAATGGTGTATTTCATTTCCAATCATATAATTTTTTGGAATACAAAAAAAAATAAAATGAATATATATTATATTTATATCAAGGAAAAAATTATAGATATTATGGAACCATAATAAATTTATGAGGAACATGAATAAAACAAATTTAAACCTATATGAAAAAACAATTATCACTCAAAATGTAACATTAACATGGGATCATTAATAAGAGGATAATAAAAGGGAATAAAAATTATATTTGGTATGATACATATGAATATATTTGTATGATATATGTATTATTAACATATATTTAATATATATTATGTTTTAATGAGTATGAAAAAATTCAATACTTTAGGTAAGGCGATTTCTGGGATCATTTTTATTTATAAGAGACTTATTTGATATTCCCCACTAATTTTTTAATTTTTATATATTATACTAACCTAAGACATTATATATCATTAATATTCCATATTTATTGATAATTAATGTTTCTATTCATGCTGTTATTTCATGGGAATTATGATTCAAAAGTTATCCATGTAGTAAGGGATTTTTTTCTCAATTGGCTAGTTCGAGATGTATATTATTATAAGAAAATATATTCTTTTTAGAGTAGTATATAAAACCCCATTATTATTGAATATAATTAAAATATTATTCATAATTATAAATTATGTTTCACTCTAGGTTCTTTATTCATTGGTTTTATAGTTTATGGTTACCAAAGTGGTAATGTTTTAATGTTAGAGTATATCATTTATAGGATTTTTATGATCATGTATCTGACATTGAAATATCATGACCTATATCTCAAGATTTATCATTAATTTTATTCTCCAATATATTTTTATGATATCTTAAAGTAATGGTATAATTGGTTCACTCTTGGGTAATCGAAATTATTATGAATTTTATTTAATGAAATTTTGATTTATTTTAAAATTGTGTTAGAAATATATTTTCTTTAAAAATCATGTTTTTTATAAATATTTTCAAATTTTTATTATTAATCGCTTATTATTTTCAAAATATATTTTAACCCATTTTTGAATTTCTACAAAAAATAATTGAAATTAATCTTCTGATCTGTTTACAAAAATAATTCCCTTTAGGATTTTATAAAAAATATAAATGGAATATAAATTTTAATGTGTCCTACATGAACATAATTTTATAACATTGTGACCTATCATGGATTCATTTATTCCTATATTATTTTTCAAAGTTACTTTCAATGAAATTGAATTTTCAATTTTTTATTATTTTTTAAAAATATATAATTGAAAGAGGAATCAATATTTTCCTCGACAAATGTTTTAAATAACCTTTAAAAATTATTTTTTCATCTATAATGGAATTAATTTGTGTTACTTATGTCTTAAACGGGATATGAGACAAGTATAAAATTCATATTATTTATCTTAATTGTTTATGTTGTGATTACATGATGTTTTTTAAAACAATTTCCCTTATAAGGGTTTTACCACAAGGAAATGATTATGAAACCCAATTATTTTCATGAGTTATTCTGTGATTAAATGATTATTAAACCTCTATCTTTTCCATAGTTTAGGATATGATGAAATGTTTAAAAAAAACAATTTCATTTCATTGGTTATGATATAATTATTTTTATGATCTTGAGGATCACATTAATATAGTTTTAATTATGTTATGGTGGGACACATATCTCACTTAAATTCATTGGGTAAATATTTATATATCCCATGAGAAAGACATTGATGGAATGAAGAGTGAACCCTATATTTTAAGACAGTTCTAAAATGGGCACTTAACTTATTTCAGTAAGACAAGGCTAGAATTTGGATTGATATTGGTACAATAAACTAATTTTTCAGCTACTATAGCCATGGAAGACATCCATAACCAATAAGGAAATTATTTTCTATGATTATGTGTATTCCTCAAATTATATGCCTTATGCCAATGTTTTTTTTTGTATCATGTTTATTGGTTATGTTATTATTAATGTCTAATTAATTGAAAAATATTATTCCATGACTCATGTATATGATCTTTTATGTTCATGGTATGGTTTTCAAATATTATTCTCATGTTCTTATACCATTATATTCATGGAATGCTTGCATGTGTCTCTTGTTTACCAATATTGAGCATCTAATATAACCCATTTTTAGGTTTCTATTCCCAATGGTATGAATATATGTATTATGTATTATTTTTATAAGAATTTTTCATGTTGTGAAGAACATAATAATGGATGTTGTAACTCAATTATGGACCAATGTTTATGTTTCCATGTTTTTTAATACATAAGGATATTTCAATACTCAGGTTTTTGTGTGTGTAATATAATAAATTTTCAAAAAAAAATATGTAATATTGATGTATGATAAGAATGGGTCTCTATTTTTGGTATCAAATTACTTGTGCTGTTATCATTTGAAAACAAGGGTTGAAAAAATGGTTAGATCCCAAAATGAATTTCAATGGATAAGTTTATGTATAAGTTATGTATAAGAAATTGTTATTGAATTTTGTTAAAGGATTTAGTGAGTGGTTTCTAGAAAATTATATCCCTATCTAGGTACTACAAGTGGATATAGATCCATAAAATATGTACATAGGGGTAATGACATGGAAAATACTATATTGAGCAAGACTCTCTAGGGAACTAGTTTACTATAATGGACCTTCATGCACACTAAGATGGAAACCATTGTAGGATTTTCTTTTGAAATTAAAAAACACTTAATGACCAATCGTGAAGCATTTATAAAAAATATGACTGTGAATGTCCTTGGATATACTTATGGTGTGATAAATTAAATAAGGTGGAATAATTTAAACATCATATAAGTGATTTTTTATGATCATGTGGTTCCCTATCATGGTTATTATTTTATACACTATGATTTTCTATTCAATTATTGGAATTTGAATCAATCGAGTTAATGATGACAATGATAGACAATGAAATTATTTTCCTCCTACAAATCCACGTAATATGGGAGTTAGAATGAAAAAAATCATTCTTATTCTCACAAATAATTCTCAACCAGTGAATCATGTCGAGCCTCCCAATGAGAAATGGAGGGTACAATGTATTTTTGAGTCCATTATGAGAAAACATTTTCCTTCTATTAATGGAACCCCCGATCCACTAGTTTTTGATAAAACGATCATTATCCATGGAAAGGAATTTTCCAATATTTAGTGTTTGGAACTAGAAATATTCATTTTGGATATCTACCATTTGGTAAGTGAAGAAGTCAAATGGTAGAATCATAACATTAATAAATTAGGAAATGATGAAATTGATTACTTGGATTAGGAATAGTTTAAAAACATATTTTTGAATAATTAATTTCCTCATGTTCAATATACAAATATGGAGTATGAGTTCCTTATGTTAAATATAATGATGATGCGTCTACCTATAAATATGATTATAATTTTATAAGACTTATGAGGTACGATTCTGGTATTATAATTCAACCTAAAGTACTATTCATTGAATCATCAGTGGATTAAAACCAAGTCACCATAGGGTGGTAACCAAAAAAGATGTTAGGTATACTAGGATGAGGGGGGGGGTTGAATTAGGGTATGAAAAATTTAAAATTATATCCCCTTCTGATCTTGTTTCACTGTTAAGAAAAACACTCTTCTCTCTCTTTCTCGTTGCAAAAAATAAACAGAATGTAAAGCATGCACAGGACACAACAACTTTACTTGGTTCACCCTCACTAGGCTATGTCCAAGGAGCATACACCAACAATGTGCTGATATACCAAATCCAATATAATCACACTTCTATTTACAAGGTTCAGGATAGATCACTTTTATGCCTAGGTTCACTGCCTTTACAAGGTTTAGGGTTAACTCACTACATTCCCAAGGGTCACTCCCTATTTCTCTCTCTCTGGCTCATTGCCGGTGGAGAGGATCACCTTCTTCCTCTTCCTTTTCTCACTCCTCTAGAAAGGATCCACTCACAGTTTATAGACCTATAGGTCTCTTCTTTAATACTAATGAAAGCATCCTATGTTGTTTGTAGATGCTCTGTTGAAGTCCATCTTTCACCTGTAGATGAATCTCTCTTTGTACCAAAGGTATCCAGAAATCTTCCAACTTTCCTGCATCCATGAATCACTTCCATGCTTCAACCATACCAGATTCACTTCTCCAAGTTGGAGCACAATTCTTAGCGTGAATGTTATAACTAGCGCGCAAGTCCACGTCAACCACTTGCGTGACACAAGCTTCTGTAACTCCAAACTTGCACGACTCACACCCTTTTGTACCCAAACCAATATTTCCGTGCAACCACCAAATATCGTGCTTCTTCAAAACCTGGTGCGCAAGTGTCACCAAATCAATTGCATGACATCCCCTTCTTGAACTCAAAGCTTGGGAAACTCACTTCGTTTCTTGCCCAAACCACTCTGGACGCGCAACAATCCACTGGCGCACAACTTCTACTTGCACGACCACACAACCACTTGCGCGACCACCACAACTATGTGATATGAGCTCTAATTTTCTCTAAGTGTTGAAATATCTTCTGAATGAGGAGGGGTTGACCTCTATTTATTGGAATTTGGACACCCTGAGTGACGACACACAAGTTTCCTCTCAGCCCGCAAGTCTCTGCGCGAAATTCTCTATCGCGTAAGTCAGTTACACGACCAACCCTAAAACATGGGTGCCCCTTTTCCATTTTCCATATTTTGATGTTCTGATCTTGAAAAACATAAGGAACTCAAGTTTCCTCTCCTTCAAGACAACGGTGCGTAAGTCCCTTGGACAAAATCACCACCAGATCATCCATTCCTTTTTTGACGTTCTAGAATCAAACAAGGATAATTAACCATATCCATTGAACTCTACATGCCACCATGAAATCCCATTTGTCAACAAATTTTTTACATCATGGTTTTGTTTGTCAACAATCATAATCGGGATGTCCACTTTTTCAACAAACACAATCACCTCAAAAATTCTTCAATGATACCTTGATGGATTTTTTTCCCAAAATAAGACATTAGTAATTATGAAAAAAAATTCAACGTGTTATTAAGGTGGAAATAGAGGTTGGAATTATGTACGAATCTCATTGTTCTGAAAATAAAAAGAAAATGAAGTTAAAAAATAATCAGGAAGCCATGGAGAGAAGAGAATTATCATTCCTTTACGCTCATCATGTGGGAAGATGCATGAATGGAATTCTCTTAAGATTATTAATAAATTTTTTACATGTGCATGAGATGGTTATTTGGAAGTGTAATTCCAAAGTGATGGGAAAAAATTATCTAAAAATGTGATGAGAGGGAAATATATATAGAAAGTACCACCCCCACTTCACTAATTTAAGTGTAAAGAGATTGAGTATTATGCTAACCGATTTCCAAACACAAGGGCTAATGATTATTATAGATGTTTGAAACCTCTTAATCAAAGGTATAAGGGGAAATAACATTTGATCAATATTTAAAATAATGGGTGAAATAATTACATGGTGAATGTTATATTTATCATATTCACTAGTGATTTTGAGGTCATATATGACTTTGGATGTTCCTATTTGTTAATATCTAATATTTTTATAAGGGAAAAAATATTCAATGACAACAATTATATGTATAATTACAAATGAAACATGCTAATATTAATGTGATCACATATTTTGTATATTGATCCTCTCTAGTATTCTTTTATAGGAATTTACATCCTGAAAATCCAAGCATTCCTCCTTTTGTAGAATTTGTTACCATCGTAGGTAGGAATTTTAAATCCCTGAATAAATCCCACATTAATTTTCATGGAAGGGAATTAAAGTTTGGTATCTCATAACCAACTATGATCTGTTTTCAGTGTGATGTGATGTATGAAACTATGATGGACATTAGATCCATTGTGTGGGTCTTAATTACCCTTAATAAATGTTTTTTATCTCAAATGGTAGGGGATAAAATTGAAATTTATGATATGATTATTGTTTGGGAATTTGTTAATTCATATTTGGAGTAGTTTCCTAGTGTAAGAAAAAAATGTGATGTTGGGTATTCAATAGAACATGTAACTAGTACCATAAAAATTTCCAATACTCCTTGTATAATGGCCCTGATTGAGTTGTAGGAATCATCAAAGAAACTCTAAGAGAACCCTAAAAATGGATTCACTTGGGTCTGTGGGTCACATTTGGGTGAACCTGTTGTCTTTTTAAAAATGAATGAATGATAAATGTGACTATATATTGATTATATGTGGTTCAAAAAGGTAACATTCATGAACAATTATCCCCATCACCATATTAGTGAATCAATTGATCAACTGTGTGGATTTGATCAGTTTTCCAAGATTTACCATTATTTTGGATATTATTAATTAAGGGTTAAGAAGGATGATATACCAAAAATAGAATTCCATATATGGGATGTACTATATCAATATACATTGGTTCCTATTTTTCTTACTAATTAATTTCCTACATTCCTTGAGTTAATGAATATATATATTATATATTACCTTGATCAGTTTTTGGTAGTCTTTATAGATGATATTCTAATATATTTAAAAATCATTATAGATCAAGATGATCAGTTGGGAATTTTACTAATGAACACGAGGAAGGAGAAACCACATGAAAATTTTAGAAAAGGTGAAATTTTGTTGCAAACAATTTCACTTTTGGGTCATATTATCACAAGAGATTGTATATTGGTAGATCCATCAAAGATTGAGGCTATTGAATGATGACCCATACCATCCACGATGACTAAGATCAATGATTTTCTTGATTTATCAAGATTTGTTCAACGGTTTTTGGAAAATATCCCAATACAATCTTATATTTTACTCAAGTTAACTTCAAATAATGATGTTCATTTTTATAAACGTATGTGAAATAAAATTTAAGGAACTAAATATAATATTTTGCAGCACACATTTCATTACATTAACCTATAATGGAGAAGGGTATTTATTATTATTTTAATTCTTCCAATAAGGGACTTGAATATTTTATTATTTATAATTACAAAGATTCTTTTTATTCCACATGATAAATAATGATTCCAGAAAACAATTACCCAACTCATGATTTAGAGTTAGCTGTGGTACTTTTTTTCATTAATGAAATGGCGAAATTTTCATTATGGATAAAAGTAAAAAATATATAATCATTAAAAAAATTTATGTATAAATTTTCATAGAATGAGATGAATGGTTACCAAGAAAATAGATATAAAATATTAAAAATTATGACTACTCAGTACATTACCACACTGGGAATGAGAACAAGTTGGCCTATGCTTTATATCAAAATGATCATGATAACTTTTCCCTGATGAGGATTACAAAAGATTCAATATTTTTGGATTCCCAAATATATTTTATGGGAATCTTGAAGGATGTGGAAAAATATATTTTCCAATTGCATGTTCAACCATATTTTCATGTGAATATTGAAGAGGTAGAAAATGAAGAAATTGGGATAAAAATATGGTTTGAAATGTTATTATGTTTTACCATGATCATAATGGAATGATAAAGATGAGGAAACATGTATAAGTTACACTCATACTAGATTTTGAGAATGATTTTTTAAATAATTCTCATAGTTCATCATTCTCTATTACTATAGGATGTATGATGACGTATATATATTTAAATTATTACTAATGGATAGATGTAATGAGTAGAAATGGTAAAATGTTTGTATCTCAGTGCTTGGTATGTCAGAAGATGAAAGTTGAAGGACAAAATTCAGAGGGGATGTTTCATATTTTACCCATACCATAATTGAAATGCAAAAAATCACCATATATTTTTTCATTGTACTTCCCTAAACATCTAAATATATTAGTTGTATTTGATCACCTTAGTAGGATAGTACATTTTATAATCCTTATAGAATACATCTATTCGGATCATCTTGTCATTATATACATTAAAGATGTGGTAATGATTTATGGAGTGACACATTCAATTATATCTGAATGGAATTCAAGGTTCACCTATGGGTTTTGGTGAAGCCTTTATCAATGTGTTCATATGTATTAGTGTTTTAGCACTATATATTTTCATCATACAGATTGTCAATATGAAAAAATATTCCAAGAACTAGAGGATATGTTGAGATATCATTCTTTGAATTTCAAAGGTTGTTTGGATCAACACCTTCCTCTAGTTGAATTTTCTTAAAATAATATCATTCACTCAAGAATTAATATGGATACTTACAAAGACCTATATGAAAAATAATATAGATCTCCAAAATTATATAATGACATTTGAGAAGTAATTATATTGAGGCCTGAGATAGCTGAAGAAATGGAAGAGATGGTTGGAGCCTTTCAATAGCATTTCATGGTAGCTCAAACATGTCATGAAAAAGATATTATGAAAATACCCGATGAGATCTAGAATTTTAATTTGGTGAAATGGTGTTTCTATTTATTTCTCCATGGAATAAGGTTATGAAATTCAGAATGAAAGGGGATCTAATCCCTAGGTTTATTGATACCTTAGAAATTATTGATAACATTAGGACCATATATTATCACTAGGAACATCCACTAAACCTCTATAAAAACTATAATGTGGTCCATGTATCTCTCATAAGGATATAAATACCTTACCCTTCATATGTCATGAACACAAAGGTCATACCATTGGAGAAAGATATTTTTTATGAGGAACAACTAGTGAAAATTCTAGATAATATAGAGAAAGTTAAAAAAAATAAGACCACACACATGGTCAATTTTTTTTTGGAAAACACTAGTTTTATGATGATATAAGGGAACTAGAGGATATGATGAGGTATAATTATCTTCATTTTCTTGTATCAAAGTGATAAATTTCATGTGGGGAATTACTTTTAAGGGGGTAGATTGAAATTACTAGAGTGTTTATGAATACTTTTTTCCAAATGAAACACATTTCATTGATGGATTCTGTTCCAAGAAACACCATTTCAGTATTTAATTACACACATCCAAGTGTTATCATTCATTTTATGTAACACTCGGTTATCTTGTGTGACACACGACACTGAGTTTTAAGAAAATCACAACCTATTTTAAATATAGTTATTTAAACTCAACCCATATAAAATTGATGTTAGAATTAGAAAATTAAATAGTAAATTTTTTTAAAGGTTAATTGTGAATGTTTTACATAAATGAAAAAATTGTTTATAAAATACAATTTTTTGGTAAAGACATTATATTGTTTGAAAATACTATTTTCTAAAGATATGCTTATTATTATTTTTTGAAAAATAATAAAATTAATTTTTTACACCTTTATATATTTAACCTGATAATGTAAAATTAATCTTTAATTCATAATTTCAAAATTATCCTGCGGTTAATTGTCACTATTTTTCTAAAATGTTTCATTTTCTATTGATAGTTAAAAATACTGAGTATTTATTTAAAATTTCAATTTCGTTTAATTTATTTATAATGTTAAATAATATTTTATCATGGTTTAAATTTTTAATTAGTTAAATTATAAATCTACTGAAAATATTTAATTCATTTTAATCTATTTAAAATTGAAATTTAATTCAAAACAATTGTATTCTTTTGATCATTTTCTCTCTAGAAGACTACATTCTCATCACATGAGTGAGATTAATATTATTTTTTCCCCATATTTGATTAGAATTTGGAAACGTGGAATACATATTTGGATTAAATATATCATATATTGTATTATAAGGTTGAAATAATTTTTATTAATGTTATAAGTGATAAAAATTATAATTAATTACTGTGATTATGGTAAAAGCAAGATTATTTAGTGGTTCAAATTTGAATATAAGGTGAAAAAATTACACCCGAACTTTATGAAACCCATTTCAGGCAATTAATTATACATTATATTTTATATTATAAATTATATAACATAATTGGGACTGGGTGTCATGAAAAAAATGTGGTTTCAATTAACACTTCCAAAAAAGTATATTTGTGACACTCACCTCCCATATAAAAGGCCACCCCCTCTCCCCCTGTCTTCAAAAATGCAAAAAGAATTGTATGAAAGAATAACTAAAATAATAACTTTTCCACTTCCCTCATATCTTTCTATAAGCCCTACATTGATCATAAATCCATAGAAGGAATGCCTTTGGTGAAAAGCGGAAGAAGATACCTGAAGAATAAGAAACATTGTTCAATAAGGGTATAATTTTTTTAATATTAAAACCCCTTAAATTATTTTTACATCATGATTATATAATAAACACAATATATTGTATAAATTTATATATTGTTATGTTATTTATAATAACTACATCTTCACACAATTCATTCAAATTGGTATGGAAATCATCATTTGTGTGTATGGAGAGCTACCACCTCATGAATTGATGTAATTTTTTCCATTTTCACCTCTAAAGGTTGGTAATAATGATAGATATGGTATTTAAATATGATATTGAAGATATTATTACACTTGAATTTTCAATATATCACATATAAATTCATTATATCCTTTTTTGGGAATACGATACTATCGTGGGTCTTTATAGGGGACTATAGCATCACGAAGCGATGCGATTCTGTCACCATTTACATGGAATGTGTTAAAAATGGTTTTAATTAATATATTTTATATATATGAAACAAAAATTATTTTTGAATGATTATATTTCAATTACTTTTCTTTCTTTCAAATAGATAAGAAAATAAAAATCAACATTCATTCGTACATATGTACCACTGTCTCTATAAATGGTGAATTTATTTTCTGATCACTATATTTTATAGATTACTCTAAATAAGTATATAATGATTATATATGATATTTATATCATGGTATGAATTATTGAGAACATAAAACCATGATCAAAGTAATATAAAACAATTTATACCAAACTAAACATTATATGAAAAACAAAGTGGTTATAACACAAAATTTGATTTTAAAATAGAATTGTGAATAAATGGGTAACAAAGTGTCATAATAAAATAATATATGGAATGATATATATGAATATGGTTTATTGATATATATATATAATTAAATAATATTTATTATGAATTCTTTTTTAAAGAGTACGTTGAAAGTAAATACATAAAGAAAGGGGATTCATAGTCCTAGTTCTATTTCTGAGAGAAATATTCCATATTCATAACTTGGTTCATTCAAACCCATGTTTTAAAAAAATATAATTTTTTTTCACAATTATGATTTTTAAAATAAATTTCTACCTTTGTTTTAAATTTTATAAAAAAAATTTATAGGAATCAAACTGTCATTTTTTAAAGTAATGCGCATATATATTTTACCAAAAAAATGTGAATATGATATTAGTTTTTATATGTACTACATGAACATAATTTTCGAACACCATGAAAAATCATAGTCTCAAAACTTATTTAATATTTTAAAATATTTTTTTCCATGATTGTTGTTTTCAAAAAAAATTATGCATTAAAATTTGTTTTATTATGTGTAATTGATATTTTTCAAAAAAAAATCATTTAAATGGCCTTTCAAAATTATTTTCAATATAAGAGGACATCCATTGGTGTTACATATTATTTATTCGGGATATTATTATAGGATATAGTTTATATTATTTCACTAAATGGATTATTTTTTGATTGAAATATATTTATGAAACCCATTCTTCTTTCAAGTGTTATACCATGTAGAAATTATTACAAAACCCTTTTCTTTTCATGAGTTATTCTATAATGAAATGATTATGAAAAATATTTTTTTTTTCAGAAGTTATTATATGGGAAAATGTTTATGATACCCATTTCATTTCATGGTTTATTATTTGATTAATTTTTATGATCTTGTGGAACACAAAAATATGGTTTTATTTATGAGATGGGTGGGACCTATATCTCCCTCCAATGAGTTTTGTAAATATTTATATATCTAATGAGATAGACATAGATGGAATGGGATGTAAACCAAGTATATTAAGAAAGGGATGGAATGGTGAGTGAACCATGTTTAGTAAGATAGGGATTCAATGAGAAGTGAACTTGGTAAATTAATGGGCTTTGTCTGTAATGATGGATTTGGTAGTGGGCCCTCCCCAATATGTAAACGGTTTTTTATGCTTTTTTGTATCCCAAAAAGTCCATGACTTATTACAATGTTACGGTCTTATAGATCATTCTATTTTATAATATTGTTATTCATATATTATTAACTACCCTTCTTTATTCCATAACTCACGTATATGATCTTTGTTATGCATTTATTCGTTTTTCTAAGGGTATGGTCATGTTATCAAACCCATATGATCATGTTATGCTTACATATCTCAGTTTTTGAACCTTATTAAGCATCCAATCTCACCATTTCATATGATTCCTTTCCCATAGTCATGAAGATATGAATTATGGATTATATTTATTATAATGGTTCAAGTTGTGATAACATTAGTATGGGTTGATGTGGATCACTTATGGACCCATGATTATATTTCCATTTTTCTAAAGAGAGTAAATGATTATTGTCCTCCTACACGTGTTTATGTAATTTTGTAAATATTTATAAAAAATAAGTAATATATATGAATTTTAATCCTCTGTATTTATAAATAATGAACAGGAAATGCAAAGGATATGTGAGGTAAGGTCTTTCTTCTCAACTTCCCATCAATGAGGCATTGCTTAATTTTATACACCAAATTTTTTTATACGGTGTATATACTATCAATTTTGACATTTAATATAATTTTTTCATATAAATTAATGGTAATTTAGGTTTTAGTTTTAATTATTTCGTTGAAGGGGATTTGAAATAAATGTTTCTACGTGGAATATAATTTCATAACTCAATTTCCTATCACTGGGTTATATTAAATATTTTTTTTCTTTGATAATATTAAATACTATGTGTAACAACGTGATATTTTATTATTTTGTATTTAATTTTTCTTGGGTATTTATGCTTCATATTCCAAATATAATCAATGATTAATTACTAAATTAATATTTTGATCATTATATGGGTCTATCTAACAATCTAATTCTAATCAAGATTATTTATTATTAAATTAATTTTTTTTAATTCTTCAATCATTCTCTAAAAATATATTTTATTTTATAATCCTTGGTTATTAAGGAATTTATTATGTACTGAAACCTTTTTTACACTCTTCAGTCCGTAAAATAATTAGTAATATTTTTTTTTAATATTACACCTTAAGATCATTTTTTGGTTAGTGATTAGTTTTATAACAATCAACTTGTTTTATAGGAAAAATATTTTAAAAATATTTTATTTTTAAAAAAATTATTTATATAAGAAAATTTCTACCATTATAAATTTTTAATAGTTGTTTTGAAATTAAACTTGATGACATTTTCCAAAAAATTCTCGTTTAGGTTTTACTAATAATGTGATAGGAATATTTGTTTTATTGGGTATGGAATGTACATAATTTCTGTCCATCATGACCACTCAATATTCTAAAACATACATTGAATTTTTCAAATGTTATTATCAAAATATTTTCATTAGTTTTAGAAATATTTTTAATATTCAAAGGAAAATTTCCTCACCTATGTTTTTAATAGTCTTTTAATTGTAGTCGTTAACAATATACACACTTTATTTTATATATACTCCTATAATGATATTTTAAATTCATACAATTAAAATTATTTATATGGTAGTTTTATGATCATTTTTGTTATGGAATTTATTAACACCGATAATATTGATTAATTTTGTAGTCAATTAAATTCCCTTGGAACATTTACATTATTGTGATCAGTAGAAATTATAGTAAATATTCATATCTCGAGTACCTTGTACAAGATTATTTCGTAAAACGTACAATGTTTTTATATATGAAATATAAATTTAATGTTATTTTATTAGTTTGTAAAAAATGATAATTCCATATTCTTTACCCAATATGGATTTTTGTTGATAATTCATATTGATTGATGAATTAAATATATCATTGGATAAATGATTAATGATTTTCAAATTATGTTATAGTAGAGGCTTATTTATAGATAGCCCCTTGCTGTATTGGTAGTCTCAAGAGACGAATCAGTTGGCTAACCATAATTATATGGGTTTATAATGTATAAATACCCATCATTTATAAACTGTCTTGTATAAGGCCTTACTAATAGATGTTTCATGATGCCTGAGATCACAATTTGTTTTTGGAAATTTATTAATTAAGAACCCATTTATAATTTTCCATGTGATTTTTGAATAGATCATATCTATGGATTCATTTTTCTCTCAATATATTTATTAAATGGAATGTTTTCTTCAGTTATTTATTTTTCCATATTTAAGATGCATTTTGTTCTGATGTTATTTATTTATTGTGACGTGACTTCAGATGTTTACCATGAAATGTCAATAATTATTATTGATTAATGATATAATCCTCTTTAAAAAACCATTACTAAGCATTTCAGATGACACATGTTTTTCATCCTTTATCAAGGAATCCTAGATGTTTATTGTGAATGATATGCAAGGATTTTATAAAAGGATTAATGATATGCTCAAAAAACAAATTATGATGTAATTTTTTTTAAATATAATATTAGAATCATGTATGTATCAAATTTAACAAGAATTAAACCTATTTTTTCATTTGGGAAGTGATCTACATTATCTTATTCCAAAGGATTAATGTAACTATTGACTATAGGATATTGAGTTCATGATATTTACAAGATACCTCATCACCTCACAGTGGAACATTTCATTTACCTAAATGAAATGATATACTTCGGTCGACACACCACTGAAGGCGCATGGATAGTGTGAGGTACAAAAGATTACTTGAATCCCACCTTTGTGTTATATATCCTGTCTCTATACAAATAGTCTAGGTGTGATTATTTCAATGAAAGTATAGTATTATATATAGTAATGTAGTTCTCTCAAATCATGATAAATATTTGATTTTTTTTTAATTCTAATAAAGCATGAAAACCAGTTTCATTCATAATTTTCATATAATTTATCAAAATTTAATGTATGTATTTCAATGAAAAAAATAGTTAATGTCATGAACAATAATGACAATTCCATCAATAAAATTAGGTTGGGATATCAGACTACACATACCATTTATCAGAAAATAGTGAAAAGGGGCTTAGAATGTAGTCCAATCGACAATAGGAGAACCCTATTATTGATCCACCCCAAAAATATATCAATAGAAGGCCCCAAGAATGTCAAAACTATGTAAAATAGGAACACCCATTGACAAAACCTCCAAAAATAAAAATTTTGATAACCCAATTCTAAACCATAATCTTATGTAGAAAAATCATCTCTAGTAATTATTTCTTCATATCATTTCCAAGAATTTCACATGTCACATAAAAATCCACAACCATTTCTACTATAAAAACATTCATTAAAAACCCATTTCACAAACAATTTATAATGTTAGAAAATACCCATTTTCTGTAATTAAAACCATGGGAAAATATATTTTACCAAAAATCTATTTGTATATACAAATAAATATTTCCATTTCAGTTAATAAAAATCATTTATAAAATCATATAAATATGGTTCATATAGTGTAGGATATAGATGGAACAACCTATCTAAAACTCATGCTGAACACTACCCACAATAGGATCTACCAACACCAAGAGGAAAACATAGACCACAATCGAGTCCCTAAAATTATTTTCACAACTCATGACCACCACCCATAACAAACAAGATCCAATAGAGGAGATATATCTATTAAACTGCAATAAACAGACATAATTAACCATAATTTCCATGAGGGTAGGCGTCTAGGAGAATATTACACAATTGATCTATAAAGGATTAAACAAATGTCACAACATGTTTAAATAATTCACAAGTATAGCACAATTATGCAACCACAATGTAACAATGAATAATAAAATTTCCTCTTACTAGAGATAAGTGAAAAACTAAAACTATTACTAAGATTGAGTGTTGACCGAATCAATCTTAATGGTGAAGAGAAATACAAAATCACTTTGAAGAGATTAGTGTTTGAGGAAATGGTGGTAAAAAATAATTAACTTGGATTCATGATTACATCACATAAAAACTAATATAAATGAATGGAATATTTTTTAAACTTGATATTTATAGTATAAATACCCTATAATTCATATACAATAAAAAATATTTCAATATTGGTAAAATTTAATTGAATGAAAAATTTATGATGTAATATTTTGATTTAAGGCATTAATGGATGTATACCACAATGTTATTTCACATATTCTTACCAATGAAATATATATTTGTGGAAAAAACATATGAAATTACTACCTTCCGAATGAAGTTCCTAGCCCAGGTATTGCACAAAGCATAAAAATTATTCATGATGCCCTCTAAACAAAGAAATAACATTATACAACATGAAAAGAGTGTAGAATAATATTAAAGTAGTTATAGTCTCTATGTCAAAATAATTTCTATACATTGGAAGTTACATAGATAAAGGGTTCTCCATAATTAGGTGATGCTATTACTCCCCTGTAAAAATTTCATTTTCTAAAGTATCATTAGAATCCAATAAATGTTACCACAAATCACTAACCAATGAAATAGTATTCCTACAAAATACTTTCATCTTGGAATAAAGTATCCCCATTAGTTTCTCGACAAATAAAACATGTGGATCTAAACCAATCCATTCCAACTCAGAAAATTAGAGGAATCAAGATGTTACCTCCCTATATGAGATATATAGAAGAAATCATGGATATCTATAAATTGAGCTAGAAACCCCAATCAATAAGTAAAACTTCCAGACTTCTCAGTGATCTCCAATGGTCCATCATATCTTAGAGCTAGCTTACCATATATAATATAGTAAAAGTAAACCAACTGAGGAGAAACTATCATGAAAACATATTAACTAGGAGAAAACTACAAAGGGAAACATCGATTTAACATGAATGTTATTTGAAGACTCAATAGTGACCTATAATTTTCATTTATAGATATTATATCTAAATAGATGAATGCATTTTTTTATCATAATTTTGAATTCCCTAATAATATAGTTATAGTATTCATGGAAACTATGAATCATAAAAAACCAATCCATGGTTGTTTTACATCATCTCCAATTAAGATTTTCAAAATTGTCTCCCTTATTATAAATATAATATATAATACATTTATTTATAACATATAAAAGGAAACATATGAATGTGTAATCTATAATTCTCAATAAGTCTAATAAAGTGAGATATCAATGATCATATAATTATAACAGGAGAAAAATAAAATGAGAACATGGCCTACACATTTCAAAACCATACCCTTCATATCGAATATCATAATCACAAGACATAGAAAATAAACTTTTTTGTTTATAATAGATGGTTCATAATGAAATCAGAGAACATGATCAGTGAGAGAATATTAGAAGCATAAACCATGCCATTATGGTATACACATAAATATAGAAAAATATTTAAATTGTAGGGAAGTATATTTTCTAATACAATATAGGTAGAGTAATTTCAATCCCCAAACCATCATAGTAGTCATGGATTACACCCATTACTATCATAGTGGAAAACACACCTTACTGAATAGGGTTCACTCCCTATTGTAGTCCTTTTTATCTCGTGAGATATCAATAGTTACTCAATTAATTTGAGGGATATATAGGTCCAACCCATAACATAATGGAAATAATACATACAACTTCCATAATATCATAAACCATTCATTATATTATAATCCATGAAAAAAAAGTGTTTAATAAAAATTTCATCAAAAAATAACTTGTGTAAAAGGAAGGGTTTTCATAAAAATCATTACATCATAATCATAAACCACCTTGAGGAAGAACAATAATGTTATCACTAGATTATATCATATATCAATAATAATTAACATCAAATGATATCACCATATATTGAAAATAATTTTGAAATATATCTTGTATCATTTCTCGAGTAAAATATCATTTAAACTTTTAAAATAATTTTTAAAATGCATAAACATCACACATTTTGAAGAAATATTTTATTTAAAAATAAATATATTATAATTTAAAGCAATATTCAAACAATTGAGGCACCATGATATAGGAAAATTATTTTCTTGTCATGTTTGTTAAAAATCATTCCTTTCATTGTTTTTTTAGAAAAGTCTTTCAGTTATATGTTAGGGAAAAAAGATTTTATTCCAACAATCTTTTAAAAATGTAAATTATGGGGAAAATAAAATTATTAAATGATGGGATAATAGTAAAACCATTATTTAAAACATTTTTATAAATCATAGATATGGAAGGAAAATTTTTTTCAACTGATGTGGGAAATGAAGATGATTTTCCATAAAAAAATAATTTTATTCTATTGAGTATATGAGGATAGTAAAATGAAATGAAAAAATATATTTTAAAGAATTTAAAATGGTAGAATAAAATTCATAAAGATCATTGGTGATATATCAAAATATTTCATTATGGGAAACTTAATCATAAACATTCCCAATAAATAATGATATTTCAATCCTAAAACCCGTTAATGATTTAGTAAATTTTGAATCATAATACCCATTAAAGAATGAAAAATATATCAATATTTAAAACACATAATTTTTTTTGATAATAATAAAAAAATACATTCCTGGGAAGTATATACACTACACTAATGAAACATGTGGTCTATAATGCATGTGTCTGCCCAAAATAAAAGTGTGACAAAAACCCCTTACATTGATTATTACTTTCTTTAAAAGAACTATAACCAACTGAATAATAACTATATATTATTTATAATTTGATAAATATATCACATTAAATATTATAATTCTACTAATGATCAATTTATTACATTAAAATAGTCTATTTTTTCAATAATTCTCTATTAATATTTTCATTTTGGGGTATTAATTGTTTCATTTATCATGAGTATTTAAGGTCATTATTTTTAGTAATTATATATCCATCATGGATAAATAAAATCCAAAATATTTATTATAAAAAAAAATCATATATATTCATTATGTAGTCATTTATAGTTTTTCATAATAGTTATAGGTAGAAAAATGAATTTCACTATTCATGAATATGGTAGGTCATAAGTATTCATGAACACAACTTTAATTTTTTCGAAGATGAAAATAAATAAAGGATAATAATAATTAATCTTTCAAAAAACATATTTTTGTCCTAAATAACATATATAATCATTACATAAACATTTATAACCATCCATATAATATGGCGATGAAAATAAAATACACCGCTATGTGGAGATAGTAAGTCTTATGAATTCCTCTACTATGTTTTATCTTTTTGTGTGATAGAATAAAAATAGAATAAAGTTATCAAATAATCATAAAAACGTATAAATTTTTTTATTTCACTTTATTTATTATTTTAGGATTCCCAAAACATATATACAGGTAGTATAAGAAGAAATAATATTGAAATAATCAGTATATATGATTACCTCTTCTTTAAAAATTCAACCTTAGATATCATCTATAGAGCACTAGGGTTTGTCTTTTGGGAAGACCAAAACCTATAGGATGTAGATAAAAATTTCTATAAGGTAATTTTCATAGTTTTGTGGATCCAAAAGTCTTAATGTGATTTAAAAAATAAAGGGATTACGTCCCATTTTCTGTTTCAGTTTTGGGGAATTTTTGGAATTTCAAAAACTATAAAATTATAATAAATTCATTCCCAAGAAAATTACCTCCAAATGTTTCAGTATTCAAATATACAGTATAATTCTGTTGCAATACCCAAAAAAATATAATTTATACGATTTGTTGATTCATTATATCCCATATCATTTTGATTATCCCTTAGTTAACCAATTTTAATTTTAACTGAAATAAAAATATTTTCAATATTAAAGGGTCTTAATGTTTACTCATAAGATAAATTTTTTTCCATAAATAACAATGTTATATAGTGAACTGGGTTTTAACTAGTAATACATGGTAATATTTTGTGGAATATTTCTACAGATAGACTCTATGTTGGAATGGGATTTTGGGGCTCAGAGAGCCTCATTGTGGGGATATTAAAAATATTTAAAATAATTTACCATTACAAAAAATTCCATGGAACCATGAAATAAATATCTTTTGTATTCTCTGTTAAAACATTTGTGGTTGTGGTTGTGTTCAGATTTTTGTTTTTCCCCTATGATAAACATAAAATATTTCATCATCTGGTGTGGATTTAGATGTGATTCCATAGTGGGGTGTCAAATTTAAGATTATTCATATAATAAGATTATAATAATAAACCCCTTATGTGCACATGAAATAGAGGATGAAATCCACTTCCACCCCTTTGGATTGATAGATGGATCAAGAAGAAACAATGAGGAGAGGAACCACCGATCATTGATTTTGATGGCGATCACTCCTAGATAATAGTGCAGTGGCTTAAGATAGAGGATCTGCACCCAAATCTTTGACATTTCCAGAAAAGGTAAATAGATTTTAGTTTTATATTATTATCATCTTTATTTATGATTGTTTTATGGTTTAAGAGATCCCTTCTACTACTAGATATCCCACAAGGGTAGATCTTTAGGTTTTAGGGAAAATATAGGTGATTCAGGATTATCTCAAGGAACTTCCCTTAGTAATCTTAAATCACATGATGTTTAATGTACTATCTCACATCGTGTGTTATTCCCATTCAGGGAAAATGGAATTTTGGAACTACATGCCTTCTAATGAGCTTATATACTCTGTAATGATCCCATGTCTTCTGTCCAAGCAAGCTAGCTTGGGTATCCATGTCAAAGGACATGGAAGTGTGATGGTACATAGCGAGACACACGGATTTGTGGTGAATTACACAAACAAAGAAAAGAGTCACAAAAAAGGGGACTCTTAGTTTAGACATTCCATGTAACATGGATTACAAGCTATGTGTGATACATTACTCATGGTTCTTTTTCGGAAATGCACTATTGGGGGCCTTTGTGAAGTGAGAAACACCATGTAGATCATGTACATGACATGTAAGTATACATTAATAGCCAATACGTGCATCATAATACATGACTGGGTGTTTTGGTGGGTCCACTCATCATGTGGACCCTAGTAAATTCTATTTAATTATGCTAGGAAACATCTTCCTAGCATTTTCCTTCTTTAAAACTCTGAGTCATACCTTCAATTAGCCTATCCTAAGTAATATTACACAAAGAATACATTGGTGGTCCTCATATTGGACTATATGATAAGATGTTTCATGATTCAAGAATGATGTTTCAGTAGTGGGGCTAGAAATTTGATAGTGATCATGGGGGATCACAAAGGTCGATGTCAAGGTCAGTACCGTTCCCTATCATCTTAGAATGTGGGACACCAAGACTATTTAGTACAGTAGAGTGGTTATCCTCCACCCAATCGTAGTACGGTTCCTATATCTATGGATGTTTTTCTATGTGATGTATGTTGTGTGTGACACTTCCTCCAGTGGAACTTGAAAAATTTAGGAGTTCAGTGTGGATAATAAAGATAGACGCCCAGACTGAAAATCCCCAATAGTATCAGGGCACTATTTTGGCTTAAATCTTTTATTTTTATATATATAACTCCCCAAATAGGCCGTGTAGGTCCTCTAACTAGGGAGAAGTTCTTTCAGTATGCGAACTACCCTATTAGACTAGGGTGGAGTTCCCTTGGGATGATCTTCTAATTTGAGAAAGATATACCCTATTGTACCAAGGAGTGGTTTTTCCATACTCATCGAACATATAGAGTAGGTACTCCCCTTTTATACTAGAGAGTGGGTCCTCTATTCATGGAGTCAGCATTTCTATATCATATTAGTGTTTCGGTCCTTCATATGTGATGTATAGACATAGTGTGTACTCCCTTATCATAAAAGGTGTCATTCCTCTATTGATGGATCCAGAACCCCCGTTTTTTACCAACGTGTGGGTCCCCTATAAAAAATATTCATGTAGATCTGGTACCCACCTATCCTATTAGGGTGTGGTTCCTCTTGTCTAGGGTTGATACTCCCCTATTGAGGCAGGGTGCATGCCACCCATTTTAATCATGCATGTAGAGTCAGAACACCATTTTTGAGTATGTGTGAGGTTTTGCTATCGAGTGAGTGGTACTCCCTCATATCCAAGTAGTAGTGGGGAGAAGATCCTCTACACGATTTATATCTCCCTCCGATGTGGAGCACTATTATAAAGAGATGTTCCCTCTATTTTTTATTCCCCACACCAGAATAGAAGTTACTACTCCCTCAACAAAGTGAGGTAAAGGCCCCTCCATACAGGTATGAAAGTGGTTTCACAAGATGGTTAGGAATTGATACTCCCTTGGTTGTAGGGAAGTAGTGAGAAGTGGGTCCCTCCACTCAATCTCTCTCTCAATCTCTAGAGAGGATACACATGGTGCATGGTCTGGAGCAGTGTTACATCAATTGTATAATGTGGTGAGGGGATTTTACACTCACTTGGGTTCTTAAAAAATTCTAAAGGGTTAATAACTATGATCATATGACATCAATTACATGTCACAAGAGTTTTATGTAGTGAGTTAATCTCAATGATGCTCTTTCTCTTGGACATACTCTCATGGATTGCAGATTTTTCCTCGATGGAGTGTATCTCTCAGATGAGTGGTATTTGGGATGACTGAGCTTTTGGTGTGTCCTCTCAAGGGAGTTTATTACCTTAGAGCCTTTAATAGAATCATATGGTTGGATATGAGGTAGGAACCTTAAGAGACATAGAGTCTAAGAAAAATATATATGGGATATTCTTGGAGTCCTTGTGGATTTGTCATATATAATTATTTAAAACCCATGTGGACTCAGCTGAATAGTTTCATATGAATGATGATTGGTTTGATATGGTGTTTATCTCTCATTCGTGATCCCTATGGCTGGGTCATGATGAATGTTCCCTTTATGTTTCTTTGTTTTCTTTTGGGTTTTGGGGGGTGTACTGAGTGTTGGTATACTAACCCTTAAAGGTAAACTTCCTCCACATATTGTGTCCTGTTCACATGGAAGACCTTTTGATGGAGTCTCCTGAAGGACTCAAAGTAGACCAATCATAGTGATCTAGACTGACCGGTATTGTAACACCCCAAGCTTCTACGGTACGTTTCCCTTCGAATAATGCGATAGCGTGTGTTGTACGCAACCTCGAGTTCTAACACACACCACAACTAATTAAACTAGTCGTTGTGAATAGTAATACCTACTTTTTGAAATCATATATATTCTATATTTCAAAATGGACTTCATTTTTGGATTCGGAATATCAAAATTAGCCTAGGGTGAAATTTTGGTACATTTCGGATAACTTTCATATTTTGATGAATAGTGAAAATTACTAAATTTTAATTAAAAACAACTTTTTTAATCAAAATAATTAATAGTGATAATTTGTGAATTTGAGTGGTTTTAAAGTATATTTAGAATATATTTTTACCATTTAATATAATCTTGGTCATTGGACATAATTTTACAATTAAACCGAACATAAACAAGTGTCAATCTTTTGATAGTTATTATCTCTTAAAAACACGCTTTTTGTTTTGACAGCGGGAATTAATTTTAAATTAATTTCTGCCACTTCTGTGTTTTGAATTTAGAAAAATGGATTCCATATTTGGAATCAAGATTTTCAAATTGTGTAAATAGGTAACTTTTATTTTTAGACATTTTGAATAATTACTGCGGTAAATATTTTATTTACCATGGTTAAGGGTAAATCCGGTAAATAAGGGTTAAAAAAAAATATTATAATAATACTAAATTACCCTAAAACGTGTCTCAACCCTATTGGTTGATACATGGTCGACCATGGGCATCTTTGGGTCTATTTTGGGACCCCATGGATCCACTTGTAAGTGATAATGACACTTTATTTTAATTAAGTCAAAATGAATACAAAAATGACACAAGCATATATCTTTTAGAACAACAATTTTTACATAGGGTTATACATGTTGGATTTTCGATTATAAATATTCATTAGAAAGATAAAAAGATTTCCTACATAATGATATTTTATTTATAATTTTTAGACATTAAATAAGTTATTTTATTTATGACACAATGATGATGCAGTAATTAATATAATAGTGAAAAATTAAAATAATTGATATTATAAATACCCAAATAAATATAATATGAAACTTTTAATGAATTAAACTAATTTTCTAGGATAATATGATATATTAGGATTGATTTAATGGACTTTTTTCGAAGTAATCAATCTGTTATGAGTTTCAAAAAAATCAACTATTGAATAGTGTCAAAATTGACATAAAAGAGTTCTTAAAACAAATATTATATTATTAATTGATATTAAATTCCTAAAAATCTACGGTTCGGCCAAGAGACTTATATTATGATAGGTTAATCATTAATGGACCACTTGGGGGTCGCTTGGATGTATATAGTACGTTTATTAACCATAATATATAAAATACAAAGAGACATTGTAAACGTGAAACTAATTAACTTAGAGTTAATACTTAAAGATAAGGTTAATATAAGTACCCAAACCTGTCTAAATTCTATTGGATGAGTTGTTTTCGACCTATCCCCACCTCATCCTTTGAATAGTCAACTTTGGAGCCTTTAGAAACCGAATATGAATTTATTATAAATTAATATTTCTAGCTTTTCCAAAGGTGCCCCTCACCCCTCTTATAAAAGGGAACTCCTCCTTCTCATTTCTTCACACCTTCAAAGCCTTTTGGTTCGGCCAAACTCTGCCCAAATACTCTCCCAACATCCCTCAATACAACCTAGAGGCCTTAGTTTGATCAGAAAGCCAACCTATGGAGCCCTTTTGATCAAATCAAAAGGAAGAACCCGAAGAAGAGGTAATGATTTCACCACCCTTTTCTAAGTTCATTTCTTCTTCCACTTCTTCTTCCTTTGTTCTTACCATTCTGAAATAATAACTCCAGTATCTCACATATACTGTGATGTTATTATAAATATGGTACAATCATATTCAGTATTCTATCCACCCTTTGAATAACATGTCACCATACGTGCGTACGTACGGCTTACCGTCTCCACGTCGTGGTGTAATTGTTATTCAATATAATATTATTTGGATGGGTATAATAATGATGTGTAACTCATGTAAATAATAAATATAACATGTTAATGATTCTGTATATATTATATACCATCCATTTATATATTATTTTAATATCAAAAGAATGATATTGTCGCTCGTGCGTACGTACGGACTACCGTCTCCACGAACGCGATGAGATTCATTCTCCATCGTATCCATTCAAGTATAATTATCATTTGATGATTTAAAAATGATGTTTAAGGACTGTATATCATTCTGGATATGAATAAGATACAACAACCATGGCTTATGTAACAAAACATATAAAAGAAAATGAGTAAGTTAACTCCCGAAACGACGATAATTCTAAGATATTATTAACAAATCAATGTTAAAAGATCATATATGATATAATATTAATATATATGATTCTTGTATAATTTAATAACAACTATTTCACCATTATACAGGAGGTTAACCTACCCCAACCAAGGAAAAGTACAAGGTAAGGGTTATTTCACAATCTCTTCTTTATCCGAGGTTGTTTATATGTAATAATCTACTGGGATCTCGTTATCATCCACATCCATGTTTCTTCAAAATGTATTTCAAAACATTTTTACTATTTACAAGAATATGGGTTAAAGTCATTTATACCCTTGTTTGACTTTTTATAAGAGGTTTATAAAGGAATCTTTCCGTCGTTTTCAAAACAAGGTCCTTTTTAACCTTTTCGACAGAATTGAGGTAAGAATGTTTTTTTTAACTTATACGGCGGGTGCGGTTATTTTCCGCCGTTATAAAATCGTCGAAGCTTTCCATACAAGCTTATAAGAATATTTTCAAAGAAAATGTTTTATTTTATATGGATCTTAAATGATTTCAAAATAAAAGGAGATACTTCTTTAAAAAGAATTTTGATTTCATCTATGTCAACATCCTTTGATGGATTTTAAGATTATTCGAAGTTGATTTATTATGATACAAAACTTCTATATTGTATTGAAGGTTTTGTGATATGTTTGACTGTGGATGTGCTATTTTTATACCATTCATAGTTTATGGTGAAATTATTGACATTTCGTATGCTAGTTTTAATACAAATGTTTATGTTATGTTTAAACCTTTTCATATGGGAATGCATTGGACTTAATAAGTGACGGGTGGAGCCCGCTATAGCTCCTCGATGCATCGGTAGGTCTCATGAGACAAACTAGTGTCTCGGCACAAGGCCTTGACAAAATCTTATTTGTAGTCTTGGCACGAGGCCTTGGCAATGTGGTTATGATAGTCTGGCATTATGCATTCCAACATTATGAAAGTGGTTATTGATTTTTGCATGTGATTATTCGATTAGTAGAATATCCATGTGAGTAAGTAAATGGCATTATTTCATTTTACTTTTGCCATACCATGTTGAAGTTCAATTTTAAAAGGCTTTTGTTTTTAGTAATGCATTGCCTTAAATGTTTATTCTTATTTATGAAAGTTTCCGCTATATTGTTATCCTTACTGGGCATTTGAGCTCACCCCTTTTCTATGTTTTATTTTTCCCCAGGATGTGAAGAAGTAAATTATGAATGACCTGCAGGGATATTATGAGGGGATAGTAGTGTGGATTATGGAGACATTATGTTGTTGTAGTAGTTTTTCATTTTATGATGTAATGTAAAACTTATGAATATATCTAGTGTTTCCAAGGCTACTAAACCAATCGGTCTTTCGAGATTTGATCTTTCTTGTGATCATGCCAATGTTATGTAATAATGCACCGACTCTGGGTAACTGGGGTCGGGGCGTTACAGTTGGTATCAGAGGAAGTTTAGTACAAACCTTGGAAACTAGATTTAGATAAACTCTGATTAGAGCACGTAGACCTAAGATGAACTTTGAGGATTAGTATAG
The DNA here is from genome assembly GCA_963277665.1 of Viscum album. Classification (NCBI taxonomy): domain Eukaryota; kingdom Viridiplantae; phylum Streptophyta; class Magnoliopsida; order Santalales; family Viscaceae; genus Viscum; species Viscum album. The sequence continues at coordinate 136,464,797 of OY728147.1, read as the reverse complement.
AAGAACTTCCTAGAATTTTGGTATTGTAGAGATTTTGTGAGTTTTCCGAGCAATACATCCCTGTCTAGATACGAGCAGGTAGAGGCGGCTCTGGCACAGATGTACCTAGGGGTAAAACCCGAAAACACCGCTTTGAGCTAGACTCGAACGGGAACTGGTGCACGACAACGGGCCTTGCTGCACTCTTGGTTACGACACTCCCGGGGGATATGCTTAGGATAACTCTCACTATCTTTACAAATCATTATGAAGGGTTTATGAGTATATACTTCCTCAAAGAAAAACATTTTTATGATTATGGATTATATCCATAAATAGTTCAATTTATGTTAAGTGTTTTATAAGTATGGGATTATGTATTTTGATTCATAAACTGATCTAGTTTATGCCATTGTTTAGAAATGGCGCCTAGTGGAAGAAATGGAAACCGTATCAATGCGCGCACTCCATGTAGGGATTGCCCTCCTGCTCAAGATAATTATAGTGGGGCTGGTGATGCAACTGGTGCTGATCAACTAATCACCATACTGGGACAACTTACTCAGGTTATGAATAATAACCTTACCCGTATGGAGCACCCTGATCCGCAGCGTGGAGGATCAATGTTAGATCGATTCATGAGACAACAACCACCAACGTTCAATGGGAGTACAAATCCCTTAGTAGCTGAGCAATGGATATTTTCCCTAGAGAAAATATTTCAGGCTTTGGGGAGTAGTGAAAGGGAAAAAGTTACCATGGCAGTTTACCGCCTCACTGGAGATGCTGATCAATGGTGGTCATTGATTCAAAACATGAAGGAAGATGATGAAGTATCAAACATGGAATGGAGGGAGTTCAAAGATCTGTTTTTAGAAAAATACTTTCCTCGCGACCATCGAGCAGATATGGAAAGGCAATTTCTGAGTCTGAGACAAAAGGAGGATGAGAATGTCACAAAGTATGAGGCTAACTTTACAAGGTTAGCGAGGTATGCTGGAGATTATATTCGCAACCCAAGAAGTAAGATTGATCGTTTCTTTGATGGGTTAAAACCATTTCTCCGTCGAGCATTAGTCTCACAATCCTTTTCATCGTACGAAGACATTGTCTCATGTGCTATCAAGACCGAAAAGGAATTCTCTAAGTCTTATGACTTTAAAGCAAAGCAAGAGAAGAAGAGACCTGCTGATCAATCTGGGAATGGAAATAAGGGGAAGAAGGGAAAGGTTGAATATCCATCTTGTGGTAAGTGCGGGAAGAAACACCCCGGTGCTTGCCTGAAGGGAATGGGAGTCTGTTACAAGTGTGGTGAAAAAGGCCACCAAGCTCATGATTGCAAGGGGAAGAAGGAAGCTACCAATGTTCAGTGCTACAATTGCAGGGAGATGGGGCATTATGCAAATGCATGTCCTAAGAGTCAGGAGAACTTACCTCAGAAAAGGCCAAGGGATCAAGGCCAGGCTTATGCTATCACTACTGCTGAGGTAGAAACTCCGAAAGACGTGGTGGCAGGTAATTCAATGGTTTCCTCAAGTTTAGCAAATGCATTATTTGATTCTGGATCATCGCATTGTTTCATATCTTCCCAGTTTGCTAAGAAAATTAGATATTTCCAATTTGATTTAATAAGGGAGTTGTCAGTTAAAACTCCTAAGGGAAGTATCATTGCAACAAAGTTTTGTGAATCTGTCCCCATTAGAGCACATAAATTTTCTTTATCTGCTGATTTCATCGTCATACCTATGATTGAGTTTGATATAATCCTCGGTATGGACTGGCTTTCGGACTATGATGCGAAGATTTATTGTAAGAAGAAAGAGGTTACGATTCTTGATGATAATGATAAGGAACACCTTATTTTTAGAGCAGAATTGTCACCACCTAATTCTTATTTAGACCCACCCCCAGTAGCTCAACTTAATTCAATTATTGGGGAGGAAGAGAATGAAGTAACTATCGGTGAGGAAAGGAATGTTCAAATAGAGGGTGTACCTGTTGTGAAAGAATTTGTAGATGTATTTCCGGAAGATTTACCTAGACATCCTCCAGAACGAGAAGTTGAGTTTTCCATTGATTTGATTCCTGGATCAAGGCCTATATCGAAGACCCCTTATAGAATGGCCACTGTAGAGTTAGTCGAACTAAAGAAACAACTAGAGGAATTGAGTAATAAGGGATTTATTTGCCCTAGTGTTTCTCCATGGGGAGCCCCTGTTCTTTTTGTTAAAAAGAAAGATGGATCTATGAGGTTATGTATCGATTACAGGGAGATCAATGCTATAACGATAAAGAACAAGTATCCCCTACCTCGTATTGATGATTTATTTGACCAACTGCATGGAGCTCAATACTTTTCAAAGATTGACCTTCGATCTGGATACCATCAGTTGTGTGTAAAGAAGGAAGACATTCCGAAGACAGCATTTCGAACCAGGTACGGGCATTACGAGTTTACTGTAATGCCGTTTGGATTGACTAATGCACCCTCTGTATTCATGGATCTGATGAATAGAGTTTTCAAGGAGTATCTCGATGAATTTGTGGTGGTATTTATTGATGATATCTTGGTATACTCCAAAACCTACAAAGATCATGAAAATCACTTGCGCATTATCTTGAAGACTCTGAGGAGGCATGAATTATATGGAAAGTTTAGCAAGTGTGAATTCTGGCTTCAGGAGATTTCTTTTCTTGGCCATATTGTCTCTAAAGATGGAATCTCTGTTGATCCTTCTAAGACCAAGGCAATCCAAGAATGGCCAGCACCTACGAGTATAACTGAGGTACGTAGTTTTATTGGCTTGGCAGGTTATTATCGACGTTTCATCCAGAATTTTGCCCGATTGGCTAACCCATTAACGAAGCTCACACGTAAAGGGGTTAAATTTGTTTGGACAAAAGAGTGTGAAGAATGTTTCGAAGAACTGAAGAGAAGATTAGTCAATGCTCCTATATTGACTCTACCATCAGGGAATGATGGGTTCGTTATTTATAGTGATGCATCAAAGAAAGGACTTGGCTGTGTCCTTATGCAGAATGATAGAGTTATTGCCTATGCATCACGACAGTTGAAAATTCATGAACAAAACTATCCTACTCATGATCTTGAGTTAGCAGCTGTGATCTTTGCTTTGAAGATATGGAGGCACTACCTCTATGGTGAAAAATGTGAGATTTATACTGATCACAAGAGTTTGAAGTATATTTTCTCACAAAAAGAACTCAACATGAGGCAAAGGAGATGGCTTGAATTACTCAAGGATTATGATTGTACGATACACTACCACCCGGGGAAGGCAAACAAGGTGGCATATGCTTTGAGTAGAAAAGACCATGGAGTTTTGAACAATATGAGAATTGAAAGGGATCCAATTTTCATGGATCTAGTGAAAATGGACATGGGAATAACCAGGGAAGGTGAAACATCAATGCTTTTTCAAATGGTTGCCAAACCATCTTTACTAGAAAGGATTAAGAGTTCTCAGACCGATGATGACGAATTCCAAAAGAAGATTAAAGCTGTGAATGATGGGAGATTGAGAGACTTTGTGTATGAAGATGGAATTTTGAAATTCGGGAAGAGACTTTGTGTTCCCAATATACCTGATCTAAAAAGGGAATTGCTGGATGATGCTCATAGTTCCAATTTATCTATACACCCTGGGAGCACCAAAATGTATAGAGATTTGAAGGAACATTTTTGGTGGGACAACATGAAGAGGGAGATTGCTGATTTTGTGTCAAGATGTATGGTTTGTCAACAAGTGAAAGCTGGAAGGCAACAGCCTGGAGGAGTCATGCAACCTCTTCCCATACCGGAGTGGAAATGGGACAATATTACAATGGACTTTGTCATGGGGCTACCAAAGACTCCTAGAAGGAACGATGCAATATGGGTTATTGTTGATCGTCTTACCAAGTCAGCACATTTTCTTGCTATAAGAGAAGATCTACCCCTGGAACGTCTAGCAAGACTATATATTAATGAAGTTGTGAGACTTCATGGAGTACCCCTATCGATTGTTTCTGATCGTGATCCCCGTTTTACTTCAAGATTTTGGAAAAGTCTTCAGAAATCCCTGGATACTGAACTTCATTTGAGCACTGCTTACCACCCTCAGACAGACGGACAATCAGAACGGACTATTCAAACCTTAGAAGACATGTTGAGATCTTGCTCACTTGACTTTCAGGGTATGTGGGATCAATATTTACCACTAGTAGAATTTTCCTATAACAATAGCTTCCATTCGAGTATTCAGATGGCACCATATGAAGCGTTATACGGAAAGAGATGTCGTACACAAACCTGTTGGGATGACGTCGGTGAAAGAAAACTTGTAGGTCTAGAATTGGTGGAGGAAACGATGGAAAAGGTAAAGGTAATCCAAAATCACATCAAAGCAGCTCAAAGTAGGCAGAAGAGCTATGCCGATAATCGAAGGAAGGATTTGGAATTTCAAGTCGGTGATCATGTTTTCCTAAAGGTATCTCCGTGGAAGGGAGTCATACGTTTTGGTAAGAAAGGTAAATTGAGTCCCAGGTACATCGGACCTTTCGAAATTCTTGAACGAATTGGGGCTGTAGCTTACCGATTGGCAATGCCGCCAAGTCTCTCCAAAGTTCACGATGTGTTCCACATATCTCTGTTGAGAAAATACATGCCTGACCCAACGCATGTACTCACCTATGAGGAATTAGAACTGGAACCCGATCTGTCTTATTGCGAAGAGCCCGTCAGGATTCTTGATACAAGAGAACAAGTACTGAGAAACCGGACGACGCGTCTGGTAAAAGTTTTGTGGAGAAATCATAAGATGGAAGAGGCAACGTGGGAACCCGAGGAACTTATGATGAAGAACCACCCGAGTCTTTTTATGCAGTAATACCCTAGAAATTGCGAGGACGCAATTATTTGAAGGAGGGGAGAATGTAACACCCCAAGCTTCTACGGTACGTTTCCCTTCGAATAATGCGATAGCGTGTGTTGTACGCAACCTCGAGTTCTAACACACACCACAACTAATTAAACTAGCCGTTGTGAATAGTAATACCTACTTTTTGAAATCATATATATTCTATATTTCAAAATGGACTTCATTTTTGGATTCGGAATATCAAAATTAGCCTAGGGTGAAATTTTGGTACATTTCGGATAACTTTCATATTTTGATGAATAGTGAAAATTACTAAATTTTAATTAAAAACAACTTTTTTAATCAAAATAATTAATAGTGATAAATTGTGAATTTGAGTGGTTTTAAATTATATTTAGAATATATTTTTACCATTTAATATAATCTTGGTCATTGGACATAATTTTACAATTAAACCGAACATAAACAAGTGTCAATCTTTTGATAGTTATTATCTCTTAAAAACACGCTTTTTGTTTTGACAGCGGGAATTAATTTTAAATTAATTTCTGCCACTTCTGTGTTTTGAATTTAGAAAAATGGATTCCATATTTGGAATCAAGATGTTCAAATTGTGTAAATAGGTAACTTTTATTTTTAGACATTTTGAATAATTACTGCGGTAAATATTTTATTTACCATGGTTAAGGGTAAATCCGGTAAATAAGGGTTAAAAAAAATAATATTATAATAATACTAAATTACCCTAAAACGTGTCTCAACCCTATTGGTTGATACATGGTCGACCATGGGCATCTTTGGGTCTATTTTGGGACCCCATGGATCCACTTGTAAGTGATAATGACACTTTATTTTAATTAAGTCAAAATGAATACAAAAATGACACAAGCATATATCTTTTAGAACAACAATTTTTACATAGGGTTATACATGTTGGATTTTCGATTATAAATATTCATTAGAAAGATAAAAAGATTTCCTACATAATGATAGTTTATTTATAATTTTTAGACATTAAATAAGTTATTTTATTTATGACACAATGATGATGCAGTAATTAATATAATAGTGAAAAATTAAAATAATTGATATTATAAATACCCAAATAAATATAATATGAAACTTTTAATGAATTAAACTAATTTTCTAGGATAATATGATATATTAGGATTGATTTAATGGACTTTGTTCGAAGTAATCAATCTGTTATGAGTTTCACAAAAATCAACTATTGAATAGTGTCAAAATTGACATAAAAGAGTTCTTAAAATAAATATTATATTATTAATTGATATTAAATTCCTAAAAATCTAAGGTTCGGCCAAGAGACTTATATTATGATAGGTTAATCATTAATGGACCACTTGGGGGTCGCTTGGATGAATATAGTAAGTTTATTAACCATAATATATAAAATACAAAGAGACATTGTAAAAGTGAAACTAATTAACTTAGAGTTAATACTTAAAGATAAGGTTAATATAAGTACCCAAACCTGTCTAAATTCTATTGGATGAGTTGTTTTCGACCTATCCCCACCTCATCCTTTGAATAGTCAACTTTGGAGCCTTTAGAAACCGAATATGAATTTATTATAAATTAATATTTCTAGCTTTTCCAAAGGTGCCCCTCACCCCTCTTATAAAAGGGCACTCCTCCTTCTCATTTCTTCACACCTTCAAAGCCTTTTGGTTCGGCCAAAATCTGCCCAAATACTCTCCCAACATCCCTCAATACAACCTAGAGGCCTTAGTTTGATCAGAAAGCCAACCTAAGGATCCCTTTTGATCAAATCAAAAGGAAGAACCCGAAGAAGAGGTAATGATTTCACCACCCTTTTCTAAGTTCATTTCTTCTTCCACTTCTTCTTCCTTTGTTCTTACCATTCTGAAATAATAACTCCAGTATCTCACATATACTGTGATGTTATTATAAATATGGTACAATCATATTCAGTATTCTATCCACCCTTTGAATAACATGTCACCATACGTGCGTACGTACGGCTTACCGTCTCCACGTCGTGGTGTAATTGTTATTCAATATAATATTATTTGGATGGGTATAATAATGATGTGTAACTCATGTAAATAATAAATATAACATGTTAATGATTCTGTATATATGATATACCATCCATTTATATATTATTTTAATATCAAAAGAATGATATTGTCGCTCGTGCGTACGTACGGACTACCGTCTCCACGAACGCAATGAGATTCATTCTCCATCGTATCCATTCAAGTATAATTATCATTTGATGATTTAAAAATGATGTTTAAGGACTGTATATCATTCTGGATATGAATAAGATACAACAACCATGGCTTATGTAACAAAACATATAAAAGAAAATGAATAAGTTAACTCCCGAAACGACGATAATTCTAAGATATTATTAACAAATCAATGTTAAAAGATCATATATGATATCATATTAATATATATGATTCTTGTATAATTTAATAACAACTATTTCACCATTATACAGGAGGTTAACCTACCCCAACCAAGGAAAAGTACAAGGTAAGGGTTATTTCACAATCTCTTCTTTATCCGAGGTTGTTTATATGTAATAATCTACTGGGATCTCGTTATCATCCACATCCATGTTTCTTCAAAATGTATTTCAAAACATTTTTACTATTTACAAGAATATGGGTTAAAGTCATTTATACCCTTGTTTGACTTTTTATAAGAGGTTTATAAAGGAATCTTTCCGTCGTTTTCAAAACAAGGTCCTTTTTAACCTTTTCGACAGAATTGAGGTAAGAATGTTTTTTTTAACTTATACGGCGGGTGCGGTTATTTTCCGCCGTTATAAAATCGTCGAAGCTTTCCATACAAGCTTATAAGAATATTTTCAAAGAAAATGTTTTATTTTATATGGATCTTAAATGATTTCAAAATAAAAGGAGATACTTCTTTAAAAAGAATTTTGATTTCATCTATGTCAACATCCTTTGATGGATTTTAAGATTATTCGAAGTTGATTTATTATGATACAAAACTTCTATATTGTATTGAAGGTTTTGTGATATGTTTGACTGTGGATGTGCTATTTTTATACCATTCATAGTTTATGGTGAAATTATTGACATTTCGTATGCTAGTTTTAATACAAATGTTTATGTTATGTTTAAACCTTTTCATATGGGAATGCATTGGACTTAATAAGTGACGGGTGGAGCCCGCTATAGCTCCTCGATGCATCGGTAGGTCTCATGAGACAAACTAGTGTCTTGGCACAAGGCCTTGACAAAATCTTATTTGTAGTCTTGGCACGAGGCCTTGGCTATGTGGTTATGATAGTCTGGCATTATGCATTCCAACATTATGAAAGTGGTTATTGTTTTTTGCATGTGATTATTCGATTAGTAGAATATCCATGTGAATAAGTAAATGGCATTATTTCATTTTACTTTTGCCATACCATGTTGAAGTTCAATTTTAAAAGGCTTTTGTTTTTAGTAATGCATTGCCTTAAATGTTTATTCTTATTTATGAAAGTTTCCGCTATATTGTTATCCTTACTGGGCATTTGAGCTCACCCCTTTTCTATGTTTTATTTTTCCCCAGGATGTGAAGAAGTAAATTATGAATGACCTGCAGGGATATTATGAGGGGATAGTAGTGTGGATTATGGAGACATTATGTTGTTGTAGTAGTTTTTCATTTTATGATGTAATGTAAAACTTATGAATATATCTAGTGTTTCCAAGGCTACTAAACCAATCGGTCTTTCGAGATTTGATCTTTCTTGTGATCATGCCAATGTTATGTAATAATGCACCGACTCTGGGTAACTGGGGTCGGGGCGTTACAGGTATGCTTGTGGGTTTGTGGATAAAGATATTTTTAGAATTTTATTTGATAGTGATAACCTTCTTCTGAACATGTTGGATACTTTTACATTTTTCTTTTAGGTGTTTTTTAATTTTATTTTTTACTCATTCATTACTCTTGTAGTACTTTATTGGTGAGATAGATGAATACATGATTTTCATTATAGCGTATATTATCTCTACACTATTTCATGATGATTTTTGTGGGTGCATTTATGTAGGTACCATAGTCAAAGAAATCCTATTATTTTATATTCCTACTGAGTGCTAAATGACAACCTATGGCCTATTGGGGGAACATAAGGTCTTTGGGGCTCGAGCCTCATTGGGTATGCATGTGATAAAGTTGTATCAGGTGGATCCACACCAGTACTATTATTTTGTGATATTTTTATGGGTTCTATATCAACAATGTTAATGTGTTTCGGGTATGGAAATCAGGCCATGTACTCTAGTGTAGTTGCAATTGCTGGCAAATCAATTCGCCAGGACTCTAATAACCAACATCATAACTTTGTACGTTAGGGAAATGGCCACGGGTATCTATTGGTACATTCATTATATTAGAAATTTTTGTGGGCTCTATTTACTTCTTGAGTCAAATCCCGAGATATACTCTTTGACCATGGTATGTCTAGAATCTATTTTTTGATTTATCCATTATATAAACATGATATGTTTCCATAGTGGGATTATGAAGATGAATCACTTCGCGATGGGGGTTAAGTGCATTGTACTAATCCTTAGGTTTTAGCACTAGGTTGTCCACTAGTGGAGCCATCAACCATTGAGTAGGATGTCTTGCTGGAAGTTTAGGCCGAGCATGGTCATGTGGTAAGTGCACTGTATGATTTAGATATGATGAAAAATATATGATATGAGGGTTATATATAACTTCAGTAAGCTTATTACCATCTTGAATAAATAATTCATATTTTATTACTTATGAGTAAACCTCATGATCATATGGTGTTCCTTGTGGTGAGGCTTCTCCAAGGCTCATCCAAGCATTGATGGATTCATTTTATGTAGACCTATGATGAGTTGAAACTCACTTCAGAAGAGTTTGATTAGATCATTATGGAATATTTTTACTCATCCATGTTGAAATTAGTTAATAACCTTGACCTTATATATCATTGTTAGGGTTGAATATATGTAGTATGATACTTGACATGGTTTAAAGACATGTCCCGATACTCTCGAAATATAGTTTTAGAGGCGTTTTTTATATATTAGGGGTTTGATCAAGGATTCCGTAGATACATATAAGTAGGTGTGGTCTACTTTTCCCTTCCCTCATATGTGTGGGTACTGAGTGAGATCTGGTTGTAGAGATATTCTTGGTGGAGGGTAGGTGGATGGAGCTAGTAGTGATGGTCCTGAGGTTGAGGAATTTGTAGCATTTGGAAAATAATAGTCAATAAGATCGCATCATAGGTGGAATTCTCAGGCACATTATAACACCCTGACCCTAGTTACCTAGAGTCGGTTCATTATTACATAAAATTGGCATGATCACAAAAGATCAAGTCTCGAAAGACTGATTAGTTTAGTAGATTTGGAAACACTAGATACATTCATATGTTTTACATTACATCATAAAGTGAAAAACTACAATAACATAGTCTCCATAGTCCACACTCATATCCCCTCATACTGTCCCTTCAGCTCTTTCATAAAATAATTCTTCATATCCTGGGAAAAATAAAACATAGAAAGGGGTGAGATTAGATGATCAATAAAGATAACAATTTATAGGAAACTTTCATAAATAAGCATAAACATTTAAAAAAATGTATAACTAAAACAAAAGCATTTTAAAGGTGAAATTCATCATATTATGGAAAAAATAAAATGAAATAATTCCATTTACTTATCACAAGGATATTCTACTAGTCGAATAATCACCTTCAATATCAATAACCACTTTCATAATGATGGAATGCATAATTTGAGACTTTCAGAACCACATAGTCAAGGACTTGTGCCATGAATAAAAATAAGATTTTGTCAAGGTCTTGTGCCAAGACACTATTTTGTCTCATGAGACCTACCGATGCATTGAGAATGTATATCAGGCTCCATCCATCAATTACTAAGTCCAATGCATTCCTCATATGAATAGGTCTAAACATAACATAAACATTCGTATTAAAACTAGCATAAGAAATGTAAATACTTTATCCATAAATCACGAATGTTTTAAAAATAACACATCCACAGTCAAACATATCACAAAACCTTCAATACAATTTGGAATATTTTTATTATAATAAATCAACTTTAAATAAGCTTAAAATCCATTAATGGATGTTGACATAGATGAAATCAAAACTATTTGAGATAAATATCTATTTTTAAAATCATTTAAAAGTCACATAATTATAAAATAAAACATTTACATTGAAAATATTCTTATAAGCTTGTAAGGTAATCTTCTACAATTTAATAATGGTGGAAAATCGCCGCACCCGCTGTATAAGTTAAAAAAATTAATTCGTACCTTAATTTTGTCGAAAAAGTTAAAAAGGACCATGTTTAGAAAACGATAGAAAGATTCCTTTATAAATATCTTATAAAAATACAAACAAGGGTATAAATGACATTAACCCATAGTCTATAATATAGAAAGAAATTTTTGAAATACATTTTTAAGAAACATGGATGTGGATGATAAAGAGGTTCCAGTAGACAATTACATATAAAAAACCTCAGATAATGAAGAGATTATGAAATAAAACCTTACCTTGTAATTTTCCATGGTCGAGGATAAGATAACCACCTATATAATACATAAATAATTGTTATTAAATTATACAAGAATCATATACATTAATATGATATCATATATGATCTTTTAACATTGCTTTGTTAACAATATCTTAGTATTATCTTCATTTCAGGTGTTAACTGATTTGTTTTTAATTATATTATTTTCTACGTAAGTAATGCTTGTTATGCATAGGATGTATCTTATTCATATTCAGAATGATATTATGTCTTTAAACATCATTTTTCATCATCTAATTAAAATTCATCTAGAATGGATACAATGGGGAATGAATCTCATCGCGTTTGTGGAGATGGTAATCCATACGTACACACGAGCAACAATATCATTATTTTAATATTAAAATAATATATAATTGTATAGTATATCATATATACATAATAATTATCATTTTATATTTATTTTTTACATGAATTACACAACATTATTAAATCTATCCAAAATAATAATGTATTGAATAACAATTACACCAGAATGTGGAGACGGTAATCCGTGCGTACGCAAGTATAGTGACATGTACTTCAAAGGATAGATAGGATAATGAATATGGATGTACCATATTTATAATAACATCAAATTATATATAATATACTGTAATTATTATTTTATAATGGAAATAAGATGAAAGAATAAGTGTAAGAAGAAAAGAACTTCAATGACGGTGGTGAAATTATTACCTCTTCTTCGGGTTCTTCATTTTGATTTGATCAAAAGGGATAAATAGGTTGGATTTATGACTAATGGAAGGACTCTACGATGAATTAAGGTAAGTTGAGAGGATATTTGGGTAGGGGTTTTCTAAGCTAGAAGGCTTTGAAGGTGTGAATTAGAGAGAAGCAGGACTTCCCTTTTACAAGAGGGGTGAGGGGCACCTTAGGAAAAGTTAGAAATATTATTTTATAATAAAATTACTTTGGGTTTATAATTGCTCAAAAATAGATTATTTAAAGGATAAGGTGGTTATTGGTCGCAAACCACTCATCCAATAGGTTTTAGACTGGTTTGGGTCACTATATTAACCTTAAAATTTATATTTAACTCTTTGTTTAATAGTTGTCATTTACCATGTCTCTTTGTATTTTTATATTATATGGTTAATAAACATACTATATAATTCCAAGTGAACCCCAAGTTGTTCATTAATGATACACCTATAATTATATAAGTCATTTTGCCGAACCTTATATTTTTAGGAATAGAATATCAATTAATTATATAATATATTTTTTAAAAACTCATTATGTCAATTTTCACACTATTTGGTATTATGTTTTTTCTAAATTCATAACTACATTATTAATTCGAAAAAAATTAATATAACCAACCCTAATATGTCATATTAACCTATAAAATTCTTTTAATTCATAAATAGTTTCAAATTACATTTATTTGGAAATTTAAATTATCTACTATTTTAATATTTCATTAATTAGGAAATTACCGTATCATCATTGTGTTATAAATAAATTAATTTACTTAATTTATAAAAAATAAAAACAAAATAAAATTATGTGAGACACATTTTAAGTTTTATAATGAATATTTATAGTTTAATTTACCTTATTTTTATCCCTATATTAAAAATGTTTTAGTTATTAAACTTTGATTTTAACTCTTTTAACTCTTCTTTAAATAAAATAATAATAAATGTCCTAATCTAATCCAAGTGGACCAAAGAGGTTCATATTTTATTACTAATGTTGTTTTTGGTCGAATTATACTTATCCAGTAGAATTATGACATGTTTTCGCGTAATAATAATATCATTTTTACCCTTAATTACCCTATTTACTTATAACCATGGTAAATAAAATGAAAAAGTTACTATTCACCAAAAAGTATTTTCATCTTCTTGAACCACATTTTTCTTACTAATATCAACCGTGTCTCTTGATTTTTTTAAATTCAACTCCAATAAGTAGTAAAATTATGTTTTATGTGAATTTGCAAAATCTCTTATGAGGTAAGTAAAAGACGGTGAAAAGTGAAATAAAATTTTTATATATCTAAAATTATTATAAACTGACTCAAATGAATTACATTGAGAATATATAGGTATTATAGATCTATTTTTACCAAAAATAAATTTAAATAAAATAAATAATTTTTAAAATGAAATTCGGTTTTAAACTATAACTCTGTGGTTTTTTCACTATTCATCAAAAATTGAAAGTTTTCAGAAAAAACAAAAAATTCACCCTAAGTTAATTTCGATATTCCGAATCCAAAAATGAAGTCCATTTTGAATGAAAAAAATTATAAAATTTCAAAATGTGGGTATTACTATTCATAATGGTAAGTTTGATTGGTTGTGGTGTGTTAAACTCATGAAGTTGCATTCAATGGAAGCTATTGCATTATTCAAAGGGAAACATACCGTGGAAGCTTGGGGTTTTACATTATACCCTCCTTCAAATAATTTAATCCTAGAAATTTCTAGAATAATACCACATGAAAAGACTCTAATGGTTCTTCATCATATGTTCCTCGTGATCTCATGTTTCCTCTTTAATCATATGGTTTCTCCATAGAAATTTTACCAGATGAGTCCTTTGGTATCTCAACACATGTTCTCTGGTATTAAGAATCCTGACGGGCTCTTCGCAATAAGATATATCAGGTTCCAGTTCTACTTCCTCATAGGTGAGTACATGCTTTGGGTCATGCATGTATTTTCTCAACAGCGATACGTGAAATACATCGTGAACTTTGATGAGATTTGGCAGCATTTCCAAACGATAAGCTAGAGCCCCAATTCATTCTTGGATTTTTAATGGTACAATGTACCTAGGACTCAATTTACCCTTCTTACTGAAAATTATGACACCATTCCATGAGATACCTTCAAGAAAACATGATCTCCTACCTGAAATTACAAATCTTTCCTTCGGTTATCAGCAAATCTATAAGGCCCCAGCCTTAAACCTTACTTAATCTTGAGTTATTACAAGATTACACGTTGAGGATCTTTTCGGGTTTAGAGTTTTAGAGAATTAGATCATAAAACTTGCATTACATTCCACATATAAACAAAGTGGTTACATAAAGATAGTATTCTTCATTCCCATCAATGGAAACACATTTAAAAAAAACATGGATTATTTCTTGACACATCCTTGACTCTATCATCTTATCATGTACCTTTCCCTTGACCTGTGAAAAACATTTCAAAAACTTGGGATGAGCATAAAAACTCAGTATGGGTTATAAAACATGGAAAGGAAACATGAGTTCATATATACATAAGAATGAAATCATACTTTACCCATAAAACATAGGCACTTTAACATACCTCATAAAATCATGAATAAATCATAGAAATCATAATATGTAAAGGTAACTTGAGGCATTCATAACATTCTTACGTAGGGAGTAACCCTCTTGGTTACGTTTGGAATACCCATCACAGAATATTCCCTAAAATCTCTTCGGAGAAACCTTAACGTTTCACTCCTTCGTGTTACCCAATGCATTGGAGAGCTATAACGGGCTCACCCGCCCTTAGTTTATCACGGAACCACCCGTCTTCATAATAATGCCCAAGAACCATAACATAATCATATCACATAAAACATGCATAAAGGAAATATAACCTTTCCACATTTCAATCACAAGATATCAATACAACACAAACACATTGTGAAAACCATTTTCAATACCAAAATAAAACATGGTATTTATTTTTCTTTAAAAAAAAAGAAGGTATGGCTTGTAGAGGAAGCCGAAACTCAAATAACGGTTACGAAGGCGGAGAAGTCGTTGTCGCCACATACGTACGACATAAACATTCCCTTTTGTCGGTTAGTAAACGCTTCGTATAAAAAAGATTCCTTTTGAATAAATGTAAAAGTCAAAGGGGTTTATACACCGTATAAAAGAAAGTTGTGTATAAAATAAAATATTCCTCAACGAATGGAGATTGAGACGAAGTCCCATACAAAGATAATTTTTAAAATAAAATAGACATATTATGTGCATTCTCTATAAGTACACATAAATAAAGTACAAATACAAGATATGACATAATAATATAATGACATACTTTGAAAGTACGAGATTAACCCAAAGAATGGAAATTGGGTTAAGAAGTTCTCATACCTCGTATCCGACTTGACCCGACCGTTCTTTAAACTCCTGAATAATAAACTTGAGTTAATCTCTACTTGCTTATGAATCTTTTTCAAGTTAATTATTCCTTTTATACCATGTTATGAACATCATGTAATCATTTAAGTTAATAATGTTCATTTTGTCGGTATTTGGTTCTTAAGTCAAAAATAGGCTTCTTACACTTACATGTTGTTAATTTGGTCAAAGGTTCATTATATCCAGAATGGTATTCATGATGTAGATATCATATATGTCATATATATCCAGTACATACATTCATTTATAATATTACATCACATTTAGAGGTAAGAAATGAAATGCACCGTTCATGGAGACGGTAAGCCGTACGTACGCATGAACGCTACTTTCATTTCTTTGTCATATTAATGGAATTAAAACTAAATGAGAGGTATGTATATTTTAATTCCAGAATTATATTCATCATTTAGATATATCATTAATTATATATATTCATTATATACATGTACTTTTAATAATACATTACATTTGGGGATAAGAAATGAAATGCACCGTTCATGGAGACGGTAGTCCGTACGTACGCATGAACGCTACTTTCATTTCTATCTCATACTTTAATGGAAATAAATGATAATGATATATAGGTATATTATAATTCCAGTATAACATCATATATAATAACTTTAAATCCATCCTTTACACGTCCCACATATGGCATTAACGAATCACATCACTTTGAGGGGGCGGTAGTCCGCACTTCCTTAAATGATGATATCGCGTATACCCATAATGGAAGCCATAAAGGTAAGTCACAAAATGAAAAATACAGAAGTATAAGTAAAACATAAAAATATTACATATCATATATAAAATTAGTGACATCATAATGGCCACCTTTGAAGGTGTTAAATGAGTATTGAACAATCATCGTTTCGGGAGGCAGAATTTCGCCATCCACGGAAACCGTATGTTCTTTAACCATTTGATGTAGTTGTGTGAGAGTGTAGATCAAATAAATCTTATAACAACATCCTAGTATATTGAAGATACTGGTGTTGTTACAAAAGAAGTAAATAAAAAGAGTTTAGGGGGTTGGAGAAGCAAAATAAAACAAATGAACATTAGAGAATGAATTACCTTAAAAAGTGTAACTCCTTTTGGTTTGAGCCTAAAGGCTTCCTTTGAAAGGATTCTTCCCAAAGTGAATCCTTTAGGATGAGTAGAGGGATGTGGAGAGAGCAAATGGGCAGGGGTTGGCCGAGCCAAAGGCTTGAAGAGTGTGTGAAATGAGGTAGAGGTGGGGGCCTTTTATAAGAGGAGAGGAGGGGTACTTTTGGAAAGTAAAGAAACATTACTTTATTTGAAAATGTGTTTCGGTTTCAAAAGGTCCCACATTGATAGAATTCGTGGATAAGGTGATAAGGGTTCGAAATCCACTCATCCAATTGGTTTTGGACATGTGTAGATCATAGATTTTACATTATCTTTCTATTTTATTTAAATCGTCAAATAATGATGTCATCGCTGCATCATTATTATGTCATAAATAATTAAATTTATTTAATGTCTAAAAATTATAAAAAAATTACTATGATGTAGGAAATCTTTTTAGATTTCCATTGAATATTTATAATCAAAATTTGGACTTGTATAACCCCACTTAAAAATTGTTTTCGCAAAACATATTATGTTTGTGTCATTTTCACTTTAACATTAAATAAAAAGTAATTTATGTCATTTCCCAACAAAAGTGGATCCATGGGGTCCCCAAGTTGACCCATGGCTTGTCTTGGTCGGCCATGACACAACCAATGAGGTTGGGACATGTGTCTAGGTCATTTTATATTATTAAAGCATTATTTATACATTAAACTACCCTAATTACCACTAATCGCGATTAAGAACTTAATAAGTTACTATTCACCAAAAAATTATTTTAATCTCATTGAACCACATTTTACTTCTTAATGACAACCATGTATTTCGGATTTTCAAAATTCAACACACATTAGTGGTAAAATTTCATTTAACCGAAAAATCAGTTTGCTTGATTACCACTTAGTGGTTTCACTATTCATCAAAAATTGAAGTTTTTCAGAAAATTACCAAAAATTCACTCTAAGCTATATTTGATATTCCGAATTCAAAAATGAAGTCCATTTTACAAAATTCGAATCATATAAGTCACATTAATTAATTTAATAATTAATTCCCGCTGCCAGAGCAAATAGCGTGTTTTTACAAAACAATAAGTATCAAAAGATTGACACCAGTTTAAGTCTAATTTCAAATCGAAATTGATTCCAATGACCACCATTGGATAAAATGGTAAAAATATATTCTAATTTCACTTTAAAACCAATTCAAAAGATAATCTAATCATATAAATAAATTAGATCAAAAAGAGGTTTTGAATTAAAATGCAACATTTTACACTATTCATAAAAAAAATGAACTTTATCAGATAGGTACCAAAAATTACACAAAGTAAAATTTGATGTCCCGATTCTTAATAAAAGTTTTATTTGGTCCAAAAGAATGTATAAGAGTGATCAAACTATATTTAATGACGGTTCACCATTAAAAGGTGATAAGCGAACCTTTAGTGAAAATTAGAGTATAAAAGCCTAAAATTGAACTCTTTCCGTATTTTAAGCCTTTATCTTTTATTGGGTAAATGTATAAAAATTTAAAAACATATCTATTCATATTTTAGTTATTTCTATTCATTCCCGCCAGTACAACGGCTACTTGTTAACTAACATTTAAAATAATATTATTATATTACTAGTGTGCTACGTAAGTTTCATAGAAACTCATCGTTGTGTATCGGGTACGCTATCGAACATAGCAACCCCTTTTAATTAAAATTCATATTTAATTCTCTAATATTAATAAATATGAAAATTATTTATTCTTTAATTACCTGGGATGTTACATCCTTCCCCCCTTTTGGGAATTGCGTCCTCGCAATTTTATTCACTTATCAAAATAAGTGGGGGTATTTATCCCTCATAGCATTTTCAGATTCCCACGTTGCCTCTTCAATCACATGGTTTTTCCAAAAAAAACCTTTACCTGATGAATCACCTTATTCCGTAACACTTGCTCCTTATGGTCAAGAATCTGGACCGGTTGTTCCTCATAAGATAGGTTCTCTTCCAGCTGAACTACCTCTGGACTCAAAACATGAGACGGATCTGGCATATACTTTCTCAACATCGAAACGTGAAAAACATTGTGTACCTGAGATAAACTCGGAGGTAAAGCCACTCGGTATGCAACTGATCCAACTCTCTCCCGAATTTCGTATGGTCCAATGAACCTTGGACTCAACTTTCCTTTCTTACCAAATCTCATCACACTTTTCCAAGGAGAAACCTTGAGAAAAACATGATCACCTACCTCGAAAGATAGATCCCTCCTCCGGTTATCCGCATAACTCTTATGCCTGCTCTGAGCTGTTCTCATGTGTTTCTGAATCAACTGAACTTTTTCTGCCATCTCTTCTACCAATTCTGGTCCCATCAACTTTCTTTCACCCACTTCATCCCAGAAAGCTGGAGTTCGACACCGCTTCCCATATAATGCCTGAAATGGTGCCATCTGTATACTAGAATGAAAACTGTTATTATATGAAAACTCAACCAAAGAAAGATGTTGGTCCCAACTTCCCTGATAATCCATAGAACAAGCTCGTAGCATATCCTCCAATGTCTGAATTGTTCGTTGTGACTGTCCATCTGATTGAGGATGAAAAGTTGTACTAAAATTTAATTCAGTACCCAACGAATTCTGAAGGCCTTTCCAAAAGTTAGAAGTAAACCTGGGATCACGATCCGATACAATGGAGAGAGGAACTCCATGTAACCTGACTATCTCTTTAAGATACAAACGGGAAAGTTGATCAAGAGAGAAAGTATCTCGTATAGCAAGGAAATGAGCAGATTTGGTCAAGCGATCAACAATAACCCAGATTGCATTATTACCTCGAGATGTCTTCGGTAATCTAACAACAAAGTCCATGGATATATTCTCCCATTTCCACTCTGGCACTGGTAAAGGCTGAAGCATCCCTTTCGGTAACTGCCGCTCAGCTTTAACCTGTTGACATGTCAAACACTTCACAGTAAAATCAGCAATATCTCTTTTCATTCCATCCCACCAGTAATACTCCTGCAGATCTCTATACATCTTAGTACTGCCAGGATGAACTGAAAATGGAGAACTATGAGCTTCACATAACAACTCTCTCTTCAACTGTGAATCACAAGGCACACATAACCTCTTCACAAACCTCAAAACACAAACAAAAACTTATCCAAGAACTCATGGAAAATTTTATTCATAAGGTCCATGAATACAGCAGGTGCATTAGTTAGCCCAAAAGGCATTACTACAAATTCATAATGGCCATATCTAGTACGGAACGCAGTCGTCTGCTTCTTTTACTTTCAACTGATGGTACCCTGACCTCTAGTCAATCTTCGAAAAATACTGAGCTCCCTGGAGCTGATACCACTTCATTCGATGGCCCAACATCTGCTGAAGTTGTTGCAAATGATTTTACCACCCCTTTCTGCTTGTAGTCTAGCTGCTTTCCATCACTCAAGCTCCTTGTCGGACACTCGTTTGCATAGTGACCCATCTCATTGCACTTATAACATTTCACTAACTGTAAATCAAATTTATTCTTACCTTCACCTTGATCCTTTTCAGTGCAATCACGAGCCTTATGTACCATCTTACCACATCGGTAGCACTTCCCAGAATTCAGAAGACATTCCCCAACATGCCTTTTGCCACATTTATCACAAACTGGAAACTTAGTTTTCTTACCATCAGACTTTTTTGAAGAATTCTTACCTTTCTCCTGCCACCTCGGTCTCTTCTTCTGCTGGTTGTTATAGAAAACTTGGTCATCGGCAAACTCCATTTCCACCTTCTCAGCACATCGAACAAGCTTTTCATAACTTTTAAACTCACGAGAAGCTAATGCCCTTCGATACTTTGGCTTTAATCCTGAGTAAAAACGATTGATTTTACTATCAAGGTCCTGGATAAAATTTGGAGCATACCTTGCCAATCGAGTGAACCTTTCTTCATAGGCAGCCACTGAGTCTTCCTCTTGCCTCAATTCCAAGAATTGCTTTTCCATCCTAAGTCGAACAGCCTTAGGAAAATACTTCTCAAGAAACATACCTTTGAATTCATCCCAGTCAAGAGCATCAATCTCATCGGCGTCCCTGATATTTTTAACCATAGACCACCACTGATCTGCTTCACCCTCCAAACGGTAAATAGCAAGACTAACCTTTTGATTGTCTGAACACCCCATGACATCAAAAATCTTCTCCAGTGCTTTAATCCACCCTTCAGCTAGCACAGGGTCAGATGATCCTCTGAATGATGGTGGATGTTGCCTCATGAAATGTTCCACCACTGACATGTTCCTCTGCGGTTGATCTGGCTGATCTCGTGCATGGTTACCACCACCATTTATAGCCCGAGTCAACTGTGCCATTACTGCAACAAACTGTTCAGTTCCGATTCCGACCATCTCAGGTTGCTGATTTGGAAGGCGGTCTTCCTCCTGATGTCGTCCCAACATAGCTTCTTTGTTTCCTCTGCGGAAAACCATTCTGAACACCGAAATATCTTAGGCGAAGCAACATGGTAATCTGTAAATGCTATATCATTTAAATCATATTATAATTTAACACTTTTCTAACTCCTAAAGTTGTCTAAACCGACCTCTGATACCAACTATAAGGCCCCAGCCTTAAACCTTACTTAATCTTGAGTTATTACAAGATTACACGTTGAGGATCTTTTCGGGTTTAGAGTTTTAGAGAATTAGATCATAAAACTTGCATTACATTCCACATATAAACAAAGTGGTTACATAAAGATAGTATTCTTCATTCCCATCAATGGAAACACATTTAAAAAAAACATGGATTATTTCTTGACACATCCTTGACTCTATCATCTTATCATGTACCTTTCCCTTGACCTGTGAAAAACATTTCAAAAACTTGGGATGAGCATAAAAACTCAGTATGGGTTATAAAACATGGAAAGGAAACATGAGTTCATATATACATAAGAATGAAATCATACTTTACCCATAAAACATAGGCACTTTAACATACCTCATAAAATCATGAATAAATCATAGAAATCATAATATGTAAAGGTAACTTGAGGCATTCATAACATTCTTACGTAGGGAGTAACCCTCTTGGTTACGTTTGGAATACCCATCACAGAATATTCCCTAAAATCTCTTCGGAGAAACCTTAACGTTTCACTCCTTCGTGTTACCCAATGCATTGGAGAGCTATAACGGGCTCACCCGCCCTTAGTTTATCACGGAACCACCCGTCTTCATAATAATGCCCAAGAACCATAACATAATCATATCACATAAAACATGCATAAAGGAAATATAACCTTTCCACATTTCAATCACAAGATATCAATACAACACAAACACATTGTGAAAACCATTTTCAATACCAAAATAAAACATGGTATTTATTTTTCTTTAAAAAAAAAGAAGGTATGGCTTGTAGAGGAAGCCGAAACTCAAATAACGGTTACGAAGGCGGAGAAGTCGTTGTCGCCACATACGTACGACATAAACATTCCCTTTTGTCGGTTAGTAAACGCTTCGTATAAAAAAGATTCCTTTTGAATAAATGTAAAAGTCAAAGGGGTTTATACACCGTATAAAAGAAAGTTGTGTATAAAATAAAATATTCCTCAACGAAAGGAGATTGAGACGAAGTCCCATACAAAGATAATTTTTAAAATAAAATAGACATATTATGTGCATTCTCTATAAGTACACATAAATAAAGTACAAATACAAGATATGACATAATAATATAATGACATACTTTGAAAGTACGAGATTAACCCAAAGAATGGAAATTGGGTTAAGAAGTTCCCATACCTCGTATCCGACTTGACCCGACCGTTCTTTAAACTCCTGAATAATAAACTTGAGTTAATCTCTACTTTCTTATGAATCTTTTTCAAGTTAATTATTCCTTTTATACCATGTTATGAACATCATGTAATCATTTAAGTTAATAATGTTCATTTTGTCGGTATTTGGTTCTTAAGTCAAAAATAGGCTTCTTACACTTACATGTTGTTAATTTGGTCAAAGGTTCATTATATCCAGAATGGTATTCATGATGTAGATATCATATATGTCATATATATCCAGTACATACATTCATTTATAATATTACATCACATTTAGAGGTAAGAAATGAAATGCACCGTTCATGGAGACGGTAAGCCGTACGTACGCATGAACGCTACTTTCATTTCTTTGTCATATTGATGGAATTAAAACTAAATGAGAGGTATGTATATTTTAATTCCAGAATTATATTCATCATTTAGATATATCATTAATTATATATATTCATTATATACATGTACTTTTAATAATACATTACATTTGGGGATAAGAAATGAAATGCACCGTTCATGGAGACGGTAGTCCGTACGTACGCATGAACGCTACTTTCATTTCTATCTCATACTTTAATGGAAATAAATGATAATGATATATAGGTATATTATAATTCCAGTATAACATCATATATAATAACTTTAAATCCATCCTTTACACGTCCCACATATGGCATTAACGAATCACATCACTTTGAGGGGGCGGTAGTCCGCACTTCCTTAAATGAAGATATCGCGTATACCCATAATGGAAGCCATAAAGGTAAGTCACAAAATAAAAAATACAGAAGTATAAGTAAAACATAAAAATATTACATATCATATATAAAATTAGTGACATCATAATGGCCACCTTTGAAGGTGTTAAATGAGTATTGAACAATCATCGTTTCGGGAGGCAGAATTTCGCCATCCACGGAAACCGTATGTTCTTTAACCATTTGATGTAGTTGTGTGAGAGTGTAGATCAAATAAATCTTATAACAACATCCTAGTATATTGAAGATACTGGTGTTGTTACAAAAGAAGTAAATAAAAAGAGTTTAGGGGGTTGGAGAAGCAAAATAAAACAAATGAACATTAGAGAATGAATTACCTTAAAAAGTGTAACTCCTTTTGGTTTGAGCCTAAAGGCTTCCTTTGAAAGGATTCTTCCCAAAGGGAATCCTTTAGGCTGAGTAGAGGGATGTGGAGAGAGCAAATGGGCAGGGGTTGGCCTAGCCAAAGGCTTGAAGAGTGTGTGAAATGAGGTAGAGGTGGGGGCCTTTTATAAGAGGAGAGGAGGGGTACTTTTGGAAAGTAAAGAAACATTACTTTATTTGAAAATGTGTTTCGGTTTCAAAAGGTCCCACATTGATAGAATTCGTGGATAAGGTGATAAGGGTTCGAAATCCACTCATCCAATTGGTTTTGGACATGTGTAGATCATAGATTTTACATTATCTTTCTATTTTATTTAAATCGTCAAATAATGATGTCATCGCTGCATCATTATTATGTCATAAATAATTAAATTTATTTAATGTCTAAAAATTATAAAAAAATTACTATGATGTAGGAAATCTTTTTAGCTTTCCATTGAATATTTATAATCAAAATTAGGACTTGTATAACCCCACTTAAAAATTGTTTTCTCAAAACATATTATGTTTGTGTCATTTTCACTTTAACATTAAATAAAAAGTAATTTATGTCATTTCCCAACAAAAGTGGATCCATGGGGTCCCCAAGTTGACCCATGGCTTGTCTTGGTCGGCCATGACACAACCAATGAGGTTGGGACATGTGTCTAGGTCATTTTATATTATTAAAGCATTATTTATACATTAAACTACCCTAATTACCACTAATCGCGATTAAGAACTTAATAAGTTACTATTCACCAAAAAATTATTTTAATCTCATTGAACCACATTTTACTTCTTAATGACAACCATGTATGTCGGATTTTCAAAATTCAACACACATTAGTGGTAAAATTTCATTTAACCGAAAAATCAGTTTGCTTGATTACCACTTAGTGGTTTCACTATTCATCAAAAATTGAAGTTTTTCAGAAAATTACCAAAAATTCACTCTAAGCTATATTTGATATTCCGAATTCAAAAATGAAGTCCATTTTACAAAATTCGAATCATATAAGTCACATTAATTAATTTAATAATTAATTCCCGCTGCCAGAGCAAATAGCGTGTTTTTACAAAACAATAAGTATCAAAAGATTGACACCAGTTTAAGTCTAATTTCAAATCGAAATTGATTCCAATGACCACCATTGGATAAAATGGTAAAAATATATTCTAATTTCACTTTAAAACCAATTCAAAAGATAATCTAATCATATAAATAAATTAGATCAAAAAGAGGTTTTGATTAAAATGCAACATTTTACACTATTCATAAAAAAAATGAACTTTATCAGATAGGTACCAAAAATTACACACAGTAAAATTTGATGTCCCGATTCTTAATAAAAGTTTTATTTGGTCCAAAAGAATGTATAAGAGTGATCAAACTATATTTAATGACGGTTCACCATTAAAAGGTGATAAGCGAACCTTTAGTGAAAATTAGAGTATAAAAGCCTAAAATTGAACTCTTTCCGTATTTTAAGCCTTTATCTTTTATTGGGTAAATGTATAAAAATTTAAAAACATATCTATTCATATTTTAGTTATTTCTATTCATTCCCGCCAGTACAACGACTACTTGTTAACTAACATTTAAAATAATATTATTATATTACTAGTGTGCTACGTAAGTTTCAAAGAAACTCATCGTTGTGTATCGGGTACGCTATCGAACATAGCAACCCCTTTTAATTAAAATTCATATTTAATTCTCTAATATTAATAAATATGAAAATTATTTATTCTTTAATTACCTGGGATGTTACAAAATCTCTTCTGCCTACATTGAGCTGCATTGATGTGGTTTTGGATTACCTTCGCCTTCTCCATCGTTTCCTCCCATGTTTTGGGCCAACATGTTTTCTTTCGCCAATATCAACCCAACAGGTTGGGGTGCAATATCTCTTTCATTATAACGCTTTATATGTTTCCATCTCAATACTTGAATAAAAGCTATTGTTATAGGAAAATTCTACCAGAGGTAAATATTGATTCCACATACCTTGAAAGTCATGTGAGAAAGATATTGACATATCTTCTAAGATTTGAATAGCCCATTATGATTGTCCATCAGTTTAAGTGTGGTATGAAGTGCTTAAACGAAGTTCAGTATGTAGGTCTTTCTGAAGACTCTTCCAAAATCTTGAAGTAAAATGGGGATCACGATCAGAAACAATCGATAGGGGTATTCTATGAAGTCTCACAACTTCATTAATATATAGTCTTTCTAGAAATTCAAGTGGTAGATCTTCTCTTATAGCAGAAAAATGTGCTGACTTGGTAAGACAATCCACAATTACCCATATTTCATTGTTCCTTCTAGGAGTCTTTGGTAGTCCCATGACAATGTCGATGATAATATTATCCCATTTCCACTCAGGTATGGGAAGTGGTTACATGAATCCTATAGGTTGTTACCTTCTAGAATTCACTTGTTGACAAACCATACATCATGACACTAAATCAGCAATATCTTTCTTCATGTTATCCCACAAAAAATTTTCTTTCAAATCTCTATACATATTGGTTCTACTAGGGTGTATAGAGAAATTGGAACTATGAGAATCATCCAACAATCCTCTTTTTAGATCAGGTATATTAGGATCACAAAGTCTCTTCCCAAATTTCAAATTTTCATCTTTATACACAAATTCACTCAATCTCTCATCATTCACAGCTTTTATATTCTTTTGAAACTATTAATCATTGGTCTGAGAACTCTTTATCCTTTATAGTAAAGATGTTTTGGAAACCATTTCAGAAATTATTGATGTTTCACCTTCCATGGTGATCCCCATATCCATCTTTACTAGATCCTTGAAAATAGGATCCCTTTTAACTCTCATCTTGTTCAAAACTCCACGATCCTTTCTACTCAAAGCATCTTCCACCTTATTTGCCTTCCCTGGGTGGTAGTGTATCGTGGAATCATAATCCTTGAGTAGTTCAATCCATCTCCTTTGCCTCATGTTGACTTCTTTCTGTGAAAAAATATTCTTCAAACTCTTGTGATCAATATAAATCTCACATTTTTCACCATAGAAATAGTGTCTCCAAAACTTCAAATCAAAGATTACAGCTGCTAACTCAAGATAATTAGTAGGACATTTTTTCTCATGATTTCTTAGCTGTCATGATGCATAGGAAATAAACATATCATAATTCATAAGGATACAACCACATCCTTTCATTGATGTATCACTATAAATAAAGAATCCCTTCATTCCTCGATGGTAGAGTCAAGATAGAAGAATTGAATAATATTCTCTTTAGTTCTTCGAAACATTCTTCACACTCATTTGTCGAAAAAAAATTAACCCCTTTACGTGTGAGCTTTGTTAATGGGTTAGACAATCAGGAAAAATTCTGGATGAAATGTTGCTAATAACCAGCTAAAACAATAATACTGTGTACCTCGGTTATACACGCCGGTGCTAGCCATTCATGGATTGCCTTGGTATTTGAAGGATCAATGGAGATTCCATCCTTAGAGACAATATGGCCAACAAAAGAAATCTCCTGAAGCCAGAATTCACACTTGCTAAACATCCCATATATTTCATTTCTTCTAAGAGTTTTTAGGATAATGCGCATGTGATTTTCATGATCTTCGTAGATTTTAGAGTATACCATGATATCATCAATAAATACCACCAAAAACATCAAGATATTCTTTAAAAACAATATTCATTAGATCCATGAAGAAAGAGGGTGCATTAGTCAACCCAAAAGGCATTACTGTAAACTCATAATGCTCGTACCTGGTTCGAAATGCTGTTTTCGGAATGTCTTCCTTCTTTACACACAACTTATGATATCCAGATCGAAGTTCAATCTTTGAAAAATATTGAGCTCCATGAATTTGGTCAAATAAATCATCAATGCAAGGAAGTGGATACTTGTTCTTTATTGTTATAGCATTGATCTCCCTGTAGTCTATAAACAACCTCATAGATCCATCTTTCTTTTTAACAAAAATAAAAGGGTCTCCTCATGGAGAAAAACTAGGGAGAATAAATCCCTTATTACACAATTCCTCTAGTTGTTTCTTTAGTTCCACTAATTCCACAGTGGCCATTCTGTAAGGGGTCATAGATATGGGCCTTAAACCAGGAATTAAGTCAATAGAAAACTCAATTTCTCGATCTAGAGGATGTCCAGGTAAATCTTCTGGAAACACATCAACATATTCATTCACAATAGGTACATACTCTATTTGTACATTCCTTTCCTCACCCTAGTTATTTCATTCTCTTCCCCCCCAATAATTGAATTTAGTTGAGTTAATGGGGGTTGATATAGATGAGAATCAAATGGTGAAAATTTTTCTCTAAAGATAAGGTGTTCTTTATAATCATCATCAAAAATTGTAACATTATTCTTCTTACAATGAATCTTCATGTCATGGGCTGAATTTCATGACCCTGGCCCTAGAAGACTAAAATCGGTGGCTGAGTCATGGTGTGAGTTTTTTTATAAAACAGGTTTACAAAAGAAGGAAATTTTCACATCTTGTCCTAATACAAGGGATCATCTCTGTTTAGGATCCTGGAAAATTAGATGCTACTAAAGTACTCTTTTTGAGAACATGGAAGGGTTAAGCCTCAAATTGGTGTCATTACAAAAAGTACTTAGGGCTTGATCACAACTACTACAAACCTAAAAAACATAAATTTAAATGTAGGGTGAGCACACACATTCCTAGTAAGGGGTTTGAAAACATTTGGAGAAAAATCAACTTCAAAACAACTACCTTGAAAAAAAAACATAAAACAATTCTTGAGGGAGAGATTTAACATTTTCACAACATCAATATTTTTCTGAGGTTACTTGCAGGCATTTTTCCAAAAGACAATTTTCATAAAGTTAATTATCCCTTCAACAAAACATGAATTAGTGTGCGCATGTGTAAGATATGTGCATAAGGTATAACATAATCAAGCAAATTTCGAAAGCATTGTGAAGAGTGTAAGAATTCATATCATGATTCATTAAAACATAAAAAGATATTCATATTACTTTATCATTATATACTCTTCCCTTATATAACATTCCATTTGAACACTTGATTTTCCTTGTAATCATAAAATATTCTTATGTAAGGATCCACAATCCCTTGATTGATTATTTTTCATACAATAGTGAGGAAATGTATAATGCTGGACTTTGTCAAGGCCTTGCACCAAGACCGTAAGGGTAAAAACCCAACATAATTGTGGTTAAATACCACACATGGTTGTGAACAAAGCATGCATTATGTTCAGGAATCATTTCACTTAACTCATGAGACTTCATCACTTTACCCAATGCATTGGAGTGCTGTATAATTACAGGCACACCCATAACATCATTTTAAGTCCAATACATTCCTCATGTGTCTTAAGCATGATATCATATTCATAGTGCTCATGTTATGTAGAACTTGCATTCTTAGTCCATAATTCCACTTTTTACACATGATCATACTTAAAATGATTATGTAGATGATTTAGACTTGTTGGCTTCATATTAAGTGGTGACATGTATAAAAAAACAAATAATATTATTATGCACATGTAATAAGAACTTGTGTACGTATAATAATGGGTTATCACATGAAATAATAACAATTTTATTTAAACACTTAAGAACATGGCATTTTCCAAACAATATTGATACCTTTTAACATTGAGGTACTCATTTAATCTATGAAATGTTTTTTATAAAAGATTAAAGTATAAACTTATAGGACAAAAGGCAGTTCTTGTGAAACATTTAAAATAAAAAACATGGTTTATTTCCTATGAAGTGTTTAAGCATAAAAGAAATATTTACACATGTGAGATCATGCATAAATGTACATTTGTATTACAACATAATAACTACCATCTTACCCCGTTACATGAGAAACAGAATCCTAAATGCATATTTGTTAAGGTAAAGTTGGTAATTATAAAAAAATTATGTGCACTTAGAGTGTGTGATTGGGATCTAAACACCCCAAAACAAGATTTATTAATTTCTTTCAATTGTGGAATGACTTAATTTAAAAATAATTGGTTTAGGAAAACCCTAATTATAACATATTTATATATCCTGACATACATGGATTACAAATAAGTGTATACAAAAAAACATGAGGGGCTAGACCCCCTGCATGTAGTTTGTGTTTTGAAAACAATACTCAAAAATGAAAGATCACCCTTCAAAGATCACAACCCGAAGTGGGTTGTTGTATACATACATATATATATATCTATGTGGAAAAGAAATTAGTGGAGAAGGGTTCACATGTAATATTGAAAGCATGAACCCACTTGTATGTATTGCATACATAAACAGAAAACTCAACATGAGTTTTGTTTTAAAAGTGATATGAAACCGTATATATATATATTTATATAAACGTATGGACCCATATACACATAATAGAAAAGGAGTTTTATGAAATGGATGAAAACTAAAAATAGGTGTATCCCTTAGCTGTCTTTGGATGTGTTAGGAGGATGGGAAGTCACCGTTCGCATGTCATGAGAAGGAAACCGGTGATTTTGAGTGCAAGAAACCAGGTTTATATATATGCGTTGTTTCACATATTTCATATATATAACATATCATAAATATAATAAAACCAAAGAATTGACTAAACCCAGTAGGTTTTTTATGATAGAGCACAAAGAAGACAAACAATGATTATAATAAATATGTATTTATAAAGCATGAAAACTATACCGGAAACAAGAGAATGAAAACTAAAGAAAATAAATAAAATGAAACAATGGAGATCAGGGACGATCCAGTGGTGTATAAATCAAAGTTGCAGGGAATTAAAATAAAAAGGAAAGCAAGATGGAGGAGGAGATAAAAAGAGAAGAAGAAAAAAACTAGGGGTGTCCAATGGTTTGAGTACGACGAGGAAGACAATGGGGAAGAGAAACCAGGGAGAAGATGGACGGTTGAGATCGCTTGGATCTTGATCGGATGGCTAGGGAAAAGTGTGGGATTTATATCTGAGTGAACATCTTTGATTTTCTCCCATGCAGATCGAACGGTCGATGAGGAGAACTATAGTGCTCCGGGGTCGTGCGATATAAGAACCAAGATGGGATCAACAACCTGGATCGCGCACGACACGATCCAACGGCCTAGATCGCATTTTACCCAAAAATATGCTTCCCACATCGAAATGGAGTGAGGCACGAGGATTTTTTATAACCCTGAGGCTCTGCTACACCGCTCGGAAACCACAGCACACACAAAATGGGGGCCTTACACATGAGCTCCCACTCCCCCTCGCACCCACGCATGCCTCAGCCTACGTGTGATCTGCCGTGGCTTCACGCCTATGGTGGCGCACACCCCTACTCTCTCGTGTTCCCTTCGGGGTAACCATTCTTAGTTGGCCATATCTTGGGCTGGGGGCTAGGCTCAACCACCCTGTGTGTGCCGCCTCCCTCGGCCCATCTTGTAATGTCTTGCCAAATGGGTTAATTTTTTATTAAACCAAAACATCAAAATGACCAACTAAAAACAGAACATTTTAATTCCATAAAATATTATTTATTTATTTATTTTCATAAATCAAACTATTTAACTTTTACTTAACAAAGGTAATTTTTTTTTCAAATTTCAAAACATTATGCATACTTTTATTGAAATTAAAGTGGATGAATATACCAAAACATTATGATTTTCAAATTCCATGTCTTCAAAATACTAGTTCAATTTAAATATGTTCAACAATAGGATTTTAAAGAACTCAATTACTTAAAACATTTTCAGGTGATTTTACATATAGAGGAATCATTACAAATTATGTTAAAAAGAAGGAAATATTTATAATTTGTCATAAAAGTGATCAATTTACAAAAACATAATGTCTAAATATTTTTGAAACATTAAAGAAGAGTTCTTGAATTATGTTTTGAAACCATAAAACATAAATAAGTGTTACCGACTTAAACTTATATTTTAAATACTTCCAAATCTTTAATATTCATGGTCTGTTAATCCACAATACTCGATAGATATAATTATAGCCATTGTAATCTCAACGGTTACTTAAATGGAAACAGTCGAATTTTAGGCCTTATAAAACACGATTAGGGTATTCTAACTCCAAAAATCAAGACACAGAATATGGTGCTCTTCATCCCCTTGTTGCTTTGTACGATTGATGTGGTTCTAGTTATGGTGTTCTTGGTTGTGGCAGATCTAAAGGAAATCCACTTATTCCTTGGCATGTTCGTGGTGATGTTGGGTGTACCGGTGATTGTGATTGGCCTTCTTGTAGGAATGTTTGGTTAATTATGGTCCTTAGACACTTGTTGGCATGTATCCATTTCTAATGTTTCGAATAAATGACAAGTTTTGTGTTCTTATTTTGCAGGCATTTCCTAAATAAAAAGAAAATTATTCCAAAATTAATAATAATAATAATAATTATTACAGAAATTAAGTTCGGGGTATTACATTATCCCCTCATTTAAATAATTGTGCCCTCGCAATTCAATAACACCCTTAAAAAGAACCATAGATACTTCACGCTCGAGGTTTCTTCTTCCAGAACCACCATTGCGGGTAATCCACTGATGTTTCCAGGTGGATTCCAAGATTAGTTCCCAGTTCCTAGAAATCCTTGGCCCTTATACACCATGAACAGCTAGGGTCAAACCTATGCATAAAGCATTCGATCTTACAAAGAGTTTAATGGGAGGTGTGGAGATTAGAGATTTGAGAGAGAGCGACCACCCTATAAATCTCCCGGACCACCTCTCATTTGAACACTTCAAATACATAAAGCATCCCATACATACTGAAACTTAGGACCTAAAGTAGATAAGTTTATCGGGTGTCAACCTCCAAGGCATCTTCATGAAACATCTTCAGGGATAAGTGGTTCTCGGACATGGTGAAGTAAAGGAACAGGCCTTCATAGTACTCTCCTCTTCGCATGTACTATGCTAGTTGTGCAGTTGCTAAGCGGCGATAAACATGATCATTTCCCTGGTAGGTCAGAAGGATGTTCAAGCTAAGGGATACCTTATAAAGACATTTTCATGACAAGCACAAGTTGGAAAAAGGGTAGTAGTATTCTGAACATGTCTTGGTGATTATGGATTCTAGCAATTCAGTAGGAAGCGATAAAAGGTTGATCGATGATTTCACATTTTTCTTCTGAAAAACAAGGGACATGATTTACATAATAAAGCATAACTAGATTACAATAAAGAAATTACTTTTGTAGAAGCATAATAAGATACCATCACATAAATCATAACATGATTCATTTAGCAAAGTTCATATACTCAAGGTGTTACATAATCATCGTGACGTCTTTTCACAGATACTAATAGTGTTAGTGATTTCTTGGGTTCCTAATTAAATGAATCCCCAAGGCGATTCCAAACGTTTCGATCTCTTAGGTCTAGATGAAACACAGACAACTAGGATCAAACCCATGTGGACATCTATAGTTCAGGGTGAGGAAGGCATGATGTGTATGAAGTTGGGAAACGTCGTCATGAACTATATGTCGATAGTGTAAACGAGTATGCTCTTCTTTAAGAGCTTCAAAGTCCATAACTTGACCATGGAGACCGAGGTTAAAATTTGACAAATGTATGATGCCCGTAGGTCACCCCCTTGTGCAGCCACTTTGAAGTCCTCTCAAGATGAAGCATTATTAGCTAGAGTAAAACAATTAAACAGACCCTCGTTGTATTTTCCTTGTTTTTCATAAAACAGAAATTGGGCATGCATCATAAAAATATAGTCGAGGCCAGCTCCTCAGTGAAGTTGAAGTACTCGAGGTGAATTGGAAAAATGGTAGAGGTTTTTTCATGAAATATGAATATTTTCAAATGTCTTATAGTTTTACACACATGCCTTTCCCACTACAGTCTCTAATACTTATATTGAATGGGATAGAAGGTGTGATTCATCAGCCATCTGAAATATTGAGAAGGATGTTTTTTAGTATGAGGAAATTAGGTAATATATGAGATCACTAATTTTCTAGAGTTTTCCTAAACCAGTCCTCTGATACCAACTGTCACGACC
This sequence comes from Viscum album, assembly GCA_963277665.1. NCBI lineage: Eukaryota > Viridiplantae > Streptophyta > Magnoliopsida > Santalales > Viscaceae > Viscum > Viscum album. The sequence continues at coordinate 136,431,043 of OY728147.1, read as the reverse complement.
CCAACCCCAGAAGACTGGAATTGATGCCTAAAACACGGTGTGCAATTTTTTTTAATAAAATAGGTTTACAAAAGAAGGAAATTTTCACATCTTGTCCCAATACAGAGGATCATCTCAGATTAGGATCATGGAAGATAAGATGTTTCTGAAGTACTCCTTCTGAGAACATAGTAGGGTTAAGCCTCAACTTGGCGTCGTTATAAAAAGTACTTAGGGCTTGAGCACAACTACCAAAAACCTGATAAAAATAAATTTAAACGTAGGGTTAGCACAAACATTCCCTATAAGGTTTTTAAACCATTCGGGGAAAATTCAACTTCAAAACAACCACCTTGAAAACAAACATTAAACCATTCTTGAGAGAAAGATTTAATATTTTCACAACATCAATATTTTTCTGAGGTTACTTGCAGTCATTTTTCCAAAAAACCATTTTCATAAAGATAGGTATGCCTTCTACAAAACATGAATTAGAGTGCGCAGGTGTATGAGATGTGCATAAGGTATAACATAATCAAGCCAATTATGAATGCTTTTTTAAGAGTCTAAGTATTCATATCATGATTCATTAAAACATAAAAAGAGATTCATATGAATTTATCATTAGATACTCTTCCATTTTATAACATGTCATTTGCACACTTGATATTTCATATGATCATACAAGATTCTTAAGTAAGGAACCAAAATCCGTTGATTGATTATTTATCATACCATAGTGAGGAAATGTATAATGCATGACAATGTCAAGGCCTTGAGCCAACACTGTACGGGTAAAAACCCAACATAATTGTGGTTAACTACCACACATGGTTGTGATCAAAGCTAGCCTCATGTTCACACATCATTTCACTTAACTCATGAGTCATAATCACTTTACCCAATGCATTTGAGTACTGTATAATTCCGGGCACACCTGTCACATCATTGTAAGTCCAATACACTCCTCATATGTCTTTAGCTTGATCTCATATTCATAGTGCTCATGTTACATAGAACTTATATTCTTAGTCCATAATTCCCCTTTTTTTACACATGATCATACTAAAAAGGATTTTGTAAAAGATTTAGAATTTTTGGTTTCATATTAAGTGGTGACATGTATAAAAAAAAATATTCTTATGCGCATGTAATAAGAACTTGAATACATATAATAATGGGGTATCACATGAAATAATAACTCTTGTATTTAAACCCATAAAAACGTGGCCTTTTCCAAACCATGTTGATACATTTTAACATTGAGGTACTCATTTAATCTATGAAACATTTATTTATAAAAGATTAATGTATAAACTTAAAAGACCAAAGGCACTTCTTGTGAAACATTTAAAATATAAAACATGGTTTATTTCCTACTAGTGTTTATGAATAAAAGAAATATTTACACACGTGAGATCATGCATAAATGTACATTTATATTTGAACATAAAAACAACCATCATACCCCTTTAATTGAGAAACTGAATTCAAAATGCATATGTGTTAAGGTATAGTTGGTAATTATAAAAAAAAATTTATGTACACTTAGAGTGTGGGTTTGGGATCTGCATTCCCAAAAACAAGATTTATTAAATTATTTCAACTGTGGCATGACTTAATTTAATAAGAAATGGTTTAGTGAAACCCTAATTATAACATATTTATATATCCCAACATACATGGATTACAAATAAGGCTATAGAAAAAAAACATGAGGGGCTAGACCCCTTGCTTGTAGTTTATGTTTTGAAAACAATACTCAAAACTGAATGATCACCCTTCAAAGATCATAACCCGAAGTGGGTTGTTGTATAAAAACATATATATATATATATATATGTATGTATGTATGTATATATATATATATAAGGAAATGAAATTATTGGATAAGGGTTCACATGTAATATTGAAAGCACGAACCCTCTTGTATGTATTTTATACTTAAACAGAAAACTCAACTTGAGCTTTGTTTTTAAAGTGATATGAAACCATATATATATGTATATAAACGTATGGAACCATATATACCTAAGAGAAAAAGAGTTTTATGAAAAGGATGGAAACCAAAAACAGGTGGATCCCTTACCTGTCTTCGGATGTTGGAGGATGATGGGCAGTCACTGTTTTCATGTCAAGAGAAGAAAACTGTTGATTTTGAGTGCAAGAAACCAGGATTATATATATGTGGTGTTTCAAATATTTCATATATATAACATATCATAATTATAAGAAAACCAAAGACTTGACCGAATTAAAAAAACCATCAGGTTTCTTATGAGAGAGCACAAAGAATACAATCAATGATTATAATATATAAATATTTATAAATCTTGAAAAATATACCTGAAACAAATGAAATCACACTAAAGAAAATAAATAAAATGAAACAAAAGAGATCGGGGAAGATCCTGTGGGTAGAAGTCAAGGTCGTGGGGCCTTAAATTAATGAGGAAAACAAGATGGACGAGGATATAAAAAGAGAAGAAGAAGAAAAAATAGGGGTGCCCACTAGTTTGAGTGCGACGAGGAAGACAATGGGGAAGAGAAACCAGGGAGAAGATGGACAGTTGAGATCGCTTGGATCTTGATCGAACGGCTGGGGAAAATAGTGGGATTTATATCTAAATGAACGACTTCTATTTTCTCTCATGCAGACCGAATGGTCTATGAGGAGGACTCTAGCTCTATGGGGTCATGCGGGATAAAAAGTGAGATCTGATCAACAGCCTGGATGACGCGCGACGTGATCTAATGGCCTAGATTGTGTTTCGATCAAAAATTCTCTTCCCACAACGAAGCAGAGCGAGATGCGGGGCTTCTTTATAACCCTGAGGCTCCGCTACACCGCTCTGAAATCATAGCACACACACAAATGGGAGACTTACACACGGGCTCTCGCTCCCCCCTCGCACCCCCGCAGGCCTCGGCCTACCTGTGCTCTGCCGTGGCTTCATGCCCGCGGTGGCGTGCACTCCCGCTCTCCCGTGCACCCTTCGGGGTACCTGTGCTTGGCCAACCATAGCTTGGGCTGAGGGCTAGGCTCAACCTCCCTATGTGTGCCACCTACCTCGTCCCAGCTTGTAAGGGCTGGCCAAATGGGTTAATTTTTTATTAACCAAAAACTTCAAAATGAAAAACTAAAAAGAGAATATTTTACGTCCATAAAATTTTATTTATTTATGTCTTTTCATAAATCATACTTTATAACTTTTATATAACAAAGGTTTTTTTTCAAATTTCAAAACATTATGCATACTTTTATTTGAATTAATGTGGACGAATATACCAAAACATTACGATTTTCAAATTCCATGTATTTGAAAGATTAGTTCAATTTAAATATGTTCACCAATAGGATTTTAAAGCACTCAATTACATAAAACATTTCAAGGAGATTTTACATATAGAGGAATTGTTACAAATTATGTTCAAAAGAAGGAAATATTTACAATTTGACATACAAGTGATAAATTTACATAACCATATTGTATAAATATTTTTGAAACATTAAATAAGAGTTCTTAAATTATGTTTTGAAACCATAAAACATAAATAAGAGTTAATAACATAAAATAATATTTGAAATACTTAAAATTAATTAATATTCATAGTCAATTAATCCACAATACCCGATTGCTATAATTATAGCCATTGTAATCTCAAAGGTTACTTAAATAGAAACGGTTGAATTTTAGACCTTATAAAACACTATTAGGGTATTCTAACTCCAATCATAGAGACACAGAAGATGGTGCTCTTCATACCCTTGATGCTTAGTAAGATTGTTGTGGTTATGGTTATGGTGTTCTTGGTCATGGCAGATCCGAAGGAAATTTACTTCTTCCTTGGCATGTTCGTGGTGATGTGGGGTGTACCGGTGATTGTGATTGGCCTTCTTGTTGGAAGTTTTGGTTATTTATGGTCCATAGACACTTGTTTCCATGTATCAATTTATAATGTTTTGAATAAATGACAAGTTTTATGTTCTTATTTTGTGGGAATTGCCAAAATAAAAAGAAAAATAAGCCAAAAGTAATAATTAAAATTATTATTTTTATAAAAATTATGTTCGGGCCATTACACCGAAAGCCAATAAAATTCAATCATGGGTATGACGATGAGATCAGCAGATAAATAACATTAATATGCCTTAATGGGAACAGATTCAAAAAAATTGTTGCGATGATACTTCCCTTATGAGTTTTAACTGAGAAATCCCTTGTTAAACCAAATTGGAAATATCTAATTTTCATAGAAAATTGGGAAGATATAAAACAATATGATGATCCAGAATCAAATAAAGAATTTTCTAAACCTGAGGAAACCATTAAATTAGCTTCCACCATGTCTTTCAGAGCTTCAACCTCATCATTAGTGATTGAATAATATTGGACTTGATCCCTTGGATTTTTCTGATGTAAGATTCCTTAACTCTTAGGACATTCATTTGCATAATGTCCCATCTCCCTGCAATAGTATCATTGAACATCAATATCTTCTTTCTTCCCCTTAAAATCACGTGCTTAGTGGCCTTTTTCACCACACTTGTTATAGATTCTCATTCCCTTCAAGAATGTACTATGGTGTTTCTTCCCACATTTACAACAGGATGGATATTCAACTTTTCCCTTCTTCCCCTTCTTTCCCTTTCCAGAGTGACCAGCAGATCTCTTCTTCTCTGAATTTTCTTTAAAGTCGTAAGACTTAGAGAATTCTTTTTCTGTCTTGATAGCACATGAGACAATATATTTTTATGATGAGAACGATTGTGAGACTAATTCTCGACGGAGAAATGGTTTGAACCCATCAATGAAATGATCAATCTTACTTCTTGGGTTACGTGTATAATCTGCAGCATGCCTTGCTAACCTTGTAATGTTAGACTCATACTTTGCAACATTCTCATCCTCATTTTTCCATAGAATCAGAAATTTTTTTTCCATATCCACTCAATGGTCATGAAAAAAGTATTTTTCTAAGACAATCTCTATAGACTCCCTCCATTCCATTTTTGATACTTTATCATCTTTCTTATTATTTTGAATCAATAACCATAGTTGATCAGCATCTCTACTGAGGAGGTAAAAATCAATGAAAAATTTTCTCGTTCGCTACTCCCCAAGGCATGAAATATTTTCTCTAAATAACTTATCCATTTATCAGCTACCAATGTATTTTTACTCACATTAAATGTTTGTGGTTGTTTCCTCATGAATAAATCTAACATTTACCCTCCACATTATGGATTGGGGTGAAACATACGGGTAAGGTAATTATTCAAAACCTTAGTGAGTTGTCCCAGTATAGTGATTAGCTAATCAGAACCAGTTGCATCACCAGCTCCACTATAATTATCTTGAGTAAGAGAGGGAAATCCCTACATGGAGTGTGTGCATTGATATGGTTTCTATTCCTTCCACTATGCGCCATTTCTAAAAAATGGAATATACTAGATTAGTTTATGAATCACAATATAGAAATCCAAACTTGTAAAACAGTTAACATAAATTGAGCAGATTATGGATATAATCCATAATCATAAAAATATTTTCTTTGAATATGTATATACTCATAAACCCATAATAATGGTTTTAAAGAAAATGATAATTATCCTAAGCATATCCCCCGGGAGTGTCATAACCAAGAGTGCAGTAAGGTCCATTGTGCTGCACCAGTTCCTGTTCGAGTCTAGCTCAAAGCGGTGTTTTTAGGTTTTACCTCTACTTACATATATGCCAGAGCCGCCTCTACCTACTCATATCTAGACAGGGATGTATTTGTCCGAAAACTCACAAAATCTCTACAGAACCAAACTTCTAGGAATTTCTTCTATACTAATCTCCAAAGTCCATCTTAGGTCTATGTTCTCTAATCAGAGTTTATCTAAATCTAGCTTCCAAGGTTTGTACTAAAATTCCTCTGATACCAACTGTAACTCCCTTAACCTAGTTACCCATATTCGGTGAATTATAACATAACATTGGAATGATAACAAATGATCATGTCTCGAAAGAACGATTAGTTTAGTGGCCTTGGAAACACTAGATACATTCATAAGTCTTACATTACATCATAAAGTGAAAAACTACAACAACATAGTCTCCATAGTCCACACTCATATCCCCTCAGACTATCCCTGTAGGTTAGTCATAAAATACTTCTTCACATCCTCGAAAAATTAAAACATAGAAAGGGGTGATCTCTGATGCTTAGTAAGGATAACAATATAGAATAAACTTTTATAAATAAGTATAAAAATTTAAAGAAATGTATAACTAAAACAAAAGCCTTTTAAACTTGAACTTCAACATAATATGTAAAAAATAAAATGAAATAATTCCATTTACTTATTCACATGGTTATTCTACTAGTCGAAGAATCACATGCAATATTAATAACCACTTTTATAATGATGGAATTCATAATGCCAAACTTTCATAACCACAAAGTCAAGGCCTTGTGCCAAGAATACAAATATGATTTTTTCAAGGCCTTGTTCCAAGACACTAGTTTGTCACATGAGACCTACCGATGCATCGACGAGCTATAGCGGGATCCACCTGTCACATAATAAGTCCAATGCATTCTTCTTATGAATAATTTTAAACATAACACAAACATTCGTATTAAAACTAGCATATGAAATGTGAATACTTTATCCATAAACCATGAATGGTATAAAAATAACACATCCACATTAAAAAATATCACAAAACCTTCAATACAATATGGATGTTATTTATCATTATAAATAAACTTCAAATAAACTTAAAATCCATCAAAGGATGTTGACATAGATGAAATAAAAATTATTTGAGAGAAATATCTCCTTTTGAAATAATTTAAGTCACATAATTATGAAATAAAACATTTACTTTGAAAATATTCTTATAATATTTTTAGGGATGCTTTGAAAATTTTATAATGGTGGAAAATTACCACACCAATAGTATATGTTAAATAAAGATATTCTTAGCTTAATTTTTTCCAAAAGGTTAAAAAGGACCTTGTTTGTAAAACATCGGAATGATTACTTTATAAACAAATTATAAAAATTCAAGAGGGTATAAATTATATAAACCAATTTTCTATAAAATATTAATATTGTATTGAAATACGTTTTTATGAAACCTGAATGTGGATGATAAAGAGGTCCCAGTAGACAATTACGTATAAACAACCTCGGATAAGGAAGAGATTGTGAAATAAACCATTACCTTGTACTTTTCATTGGTCGAGGGTAGGTTAACCTACTGTATAATGGTTAAATAATTTTTATTAAATTATTCAAGAATCATATACATTAATATGATATCACATATGCTCTTTTAATAATGCTTTGATAATAATATCTTAGTATTATCATAGTTTTGGGTGTTAACTGATTCGTTTGCCTTTATATTATTTGATACATAAGTAATGTATGTTATGGATTGGATGTATCTTATTTATATTCAGAATGATATTAAGCCTTTAAAAATTATTTTTAATCTTCTAATGAAAATTAGTCTTGAGTGGATACGATGGGGAACGAATCTCATCGCATTCGTGGAGATGGTAATCCGTACGTACGCACGAGTGACAATATAATTCTTTCGATATTAAAACAATATATAATTGGATGGATTATCATTTATACAGAACCATTATCATGTTATATTTTTTATTTAAATGAATTACACATCATTATTATACTCATCCAAAATAATAATGTATTGAATAACAATTGCAGCACGACGTGGAGACGGTAATCCGTACGTACGCACGTATGGTGACATTTAATTCAAAGGATTGATAGAATAATGAATATTGGTGTACCATATTTATAATAAAATCATATTATATAGAATATACTGGAGTTATTATTTTATAATTGAAATAACAAAGAAAGAAGAAGTGGAAGAAGAAAAGAACTTGATAGAGTGTGGTGAAATTATTACCTCTTCTTCAGGTTCTTCCTTTTGACTTGATCAAAAGGGCTCCATAGTTTGGATTTATGACTAATGGAAGGCCTCTAAAATTAATTGAGGGTAGTTGAGAGGATATTTGGGTGGGGTTTGGCCGAGCCAAAAGGATTTGAAGGTGTGAATTAGAGAGAAGGGGGATTTCCCTTTTATAAGAGGGGTGAGGGGCACCTTAGGGAAAACTTGAAATATTATTTTATAATGAAATAATTTTCGGTTTCTAATACCTAAAAAATAGATTAATTAAAATATAAGGTGGTTATGGGTCATACACCACTCAACAAATAGGTTTTAGATAGGATTGGGTCACTATATTACACTTAAATTTAAGATTTAACTCTTAGTTAAATAGTTTTACATTTACCATGTCTTTTTGTATTTTAATATTATATGGCTAATCAACTAACTATATACTTCCAAGAGAACCCCAAGTGGTTACTTAATGATACACCTATCATTATATATGTCCATTTGGACGAACCTTATATTTTTAAAAATATAATATCAATTAATAATATAATATTTGTTTGAAAAACTCTTTTATTTCAATTTTGAAACTATTTGGTATTTTGTTTTTATAAATTTATAACAGAATTATTACTTTAAAAAAATTTATCTAACCAACCCTAATATGTCATATTGAACTAGAAATTTAGTGTAATTCATAAAAAGTCTCAAATTATATTTATTAGGTTTTTTTATAATATTAATTATTTTAATATTTCATTAATTAGGTAATTACTCCATCATCATTTTGTAATAAATAAATTAAATTTTTTAAAGTCCAAAAAATATAAATAAAAAACCATTATTTAGGAAATAAATTTATCTTTCTAATGAATATTTATAGTTGAATTTATCTTATGTGTATCCCCATATTAAAAATGTTTTAGTTATTAAAATTTGATTTTAACTCTTTTAACTCTTCTTTAAATAAAATAATAATAAATCTCCTATTCTAATCAAAGTGGACAAAATAGGTTTATATTTTATTCCTATGGTTATTTTGGTTGAATTATACTTATCCAATAGAATTAGAACATGTGTTAGGGTAATAATAATATCATTTTTCACCTTAATTACCATATTTACTTTTATCCATGGTAAATAAAAGTAAAATATTACTATTCATAAAGAATTATTTTTATCTTATTGAACCACATTTTACTCCATTATATAAACCGCACCTCTCGGATTTTAGAAATTCAACTAACATAAGCGGTAAAATTAATTTTTATGTGAATTTTCAAATTGTCCTAGGTGGTGGGTAAAAGACGATTAAAGTTCAATAAAATTTTTATATATCTAGAATTATTATAAGCTATCTCTAGTGAATTAAATTGAACTTACATAGGTATTATGTATCAATTTTGGCCTAAAATAAACTTAAATAAAATAAATATTTATTTAAATAAAAATTTGGTTTTAAACTATAACACAGTGTTTTTTTTTCACTATTAATCAAAAATTGAATGTTTTCAGAAAAATACCAAAAATTCACCATAATCATATTTCGATATTCCGAAAGAAAAAATGAAGTCTATTTTGAATGATAAAAGTTATAAAATTTCAAAAATTGGTTATTACTATTCATAACGGCTTGTTTGATTGGTTATGGTGTGTTATAATCTCGAAGTTGCGTATAATGCAGGATATTACATTATTCAAAGGGAAATGTACCATGGAAGCTTGGGGTGTTACACATATACATTTTCATGAGGGCTCGCATTATAGGAACCACACTGGGGATCTATACATCTACAAGAGTGGTGGTGTTATGATTATTAAGGATGGTGAAATCCTGCAGAAGATTGTGAAGACCATCATGAATCTGAGAGGGATCCGGTTGATTTAGTTCTCTAGAAGAATCAGGGTTTGAATTGCTGAGTTATGCATGATTATGAACATAGAATATGAGAATGTATATCATAATGATATGGAAGATGACTTGAGGTGTATCCCCCACCACCTATAGGTGGTGTTTACCTAGATTAGGGTTTTGTAGAGTGGATGAGATGGTAGTTGTAGGCCACAAAGGCCTTTTAACTAGAAAATTCAAGGAAGAATAGAGGTACACACTGTGTCCTTTCAAAAAACTTTACTGGAAATATTAGACACTATTGTTAGGTACTCTATCCTTGAAACTTATCTCTTGAGACATATCTTAGATGAGGTGTGGTGTCTATAAAACCATGTGGTGGTGTTGATTGATATATCTTTGGAATAAAGACGAAGAGTTATTTTTCCTCCACTAAGATACATTTTAGTTACGCAAGTAAAAAAATTTCAAGGGAATCAGTTCTAACTAAACTGGATAGTGTAAGGTGTCGTGGATGAGTTCATTTGACATTTGCATTTGAGGATGGGTTGTGTGAGGAGTGTTTTGAAAATTCTTAGTGTTACTAGAAGATACTTTTAACTCAACCCATTTTCTTGGAAGCTCCGATGGAGGGAGAGCCTCAAATACAAACATTTTTAGGGGTAGGTGATTTCTTATGTTGTTTCCTATGTTTATATTGGTTTCCAACCATCAATGCATCATTACATTTCCACTATTGGGCATGGAGGTCTTTCTGGAATACTGATCCAAGTTGAAACTATAGGTTAGTAGATGGAGAGGCTATTAAGAATCAGTATTTACACATGGATAACATTGTGTTGTTTTATTTTAAACCTCATGTTCTATGGTTCTGATTTCTATGTGAGACAATTGAGGATAAAATGGTCCATTTTATCATGGGGTGTATGAGAATTGTTGGGTTATGTCATTACCTAGGTCAGGATAGAGAGATTTATTACTGCTAGACCATATGATAGCTGGTTCACTGATTACTTTGTGTTTTCCACCTATTATAGCTGACAAAGAATTTTGATACATTGTTTTATGATGTCAACCAAGTTGAACCTGGATATAGGTTTTTTTGCCCATTTTAGTTCTTTTATGTGTGTTCTTTTGGGCAGCATGGAAGCCCTTGGTGAGCTCGCTGAAGTGGGAGTCCCAAAGGAGATCTTAGTTATTATTCTTCATCCTACTATTTCACTCTAAGAGGATAAAGATCACTAATTAGAGGATGATTTAGAGACTTTTACTACCAATAAGACTTTGGAATATTCATTAGAAAATGGTCAATGCCAGTCACTAAGTCATCATGGGATTTTAAAGAGTATAGAGCCTCTATGAATTCATATTAAAATTATTAAATATATTTTATCACACATGCATAGTTCATTAGAAACATGGAATAGATCCCTTCTGGTGTCTCATGCCATAAATTTGTGGGCACTGTTAGGTTTCACCTTGGATCAACATAAACGTTTTTAGCACTGAGTTTCGGGTCAGAGGTGCATCATTGGAAAGGTATTAAATAGAAGTATATTCATACATAAAATTAATGAATAAAACCTACCTACACCTTTGGAAAACATTGAAAAGAGAAGGAGATCTCCTCCCACACCCCACACCCTATTTGGAGCAACAAATGAACCGAGGGTAAACCTTGGAGAGGAGGCACCATCAATCTTCGATCATCCTGGAGATCTCTACTGTAGTGTAGTGTAGTGGCTTCAGAGTGATGATGTACACCTGAATCTCAGTGTTTCCCCCCATGGAATAAGGATTTGAGTTTTTAGTACCTATCCTCTACTTTTTTAATTTATATGAGGTTGTATAGCCCTTTCATAAATTCTAGAGTTACCTTGGGTGTTGATCTGTAAATGTTCGGGAAAACTACGGTGATTTGGGAAGCTCAGAAGGTATTTCCATTTATAATTCTTGATGACACATTATACAGTGTAGGGTCACATGTTATGTGATATTAATATTCAAGGAATATGGTCTTTTTGGTTCACAATCCATGTACTTGGGTTACAAACTATGTAGTGATCCCTAGTTGTGTGGCTGAATGACATGACTAGGGTAGTCTTGTCAAAGGACAGGGTAATGTGAAAGTACAATAATGGATACATGGAAACTGGGTGAAGTACATAGACATGGAAATGTGTAATGGAAAATGGGAATATTATCTGATCCATGCATTGTACTTGGTGTACATTCCATTTGCGAGACATGACTGGCTGAGCCATAGGGGAAAGAAATAGTTGGGGGTTTGGTTAAGGTGAGATATGTTCTATAACTCAAGAACATGTTGTGTAATCTCACATGGCTAGCCATTTTATGTAGAATAATACATAGCCATGTGGTCAGGTTGTGTCACACACCTTATGAAACATAGTACATGCCATATAATTTTTTTGGAACCATCCTCCTAGAATATCTCCTTCATCGAGGATCTGATTTAGTTGTATGAGTTACCAATCATGAGCTATTTTGTTCATAGAATAATATGGGGTAACTTGTAGTGTAATATAATATATGTGGTGGCTTGATTCAAGCATGTTGTCGTAGTAGCAGTTCTACAATTTTGGTTGTGAGCAGGGTTGATCACTAGGTTGATGTCATTATCAGAAACCACTCCTTATATTCATAGGATGTGGGTCCCCTATACTCTTAATGATGATAGAGAAATACTTCACTATCATATCAGGGTGCATTTAACCTATTATTTGGAGTGTTGTAGTGTGGGGAATTATGAGTGTGATGATCCTTCTAGGGTATCTTGACTGATTCTTAAGATCACTGTAGATGTCATAGAGAGACGTTGGGACTAGTACTCCCCTATAATATTAGGGTGTGGGTTTCCTTTACCTCTATGATTTGAAGAGATGAAACTCCCCACAGAGTGGGTGTGGGTCCCTTACACATAGAGTAGTTATCCCAATGTTGGAAATCCCCTATCAGACTTAGGTGTGGGTCCCCCATGTTTATCATGTAGTTTGAGAAACGGCTACCTGATTGTATAAGGGAACATGACCTCGACACTGATTAGAAATACTGAGGAGTTACCCCCTGTCATATCAAGGAGTGGGTCCTCTTATTGTGTAGTTTTTACTCCACTATCTCATCATGACACATGTAAAAACCTAGAATTATATCAATGAAATTTCATGTCTTTTAGTTATTTTATAAATTATAAGTCACCTAAGAACACTTATATAATAAATTACAAACATTATAAATGAATAATGAATGAAATAATTGGTGTTTCTAAAAGTTAAGGAATATGTACCAAGGGAATAGTAACATCAATTTTTGTTTGATAAATATGACAACTATGAATAGTAATATGACCAATAGAATAGTAACTTTAAATATGAAATTATAAATAAAATAATGGTATCTTATAAATGAAAATATTATATATTTATATCTTTATATAAGTAACTAATGGTTATAAAAAGAAAAAATTATGTGTTTGTATTCTTTTAATTCATAAATATTTTATTAAAATTTTATAATTCATTTAATGATTTAAAATAAAATTTAATTTCATAAAATAGATTTATAAATTATTTTTTTCTAATTATACGATAATTTTATTAGAACTGTATTAATTTTGAATAGTGTTATAAAATCAGTTATAATTTTGAAATTGGTATTTTTTATATAAATGATGATTTTATTTAAAATTTAAAAATTTAATAATTATCAAATTCTTATCATAAAATTGAGATCATTTAACAATTCTTTAAATCAAAAAATGTATAGGATTAATTTTTATGATTTTTCTAAAATACAGGAATTGTTGGTGAATGGTGAAATGTATTAATTTACCATAATTAATAAAAACATAAATTATGGAGTCATAGATGATGTTTGGATGTTATAAGAACATTGTATCGAACTATAATTCATTATTTTATTATATTTAGTGATAATAATCTTAGTATTAAATGTTTTAAGCCAAAATAATAAACAAATGAATAGAATATTTAAAAAGACTCATATCCTCTGACTATAAATACCACCCCACCACCTTTTATCTTCATACCTCTTAAGACATGATGATTTTCCAATTTCTACCCAGTACACTTCCCTAGAATATACAATATGTCCATTATCCCTTTCTCTCATCAAAAGTCTAAATAATTTCCCTAAGGATGTTCTCGTGGAGGAGAGATTCAAGACGTAAAATCCTCTATCTTTTTATTTTATTTTATTTCCAATTTCATTTCTTTTCTTATACTCTATTAACCTACACCTATATATGAGGAATGATAGATCAAATCTATTTTATATATTATTATTTTATTATGTTAGTATAATAATTATTCTTCAAATCTCTTCCCTCTCCTTTTTTTTGGAAAATGTAAATATCAATCATGGTGTATCAATTTATCGCCAATGTGGGCGACGTATTTTCATTTCTCACGAACACTTTCAAGGCTAGTCAAAAAATGATAATTATGGATAAATAATATTTTCTTATACATATTATAAGTTATTTAAAAATTTGGAACTAGTATATATACATTATATAAATTAAAGATACAAAACTCCTTTGTGATGATCGATAAAATAGTAAAATAATTTAAACGATTATCACTATTATTTTATCAAATGATTCATCCTCAACCCATATAACCAAAATACCTGTATAAACATTTTATCTTATGGATGATAATTAATAAAATATAATTCATGTTTTTTATAGTTATTCTCATTTAATATAATTCCATTTTTGTATATTTTCTCTTATTTTATATTTACCTCAATAATCTTATTCAAGAAATCCAATAATGAATACCATGAAAAATAACCCTCCTAAATGATGGAATTAAACTCTACAATGAATCTAAAAACACATAAATTATATTAATAAAATAATAATAAATTAAATAAATTAAATAAATGTTCTTAATTAATTAATTAATTAATTTTTAGTATACAAGACAGTAATTATAAGGGTAGTACAATTTCAGACAAAAGGAAAGGGTTTTTCTTAACCTCAATTTTCATTCAGGTTATGTATTCTCCTTATTTACATAAATGTAATTATTTATTATTTTATACACCTCTTTTAAATTCTATTTTTTCCAAACACTTGTTTCCATATTATTTCTTCTTTCTTTGATGGAGAAATACCCATTTTATATCTTTTTATTCTAGTTGATAAACAAGCCTAATTAAATTGAACATCTCAATTACTTATCCATTTTAAAGTACCATTCATAATCTATTTTTAGAAAAAAAAATTTAAATAACATATTTTTTCATGAATTTTTTTTGTTCATTTCAGGATTTATAAAAATAATTATGACAAAAAATATATAAAAGAACTATTATTTTCAAAGTAATAAAGGGTATTTTACCCATTAATTACTCAATGAATTTATTTGATTATTTTAATCCTTTTAAATATCTTTATTTAATCTTATTTTTTATTGATATTTATCTCTTATAATTATTATATACCATTTTTATTAAACAGATTATGATCATTTTGATTTTGGATGTGGAATATTTATTTCATTCACCATAATACATAGAATAGGTAGTGATTATGTTTATAGATTCAGGAAAGTTACTTCCATATCATCTGTATATGTCCCTCTATTCCACTTAAATTCATTAGTATATCTCATGAGACAAAACATAAATGTATTTGGATGAGGCCTCACCAATTTATATTCATATGTCTTGGTCGAGACATGGACAATATGTTTAGGATGTCCAACATTATGGATTCCTTCATTATAATACTATTAAATAAAAATCTATGTGAATATTTGACTATTAGAATATCCATTTGTATTCTTCTTTGTCAAGTGATTATTTATATGAAATTATTTATTCATATTTTATTCTTTCCATATTATTCTCATGATTATATCCTAATAGAATGTGCTTTTAGTCATTCACCATTCCTTTTTCTTTATATTAGATTCTATTTTATTAAATACCCATACTTATCATCATATTTCATACTTTTATTAGGTTTTATTTTTCCTCAGGATTTGAAGAATTATATAATGAATTAAATTCCAAGATAATATAGGAGTTTTGGAATTTTCCAATGGATAATCTATGATGGTTTTATTTAAATTTATAATGAAAAACTAATGTTTGTATCTGGTTTTTAAAAAACACCAAAACTATTTGGGCCTTCAGGTTGTCAATTCCTTGTTTATTATACTAGTTTAATAATATAAGGCATCAACTTTAGGAAATCGGGTTTGGGGTCTTTATAGTGCTTGTACTCATTATGTGATGTATAGATAGAGTAGGTACTCCCCTGTCATAATAGGGTGTGGGAACACTATCCTTAGAGCCTAAAATCCTCTATCATACTTGGGATTGGGACCTCCATATTCAATCATCAGGAAGAGATGGTACTCCCATTATATTCCAAGATGTGGGTCCCATAAGATGAGGATGTAACTCTTCTACCGAGTTAATGTATGTGCCCCTATAGTGATCATACCGGTATGTTCATAAGTTCTCTGTCGAGTCAAGGTGTGATCCATATTTCTAATGAGTTTCACTCCACCATATCCGATTATCAAGGGGAGTGGGTACTCCACAATAGTCTGATCTACCTTAGTTGTGGAGTGTATTAATGAGGATTCAGTTCCTCCAATTGTTATTATCGATTAATTATTATGTTGTACCACTCCCTTAATGTCGTAAGGTGTTGGCCTCTCCATGTGGGTTCCACCGAGGTATCACAGGATGGTTAGGAACGAGTAATTCATCACTATGGGACAAAGGTGAGGTGTAAGTTCCTCCCCCACTCTCTCTCTCTCTCTCTATATATAGAGGGGATCCACATGGTTCAGAGAATATAGTTATTCTCCATAATCTTTTCGTAGTGGTGTGTGGTGGGCCTTTCCACATAGTTTCTTATGAAAATATATAGAGTGTATGATTGTGGTGGTAGAACCTCTGGTTATAGGAATAAGAATTCAAACTAGTGAGTTGTTCATATTGAAGTGTGTTCTCTATAATTTACCATCAAGGATGGTAGAGTTGTTCTGAATGGATTGTATCACTCAAAATTTTACTATCATGGAGGGATAAGCTAATTGAATGTGTTTTCCACTGCATATTTTTTCCATAAATCCTTGTGTATAATCTTGTTGTTAGATATGAGTTTACAATCATATGAGACTTAGAGTATAGGATGAGTATATCTGTGTGATTTTTGGAGTCTTTTGGGGTTTTCACATGTCTTGGTTGGCACTCCTTTTGTAATGAACTGACTAGTCTTGTATAGCTATGGATGAGTTCGAGCTAGAGTTTCCCACTCATTTGGGTCCCCTTTTTCTAGTTTGAACATTCTTTTTCCATTTATTTTCTCATTCTATTTTTGGTTTTCAGTTGCATACTGAGTATTTTTATACTCAACTCCTCATGGTATTTTCTATCACATGATGTTTCTTCTTATGATGAAAGTCCCTTCGATGGATTCATCAAAGGACCTAGGGCATGAAAAGCATAATGATATATAATGATCGAGATGCTTCTTGGTGATTGGATAATAAGATTTTTGGTAGTTGGATTTGATAGTGATCCCCACCTTTTGAGTAGGTTTTTTTTGTTTTACAATTTTATTTTTGTGGGATTATTTTCCCTTTTATGATACGTGTACTCTTTTTTACAATGGCTGTCAGATAAATGTATCCAAGATTTTATACGCATTTTATATTATATCTAGAATGTATAATGGATAATTTTTTGTTGTGTTCAAATTGGTATCGTAGTCTTGGACCTCCCATTGTGTGATATGCCAACTCTGTTCCATACTTCATCTCCTAGCCTATTCGTGGAAGACATGGGGTGGTCATGGCTCGAGCCCCATAGGGTTGGGTTATGACATTTTCGACCATATCATTTCATACTTGTCTTGTTTTTATATTTTTTTGATTCTTTAAATAAATTAATTAAATAATATTTTAATAAAATATTATTATTTTCAATTTAGGAACTATTCAATTAATTTGAAATTAAAATCATAAATAAATTATTTTAATAGGATTAAAATATTTTAAAACAACACTAATAAGACATATTCACATATAAAATTTACAAAAAACTCTAAATCACTCAAATTATATCACTATTCTTATTTTTAAAATAATTTATTTTATTTTTCCATGAATTGAATAAATACTATTTTGGAACTCTATTAGAATTTAAGTATATTATATAATTACATAAAATTATAAATTTATTACATCATAAATATTATTTCATTATACAGAAAATTTATATTAATTTTCATTCATAACTAGTTTTTTCTCTATTTGAACTCACAAATCATATTCAGAACTAGGATAATTATATTTTTTAACTTTAATTCATTTAGATAATATATAAGTAATTTTCGTGGAAAAGTTCCCATTTAACCAACCAATTTAGATCCTAAGGTGATAATGTTAAATTTCCCTCTTCATATAGGAATTATACAGAAAAAGTATAGCCTTATCACTTATTTTAAAACTTGATTAACCAGAGTTAACCTTTACTAAGGTAATATATTTTACCACAGTATCATTTCATATTTACCATACATAAAAGTGGAATATTATCCAAATATTATGAAATTAATTAAAAATATGTAATTCTTTTTGTCTAATTCAATTCCCATAAATGGGATAAATTATTTTTATTGTATGTGTGCAAAGGGAGGAAAAAAATATATTTTAAAAAAATACAGTGTCTAGAAAAAACCAAAATGTATTCTTATCCTATACTCTAAAAAAAATTATAGAATCTCTAAAAATTATAATTAGTAAAATTATATTTATATTTAATTAAAATATTTCAGTTATTATTATTCATTTAATTTATAAAATTAATATATATTTAATTCAAAAAAATTATTCCAAAAAACATCTGTTTCGTTTTAAAATAATGTTTTTTAATTGTAATTATTTGATAACTAAGGGATTCATTTTTTAAATTTCTAGAATATATATTTTTCATAATTTTTTTATTTTAGTTCATACCTAAAAATAAAATGTCTATATGGTAAAAATAAGAATATATTTTGATAGTGTTATGATGTTCATCTAAACTCGTTGTTTCCTGTAACACAATATATTAAATAAATAAAATTATTTAATCAAAAATATTTCATTAAAATATCAGGGTGTTGCATTCAAACCCCCTTATATTAACATTTTTCCTAATAATTCATCACTCTAACACAAATAGATGAGGCTACCTCTACCAAATAAAATCCTTAAGTTCCCATGCATCTTCCTCAAATTAATAGCTTCACCAAAAAAACATAGACCACACAAGTTATCTTGTTTTGTAGTAATTTCCCCCTATGATTTATATTATCTATTACTTTTTTCCAAAATAATGATAATTCTCTAGCAATATTACTTATGAGTTATGTATATATAGGGAATTAGGTTTCTAATTCCTCTAGAGAAATATATGGACCATGTCATGTACTTGAGAGAGATTAAGTGGAAGCGTCAATCGATAATCTATTTTCTCAAAAGGATCAATAATTTAAAAATTAATGATATACCTTGGGGTTGGTTTTTTTAATTCAAAATCACATCTCCCTCTTCTAGTGATATAATCATATGAATAACACATCACTGACTTCAAACTCTATATATTTTTATAAATTTTCTATAGAGTTTTTTTATCTACCTTGATATTTATATTATGTTCTACTAAATGGATCTTACCTTCTCCCCCATTTTCTCAGATATATCAATTCCCAATAGCTTTATTTATCACAATTTATTCCATAATATTATATTTCTATAATTTATACCATATAATAATTCATAATGAGCTATATGAATGTTTGAATTAATGCTATTATTATAAGAAAATTCCACTAATGGAATGCATTGATCACAACAAGCATTAAAAAATGACTTATAGATTTTGAATTGTCCTCTACGATAAAACTTATATATGATGATGATAATATGTAATGATATTTATCTTTTTATTTAGATCCAGCTGAATACTTCTTCAAAACATCAAGGTAACCAAAGAATCCCAGTCAGAAAAAATTTATAGTGATACACTATGCAATATTATCACATATCTAATTTATAACCATGTAAAATGATCAAGATAGAAATCCTCTATAATGGAAATGAAGTATAATGAAATGATAAGGTGGTCAACTAAACCCAAATAATATTATTTCCTTTATATGTTTTGGTGTGTCCAATGACAAAATCTTTGGTGATTTTCAACATTTCCATTCTGGTATAGGTAGTGGTTATAACATCCCATTTGAAATATATTTCTCATCATTAACATTCATACATAACAAGCCCAGATAAAAATAATTTTCAATATCTCACTTTAGGACATCCCACTCAAAATACTCTATTATTTATCTATACATCATTTTACATCTAGGAAAAATAGAGAATGAATAACTATGAGCTTCATCTATCATCTCATTCTTTAAATTTGGTGTTAAAGGGAAACATATATTGTTCAAATACTTTTTATTCCATAAAATTCAATGTTGAACTCCAAAAAATTATACAAATTAATTTTATTCTTTAAATCTTCTTTATAGGCCTCTTTACTCATCCCTTGAATATATGTATGGATATTAAATTGAGAAAGTTAAAATTTCTCCCATTCCCACAAGATTTCAGGATCCATCATTTTTAATACCAAAAATTTGTGACATTATATGAACCAAATCATAGATAATCTATCATGATCCTGTCAACTTTTTGAATTTTTCACCTTATTCACTTTCCCATATGGGAAATTTATTGAGTACAATTCATCATTAATGAGATTATAATATAATCTTTCTCACATTTTTATATATTATTTAGTAAAAATATAACATAAATATTTTTGATCAGTATATATTTCACACCATTATCAAAAAAGAAAATACCCCAATATCAATAATGAAAAATTACAAGAGTTAAATCCAAATAAAGAGTTTGGTAAATCTTCTTATGGGCCTTCAATTTCGATGTGACATAATATATAATCATATCATTCTATATAAGGACACATCATGGTCCCTTATTTGATTAAACACTGTAGATTTCAAACCCCTATACACTATAGAGTAGTGTAAGAATGAGTTGGTTGCCTAGTCTTCTCATCTATTCCTTATATAATTCTTCACAATATTCCTTCAAATAGAGCTTGTCTCTATTTTTATTTAACATGGGGAGTGGATTTGATAACCATGAATAATTCTCTGCAGTGTGTCTTTAATATATAGAAAATCCAAGAAAACTAAAAATCTTAATCATAATTGTTTATCTACACCAATGGTCCATAAATTATTTCTTTGAGGGGTCTACTAATATGCCCTCTGTTGATTATTATATAAACCAACAATTAATCTTTCTGAAGAAAAATTTTACAGTTAGTAGATTCTGTTGAAATATTCCCCTTCTTTAGGGTTATCGGAAAAATCCAGAAATAAACTATTGCAATTTCTTTCCATTTTCATATATACTAATATTATCTATAAACACTACCTAAAAGTGATGAAGATAATATATATATATAGGGTATTCATTCAATACATAAATAAAGTGGGGTAATTAGTAAGAACAATTGACAACACTATATATCAACAGTTTCCATACTATGTATGGATTGTTTTATTGCATATAATCTCATTATTAATCCTCAATTAATGATATCCATAATGATGAAAAATCATTGAAAATTATTTTCCACCACAATGTTGATAAAAATATAGGGTATATGATACTGTATTTTTATATTGATCTTGTTATGTTCTCAATAATCATTGTAGTGTGACATTGATCCATTGTTCTTCCTAAAATATGAATATGTGGACATGAAGTTGATTCTACTACAGGAATGAATACAATTTCTATATTCTCATTGAGATTATTCTTCAATTATTAAAATACAATTTAGATCATTTTCTATGGGTTCTTGAAAATAATTGTAGAACAATGTATGAGTTCTAGTGAAAACTCAATTTCACAACTCAGTGTAAGGATATACGACTCTCTCCAAAAAATAATCAATAAAATCTATAAAAAATAGGAATATCATCTATGTTTACCATCTCTAAAACAATATGTCATAAAACCACTTGTGAGTCAGAATAATAAACCATAAAATGGATTTAATTTCCATTTTAAATTCATTTTTCTCAAAATAATGATTGAAAAAATAGGTTGGTTAGGAATATAAAATGGTATATCACTTACATATAAATTGATTTTAGATATATGTAAGGAAATAATACGAATACCCAAAATAACATAAAATTAAACTAGAGTAATATATAAAGGGAACACATCCCCAAAAATTTCAATCGAAGAATAATCATAGACATGGGTTGTGATCATCATACCGTCAATGGTTTTTACTATTATATATGAATCTAGTTTTTATAGTGGGATTGTGATACCTTTGAAAATTATTTAGTTATTAATGCATTCTAGATCCATAATTATATAAGACATTTTATGCTCTATAGTGGATGATATGTTATCCTTTCACCACATTTGTATCATACCCCTCATCATAAATAGTCATCACATGAGATTTAAAATATTTTATAGGCTTAAGAGGTTTTTGATATCAATAATTCTCATTAACCATTTTATTTGGACCTAGTTAGCATACTACCAATACATCTTGCATATAAACACCTAAATTATGTTGGTTAATTTTGTGGAGGTTTATATCTATTTAGATAATTTGAAAACTAATTCCCATCACATCAACAATAGGTTTATTTATAACCTAAAATTCCATACAAAAAACATATAAAAGTTCAATTAATATAATTTCCCATATGTTTCATTCAATATTTAGCATAATGAATATTTAATATTCTTCCACCCATGGGTTTTGGAATATCCATTGAATTCAATATTTAATTTCCTATAAAAAAGGATATTATTAGCAAACCCCAATATATATCTCCAACTTGATAGTACATCTAAAAATTTCAACATAGATTTTGTTGTACCTTATATATAACTCCCTTCTAGGAAATGGTTTTCAGACACTTAATAATAAATAAACCATAATTTTAGGTTGGATGTCAGTAACAAATGTTTATCTCACAATTATTATATTTTTTCTCATATTTACCAATATATTCATCATTCATATCCTTTAACACTTGGAATTATTTCTATATATTTATAAAAATAATATGAAGAAATTACTTATTAAAAAAAATCTTCTAAATTTTTCCATCTCCAAATATTAAATTTATTATTATTATCTCATGTTCACAATAATATTCAACCACATATAATATTATCCTTATTAATGATAAATAGTATGAATAAAATTATCATTTTATGAACAATAAAGAATGAATAATATATTTTCAACGGTTCTGGTCCACTAATAAGTAGCTAGTGGGTATATAGACCCAAACAATTATGATTTATGTTACCTCATAATGAAATCAATAGAATATTTTCCCTTTTTTATCATTTGGATGCTCAGTGTAATTCACCTCTTGATAATGTTACGTTAGCATAAAAATCATATTTTTCTCTATAGCTCTAAAAAAATTCAGTTTCCCAGGAGGAAATTAAATCCATTGTCCATAACATTAATTATTAAGATAATAACTTCTGGTTCAATCAATTCACTAAACCAAAAAATTATTTTTTGGGCTATAATAATCATGGAGGAAATAAATAATACTATAAATTCATATATTGGATTCATAAATCATGACACCTTCTTCTATTAAACATTAGGTTTAACCAAGGATATTCATTATCATTACCAAAACCATTGTACATTATCATATACATAGACATATCCCTTGGGTTCTTACTAATTTTTCCCATCCATGTTTCAAAATGTTAACCAATGAACATGTGCCATGAGATCATAATACAAGAATAAGACTTGAATCATAAAGTATCAAAAAAATGAACCATTAGGTCGTAATATAAAAATAATACATGGAATATTCTTGTATATAAAATAAGAGAAAATAAATTTATTAGTATTAAATAATCCTTTCCAATACTATCATAGTTGAATGTGTTCACCCAACAAATCATTGAAGTTATCAGGGTTGACTATGAAGACTATCATGGTGGAAAATCTCTTTAATGAACTAGGTTCACTCCCAATTATAATGATTTTTATCACATGAGATATCAATATTTATCAATTCAAATGAGGGAGATATTGGTCCCACCCATCACATAATTTAATTCATACATCGATTTTCTAGAAGATTACAAACCAATATAGATATCATAACCCATTAAAGAAATGTGTATTTAGAAAAATTTCAACATATATTAACATGTGGGAAAGGAACATATTTCATAAAAATAATTCCATGATAATCATAAACCATAGATAAAAATAAAAAAAATTATTATCCTTCAATAATATCACCTATAAATCATAAGTAACATCATATGAATTCCTTTTTATGGAAAATTATTTTGAAATATCACATATAATATTTCATGTGGAAAATATCCTTTCAAAATTAAAATCACTTTAAAAAAATATCTCAATTTTATGAAAACTTTTTCTTTAAAAATAATATTGTAAACATATAAATTAATCTTTAAACCATTGATTAATAATTTTGGAAAGAAATTACTTTCATTTCAAATAAGATAAAAAATCTTCTTTTCACACTTTTGTTAGAAATTTTAAAAATTACATTGGTTAGATAAAATGAAAATGAATGCATTAAATTTATTTAGAAAAGTCAAGTATTGTTTAGAATATATATTAATCCATCATTGGATATTTTTAAAAACCATTATTAAATGTTTTTTAGGAAACATGGACATGTAAGAAACAGATTTTTCGACTAAAGAGATAAATTAAGTTCATTTTAATTACAAACATATTTTCAATATCATGAGTACATAAGGTGATAAAAATTAAATGAAAACATAAATTTTAGAAAAATAACTATTTGATAAATGAATTCATGAATATATTGAGAGATATATCATATAATTTCATCATTGTAAATGTTTTCACAAACAATCTTGATAAATAACAAGAATGTATTCCTAAAACCCCAACCCACATTGGAAACATTAGAATCCTATTAATCATGAAAGAAAGAAAATTATAAGAATTTATAAAACCTATAGTTTTCATAATAATTTTCATAAAATAGATTCAAGGTGTATTATATAAGCACAAAAAATTAACATGTTCTGTATAAGTATTGTGCCACAAAAATATAAAATAATGAAAAAGTGTTTTACATAAATTTCTCACTCAATAAAATCAACTAAAACATACTATATGATAAATTTAAATTTATCATAAATATATATCAGATTAATTTTAAATAATATAATATCACATATTATCATTTTATAACATTTAAACATCCCCTTTTATCGATACTTTCTTATTAAAATTTTCATTTCTGGGTGTTAATTGTTTCGTTTATAATCATATTTAATGTTCCCTGTTCTGATACTTGTAAATTTATATTGGTTAATTAATCACTATATTATTATTCATGTTATTAATTTAATATATAATTACTATATACATTTTTATTATCATTCAAAAGAGTTAGATATATAAAAATAGGTTACACTGATCATAGATATAGTTGGTCGTACATACGCATGAACAAAGTTTTCATTTTTAAAAAGATGGAAGAAAAGAATGATGAATAATAACTAATCATTAAATAACATATTAATGTCATAAAATTCAGATATACTCCTTAGTTATATATTTAGAACCATTCATGTAATTTTGTGATGAATGATTAATTATAGTGCTATGTGGAGTCATTAATCCATTATTATACACGAGCAATGTTTTATCTTTTCATAATAAGGAATAGTGATGGAATATGGTTTTCCAAAAATAATAGTAAAATATTAGTATATTTATAATCTTTTTATTATTATTTTATTTTTGTTATAACAAATTTTTTGTAATTATAAGAAGAGAGAATAAATAGAGATTTAGTAAAGATGATTACCTATTCTTCAAAACGTCTCAAAATGATCGCTTCTAATAGGTTATTAGGTTGGTCTTTCGGGAAGATAAAATATTATTGGATGGGTATAGGAATGTTTAGAATGGAAATAGGATAGGAAATGTGAATCTAGAAGGATCAATGTGGTGTAAATAATTGAGGGAGGAAGCACGCTATTATAACTGTGGTGGGGGAACTCTGTGAATAATTTTAACTACACTAACTAATTTTTCAATCATAATGCAGTATTTGTTTTACACATAAGGTGAATATTGGACTGTAAAGGTCCATGTTTTTAGTTTTTTACCCTATCATATGTACATAGAAATATTTTTTTAGTTTAACTATTTTTAAATAATTTTATAAATAAATATTATGATTAAAAATAAATATTGTTAATTTTGACACTATTTATTCAATTTGACTAAAACGGATTAAAGAAAATGCTTATATGTAAATATAATATTTTAACATAGAAAAAATATTTCATTTTAAAGACCCGAAAATTCCATGGAATTTTTTTTCTTAAATTCATGAGATCATTACGAGTCCAGAAATATTTACAGCGCATGATTCTGAGACCCGGTGTTCCCAGAATAAATTTTTGATGTTTTGTTCAGCTACGTTCAGCATACGTACGAGCGGGATTTTATAACATTTGAACTAGTGCTCGGAATTTAAATCTAAGGGCACCGCTGAACTCGCAGCGCCTGTTTTCTCTTAAGAGGGATTTCAACTTGACAAAAATCGGTCAAGAATGAAAGTTAGATTTTGTGTTTTTAATAAGTTAAAAAAATAATTGTAGTTTATTTTTATTTTTAAGGTGGTTAAAACCTCCAAGGGGTGGTTAGTGGTGGGGGCCACCACACCATAACCTCTCATGAGAGGTTATGGTGGTGAGTTCCACCCGCACATAACCTCCCTTGGGAGGATATCCTTGGTGGGGACCACATGGGTTTTAAACTTCCCATTAACTCCCCATTAATTATTTTCACACCTCTCTTCATTTAATTAAAACCCTCCACCTCCCCTAATTTTAATTTAAATCAATTCCAGATCATTAATTAAATGAGTTGTCTAATTTAATTAGACACAAATATTTTTGTTGTTGTGCCTGCACATAATAGACAATTCCTCTATTTATTTTGGTTATCATTTTGGTGGTGCTTTTGGAGGAGAAGAAATCTCCAACGAAGAACTGTCGCCTACAAAGAACGCATCTTCATCGTCTACTGGAGAATGAATAACTCCTTCTTTGATCATTGACCGAGCTGAAAGAGAATAATCTGACCGCGAAGAACACTGACGACGGTTCGTCCTCGGTCTCCTACCCTGAACACTTCTCGACATCAACAAATCAACGTTTTTCATTCCTCTCCTTCCATCGTCAACGATCGACAAGTGAGGTAGGGGAATTTTTAAGTGAACTTTGTTCCATTCTATGTCCTTAAATTCTCAGATTATGTTTTTCTGATTGATATCAATGTGATGTAGAGGGATCAGACCGCACAAACACGGACCAACCACCCTGATTGTTCTCATTTGTTGACGACGATGGAGGCACAATGACGCCGCTAGAAGAATGGACTGCGACGGAGCAATGGGACCGACGTTGGGTTGGCCGTCAATAAAACCAGAAGCGCAAGGTCCACCGCGTCACCGGAGGGCCGTTGTGTCGTCGCGCAATGCTGGTGGAAGGGTCGCGGCCAGGAAGGCCGCGGCGGTCGTACGGTGAGTGTTGCGCCATCGAGCCCCACGGAGGAGCTGGAGGCGGCGGCCGGGCCGGGCCGTGGTGGAGGGGCGCAACGCCGTCGCTCTGCATGGAGTAGGGGAGACTTGGCCCGAGTGGGCCATGGCGGAGCATGAGGAGTGGGTAGCTACTTGACCAGCAAAAAGGAGAAGGACCTAGTGGGTCCCACATGTACTGGACCGGCGCCAACTGGGGCCGGTTTCAGCACACACCCAAATAGAAAAGCCGTTCGGGATGTCGGAGGTGGGGGGCGTGCGGTTTCCCCCTGATCACAGCTAAGGCAGACCCCTCTGGGCTGCCAGGTCGCCAGGCCGACCGGGCCGCCAGGCCGATCGGGCCGCCTGGCCGACCAGGCCGCCGGGCCGACCGGGCCGCCGGGCCGATCGGGCCGCCGGGCCGATCGGGCCGCCGGGACGACTGGGTCACCGGGCCAACCGGGCCGCCATCCTGCCCCCTCGAGCTGGGCCACCCCCTCGAGTTAGGCCACCGTCTTGGGCTGGGCCACTGTTTAGTCGGGCCGCCCCCTCGGGTCGGGACACCATCTCGGGCCGGGACACCCCTCAGGTCGGGCCACTCCCTTCAAGGTTGGGTCGGACCCGCGGACCGGGTCAGACCCCAGTCCGGACCCGATTAACCCGAATACACCTTTTCGCCCCATATCTTAGGCTATGTGTGTCCGACCGACAAACCGTATGCGGTGACGAAAATTTTAGAGTGGTACGGTGCTTATGGAATAGCCCAATTGAGGATTGGACACTATTGGAGTACATTCGGGTTGGTTTGAACATAAAAACCAATCGGGCCCTTGGGATGGAAATGCCAATAACTCATGGACTGGGCGTTCGATTGACTCACTGTCTATTGTGTTGAGACCCCTATGAAGAGGCGGATATTTGAGATACTTCTACATGGGACATCGTGACAGTTGGAGTATCGACCAGTAGCTCGTAGAGCGGATCCTCCTAGAGATGATCTTGCGAAGTACAGAGACCTGGTAGCTGGTTAATACCTATAGACTTCTGACATTTTGACTCGGAGTGTTTATACTAGCCCAGTGGAGAGAACCTCTATGTGACGCAACATAACCATATTGGGGATCACCTCTGTGTGACTCGGAAGACCCACGATACTCGACAGGAGGAGTACCTCATTAGTCTACGAGGGGGAGCACCTCTGTGTGAGCACAGCAGACCCACAGTGGGGAGTGCCACTGTGTGATGATGCTGACCCAAAGTACTCGACAGGAGGAGTACCACAAGATTCCAGGATAGTGGGATGTGCCTCTATGTGATGTGGCTTTCCCACAATACTCTATAGAGCTGTAATACACCAGCAGTAGAGGTTTCGACAGTTTGACTGGGAGTGTTACCTATTACCACCCTTGGAATTAAATCCTGGTTTTGAGCGGAGTCAATGAATTTTGTGTTTTCCTCACGATTGAGATGGGTTACTAGATAACTTAGGTATATTTATGGTAATATACCTATGTAATGGTTATCCGTTGACTTTAAAAATTGTGGTTTATCCTTTTTGGATTTTGTGAGACGTTGAGGGTCTCGGGGTCCCTAATGAGTATCGTTATACTCACCCATGGATGGGCTATGCCCGCACCATGTTGTGTTGGATGTAGAAGAAGGACAGTGTTGACTGAGGCAGAGAGTAGCAGGACTGGATGGTACCGGAAGGAGGACCACTCGCCAAGACGGTACACGGAGCAGATGGATGAACGTGGAGTGCTGGGGAGGCTATCTTTACTTACCCTTTAGGTATGAACCCCAGAGGATGACACAATAACTACTTTTCATTCTTAATTTGTAATTTCTTTTAGTTGTACTTGTACTTTCAAGTTGGGCTTGTATTTCTAGCCCCTTTACTTTTCAGCACTCTTTTGTTTACAGATATTATTAGTGTTTTACTTCTAGATCGTACTCTATTGTGTGTGTTTCAATTTATAAATTCAATCCCTTCCTAGTTTAGAGATGTATGCCTTTGGTTCTAGTTTCCATCCCCTGGCCTATGGATGTTGGGATTAGGGTAGTCACGATACAGGCCCCGGGGGACAGGTCATGACAAATTGGTATCAAAGGAGTCGGTTCTACCGTAGAACATAGAACTCTGATCTTTCTTTTTTTGTGAAGAAATAGTGTTAAGGGTACTAAGTCTGGTTTTCTGTTTAGGGGGTCCAGTGTTGGTGCGGGTGGCTGACATATCCATACACCAGGTCCCTGACATATGATTTCGGACTCAGTGCATGAAAACACTGATTTGTGTGTGTTTACAAATTTTTTCTTAAGTCAGCTCAACCAGGTCAGATCACCAGGTATAATATTTTGACCGTGTCACATATGTTTCATTCAGGATACCTCTCTGTTATGCCCCGAGAGTTGTACACTTTGACAGACAACCGAGGGATGAGGCCTCGGCGTAGGGCCCCTTTCTAGCAGAGGCACCCATGGTACCACTTCCCGTTGGGCGACCGATGCCACTAGCCCAAGCAGTAGATGATTCATGCCACGTGGGTGTGTTGCATAAGTTCCAGTGTGAGAGGCCACCTAGGTTCCGAGGAGAGACGGATCCACAAGTGGATGAGGATTGGCTGGAGGCTGTGGTGAGAGTTTTCAGGCTATTAGGGTCACCAGCAGACTACATGGTGATCCTTGCTTCCAGTCTCCTTCAAGAAGAATCAGGAAGATGGTGGAGTTTGATGCTCCAAGTGTATGAAGAGGCAACGCTTCTTTGGACAAACTTCGATAGCCTATTCTGGGCAGATTTTGTACCATCCACCCTTCGAGTGGTGTGGATATAGGAGCTACTGCATCTACAATAGGGTAGCATGACTGTAGCTCAGTACTCAGCGAGGTTTACCAACCTCTCATGCTACTCCATGGATATGGCACGAGACCCATTCTTTAGGGCCCTGACCTTCGAGCAGGGGATCGGGCATGAGATCAGAGATTTGATGATCTCCCTTAGCATCCCGACGCAGGAGGGGGTGATAGAGAGAGCCCTCCAAGTGGAGAGTTTCCTTGTAGAGCAGTTACCAGCTGCAAGAACCACTACTAGTCGACATGCAGCAGAGTCTTCTACAGCTGGAATTAGACAGATGAAGCCGATGTCTAGGAGGACTAGACGCATGGGTGGATGACCTCAGGACTCCGGATCAGTTGTGTGGAGCACACAAAGCAGTTACTTTCCTGCCAGGAGCAGGCAGTGTTACTCATGCGGCAGGAAGGGTCACATGGCTCGTGACTGTCCGACCCATCATTCAGATGATCAACAGATAGTTGAGGAACCTCCCAGGTAGAGAAAGATATTCGATCAAGGCAGTCCACAGGGTGCAGGTGGATGTGGAAGAGGAGCTGGTCGTGAAGCAGGTGGTGGGTGGTGATTCGAGGTATTACCGCCACCACCACTAGGAGGACCACCTCGACCGTAGGGAGTGGGTGGATAGGGAGAGCTCACCTTATGGTAGCTGAGGACTATGGCCATGGTGCTCTGGAGATGATTCGAGGTATGATCTATGCCTACTCCACCTTAGCTTCAGTTCTTACAGACATAGGTTCCAGTAAATCTTTCATAGTCACTACCCTTGTTCGGAGCTCAGAGATTCTGACGGACCTATTGGCTAGATCCTTACGGATAGAGACTATTACGAGAGAAGACTTGGAGATTACACACTGCTACCGATAGTATGAGCTTACTCTTGGAGGTGAGATCATCGACTAGGATCTCCTCGTAGTGGCATCGAGGCCTTATGACATCATCTTGGGTATGGACTGGTTGTCTACAGTCCATGTTCAGATTGACTATATTAGGCACAATATGCGGTGTGTCCGCACGGATGGGACCAGGTTTACCTTCACCGACAAGAAGGGAACCTTTGAAACATAAGACATACTTTCTCGGAGGATGGTGCAATGGATCACTCACCAGTTGGCTTTCCTTACCCTCGGAGCAGTTAATGTGGAGAGTCTGACTTATCCTATAGTGGTGGACCAGTACACATATGTTTTCTCAAATGATGTTCCAAGACCACCTCCTCACTGAGATGTGGACTTCTACATTGACATGTTCCCCAAGACAGCACCGATATCTGTTCCAGCATATCAGATGGATCCTACTGAGCATCGTGAGCTGCGGGTACAGCTGGAGGACTTGCAGGCAAGGGATTCATTCGGACCAGTGTTTCTCCCTAGGCAGCCCCGATTCTATTCGCCAAGAAGGTGGATAGGAGCTTGAGGATTTGTGTCGACTACCATCTCCTGAACTAGGTGATCAAGAAGAAAAAGTACCCACTTATGAGGATTGATGACCCCTTTGATTAGATCAAGGGAGCACAATGGTTCTCAAAGATATACGTAATATCAGGTTATCACCAGCTCAGAGTTCGAGATGAGGATGTGGAGAAGATAGACTTTAGGTGTCGGTACGACCTCTATGAGTTCTTTGTTAGGTCCTTCGGTGTAACCAATTCTCTATCAGTGTTCAGGTGCCTCATGAATAGTATCTTCCAGCCTTATCTCGGTCTCTTTGTTATGGTCTTGATCGATGACATTGTGATCTACTCAACTACTGAGGAGGAGCATGCCTACCTTTAGAAGGTGGTACCGGACACACTCCGAGAGCACCGAATTTATGGTAAGATCTTGATGTTCTAGTTTTAGATTATAGAGGTTCAATTCTTGGGACATGTCATCTCAGAGGATAGAGTTGCTGTAGATCCAGCAAAGATTGAGGCGGTACTTGCTTGGGAGCCACCCAGGAGTGTGAAGAAAGGTACAAAGTTTCTTACGCTTGGTTGGATACTACCGGAGATTCATTCCAGACTTCTCCAGAGTTGCAGCACCACTATAAACCTTGATGAAAAAGGGTAACCATTCATGTGGTCATAGAGATGCCCGCAGAGCTCTCAGGAGCTGAGGCAGAGGTTGACTAGTGCCCCCATCTTGAGGCTTCCAGAGGAGGGCATAGGGTACGTACTCTACTGGAACACATCAGGGACATGACTCGGGTGTGTCCTGATGCAAGAGAAAGTTGTGATCGTGTATGGTTCTTGGAAGCTGAGACAGGATGAGAAAAACTACGCTACCCATGACCTGGAGTTAGCAGTAGTGGTCTTCACCTTGAATATGTGGTGGTACTATCTAATTGGTGATCATTTTACTATCTACTCTGATCACAAGAGTCTCAGGTATGTATTCTCTCAGAAGGACTTGAACATGAAATAGCAGCGATAGAATGATTTCTTACAGGACTATAACTTCTAGATAGTCTATACTTTTGGGAAGGGGGACGTTTTTGTAGATGCACAATGTAGGAGATCTAGTATACAACTACTAGGAGAGGCAATAGAGTAGCTGGCTGCCATTAAGATATCCTATGTGGATAGAGAAGGAGAAACCTATCTTCAGTGTCTTATAGTCACTCATCCACTTCTTCCACGAGTCAGGAAGGCACAATGTGGGGATGCTGACTACAACACACTATGTGCTCAGATATCCACAGGGCAGGCACCTGATGGATTTTCTAAAGGTGGGGTGCACGTCATCCTCTTCTCAGGACGTACTATGGTACCTTTTTCACTTCAGGAGGAATTGATGATGGAGTTCCACACATCCCCTCTTACGGTACATCCAGGAGTGGAGAAGATGTATCATGACTTCTGATGTCATCATTGGTGTCCAGGTATGAAGAAGGTGGTAGTAGAGTTTGTCTCATGGTGTCTCACTAGTCAGCAAGTGAAGGCAGAGCACCAGGTACCAGCCGGCTTGGTTCAACCCTTTGAGGTACCAGAGTGGATGTGGGATGGGAAATCCATGGATTTTGTGATGGGTCTTCCACGTACATCCATGAGTCACGATTCTATATGGGATATCATTGACTGAATCACCATGTCGGCCCACTTCCTGTCGATCAGAGAGCATGGAACAGTAGAGATATTGGGACGCCTCTATGTGCATGAGATTGTGAGTTTAAATGGAGTACCTTATTCTATTATCTCCGACCTTGACACACGGTTTACATCTCGGAAATGGAATGGATTGCGGGAGGATTTTGGGTCACAACTTTTCTTGAGTACCTCCATCCATCCACAGACATATGGCCAGATTGAGCGGACTATTCAAACCCCCGAAGAAATGCTCCGGGCATGTGTCTTTGACTTCAGTCATAGCTGGGAGGATCGCTTTCCTTTAGTGGAGTTTGCATAAAACAACAGCTATCACACCACCATCGGTAGAGAACCTTTTGAAGACATTTATGGTCGACCTTGCAGATCGCCACTGTGTTGGACAGACCTAGGGTATTCAGCACTAGTGGGACCAGAGATGGTATGGGCTACCACAGAGAAGGTTCAGATCATCTAAGAGCGGATTAAGACTACACAGAGCAGACATAAGTCATATGCTGATAGGAGACGGAGACCTATAGGGTTTGAAGATG
Source organism: Viscum album (assembly GCA_963277665.1). NCBI lineage: Eukaryota > Viridiplantae > Streptophyta > Magnoliopsida > Santalales > Viscaceae > Viscum > Viscum album. The sequence goes on along the minus strand of OY728147.1, from coordinate 136,397,093 downwards.
GCCACCACGTCTTTATATGGGTCTCACCTCGACGAGGTATATGATGATTTGGCCGAGGTGACAAGTTATCTCCATGATTAATCATACCTTTCCAAGTCCTCATTAGAGTAGGTGAGGTGGCTTACCACTTAGCTCTTCCACCTCAGTTGCACTGGGTGCACGACGTCTTCCACATATCTCAACTGAGGAGATACGTGCACGACTCTTCCCACATCATCGACCATGGAGAGCTGGACATCGATGACGGGGCTAAATTCATAGAAGTTCCAGTGGAGATTGATGATCGACAGGAGTGGGTCCTACATGGATGGTCGATACCGCTGGTGCACATTCTCTAGCATCACGGGGACGTCTATGAGAGAACATGGGAGCGGGAGGCTCAGATGCGTGTTCAGTACCACCATTTGTTATCTTGGTGTGAGTTGTAGTTTACAGGGACGTAAAGCCCCGAGGTGGGGAGAATGCAAGACCCAATAATTCTATGGAAATTTTATTAATAAATTTGGGGGATATTCACAAATCCACGAAAATTTACGGTGCTTGATTCTGACACTTGGTGTGCCCATAGTAAATTGTTGAAGATTTGTTTGGGTTCATTCAGTAATCTTACATGCTGGATTTTATAAGTTTTAAACCGGTTCTTGGAATTAAAATATGAAGTCACCTTTGAACTCGCAGTGCCGGTTTTTTCTTAAGAAGAGTTTTACCTCAACGAAAATTGGTCGAGAATGGAAGTAAGATTTTGGGTTTTTAATAGGTTAAATAAAAAATAAGTGTTTCTTATTTTTATTTTTAAGGTGGTTAAAACCTCCAAGGGGTGGTTAGTGGTGGGGGCCACCACACCATAATCTCCCATTAAAGGTTATGGTTGTAGGGCCCACCCGCACATAACCTCCCTTGGGAGGATATCCTTGGTGGGGACCACACGGGTTTTAAACTCCCCTTTAACTCCCCATTAATTATTTGGACACCTCTCTTCATTTAATTAAAACCCTCCACCGCACCTATTTTGAATTTGAATCAATTCCACATCATTAATTAAATGAGTTGTGTCATTTAATCAAACACATATTTTTGTGTTGTTGTGCAATGAAATAATAGAAGATTCCTCAATATTTTTTGGTTAGCATTTTGGTAGAGCTTTGGGAGGAGAAGAAATCTCCAACGAAGAACTATCGCACGTGAAGAACGCATTTTCATCATCTACCGAAGAATGAAAAACTGCTTCTTTACTCTTCAGCCGAGCCAAAAGAGAAGGAGATGACTGTGGGGAATGCTGACGATGCTTCTTCCTCAATATCAAACCCCGGACACCTCTTTACATCAATGAGTTGACGTCCGCAATTCCTCTCCTTCCACCGTCAAAGATCAACAAGTAAGGTAGGGGAATTTTGAGTTGAATTTTGTTCTGTTCTACGTCGTTCATTTATCATATTATGTTATGCCGATAGAAATCAATCTAACATGGAGGCCTCAGACCACACAAACACGGTCCGACCCTCCACCTTTGATTGTTCTCATTTGTGGATGACGACGACGGTGCAATGGCGCCGTCGGAAGAATGCACTGCGGTGGAGCAACGTGACCGGTGTCGGGCAGGCAGCAAAGAAAACCGGTGGCGCAAGATCCGCTTGGTCACCGGAGGGGCGCGGCGCTGTCGCGCCGTGTGGGTGGAAGGGCCGCGACAGTCGGACGGTGAGCGCGGTGAGCGCGGTGTCGTCGGGCCGCGTGGAGAAGCTGGAGGCCATGGCCAGGCCAGGCCGCAGCCGAGGGGGTGAGGCGCCGTCACACCGCAAGAAGTAGGGGAGCCGCGGCCAGGGCAGTCCGTGGTGGAGTGACTGGCCGCTCGGCCAATCGGGAGGAGCGGGACCCACTGTGTGCTGCGTGTACTGGACTGGCGCCACCTTGCGCCGGTTTCGGCTCACACCTGAATGACAAAGCCATTCGGGAAGCCATGGGGCTGCGCGGTTTTCCCCTGGCCACGGCTAAGGGGGACCCCTATTGGGCCGCTGGGTCACCAGGCTGACCGGGCCGCTGGGCCGACCATGCCGCTGGGCTGACCGAGCCGCCGGGCCGACCTGGACGCCGTGACAACTTGGCCGCTGAGCCAACCGGGCCGCCCCCTCGTGTCTGGTCACCATCTCGGGCCGGGCCACCCTTTGGGTCGGGCTGCCCCCTCGGGTTGGGCCACCATCTCTGGCCAGGCGACCCCTCAGGCCAGGACACTCCCTTCATGACCGGGTCGGACATGCGGACCGGGTTGGACCCCACATCGGACCCGATTAGCACGAATACTCCTTTTCACACGTATCTTGGGATACGGGTGTCTGACCGACAAACCATCTGTGGCAACGAAAAGATTAGAGAGAGACGGTACTTTTGGCTTACCCCACATGATGTTTGGACACGGTTGGGGTATGGTCGGGTTGGTATGAACCTAAAAACAACTAGGCCCCCAGGACAGAAATTCCAATAACTCACAGACTAAGTGTCTGATTGACGCACCGTCATTTGCGTTGAGACCCATATGACGATGAAGACCTTTGATAGACTTCTACATGGGACTTCATGATAGTTGGAGTATCGACCAATAGCTCGTGGAGCATATCCTCCTGGAGATGAGCGAGCCGAGTACGGAGACCTAGTAGCTGGATGATACATGGAGACTACTGATTTTTTGACTCAGAGTGTTTTGACTAGCCCTGTGGGGAGCGCCTCTACGTGACACTGCAGACCCATAGTGGGGATTGCCTATGAATGACGTTCCAATCCCACGATACTCGACAGGAGGAGTACCTCAGCATGCTACGAGGGGGAGCACCTCTAGGTGAGCGCAGCAGACCCACAGTGAGGAGCTCCTCTGTATGACGTAGCAGACCCATTGTACTCGATTGGAGTAGTGACACAATAGTCCAGGATAGTGGGAAGCACCTCTGTGTGGCGTGGCAGGCCCACAGTACTCTATAGAGGAGGAGTACACCAGCAGCCGATGTTTCGACAGTTTGACTGGGAGTGTTACATGTTACCACCCCTAGAATTAAATCCTAGTTTTGAGCTGAGTCAATGACTTTTGTGTTTTCCTCATGATTGAGATGGGTTAATAGATAACTTAGGTATATGTATGGGAATATACCTAAGTAATGGTTATCCATTGAATTCATACTTTTTGGTTTATCCTTGTGGGATTTTTTGAGTCCTTTAGGGTCTCGAGGTCCCTACTGAATATCATTATACTCACCCCTACACGGGCTATTCCCGCACCATGTTGTGTTGGATGAAGACAAAGGACTGTGCTGACTGAGGCAGAGAGTAGCACGACTGAACGGTACCCGGAGGATGACCACTTTGTGAGATGGTACACGGAGCGGACAAACGGGCGTAGAGTGCTTAGGAGGCCATCTGTACCTACCCACCAGGTACGAACCTTGGAGGATAACCCAATAGCTACTTTACTTTCATAAGTTGTACTTTCTTTCATTTTCACTTGTACTTTCCAGTTGGGCTTATATTTTTGAACCCCTTTATTTTTCATCACTCTTATTATACATATTTTATTATTGTTTTACTTCTAGCTCATACAATGTTGTGTGTGTTTCAGTTTATAAAGGAAATGCCTTCCCAGTTTAGGGATTTACGCCTTTGCTGCTAGTTTCCAGCCCCTGGCCTATGGAAGGTGGGCTTGGGGTAGTCACTATACGGGCCCCGGGGGACCGGTCGTGACATTTATATACATCAAAAACATCCATGCCTTACTATATATTACTAAAATATTATAACTTCTACTGTTATCAATATAAATAATATATTTTTTCAATTAATTGAATATACAATGTTTTGGTGTTTGGAAGAATTTAATGTTATTATATATTATGAAAAAATTTAAAATAAATTACCATCATTTAAAAAATAATTATTAAAAAAATTAATATTATGATTCTTTCATAAATTATTTTTTTCCAATATGAGACCATAAATGATATTTAAAACAAAAAGTGTCTCATGTTGTTATTCATTTGATTTAAATAATTTATATGTAATTGTCTTGGAAATTTTTCCATTAAAATATTAAATTTCTTGAATATGGTAATAAGTCTAAAATTAAATCCAACCAATAATAATTTAGATGGAAATAATGGAATTATCACTTAATTTTAATCCATATTGTCCTAATTTACCCATTACCTAGGTGATAAATTTTTCCATGGTTTCTATTCATATTGATAAAAAATCAAAGGGGGATATTTAAAAAACATGAATCAAATAATTATAAATATTAAATTAATATTATGTTAGTAAATACATATAAATGAAAGAAAATAATTTTAATTTAAGGGTGAAAATTGCATTAGAAACAGATTTTAAAAAATAATTTTTTACGAATAATTGATGATTTTCTATATTATGCCAAGATAAAAATATTTTCTGAATGTTTTAATCATTTTATAAATTAAATAATATATATATTTAACTAACAACTTTAAAAAATTATGTTAAATTTAATTTATTAGTATTAAAATACATTGTTCTCATAAAAATAATTTCCTAAACATAATAACATGATAACATGATAACTAATGAATTTATTAGTATTCATTTTTTGAATTATATTAACATGATAACTAATGAATTCATTCTATGAATGTGTAGACAATATATTTTTCATAATTTCCTAGTAATTACTATTCATATCCTCCAATATAATAACTATATGATAACATAGACATAATATTTTAACAATTTTAAGTGGTTCTTCTAAACTCGTTGTTGAATATAACATAAGCTATCTATGAAATCACTTTATTTAAATATAATGTTTTCATTATAATATAAATGTGTTAGAGACTCTATTTTGTTACCATATCCAAATGTATATCGTGAATCCTTGCAAACCTATCCTTAACGAAACTCAATCCAAAAAGTGAGGCATATCCCACCTCATCCCGAAAATGAGGTGATCTATAAGAGAACCCTTACAAATCCTTAAAGGGAACCATTATAGTAAATGAATGGTATATATTTATGAATCAAAAATTGACTATTGACATATTTATATTATATATTCCACCAAAATCCAATATCCATGAGTAGATAATATCACCCTTCATCTGAATAGCATGTTCTTTATGATAATATGTTTATGTTTTGGTAATATTTTGTTAACTATATATGAGTCTCAATAATCTCTTGGAGACCCTTCCCAAACTGCGAGGTAAATATGGTATCCCTTTCTATGTTTATATAAAGGGACCCCAAGTATCCTCACAACCTCATTCATATATAGCTTACCAAAATCCTCAGCATTTGTTCATAGTTGATTTGAATGAAATGGGAGGATTATTTCTACCCATTATACACCATCCAGACAATATTCTCCCCATTGAGAGTCTTTAGTAATTAAAAAAAGTCCACAGAAACCTTATAGCATTTTCAAATTTGTAACAGAAGTCACTAGTGAAAACAGAATGGTTTTATATATTCTACCTTTATTTATTGGAGGGTATTATAGAGAGATACATGATATATTATGTCACGCTTCATACCAAACCGCCAGAATGTCTGTCCCATGTCATAACACATCTTCATAGTAGCAAGATCAATTCCCCACAATGAAAAATTTCAATCAATAAAAATTTAACACCACATAGACACGTGGACAAAAAATAGATTTCCAAACCTCATAATACCACCATAAGTGAGACACCAAATAGAATTAGTCTTCATACCAAAATGGTTTTCTGTAATTCCTCAAAATCAATCATCCTCTTAATGACCCTACATTATATTATTGAGGAAAGATAATGATAAATATTTAATTTTCAAAAAAATAAAAAAGAATCCTCTTGATCAACCATATGCAACTGAGTGAAGAGCCCCATAAGGTTATTCACTTTCTTTGCTTACAATAGAGCATGAAATAGTACTTTCTGTTGAGAGAATATGTGATGTCATTACAATTCCATGGGTAGTAAGAAATTATGAAATTGAATTTATCAATATACCCCACCCACTGTTAATATTTGAGAATCAATTACTTTAATGAAAATATGTAACTCATGTTGTTATGTCTGACAAATTTATGAACTTCTCTTGAAAAATATAATTCTTCTAAAAATTATACTCATTAATAGTTACTATAATCTATAAATCATGGGAGGGGTAATTATTCTCATGTGGAAGAATCTGATGAGAGTCCAAGAAAAGAACATGAAAAAACCTATATATTCACATAACCGAGTCCCTCACTAGAATAATCATAATATACTAAATATTCCCTATCGGGTTAAGGTCTGATCCAAATACATGTTGATGTTAGAAACCACCTAAACTCATCGAATAAAGTCTAAACCAAATTATCCCTTATTAATGTAACTCTTTTCATTGTAAAAAACATAAAATTGACACCAAATTAGAGAAGTACTTATGAAACCATTGATATAATCCAGAAAGAACATGTATGTTTCATATCTCCAAGTAATTTTGTTGAAATAACAATGAAAATAAATCCTTCACCTTCCAATTATTGATTCATAATCCATTATTATATATCACATGTTCCAAAATGGCCACTTCTGTATTTGTAAATCCCATTTGAAAACTAATCCATAATATTGGAGGTTTCTCAAAATTTACTAAACTAGATTCAAATGGTTTTCATACTCATGATCAAACCTCGAATAAAAAAAATATCATCCATAAAAACAATGACAAATTTGTCAAGAAACTATTAGAATATCATGTTCTTCAGACAGTTATAAATTACTGGAGCAATAATGAGACTCAAAATCATCAAATTTTATTCAAATTGGGCCAAGAGTCTCACAAATTCCATATTTAGAATACGAGCCACTGAAACATTGACATGAGGATAAATAAACTGGAGATTGATTTATAAGAAACAATTTTATTCCATTAAAAAGAAAAACAAAGCATCCAAATATTAAAAAAAAGATACTTATTATTAATATTAAAATGGTTCTTATTTTAATAGTCCATACAAAACTAAAGTGAATCATCTTCTTTTGGGAAAATAGAACTAGGGCAGTGCATGAAAAATCACTTAGATGAACACCATATCATCCAAAAAACAATAATATCTTTTATCTTTTAATGTTCCATGTGATTTGAGGATATCAATATTGGCTATATACCCAACACCCGATCAATAAAAAATTCCACCACTATCTCTTTGGTATCATTGAATAATCCTTTAAGAAACATCAGGAATTTCCAGAACAACCATCAGTGGATAAAAACTATGATAAACTTTATTGAGGTCAACAACAATGGTATACTACATACTTTTGAGATCTGTGAAGAATGGACTTAAATAAAATTATCTTAGATCATTCTATCCCTGATACACATGATATCTTCTTTTTGTAATAACTAAAAAACATACTAAGGATAAAAAATCTTGTCATAATGGAAAATATGCTACTCCATCAAGATAATTTTATCAAATAGATCCATATATGGTACCATTAGATCTTAGACGAACACCACTTGGATATTTATAGTTCAAATTTAGCACAAAAAATTCATTTTATCCATTAACTTCCCAATAAGTGTTTCTAACTCCATGATAAAGGAAATGAGAATTATTTGATGTTATGATTTATAAACAAAACATGAAGATATAAATGATTGGGAGGTATATATATTTAATAACGTTTTCTATATAGAATATTAAAAAAATAAGGTGACTCTAACTATTAGGAGATCCATGAAAACCTATGTAGGAGACTCATCCTCTGCGTGAAGCGGCTTTACTCCTGAGGAATCTCGATGGAACATTATAGACATTGAAGCTTCAGAATAAACCACTGGGGTATTTGGTTTTAATGATCCCAAACCATAACACGGAAAAGAAAAATTCTATAATATCCTTTATATACATCCATAACAGTTACAACTACTTTACATCATCATGGGAACATAACAACAATATAATATTTTCCTAACCTTTTTTCACTTTTAGCAAGTCAATTTCACACAACAATCTACATCTGTCCTTGGTAAAATATTGCTTTTTGAGTGAAAAAACGTCTAGCTATATGTTTATCATGAAACAACATCATATTTTCCTACACACCACTATCGATTCCATAATATTGAATATAATAGGCCAAATAACCAATATTCCTCGTTCTGTATGTCTCAACAACCATATCTCTATACACTATCTCTGTATAGGTACAAATATTTATCATATATATTAGAGATCTTATATCTATTTAAAGACCAATTAGGGACTTAGGATCTCTAATCAGGTTATTCTTTAGCGCCTCTAGATAATTTTGAACATGCTCTATAAACAGTTTGAGGTACTATAATTTCAAACACTATCATTTCTTGAAAATGAAAAATTCCATATAAATTTATATTATCAGATTATCTGGGAAGAAAAAATAAAATAAGTTTTTATTGGAACCCTTTAAATATAGGACCACATGTTTATCCAACTATACAATATAATCCCAACACTACATTTTGGACCCTCAAGTTTTAATGCATCATAAATAAAATTGATAGTCTCATGTGTATCTAAGAAGTCAAATATCTGATAAATATTTTCTAGAAATTACTCCACCTCATGAGGATCACTAGTACCATTAATGTCGGAGTTATTCAAATGTATAAACAGTCATGTTCGATCCTTACATCCTCCAGATAATTTCTATTCCTCAACAACTGGGTTATGGACTCATGATAAATAATATTCCATGACACAAACTTATCACATGACAGATTCTATAAAATTTTACTACAATGGTATATTACCTTGGGGAGAATCCACTACCCACTCATATGTAACCCACGAGATATACCTTATAGGAATATCACTACACAATGTAAAAATATGAAATGATGAAAAAAATATATAGTATCATTTAAAAAAAATGATCTTATGTTCAAGAACTCACCAAAGGATACATGCGTCCTGACATCTTTGGGTAACTTGATTCTCATCACAGCATGTTTAAGAGGGTACTCACCACAACCTTACTCTCATGTTCTAACCATCAAACATCCTAACATACAAACATCAAAATATAAGGACTCTTAAGGAAAAAAGGGATCTCTAAAAGCATTAAGTAATAGCCCAACCAGAGTTACCCTCATTATAGTACTCGAATTGATCTACCACGTACCTGGGGGTGTTCCTAATCCACATGTGATTTGAATTAGAACCTGGGTATAAAAAAATAAAGAGATGGAATGATTCCACCAAACGTGAATACAATACATGGAATAAATATAGAAGAAATATAGAAAAACAAATATAGGCATATATACGATGTGAAAATGAGAGTGGGGTAAAATTCTCAGAAAAACATTGGAATAATAAAATGGAGAATAACTACCACAATAAAATGTGGAAATCTCTCACCAACTCACTATAGGATACCCCAATATTTCTAATAAAACCTCACTACCCTACTATGTGCCTTTCCATTCCATGAATCAAAATAGATAAATCAGTTTACACACCATAGAATAATTGTGTAGTGTGGGAGTTAAATGGGCTCGATCATATCCCAACTAGGTGTCCCAAATGATGACCCTAGACAAATAATCCATATATATTCTTTTCAAAAAAACATGGCATGATAAGTAGTAATGATGTTTTATCATAACATGGTATGTATTTTCCTTTGAATATAATACAAAAAATAATGAATGAAAAATAGTTTTCTCATTATCTTTCTAAATTTTATCAAAATAAAAAGAATTCATATCAATGAAAAATGTATAAAAGTCATAAAAAAGGGTTAATAAGCTAGGGATCACATTAGGTAAGGCATGAAGATGACTCCCAGAATAATTCAATGACTGTTGTACAACAAAATCCATACAACATAGTCCTAAGGACCATAGGAAAACCCCATGAGTGAACCCCCCAAATATATCAATATAAATCCCCTAGAATGATTGACCAATATAGTATAAGAACTCCTTCTAAGTGAATCACCCAATATGAAAATGGATGATAGACCAAATACAAACCATCCACTTATTTAACCATGTATTCCCATGAAATATAATTCTCAAATGATTTGAAAGGGTGTCATATTTTTGAAAAAATTCCATTACCCTTCATTCCAGAAATAAATATTTAAAAAATATTCTCAAATAATTTATATTAATTGAAAATATCCCATTTTTATTTTCTAATGACCAAGGGGAAAATCAATTATCCTAAATACTTCAAACATAGAGAAATTAGGCCAATTATGTTAATTCAAACCAATTATATAATAAAAGAAATATTGTTTACCCAAAATAGGCTAGATATAGAACCACCTAACTCAAACTCATGTTGAAAACTACCATTAACAGGATCCAGAAACATAAGGAAGAAACCATAGTCAACAAGTAAAGCACTAAAATTGATCATAATAACTCATAACTGTGTCCTAAAACAAAAAAGAGTTAAGAGAGAGTTTTTATCAGACATACCTCAATAAAAAAAATTCATCGCATAACATCTAATATGATGATTGAACACCAAGATAATTTCATCCAATATATCTAGAAATGATAAAATAGATATCACTAGAAGGTTGAGAAATAGAAAAATATAGCACAACCCCTCCTCCACAAAATAGTAATAGTGATACTGAACTGCCTCTTACATGAAAACCAATAAAAGTAAACCTTTATAGAGATTAAGCACTGAATGAGGAAATATGGATTGAGTGTAGACCCCAATGATCTCCTAGATGAGATGAGTGTTTTAGGTAATAAAGAACAAAATTATTTAATTATAACTCGATATTATATCATATAAAACACAATTTGGACAAATGAATTAAATCATAAACTAAAGACTTATGACGTTAAATCCCCCCAATGAAATACCACTGATTTATACATCACATTTTTAAATTACCCCAATAAATATATGAATGATAAAAACATTGTTTTATGATGTAAATAGATTTGTGACACAAATAGGTTCCACATCATATTCTCATCCATATACTGACATCATAAGACAAAAATATAAGGTGCAAAAGTCTCCAATAATATGTGGCTAGTTGAAGATAGGTAAAAAACTCCCAAAAATATTTTTTATTTCCTCTAAACCCAAACAACAAGCTATTAATCATCAAAAATGAGTTTATATTAAATTAAAGGATGTTAAACAGTAGTATAATTTAGTTAGTGATATAGTTATTTTTTATATGAGGAGTGAATTCCATTATAGATTTACAAAGATACTACATATTTTAGTTTGGTTTTTTTATTAACGGAGTAGTGGAAAATTATCCCTTTTGGGAAATGGTAGTAACATCCTCATTAATGTAACTATTCTAACAATAATATTGTGTTTATTGTGGCTGTCTTTTATCTGACTTTATAGAGATACTCCCTAATAAGAAAACATTTTTTTCTTTAATGATCACAAAACATTGATGTATGTTTTCTAACAGTTGGATATGATCCATCAATACAGACACTAGATATATTTTATATAGGAATAATATTTTGAGACATTAGTTACACATGGTAAAGGAAATATTACAGTAGATTCCTTGAGAAGATACTCATGTGGTGGTATTGAGAATGATTTTATGGACTCTTACAGTGTGACTGAAGAGGTAGGAGTATGACACCATTATATGTGAGTAGTTTATGAAAAAAATTAATTATATCAAATGATGGTGCAATAATATTCAGTGTAGTGGGTGAAGTAATACAAGCATGGGGATCTCGAGGATGGGGTTAGTTGTGATTAATTTTTTAATGGGATACTAATGAGGTATATTCCTAGGATCTACCCCATAGAGTCTTACTGTATGGAAATATATTCATTCCTTTAGCGATGCATGAAGTGGTTAATCGTGATTTCCACTATTTTCCATAGTAGTTTGTAAATACCCTCACCCTTATAGCTCAGAATTCGTGGTTACATAATTACATTAGCTTAAGATACAAGGAAATCACATCTTAAAGGACCAAATAGTTTAGTAGTTTGGAAAAATAGACACTAACATATTTATTATATTACAACATGAAATTAAATAATACATAATACCACCATTGGTAACACACATATTCCCCTACATTATCCCTCCATGTCAATCATTATATACATTTTTGAATCCTAGGGAAAAATAATACATAAGAAATGTTTCATCATAGATTCTTGTTAAAGGTATTCATACAAAAAGTCAATTATAAATAAACATAAATAATAAGTAATGGTGAATGTCTAAAAAAATCCATTAAAACATAATCTTTACCAATATAGGTAATTAATAAAGGAAGATCAAATAATTCTATATAAATAATCATATAAAAATTAAAAGTATCCATATATATTATACAAGTTAAATAATCACATAGATTATAAGTAACGATTCTTATAATAAGGTAATTCATAATGTGGGAAATCATTAAAATATAGTCAAGTCTTCAGTGAAGACACTATACATTATCGATGAAAGATATCATCCCATAAACAAAATAATTTTCTTAATGAGTCCTAACTATTTATCAAGGGGCTATATTGAGCCCTTATCATCACATACTAAGTCCAATGAATTCCACACATGAAAGGGATGAAACTTTTTAAACATATACATTCATATTGAATCTATCATTGAAATATTAGAAATTTTCTCCAAATAATTTACATAATCATACATCATCCGATTTAATATAATGAATGGTATCAATATAGAACACCCAAAATAAAACATCTCATAAATAATTAAATAAAATGCGGTACATGGTACCATAAGATACTAACCTCAGTTAACCAAATGATCCAATAGAGGCTATTGATAGAGATGAAAATAATCTAATAAAATTATTGAAAATTTAATGAGAGAAATACAACATTTACATTGGATTACATTATTTAAAGAATTTTGAAACTAAAAATGAAAACATTATTTTATAATAAACATTGAAATCTATAATTTATTCCTAATGACATTAAGGAATCATTAATTAATGAATATACACTCATACCAATTTTTTTGATAAACACATTCCTTTACAATTTTGAAAAAGAATCATTTAAAAGGGGTTTTAAAAGAATGTGTGAGCATTAACCAACTAAATAAATTATTTTTATTGTATGTAAATCTACAAAAAAATTGTAAATACATAATAAGATAATAAAATGTTTATCTTCACATAATCATAGTATTACATAAACATTGGAGTAAATTTTTAACTCAAATAATGGAAGTTGGGTTATGAATTCTATTCCCACATTGTATTCAGTTGAACTATATGGACAATAAAATTAATGATTTTCATAAGAAATAATTGAATCGAATGAAGATAATTATATTAATAATATTATATGTTAAAGGGAAATTTTTATACCCCACATCATAAATAAGGGTTAGAAAAGTTATATCTATCACAAAAGAAAAAATCATATGAGAAACCCCTACCTTATGAATGAAAGCATTGTGAACTTATAATTAATGTTATGGATAATAAAATTTTACTAATTAATTTCATAATTCCGAAATTATAAAAAATATTTTTAATTTATTATAATTTTTTTGAGTTCATTTATGAATATTTATAATAGTTATAATGTTTAGTTTTTTTCTTCTTTTAGTGCTTGTTTAATGGTTTTATGGCCGGTTTTGTTGTGTTTAAAAATAGGATATGTTGTGAAATGTGATTAACTTATGAAAAAGGGAAATTATTTTAATATTACTGAAAATGTATTTTTTAAATTTGTCACACATGTCACTTGGTTAAATGGTATTATAATGATTCATTAAAAATATATATATATATTTATTAATTTATTTTTCCAATTTTTTCTACCATCTAGAGCTTATTTCATTTTATTTAATTCTATATTAATGTTTTAGATATGGAATACTATATAACATTTTTATTATTTAAATAAAATTTATATTTCACCATAATTATTGTTTTATGGCAAGCCTTGAATATTGATATTGAAAATGAAAACACTTTATTCAAAAGGCTGCTAATCGACTGATCACTGATGAGGTTTTCATTTATTTTAAATGAGGACTGATGGGATATGATAATGGATAATACATTAGAACAACATAATTAACGTTTGTAAGTATATTTATATGATACATTATTTACCAATCCACATTTTATGGGGAGTTTAGGAAGGAATAAGAAAAGAAAATAAATTAAAAGAGAAATAAGAATGATTGTACGTCTTAAACATCGTCTCCTTGTAATCCTCCTTAAGACACTTGGATTTGGTATTTTTATAAGACCATTAGGTCGTGGTATTGGGGAAGGAGACTAGGAAGTTAATTGGAATGAATTTTTAAAATCATTAATCCATAAAATGATTTAGGAGAAGGGGTGGTGAGGGTTGTATATAATTAGAGGAGAGGGGTGTCTTTACTTTTTTGATTGATTCATCCAAAATTCCTGGGCCTATAATATTCCGTTCTACAAAATGATTCCAACATGTTGGTGTAGGAAATATTTTTACACATAATGATTCATATGTCACAATTTGAATACTATAATGGAATCTATTATTGTAGTAAAACACTACCAAAGGTAACTACTGACCCAACAGACCATAAAAGTCATGTGAGAATGATATAAACTTTTCTTATAATTTTTTAATAGTCCTTTCAGAATATCCATCAGTCTTAGGGTGATAAGAAATATTCAAGTGAATCTTGTTTTTAAGAGCCTTGTGAAGTCTCTTATATAATGCTGATTTAAATTGGGGATCTCAATCACACAAAATCTGTTGAGTTTCACCATAATGTCTTAGAAAGTAATAAATATGGAATATTTCAAGGTGTTTCTATGGAAAATACTCGCTTATATTGAGGGAATGCATAGATTTTCATATAGTTAAAAAATTACCCAACTTTTATTTTTATTCAATAGAGTATTCGGTAATCCAGTGAAAAAATCCATAGTGATGTCATCCCATTTCCATGTTTGAATAGGTATAGGGTTCAGCAATCCTATGCAAAATTTCCTTTATGCCTCCAATTTTTTACAAAGTAAAAATCTTGATACATAATTACCAATTTCCGGCTTCATATTATCCAAAAAAAATTCATTTAAATCTCTATTCATCTTAGTGATATTGTGTTTTATATTGGAATTCGAGTTATGTTCATCATCTAATAGTTCATTTTTTAGCTTGAGTATAGAGTGAATATAAAGCCACTTCTCAAATTTCAAAATTTCATCTGCAAAATGAAGTCTACCTATTTTTCTTCATTAAAATCTATAATTTTATTTTGAAAATTATCTTTATTTCACTGATAACGTTTTATCTTTTTCTATAATCATAGTTAAGAAACAATTTTATGAAGAAGTAATGATTCACATTCCATGATAATACCAATTTCCATCGTTAATAGATCCATGTTCACAAGATACCAATCAATCCACATTTTGTTCAAAACACCATTATGCTTCATTCTCAATGCATTTACAAACATTTTTTCAATCCCTGGTTGGTAGTGTTTTGAACAATCACACTCCTTGAGTAGCTTAAACCATCACATTTTCCCCATGTTGATTTGTTTCTAAGACAAGATATATTAAAAAATGATGTTATTATTATAGGTCTCAAATTATTCCTTATATAGATAGTGTCTCCATATATTCACAGAAAGGATTACATATTCTAACTCAAGATCATGAATTTGATAGTTTTGTTTATCAGTTTTTAACATCCTCGATACCTAGAAAATTAATTTATCAATATGAATAAGGATAAAACTAATTCCTTTCTTCGATGAATCATTATAAATTATAGAACCACTCATTCCTATTGATAGAGTCAACATCGAATCATTCACTGATTTCCTCTTGAATTCAATGATGAATTATTCACATTCCATTTTCAAATTAAACATAACCACTTTATGATTATTCTTGGTTAACAAGTTTTCTAATTATGAAACATCATGAAGGAAATGCCGATAGTAACCTACTAGAAAAATGAAACTATGTACCTCAGTATTGTTCATTGGTGTAGCCCATTCATTTACTATGTTTGAATTTATCGGATCAACTGAGATTATTTCTATGGAGACAATAAGGCCCAGAAAAAAACTATTCAAAGCCATAATTATTATGTTCGAAACGTATCAAATAATTATTTTCTTCTATAAGTCTCCATAAAATTATGAAAGTGGTTATCATATCTTTTGAATTACACCACGATATCATCAATAAATACCATACCAAAATTATCAATATATCACTTGAATGCTATGTTCGTTACATCCTCAAAAAAGTGGATAAATTAGTCAGTCTAAATAGATGTAATGTTAAATTGTAATATCTATACCATATTTGAAATATATTATTTAGAGTGTCTTCTTTCTTTAAATGCAACTAATGATATAGAAAATGAAGATCAATCTTTGGAAAATATTGAGCATCATGAGGTTCGTCAAATAAGTAATCAACATGAGATAGTGGATAATTTTTATTTATCAAATTTTCATTGGTCTATCTATAGTTAATGAATATAAAAATAGATTCATATTTATTCAAAAACAATATGATCACCACAAGGTTATTTAGTGAGATGTATAGATCCATAACAACTCTATTCCTATAGTTTTTTATTCTACTATATTAACTCCACCATGGAACTTTAATACAAAGTCTTCGATACAGGTTTTTAATGAGAGAATAAATCAAGAAAAAACTCAAGTTTTTTATTGGGGGATGTACTCGTAATTCCCCTAAAAATTCATCAATATATTCTTGTATAATAGGTACATTCTTTATTTGAATATCACTTTTTTTAGTATGTTTTATCTACTCTTTTACACCAAGAATTGTATTTAGAAGAGATACTGGAGGTGGATAAAGATATGAATCAGATGCTAAATTCTACCCTCTAAAGATGATAAAATCTATATCTGTAACATGAATCATAATATACTTCCCTTTTCTAAAGAAAATTCATTATATTTGGAAATAATCTCCATAACAAGGATTATATAAAAATAAACCATAGGTCTATTAATTAGATCATCCATTAAAGCTTGTTTATATGTCATAATACTAACTTCTTAACACATTATTGATCCAATATGGTTTCCACTATGGGTTTTGAATAAAAAAACCCTAGTTAAGTTGAATTGGAAATATATATTTTTTATAGGACACTGTGAACATATAAAATAATGTGATGATCCAGAATCAAATAAAGATTTAGAAAAAAATTAGAGATTATTAATGCAGCTTCCACCAAATCATTATCAAAACAAACTTTAGTTGTTGTGACATTATAAGCATGGGATTTCTCCTTATCTTTATTCAAAGAATATTTTCATTGAAATATAGGAAAATAATGTGCATTGTGTACCATCAACTTACAACTGAAGCACTTCACATTTTTGACATCTTTCTTGGATTTATAATCATGGAATTGGGGGAATTTTTTTCCACACTTGTAATAATATCCAATTTCCAATAAGAATGATAAATGATGTATCATTCCACATTTTTTAATAGTAAAAATTTTATTATTCCATTATTCTATATTACCTTATATCATTTTAAAAGTTAATTAGTATATCTGTCCTTATTTTCTTCCTTTCAAATCCATAAGGGTTGGAAAAATATTTCAACATATCGATTGAACATGATACTATATCCTTGATTAATGAGAATGTTTATTATAGAAGATTACTTATTATAAATGGATTAATACCATCAATAAAATTCCCAATATTTCTCTTTTGAGTGTGCATGTCTTCCATGACAATCCACGATAACCATGTAATGTTTGATTCATAAATAGAAATTTTTTTATCCTCTTTATATCTTAGATTGAATAATTGTCTCTCCATATCCAATCAATTTTCATGAGGGGAATATTTTTTTGAAGAAAATTTACTTAAAATCCATCCATTCCATATTTTCCATTTATTCCTCCCCCTTTGTGTTTTAAAATGATGACCACCATTGATATGAATCTCTTTAGAGTTGATAAACGACCATGATAACCATCTCTGTTTCCTTACATCCCAAATCCTGAAATATATTATCAATAAAACCTATCCATTTATACTAAACTAATGGGTTTTTTTCACATTTAATGATTGAGGTTGTTTTTACATTATGTGGTATAACATTATTATACCCCATTGTCGATCTAGCTTCTCTATGTGAGTAGTGTTATTTCTCATAACAAATTATAGTTATCCTAGTATAGTTTTATGTTGTTCTTATCTACTTGAATCTCTATCTCCAACATCATTATCTTTCACGGGAAGGAAACCCCTACATAGAATACCTATACTGATATAGTCTATATTCATTCCACTAAGTTCCATTTCAAAAAAATGGAATACACAAGATTCAATCATAAAATTATGAATCATATTTTAAAATATCTGAACTAGTGAATCATATTATCCAAAATTGAAAATTAATATATAACTAATATCTAAACAATAAGGTTTGTTTCTTTGGGAATATTCCAAAGTTATGTCATACTGTTTATTTCTTGAATCAATGTTTTCCTAAATCTAGTTTTTGATGTTACTATTAAACATCCTCTTATACCAAATTTAAAGACCTCAGCCTGAGTAGTCCATATATGATGGTTACATTGTTACATCGGCATGTGATAGAAGTAAATCACATCCTAATGGAATAATTATTTCAGTATTTTAGGAAAACTAGATAAAAATATAAGTAATAAATTAAAAAAATAAATGAGATACAATATATTAAATCCATTGGAAGCACACATATGCTCACAGATTATCCCTTCATATCAATCTTAATATACATATTGACATCATGGGGGAAATAAAACATAAGTAAGGGGTGAGATTAGATGCTCACAACTAGTAATAATATAAAGGACACATTTATAAATATACCCAAATAATAAGAATTACTACAGAACTGGAATTTAACAGTACTACAAAAGAACTTTGACAAATGACATATTTATCAACCCTAAGGAAAGCGTGGATAAATATAATCGTTTATCCACACTTTTTTAGCACTGATAAAGGGATGCTTTATCAACACATTATTTTTAACAATGAAAAGGGGTATCCTTTATCAGTGTATTATTTTTAGCACCGATGAAAGGTAACATTTATCATAACATTATTTTTAGCACTAACAAAGGGTGTCCTTTATAAGAGATTTATGTTTAGCACTGAATGAAATTTATTTAATCAGATCTTTTTAGTGATTATAATTATATAAGTAAATAAAAAGAAACAATAAAATAAAATAAAATAAAAATGATTTTCTTAAAAAATCCAATTTTATTAATTAAATAGTTATTGATAAAAATGAATAAATGGTTATGCACTTTTAAATATTTATCATTCTATTATTTAGATAATTATGATTATTAATGTTATTAATTAGTATATATTAAATATATAGAAACATATTAATGTATATAAATGTGATTTATATATATGGAATATTTATGTTCATGACAATAAATATTCATATATTTATCCAATAACGGTTTATAATTAAAAATTAATATGAATTAAAAATATTGACTTATTGGATGGTACTCGACATATAATTGAATGTCATTTTATTTTTAAATTTAATGTAGATCAAATATGTTTTACATTGATTTCACATATATGTTATTAGTTAAATTTTATATAAAATGCACACACATAAAACATATCCATTTTTCAATATTGTTAATGTTTACTTATTTATAATTATTTCAATTGCACTCTCTTTTAACATATAAGCCTGCACATAAAATTTGATATTCATCAATAAGTATAAAAATTTATTGGTAAAAAATTATAAATAAATATAATTATAAATTTACATTTACTATATTTATAAAATTATATATTTATAATTATAATTAAACATATACATTTTCAAAATTATTTATATAATTATAACTAAATAATTATATTTATTTAAATAATTATTAAATTTCCAATCAATTTTAAAAAATAATTAATACATTTACTATATATATATTTATATATATATTTTATATATATATATATATAATTATAAAAATATAAATTGATATAAATATAAAATCAAATAAATATGATTTTTTAAAAAATATTTATAAAATTTTAAATAAATAATTGTTATTAAATTGTTACAAAATTATAACAAATATATTTAATAAGAAATATATTTACAATATTTATATTTATATATATATTTTTATTATATATAAATATTTAAAAATTAAGTTAACTATAATTATAATTATCAATCATTTAACAATGCTTAACTAATATGCACCGATAAACGCATCTTTATAAGTGATTTTTCTATACTGATAAAAATGAGGCTTTAGCAGTGCTAATAAAAGAACTAATAAAATGAATATTTATTTTCTCAATAAGTGTACTACTAATAAGGACCTACCTTTATAAGTGATAAAAAATAACGAATAAAGAGTTCATTTATCAGTGCTTAGGTAATAAGCATAGATAAATGGACTCTTAATTAGTGCTTTTATATAAGCACTGATAAAAGTTTCCCAATCGAATTCAAAAACCATCACCATTTGTGAACCCTTCGTGATAACCAAAGCTTTCCGTGGAAGCAACCTACTGTTGGTGCTCCTCCTCGGTGAATTGAAGCTCGAATCACACCAATCAACTGACTCAATTTTCTTGAACATCTTGTTTGACATCAAGTGTTCGATTTAAATTTTGTTTTCCGAAGTGGGTCTCAAATTTTCTTCAACATATAAAGGTTGTCCTTATGATTTTCTTTGTGTATTATTGGTTTCATTTTTTATTTCTTCTTCATTAATGTTATTTTTTGTTGTCCAATGATTTTTCACTAGCGAGGTAGGCCTTCTGATTTTTATAGTTCCCCATTTTTATTCAACTCTTCATCACTAATAGAGATTTAATTTTTTCTAGATGTGATGGTGACATATGGAGTCACATGGAGTTCAGTTGGTTGATTTATTTTGTTTGAATTTCCCAAATTTATCACCCAATGTTATCATACATATTCTACATTTTTTAATGAATGTATTCCATACATTTTTAATTTTAGAAATTGAAATACAGGATTTCAATGCAAGGGAGTTGAAGGTAGGATAAGGTGTTTCTTTTATATTGTATTGTGTCAAATCTTATTTGTTCCACTTCTCTAGGTTTGTGTGATAATACACTGTTTGGATGAATCATGGAAGTATTTATTTAAAATTTATTTGTAACACCCCAACCCTAGTTACCTTGAGTTAGTGCATTATTATATAACATTGGTATGATCAAAACTGATCATGTCCCAAAAGACATATCAGTTTAGTAGCGTTGGAAGTACTAGATACACAGACAAGTTTTACATTACTTTGTTAAAATTAAAACAAAACTACATTGGGTCTTCTTTGAACACACTCATATCTATTAGCACACCCCTGCTGTAAAAAAATAATAAACTTCTTCGAATCTGGGGAAAAATAAAACATAATAAAGTGGTGAGCTCAGATTATCAGTAAGGATACAAATAGAGAGGAATCTATCATAAATAAGCATAAACATTTAAGTTAATGTGTAAGACAAAAACACAATCATTTTAAATATAAAAATCATCATAATATAGAAAAGATGAATACGATTATTCTATTTACATATTCACATAGATATTCTCGTAGTTGAATAATCACATGTAACATTAATAGCTAATTTCATAATGATGAAATGCATAATTCCAGACTTCATAATCACATATTCAAGGACTCATGCCAAGACTAAAAATAAGGATTTTTTCAAGGCCTTGTTCCAAGACACTAGTTTTTTTCATGAGACCTACCAATTCCACGAGGAGCCATAACGATCCATTCCCATCACTTACTATGTCCAATGCATTCCTCATATGAAAAGTTTGAAACATAATCAAAACATTCGTATTAAAAATAGCATAAGAAATGTCAATATTTTAACCCCAAACCATGAATGGTATAGAAAATATAACTCCCAATGTCAAAAATAACTAATTCAATACAATATGAAAGATTGTATAATAATAAATCAACCTCAATCAATAATAATGAAGGATATTTACGTAGATAAAAATAATCAATAAAACTATTTTAGAAAAATATCCCCCTTTTCTTGAAAAAATTTAAATGTATCACTATTTATCATGAATCCATTTAAAATACATTTTTGAATCAATGTGACCCATAAAACTTTGAAACATTTAAATAGAATTTTAATTTTAAAACATTCATGTCCATATAAATAAATCTTTAACACCATTTTTAAATCATGGACATTAATAAGAATTATTTAGAAGAATAAATCATTAGAATATATAAAATGATATTGTAGTTGGAGTTCCTAACCAAATTAGTGATGATTGAATACAAATAATTGACATAATAAAAAAGTTACAATATCATGGGAATAAAGGGATTCATGATATACTTTGTCAAAGTAAAGTATATTCACTATTTAAAATTGAATTGGTGCATAACAACAAAGAAGTCTCGATGGAATGTAAATTGAGATGAAATCCATTATAAAGATTGTATCCTTAGGTTAAAGACAAATCAATGACATAATTATGTGTGAAAAATATAAATACACAAAATATTATTGTATATGAAGTGTAAATCATACATAGGACATTCATACATATTCTTGTAAAAACAAAATCATTGACTAGGATGTTTAACTCAATGAATTGAAATTGAGTTTAGATTACTCTTATAAAGATCATATTGATGAATTGAGAATTTATAAATGGAGTGATTATGTGTATCAAAATTATATCCACAAAAAGGGGAGTGGAAATTAATACAGTAATAAATAAATAGTGATTTCACACATAATCTTGAAGTAAAATAATCAGTGAAGTTTGTGTAAACCCCAATGAGTAGAAATTGTATTTAGAAATTTCCATACTAATTTGGTAACATACAAACATACACCCCATGAAAGAAGGATCAAACAATGAATATTTAAATAACCATAAATTAAATTATATTACAAAAATAATATAGTCGTGGGTAGTACATACACCACACAAAAGGAAATATTGGAAATATAGTAATATTTCAGTATTATCATTATTTTGGGTGTTAACTAATTCATTTTATGTTATATGTTTTTTTACGTAAGTCATGTTTGTTATGGATAAGATAGAATTGGTTAATATCTAGAATTAAATTATGTTCTTAAAAATTATTTTTAATCATCAAATGAAAAATATTCTTGAATGGTTATGATGGGAAATGAAATCCAATCGCATCGTGGATATGGTAAGCCATATGTACTCATGACTGACAATATCATTCTATTCATGGTGGAATCGTATGTAATTGGATGGTGTATACAGAAAAATTAATGTGTTTTATTTATTATTTTCTTCAATTATACTCAATATTATACCTATACAAATAATTAAGAGCTGAATAACAAACTACACCATGACGTGGTGATGGTAAGACATATGTACACATGTATGGTGACTTTTTCATTCATATGATGGATAGACTAATTAATATGGTTATACAATATTTATAATAATATCTCAGTATCTAGAAGGTACTGGAGCTATTATTTTATTATATAATCCACAAAGAAAGAGGAAGTGGAAGAATAAAATAACATTGAAAGAGGTGATGAAATAATTACATCTTCTTCGGGTGTTTCCTTTTGGTTTGAACAAAAGGGATCTATAGGTTGGCTTTTGGATCAATTTAAGGCCTCTAGGTTTACATGAGGGAATTTGGGAGGAGATTTGAGTTGGTTTCGGCTGAACCAAATGGCTTTGGTGGTGTGAATTTAAGAGAATGGAAAGTACCATTTTATAAGAGAGGTGAGGGGCACTTTAGGAAAAGCATGAAATATTTTTTATTATAAAATCATTTTCAATTTGTAATAGATCCAAATTGATTTATATATAGGATAAGGTGGGTATGGGTCGAAAAATCTCAACTAATTGGTTTTATTCCTATTTAGGTCACCATATTAACCATATCTTTTAGATTTAACATTTAGTTAAATAGTTAAACTTTAACCATGTCTTATTGTATTTCTATATTACATAGTTAATAAACATACAATAAAATTGCAATAGAACCTCAAGTGGTACATTAATGAAATATTTATATTTATATAAATCCTCTGGTGGTGTCTTATATTTTTAGGGGTGTTATATCATTTAATAAAACAGTAATTGTTTTAAAAACTCATTTATGTGATTTTTGACACTATTTAGTCTTTAGTTTTTCTGAAAGTCATAAAAACCAATTTCTTAGAAAAAAATTCATTGAATCCATATTAACATTTCACATTCACATATAAAAATTGTGGATGGAATAAAAATATTCAATTTATATTTATTTTTATATTCATAATATATATTATTTTTATCATTCATTAATAAGGTAATTACTGAATCATCATTGGTTCATAAATAAATTTAAATTTTTAATGTCTTAAATTTATAAATAAAAAACCATGGAGTACTAAATCTTTTATTCTTTCTAATTAATATTTTTAGTCAAAATTATCTTATGTATAACCCTATATAATTTTTTTGGTTATTTATCGTTGAATTTAGAACTTTTAAATATTCATTAAATAAAATAATAATAAATGTCATAATCTAATCCATGTGGATAAAAAAATATCGTATTTTATTTCTAAGGTTTTTTTTGTCGAAATATAATTATTCAACATAATTACGACATATTTTGGGGTGATTATAATATCATTTTTACCATTAATTACCCTATTTACTTTTAACTGTGGTAAATAAAATTCGAAAGTTACTATTCAAAAAAAATATTTTCATTCTATCGAACCACATTTTTATAACTGATGTCAACTGTGTCTCTCATATTTGTGAAATTCAATTCATATAAATGATAAAATTACCTTTTTTGAAAATTTGCAAATGTGCCTAGAAGGTTGGCAAAAGACGTTAAAAAGTTCAATAAAATACTATATATCTAATATTATTATAAAATGACTCCAATGACATACATTGGACTAATATAGGTATTATTTATATATTTTTACTTTGAAATATTTTTAGATAATTTTTTTTTTATTTAAATGAAAATCTTAGTTTTTATCAACAATGTAGTGTTCTCACTATTCATAAAAAATTGAAAGTTTTCAGAAAAATCCCAAAAAATTAACCTTAATATAATTGTAATATTTTGGATTTAAAAATGATTCCAATTTTACAAAAATTCAGTACATATAAGCTCTATTAGTTAATTTAACATTAATTCCCATTTTGAAAACCTGAATGTGGGTTTTTATGAAGTAAAAAAACTATCAAATGATTGACAAGTCATTATATCCAATTTAAATGTGAAATTACATAAAATTACCTAAATTATATTAAATGATAAATAAAATAATCCACAAATAATCCAAAAAAATTAAAATGTATAATCTAAAAATATAAATATATTGGGTGAAAATGTAGTTTTGAATTAAAACATAGTATTTTATCACTAGTCCTTAAAAAATGAAACTTCTCATAAAATTAACAAACTTTTATCATAGTCTAATATTGATATTCTGAATTAAAAAATTAATTCACTTTGTCAAAATCAAATTTATAACATTTTCTAAGATTAATTTTATTATTGTTCACAAATAGACATAATAAGTAGTTCCTTTATAAAAATAGTACTTATATTTTAATGAATCTTATACATTTCCTTATGAATATTGTTTCTGTATGTGATATAATTATAAATTATATTTAAAATTTAGTTTATTCTATTTTTATTACTATATTTAATTATTATGTTATAAATATATCATTTGATCAATTATAATACTAATTTGTTGTTTCATAGAAACTAAATCCTGCATATAATGTAAGCCAAGTTAGTGTTGTATGCAATATAAGCTATTGAATAAATTTAATGATATACCATACTATGAAATATTGTGGTGTAACATTCTCCCCTCCTTTAAATAATTTGATCCTCGAAATTTAATACCAGAAAAAAAAACTACGGGTTTGACAATAAATAATAACTTTGTTGAAATGCCACATCGAAAAAAAGATTCAATAAAACTATCACTTTAAAAGAAAGAGAGAGAGGTAAAAATGACACTAGAGATAACTCATAGAAGGTTTACATGTAGGAAACATGGATATGTAAGAGAAAACAAGCCATCAAGTTCTGATAGAGTTATAGAAAAGATGATCAGAAGAATGTTAACTACCAGAAAACCATAAACATGTGCCAGGTTAAATAGTCTTTGATTACCCAATATGAATTGTAAACAAACAAAGTTTTTGTTTTAAGTTCCTTTTAATAAGGTTGAGGAACTTATTTTTGAGAGTGACTAAGAACATAAGTAGATATACTTATCTTTCATGTAGAGTTTTATCCTTTAATAAATTTCTTCCACACACTCATCTTTTCTCTGAATGATGAGTATTCTAGAAGACTTGGTCACACCTGAAGTGCTAGAATAAACATATAGGGAATCACATTCTCCAAAAATATGAACTATATATTTCCCTTGACTTTAGACATTAACCAAACCCAAAATGGTAAGTACAAGATCAGATGATCCCCAAAAAGGATAATCCTTTAGAGAAAGAAATAATACTCTTAGTCTCACAAACTAAACAAAAAACACCCAAAGTTCAACAAAGACCATTCAATAAAACAATTGTCCTTAAAATTATTCATAATAATCCAAACTATGTTTGAAGCCAAAAATTTAGAATTATTTGATCATATAGTCTTATATTATAAATCATAACATTTTTCTCCAAATAATATCAACTACTCTTAAAGTGACATATATAAAAGTAATTAAACTAATAACATATTCTCTATAACAAGTTAATCATTTCCATAAATAACCTTAATTTCTATAAGTACACAATAAATAAATAGATTCTTAAAAATATAGAAATCCACCATTACTCCTCAAATGAAATCCCATAGTATTCTATTTTTCGTAGGTATATAGTGTTCCTAAAAGAAATAATGTCTTCCAAAATACCATGTATCACTTAATAACCAAATAATATTCCAATACTAAGGATATAAATTTGGTAAATTATAATTTTCCAAAATCAAAATATTCATGATCCATAAAATCATTTAACTAAAAATTATAAGTCATACCAACCAAGGACATCACATATTCTAGTGGTAGGTGATAAATCCTAATCACACTTTGGTTGTGGGTACGATTCCCGCAGATTTGTCCAACACGATGGGTTGTTACAAGGTTAGTGTGGTGTCCTTTTTGAGACACTATATAATTTTATAACCATCCAAAAAATGTGATAAATTCCTAAAAAATATCCATAACAAAATTTAACATAAAATTTTATCTCATACCTCGCATTTTCATCCAAAATGCAATTACCTATAATTGCCTCAAATTCAAGGATCGTATAAACCCAAATGTTTCTTTATAATTATATCCACAAAAGAAAAGATAATTATTCCTCAAATAACTTTTTAAAATAACAAACATCAAGGTTACATATACAAGAGAAAAGTATTCCAATGTAATCCCATAAAAACAGCATTAATACTTTTAAACATTTTGACAACCATTTATTTCCACATAGGTTCTTCTATGACTTACAGGTTATCCAATACAATAGTGCATTGACTCGAGTAATGACCAGGAATCCTAAATTTATTTAAAATGAATATAAATGGATTCATAGGATCATTTTTATTTTCTTACATATACTCTTCATTTTTCCTGGATAATTATTTACTTTATATCCATATTTCCTATACATAAATCATTTATTTGTTCCATAGAGACACTTTCCGTGGTGTATCCTTCCATATTTTTTGCATAATGTAAATTGATCTTTCTTTTCTCCATGGTCCACACTAATGGAGCTCATATAATTCTCTGCCTTTCTCTTCATTGTCATGTTAGGTAGTTAGTTAATGTATATATTGTTGATCATATTTTTGGAAAATTGATTCGTCATGAACAAAATATCTTTTACGCCTATATAAATTATATTTTCTTGTCATTTCTACCTCCATTACCACCTTGTAAATCATGTTCAATTTTAAAATTTATTCTTTGGAATCCATCCATTAACTAAAACTAGAAAGCATAGTGTGAGTAACAATAGTTATAAAATCATTTAGAGACTATCCTGACACATTATTTTCAAAATAAAATACCTTAGGATTTACCAAGGTTATTAATTCAGATATTATATTAAAATATTTCAAATCATTTTGTAAATAAAATGTGAATTATCCTAAGAATATCCCCTGGGAGTGTCAATCCAGGTTCACAATAAGGCACGTTTTCATGTACCAAGATACTCCAGGTAAATCCTGAAACTCCTTGTCAGAGATTTCACTCCTATGTACATTTGTTCTAGAACCACGTCTCATTGTAGTATCTAGATAGGGATGTTTTTCTTGAAAAACCCACATAATATCTAAATTACAAAAAAATTGATGTTCTTCTATACTAATCCTCAAATTCTATCTTATAGTAATGTTCTATAATCAGTGTTATTCTAAATCTAGTTTCCAAGGATTGTACTAAAATTCCTCTCATAAAAACTATAAAACCATGATCCAAGTTAGCTAGAGTCGGTGAGTTATTATATAACATTGGCATGATCACAAGAGATCACATCCCAAAATACTGATTAGTTTAGTAGCCTTGGATGTACTAGATACATAAAAAATTTCAACATTACATTGGGAAAATGAAAACAAAACAACATTGTGTCTCCATAGAACCCACTCATGTCCATTATAATATCCCTATAGGTCAATCAAAATATACTTATTCGCATCCTAGGAAAAATAAAACATAAGGGTTGAGCTCAGATTCTTAGTAAGGATAACAATATAGTTGAATCTATCATAAATAAGCATAAACATTTAAGGAAACTTATAAGACAAAAACAAAACCCTTTTAATCTTAAACATTAGCATATTATAGAAAAGATAAATCAAATAATGTAATTTACTTATTGAAATTAATATTCTACTAGTCTAATTATCACATTTCATATCAATAGCTAATTTTACAATAATGGAATGAAAAATTCCAGACATCATAACACATAGTCAAGGCCTTGTTCCAAGACTAAAAATAAATATTTTTTCAAGGGCTTGTTCCAAAACAATAGTTTTTCTCATGAGACCAACCAATGCATCAAGGGGATACAGTGGGCCCCTACTATCACATACTAAGTCCAATTCATTACTCATATGAAAATAGAGACACATAATCTAAACATTTTTATTAATACAAGAATATGAAATTTCATTTTTTAACCACAAACCATGAATGGTATAATAATAGAACATCAAAAGTCAAACATTACTCATTAAAAACAATATCAAAGATTGTATTATAATAAATCAACCTAAATACAGAATAAAAAAGGATGTTGACATAGATGAAAATAATCTGTAAAACTATTTGAGAGAAATATCCCTTTTTTCTTGAAACATTTAAAAGTGTCATTGTTTATCAAGGGGATGTTTAAAATACAATTTTGAATAAAATTTTCCCACACCACATTGAATATTTTAGGAGGAATTTTAATTTTAAAACATTAATATCCATATAAATATATCCTTAACACCATTTTTAAAATGTTGATATTAAGGAAAAATATTTAGAAGAATAAATCATTAAAACATTTAAAATGATATCTTAGTTATAGTTCCTAACAAAATGAGATATGATTGAATACAAATAATTGATTTAATAAAAACATTATAATAACATGAAAACAAAGGGATTCATTATATACTTTTTAATGGTACAGTATATACACCATATAAAAGTGAATTGGCACATAAAAACAAATAAGTATCAATGGAATGTAAATTTAGATGAAATACCTTATAAATACTATATACATAGGTTAAGAATAAATCACTAACATAATTATGTGTGAAAAATATAAATACATTAAATATGAATGGATATTAAATGTATATAAATAAAGGTACATTAACACATATTCTTGTGAAAACAACACTAGCAACTTGTATGTTTAACTCAATGAATGGATACTGAGCTAAGATTACTATTATCAAGTCCATATCAATGACTTGAGAATTTATAAGTGAAGTGATTATGTGTATCAAAAGTATATCCACACAAATGTGAGTTGATATTAATACATAAATTAATAAATAGTGATTTCACAAATAATATTAGAGTAAAATAATCAATGAAGTTTTCATACAACCCAATAAGTTGAAATTGAAATTGGAAATTCCTTTACCAATTTGGTAACATAAAAACATACACCCCATGATATAAGGATCTTACAATGAATATGTAAATACCTATAAATTAATTTATATTACAAAAATAATACAATCATGGGTAGT
The DNA here is from genome assembly GCA_963277665.1 of Viscum album. NCBI lineage: Eukaryota > Viridiplantae > Streptophyta > Magnoliopsida > Santalales > Viscaceae > Viscum > Viscum album. The sequence continues at coordinate 136,366,777 of OY728147.1, read as the reverse complement.
ATAAACACCGCACAAAATAAAATAGATGAAATATAACATGAATCTCCTAGGAGTAAAAAGAAAGGTGAAACTCCCTTACCTTACAATTTTCATTAGTCGATGATACATTAACCTCATATATAATAGTAATATCATTATTATTAAATTATAAAAGATCCATATACATAAATTTTATATCATATATTATCTGTTAATATTCATTGTTAATAATATTTCAGTCGTAACATTATTTCAGGTGTTAACTGATTCATTTCCCTTTTATTTGTTTTCATAAGTAAGTCATTTTTTTATGTATAGGATGTATTTTTTAATATCTTGAAATTTATTAAGCTCTTAAAAATTATTTTTAATCATAAAATAATTATATTAATTGAATTGTTATGATGGGAAATGAAATCTCATCGTGTTGTGTAGACGGTAAGCCGTACGTATGCACGATCGACAATATCATTATATTGATGGTGAAATCGTATATAATTGGATTGTGTATATATAATCATAAACATGTTTTATTTATTATTTAAATCAAATATATTAATTATTATACCCATCCAAATAATGAAGTGTTGAATAACAAACTACACGACGATGTGGAGACGGTAAGCCATACGTACGCACATATGGTGAATTTGTCATTCATAGGATGGATAGAATATTGAATAAGGTTGAACCACAGTTATATTAACATATAAGCATCTATAATGTACTAGAGATATTATTGTTTTATGGAAACAACAAAAAAATAGGATGTGGAAGAAGAAAATAACTCTGATAGAGGTGATAAAATAATTACGTCTTCTTCGGGTGTTTCTTTTTAGATTGAACAAAAGGGATACTTAAGATGGGTTTATGATCAACGTAAGGATTCTAGGTTGAATATAGTTTAGTTGGAAGGATTTTTCAGTAGGTTTGGGTGGCGAAAAATGTATTTGGAGGTGTGAATTTAAGATAAGGGGATGCACCCTTTTATAAGAGAATTTAGGGGAACTATAGGAAAAGCTTGATATATATTTTTATTATAAAATCATTTTCGATTTCCAATGTCCCCAAATGGATTAATTTTGAGGATAGGGTGGGTAGGGTTAGGAAAAATCTAAAACAATAGGTTTTAGGTAAGTTTAGGTCACTATATTAACCTTATATTTTATATTTAACTCTTAGTTTAATAATTTAACTTTTACCATGTCTTCTTGTATTTTTTTATTAAATGGTAAATAAACAAACTATAAAATGGTTAGAGAATGTAAATTAGTTTATTAATGAAATTTATATGATTATATAAGTTTTTTGGTGGAATCATAGATTTTTAGAAACATTATATCATTTAATAAAATATTATTTATTTCAAAAAAATCATTTATGTCATTTTTGAAACTATCTAGTATTTGGTTTTTGTGAAGGTTATAACAATATTATTTCTTAAAAAAAATAAATTGAATCAATCCTAAAATTTCATATTCACCTTTAAAATTCGTGGATATCATAAAATGTTTCAATTTACATTTATTTTAATAGTTATAATATCAATTATTTTAATGTTTCACTATTAGGGTAATTAATACATCATCATTGGATCATAAATAAATTTAATTATTTAAGGTCTAAATATTATAAATAATGTACCATGATTTATGAAATATGTTTTGAATTATAATTATAATTTATATTCGAAATTCTCTTATGCATAACCCTATACTAAAAATTTTTTAGTTATTAAAATTTTAATTTAACACTTGTAACTCTTCTTTAAATAAAATAATAAAAAATGGCATAATTTTATCCAAATTGAACAAAAAAGATCATAGTTTATTACTATGGTTTAATTTGGTCTAAATGAACTTATCAAAAAGAATTAGTACATGTTTTGGGGTAATTATAATATCATTTTTATCTTCAATTAACCTATTTACTTTTAATTTTTGTAAATAAAATTCAAAAGTTAGTATTCACCCAAAAAATATTTCATCATATTAAACCACATTTTACATACTGCTATCAAATGTTTCGCTTGAGGTTTTTAAATTAAATTTACAGAAGCTGTAAAGTATGTTTTATGGAAAATTTTCAATGTTCCTTGAAGTTGGGTAGAAGACCTCAATAACATCAATAAAATTTTGTATATGAAATATTATTATAAAATAACTCCAATGAATTAAATTATAATAATATAGGTTTTATGTATATATTTTTTCTTTAAAATAAATGTAATGGAAAAAATTATTTAATTGAAAATGTTAGTTTTTATCTACAATGCTGTGTTCTTCACTATTCATCAAAAATTTAATGTTTTCATAAAAATATCAAAAATTAAACCTTATTTAATTTTGATATTTTGTATTTAAAAATGATGTATAGTTTACAAAATTCAATACATATAATTTTTAATAGTTAATTTAATATTAATTCCAGTTTTGAAAACCAGAAAGTGGGTTTTTAAGAAGTAAAAACTATTATAAGATTGATATGTGTTTATATCCAATTTAAATGTGAAATTACTTCCAATGACCAAAATTATATTAAATGATGAAAATATAATCTATATATTTTCAAAAACCAATTTAAAGGATAATCTAAAAATATAAATAAATTGGGTGAAAAGGCAGTTTTGAATTAAAATGCAGTATTTTTCACTATTCATTAAAAAAATTGAAACTTCTAATAAAATAAAAAAATTAACCCTAATATAATATTGATATTATTAATTCAAAAATTAAGTCAATTTAAACAAATTAAATTTATAATAGTGTCTAAAATTAATTTTATTATTGTTCACAAAAGGACATAAGAATGAGTTCCTTAATCAAAATAGTAAATATATATTAATGAAACTTATAGATTTCCTTATAAATACTGTTTATATATGGGATAGAATTATAAATAAAATATAAAATTTATTTTTTACTACAATTTTTACTATATCTATTTGTTATGTTACAAATATATCAAGTGAACAATTATAATACTAAAGTGTTGCTTCGTAGAAACTCAATCTTACATATAATGTAAGTCAAGTTACTGTTGTGTGCAATAGGAGATATTGAATTACATAAATGATATAACAAAATATGAAATCTTGGGGTGTTACATTATTTCTACTTGTTTTATTTATTTTTTGGGCTAAATCATTCCCACAATACATTTTTTCATGCATTGGTTCTTATTACTTGCATGAGGGGGATTGAGAATGTCCCTTGCACACAATCATGATATAGATTGACATTCCACCCAAAAAAATTTAACATTTTATTCAATTTTCAATGGGTGTAACATGAATTTTCAATCTCACTTGTGAAATCTATAAAAAAACTTCCCTCGCATACAGTGATTGGAAACTAAATATCCAATGAATTCCATGAGTCTCTTATAAATGGCCTAAAATTTCATCTCATTAATAATAAAAATTTAAAATTTTTTCATTTTTAATGTAGAAAATTATTATCATCATTCATCTCCTGAACCTATAAATATTATTTCATCCTCATAGATAAGAACTTTCAATCTATCCATAAATTTAATTTTTCTATAATGATTATGATCAATACATCATTTTTTAAATAAATGTTTCTTTAATAATTCATATAACCTTCAATACCAGGCTCTTAGTTCATGTTTCAATTCATACATAATATTTTCCAATTTGAATAATTTATTCTCAAATTACTGAATGAGAAAACTATATTTTTGTTTGATTTAATTCCTATTCTTGTAGTTTAATATCAAATGCAATTTTTTCACCTAGTTGTAGTCCTTGGATTTCATTTCGATGGGTAGATGTAGTGGTATAACATCCCAAGAGTCTTGAGATGTCTTGAAATATTGATACACAATAAATGTTAAATGTAGTAATTCATTAGGTTTCTACATCACTTATTATAGTAAATTTTTATATCTTTTAGTTTATTGAATTAATGTTTATTTTTTTATCATATATTATATTTATAATAATTTTTAAATCCCTATATTAGATTTTAATTTTTTTAAAGAGATTTACGAAATATTTTATTTAGGGTAATTATTTTCTTAAATTAATTTAGCCATTTTATTCAACATACTTAAATTCATTCAAACAATCAAAAGTGTGTGTTCCAGTTTAAAATGACATTTTAGTAAAAAATAAAATTGAGGTACTCAAAACATAGAAAACACATTTATATTGTATTGATACTGTAGAAAAAAGATTAAAAATTTATTTGAAATGTGTTTGAATCAGTTTTAGCTCAATATGATTCCCGGAGTGACCAATATGACTCCATGTGTGCCATTTCATTTATAATTGAGATCATTTTTAGAAAAATTGACACTTTCTATTAATTTAATACTTTATCATAATACGATCACAAAAAAAATTTTCTTTTAAAGCTGCTTTCATTTCATTGAGTAGTGGTAGTTTTTTCAGAAATATCATGAGTGGGTTCGAGATTTAAAGATAAAGGAAAATTGATGTTTTTGAATGTATGTAATAATTTTAATTTATGTAATTGTATGAACCAATGCATGAAATTTATGTATTATAGTGTTTTTCTCTTATATTTGTATTGTAAATTTATTCTCATCTATATCCTATATTAGGACTTTTATATATGAGGTGTGTTTTGGGTGTTGCGGTGTGCTATAACAGCACACTGCAGTGTTGTTGTAATGTTTTGTTGTGGAACACTATAGTGTGGCCCCTTATCAGCACTTTCAAAAGCACTAATATAAGACAAATTTTTCTTATATAGTAAAAGATATTATAAATATCTAATTTAAGAGAACTTATTTAAGTGCTGATAAATGTCCCATTTTTCACCTCTATCTTTTTCATTGATAAAGTTCCCCTTTATCAGTGCTTTTTTTGCAATAATAAAACACCAGGTCTTTTAACCTCACTCTTGTATCCAGAAAATTTATAGCACTGATAAATTCCATTTATAGCACAATTAAATTAACGTTTTTTAGTATTGATGTAAAATGAAAAAACTAAAAAAATGTCATTAAAACACATTTCTAAGCATAATATGGAAAGAATAAAATATGAACAAACAATGAATAAAAAAATCACACGAGATTAAAACATAACTATTGATGTTCTACAAGTCAAATTATCACTAGGATTATCATTAAAAAAATATCATAATTAGGGAATGAATAATGGAGGACATAATAAATATATTCTAAAGACTTCATCCATGTCATCATACATAATCATGTAAGACATCAACCAATATCGAACTAGTTTTTCTAATGGGACAAACTGATACATCGAGGGGCTATAGCAGGCCGTCCTTTCACATACTATGTCCAAAACCTTCCTCATTTAAAAATTTTGAAACATAATCATTATAAAAATTCACATTGTAAAAATAATATTAAATGTAAATGATATTCTCCAAACAATAAACATAATCATAAACCATCTTGTTCAAAATAATGAATGGTATAAAAATAGCACATCCACAATTAAAAAGATCATAAAAAATTTAATAAATTTAGTTATATGGTATTTTAAGATATAAATCTCAATTAAGTCAAATATATAACAATGTATGTTGACATAGATACAAATAATCTAATAAAATCATAGAAAACATGTTGACAGAAATACAACTTTTACTTTGAAATAATTTATTTTAAAAGTCCCAAAACAATAAAAGAAAAAAATTATATTTTAAAATAACCATGAAAAAATGTATATTATTCCTAAATATATTAATTCATCATGAAATCTATAAAATACACTCATTCTATATAGGTTTTAAAAAAACATTCCTTTTAAATAATTAAAAAAAACACTTAAATTAATATTTCCCAAAGAAGTTGTGAACGATGACAAAATGAATCAATTATGTATATCATTAATAAATAAATAAACGTTTAAATAGAACATAATATAATCTTTATTCATTTTAAACATAATAATAACATGAAAAAATAAATTAAGTAGATACTTAATCGAATGAATGGAAATTGGGAAAATAATTCCCATTCCACTTTATAGAGATTCAAACCATACGCCCAAAAAAATAAATGATTGTAAAATGGAACATTGAATACCTTGAATATAAATATATTAGTGACATGATATATTAAAGGGATGTATTTATACAAAAAGCAATTAATAATTGTCTAATAAATAATATATCTTACAAAAGTAAATGTGAGACAAGAAACGCTAACAATATGTCTGAAACCGTTCTACACATATACATAATTTCTTGAAAAACAAAATTTTAATTATTGTATAATTAACATATAAACTATTAAATATATACTTGATTTATTATAATTTTATTAAGTTCATTTATATCCATTTAATTGAGTTAAAATGTCTAATTTTATTTTTCTAGGTGCAATCGTTTCATCATTTTATAATCGATTACAATCCGTATTAATATGCAGTTCTTGAAATGTTGAGATAGCTTACATAGAAGAGAGATTAATTAGTATTAATTAAAATATTGTTGTTTAAATGGTATCATATATCATTTGTATATCTATTATTAGGATTATTCATTAAATTAAATATTGTAGAAATTTCATATATTTTTTTGCTGTTTTTACGACCATCACAAACATCATAAAATTTATATAATATTATGTATTTGTATTTATTATAGAAGATGATCTGACATATAATATGTATATTAATATACTATTAAACCATAATAATGGTTTTATGACCCGCCTTGATGGTGGTTAGGGAAAATGAGAACTCATCGTCCATGAAGGCGGTGAATCAAATCATCACAGATGATGTTTTCAATTTTTTAAATAGAGAAGAAATGGATTTGATGATGGATTATCAATTTTCATTAAAATGTTATAGTACATCTTTTATACTAGAGTTACTATGATAATTTTTTTGTGGGAGGTGATGACAGAATGCGGAAAGGAAATAAATTATAGGAGAAAGAAGAAGGATTTTACATCTTGAATATCATCTCCTTAGGAACCTCCTTAACACACATGGATTTTTCCATTTTATAAGAACAATGCGCCATAAATTTGGGGAAGATTTTTGTAAAGTTAATTGGGTACAATTTAGATATGATTCATGGAATAGAAGGTCTGAGGAGAAGTGGTGGTGAGGGGTGGTATTTATAAGGGAGGAGTAGTGAGTTTTGTTGTTATTTTATTCATTTACTTAAAATTTTGGATAAAGAATATCAATAGTGTTGATTATTAAATATACATGTAGTTATAAGTTAATTATGGTTTGAAATAATGGGTTCTTACATTATCAATGAATCGAAAAATTAATATAACTTACTTATAATGTTAAAAAACAAAATTTATTGTATTTCACTATTCTTAAACAATCCAACTATTTTAGAAAAAATATAAAAAATTAATCCTAACAATTTCATGAAATGTATATTTAAAAATGGAATGGATTTTATGAAAATAATATTTTAAAAAAGAGAAATATAATTTTTATATATAATCATCATTTATTTGAAAAATACCAATTTTAAAATTACAACTGATTTTACGACCCATTGAAAAATTAATTATGGTGACATAATATTATCATATTATTATAATGAAACAAATTATTAAATTTTCAATCTATTTTTTAAAAATAGTTTTATTTTAAATTATTATTATGATTTTAAATTTTAAATAAACATTCATGTTTAACAAAAATATCTTAAATTAATATATCATTTAAAAAAAATCTATTTTCTTATTCCATGATATAAATTTATCATATTTTCCTTTAGGATATTTCTAAATAATACCAATAATTTCATATATCAAGTTATTATTCTATTTCTGAGAATACAATTCCTTATGACTGCATTACTATTCCAATAGCCATGTTAATATTTTAATGTATATTGTTATTCATTTAATCTCAATGGCTCGTGCTATATAATATATCAAATAAATTGATTTTATTTGAGAATCCAATTATGGAAAATATTGGGTTTCTCTATAGTGCATCATGGTGTGAAATAAAATTATCATTCTCTTAGAGGTTGATTTAATCTAACTGGCCAAAAGATCATGGTTTCAGAGTTTGTCTCTTGATGTTTGGTCCCACAGAAAGTGAAGGATAATCATATTGTTAATATCGGTTTTCATCAGCCTATTGTTATTCCCTAGTGGAAGAGGGATGATATTTTTATAGAATTTGTTTCCAGTTTACCCTATGATTAGAGTGGTTATTATGCTATATGGGTCACTATGGATCATATAACTATAAGACCATTGAGAACACATAGAAGGGATTGGTGAATAAGGGAGTCTAATTTTTTATTTAATTGAATAGAACTCTTACCCCAAATTGGAGTGAACTCATTCAAACTGTTAGATAGAATAGTAAATTCAACATACATATGTCGAAAAAGAAAAAAACATAACAATTTCAGATGGTACATCGCATAGGGTTGTTAAAATGAGAATATAATAATATTGTTCAGGTTATAATAGAATGCACTATGATTTAATATATTATCTATATTTAAATTCTTTGTTCATTGTCACATTGTTATAGAATCACAACCATTAGAATATTTTAGGGATAACACAATGCACCCCCTCAAATCACTTCTATCAACTCCCCCATTCTCATTTTTTTGGGTGAAGTGTTCCTTAGTTTATTAACTGGAAGGTATCATCTATATCTGATTACATGTTGATTACTATTGAAATCCAGATGGTCTAAATAATGTCTTCCAATGCTTTGTGGAACTATTTTCACTCATGTATTTTCAGGAAATTTTTTTCCCCTAAAACATATGATTATTAGGTAACATCAAGATTTTTTAAATTTACCTTCACCAAATTAGATTTTCTACACATAATTTTAAATTATAATTTTAATAAAACATGTTTTTATGTAAATTTAATGATTATTGTATGAAATAATTTTTATTAATTCAAAAAAAAAAATTCGGATCAATTTTCCCTCCACTAAAATATCAATGGTTCAAATGATATTTACTGGACTATTTAAAGAAAAATTTATCCACTAGTGAAATTATATTATTATCAGAAAATGCATCACCTCTAATTTTTTTTGCATGAAACTAAATTTATTGATTGTGTTAATTAAACAATTCGTTCTTGAAAACATTTTACTTTTTTGAAATTGTCTCCCTTTCATGAAATGTAGTCATTTAAAAAACATCATAATTTATTTAATTATATTTTTTGGAAAATAATCATTTCAACTAATGTGGATTGAAATTAAACACAGTATACCACTAATTTAGAAATTTGAAAAACCATTACCTCAACATTTATGATGTTAGCTCAAATCATAGCAATCAAGGATTCCAGTATTATGGAAGTGCTGTCAAGGTTGTATCTAGAGGATATTTTTAGGCTTTAGGGGGTTCCAAAAAGGATAATATATAATCATCATCCCTATAATACCTCTAGTGTGATGACAGATCATTAATATTATTTTGTCCCTCATATAACCTTTAAAAACTCTTTTTATCCAACGATTAATTTCCATACATAGCAGACCATATAGAACATAGAGGTCATATAGTATGCAAGAATTCTAGCTTTTTTGGGTTCATATATACACCGCCAACCATGGGGGTGTTATCTTATAATAATTTTTATAACTCAAAAAATAGGTTGATGCCTTTTAAATCACTATATTAATGACATAGATGATCTCCATTATGTTGAACCGAGGTTAGAGAGTCATGATATCTTATGCCAAAATTTGGGCAGTGTATGATTGAGAAGAATAAAGTGACATGTTAGATAATTAATTTGATGTATTGTTTTTAGAAGACATGTATTGATTTTAAAAATAGGCCTATGAAGTATGATATTGGATGTCACCTATTTTCAAAGGAATATTTTCATGATAGCAAGTGATGTTTTTTTATAATGGGGGTAATATTTCTCTAAATGTTTACTGAAGCTTTCATAGTGTTAGGTCTTGCTGGAGATTTGGGTTATCAATTAGAACAATCCAAGCATACAATATAGATTCATTACATCATCTTTGTAAAATATATTCACCGACATCTTCATGATGAATCATAAATAATTGATGGTATAGAAAAATATATTAAGGATGATGTGACATTTGGTAAATAATCAGCTGAGATTTAAGACTCCTAGGGGATGGTTACGTGAGGTTATGAATGATTTTTTTGTGTTTCTTATAGTGATATAGTTGTTTATAATTTGAAACATTAGGGTATTATTCATAAATGATTTCACAATATTGAGACTTTTTTGGATTCCTTGTTTTTTTACTTTTTTATGGTAATGATTTATATTTATCTGTTAATATAAAAGTGTTCTTTCTTTATATCATTGTCACATTTCATGTTAATTATCTTTTCCTTATGTTTCATTGAAAATTATCATGTTTTAGTAGTCTCCCTGAGTGGTATCTCATAGGTTGGTTGGTCATTCCCCTTTTATCATTCATCCACATTTTTTTATAAAATTTCTGAGGGTGATATTTGTTTGAGATATATTAGATGTAAGGTCTTGAATTTTCAAACTCTTTTACATTTCAGTTTTCAATGGATAAGAATATTTTCATTGCAGTCTTGATGATTCTATAAGTAGAAATAATTTTTCTACTTTTTAAGGGTCGCTAAACCATGGCGATGGTCGTGTTGTTAACCATTTGTAATATGATATGGGGTTTGAGAATGTGGCGTTCAATTTTTTTATTTGGTGTTTTGAGTTTGGATGTGTGGTTGGCCGTTGGGTGTTAGAGTACACTGTGGCGTACGAAATTACTTATCTAATCATGGTGAAGGGAATTTCCCAAGGAGATTACTCATCTGATGCATATGGGTGTGGAAATATGCTTCAGAGTCTTTTTTTTCATGAGGATGGGCATGGAACTCTATAGGTAACACTATATTAAATTGGTATTCTGTATCTCTCAATTCCGTATATCATTCTGTGGTGAGGATAAAAAAAATGGGCATTAACACCATTTCTTGGTGGTGTATATCGTGTCAATAAAATGTATCTATGAGAATATTAATGGAACATGATACATGGGGTTAAATCAACCAGAAAATTGGATATTTATTTAACCACAGGCTATAGAAGTATGTTGGGAGTTCATGACACTAGTGTGAATGTTTACTATCTTCGTATATTAATGGATTTCTCGATTGAAGATTGATAATATTCTTACTCCCTCTCTCAAACCATATGAAACCCCCATATGTCTCATCTCCCTCGAGGTGTACATCCTTGATAGTCTAAACTCATACATCTACTAGGTATATGTTTAAAAGATCAAGATGAATATTAGACTTCATCTTCTATGAATAATTAATTTTTATGTTGGTGTCCATTTGGACAAACCGAATAGTAAAATTGAATCATACAATGAGATCTACATTATGTATACCAAGGATACATTTCTACCTCTTTATTCTTAGTCAATCAAGCTTCTTCGTTCCCCTTAAACTAGATTTCAGTTGGGATACCCTACTATTTTATCATTTAATGTATCTTCTACAAAATTTAATACAATGTTCTTATTCTTGATAAATGGTATATGATTTCATTCCATGATTTTACATTCAAATTGATATGAAAATGTATCAATTCTAGCGGTATTCCCATTTTTTAAGAATTAATATTAATATTATTATTATATATTTATATATTATTATGTTTTTAAATATATATATATTTATCTATGTTTATTTAAAAGTTAATATATTTATATATATTTATAGATATTTAAATATATTTCTGTACATTTTTTCTTATTTATAAAAAGTAATTTAATATATATTTATAGTTATATTTGTGTATAAATATATATTATGTGCATATATATATAAAATTATATACAGATTTTTTTATATTTATATTAATGTATTTATATTTTCTTATATATGTACATATATATATATATTTATAAATACATCTAATTATATATATATGTGTATGTCTTTGTTTGTTTTTTTGTAAATTCAGTAATTTTTATATATATTTGTAGATATGAATAGCTATTTATGATGATTTATATATATTTTACTCAATCTATATTTTTTGTATTTTAAATGACACTATGAAAGGAAAAGTGTCAACTAACACAAATCTACCCGATACAAATCCAACAGGTCAGACATATCCCGCCAACTACAAAAAAAGAAGAAACCATGCCCAAAATTAATCCAAATTTAAAATTTAAAATATCAAAATTCACAAAGAAATCAACACCAACATGATAACCCGCTTCACACACATTGTACCTACCATCCCCCAATCATCATCGTTAATGTCAAAGAAATCCACCTCCTAATACTTCAATGTAATCATCACAATGTTGACCATATCCATTCACCATCGACACCTCCATCACATTATTCCATCATCGTCAATATCGTCATCATTGAGTCGTCATAATCATCTTAATTTGTAATTTTTATGTTTATGTATTTAGAAATTATGAATTAATATATGTACAAAAAATATTTTAATATATTCAACTTTATATATACAATGATATTATTTATTTATTTATTATTTTTTGTTATTTACTTTTTAATAATTTATTTATTATTTATATATATTTATATATTTATATATTTATATATTTATATAATATATGTTATATATTATATATTAATTATTCATTTTATCATTTATTTATTTAATATTTTTTATTTATCATTTACTTATTATTTATGTATTTATTAAATATTATTTAAATGTACACATAAATAATAATAATTATAATAAAAATATTTAATAATAACAATAAAATTATTTGAAAATAACAATAATAAATAGTAAATAATATATATATATGTGTGTGTTTTTTATGTATTTATATATACGTTTATATATAAATATTAATATATACATATATATATATATATATATATATATATTAATGTATTTTTAGTAACCATGTCAACAAATTTATGGATAGGTAAAGACATTGTAGAATAACTAAAGGGTTTGAGGTTCAAATCCTAATAAGTACACATATATCCTTACCTTTTACATGGATTAATATGTAAATATTAAATAACAATAAATCTTGTTATGAATTTGGGGATGATTTCCATAACCAAAAAATGACAAAAACCCTATTGTGAAATGGTTCTTTGATATATTTACAAAAGTTTCGCAGAATGATTACTAAAATTGCATCTCTTGGATCTTTCCAAAAGGCGTCAAAAAATCATTTAATAGTATATTAAACCATCTCAAAATTTATTTTTTTCATAGATGTTACCCCATACATAAGTAATTTTCCTTCGAGCAATTTTGCATCTTCTGTTTGGATTACACCATACATAAGTTTCTATCACATTTCTAAAAACCAAAATGATATTATGTACGATTATTTTCACAAGAGGTGATAACATTATCGGTAATACAAATATTACTGATTGAACATGAATTGTTTAATCACAACAACCTATCAATCCTAGATTATGATTTAATTAATACCGTATAATACTATTTGAAAAGAAAATGGGTTTTTCTTATGATACCCTTAAGAATTGAATTATAAAATTTTAAATTGTTTCGAAATCATTAGAAATATTAATTTGGGATTTTTATTAATTTTTTAATGTTTTTATAGAGTAATAAATTATATTTTGGTTATAAATAATTAATTAAATGATTATGAAAAATGTATTAAGGCATATTATATTATATTAATACTGAAATATATTTTTAAAATTATATAGAATGACTTATGACATAGAAATAAAGTGTATATTTATAAATATTAAAGGAATTTAAATGTTGACTATAAATTTCAATATAAGATCAACATATATAATAGTTTATATTTAATATTAATTTTATCTTAAATATTTAATTTGAATTGATCATATAAATATATTTGTTTAAAGGATTTTTTTAAACCACATCAATGAAGAAACTCTATGATTGATTTTATTATGGTTTAAATGATGATAAATACGAGGTATGTATATTATATGAATAATTTACTTAATATAATTAGAATATAAATGTTTATATTTCATTTAATATCATATATTTATTGTGAAATTATATATAAAGAATCATACAGATGTGTTTATATTATGGAATGAATATAAATTTTATACATTCAATGTTATAAAATAAAAAGATGATTAGTTATGATATTAAAGTGTATATAATTATCATGAATTATGAGTTGTTCATGATTATTTACATAATATAATTAGAATATAAATGTTTATATTTCATTTAATATCATATATTTAATGACAAATTTTATATAAATAATGACACAGATGCTTTTATATTATGGAATTAATATAAATGTTTATATTTTATTTAATATCATATGTTCAATGTGAAATTTTTTAAACCACATCAATTAAGAGATTGTAAGATTGATTTTATTATGGTTTAAATGATGATAAATATGTGATATTTATATTATATGAATAATTTACATATTTTAATTAGAATATAAATGTTGATATTTCATTTAATATCATATATTTAATGTGAAATTTTAAATAAAGAATGATAATGATGTGTTTATATTATGGATTGAATATAAATTTTATACATTCAACATTATAGGATAAAAATATTATTAGTTAAAATTTATTAAAGTGTATGTAACTATCATGACTTATGAGTTGTTAATTATTAAACATCCCTTTAAACACTTATAATAATCAACATTAAGCCATGCCACCATCAATATTCAAATTGAACAAACCAAACCATAATACATTTTTTACCCTGATTTCATTTAATATCATATATTTAATGTAAAATTTTTTAAACCACATCAATGAAGAGTTTGCAAGATTGGTTTTATTATGGTTTAAATGATTATAAATATGTGATATGTATATTATATAAATAATTTACATAATATAATTAGAATATAAATGTTTATATTTAATTTAATATCATATATTTAATGTGAAATTTTATATAAAGAATGGTACATATGTTATTATATTATGGAATGAATATAAATTTTATACATTCAATGTTATATAATATAAAGATGATTACTAAAAATGTATTAAAGTGTATGTAATTATCATGACTTATGAGTTGTTCATTATTAAACTTCCCTTTAAACACTTATAACACTCATCAATAAGCCATGCCACCATCAATATTTAAATTGAACAAACCAAACCTCAATATTTGTTTTACCATGATTTAATTATATTGAAATAATTCATTCAATTTATATGAGAAATAGTACCAATACGGTGGAAAAACATTACAACTCCATAATGTAGTCCCATTGAAGAACTCTCTAGCATCAGGTGAAGTTAAATAATCATTCTTAGTGAAGTATCATGCTGTTTTAGCCTAAAAAGGATTTGGAAATCATGTTTTCCAGCATCTCAATAGCATAATGTAGTGGAATTCATTCATGATCACATAGTTAGGAATCTATAAATTTTGATATTCTATCTAGATTGAAGATCATCATTCAGCTTGTTATACCAACAACATAACCAATTGAATACGTCATTTATTGATCATTCCACGATCATAAATCCCCACAATAATCATAAGATGAGAACACAAAAACATCAACACAATTATGTAGTTCCCAAATCATTTATAACTTCCAAATAATCATAGGTTATAACTACTACAAATCATTCCTCTAATAGCACTTTCCTTTATTAATTCTTGAAAAAATAACTAATAAAGATGATCATTTTTAGCAATACAACATGGACTGGTATATGGTACCTTTTATCATCACTTTTATGTGTTGATAAAAGGTACCCTTTTCGGCACTTTTTCTTTAGCATTGATAAACGATACCCTTTACCACTACATTATTTTTAGTACTGATAAAGGGTAACCTTTATCGACACTATAATTTTCGCATTTATGGATTTATATAAAAATTATTTATATAATAAAAAATATTTATGATTTACATTATTCATACATTTAGTGAAAAATTGTTTATAATTAAAAATTAATAATAATTAAAAATAATGACTAATTTCTTCATGTAATGGACATAATGAAATATCATTTTATTTTTCAATTTAATATATATCACATGTGTGTTATATTGATCTCACATATAAGTAATAAATGGATTTTTATATATAATACACTCATAAAAATATTGTTGTAATTAATAAAATTTTATATAGAAAGACATACTCCTAATATTTTTATAATTTATTCATATTTTAGCATTCATTATAGAATTTACATATAACATAATACATTTAATATATCATGTCTTTAATTGTTTTATTTTATTAATTTTTTTAATTTTACTACAATTTGGAAATAAAAAATTTTAATATGATTTAATTTTTATTAGAATACTTATAGCTATATAAAATTATTAAATATATATATATATATAATTGTATAAATATATAAAATTATATAAATAAATAAATAAATAAATATAACTATTTAATAAGTATTTATATATTTATAAAAAATAAATTATTGTTTTATATAATTAGAAAAATATAAAAAATATATTTAAATAATGAGTATATTTACTATATTTTTATTTATAGTTATTTATTAAATATATAAAATTATTTAAATATATTTCCTTTTCTTATTTATAATGATAATTATGAATCCTTTATTAGTGATTATATAAAATTACTGAGTAAAGGAATCATTAGAATCACTTTTTAGCCTTGACAATGATAGAGCTTTGTTGGCACGAAAATGACATGGATGAATGATATCTTTTCAAGTTTAAAAACATTCATGTTGATAAAAATGGATTTTACCATCGTTTTTTGAAATAATAAATATGACATTTAGCAACACATATTAATTCTGAACTGATAAAAGGAATCATAACATGTGATTCTGTAGAAGGTTTGGTAAAAGTGTGCTGATCTATTTAAAGAACCCAAACAAGTCATAATATCTGAAGCATTCCAAAGAAGCCACCTTCTTTCGGTGCTCCGTCTTGTCAAATCCAAGCTCGAATCAAGGTATGAAGAATTCTGAGGCTTGATTTTGAGGCTTGAACGATTCAATGATCCAAAAAATCAATTACATGAAGGAATTCTAGGTTCGATGATATCTGAACATTCTATCGGATGATTCAATACATTAATCCAAGGTATGTTGTTTTATCCAACTCCTAAGTTGTTGATTTCTTGTTTGGCAATATATATTTTAATTTTTTATCATCATTATTTCCTTTCCATTGACATATCCCTATGGTAAACAAATGACACTCATATATTATATTCCTCATGAACATAGTATCCCAAAAACATGATTCATGGGAAACTCCAGTGTATACTTGCATTTATTCTTTCATTTGTAAAGATTTACGTTATTTTTTGATAAAGAATGAAAAACATTAAATGACCATTGATCATTGGCCCATTTAAACATCCACATTAGGGAAGGCCAATATTCTTTAAAAATTTTCAAAATCTCATGTTGATATTCCAACTAAATGTTATGAGTTAGTTGGGAGATAACTCAGGAATGAAAATTCCAAGTTACATCAATTTTCCACAGCCATATAATAGATAACATCCAAGAGGATGTCACACTTGGGATATTTCAATGTATATGATTATTCTAATATAAATATGGGGAATCCCCCATGGTTTGATCATTGTCTCCAATAATACGACATTCATAATACTATATTTTCAGTATTGTTGTTATTTGGTATGAATAAATTTTCAAAATCCACAATTTTTTTCATTTTTTCAAAATATATAGAAATACCATAAATATAAAAATGATTTGGGAATAGTGGGTGATCAAAAATAAAATAAGTAAGGGAATAACCATGGATATCAACTATTCTATTCTAATCATAAATATTAGTTTTATTTTTTACCATCCCATAACATGTGTGTCATATACTTAACCCCATTATCTATTACAGACTTCATTACCACATAATGAAATTCATTCTTAAGAGTTATTCATAAAATTGTAATCCCTCTATGATAATTATATAAGTATATATATATGAAAAACACATAATACATATGATTTGAGTGTAATTAAAATAGGGTGAAATAAAATACTAATAACATTGTATTGATTTATACATTGATTATCCATATATATCAAAGTGAATAAACTCCAATGGTTGGTTTATTTTAACATATTAATTATTATTTTAATTTATAACAATATCCAAATTCTTATTAGTAAAATATTAAAAAATATTTATCTTATAATAATAAAAACATCTGAACCCACCCTTTTATAGTTATTATTTAAATGTCTCATTGTCAGATATGATCGATTTTTCACTACCATGAATAAATTTCCACATTCAGAAACAACTACCCTAAATTTTTATAGACCCAAAATTATAATATGGGTCAACTAGTTCTCTATACAATTTTAAAAATAAATCTACCATCGAAGTAATATCTCACTCCTTAATAATTCTTAAAAATAACTACATTTCCTTCATCAAACATATAATTAACACTAATTATGTTTTACATTAATCCATAAAAAATAGATCATTCATTAACAATGACATTTACTTCTTAATTCTAATAAATTTAGACAATTTTTCTTATGAGCTCCAACATTTCTAAAATAATAAGCACGCTTCGCAATTTTATAAAATCATTAATTACATAAATTTACTTTTCATGTGAGATAAAAAACCAATATCTAATATTAAAAGATGTTTCTTTTATAAATCATTTTTTAAAAATCAATAATAAATTCTTCTTACATTCCATTTTTTATCATATAATATTTGCATAATTATTTCATCACATACATCTATGTTTTTATATACCTTTGAAAATGCATCCAAAAACCAATTAAAGTGTCATAAGTTCAATATATTTTTTTCAATCCATTAAATTTATCATCTAATTATATATATGGATATTATCATCACATTGAATTTATTTTTGTAAAAGTTGGTCAACTCCCCATTAAATTAGAACCCAAATATCTACCATAATTACAATTAAATATGTCATTTTGACTGAAATTTTATACTCTGTGTCGAAAATAGCCATATAACCCAAAATGGACATGAAAGTGAAGTTTTATGATAATGAATACTCTTCATATTCATGAAAATAATTCATATTTTTAAACTATGTAGGCATAATTCTTGAATAAATTTATCAAATATTAGTTTTTATACATTTAAAACCATTATCATTATTAGGTATATTATTTTCCTAAAACTATTTTTACGATTCCTTATTCATTTTTAATTGAAATTAAGATTTTGAGGTGTTTTCTAATAATTGATATACTATTAATATAAAATGTAACAATTCTATAGGTTTTTATATCACTTGTTCTAAAAAATATACTTGAGGTTATAAAATTCTATATATGTTTGAATAATTATTATAAATTAATTTGATTTATTCATCATTTCAAGTCTACATGTATTGGTTCCACCAATAGAAATATATAATTACTATCTATATAAATAAAATGAATCATTATTTAACAAAATTTTTTATCAATACATTCTGATATCTCCTAGTTTATAGAATGTAAGATTATTCTTCTTGTTTACCATATTTGTGTTTCTTATTACTCTTTAATTTTAACAAACCAAGTACTTATAAAATAATTTATTTTCATTATTGAATTAAATGGTTAAAGTCCTTATAAATGTAAAAGCAAATAAGTGGTATTTAATGAAATTAAATAATATATAACAATATAACAATATCTTCACCAATGAATGTATAGATAAAATTAATGTCTTTTATTTGAGTAAAGATCATATATTTATATCATGGAAGATGAAAATAAGTGTTTAATTTTTTTAATAAAGTATTCTTAATTTTGTGAAATAGAAATGTTTCTTTACAATTTTATAAATAATATTGTTATTTAAAGGAAAATGTATCTTCATCCGATATATTAAAAAATTAATATTTTGTTTTATGATGATTATATTATAATTTTATTATTGCTTAATAAATTTTTCAAACTGTCATAAAATCAGTTATATTTTTAGAATCATTATTTTTTGATTAAATAATTAATTTCATCAGAAATTAAATTTCTTGTATTTATAAATTTAATTTCACAAAATGGAGTTAATATTTTCATTCTACACATCTATAAATGCTTGGGGTGACATCTTGGGATTTTTATGAAACAGTTGAATTTTTTGATGTATAGTAAAATATGGTAATTTATATTATATGTACATAAAAATTTAAATAAAATACTGATTGATTCATTAATGATTTAATCCCTATAATATCAAACAAACCACCATTAGTTTAATATATTTATTGATAATTATAAAACCGTTCATAGTATTGTCCCGATATAATAAACTAAAGAATAAAATAATGAAAAAATAACCTTTTCCTAAACTATAAATACCATCCCTCTCCACCTCTTCTCCTCACACCTCAATGCCTTTTAACTTTATTAAAAACTTTAAAAATCCCTTTCCAAGACACTTACCCACATCTAAGATGAAATGGTATCACCAAAAGGCTGAAACCAAAGGCCTTAATGAGGTCCTCAAGAAGAAGAAGTCGAAGTGGTAAAATTTTCTTTCGTTATCTTTTATTTGATTTTAAATTTATTTTCATTTATTATTATATCCTAAAATATACTAATCCAATTGAAATGATAATTATATTAGATTAAATATAATTTAATTTTTTATTATTGTAATTTCCAATGCCAATGTTATCCTCTAATCCTCTTATTCTAGAAAATGAAAGCATCTTCCCAGAAGTTTCGATTCACCACCTTCATGGATGTCATATTTTAATTTCCCTTTATCTCAATCAAGAATGGGGAAAAAATTATTATGGACAATATTTTAATATCTATTTTAATATTATGAAATGTATTAGGACCATTTCATTCAACTTCTGAATTTTTTTTCCATTTTTCATGAAATCCGTAATGAACCAACCTTGGAAACAATGTATTAAATTCTCTTGAAACAATAAAAATATAAATATATTTTTAATAAATGGGGTCAAATATGTAATAATAAGATCATATAATTAATCATCAATGTCAATAGATTTAATTTATCTATTAAAAAACTATTTTAAAATTATACAAGAGTTTTGATCACGTTTTATTTAAGACGAACTCTAGGTAAGGGACATTTCTTTAAAAAACTATAAATTTATCTTTTCTAAAAAATTCAAAATTAATATTATTAAAATGCATGTATTCATTTTTTTAACAATTTTCTGGTTCTTGGTAAAGTTTTATGATTAATTGTGGGACTTATATCTACCTCTAATGTGTTGGGTATGTTTATATTTGAGGTTGATCGTATTGTTACTCCATGTGTACCTCTGAGGGTTGCCAATAACATAGCCATGAAGGATAAAATGTAGGTATAACGACCCATACATTACATACATGGTTATTACTTCAAAATTGAAGCATAATTATTACAACATAAAACAAAACCATGAAAGGACCGTATCAGTATAGTGTCTTTAGAAACTGGGAAACATCACTACAACAAAAGCTGGTCCTAGCGGCGGTTTAAACCGCCGCTATATTATGTGGCGGCGGTTTACAAAAACCGCCGCTAAGTTTGGCATCGGCAATCTATTAGCGGCAGTTTTTTGATTCCACGGTGGTTTTAGAAATGTGTCGTAGATCCGTCATTTAGCGGCGGTTTCTCTTCATTTAGCGGCGGTTATATGGGTATCTGACATTTTTTATTCGCGGTGGTTTTGACCGCCGCTAAATTCAGGCGTTTGATGCACCTATTCTGCGGCGGTTAAAACCGCCGCTAAATATCAACATAATATATTTAGCGGTGGTTTTAACCGCCGCTAAATGCTTCCCAGTTCATCATTTAGCGGAGGTTTTAACCGCCGCTAAATGCTCACAGGTATGGCAATAGCGGCGGTTAAAACTGCCGCTAAATGTTGAACTGGAAAAAAAATATGTTGGATCTGCTCCACCACTGCCCTAAATTTTCCAAAACCACAGCCACATCTCACCCATAAGCCCCACATAATATACTATAGTGTAAGATTACAGAAACATAATATAATAAAGATTAACCATTGAACATAAAGTATGCATAATATAGTAAAGATGATTCATTGACCACATTTACAATTTCAGACCAACTGAACAAGTCTAGTCCATTGGAGACAGCGTTAACACCTCATTGAGGAGCAATAAGAATATCGGGATACACACTTATCATAACACCATCGATCACACATTTATGTTGCCTCAAACAACACCCCATTGATGTGTGATCCAAACTGATCATAATGCATTTTAAATCAAGTTAACTACATTCACTGAAACCATTTTCACAATGGGTAATGTTTGTTTTATTGTTCTAGGGAAATCTAAATGGCCACATTTAAGTTTTTGGGTTCATCTTGTGATGGAAGCATGAGACATGGTGTTTGAATTTATTGAATAAATTAGTGATAATGACCCTCCTAATGTGGAGAGAATTATGTTAGTCATGGAAATGTGGAGAAAACTGTAGAGTGGATGTGGAGGAATCAAGGTTCCAAATAGAAACCTATAAGGGACATGTTTGGGGGTTCTTAGGGAAGGCCAGGTGGAACTTGGATATGGTGTGTGTAGGTGATGGAGGTATACCTTAAGTGAGAAGGCTTCGTGTTTGGGTAGAGGGGCGACATGCCAATAGGGGAAGATGGGAACCAACAGAGTGAGTTAGCAGGAATGGAAAGACATAGTTGGATAGAAAGGGAATGGATGTGGTGGGCTGCGAGGCACCTCAAGTTAATGTTGAAATGATTAGTTTATCCTAGTATTGTGAATGAGTTTTGAAGAAGAACCATGAAGTCCTTGGTTGAGATATGGATGGTGAAAGTGTGACAAATCTGTGTAGTTTTGGCAGAAATAATGAATGCTAGAACTGGGTGGAGTTTTCATGGATGTTGTGAGTTGGAAAACATGTTAGGGAAGTTTTGATGGTTGAGTTGAGGTTCTGTTGACCTCTTTTATGATGAGTGAAGTTCTCAAAACTAGAAAATTGTGGTGACAAAGTAAGTAATATGGTGTTGAGAACCATGGAAGGAAAGTAATCGATTAATGGTGTGGCTAGAGTTTCAAGTTGGATGGTCTTAGGTAGGAACCATATTAGTGTATTAGTTTTGGTGATGGGTGTTGGATCAGGTTTTGGATGGTTGAATACCTTGAGATGAAGGTTATGCTTGGGTTGTGCTTTGGATGTTTGAAATGGAGTGAGGCTGTTGGGCCTTGAGTTCTGGATTGATGTAGGTCAGAGAATGTGGTTGGAATCTATGTATCCCTTCAGCGACAATGATTTTGTGTCACCATTATAATTTTGGTAACTAGGTGAGGTGGTGCTAAGAATTTTGGGCCATGAGTTGTGGAGAGGATTGGAACAAAGGTGTTCCGATTGGCACTCGACAGGGTAGTGTAGTGCCTTATCGATATCATCTTGTGAGGTGGTATAGTAACATTACCTAAACCGTTAATTTTCATTTGATGTTGATAATAAATAGTTGAGGTGGATGCGTCCTCAAAGATAATTGGGTTTTAATTGCGGTTCATGGTTGGGGAAAATGTTTTCAGGTAAGACCTTTTCCTTAGTCTGAGTGTTGTTATAACATGGTTGAGTTCAAGGAGTATATTAGAAGATGGAAGTTTATAGGTGGGTCTGTGGAACTAAAATTGGCCTTAGGGGTGCTGTAATGCTTGGGAAGTTTGGATATGTGATGATATGTTATAAGGTGGGGAGGTTTTAAGATCCCAACCCTTATCCATGTGATATGATGAAAAAAATACACCATGTAACCATAAATATCACACACCCTACTAACATGGATACCCATGACTTCTATGAGGAACCTTTCCGTTACATACATTATATAAAAAAGGACCTGAAAACACCCAATGGTCAGTGTATGGTGTGAGAAAATGAATATTAGAAATATTACACCATGTTTTTCATAAATAGACATTAGAAAAATAAAACAATTATTCTTATTAAGGGAAAATAAAATAATAATATATATATATATATATTAAAAAAATGGTAATTCACCCTTTTAGAATATATTAAAAAGAATAATCAAATTGATACATCACATTCCATTTAAAATAAATGTGATTAAACCATTTCATAATGAATTTATAAATAACCTCTTTGAAAAGGAAAACAATAGAAAATACTCCTATGGTATATTATGTATAAGTTATCTAAGATCCTTTTAAATCTATGGTCAAATGACTATTTACATACATATCCCTAAAATATGTTCCCTTAAATGAGGTAATCACCCTGATAAGTGAATCCACTATGGAAACAATATTTAGTTATATTTTTAGTGTAAATCATTGATAGGTAGCCACAATTCATCCTAGAATTATTTTCTTATTATATCCCTTACTAAGTACCACATGATCCCATCTATTGTAGCCCATATTGGAAGGATTTCATTTAATAATTTTCACACACATAAAGGATTTAAATTTCACAAATGACCCATACATGTAGGATTTAAATTAAAAATTCAAACTATTTGGAGGGAATATCACACATCAATAATCAAACTACTTAATTTCAAATAAAACATGATTCAAAATACATTTTCAAAATCAATTCCAAATTAATAAATCATTTAATCAAATAATTCAAAAAACAAACCATTATAAGAATCATAAATCAATCTATTAATCAACGTATATAATAAAAAAATGATATAGCAAGTATGGATTATAAAATAAAAGATATCTTTAAAGCCTACTACCTAAAACACATAATTTTTTTAAAAATGAATGAAATAAATACCAATAGGTTCAAAAACTAAAATAAATTCATTAACCAAGAGACCCATATAATGAATCTCAGATTCAATTAGAAAAAAATCATCAAGATGGATGTGATAATAGAGAAAACTCACTTTGGGGCCGAGGTCGAAGTGAGAAAGGTCGTCGGGAGAAGGGGATCGCGGGTTGCCGGTTGCAGGCACCGCCGGAGGAGGTCGCGGGGTCGCCGGAGGAGGTCGCGGGGTCGCCGGAGGAGGTCGCGGGATCGCCGGGGGGTCGCGGGGGGCTGCGGGCGAGGGTTGCAGCACGCGGGGTCGGGGGAAACGGGGGTCGGGGTAGGGAAGGGTCGGGGTTTTTTTTTTAAAAACAAAGGTTTAGCGGCGGTTTATTAAAAACCGCTGCGAAACGTATTTTGGAAAACGTTTAGCGGCGGTTTTGTGAACCGCCGCCACAAAACCGCCGCTAAACACTGTTTATTTTGTAGTGCATTAACAACTGGTTCATAAAATCAACTACATTTTCTCCTGTTTATTTCATCATATCTAGAGTCCTTTTTTGGCATATCATACTTAATATCCTTCTTCCTGACCTGGGGAAAAGAAAACATACAAAAGGGTGAGCTCAAATGCTCAGTAAGGGTAAACAAAAGAAATATCATTCATATCATATTCACAAGAACATAACATTTTGAAAATCTTATCCTGCAAAAGAGATCATAACATGGGATAAATCATATAAGTGAAATGTAATTCCAATAATCATAACATAAAACATGAAGCTTTGTGGCATACAAACATTATCATAGAAAATCATTTCTTAGTAGTCAAGACTCATTTCCAAGACTATCTTAGCGGACAAAGTCCTTTTCTAAACCGAGTTCACTCCTCATTTCAGTCCTGTTTCACTGAACTGATTTAACCTGCCATTCCAGACATGTCTATCTCATGAGATATAAATCTTTACCTAATGAATTTGAGGGAGATATAGGTCCCACCCTTATCATAATGATACCATTCTTATGTGTGCCACAAAATCATAAACCATACATCATAGCATAACCCATGTAATAAAAATGGGATTCTTAATCATCATGCCATCATAAATTAATCCATATAAGATAAAAGGACATCATAAAAATAATTTCATCATAACATAATCAAAACAATGTAAAAATAGGGATAGAAACAAAACCCTATATTATCTTAGATGGAAAATAATTTTGATAAAACACTTGAACTCCATTATTGAGGAAAATATGCTTTCTACTTCAAAAAAAATTTCCTTTCTTAACATGTCATATAATTTTGAACTAAAATATGTTGATTAAAAATAAACATGAAAACATGTAAAGGAATCTTCATGGAAATAATGTTCTAAAAATCCATTCATGCCGTATAAGTTAAAAAAACATTCTTCCCGTAATTTGGCCGGAAAAGTCAAAAAGTACCTCGTACGAAAAACGAAAAAAGATTCATTTCATATATTTTACTAAAAACTCACCAAACGGTAAAATTGGATTTGAAAAATTTTAGGTGGATGAAAATAATATTACATATTGAGGAAACACATATGTGGATAATAAATATTCCCCAGTAAATTCTGAAGTATAAACAATCTCATATAAAAATGAGATTATGAGATTTTCCCTTACCTTAGGTCCCATTTTCTTCGTAGGTGTCGGAACCTCCTGTATAATGATTTAAATAATGTCATTGAATTATTCCAGAATCATACTTATTTTTATGTTATCATATATGGTCATATTCTTAGCTTTTTATTAGTAATATTTCATTGCTACTTGTTATTCGGGTGTTTATTGCTTTATGTATGTATGTGTGTTTTGTTGAATAAATTATTATTCCTCTTTTTATGTTATAGACACCCCATTTTCATAATGTTATTAGTGTAATATATATCATATTTATTCATTCAATTCATTTATATAATCATTATGCAATGAAGATCATGTAGAACGAGTCACATCACATCGTGGAGACGGTATTCCGTACGTACGCACGAGCGATGATATCATTCCCATGATTGTGGAATTATATTGGAGTGTGTGTATACTATTTCAGAATAAATATCACTTTACAATAATCATATATAGTAATTATTTACACCATTATACCAATCCAAGTAAAGTGGTGGTGGAAAATAGATTACACCACGGCGTGGAGACGGTATTCCGTACGTACGCACGCGCGGTGATTTCATTTTCCTTAGGATAGATAGATAGTGAAATAGGGTTGTTTCATACTTATAATAACATAATAGTATACGAGGGATACTTATGTTATTACTTCATAATGAAACAACTAAATAAGAATAAGTGGAAGAAGAAATAAAGTTGAAAGAATCGGTAACAGACATTACCTCTTCTTTGAAGTGCCTCTTTGAGACCTCCATTTAAGACACTAAAATTGGTCTTTAAAGAAGACCAAGACCTCTACAATGTTTATAGGGAAGTTGAGTAGATAATTTGTCAGGGGTTGGCCGAGCTTGAAGGCTCAAAGTGGTGTGAGGAAGAGAGGGAGGAGGTTCCCTTTTATAAGGGAGGAGAGGGGAACCTTAGGAAAACTTAAAATATTATTTTATTATAAAGTCATATTCGGTTTTTAATAGCTCAAAATTGATTTATTTCTAAGATAAGGTGGGGATGGGTCTAAATACTCTCATAAAATAGAATTTAGACAATTTTAGGGTTCTATTTTAACCTTATTATTTAGATTTAACTCTAAGTTAAATAATTTAAATTTTATCGTGGATTTTTTTCCTTACACTATATATTTCATAAACCAACTCTAACAAGACAAAAGAACCCCATGTTGATTATTATTAATATATATAACCTTATCTAAGTCATTTGGCAGAACCTTAGATTTTTAGGAATAAAATAACAATTAATAATATAAAGATTGTTTTAAAAAACTATTTTATGACAATTTTGACACGATTTGGTAATTGATTTTTGTGAAAATCATACCCGAAAGATTAGATCAAAAAAAGTTAATTAAATAACTAATAACATGTCATATTAACCTATAAAATTATTTTAATTCATAAAATGTTTCAAATTACATTTATTTGGGTATTCATAAAATCAATTATGTCAATATTTCATTAATAAGATAATTACTGCATCATCATTGTGTCGAAAATACATTAAATTAATTTTTGTCTAAAAATTACAAATAAAATACCATTATGTAGGAAATATTTTTATCTTTCTAATGAATATTTATAGTCGACTGTATCTTATGTATAACCCTATATTAGAAATGATTTAGTTATTAAACATTGATTTTAACTATTTTAACCCTTCTTTAATTAAATTGATAATAAATGACCTAATCTAATACAAGTGGGCCTAAATGGTAATATTTTATTCCTAAGGTTGTTTTTGGTCGATTTACACTTATCCAATAGAATTTGGACATGTGTTAGGGTAGTAATAATAAAAATTTTACACTTAATTTTCATATTTACTTTTAACCTTGGTAAAAAAAGTAAAAAGTTACTATTCACCAAAAATTATTTTCATCTCATTGAACCACGTTTTTGTCCTTGATATTAACCGTGTCTCTCGGATTTTCGAAATTACACTCATAGAAGCGGTAAAATTAGATTTTATGTAAATTTGCAAATTCTCCTAGGAGGTGGGTAAAAGATGGTGAAAAGTTCAATAAAATTTTTATATATCTAAAATTATTATAAAATGACCCCAATGAATTGAATTAAACTTATATAGGTATTATGTATCAATTTTGACCTAAAATAAATTTAAATCAAATAAATAATTATTTAAGTAAAAAGTCGGGTTTTAAATAGTAACATAGTGTTTTCACTATTCATTAAAAATTGAAAGTTTTCAGAAAAATACAACAATTTCACCCTAGGATAATTTCGATATTCCGAATCCAAAAATGAAGTCCATTTTGAAAGATAAAATTTACAAAATTTCAAAAAGTGGGTATTACTTTTCATAACGGCTAGTTTTAATAATATTTTAATAGTATATCGTTGTTTACTGAAACTCAGTATTGTGTACAACGCAAGCTATCGCGGAAGGTCTCGGTTGCGTGTAAAGCAAGCCAAGCTAGTGTTGTGTGTAGTTAAAGATTCATTTGATGATTTATATAACATAAAAACAAAATATTTCTCATAAAAATATCAGGTGTTACATTCTACCCCCCTTAAAATGAATTTCGCCCTCGAAATTCGTCACTTTGTAAAAAACAAATGAGGATACCTGTTCCTCATCATATCCTCAAGCTCCCATGTAGCTTCTTAAAATTGGTGGTTCCTCCATAAAACTTTCACCAAGCGAGTGGTCTTGTTCCGTAGGACTTTTTCGCTATGATCCAGAATCTCTATTGGCTGTTCTTCATAAGAAAGATCTTTCTCCAGCGGTACAACTTCTATGCTGAGTACATGTGAAGGATCAGGTATGTACTTTCTCTAGAGAGATACATGGAACACATCATGAACTTGGGAGAGATTCGGTGGAAGCACCAATAGGTAAGCTACCTTCCCAACATGATCCAGTATTTCGAAAGGACCGATATACCTAGGGCTCAACATTCCCTTCTTTCCAAATATCATTACTCTTTTCCAAGGAGATATTCGTAAGAACACTCTATCACCCACTTCAAACTCTCGGTCTTTTATTCGGTTTTCGGCATAACTTTTTTGTCGACTCTGAGATACTCTTATGTGTTGTTGAATAGATCAGATCTTTTCTTCCATCACATCAACAATATCAGGTCCTAATAGCTTTCGTTCCCCAACTTCATCCCAGAAAGTTAGAGTCTTACATTTCTTTCCATAGAGAGCTTCAAAAGGAGCCATCTGAATACTGGATTGAAAGATATTATTATAAGAAAATTCCCCTAGAGGTAGGTGTTGATCCCAACCAACTTTGAAATCCATAGCGTAATCTCTCGACATATCTTCTAGAGTTTGAATTGTCCTCTCAGACTGACCGTCAGTCTGAGGATGATAAGAAGTGATGAAAATCAAACCTGTATCCAGAGTATGATGAAGACTTCACCAAAACATTGAGGTAAACCTCAGATCTCGATCAGGTATAATGGAAAGTGGTACTCCAGGAAATATTACCACTTCCATTACATATACCCTGGAAAGCTGATCCAGAGAGGAATCGTCTCTAATAGCAATGAAGTGTGCAGACTTTGTAAGATGATTAACTACGAACCAGATAGCATTATTGGCTTTGGATGTTTTAGGTATTCTGGTGACAAAGTCTATAGTGATGTTTTCTGATTTCCATTCTGGTATGGGTAATTGTGGTAACATCCCCTTAGACTTCTGTCTCTCAGCTTTAACTTGCTGACAAACCAAGCATCGAGAGACATATTTAGCAACATCTCTTTTCATTCCATCCCACCAGAAGTACTCTTTCAGATCCCTATACATCTTCGTGCTTCCAAGACGAATAGAGTGTAAGAACCCGGTTCTTTTTTGGGGTACATGCTTCTTCTTTTTCCATTTCCTTAAGTTTTTTGAGAAAATATGGAAAATGGGGAAAATACATAAAATTCGAAACTACACGCAGTGTAATTTTGGCCGGGTTGGGATGAGTACATGGGGCATGTAGTCTTCTCAGTGATGAGAGGTGTAGTAACCGATTACACGCCGTGTAGTGGTACCTTACACGCCGTGTAATCAGTCTGCATGGTTGAATAGTAAGGCGGTGGAGTCGTCGCCAGCTGGGCGACAGTACACGCCAGGTACTCATGAGTACATGCCTTGTACTCAGGTCGACGGGTGAACAATGTGGTGGTGCCGCCAAATGAACAGTTAAATGAAATAAGTACACGCCGTGTACTCAGAATTACACGCCGTGTACTTTGTTTTTCGGATTAAAACAGGAAGTATCCTCCTCATTTGGAAGAGGAGGTGTTTGAGCCATTTTGGAGCCAAGGAGGACGGATGGACCTTTGAAGATCCACCGGGGGTTTGTCTGGAATCGGTTTCCGCCTCGGACGATCCCTTTGGAATCGCATGAGTATCTCCTCTCCTGGAACTGTTCTTACCAATTAATTTTTGAGGGGAAGTTATTTACGTTTGAATGGGTTTTGTTCTTCGTCATATCTACGTCGTTCTTGGGCGTTTCTGGAGACGTCGTTCAGGTATAACGTTCATTGGCATATAAGGTAAGTGGCTTTGTGTTTATTTTCCAACTGTCGTGCATTTTTGTGCATTTATGTGCCACGAACCGATGATGGGGTGTCGTGTGGCTGAGGTCGTTTCTATATTTAATGCCTAGAATTGCATAGGTGATTAAATTGTGATGATAAAATGCTGGTTGGGATTGTTTCTTGAATCTGAAACTACCCCAGGGGGTGTGTTTCACTATTTATCCATTTGGCCAGGATACCCAAGGGTATTCCTTCAATGTAGTAATTGTAGAATTTCCTTGAGAGGAATTGCTTGTTTACTTCATTTTGATATGTTGGCCATGGCCCGGTTACCTGTTTAGCCTGAGGGTGTTGCTGTGATTAGCCTGAGGGAACTACACTATTTAGCCCGAGGGCTGTAGTATTTCGCCTGGGGGCAAGCTTTCGTGCCTGAGGGCTTGACTTCTATTCCTGAGGGCGACACTTCATACGCCTGAGGGAAATTTCTATTTCGGCCTGAGGGCAATACCTGCGGGTTGGATTCTGCTTACCCGAGGGTAAGATTTTTCTTGTCTGAGGACGTGGACTGTTTTGTTTAGAAATCCACTATGGTGATTTCTAGTATATAATGAATTAAATGAATAATGAAATGGAAATTTAATTGTTAAGTTAGTTACTTTTTAGTATTTCTTACTTTATTTCATTTTACTATTGCACACCATTGTTTCATGCTTACACGTAGTTGGGCACGTGCCTTTGGTGGGTGCCTACTGAGATATATTTGTCACACCCTCTTTGGGTCATGATTTTATGCCCAAAATGATTACGTTGCTGCAGGTTTGGATAGGGGTAAGTTTCCCTATACAGGTACTTGACTATTGCTGAGGTGTAGGGGGGCATGGGACTGAGCCTAGGCTCACGATGCCGCTGTCAGCTGTTTTTGCTTGTTTTGTTGTACTCTGTATTTTTTACACTGTATTGATGTATAACATGTTCTGGTTGTTTTCTTAGAACTTGAAACATGTATCATCATCATTATATACTGTTAGTTATATCCAGTGCTGTAGTTTATTTCAGTTGTGTATGTTAACTACTTCCACTATCATTGTATATTTATTTTGGTATTCTGCTGAGCTACACTTTGACAAAGGAGGGCATAGTTTCCCCACTATCAGACTTGGGCCCTCGCTGCTAGTCGGCAGCCTCTGGCATTTGGGGAAATGCGCTTGAGGTCACGTGGCGAACCGGGCTCGAGGCACCCGTTGTGTGGCACCTGGGTCCGGGACGTTATAATGTGGTATCAAAGGATTTTCTTATCTTTTACATACTATTTGGAGCCGTGGTCAGGGATAGGATGGAACGATAGTTGGTAATATGTTGTGCCCTGGCGTAGCTAACCCATGTACGAGGAAAATCCACTCTACCTCGTATTTTAAAATATATTGATTTTGCAATTTCACAGTTGATATGTTTTCACCGTTGGGTGACACACTTGTATTGTGCTGTTATATCTTATTTATGGGTTCTATTTAGTTGCATCCTGATGAGATGAGGGTATGTCGTCTCATGAATCATATAGGAACATGCTAGATATCACATTCCATGCATAGTTTCGATGCCATGTAGGTGCATTAGAATTCACATGTTGTTGTGATAGTTGTTGTGCTAGAAAAGCATGCTGTTGTGATAGCTGCTTGATAAATACCTACTTGGTGATACAATATTCCTTGTGTGAGCTTGTTTATAGAATGGATGCCAAACTTTGGTTTTTGGGGAGTATGGACCCCCATTGAATGGAATTTGGTGGATCATTGATTGTTTATTGGTTATAACACAGATAAGATGTCAAAATTTGATTCGTGGGGAGTATGGGCCCCCACGGGTCGGAATTTGACACTTAGGTGTTGTTTTTCGGTATTTTATGGGTTCCAGATGATTTTCTGAGGCATACTGTCCGAAAACCCAGAATACACGCCGGGTGGTATTTTTATACACGCCGTGTATGTTCTTCTGTTTGGGGAGAAAAATGAACTTTTTGAGTACACACCGTGTACCCTAAGTACATGACGTGTAGTCTCTTCCCGTGTCACAAACTGTGTGGGTGGCGACTCTGGGTAGGGAAAGGTTTGGGTAAAACACACCGTGTAGTTTTTGTGCATGCCGTGTAGTGTGACCCAGAGTCCGGCCGTGTAACTAACAAAACAGGTCAGTGAACTCCTGTACAGAACATGCCGTGTCAATGATGAACACGCTGTGTAGTGTGACCTGGGGACTCGACCGTGTAAATAACAACATGGGCCGGTGTCACCTCTCCCTGAACACACCGTGTACCATTGGGACATGCCATGCAGTATTGTCCGAGGATAGACCGTGTGGTTTTAGCCGTGTGGATGTGAAACAGGGTGGTGTACATGACGTGTGCTGGTGTAACACGCCGTGTAGTGTCAAGACGAGTAGTCGACTGTGTCACAGACGACAAGGGAAGTTGGAAAATAACACCGGACACGCCGTGTAGATATTATACACGCCGTGTAGTTTTGTTCTACGGAAGCCATGTGGCTTAGCCGTATATAAGGACCCATGCAGGGGAACAGAAGTCAAGTACACGCCGTGTAGTCATTGTACACGTCGTGAAGTCTTGTTTTGCAAATTTTGAAACACCTTCTTCCTCTTGTTACTTTGTGATTCATTCGCTTTCAGTCTTAATAATCTTGAATATGAGGCATTCTTTTGACCTTGTCGTGTCATGCCGCCTAGACGACCACGGGTTGTTCGCCAGGAGAGCGGCGATGATTATACTCTGGTGATGGTGGGCCATGGGCTACTAGTTGATCCTCCAGCAGAGCCAGATGCGGCACCGGCTGCTATATGGGACACAGGCGCGGAGGCGTAGTTCCATGAAGGCTTTATGTGGTTCATGCAGACCTTTCAGGGAGCACCGCAGGCTGCTACATCTATGGACGATCTGAAACGTATCTTTCAGCAGTAGCATCTGCCTACGTTTTCAAGGGATGTCAGACCACAGGTTGTAGTGTCTTGGCTAGGATCGATGAAGACTATTTTTGATCATCTTGAGACACCTCCAGGGCGGAGGTTCAAGCTCGCGACATATATGTTGCGTGATTCTGCCAAGAGGTGGTGGGATGTTACCACCAAGTCATAGCATCACAGAGACATGGCGTGGGATGATTTTAAAGAAGTCTTCTATGACTTCTTCTTTCCAGAGACACTGAGGGTAGATAGAGTTCGAGAGTTCATGAATCTGCAGTAGGGCGCCATGTCAGTGATGGACTATTCTGCATGTTTTACGGAGCTTCAGTGTTTTGCACCCATGCTAGTGGGTGACGAGATGTTGAGAGCCAGAAGTTTTGAGGATGGTCTTCGATATGACATCTGAGCGCTGGTAAATGTTTTCTGGTTGCCTACTACACACATGATTATAAACCAAGCTCTGATTACAAAGAGGAACCTACGGGAATCTAGTGGCGTGGGCTAGGGTGGTTCAGCACCAGTTACTGGTATTATTTCTACTGGGAAGAGGAAAAGACAGATGGAATTCTCTCAGGGCGGCAACACCAGCCAGGCAGCTTCTTCAGGTGGACCGGTCAGGTGCTACCAGTGTGGTAGAGAGGGGCATAAGAGGCCTCAGTGTCCACATGATCCAGTAGAGTGTCGAGCATGTGGAAAGATGGGTCATCTGCAGCACTTTTGTAGGGCGTTTCCACCAGTGGCTAGTGAGAGGGGTTCTGTGCAGACTCCGCGTGCGGGAGCAGGACTAGTGGCTTTTTACTAGTCTGGGAACTGGAATACGTTAGGACGTCCAGGAAGAGATAGTGGTCGTGGCCATGGTAGCCAGACACCAGGATCACATAGGCAGCAGGGTGGGACAACTCAGGGTATCTAGGTTGTGTCGCAGGGTCGTGGCACTGGGCATGCGTATACAGTGCAACAGACCTAGCAGGAGCACGATCCCGGACCTTCTACAGTCAGACGTACTATTCTAGTAGCTTCATTCTTGTCTTCAGTACTTTTTGATACGGGTGTTACACATAGTTTCATATATGTACCCATTGTGGAGAGCCTTGGGGTCTGTTTTTCTACTTCTTCTGATATCATGACGCTAGACACTACATTGGGGACTAGAACGGCTAATGTGCGTCATTTCAAGGAGTTCCCCCTTGGGGTTGGTGGGTGTCACTTCTTATGGGACCTCTACGTCTTGGAGATGATGAGATAAGGCATCATTATCAGGATTAACTGGTTGGTTCCATTTCGAGATTTTGTAGACTGCTATCATCGCAGGGTGCGTTTCACGTCACCAGAGGGCGAAGAGTTTCTATACAAGGGCGAGTGGAATGTTCAAGCGATTCAAGCTGGGCCAGAGCATCATTGGCGAGGTGGAGTCACAACCCAGATAGCGAGTTTATATTTGGATGATCAAGGGACTTGTCAGACAGATTTCCCTCCAGTTGGTTGATCGTTTCAGGGATGTCTTCCCAGACGACTTTTCAGGACTACCTCCAGTGCGTGAGGTGGATTTCTCTATCGAGCTAGTGTCAGGAGTGGCACCGGTGTCCATTCCTCCTTACAGGATGGCCATGCCTGAGTTGAAAGAGCTTAAGAAGAAGTTAGAAGAGCTACAGGTGAAGGGTTTTATCTGACCCATTACTTCTCCTTGGGGTTCTCCGGTCCTTTTCGTGAAGAAGGCGGATGATACCCTCAGACTTTGTGTGGATTATCGGAAGCTGAACCAGTTGACGGTTAAGAACCGATATCCCTTGCCGAGGATAGATGATATGTTTGATCAAAATCATGGTGAACGAGTGTCATCTAAGATTGAATTGAGATTTGGATATCATCAGCTGTGCGTTAGACCATCTGATATAACTCTCACAGCTTTCAGGAGCAGGTATGGTCTATACGAGTACTTGGTTATGCCGTTCGGACTGAAAAATGTGCCAGCAGTTTTCATGTCTCTAATGAATCATGTGTTTCATCCGTATCTTGATTCATTTGTTGTAGTATTTGTGGATGACATCATGGTGTACTATCACACTCGACAGGACCATGCCGTCCATATTGAGAACGTATCGAGTACACTGAGAGAGCATCGGCTATAAGCTCAGCTATCATAGTGACACTTTTGGATGGACCAGATTCACTTCCTGGGTCACATTATCTCAGAGGCAGGAGTTGCAGTAGACCCAGAGAAGGTGAGACAAGTAGTTTATGGGAGCAGCCTAATAACGCATTTGAGATACGGAGTTTCTTAGGGCTGGCTGGTTATTACAGACGCTTCACACATGACTTCTCCCACTTAGCAGCACCGTTGATGGGTCTGACTAAGAAGAGTGTGATGTTCGTTTGGTCAGAAGCATGTGATACATCTTTTCAAGACATGAAGGTAAGGATGACATCATCACTGATCCTGATACTCTTAGAGTAGGGGAAGATCTATAGAGTTTATTTTGATGCATCTAGGATTGGGATGGGAGCCGTTTTGATGCAGGGCGACCGAGTTGTTGTGTGTGGGTCTCGGTAGTTGACGCCACATGAGAGGAATTACCCAACACATGATCTCGAGTTGTCTGCAGTTGTTCATGCGTTGCGCTGTTGGAGACACTATCTATTGGGAGTGAATTTTGTGGTATTCACCGACCACAATAGCCTCAAGTATATCTTTACTCAGCGTGCCCTGAATCTGAGGCAGGGAAGGTGGGTTGAGTACCTACAATCCTTCGATTTTGAGATTGCCTATACACCTAGTAAGGGTAATGTAGTAGCTGATGCACTAACTAGGAAGACTCAGATACATGCAGTGCAGGAGGCCAGTGGTGAGTGACAGCTCATGGCTTTGTTCTCTGAGATGCATCTGGAGGTGCATGACAGTCAGGGGCAGACCTATCTTTCATCATTAGTTGTGACTTCTACCCTCCTGGATAGAGTGAGGATGAGGAAGCTATCTGATTCAGAAGGCCTAGTTCTACGGGAGTCGGTGGCAAATGGGGACCCTCCTCCCGGTTGGACGACATGCGATGATGAGGTTTTGCATTTCCATGGACAAGTATGGGTTCCAGGGGATATACGCGAGGATCTGATGTGGGAGTTTCATGCTTCAGCTTGGGAAGTTCATCTCGGGGTTACTAAGATGTACTGAGACTTGAGACATCAGTACTGGTGGTCGGGTATGAAGAGATAGATAGATGGGCTTGTTATGAGATGTTCCACCTGTTAGCAGGTGAAGGCAGAGCATTAGAGACCAGCTGGACTATTACAACAGTTACCCATTCTAGAGTGGAAGTGGGATGATGTCGCGATGGATTTCATTATGGGGTTACCGAGGTCACCTATAGGCAATGACGTCGTGTGGGTTGTTGTGGAGTGACTCACGAAGGTAGCTCAATTCTTGCCGATCAAGGATACCTTTGGTGTTGACAAGCTCGGAAGGTTGTATATCTGAGAGATCGTACGTCTTCATGGGGTCCCTCGTTCTATCGTTTCTGATAGGGACTCCCACTTTACGTCTCGTTTCTGGAAGAGTTTTCGTAGGGCGCTGGGTACACAGGTGCTTCTGAGCACAACATACCATCCTCAGATAGATGGCCAGTTAGAGAGGACGATACAGGTGCTAGAGGACATGCTGCGCACATGCGTCCTAGACTTTGGGGGATCTTGGGATAAGCATATACCCTTATTCTAGTTTTCCTATAACCATAGTTTCTAGGAAACTATTGAGATGGCACCATAAAAGAATTTATATGGTAGGCCATGCTGATCACCTATGTGATGGTTAGAGGAAGGTGAGGCAGCTTTATTGGGGCCAGAGCTCGTGCAGGAGACTTCTGAGAAGGTCCAGTTGATTCAAAAGCGGATGGCTACCGCGCAGTCTCATCAGAATTCTTATGTTGATCGCCGGAGACAACCTTTGGAGTTCGTGGTTTGGGATCAGTTTTTCTACGTGTTTCACCGAGCCTGGGACACAAGCGGATTAGGAGACAGGGTAAGCTTTCACCAATGTATGTGGGGCCATTCAAGATTCTGGAGAGAGTCGGGCTAGTTTCCTATCGGTTGCAGTTACCGCAACGGTACTGAGCCATGCACAATGTCTTCCACGTCTCTCAGCTGCATCGCTACCATTCAGACCCGTCTCACACCTTTCAGCCTGAGGAGATTGAGCTTCAGCATGATGTGTCCTTTGTGGAGCATCTGATCCATATTGTTGACAGGAGAACGAAGGTCCTCCGAGGTCGGTCAGTTCCTCTCATACGGATGATATGGCAGCATGGACGAGTGTAGGACGAGACCTGGGAGCGGGAGGCTTACGTACGTGCTCAGTGGCCAAAGCTGTTCTGAGCTTTATCTTCACCACCCTTAGAAGGGCAATTCAGGGACGAATTTCTATAAGGGGGGAAGTTTGTAAGAACCCGGTTCATATTTTTGAGGTACGGGCTTCTTCTTTTTCTTTTTCATTAAGTGTTTTTGAGAAAATATAGAAAATGGGGAAAATACTAAATTTCGAAACTACACGCCGTGTACTTTGTCCACACGCCATGTACTTTTGGCCATTTTGGGATGAGTACACGGGGCATGGAGCCTTGTCGGTGATGAGGGGTGTAGGAACCAACTACACGCCATGTAGTGGTACCTTACATGCCGTGTAGTCAATTTGAAGGCTTGAATAGTAAGTCGGTGGAGTCGTCGCCAACTGGGTGACAGTACATGTCATGTACTCAAGAGTACATACTGTGTACACAGGTCGACGGGTGAACAGTGTGGTGGTGCCGCCAAAAGAATAGTTAAATGAAATAAGTACACGCCGTGTACACAGAAGTACACAACATGTACTTTTTTTCGGCTTAAAATAGGTAGTAGCCTCCTCATTTGGCAGAGGAGGCATTTGAGCCATTTTGGATCCAAGGAGGATGGCCAGACCTTTGATGATCCGCCGGGGGTTCTTCTGGAATTGGTTTCCACCTCAGACGATCCCGTTGTAACAACACGGGTAAGCCCTCTCCTCTCTTGGTACTGTTATTACCAATTCCTTCCCGAGGGTAAGTTATTTACGTTTGAATGGGTTATGTTCTTCGTCAGATCTACGCCGTTCTTGGATGTTTCTAGAGTCGGAGTTCGGGTATAACATTCGTTGGCGTATAAGGTAGGTGGCTTTGTGTTTATTTTCCAACTTTCGTGCGTTTTTGTGCATTTTTGTGCCACGAACCCATGAGGGGGTGTCGTGTGGCTGAGGCCATTGCTATATTTAATTCCTATAATTCCATAGGTGATTAAATTGTGATGATAAAATGCTGGTTAGGATCGTTGCATGGATCCGGAACCACCCTAGGGGGTGTGTTTCGCTGTTTAGCAGTTTGGCCAGGATACCCGAGGGTATGCCTTCAAAGTGGTAATTGTAGAATTTCCTTGAGAGGAATTTCTTGTATACTACATTTTGATATGTTGGGCATGACCCGGTTACCTGTTTAACCTGAGGGTGTTGTTGTGATTATCTTGAGGGAACTGCACTATTTATCCCGAGGGCTGTATTATTTTGCCCGAGGGACACCTTTCGTGCCTGATGGTTTGAATTCTGTGCCTGAGGGCAACACTTCCTACGCCTGGGGGCAATTTCGATTTCGGCCTGAGGGCAATACCTGCGGGTTGGATTCTACTTTCCCAAGGGTAAGATTTTTCTTTTCTGAGGACGTGGACTGTTTTGTTTAGAAATTCACTATGGTGATTTCTAGTATATAATGAAATAAATGAATACTAAAATGGAAATTTAATTGTTAAGTCAGTTACTTTTTAGTACTTATTACTTTATTACATTTTACTATTACACACCGTTGTTGAATGCTTACACACAGTTGGGCACGAGCCTTTGGTGGGTGCCTACTGAGATATATTTCTCACACCCTGTTTGGGTCATGCTTTTCGACCCAAACAGATTACGTTGATGTAGGTGTAGATAGGGGCAAGAGTCCCTGTACAGGTACTTGACTGTTTCTGAGGAGTAGGAGGGCATGATACCGAGCCTAGGCTCATGACGCCGCTGCCAGCTGTTTTTGCTTGTTTTGTTGTACTTTGTATTTTGTTTTACTGTATTGATGTATAACATGTTCAGGATGTTTTCTTAGAACTTGAAACATGTAGCATAATCATTATATATTTTTGGTTATATCCACTGCTGTAGTTTATTTTAGTTGTGTATGTTTACTTCTTTCGCTATCATTTTATGTTTATTTTGGTATTCCGTTGCGCTACACTTTGACAAAGGAGGGCATAGTTTCCCCACTATCAGACCTGGGCCCTCGCTGCTAGTCGGCAGCCTCTAGCATTTGGGGAAATGCGCTTGAGGTCACGTGGCGAACCGGGCTCCGGGAACCCGTTGCGTGGGACCCGGTTCTGGGACGTTACATAGAGAATGAAGAACTATGAGCCTCATCCATCATCTCCTTCTTTAATTTTGGGATGGGAGGAACACAAACATGATTCATGAACATTATTATCCCATCAAAAACAAGGTTGAATTTAGGAATATTTCACACCTTCTTTTGTAACTCTACATCTTCTTTCTGTGCCTCTTTATTCTTTACATGTATAGATGGTTGATCATTCAATTGATAAAGATACGATTTTCCCCTTCAATTATAATTCCAAGATCCATCCTTTGTAAATCCATAAATATTGGATCTTTTATGATCTTCATCATGGATAAGCTTGCATGGTCTTGTCGACTTAATGCATCTTCCACCTTGTTTGCTTTCCTAGGGTGGTAATGAATTGAGCAGTCGTAATCCTTAATCAGCTCCAACCATCTTCTTTGGCGCATATTCAGCTCCTTCTGTGTGAAAATATACTTTAAAGTTTTATGATCAGTATAAATATCACACCTTTATCCATAAAGATAATGCCTCCAAATCATTAATGCAAAGATTACAGCAGATAACTCCAAATCACGAGTTGGGTAATTTTGCTCATGGATTTTCAACTGTTGTGAGGCATAAGCTATCACCATATCATTTGGAATAAGAACACACCCCAACCCCTTCATGGATGCATCATTTTAGATCACAAACCTTTCTCCACTATAAGGAAGTGTGAGTAACGGTGCACTGGATAACCTTCTTTTCAACTCCTTGAAATTCTATTCACATTCCTCTGTCCAAACAAACTTAACTCCTTTTCAAGTCAACCTGGTGAGTGGATTAGATAATCGTGAAAAATCTATAACAAAACATCGATAATATCCAGCCAAACCAAGAAAACTTCGGATCTCGGTTACTATTGTCGGTCTCGACCATCTTTCGATAACCTCTGTTTTTGCTGGATCCATAGATATCACCTCTTTTGAGATTATGTGACCCAAAAATGAAACTTTTTGAATCCAAAATTCACACTCGGTAAATTTGGCATAAATCTTATCCTTTCTAAGGGTATTTAATATAATTCTCAAATTATATTCATGTTCTTCCTTGCTCTTTGAATAGACAAGAATATCGTCTATAAAGACTACCATGAACTGATCAAGATAGTATCTAAAGACTCTATTCATCAGATCCACGAAGTTATCAGGGGATTTAGTAAGACCAAATGGCATCACTATAAATTCATAGTGTCCATAACTTGTACGGAAAGTCATCTTTGGTATATCCTCCCTTTTGACCCTTAATTGATGATACCCTGAATGAAGATCAATATTGGAAAAGTATTGAGCTCAGTGTAGTTGGTCAAATAAGTCATCAATGCATGGGAGAGGATATTTGTTCTTGATAGTGATCTTGTTAAGTTCTCGATAATCAATGAAGAGTCTCATTGATCCATATTTCTTCTTAACAAATAGAACAGGTCCTCCCCAAGGTGACACACTTGGACGTATGAATCACTAATCATGATTCTCTTGGAGTTTCTTCTTCAATTCCGACAACTCAATTGAGGACATTCTATAAGGTGTATTTAAAATAGGCAAAGAACCAGGTACGAGTTCTATTGAATACTCAACTTCACGTTTTGGTGGAAGACCCGACAATTCCTCCGGAAAGACATTGTCAAACTCTTGTACAATGGGCATATTCTTAATCGTGTGTTTCTCACCAACCATTTGAGATAAATAACCTTCATCTAGTGGAATCAAGACCCATAAGATAGAATAAATTTCCACTGGAAGGTTATGTTCATCCTTGCATCCATAGGCGATCATAGATTGATCTGGAATATGAAATGTGACTTCCCTTCTTTGGCAATTGATATGAGCTCCATATAAAGAAAGAAAATCCGTGCCAAGAATCACATCAAATTCCACTATAGGAAGGATCACAAGATTTTCATGAAGCACTTTCCCATAAACTTCAATCGGAGAAGAATTATAAACTTTTTATGCGATTGTTGTGCCATTAGGGGTTGTCACAGCTAACTCAACATCTAATTGTTGATGTAATACGACGATACCCTTAGAAAATTATTCAGAAATAAAAGAGTGGGTGGATCCAGAATCAAATAAAACATTTTCTACTTTAGAGTGGATGGTAAGTGTACCTTTCACGACTTCGTTATCGTACTCCACATCGTTGATAGAAATTTCATGTGACATTCCATTTCCTTTGGCCTTAAGAGTTTGTTGACGTCGATCATCATCATCAACCCTTGGATTTGGGCATTGATTTTCATAATTCCCCATCTTTCTTGCACTTGAAACATTGAATTGTAGTAGGTTCATTATTTGTATCCCTTTCTTTTTTTGCATCATTAGACATCTTCTTCCAATTATTTCTACATTTAATTTCCCGATGGCCTTCTTTTATACACTTATAACATTTTCTTCTCCCATTAAGAAAATTTCTTCCATGTTTCTTTCCACACTTTGAGCATAAGGGAAAACTCATCTTCTTTTCAGTGTGGTCTTTAGATTTTCCTTTGAATTCCATTTTCCTCTTCTTATCAAACCCATGTGACTGATGGGTCACACCAATCGCTATCTCAACCTTGAGAGCACATCAAAAAATTTCCTCGTAGCTATTGAAGTCGCTTATGTCTAACACCCTTCGAAGACTTTCTTTTAAGCCACTAAAGAATCGATCGATCTTACTCTCAGGTTGGATAATAATTCCGGAAGCGTACCTTGCAAGTCTTGTAAAATTTTCATCGTAGGGACCAACAGATTCATCATCCTTTTTCTTCAGTTCAAGAAACTCTTTCTCCATCTTTGTTAGAAGAATACGAGGGAAATATTTATTGAAAATTAAGTTCTTAAACTCGTCCCATTCCATGGACTCAATTTCATCCCTTTGCCTCATATTCTTAATAAGAATCCACCAATGATCAGCATCACCTTCCAAAAGATACACTACTAAGATGACTTTATCATGTTCATATCATTGACGAACTGAAAATATCTTTTCAGTGGTACTGATCCATTGTTCAGCCACCAATGGATCAGAAGACCCACGGAATAAAGGTGGACGCTGCCTCGTGAAGGATTCATCATAATGTTGTTCCTTCCTTTGCTCGTTTGGAAGTCATGTATGATTCATATCTTGAGAATGTTGTGTGAGCATGGATACAAGATTTTTCATTCCAGCTTCCATAACGTTTGGTTGCTCAGGGGGACAATCATTGCATTTCTCGTCGCATTCCGCATTAACACGGTTCCTTCGGGTTCCAGCCATTGACTACAACCAAGAAGAATAGTGTGAGAAACAGTAATTATAATAGGAAATGCACATAATCAAGAATAAAATTTCACACTTAAGGTCTTATCATAGGTTGTTCATGGCCATTTCTAAAACACTAAGATTGTGTTCTATGCTTAGACATATCCTTAGGTTTCTTAGTAAGGCTTTCACATCCTTGTTTCCAGAGGTTGACTATACCTCCCTCTGATACCAAATATGAAAACCCATACTTTACATACATGGTTATTAATTCAAAATTTAAGCATAACTATTACAACATATAACAAAAACATGAAAGGACCGTATATGTATAGTGTCTTTAGAAACTAGGAAACATAAACAACTATTTCATAAAATCAACTACATTGTCTCTTGTTTATTTCATCATATATAGAGTCCCTTTTTGGCATATCCTACTTTATATCATTCTTCCTGACCTTTGGAAAAGAAAACATACAAAAGGGTGAGCTCAAATGCTCAGTAAGGGTAAAAAAAAGAAATATCAGTCATATCATATTCATAAGAACATAACATTTTGAGAATCTTAACCTGCAAAAGAGATCATAACATGGGATAAATCATTGAAGTGAAATGTAATTCCAATAATAATAACTTGAAACATGAAGCTTTGTGGCATACACAAATAATCATAGAAAATCATTTCTTAGTATTCAAGACTCATTTCCAAGACTATCTTAGCGGACAAAGTCCTTTTCTGAACCGAGTTCACTCCTCATTTCAGTCCTGTTTCACTGTACTGGTTTAACCTGCTGCTCCAGCCATGTCTATCTCATGAGATATAAATATTTACCCAATTCATTGGAGGGAGATATAGGTCCCACCCATCTCATAATGATACCATTATTATGTGTGCCACAAAATCATAAACCATACATCATATCATAACCCATGTAATAAAAATGGGATTCTTAATCATCATGCCATCACAACATAATCCATATAAGATAAAAGGACATCATAAAAATAATTCCATCATAACATAATCAAAAAAATGTAAAAATAGGGATATAAACATAACCCTATATTATCTTAGATGGAAAATAATTTTGATAAAACTCTTGAACTCCATTCTTGAGGAAAATATCATTTCTACTTCAAAAACATTTTCCTTTCTTAACATGTCATATAATTGTGAACTAAAAGAAGTTGATTAAAAATAAACATGAAATCTTGTAAAGTAAGCATCATGGAAATAATGTTCTAAAAATCCATTCATGCCGTATAAGATAAAAAACATTCTTCTCATAATTTGGCCAGAAAAGTCAAAAAGTTCCTTGTACGAAAAACAACAAAAGATTCCTTTCATATCTTTTACTAAAAACTCACCGAAGGGTAAAATTGGATTTAAACAATTGTAGGTGGATGGA
Organism: Viscum album; assembly: GCA_963277665.1. Lineage (NCBI taxonomy): Eukaryota > Viridiplantae > Streptophyta > Magnoliopsida > Santalales > Viscaceae > Viscum > Viscum album. The sequence continues at coordinate 136,321,921 of OY728147.1, read as the reverse complement.
AATAATATAAAATATTGAGTAAACATGGATGTGGATGATAAATGTTCCCCAGTAAATTCTGATGTATAAACAATAACGGATAAAAATGAGATTGTGAGATTTTCCCTTACCTTAGGTCCGATTTGCTTCATAAGTGTCCGAACCTCCTGTATAATGATTTAAATAATGTCATTGACTTATTCCAGAACCATACATATTTTTTTGATATCATATATGGTCATATTCTTAGTTTCTTATTAGTAATATTTCATTTCTACTTGTTATTCGTGTGTTTATTGCTTTATGTTCGTATGTGTGTTTTGTTGAATAAATTCTTATTCCTCTTTTTAGGTTATAGACACCTCATTAACAGAATTTTATTAGTGTAATATATATCATATTTATTCATTCAATTCATTTATATAATCATTATGCAATGAATATCATGTAGAATGAGTCGCATCACATCGTGGAGATGGTATTCCGTACGTACGCACGAGTGATGATATCGTTCCCATGACTGTAGAATTGTATTGGAGTGTATGTATACTATTTAATAATCAATATCACTTTAAAATAATCATATATAGTCATTATTTACACCATTATACCCATCCAAGTAAGGTGTTGGTGGAAAATAGATTACACCACGGCGTGGAGACGGTATTCCGTACGTACGCACGCGCGGTGATTTCATTTTCCGTAAGATGGATAGATGGTGAAATAGGGTTGTTTCATACTTATAATAACATATAATTATATTAGTGATAGTTATGTTATTACTTCATAATGAAACAACTAAATAATAAGAAGTGGAAGAAGAAATTAAGTTGAAAGAATCAGTAACAGATATTACCTCTTCTTTGAAGCACCTCTTTGAGACCTCCTTTTAGGGCACTAAAATTGGACATTGAAGAAGACCAGAGCCTCTAAAATGTTTCTAGGGAAATTCATAAGAGAATTTGACAGGGTTTGGCCGATCTTGAAGGCTCAATGTGGTGTGTGGAAGAGAGGGAGGAGGTGCCCTTTTATAAGGGAGGAGAGGGGCACCTTAGGAAAACATAAAATATTATTTTATTAGAAAGTCATATTCGGATTATAATAGCTCCAAATTGATTTATTTCTATGCTAAGGTGGGGATGGGTCGAAATCCTCTCATTCAATAGAATTTATACAAGTTTAGGGTTCTATTTTAACCTTATCATTTATATTTAACTCTAAGATAAATAATTTAACTTTTACCGTGTCTTTTTGTTTTCTTACACTATATAGTAAATAAACATACAATAACAAGACAATCGAACCCCAAGTTGTTTATTATTAATTTATATAAACATATCTAAGTCATTTGGCTGAACCGTAGATTTTTATAAATAAAATAACAATTAATAATATAATGTTTGTTTTAAAAACTATTTTATGTCAATTTTGACACTATTTGGTAACTGATTTTTGTGAAAATCATAACACAAATATGAGTTCCAAAAAAGTTAATTAAATAAATACTAACATGTCATATTAACATAGAAAATTATTTCAATTCAGAAAAAGTCTCAAATTACATTTCTTTGGGTATTTATAACATGAATTATGTCAATGTCTCATTAATAAGATAACTACCACATCATCATTGTGTCATAAATAAATTAAATTATTAATTTTATAAAAATTACAAATAAAATATCATTATGTAGGAAATCTGTTTATCTTTCTTATTAATATTCATAGTCGAATTTATCTTATGTATAACCCTATATTAAAAATGATTTATTTACTAAACTTTGATTTTAAATATTTTAACCAATCTTTAAATAAATTAATAATAAATGTTCTAATATAATCCATGTGGGCCTAAATGGTCATATTATATTCCTAAGGTTTTTTTTGGTTGATTTAAATTTATAAAATAGAATTAGAACATGTGTTAGGGTAATAATAATAAAATTTTACCATTAATTTCCCTATTTACTTTTAACCATGGTAAAAAAAGTAAAAAGTTACTATTCACAAAAAAATTATTTTCATCTCATTGAATGACATTTTAGTCCTAGATATTGACCGTGTCTCTTGGATTTTCGAAATTCCAATCACAGAAGTGGTAAAATTAAGTTTTTTGAAAATTTGCAAATTCTCCTAGGAGGTGGGTAAAAGACGGTGAAAAGTTCAATAAAATTTTTATATATCTAAAATTATTATAAAATGACTCCAATGAATTGAATTGAAATTATATAGGTAATATGTATCAATTTTTACCTAAAATAAATTTAAATAAAATAAATAATTCTTTAAATAAAAAGTATGTTTTTAAATAGTAACCCAGTGTTTTCACTATTCATCAAATTTTGAAAGTTTTCAGAAAAATACCAAAATTTCACCCTAGGATAATTTAGATATTTCAAATCCAAAAATGAGGTCCATTTTGAAAGATAAACTTTAAAAAATTTCAAAAATTGGGCATTACTATTCTTAAAGGCTAGTTTTTATAATATTTTAATACCATATCGTTGTTTAGTGAAACTCAGTATTGCGTACAACGCAAGCTATCGAGGAAGCACGCGGTTGCATGTAAAGAAAGAAAAGATAGTGTTGTGTGGAGTGAAAGATTCCTTTGATGATTAATATAACATAAAAACAAAATATTTCCCATAAAAATCTCCGGTGTTACAGTAGGGTTGCCTTGAGTGTTACAAATCATATGGTAGCTGTGATGTTTACAATATTAAGTAATTAATTCCACTAGTTACCTTTATGGTTTTATTTAATTTTCTCTATTTTATTTAAATATATTGTTTTTACAAAGAAATTAAATGATACATTATGGGTGAGAATTATATATTTTTCAAAATGATTTCATATTCCTTTAAGTATTCATGAGCTAACTATTTAATTCCTTTTTTTATTTTGCTAAGATTTATAATTAGATTGATTTTTTTTAAAAAAAATTCATGGGTATTAAATATGGGTAAGAGAAAAGAAGAAGGAATGTTGAATGTTGTTAATTTTTTTAGGACAAGATTTATTGTATTATGAAAATTCTCTGTCTTATTGATGAAATGGGAAATATTTTAGTAGTACCCACTTTTTATGGTTGTGGGTTGATAAGTATTAATTATATCTTAACTATATAAAATCCTTAAGTAAAAATATCTTTTGAAATATAATAAGTGTATTCTAGGGGAATTAACTTGATTATTTAATGTTTTAGTATGGATTTATATAGTTGTTATGAGAGCATGATTTAGATAAATTTATGGGTTAGGATGATATTAATAGAATAACATAGATGATCTTAAACTTATGTTTGTTTTAAAATAATATCTAATTTGAGTATTACCATGTTTCTTCGTCTATGATATGTTTTTTAGAATGTTATTCCACATAAGAAAAAATGAAGCTGAAGTATGATGAAAATGAGAGGATGATATCATTCTGAATCCTACACCTATAATGGATGGGATTGGAACTGATGTGTTTGTGATTATAATGTAACCATTAACTTAGGATATAAATAATGACCACATCCAACTTAAGAGAAAAACATGAGCTTCCACAATGAAATATGATGATAGTGTACCATTTTCTGAGGAAACACACTCATACATTCATTGTATCTTCTGACCCCATTGTGGAATAATTGAAGATATAATCCCTTGATAAGATATTTGATGTCATGGGGTGTTCAAATAATCAAAATAATTTTTTTATATTTATCATATTGATGTTTTAGCTGACCATTGGTGGGAAATGGTCAATAATATCAGAGATAGTGATGAAATTAATACCTTTTATTCGGATAACTTTATGATTATATTAATTGATAAAAAAAATTCTAAGCTGCTTTTACTTATGATTGAAAATAAATTATTTGAATTGAAATAAAATGACAAATATTTAGTGGTTTTCTATGAATAAAATGTCACTTTTTTGGAATGGTTTTCATAAAATATTATTTGATATCTTGATAGTAAAATCATTAGATTTTCCCAAGGATTAATGGCCTGATACTGAATGTCCCTAGACTCTCATGAATTCAAAAGTAATGGGAAACTTTTATGATGTTATAATTGGGTAGAAATTGTCTTTTCTTGAATATCATATGTACTTTGAAAAAAATTATAAAAAAATGTAATGGTGGAAAGCAATGGGTATGAATCAATCAACAAGATCTGAAGGTAAGAAAATCCAGATTCCAATTTTTGGAATTATAGAAAAAATAACTATAAGGAATGTCTTAAACATTTGATAAGTGTTTCTATTATGCGATGTAGTATATATGAACTAATATTGGAATGAAAAAGAGAATGGTGATGGTATGTTTATTTATAACAAGAAAACTTTAAAAATCATTAAATGTGGTGAGATGGGGAATTATTAAAATGCCTTCCCAAAGAATGATATGATTGATAGAAGGAATTCTGATTATATGAATAAAGGAATATATAAATCCATTGCATCTAGGCCAATATATGTGGGTATATCCAATGAATTTGTTTTAGGTAATTTGTTTGTTTACCCATACGTTTCATATGTTCTGTTTGATATAAGGTCTAAACATTCCATTATTTAAAAGAAATTTTATGGTAAATTTGAAATTTCACCTCATGAAATAAAACCAGATCATATGATTAAAAAACTTTGAGGATATTATAGAAAAATGGAATAATAATAATCTTTCAGATATTTTCTATGGAAACAAATGACCTAAAAACCATATTGTTTTCCCTTAGTATAATTTTATGTTATTATTAGTATTGATTGAATTTATTTTTATAAAAATATGATTAATAAAAGAGTAAAGGAAGTTGTTTTTTATATTGATATCTTTTTTGTATACTATAATAAAATAATACCATTGATAACGTATCAATAATCCACGAAATTGTTAAAATATGGAAATGAAATTTATCTAGTATAATTTTTTTGAAAATAGGGGAACTATTCATGTTAATGTTGTTTGAGTGGTAAATGAAAAATTGGATTTTTTTCATGTTAACATTACCAGTGTTATACCTAATCAAGAAATTAAATTTAACAATTAAATTGTTCTTAATGCTAATCAAATTTCAAACCCCACTTCTCAAATGTCTCATGTGCAATATTTAGAATTGAAAAATCATTTTTAGTATTTTCTTGATAAAGGTTTCTTTAGTCCTAATACTTCACCATGGGTTTCCCCTATTTTTTTTTATTAAAAATAAATGTAGTTCCATGAGTCATTTCATTAGTTATATAATATTTAATAACATTACTGTTAAAAACGAGTATCATTTTTCTCATATCGATGACTTGTTTTATTAAATCTTAGGAGAATAGTATTTTTTAACGATTGACTTTAGATACAGGTAAGATCAGCTTAATGTAAAGAAAGAAGAAATTTAAAAAAAATTGTTTTTTACTAGATATGGGAACTATGAGTTTCTTATTATTACCATTGGTTTGACAAATTCCCATTATATATTTATGGATATTGTGAATAACATCATCTAAGAGTATTTGGATATATTTTTTATTGTTTTTATTTATGATGTTTTGTCATTTTGAAAAATTTATGATGATAATGAAAAACATTTAAGGATTGTCCTGCAAGATCTCAAATAAAATAATATATATGGGAAATTTAGAAACTGTAATTCTTATTTGAAACTAATTTTTTTCACGTTAAAATTATATATAAGGGTGGAATAAATGTTGATCCGACCAATTTTTTTATGAATTAACATGACATATAAATGTTACTAATATTCATTGTTTTATTTTATTAATAGGCTATTACAAATGGTTTATTACCAATATTTTGTGGTTATCTAGTCCTCTAAATAATTTTACATGAAAAAGGTTGAAGTTTTTTTTAAGAAGACTTTTATGTTTGTTTTAAAAAACTGAACAAATTATGGCGAATTCTCTATTTTTGGACACACCATTCAAAAATAAATATTTTTTCAACCATAGTGATTTTTCGTTGAAGGGAATTTGTTGTGTTATGATGCAAAATGATCAGGTAATTTCTTATTCTTCATTAAAAATAAAACATCATGAATTAAATTATATCAAACCTTGTTTTCAATTATATGTATTGGATTTCTCTTTTAAAATTTTGAGGCATCATTTTAAGGATGAAAATATGAAATATACTATCACTATATAATTTTGAAGTATATATTCACTCAGACGAAATTGAACTTGAGGTAGAGGATATGGCTTCAATTGGTATGGGATTATTATTGTATGATAAATTATAATCCTTGAAAAACATATAAAATGGAAGATGGCTTGAGTCAAAAACATCATTCATCATTAATCATGTTACATTTGGAACACGACCCCTAGGGTTATGATTTGATGAAATTTGTATTGAAAGTTTATCATGCTGGAAAATCCCATTTTTTTTATTTTTGGTTTTAGTATATTCTTTTATGTCAAAAATACTTACGCAAGTAAATAAGGAATATGATGAGTGATAAAAAGGTATAATTGGTGAAAATGGTTTTGTTTCCATAATTTTATTTTGAAAATGATTGTATTTTTAAATTGATAAAATATTATATGTTCCAGGTGATTCATTATTGAAAAATATGTAATGAAGTGAAGCTCATTGATTACCATTTTTAGTTCATCCTAGTAGCACTAAGATATACATAGATATTCATTAGTGTCACTAGTGGGATGGAATAAAAATAGATATTTCAAATTTCACAATGAAATGTTTTACTTGTCCACATGTTAATGAAGATAGACAACTACCTAAGTGGATTCTTCAGTATTTTCCAGGGCCAAAAAGGAAATGGAAAAATAAATCCATATATTTCAAGGTGAGAATACTTAAGACTCCTCAGGTTAACAATGTGATTTTGATTGTTGTTGATTGACTTACAAAATCTCTAAATTGTCATGTTATTCAAGATACTATATCATTGTATTAACTTTATTGACTACATATCAAGGATATTTTAAAGATAATTGTTGTTACTATCTATATGGTATCTAAAAATGATCATGGGTTCACTTATATCATTTGAAAATCTATTTATAAGTCACTGGGAATAGAATTTAATTTTTTCACTTCATTTAATACTCAATCTGATGGGCAGACTGAGAGAAAAATTAAAACATTTAAGGAAATTATTTGATCTTGTTCAATGGATTACCATGGATTTTGTGATCATCATATTTATTTAGTTGATTTTTTATATAATATCAGTACTCATTCTAGTATATAAATGAATCCTTTTGAGGCCTTATTAAGAAAGATGTATCAAATTCCAAAATTTTGGGATGAATTCATGGAAAGGATATTTATGGGACCCTAATTTGTGTAAAATGTGGTTAATAATGTTAAGATAATCGAGAAACATATTAGGGAAGCACAGAGATGAAAGAAAAGTTATAAAGATAACACAAGGAATGAAATTTATTTCAAGCAGGTGATCATGTTTTCATTAAAATATCTCATTTGAAAAGTATTATGCATTTTTTAATGAAAGTAAGCTATGTCCATGGTTTATTAGACATTTAGAAATCCTAGAGAATGTTAGACCTATTTCCAACCATGTAGATTTTCCTTCGAGTTTTTCTCAGCAACAAAATGTTTTTTAAGTTTCAATATTATGAAAGTACATACTAGATTTAACTCATGTTTTTAGATGAGAAGTAGTTTGGTTGTATGCGAACCCTTATGTGGGGAAAATAATTTTTAGATTCTTGATCATAGAGAGAATTTATTTTGGAATTATATTATTCATTAGGTCAAGATTATTTGGGTAATGCGCATTGTCAAAGAAGAAACATGGGAATCTAAAAAGGGTATGATGGAAACATATCCTAACATCATTAATAAGTAAATATAAACTGTGAGGATGTAGTTTCTAGAATGTGTTTTGAATGTAACAACCTAGTTACTTATAAAATAATATGTCTACATTATAGAAATAAATTGTTATATATATTATAAATGTATAAGGAAATTATTGGTATTTATAAAAAATTATGGAATACATACAAATTGAATTTTAACTTCACTAATTATAATATAAATAATATTTATGTATTTATTAGTGAAAATATGATATATTTATATTATAGAATATGTGGATAAATTTTTTAAAATTATTAAATTATGTATTGGTATTTTTGTGAAATATAAATGATTATTAACAATTTTGTAATTAATATAATGATTTCAATTAAAATGTATCTTTTGGAAATATATTCACAAATTAATTATTTCTTATTATTATATGATAGTTTTATGAGACATTAATTAATTATTGAACGTTTTATAAAATCAATTATAATTTTCAAATTAATAATTTTTTATTAAATAATGAAATTAATTAAAAATTAAATTTCTCATATTTAGAAAATTATGTTTATAAAATGGAGCTCATTTTTGAATTATGCATTTGGAAAAATATTTAGGGTGAATTTCTGGGATTTTTCAGAAATAGTTTATTTTTTTGTGAATAGTAAAATACAATAATTTACAATTTATATACATTATCAGTTAAATACATTATTCCTTGAGTCATTTATGATTTAATAAACCTAATATGGAAATATAATTCATTATTTTAATATATTTGGTGATAATTCTCAATCTATTCAATATCTTGAGTGAAAATATTAAACAAATAAATAAAATAATGAGAAAACATCCCTCTTGTCATCTATAAACACCACCTCTCACCACCTATTCTTCAAAAAACTAAAATCCTTATATCTTTTTTATTTTATGCTAAATTACCTTACCAAGTGTCTTCCCCAAATCACATATTCCATGGTCTCACCAAAAGGCTAAAACTAAGGGCCTTAAAAAGGATCTGAATGATAAGAAATTCAAGAGGTAAAATCCTCTTTCAATTTATTTTATTTTATTTTATTATTTTCTCCTCATTCCCATATTCCATGTGACATGATAACTCAATTATCATAAATATACTTATATATTATTTTTTAGTGGAATATCAATAATTAAACCTCTCATATTCTCCTCTTATTCTAGAAAATGAATGCACCATCCAGGACTTGTCGATTCACCGCCATCATGGATGTCGTATTCTCATTTTCATTTACCACCTTAAATAATTTTCACAAAAACCTTATTATGGATAAAAATATATTAATATGTATATTATTAATTGTATAATGTTCTAGAACTAATTTATAAACATAACATTAAATCAAATGAAGCTAGTTTGTGGTTGTTAGAACCCCCCCCCCCCAAATACACCAAACATTAATCATTAAAGATTTATCTAATAAAAAATCATAATATCAGAAAAAATAATATATGGTATCATTTAATATTTTGGAAACATATAAAAACAATTTTTCTCTACTTACGGAGTTTTTATATCTTGGGATAAGAAAATAAATAATGATTTAAATATGAACACCATGAAATAAATACACCTGAGACAATGAAAGTAACAAAATATTATTAAACAATTGGTTAATGAATTTATAATAAGATCATATAATGAATTAAAAGTATGAATATATATCATTAATATATTAATAAGTATATTTTAAACATTATAATATATGTTTTAACAAGATTCAAAGTATACAGAACTTGAGGTAAGGGACTTTTTTTGAAAGGCCACTTTTAAATTTATATTTTTAAAAAATTAAAAAAGAATATTTTCATGTTTCAATTATGTAGTATTTATTATTATATTATGGGTTTTTGGAATTTTATTTTATGAAGTCTTGGACTTATATCTCCTTCCAATTCATTTCGTATTTTTAGGGTTGAGTTCGACCGTATGTTTACTCCAAGTGTAACAGTGATGGTCACAACATAAGGTATCAATGAGGGTTACATTTTAAGGTAGTCAGGAGGAATAAAAATCATATGTTACCTACAAGGGTTAAAATCTTATATAAGTAATTCCCCAAGTTACCTTTATGGGTTTATTTCTCTTTTATCTGGTTTGTAGAAATTTATTATCTTTATAATGTAAGAATATGTTACTTTATAAGCGAGAAGAATGCATTTGTGAAAATTATTTGATTTGTTTATTAGTATTTAAGGGGTAATGGTTTATTTCCTTATTTTAATGTCCCTTACAAATATTTTATTGTTCATCCAATGTATTAAAAAAATTTCATAGGTTTTAATAATGGGTAGTATAAAATAACTATCCAATTTTAATGTTGTGAAGATTTATTAATGAAAAGATTTCATGTTTTATAAAAAATATTTTTATTATGAATTAAATGGATACAGTTTTAGTAGTATAAAATTTATTTTCATGTGGGTTGATATATATGAATTGTGTTCGAATACTCCGAATCTATAAACAGAAATGACCTTTGGGCATTTAATGATAATATTCTAGTTTAGTTAACTATATTATTTAATGTTTATGGTTGGGTATTTATAATAATTGCCTATGTCATTTTTTCATTTTATAAGGGATTTAAGAGTGACATGATGAATCATTTTAAAAGTGGTAGGACAATTCATATATATAAGAATTAAATTTTTAAAATTGAAATTTTGTCGATATATATAGAATTAATAGAGGCCCCATGGCATCATATATCAAAAACATTCATCATGGAGACCCAACGAGTCACAGAAAAGAATGGGTATAACCCCCAAAATCTCACCTTTAATAGGACATGTGGTAATAACCAGTTCTAATGGAGTAATTATCAAAAATTGGAGTAATTAACCATTTTAGATAACACAATGTTGTTAAAATATCATCTCCACTATATTCATCTCCCATACACATATTATAGAAATTTATTGCTTAAGACTCACCCCCATCACATTCTTGTTGATTGTACTAATTTGACATGTACGCATCCCATAGATTACTAATTCCTATATAAATTCTATAAATATCTTTTGATGAAAAAATGAGATAGAGATGAATGTAACAAACAAATGAATGGAAAATGTTAAAAATTTGAGTTGATAAAGATGAAAGTTTTCTATAACATTCATATTTGAATGAATTCAGAGGATACCGGCTACCATTGTGGATGTCACAACCAGTCCTCGGGGCCTATCCCATGACTACCCCAAGCCCGCCTTCCATAGGCCAGGGGCTAGCGACTAGCACCAAAGGTTTAATCCCTATAAAAGGGGAAGGCACTTCCTTTTAACCTGTAACACACACACATCCTGAACAAAAGTAGCAAAGTACGCAACTAAAAGTAATCACTAAGTAAAACTATATACAAAAGTAAGTGCTGAAAGGAATGGGGCTAGAAATAGAAGACCAACGATAAAGTACAACAACTGTAAAGCTAGTATAACTGCATAAAGGTAAATATAAACTACTGAGTCTTCCTCTGAGAATCCCACCTAAAGGGTGGGTATATATGGCCTCCTCAACACCCCAGGTCCATCTGTCCACTCCGAGTATGTCTCACCATGTGGTCCACCTCTGGGTACAGTCCATCTCTACAACCCTCCACCTCGATCAGTGTTCTCTGTCATCTGCAACCAACACAACGATGTGAGGGCATAGCCCGTGTAGGGGTGAGTATAATGATACTCTATAGGGGACCCTGAGACCCCTGAAGGTCTCCTATAATCCACAAAGGATAAACCACTATAGAAAAATACAATCACAAAGTATCAACAAACCCTACTTAGGTATATGCCAAAATATATACCTAAGTTAATAGTTACAGCCCAAATCTAGCTTTCGATCCCAATCACAACCCAGTCCACACAGGAAGTAAAGTCAATCACATCGATGATAATTATTGAAAGACAAGACTCAGATAACATTGGTATACAACTATTGTATAGAGATAGAGATGATTAGATGTAGTCATTGATTCATCTAAGCTGTCGTACCCACACAGGATATAAGACCATCAAAGATGTTAGACCCACACAAGATACAAGACCAGCTACTCTGTCAGACCCACACAGGATACAGGAACAAAAGTCCGAACTATCGAACCCACATAGGATTCTGGTATAGTAGTCATCGCTGTCGAACCCACGTAGGATTCCGATACAGTTTTCATCAGTGTCGAAACCACGTAGGATTCCCATACAGTAGTCATCACTGTCAAACCCACAGAGGATTCTGGTACAGTAGTATTCTCTATCAAACCCATGTAGGATTCTAGTATAGTAGTTGTCCCTATCGAACCCATGTAGGATTCCGGTACAGTAGTCGTCGTAGCCAGCTCTAGGGTTCCCGCACACAGCACGCTTGAATCTGGGAGGGTCTGTTACTCGAGTCAAGTGTCTATACATCAACCATCACAATGATTTGAGTTGATGTATCCCTTAGTTATGTATCATCATATGTAACCCAACGCGACATAAGGTGTGTCAATCATACGCCCGATCCGAGAGTTATTGGCATTTCTATTTGAGGGGCCTTATTGGATTCACACTCATTCCAAACCCATCCATCTTCCAAAGTTGTAAAAAAGTCACTTATAGTATCTCAAATGTATATCCTCATTTTGAGGGTCCCAGTGCCACAGACGGAGCATCGATTGGATGCACGGTCTAGGTGATATTCGGTTTTAAGCAGAGTCGGTCACGGACCGTCGAGCCTAGTTGGCTGGCGTGTCAGTGCGACCTGACTCGGCAGGTCTGTCCTGACTGGGGGTCGTACCGGCCCATCTCGGCCGGTCCGACCCGGTTCATGGTTTGTCCTAGCCCGGGTTTGCGGATCCGACCCGGTTGGGTGGTCGGCCTGACCGGGTGGGGTACAACCCACCTGCGGACCCAGCCCGCAGAGCGGGCAGGTCTGGTTTGCCTGGCTGCACCGAGTGGCACCACATCTCCAATATCTAGCCATCCATAGCCGGCTGGTTCTTCGTGGCGCACACGTCCCGCTATGCTGGCCTCGGTTCTTCCCACAAAGAGCCAAGCGGCACTGCGGTTTTCATCCCTGCCAGCAGGCGGCCGGCCGGTTCGCTCGCCGTGCAGCCCGTGGAAGCGGGCCGTGGTTCCTCTGCCACACGGCGCCTGTGTGTACCGCGATCTTCCAGTCCGGCCGACTATAACTAGCTGGCTCTTCCATCCCGACTAGTATGAGGCTGCTCAGTTCTGCTCCAGCCAAGAGGCCCGCGGTTGCGGGACACGTTCCTTCTCCACACTGAACCTTCAGGCATCGCGATCTTCCAGTGGGCCAGTCGGTCGGTCGGCCGGTCTTCCCGCTTCCCGGTTCCATGACGTCTAGCTCGATAGGCCGCCTCTTCACCTCCATCATGGCATGACGGCGCCGCGGGCCTGCTACCCTCCGTGCGACGCGATGGCACTGCGCCACCTCCGCCTCCGACGTCAAACAATATAAACCAATGGAGGGACGTCGGTCTGTGTTTGTTCGGCCCACGCCCTCCGCGTTATTCGGTAACAAAATCCCACCATCGATCAAATTAAAAATCAATGTACTAGGGATAACATTTTCTTCATTTAAAATTAAACTAATCCCCCTACTTCGATTCAACAACGTTTTCGAAGTCACGGAAGATGGTGTCGCAAAAGATGGATGTTATTCAGTCAACGTCGGGGGAAAGTCATTGTCTTTTGCAGCATCCTTTACGGGTGATGTCTTCTCCCTTATTGCAGAGGAAGAGGAAGAATAACAGGAATTCCTCGTGTGTGTTTCCTCACTTTCATGCCCCAGTTGAAGAATTGGAGGAGATGTTCTTCGTGTTCTTCGTGGGAAGAAGGCTCTTTCTTTTCTCCTTAGCTCTCCACAAAGTTAATCCAAAATAATAGAAATTATTCTTTATTATTTTTATGGCATGAAAACTCAACATTTTTCTCCCATTAAATGTGAAAACACATTATATTAAATGTGGAGGGATGAATTCAAAAATATTTGAATTAAATTTGAATTAATTCTCTTCATTAATGGTGGGGTTTTGGAAAAAATTAAACCATGGAATTCCAAGAGTTTAAGGGGGTTGAAAAGAGTTTAAAGGGGTGGTGAAGAGTTTGAACTTGTGTGGACCCCACCACATAATATCATTCCATGGGAGGTTATGTGGGGGTATGCCCCACGACCAACCTCCCTTTGGAGAATTTAACTACCATCCAAATAAAATTATGTAACACATTATTCTATTAAAATTTTACTTAGAAACCCCATAAATTTACTACCACTCCTGATAAAACACAATTACGGTAAAGGACTTCTTAAGAGCATAACGGCATTGCGAGTTCATCGGTGTCCTTGGATTTCAATTACAAGCAGTGGTTCAAAAGATAGAAAAAACCCGCATGTGCATTTACTGAACGTACCCGAACAAAATTTCAGAAATTGATTCCAGAGACACCGGGCCTTGGAATTAGGCTTCGTCAGAAACTGCGAACTTGTAAAATTCCCATGTATTTAAGAAAAAAATTTCCACAGGATTTTCGGGTCTTTACATTCTCCCCGCATCAGGGCATTACGTCCCCTTAAGCTACAACACATAATAAGGGAACAAATGGGGGTACTGAACACGCATCTGAGCCTCCCTCTCCCACGTGCTCTCTTGGAGGTTCTTGTGCTGCTAGAGAATGCACACTAGAGGAATCGACTGTCCACGGAGGACCCGCTCCTGTCGATCATCTATCTACATTGGAACCTCCGTGAATGTCGCCGCGTCATCGATGTCCATATCCCCATCGACGATGATGTGTGTTGGGCCGTGCACGTATCTCCTCAACTAAGATAGGTGGAAGACATCGTGCACCCAGTGCAACTGAGGTGGAAGAACCGGGTGGTAAGACACCTCACCTACTCTACTAAGAACCCGGAATGGTCCAATGAATCACGGAGATTACTTTCCTCCTCAGACAAATCTCTATAGACCTCATCGAGGTGAGACCCATAGAAAGACGTGGTCTCCATCCTCGAACTCTAATGGTCTATATGTCCTATCAGCATAGGACTTTTGTCTGCTCTGTTCAGTCTTCATCCGATCCTGGATGATCTGCACCTTCTCCATCATAGCCTGCACCATCTTTGGTCCTACAAGTGCAGACTCCCCTGGATCAGTCAAACATCGAGGCGATATGCAAGGTCGCCCATACAATTCCTCGTAAGTTTCCATCCCTATGGTGGAGTGGTAGCTGTTGTTGTATGAAAACTCTACCAAGGGTAAGTGATCCTCGCAGCTATGACCAATGTTAAGGACACTTTCATGGAGCATGTCCTCAAGAGTCTGAATGGTTCTCTCAGTCTAAAATTCCATTTGTGGATGGATGGTGGTGCTCAAGAGAAGCTACATCCAGAAAGCCTCCCACAACCCCTTCGATAGCCGGGAAGTGAAATGAGCATCCCAATCTAAGATGATCGTCGATGGCACAGCATGAATCTGTATGATCTCCTATATGTAGAGGCATCCCAAGCTCTCTACATAGCCCAAAT
Organism: Viscum album; assembly: GCA_963277665.1. Classification (NCBI taxonomy): domain Eukaryota; kingdom Viridiplantae; phylum Streptophyta; class Magnoliopsida; order Santalales; family Viscaceae; genus Viscum; species Viscum album. The sequence goes on along the minus strand of OY728147.1, from coordinate 136,306,589 downwards.
CTCTAATCGGTATGAAGTGGTCCGACTTGGTTAGTCGGTCGACAATCTCCCAGATAGAGTGGTGTACTCTGGATGTACGTGGAATTACCATCACGAAATCCATGGATATCCTATCCCACATCCACTCTGGGACCTCTAAGGGATGAACCTTCACTTGTTGACAAGTGAGGCATCGTGAGACAAACTCTACTACCACATTTTCATACCCAGCAACCAGTGTTGTCGCCTGATGTCCTAATACATCTTCGCCACTCCTGGATGTACTGCTAGAGGGGATGTGTGGAACTCCCTCAACACCTCATCCTATAGTGAAACTGTTACCATGGTACGTCCACTGAAGAAGATGTCGTGATCCCCACCATTAGAAAACACATCAGGTGCCTGACCTGTTGATATCTGAGCATGTCTGGTCTCACAGTCAATGTCCTCATCCTGTGCCTCTCTGAATCGCTGAACAAGTGAGGAGTGATTGTGAGAGACTGTAGATAGGATTCTCCATATATATCCACAAATTATATCTACAATGCAGCCAGCTGCTCTGTCACCTCTCCTAGAAGCTGAATTCCCGATCTCCTACTAAGAGAATCTACTACAACGTTCCCCATTCCAAGAGTATAAAATATCTCTAAGTCATAGTCCTGGAGGAAGTCGAGAAATCACCGTTGTCTCAGGTTTAGGTCCTTCGGCGAGAAGATGTACCTGAGACTCTGGTGGTCAGAGTAGACTATAAAATGCTCGCCCATCAGATAGTGCCGCCACATCTTCAAGGCAAAGATCACAGCTGCTAACCCCAGGTCATGGGAAATATAGTTATTCTCATGCTGTATCAACTGTCATAAACCATATGCAATCACTACTCACTCCTACATCAGGACACACCCGAGTCCAGTCCCTTATGCATCACAGTAAACTACACACCCAATGCCCTCCTCTGATAGCATCAAGATGGGTGCACTGGTCAACCTCTGCCTCAGCTCCTAAAATCTATGCTGGTATCTATCTAACCACACAAAGGGTTTCCCCTTCTTCGTCAAAGATGAAAGCGGTGATGAAACTCTAGAGAAGTCTGCCACAAATCTCAGATAGTACCCATCAAGTCCCAGCAAGTCCTAGAAAATTATGATCCTCCATCACACTCCTAGGTGGCTCCCAAGAAATTACTACCTCGATCTTTACTAGATATACTACAAATCCAGCCTCTGTGATGATGTGTCCTAGAATGTGAACCTCTCGAATCTATAAATTTTACTTTGATAGATAACCATAAAGATGGTTCTCTCGGAGTGTATCCAGTACTACCCGCAAATGGTAGGCGTGCTCCTCCTCAGTATTTGAGTAAATTAGTATGTTTTCGATGAAGACTATAACCAACCGATCGAGGTAAGGATGGAAGATCCTATTCATGAGACTCATGAACACTGCTGGTGTTTTGGTTACGCCGAAAGGAATAACTAAAACCTCATATTGGCCATACCGACACCTGAATGCCATCTTCTGCACATCCTCATCTCGAACTCTGAGCTGGTGATAGCTTGACCTGAGGTCTATCTTCAAGAACCATCCTGCTCCCTTGAGATGATCAAAGAGGTCGTCAATCCTCATGAGTGGGTACTTGTTTTTCACGGTCACATGATTCAGGCGATGATAGTCAACACACAGTCGTAAGCTCCCATCCAGCTTCTTGGAAAACAAAATTGGTGAAGCCCAGGGTGAAACACTAGGTCGGATAAATACCTTCCTCTACAAGTCCTCCAGATGTACATGCAGCTCACGAAGATCGTCGGGAGTCATCCGATATGCTGGAGTAGATATCAGTGATGTCCCGGGGTACATGTCAATGTAGAAGTCTACCTATCTGTGAAGAGGTAGTCTTCGAACGTCATCAAGAAAAAACATCCGTGTACTGATCCATCACAATAGGAAAACTCAGACTCTCCACATCAACCTCTCCGAGGATGAAGCTAGCCAACTGATGTGTGATCGGCTACCCCCTCCTCTACGTAAGTCCATCCTGCGCTGTAAAGGCTCCCTTCTCACTGGTGAAGGTGAACCTGGTCCCATCCATGCGGATACACCACACATTGTGCCTAATATAGTCAATCTAATCAGGAACTATAGATAACCATTCCATACCCAAAAATGATGTCGTAAGGCCTTGACGCCGCTACAAAAAGATCCCAGCCAAAGCGCTCACCTACTAGAGTAAGCTCACACTGCTGGCTCTAGTGCATAATCATTGAGTCTGCTCCCGTAAGAGTCTCTACCCATAAGGATTGAGCCAACGGCTCCGTCGGAATCTCCGAGCTCCAAACGAGGGCAGTGGTAATAATAGAATGACTTTCACATGTGTCTATAAGTACTGCAGCAAGGTTGGAGTAGACACAGATAGTACCTCAAATAATATCAGGTGCACCGTGGTCGTAGGCCTCGACTACCTAGAGCTGAGCCCGCCTCTATCCGCCAGCTCCCAATGGTCGGGGTGGACCTCCTAGTGGTGGTTGTGGTAGAGCCTCAAAACATCGTCCACCACCCGCAGGTCGGCCAACTCCTCTTCTATGTCTGCCTGCTTCTGGTGGACCGCCACAGTCGAACCTATACCTCTGCCTAGGTGGTCCATCTAATGTGTGTTTCTCGTCTGCAAGGAGGGTCAGGCAGTCATGATCCAAGTGGCCCTACCCACCACATGCATAGCACTGTCTGCTCCTCGTATAGGTGGATATATCTCCTGTTCCCCACACAAACGAACCGGTATCCTGGGGTCACCCACCTATTGGTCTGGTCCGCTTCGACCTCTACGTCATCTATCTACTACCAGCTATAGAAGACTCTGCTACTTGTTTCCATGTGGTGGGTCTCACTACTGGTGACTGCTCAGAGAGAAAACTCTCCACTATAAGGGCTCGCTCTAGCACCCCCACTTCCGTCAGGATGCTGAGGGGAATCATCAAAGCCCTGATCTCATGCCTGAGTCCCTGATCAAAGGTCCGGGCCCTAAAAAATGGGTCATGTACCATGTCCGTGGAGTAGCATGAGAGGTTAGTGAACCTCTCTGAGTACTGAGCTACTGTCATGTTGCCCTACTGCAGATAAAGTAACTCCTGAATTTGCACCACATGAAGGGTGGCTAGAACAAACTCTAATGGAAGGATACTATAGAATTATTTCCAGAGTAATGATGCCTCATCATGCACCTAGAGAATCAGGCTCCACCATCTACTTACTACTGCATGCAGAAGACTCGTGGTAAGGATCATCATGAGGTCAGCAAGTGCACTCTCTGCTGTTGGAGCTGGTGGTATCAGTGGCCCTGTGAGTAGTGGTACTACTGTTACCTCGGTTTTTATGGGGACCTACACCAAGGCCTTGTCGCTCGGTGTGCTACCATCTTGTATGTAACTCAGAATCCTAGTTGGATTCCTTAGTTGGGCCATCCTAAAAAGAAACAATTGTGCCATGGTTAAACAGTATACCAGGTGAGATGACACAAAGTAATCACAAAGAAAACTTTTCAAAGGAAATACACATGCAATTAGTGTTTGTGTGCACTGGTTCGGAGATTAGAAGTCAGAGTCCTAGTGTATGGATACGCCGGCCGCCGCACCAACAGCAGTTTCCCTAAACTGATAACCACACCCAAAACACTTAACACTACTGCTATTAAAAGAATAAGAGTCCAAAATATATGGTAGAACCGATTCCTCTAATACCAATATGTCACGAACTACCCTCGGGGACCATGCCGTGACTACCCCAAGCCCACCTTCTATAGGTCAGGGGCTAGCGACTAGCACCAAAGGCGTAATCCCTATAAAATGGGAAGGCATTTCCTTTTAACCTGTAACACACACACACAGCCTGAACACAAGCAAAAGAGTACGCAACTGAAAGTAAACACTAAGTAAAACTATATAAAAAAGTAAGTGCTGAAAGGAAATGGGCCGGAAATACAAGCCCAACAGTAAAGTACAACAACTCTAAAGCTAGTACAATTGCAGAGAGGCAAACAAAAACAACTGAGTTGTACTTTGAGAATCCCACCTAAAGGGTGGGTACAGATGGCCTCATCAGTACCCCAGGTCTATATGTCCGCTCCGAGTACGTCTCGCCATGTGGTCCACCTCCATGTACCATCCAGCTCTACAACCCTCAGCCTCGACCAGTGTTGTCTGTCGTCTGCAACCAACACAACAATGTACAGGCATAGCCTATGAAGGGCTGAGTATAACGATACTCAGTAGGGGACCCCGAGACCCCCTATGGTCCCCCAGAATCCATAAAGGATAAACCACATTAGAAAAATACAATCACAAAGTATCAACCAAACCTACATAGGTATATGCCCATGCATATACCTAAGTTACCAGTCACAGTTCGGCTCCAACTCTCAAGCCCAATCACAACCCAATCCACACAGGAAGTAATGTCAATCACAGAGATGATAATGATTGAAAGACAAGACTCAGCTCACATAGGTATACATCTTTTGTATAGCGATAGAGATGATTAGATGTAGTCACTGATTCATCCAAGATGTCAGACCCACACAGGATATAGGACCAAATAAGCTATCAGACCCACACAGGATACAAGACCAGCTACTCTGTCAGACCCAAACAGGATACAAGACTTGAAGTCCTAATTATCAAACCCTCGTAGGATTCCTGTATAGTATTCATCATTGTCGTACCCACGTAGGATTCCAGTACAGTAGTCATCACTGTTGATCCAACATAGGATTCTGGTACAGTAGTTATCACTGTCAAACCCACGTAGGAATATGGTACAATAGTCTTCGCTGTCGAACCCATGCAGGATTCTGGTACAGTAGTCGTCGCTGTCGAACCCACGTTGGATTACGATAAAGTAGTCATCACAGCTAGCACTAGGGTTCCCGCACACAGCACGCTCGATTATTGGAGGGTCCGCCACTCGAGTCATGTTTCGATACATAAACTATCAGGAAGTCATGAGTTGATCTATCGCGTAGTTCCTTCTCTACATAAAGAACCCAACATGATAGATGGCGCGTCAATCAGACACCCGGTCTGAGAGTTATTGGCATTTCCGTTCTAGGGACCCGGTTGGATTCACGCTCGTTCCAAACCCAGCCATTTTTCAAATTTGCCCAAATTTCACATAGAGTTTTGAAAGAGGACTGCCTCTTTACGAGGGTCCCAGTGCCGCAGACATCGCCTCGATCAGACGCACTGTCTAGGTGATATTCAGTTTTAAGTAGAGTCGGGCCCGGCCCGTCGGGCCTAGTGGGCTGGCAGCTCGGCCTGACCCGACTCGGAAGGTCTGACCCAGATGGGGGTCGGCCTGGCCCATCTCGGTGGGTCCATCTCGGTTGGTGGGTCGGCCCGGACCGATTTGGAAGGTCCGACCCACCTGCGGGGTCGGCCCGACCCGGTGGGGCGCGACCCACCTGCAGACCCGGCACGCGGAGCGGGCATGTCCGGTTCGCCCGACGGTGCCGAGTGGTGCTGCCTCTCCCCTATCAAGCCGGTTATAGCCATCCGGTTCTTCCTGGGGCACATGGCCCATTGTGCAGGCCACAGTTCTTCCCACATGGCGCCAAGCGGCACCGTGGTTCTTCAGCTCGGCCGGTAGGCGGCCTGCCGGTTCTCCCACCATGCGGCGCATGGAAGCGGGCCGCGGTTCCTCTGCCACCCGCCGCCGGAGGGTACCCCAATCCTACTGCCTGGCCGGCCATAGCTAGACGGTTCATCTAGACTGGCCGACATGAGGCCTTCTATTTCTCCTCCGGCAGAGCGGCCCGCAGTTGCAGGCCACAGTCCTTCTCCATGCGGTGCCTTCGAGCGCTGCGGTCTTCCAGCAGGCCGGCTGATCGGCCGACCGGTCATCCCACTGCCTGGCTCCACGATGGCTGGCTCGGCGGCCACCTCTTCACCTCCATCATGGCGCGACGGCACCGCGGACCCACTACCCTCTGCATAACGCAACGACGTCGCGCCGCCTCCACCTCCAATTTCAAATACTATAAACCAATAGAGGGACGTCGGGCTGTATTTGTTCGGCCTGGGACCTCTATGTTATATGATAACAAATGGCCACCGTCAAACAAAGTAAACATCGAAGAATCGAGGATATAATTTTATTCAATTAAAATTAAACAAATCCCCCTACCTCGATTCAAGAACGTTGTCGAAGTCACAGAATATGGTTTCACAGAAGATGAACGTCGTTCGGTCAACGTCGGGGGAAAGACATAGTTGTTGGAGGCGTCCTTTGCGAGCAGCGTCTTCTCCCTTGTCGTGGAGGAAGAGTAAGATACACAGTTATTCCTCGTGGACGTCGCCCCTCTTTCGTTCCCCGGTTGAAGAATTAGAGGAGATGTTAGTCCTGTTCTTCGTGGGAAGAAGGCTCTCCATCTTCTTCTTAGCTCTCCACAAAGTTAAGCCAAAATAATAGAGATTATTCTCTATTATTTTTATGGCACAAAAAATCAAGATTTTTCTCCCATTAAATGTGAAAACACATTAGATTAAATGTGGAGGGATGGATTCAAAAAGATTTGAATTAAAATTGAATTAATTCTCTTCATTAATGGTGGGGTGTTGGCAAGAATTAAACCATGGAATTCTATGAGTTTAAGGGGGTTCAAAGAAGTTTAAAGGGGAGGTGAAGAGTTTGAACTCGTGTGGGCCCCATCACATAACATCCTCCCAAATGAGGTTATGTGGGGGTGGGCCCCATGACCAACCTCCCTTTGGAAAATTTAACTAGCATCCAAATAAAATTATGCAACACATAATTTTATTTAAATTTTACTTAGAAACCCCAAAAATTAACTACCACTCCTGATAAAACGCAACTGCGGTAAAGGTCTTCTCATGAAAATACCGGTGATGCGAGTTCACCCGTGTCCTCAGATTTCAATTCCGAGAACCAGTTAAAAAGGTAGAAAAACCTGCACGTACGTTTACTGAACATACCTGAACAAAATTTCAGAAATTGATTCTTGGCACACCGGGTCTCTGAATCAGGTGCCATCGGAAACTGCGAACTCATAAAATTCCCATGTATTTAATAAAAAAATTTCCACAGGATTTCTGGTTCTTTACAGTGGAGTAATAATTTTCTTATATTCAATTACACGTTTTTTTCCAATGAATACATTAATTGTTTGAAACCATCAAATGCTGTGTTTCCATATTTTGAATTATCTATAACATTCACCATTGACAATGAATATATTATGTGTATTTATCTATTTACTAAAAAAATGAATATTTTATTAACCAAATAGGATGAATATGAATAGAAAATGGATGCACAATAATCGTTTGAAAATACAGCATAGTGATAGAGTTAAAGAGTTCAACATGTTTGAAATAGATCATGAATATATCCCACCTCAAATCCTTTATTTGTGTTTAAATTTCTATTATTCAAGATAAAATAGTCTTGAATATTTGGATGAACATTTGATTTTTCGTAGAATAGATCAGTGTTATACATGTTGGACTAATCATGGGTAAAACTGAACATGAAATCCTATTGGGATTATACTAAGGTTTATGGATCATTTGATATGAATACTTGTGTAAATTAATGTCGAGATTGAAAGGAATAAAGGATAATTGAATTTGGAGATGAACATTGAAAATGAATAATGTTGGTTGAGAAGTTTAATAGTTGTTCAAAGAGACCATTTTATACTAGTTATACTAAATACAAAACATTAGAAGCTATATTGATGTTATATAATTTAAAATTTGGTAGTCGATAGAGGGACCCCATCTCTGCAGAACTACATGGCCTCCGAAATGATATGGTACAAAAAGAAAATGAACCACCATGTTGAACATATGATGCTAAGAAAATTCTATGTTCAATGCGAATGATATCTAAAAAATAAATTCTTGTCCAAATGATTGTATATTGTTTTTAAAAGACCATGAATCACTCATAAAATACCCTATGTATGGTGCATATCAATGAAAGAAAACTGAATAAATTCAAATGAAATATATATGGTACATTCTATGAATTCCATGGTTTAGAAGACTATTAGGATTTAAGGAATCATGGAGACAACATTTATTACATCTAGATAAAATAATTAATGATGGGAACCTATAATATCCAATAGATTATCCTAATTGGAATAAAATTAATTATGAGTGTCTTGAATTTCTAAATGAGTTGAGAGTCCTTTGTATTGTGATATTTATAGATGGAAGAAACTCTTTTGGGGTATAGATTAGTACTCACAGTACATGGCCTATTATGTCGGAAAATTATAACGCAACACTATGGTTATCTCATGAGGCTTCAACTTTGGTGATTCATAAGAAATGACATTTAATTCCTGTGTTGGATAGGTCATATCATGAGGCTTCAACTTCGGTGATGCATATGAAATGACATTGTAATTTTGTATGAGGATTCACCCAGTCCCTTTTAGATATGAATAACTAAAAACAATGAATCCATCTCTGATTTAGTGATGAGTTAACAAGATTACAATAAAAAATCACTTCTTCAGCTCTTGGAATCATTCCGTACACTCCTTTCTCTAGATGATCATGACCCCATTTCGAGTTAACTAGGTTAATGGATTAGAAATTCCTAAATAGTTTTTCAAAATCCTCCTATAATATCCTGCTAGGACAAGTAAAATACGAATCTCAGTTACTATTGTAGGATGAGGCCACACTTCTACAACCTTTGTCTTTGTAGGGTTAGCTAACATTCTTTAATTTGTTAAAATGATCCCAAAGAAAGAAATTTTTGGTAACCAAAATTTACACATTCTAAACATTCTAAAAAATATTATCCTTATAAATATTTTGAAAAATAACCCTTATATGATACTCATTCTCCTCGTGAATTTAAGAATATATCAAAATATTCTCAATAAAAACTACCAAAAAACAATCAAGGTAGTCCTTAAAGATTATATTATTCAAATCCACAAAAAGAGTATGAGAATTAGTCAGTATGAAGGGTATAAAAACAAACTCATAATGCCAATTTTTTGAAAAGAATTCAGTTTTTGGAAATACTTCTTTCTTCACCCACAATTGATGATATCCATATTGAAGACCAACCTTAGAGAATTATTGATCCCAAAAAAGTAGGTCAATTATGTCATATATTCATGGAAGAGGGTATTTGTTCATCATTGTGATTCTATTCAGTTATCTATAATAAATGCATAGCCACATTGATCCACCCTTAATCTTCACAAAAATGAATAGGTGACCCACAATGAGACACTATTATCCAGAAAAACACATTCTCCAAAAGATATTGGAGTTTTTTGTTTAATTACTCCAGATCCATATTCTCCATTCTATACAAGGTTTTTTTAAATCAGCTTTGAATGAGGAATGATTTCAATGGAGAATTATACATCTCTTTCTGGGGGAGTTGCAGGTAACTCCATAGTAAATACTACAATTTAATACTGGATGATGGGGAAATTTTATATCCTTATACTATTATTTCCTTTTCTATCTTCACTGTTAAAATCCATGAAGAAATCTATAAGAGGTGCTTTTAGACAAATATCATTTTGAGAAATCTCTCCTTAGAATATAACTATATATTTCCCATTCAAGACTACTATGATTTCCAGGCTTCTTCATTCGATCTTTTCATTAAACATTAAGATCCATTCGATCCATAATATGATGATGAATTCCAAATTGGTGAGGAATAAAATATTTTCCGTAATATTGAGCTCACTAAAGTAAATACTAGAGTTTCAAACCACTGGCGATGCTTGGATAATTGCACAAGCAGTTCTGAATGTTAACTCTACTTTTAGAAAATCGTGGGTTGATTCTAATTTTTTTAAACACATAGGAAATAAAGTAATGTGTAGAACAAGAATCGAAATAATTTCATGTTATCATTGATAGAACATCAAGAGTACATGCCACCACATCATTTGATGATTCAATATCAATTGTCATCATGGAAAAAGAATGAACTTTCTCCCTTGGCCTTTACTACGGATGATGGTGATTCCCCTCAACTTCCCGTGGAACTGGATTGTGATTGGAAAAGTGCCCAAGTTTTCCACACATGAAGCATTGGTATTCAGGTAAGGCCAACACAATCTTCCCTTTTTTGTTAGTTTTGGTAAGTTGACGCGTCACCTCACTAATAAAATTCCACATGATATGACCATCTCATCCACAAATGTAACACTTCCCTACTCCCGAGAAGGCAGTTCCACGAATGCTTCTTCCCAAATTTATTTCACCTGGGAAGTTTCACTTTATCTCAGCCTATTCCCTGATCAAAGAACACACCCAATATTATCTCCCTTGATATCTCATTTTCAATGTATTTTTGAGACCACTACATCTTAACAAATAATATTTTGAATTTCATAGCACTCCGCACAATCTCCCCATAGTTATCATAGACATGTTTGGATAGATTCTTCCACAGGTGATGTCTTAGTCCACGAAAGAATCTATCAACCTTCCCATTACGATCCATGAAAATTCTATATGTGTAACATGAAATCCTTGCGATGTTTATCTCGTAGCTTCCCATAGGTTTATTATTCCTCTCTTTCAAAATGAGAAATCTTTATCCATTTTCGTTATTATTGAACAATGGAATATTTATTGAAGAAGATCCCACTGAACTCTTCCAACTTCCTTGATTTAATCTCCCCTCTTGGAATCATGTTCATAATCATCACAAAGCAATGATAAGATTCACCCACTAAGTGGAAAATATCCCGAATGACTTTTTTCTTATTTTGAACATTGAATTATAGAATAGTTCTTCTCAATAGTGCTAAGCCAATATTCATAAATTAATGGGATAGTAGACCCAATAGACATTTGTTGTTTTTAATGCATAAAGGACTCAATATAATGTTTTCCCTTCTTAGTGAAATTGGTCTCTCACCCTGATTCAGGTTATTTCATATATCGTGAGTGTGTTGGTTCATAATTCTCATGAATGTTTCCAGTATAGATTCCAACAGAGGGCTATCATTGGATGTTCTATTGCGGTCACCATTTGCATGATTCTTCTTATTTCCTGTTATTTTTTAAAAGAATAAAGCCTTAGTGAGAAACTTATTTTATATGTGAATCTATTACCTATATATTATTTTTATGACTTAAAACATCAAGCTTAAAAAAATTACATTTCATTATAAAACCAATATAATGATTAATAAAATTCTTTTGATTAAAAAAATTTATCCCCCAAGAGTGTCAAACCAAGATAATAGCAAGGTCCATTGTAATATACCAGTTCCTATTTGAGTCTTGTACAAATATTTGTTTCTGGGTTTTATCCCTAGATATATTTGTGCCATATCCACATCCACTTCTTCATTTCCAAATAGGGATTTAATTATTTAGAAACCACTTACTTCTTGTTTCACAAAAATACCAGGATGTTTTCTAATATTTTCTAAAGGGTTTTTCTTAGTTTTTTCATATCATAATTTCCACAAATAAGTAAACTGTTATTTGATACCAACTATGGAATCCCACCTTTTTACAATATAACTTTACATTAAATTTTACAAATATAGGATCTTTAATGTTTAGAATCTTGAAAATAAGATAAATAATACATTATGAATTATAAAATTCTTCTTACTAAATAGAAAGGATTATTAATTTTTTCATCCTAAGTAAAATTACTATAACTCTTATCCTAGAAACATACATCAAAGGAATGGTTAAGCAGAAGGACCAGAAAGGGAAAAACAAGAGAAATAGTTTACTTGTGAACTTGAGCGATATCTATAAGAACATGAGGAATATCCTAAAAGAATGATAAAAAGGATTATAATAATAATGATAACATGAATAATAACTTAAAAAATAGATAAAACATTTAATTTAGACATTCATAAGCATATCAAAAAGGTCCATCCCTAATGTTTCATAAACAATACCAAAGTTATTTCCCAAGGTATCGTAAAACTTTCATCACTAGGGATTAATTTATTTACCCAATATATTTGAGAACTATTAGGAGAACCCTTAATATTTATATATTTTCATGTGATAAACATATATCATAATAAAATATTTTATAAATTACCCATATAGAATAAATTTAATGGGTTTCTTATCAAAATCAAAGTGCTATAAAATCGTTATAAAAACAAGTTGTTGTTTTTTTTCATTTCAGTCCTATAGAAACTGAAGGTAGGATTCATGTGTCTTAATACCAGAAATAAAAAATATAATTTGGACATCCATATGAATACCATTGTAAAGGATAGAGGACTTGGTATTCCCAAAATAAAATAAAATTATTTTTTTTAACAAAAACAGATACATTTTGAGATGAATCTTTTGTAGCATAAGGGCTATGAAACATGGTTTTAGAAAACATTAAAAAGAGAGGGGACATGGGTCACTCATTCCTAAATTACTCATAGTATTGTATAGTGACATAATAAAATTGATATTGTCACATAAATAACTTATTTTAAAGGTATTTTTGTTTAATTTCTATTATTTCTTTGTTTGTTGGGGTTTCTCATGTTTTATTGGAGAAAGGGAGGTTTCATCATGATTTGAGCCAAACCGTGGGCCCATACCCAGATTAAAAAACAATTTTTTTTATTTTAGAACACTATAGTTTTTTAACAATTTTCACCCATTCAACTTCTCCCATGGCCTCCCCTGACCTATTCAAAACACCATGTCTATTTGGACCCCTTAAGAACTCATTGTCATTTTGGATTTGGGTGATTTAGTTAGGAATTCGACCAACCCGTGATCCCATTTCCTACTTTAGATAATTTTTTTTAATATATCATTTATTATTTAATTTTTTTCTGTGATTCCACCTCCCACATAAACCGAAGAGCACTAGGATCACCCCAATTACCAATATTTCCTCTTTGGAGTTCAATTTAATTGTGTATTATGGAAAACCTTCTCAGGGTTTCTCAAATCATCCAAATTTCAGAATGTAATTTGTTTCATATATAAATAATTGAATTTCACACTTTTCACCAATTTCAATCCCCACATGAATTCCTCAGACATATTCAAACCTCCTAGTTAGTTTTGGTTGCCTGGAGATTCAACTTTTTGTGGATTTGGGACAATTTCTTCCGGATCTCTCAAGTAAGTGGGTATTCATCCTTCCTCCTCTAATTTTTTACGGTTTCCTAAATTTTCTTAGGGTTTCTTCCATTTATTCATGATTTTACTGTTTTCCATAAATTAGGTATTTGATACTAGTGTTTGACCTTTGGATTCATTATATAATCTTGAGGTTTTAGGTTTGATTGAATTCTCTTGCAGTGTGGCAGTGGTGCGGGTGAACTTTCGCACAAGGGTTTGGCGTTTTGATACTTGTGGTCAGAGATTACATGTGTAATCACTCTTGGATGATTTGGAATTTATGGATTTATAATTTTTTTGGTTAATCTTCTTTGTAATTGGTGAGAAAACTATTTTTGGTGGTGTTTTTTTAAGTGAATGGTGCTAAAATGAATTTTTTGTTTGAAAATTGGTGTGCTTCATGTATATCCCATGTTGGATCATTTGGGGCTGTTTTATAATTGATTAAATCGTTTTATTAAGAAAATTTAGTGCTGTAAATGCTTTTTTGTGAGATATGGGTATGTACATGGTGTTTAAAGTGGGGTTTTTAGTGGATTTTATGTGCCAAACATTGGTATATATTGTGGTGTTGTTTTATGGAAATTATAATCTTTTTATTGAGTGATATAAGTGGTCCAAAGAATCTTTATATACTATTTTGAATGTGGGTGACAAGAACTGATTATTTTATGTGAATTTGGATTTTGGTAACATGTAGAATTCATTTGATCATACAAGGTAAACCAAGATATCAATGCGGGCAGACGTGTACTATTACGCTAGTGATTCATAATGGTTTTTTCCCTGATTCACATAGAATGTTGGACATTGAAAACACTAAAAAACTTATATTGACGATGTTTGGGGACCACTAGGTTTTGGGAATGTTCCCTACTTTTCTCTCGTGCATGAGGACATATATTACTATGGTCACTTTATACCGAGATACAAGGTACACTGAGCCCAAAGCTAACTAGTGCATAGGGGTATTCCTGAGATTTGAAATCATTATATAATTTGTATTTATCATTATCTTAGGGTGTGTTTTGATGCAATAATTCATCAGATTACATGTTTTAATTAAATTTTTTCACTCTTTTAAATTTCCCTTACAAAATTGCTTACCTTTAAAAGTTTTATTCTTTAACATTTGATTCCAGCAATTATTGTTTATCAAAAACATTTATTATTTTCATCTTGGATTCCTTAATATATGGAATCTTTTAGCTATATTCCTATTGGTATTAGGCTCACACCCTTCTTAGATCCCTTGGGTGTATGTAGAGTTGATCGTGTTTGATGCAGTTAAAGGCAAGGCATTGGGTGATGGTTGTTCGGGTTTCTTGTTTCCTCCATTTGTGTGGTGTTGTGGAGACGACTTATTGGTGATAAACCATTGTCATGTGGATTCCCTTGGAATAATTGTATACTAATTTTATGTATATTTGGACCTCTTCTATCATATTTATGTTATGGATTATATTTATGGTATATTTGGCATAAATTTCTATATTTGGTTTCTTGATGATTTTTTGTTGTTAATTGATTCTAAATTCAGGTAAATCATTCCCAAACCATAATAAACGATAAATAGGCACTTGTGCCAGCCTTGGGGATTGTGTCAGGACCCTTCCTCAGGGCCCATTCCATGACTAACCCAAGCCCGCCTCCCATAGGCCAGGGGCTAGCGAATAGTGCCAAAGGTGTAAATCCCGATAAAAAGGAAATGCATTTTCTTTATATAAGAAAAAAACACCACAAAGTACACAACCTGAAGTAAACACTATGTGAACTGAGTACAAAAGTAAGTGTGGGAATGTAAATGGGCCAGTATACAAACCCAACTAAAAGTACAGTATAACTGAGAAAAGAGAGTACAACAGCCGAAAATGTAGAGAAGCAACCACCAAGACGTCCTCCAGGACTCCCACTTGAAGGGTGGGTACAAATTGTATCGTCGGCTCCTCGGTCCGACTGTCCGCTCCGTGTACGTCCTGCTAAGTTTTCCACCACCGAGTACCGTCCATCTCCACAAGCCTCCACCTCGATCAGTGATGTCCGTCGTCTGCATCCAACACAACGTAGTGCAGGCATAGCCCCTACAGGGGTGAGTATATGATACTCAGTAGGGACCCAGAGACCCTCGTAGGTCTCCCAGAATACACGAAGGATAAACCACAAAGAAGAGATTCAAACACAAGATAACAAACAACCCTACTTAGGTATATGCCCATACATATACCTAAGTCATCAAACCCTGTTTGGCTCCAACTCTCGAGCCCAAGAACAACCTAGTCCACACAAGAAAACACAACCCAGTCCACACATGATGGAACATCCCAGTTCACTCAGAAAGAAAAACCCATTCCACTCAGGAAAGCACAACCCAGACCACACAGGAAAGAAAAAACCAATCCACACATGAAAACCCAACCAATTCCACACAGGAAATCACAATCCAATCTACACAGGAAAATAAGTCAATCATATCAATGATAATTATTGAAAATAAAGACTCAGCTCACACAGGTATATTACTTCTGAAGAGAGGTGAAGATGATTAGATGTAGCCTCTGAATCATCTCCTCTACCGATCCTACGTAGGATCCTAGTAAAGAAGTCATCACTGCCGAAACCACAGAGGATCCATGTATAGTAGTCATCGCTGCTGAACCCACGGAGGATCCATGTATAGTCGACAACGCAGCTGAACCCACAGAGGATCCTAGTACACAAGTCATCGTCGTCGAACCCACGGAGGATCCCAGCACGGTAGATATCGTCGTCGAACCCACAGAGGATCTTAGTATGGTGGACGTCCTCGTCGAACCCACTAAGGATCCTAGTACGGTAGTCATCCTCGTCGAACCCACTGAGGATCCTAGTACATTAGTCGTCCTTGTCGAACCCACTCAAGATCCTTGTATGGAAGTCATCGTCTTCATCGCAGCCAGCTCTAGGGTTCCCACACACAACACGCTCGATTCTGGGAGGGTCCGCTCCATGATCCAAGGGGTCGATACATCAACTGTCACGAATTCTAGATTTGATGTATCACAAAATTCCGTCTCGTCAACAGTAACTCAACGCGACGGACGGCGAGTCAATCGGACTCCCGGTCTGAGAGTTATTAGCTTTTTCGTCTCGGGGGCCCGGTTGATTTTTAAGATAAAATCAACCCGAACGTACTCTAGCTACATCCAAACCTCGAGCTGAGTAAGCCCAAAGAGCCTTCTCACTAAGAGGAATCCAACAAAGTCGACGGAACGTCAATCATACGTCCGGAGCTCAAGTTTTAAGCATTTTCGCTCTGAGGGCCTGGTTGGTTTCGTGTTTCAACGAACTCGGCCATACCAACGGTTCTCATAAACCTCGAGTGTAATACACCAAAACGACTATCTCGATTGAAGGATCTCAACTCAATTGACGGTGCGACGTTCGTAGCTCTGTAGCCCAAGTTATGTGCTTTTGAACGGATCTGACCGAAAGTAGGGGGTTTGGGCCCAGTCCGACCCGGCCCAATGCCCCCTAGGTCAGCCCAAACCAGGTCGACCTGACCCAGGTCTGGGTCCGGCCCAGTTGGGCGCTGCTCGGCCCAGCCCAGCGCTGGGGTCCGGCCCAGCGTGGGTGACCCGACCCGGTGTGGGCGGTCCAGCCCAGCGCGGGCGGTCCGACCCAGCACGGGCGGTCCTACCCAGCATGGGCGGTCCGGCCCAGCGCAGGAGCCCGAGCGCCATGCGGGTGCAGAAGGTGGGGGGATGCCGCCCCCATGATTTCCGAAACGGCGGGCCCCCTTTCTGGTGGGGTCCGCCCTAAATACAACTGGGGGTTTTGCCCCCCGGTTATTCGGAAACAGTCAGCCTTTATGGTTAGCCGGTGAGCTACTGCGGGACCCCCATGGGTCCCGCCTCCCGATGCATAGGCTGCCGGCTGAGTCCGACCACCCCCTTTCTGAACCACCGTGGCCCAGGGTCGTGGCTTCCATCTGTCCGGTGCGGCGTGATGGCGTCGCGCCCCTCCACCGCGGCCCGCCCCAGCCGCGACTCCCTCGGGTTCTCTGGCACAGTGCGATTGTGCTGCGCACCACCGCTGTGGCCCTCTCTGTCCACAATTCTCTCATTCCCGCACGGTGCAACGACACCGCGCCATCTTCGCCGCAACGATCCAAGATGATCAAGAAGAAAATGGGAGGAGGATCAGCCGTGTTTGTGCGGTCTGACCTCCTCTCGTTATAACGATAATAAGCGGTCTTAATTTTAAATCACAAATATGACGAACAAAACTTTGATGAAGAAAAACCCATACCTCTTAGTTTTTCGTTGTCGCTCATTCGTCCTCAAGGGGGGTTAAGTCGATGGCGTCGCTTTCTGGATCTGATATTCAAAAGGCGTCGAAGAAGAAGAATTTTGGTCGGCGTTCTTCGTTATTCACTAGGGTAGAAGTCCATCAGAGGTTTACCATAGAATCCTCTAATTTCTTTTCTCCACATATTCTCGGTGGGCCAAAATATAAAAAAGAGCACGTCGCAGTGTTTCCATAATGGTTTCATTAAATCGTCATTACGCTATGAGTTTAACGACCCATAAATGAGTCTCATTGATGTGCATCATCACCACCCTGTCGCTGCCCCGTCAACCAAAAAAGGAGAAGGTAAAATAAAATAATTCATTTAAATTATATTATTATTTGTCTCAAAAGGTCTGAAAAATAACATTTTCTTTCAGCCCATGCCGACCAATGCTAAGCTTCGCCTAAGCGAATCTTGGTGCTGCAAATTATTTGGTGTCCTCGGATTTTAATTCTTAGCACCGGTTGAAAATTTAAAAAAACCCGCTTGTTCGTTCACTGTATGTACCCGAGCTAAACTTCGAAAATTGATTCTGGGCATACCGGGCCTCGGAATCAAGCGCCTTCAGAATCTGCGTACTCATAAATTCTAAAGAAATTAAGGAAAAAAATTTCCTTGAAATTTCCGTGTATTTATAGATAGGGAATTTTTTTGGTCCATGATAGGGGCTAGGTTTGGTGTCGGTAATGATGGATACCAGATTCAATTTGTGACAAAATGATATCAGAGGTAAGATAAATTTTTTGGGTTGTATTATTATTTTGGGATGAGTCGGGATAGAATAGATCTAGGACTATCATGGCTCAGTGTTTTGGTCATGATTAGGGTGCTTTTCCCTCACCTCTCATGGAAGCCCTTGAGTCTCCATGGGATATTGGAATTGTTTATTTGACTTCACCTCTAAGTGAGACGTGTGGGCTGTAGACTACACATGGACATCAGGTGGGGGTGGTTTAGTTGTTTCTTTTATTTTTGTAATTTGTATGGATTATTTATATTTGATGTTGTTGATGAAATTTTCATAATTTTTGTACTATATTTATTTTCTTGTGAATTTTTTCTTTTATAGAAACATTCCTCCCCAAGAATCTATGTGCACCCACAGGAGCAAGCAGGAGAGAGTCTCCCTCACAGCTTGATCAAAGCCTAGTAGAAGCCGTGGTTCAGGATATCCATGATATAGTAAGGGGACTAGATCCTATTACATATTTGGTTTGGGAAAATGAGACTAGTCCAAGGAAGTAAACACACCAGTAGTTTCTGAAAAACAAGCCCCTACTTTCTGGGGTAGCACAGAACCGGAGGAAGCATAAGAGTTTCTCAAAAATATTTAGCACATGTTTGAGTTCTTGGACACGCCTGAGGAGGTCAAGGAGATGTGTGAATCATTTTTGTTAGAGGGTCCCAACTGCAGATGTTGGTAATTAGTGCTTCAAGTCGGGAATCACGAGCAGATGAGGTGGAAGGACTTCAATGTTATTTTCAATGACTTGTACTTCCCTAATGTTTTGGAATATGCTCGATATTGAGAGTTTTTGGAGCTTGTTCAGGGGGCATCTATCTAAGATGGAATATTACAACCATTTTTTTAGTTAGTAAAATGTTCTCTAGAAATGGTTTCCAAGGAGCAGATGATGGCCCAAAAGTCCGAGAGGATTCTACAGCTAGATATCATTTATTAGGTCTTCTGATTCAAGTTGGAAACCACTGTAGAGGTGGTTGGACGAGCATGTATAGTGGAGTTAGACCCCATGGGGAGGGATCGTTTTCTATGGGATGATATTAGGTCTAGTAAGTGGTAGCTATTCTGATAATAAAAGAGAGTAGGAGGAGTAGGGAATGAAGGGTGTGGTATCTCATGCCTTACCTTCCAGGTAGTTTTCTTTAGTTGATTGTGATATGAGGTTGGTCATGTGGCACCAGTGTGGGAGGCCAGGGCACATCCAGCCAGAATTCCCTTATCATTATAAGCCTTGTTATCAATGTGGTGGTATGGTACACTTGTAGTGCTTTTACAGGATGGAGCGTCCACTCCAATGTTTGGTAGAATTAGTGGCTTCTAGGGTATTTCCTGCTCTGTCAGAGCCATCAAGGACATGGGGATCTCAGTTTGGTGGACATAATGGTAGGTCCAAATCATCTTCTGGGTAGATCCAGTTTAGTGAAGTGCCATAGGTGAGCTGCTTTTCTCAAGAAGAGACTAGGTATTTTTATGTGGTGGATCAGGCACTTGTGGGATTAGAGGCAAGATCGTAAACTGTTCAAGGTATCATTCTGATTTCCTCTTCTAAAGATGCCTCTCTTTTCGATATTGGTGCTTCTATTTCATTCATATATACTCGTACTATGAACATGATTAATTTTCCAACCGATGTGCAATCTTTTGCGATGGAGTTAGTGACGTCGTTGGGAAAGAAGAAGAAACAAGGTCTCAAGTGCCTATTATATAGACTTTCTATGTCAGAGGTTGAGGTGGAGTGGGACATCCTGGTCTTAGATATGGATATTTTTTATATGATAAATGACATGGATTGGATGGGGAACTATCAAGCGCACATCGATTTCTATGGGTGAAGGTTGAGTTTCAGGACACCTGATTGGAGTCATCAGGTTTTTCTTGAGGAATACGATCCTCGGTCGGGTCGCATGAGACCTCCAGTACTATAGTTGGGGATTATTATTTACCAGTTATCATTGATCACACTAGAGGAATATGGTAATGATCTTGTCGGTGGACTACCTAATGTAGTTTATTAGTGTCTAGAGATATTCCCACATTAATTTTCAGCCTTACCATTGGCATGGGATATGGAGTTCTCAATTGATTTGGTTTTGGGAACATAGCCGATCAATCTTCCCTCATATTTTGTGGACCCAAACGAATTGAGGGATTTTAATATTCATTTTTATGACATAGAATACAAATTATTATTTCACCCTAGCATATATCCTTAGACAGCTTCTGTTCTCTTTGAAAAAACAGTCGATGTGTACCTTTGCTTGTGCATTGACTACTAGAAGAAGAATAACATAACCATAAAGAAAAAATATCATTTTCCCCAAATATATGTTTGGTTTTACTTGTTGAAGGGGGAAAATTGTTTCAATAAAATAGAGTTGTGTTCGGGTTACCATCAACTAACGGTGAAAGTGGAAGATATCCTAAGGGAAGCCTTTCCAAGAACGTACAACCAGTTTGAGTAACTGGTCATGCCCTTCGGATTGAACAATCCTCTGGAGATATTTATGGCACTCATGAACATGGTGTTTTTTAGGTATCTTGTTTCCTTCATCATAGTGATCGTGGATGGGATCACGGTTTACTCATGATCTGAGGAGGAACATGGTCATCATATGCGAATCGTGTTGGGAATTTTTCGGGAACAATGTCCTAATGAAATGTTTTCCAATTTTAAATTATAGATCAGTGAGGTGTTATTT
Organism: Viscum album; assembly: GCA_963277665.1. Taxonomy (NCBI): domain Eukaryota; kingdom Viridiplantae; phylum Streptophyta; class Magnoliopsida; order Santalales; family Viscaceae; genus Viscum; species Viscum album. The sequence continues at coordinate 136,285,718 of OY728147.1, read as the reverse complement.
CTTGGGAATGTGATATCAGAGGATGGGTTTTCATTGGAGTCTGAGAAGATCAGTGTAGTTAAGTCATCGGAGTATCCCATGAAAATGTTTGAGATCAGGAGTTTCCTTAGCCTGGTTGGTTACAACAGGCAGTATGTTTAAGATTTTTCTCTTGTTTCTTCACCCATGATCACTCTCACCTGGAAAGGGGTGAAGTCGACATGGGTCCCATAGTGTCAGAAATCCTTTCACGAATTGAAGTAGAGGTTGACTACTAAACCTGTGATGATTTTTCCAGAGTATGGAAATGGTTATGTGGTGTATTGTGGCATTCCATGTATGGTTATTGGTTGTGTGCTTATGAAGGGTGATCACATAGTGGAATATGGTTCTTTCCAACTCCGACCACATGAAAATAATTATTTGACCCACAACTTGTAGTTTGCAGTTGTGATGTATGCTTTGAATACTTGGAATCAATGCCTTTTTGGGGAAATGTTTATAGTCTATTCTGATAACAGAACTTTGGCAAACACCTTCTCCCAGAAAGACCTCAATCTAGGCAGTGTCGTTGGATAGATTACTTGTAAGGGTTAAACATTGAAATTGTATATACCATGGGAAAGGGTAATGTGGTGGAAGATGTTCTAAGAAGAATAGTACCAGTGAAATCCTTGAGGAAGACTAGTGATTAGTGGAATCTGATGGGGATATTTTCTCACAAGAATGTGGAGACCAATGAGCCCAATGGATGTGTGTTCTTCGTGGGAATTAGGTTGAATCCTCTCATGGAGTTGATTCAGTGAGAATAACCCAGTGATGAGACTATTTAGTGGTCCATGCCATTTATTTGTTCTTTGGAGAAGTATTTTGATTGGTCATCATCTCCTGAGGGAATATTGTGCATCAAGGGCCATTCAGTATTGTCATCATCTCTAGGGAATGTGGTGATGTAGGATAGCAGCAAGTCTCTGTGGGATATCCATACGAGTGAAACCAATATGTATTATGATGTGAAAGGGTAGTTCTGGTGGCCAAGCATGAGAAATGACATTGTTGACTTCTTGTCAAGATACTACAAATGTCAGCAGCTGAAAGGGGAGAACCAAAGGCCATCCGTTTTTCTCCATCAACTACTCATTATTACCTAGAAGTGGGAAAAGGTCACCATGGAATTAATTTCTATCTTACATCATATAACATCAGGTAAAAATGGCATTTGGGTGGTTATTTATTGTCTATCCAAATCATCCAACTTCATTCGGATAAAAGATACTGCTAAGGTGGATGAGTTGTGTAGTCTGTATATTCAAGAGATAGTAAGGATTCATGGTGTTATATCCATATTTTTCTCATGTTGAGACCCCTATTTAAGTTCTCAATTTTGGGATGTCCTTAAAAATGCCATAGAGTCACAGATTGCGATGAACATGACATAGCATCCTCAAACGGATGGTCAGATTGAGTGGGAAAACATGACCCTAGAGGACCTGCTCTATGAATTTGTTTTGGAAAATTAAAGGATATTAGGATATACATTTGGTATTGGTTGAATTTTCTTATAAGAATAGTTACCAAACCTTTATTCTAAGGGATCATTTTAGGCTCTCTATTGTTGGCCTTGTCGATCCCCCCTATGTTGTGCTGAGGTTGGTGAGACTTCATTGTCGGGGTTGAACCTTATGCAAGAGACATATGAGAAGGTCAAGTTCATCAAGAAATTGATACTGATAGTTTAAAGTTATCATAAATCTTATACTGACCTGAGGCATTGAGGCCTAGTGTTTTCTGTGGGTGTTAGTGAATTCTTGAATGTGGCCCCTCACTTGGGCAATCATCGATTGAGAAAGAAAGGGAATCTGATGCCACGATATATCGGTACATTTGAGATCACCAAGTATATTAGAAAGGGGGAATAATGGTAGGCCTTTTATTCTTATTTGACTTCCATTTACCGCATCTTCCATGTCTCCCCATTGAAAAGGTACAACCCGGATCCATCTCATGTGCTGAATTGGGAAGAATCTGAGATAGTGTCTGATTTATCAGTGTTTGAGTAACCAGTGTGAATTGTTGACTCCCAAGAAAAAGATATTCTAGGTAATACTATTCATCTAGTTCAATTTATCTACAATCACGGGACTGATGGGCATGAGACATGAGAGGGGAAATTTTGGGTTGAAGAGCGGTTTCTAGTTCTCTTATCTGATTAGGCTTCAAGATGACATTCTAAGAGAGTAATGTTTTTGTGTTATGTTGAATTGTCATATCCATGACTTATTTTAAATGTATTATTCATTTAATTTCGATTATTTATTTGTTTATGGTGGGTTTTCTTATATTTTTGGAGAATGTGGGGGTTTCATCATGATTTGGGCCAAACCGTGATACCATTTGCAGATTTAAAAACAATTTTTTTTTCTTTTATAACTCTTTCGTTTTTTAACAATTTTCACCCATTATACTTCCCAGTTTTCCTCACCTGACCTATTAAAACCACCATGTCTATTTGAACCCCATAGTAACTCATTATTATTTTTGATTTGGGTTGTTTAGGTAGGCAATGTGCCAACCCATGAGCCCATTTCCTATATAAAAATTATTTTTTTTATATATCATTCATTTTTTAATGTTTTTTTGCTGATTAAACCTCACACTCAATTAAAAAAAAAATATTCTAACCCCTAGTACCTTTTTGAATCTTAGTAGATCATTTTTATTTCGGATTAATGTGATATTTCTCAGGGTTTCTCAAATCGTTTGGATTTGAAAATGTAATTTTTTCATCCAAAAATCATACAATTTTTACTCGTGTCCCAAATTTTACTACCCACATGACCTCATTAGGCTAATTATATCCTCCTTATAATTTTTGGTTTCTTGGAGATTTATATTTTGGTGGATTGGGGGTGACTTATTCATGATCTTTCATGTAAGTGGGTTCCCTTCATTCCTCCTCCCATTTGATTTGGGATTCATCCATTTTCACAGGGTTTCTTACATTTCTTCTTGATGTTCCTATTGTAAAAGAAGTACAGTTTCTAACCTATGGTTTCCATTTGGGTTCATGGTCTAATATATTGGTTTTAGGTTTTATTGAACTCCCTTGTGGTGTGGCGGTGGTGTAGGTGATCTTTCGGACAAGGGTTTTCTATTTTGAGATTTATTGTAGGTGATTCCAATTGTAATAACTCTTAGATGATTTGGAAATTAATACATTTATAATTTTTTAATCTTAAAATTAATTTTTAATTGGTACAAAAACTATTTTTATCTTGATTTTTTACGTGAATAGTGCTAAAATGGCATTTTTGTGTGAAAATGGGTGTTTCTCATGGATATCCCATGTTGAATCATTTGGGGTTGTTTTATAATTGATTAAAAGATTTTATTAATATGTTTTGGTGGTTCAAATTATACTATGGTGAACTATGGGTATGAAAATGGCTTTCAATGTGCGTATATCAATGGATTTTTGTGTGCAAAACACTGTTATATTTTGTGATGTCCTTTTATTGAAATTATAAATGTTTCATTAGGTGATATAAGTGATGAAAAGTATTTGTAACTAATTTTTTGAATGTGGGTGACCCGAAATGAAAATATTATATGAAATTTTATTTTGGTAACATGTGGAATTCGATTGAGAACAAAGGGGGAACCCGAGTATTTAGGTGGGAAGACGTGTACTAGTACGCTAGTGATCCAGAGTGGTTTGGTCCCAATTGGACCTTACAAGTTAGACTTTGACAACACTAAAAAGCTATATAGATGATTTTTAGGACCACTAGGTTATTTTTATGTTCCCTACTGTTGTATTTTGCATGATAATGGATACTACTATGGTTACTTTAGATCGAGATACGAGGTGCGTGGGGCCTGAAACTAACTATTTCCTAGGAGTGTTCTTGATATTCGTGCTCATTAAAGATTTTGTATTTATCAATGTATTAGAGTGTTTTTTGCTGAAAAATGTATTATCATACATGATTTAAATTTTTTTTCACTCTTTGAACATTCCATTTGAAAATTATTTATCATTAATTGTTTCATTCTTTAGAATTTATTACCACCATTTCTTGTTTATCAAAACTTGAATGCTTTTCATCTTGTACAGTTTACTATATTGAATCCTTTGAGTGGTATAATATTGGGATTAGTATCACACCCAACATAAAGCTTGTGGTTGTATGTATACTTGATAATGATTTATACAGGTTAAGGAAAGGCCTTGGGTGATGGCGGTTTGAGTTGCTAGTTTCTTCCCTTGGTGTGGTGTTGTGGAGGCAACAAGTGCTGGATAACCCATTGTCGTGTGGAGTCCCTCAGAATATTTTTATGATAATTTTATGTATATTTTGAACTCTTGTGTTATGTTTAAACCTATGTGTTTAGTTATTTATTTCATTTAAGGCATTTTTGGAATTACATTTTAGATTTGGTTTATTGAATGTTGTTTGAGGTTAAATGATTCTAAACTCGGGTAAATCGTTCTCAGACCATAATACATGATACATAGGCACTTGTTCCAGCCTGTGAGGATAGGGAATTCCCTTCAAGACTTTCCATGGGTTGGGTTCAATTCTAGTAATTATGGACACCATATTCCGTTCATGACAGAAATAATAACATGCTATGGAAATTTGAATGTAATAACACATAAATGAGAACTTGAAAAGAAATGAGAAGTTGGAAATTTACGTAACATGAAGAGTAATTTCTAAAACTATAGTATCAGGATCTAGAGGGATTGTGGACACCTTGATAGGACTTCTTGGGAGGAAATACTATCAAATAATCGATAGGGGTGATTTTGGAATGAAATAAAATAAAGGAACGACTTGGTATTTTTATTAAAAGAGATATAGCTTTTTATTTATTTTTGAGGACACCTTTTCGGTGGTATTTTCAAAACCATGGGATATCACAGGGTATTTTCCAAGGGTTTTTTCTATCTGGTATGAATAATATAATATTTTAATCCACCAGTATTCTCCATCATTTTAACCTACATTTTACATCATTACGATGTCATAAAACACAAAGAAAACAAAAAAGATATTTTTACTACACAACAAAAAAATAGTTTATAAAAATATCCTAAATTTACAATAACCTAATATCAATTTTCTAAATTCAAAAATGTACATAATTTTAGGAAAATAATTTTCTAAATATGAGAAATTTAATTTTTAAGTAAATTAAATTTTTTCCCAAATATAATAATAATACATAACTAATATTTTTTAAAATAGTAATTTACATATAATATTATATCACATTATAATTCAATATTCCTAAATTATATTTACAATTCCATTGGTTTTATTAACATTCTAATGGTCATATTACTATTTATAAAGGTAATATTACTATTTATCAGAAACTATTCAATGAAAATTAAGTTGATATTATCGAACTCTATGTTTCTTACTAATCACAATCATGTATATCCTTTTTTTTAATCATTTCATAGTATCACTTTTAAAGTATAAAAATTATTTTAAAATACCATTTGTTTTCAATAATCATAAATAACGTGGAACTTCTTAGTAAAATACTAAAAAAACATCGTAGATTAATTTTCGAATTAGAAATTGAAAAATGATTGTTATTTTACAAAAAAAAAATTACAATTTTATTTATAAAAATAGATTAAACATGTAAGTAAGGACTAAATGGTGATAGAATGTTGGGGCTGATCAGAAAACATTACATGAGTTTTCATTTATATCAACTTGAACTTCTCCCATATGCGATTTCGTTCATGATTAACATGTTGATTCCCTTCTTGGGTGTAATTCATCGACTCCAGAAACTCAGAGCCAGTGCATTACTTTAATAAATTGTCATGATTTCAAGGAATCAAATACCAAAGGACCAATCAGTTTATTAATATTGGAAAATAGATTCTATACATTAACATTACATTAAAATTTATAAAATAAAATACAACATATATAATTCTTTGGGAAATCAATTATCCCACTAGCATAACCCTTTAGATCAATCATTAAAGACTTCTTAAAATCCTAGGATAATAAAACGTAAATAATGGGTGTGATCAGATTCTCATTAATGACAAACAATATAATATAAGCTATTAAAAATAAGCATAAACATTTAAGACAAGGTAAAAAACTAAAATAAAAGCCTTTTAAAATTATTTCTTCATCATAATATAGATAGGTTAAATCAAATAATTAAATGGAAATATTAAAATGAATATTCTAATAGTATATTAATCACATAGAAAATCTATAACTAATCTTATAATGACGGAATTCCTAATGCTGAACATCATAGCCACACATCAATGTCTCATGCCAAGACCATACAAGAATTTTCTATCAAGGCCTTCTGCCAAAACACTAGTTTGTCTCATGTGACCTACCGATTCACCGAGGGGCTAAGGGTTTTCATTAACATCACTTACTATGTCCAATTCATTACTTGTATGAAACATAACTTAAACATTCATATTAAAAATAGCATACAAAATATTAATAATTTAACCACAAACCTTGAATGGTATTAAAATAGAACATACATAGTTCAAAAATATCATAAAACATGCAATAAAATATTGAATATGGTATCACAATAAATCAATATCAATTATTCATAAAATCCATCAAAGGATTTTGACATAAATGAAAATAATATATGAAATTAATTAAAACTCTTTGAGAGAAATATCCATTTTTTCTTTGAAAACATTAAAAGGAACACAATGTAAAAAAAGACATTTTAAATAGATTTTGGAATAATTTTTTCCCATTTCATTTTTGAAATAATTTAAAAGAATTAATATTTTAAGACACTCATGTCCATATAAATAAATCCTTAAAACCACACTGAATACATGATCATTAATGAAAATTGTTTAGACAAATAAATCTTTAAAAATTTTAAAATGATGTTTTAATTAATGATTCTGTTACATGAATCCATAAAAATATTCATTCTGGAAATATTTCTATAACATGTAAATGAATTTAAAATATGTCCCATTAGATACTTACTACCTGTCAATCTCAGATAATAATGTGATTTCAAAATTAACCCTTACCTTAGGTATGATATTCGTTGAATGTGTCCAAAACTCATATATAATGTTTTTAAAATTATAATTAAATAATATTAGAATAAAAATAATATTTATGACAACATATATGATTCTTTTCTGACATTATATTACTTGTTTATTTAGAATTCCAAGTTAATGACACATTTTAGTTAATAATTGTAGAGTTTATCATACATGTTTTCACTTGTTATTATTGATAATGTTACATATATAATGATTTAAATACTTAAATAATGTATAATATGATATATATATATCATATATATTCATCATATATATACATCATATAAATATATATTATATATATATATGAAATGAAATATACTGTTCATGGACACAATAGGTCGTACGTATATATGAACGTTGTTTCTGTTTTCTTATCATATTGAGTGAAAGTAAGTGAATGAAATATATTTACATTCATATATATAAATATATTTGTTTTAGTATCCTTATATTTTTATATATGTCAGAATTATTCATGATATATATTTTTATATTCATTCATGGATGGTTAACATGGAATATGACTCTCATAGCGTCGCGGAGAAGCCAAGTCGTATGTACGCACAAGTGACCATATCATTTCCTTGATGGTTATATGGTACGTAATTGGATGGATTGTAAATTTTAAAGTAATAATATAATGTTATATTTTTTATTTATTTCATTTTTATTTGTCATTACTCCCATCTAAATAATATATAGAAGAAAAATAGTATACACCATGATGTGGAGATGATAATTCATATGCACGCATGCCTGGTGATATTGTTTTTCATAGGATGGATTAAAGGAGTAATATGAGTTTATCATAATCATAAAAACATATCAAAATATATTTTATTCTGTATTTATTAATTTAGTATGTTAACAACTTAGGAAGTGGAAAATAGAAGAAGAAAATAACTCTGAAATAAGGGATAATATGATTACCTTTTCTTCAGGTGTCTCCTATTGACATGAACAAAAGGACTCCTTAAGTAGGTTTTCATCGCAAAAGTGTTACATTTAGAAGGAATTGAGGGAATTTTATAGGATTTTTTTATGGTTTTGTATGATCCAAAGGGAATTAGAGGTTTAAATAAATGTGAAGGAGAAGTGATTTTTCATAAGTGAGGTTAGGGACACTTTAGAAAAATATTGAAATATTAATTTATTAAAATTTTACTTTCGAATTATAATATCCTCAAGGTGATGTATTTTTAGGTTAATATGAAGATGGTTATAAATCCTCTCAACCAGTTGGGTTTATGAATGTTTAGGTCACAAATGTAACCTTACCTTTTGGATTTAACCCTCAGTTAAATAAGATAACTCTTACCATGTCTTCGTGTATTTTTATCATATATGGTTAATATAGATACAATAAAATTATTAAAGAACCTCAATTGGACCACTAATGAAATTTTTTACACTATAAAAGTAAACTATAAAAATATTATATGTTTTTACTATAAAATCATTTATTAAAATAGTGTTTATTTAAAATTTTATTTATGTAAATTTGAACACTATTTAGTAATTGATTTCTGATAAAGTCATAACAAATTTATTACTTAAAAAATGAATTTACTCATCCCTAACATGTCTATGTTATCCAAAAAATTCGTGGATGGCATAAAAAATCTCAAATTACATTTTTTATAATATTTATAATATAATTTATTTTGATCATTCATTAATAAGGTAATAACTGCACCATTATTGTGTCCTAAATAAATTTATTTATTTAATGTCTAAAAATTATAAATAAAATACCATTATTTATGAAAAAAAAATTATTTCTAATGAATATTATCTTCAAATATATCAGTTATATAACCCCACAGTAAATTTTTTTTAGTAAGAAGATACATGTTTCTGTTATATTTTTCTTTACCTTAAATTAATTATTATAATATGTCATTATCACACCCAAGTGGAACCCAAATGATAATAATTTGGCCTAAGGAATATTTTGGTCTCCAATTACCCCTCCAATAATATTAATAAATTTGTTAGGGTAGTTTTTTAATATTATTTTTACCCTAATTTACCAGATATACCCTTCAACCATGGTAAATAAAAATAATTAGTTTACTTATTATTCAAAATGTCTAAAAATTAATGGTACAAACTTACATAATTTTGAAATTATGATACTTAATATAGAATTATTTTTTCCAAACTCGAAACATATAATTTTCAGTATGTGCATTACAATTAATTTCCATTTTCAAAACATGAAAATGGGTTTTTTAAGAAGTAAAAACTATCGAAAGAACGACAATTATTTATGTCCAATTTAAATATGAAATTACTTCCAACTATTAGAATTGGATTAAGTGATAAAAAATAATATAATTACAGTATAAAATCAATTAAAAATATAATATATCAATATAAATAATTTTGCTTTTAAAAAAAATTTGAATTAAAATACAGCATTTTCACTATTCATTAAATTACGGAATTTATCAAAAAACCAATTTTTTCCAATACTTCATTTTTATGTACCAATTCTCTAGAAGAAGTTTTATTTATCCAATTTAAAATATAAAAGTGTCAAATATTGGATTTATAAAGGGTTCTCCATTAAGAGGCGGTAAAAATATATTTGTTTTGGAAAAAAACTTCATTTATCTAAAGAACTGAATTTGTTCTTATAATAGGTTGAATAAACACAATATATGAATGTTAAAATTATATGTAATATATAAAATAGAAAATTTCTTAAATACTATTCATAATATATTCTTAAACATCTAGTTTGAATTGTATTGGTGTGCTCAAACTCAGTGTTGTTTGTAGTGCATGCTTTGGAAATATTTAAAAAGAAGCATACCATGGAAGATTAGGGTGATACATTATCCATTACTTCAATAAATTTCATCCACATAGTTTTTGAAATTGCGTTCAATAACTAGGGGTTGATTATTCAAAATCTTTTTATTGCAATCCCACATCGGAAAAATTGGTCTATAAAACATCCACATTAAAATAGATGATGGAATGTATGAAAGTTACCATTCCATGTAGGAAAAAATGGATATGGAAAAAAATAACTATCGATCATGTTCAGATAGAGAATGATAGAAAACATGATTACTAAAAGGTTAAAACTCATAAAGGATTAAATTTGTGATGATCTAAGGGGCCATTTTATTCTTCACAAAAAAATATACTAGGATGGTTTTCAGTTTTTATGATCTTTTAAAAAAATCTAAAGAACATGAGAAGAAATACTTACTCTATTACAATACAATCTCACCATTTGTCATGCATTGAAAAATTTCCAATTTATCTTATATTCCATTAAAAGATGATTAATTTTTCATTACTGATGTTTTGGAAGATCATGGGATCCATATATAGAATGACATGTCATTCCATCAGTCTTAACAAAAAAGTTATCATAGGTTACCATGTATGAATAAGAACACTTATATCGAGACAATATATTAATATCACAAACATCAACTATAGTATAACATATACTATCCATAAATGGATAACCTTACTATCCTTCCAATAACTAAAAATATAAAACATTAGAAAGTGGTGAACGAAAGAGGCATACCATTTTTGTATCCTATATATCATAGAGATGTTCTTGGTTGTCACATTCCAAACATGTGGACACCTTCAAAATATATTCTCTTGAGTCATGATAACAACCATAATTATTATACATACTTATTAAAAACATGCTTGTTTCTCTGTTACCAATCATAGTGGATAATTCCTTATGTACAAAAAAGTTTTACACTTAATCCATTATAGAATTACCCTCATGTCGACGAATCCATGATTAATTCTCAAGAAACTAGCATCATCAAACTTACTTATTCAAATCCAACATATCATTATCCAAACATAATTATCATAACATAACAAACATATTAAGGTTTATATTTAACTTAATCATATGTTACCCAAATATAATCTCATCCTTAAATAAAATTTCTTGTACATTATATCTATTCAACAAATGCTTGAAAATAATTAGCAAAAAACCTAAACTGAATGGTCCTTATATAATTAAATTTTCCTAATTCTTGGATCCAAATACATAAAAACTTCAATTAATACAATTTAATTATAGGAATAGAATGATCCCTTGCTTGGTTTAGATGAAGATTCTTATGTTTTTGTATTGATTTAGGTAATGCCCATGATTTGCAAATATGATTCATTGAACTCTATAATAATTGGTCACTCTATGACCCTTTTTCCCACAAGGATAACATCTTCCCCTATATTTTAGGTATTCCTAAAGGTTATTATTCCCTTCCTATTCACATGTAGGAATCCAAATATTCATTCCTATATGCTTCTTAAAATTTGAACATTAATAAATGTTTATATTCCTCTTATGCAATGTGTTTGGAAATTCCTCAAACATCACATTGTTAATCATATATCATGATAACTAATTTAGCGTAATCCTAATATCTTTCTCTCTAGTCATTATCCAATTTTTTTGCTCAAAATCAATAGATTATCCATCAAACTCAATGTTAATCCAATTCCTTCTTGTTTCATCCATTAACTATGACTAGAATTCACATGGTGAGAAACACATCTCATTGAAGAGAACCACATAATATAGATAAGGAAATTTCAATCTATAACATCTTAGGTTTAATCCTACGTTACACATGATATTTACCAAAACAATAAGTGGTTCTTCTATACATATTCCCAAGGTCTATCTTGGGGTTATGATCCGTAATCTATGTTTTGTAAATCTATTTACAAGGTTCATTCAAAACTTCCTTTGACACCAGTTGTAATTCCCCAACCCCAGAGGCCTAGAGATAGTGAATTATTTTATTACATTATCATGATTACAAGGAATAAAATCTCAAAGGACCGATCAGTTTAGTAATCATGGAAAATAGATTACATACATGAAATTTAAATTACAATATTTATCATAAATCATAACATAAATAATCCTTTGATAAAGTCATTATTCTTCTAGGTTATCCATACATACCAATCGTAAAACACTTCTTCACATCCTGGGAAAATAAAAATATTAATGTGGTGATATCAATTGCTCACTAAGGATAATCAATATAGTCAAATCTATCAAAAACAAGCACAAAAATTTAACGAAAGGTACACAACTAAAACAAAAGACTTTTAAAATATACTGTTCAACATAATATGGCCTGAATAAATCAAGTAACTAAATTTAATAATTCACATAGATATTATACTAGTTGAATAATCACATGTAAATTCAATAATTAATCTCATAATAAGGTAATGAATAATGATAGAAATCTTAGCAACTATGTCAATGCCTCATGCCAAGACCATACAGAAATATTATATAAAGGCCTTGTTCCAAGACACTAGTAGGTATCATGAGACCTACCGATGCATCAAGTGGCTATAGAGGGACCATCCATTCACTTACTAAGTGAAATTAATTCCACAAATGAAAAGCATGAAAATAACATAAACATTCATATAAAAACCGCCATACGAAATGTTAATACTTTAACCGTAAACCATGAATGGTATAAAAGTAGAACATCCATTGTCAAAAATATAAAAGAAATGAAATACAATACGGAATTTTGTATAATAATAAATCAATCTCAATAAATCATAAAATACTATAAAGGAAGTTCACATAGATAAAAATAATATATGAAAATAATTAAAACCCTTTGAGATAAATATCCCTTTTTTACTTTGAAAAAATTAAATGTCACAGAATTTATAAAAGAAGACATTTTAAATAAATTTTTGAATCAAAGTGTCCATACCACTTTAAATATTTTGAATGTAATAAACATATTAAAACATTCATGTCCATATAAATAAATCCTTTAAACCATTTCAAAAACTAAGACATTAATTAGAAAAGTTTAGAAGAATAAATAATTATTTTTTTTAAAATGATGTCTTAGTAAATGTGTCCCTTACATAAAACAATAAATAGTTAATTTTTAAAATATTTTTATGAAACATGGACAGAAATTAAAAATATTTCCTAGTAAATATATACACACAAACAATCTCATATAATAATGAGATTTCGATATTAACCCTTACATTAGGTATGATTTTATCTGTACGTGTCTAAAACTCTTGTATAATGATTTAAAACATATTATACACTTATATCAAATTCATAATAATATTTATGATTATTTTATGACTTTATTTTACCCATTTTTTAACAATTCCATGTTAATGCAACATTTCTGGAAATAATATATTTGTTTATCATATGTGTTTCGACTTGTTATTATTGATCACATTACATAACCCATGATTTAATTACATAAATAATGTATAATATGATTTATATATCACATATATTCATAATATAAATATATATAATAGATAAATATAATAAATGGAATACACCGATAATGGAGATGGTAGGCCGTACATACAGATGAATACTGTTTTCATTTTCTTATCCTATTGAATGGAAGTAAGTGAATGAAATATATGTACATATATATATATTTATATATATCATTAAATTAGATATATTATGTCATATATTTCATATATTTCATAATTATTTATAATATTTATATTTTTATAATCATTCTTGGATGGGGACCCGGGAAGATGAGTCTCATCGTGTCTGGCATACGATAAGTTGTACCTATGCACGAGTGATGATATCATTTCCCAAATGGTTAAATAGTATGGAATTGGATGGAAAATAAATTTTACAGAAATAATAACAAGTTATATTTATTATTTAAGTCATTTATATTCATCATTATACCCATCAAAATAATGTTTAAATGAAAAATTGTTTACACTAGGGCGTGGAGACGTTATGTTGTATGTGTAAACACACAATGATATTTATTTTCAAAGGACGGGTAGAAGAAGGAGTATAGTTTTCTTATAATAATAAAAAAATCTCATAATATATTATATTATGGAGTTTTTATTTTAGTATGGTTACATCATTGGAAGACATAGTAGAAGACAGAAATAACTTTGAAAGAATTGATAAAATGATTAACTTTTCTCCATGCGCCTCCTTCTTATTTTCACAAAAGGAATCCTTAAGTTTGTTTTATTCCAAAAGGGTGTTAATTAAGGTTATGTGAGGTATTTTTGGAGGATTTTGGGGTTGGTTTTTCCTGAGACAAAGGGCATTGTAGGTGCCAATAAAAGAGAAGGAGAAGTTCCCTTTTATAAGAGAGGTGAGGGGAATTTTAAGAAAATATTAATATATTAATTTATTAAAAAAATATTTTCTTTTTATAATGAATCAAAAGTAATTTATTTATATTATAAGATTAGGTTGGGTTTAAATACTCTCAACCAATAGGATTTAGAAATGTTTAGCTTACAAAGATAACCATATATTTTGGCTTTAACCCTTAGTTAAGTAAGTTAACTATTACCATGTCTTCTTGTATTTTTATACTATATGGTTAATATAGTTACTATAAAATGCAAAGGAAATGTCAAGTCAATAATTAATCTAAATTTTACATTATTTAAGTCATTTTGTTGAATCATATATTTTTATGACTAATATATCATTTAACAAATAGTGTTTGTTTAAAAAACTCATTTATTTCAATTTTGACACTACTTAGTAATTGATTTTTGTTAATTCCATAAAATCATGATTCCTTCTAAAAAAGATTGAATCATTCGTAACATGACAATTTTTTTCAATAAATTCATGTATGGAATCAAAAATATTATATTACATTTATTTTAATATTTATAAAAACATTTATTTCAATCATACATTAATAAGGTAATCACTGTATCATTATTGTGTCAAAAATAAATTTATTTCTTTAATGCGTAAATTTATAAATATAATACCATTTTTAGGAAATTTTTTTATATTTCTAATGGATATTTTTAGTCAAAGCGATCATTTATAGAACACCAAAATAAAATTATTTAAATAAAAGAATCATATTTATGATATATTTCTCTTTACTGTAAATTAAATATTATAACAGATCATTTTCATACCATGTGGACCCCAAATGCTAAACATTATACCTCATGATTGTTTTTTACCTATTACTCATCAAATAAGATAATGACACTTGTTAGGGTAGTTTTAAAATATTATGTTTTCCTTTATTTACCTGATTTTCCCTTTAAACAAGAGAAATAAAAATAATTACAGAAGTTACTATTAATAAAGTCCAAATATAAAAGGAATATATTTAAAAAATTTGTAGCATAAGATTCTAAATAAGGAATTAAATTTTTCAAATTCAAAACACATGAGTTACAGTAATTAATTTAAAACTAATTCCAATTGTCAAAAAAAAAGCGGGGTTTTAAGAAGTAAAAACTATCAAAAGATTGACATGTGTTTATGTCAAATTTAAATGTGAAAATATTTCTATAGATTAAAAAAATTTTAAATGATCAAAAAATAAAAAATTCATACTTTTAAAATAATTAAAAAGTTAATATATGTATATAAATAATTTAGATGAAAAAAAGAAGTGTTGAATTAAAAGGAAATATTTTTCACAATTAAATAGGATAAACAAGTTATCAGAAAAACACCAAAAATTTATCCACACAAAATATTTATGTCCCAGTTATAAATAATAAGTTTCTATTTTCAAATTGAATAAATAAATGTGCCAAATATTTTATTTAATAAGGGTTCTCAATTAAAAGGTGGTGAAACTATATTTTCTGAAAAATACTTCATTTATGTGAATAATTGAATTTGTTCTTATGTAGTTTCTAGGGAATAAATAATTTGAATGTTTAAATAATATGGAATATATACAGTTCAAAATTTGGTTAATACTATTCAAAATATTTTATTAAACATCTAGTTTGATAGGTCCTAGTGTGCTCGAATTCAGTGCCGCATGTAGCGCAATCTATTGAATTATTTAAGAAGAGGCATATCATAGAAGCTTGGGGTGTTACATTTGGCTTGGTATAGAGAAAAGCCCAGTGATACTACCTCCTTCCGACACTCTAATAAATGGGCTTCATATGGAATGATATTACTAATAGAGGCCATAAACTATTCATTCTCTATTAATTAGCCATTATCTTTTTATTTATAAAAAATAATTATAACATTAAAAAAATGTATTGTTTCTATTGGAATTATTAACTATTGGCCATATAATGGTCAAAACTCTATAGTTACATTTCAAATATAGTTATATAGTTTTATTTATTATAAAATAGTAAAACATAAATTTTTAGGAAATAAAAAAATATTATTCTAATGTTCAGGTCATTACAACAGATGTATTATACTGAAAGAATTTGTCACCATTGAATTGTGTGAAGTTATCACTTTCCTCCATGCTCCAAAAATTCCATTTTAGGAAGAGATATAATGCTACCTCTTATTAATAACATTGATAATATTTATTTTTCATTTTAAAATCCTTTTCTATTGAATTAAAATATTGTTTAATATTTATTTTCAGTATTACTTACATAATAATTGTTTTTTTATAGTTTTCTCATTTTTTTTGAGTTGGGGTGGTTTATTTTAAGATGCATAGTCTCTTGAGATATTGGACATAACGACTACCACTAGGATAATGGGAACCAGGAAGTTGGTCGATAATGCTTACAACCATTGTGAAGAGTGAATTCTTTATAAATATTCAACTAATTTTTCATAATTTTATCTAGTATTTGTAATGTTATTACTTCATCATTTTTATATAATACAGATTTATATTATTTCAAATATCTTTTGGGATATCATATTTCAAATTCAATATTATGAAAAAAGCCACAAATGTGAAAAAATGATTCTTTCTGATAATGTTACTATGCATTCAATTTTATTTGTTTGTAAAAAAACAACACTACATAATAAATTAGATGTTCTTAACTGGAAAAATGTTTTCAGATAAGAATATTTACTCAATATGTAGTTTTTCTAGTTCGACAATGAAATCCAATATAATCTATGGTAAAATTATATGTTTAGATTTTTTTTAGACATTGGGACATATAGGAATCATTATTACATCAGTTTAACATATTTTTTGATTGGTATGTCCTGAAGTGATTATTTTTATATAAAATTGAAAATGATTTTATTGAAACATTCAACCAAAATACTCCAAAAATGAGATAAAAATAATTTTTTTTATAATTTAGGAAAATAAACTATAAGTCATATTTTATGTGTAGGAATCATCAGACCCTTAATTTGATACACAATGTACCTAATAATGACTCAAAATGTCTGTTATAATTTTAAAATAAAAATTTTAATATAAATAGTTTCACAAACAGTAAACTGAGAAAAAATTCACAGATTATCGTGATAATTTAATAAAATGATTCATTGTTCATTTTTGATATATTGGAATCAGTATCACATCAAACCAATATATAATGTTACTAGAAGGACTCAAAATGTCTGTTTCTACATTATAATGAAATTTTAGTAAAGTTGACATGTAATATACTCAAAAATGAGAAAACGAATTCAATTTTTTTATATTTTAGGATAAAAATCCATCAGTCATTTGGGACATGTATGAATTTTCTTCACCTCAATCCATTTCCTGGTGTGACAACTATAAATTCATGTGAACCTTTTTATTTAAATTTGACATTAATGTAAATAAAAAAGGAAATTTACATACTGAAAACAAGGAATATCCATTATGATTATTTTTATACATTAGGAAAATGATATGTAATTTAAATGACATGTGTAAGAAATAGCCTCACCTAAATCTAATCCACAATGTAATAGGTATGAAAATAAGTGTATGTTATCCGTTTAAAATTAACAATTTAGTTCAAAAAATTTCACTCATTGAAAATTGATAAAAACAACTTAGATTATGATGATAATATAGGAAACTTATTCTTATGTGATTTTTGATATGTATGAAATAGACTCACATCAAACCGACACATGATGTGACTAGTGTGACTCAAAATGTTTGATTCTAGTTTAAAATGATATTTTAGTAAAAAAGAAATTTGACATAGTAAAAAAATTAGAAAACACATAAACATTGTTTAAAACCATTAGTAAATTGATCCATAAATTATTAGATACCTATATAAATCAACATAAATTAAATATAATGTGTGGTGTGACCGATATGAATTCAAGTGAATATTTTTTTTAAAGTTGACATTAATTTTAGTAAAAAGAAAATTCATAGACTCCAAACCAAGAAATTTCATTCTTATATTCTATATTATTTTAGGAAAAAAATAAATATGTAATTTCTAACATGTAGAAAATAGACACACCATAATTGGATACAAAATTTTACTGATATAACTCAAAATTTCCAACATCATTTTAAAATTGCAATTTTAGTTTAAAAAGGGCCACTCAATGAAAAATGATAAAAATAGATTGGATTATCTCGAAAAATTAGTAAAATGATATATATATATATATATATATATATATATAATTTTTTATTTATTGGAATAATTATGGAACCATAACGACACCCAATTTCACTTGTATGACTCAAGGTGTGTGTTTCATATATGAAATTAAATTTTTGTAAAAAAGAAAAGTGACGTACTCAAAAAGGAGAAAATAAATTCGTATTATTTTTATAGTTTAATAAAAATACCCATAATTTTTTTTGATTTGTATAAATTATCTTCACCTTAATGAGACCCATGGTGCTACTAGTAGTACTTCAGTTTCATCATTTTATATAATGATTAAAATGATTGTAGTAAAAAATGTATTGACATGCTCAAAATAGAAAAAATACATTCAAATTATTCTAATAATTTATGAAAATGATCCATATATAGTTTTTTATGGGTAGGAATTAGTCACACCTCAATCTGATAGAATATTTTCAAATTATCACTAAAAGTGTTTGTTATCAATTTAAAATTTAAATATTCGTTTAAAAATTTTCACTCACAGAAAACTGTGAAAAAACAGTTGGATTGTTATGAAAATTTATGAAAACAATTAATAAGTCATTTTGACATTTAACAATTAGCCTCAAGAAAAACTAACATGTGATGTGATCATTATGACTCTATGTGTGTGTCTCTATTTTAAAATGATATTTTAATAAAAAAGACAAGTTTAATACCCCAAACCAAATTTTTTTCATATATTTTCGATAATTCAGGAAAATGATACATAAGTCATATGTGATGTGTAATAATCATTCACACATTAATATGATTCTCTGTGTGACTGGTATGACTCCATGTAAATATTTTTATTTAAAATTGACATTACTTTTGGTAAAGAAGAGAACTAGAATACTCAAAACTAAGGAAACACATTCGAATTGTTTTGATACATTAGGAAATTTAACCAAATGTCATTTTTGAGGTATAGAAATAAGCCAAACCACAACAAGAAACATGATGTTATTCATATGGATCAATGTGTCCATTATTAGTTTAAAATTGACATTTTAGTTTACAAAGATCCACACACTAAAACCCAAGAATACATGCCCATATGGTCTTGATAAATTAGTAAAACAATTCATAAGTCATTTGGGACATGTAGGAATTAGTCAAAAAATACTGACTCATGATGTGGAAAGTATGAGTCAATGTGTTTGTTTCTAGTTTAAAATGACATTTATTAAAAATGATTCGTTATGTACTTAAAACTAAGAAAAATCATTAATTTTATTTTTATAGTTTTGGTAAACTACCAATACATTATTTTTTATGTTTATGAGTCATCAAAATCTCAATCTGACAAATAGCATGACTGGTATCACTCCATGTGTTAATGTTTATTTAACATTGAAATTAATTATATTATAAAATTAATCTTACATACTCAAAGTTGAGAAAATTGATTCCAATTATTTTAAATCATTTGGAAAATGATTCATATGTCATTTTGGATGATTAAGAAATAACTGCACCTCAATTCGATACATGATGTTCCTGGTATGACTCAAACTATATGTCATTATTTAAAATTGGCATTTTAGTTTAAATATTATCACAAAATAAATACCAAGCAGACATTATCATATTGTACTCATTATTTTAGACATTGATTTATAAGTTATTTATGACATGTAGGAGTTATACCCACATGATATTGAAACATGATATTTCTAGTACCACTCTAATTCGGTGTTTCGACATTAAAATGACTTTTTATTATAAAAATACGAAGTGAAATACTCAAACTAAGAAAAAACAATAAATTTTTCTGATACATTTTTAGAGTGATCCAAAAGTAAATTGAGATTTGTAGAAATAATCCTAACCTAAATATGATGCACAATGTGACCTTTATGACTGTATGTGTGAATTTTTATTTAAAAATAAAATTTATTTTAGTATAAAGGACCAAATACATACTCGAAACTGATAAAACGCATTTGGATGGTTTTTATAATTTTGAAAAACTATCCACAATTCATTTTTGACATGTAGGAATTCTGAAGACATCAATCCAGTACAAAATGTTTTGAATATGACTCAATATTCCCAATTTTAGTTTAGAATTAACATTTTAGTTTTAAAAAACAACTCCCTAAAAATCAAAATGATATTCTTATATTTCCTTGCTAATTTAGTAAAAATTATTCATAAGTAATTTATGATTTATACAAGTCTGTATAATGTAAGTCTTATAAATTTTGATACTAGTATGACTAAATTTTTATGTTTCTAATCAAAAATTAAATTTTACTAAAAAAGTCAGCTGATATACTCAAATATAAGAAAACACTGTTAGATTTTTTTAATACATTAGGGAAATTTATCAAAACTCATTTGAGATGGGTAGGAATCATCCTTATCACAATCTTATGCATGGTGTGACCAACATGGATTAAAGTGTGTACTTTAATTTGAAGTAAACATTTGTTTTAATAAAAAAGAAAACTCACGTACTAAAAAATGGTCAAGCACATTTAGATTATTCTAAGAATTTTGGAAAACAATACAATAGTCATTTGTGACATGTTGGAATCAGCCTCACCTCAATCGGATATAATATGTTCCTGGTATGAATCAATGTGTCTATTATCAGTTTGAAATTAACATTTTGTAAAAAAATTCACTAACTAAACCTAAAGAAAACACACACAAATTCTCTTGATACTTATCAAAACAATTCATAAGTAATTTTTAATGTATAGGAACCAGTCTCATGTCAAAGTAACACATGATGTGGTTAGTATGACTCATTGTGAATGTTTT
Source organism: Viscum album (assembly GCA_963277665.1). Lineage (NCBI taxonomy): Eukaryota > Viridiplantae > Streptophyta > Magnoliopsida > Santalales > Viscaceae > Viscum > Viscum album. Next base: position 136,264,501 of record OY728147.1, on the reverse strand, counting down.
CAATTTAAAAGGAAATTTTAGTAAAAAAGGCATATGGTGTACTCAAAATCCAAGGAAAGTGATTAGGATTGTTTCAATATTTAGGAAAACAATCCAAAAATCATTCGGTATTTGTAGGCATTAGAAATAACTCATTCTAAAGCACTGTGTGATTAGTATGACACCACGTGTGTAGTTTCAATATATATGTGTCGTTTTTGTTAAAAGAATTCATCACATCACTAGGAAAGAGAAAATGAGCATATATTATTTTCTCATTAATCTATCTGATATTACATAATTAATTTACAAATCATTTTTTCTTATACATATTTAGTTGATTTTTATTGAGATCATGTTTAATGATTAATAAGATATTGTCTGATGAGAAGGAATATTCTGCAACTCAATCTGTGAAATATTGTTTTGTGAATGAAAAAATATCTTGTCTGAAATTAACTCTTTCTGTTAATTTATTTCATTATATTATTGATAACATAAGATTTTTTTCTTATTCAGGTGTGTTTTTTCTTCATGTATTTGATAGGACAAAAAAAACTATTTATGTTTTTTAATATATGAAATTATTTCTACTTATGTAATTTCTTAAACCATGATTTTAAATTCCAATAATATAGTTTTTTATTTTATTTGTGTTGTAACTTTTATTTCATCTTAAATATGTATTTTTAATATATTTTTCTTATTTCATGGTGCTTTTGGTTATTTGGTGTGATGATAAAAAAAATCAATAGTGATGTAATGTTATCTTACAACACATTATAAAATGATCATTTATTAGTGGTTTTTGAGGTACTGATAAAGTGGTACATTATAAGTACAAAATAAGAGTGCTGATAAAATGATTTCCTTTATCAGCCCATAAAAAATAGATGATAATGGACCCCTATATCAGAATTTTTTACCACTAATCATTGAACCCTTTCTCAATTATTTCATTACAATGATAAAATCATACATATTATAATCTCACACTAGTAGTCATCACTTCTCCTTCAGTGATAACTCCCATTTTAGAACAATTTATCCCTATTTTTTAGTAGTGAAGAATTTTAAAACAAAAGGATCATAAGGTGAAAATAATTATATCCATTAGATAGAAGTAAAAAAAACCAAAATCAGAAATTATTACCAAGGAATATCCTTTAAAATTCATTATTTTAAATTGTTTATATTTTTAATGTGTGTATTATTTAATTTATATTATTAAACTGAATATATATATTATCATAAATTTACATAAGGAGTTAAATTCTATGTATGATAATGGATTTTGTTTCCTCACACAAATAATTGTGGTTATATTGATTTATTATCTTAAATGAACTAGTTAATTATTTTTTAACATATTTGGTATTATAATTATGATTTAATTGAGATACTATTTATGTAACGTATCCCTGGGTATATAGGCATCGGGTCAGATATCCTACTAGATCGGAGGCTAATACCTTGTTCAATAAATTTGTGGTTGATTATCTACAAATCAATAATTAATCATGAGGAGTTTTTTATTACATATAATACTAACAATTTAAATGAATTATTTTCATATACATTTTTGTATAATATAAATTTGGTTGCATATAAATATGATTATTTTTTTATTTGGGTTAGTAACATAAGTTGGGAGTTATGTAACTAGTTACATATTTATATATTTTGAACATATTGATTTTATATAAGCAATAGGATTCCAAACTAAATTACTAGAAGTATTCATAAAAGTAGAAATTTATATAAGATAATATAGTAATATTGAATTCCTTTCAAAATAATAAGTGTTAGTATCCTTTGACGTAAAGTTCATTCCATGAGGTCAATTAAGAAATTAGGTAGAATTAGACTGATGGGGCCTACCCAAGTATTATGGTGTCTATGGAATTTTGGAAATAGAAAACCTGAATAGAAAGGATTCTAAATTCTAATATGAGAGTTGAGTTTTACATAGCTGGGAATTCATAGGGGTTATAATAATAGTTGATCATTTTTGGGATTATCAATTTAATGGATTGGGTATAGTGTTCTCTAATCAAATATCTAAGAGTCATATATAGTATAATTGGTATAATTCCATACCAAAATGACCATGTGAAAAGGTTCACAAAAATTAAGTGGTGTTTTTTTAGTGAAATGTGTATCACAACTCAGTAATGGATACAATTTGATTGAAATGGATCATCATTTTTGTGGGAGAACATTTAGTTACATTACTTATTAAATGTTTCTAAAACAAGATACTCCCATGATAAAATAATTTTCTATAAATAATATTATTATCACCAATAAAAAACATTTTGATTAATCCTTGAATATATTAATCTCAATGTAATAATATCCTGAGACTAATAACATAGAAAAATTCATGTAAGGAAAAATTCAGTATGTAGAGAAAACCATTTTGGGTAAACAAGTGTTTAAGTTGATTAAAAATGAATATAGTAACATAATAGAAGAATAAAATATATCCATTTATGTTTTTAATGAATTTAATTAAATATTAGGATTGGAATTTTAGTATCCATTTATATATTCAATATAATCTGGTATATTTATTTGTTGGTGAGAGTTGGTGATTTCTACATGCCTTGATTTTGTTGAGGAATTAATTCTATTTTTATCCATGAAATTGTTCTTAAATTGTGAGTAATTTTAATAAAAGTTCACATGATATTCTCAATTTCTTTATGATATGTGAACTAGGTATATGATGTCTAAGTTTTAATGTTTTGTAGATAGTGGATGTTAGTAAATTTTCATTCTAAAAAAAGAAAATCCAATTTAAATATCCAATAATTTTTCTTAGAGTATCCAATCAAGGACATTCAAAATGAAAGGTAATTTCAAGAAGGAATGAATAATAATTCAATATGATGGATGTTTTAGGACAAATGAAGGTGTTTTTTTAAATACATGGAAATTTCATGTCCTATTTCATCATTTTAGAAATTAGTTTTTCAGTTTTTAATGGGGACATGATACTAAATATATACATCACACATTTTTTGAGTACCCATGGGTTCAAAATCTAGGTAATAACGAGTAGATATCATTTTTTCATTCATGTGATTATGAAAAATGTTACTACATCAATGATTTTAATATAAAGGAATATATCATGTTCAGATGGATATATGTATATGACGTATATCTTCATCCCATTTAATATAAATGAGTTGATGTTTTATTTACTAAGACATGGTTTTTATGAACAATTTGAGAAAGTATATTAAATACACATTGTTTATGATCCGTTATATTATATTAAATGATTCAAATTTTGATTGTGATAAAATCAATCTTAACAATGATAAACATTTTTAAGAAGATATTTATTATAATATTAGGTAGGTTTTCCCATAACCCATTAGTGGAATATTTTATAGAATAATATTTTTTTCATGAAATTGATATAAACCCTTATAATTTCATACAAGTTAGGGGAAGCATATTTTTTCCAATTATTAAAAGTAAAAACGAAATATGTGTTATTTATTAACCTGAGAGAGTTCTTATATCATAGTAGGATATTTTGGAGATTGTATAGATTTTAAGTGGCTAGTGGGGTTTTTTAGAACTTAGAGAAGATCAATGATAGAACACTAAAGATTATTGTATAAAATAGTTAATGTAAATTGTACATAATATACAAAAGAGTGTAGGATTTATGATATTGAAGATAAATTGGGACAGTTTTATTTAGTTACTATATGGAGGTGAATATCATTATATCCCAAAAGTGACTTGTAGTGGCTAGGACCCTAGTAACGTAGAGATGATGCATTTTTTATGTGTCCAACTGGGATCCATGTATCACTGGGTGGGGGGGGGGTTAATATGTTATATCTTATTCTTTTAAGATTCATTTTTTTAATAAACATTCACCTCCTATGAAATAATTTTCATATTACTAAAATCAAAAACAATATATAATTACAAGAACATAATAATTGATAAGGTTCACTACTTAATAAGAGTAGCTACACCCTAAGTGTGGTTTCAAAAAAATCCATTTGCATGCATTCCGAAAAAAAATCATTTTATGTGGAATAAAAAGTGTAGGATATGCCCTTACACTCATGTAGAACTATTTTTAGTGAAAATTTTCATGTTCATAAAGTAGAATGGAATTATGTAATACAATTTGTGCAACAAACATGTTACTGTACATCTCGATAAACATTCAAAAATAAATCATTCAGTAAACTCTTTAAATTATTACCTAGGAGAAGGTATGAATATCCTAAACTTATTAATGATGCTTAGTTCGATTTCCCATTTTGATTCTTGTACCTCATTTATCAACACTAAAATATAACATTGAAAGAATAATCCTAAAATATTATTGAACTTCTTCATCTTAAGTTTGGAAATCCCATTCTTATTACTCATTCTGAATCCAGAAACATTGATTATGATATTTTCTCTTCTATATCCCCTTTTTGTAAAAAATAATCTCTTATCAAAGCACAATCCAGAAACATCATCTCCCTAGAATTTCATACCTTCTATCTCTTCTCTTATGAAAAACACATCCCTATGTATGTACAATGTACCTCATCATTTTATAGATCAACCAAATATGTATTGGGTGGGATTCAAAAAAATTTTCCCACTCAGAAATATTTCTAAAAATAATAAAATCCCCATAAATCATGGATACATATTTGACTCTTTCAATGCTTCTCAACTATTAATGAATCGTCTCAAATCATTTCATGAATTAATATCACTTCAAAAATATTTAACAATATCAAGACTAATTCAAATTAACCATTATGATTTCCACATTACAATTAGACATATGATTCCTTTAAAAAAATTCCACTCTAATTGAAAAACATATTAGAATAAAATTTCTTCTCATTATTATCCTGATTTTCAACTTCTCATTATAATGACTTCATTATGACGGAGACAAAAAATTCTTCATTGAATATATTTTATCAAATAGAAACATATGTGAACCATTCATCAAACATATTTCTCAACATCTATCATCCCCTTGATAACAATTTGAAATAATTCAAGAAAACCACATTATCATCTTTTCTCTGAATGAAGATATTGTTTTCGATGATCTCATCGGTGTGAGATCTAATATGATAGTCTTAAAACTATTGATACGAAAAATATTAATAATAAATCATAGATATTATGAACCAATATTCTTCTATATATATTATTCCCAACAATTCTTAATTTATTTTATCATTATAGGTCCTAGAAAATTACATGTATAAAATTCTACCTATAATAATATGAATCAATTTTATGATAGATTTGTGGCACATCACATCTGATGGAACCATTCAAGTAGCTTCAACTCTGACAACTTCTTTACCTCTATGAATACAATATCAATAGACTTCAGTATTCATGTTATTAATTTAATATTTATACCTCATGGATTATGCCCTGAATAAAATATTTTATATTTATATCCTTACTTTCCAATCAACTGCCCCGGCCAACATACATTTTTGGTTTTGGTGATCTCACACTGATGATCTGGGACTAGAAATCATCAGTTCTAGAAACTTCCTTATTCTGAAAACTTAATATTTTATCACAAGTTCCTCATGAAATTGATTATTATTAAAACAACATTCATGATCATATTTCTTATAATGTATTGTATTTTAATTTTTCATTCCTCGAGAAACATCTTTATTTCTAGTTAGGCCTCAATAAGATTGGCAACACTACCACTTTCAAACATAGAGCAGTCATCAAAAGTTTCCTACAAGACATGTGATTTTTAATCAAAAAAACAATAAAGAATTATATTTTTTTCATTAGATTCTATAATAATCAGATTCAATTCCATCTTATGATCATAACCTCATTATAGGCTTGAAGTGAGACCTACGAGACCATTCATCTAGAAAACATATTCTTAATATAATGTAATTTCTTACGAAATTTGAGATATATCGCATGATTACAATTATGATTCTAATATTCATGCCAATGGTTCTAGATATAATTTACAAAATGATAGTATAGATCCTATTCACATCTCGACACACAACATTCCCCAATCTATATTTTCAACATACTCTCTTTCTTCATCAAAATTGAGATAATGATATATTGATAACCAATAGAACCCAAACACAACATGGGCCTAACAATCTCCCCATTTTTTTTTCAATACCCACTTCAACCACATCAAAATATTTATGAAAACATCACACAAAACGTTCTTATACCATATTTCTAACATAATCTCATTGTTCATCATATTCTACATGTTGAACTTATTAACAAAAATTAAAACTAAAACACAACATATGCCTAAAAATATCACCCCTTGTTTTTATTGTCAATACACACATCAACTAAATCAAAACAATTAAACTTATTTTATTTTATCAGTTTTTATTATCCCTATTTCATTCTTCTTCCCCCTTAATTTACTAACTCCCCTGATTCATATTTTACTCCCTTTATTTAAAATAAAATTCAATGGAGCCATGAGGACATGATTACCCCTTATTGAAAAATGGTCTTATTTTCAATGGTTGATATTTTTCATCTCATAAGATTTATATTACTCGTCAAGATAACATAAATAGAAAATGAGTTTCATAACAATAATATAATATCTAAATGCCACGAATTCTACATGGGTGAAGTAGGTGTAGAAAAAAAGAGTGAATAATCAAGTTTTTCAATTTTTTTTATTGGAAAACATTCATTTTACTCACTTTTAATTATTCTTTTAACATTTTCATTACATGGAGAAATTGTAAAAAGTTTTGTATTAGATAAAAGCAGTACGAACCAATATCAACAAACATATGATAATGTTTAATTGAATAAACACAAACTTCAAAAGAAAATAATTTTTTCACAACTTCAATACTTTATTTTTTTCAAGAAGAGTAAGAGACTCAGCTAAACCAACTTCTTTATATTGACTCATTCAATTATCATCAAGTTATTACAAGAACACAATAATTTTGGGAATAATGTGGAACCATAGTTATTTAGAATAATCAATTAGACTGAGACTGCACTCTCAAAATTAACATTTCATCTTTTTCTTTGATTTGGAAATGGATGAGTTTTCTTACATCAATTAATAACTCTAACTTTCTTTCAACATTCTTGTCATCTACAGAATCATTTGATGAGGCTGTAAACTTTTCTTCTTATTTATTAACATCTTTGTTACAATTAGTCTATGACATGTTATTCATTTCATCATTTTAGGATGGAAGGATATTCAAATATGAATTTTTAACATGCCCATACTGTTGACATCTTTTTCATGTTTTCTAGTTCATCAATTTACAATATATTGATATCATTTTAAATACTTATTTATCATTTTTAGAAATCTTTTTCATCCCATTTTAATTACCTTATTTTTTTATTATTCCAACATTAAAGCCATTGTTACTTTCTCTGGAAGAGTAACTATGATGCCCCGAGCCCACTCTTCTGGACTCAGTTCCAAAAAATGCTATGTAATTTTTTTATAAAATAAACATTGTAATCAAACAATACTTTAAACAAGTGTGGACCTTTTACCAGTATACATTCTCGAGGATTAAAAAAACAAAACATTTATTAGGGTTGAACAAAAAAATTGAACAATTGCCTACTACGCTTCCACGGATGCTAAAACCAAAAGTGTCAAAGTCCCATTTAGAACATCTATGATTCCTCTAAAAAACATTTAAAATCAATGGGTTGAGAATTCAATTTCCTAATAAGGTGTTAGTGAAAACCCATTCGGAAAATACTTTTACTTTACTAATCTTTTGCTTTGCGAAATACACTTAAAAAATAATTTGGTAGATATTTAAAACACCATCGATAAATTATTACTACATTGAAACATATAAATATACCCTTTGGAGGATAATTATGCATTTGAAAAGTCTATAAATCATGTGAATGTTGTTACGCTTTTGAAAATACATACACTTCAGATTATATTAAAATAAACTAGTAGTTCTTCATAAAATACTATGAGAGCCTATGATAACAAAATGCTTGGGATACTTAGGCATTGAAGGTTGTTTGGGCCTACCCACATTGCAAAAGATGGGCTCACTCCCCATTAGACTTCCATATTTACAACATTTTTGTTGTTATATTTTCTGAAAACATTATCGGATTTCTTTAATCTTATGTACTTTCACTGTAGTTTTTAATTATTGAAAACATTTCAATATATTATGATACACTTACATTCATATATAATCAAATATATATTAATATATAAAAATTCACGTGATCTTGGTTACATCCAAAGCTCATGCAATAGAACTTTTCATGGAATGTATTCAATTTTTTCTATAATGTAATTCATTTATTATTTTTTAAGGTAATTTACCATTTTTTTTAAATATTGCACATAATGTTCTAAAACTTTTCAAATCATGAAAAAATATTTGTTTTTAACTACGTAAGATATTAAACATTAAAATTAAATTGGAAAACATTAATGAAATAAGAAATCAGGGAATGTCAATATTATGCATTACACATGGCCATGGCTAAATAAAATTACGATATCTTTAATATAACATATAAACATTCTTAATTATCTTTGCACAATGACAATAAAATTATAAACATTCGACAAATCATCTCTTATATATGTATATATGACAGAAATTTATAATACTTACAATTTCAAATCAAAACTTTGATAAATGAAAATAGCACCTAGAAGGATTGATATCAAATAAGTTTAAAACCTAAAATTTATTAAAAAAAATACACAGGTGAAACTGTGGTTTTAGAATCATAGATAGATTGACAAAATAAATTACATTTTGATAATGTAAATATAGACCATGATATTATTAGTTCCAATGTAGTTATAAACATATTTGTATAAATAATTTAATTTCAAAAAATAGATAGATTAAATAAAAATAAATAATACAAGAATCAAATATGAAAAATAATTTAATAACAACATAATATAAAAATGTCCCTTAAATCAAATTTAAATTTTTAAACACACTTCGAAAATAAAACATTTCATGAATTTATGGCATGTATAATCAAACTTCAATATCATGAAAATATCATATAAATGTATGTATACATGGTATTTGAAAACAATATGTATAAAACTCAAATAAATGTATCCCCTTACTAAAACTTATAATGGTTTTGAAAAATATATTAATTTTGGTTTGAAGAACCCCATAAATAAACTTGATAGGAACAAATAAATTGAAAAAATAATAATAAAAATCCCATACATTAGATTTATTAAACATAGAATATAAATTATTGAAATAAAATGATCCCCTGTAGATTTTATTGGCATAATAGATCTTTTTTCTCCACAGAACAAAAATATTTTCCCTTACATCTAATACTGACTCTCATATCTCCCTCAAGAGAAATAAAACGATGTGTAACAAATGGGGATTTTAAAAAACTGCCACGAAAATCTCATATATATAGACAATAAGGAAAGATTTGATTTCAATTATCTAACCAAATTTAATGCTCGGTTCTATTTTAATGCATGTTGATATAGGGATAAAAATATTATATACATTTAATTGATTGAACCGTGATAAGAAGACACTGAAAGATCTCAATTGATTCGGAGAGGATGAATTGGATTCAATGAACCAAAAGTATCATAACTAAAAAACAATTTGTAGAAAATTAATTAAACTAAATTGGACAAAAATGGGTAACACACAAAATATAATAATATAAATCAAAGGAAATTAATGAAAAATAGAAAAAAAATTAGTTGTATATAATTGTTTGATGAAATAAAAATTAGAGATAACCATGAGCATATGACGTTAGGATGAAGAATACAAATAGAAACCATATTTCAAAAGATTCAGATAAAAAAATTAATTAGAGAATACATACTTGAAAAAACAGACAACGCAAGGTAGATCTTAGAAAATCATAGTAAACTTTCAATCGCAACTTCACGCAGCTCATAAAACATGAATCGATCCTCAGAAATGGTTTAATATTCATCCTTACTGCCACTCAAAACCCTTAGAATCAACTTAGATCTTTTCTCAGGATCTAACCGGTTGTTGAAATCACTCACAGTCGCATTACAAAATAAACCATCCTCACTCTCCTCCATCTCGCTCGAGACATTGCATTGAACTTGCTTCAACATCAACTCCTGAAGACGAACCCTCTCATAGTTTAACCTTCTACAACGAATTTAGTTTTCCCCCAAAATCTATTTATCAAAACCCTTAATCACTAAAACTAGTCATGATTTTCCCTTCAAATGCACTTCCATTTTTTTTAAAATAAATCATAATTTTTTATCAATTTAACTGAATAGTTATATATGTTATATCATTATAATATAAAAAAGTATTATTTGATTTTTATTATAATTCCATATTTTATTTATAATAACACATAAAATTAAATATATATATTTATATAATTGAAAATAATAATAATAATTTTCTTATAATTATAATTAATAATACTAAAAATTTATATGAATTCATAATAGCTCATTTAGAAAATTAATATCATTAGTTAAATTAAATTTATTTAATAAAATTGTATTTATATTATCATAATGAATCATAAATTGTAATATATATGTATATATAATAACTTCCAAATAAATTGGTCAAAAATAAGTTCATTTATATTTACTTATGTATTTATAAGAACAATGATTTCTCAAATATATCATTTTAATTTAAAACTATTCTAAAAACAACTTATTTTTATAAAACTAGTTAAAAAATATATAATATATTGAAAATAATATTATATCTCTATTTAAAAAATAATTATATTTATGAAAATAAATTAAAAATCGTAATTATATATATATATATATCATATTTTTTTTAAATAAAACCATGACAATTTTATAATGACACAATGATTCAGAGGTCACATTGCATTATTATTATCATATATAAATAAAGGTGAACACTAATAGTGAACTTATAATAGGAAATTAATTTAAAAGAATTTATTTTATATCTTCTTGATAGAAAATATCATCATTCAATTCAAGTAGATATAACAGGTTTGATTGAATTAACTAAAATACTTAATTTTAGTAATTATTTTAATTTAAAATTGCAATCGATTAATTTTTAGTTTGTATTAACCATAAATTATTCTATTAATATAATATTTATATGTGGTATGAGATTTATGGGTTGTTATATTATACCCCCACCACGCAAAAGAATTGTGTCATAACAATTTTTTTGTTGGACTCAAAACCATAATAAATATCCATCTTTAGAATTAAGAAACACCAGTACTGGTAAATCTCTAAACTCGATAAATTATGATCTCCAAATTTGTCTAGACCATTCCTATGATAATAATTAAAAATCTATGAGGCCACTTTTATAGACTCTATGCCTAAAAATGATGTGTAATATTTTTTTATAAAAGAAACCGAACAATTACACAACATATTAATTAAGCGAGGACCATTGACCAGTCTAGGTTCTGGAGGATTAGAAAAATCCTTACATTTATCATAGTTGAACAAAAAGTAATACAATTCCCTACTACGCTTCCATGCAAGATAAAACCAAAAGCATTGCAGTATAATTTAGAACATATATGATTCTTGTGAAAAAACATTTAATAGAAAAGGAGTAATAATTCAATGGCCTTGTAAGGGGTTCGTGAATTTTTTTTATAAAAATAGCTTTAATTTTATAAACTAATGATTATGGAAATACCATTGAAAAATAATTTCGTAAATATTGAAAATACCTTCAAAAAATCATTACTACTTCGAAATATATATAAAAACCATTTTGAAGATAACTTTTCTTTTGGAAATTCTATTACACTTGTGAAAGAATTTACACTTATGAAAATTCTTATTCTTGAGAGTAGTTTAAATTAAACCAGTGGTTCTTAAAGAAATAGTAAGAAATCCTGTGAAAGAAAAATGTTAGGGCTATATAAACATTGAAGGCTATCTGGGCCTACCCACTTATTGATGGAGGGGTTCACTCCGCATTGGACATCAATATTTACAATGTTTAAGTTGCCGAATTTTCCGAAAACATTTTAGGGTTTCTATACTTATATATACTTTCACTAGAGTTTTTAAATTTTGAAAACATTTCAATTAATTATGAAACAATTACATTTATATATAATCAGATATATATATATATATAATCATTCATGTGATCTTTGTTACAACCAAAGCTCCTGTCATAAGGCTTTGCAAGGAATATATTCAATATTTTATGCCATGGGATACATTTACTATTCTTATAGATAATTTATCATAACAAATGTTTATATATGGAACATAATGTTTTAACGCATTTCAATGAATGAAAAAAATCCATGTTTATAATAATCTCAGAGAATAAACCATAAAATTAACTTGAAAAACATAAATGAAATAAGAATTCATGGAATGCCGATATTATGCATAAGAGATGGACATGGATAAATTCAATTGTGACATCCTTAATATAATATAAAAAGATTCTATATTATCTTTGAGAAATGAAAATAAAATTATAATCATTTAAAAAAACAACACTTATATATATATATGACTTAGAGTTTATAGTACATATAATTTCAAATCGAAACTTCTATAAATGAATATATCAACCAGAAGGATTGCTATGAAATTAGATTAAAACAAAAAAATTATTAAATAAATATACACAGGTAGAACTATGGTTTTAGAATTAGATATATATTGAAAAAATAAATTAAATTTTGACAAAGTAAATATATACCCTTACATTATTACTTGCAATGTAATTATACACATATATGTATATATCTTTTAAGATCAATGATAGACTAATTAAATAAAATTAAACAATTCAAGAAACATACCATAAATATAATTTAATAAACCCATAATAGAAAAATATCCCTTACATCAAATAGTAATGTTTAAACACACTTCCACAATAAACTGTCACTTGAATTTATGATATTTATATTCCAACTTTTATATATTGAAATTATAATATGAAAATATCTATTCCTGGAATGTGAAAATAATATATATATATAAATCAAATAAAAGTATCCCCTTACTAAAATTTATCATGGTTCTGAAAAACATGTTAATTTTGATATGAAGAAACCCATAAAAAACATGAAATAGAATAAATAGAACAAATAAAAATACAAAAAATCCTTACATCAGATTTCATAAACATAGAACATATATTATTTAAATAAAATTCTCCCTTATAGTTTTTGTTGGCACATAAGATATTTCTTTTTCACAGAACAATAATATTTCTCCCTAAATCTAAAGCTGACTCTCATCTTTCCCACAAGTGAAATAAAATGAAGTGGAACAGATGAGGATTTTAAAAAAATGTCACTGAACATTCATTTATCCACACAACATGGAAATATTTTGTTTCAATTAGTTATCAAAATTTAATGCCTGAATCTATTTTAATGCATGTTGATATAGGGATATAAATATTATATATATTTAATTGATTAATAGTGAATAGAAGACACTAAAAGATATCAATTGATTCGGAGAGGATGAAATGGATTCAACGAAAAAAAGGTTAGAAACCATCAATTAGTTTCTAGAAAATGACTTGAAATTAAATAAGACAACAAATGGATAAAAAATAGAATATAATCATATATATCATGGAACAATTGATGAAAAACCGATAAAAAAATCATTGGTATACAACTATTTGATGAAATAAATATTCAAGATAACAATGTGAAGATGAAGATAGGATAAAGCAAGAAAATAAAAAACACTATTTGAGGAATATTAAAATAAAGAAAATTATTAAATAAGATCTACTTGAAACACCAAACAACACAATGTAGATCCCAAAAAATCCAAGACAAATTTCAATCAGATCTTCGCACAACTCATCAAAAACGAATCAAACTTTATACATGGTTCAATATTCATCCTTACCATCACTCGAAATCGTCATCTTTAACTTAGATATTTTCTTGGACTTCAACTGGTAGTTGAAACCAATCACTATCATATTAGAAGATGAACCATCTTCTACTCTCCTCCATATCAGTCACAACCTCTCTTCGAACCGGAATTACCATCATCTCGCAAACAAAAACCCTTTCATAGTTTCCCCTTTTACAACGACTTCTGTTTCCCCATCAAATCCATCTATCGAAGCCCTTAATCACGTAAACTAGTCTTGATTTAACCTTCAAGCACACCACCTCTTAAAAAAATTCATTTTTATCAGTTCAATTAGATATTTTTTATGTAATATCATTGTGATATAAATAAATTATTATTTGATTATATTTTTACTTCCATGATTGTCTTATAATAACTCATACAATTAAATAAATATCTATATAACTATATATCTATATATTATTGAAAAGAATAATAATAATTTTCATATAATTATAATTAATAATAATGAAAATTTATATGATGTCATAATAGTTCATTTAGATAATTAATATCATTAATTAAATTAAATATCTAAAATAAAATAGCATTTATATTAAAATATTGAATAAAAAATTGTAATATATGTGTTTATATAGAAACTTCCATATAAATTGGTCTTAAATAAGATCATTTATATTTACATACCTATTTAAATAATTGATTTCTCAAATATATCATTTTAAATTAAACACATTCTAAAAAGAATTTATTATTATAAAAACAATTCATAAATATATTATATATTGATAATAATATTATTCCTCTTTTTAAAATTTAATTCTATTTCATTAATGAATTTATAACACAAAATAATATATATATATATATTATTTTTGAAAATTAAACCAAGTCAATTTTATAATAACATATTTATTCAAAGTTCACATTAAATAATTATTAGAATATATAAAAAAGGTGAAAATTAATAGTGAAAATGTAATAGAAAATTTATTGAAGATATTTTATTAAATATCTTATTGATAGAAAATATCCTCTTTCAAATTCAAATATATATAACAGATTAAATTAAATTAAATAAAATACTTAATTTTAGTTATTATTTTCAAAGAAGTTTGTAATAATTAAATTTTTAGTTTTTTAACTATAGATTAGTCCATTTATATAATATATATACTAGGTATCATATTTCTGGGCTGTTACAATAACAAATAACTCTCTATTTTCGGACTAAATATGTTTATATTTCTCAAGTATAAAAATATGTTTCTTAGCATTCTTCCATTGAGATAATTAGATCCCCCTGAAAATATACCTTCTATAACTCATGGAATATTCATAATATTGTTGGTTGAACCAACACATATTATCCATGTATTCTAATCCACTACAGTTCAAATAATTACTATAGACATAATACCTTTTTTTGTAACTTCCATACTATCTATAATTTCTGTCATGTTTCCAAAAAATATTATTAACCTTCATATAAGGACCATTTTGATGACCAACACTCATATTATCGACTAAATCATCAATTTTCTACT
Source organism: Viscum album (assembly GCA_963277665.1). Taxonomy (NCBI): domain Eukaryota; kingdom Viridiplantae; phylum Streptophyta; class Magnoliopsida; order Santalales; family Viscaceae; genus Viscum; species Viscum album. The sequence continues at coordinate 136,249,069 of OY728147.1, read as the reverse complement.
TGGTCTTATTTACAGATTTATCAAAATTAAAAGTAATAGAAAGTTATTTGAAATCATGATTTTTAAAAACTTCTGAATTCATAGCATTGTTGGTCATGGCCACATACAAGATTTTATTATATATATTTTTCTTAGAGAAGATTTTATATTTCTTGTCATCACATGATTTTTTTCCTTTTATCCTTCTCAATTTTTCCCTTTCATGTTCTTTCACCAATGTTAGAGGTATAATTATTGATACTTTTAAATCTATGTTCAAGATTTAGAATGTTTTTTTCAGATAAGTTCCAAATAATCTTCTTTTTCATTCAATAGTACTTTGACATGTTTTTTGTTATTAATTTATTTCTCTATTGTTTTCATAAAATCATCAACCACTTTCATTAGATTTATTTCTCATCAAGATAACATTCCAGTTTTTTTGGTGGAATTTTTATTTTTGAATATACTGATTTTTTTAAGCCGCCCAATATTCCTCAAAATATCATTCAATTATTCTTTTAGTTGAAATTAAAAATGTGTTTATTATTCTTCAAAAAAATATCTACAGAAATTATTATTATTTAATCTGGCAATGAATATATTATCACCATCATTGTTAGTAGATTTTTAGGATTCAGCTTCACTGTCATCATTTTCGAAACAACTACTAGCATAACATTATTTATTGGATATTGTGATAAATGATATTACTTCAAACCCATTTGTAAACTATAAAGACCTGGAATATCCATGTATTTTTTTAAATAAATTGGAATTTTACGAGTCTGTGAAAATTGACGGCGCATGATTCTTCAGCCTGGAGTGTCAGAAATGAATTTATGATCTTTTGTTCGGGTATGTTCTGTAAACGTGCGAGCGGGTTTTTATATCTTTTGAACCGTTTCTCGAAATTGAAATTCGAGGGCACCATTGAATTCACGGTGCTGGTATTCACGTCAGAAGACTTTCACCTCGATGGTAGTGGGTCAAGAGTGAAAGATAATTTTTGGGTTTTCATGTAGGAATAAAAAAAATATCTGACATTTTTATTTTCGCAACACCCATGAGGGTGCTGGTAGGTGGGGTCCACCAGAACTAAACCTCCATGTAGAAGATGGAAGTGGTGACCACCAGACCATAACCTCCAATGAGAGGTTATGGGGGTGGGGACCACCCGAGATTAAACACCCTTGACCCCCCCCCCCCCCCTTTAATTGGGAGAACCCCTCAACTCCCAAAATTAATGAGGGAGAGCCTCTTGAACTCCTCCACCTTAATTGTTCAAAGACACATTCCATTAATCCTTCTAACACACCACTTAATTGAGCCAATTAAATTTAATCCAATATGAATTGTGCCTACGAATAAATTGGGGAAACACTTTTTATTATTGGATATCTCTTTTATTTGGGGGAATTGGGGAGAGGAGGAGCTCTTTGGAGAATGATTCTACAACTAATAATGCTTCTTCCACAAATAACGTCGACGACTTCAACCTTCTTCCTCAGAACTTCCTTCGACGTAGGACATATTAGTCTACAACGAATTGACTCCCGCCTTCTCATGCCAACGTCAACCTATATCGAACAATGTAGGGTTTTTAATTAATTATGATTTTATTCCCTTGATTCTTTCCTTCTAAAAACAAAGAACACGAGTCATATTATTATCAAGTGGATCTATGGATGTTTTCTGTGCGGGTTGGGAATAAATTGTGGCGGGATGTTGTAGGAGTTTATTTAGTATTTGATTAACGCATCCCATGCTCTCCCCTCTTTTTTCCATTGCGTGGTTTGGGAAAAGAATTTATCGATGGACTATGGGAATTGATTTTTTAAAATATCTTCCATTCTCGTTATTTGTTTATGATCTTGATGAAATTCTTTCTACCACTCAAAATGAGGAGGGTGCGGGCCAAAAAAATATGGGCCGACCACCCATCATTATTCATTGTGGTGTTATTTGAAAAGGAGGAAGTAAACAATGGCGTCGAAGGTGAAGAAGGCAACGGGCGTGCCACCCGTGGCCTCCGCGACCCGCACCGACCCTACGACACTCTAGCACCCCAGCCAAACCGACTCTAGTGCACCGGGCCGAACCACGTCACCCGCCAACCATGCCACCCATTTGCTCGTGCTGACCGCCAGCCTCCTCAGCTGCACTAGCCGTGCAAGATGGCCAACCTCCCAAGCCGCCACAACCGTTCCAACCCGCCAGCCTCCCGAGCCTCCCCGGTCGTTCTATCCCGCCGACCTTTCGAGCCCCGGGCTGAACTGGCCTAGCGCCCTACACTGATCCTCCCTCGCGGAGACCTCCAGGATGAGCCACCCACGAGGGCCATCCATGTCGAACCTCCCTTCCACTGACCCATGACTGTCTTGTACCCTCGCGGCCAGTTTCGCACCCTCTCGGCTCCTCGTGGCCCCTCACGGCCCCTCACGGCCCACTAGGCTAGGCCTAGTGGGCCAGGCCGGGACCAATAAGTTGGCCCACCCAAAGGGTCTGGATAGAATCAATGGGTCAGGCTGGGTTTACCCAAAGCGGGTCTGCCGAGACAAGGTTGGTCTAGGTTGGTCCAACCGGGTCGGACCAGAACCGAGCCCAATATGACCCTTTAACATCTTTTGGCCATATCTTTGGCACGAGATGTCCATTTGATGAACCGTCAGCGATGCTGGTAATATTGGTGAATAATGGTCCCTTTGAGTATACCCTACTAGAGTTTGGCCTATAGTTGAGATAAGGACAGATTGGATCGTGCACGAATCCAACTGGGTCTACGAGACAAAACTATTAATAACTCACATACCAGGCATCAGATTGATGCATTGTCTATTTAATTGAGACCCCTCTGACATGGAGGAGTTTTGAGGTTCTTTTTTGTTGGACTTCATGAAATTTAGAGTATCTACCAGTAGCTTCTGGAGCGGATCCTCCCGAAGATGATCGAGTGTAGTGCGGAGACCTATTAGCTGGCTGATACCTGATGACTATTGACTGTTTGACTTGGGGTGACTCCACTAACCCAGTGGAGAGCGTCTTGGTGTCGTGGTAGACCCACAGCTAAGAAGCAGGCTTGGTGACACGGTAGACCCATGGTACTGGACAGGAGGAGTACCTCAGGATGCTTTGAGGGGGAGCGTGCTTGGTTACGCGGCAGACCCACAGTGGGGAGTGCCTCTGTGTAACGCGAAAGACCCAAAATACTCGACAGGAAGAGTACCTAAGTAGTCCAAGGTTAGTGGGATGTGCACTTGGTTTCACGGTAGTCCCACTGTACTCGATTGAGATGGAGTTCTTCAGCAGCTGAGGTATCAATAATGTGACTGGGTATGTTACTAAATACTACCCCTAAAATAAAATCATGGTTGAGCTATGTCTGTAGTTTTTTTTCCCTCATGATTAAGATGGATTACATAATAACTTAGGCACATATATGGGCATATAACTAAGTAGGGTTATCTATTGATTTTCATACTTTTAGGTTTATCCTTGTTGGATTTTGTGAGACCTTGGGGGTCTCGGGGTCCCTACTGAGTATCATTATACTCACCCCTACACAGGCTATTCCTACACTTCATTATGTTGGATGCAGATGAATGATAGCGCCAATAGAGGCTGAGAGTACTAGGGATGGACGGTAACCAGAGGTGGACAATACGACATGTTGGTACCCAGAGGAGACAGATGGTCGTGGAGTGCTGAGGAGGCAATATGTACCTACCCTAAAGGTAGGAACCGGGGAGGATGATCCAGTAACTGTCTTTTTTATTTCTTCAGTTGTATTTCATTTTAGTCATACTTGTACCTTTATTGTTGGGCTTTTATTTTGGCCCCTTTTACTTTCAAAACTCTTTTGTAAAATTGATTACTTGATGTTTCGTCTAGATGTGTGCTTTATTTTGTGAGTGTTTATAGTTTATAAAGGAATAAACTTCCCCATTTTATGGAATTATGCCTTTGGTGCTAGTCTCCAGCCCCTGGCCTATGGAAGGTGGGCTTGGGGTAGTCACGGCATGGGTCCCGGGGAATGGGTCGTGACAAATTTCTATTGTAGGAGTCGGTTCTACTATAGAACTTAGTACTTCGATCTTTCATTTCTATGAAGAAATAGTATTAAGGTTACTGAATGTGGTTATCAGTTCATGGAGTCCAGTGTTGGTGCGATAGCCAATGTATCCATACACAAGGACCCTGACTTCTCATTTCTGACACAGTGCAAGAAAACACTGATTGTGTGTGTGTTTTAAAAAATTTTCTATAAGTCAGCTCAATTGGGTCAGCTCACCAGGTATAACTTTTGACTATTTCTCCTCTGATTCTTTTCAGGATTCCCCCACACAGATTGTCGGCTACTGTTCTGAGAGTAGTATGCACTAATATTCCACCGAGCGATGAGGGCTCGGTGCATTGCCATTTCCCAGCAGAGGCACTAGTGGTACCACTCCCCATTGGGCCACTGATGCCACCCTCCCCAACAGCAGATGGTGAACTCTGCTTCAGCGTGTCACACAGATTCCATCAGCAGAGGCCCCCCAGGTTCTTTGGAGAGACGGACCCACAAGCGGCTGAGGAATGGCGGGAGGCTGTGGTGAGAGTCTTTTGACTGGTAGGGACACTAGGAGATCTCAAGGTGATACTTGCTACCATCCTTCAACATGCAGCAGAGGGCCCATGGTGGAGCTTGATGCTCCAAGTTCACGATGAGGTGAGACTTCTCTGGGCAGACTTCAAGAGCCTATTTCGGGCAGAGTTTTTCCAAAAACACTCTTCATGTAGTCCACATTCAGGAGATACTTCATCTGCAGAAGGGGAGCATGATTTTAGCTCAATACTCATTGAGGTTCATAAACCTCTCACGCTACACCACCGATATGGTGCGAGACACATTCTTTAGGGCCCGGACCTTTGATCCTTGAATCATGTGGGAGATCAGGGATTCGGTGATCTCACTCAGCATCCCGACGTAGGCGGGGGTGTTAGATAGAGACCTCTTAGTGGAGAGTTTCCTTGCTGAGAAGTTTCCTATAGTGAGACCTGCCACTAATCTACGCGTAGAGGAGTCTTCTGTAGTTTTAAGAAGAAAAATGTAGCAGAGTTCTAAGAGAACCAAACCTACAGTTGGACAACCGCATGACACATGATAGGTTTTGTGGGGCACCAGAAGCCGATACAGACATGCGAGGAGCGGGCAGTGTTACTAATGCGGAGGGTAGGGTCACATGGCTCGTGACTGTCCGACCCGTCGTTCGGATGATCAGAAGATGTTTGAAGGAACACCTAGGCAGAGGTAGAGGTTCGACTGAGGAGGTCCGCAGGGAGCAGGCAGTCAAGGCAGAGGACCTGGCCATGAAGATGGAGTTGGATGATGATTTGATATGTTACCACCACCACCACCAATAGGTCCACCCTGACCACATGGGAGCTGGTGGACATAGGAGAGCTCAGATCCAGGAAGCTGAGGCATAAGATCATGGCACTCCGAAGATGATACAAGGTATGATCTGTGTCTACTCTACCACACCTACAGTACTTATAGACAGAGGTGCCAGTCATTATTTTATTGCCACTACCCTCATTCGGAGCTCGAATATTCCGACGGAGTTGTTGGCTCGATCCATATGGATAGAGACTCCTATAAGAGCAGATTTGATAATTACACACTGCTGTCAGAAGTGTGAGCACACTCTAGGAGGCGAGAGCTTCAGCTGGGATTTCCTAGTAGTGGCATCGAGGCCTTACGATGTCATCTTGGGTATGGACTGGTTATCTGTAGTCCATGCTTATATTTCATGTATTAGGTGCAAAGTGTGGTGTTTCTTCATGGATGGGACCAAGTTTACCTTCACCGGCGAGAATGATTCCTTTTTAGAACATGATGGACCTACCCAGAGGAGGGTGCAACTGATTACACATCAGTTGGATAGCCTTACCCTCATAGCTGTTTATGTGGAGAGTCCAGGCTATCCTGTAGTGGTTGACCAGTACGTAGATGTATTCCCTGATGATGTTCCTAATATAACTCCATGTAGGGATCTAGACTTTTACATTGAATTGTAACCCAGTAAGGCACTGATATCTTGACCAACGTATCAGATATCTCATTTGATGCTTCGTGAGCTGCGGGTACTGCTTGAGGACTTGCAGGGAAAAAGATTCATTCGACATAGTGTTCCTCCTTGGGAAACCCTGATTCAATTTTCCAAAAAGGTGGATGGGAGCTTGAGGATTTATGTTGACTACTGGTGCCCAAACCAGGTGACCGTGAAGAACAAATACCCACACTAGAGGATTGAAAACCTCATTGATCAGCTGAAGAGAGCCTAGTGGTTCTCGAAGATAGACCTCAGATCAGGATATCACTAGCTCATAGTTCAATATGAGGATGTACAGTGGATGGATTTCATATGCCAGTATGGCAACTTTGATTTATTTGTTATTCCTTTCAGAATAACCAATGCTCCAATTGTGTTCATGGGACTCATGAACATGGTCTTTCAGTCAAACCTTGATCGCTTTGTAATGGTCATCATCGATGACATTCTGATCTACTCGACTACTGAGGAGAATCATGTATATCATTTGCAGGTAGTAATGGAAACACTCTAAGATCACCAGATTTATGGTAAGTTCTCGAAGTTCCAGTTATGGATCCGAGAGGTTCAATTTCTGGGACATGTCATCTCAGAGGCATGAGTTCCAGTTGATCCAGCAACGATTGGGATGGTACTTGGTTGGAAGCCACCCAAGAGTGTGACGGAGGTACAAAGATTCCTGGGTTTGGCTGGATACTACCGGACATTTGTACCAGATTTCACCAGAGCTGCAGCACCACTATCAGCTAGAGCTTTTAGGAGCTGAGGCAAAGGATGTCTGCTTCCCCCATCTTGAGGTTTCAAGAGGAAGGTGTAGGGTAAATAGTCTACCTTAACGCATCAGTGACCGTACTCGGATGTGTCCTGATGGAGGAGCAATAAGTGATGGCATATGGTTTTCGATAGCAGAGACATCACGAGTCGAACTATGATACCCATGACCTAGAGTTACCAGTAGTGATCTTTGCCTTGATGATGTGGTGACATTATATGATGGGAAAGAATTTTTCTATGTACTCTAATCACAAGAGTTTCAAGTATATAATCTCTCAGAAACACCTGATCCTGAGACAACGAAGTTGGCTTGAGTTCCTCCAGGACTATAACATCGAGATAGTCTATACTCTTGGGAAGTTGAAGGTTGTTGTAGATGCACTCAGTAGGAGATCTGGTATATAGCTTCTAGGTGAGGTGATGGAGCCGTTGGCCTCTTTGTAGATATCCTTTTTGGATAGAGACAGAGAAACTTTTCTACAGTCACTTATAGTCACTCCACCAATTCTTCATCGAGTCAGGGAGGCACAACATGGTGATGCTAGCTGTGAGGCTTGACATGCTCAAATATCCACAGGGAGGGCACCTGATGGATTTTTTGAAGGTGGGGAGCTCCCAATCCTATTCAAAGAACGTACCATGGTACCGGTGTCACTACATGAATGAGGTTTGAGAGAGTTTCACACGTCCCCTCTAGCGGTACATCTAGGAGTGGCAAAGATGTACCAAAATCTCTGAAGATATCACTGTTGGACGGGAATGAAGAAAGCAGTTGCATAGTTTGTCTCTCAATGCCTCATTTGTCAGTAAGCGAAGGTGGAGCATCAGGTACCAGCATGCTTGGTTCATCCTTTAGAGGACCCAACGTTGAAGTGGGATGGGATATCAATGGACTTCAAGATAGGAATTTCACATACATTCAGAGGTCATGACTCTATCTAGGTGATCACCGACCGACTCACTAACTGAGCCCACTTCATACCGATCAGAGAAAAGGGTTCAGTAGAGAGCATGGGATGACTTTATGTGCAGAATATTGTGGGGATATGTGGAGTAACATCAACAATTGTCTTTGATCGTGATGCACGTTTTACTTCCCAGCTATGGAACGGGTTGCAGGAGGTATTCAGGATGCATCTTCGTTTGAGCATCGCCTTCCACCCTCAGATGGATGGTCAGACTGAGCGAACCATTCAAACACATTAGGACATGTTTCATGCTTGTGTCCTCGACTTCGATCACATCTAGGAGGATCACTTTCCTCTGATGGAGTTTTCATACAACAACAGTTAACACTCCACCACTGGTATGGAACCTTTCGAGGAATTGTATGAGAGAATTTGCAAATTGCCTTTGTGCTGGATTGACCCAGGGGAGTTAGTACCAGTGGGACAAAAGATGGTACGAGATACCACAGAGAAGGTGAAGGTCATCCAGGAGTGGATGATGAATACACAAAGTAGGAAGATGTCGTATGCCGATAGGAGATGGAGACCTCTAGAGTTCAAGGATGGAAGCCACATCTTTCTACGGGTCTCACCTCGATGGGTTTTGCGATGATATTGCCATTTGTGGAAAGTTATCTCTAAGTTTAATCGGACCTTTTCAAGTCCTTAACAGAGTTGGTGAGGTGTCATACCACTTAGGTCTTCCACCTCAGTTGCACTGGGTTCATGATATCTTCTACGTATCCCAACTGAGGAAATATGTGCATGACCCTTCTCACATCATCGACCATGGTGAGCTGGACGTCGATGATGGGGAGACTTTTATGAAGGTTCCAATAGAGATTGAGAATTGATGGGATTAGGTCCTTTGTGGATGGTACATAACTTTGGTGCACATTCACTGGCAGCACAAGAACCTCCAAGAGAACACATGGGTTCTGGAGGCTCAGATGCATGCTCAGTACCCCCACTTATTCCCTTAGTTTGAGTTGTAGCTTATGGGGTTGTAAAGCCCTGCAGTGGGGATAATTTAAAGACTCGTAATATCCATGTAATTTTTTTTACAAAAAATATATGAGAATTTTATGAGTCTGCAAAAATTGACGTCACGTGATTCCGAGGCCCGGAGTGCCTGGAATGAATTTCTGAACTTTTGTTCAGGTACGTTCAATAATCATTCAAGCGGGGTTTTCTCACATTTGAACCAGTTCTCGGAATTGAAATATGAGGGAACCGTTGAACTCACAGATCTAGTATTCTCTTAGGTATAATTTCACATCGACGACAGTGGGTCGAGAGTGGAAGATAGTATTTGGGTTTTTCGTGTATGAATAATATAAAAATAAAAGTGTGTGACATTTTTATTTTTATTTGAAACACATATGTGGGTGTTTGGAGGAGGGGTCCACCAAAACTAAACCTCCATGTGGAATTTGGAAGTGGGGACCACCAGACCTTAACATCCCATGAGAGGTTATGGTGGTGGGGAGCACCCGAACCATAACCTCCAATGAGATTTTATGGTGGTGGGGAAGACCCGGGATTAATCCCCCTTGAACCCCCCCCCCCCTTAATTGGGAAAACCCCCAACTCCAAAAATTAATTTGGGAGGGCCTCTTGACCTCATCCACCTTAATTGTGCCAACACACATACCATTAATAGTGACAACGCACCACTTAATTGAGCCAATTTGATTTAACCCAATATGAATTGTGCCTACGATTAAATTGGGGAAACACTTTTTATTATTGGCTATCTCTTTTATTTGGTGGAATTGGGGAGAGGAGGAGCTCTTGGGAGAAATGATATCCATTGAAGAACAAAAACTCCATGACGAATGTCCATGAATTTGACCTTCTTCCTCAGAACATCCTTCAACGTAGGACGTATTCATCTACAACGAATCGACATCCGCCTTCTCGCGCCAACGTCAACCAACATCGAACAAGGTAGGGTTTTTAATAAAGTTTAATGTTATTCCCATGGTTATTTCCTTCTAAAAAAATAACTTAGATAAACTTATTATCATGTTTATCCTCTGATGTTTTCCTTGCGGGTTGGGAATAAATTGTTGTGTGATGTTGTATGGATTTATTCATTATTTGATTAACACTTCCCATGTTCTTCCCACTTTTTCCTTTGTGGGGATTGGGAATATAAATTATTGAGAGATTATGGGAATTGATGTTTTAAAATATCTTTTATACTTTTTCTATGTCTATGTTATTGATGATCCACTTTCTACCACTCGAATCGTGGAGGGTGTAAGACAAACAAACTTGGCATGACCCCCTGCCGTTCTTCTTTGTGATGTTCTTCAAAATAGGGGAAGGAGAAAATGGAGTTGAAGGTGACGAAGCCAACGACCGCACCACATGAGACCTTCATGACTAGCGCCACCCCCTCGATGCTATGACACCTTGGCCGAACCAGCTCCGCCGCCCCGGGACGAACCGCGCCGCCCACCGACTGCGCCACCCACCGACTACTCCGCCCTCCGGTCTCCCGAGCCGCTCGGGCCGCACCCCATACACCGGCCTCCTGAGCCTCCACTTCCGTGCTATACCACTTTACTCCAGAGCTACCCCAACCACTCCAGCCTGCCAGCCTTTCGATCCCTTGGCCAAACCGGCCACGCGCCCTGGACCGAGCCTCCCTCGCAGTGCCCTATGGGATGAGCCACACAGGCGGTGCCCTCCGGGCAGAACCTCCCTCACGCAGACCTATGGCTATTTCGCACCCTCACTTCTGGTCAGTTCCCTCTAGGCCGTCCGCAGCCCCTCGCGACCTATTGGTCTAGGCCCAGTGGGTCGGGTCGTACCAGACCTAGGCCCACTAAAACCATTAGCTTCTTTTTGGAAATTTCATTGGCTCCAAACGTCCGTTTGACGAACTGTCAGCAGTGTTGGTAATCTTAGAGCATGATAGTCCCTTTGATTACACCCCACTAGAGTTTGGGGTTTATTTTAGATATGGATAGGTTCGATCATGAACAAATCCAACCAGGCCTTGGGACTAAAAAGGCTAATAACTCACAGACCGGTCGTCCGATTGGTGCACCTCCTGTTGCATTGAGACTCCAATGACATGGTGGACCTTTGAGATACTTCTTCATGGGTCTACATGATAGTTGGAGTATCGACCAGTATCTCGTGGAGTAGATCCTCTCGAAGAAAAGCGTGCATAGTGCAGAGACCTAGTAGTTGGATGATAGCTGATGACTGCTGACTGTTTGACTCGGAGTGACTCTACTAGCCCAATGGGGAGCGCCTTCGTGTCGTTGTAGACCCTTGGTGGATGAGTGCACTTGGTGATGTGGAAACCCCATGGGAATCAACTAGAGGAGTACCTCAGTAGGCTACGAGGGGGAGCACTCATGGTGATGTGGCAGACCCACATGGTGATGTGGAGTGCCTATGTGTGACACGACATACCCACTGTAATCGACAGGAGGAGTACCTCAATAGTCCAAGGTTAGTGGGAAGCACGCTTAGTGTCACAACATGGCCACTTTACTCGATTGATCATGTTTTATCCAGTAGCTGAGGTTTTGATAATGTGACAGGGGATGTTACTAGATACTACCCCTAAAATAGAATGCTGGTTTAGGTGAGTTTTTACTTTGGTGTTTTCCTCATGATTGAGAGGGATTACATAATAACTTAGGTATATGTATGGTCATATACCTATGTAGGGTCATCTATTGATTTTCATACATTGTGGTTTATCCTTATTGGATTTTGTGAGACCTTGAAGGTCTCAGGGTACCTACTGAGTATCGTTATACTCACCCCTGCACGGGCTATGCCTGCACTTCGTTGTGTTGGATGCAGACGACAAACAGTGCTGACGGAAGATGAGAGTACCAGGACGGGACGATACCCAAAGGTGGACCATACGCCATGTCCGTACCCAAAGGAGACGGGAAGATTTGGAGTGATAAGGATTGACTTGTACCTACCCTTCATGTAGGAACCTCGGAGGACGATCCAGTAGCTATATTTTCACTTTCTTCAGTTGTATTGCATTACAGTTGTACTTGTAACTTTACTATTGGGCTTGTATTCTGGCCCCTTTTACTTTCAACACTCTTTTTTATACATTTTACATGGTGTTTCGTCTAGCTGTGTGCTTTCTTGTTTGTGTTTTTAGAGGTTATAAACGCAATGTCTTCCTAGTTTTAGGGAATTGCGCATTTGGTTCTAGACAACCACCCCTGGCCTATGGAAGGCAGGCTTGGGGTAGTCCCAGCATCTGCCCAGGGGGACGGGTCGTGACATAAAATCATAAATTTAATCAACCTTAGACAAAAAATCTTATCCTTTTTTATTTGGATAACTTCTTATCTCTGTGAAGAGAATTACCCTTTGCCACCCTTTTTCTTCCATGATATTTTTGGGATTCTTTGTTCTTCATGATTTTCCCTTTCACCACTTTATTTTTTATCACCACTATGAGGAAAAGTGGAATCAATGTTCCCAATGGATCTACGTATAATAAATTTTAATGTATGTTTCCCTTTACAAATTACAATACCTCTTTTCTTAGTTTTTATAAACATGGATAATATTTCATAAAGATTTTTTCATACCCCGTTCTCAGAAAGGAAATCTTGGGATTTTTCTTCAAGAATATTCATGGGATTTCCTTTCATGGCATAATTTAATGATATTTCATGATTAAATATTTTGTTTCCATAATGAATAATCCTCATCTTATCCTAGATACCATTGGTAGTGGAAAATAATTTTACTTAAAGAAAAATAATTTTAAAGAGTGATGAGAGTATAACTTTCTTAGCACTTCCATCATTATAAAGGATTTCATTTTCAGTAACTATAAGATAATAATTATAAACATTAGAGGAAAAAAATCTATAGAAGATTATGAAACAGAACTCATAAGGGAAATAATATTGTAGTATTTTATGTTTCCAGATATGATAATTCCCATAATTTATGTTTAGAATCATGTTACTTTTTACAAATCAAAGCTTCTCTATAACAAATTTTTCAAAAAAAATCCAGAAAAAATTTAACCAGTGAAACTGTAATATAATACAACTAGGAAGAGTCTAACCGGTATCCAATTAGCACTGAGAGAGGGATTGGGTGAATCAATGATATCTTTTCTCATTAAAGGTCTTTTATTTTGAAACAACATTCACCTCATGTTAATGGGTTATTATCTTAGTGAAAACAAAACCAAACACACATCCACATGAGCATAAGAATTTAAAATGTTCCATTGTCAAAAATAGTAGATATGTCATTTTTAGGTTTTGAAAACAATAAAATACCACACATTCTGCTAGAAAATAATTCATTTTGTGGACAACAATGAGTAGGATATACCCTTACACTCGTATAGTACTATGATCAATACAACAGTGCATATTCATTATAAAATATTAAAAAATTTAAAAAATGTTTCTTAAAAAAATACTATTTTGATACTTGATAAACATTAAAAAATAATACATTCATGGAAATTCATTACATTCCTACCTAGGTACGGTTAATAAATTATTGTACTTCATAATCATACTCAGTCTGATTTTCACGTCTGATTCCCATGTTTTTTACTCAATTAGAAAATATAACATTCAATGAATACCTAAACAAATTATAAATTTCATTTCCTATGTCCATAAATACAAGCTTAATTAATCTATTTGAATTCAAAAACAGTGAATTTGATCTTTTTATTTATCTTTTTTCCTTCGGTTCGAGAATCTTACATAGGAAAGCGCAATCCATGAAATATCATCTATCTATAATTTCATAGATCCTCTATCTGATCATCAAAAAATTACATCTCTTAGATTGTAAAAAGCACCTCCACCTTTTGTAGGTGATCCAATTAATATTGGGTCAAGATACTAAAATACTTTCACACTCAACCAAATTTCATGAAATCTCTCAATTCCATTAAATATATGATAAAAATTTTACTCTTTCATCTCTTTTCAACACTTACTGAATCATCTCATTATTTCTAGTCACATTAGACTTCTTTAAGTATCTATAGTATAATTTTTATTCTCTATTCTGATTTTATCATAACGATGAGGAAAAGATATTATATAAAATGTTTTTCAACACCAATTTAAAAACATATCCTAATAATTTTTCATCACTTTATGATCCTTTGAACTAAATTATCATTTTTAAGTCTTTATTATGGTGGATATAGATGATTCTTCCTTATGATTCTTCCATATGTTTCTTTAACCTCACTAAATCATAGGAGAATCATTATTCGAACATATTAAAAATCTCTTATTACCCCCTTTATAACACATTGAAAGAAATCAAAAACACTCATTTTATTCTTGTCCTACAATAATGGTATTATGTTTGATGAAGTCATTTATGTCAGCACCAGTCTGATAGTCCTTAACAACTTGATATAAAAACTATTAATAATAAATTAGTGGTCTTAATTTTCTTTGATCCACAAGAAATGAAAAAAAAATTAAACCAAATTGAAAAGAAATAAACAAATAAATTTGATGAGAAATGAGTGAATATATTTTTGATTAATCTATAATTTTATTGGTCATGTTTTTCACCAGCAACTTATCTAATTCTGTATTTATTGTCCCAAAAAACTCCATATTTTTTATATAGTATTGGTCCCATGAAATTCCCCACAAAAACATTCTCCCTCCAATTATGTAAATAGTTTTTAGAATAATTTTTAATGGATATAAGCACAATGTATTTGATGAAATGGTTCCACCGGCATCATCGTTTATATCTTATTTACTTTTCTAAATATGTTACCAATGAACATTTTGTACTCATCTTTTTATCTAATTATTTATATCTCATGGATTTTTGATCTGAAATAAATTTGAAAAAATAATAACATCAAAATATAATCATCTTTCCCAGACAAAAAAAATTTCTACATCCATTGATATTACATTGATGATCCAAGTCTAGAATGATTTGGATCCAACAAATTACTTATTCCTCAATCCTCTACTTGTGTCATTTCCTTCTAAGGACTTTCAATTTGATTAATATCATCTTCATTATTATTTGAATTATAATGGAATGTATTTGAACTTTACAGTACACTCTAAACATATTTCATTCCAATCATACCTCAATACAATTAGAAGAACTCCCACATTACATCCTAAATATTTCACAACATTTTTCATAGAAGACTGTTGATATTTTCTAAATTATATAATAAAAAAGCATCCTTAGTAATCACCATATTAAATATGAATTTGGTTCTCTTCCTACATATGATGAAAACCTCATTCCTAAACCAAGCTAAGTATGATGATCCTTTTATTCCAAAAAACTCATTCTTAATGTAATTAAATTTGATAAAAAAATGTGAAACCGATTACCTAATTAAGATGGTTTGTATAATCTTCTTCTCAATGGTTCTCGATAAAATTATCATGTTGATAGTCTGGATGTGATTTATATATTTTCAGACAACATTCCATAATAAATATTTTTAACATGCTCCATTTCTTCAAAATAATCAACATATTAATCTATTGATGATAAATACATCCAAAACAAAACATGATCCTAACACTTTCTACAATTACATTGGCATATGATACAATGAATCTCATCCAAAAGGGCTTGTTAGATTATTAGTATTGGTAAAATATTTGTATACACAAGTCTTAAAATACTATTTAAAACACAAATTAAATCATAACATATTTTCAGAACAACTTTTTTCTATATATCATATCCAAACATATTAGTCATAGGAATAACCATGGAATCCTAGGGAAAGGAAACAATCAATGGTGTGATCAAATTATTATTAACGATGTAGTAAAACTAAATCTATCATTAATAAATGATAATAATAAACATCTAATGGTAAATAATTGATCACAAATTTCATTAAAATAACTACATATGTCATAATCAATATGGGAAGGTAAATATATTCAAATACATGCAATTTAGTCAACAAAATGAAATTTATTTGAATCCTGAGATATTTTCCATGAGAAAATCTCTGGATAATTTTGATAAATAAAATGAAGGAAATGATAAATCATCAGATATCAATTTTCATAGGAACATGATACCATTATCATTAAGATATAACCTCAATAATGTTTAAGTAATACTATGTCAAAACCAAAAAGCCGACTCTAGAAAAATGATTCATCCCGTTAGACTACAATTGCACTGAGGGTTAACATAAACTAGTCTTGAACCCAAGTATTTCTTGACCAGTCATTCTACATAAATAATATAATTTATTTATTTCTAATAAAATATATATTATTAATAAATATCCATATTGGGTAATTGTTGTGGATTTATTAATATTTCCCCAATCAATCAATGAGCTATCAAAAAAATATTGTTTGTAAAAATTGTATATGGTTTAGGAAAAATAAAAACATATATATGATAAATAATATCAAAACATTAGGGGAAAATTAATTTCTATAGGAAAGATAATAATTCCAGGAAATGTTAGTGAATACATAAATGAACCATGAAAGTTAGTGTTAATATATTCCTTGATCAAAATGATCACAAACCATCCAGAGGAAGAATAATGATAGTATAAAAACAATATATATAAACTTTAAATTAATAATAAATGGTTTCGTAATTTATTAATAGAAATAACATAAAATTAAAATAAACTAATTCTTGATGAAAATATCCATTCTATTTAAAAAAACCATTTTCAAAACCATTTTCTATTAAAATCACTTTTATAAAAATAGTCTTTAGAAAATATCCTAATAAAATTTAAATTTGAGATTTAAATAAATGAATGTTATTATGGTTTAAAATTAAATATATTACAAAACATTAAATAATAAAAAATTCATTCTCCATTGTAAAATGGTGAGGAAGGTTCATTGTTCAAAAAATGACCAAAATCATCCTATCATGTTTTCTGTAAAATGAAAATGAGCATTTTTCTAAAAGACACAAGTGCTATTTAAAAAAATTGAATAATTTAAAATGATGAAAATAACTTGTACACAATTTTTTGAAAAAGTTTAACAACATTACATAAATAATTAAAAAAAATGATTTTGGATGAAAACATATTTTCCATCAAAAAGTTAAATGATATCCAATTACCATGACAAAATTATTTGAAAAATTCAAAGTAAAAAGGAGTAAAAAAAGGTATCATTACTTGAGAATATCATTAATAACTATAAAATAAAAAAATTAAATGGTTTTGTATTGAAATGTTATAATAGTTTCTTTCAAATTAAATTTATGGGTAAATAATCTTAATTTACATGAGATTGTGAAATAAACTTTTATAATGACTTTATCATTGAAGTGAGAATCAATCAATAATAGGATTATGTGTTTCAAAAGTAAATATACATAGAAAATGTGGAAATAAAAAATAATTTAATCAAAATTAATTATACATAAAATATTATAATTACATTATATATAAATTAGAATATTTACCCAATGGATGGAAATTGATTATGAAACCACTTTCCAGGTGTTAATTTGTTATCAAATCCACTTAATTAAATTAATTATAATTGAAACATAAAATAAAATTAAAAATTAATTATTAATTATTTTACATAAAAATAGAATTTATATAAACAATATATAATGATTTAGTAGAATAACATTAGAATATTCCCCAATAAAATTTAATTCAGATAAAATACATTTCCTTATGATATTTTGGTTGAATGTGTTTTAACAACAAGTATTGTCAATTTATACATCATATTCAATCAAAAAAATAACCAAATTAATAATAATAATATCATATATGATCCTTTTACAATTTATTATAATACTTTTTTTAATAATTATTTTTTATTTTCATTTATTATGGTTTTAATTTCCCTATTTTATTATTCATGATTCATCACGATAAATCCAATTATTGATAATATTATAATCTTCTATAATATCAAGAATAATAAGAATGAAAATATTATCATATTTATACATTAATAATAATTTTAAAACAAATCAACAGTGATGGTATCGAAAAATGAGGTATGTTATGATAATAGAGACGACAACTTGTACATATGCATATGTAACATTTTCATTTTTCACATTTATAATAGAAAGAAGGTTAGAAATATTTTATTAATAAATAATCATAATAATATCATTAATACCATAATATATGCTAACCTATATTCGATCCTTGTGGGGTGTTTATTAAAATAGTGTCACATCGCTTCATGAGTGGGATAGTTAACATGTACACGAACGGTGTTATCATCATTATGTGAGTGAAAAGGAATAAAATAAAATTATATATAATATCTTCCCATAATGATAATTATGTCATAAATATAAAAAAATTAATTAATATAATTAATAATCATTAAGATTATATTTATTTACGAACATGTGAAGTGTCAGTGAAGAAAGAAACACATCACTTCATGTGGATGTAGTACACTGTACCCACGAGCTACTTTATCATATGTCATACAAAATAGAAGATAAAAATATATATCATATAATTACTCTAGAGGTATAAATATTTTATAAATGTCATATATGTTATTTATATCTTTCATCATACACAACCTTTAGAGGAGGAAATGGAAAAATGAATGACATCAATTCGTGAAGCGGTAGTCCTCCAATTCATGAAAAATGATTTCTTGACTCATTTGGTGAAAGTAAATTTGTTTTTTGGAAATTAAATTATTATAAAAATACTTATATAATATGGATAAATATATTTTTATATCATAAAATTATAATAAAATAGATCTATTAGGATAATGAAGTAAAATAAATAACCTTTTTGAAGAACATTACCTCTTGTTTGTGTATTCTCCATAAGTCATCACTGAAAAATTTCCAATCTATATTTTTGCAACAAATAAGGGTTCAAGGATGAGGTTATAGATGTTTTGAATTTCTTTTTTTAGTTTATTTGAAAAAAATTGTTTGAATGTAGGAATTTCAAATTAAATTATTTTACCTTTTGTAAGTGGGGTGAGTGTCACACTTGAATTTTTTTGAAAGAGTGAATTCCAGCAAAAGATTCCATGTAAGAAGAACACGATATTGGTCCCATAATGAAAATATAATGAATAATGACTGATTATGATCAGGAAACATGTATTGGAAATTATTTGTGTCATTATTACCCTTAATATTAAAAGTTTGACAATAAAGTAAATTAGTTTTTTCTTTTATCATAGTAATTTCCTTTAACCGTTCCTGCTAATCATTATCATAAAAAATTAATTTGAAATTTTTAGATAATTAGAATTTTTATAATTCTAAATATGTAATCCATTAATCCAAATTAAACTCATATATTTCATAGAATTTAATTTAAAATTAATCACACAAACCAGATGGGAAAATGAGGCTTTTAAAGTGAAAATTAAAAAATTATACATTTTTCTATATCCAACATCGATATGATACTGATTAAAATGAGATACATAAATAATATATATATATTTTAAATAATACTACTTCAAAACAAAATAAAAATATAATTATCCTTATAAATGTTTTCAAAGAAATTATAGCTTTCAATTGAAATCCATTATTTTCAATATTTATCACAAAATAGAACTTCTCAAAAAATCTAAAAAACTCACTCTAAGATAGGTTTTTACGATTATTTAACAAATTTATTTGATTATCAGATATACATATTATAAAATTATTAAATATTTATTTTAAATTATGCACACCAATGGGGACTAAATTTTGTTTTAGGAAAGTATATTTTCAATAAAATCTTTTCTTTTTCAACACATTGATTAAAATTTTTATTTAAAATCAATATAAAACCAATAATATTTTTAAACCATGTATTTTCATAATTTATTTAACACTATTCATCCCTACTATTCTAACAGTAAAGAAATATTATAATATTAAGTAATAATTTTAATTATATAGTTTTTTTTACTAAAACACATTCTTGTGTTTAACGTAAATTATCGAAGAAACTTATTATTTCATATAATGTAAGATAAATTCAAGTTTTGTTGAATTTTGAGATATATAACATAGTTAATTTATTTGAAATTGTAATTATATCCTAAATTATCAGGATGTTATATTATTATCTGTCGTTTGTGTTCTATTTTCTAATTTCTCTCGAATGTGAGGATCATATTTGGAAATATTAGGGTGTTAAATTCTTCCCACCTTAAAATATTTCTCATCACAATTTAAAAATAATCTTGGTAATCAAGGTTTTTACATTTTTTAATACCATTAATGAAAAACCAAATCGTAAAATGGTAAATAAAATAACCCCTCATAAGAGAGGAAGGGATGTACAATGGTCATATCGAATAACGCATATCTTGGTTTATATATTAATGAATATTTATGTATTGAGAATTTATATATATATATAAAAAGTATAAATATTTGTAGAGAGTGATTGGGGTCATCGATCATAATAATGTAACTGATATATGGAAATTTTAAGGCCTAAAATGAATAAATATATGTCGGTTTAAAGGATCATTGGTTCCACATAAATGAAGGTATTATGATAATTTTTTCATTTAAAGATTATTTTTATATTGTTGTAAAATTATTTTGCAACTTATGAATATAATTAAATATAATTACCTGATACATTTCTACTTCATAAACAATATTTCATCAATTAGTTGTTATTCCATCAATTTTTTGTTCATCCCTTACATCAATAAATGTATATCCCAAATAATATTTTTATCACTTAAGGACTGCAATTTAGTATTAAGTGATTTTAATATCCATAATGGATGTAATAAATTTCCATTTTATCTTACTATTTTCCAAAAAAAATATTGTTTGTACAAGTTATAAAATATAAATTTTTTTTCACAAAATAAAAAAATTAACACTTTTGGTTTAACATTAATATTTATTCATCAAATTACAAAACTATAAACTATAAAATATTAACTAGGAAATCACTTTTGATAATGGAAAGCATGATACCATTATTTTCCTTCATCATTTATTCAAAACAACCACTATTCTAGTTGCAAAATTTTATCCCCACATATGTTGTAATTTCTTTTTATAAACTATATTAAAATAATAACTATAAATGTTCCCAAAAATATGATAGAAATCAATGAAATAATATTAATCATTAAATAACATTTTTAATAATGTTTTCAATGAAACATATTTTTTTGATCAATGTCTAATATTCTTATTTGACTTTTAATAAAATTTAATTAATGATCACATTAACCATAAGTGATATAAATACCTTTAAAATAAGGTCTATTAAATGTAAAGGAATTTTTCATCAAATACTATTGCCACAAAAAAAAATTTATTTTCATAAATTTCTCTCAAATTATCTGTAATTTTATGAAATTACTATCTCATATACTTAGAAAGAGGTGTTCAAGAATTTTAGGATATGATCAACCTAAAACTCATTATCCCAAGATGGTCTCCATAACTCTTTTGTTAACGAATACATTGTTTCTTCTAAAATTTAGCACAATACTTTTATGTATCATGATTCTTGTAACCAAAATAATCTTGTTAAAATTATTCAACAATTTATTTCTTTAATAATAATAAATTAATAATTTCGTAATTTTATTTCCACCTAATTCCTTAAATGGCCTATAGGTTACCCTATAGAAGGGATAATTCACGTGGTTAATGAAATGGTTCCCCAAATTTTAGACAATGGAGTATAAATGGATCCTTATGAAGTGATGTTTTTACATCCATCATACACTTCAACTTTACTCAGCAATTATTTTCATTATTCCCCTATTTTTGAAAAATAATATATTTCTATATTCCATTAAGGAACATTCATAAGATTCCCCTAATACCATTATTACAAGATGAAAATTGATCATTATTGTCACTATTTCCCCCACCACTCAAGATCTTATAAAACTACATCCTTATCATATTTTTCTAGAATGGGAGTTTGTTATGTAATATGCTGTAAATTATATTTGGGAAATCATTAGTATAAATAATTTCATTTTCATTCAATCTAATATTCATCCAGTTGGTTTTGTCATATTCCCCATCTTTTTCATCATAATCACTATTAACATGATTCCTTTGGGTTATATCCATTCAATAAACCAAAATAATGCTATGAGTAACAAAAATAAGAGCTGGAAGACCATATAATCATTTTCTAGTTGTCTAAATCATGAAGCATTATTTTAAATCTAAGACAACGTTGGTTTAACCTAGGACATTTATTTTCTTCATCGATTCAAATCCATCGTAATGGTTTGGAATGAAAATTTAAATTACCCTAAATATATCCCCTGAGAGTGTGAAACCAGGTCTATAGTAGGGATCCTTTTTGTGTACTAAGAAATTCTTGAGTCCAAAAAATGATCCCTTATAGGAGTAATTATACATAGGTACATATTTTCTAGAACCACATCCACATGTAGTATCCATACATAAATGTATTTCCCAAAAACATAACATAACTATAACTTACAAAAACAGTAAAAATATTTTCTACACTTATCCTCAAAATCTGTCCTTGGGTGAGGTTCCATACACGATTTTTCCATTAATCTAGTTCCTTGGGTTTTTACAAAAATATTTTTGATGCGAACTATAGTGACCCAGAACCAAGTAACACAAATCCACTGCCTATACCATTACACTGAAATAAGATACTAGGAATTAAATCCTGAACAACCGGTCATTTTAGTTTCCTGGGTAAACTAGATACATGCATGTTTCTTAAATTACATTTCAATACAAAAATTATAAAATAATTATTTTTTAGATAATACGATTTTTCTATATAACATATCCCAACACATCAGTAAATATAAACTTCATATAATCATAGGAAGAATAAAAAAAATGTTGATCTAAAATTCTTAGAAAGGGTTAAGTATAACATAATCAATCATGAATTAGTAATAATAATAAAAATGATAAGGTAAATAAAAAATCAAATGTTTTATTTAAATAAATGGATAATCCATTATCAAACCGAAATTTTATATATCTTAAACACAATCAATTTAAAAAATAAAATTATAATGAAATACATATGTGTACAACATGATAGTGAAAGTATCCAGGCTGATAATAATATTTTAAATAAAGGAAGTGATATATTAAATTCAAGCATGAAATAATTTATTAGGTACTGAAACATCACTATAGAAGGGACACTATAACAGTGGAAGAACAATATCAGTAGCTACACAGTAGCAGTGGAGGGATTGAAGCATGACCTACTTCGGCGGAGGTACAGTAGCAGGTACTATATCAGCCCCGATTACTGTAGTATTATTTTTCACCAATGGGTCCTTTGGTCCAAAAAATAGGGTTTCAAGCCTTGTATTCATGTTAAATGGCATTGGTCCTTCAGGATATGTGTTGGGTCTCCCTCTACCCAGTCAATATATGACTTTTCTATAATCATAAATTGAATCTCCGACACCAAAATTTTAAAAAATATAAATGGACATCATTTTTCGAAGTAACATGACACCTTTTTTTCAATATAAATCTTCAAGATAGTTCAAAACATAGTAAATAAGAACCCCCTTAGCTGAGGATATCCACAAGATTGCAAATTGTTACTATGTATTCATTGATGGGATTACATTAATTTTTCCACAAACTGATTATTTCCTTTCCAAAGCATTACTCATTTATTGGGTAATCAATTTTATTAATGAAAAATTATCCCTATCAATAAATATTCAGTAAAGGATAAATATATTAAAATTTTCCCCAGTTAAATAATTACAATCAAATTGAATTTTATATGTAAAAATTTTATAAATTTTAGGAAATAAATATATCACTAAAAAATTATATTTATATTTTTGAGATATTTATGTTCAAATGGAAGGTGAGCAATTCAAGGAATGGTTAATGACCACAAAAATGGATCAATGAAGTGAATTTAAACATTTTACATGGTCATAATGATCCAAATAAATCCATATAGATATTAAGAATGTTATAAATATAGTATATATACCAATATGTTTAATAATAAATGGGTTTTTTCAGTTATGAAAAATGATACCATAAAAAAGATCATCAGTAACATTTTTAAGGAAAATACTGATTTAATTTTGAAAAACATATTAGAAATATTTTTCTTCAAATACTACATTAAAAAATTTATTCACAAATTTCCTCTTAAAATAGAAAATAAATACTCAAAGAAATTTTGATCATGATGATGGGTAATTTAAAATATTCTATAATTGTAATAAAAAAGAAAATTCCATGTTCTTAGTAAAAATATTAAGAAACATCCATGTTTTGAAAATTAAAAGACGATTCCTTTCATATTTTCATTAAAATTCAAACATATATTGATTTAAAAAATAACATAAGAATCATTTTAAAAAACTTTTTTAAAGAGGAATTTTTTTTATTTAATTTGATAAATAATTTTGAAAAAATTTAAAATCATTTTTCATAAAATTTCTAGAAAACATGGTTTGAGAAGAATACATATTTCATAGAGAAGAGAGAAATAAATTCAAATTTTCTTGACAAAAATTTATATAAAATATAATGTTCTAATGATTGTAAATGTAACACCCTGACCGCAAAAGCCTAGATCTGGTGAATTATTTTAATACATTTGTATTATTAAATAAAATAGAGTCTTGAAGGACTGATCCAATTAGTAGTCTGAGAAAATAAATTACAAACACAAAAATTAAATTAAAACATAAAACATAAAATAACACCTATAAAATACATTAATAATTCCATTATTCCCCAAGATTAACCCTACATATCAATCATAATACACATCTTGGAATCCTAGGAAAATAAAACATAAGAAAGGGGTGAGCTCATATGTTCAGTAAGGGTAAATAATTTATCGGAATCTATAAACATTTAAGGGAACATGTGTAGTAAAACAAAAACCATTTAAACATAAACATGAACATAATATGTAAAAAAGAAATCAAATATTTCCATATAAAAATGCACAAGGATATTATACTAGTTGAATAATCACAAGTAATAACTAATTTCAGAACAAATGTAATGAATAATACCAGACATCATAACCACAGAGTCAAGGTCTCATGCCAAGACTACAAATAAAAATTTTGTCAATTCATTGTTCCCAGAAACTAATTTTTTCATGAGACCTATCGATGAATCGAGGGGAAATAAAGGTCCCCACCGGTCACATACTACGTCCAATGAAATCCTTATATGAAAAAGGGTGAAGCATATCATAAACATTTGTACTAAAAATTGCATATGAAATGTTAATACTTTAACCATAAACCATGAATGGTATAAAAATAGAACATCCACAGTCAAACATATTGTAACTCATTCAATACAATATATAAGAATGTATTATACTAAATCAACCTCAATCAAGAATAATATCCAATAAATGATGTTGACATAGTTGAAAATAATCGATCAAACTCTTTGAGAGAAATACCACTTTTCATGAAATCATTTAAAAGTCTCAAAATATAAAATAAAATTTAATAGATATTTCTAAATCAATGTGTCCCATACCACTTTGAAACTTTTAAAATAAATTAACACTTTAAAACAACCTTATCTATATAAATAAATTGTTAAAATCATTTTGAAAACATAGACATTAAATAAAAATATTTAGAAAAATGAATCATTAAAAACATTTAAAATTATGATCTAGAAAAAAAGTAAATTCTATAAAACCTTAAAATATTCCTTTTTAAAACATTTTAATGAAACCTGGACATATATGATAAATATTTTCTAGTATATACTTATAGATAAACAATCTCAGATAATTATGAGATTAAGGAAATAACTTTTACATTATACTTTCTATTAGTCGATGGTATGTTTAGCCTCATATATAATGAACATAGTACATTATTAAATTATACTAGAACAAGATTAATATTTATGATATCATATTTTATTCATTTATGACTATATACTCCCCATTTAATAATAATTTCTATGTTAGAGTAACATTCGGGTTATAATCACTCTCTTTATCGTACGTGTTTTAACTTTTTATTCTTGATCGTATAACTTAGATAGGGATTTAAATAAGTTCAGAATAAAAAAATGATTTATATATCATATATATAAAGAATATAAATATTTATAATAGATAGATATAAGAAATGGAAACACCATTCAAGGGGAGGGTAGTCCATACGTACGCATGAACGTTCTTTCTGTTTACTTATCCTATAATATGGAAGTAATTAAATGAAATATATTTATCAACATAAATATATATTATTCAATTAGAAATAATTTCTCGTAAATCTCATAATTAATCAATATATATATATTTATATTTATAAAAATTCATGAATGGTGATCATTGAAGATAAATCTCATCGCATCTTGGATACGGTAAACCGTATGTATGCACGGGAAACAATATCATTCTATTGATGGTAAACAATTTTAAATTGGATAGTATATTATATATAAAGAATAATTTCCATGTTATATTAATTATTTAAATTAATTATTCACATTATTATACCCATACAAATAATGTAGTGTTGAATAAAAAACAATACCATGATGTGGATATGGTATGTTGTATGTACGTACATATGGTGAATTTTTCTTTAATAGGGTAAATAGAATAATGAATATGGTTATACCATATTTATGAGAACATATAAGTATTTCTAAGGTACTGTAATTTTTTTATGGAAATAATTGTCAGGACCCGTCCTCGGGGCTCGTACCGAGACTACCCCAAACCCGCCTTCCATAGTCCAGGGGCTGGCGACTAGCACCAAAGGCATAAATCTCTAAGCTGGGAAGGCATTTCCTTTATAGGAGAAACACACACACAAATAGAGTAAGATGGATGCAAAGAACTAAGTGGATAATGTATACAAAAAGTAGTGCTGAAACTAAAAGGGGGCTGGAAATTCTAGCCCAACAGTAAAGTACAGGTACAATGGAAAAAAAGTTCAAAAGAAAAAGGGACAATAGTTGAAAAGGGAAACTCCTGGAACGTCCTCTGGGTATCCTACCTAAAGGGTATGTACAGATGTACACCTCAGAACCCCATTTATATCGGTCCTCTCCATGAACCGTCTCGCCGTGTGGTCCACCTCTGGGTACCGTCTGGTCCTGGCTCGCTCTCGGCCTCCGTCAACATTGTTCATCATCTGCATCTAACACAACGAGGTGAGGGCATAGCCCATGTAGGGGTGAGTATAATGACACTTAGTAGGGACCCCGAGACCCCCGAAGGTCTCCCAGAATCCACAAAGGAAAAATCACAGAAGAAATATACAACCATGAATTATCAACCAACCCTATTTTGGTATATGCCCATACTTACACCTATGTTATCAATCTTAGTTCTGCTCCAACTCTCGAGCCCAAGCACAACCCAGTTCACATAGGAAGTAAAGTCAATCACATCGATGATAATGATTGAAATTCAAGACTCAGCTCACATAGGTAGACATCTTTTGTATAGCAATTGTGCTGATCAGATGTAGTCACTGATTCATCTAAGTTTTCATACCCACATAGGATACAAGACTAGAAAAGTTGTCAGACACACACAGGATACACGACCAGCTACTCTTTGAGACCCACATAGGATACATGTACATCAGTCAAACTGCTGGACCCACACAGGATACAAGAATAGTGGTCATCGCAGTCGAACCCACGGAGGATACCATTATAGTATTCATCATTGTCAAACCCATGAAGGATTATAGTGATAGAGATGATCATATGTAGTCACTGATTCATCTGAGCTGTCAGACCTACACAGGAAACAAGACTAGGTATGCTGTCGGACCCACACAGGATACAAGACTAGCTACTCTGTCCCACCCACATTTGATACAAGTACAGAGGTCAAACTACCAGACCCACACAGGATAAAAGAACAGTAGTCATCACTGTCGAACCCACGTAGGATCCCAGTATAGTAGTTTTCAAATTCGCAACAAGCTCTCGGGTTTCCGCACATAGCACGCTCGATTCCGGGATGGTCCGCTCCTCGAGCCAAGATTTGATACATCAACTATCACAATTTCCTGAGTTGATGTATCTAGTACTTCCGTCTCATCAAAAGGAACCCAAAACGACAGGGAACCGTCAATCAAACGCTCGATCTGAGAGTTATTAGCTTTTCCATTCTAGGGGCCCAGTTGGAATTAAACTCATTCCAAACCCAACTGTTTTCAAAAGTCATCCAAAAATTACATAGATTCTCTCAAAATTACTATCTCATCACGAGGATCCCAGTGCCATAGATGGTGCATCGTTCGGATGCACGGTCATGAAGATATCCACGTTTAATCAGAAAGGGCCCCACCCATCAAGCCTAGTGGGCTGGCGGGTCGGACCGTTCTCACTCGGTGGGTCCAACCCGACTGGGGGGTTGGCCCAGCCCGGCGCTGTGGCCTGGCCTGTGTGAGGGCAGCCTGGCGTGCGCAAGGGCAGCCCGACCTGTGTGGCAGGAGGCCCCTTCCGAGGCAGGCCACGGCTCGGCCTGCCAGGCGAGTGGAGTGGGGAGGGGGGGGTTCTTCCAATGGCGGCACTGCCATTCTTGCACATCCGGCTGGCTTTTTCGGCATGAGTGGGCTGCACAAAGGGTCATTGTACTCCCATGTAGCACCTTTGGGTGTCGCGGCTTCCTTCAACCTGGCTGGGAACCGGTCGTCATGTTCGCCCGTCGAAGCATCCCGCCCAACGTGGGTCGCGGTCTTCTCCGTAGTGCGGTGCTAAGAGGGCGCCGCGGTCCACATGTCTGGCAGGATTTAGCCGGCCGGTTCTTCAATCCTAGATAGCATGAGGCCATCTGGTTCCTCCTTGGCCGAGCGGCCCGTCGTTGCGGGCCGCGGTTTTCCTCCAAGCGGACGGCACTTGACCACTATTGTCGCCACCACCTCCAGTCATTGTCGCCCCTTCCATCTCGTGGTTCTCCACTCGTGTGGTGGGATGGCACCGCACCCTTTAGATTCGCCTTCTTTGTCAATAAAAAATAATCAAATGGAGGGACGTCGGGTCATGTTTGTTCGACCCGTGCCTTCCACGATATATGATAATAAAAAGGCTAACGTCCAACAAGGTACGCGTTGAAGAGAATGGGAATATTTTAAAGTAAAAAAATCCCCCTACCTCGATTCGAGGTTCGTTCGTCGTGGTCGTAGAAAACGGCATCGCAGAAGATGGTGTCGTGGAAGATGGTGTCGCGGAAGACGGAGTCGTTCCTTCAACTTCACAGGAAGAGATGCTGGTGATGATATTCGCAGGCCACATCTTCTCCCTAGGTGCGAAGGATGAATAATGAATATTGGAATTCTCAGTAGGCATCGTCGTTCTTCATGGGCGTCATCGTTCTTTCTCCAGAGAAGAATTTGTACTTAGTTGGAAGAAGTTCCTCTCTAATATCCAAACCTCCACCAACACAACAAGTGTCAACCCCAAAAATAATATCTTGGCTATTATATTATCCTCCATGAATTTCAAATTAATTCAAAAAAAATTAGAGGAGCCGAAATTAATTGCATATTAATTTAGAGTGTTGGAAACTTTATGAGGGACGGTGGAATGTGGAGAGTATTAAAAATAAGATGGAGAGGTGGAGAGTTTAGAAGTTAATAGGGGGGTTTGAAGTGGAGTTGAAGATTTGATGTTCATGTGGGCCCCACACACATTATCCTCCCATGGGAGGTTATTTGGGGGTTGGGCCCCACCATCAAACTTCCTTTTGGAGATAATAGCGACCAACTAAATAAATTGTGTAAAAAACGATTTATTTAATTTATTATGAATCCTCAAAAGATAACTTATACTCTCAACCAAACAAAACTGCGGTGAAGGTTCCCTTAGGAAAATACCGGTTCTACGAGTTCATCAGTGTCCTCAGATTTCAAATATGAGCACCGGTTCAAAAGTTAGAAAAACCTGCATGTACAATTACAGAATGTACCCGAACAATACTTTATAAATTTATTCCAGGAGCACTGGGCCTCGGAATCAGGCACCTTAAAAAAATGCGGACATGTAAAATTCCAAAGTATTTAAGAAAAAAATTCCATTGAAATCTTCGGGTCTTAACACTACCCCCCCCCCCTCAGGGATTTTTGTCACTGTAAAGAAACAACAGACAGTAGGGAAACAAAAGTGGGTACTGAGCATGCATCTGAGCCTCCCACTCCCATGTGCTCTCTTGGAGGTTCCCGTGCTACTAGCGAATGCCCACCAGAGAAATTGAAAATCCACGTAGGACCTGCTCTTGTCGATCCTTGATCTCCACCAGCACCACCATGAATGTCGCCCCATCATTGATGTCTAGGTCCCCGTGGTCGATGATGTGGGGAAGGTTGTGCACGTTTCTCCTCAACTGAGATACGTAGAAGACATCGTGCACCTGATGCAGCTGAGGAGGAAAGGCCAGGTGGTAAGACACTTTGCTTACTCTACTGAGGACCTGAAACAACCCGATGGAATGCGGAGATAACTTGCCATCCCGGAAAAATCTCCGTTGACCTCGTCGAGGTGAGACCTGTTGGAAGATATGGTCGCTATCCTCAAACTCCAGTGGTCTCCATATCTATCAGCATATGACTTATGTCTACTCTGTGTAGTATTCATCCGCTATTGGATGATCTTCATGTTCTTGGTCATAGCATGAACCATCTCTTGTCCTACAAGTGTTGACTCCCCTTGGTCAGTCCAACATAGAGTTGATCTGCAAGGTCAACCGTATTGTGCCTCGCAAGGGGCCATCCTGATGGTGGAGTTATAGCTTTTGTTTAATGAAAACTCAACCAAGGATAAATGATCCTTCTAGCTGAGGCCAAAGTCAAGGACGTGTGCATGGAGCATGTCCTCGAGAGTTCTAATGGTCCTCTTAGTCTGACAGTCCGTCTAAGGATGGAAGGCGGTGCTCAAGCGAAGCTGCGTCCCGAAATCCTCCTTCAACCCCTTCCATAGCCGGAGATTGAAATGAGCATCTCGATCGGAGACGATCATTGATGGAATACCATGAAGCCGTACAATTTCTTATATTTAGAGTCGTCCCAAGATTTCTACTAATCACTACTCCCTGATCGGTAGGAAGTGGGCCGACTTGGTGAGTCGGTCGATAATCACCCAGATAGAGTTATGTTCTATGGATTTATGTGGTAGCCCCATCCCGAAAACCAAATATATCCCATCCCAATTCCACTCTGGCACCTCTAAGGGCTGATCCAAGCCTGCTGGGACCACGTGCTCTGCCTTCACTTGGTGACAAGTGATGCATCGTGATACAAACTCTACTACTGCATTCATCATACCTGTCCACCAGTGATGTCATCTAAGGTCCTCATACATCTTCGCAATCCTGTAGGTACCGCTGGAGGGGGAGTGTGGAACTCTCTCAACACCTCCTCCTTTAGTGCAACTGATAAGATGGTATGTCCTTTAAAGAGAAATACATTATCCCCACTCTCAGAAAATACACCAGGTGCCTGCCCTGAGGATATCTGAGCACGTCGCGTCTCACAATAAACGTCCCCACGCTGTGCCTCACTGACTCGCTGAAGAAGAGGAGGAGTGACTGAGAGACTGTAGAAAGAAGACTGTAGAAAGCATGCTCCATCTCTACCACAAAGGATATTTTTCAATGGGGCTAGATGCTCTGTCGCCTCTCCTAGAAGTTGAATGCCTGATCTTCTTCTGAGAGAATCTGATACAATGGTTCCCCTTCCCAAAATTATAAACTATCTCAAATTCATAGTCCTGGAGGAACTCGATCCATCATCATTGCCTCAGTTTCAGGTCCTTCTATCATAATATATACCTGAGACTCTGGTGGTCTGAGTATATGGTAAAACATTCTCCCAAAAGATAGTGATGCCATATCTTCAAGCCAAAGACCACTGCTGCTAACTCCAGGTCATGGGTAGTGTAGTTCTGCTCATGCAGTCTCAAATGTCAAGAACCATACACGATCACTACTCGCTACTGCATCAAGACATACCCAAGTCCGGTCCCTGATGTGTCTCAGTAAGCTACGTACCCAACTCTCTCCTTTGTTAGTCTCAAGATAGGCACACTAGTCAACCTTTTCCTCACCTACTAAAAGCTATAATGGAATCTCTCTGACTATATGAAGGGGTTCTCCTTCTTCGTCAAAGCTGATAGTGGTGCTGCAACTCTGGAGAAGTCTGGCACAAAGGTATGTCTGGCCGACTCCTAAGTGATCGACTGCACCCTTTTATGCATGATTCCATCCTGTGCTGCCTGGGTTTTCCTTTTCACCGACCATGGAAAACCCCATCCCAACATTGTAGTTAAACCACAAACTTTTTTCCTAATACAGTCAATCTGTGTATAAACTACGGTTGCCAAGTCCATACCCAAACTAACATCGTAATGTCTCGAGGCTGCCACCAAGAGGTTCCAACCGAAACTATCGCCTCAAAGGTCAGATCGCACCGTTGATGTAAGTGTGAATATCGAGTCTCCTCCCAAAGGAATCTACAAACATGAGGGTCAAGACAATTATTTTACTGGAAACTCTAGGTCTGGGACAAGATTTGTGGAAGGAAGGAATGATTGGTACCTATGTCTATTGATACAGAAGCTATTAGTAGACACATGCCATATCTCAAATCATTCATAGAGCCCTTGGGTCACACTACTTGAATGCATGTAGCTACTCTCTTCCTTTGTCCTCCTGCTTAGTGAGCCTAGCGGGGACTACAAAGGCGGGTGGTTGTAACATGTCAAAAATTTCACCACCTCATGCTCCTCTCCTGGCTCTACTTCTACGTCTGCCACCCTGCGGATTCATCTATCCTTAACACTTCCTCTTCTCGAAACATTTTAAACGCTCGTGTCTCTAATACTGACGCCAGTTTTATGCTTTCAAACTGTTAAAATTGACTGGTTGTTTCCGCTCAACAAATTAACAGTCAACCACAAAGGTTCTCTCTAGCACCCTAAAAATGTAGGAGTTCATAGAGGAAAATTTGTTGGCTCATATATCCATAAACACACCTCTCTCAGAGGTATGATCTCTAAAGCACTACTCGAATCTTATTTATCGGGTACCCGGAATGATCGGTATGCCTCGATGAATACTCAGCTACCGACACGTCGTCCTACCGAAGCTATATAAGCTCTATAAAACTCCCATCCACCTCCTCAAGAAATTCCTCAGCTACCTGTGGGTTAAGCTCACATCATAACATGAGTGATATCTGATGTTGAAACGTCTGTAAGGCACATAGCCTACAAGTTTCATCTACCGGTACCACCGGTAGTGTTTGCTGACCAACATGCTGTGATATAGTTTGCACTCTACCCAAAGGTACCATCTTGTAAAATGGTTCAAGTACCGAAGCATCGTCATTTTTGGACCATCCTCATGGTCACTCACTGAAAAATGATTAGTAGCTAAGATCAACATCTAGTCTACAAGTGTCTAAACTAGGCATAAAACTCCAGTAATCGCCTCCATCCAGTTCTCTACCACTGGAACTCGTGCAATGCATTTCATCAGCAAGCACTGTCTGCTAGTATGACTGGTGGAATCTGCTAACCAATAGGTAGTGGTGCTGCTGGTAAACCACCCAAAGGTGACAACATAGTAAGAGGGCCCTACACCGGAGCCTCGTCGCTCGATGGGCCATCATCAGGTACTCTCTCTCGGGAACCCTAGCTGGTTGTCTTCACAGTGGAATCCTGATAATGAACAGGTGCACCACGATCAATAATTTATACCTGGTGAGTTGAATCAAAGAGACCACAAAGGAAACTCTTGAAACACACTTGCAATCAGTATTTCCGTCCACTAAGCTAGAAATAAGTGTTTAGAGTCCTGGTGTATGGATATGTCAGTCGCCGCACCAACACTGGACATCCCGGACTGAAAACCATACACAATACTCTTAACACAATTTCTTTACAGAAAAGAATGATCGTAGTCCTAAGTTATGTGGTAGAACTGACTCCATTGATACCAATTTTTTATGACCCATCCTTGGGGCCCGTGCTGTGACTACCCCATGTCCGCCTTCCATAGGCCAGGGGATGGCGACTAGCACCAAAGGCGTAAATCCATAAGCTGGAAAGGCATTGAATTTACAGTAGTAACACACACACATAAAAAGTAAGCTGGAAAAAACTAACTAAGTGAATACTATATATGAAAAGTAGTGTTGAAAGTAAAAATGGGCCGGAAATACAAACCCAACAGTAAATTACAGGTACAACGGAAAACAAGTACAACTAAAAAAGGGACAATAGAGGAAAAGGTAAGCTCCTGGAACATCTGTCGGGTATCCTACCTGAAGGGTAGGTGCATATGTCCACCTCAGCACCCCACGTCTATTGGTCCACTCTGTGTATGGTCTCACTGTGTGGTCCACCATTGGGTACCTTCCAGTCTTGGCTCGCTCTCGTCCTCCGTCAATGTTGTATGTCGTCTGGATCCAACACAACGAGGTGCGGGCCTATCCCGTGAAGGGGTGAGTATAACAATACTCAGTAGGGACCCTGAGACCCCCGAAGGTCTCCCTGAATCCAGAAAGGATAAATCATAGAAAAAAGATACAACCACAAAGTATCAACCAACCCTACTTAGGTATATGCCCATACATATACCAGCTAAGCTGTCGGACCCACACAAGATACAAGACCAACTAAGCTTTCGGACCCACACAGGATACAAGACCAGCTACTCTGTCGGACCAACATAGGATACATTTACATCGATCAAACAATGAGACCCACACAGGATACAAGAACGGTAGTCATCACTGTCGAACCCACAGAGGATCCCAGTACAGTAGTCATCATTTTCGAACCCATGAAGGATTATAGTGATAGAGATGATCAGTTGTAGTCAATGATTAATCTAAGTCGTCGGACCCACACAAGATATAAGATCATCTAAGCTGTAGGACCCACACAGGATACAAGAATAGCTACTCTGTCTCACCCACATTTGATACAAGTAAAGAGGTCAAACTACCGGACCCACACAACATAAAATAACAGTAGTCATCACTGTCAAACCCACATAGGATCCCATTACAATAGTCATAGAAGTCGCAGCAATCTCTAGGGTTCCCGCACACAGCACGCTCGATTCCGGGAGGGTCCGCTTCTCGAGCCATGTGTCGATAAATCAACTATCACGTTGTCCTGAGTTGATGTATCTAGTACTTCCATATCATCAAAAGGAACCCAAAGTGACAGACAACACGTCAATTGGACACTCGGTCTGAGAGTTATTAGCTTTTCTGTTCTAGAGGCCCAGTTGGAATTACACTTGTTCCAAACCCTGCTATTTTCCAAAGTCGTCCAAAAATTTCATAGAGTATCTCAAAATTACTGTCTCGTCACAAGGATCCCAGTGCCGCAGATGGTGTGTCGTTCAGACGTGTGGTCTTGAAGATATCCGTATTTAAGCGAAACGGGCGTGACCCATCAAACCCAGTGGGCAGGCGGGTCGGACAGTTCTGACTCAGAGGGTCCGACCCAGCCGGGGGGTTGGCCCGGCCCGGCACTGTGGCCCGACCCGCACATGGGCGGCCTGACCCGTGCGGCATACGGCCCGGCCCGAGGCTGGCCGCAGCTCGGCCATCCGGCCGAGCGGAGTGGGGGGTGGGGGTTCTTGCAACGGCGATGATGCCTCTCCTGCCCAGCCTGCTGAAGCTGGTTGGCCTTTTTGGTGTGAGCGGGCCACACAGAGGGCCGTTGTCCTCCCATGTAGCACCTTCAGGTGATGTGGCTTCCTTCAACCTGGCCGGGAGGTGGCAGTCCCATTCACCCGCCGAAGCGGCCCGCCCAGAGCGGGCCGCGGTCTTCTCCATAGTGCGGTACCAAGAGGGAATCGTGGTCCCCATGTCTGGCCGGATTTAGCATTCCGGTTCTTCTATCCTGGCTAGTATGAGGCAATTCGGTTCTTCCTCGGACGAGTGGCCCATGGTTGCAGGCCGCAATTTTCCTCCAAGTGGATGGCACACGACCACCACTATCGCCACCTCCTCCGGTCATCGCCACCCCTTCCGTATCGTGGTTCTCCACCGGCGTGGTGGGATGGCACCGCGACCATTCAATTATCCTTCATCATCAGTCAAAAATAATCAAACGGATGGATGTCAGGCCGTGTTTGTTCGACCCGTTCCCTCCACGTTATATGATAACAAAAAGGCTACCGTCCAACAAGGTACGCGTCGAAGAGAATGGGAATATTTTAAAGTAAACAAATCCCCTTACCACGATTCTAGGTTTGTATGTCGTAGTCACAGAAAAATCCATCACCGAAGATGGTGTCATGGAAGATGGTGTCGTAGAAGACGGTTCCGTTCCATCAACGTCGCAGGAAGAGACATTGGAGATGATCTTTTCGGGCCACATCTTCTCCCTTGGTGTAGAGGAAGAATAAAGAAAATGGGAATTCTTCGTAGGCATCGTTGTTCTTCTTGGGAATCATCATTCCTTGTCGAGAAAGGAATTTTTTCTTCGTTGGAAGAAGTTCCTCTCTAATATCCAAAACTCCACCAACCCAACAAGTGCCAACCCCAAAAATAATAGCTTCGCTATTATTTTATCCTCACATGAATTTCAAATTAATTCAAAAAAAATTAGAGGAGACAAAATTAATTGCACATCAATTGAGGGTGTTGGAAACTTTATGATGGAGGGTGGAATGTGGATATTATTAAAAATAAGGAGGAGAGGTGGAGAGTTTAGAAGTTAAAAGGGGGGTTTCAAGTGGATTTGAAGAGTTGATGTTTGTGTGGCGCCAACACACATTATCCTCCCATGGGAGGTTATGTAGGGGTTGGGCCCCACCATCAACCTCTCTTTTGGAGAAAATAACCACCAACTAAATAAATTGTGTAAAAAATGGTTTATTTAATTTATTATGAATCCCCAAAATATAACATCTACTCTCAACCAAATGCAATTGTGGTAAAGGATCCCTTAGGCAAATACTAGTGCTGCGAGTTCGTTAGTGTCCTCAGATTTCAATTCCGAGCACCGGTTCAAAAGATAGAAAACCCCGCATGTACATTTACAGAATGTACCCAAACAAAACTTTATAAATTTATTCCAGGACCACCGGGACTCGGAATCAAGCACCGTAAAAAACTGTGGACTTGTAAAATTAAAAAGTATTTAAGATAAAAAATTCCTTGAAATATCCAAGTCTTTACAGTACCCCCACCTCAGGGATTTATATCACCGTAAAGAAACAATAGACACTAGGGATACAAAAGTGGGTACTGAGCACAGATCTGAGCCTCCCGCTCCCATGTGCTCTCTTGGAGGTTCAGGTGATTCCAGCGAAGGCACACTAGAGAAATAGACCATCCACATAGGACTTTCTTTTATCAATACTTGATCTCCACCATGACCTCTGTGAATGTCTTCCCATCTTCGATGTCTAGCTCCCCGTGGTCGATGATGTGGGACAGGTCGTGCACGTTTCTCCTCGACTAATATACGTGGAAGACATCGTGCACCCGGTGTAACTGAAGAGGAAGGGCCAGATGGTAAGACACCTCGCCTACTCTACTGAGGACCTGGAACGGCCCGATGAAACGTAGATATAACTTTTCATCTTGGAAAAATCTACGTAGACCTCGTCGAGGTGAGACCAGTTGGAAGATGTGGTCGCCATCCTTGAACTCCTGTGGTCTCCATCTCTATCAGCATAGGACTTATGTTTTCTCTATGAATTCTTCATCCTCTATTATATGATCAACACCTTCTTCATCATATCCTGAACCATCTCTAGCCCTACAAGTGTTGACTCCCCTGGTTCAGTCCAACATAGAGTTGATTTGCAAGGTCGAGCGTACAGTGCCTCGCAAGGGGCCATCCCGATGGGGGAGTTGTAGATTTTGTTGTATGCAAACTCCACCAAGTGTAAGTGATCCTCCCAGCTGTGACCAAAGTCAAGGACACATGTATGGAGCATGTCCTAGAGGGTCTAAATGGTCCTCTTAGTCTAACAGTCCGTCTGAGGATAGAAGGCAGTGCTCAAGCGAAGCTGCGTCCCAAAAGCCTCCTTCAACCCCTTCCATCGCTGAAAATTGAAATGAGCATCTCGATCAGAGATGATCGTCGATGGAACATCATGAAGCCATATGATCTCTTGTATATAGAGGCATCCCAATCTCTCTACTAATCCCTGATCCCTAATCAGTAGGAAGTGGGCCGACTTGGTGAGTCGGTCGATAACCACCTAGATAAGGTCGTGTCCTCAAGATGTATGTGGTAGCCCCATCACGAAAACCATGGATATATCATCCCACTTCTACTCTGGGACCTCTAAGGGCTGAACCAAGCCTACTGGGACCTGGTGCTCCAACTTCACTTGCTAAAAAGTGAGGGATCATGAGAAAAACTCTACTACTTATTTCATCATACCTAGCCACTGGTGATGTCATCTGAGGTCCTGATACATCTTCGCCACTCCTGTATGTACCGCTGGAGGGGGAGTGTGGAACTCCCTCAACACCTCCTCCTGTAGTGCAACTGCTACCATGGTCCATCCTCTAAAGAGAATGTCATGATCCCCATCCTCATAAAATCCTCCAGGTGCCTACCCTGAGGATATCTGAGCACGCCGCATCTCACAATAAACGTCCCCACACTGTGCCTCACTGACTCGCTGAAGAAGTGGAGGACTGACTTTTTGACTGAAGAAATCCTACATTATATCTACCCACAAATGATATTTGCAATGGGGCTAGCTGCTCTGTCGCCACTCCTAGCAGCTGAATACCTGTTCTTCTGTTGAGCGCATCTGCTACAACATTTCCCCTTCCCAGAATTATAGACTATCTCAAAGTCATAGTCCTGTAGGAACTCGATCCATCATCGCTATCTCAGGTTCAGTTCATTCTTCCAGAAGATATACCTGAGACTCTGGTGGTCTGAGTATACGGTAAAACATTCGCCCATAAGATAGATCCGCCATAACTTCAAGAAAAAGACCACCGCTTCTAACTCTAGGTCATGGGTATTGTAGTTCTGCTCATGCAGTCTCAACTGTCGAGAACCATACGTGATCACTTCTCACTCCTGCATCAGGACATACCCAAGTCTGGTCCCGGATGCGTCGTAGTAAACTACGTACCCAACGCTCTCCATTGGTAGTCTCAAGATGGGCACACTATTCATCCTCTGCCTCAGCTACTAAAAGCTCTGCTGGCATCTCTCTGATTTTACGATGGGTTTCCCCTTCTTCATCAAAGATGATAGTGGTGCTGCAACTCCGGAGAAGTCTGGTACAATGGTATGTCTGGCCGACTCCTATGTGATCGACTTCCCCTCTTATGCATGATTACATCATGTGCTGCCTAGGATTTTCTTTTCCTCAACCATGGAAAACCCCATCCCAACGTTGTAGTTAAACCACAACCTTTTTTCCTAATACAGTCAATCTGTGTATAAACTGTGGTTGCCCAGCCCATACCCAAACTAATGTCATAATTTCTTGACGCTTCCACCAAGAGGTTCCAATCGAAACTCTCGCCTCAAGGGTCATATCACACTGTCGGTGTAAGTTTGATTATCATGTTTCATCCCAAATGTATCTGCAGATGTGAGGGTCAAGTCAATGATTTAAACAGAAACTCTAGGTATGGGACAAGATTTGTGGAAGGAAGGAATGATTGGTACCTATGTCGATTGATACAGAAGCTAGTAGTAGACACATGCCATATATCAAATCATTCATAGAGCCCTTGGGTCAGACTACTTGAACACATGCAGCTACTCTCTTCCTCTGTCCTCCTGCTCCACGAGCCTAGCGGGGACTACAAAGGCGGGTGGTTGTAACATGTCGAAAAGTTCACCACCTCATGCTATTCTCCTGGCTCTGCTTCCACGTATGCTGCCCTGCAGATTCATCTTTCCTTAACACTTCCTCTTCTTGAAACATTTTACACGCTCAAGTCTCTAAGACTGATGCATGTTTCATGCTTTCCAACTTTTAAAATTCACTGGCTGTATCTACTCAACCAATTAACATTCAACCACAATGGTTCTATATATCACCCTAAAAAATTAGGAATGCATATATGAAAATGTGATGGCTCAGATATCCATAAACACACCTCGCTTAGAGGAATGATCTCTAAAGCACTGCTCGAATCATATTCATCGAGTACCCAGAATGATTAGTATGCCTCGATGAATACTCAGCTGCCAACACGTCATCCCGCCAAAGCTATATAAGCTCTAGAAAACTCTCAGCCACCTCCTCAAGAAATTCCTCAGCCACCTATAGGTCAGGCTCGCATCAGAACCTGAGTGATAT
Organism: Viscum album; assembly: GCA_963277665.1. Taxonomy (NCBI): domain Eukaryota; kingdom Viridiplantae; phylum Streptophyta; class Magnoliopsida; order Santalales; family Viscaceae; genus Viscum; species Viscum album. Next base: position 136,209,011 of record OY728147.1, on the reverse strand, counting down.
TTGATGCTGAAATATATGTAAGGCACTGAGCCTACAAGTGTCGTCTACCGGTACCGCCGGTAGTGTCTGCTGACCAACAGGTTGTGATATAGTTGACACTCTACCCTATGGTACCATCTCGAAAAATGGTCCAAGTTCTGAAACATCATCATTATGTGAACCATCCTCATGGTCACTCACTGAAAAATGAGTAGTATCTATGATCAACATCTGCTCTACTAGTGTCTCAACTAGGCGGAAAACTCCAGTAATCGCCTCCCTCCAGTTCTCTGCTACTGGAACTCGTGAAATGTGTTATGTCGGCATAGAGAATCTGCTAGTATAGCTGGTGGAATCTTCTACCCAATATGTAGTGGTGCTGCTGGTACACCACCCGAAGGTGACAACATAGTAAGAGGGCCCTACACCGGAGCCTCGTCGCTCGTTAGGACATCATCGTGTACTCTCTCTCGGGAACCCTAGATGGCTGTCTTCACAGTGGAATCCTAATAAGGAACAGGTGACCCACGATCAATAAGTTATACCTAGTGAGTTGACTCAAAGATACCACAAAGGAAACTCTTGAAACACACTCACAATCAGTATTTTCATGCACTAAGTTGGAAATCAGTGTTCAGAGTCCTGGTGTATGGATATGTCAGTCACCGCACCAACACTGGACTCCCAAGACTGAAAACAATACACAATAATCTTAACACTATTGCTTCACAGAAAATAAAGATCAGAGTCCTAAGATATGTTGTAGAACCGACTCCTTTGATACCAATTTGTTATGACCCATCGTTGGGGCCTGTGTTGTGACTACCCCATTCCCGCCTTCCATAGGCCAGGGGTTGGCAACTAGCACCATAGGTGTAAATCTCTAATATGGGAAGGAATTGAATTTAGAAGAGTAACACACACAAAAAAAGTAAGCTGGAAGCAAATCACTAAGTGAATACTATATACAAAAATTAGTGCTGAAAGTAAAAATGGGTCGAAATTACAATCCCAACAGTAAAGTACAGGTACAATGGAAAACATGTACAACAAAAAAAGTGACAATAGATGAAAAGGGCAGCTCCTGGAATGTTCGCCGGATATCCTACCTGAAGGGTAGGTAAATATTTCCACCTCAGCACACCACGTCTATCAGTCCGCTCCGTCTACCGTCTTTCCATGTGGTCCAACATTGGGTGCCTTCCTGTCCTAGCTCGCTCTCGGCCTCCGTCAATGCTCTCCGTCGTCTGCATCCAACACAACGAGGTGCAGGCATAGCCCGTTCCAGGGTGAGTATAACGATACTCAGTAGGGACCCTGAGACCCCTGAAGGTCTCCCTGAATCCAGAAAGGATAAATCACAAAAGAAAGATACAAACACGAAGTATCAACCAACCCTACTTAGGTATATTCCCATACATATACCAGCTAAACTATCAGACCCACACAAGATAAAGACCAGTTAAGCTGTCGGAACCACACATGATACAAGACCGGCTACTCTGTCAGACCCACATAGAATAAAAGTACAGAGGTCAGACCGCCGGACCCACACATGATACATGAAAAGTAGTAATCGTTGTTGAACTAATGGAGGATCCTAGTACAGTAGTCATTGTTGTCTAACCCATAGTGTATTATAGCGATAGAGATGATCAGGTGTAGACAATGATTCATCTAAGCTGTCAGACCCACACAGTATAAAAGACCAACTAAGCTGTCAGACCCACACATGATACAAGACCAGCTACAATGTCGGACCCACACATGATACAAATACAGAGGTCAAAATTCTAGACCCACATATGATATAATAAAGGAAGTCATCACTGTCGAACCCACGTAGGATCTCAATACAGTAGTCGTCGAAGTCACATCCAGCTCTAGGGTTCCCGTAGACAGCATGCTCGATTCCAGGAGGGTCCGCTCCTCGAGCCAATATTTTATACGTCAACAATCATGAAGCCCTAGTTTGATGTATCCAATACTTCTATCTCATAAAAAGGAACCCAACGTGATAGAGGGCTAGTCAATAGGACGCCTGGCCTGAGAGTTATGAGCTTTTCTGTTCCAGGTGCCCGGTAGGAATTATGCTCTTTCCAAACCCGGCCATTTTCCAATGTCGTACAAAACACACATTGAGTATCGCAAAATGACCTTCTCATAACTAGGATCCCAGTTCCATAGACGACCCATCATTAGGATGCGCGATGTTGAAGATATTCGTGTTTTGGGGAAACGGGCATGGCCCGTCAAGCCCTATGGGCTGGCGGGTCGGCCCATTCTGGATCGGTGGGTCTGACCTGGCTGGGGAATCGGCCTGGCTCGGTGGGGCATGGGCCAGCCCGTGCGGTAGGCGGCCCAGACCACAGCTTTCCACGGCTTGGCCAGCTGGCCGAGCGGAGTGGTGGCAGGGGGGACCCCTCTGCTTTCTTGCAACAACGGCCCCGAACGGCACCACCTCTGTTGCCCGGCCGGCTGAAGACGACCGGATATTCAGGTGCGAGGGGCCCGCACAGCGGGCAATTGCCCTCCCACGTGGAAACTTCGGGTGTCTCGGCTTCCATCAACTCGGCCGGCAGGCAGCCGGCCGGTTCACCCGCCGATGCAGCCCCCCCAATGCGGGTGCAGCCTTCTCCGCAGTGCGGTGAAAAGAGGGCGCCGCGATCCTCTTGTCCGACCGGATTTAGCCAGCCGGTTCTTCTATCCAGTTTTGCATGAGGTCATCCAGTTCTTCCTCGGTCGAGCGGCCCGCGGTTGTGGGTAGCGGTTTTTCTTCAAGAAGATTGCGCGCGACCGCCGTTGCTGCCACCACCTCTAGTCGCCGCTGCCCCTTCCGTCTCATGGTTCTCTACTGATGCGGTGCAACAACACAACGCCCTTTCGATTCTCCTCCATCCTCAATCAACAATAATCAAACAGAGGAACGTCGGACCGTGTTTTTTCATCCTGCGCCCTCCATGTTATGTGATTACAAAAAGGCTACCATCAAACAAGGTATGCATTGAAGAGCATGGGAATAATTAAATGTATACAAATCCCCCTAACTTGATTCAAGGTTCATTCGTTGTAGTCGCGGAAAACAACATCACGGAAGATGGTGTCATGAAAGATGGTGTCACAGAAGATGGTGTCGTTCTGTCAACGTTGGAGGAAGTAACATTGGCGAGGTTCATCGCGGGTGATGTCTTCTCCCTTGCCGCAGAGGAAGAAGAATGAAGATGGGTGTTCCTCGTAGGCGTCGTCGTTCTTCCTGGGCTTCACCGTTCTACGTCAAGAGAGGAATTTGTTCTTCGTTGGAACAAGGTCATCTCTAATCTACAAAAATCCACCAGCACAACAAGTTCCAACCCCAAAAATAATAGCATGGTCATTATTTTATCCTCACATGAATTTCAAATTAATTCAAAAAAAATTAGATGAGCCAAAATTAATTTCTCATTAATTGAGAGTGTTGGAAACATTACGAGGGAGGGTGGAATGTGAAGAGTTTTAAAAGTAAATAGGAGAGGTGGAGTGTTTAGAAGTTAAATAGGGGGTTTCAAGGGGAGTTAAAGAGTTTATGTTCGTGTGGTCCCTACACACATTATCTTCCCCTAGGAGGTTATGTGGGGGTTGGGCCCCACCATCAACCTCCCTTTTGGAGATAATAACCACCAACTAAATAAATTGTGTAACAAAACAATTTATTTAATTTATTATGAATCCCCAAAATATAACTTCTACTCCCGACCAAAAACAAATTCCGTAAAGGTCCCCATAGACGGATACCGGGGCTGTGAGTTCGTCGGTGTCCTCATATTTCAATTCCGATCACCATTTCAAAAGATAGAAAAACATGCACGTATGTTTACTGAACTTACCTGAACAAAACTTTATAAATTTATTCCGGGCGATCTGGGCCTCGGAATTAGGTGCCATCAGAAACTACAGACTTGTAAAATTCCAAATTATTTATGAAAAAAAATTCCTTGAAATTTCTATGTCTTTACAATAATAATGTAATAGGAAGTGGAATAACAAAAGAACATTAAAATAGTTGATGAAGTGATTATCTCTTCTTCAGGTGATTCCTTTTTATTTGAACAAAAGAGCTCCATAGGTTGAATTTTTTATCAATTTAAGGCCTTTAGGATAAATTACGGTTAGTTGGGAGGAGATTTGAGAAGGGGTTAGATGAGGAAAATGGGTTTGGATGTGTGAAGTTAAGATAAGGGGAAATACCCTTTTATAAGAGAGGTGAGGGGGACATTAAGAAATGATTGAAATATTATTTTATATGAAATAATTTTTCATTTATAATAGCTATAAATGTATTTATATCGAGGAAAAGGAGTTGATGGGTCAAAAACCTCTCAACCAATAGGCTATAGACAATTTTAGGAGACTATGTTAACCTTATCTTTTAGATTTTACTCCTAGTTAAATAGTTTAACTTTTACCATGTCTTCTTGTATTATTACACGATATGGTTAATAAATGTATAGTAAACTACCAAGAGATCCTAAAATTGTTCATTGATGACATATCTAATATTATTTATGTCCTTCGGATGAATCTAATATATTTTGGTATATTATATCATTTAATAAAATTTTATTTTTTAATGCATTTATTTCTATTTTGACCCTATTTAGTATTAGATTTTTCTAAAATACATAAAAATATGATTTATTAAAAAATATTGAATTAATACAAACATGATATATTCACCTATAAAATTCATGTATGGAATCAAAAGATTCAATTTAAATTTAGTTAAATATTTTTAATATAAAAAATGGTTTAGTTACTAAAATTAGAAATTAACACTTTTAACTTTTCTTTAAATAAAATATAATAAATGTCCTAATATAATCCAAGAGGATAAAAAAGGATAATATTTCTGTCCAATATTTTATGTTCATCGAAGTACACTTATCCAATATGATTAGAACATTTGTTAGGGCAATTGTAATATCATTTTTACCTTTAATTACTATATTTTCTTTTAACCGAGGTAAATAAAATTCAAAAGATACTGTTCATCCAAAATTATTTTTACCTTATTGAACCAAATTTTACTAACTGATGTCAACTGCCTCTCTCAGATTTATGAAATTCAGTTCATAGGAGTAGTAAAATTTTGTTTTATTAAAATTTGCAAATGTGCATAGAAGATGGGTAAAAGTCGTTAAAAAAGTTCAATAAATTTTTATATGTTTAATATTTTTATAAAATAACTCCAATGAATTAAATTGAAATAATATATGTATTATTTATATATTTTGAATTTAAAGAATTTTTTTAATATAATTAATTATTTAAACGAAAAATTCATTTTTTATCTAAAACGCAGTGTTTTTCACTATTTATCAAAAATTGAATGTTTTCAGAATAAAACAAAAAATTTACCCAAGGATAACTTTGATATTAAAAATTCAGAAATTATGTCACTTGTACCAAATTCAATTAATATAATTTGCATTAATTAATTTAAAATTAATTCTCATTGTCAAAACTAGAAAGCAACATTTTAAGAAGTAAAAAATATCAAAAGATTGACATGCATTTATGTACAATTTAAATGTAAAATTACATCCAATGAACTAAATTATATTAAATGAAAAAAATATAATCTAATGATACTTTAAAACCACTCCGAATTATTATTAAACTTTATAAATAATTTCAATTAAAAAAGTTGTGTTTAATTAAAATTATGTATTTTTCACCATTCATCAAAATATGAAAGTTATCAGAAAAGTACCAAATATTTATATAAAATGAATTTTTATTTCCCACTAATAAAGAAGAATTTAATTTCATTAAATTTAATATATAAATGTGTTAAATATTGTATTTAAAAAGGGTCCTCCATTAAAAGTAGAAAAACTGCATTTTTTAAAAAATATTTCTTTTATTTGAAAAAATGAATTTGACTATATATTATATCTAAGAAACAAAGAAGATGAATGCTAAAATTATATTGGATATATTCATAATTCAAAATGTGGTTCATACTATTCATTACCAGTTTTTAAACGGCTTATTCGATAGGTCGTGATGCGCTTGAACATGGTGTTGCGTGTAGTGAAAGTTATTAAATTTCATTAAAGAGATAACGTGCTATGAAATCTTGGGGGGTTTCATTATCCCCTCATTCAATTAATTTCGTCCTCACAATTTGAAGATTTTCTTTTAAAATATATGTTTGAAAATAAAAAATACCTTTGTGAAAAAACCCACATATAAAATAAGGTTAATAAAATTAAGTCTTAATTAGAGGGAAAGGGAAATGAAAAAGTCACCACTATATTAGTGTCCTGAAATGGAGGACATTGATAGATTTATAAACACATAATTATAAGAAAAAATTAAATATTTATAGGGATTGATTGATTTCATCAAACACAAACAAGTGAACAATAAATGAAAAATTTATGGCTTTAAAGCAATAAATCTACGATGTTTAAAATATCATCAGATCAACAAAACACAAGGTATTAGGATAACACATTTTTGGGTTTGATATCATTTCCATAATGTTTAAGAATTAATTTCTTCATAGAATAAGAAAAAACTAATTTATTAGTGTAGTTCCATATGTTAACTAATTTCTACCACAAACTGATATTTCTCTCCAAAAGATAAAATAACTCAAAAATATTACATTAAACCAAATAATATAGGGTTTCAAGAAAATGAATTTATAATTCATCTATAATACCATTTTAAAAAGAATATATTATACAAAATTGGAAATCATGTAGGTCAGTGGTAGGTATTGTACCCTTATCGCCCTTCGTTTGCAGCTTCCAGTCTCATGACTTTTCCGGACGCGATGGGTTGTCTCTTGACCTCCGGTTTGTCCATTTCATAACAATCCAAAAATAATATTACAAAATTATTTAACCTTAAAAATAGTATCTGATGTCAACCATAATCCATTCATACCTTTAAGCTTATCAAAAATTCATCTTTCAAAATTCATAGTCATAACAATATATGGAAGGTCACATAACATACATGTGAATACCTTCATAGTCTATTCTATTAAAACAAGATATTAAACTCAATTACCAAAAAATCATTTTGAATTCTTTCATTCTTCCTCATTCCTTATGTAAAACATAGAATACTGGATATAAACCTTATATTAAAAAATGTTGAAAACTCCCTATAATGATGGTATGAACTACTTTTTTAACAAGTTATTAATTAGTTCCAAGGATGTCAAAAATACCCATTTTGCTTTATCCAAATCACCTATCTCGGTATTAAGACCATATTAAGGATTTCCTTTCCCTCAACCATGTATTTTAAAAAATGTTGAACTTCATATTGAGTCACTTTTCTTAGTAACATAAAATCGTAAGCCCCCAATGAAATTGTACTACAGTACAATCCTTATTTATTTCCATAATTCTCATAACCGGTATATCATTGATACAACACTCAAATGACATAATTAAACATTCTAGAAGCACAAATACACTAATTATTCCACTTCAACCATAGTAACATCTTATGATAGACCTTGATCCATTTCATTCTTTTGAACTATATTTCCTTGATGCTTAGGACTTTTATTTGTGTATTTCCCCATTTCACTAGAGTCAAAACCCTAAATATTATTCTTATCATTGTTCCCTTTTCATTATTTTTCCTTGATGACCCTTTTCTCCACACATATAACAAACACCCAGTCTTTTTAAGCACTTACCAGGGCGATTCTTTCCATATTTATCACATATGAAAAAATCCTTATTTCCCTTTATTCCTTTATCGATCTATCTCTTTGTCTTCCTATTCTTTTACGGATTCCCTTCAAATCCATAAGACTCAGATAATTTTTTACATATCTTATTAACAGATTATAATATTTACTCAATTGAAGAGAATACATGGGAGGATATTTCACTTCAAAATGTTTGCTCATGACCATGAATGATATGATCCTTCTTACTCTTTGGATCATGCGTATTACTGGAATTCACATTCCTTCTACTGGACACCATTTCTAAATGAGGACATACATAAGGTTATATTGTATAATGATGTATAATACAAAAAATAGGTAAAATTTCAACAATAATTGAATATTTTCAGACATCTATTCTCATAAAAATGTTCTTTGGATAACATATTAACTCGCAAATCCTTCATAAATGTCTTAAATAAAATTTGAATTATTATAAGAATATCCCCCATGAGTGTCAAACCAGGTGTACAGTAAGGCCCGTTGTCCTGTACTAGGATACCTCGAGTCAAGCCCGAAACTCATTGTCAGAGTTTTCACTCCAAGGTATATCTGTGCCAGAACTACATCCATTTGTAGTATCCAGAAAAGTATTTATTTCTTGGAAAAATATAAATATATCTACATTACCAAAACTCTAGGAAGTTATTCAATACAAATCCTCACAGTCTATCATAGGGTAATGTCCCTTAATCAGAGTTTTTTTAAAATATAGTATCCAAGGTTTTTACTAAAATTCCTCTAATACCAACTGTAACTCCCCAACCCCAGAATCTCAAAGCCGGTGCATTATATTAATACATTAGCATGATTACAAGGAATAAAGTCCCAAAGGACCGATCAATTTAGTAGTCTTAAAATATATATTACATACATGAAAATTTCATTAAAATTATTAACATAAAATACAACCGAGATAATAATTTGATAATTTCTCTATTCCCCTTACTTAAACCTACATATCAATCATAATACACTTCCTGGAATCATATTAAACCCAAACATAAGAATGGGGTGATATCATATGCTCATTAAGGGTAACTAATTTAGCGGAAGGTATAAACATATAAGGCAAGATGTGTAATAAAAAACATCATTTTAATCATTAATGTTAACATAATAAAGAAAAAAATCAATTATTACAATATAAACATGAAAATAGATATTCTACTAGTCTAATAATCACTTGTAATAACTAATTTCATAACGATGGAATGCATAATGACTAACATCATTACCACATAGTCAATACCTCGTGCCAATACTACAAAATAAAAACTCAATCAAGGCCTTTTTCCAAGACACTAATTTTTCTATTGAGACCTACCAATGCATAGAGGGGCTGTAGTGGTCCCCACTCACCACTTACTAAGTCCAATTCATTTATCATATGAAACAAGGCGAAACATTACTTAAACATTTGTACTAAAAATAGCATACGAAATGTCAATACTTTATCAATAAACCATGAATGGTATAAAAATATCACATCCACAGTCAAACAAATCATAACTTATTCAATACAATATGGAAGATTGTATAATACTAAATCAAAATCAATCAAGAATAAAATCTAATAAAGGATGTTGAAATGGTTGAAAATAATCAATAAAACTCTTTGAGAGAAATGCAAATTTTAATGAAATAATTTGAAAGTCTCAAAATTTATAAAGGAAGTCATTTAAAATGGATTTTATAATCAAAGTATCCCATATCAATTTGAATATTTTTAAATTAATTAACACTTTAAAACCTGCATGTCCATGTATATAAATCCTAAAAATCATTTTGGTGACATGGGAATTAAATAAAATGATTTAAAAAATGAATCATTAAAAACATTTAAAATGGTGATCTAGTTAAAGAGTCACTTCCATAAAACACTAATCAATTACATTTTAATACATTTTAATGAAACATACACATATATGATATATATGTACCAGTAGACACTTATAGATAAACATTCTCAGATAATAATGAGATTGAGGAAATAACCCTTACAATGTACTTTCCCTTACTCGAGGGTACATTTAGACTCTTGTATAATGACCATAGTATGTTATTAAATTATACCAGTACCATATTAATATTTATGATATCATATATGATTCATCTATGACTTTATACTCCCCATTTAATAATAATTTTCATGTTAAAGTAACAATTTGGGTAATAATAGATTTTTTTATCGTACATGTTTTAACATGTTATTCTTGATCGTATCAATTGGATCATGATTTCAATACACACAGAATATAAAACATGATTTATATATCATATATATTCAGAATATGAATATTTTATAAAAAAATATATATATGAAATGGGAACATAGTTCATGGAGATGGCAGTCCGTACGTATAAATGAACGTTGTTTCTATTTTCATATCATATAGTATGAATGTAAGTGAATGATATGTATTTATATATATATGAATATATATTATTCTAGTATAAATATTATTTAATATATATAATACTTAATCAATACATATATTTTTATAAAAATTCATGAATGGGGACCGTTGAAGATGTATCTCATCTCTTCGCGGAGACGGTAAACCGTATATACGTACGGATGACAAAATCATTCTATCGATTGAAAAAAGATGTTTAATTGGATGGTATATTATATATAAAAATTCATTAAAATTTTATATGCATTATTTATATTAATTATACTCATTATTAATCTCATCCAGATAATGTTGTCTTGAATAACAAACTACACCACGACGTGTAGATGGTAAGTCGTACGTACACACTTATGGTGAATTTTTAATTCATATTATGGATAGAATAATGAATATGGTTTTACCATATTTATGATAACATATTTTTATATAGAATGTATTTTATTTATTATTTTAGTATTGAAATAACTTATAAGATGAAGGGGAAGAAGAAAAGAACTTTAAAATAGGTGATGAAATAATTACCTCTTCTTTGGGTGCTTTCTTTTGATATGAACAAAAGGGCTCCAATGGTTGGATTTATTATCAAATTAATGAATCTAGGATGATATGAGGGTAGTCGGGGGGAGATTTGAGCAGATTTTGGGGGAGTCAAATGGATTTGGAGGTGTGAAGTTATGATAAGGGGAAGTACCCTTTTATACGAAATGCAAGGGTCATTTTAGAAAAAACATGAAATATTATTTTAGTAAAAATAATTTTCTGTTTATAATAGAACTAAATGGATTAATTTCTAGGATAAGGTGGGTAGGTGTCAAAAAACACTCAACCAATAGGTTCTATACAAGTTTATGTCACAATATTAACCTTATCTTTTAGATTTAACTCTTAGTTAAATTGGTTAACTTTTACCATGTCTTCTTATATTCGTACACTATATGGTTAATAAAATTACTATAAACTACCGTGAGAGCCTCGCACGCCAATAATTTTTTTTCATTTTATAAAAGCCGGATCAAAGGGGACCAATTTCCAATATACAACCCAAAAAGTGGTCAAGAGAACCAAAAAAACAACCTTCAACACAAACAGGAAAACATTAAAAATCATAATAACTATAGTCATCCCCGTATCCCATACAGGATTCATCTTCTCTAGTGGCTGATTCCCACTCCGAGTGTCTCCAGAAGCTTTCTCTTTGAACCCAATTTCTAAATCGATCAAGAGAAGCTGTGTTTAGAGAATCCTTCTTAACTCCACTGCCCTTTTTAACTGCAAGAATAACCTGGCTATTTTGTTTAAAAGCAGTCCTAGTCTGCATTGGTTGTGGTAGGTAAGAATAATTTTTCCTTGGATTCCATATTAGTGGCACTGATGAGGGTCTTTCACCTGCATACCTAAACTAAATTCCACTCTGGAAGATATCATTGAATGAACGGCTGATAGGGGTACACAAGTTTTCTTTTCCTCTCCCAGAGTTCTCCCTTCCCTTCCATGATGGCTCCCTCAACACAGACTCAAGACACCAAATATTAAAACACGGCCTATGATCTGATTGATTACTTTCCATCAATGGTTGTGGCCTTTCCACCAAAGGTTGTTCATCCCCAGCCATATATCCTTCCTCCTTCCCCTTACCGTCCATTAGAAGAACCTCCAGAGTCATGTCGCCACCAAGGCAGTAATTCCCGAAGAAGGAAGTATCAGACAAACCCTGACTGGTGCTAACCCACGGCCCCTGATACACCCATTCCAGCAAAAGAGGGCGACATACCACATTTAGGGAACCTTCCACTAATCCTGTAACTGGATCCTGCTCCATACAACCAACTTGCCTATCCTCAGGGACCTCTACAACACAATCACCTCATGTAAATACATCCTCCTCCAGGCCTACAGTCAGATTGACCTCACCAAGCCCCTCAAACATGTTACTCAAAGACAGAAATGGCTTTTCCAAGGGATCAAGACCTTTGGAATCCTTCATTCTATTCGAGTTGGCCACCACCACAAAACGGAAGTCCCGATCCTCTTTAACATGTTCTCAATCCACAACATAAGAGGGTCGAGAAGTCGCCTCTTTATCCTAATTCATCCTAATGATAGCAGTTCTAACTATAAATACTTCATCCAAGGAAAGTCTATGAGACCCAGAGGAAACCTTATCCCCAGCTGAAGCAGTCGGCTGAGACCCCTGCCCTCATACTGCCGACTCCTTAGTCATCATAAAACGTCCCACCTTTTCACCGTTGTCCAACAGCTTGTTCCGTGAGCCATCCTCCGTTCTTATTATCACATCTATTCCACTGTGCCTCGCATCCCATGAATGTGATAGAAAACCACTTTGACAGGCTTCAACCAGGTGACCCAGTCGATTGCAATGACCACAAAATTCAGTCCTGGTTTCATAGACAACTCTTTGTTTGTACCTGCACTCCTCGCTGATCGGGATCCAAATATAATCAAAGGGGAATGCGCGATGCATCCATTTCAACACACACCCTGGGATTTACCGGATGTCAAACTGCCTTGGTACGAAAATCGGAACAAAGATATCTACCTAACAGGTTACCCAGCACACGAATAACCAAAGGATTTTGAAATGGTAATGGATGTTTAGGAATGCTTACCCAAACAGCGCTGGAAGGAGAATCCTGGTTCATATGAAGATCGAAGGACCACCGAAGAAGCATAAATCGAGTTCCATTAAATTTGCAAGGATCCATCGCCCAAGCCTGGATGAGATCTTCCTCTGATTCAAACATAATCAAAAATTGCTTATTGTCCATCAAGCCGACCACCACACGTTCACAAAGATCCCACGATCCAAAAACAAATCGATCGATGTCATCCATAGAGGGTATTCTATGTTTCAACTGGGCCACCAGAGTTAGATTTAGGAAGGTTGAGGACTCCGTGAACTTAGATAAGGAAAGATTAAGATTCGGCGCTCCATAAAATAAATCAGAAACCATAGGATAAAGAGAAACTTTCAAAAAAGGGGGAAGAAACTACAGATTAGAAAATGGCTGAAAGGACCTAGATCTCCCAAGAGACGATGATTCCGCCTTCTCCACTAGGGGGGAGGAGCCGACATAGCTGCCGCCGCCTTCATTAATGACATATCTTACATTATTTATGTTCTTTGGACTGTCCTTATATTTTTGTGGAATATTATATCATTTAATAAAATAGTATTGGTATTAAAAATCATTTATGTCAATTTTAAAAATATTTAGTATTTACTATTTGTGAAAGTCAAATAAATATTATTTATTAGAAAGAAATAGATTGAATTAATAATAATAAGTCATATTCACCTTGAAAATTTGTGGATGGTAGAAAAAGTTTACATTTAAATTTATTTTTGGACTTGTAATATCAATTATTTATTCATTTATTAATAAGGTAATTACTTCATCATCATTATCTCATTAATAAAATAATAATATAATATATAAAAATAATAAATTAAATACTATGATGTATGATATCACTTTATCTTTTTAATGATTTTTTATAGTTGAAATTATCTTATGTATATCAATATATTAAAAATGGTTTAGTTATTACAATTTGAATTTAACACATTTAACTCTTCTTTAAATAAAATATAATAAATGACCAAATATAATCCAAGTGGATCAAAAAAGATCATATTTTTATATTATGTTTGATTCTGGTCAAAATAAATTTATCCAATATAATTAGGACATGGGTTATGGTACTTATAATATAATTTTTACCATTAATTTCTCTATTTACTTTTAGCCGTGGTAAATAAAATTCCAAAGTTATTATTCACTAAAAATTATTTTTATCTTATTGAACCAAATTTTACATAATAATGTCACCCTTTTCTCTCAAAATTTTGAAAATTAAATTCACAGGAGTGGCGAAATTATGTTTTTTGCAAATTTTCAAATGTGCCTAGAAGGTGGGTAAAAGTTGTTAAAAAGGTTTTATAAAATTTTTATGTATAATCTTATTATTAAATTATTACAATGAATTAAATTGAACTAATATATTTATAATGTATATACTTTTACATTATGATAAATTTTTAATTTATGAAATTATTTAAATGAGAATTCTTGTTTTTATCTACAACGCAATGTTTTTTACTATTAATAAATAATTAAATTTTTTAAAAAAATACCAAAAATTCACCCCAAGATAATTTTGATATTACCAATTATAAAATGATTTCAATTTTACCAAATTAAAAACATAGAATTTTTGGAAATTATTTAAAATAAATTCCCATTGTTAAAACTAGAAAGTGGGTTTTTATGAAGTAAAAACTGTCAAATGATTGGAATGCGTTTATGTACAATTTAAAAGTGAAATTACATCTAATGACCTAAATTATATTGAATGATAAAAATATAATCCAATGATACTTTAAAACAACTCAAATGTATAATTTAAGACTATAAGTTATTTTGATTAAAAAATTTGTTTGTAATTAAAATTTAGTATTTTCCACCATTCATTAAAATAAGAAAGTTATCATAAAAGTACCATAAATTTATCCAAACTAATTTTTTGGTCCCAATTATAAATAATAATTCAATTTTATTAAATTTAATATATAAAAGTGTCAAATATTTGATTTAAAAATGGTTCTATATTAAAAGGCGGAAAAATTTTATTTTTTTAAAATAAATTTTTATCTAAAAAAGTGAATTTGTCCTTAGAGTATGTCTAAGAAACACGAAATATGAATGTTAAATTGAATAAGATATATATAAAATTAAAAATTTCGTTAATAATATTTTTAACAACTTTTTAAATGACTAGTTTGATAGGTCATGATGCGCATGACCTCGGTGTTGCATATAGCACAAACGATTAAATTACTTTAAAGAGATTAAGTTCTATGAAATCTTGGGGTGTTATAGTAGAAATGGTTCAATTAAATGATAATATCATGATTAATCATAGTAGATTAAAATGAAATGGTTTTATTAGTAAATGGTAAAAAATTATCTATCAATTCAAATTTAAGGGAAAACAATCTCACATTGATTGAGAATGTGAAATAATAATTTAAAATGATAATAACATAGATGTGAGAATAAATAAATGAATATATTGTAGGTTTAAATATAAAATAAAAAAATAAGTATAAATAAAACATAATGTAATAAAATTACATTAGTCGCATAATCTTATAGTGATATAATCAATAACGTAGGTGATTAACTCCAGGAACAGAAATCGTGTTATGAAATCCCTTACCACTTAGTAACATTAAATTCAAATTTACATAAATAAAATAATTAAAATTGAAGCATAAAATTATATTAATAATTATTTCTTCCTAATAATAATTTTAAAAAGGGAATTATATAAAACATATAAAATAAATTAGGGGAATAATATTAATGAATTCCTTAAGGAAATGAAATTGAGATGAAATCCATTAGATTATGATTATTTTTTGTCGAAGGTGATTTCAACTCATGTATTGTGGATTTAGACATTTTATTATCTTCTCACTCAACCATGAAATTATTTATAATATCATATATTATCCTATTATAGCATTTTATCACACATTTTTTAAAAATAATTCATTATTTTAATTTTTTTAGTTTTTAATTGCCTTGTTCTAACAAGAATGTTTCATGACAAATGTTTCATATCTTGTGAATATTATATAGTCAGATCATCTAGAGAATAATAATACTTAGATATTTAAAACATTGATTTATTAATTAAACTTTTAAAACCAATAATGAATGATTGTTAGGAAAAATGAGGTATGTTATGATCATGAGATGGTAGGATGTACATACCTAGAAGTAAGGTTTCCATTTATCATAGATCATTATAGAAAAGAGGTAAATAATATTAAAAATTTAGTAATTTTTAATAATATCACTAATTACACATTATATACAAATACATTTCATCCATGGGGTGTTGTGATGAACATATAATAACATTTCTTTTTGAAGGTGGTAGTCCACATATACACGAACGAGGTCAACATATTTCTATTGTTGAAAAGGAAATAAATAAAATGATATATATTTTCCTACCATAATGATAAATATTTCATTAATATCATAATTATTTCCTTCATAACACATAAAATGATAAAAAATATCTATAACACCCCTATCATCCATGGTGGATTTCTCTTTGAAAAATAAAATAATTTGCGATGTACGCAACTTCGAGTTCTAGCACACCATGACCAATCAAAATAGCTGTTTAAAAAGAAGTCATGAATAGTGACACACAATTTTTGAAATTTTATTAATTTTAGTTTTCAAAATGGACTTCATTTTTGGATTTGGAATATCAAAATTATCTTAGGGTAAATTTTGGGTATTTTACTGAAAACATTCATTTTTGATGAATATTGAAAAACATTGCGTTATTATTTAAAGATAAATATTATTTAAATAAATATTATTATTATTTAAATTTATTATAAAGTCAAAATCGATACATAATATCTATATTAGTAAAATTTAATTCATTGTAGTCTTTTTATAATAATATTATATGTATAAAATTTTATTGAAATTGTTAACGTCTTTTATCCACATTCTTGGTACATTTGCAAATTTGCATAAAACGTAATTTTACTAATTCTATGTGTTGAATTGCAAAACTTTTAATGAAATGGTTGAAATTAGTAAGTAAAATGTGGTTCAATAGGATGAAAATACTTTTGGGTGAATAGTAACTTTTGAATTATGTTTACCACAGTTAAAAGTAAATAGGGTAATTAAAGGTAAAAATGAAATTATAATTACCGTAACACATGTCCTAATTCTATTATATAGGTGTGTTTCGACCAAAATCAACCTTAGGAAGAAAATATGATCATCTTTGATCCACTTGGATTAGATTAGGACATTTATTATTATTTTATTCTAAGAAGAGTTAAAAGTGTTAAATTCAAATTTTAATAACTAATTTTTTTAATATATGGATATACACAAGATAATTTCATCTATAATTATTCATTATAAAGCTTAAATTATTTCCTACATCATGGAATTTTATTTTTTATTTTTATACATTAAATATTTAAATTTACACTTGACACAATTATGATGCATTAATTACCTTATTAATAAAAGATTATTATAATTGATATTATAAATATCAAAATAAATATATATTGTGACTTTTGATGAATTCCAAGATTTTTATAGGTTACTATGAAATTTCAGGGTTTATTTGAAGTATTTTTTTCTGGAATAATGATGTTTAGTTTACTTTCACCAAAATAAAATACTAAATAGTGTCAAAATTGACAAAAATTACTTTTTAAAACAAATAATCTATTATTAAATGATATAATATTCCTCAAAATTTAATTAAAATCCAAAGGACATATATAATGATATATATTTCTTTAATGAACCACTAGATAATCTCTAGAAATTTTAATCTATGTTTATTTTCCATGTATTATAATAATACAAGAAGACATAGAAAAAGTAAAACTATTTAACTGAGAATTAAATCTAAAATATAAGGTTTATATGGTGACCTAAACTTATCTAACCCTTTTGGGTGAAATTATTTTGACCTATTACCACATTATATTCGAAATAAATCCATTTGGAGCCATTAGAAACTGAAAAATATTTTATAATAAAATAATATTTCATGATTTTCCTAAAGTGACCCTCACCTCTATTATAAAAATGTACTTCCCCTTATCTTAATTTCACAAGTTCAAAACCTTTTGGAATGAACAAAAACATTTCCAATATCTTCCCAAATACCCTCACTTCAACCATGAGGCCTTACTTTGATCAGAATGCGAGCTTATGGAGCCCTTTTTATCAAATCAAAAAGAAGCACCAAAAAAGAGGTAATAATTTCATCACCTCTTTCCAATTTATTTTCTTATTCCACTTCCTCTTTCTTTGTTGCTTCCACAAAAAAATAATAACTCCATAACCTTATACATACTATTATGTTATTATAAATATGGTATAACAATATTCATTATTTTATCCATCCTATGAATGACAAAGTCACCATACATGCATACGTATGGCTTATCGTCCCCACGTAGTGGTGTAGTTTGTTATTCAACCATTCATTGTTTTTATGTGTATATTAGTGATGTATAATTGATGTTAATAATAAATATGACATGTTAATTATTTTTTATATATGATATACCATCCAATTACATACAATTTCACCATGAATAAAATGATATTATTTCTCGTGCATACGTACAGCTTACCGTCTCCAAGACACG
The DNA here is from genome assembly GCA_963277665.1 of Viscum album. Classification (NCBI taxonomy): domain Eukaryota; kingdom Viridiplantae; phylum Streptophyta; class Magnoliopsida; order Santalales; family Viscaceae; genus Viscum; species Viscum album. Next base: position 136,190,626 of record OY728147.1, on the reverse strand, counting down.
ATGAGATTTTGTTCTCCATCATAACCTTTCAAGAATAATTTTCATTAAATATTTAAAAATAATATTTTATAACCTATTATAATTCTAGGTATAAATAAAATACATCATATACATAACAAACACGACTTACGTACCGAAACATATAAATGGAAAACAAAGCAGTTAACAGCCGAAACAATGATATTACTGAAATATCATTAACAAAGAAAAATTAGAAGATCATATATGATATAATATTTATGTAAGAGATTATTTTAATATTTTATAACAATAATTTCTCCATTATATAGGAGGTTAAGGTACCCTCAACAAAGGAAAAGTACATGGTCTGGGTTAATTCAACAGTCTCTTTATTATCCGAGGATGTTTATATGTTAGCATCTAAAAAGAATTCTTTATCATCCTCATATGTGTATCCTAAATATGTAATTAAAAACATTTTTTTATTTCCTAGAATGCGCGTTAAATTCATTTATACCCTTGTTTCTCTTTTTATAAAAGGTTTTGAAAGGAATATTTTTGTTGTTTTCCAAACATTGTACTTTATGATCTTTTTGACAAATTATGGTAAGAATGTTTTTTAACATTTATGGCAGGTGCAACTATTTTGTGCCATTATAAAACCTTCAAATCTTCCCTTACAAGCTTATAATAATTTTTTCAAATAAATTTTTTCTTTTATAATTATGTGACTTTTAAATGATTTCAAAATTGAAAGGTATTTTACCTCTAATAGTATTTATTTCATCTTTATCATCATCATTTTATGGATTTTATACTTGTTTGAAGTTGATTTATTATTATACAATCTTCCATATTGTATTGAAGGTTTTGTGATATGATTGACTGTGTATGACTTATTTTTATACGATTCATGGTTTGTGGTTAAATTATTAATATTTTGTATGCAAGTTTTAATATAAATGTTTATATTATGATTAAAACTTTTCATATGTGAAATGCATTGGACTTAATATGTGATATGTGGAGCCCACTATAACTCATCGATGAATCAGTAGGTCTCATGTGACAAACTAGTGTATTGTTAAATGGCCTTGAAAAAATATTATTTGCAGTATTTTCACAAGGCCTTGACTATGTGGTTATGATGTCTGGCATTATGCATTCCATCATAATAAAATTAGCTATTTTTGTTACATGTTATTATTATACTAATGTAATATCCATATGAATAGGTAAATGGAATTATTTGATTTATCATTTCCATATTATGATAATGTTTATGTTAAAATTATTTTGTTTTACTCTTATAAATTTTATTAAATGTTTATTCTTATTTATGATAGATTCTTCTATATTTTTATCCTTACCGAGTATCTGAGCTCACCCCTTTATTATGTTTTCCTTTTCCCAAGATGTGAAAAAGTATATTATGATTGACATGTAGGGATATTATAATTTATATGATTTTGTTAAAAGGGGAGCAATGTTGTTGTTTGTCATTTCATAATGTGATGTAAAACTTATGTATGTGTCTAGTACTTCCAAGGATACTAAACTAATCAGTCTGTCAACACTTGATCTCTTGTGATCATGCCCATGTTATGTAATAATGCACTGACTCTGGGTAACTAGGGTCAATTTTTTATAGTTGGTATCATATGATGTTTAGTACAATACTTGGAAACTATATTTAGAAAAGATCTGATTGGAGAACATTACCTTAATATATACTTTGAGGATTAGTATAGATGAACTTCCAAGAATTTTGGTAATGTAGAGATTTTGTGAACTTTCCAAGAAAATAAATCCATATATGGATACAAATAGGTAGATGTGGCTCTGGAACATATGTACATAGGATTGAAAACTTTAACAAGGAGTTCTAGGCTTGACTCGGGGTGTCCCTGTACATGAAAACAGGCCTTACTGCACTCTTTATATTGATATTTTATAGGGATATGCTTAGGATAACTATAAGGCCCCAGCCTTAAACCTTACTTAATCTTGAGTTATTACAAGATTACACATTGAGGATCTTTTCAGGTTTAGAGTTTTAGAGAATTAGATCATAAAACTTGCATTACATTCCACATATAAACAAAGTGGTTACATAAAGATAGTATTCTTCATTCCCATCAATGGAAACACATTTAAAATAAAACATGGATTATTTCTTGACACATTTTTGACTCTATCATCTTATCATGTACCTTTCCCTTGACCTGTGAAAAACATTTCAAAAACTTGGGATGAGCATAAAAACTCAGTATGGGTTATAAAAAAAACATGGAAAGGAAACACGAGTTCATATATAAATAAGAATGAAATCATACTTTACCCATAAAACATAGGTACTTTAACATACCTCATAAAAACATGAATAAATCATATAAATCATAAGACATAAAGGTAACTTGAGGCATTCATAACATTCTTACGTAGGGAGTAACCCTCTTGGTTACGTTTGGAATACCCATCACAGTATATTCCCTAAAAATCTCTTCGGAGAAACCTTAATGTTTCACTCCTTCGCGTTACCCAATGCATTGGAGAGCTATAACGGGCTCACCCGCCCTTAGTTTATCACGGAACCACCCGTCTTCATAATAATGCCCAAGAACCATAACATAATCATATCACATAAAACATGCATAAAGGAAACATAACATTTCCGCATTTCAATCACGAGATATCAATACAACACATTGATATAATAAAAACATTATGAAAACCATTTTCAATACCAAAGTAAAACATGGTATTTATTTTTCTTTTTTAAAAAAAAGGTATGGCTTGTAGAGGAAGCCGAAACTCAAATAACGGTTACGACGGCGGAGAAGTCGTTGTCGCCGCATACGTACGACAAAAACATTCCCTTTTGTCGTTTAGTAAACGCTTCGTATAAAAAAGATTCCTTTTGAGTAAACGTAAAAGTCAAAGGGGTTTATACACCGTATAAAAGAAAGTTGTGTATAAAATAAAATATGCCTCAACGAAAGGAGATTGAGACGAAGTCCCATACAAAGATAATTTTTAAAATAAAATAGATACATTATGTGTATTTACTATAAGTACACATAAATAAAGTACCAATACAAGATACGACATAATAACATAATGACATAATTTGAAAGTAGGAGATTAACCCAAAGAATGGAAATTGGGTTAAGAAGTTCCCATACCTCGTATCTGACTTGACCCGACCGTTCTTTAAACTCCTGAATAATAAACTTTAGTTAATCTCTACTTGATTATTAATCTTTTCCAAGTTCATTATTTCTTTTATACCATGTTATGAACATCATGAAATCATTTAAGTTAATAATGTTCATTTTGTCGGTATTTTGTTCTTAATTCAAAAATAGGCTTCTTACACTTACATGTTGTTAATTTGGTCAAAGGTTCATTATATCCAGAATGGTATTCATGATGTAGATATCATATATGTCATGTATATCCAGTACATACATTCATTTATAATATTACATCACATTTAGAGGTATGAAATGAAATGCACCGTTCATGGAGACGGTAAGCCGTACGTACGCATGAACGCTACTTCCATTTCTATTTCATATTTTCTGGAATGGAATCATAATGATATAAGAGTATATTATAATTCCAGTATAATAACATATATAATATCATTAACTTTATCCTTTACACATCCCACATATGGTATTAACGAATCAAATCACTTTTAGGGGGCGGTAGTCCGCGCTTCCTAAAATGAAGATATCGTGTTTTACCCATAATGGAAACCATAAAGGTATGCCCAAAATGAAAAAACAGAAGCTTAAGGAAAACATAAACATATTATATATCATATATAAAAATAGTGACATCATAATGGCCACCTTTGAAGGTGTTTAATGAGTGTTGAACAATCATCGTTTCGGGAGGCAGAATTTCGCCATCCACGGAAACCTTATGTTCTTTAACCATTTGATGTAGTTGTGTGAGAGTGTAGCTCAAATAAATATTATAACAACATCCTAGTATATTGAAGATACTGGTGTTGTTACAAAAGAAGTAAATAAAAAGAGTTTAGGGGGTTGGAGAAGCAAAATAAAACAAATGAACATTAGAGAATGAATTACCTTAAAAAGTGTAACTCCTTTTGATTTGAGCCTAAAGGCTTCCTTTGAAAGGATTCTGCCCAAAGGGAATCCTCTAGGATGAGGAGAGGGATGTGGAGAGAGCAAATGGGCAGGGGTTGGCCGAGCCAATGGCTTGAAGAGTGTGTGAAATGAGGTAGAGGTGGGGGCCTTTTATAAGAGGAGAGGAGGGGCACTTTTGGAAAGTAAAGAAATATAACTTTGTTTGAAAATGTGTTTCGGTTTTAAAAGGTCCCGCATTGATAGAATTCGTGGATAAGGTGATAAGGATTCGAAATCCACTCATCCAATTGGTTTTGGCCATGTGTAGGTTTTAGATTTTACATTATCTTTCCATTTTATTTTAATCGTTAAATAATGATGTCATCACTGCATCATTATTATGTCGTAAATAATTTAATTTATTTAATGTCTAAAAATTATAAAAAAAAATACTATGATATAGGAAATCTTTTTAGCTTTCCAATGACTATTTATAATCGAAATTTGGACTTGTATAACCCCACTTAAAAATTATTTTATTAAAACAATTTATGTTAGTGTCATTTTCACTTTAACATTAAATAAAAAGTAATTTATGTTATTTCCCAACAAAAGTGGATCCATGGGGTCCCCAAGTTAGGCCACGGCTTGTCTTGGTCGGCCATGACACAACCAATGAGGTTGGGACATGTGTCTAGGTCATTTTATATTATTAAAGTATTATTTATACCTTAAACTACACTAATTACCACTAATCGCGATTAAGAACTTAATAAGTTACTATTCACCAAAAAATTATTTTAATCTCATTGAACCACATTTTACTTCTTAATGACAACCATGTATGTCGGATTTTCAAAATTCAATACACATTAGTGGTAAACTTTCATTTAACTGAAAAATCAGTTTGCTTGATTACCACTTAGTGGTTTCACTATTCATCAAAAATTGAAGTTTTTCAGAAAATTACCAAAAATTCACCCTAAGCTATATTTGATATTCCGAATTCAAAAATGAAGTCCATTTTACAAAATTCAAATCATATAAGTCACATTAATTAATTTAATAATTAATTCCCGCTGCCAGATCAAATAGCGTGTTTTTACAAAACAATAAGTATCAAAAGATTGACACCAGTTTAAGTCTAATTTCAAATCGAAATTGATTCTAATGACCACCATTGGATAAAATGGTAAAAATATATTCTAATTTCACTTCAAAACCAATTCAAAACATAATCTAATCATATAAATAAATTAGGTTAGAAAGCAGTTTTGAATTAAAATACAACATTTTACACTATTCATAAAAAAAATGAACTTTATCAGAAAAATACCAAAAAATTACACGAAGTAAAATTTGATGTCCCGATTCTTAATAAGAGTTTTATTTGGTCTAAAAGAATGTATAAGAGTGATCAAAACATTATTTAATGATGGTTCACCATTAAAAGGTGATTAGTGAACCTTTAGTGAAAATTAAAGTATATATGCCTAAAATTGAACTCTTTCCGTATTTTAAGCCTTTATCTTTTATTGGGTAAATGTAAAAACATCTAAAAACATATCTATTCATATTTTAGTTATTTCTATTCATTCCCGCCAGTACAACGGCTACTTGTTAACTAACATTTAAAATAATATTATTATATTACTAGTGTGCTACGTAAGTTTCAAAGAAACTCATCGTTGCGTATCAGGTACGCTATCGAACATAGCAACCACTTTTAATTAAAATTCATATTTAATTCTCAAATATTAATAAATATGAAAATTATTTATTCTTTAATTACCTGGGATGTTACATCCTTCCCCCCTTTTGGGAATTGCGTCCTCGCAATTTTATTCACTTATCAAAATAAGTGGGGGTATTTATCCCTCATAGCATTTTCAGATTCCCATGTTGCCTCTTCAATCATGTGGTTTTTCCACAAAACCTTTACCTGGTGAATCACCTTATTCCGTAACACTTGCTCCCTGTGGTCAAGAATCTGGACCGGTTGTTCCTCATAAGATAGGTTCTCTTCCAGCTGAACTACCTCTGGACTCAAAACATGAGATGGATCTGGCATATACTTTCTCAACATCGAAACGTGAAAAACATTGTGTACCTGAGATAAACTCGGAGGTAAAGCCACTCGGTATGCAACTGATCCAACTCTCTCTAGAACTTCGTATGGTCCAATGAACCTTGGACTCAACTTTCCTTTCTTACCAAATATCATCACACTTTTCCAAGGAGAAACCTTGAGAAAAACATGATCACCTACCTCGAAAGATAGATCCTTCCTCCGGTTATCCGCATAACTCTTCTGCCTGCTCTGAGCTGTTCTCATGTGTTTCTGAATCAGCTGAACTTTTTCTGCCATCTCTTCTACCAATTCTGGTCCCATCAACTTTCTTTCACCCACTTCATCCCAGAAAGCTGGAGTTCGACACCGCTTCCCATATAATGCCTGAAATGGTGCCATCTGTATACTGGAATGAAAACTGTTATTATATGAAAACTCAACCAAAGAAAGATGTTGGTCCCAACTTCCCTGATAATCTATAGAACAAGATCGTAGCATATCCTCCAATGTCTGAATTGTTCGTTCTGACTGCCCATCTGATTGAGGATGAAAAGCTGTACTAAAATTTAATTCAGTACCCAACGACTTCTGAAGGCCTTTCCAAAAGTTAGAAGTAAACCTGGGATCACGATTCGATAAAATGGGGAGAGGAACTCCATGTAACCTGACTATCTCTTTAAGATACAAACGGGAAAGTTGATCAAGAGAGAAAGTATCTCGTATAGCAAGGAAATGAGCAGATTTGGTCAAGCAATCAATAATAACCCAGATTGCATTATTACCTCGAGATGTCTTCGGTAATCCAACAACAAAGTCCATGGATATATTCTCCCATTTCCACTCTGGCACTGGTAAAGGCTGAAGCATCCCTTTCGGTAACTGCCGCTCTACTTTAACCTGCTGACAAGTCAAACACTTCACAGTAAAATCAGCAATATCTCTTTTCGTTCCATCCCACCAGTAATACTCCCGCAGATCTCTATACATCTTAGTACTGCCCGGATGAACTGAAAACGGAGAACTATGAGCTTCACATAACAACTCTCTCTTCAACTGTGAATCACAAGGCACACATAACCTCTTCACAAACCTCAAAACACAAACACAAACTTATCCAAGAACTCATGGAAAATTTTATTCATAAGGTCCATGAATACAGCAGGTGCATTGGTTAACCCAAAAGGCATAACTACAAATTCATAATGGCCATATCTAGTACGGAACGCAGTCGTCTGCTTCTTTTACTTTCAACTGATGGTACCCCGACCTCAAGTCAATCTTCGAAAAATACTGAGCTCCCTGGAGAAGATACCACTTCATTTGATGGCCCAACATCTACTGAAGTTGCAAAGGATTTCACCACCCCTTTCTGCTTGTAGTCTAACTGCTTCCCATCACTCAAGCTCCTTGTCGGACACTCGTTTGCATAGTGACCCATCTCATTGCACTTATAACATTTCACTAACTGTAAATCAAATTTATTCTTACCTTCACCTTGATCCTTTTCAGTGCAATCACGAGCCTTATGTCCCATCTTACCACATCGGTAGCACTTCCCAGAATTCAGAAGACATTCCCCATCATGCCTTTTGCCACATTTATCACAAACTGGAAACTTAGTTCTCTTACCATCAGACTTCATTGAAGAATTATTACCTTTCTCCTGCCACCTCGGTCTCTTCTTCTGCTGGTTGTTATAGGACACTTGGTCATCGGCAAACTCCATTTCCACCTTCTCAGCACATCGAACAAGCTTTTCATAATTTTTAAACTCACGAGAAGCTAATGCCCTTCGATACTTTGGCTTTAATCCTGAGTACAAATGATTGATTTTACTATCAAGGTCCCGGATAAAATTTGGAGCATACCTTGCCAATCGAGTGAACCTTTCTTCATAGGAAGCCACTGAGTCTTCCTCTTGCCTCAATTCCAAGAATTGCTTTTCCATCCTAAGTCGAACAGCCTTAGGAAAATACTTCTCAAGAAACATACCTTTGAATTCATCCCAGTCAAGAGCATCAATCTCATCGGCGTCCCTGATATTTTTAACCATAGACCACCACTGATCTGCTTCACCCTCCAAACGGTAAATAGCAAGACTAACCTTTTGATTGTCTGAACTCCCCATGACATCAAAAATCTTCTCCAGTGCTTTAATCCACCCTTCAGCTAGCACAGGGTCAGATGATCCTCTGAATGATGGTGGATGTTGCCTCATGAAATGTTCCACCACTGACATGTTCCTCTGCGGTTGATCTGGCTGATCTCGTGCATGGATACCACCGCCATTTATAGCCTGAGTCAACTGTGCCATCACTGCAACAAACTGTTCAGTTCCGATTCCGACCATTTCTGGATGCTGATTTGGAAGGCGGTCTTCCTCCTGATGTCGTCCCAACATAGCTTCTTTGTTTCCTCTGCGGAAAACCATTCTGAACACCGAAATATCTTAGGCGAAGCAACATGGTAATCTGTAAATGCTATATCATTTAAATCATATTATAATTTAACACTTTTCTAACTCCTAAAGTTGTCTAAACCGACCTCTGATACCAACTATAAGGCCCCAGCCTTAAACCTTACTTAATCTTGAGTTATTACAAGATTACACATTGAGGATCTTTTCAGGTTTAGAGTTTTAGAGAATTAGATCATAAAACTTGCATTACATTCCACATATAAACAAAGTGGTTACATAAAGATAGTATTCTTCATTCCCATCAATGGAAACACATTTAAAATAAAACATGGATTATTTCTTGACACATTTTTGACTCTATCATCTTATCATGTACCTTTCCCTTGACCTGTGAAAAACATTTCAAAAACTTGGGATGAGCATAAAAACTCAGTATGGGTTATAAAAAAAACATGGAAAGGAAACATGAGTTCATATATAAATAAGAATGAAATCATACTTTACCCATAAAACATAGGTACTTTAACATACCTCATAAAAACATGAATAAATCATATAAATCATAAGACATAAAGGTAACTTGAGGCATTCATAACATTCTTACGTAGGGAGTAACCCTCTTGGTTACGTTTGGAATACCCATCACAGTATATTCCCTAAAAATCTCTTCGGAGAAACCTTAATGTTTCACTCCTTTGCGTTACCCAATGCATTGGAGAGCTATAACGGGCTCACCCGCCCTTAGTTTATCACGGAACCACCCATCTTCATAATAATGCCCAAGAACCATAACATAATCATATCACATAAAACATGCATAAAGGAAACATAACATTTCCGCATTTCAATCACGAGATATCAATACAACACATTGATATAATAAAAACATTATGAAAACCATTTTCAATACCAAAGTAAAACATGGTATTTATTTTTCTTTTTTAAAAAAAAGGTATGGCTTGTAGAGGAAGCCGAAACTCAAATAACGGTTACGACGGCGGAGAAGTCGTTGTCGCCGCATACGTACGACAAAAACATTCCCTTTTGTCGTTTAGTAAACGCTTCGTATAAAAAAGATTCCTTTTGAGTAAACGTAAAAGTCAAAGGGGTTTATACACCGTATAAAAGAAAGTTGTGTATAAAATAAAATATGCCTCAACGAAAGGAGATTGAGACGAAGTCCCATACAAAGATAATTTTTAAAATAAAATAGATACATTATGTGTATTTACTATAAGTACACATAAATAAAGTACCAATACAAGATACGACATAATAACATAATGACATAATTTGAAAGTAGGAGATTAACCCAAAGAATGGAAATTGGGTTAAGAAGTTCCCATACCTCGTATCTGACTTGACCCGACCGTTCTTTAAACTCCTGAATAATAAACTTTAGTTAATCTCTACTTGATTATTAATCTTTTCCAAGTTCATTATTTCTTTTATACCATGTTATGAACATCATGAAATCATTTAAGTTAATAATGTTCATTTTGTCGGTATTTTGTTCTTAATTCAAAAATAGGCTTCTTACACTTACATGTTGTTAATTTGGTCAAAGGTTCATTATATCCAGAATGGTATTCATGATGTAGATATCATATATGTCATGTATATCCAGTACATACATTCATTTATAATATTACATCACATTTAGAGGTAAGAAATGAAATGCACCGTTCATGGAGACGGTAAGCCGTACGTACGCATGAACGCTACTTCCATTTCTATTTCATATTTTCTGGAATGGAATCATAATGATATAAGAGTATATTATAATTCCAGTATAATAACATATATAATATCATTAACTTTATCCTTTACACATCCCACATATGGTATTAACGAATCAAATCACTTTTAGGGGGCGGTAGTCCGCGCTTCCTAAAATGAAGATATCGTGTTTTACCCATAATGGAAACCATAAAGGTATGCCCAAAATGAAAAAACAGAAGCTTAAGGAAAACATAAACATATTATATATCATATATAAAAATAGTGACATCATAATGGCCACCTTTGAAGGTGTTTAATGAGTGTTGAACAATCATCGTTTCGGGAGGCAGAATTTCGCCATCCACGGAAACCTTATGTTCTTTAACCATTTGATGTAGTTGTGTGAGAGTGTAGCTCAAATAAATATTATAACAACATCCTAGTATATTGAAGATACTGGTGTTGTTACAAAAGAAGTAAATAAAAAGAGTTTAGGGGGTTGGAGAAGCAAAATAAAACAAATGAACATTAGAGAATGAATTACCTTAAAAAGTGTAACTCCTTTTGATTTGAGCCTAAAGGCTTCCTTTGAAAGGATTCTGCCCAAAGGGAATCCTCTAGGATGAGGAGAGGGATGTGGAGAGAGCAAATGGGCAGGGTTTGGCCGAGCCAATGGCTTGAAGAGTGTGTGAAATGAGGTAGAGGTGGGGGCCTTTTATAAGAGGAGAGGAGGGGCACTTTTGGAAAGTAAAGAAATATAACTTTGTTTGAAAATGTGTTTCGGTTTTAAAAGGTCCCGCATTGATAGAATTCGTGGATAAGGTGATAAGGATTCGAAATCCACTCATCCAATTGGTTTTGGCCATGTGTAGGTTTTAGATTTTACATTATCTTTCCATTTTATTTTAATCGTTAAATAATGATGTCATCACTGCATCATTATTATGTCGTAAATAATTTAATTTATTTAATGTCTAAAAATTATAAAAAAAAATACTATGATATAGGAAATCTTTTTAGCTTTCCAATGACTATTTATAATCTAAATTTGGACTTGTATAACCCCACTTAAAAATTATTTTAGTAAAAAAATTTATGTTAGTGTCATTTTCACTTTAACATTAAATAAAAAGTAATTTATGTTATTTCCCAACAAAAGTGGATCCATGGGGTCCCCAAGTTAGGCCACGGCTTGTCTTGGTCGGCCATGACACAACCAATGAGGTTGGGACATGTGTCTAGGTCATTTTATATTATTAAAGTATTATTTATACCTTAAACTACACTAATTACCACTAATCGCGATTAAGAACTTAATAAGTTACTATTCACCAAAAAATTATTTTAATCTCATTGAACCACATTTTACTTCTTAATGACAACCATGTATGTCGGATTTTCAAAATTCAATACACATTAGTGGTAAACTTTCATTTAACTGAAAAATCAGTTTGCTTGATTACCACTTAGTGGTTTCACTATTCATCAAAAATTGAAGTTTTTCAGAAAATTACCAAAAATTCACCCTAAGCTATATTTGATATTCCGAATTCAAAAATGAAGTCCATTTTACAAAATTCAAATCATATAAGTCACATTAATTAATTTAATAATTAATTCCCGCTGCCAGATCAAATAGCGTGTTTTTACAAAACAATAAGTATCAAAAGATTGACACCAGTTTAAGTCTAATTTCAAATCGAAATTGATTCTAATGACCACCATTGGATAAAATGGTAAAAATATATTCTAATTTCACTTCAAAACCAATTCAAAACATAATCTAATCATATAAATAAATTAGGTTAGAAAGCATTTTTGAATTAAAATACAACATTTTACACTATTCATAAAAAAAATGAACTTTATCAGAAAAATACCAAAAAATTACACGAAGTAAAATTTGATGTCCCGATTCTTAATAAGAGTTTTATTTGGTCTAAAAGAATGTATAAGAGTGATCAAAACATTATTTAATGATGGTTCACCATTAAAAGGTGATTAGTGAACCTTTAGTGAAAATTAAAGTATATATGCCTAAAATTGAACTCTTTCCGTATTTTAAGCCTTTATCTTTTATTGGGTAAATGTAAAAACATCTAAAAACATATCTATTCATATTTTAGTTATTTCTATTCATTCCCGCCAGTACAACGGCTACTTGTTAACTAACATTTAAAATAATATTATTATATTACTAGTGTGCTACGTAAGTTTCAAAGAAACTCATCGTTGCGTATCAGGTACGCTATCGAACATAGCAACCACTTTTAATTAAAATTCATATTTAATTCTCAAATATTAATAAATATGAAAATTATTTATTCTTTAATTACCTGGGATGTTACAATAATTCCCATTTTCATTACAAAACATTATAAAGGATTTATGATTAAGTAATTTATCAAAGAAAACATTTTCATGATTGTGGATTATATGAAAAAAATATTCAATTTATGTTAAGTGTTTTCCAGTTTGGATTATGTATTGTGATTCATAAACAGACCTCGTGTATTCCATTGTTTAAAAATTTATCCCTAGTAGAAGGAATGAAAATTTTATCAATGCACATAATCTATGTATGGATTTAACTTCTACTCAAGACAATTATAATGGAGCTGTTGATGCAACTAGTGCTGAAAACTTATAACTATACTGGGACAGCTCACTAAGGTTGTGAATAATAACCTTACCCGTACGGAGAAACATGATAAAAAATTTAGAGGATCAATGTTTGAATGCTTCATGAAACAATAACAAAAAATATTCAATTGTACTACAAATAAAATTTTAGTAAGCAATGGATATGTTCCTTAGATAAAATATTTCATGATTTGGGGAGTACCAAAAGGGAAATTGTTCTGATGGGAGTTTATCTCCTCAAACAAGATGCAGATCAATGAGGGTCATTAATTCAAAACACAAAGGAGGATGAAGATGTATCAAATATGGAATGGAGGGAGTTTAAAGATCTTTTCTAAGAAAAATAATTTCCTCTTGACCATTGAGCGGATATTGGAAGACAATTTTTGATTTTAAGGGAATAGAGGGACGAGAATGTCGCAAAGTATGAGGCTAACATTTAAAGTTTAGAAAGGCATACTACAGATTATATACCTAACCCAAAGAGTAATATTGATTCATTTTTTGATGGGTTAAAACCATTTCTCTATCGAGAATTAGTTTGAGTATCCTTATCATTGTACAAAGATATTGTCTCATGTGCTATCAAGACAGAAAAACAATTCTCTATTTCTAATGACTTTAAAGAAAATCAACAGATGAAGAGATCTATTGAACACTCTGAAATGGAAATAAGGGGAAGAAGGGTAAAGTTGAATTTCCATCCAGTAGTTAATGTGGGAAGGGACACCCTAGTACTTTCTTGAAGGTAATGGGGGTTTGTAACATGTGCGGTGAAAAAGGCAACCAAGTACATGATTTCAAGGGAAAGAAAGAGGTTGTAAAGGTTGAATTCTAAAATTATATATAAATAGGTCATTATGAAAATTAATGTCCTAATCGCCATAGAAAAATACCTCATGAAAGTCCAAGGGATCAAGGTCAAGCTTATGCGATCACAACTGCTGAGGTTGAAGTTCTGAATGATGTGGTGGCAGGTACTTTAATCGTTTCTTAAAAACTATCCAATGCTTTATTTGATTATAGATCAGTGATTCTTTCATATCATCTCGGTTTTCCATGAAAATTAGATATTTCCAATTTGAATTAACAAAGTAGTTGTTGGTCAAAACTATTAATGGATTTATCATTTCTACAATGTTTTGTGAATCAGTTACTATTATTGAATATAAATGTGCTTTATCAGCTGATCTTATTTTAATACATATTTTTAAATTTTACATAATTCTCAGAATGGATTGTATTTCCGACCATGATGTGAAAATCTATTTTAAATGGAATGAGGTTTCAATTTTTGATGATGATAAGGAATACCTTATCTTAATAGAAGATATATCAATATCTGATTCTCATTAGATCCACCCCTAACTGCTCTACACATTTTAATTATTAGGGAGGAAGAGTTTGAAATAACTATTGGTGAGGAAATAAATGTACACATAGAAGTTGTAAGTATTTTTCATGAATATGTTGATTTGTTTCCATTGGATTTACATCGACATCCACAAGAATGGGAAATTGAGTTTTTCATTGACATAATTCCTTGTACAGGGCCCATATCGAAGACCCCTGATAGAATGGACACTATGAAATTTGTAGAACTAAAGAAAAAACTAGACGAATTGAGTATTAAAGTATTTATTCTCCATGGTGTTTCTCCATGGGGAGACCCTATTCATTTTGTTAAGAAGAAAGATGGATATATGAGGATGTGCATTGACTAAAAGGAGATCAATTATATAACAATAATGAAAAAGTATCCCATACCTTACATTGATGTTTTATTCGATCAACATCATGGAGATCGGTATTTTTTAAAGACTAACATTTGATCTGGATATCATCAGTTGAGTGTGAAGAAGGAAGACATTATAAAGATATCATTTTGAATCTTGTATGGGCATTAAGAGTTTACTGTATTGGATTTTGGACTAACTAATGCACCCTCAGTTTTCATGGATCTAATGAATAGAATTTTTAAGGAATATCTTGACGAATTTGTATTAGTTTTTATTGATGATATATTGGAATGCATAATAACCTAAAATGTTAATGAAAATCAATTTGCAGTGTTCAAAATACTATTAGAAGAACTGAATTATATGGGATGTTTAGAAAGTGTGAATTATTGCTTCAGAAGATTTATTTTCTTGGCCATATTTTCTCTATGGATGGAATTGCTATTGATCCTTCAATGAAATTAGAAATCCAAGAACGGCCGGCACCGACAAGTATAACCTGGGTACACAGTTATATTGGTTTATTAGTTTATTATCAGTGATTCGTCCAGAATTTTTCTTGATTGGATAACCCATTAACCAAGCTCCCACCTAAAGGGGTTAAATTTATTTGGAAAAAAGAGTGTGCATAATGTTTTAAAGAATTGATGAGAATATTACCCATTGATCCTATCATGACTGTGCCATCGGTGAATGATGGGTTTTTTATTTATAGTGATGCTTCAAAAAAATGATTGGACATGTCCTCATGGAGAATGATAGAGTTATTGAATATGAATAATGATATCTAAATATTCATGAATAAAACTATCCTAGTCATGATCATGAGTTAGAACAAATAACATTTTCTCTTATTATATGGAGGAACTATCTATATGGTAAAAATGTGAGATATATACTGATCACAATAGATTGAAGTATATTTTCTCATAGAGAGAACTCAACATGAGGAAAATACAATGGCCTGAACTACTCAAGGATTATGATTTCACTATATGATACTACCCGAGGAAGGAAAATAAATTGGTAGATGCTTTGAGATGAAAGGATCGTGGTGTTTGGAACAAGATGCAAGTTAAAAAGAATCCCATGTTCAGGGATCTAATATAGATGGATATAAGAATAATCATGGAAGGTAAAACATCGATAATTTTGTAAAATGGTTTCCAATATATCTATAATAAAAAGTATAAAATGTTTTCAGACTAATGATGAGGAGTTTCAAAAGAAAATTGAAGCTATGAACAATGGGAGATTGATTGACATAATATATAAAGATGTAATTTTGAAATTTTTGATGTTACTTTCTATTCCTGACATACATGATATAAAATAATATTTTTTTGATGATGCTTATAGCTCCATTTTCTCTATACACCCTGGTAGTACTAGGATGTATAGTGATTTTAAGGAACATTTTTGGTGGGAAAATATAAAGAGGGACATTTTTGATTATGTCTCAAGATGTATGATTTGTTAATAGGTGAAGGCTGGAAGGAAACATCCTAGAGGAGTCACACAACCTCTTTCCATACCTGAGTGGAAATGGGATGATATTACGACAGACTTTTTCATTGGGATACCAAAGACTCTTAGAAGGAATGATGTAATATGGGCCATTGTTCAGAGTCTTAACAAGTCATCACATTTTATTTTAATAATATTATATTTACCACTTGAACGTTTATCAAGACTATATATTAATGAAGTTATAATACTTTATGGTGTACCCCTATCAATATTTTTTGATTGTGATCCCATTTTTACATTATGATTATGGAAACGTTTTCTGAAATCCCTGAATACTAAACATCATTTTAGCATTGCCTACCACCATCAAACCGATAGACAATGAGAACGACTATTTAAACCTTATAAGACATGTTGACATCTTTCTCACATGACTTTCTAGGTATCTGGGATTAGTATTTACCTATGGTAGAATTTTCCTATAACAATAGCTTCCATTCAAGTATTCAGATGGCACCATATGAAGCGTTACATGGAAATAGATGTCGCACAACAAGTTGTTGGGATGATGTTGGTTAAATAAAACTCATAGGCCTAGAACTTATTGAGAAATCAATGGAAAAGGTGAATATTATCCAAACCCATATTGAAGCAGATCAAGGTAGTCAAAAGTGCTATTCTGATAACCGAATGAAGGTTTTGGAATTTCAAGTTGGAGATCAAGTTTTCATGAATGTATCTCCATGGAAGGGAGTTATATGATTTGGTACGAAGGTTAAATTAAATCCCACGTACATTGGACCGTTTGAAATTCTTGAATGAATTGGAGTTGTAGATTACCGTTTGGATATGCCGCCAAGTCTCTACAAAGTTCATGATGTATTCCACATATCACTATTGACAAAATACATGCCTAACCCAACACAAGTACTCACCATTGATGAAATAGAATTAGAACCAGATCTATCTTATTGTGAGGATCATGTCAAGGTCCTTTATGCGAGAGAAGATGTATTGAAAAACAGGATGACTCTCCTGGTAAAAGTTCTATGGAGAAACCATAAAATGGAAGAGGCAACGTGGGAACTTGATGAACTAATGATGAAGAACCACATGAATCTTTTTATGTAGTAATATTCTAGAATTTTGGGGTTGTAAATTATTTGATAGAGGTGAGAATGTAACACCCCTAGCTTCAATTGTATGTATCTCTTTGAAAAATACAATAGATTTAATTGTACGCAACTTCAAGTTCTAGTACACCATGACCATTCAAACTTTCCATTTAAAAGTAGTTATAAATAGTGATACCAACTTCTTTAAAATTTAGGGATTTTATTTTTTAAAATTGATTTTATTTTTGGATTAGGAATATCAAAATTTTCTTAGGATGATTTTATAGTATTTTTCTGAAAACTTTCATTTTTTTATGAATAGTGAAAAACACGACGTTATTGTTTAAAACCAAATTTAATTTAAATAATTATATTTTTATATAAATTTATTTGAAAGAAAAAAATAGAAACATAATTCCTAAATTATATCAATTTAAATCATTCTTGTCATTTTATAATAATATTATATGTATCAAATTTTAGCGCACTTTTTAATGTCTTTTACCAACTTCTAGGCATATTTGCAAATTTTCATAAAACATAATTTAACTGATTAGTTGAATTTAATTTAAATAATCCAAGAGAAACAGTTTACATCATTATGTAAAATTTGTTTCAATAGAATGAGTATAATTTTTGGTGAATAGTAATTTTTGAATTTTATTTACCATGGATAAAAGAAAATAGGGAAATTTAAGGTAAAAATGATATTATAAATACCATAACACATGTCCTAACTCTATTAGATATGTTTTTTTCCTCAAAAAAAAATAGGAATAAAATATGATCCTATTTGATTCACTTGGATTAGATTGTGGCATTTATTATTATTATATTTAATGAAGAGTTTAAAGTGTTAAATCCAAATTTTAATAACTATTTTTTTAATTTAGGGTTATACATAAGATAATTTCGACTATAAATATTCATTATAAAGGAAAAAATATTTCCTAAATCATTGTATTTTATTTTATAATTTTTATATATTAAATAATTAAATTTATATATGGAACAATGATGATGTAGGAATTATCTTATTAATAAAAGATTAAAATTGTTGATTTTATAAATATCTAAATAAATGAAAATTGATACTTTGGATGAATTACACGAATTTGAAAATATAATATGACATTTTAGGATTTATTAAATGTATTTTTTTTATGTAATCATGTTTTCTTAACTTTCAAAAAAAAAACAAATACTAAATTGTGTCAAAATTGACATAATTGAGTTTTGTAAACAAATATTGTATTATTAAATGATATAATGTTCCTAAAAATCTATGTTTCATCCAAATGCATATATAATGATATATATGTCATTAATGAACCACATTCGGTTCTCTTGGAATTTTATAGTAAGTATATTAACCATGTATTATAATAATAAAAGAAGTCATGGTTAATGTTAAACTATTTAATTAAGAGATAAATATAAAACATATGGTTAATATGATGACAAAAACAAGTCTAAAACCTATTGTTTGAGATGATTTCAGCCCATCCCCACCTTATCCTATAAATAAATTCATTTTGAGCCATTACAACCTGAAAATTATTTTATAATAAAATAATATTTCAAGGTTTTCTTAAAGTGACCCTCACCTCTCTTATAAAATGTTACTTACCCTTATCTTAATTTCTCACCTCCAAAACCATTGGGCTCATCCAAACTCTACTCCAATATCCTCTAAACTACCCTCAATTGAACCTGTTGGTCTTAAAATGATCATAAATCCAACATATGGAGCCCTTTTGATCAAATCAAATGTAAGCACCCGAAGAAGAGGTAATAATTTCATCACCTCTTTTAAAGTTCATTTCTTCTTCGACGTCCTATTTATTGGTTTTTTCCATACCAAAATAATAAAACTAGTACATTCTAAATAATATGATGTTATTATAAATATGGTACAACCATATTCATTATTATATTTATCCTATAATTGAAAAATTCACCATAAGTGTGTATGTACAGCTTACTGTCTCCACATCGTGTTCTAGGTTGTTATTTATCACATCATTATTTGGATGGGTAAAATAATGTTGTTTAATTGATGTAAATAATAGATATAAGATGTAAATTATTCTTTATATATGATATATCATCAATTTACAAACTATTTCAATATCAATAAAATGATATCGTCGTTCGTGCGTACGTATGACTTACCCTATCCACGACGCAATGAGATTTTTCCCCCATCGTTACCATTCAATAAAAATTTTCATTTGATAATTAAAAATAATGTTTTATAAATTAATATAATTGTGGATATGAAAAAATACATCATATTCATAACAAAAATAACTTATATAACAAAACATTTAATGGAAAATGGATCAGTTAACACCCGAAACAATGACATTACTGAAATATAATTAACAAAGCAATATTATAAGATCATATATGATATCATATTAATGTATGTGATTTTTTTATAATTTAATAACAATTATTTGAATATTATACAAGAGTTTAAAGTACCCATGAAAAAATAAAAGTACATGTTTAGTGTTAATTTTACAATCTATTCATTATTTGATGTTGTTTATACGTAAGCATCTACTGATAATTCTATATCATATTCATCTATGTTTCTTAAATATGTATTTCAAAACATTTTTACTATTTCCTAGAATATTGGTTAAAGTCATTTATACCCTTTGTTTAATTTATATAAAATGTTTTGAATGGAATATTTCTGTCGTTTCCCAAAAAATATACATTATGACCTTTTCGAAAAATTAAGGTAAGAATGGGTTTTTAACTTATACGGTTGGTGCAAATATTTTTTTCCATTATAAAACCACAAAAACATCCCTAAAAATATTATAAGAATATTTTTAAATAAATTTTTTATTTTATAATTAGGGACTTTTTAATGATTTCAAAATAGAATGATATTTTTCCCTCAAATAGTTTTGATTTCATCTATATCAATATCTTTTGATAGAATTTACACTTGTTTGAAGTTGATTTATAAAGATAAAATATTTCATGTTATATTGATGGTTTTGTGATATTATTTACTATGGATGTGTTATTTTTATCCCATTCATGGATTGTGGTTAAATTATTAACATTTCGTATTCTAGTTTTAATATGAATATTTATATTATGTTTCATCCTTTTCATATGTGGAATGCATTAGACTTAGTAAGTGATGAGTGGAGCCCGCTATAACTCCTCAACACATCGGTATGTCTCATGATACAAACTAGTTTATTGTCACAAGGGCTTGAAAAAATCTTATTTGGAGTCTTGGCATGAGGCCTCGACTATGTGGTTATGATATCTGATATTATGCATTCCATCATTATGAAATTAGCTATTTATATAACATGTGATTATGAGACTAGTAGAATATCAATGTGAATAAGTAAATGAAATTACTTTATTTATCATTTCCATATTATGATTATTTTTATGTTTAAAATGATTTTCTTTTAATCTTATACATTTCCTTAAATGTTTATGCTTATTTATGACAGTTTCTGCTATATTTTTATCATTACTGGGCATCTGAGCTCACCCCTTTCTTATGTTTTCTATTTACCAGTATATGAAGAAGTATATTATTATTGACCGGTATGGATAGTGTAAGGGATATGAGTGTGTTCAAAGGGGGAAACATGTTGTTGTTTTTTATTTCATAATGTAATGTAAATCTTATGTATGTATCTAGTACTTACAAAGATACTAAACAAATCATTTTTTTCCAAATATGACATATTATGATCATGAAAATTTTATTTAATAATTCTATAACTCTATGTTAGTAGAGTCAAGGTGTTACATTATTATTATCATATTCTATGTGAATCGTTAGTGATAGACGAATCACATCGCTTCAGGAGGCAGTAGTCCCCCGTAACAGGAAGAGCGTTATCGTATCTCCTACAGAATGGAATGAATATATATATATATATATATATATGATAAAAGGAATCTATATGTATAAATATTTTCTAAATATAATGTATATATTTTAGATCAATCGTTATAACCACCCTTTGGAGATGGAAGTGGAAAAACAAACCACATCAGTTTGCAAGATGGTAATATATTATACACACGAACAATGATTTCATAACCCATTTGATTGAAGAGGAGATGTTTTTAGGTAGTTAAATTATTATAATAAAATCCCATCATATTTATTGTAATTATTTTTTAATATTACAGGGTTATAATAAATGTGGATGTATGTGGCGTAAGTAGTAAGATAAAGACACTCGTTGAAGAACATCACCTCTTCATCAAGTATCCTCTTTAGGTTTTAACTAAATATTTATGATGATGGATTTAATATGAAAATAATGATTGTAATATGAGACTATGGATTTTGGGATGGAATATTTTCATGGATTTTATGAAGAAAAAAAATCTATTTAAATGAGTGACGTGGAGAGGAGATTGGGTCGCACTTTATAAGTTGGGTGAGTGGCACACTTCTAATTGATTGAAATAGTGAATTACAAAGATGTTTTGTTCTAGTCAACAGGCTTTGATAATGTCCCATTATATATCCTATATTTTATAACGTATAAATATATTCATCCAATGGTTTTGGTATGGTTTTGGATCATTCTTGCAGTATATATTCTATGTTTCAGCACTAAGTAATCTTGTTTTTTCCATAATCACTATAATTTTTTAATAGTTTTCACTAACAATTATGGCAAAAATATAACCTTAAATTATTAGATATTATAAATTATTATGATTTCAAATATGTAATCAATTCATCAAAATTCAACTCATAGAATTGTTTGAATGTAATTCAAATTCAATCTTGTTTACTTGACTAGAATTCCGATTTTTTAATATGAAAATTTTCAAATTATTAAAAATATTTTGTATAAAAATACAACACGATGAATATTAAAATGATATAAATTTTAATAATCTATACATAATTTTACATTTATGACTTTAAGAACAACTCCAAATATAGTTAAACATTATAAATTATTTATGCGAGAAATACATTTTCAATTATAATCCCTAATTTTTCAATATACATCAAAAAATAAAAATTCATAGAAAATAAAAAAGGATCAACATAAGATATTTTTTTATTCCAATTTAAAATTTTATTTATATTTTTTCCAAAAAAATCTAAATGTTTTATAATTTAAATTTAAATTATGTCCTTCAAGCATGATTAAGTAATTTTTAAGAAAATATTATTTCTATGAAAATATTTCTTTTTCTTCTAAACAATTTTATTATTAATAATAAGAAATAGATAAACATTAAATGTGTGAAAAATATAAATTTTAATAAGTTAATTGATCTTATTCATATCCACTATTTGAATAGATAACTGACAATAATCATATTAAATATTAATATTAAAATGATATTGTTGTTTAGTAGATCGTGGTCATGATTGTAATGAATCTATCATAGAAACTTGTCATTGTGTCTAATGTAAGAAAAAATTTGTTTCTCATGTATTGAAATTTATACATTTTATTCAATTTATTTAAAATAATTATTATATCATAAACAATCACTATGTTATATATCTTTTCACATTTTGTGTTTTGTGTCATACATGCTATCAAATATGATGTTCTTATTTTAATATTAGAGTGTTTTTATATTTCTATAACATGTTCGTAAAAGAATAATGTTTCTAGTAATATTTATTACCAATTAATTTCAAGGATTTTATTTTTTAATTGGTTCCTGGTATAATGATTATGCACATGAACATAATTTTTATTTTGAAACAAAAGTTATTAACAATGTAATCTCAAATAGTATAGAGTTATGGATATTGAATATTTATAAGCATTTGAACATTATGAATACGATTAATAAACATGGAAATTATTTAATGTATCTTGATTGAAATTTTATTACTCACTAATGATTTTTTATGTGGATTTTATCTTGTAGTAACATTGAGATGTTACCAGAATTACCCAAATATGTAATTATTTAACAAACATTAGAAAGTATATAAAACATAAGGATGATCTTGTGGCTTATAATATATGATATTGTAGAGATGAACTTTTGTATGGTTTTTTAATGAAATTTTTGAGGAGTTATAGAACATAAAATTTTACAAGTTATAAAAAAGATAATCCCGACATTATCTTTCATTCATGATGGAATCATATGTGTATATATTGATATACATTTCATGACATGAAATGAAAATTGAACTTATAATGTATGACATTGAGTTTTCCCAAACTAATGTTTATAAAGGAGTCATACCTTATATTATTAAATGTTAATTTTAACATGATTAAAATTGTTGTATCATGATATAAATAATACTGAAGAGGCAAAAATAAGTTTTTTAAGTGCATGTCTCATATTGTTAACAATATGGTGTCAAATAAACTAATAATTTGGAATAGTAGTTCAAATGTATAATTTTTTGATTACCCACTACTTGATTTTTGTAAGATATATAACATACCAACTTTCAAAATTTGATAAATATATTATAAAATCCTTGAGTATTAGCTAATCATGGAATGTTTGGGTATGTTTCTTAGCATGTTTCGGGTTGGATCTAAGCTAAGAAGATATTTTCCAATGAAATTTTGAGTTTTACATATGGGCCCTCAATTGAGATAAATTGAAGATGTGTGAAGATAAACCAAGATTTAATATATGTTGTTATTATATATTCAAGTTAAGAGCATTTGATGTGATCATCCGTAAATAGGAATTACACATGATGTATTCATTGATATTGTTAGTCTATACATAAAGAATCATGAACAAATGAGTTGATTTTATGGGATTTACACACATCATTTTCCATATTCACTCAATCAAATAGGAAAATTAATTGTATTGGTATTCTTAATTTTATATGCTGAAAATGAAGGACATAGATATAGCTATACATGTGTTTGATTGAGATGATTCAAGATCCATTTTGAGCTTTAGTAGAAATGATTCTTTTCTAAAGGCTACTCATTTATTATATTAATTGGTATAGTGATTCTTATTTATTTGTTAAAGCTAAAAATTACCATTAGGTAACAAATTTTTGCTGACTAAATAGGGAGTTAGTTTGGATTATAGAGATTCTCTAAAAGTGTTATATATTTAATCCAAAATAGTTTTAGATGGGTATTCCCAAGGTACTAAATATGATATAATACATGAGGATGTATGTGAAGGATTTAAAAAAGTGTATTGATTGATGTTAAAAAATTGTTTTTAAATGATTTCACATGTTATCATATATGATATAATTTATTTGAATTGATACCATGTTTATGATTCTTTAATTAAACTAGGATATTACATGAAATATTCCTTAAACCATTTACATATAAGAAGTTTTTTCAAATATATTATTGGGTTTGATATAAAAAAAATTATATTTAAAAAATGTATACACTGAGGATATGTGGCATTTTTTTTGGGTATATCATTTAATACTATTTGGTGATATCAAATTATCTACCCTGAATAGTCGTATTATATGAAATGGTGTATTTATAGTTCTAGTAACCTTAATATGTTACTTATTTAAAAATTATTTAATTCATCAATGTTAGTGGGTTACTAAGTTGTTATGACCTAAAAATTTGAAACATAAGATATCATTTACTTCTCAAATCATTAGCTGATATAGATTTAAGGGTTAGAATATCCAGGTTTTACAATCAATTCGTGAATTAAATATTAACATTTCAGTTAATTTTTGATCACTGGAGAAGAATCCTCAAGGAATTTATAATGGTGAATTCACAATTAGATAGTGATGAGTATGATAAATGAATTCTAAACCCTTGGTAAAAAATCTCATTCTCATGGATCTCTTCTCTAGCCTTCTTGAAACCATGATGTACTAGAATGCTATTGAGGGTTGAATAATCTCACTCATACGATGTAGGACTCAACACCACCCATGGATACCTCTAGAGGAGGGATATGATTCGAGTTACACTCATATGATGTTCATCAAGAATTTAATATGGATTAAAATGTGGTGAAAATATCTTATTAATTTAATAATGTTTCGTCATTTTAAAGTTTTTATGATTTCAGTTTCTTACATGACTGATCTTGAATTGGGGTTTCTATATTACATTTTCTATTTATAATGAGGTTTGGTAAATCATTGGAAACACAAAACACTATACCTTTGTGTAATATATATATCATTTTCATGTATAAATAATAATTTAATCCTATTATATAAGATATATATTAATTATGGGAAACACTATGTTTCAATACCATATAACTACACATTTATTCTCTATACCCAATGTGGGGACTGGAAATATGGATGAATTCATTAAATTTGATGGGTGATCACACTATATGATATTCATCCAATATATAAAATCATATTTATAGTCTTAAAAAATTCCGTTCAATGTCAATGTTGGGACTGTTTGTTACACACATCATATGAAAGGAGAAATATCTTAATTATTAAACTAAACGAATAACAAGACTTGCAACATAAGATGTTTTCCCTAATTATCTCATCAAGGATTCCATAATAATGTTAACAATTATTGAGGTTCTGATGTTAGGTATATTTTCTAACATTTAGTTTAAATATTCTAATATGGAACCTACACCCCAAATATACTATATACATAGTGTATTACACTCCATGTAATCTACATAAAATGACCATCTATCAAAAAAACTCATCTTGTGTTCCCTAAACATAATTTGAATCACTATATGAAATCCTACACAAATGAAGCATAATATATAATATATTTATTTATTATTCCATGATGATAATAAGATATTTATAACCTATATTATTAGTTTGATAGAATTATTATCATTTCTCTCTATATTTTTTTATACATCATATATGAAATATTCCTAAAATTGAGGCTACTTGTCCAAAAAATGATAAATTAAATATTTTATGAACATTTAATAACATTAAATACCCATACATAGGAACCTGTTTAATCATATAAAATATTATATACATACAAATAAGCCCAATTATTACATCACTTGGGAATGTTTTATTAAACATTTTATATATAACTATGTAATTCCATCTACACTTTTTTATACCCATATTATAAAATAACCCACTGAACACCATTAGTAAAAAATATCTATAAAGGTTACTTGATTTAACATTGGGGAGACAATGGAAAATATTTCTAACATTTAATTCATTGAAATAAGTATTTAAACCTATTTTCTACACAATATTAAATTTTACATTGTTGATATCAATTTAGTCTAGATTGAACACTCTCTATGATCACTATTATCATCATTGAAGAAATTACATTTAATCATTTATTTTAGAGAACTTTTAGAAAAAAATGATACTCTTTATCTTAATATAATTCATTTCCCATATATCCTACAAATATTTTAGGATATAGAGTTATTTTTAGATTAGATATAATATTCTTAGTCTTTTATTTTATACAATTTAACCTTTAGAAAATGAAAAAAATATTGTCAGTAGACTCTTAGAAACTATATTTACTCCATGATATATTTTCATAAGAAACTCTTTTTTGTAAATAAGTAATAATTGAATCCTAAAGTGGGAATATTTGAAAAAATAAAACATTAATAATGATATATCATATACTATTTTATGAGTTTGGGTAAATATTCAAAAAATATCTAAACTATTTACCAAATGGGTAGTGGGATCATATCCTTCATATTTTGATAGTTATATTTGGACAAAATACTTTTTCAGAGTAAACTCTATTTTTCTTATTATACTTTCAAGACGTGTTTAAAATTACATAAAATTACAACTGTATTTACAAAAACGTTATGTAATTTATTTTTTACAACCATTTTTATTAATAACCAGTCATATCATATAGGAGATAATATAAAAATTAAAATTCTTTATTTATATCTTCTATATGTTTAATTTAATTAACGGAATCAAACTCTTTGTTATAGAAACACATTTCTCAATCACACGAATACATAATTTATTAACATATGCATCAATTATTCATAAATTATTAACTCTTATATATATTCAATATAATTATGTAATATATATTTGTTATAAAATATCAGGTAAAAAAATATGAATTTATTTCATATAAAATTAATAAATGATGTGTCCACTCTATAGTTTGTTTTTCGAGCTAGACACAAATACCCTCCAATACTGGTACAATACCCAAATTTTCATATACCCGAAGGGAATTCTTGATCCCCACACTCTTCCAATTAGAACATCTGTATAAAAACCATCAAGACAGATATATTTTTTACAATATGAATTATAAAACATGATATATATATATAAACATGACGAACAAAAATGATAAATGATCCCAATTTCATCAATGAATTCCCATTGAATGATTTCCATTTTTTAGAATAACATTACACAAACAAAGTTGATGCTGGAAAGGGTATATTTAAAAATTCATCAAAGAAAATTCACTACAAACATTGAAACTAATAATGTATTATCCCCTAGAAAAAAACAAAAAATATATATATAAAGGATCAAAATTATTATCATAATCGATAAAGGTATCCAACAATGTAGCTAAATGATGATTCATTTATCAATGAAAATTAAGTAGTATATGGATTACTCATTGAGGGAGATAGGGTGCAATAACCAATATGATCAACTGAATAATGAAGAAATCTCTAAAGATAGATGATCCCAAAAATCTATTGATCGAGTTTATAGGACGAGATAGAAGATGTTGTGACTGAATAATAGAATAAAACAACCCTATAGTACCCTAAAATTCACTATTCATAAGTATTACATGGAACATATCCCTTTCTCATTTTGTAATTCTTGATTAGAAAGTCACATCATTAAATTTGTATCCTCAAATAAAAAAACTAGATTATAAATTATTCATGATGTGAAATATTTTCATGTTGTGTAAACCCTCCATTACATGAATCAATTCATGACATTATACCTTTAATTTCATGAACCCGGTTCATGGAATATAGAATATTCATAGATTGTAGTAGTTTTCATCATATTCATGGTGCACTATAGATGTCATGAAAAAATTCCATGGTGCATAAAAAATTCATTGTGATTCATCATTACATGGTGTTATATCATACAGAAAATAGCAAAAATATAGATTATGAACAACCAACAAAAACTAATAGTATTGTTCTCCAAACTCATTATGAAATCCATATACCCAAACATTTTTAATTAAACAATCATATATCCCATAACATTAGGTCATTTTACCTACCAAAGGATATCCATACCTAGGAGTACCAAAATGAACCCAAATAAATTGGGAAATGAAAATTGGGAAGATAAATACATAAATGTCAGTAATATGATGTGAAAAACTCCAAACTGCAATACTTTTAATCCCTATTATAGTGACCCATACTTTACATATAGGGTTATTACTTCAAAATTGAAGCATAATTATTACAACATATAACAAAACGATGAAAGGACCGTATAGGTATAGTGTCTTTAGAAACTAGGAAACATAAACAACTTCTTCATAAAATCCACTACATTGTCTCCTGTTTATTTCATCATATCTAGAGTCCCTTTTTGGAATATCCTACTTAATATCCTTCTTCCTGACCTGGGTAAAATAAAACATACAAAACGGTGAGCTCAAATTCTCAGTAAAGGTAAACAAAAGAAATATAGTCATATCATATTCATAAGAACATAACATTTTGAAAATAGTATCTGGCAAAAGAGATCATAACATGGGATAAATCATATAAGTGAAATGTAATTCCAATAATAATAAAATAAAAAATGAAGCTTTGATTCATACACACATAATAATATAAAATCCTTTCTTAGTAGTCAAGACTCATTGCCAAGACTATCTTAGCGGACAAAGTCCTTTTCTAAACCGAGTTCACTCCTCGTTTCAGTCCTATTTCACTGAACCGGTTTAACTTGCCATTCCAACCATGTCTATCTCATGAGATATAAATCTTTACCCAATTAATTGGAGAGAGATATAGGTCCCACCCATCTCATAATGATACCATTCTTTTGTGTGCCAAAAAATCTTAAACCATACTTCATAGCATAACCTATGTAATAAAAATGGGATTCTTAATCATTGTGCCATCATAACATAATCCATATAAGATAAAAGGACATCATAAAAATAATTCCATCATAAAATAATAATAACAATTTAAAAATAGGGATAGAAATAGAACCCTATATTATCTTAGATGGAAAATAATTTTGATAAAACACTTGAACTCCATTCTTGAGGAAAATATCCTATCTACTTCAAAAACATTTTCCTTTATTAACATGTCATATAATTTTGAACTAAACGAATTGGATTAAAAATATACTTGAAAACATGTAAAGGAAGATTCATGGAAATAATTTTCTAATAATCCATTCATGCCGTATAAGTTAAAAAAATATTCTTCCAGTACTTTGGCCGAAAAAGTCAAAAAGTACCTCGTACGAAAAACGACAAAATATTCCTTTCATATCATTTACTAAAAACACACCGAAGGGTAAAATTGGATTTAAACAATTTTAGGTGTATGTAAATAATATTACCTATTGAGGAAACATGTATGTGGATGACAAAAATTCCCCAGTAAATTCTGAAGTATAAAAAATATCGGATAAAAATGATATTATGAGATTTTCCCTTAACTTAGGTCTGATTTGCTTCATATGTATCTGAAAATACTGTATAATGATTTAAATAGTTTCATTAAATTATTCCAGAATCATAATTATTTTTATGATATCATATATGGTCATATTCTTAGCTTTTTATTAGTAATATTTCATTATTACTTGTTATTCGGGTGTTTATTGTTGTATGTTCGTATGTGTGTTTTGTTGAATAAATTCTTATTTCTAGTTTTAGGTTATAGACACCTCATTTACAGATTGGTATTAGTGTAATATATATCATATATATTCATTCATTTCATTTATATAATCATTATTCAATGAAGATCATGTAGAACGAGTCGCATCACATCGTGGAGATGGTATTCCGTACGTACGCAGGAGCGATGATATTATTCCCATGATTGTGGATTTGTATTGGAGTGTATTTATACTATTTCATAATCAATATCTCTTTACAATAATAATATATAGTTATTATTTACACCATTATACCCATCCAAATAATGTGGTGGTGGAAAATAGATTACACCACGGCGTGGAGACGGTATTCCGTACGTACGCACGCGCGGTGATTTCGTTTTCCGTAGGATGGATAGATGGTGAAATAGGGTTGTTTCATACATATAATAACATATAATTATATGAGTGATACTGATGTTATTACTTTATAATGAAACAACTAAATAAGAAGAAGTGGAAGAAGAAATAAAGTTGAAAGAATCGGTAACGGACATTACCTCTTCTTTGAAGCGCCTCTTTGAGACCTCCTTTTAGGGCACTAAAATTGGTGTTTGAAGAACACCAGGACCTATAAAATGTTTATAGGGAAGTGGAGAAGAGAATTTTGCAGGGGTTGGTCAAGCTTTAAGGCTCAAAGTGGTGTGAGGAAGAGAGGGAGGAGGTTCCCTTTTATAAGGGAGGGGAGGGGCACCTTTGGAAAAACTAAAAATATTTTTTTATTATAAAGTCATATTCGGTTTTTAATAGCTCCAAATTGATTTATTTAGAAGCTAAGGCGGGGATGGGTATAAATACTCTCATCCAATAGAATTTAGACAAGTTTAGGTTTCTATTTTAACCTTATCATTTAGATTTAACTTTAAGTTAGATAATTTAACTTTTACCCTGTCTTCTTGTTTTCTTACACTATAAGGTTAATAAACATACTATAACAAGCCAAACGAACCCCAAGTTGTTTATTATTAATATATATAACCTTATATAAGGCAATTTACATAACCTTAGATTTTTTAGGAATAAAATAACAATTAATAATATAATATTTTTTTAAAAAAACAATTTTATGTCAATTTTGACAGTATTTGGTAATTGATTTTTGTGAAACTAATAACAGAAATATTAGTTCAAACAAAGATAATTAAATCAATAAAAAGATGTCATATTAACCTATAAAATTATTCTAATTCAAAAAAAGTATCAAATTACATTTATTTGGGTATTTGTAACATCAATTATTTCAATATTTCATTAATAAGATAATCATATCATCATCATTGTGTCATAAATAAATTAAATTATTTATTGTCTAAAAATTACAAATAAAATACCAATATGTATGAAATATTTTTATCTTTCTAATTAATATTTATAGTCGAATTTATCTTACTTATAACCCTATATTAAAAATGATTTTGTTATTAAACTCTGATTTTAACTATTTTAACCCTTCTTTAAATAAATTAATAATAAATGTCCTAATCTAATCCATGTGGGCCTAAATGGTCATATTTTATTCCTAAGGTTATTTTTGGTCGAATTACACTTATAAAATAGAATTATGACATGGGTTAGGGTAATAATAATATCATTTTTACCCTTAATTACCCTATTTTCTTTTAACCGTGGTAAAAAAAGCAAAAAGTTACTATTCCCCAAAAATTAATTTTATCTTATTGAAACAAATTTTAGTCCTTGATATTAACCGTGTCTCTCGGATTTTCAAAATTCCACTCACAGAAGTGGTAAAATTATGTTTTATGTAAATTTGCAAATTCTCCTAGGAGGTGTGTAAAAGACGGTGAAAAGTTCAATAAAATTTTTATATATCTAAAATTATTATAAAATGACTAATGAATTTATTGAACATATATTGGTATTATGTATCAATTTTGACCTAAAATAAATTTAACTAAAATAAAAAATTATTTAAATAAAAAGTCAGTTTTTAAATAGTATCCCAATGTTTTCACTATTCATCAAAAATTGAATGTTTTCAAGAAAATATCAAAATTTCACCCTAGGATAATTTTGATAATCCGAATCCAAAAATGAAGTCTATTTTGACAAATAAAAATTAAAAAATTTCAAAAAGTGGGTATTACTATTCATAGTGGCTAGTTTTAATAATATTTTAATAGCATATCATTGTTTAGTGAAACTCGGTATTGTGTACAATGCAAGCTAATGAGGAAGGTCGCAGTTGCGTGTAAAGCATTCCAATATAGTGTTGTGTGTTGTGAAAGATTCCTTTGATGATTTTTATGACATAAAAACAAAATATTTCTCATAAAAATCTCGGGTGTTACATTCTACCCCCCTTAAAATGAATTTCACCCTCGAAATTCGTCACTTTGTAACAAAAAGATGAGGATACCTCTCCCTAATCATATCCTCAAGCTCCCATGTAGATTATTCAAATTGGTGGTTCCTCCATAAAACTTTCACCAAGCGAGTGGCCTTATTTCATAGGAATTTTTCGCTACGATCCAGAATCTCTATTGGCTGTTCTTCATAAGAAAGATCATGCTCCAGCGGTACAACTTCTAAGCTGAGTAAATTTAAAGGATCATGTGTGTACTTTTTCAGGAGAAATACATGGAAAACATCATGAACTTGGGGGAGATTCGGTAGAAGCGCTAATCGGTAAGCTACCTTCCCAGCACGATCCAGTATTTCGAAAGGACCGATATACCAAGGGCTCAGCTTTCCCTTCATCCCAAATCTCATTACTCTCTTCCAAGGAGATATTCGTAAGAACAATTTATCACCCACATCAAACTCTAGGTCTTTTCTTCGGTTTTCGGCATAACTTTTTTGTCGACTCTGAGCTGCTCTTATGTGTTGTTGAATAGATCAGATCCTTTCTGCCATCTCATCAACAAGATCAGGTCCTAATAGCTTTCTTTCCCCAACTTCATCCCAGCAAATTGGAGTCCTACATTTCTTTCCATAGAGAGCTTCATAATGAGCCATCTGAATACTGGAGTGAAAGATATTATTATACAAAAATTCCACCAAAGGTAGGTGTTGATCACAACCACCTTTGAAATCCATAGATCAAGCTCTCAACATATTTTTTAGAGTTTGAATTGTCCTCTCAGACTGACCATCTGTCTGAGGATGATAAGCAGTGCTGAAACTCAACTCTGTATCCAGAGTGCACTGAAGACTTCCCTAGAACTTTGAGGTAAACCTCGGATCTGGATCATATGTAATAGAATGTGTTACTCCATGCAATCTTACCACTTCTTTCACATATATCCTGGCAAGCTGATCCAAAGATAAATCCTCTCTAATAGCAATGAAGTGTGCAGAATTTGTAAGATGATCAACTATGACCCATATAACATTATTGCCTTTGGATGTTTTAGGAAGTTTGGTGACAATTTCCATAGTGAGGTTTTCCCATTTCCATTTTGGTATGGGTAATGGTTGTAACATCCCCTTAGACTCTTGTCTCTCAGCTTTAACATGCTGACAAAGCAAGCATCGAGAGACATATTCAACAACATATCTATTCATGCCATCCCACCAGAAGTAATCTTTCAGGTCCCTATACATCTTCGTGCTTCCAGGATGAATAGAGAATGAAGAACTATGAGCCTCATCCAGCAGCTCATTCATTAATTCTGGGATGGGAGGAACAGAAACCCAATTCCTGAACTTTATTATTCCATCACAATCAAGGTTGAATTCAGGAACATTTCTCCCCTTGTTTTGTAACTCTACATCTTCTTTTTGCGCCTCTTTAATCTTCACATGTATAGATGGTTTAACATTCAATTGATAAAGATACTATTTTTCCCCTTCCATTATAATTCCATGGTCCATCCTTTGTAAATTCATAAATATTGGATCTTTTGTGATCCTCATCATGGATAAGCTAACATGATCTTGTCTACTTAATGCATATTCCACCTTGTTTTCTTTCCCAGGGTGGTAATGAATTGAGAAGTCATAATCCTTAATCAGCTCCAACCATCTTCTTTGGCGCATATTCAGCTCCTTTGGTGTGAAAATATACTTTAAACTTTTATGATCAGTATAAATATCACACCTTTCTCCATAAAGATAATGCCTCCAAATATTTAATGCAAAGATTACCACAGCTAACTCCAAATAATGAGTTGGGTAATTTTTCTCATGGATTTTCAACTATCGTGAGGCATAAGCTATCACCATATCATTTTGAATAAGAACACACCCCAGCCCCTTCTTGGATGCATCACTGTAGATCAAAATCCTTTCTCCATTACAAGGAAGTGTGAGTACAGGTGCACTGGATAACCTTCCTTTCAACTCCTTGAAATTCCCTTCACATTCCTATGTCCAAACAAACTTAACTCTTTTTGAGTCAAACTGGTGAATGGATTAGATAATCGTGAAATTTTTTTCACAAAACGTCAATAATATCCAGCCAAACCAAGAAAACTTCGGATCTCGGTTACTATTGCCGGTCTCGACCATCTTTCGATAACCTCTGTTTTTGTTGGATCCACAGATATCCCCTCCTTTTACATTATGTGACCCAAAATTGAAACTTTTTGAAGCCAAAATTCACACTTGGTAAATTTGGCATAAATCTTCTCCTTTCGTAGGGTCTTAAATATAATTCTCAAGTGATATTCATGTTCTTCCTTTCTCTTTGAATATACAATAATATTGTCTATAAAGACTACCAAAAACTGATCAAGATAGTATCTAAAGACTCTATGCATCAGATCCATGAAGATAGAAGGGGCATTAGTAAGACCAAATGGAATCACTATAAATTCATAGTGTCCATACCTTGTATGGAAAGCCGTCTTTGGTATATCCACCCTTTTGACCCTTAATTTATGATACCCTGAGCGAAGATCAATCTTGGAAAAGTATTGAGCTCGACCTAGTTGGTCAAATAAGTCATCAATGCGTGGGAGAGGATATTTGTTCTTGATAGTGATCTTGTTAAGTTCTCGATAATAAATGCAGAGTCTCATTGACCCATCTTTCTTCTTAACAAAAAGAATAGATGATCAACAAGGTGATGCACATGGGAATATGAATCCCTTATCAAGATTCTCTTGGAGTTGCTTCTTCAATTCCTGAAACTGAATTGGGTCAATTCTATAAGGTGTCATTGAAATAGGCAAAGCACCCGGTACGAGTTTATTGAAAACACAACTTCACGATTTGGTGGAAGACCCGAAAATTCCTCCAGAAAGACATCGTCAAACTACCGTACAATGGGCATTTTCTCAATCATGAGTTTCACTCAAACCATTTGAGATAAATAACCTTCATTTAGTGGAATCAGGACCTATAAGATGGATGAAATTTCCACTGGAAGGTTATGTTCATCCTTGCATCGATAGATGATCATAGATTGATCTGGGATATGAAATGTGACATCCCTTCTTTGGAATTTTTGTATGAGCTCCATATAAAGAAATCCAATCCATGCCAAGAATCACATCAAATTCCACTATAGGAAGGATCACAAGATTTGCAGGATGCACTTTCCCACAAACTTCAATCGGAGAAGAATTATAAACTTTTGATGGGACTGTTGTGCCATTAGGGGTTGTCACAGCTAACTCAACATCTAATTGTTGAGTTAATATGGCAATACCCTTTGAAAATTCTTCAGAACTAAAATAGTGGGTAGATCAAGAATCAAATAAAATATTTGATACTTTAGAGTGTATGGTAAGTGTACCTTTCACAAATTCGTTATCATACTCCACATCATTGATAGAAATTGCATGTGACTTTTTTTTGTCTTTTTCCTTAAGAGTTTGATGACGACGATCATCATCATCAACCCTTGGATTAGGGTATATATTGGCACAATGCCCCGTTTCCTTGCACTTGAAACATTGATGTGTAGTAGGTTCATTCTGTGTATCCCTTCCTTTGTTTGCATCATTAGACATATTATTCCCATTATTTCGACATTCAATTGCCCGATCACCTTCATTTCCACACTTATAACATTTTCTTGTCCCCTTAACACAATTTCCTCCATGATTCTTTCCACACTTTGAGAATAAGGTAAAACTCATCTTCTTTTCAGTGTGGTCTTTAGTTTTTCCTTTGAATTCCATTTTCATCTTCTTATCAAACCCATGTGACTGATGGGTTACACCAATCTCTATCTCAACCTTGAGAGCACATCGAACAATTTCCTCATAGCTATTGAAGTCCCTTATGGCTAACGCCATTCAAAGACTTGGTTTTAAGCCACTAAAGAATCGATTGATCTTACTCTCAGGTTGGATAATAATTCCGAAAGAATACCTTGAAATTCTTGTAAAATTTTCTTCGTAGGTACCAACAAATTCATCATTCTTTTTCTTCAGTTCAAGAAACTCCTTCTCCATATTTCTTCGAATAATACGAGGGAAATACTTATTGAAAAATAAGTTCTTGAACTCGTCCCATTCCAGGGACTCAATTTCATCCCTTTGCCTCGTATTATTAATAAGATTCCACCATTGATCAGCATCACCCTCCAAACGATACACTGCTAAGATGACTTTATCATGTTCAGAACATTGAAGAACTAAAAATATCTTTTCAGTGGTACTGATCCATTTTTCAGCCACTAATGGACCTGAAGACCCACTAAATGAAGGTGGACGCCGCCTCATGAAGGATTCAACAGAATGTTTCTCTTTCCTTTGCTCGTTTGGAATTCCTACATGATTCATAGATTAAGAAAGTTGTGTGAGCATGGATACAAGATTTTTTATTCCAAATCCCATAACGTTTGGTTGCTCAGGGGGACAATCATTTCATTTCCTGTCGCATTCTACATTAACACGGTTCCATTAGGTTCTAGCCATTCACTAAAACCAATAAAAATATTGTGAGCAACACTAATTATAATAGGAAAAACACATAATCAAGAATGAAATTTTGCACTTAAGGTCTTATCATAGTTTTTTTGTGGCCATTTCTAAAACACTATGATTGTTTTCTATGCTTAGACATATCCTTAGGTTTCTCACTAAGGCTTTCACATCCTATTTTCCAAAGGTTTACTATACCTTTCCTCTGATACCAACTATAACGACCCATACTTTACATACATGGTTATTACATAAAAATTGAATCATAATTATTACAACATATAACAAAACCATGAAAGGACCGTATAGGTATAGTGTCTTTAGAAACTAGGAAACACAAACAACTGGTTCATAAAATCAACTACATTTTCTCATGTTTATTTAATCATATCTAGAGTCCCTTTTTAGCATATCCCACTTAATAACCTTCTCCCTAACCTAGGGAAAATAAAACATACAAAAGGGTGAGCTCAAATGATCAATAAGGGTAAAAAAAGAAATATTAGTCATATCATATTCATAAGAACATAACATTTTGAAAATCTTATCCTGTAAAAGAGAACATAACATGGGATAAATCATAGAAGTGAAATGTAATTGTAATAATCATAACAGAAAACATGAATCTTTGTGTAATACACACATAATCATATAAAATCATTTCTGAGTAGTCAAGACTCATTTCCAAGACTATATTAGTAGACAAAGTCCTTTTTTGAACCGAGTTCACTCCATGTTTCTGTCTTGTTTCACTGAACCAGTTTAATCTTCTGTTCCAGCCATGTCTATATCTTGAGATATAAATCTTTACCCAATGCATTGGAGGGAGATATAGGTCCCACCCATCTGATAATGATACCATTCTTATGTGTTCCACAAAATCATAAACCATACTTCATATCATAACCCATGTAATAAAAATGGGATTCTTAATCATCATGACATCATAACACAATCCATATAAGTTAAAAAGACATCATAAAAATAATTCCATCATAACATAATCAGAAAAAATTTAAAAATAGGGATAGAAACTGAACCCTATATTATCATAGATAGAAAATAATTTTGATAAAACACTTGAACTCTATTCTTGAGGAAAATATCCTTTCTACTTCAAAAACATTTTCCTTTCTTAACATGTCATATAATTTTTAACTAAAATAAGTTGATTAAAAATAAACTTTAAAACTTGTAAATGATGCTTTATGGTATTAATGTTCTAAAAATAGATTCATGTCGTATAAGTTAAAAAAACATTCTTCCCGTACTTTTCCTGGAAAAGTCAAAAAGTACCTCGTACGAAAAACGACAAAAGATTCCTTTCATATCTTTTACTAAAAACTCACCGAAGTGTAAAACTGGATTTAAAATATTTTAGGTGGATGGAAATAATATTAAATATTTTGGAAACATGGATGTGGATGATAAATATTCCCCAGCAAATTATTAATTATAAACAATCTCAGATAAAAATGAGATTGTGAGATTTTCCCTTAACTGAGGTCCGATTTGCTTCGTAAGTGTCTGAAACTCATGTATAATGATTTAAATAATGCCATTGACTTATTCCAGAATCATAATTATTTTTATGATATCATATATGTTCATATTATTAGCTTCTTATTAGTAATATTTAATTGCTACTTGTTATTCGGGTGTTTATTGCTTTATGTTCGTATATGTGTTTTGATTAATAAATTCTTATTCCTATTTTTATGTTATAGACACATCATTTCCAGAATGTTATCAGTGTAATATATATCATATTTATTCATTCAATTAATTTATATAATCATTATTCAATGAAGATCATGTAGAACGAGTCACATCACATCGTGGAGACGGTATTTCGTACGTACACACGAGCAATGATATCGTTCCCATGATTGTGGAATTGTATTGGAGTGTATGTATACTAGTTAATATTCAATATAAATTTAAAATAATCATATATAGTTATTATTTACACCATTATAACCATCCAAGTAAGGTGGTGGTGGAAAATAGATTACATCACGGCGCGGAGACGATATTCTGTACGTACGCACACGCGGTGATTTCGTTTTCTGTAGGATGGATAGATGGTGAAATAGGGTTGTTTCATCATTATAATAACATATCCATGTATTATTGATACTTATGTTATTACTTCATAATGAAACAACTAATGAAGAAGAACTGGAAGAACAAATAAAGATGAACGAATTGGTAATGGACATTACCTCTTCTTTGAAGCGCCTGTTTAAAACCTCCTTTTAGGGCACTAATATTGGTCTTTGAAGAATACGAGGACCTCTAAAATGTTTCTAGGCAAGTGGAGAATAGAATTTGTCATGGTTTGGCCTAGCATGATGGCTCAAAGTGGTGTGAGGAAGAGAGGGAGGAGGTGCCCTTTTATAAGGGAGGAGAGGGGCACCTTTGGAAAAACGAAAAATATTATTTTATTATGAAGTCATATTCGGTTTTTAATAGCTCCAAATTGATTTATATCGAAGATAAGGTTGGGATGGGTCTAAATCCTCTCATCCAATATAATTTAGACAAGTTTAGGTTTCTATTTTAACCTTATCATTTAGATTTATCGTTAAGTTAGATAATTTAACTTTTACTGTGTCTTCTTGTTTTCTTACACTATAGGGTTAATAAACATACTATAACAAGAAAAACGAACCCCAAGTTGTTTATTATTAATATATATAATCTTATATAAGTCATTTGGCCTAACCTTAGATTTTTAGCAATAGAATAACAATTAATAATATAATATTTGTTTTAAAAACTATTTTATGGCAATTTTGACATTATTTTGTAATTGTTTTTGTGAAAATAATAACAGAATTATTAGTTCTAAAAAAGATGATTAAATCAATAATAACATGTCATATTAACCTATAAAATTATTTTAATTCATAAAAAGTCTCAAATTACATTTATTTGGGTATTTATAACATCAATTATGTCAATATTTCATTAATAAGATAATTATTGCATCATCATTGTATCATAAATAAACTAAATTATTTCATTCTAAAAATTAAAAAAAAATAGAATTATGTAAGAAATATTTTTAGATTTTTAATGAAGTTTTATAGTGGAATTTATCTTATGTATAACTCTATATTAAAAATGATTTAGTTATTAAACATTGATTTTAACTATTTTAACCCTTCTTTAAAAAATTATTAATAAATGTCTTAATCTAATCCATGTGGGCCTAAATGGTCATATTTTATTCCTAAGGTTGTTTTTGGTGGAATTAAATTTATCCAATAGAATTAGGACATGTTTTAGGGTAATAATAATATAATTTTTACCCTTAATTACCCTATTTACATTGAACCGTGGTGAAGAATGTAAAAACTTACTATTCACCAAAAAATATTTTTATATTATTGAACCAATTTTTAGTCCTTGATATTAACCGTATCTCTCGGATTTTTGAAATTCCACTCATAGAATCGGTAAAATTATTTTTTATGTAATTTTGCAAATTCTCCTAAGAGGTGGGTAAAAGACGGTGAAAAGTTCCATAAAATTTTTATATATCTAAAATTATTATAAAATGACTCCAATTAATTTAATTGAACTTATATAGGTATTATGTATCAATTTTGACATAAAATAAATTTAAATAAAATAAATAATTTTATAAATAAAAAGTCGGTTTTTAAATAGTAACCTAGTGTTTTCACTATTCATCAAAAATTGAAAGTTTTCAGAAAAATACCAAAATTTTACCCTAGGCTGATTTAGATATTCCGAATCCAAAAATATAGTCCATTTTGAAAAATAAAATTTAAAATTTTTCAAAAAGTGGGTATTACTATTCATAACGGCTAGTTTTAATAATATTTTAATAGCATATCGCTGTTTAGTGAAACTTGGTATTGCGTACAACGCAAGCTATCGAGGAAGGTCGCGGTTGCGTGTAAAGAAAGCCAAGATAGTGTTGTTTGTAGTGAAATATTCCTTTGATGATTTATATAACATAAAAACAAAATATTTCTCATAAAAATTGTGGGTGTTACACCTATGATATCATAAGAAAAAATTAAGTGTGTAATAAAGGTGGGGCCATGTCTCACTCATCTACAACTAGAACACCAATGTATAATGATATTACAAATCATGTTTATATAACACTCTATCCAAAGGATTTGACTTCCCAAGAATTAATTTCACTTTAGAGTCAATTACCTATACTAGCTTCTTCAAAATTTAAAAATATAGATCCAACTCAATATTTTCCCAACTCTGAATATTAGAGGGACAATGATGTCATTTGTTGAGTATTGATATGTGGAAAACAAAAAGAATAACCACCGACTAAACTGGAAATTAAATTATATAAGAAATATCCCCATGCCACTCAGTTACCCCTAATTGTCCATAATATCCCAGAGACAACCTTCCCTACATTCCAATATTTTGGTGAAACATTAGAGGATAACCTTTCATGAAAACCCAGTCACATATGGAAAACTAGAAATGATGTTGTTAGTGATCCTAAAATGATTTATATAATTTTTTAACGATATCCAAATTAAAATGTATTTCATGAATCCTTAGTGACATCTCATGATTGAGACTCAGTCAGAAAAATGAGGCTTCACCCATATCTTTCTAACAAAGAGGCGATCAACATGGGTGACCTTACAATACCTTGAAGAATTTCATTCTTATTGATGAATGATAATAGTTTTTATATGAAAACTCAACCAATACTATATTTATCTTCAATGATCCACCAATATCCAACATACAGACAAGGAGCATATCATCTAAGATGAGAATGAAATTCTCTATCATGTTATCTATCGATCGATGTTATAGTTTACTCATCCAAATCTGAGTCACCACATCCTCTTGGAGACTCCTCCAAAACCATAATTAAAAAATAGTTTCCGTTTCTAAAATAATGGAAGAAGGAACCCCATGTAACCTTGATGTCTGTTGAAAATATATCATACCCAAATCTTTACCTTTTGTGGTGTGTTTAATAAAAATGAAATAAGATGGATTTATCAACTGATAAATCATTTTCTAAATATAATTTCTACATCAAAGAGTCCTTGGTAATCCAACATCAAAATACATAGAAACCCACTCCCATTTCCAAACTATAAATGAAAAAGGACTAAAAAATGGGTGGGTTTTAGATGTTTAGTTTTTATCTGTTGGTAGGTATAATAGTGGGATACATAATCTATAGTTTTAGAATTCATACTCTTCCACCAAAACTATTTCTGATTCCATAATACATATACACAATGGATAGATTAACTACCCATTAATAACTATGTTAGTGAAATTAAAATGGTCTCCACATAGATGATGGGATTAAAAACCACTCAACATAATAGATAATTGAATATAAAGAGAGAGAATACTAGGAATAGTTTACCCACAATAAAGGGTTATCTAATTTCAACCAAAATCATCATCCTAATTATGACTCTACAGAATAGGAACTAGTGGAGGAGATGAAAAATTTACATTGGTAAGAACCATACATCAAACATCCTCCTGAATATCTAATTGCAACTGAGGAAAGTTCCACTTAATGTTCCAATATTAATTTTATTTTAAAATTTCTTATGATGGTATGTCATACTGGTAGAATCTAAATCAACATTCCCCTTTCCTATAGTATAGAGGATATCAAATTGAGTCATTTAAAGGTATTCCAACCAACAACACAATTTTGAATTGAAATATTTCTTATAAGAAATATATCTTGGACACTAATAATAAAAAATACTATCATCCTCTCTTAAAAAATATAATTCCACCATGATTTCATCCCATGCATAATGATAAAAAGTTATATATCATATTTGGGTTAATTATTCTTATGAATTCAATGCTATTAATATCCATAATCCACCACATGATCATCCTTATGAAGAAGCAAAACAAAATAAGCACCTAAAGAATCAAGAAAAAACACATACCTCGTACTCTCCTTTAGTATGATCAGAATAGGAGGCAATGTATTATGTAATTTAATTATGTATAAAGAAGACTGACACTTTGAATTATGTGTTAATTTTACCCCTTTCTAGGTAATAAAAGACAAAGGTGACACCTACTTCAATAAATACATAAAGAGATGTACGTGATATCCAAGATGTCCAAGTAAGAACATAATCTAAAATACATTACATGGATCTAACTGAGACAAAAAATAATTCACCTTTATTGGTTCAACTAAAAAATACATTCTTATAAATTAGATTACCTAATACTTGTAATTCTATAATCTATAAAATTCATTTTGAAATCATTCTTTACAAATGGAGGATGATCAAGACTTCCAAAACAAAAATCTAATAGTTCCCCTTATATGGATTGAATTTCAAAAAAACCAAGATATCATCTGTGAAAAGTAAAAAAAGTGTTGAGATACTCATCGAATATCTAATTGATCATATCCATAAAAACTATAGGAGAAAAAGTGATAACAAATTACATAACAATATATTAATAATGGCCATAACTTCTCGTTAATGTTAGCTTTGGTATATCAGAGTCCTGAACACTGAGCTTATGATAACCCAATTTATGATTATTCATTATAGAATACTCCCCCACTTATGTGATCAATAAACTAATCCACATGATTAAAATGATTGGTTTTTTTACAGTTACACTATTCATCTTCTAATTCACCACACGCAATTATATTAAACAATTCTGCTTCTTAGAAAAGTGAAATTGGAATTAAAAAGGATAAAAAACTATGTGAAAAAAATTTCACCATAAAATCATCCAACTGAATAAGAAACTATTCTATCGTAGTTGGATCAATAGGAGTAGGTCACTAAAATTAGTTGTATACGTAAAACCATGTAAATAGTAAATTATACCTCCATATCTTGAGGAAGACCAAATAAATCATGTAGGAATCATCAAGAATGTCCTGAAAATTAGTAGGAGGGCAAATAAGAGAAGAAAATTCATCATGATCAACTACTATAGAAGTAAACAAAATCCTAATATCTAGGTAGTAAGGCCCTACATGACCGGACCATAGATCCCACTCTTCCTAAGACACATATGAGAACCCATTGGAAAAATGAAAAAATAATTTCCAAAGATAATTATAATCCCCAGCATGATGAGTGACCAGATAATCTATTCTAATGATTATATCAAACTGGTCTAGATTGAGAATAAGGAAATCCTAGAAAAGCACCATACTGGATATCATTAACAATCAAGGGAATCGAAACCCGTTTTGTTTC
Source organism: Viscum album (assembly GCA_963277665.1). Lineage (NCBI taxonomy): Eukaryota > Viridiplantae > Streptophyta > Magnoliopsida > Santalales > Viscaceae > Viscum > Viscum album. The sequence goes on along the minus strand of OY728147.1, from coordinate 136,146,444 downwards.
CTCCTTAAAATAGGAGTTACTAACTCAATAACCAAAAAATGAGCTCCATTGAACATTTAAGAATCTAAAAAAGGCCCAGGAGTGGTAAGAACTAGTTTCAAAGGAATTAATATCTATATAATATTTAATAAATATTTTACCGCTCTATATTTCTTGACCTGCATATAAATCGACCAAAAACTAATCTATTATATTAAGGTTCTTCACTTATGAGGCATATATATCGATACCTATAGTAGTTGAATCATCTGATTATAACCAAGTATCCTTTGTAGTGAATGATCCCAAACTATAACGATTCATATACATACCCTATTAGAAATGATAAAGATGACACTGAAATTCTGGATAGTTACATGTCTTCATACTTATAATTCAAAAGATGAGTTTGTTTAGCCATGGAACACTGATATCAGGTCAAGGAAATACTACATATGTAACTAAAGGTGTAGAGGAGTCTTGCTACAAAGGACCACCTCCACCACTCTGGTGCTGATGTTATAACTGTCGCTTCATCTTCTACACTCCCCTAATGGTTTCCTTATGTCAACTGGAAATGGAACAATTACAAACCCTAAAAATCATATTCATCTATTTCATACATTCCCTATCTAATATACCCTCATATTACAAAATATTTAGAATAAATACCAGTAATATAATATCTGGTTACAAACCATATAGGTACATTTAATCCTTTATCTTGTCATTCTTCACTACCTCTAGATAAAAAAGAACTAACTCAAAAAAATTGGTGAACATTGACCCCAATCACTCTAGCTACAAAATAATAGATAATATCAAGAGTCTCATCCATCATTAGGGAATCTTGAAAAAATGTAGGAAAAAGTGAGTCTTGAATGCCTTCTTGTACATGCCTACATTCCTATCTTTCTATATGATGTAATCACACCATCACTTGTTAGGAAATGTATGTTTTAATTCTACACACATCACCTTGATACTCATAGTTGTATCCATGAAGAAAAAGATTAGATTGATCATTTCTATCCTCTCTTCCTCCTCTTGAGTTTCATTTTTACCCTTAATGGACTATAGATTATTTCCCAAGAACTCTCATGATCAATCCAATTCTCAAACATCCCTTACATTTACCTCATCAACTATGATATAGACTCATGGTAAATTTTGTCAAACAACAGAAATTTACTTCAGGATAGACTCAATTTGATTATGATCTATAGGAAGGTTCTCATGAGATGAATTTTTTCACCCTCTAGAGGAACCCAGGGAAGACTTATTGGAGTCACATTACTAGACATAAAAATTGAATAAATGATCAGAAAACCTAGAAATATTTGGTCTAACCAAAAAATATATGAAAAAATTAATATTAATATCAAGAACTCAAAATAGTATACAAACATCCAAACATTGAATTGTTATTTTAGTCTCATTACTCTACAAGTTGGTCATGTAGAACCCATAACCTACCTCTCATGTCTTGAAAATCCACTCTATAGCCTATAAAATTTCTTAGGACAAGTTCTCTTAAGGAAAAACTTTCTACAATACCGAACTGTGATCAAATCGACCCAGACACCCTCCCAAACCAGTAACTAACCTGAATTTCGACATACTTAAATTAAAGTATTGATCCCATTTGGTTATAGAATAAAACCCAAGTATCAAAAAAACCATAGGTATATAGTTTTTTAAATTTGAGGAAGAAATAATTATGGAGCTATATAATTATTTATAAAATGATGACAGAAATAGTGTAAGAAGAAACACATATATATTACACAATGAAAAGAGAAAAAAATAAGCAATACAACTCAAAAGAATTTAATTAGCCATAAAAACGCAGGACAAACAAAAACAGGACAATAAAAAACCAAAAAAATCTACTCCCTATGATATCTTAGAAAACTGTTACCATCTCACCACCAAGTACCCAGACTCAACTGATAGAATCATCCCTACCTCATTTTCACACCTAAAATTTTAGTGAATCAATAGATATACATAGGTCTATGCACTGTTGAAGTGGTGTGTATAACATGACCTATATGGATAATCCGGATCCCACCTAGGTGTTCCATATCAATTATCATTACAAAAATTTAAACAATTTTCAAATTTATGGATAACAACATATTATATATAGTTAAAATAATTATTTAAAAATCAATAAAAAAATATTCAACTTTCACTCATTTTCATCTTTTGGAAAATAATCCTTGTAAAAAAATAAAACAATTTCTTTAACATCAAATAAGTAAAATAATTGAAAGAATGTAACACATATCATATCACATCATTGTCAGTATAGCTAAAATAGTATACTAAAAAGAATAGGTATCTTACTACAAATGATCACTAGATGTTAGGCTTACTATGAAACCCATAATTAAAAAAAGAAAATCGCATTTATCATGTTTGTAGATATATGCACCGAATCTAGAGATCATAATAATATCCTAGAATTTGAACCCCCAGTAGGTCTATCAAGTCCCAATAACAATGGGCATTTGGAGTATAGTGACACCCTATGAGTGAACCCCCCACCCTAATGGACGAATCCTATTAACAAGTAATATTCCTATATACCCAATGATTCCCATTTTATCTATTCTAAAAACCATTTAATCAAAACCAATGCTTTGAAAACAATTCATAAATCTATTTCACAATTATTTGAAAATACATTTTCATTTTACAAAATAAGAGAGAAACCATTCGTCTCAAATAACCTTTTCCACTCACACAAATCATTCATTCGAGTTCATTTATAAAACAATTAATAAAACTGGAAAGATATTTTACATCCAACATAGGCCATATATGCATCCACCTACCTCAAACTCCGATTTGACATACCCACAATGTGATACACCCACCAGAATGGAACATGAGGACCATTACGGTAGGCCTAAGATTGGTTCCCATGTCTTAGAATACCATCCCACAAACAAGGAAGATAACATAAATAATATATCATGACAGACCTCAAATGAAACACAACCACCACACCACAACCAACAAAGGCTCGACTTCCAAAATAAGATCATGAAACATATCTACAATGAATCAAGAATATTATCATAATTGATCAATGGATCCAATAATTCCAAACAATGGTGCAATTAGAATAAATTGAAATGAAGAATAAAAAGAATTACTCACCGAAAAAAATGAACCACAATAGCCATGATGATCAATCATTAAATAATGCAATCATAGGTAACCAAAATCACCTAGAAGAGCTTCTAGGAGGTACGAGAAGTGGCTGCTAGTGAATTAGAAAATAAATCTACCATACAGTTACCTATAAAGCATTGACCATTATAATCACATGGATTCTATTGTTTTGGTTTCATTTATTTCATGATTAATAATTCCCAAGAATAAATCTATCACCTCATATTAAATATCCTGAATTTACCATTTTTATGAAGTGAAACATTTTCACGGCATGTAAAACCTTCAAACTATGAACCAAATCACCACATTTTACGTTACACAATATGAACCTGATTTATGGTGTGTCAAAATTTCATTACTTTTACCAGTTCATGAAATCTACTCAGTGACCAATACATTCCATGAACACATTATAATATATGTAAAACTATCACGATGTCCAGTACTTATATAGCATGAAATCTCCTAGAAGAAGAAAACCTCAAAATTATTCCACAAAATCCAAACCAACACTAGTGTTCTATAATAACGGGGAGAACCCCTAAAAGCCTTTAAAAAAATTATAAAAATAATCTGATAATTCAATTAAACATACATCCCTGAACATTAATTCATTATCCTTAGAAATTTCCCTCCATTATCTGGTGTACCAAATCCACTCAAATTAAGAGAGAAATGAAAAGTCATAATAGATATACATAAATGTGGGTAATAAGATGTTACAAAATTTCTTACACAACTTTAGGTATTTTGGATAGTTCAATATAGTCAAAACAATTACCCTACTTCCTGATATATCCAATAAAATTCAATCACCATGCCTGATAACTGGTGAAAATATTTTTTTGTTCTAGCTAAAAATTTTACCATCTACTGATGTTAACACAACAATAGATTCTAAATGACCTAAGTCATACATTTTCCACTGAAACAATATGAAAAATCTGATAAAAAGATTATTTATATTATTGTAACCATTAAAATAATAATTAATGACTTATTTCAACAGCTTTATCAAGAATTAAATTATAAATCTTATTTATCCATTCAATGATTAATATAATTGAGTATATAATCAAATAATAAATCACTATTTTTAATGTTTCATAGAATAATTTCCTTTGGAAGCTCATTTTAATCATTAAATTGTTTTCATAAGTATCTAGATCTTCTTGTTAAATAACCTCATCATTTTGGTAATTTAGAATGGGTTGTAATAGGACATAATATTTTTGGTCTTTCATGAAAACTATTCTCATGATTCTACTCCAACATAATAATTTTAGTCCATTAATATTCTCATTTCCTTGGATAGATCCCAGAGTCCCATTTATTGATAATGGTGATTTCATTTTATCTATAATTATTATTTCAATAAGAATCAGTATAATATTATAATTTGACATAATATATAATTTGATTAAAGATACTCACATTAAAATGATGAACACTTTTAAATAAATAACATCATTCAGGGTTCTATGATTCATATTTCACAATGTAGTGGGTTTTATTTGGTATTACCCTTACCATTAAAATAATTATGTTTACCCTCATACCAATCATATTATATATGACTGTTGTATTGATTATGTAATAACTCCTGCAATCCATCATATTGATTATCTTAAATTCATTCCTTTATTAGGATAACTCTTAGGATCTCCTAGATAAGTAAAATGAAAATCCCAGAAAGTGATTTAGTTACCTAAATCCTGGGATTTTCATTTTACACCAATCCACATGCATGAAAATACATGGGAACCATTCTTTATAAGATCAAACATGGTTTAATGATCAAGGTATTCACATGTGTTTCCCATTAAATGAAACCAAAAAAATAATATTTATGATGTGTTTAAAAAAATCTAACCATATTATCTCATATATTCCATTTATATTTAAACATGTTTCTGATGATTTTGTTTTAAATCCTTATCTCTTGAACAAAACAACTATATTTAAATCATATTAGTGTATAACTCATTACCCAACTGGTAGCTTATTTTAGTGACCCAAATTAACATCCAAATATATTTATATATATCTAAGTGAATCATATGTATAAGGGATATAAAATCCATTAATGTGTGGTCTTATGATATTGTGAAGTAAAATATCCACTTATGAGTAATCATGATGTGATTGGTAATCATCCCACACTTTTCTAGAAAGAGATTTAACTACCAGGATAATGAGAAGACATACCTAATGTCCCACAAATCAAGGCATAAAACATAGTATAGACTGTAAATACATCCCAATTATAACACTAAATATACATAATGTATTATTATCATTTTAAATTCATTATTATATCCATAAAAAAACCAATATCATGATAAACAAAAACTAAATAAATTTTTATACCTAGGACAAAACTCCTTAAATTAAAGTATAATAATTTATAAAAGTATATTGAAAAATTTAATCTAAATCAAAAATCCCTTCAAAATATGAAATTTATATTTATGAAAAAATAGTAATAAACAAAATAAATAAAAATGTGTAAAATATATAAAGGTGGAAATATATTTTGAATAATTCACATAAATGAAAATTATATACATTTTTCAACTAAATATATAGTATTTACATTACATAAATAAATCAATATAAACAACTAAAATATATTTTTAAAATTTAAAACTTCATATTAATATTTTAAATGGAATTTTTTTAAATATAGAGTATTTTTTGAAATATAACGATTCAATATTTCATATGAAAATTCATATTTCATGTAATTATTTTACAAAATAAAAATACCACATATATATAATTATTTAAACCTTGAACATATCAACAATCTAAAATAATTTTTATATGGTTCAAATAATTTCACAAATATGCCATATTAGTTTAAAATATTTAAATTATTAATTATGAAAAATTCATAATTTAATATAAACTCATATATATTCCATATATTTATATCTATAATGAATTAATAAATTCAAATATGATTTATATGAAAATTAGTTATATCAAAATTATAATTTATGAATTATTTATCAATGGTATAAAATATTAGTTACCAATACTAAAGATAATTATATATTTAATTTTTTGTAAACATTTAATAACTAATTATAAATTATTTACTGTTAGTTAATTTATAAAAAACACTTAAATTAAATAATCATCCCAAATAACATTCTCTATTATTTATAAATATTTTATGAATTATTCAAACAAATTCATAATGTTAAAAAATTAAAAAAAATTCCTCAATATTTTATTCTATGACATGTTTGATATCCAAAGATATGGGTCACTCCAATGCCTATATTTAATTTTATGATTGGTGAACTATATACCCTAATAAATCATTTCGATGATACTAGTAATATTTTACAATATCCCATATATCATAAATATGATATGATGCTCTTTTTTAATAAAAAAGTTCAGTGTAAATCGATGTTATCCTTTTAAATATTTGGAATATACTATATGATCTGAAATGCTAAATTTTTTGAAGTAACCCATGTTGTATATATTGATATTATATATTATATAATACAATAATATACTCTCTTATTCAATCTATTATCAACATATAAGCAATATTTTAAAAGCTATATCATATATTTCAAAACCGAATGTAAGATTTATTCTTGAAGGGAAATGTATATAAATTTTTTTATGAAATAATATATCCATTATTCTATATTTTAAAAACTATTTCATGAAAAATAAAAATGGTTACATTTAATTGATACCACTAATTGGTTTCTATACTTCAAAAATTAATTATTCATGTACCAATTAAAATAATAATCCATAATCCCTGATCATCCATGAATTGAAATTGAAACCTTTAATAACATAAATTGAAGAATTTATTTGCACCAAAGATGGTCATGCCTCTTTTCATCAACAACACACTTCATAAAGACTATTTATAAGAAACCAATAGAATCAAATATATTATGGAATCCATGGAGTGATGAACCACCCAATGTTTAGACATGATCTTTGTTTTGTTCATTGTATACTGGTACATCTGTATGATAGAGAAACAAGGATAATATATCATTATTTATATAGAAGCTATCATATGAAATTATCACAAACTAACATCACTTATATATTCCTTGTGAACACTCCTCTATCCCTTAGATAATTTAATTGAAAATTACATAATGTTAAAATAATACATATCATTACAAACCATTTTTTACCTCAACAATATTTCCATATAAAACTGAAATAAATTATGCAGTTCACCTGAAAATTCTATTAATTGAAATTTTTATAATAATTATATGTATATTTGGATGATATAATGAATAAAAAGACTAATTATTTGATTAACATAGTTAATTCTACAACATGGTTCCCCCCCAAATAAAATTTACAATATTATTATATGTTACGGTATGACATAGGTAAATTAGTGGTGGAATATCACTTATATTTCATCTAATAAGACACATTCAAAGTCACGTGGAATTCAACGGTTTATCTGTTGTAATATATGAAAAAATACCACACATTATGCACGACAATAAATTTAGAAATCTTATGTGATTTTTATTGCCTCTAGGTTATATATCTATTATATATGTAATATTTAATATATCCTCTATAATGTATTATGATTATTTAATGATTATTTGAAAATTTAACTTCGTGTCTTTACTTATCATTCAAATTCTTGAGGATTACTATAATTTCTGTTCACCAACTACTATTATCATTAGTAATATATCAGTAATAATGGATTATATGAATTTTAATTCCCCACAAACATTATTTTTTACATATTAGATTATTATATTTTGTTAAAAAAATTACCTTACACAAATATAATTTAATGAAATTTTAATTCACTAAGAGAATGTGGTTTAGAAATTTTTTGATCTAATAAAATACCCTATTATAATTGGTAACATATGTACTATCTCAAGAAGGAATGAAAATAAAATAATGTTGAATATTAAAAATATTTATTTTCAATTTAAATATCATAGTGTTTCCATTAATGTGGCAGGTTGAATTTATATTGAAGTCATTGATTACAGGATCATTGATCAATATGGAAATTAAAAAATAAAATTTGTGTCTTATGTACATATAATATTCTTTGTGAATTATTTATAACTTCAGTGTTTTTTAATTATTACTCTATAAATGAAGGAATGAGTTGATGTAGAGGTTTGATATATAAATCATTAATTTTATATGGATGAGTTTTGGAAATTAGAATTAGATGGTTATAATGTCATATTAAAAGTACATTAAACAATTCGATGTGGGAGGTAAAGGTATAAATAATGAGTGAAATTTTAATTATTTATTTTTAACAACTTATGTCATCAAATTTGTAATTATGAAGAATTTTGAAGATTGTTATAATATTTATTATTGTAAAATTTATTTTGGAAAATAAGAATCACATTCAATCAAATATTTCATCATATGAAATAAATCCATACAATAATATCGTAATGAATTACACTGGCGTTATCATGGAATTTAATTTTAATTTCATGTATATAATATGGTCATTTTATTTAATTTCTTATAGTTTTTTTTGTTGTATATGTATTATAGGATTTATCTATCTCTATTATGATACCAATATTTAATGATAACTCATTTTATATTATTAATTTTATTGATAAAAATTTATCTTAGGATATATGTATTGTTATATAGATTGGGTGTTTTGGAGAAAATAATTATAGAGTACCTTATAATAAAATAATACCACTCCATAATTTTTGGTTAAATATATCTAACACCCATTTGAATAATGTAAATTAGAAGGGAAAAAGTAATTAAATATTTAACACTACTAGATTAGAAAATACGAAAAATTACATACCCATCAATCACTATATAAGAGTGAATTCCCTAAAAATTACCTCAATTAATTTACTAATAAACTAGGATACTAAATATATTCTATAGATTAATATATAATATATCTTTCTAAAAAATATATTTTCAAATATTGTTAGTTTCATTCCATGTGATTCAAAATGTAATTGGAAGCATGGGGTTTTTAAAGATTAAATTGAAGTCTTCAATATCAGAACAAAATTACATAACTTGTTGAACATTGCTGAATTTAATACTATTCATTCTATCTATAATTTAAAAAAAATTATATTTGATAATATGTTATCTCATCAAGAGTAAATTTTTACATTTTTTAATGAGGATATATAATTTACATAATTTTTTTTAATAAATCGAAGAATAAAAAAATCATGATTATATCATTAGTTTATCTTCTGGTGAAAATATAACACCCTTAAAATAAATTAACAATAGATACGTTATATGGATACCTACTTTATTGGTGTAGAATAATGATATCAATAATGGAACTAAAATCATTGAAATGAGTAATACAATAAATTTTAATATCTTTATAAATATTAGACATTAAATAAAATAAATTTTTTACTAAAATCATGAGAATTTATTTTCTATTGAATTACAATTTTTTGTATCCATTCATGAAGTGAGGTTCAAATATGTTTTATATAGGATAGGTTTTGGATTTCATCTGATTCTTTTTTAGTGGTTGTCCAAATCAAAGGTAATTATCAATGTACCATAGGGGAATCATTTAATAAATAGATAGAACAAATATATTTCTTAAGTAAATATACATTTAGATGTATCACATAAATATATGGTAGTAAATTAGGTCTTTGACGCGCTTTCAATTAATTTAGAAGAGGATATGGGATATCATTGGACTTTTGGGATATTTTTACTTTATAAATATTTAATTTTCAACGTTAGGTATGATTATTTTACCCATATTTTCAAATTACTTATTTAAATTGGGGTTTTAAATATATATTGTATGTATGTGATTTCTTCTAATCACCCATGGTTAAAGACACAAGCTATAAGGCTTGGAGATCATCAATGGAATGGAGTTAACAACCTCAGTTTTCTAATTTCATGAAATATATCTATGATATTTATTGAAATCTAATGAATTATGGATTTTATTTGGAAAATTTCAACGAGACTAATTATAAATACTCACAAGATGAGGTTGGGAACTAGATGTTGTTGAAGAGACTCACTGATGATCTCACAGATGGGTTTAACTCTCATGTTGGGTTTAATTTTTAAATAAATAGAGCCATTCCTCATTAACATTAATATTTCAATGTATTCTTGGTGGTTTTATACTCTAATACTTAAGATTAACTTTTCTCTAACATTATTATGTACATTCATGAATTATTGTAACACCAAAGCTTTAATTATAGTAATTAAAATATTTTTTGTAAAGAAATGATATCACATTTCTGATAGATTTATTAAATAATTTAATAATAAACTCAATTCAAAAATATTAATTATTTTATTTTATGAAATCAATTTTTTTTTGAATCTATAATATCATAATTAGAATATAGTGATATTTTTATATTTTTTTATATTTATTAATTTTTATAATTAGTGAAAGAATACCAAGATTATGAAAACTATAAATTTTATGACAATATAATAATATAATAAATATGAAAAATTGTATGAATAATTATTTACAGAAAAAATATATATCTAATATGTAACATAATTTAATTAAAAATGTAGAAATACATTATTAAAATAATAGAAATCTATTTATGGTTTCTGAAGAAATAAAAATATTATTAGTACACCTCCCTTAACTACATACTTATAATTTTTATTTTTGTATTGATTAAAATTTTAAAAACAATAATTCTCCATATATTATTCATAATACAACTAATTCCATTAGAAATAAAGTTATGTTTATTTTTCTATTAAATCAATTTAATTAATCAAACAAATGTTTTTCCAACTATGGATTTGATTTCATTTTAAAAAAAATTTAAATGTATTTTTTATAAATTTTAGAAACTCAATATTATATAATTGATTGAATATTTTGATTCAAAATAATTAAAATCAAGTAGTAATTTTAACCCAATATTTTCATAATGTATTGTAATATTGGTAAATATCTATCACTTTTTATAAAGTAAATGATAGTTAAAAGGATTAAAAATAATTGGACAAGTCTTCAAGATAAGAAAAAAAATCATTAAATAATATTAAATTGTTGAATTTTAACAATATATTTATCGACAATGATGCTATGATAGTTTTTATACACTTAACATGAGTAAGAAATATATTTTTAAAATAAAATTTCATGTATTTTAATGTTCTCAATGAACACTATTTATAAAAAAGATTCATTGTATGATCAATTATACACACTCATTGATCCTATTAGATCATTCTATACAAATAAATATATTATGATGACAACATTTTCCTCGTACAAGTGGTACTAGTCTCACCGAAATTACACATCAATAAGGCTTAATGTGTAATTAAATGAATGTTACCATGATAAGTGTTATATGTTCTTAATGAACATTTTTTAAGTAATTTTTTTCTTAAACTCTCTCCAAATTTGTAATAACCATCTTAAAATAACTAAACCAGTATATTCACCATAATTAGGCAATTTTATATTAATTGTACGTAGATTTTCCTTCTTATTTTCTTAAAATGGGATAAGAAAGAAATTATTTTACATATGTGTGGCCAACTGTATCCAAGTAGTGGTGCAGTTTTATTTTCATCATTATTTGAAATTGATTGTTTAAAATATAAAATTAATGAATATATATGAGATATATGAAATAATTATGATTATGGGAATATAAAATTTCATCTACCTTATTACCATTATGTATATTGGAATATGATAACATCCCCCATGTGTGTGTTTGTGGACTACCACCTCTACGATGCAATTTGATTTATTTTATAATTACAACCATGTATAGACAATTATAAAGTTATATAAAATGAATAAAAATTTTAATCAAGACATTTTTAACATTCTATATATTATGTGACTATTTTTTAAATCCATTAAACATGAAAAATATATTGAAGTATATTTAGAGAAATTTACCAGGAAAATGTAAGTGGTCAACATGAGAAATATCTTTTCCCTAAATATATTTTTAAATTAAAATAAAAGGACATTAAAAAAAGAATATATAAGAAAATGGTTCTTTAAAAAGTATTCAAAAAATATGAATTCAATATACAAGAGGATCAAATATATACAACTAAGATGAGACCAATGGTAAGGGATTTTGTTTATAATATTATTTTATTTTGTGATTGTTTACGTTCATATTTCCTTTGGGAATATTGTATAATTTCATTATGTTACACCCCATATATTTTATTATCCACTATTATTGTTTGGGGTTTTTTTGTTTATTTTCCATTTCTTACCTTATTGGATTAAGCTTCAATAATGAAGTTTCATGTATGGTACATTCATTTAGATATATGATTTAAAAATATTTTTTTGTGACAACCCGCCTTCACTAAGATGAGGGAGGGTACATCAGATTTCCAAAACCTTCATTCCACAAGCTAAAAGAGATTTAATGATCCCTAATACCCACCTTCAATAGGCCTTGGAGTGGAGACTAGCACCAAGGGTATATAATCACACATAATATGGAAGGCATTACCCTTTTTATTTTATAAGATTGAGAGATAAGATAGTAAATCCAAAATAACACCAAAAATCCATGTAAAAGTAAAGCCAAAACAACCCATTCCCATATGAATGTTCCAATAATAAGTGCTATAAGTAAAAGAAAACTCCAAGGGGAAGAATCAGTTAAAATAAAAATAGCAACATAAATTATCCCAACATCTGAACTAGTACGACCCCGCACCATCATCAAAGTCCTCCTGGAAACCTGAAAGCAGTTTCATATAAGTAGGGTGACTATATATGTATACTTAGTATGGAAATCCAAAGGCTCTCATGCACAAGTGGGGTGGAATTCTAATTCCCTAGAGAAAAAAGGAGCTCACTAAAGCACCTAGAAAGGAAACTATCCACCCAACCTCACTATGGAACACTCCACAAATAACACAAGTCAAGTAATAGTAATAACACATCGATGTTTGGGTACCCCACACCACTTTCTCACAGGTTATTGAGGATATCCTATATGAAAGACCATCTCCTCCATTTTCATTACAGTACCACTGCCATACCCTTCCAGCACACACATAGGCTACCACAACCACCCATCCCGCCCGCAAACACCTAAAAAAACCACACATAACCACCCCCGAAGACAACCGGGCCAGAATAACTACTGCCACGATCCAAGATACCAAGACCTAAACAACTACTTCCATGCCAAAATACTTATGAGCCTCATCCCAAAGACACTTAGGAAACAACTAGCCCGCACACACCTGGGCTAACCCCCACAATGTTCCCTTCCTGAATAATCATTGGCTATAATGGACCTCTGGCCGTCACAGCCTTCCTGAAGAGTATTTTTATTCCTGGTAAAGGGATAAAAAAATGAGTAAATTACCAGCCACTCATGGGAGTGTTGGGAAAACACCGTCCCCCATGAAATGGGGGTGTCCGCAATGAAGTGGAAAACATGGGTGGGGCACAAATAAGAAGCATAAGAACTAAATTATACATATAAGTAAACAAGTACTCCTTCCAACCATGGGGTTCCTAAAACATTCCGTACACAAACACCCTCATTTCTATTAATTCGTAAGAAGAACAAAGCCACAACCAAGTCACAAGTCATTCCCAAAAAACAATTCCACATTGAACCAATTTTTTTTCACATTCTAGTGATTCCATTTAAATGGTTCTTCAATACTGATAAAGTATAGGCAAAGCCACAAGAAAAGGAACAAAAATATCCAAGTAGCAATTTAATCATTCACACCCGGTTAACTTGTAAGTCATAATAAAAAAGGATATCTGAGATCCCTCAATGTACTGGAACCAAACCAATCCCCAAAATACGGACCACACAACCTCATATCAAAAAACCAAAAACTACACCAAAACTGGGGATCCCATCCCCATCCACGTCACCCCACAAGCATCAAGAAAAATAATGACACATGTTACCAACACATAGTAAGGGGGTTTTCCAGATTCTAACACACCATTCATTAAGTATCTTCTTTTTTGTTTGGTTAGCCGGGGTGATCCCACAAGTATTATTGTTCACTGGATATCCATTTAATCAACTGAATTTATATTTTAAACCGAATTCCATGTCACAACCATTCAATCATCACTGTATAGAGGGGTCCATTAGTGAACAAGGAATGACAACCAATGACCCTGATTTTCAGTGGACATAAGACCGTGTAATTCACAACACATAAGAAAGGATAAAGATTACAACAACATCACTGAACACACCCCTTAATTATTTAAAAAACATTTATTATCTTTGATATTTTTTGGCTTCATCCATAACCAAGAGAAAATTATCATACCCACCCCGTATGATAGAATGTAAAGGGAGACCAAGGAAAACCCTACTTGGATGATCAATGATCAATTTTTTTCCCCACACACCAAGAATTGGGGATGATTGACTTGCAGGGGAGGATCTTCTAGGATTCCAAGACTGACCGGGAAAGGCTCCAGCACAGGCGCACCACTAGCTTCAAGAAGGGGGGATCCAAATGAACCAATGAAAGTAAATAAGAGACTAGCCAAGATGAAAGAAAAATTACCATATGATAAAAAACAAGATCCTGGAGTTACAGGATATTAAAAAAAACATTAAAAGAGGACTATGGTTTCACCATGCTATTGGATGGTTACATAGGATGGGATTAATTTTTATTTAATAATTCTCATCAAAGAGGTTTCCATAATAGCTTTGAGTTAAATAGTTTCCTTTAAACAGAGGAAAACCTGTAACATGGGTGGAAATGGAAGTACGGGAAAAGGGTGTGGCACTAAGGAAAAAGCCAAACGTTTTTGTAAGTCAATGGTTTCTTAGATCTTGGTGGATTTTAAATATCATTTATGGGATTTTAATGGCTTTGAAATGGGTATAAAAACAAATTTACGTCAAAAGATACGTTATGGGACCGGAAAAAGTTAGAGACTGGAATAAAAGAACAAGGGTGGGACACCATTTGGTGAGACACTGTAACGGTGCCACCATCACAATGCCATCGTTTCGTTGAGTGACCATGATGGTGCGACCACCATGGTTCCATCGTCACAATGTCATTGTGACCAGTGCCACAGTCATGGTGCCACTGTTTCGGTGGAACTGTTTGATGAGATTGAGATTTTGAAAAATCACTGGAGCAGGTGGGTCTATTCAATTACATCAGATACCTCTTAAAGCATTCTCTACCTTGAGAATTCAAGGATAAACTCGAAGAAAAGAGAGGGGTCTGGACAACTACCTTGAAAGATACCTCTCAGGATTAATACTCCATGACATCTACAATACCTATCCCTCAAGTAACCACAATAACATATAAAGTCACCATTGTCCAGACATATGGACTTTGGTGTCCCTTTACCCCATGTCGAGATAGTATCCCCTTTAAGAGACATTTACCCACACTCATGGGTTTAATCACATCCACCTTAGAGCGTCTCGATTAGAAATTAGTTGCTCTCCTCCCCACAGTCAGGACTCTTCACACACATCCATATAATAAGGAAAAAAACCATTTCATAG
Source organism: Viscum album (assembly GCA_963277665.1). NCBI lineage: Eukaryota > Viridiplantae > Streptophyta > Magnoliopsida > Santalales > Viscaceae > Viscum > Viscum album. The sequence continues at coordinate 136,130,731 of OY728147.1, read as the reverse complement.
TTAACAAGGTCAAACAGTGCATTTCAAATAGGTATAAAATAGAACATAACAAAACTAAAAACAACTCTTTTTGCTGAGCATGCATCTATGCCTCCCATTCCCAGGTACTCTCTTCTAGCCCACCATGAATCCATAACACACGAACCAAGGGAATGATTTGTCCATGAATCACTTTATGTTTATAACCTTTGATCATCTCTGGTCATTCGACAAATGTCACGTATCCCTCAATATCATGCTTTCCCGAATCGAGGACATGTGAATCATCATGTAGATACCTACAGAACTGAGATACATGGAAGACTTCGTGCATCCTCAGTAGTAGAGGTCGTAGCGCTAGCTGATAAGCCACTTCACCAACCAGTCGCAACACCTAAAAGGGTCTGACAAACCTGAGACAAAGCGTACTCCCGCTTTCAAACATCTATTACCCACGCTGAGGGGAGACCTTTAAGAACAGGTGGTCCTCGACATTGAACTCCAAGGGTTTCCTCATATGATCAACATACGACTTCTGCTCATCCTGAGCCACCTTCATCCCCTCCCATATAAGCTGAACTTTCTCCATCATGCTCTACACTACCTTTGGGCCAAGAACAACTCCTTCCCCAACCTATATCCGACACACGGGTGAGTGACACGACCTCCCATACAAGGCTTCAAATGGATCCATTCCAATGGTAGATTGATGTCTATTTTTGTAGGCAAACTCTAACAGAGGAAACTATCATTCCCACAATCCCCCAAAGTCCAAAACATAGGCCAGTAACATATCCTCCAATGTCTGGATGGTGTGCTCTATCTTCCCATCTGTTTGGGTGTGGGAAGCAATAACGAGGCATAGCTGGGTGGAAAAAGAATGTTGCAATCCTCTCCGGACCCATGGGAAAACAAGGTATCCCGATCGGAGACTATGGACCTCGAGACTCCTGGAAACCACAATACCTTGTCCACATACCTCTGTGCTAGGGAATCCATTGTGATTGACTCCTTGACTTCCAGGAAGTGAGCTGAATTTTTTATCTAATATACCACTACACAGATAGCATCTGAACCTCTTCGAACCCTGGGTTGTCATGTGACGAAACATGTTGAGATGTTGTTCCACTTTAACTTGGGGATATCTAAAGGTTGCAATAATCCTCATGGGACACGATATTCATCCTTAACCCTCTAACACAACAGGAAAATTTCCACAAACACTTCCACGGCCCGCTTCACCTCGAGCCACCAAAAAAACCCCTCAAACCTTGGTATGTCATCATTACTCTAGGGTGTAACTATAGGAGTGAGTTTTGGAACTAACAATGAACTATATCACACATTCCAATGGGGATGAACAGTATTCCATGAAACAATATTTGATTCGGGGAATCTTCTGACCATCCTTCTAGAGCATTGCCCTGGCTAATCTGATCGCACATTACTTCAACCTCTAACTCCCCCCACGGAGACTCCTCGACTTGCTATAACAGAGAGGACTTCATTGTCATCTGGCATAGATAGCCTCGGTTGTCCTCCACCCTTGAATCCAGGTATAGGGTAGCCAAACCCTATATTTCCTTCCAAGAATCTGTCGACCCTCGATCTGCATCCTTCTGTGACTTCCTGCTCAAGGCATCGGCCACCACATTCCCCTATCCTTTAGTGTAAAAGATTTCAAATGTGTAGTCCTAATGAAACTCCATCCACCCCAACATCCTCAAGTTTAGTTCCCACTGGGAGAAGATATACCTCAACCTCTTGTGCTCTATGAAGACCATGAAGCACTCCCTGATTAGGTAATGATGCCACAACTTTAGAGTGAACACGACCTCTGCAAGTTCCAGATCATGGGTGCCATAGTAACACTCATGGGGATGTAACTTCCAAGACCCATATAAGATCACCCATGCTATTGCATCAACACACACTCCAAAACATATCCATAAGAATCACAAAACAACTCAAACAACACCCATTCTTCTAGAAACCTTAGTAATGGGGCACTAACCGGCTTCCCCTTTAAATAACTGAAGGTTTCATAACACTGCTCACTACATAGAAAAGTCGTGTCATTCTTGGTTGAGGCTGTCAAGGGAATTGTAACTCAATAGAAGTTGAGCATGAATCTATGGTAGTAACCCACTAAACCCTGAAAAATATGATCCTATATCATGTTCATGGGTGCTTCCCAGGAAAAAACCACCTTGACCATTGATAGGTCCACTACTATCCCCTACTGGGACACTACGTGTCGAAGGAAGTGTATTTCTCTTATCAAGAACATACACTTGGAAAAATTCCCATAGAGTTGGTGTTGTTCGATGACCTCTAAAACTGTTCTCAGATTCATGGTGTGGCCCTCCTATGATCATGAGTAAATTAGGATGTTGTCAATAATCAATAGTATGAACCAGTCTAGATAATCCTGAAAGACAGAGTTCATGAGCCCCATAAACACAGCTGGTGCATTCATAATGCCGAATGACAAGACCACAAACTCAAATTTCCCATATCTGCACCTAAAGGCGGTCTTTGAGATGTCAGCCTCCTTCACCCCCAACTCTTGATATACTAACCAAAGTTCAATCTTGGAGAACCATCATGCCCCCTTCAACTGGTAAAAAAGGTTGTCAATCCTTATGAGAGGGTAACAGTTCTTGAAAGTTACATGATTCTGTATCCAGTAGTCTATGAACATCCTAAGACCACTATCTTCCTTCTTCACAAACAAGACAGGAGCACCCCATGGTGAATTTCTTGGGCAGACAAAATCCTTATTTATCAGATCATCAATCAGAATTCGTAACTCCCATAATCCAGAAGGCGTCATCCAATAGGGAGCCATCGGAATTGGACGGGAACCTGGTTTCAAGTCTATCCCAAACTCAACATCTCATCAAGGTGGTAGAGTCTCTACTACTTTAGGGAATATGTCCATGAACTCACTAACAATCCCCGGGACATCCACCATCTATGTATCTGCTAACTCCACTAATAGCTTAGCTAAAAGAAAAGGAGAGGCTCCACTTTCTGACTACCCTCCTGGTGACCCCGCTCACTACAAATATCTAAATGTCGGCCACACATATATGAATACATGATCCTTATTCAAGAGCAGTCAATAACGAAACATACAATGAAATACTAGTAAAAACCAAGAATTAAGTATTATGTCTTAATATTTAGTAAAAGAAGGTCCCTACCGGACTAATGTCATCCCAACATCAGTCTACATCCCTGAAAAACATGTCACATGATGGTCTTACCCCACACTGGTGTACTGAAAACCAGTGGTATGAGAATTCTCTCTGTGTCTAGACCCAGAGAATGGGCTAGACTTGTACAAAAAAAAAGTGTGAAGCACTTGAATCAAACAAGGCATAGGTTGGGGTACTAAACAAGATGATCATACCACGAACGATCTCTGGCCCTACTAGAAATGCTTCCTCTACAACGTGCAACTATCCACACCCGGCTCCCCGGCCCCTCAACTGTCGGCCACCTCCTCATCCTTGCCCTGGTCGAGGTCCCTGTGGAGTGCCCTGGGGGAAGCATTCTCCTACAACATCTTCTCTTAGAGGATTAGGAGCTTGTTGTTCCTACTTAGGCTTCTAAAAAGAACTAGATTAAAACTACTGCTTCAGAAGTTGTAACTGAACCGGGACTCCCCCAATATACTGTACTCGGTCTGGGATCTAATTATGAAGGTTCACACAACTGCCACAGATAAATCATCTCGGTCATGAGCCTGAAAAAAAAGGGGTGAGGATATGGAGATGGAAACTGGAACTGCTAGGGTCGGCTCCCCACTGGCCGAAACATGGAAGGCCTTGATGCTAGAGGAATGTTTCTGAAAGCTTTCTCATTTAATGAGCCCAACTGGCTCCCCTCTCTTGGAACACCTCCTAGAATGTTTATCTTCTCCAACACTTCATCCTTATTTTAGAACTCCATGTAAGTTGGTAGAGTAAAGGTAGTGACAACATACCGAATATTAGGTCAGAGTGCCTCCTCCAAACATCTCTCATGAGACTCTTCATCCGTAAAAGGTCCAAAACAAAGTGATGTAGATATTTGAACTTCATCCCCAACTCCATTACTAATATAATCCCCTACTTAAGGGAGATTAGCTCTTACCTCTTCTCAGCCTTCATCAGGGAAGAGCTGAATTCCGCCTGAAACTCCCTCTCAAAGTGATTCCATGAAACCTTAGCCTACCTATTCTCCCTAAGATAGCAATTACACATCTGATGCCCTTCTCTCTGCATCTGGCTTACTGCCAAAAAAACCCATTACTCATTTAGATATAGAATCAAGCTGAAAGCTATCACAAGCTCCTCAAGCCTGCTCTCTGTCTCCATGATCGAGACACTGCCCTCATACTTCCTGATGTTTTACCATAGAAAGGCATGAAGAGTCTCCTTACACTTGTCATCCTTCTCCACCCAATTAACCCTCTTTAGATCAGCCAAATTAGCCTCCTGGGCCTTGATCAACCGCACTAACTGTGGTCATTGTCTAGGTTCCATAGTTTCCTGGTAAACAAGGAATTCCTAAGCCTGAGTATTGTAGATGAATTTAAATTTTTCTTGGACATTTTATTTATTTAAAAATAATCCCCAAAATACCACTGAAACATAGGAAAACAAGTCATTATGATTCATGTACCTTTTCTAGGGTCTCTACCATGCAATCAGTGTAGCCTCACATGGTCGTTCGGTTGGTCCAGAGTTCTTACATTGGATCACCAAGGGGGGTATAAATCCTATGTCCTTGCCGATCTCCCCTGACTTAATTCAAGTTCCAATATTTCCTAACGTTGTTTCCCTACCATCCCATATAATCCTAACTATGCTTAACTCCGAACTCCATGCTATGTTTCAAACTCTCCTTTGATACCATTCATTCATGACCAGCCATCACCATGATGAGGGTGGGGACAACAGATTTCCAAACCCTTCTTTATTCATATTGAAAGAGAGTCAATGACCCCCAAGACTTGCCATTAATAGGCCATGGAGTGGTGACTAGAACCAAGGGTATATAATCACACGTAATATGGAAGGGACTTCCCTTTTTATTTAGTCAGATCGAGAGATAAGATAGTAAATCCCAAACAACAGAAAAACTCAAAGTAAAAGTAATGAAAAAATAGTCCATTACCATATGTATGTTCTAATAATAAGTGCTAAATGTACTATAAAACATGAATGGGAAGTACCAAATAAAAGAAAAATAGTAGCATCACCTATCCCAACATCATAACTAGTATGGCCCTACATAGTCTGTGATGTCCTCCGAGAAACCTGAAAGCAATTTTATATACTTAGAGTGAGTGTACAGGTATAATCAGTAGGGAAATCCAAAGGCTCTTATGCCCACGTGGGGAGGAATTATAATTCCCTATGAGAAAATGTTGATAACCAAAGCACATAGCATGGAAACAGTCCCCCCAACCACACCAAGACACACTCCCTAAATAAGGAAAGTCATTTAATAGTAATAACACATCAATGTTTGGGTACCCCACACCACTTTCCTAGTAGTTATTGAAGACATCCAACGCGTAAGACCTTCCCCTCCATTTTCACCACAGTCCCCCTACCATACCCTACCCGCACAAACTTGGGCCCCCACAACCACACATCCCACCCGCAAACACTAGGTCCATAACCACACATAACCACACCCACAGACACTTGGTCCAGAACAACTACCGCCAAACCCAAAGACACCTATCCCCTAACAACTACTACCATGCCTGAAGACACCTAGCCTCAACCTGAAGACACATGGGAAACAACCTTCCCCCACACACCTGAGATAACCACCACAATGTTCTCTACATGAAGAATCATGTGGTATATTAGACCTCAGGCCGTCACAGCCAGCCCGAAGAGTCTTGGGCTACTCGGGAAAGGGAGAATAAATGGAGCTAATAGCTAGCCACTCAGAGGAGTGTTTGAAAAGACACCCTCCCCCTGAAATGGGGGTGTTCGGCATGATTTGTTCAACATGGGTAGGGCGTGAATAAGAAACATAAGGACTGAAGTATACATATAAGAAAACAAGAACCCATCCCAACATAGGGGTTCCAAAACCATCCCATACAGAAACACCCTCATTACTATTCATTCATAAGAAGCACACAAACCCCAACCAAGTCCCAAATCATTCCTTGAACGAAATTCCCCATTGAAACCATTTTTTCTTTCACATTCAAGGGATTCCATTTAAATAATTCTTCACTACTGGGAAACTAATAGGCATACACACACGTTATGGAAGGAAAAACAGCCATGTAACAATTTAAGCATTCACACCCTGTTCTCTTTTAAGTCAAAATAAAAAAAGGGATCTGTGATCCCTAAAAGTATTTGAACCAAACCTACCCCAATATATGACCCCACACAACCTCAGATCTAAAAAACAACAACTTCACTACAATAGAGAATCCCATCCCCATCCATGTCACCCCACAAACATCAACCAGATCAACCACATATGTTACTAAGACAATGTAAGGGAATTTTCAAAATTCAAACACACCATTTATTATGTATCTTATTTCTGTTTGGTTAACTGGGGTGATCACACAAGTATTCTTGTTCACTGGAAATCCATTTAATCAATCAACTTTACGTGATTAACCAATTTCCATGTTACAACCATTCAATAATCATAGGAGACATGGGTCCATTATTGCTCAAGGAAAGACCGCCAACGACCATGAATTTTAGTGGACATAATCCCATATAATTCAAAACACATATGCAATGATAAAAGTGTACAACAATATCATCGATCCCACCCCTTCATTCTTTACAAACCATTTATTATCTTCGTTAATATTTAGTTTCATACATCACTAATGGAACATTATTGTACCCACTTCTCATGATACACAATAAAGATAGATGAAGGAAAACCCAACTTGGGTTATCAATGATCATTGTTTTTCTCCATGCACGATGAACTGGGGACGTGCGGCCTGTAAGGGAGGAACTTTGGGGATTCAAAGACAAATCCGGAAAGGCTCCAGCACAGGCACACCACTAGATTCAAGAAGGGGGACTCTAAACACCCTATGTAATGAAACAAAGAGACTATACAAGAATAAGGAAGAATGGATGGGAGATAAAAAGTATGATCCTAGAGATACGAGATATGAAATCCTGAACGAATTCAAAAGTGGATCGTGGATTCCCTATGTGGTTGGATGGTTACACATGATGGAATTAATTATTATTTAATAATTCTTATGTGAGAGGTGTCCATAACAGCTTTAAGTTAATGATTTTCAATTAAACATAAGAAAACATGTAATAGGGGTGGAACTAGAAGTACTTGAAAAGTGTTTGGCACTGAGGAAAAATCCACACATTTTGGTAAGTCAAGGGTAACCTGGATCTTTGGGGATTTTAGATATTATTTGTGAGATTATAATGGCTCTAAAAGGGGTATAAAAACAAATTTAAATCAAAAGATACATTGTAAGAGAAGAAAAAGTCAAAGACAAGAAAAAAAAAGAACAAGGGTGCGATACTATTTTGTGAGACACCGTAACTGTGACACTGTCATGGTGCCACCACCACGGTGCCCCTGTGACGGTGTCAACCTCACGGTTCCACCTTTTCGTTGAGCGACCATGATAGTGCGACTGCCATGGTGCCACTTTCATGGTGCTTCCATGACTAGTGCCAACGTTATAGTGCCACTGTTTTAGAGGATCTATTTGATGGGACTGAGATTTTGGAAAAGCACTGGAGAAGAACAGTCCATGCCATTACATTTTTCCTTCTATTTTTCTTCCTCGTTAGGGTCTAATTAAATTTTCAAGAATATTATAAAATAAAAATATGTGGATTATTTTATGTCATTTTAAATCAAATTGGACATTATTTCTAAATTTTAAAGGGATTATTCTTTTCAATTTTTAAATGGGGTATATATAGACATATTACCACTAATAGTAATGGAATATTTGTTTTAACATTATCAGCAAGAATAAAATTTCCCATCATAAAAAAATTACATACTTTGTGGAATCCTTTACATTTTTGCTTGTAAATGTTAAAGAAAAGTGTTTTCTCAAAAATTTAGAAATTTTTATTTTCAATTTTATGAAAATATAAGTGTAATAATTTTTTAAAGGAATTAAAATTATTAGGAGACTGATTTATAACATTATTCCGACATAAATTTACCAGAATGTTATTTTATTTTTTTGATTTTATTTTTATCAATTTATTAAAAGATTTAATTTAATTATAATCATTCATTAATGATGAATCAATGTTATTATTTCAACCATTATTGATTTATGATTTGGTGGTTCATGACCCTTCTGAGAGGGACCCATACTGTGAATCCCTAAGACTGTCACTAATTGGTTAGGGGAGGGTGTCTAGCACCGAGTAGGCAAATCACTGACATGGGAAGAATATCCTAAGTAACTATACATATACACACTAAACTAGCCCCACAATTGTTTAAATGTAAAAAACACTATGTAAACGATGCCAAAAACACAATATAACCCACAACTATAGTACAATAGTGAAATTGATTGAAATTAAACATGGCTATAATACATGACTACCAAAATGAAACTATATAAACTAGTTCTGGAATCTCATTTGTAGAAAACCCTACTTGAAGACAAGGTACTAGGACTACTGTCTAAAGCCGTAGGAACACCATTTTCATTCTTATATCACAAGGATTAATATAGTCATTGTATTCCCAAGACTAGGTAAAATGTTCCCTAGTCTACACAAGACATGAAAAGTGTTGGAAAACCCCTTGTAGGGGGTAGTATAACAATACTCAGTAAGACATCCAAAAACAACAAAGAAATACACAATGGAACTATACTTTCATCACTACAAAAGTATATGTATACAAAATATAACAAGAATAGATAGATATACTAAAACCAGACCACATAGCCTATAGTAAGTCACAACCTTCCCATACCTCTACTAGGGATTTTTCTCAAAGGATCCACCAAACACACATTCAATAGAACACACTTCTTAGTTTTATGGACCTATTGATGTCTATTTGAGAAGTATTGTTCATCAAAATCCATCATGAGAGATAAATGATAAAATAAAGGAATAGATATGATATATCATTTGAGTATCATGGATAGGTCCGTTGGGTGATGCCAAAAAATCAATCTAGACTAACCCTCAATGGAGAGGATCGATGCCTGGTGAAGTTGGTCACCTCAACACCTAAGACACTACCTAGTGCATGAAGAAGGAATATAGGAACTTATCTAGGCCTCTCCAAGGACTGCAAAAATCTATCCCGGGAGTCATGCTGAAGGGATCATACTCTTGTGAGTAGGTTATGATACTGACAAACGTTTTGGGAAACAATAAAAGGAATGGATCCTAATAATATCATCTAATATATGGTGGATGGGGGAATCAATTCACATATAAAAGAGTGGGTACATGGTGTGTAGGAGTCACACCAACCTTACCCCTTGACCCCGATTAATACCCTTGTAAACAAACTAGGTCACTAAGAATATATCAACGTTAGAACCCACCATTTGGCTCATAAGGGAAGTCTCTTCACAAGGGTCCCAACATCACTAACGAAGCATCAAAACAGATGATTCATTTGATAGTAATGACTGTTTTAGTAAAATTATCCGACTCAGATATTTTTTAGGTCTTAATCAACCCATCGAACCCCTTTCCAACCCATAGAATGACCTAACTTAGTCTGGTAGACCTGAACCAACGGGTTCACTAGGCCCACTAGGCTATGGCCAACTCCCCTGTTCTTAATCTCATGAATTCCATCCGACTCATCCACTGCATGATGTCTACCTTGATCATGTGCCCCTCTATTCCACGTAGTGTCATACCACATCCCATGAGGTAAACCTGATGTGTCTTCACATGCCCCAAAATCCCCCACTGACTTGTGGACTCTCCACTGCAATTGTTACTTCTGAGGGTCACTAATTCTCTCTAGTAATCCATTTTTTTGAAATAAAACTACATTCTGTACACTCATGCCACATTCAACACTATCTTGGTCTTTGTTTCATCTTTCCATCACTCATAGGGGTTCAATCGTGTTCAAATCACCCCATTAAGTGGAGTCGTTACCATGAGGGTCTATTGGCGAAGAATGTGAAGAACATGGGAAATAAGAGAAAAAATAATGCATTGAGGAACAAATCATGTCCACTTTTCAATTCTGTCTCAACTTGTTCATAATAGAATGAAGATTGAAGAAACCATAATTGGTAAAAATAAACCCCATTGATTCCCTGAAATTAAGTCATTTTTGAAAGGATGATCGAACCATGGGAAAATCTATTTTTGGTTGATCTCTGTTCATTTTTGATTATAGAAGTAATGAAATGAAATCAATGAACAATGTCATAGCTTGATTCAGATCAGTTTCAGTTGAAAGATTGTTGTCTTCATTGATGTTACATTGAATTTGGGAGCATTTTTGTTCATTGATCCACAATCTTCTAGTGTTTTTTGGAGAGAGCTCTATCCCATTTCCTTCGAGGATTTCTAGGGTAATGTCATAATCCCAAATTTTTGAAAAGGGAATATCAAAATAAAAACCAATGCTACCTCAAATAAAATATTTTTATTAAAATATATTTATTCCTATTACGTCGAAGAACTACATTTCATATCCATGCCATGATGGATGATGTTTGGACACACCTAGGGTAAACTCTCTACCCACAACTCAATGGTTCCCTGAAATTTCTAATGTGAAAAACTATTTATATGTTATTCTAGTTTAAATGGAAACCCACCAATGCATGAAATATGGAGTTTAATATTTTTCAAACACTTATTTCTAGATTACTAGCCCTCAAAATCACACATTGTATTAGCACCTGGCCTCGAAATAATTCCATATAATATTTAAAATATTACATGAAAACCTTGAAGACATTAAATTCTCCCCAACCATAGGTCTTTACATCCCCAAAAATCCCAAAACAAGCCCACTAAAATATATGGGTACAATGCATGAATCTAAGACTCATTCTCCCATGTTCCCTCCATGATATTCCCATGATACCACCGAACATTAAAAAAAGAAATTTTTCAACAATGAAGGATCATCTCTTGTCTATCATTGATGTCCACTAGTTACTCATGAAAATTCACTCCATCCACGATGTCTATCTCCACCCATTCGATGACATGCTATGGGTTATTCATATACCTCCTCAGTTGCGATAGATGGAAGACATTGATTTTATTGAACAACTAGGGGTAGATCTAGGATTTATGCCACCTCACCAGCTCTACATTTTATTTGAAAAGGAATGATTAGCCTCAGAGATAAATTCCCTCCCTAGCAAAATCTATGAAACCCAAGTCGAGGTGAAACTATAAGGAAACCATGGTCTAACTCATCATACACCAAGAAACATTGTTTCCATTCAGAATAAAAATTATATTTCCTATACAATGTTTTCAACTTCTCTTGGATGATATTAACCTTCTGGGTAGTATTGCACACCAACGCTAGGCCAATGAGTTTTGACTCTCCTAAGTCATTCCTGCAAAATGTTGACCTATAGGGTCACCCGTACATAGCCTTGAATTGTTACATACTGAAGGTGGTGTGGTATCTATTTCTGTATGTAAACTCTATCAATGGTAGTTGATCCTCCCAAATTTGATCGATGTCCATGATTCTGGTCCGCAACATGTCCTCTAGAACAAGATTTGTCATCTCTGTCAGACAATTTTTCTATGGTTGTAAAGTCATTATCAAGAGTAATTGAGTCCCAAATTTCTCCTAAAATCCCTTCCAAACTGATATGTAAAATTAGAATCAATATAATAAAAAATATTTTATGGATCTCTATGATGATGAACTATTTTATGCATGTAGAGGAGTCCCAAGCTCTCTACCAAACTCTTCTACCAGATAGGTAAGATGTGGGCCGACTTGGTGAGTCAATCAATGATCACCCTGATGGTATCATGTCCCATGGACGTATGAGGTAAACCAATCCTGATATCCATCTATATCCCATCCCACTTCCACTCTAGAACCACAATGGGTTGGTTCATCCTACTAGAACCTGGTGCTTAATATCCACTTGCTGATAGGTGAGGCATCAAGAAGCCAAATCTTCAACATCCTTATTCATCCAGGACCACCAAAACTATTTTGAGAGGTCCTGGTATATATTTTCCACACCAGGACATACCACCAAAAGGGTTGTGTGAAACTCCCTCAAAACATCCTCCCTCAACACCTCTACTACAATTGTGCATCCTCTTAAAAGAACGTTGTGCTCCCCAAAATTTGAATATCCATGAGAAGAATTCCATGTGGATAACTTATCACGTAGAGTCTCATAGTTAGTATCCCCATGTTGTGCCTCCTTGAATTTCTATATGAGTGTAGCGTTTAAAACCAATTGGATAGAGGTAATTTCTCTCATATCCATCAACAATGGATAACAGTAATGATGCTAACAGATCTGCCACCTCATCTAGATACTATGAACTCGATCTCTTGCTATGAACATCTGTCACCACGCTCCTATTCCCAGAAGAATAAATGATCTCAAAGTCATAATTATGGATGAAATATAGACACAACCTCTATATCATGTGACTATCAATCTAAGAAAAGATATACTTGAGACACTTTTGAGCAGTGTAGATGAAAATTTTCCCACCAATAAGGTAGTGTGACTACATTTTCTATGTGAAAACTACCATGATCAAGATCGTGGTTTGTATAGATCTGATCATGTTGTTTGAACTGGTGTGAACCCTAGGAAATCAGATCATTCATGTTCATCTAGACACAACCAAGCCTTGTTTCTAATGCATCTTTGAACACTACGTACTCAACACCCACCTTCAGTAATTTCATAATTAGAGTGCTCTTAAAACCCTCTATCAACTATTTGAAATAATTCGATCACTTATCATTCCAAATAAAATGATTTCCCTTTCAGGTCAAAGCTATCAAAGGTACTGATATCTAAGAGAAATTAGGTATGAATATCTCGTAATAGTTTTCCACCCCAAATATGCTATGCACCTCCATCACGCTCCTAGGTGGATCCTATGATAACACTAAATTGACCTTGTCCAGGTCAAATTCCACTCCATATTCTGATATAACTTGTCTGATAATGTGGACCGACTAAATCTGGAACAAGCAGTTTGAGATTTTTTCATAATGATGGTTCTCTTAGAGTACGTCATGAACCATTCTTATCTATCTTGCATGCTCCTCCTTGGACCCTAAGTATATAAGGATATCATTAATGAGGACTACCACAAACGAGTCTATGTTTGGATAGAAGATCTGGTTCATGAGCCCCATGAACACTGATGGGGCATTCATCATGATAAATGGAATCACCATGTAATAATAATGACTATAGAGGAATATGAAATCCATCTACGATATATCATCATCCTATAATCATATGTGGTGATAGCCTAATCAAAGGTCAACCTTTGAGAACCATCTTTCCTCTCTCGACTATTCTACGTTGTCATAGATCCTTGGTAGTGGATAAATATTTATCATAGTCACCTGTTTTAGGCGTTGTTATTCCATACACAACTTCAATATCCCACATGAATTTTTTGGAAAAAACACTAGGGCCACCCAGGGTGTAACACTGGGTCTCACAATGCCCTTATTTGAAAAATCCTCCAACTGCACCCTCATCTTGTAAAGTAAATCACTCGATGGTGAGGTAATCCTGTAACATCTTCCATGAAGATGTGCTCGTACTCTGCCACTTCTGCGGGGAATTGGTAACTCATAACATCTAATACATCAAGGGTTAGGCTAACCCAGTGATGAGTGACCAGTTTTACCTGCCTATGCATGAGTCCATCATGTGATTCTTGGGAATGGAACCAAGATAAATATTCAATAACGATAATGAAATTGTAATTCCTCAACACTTCCACAAAGTGGATTCAACTGAAAATATCACCTCCAAGGATATGGTCTCACTTTTTTCATATATTAGTGATCCTCAAGTCTCATCGAGAAGCTGTCTCTAAGCATAAGGGTCATGTCAATAGTTCTACTGAAATATCAAGGTGTCGAACTAGATCAGTGAAATATAAAGGAATTACTAAAACCATGGTATATAAATACTCCTACTGAATTATAAAAGTCACATATCATACCTTGAATCATTGATGGAGCCCTTGGGTCATCACCCTTGACCATATAAAGCTATCCTGATCCTTGTCCTCCAGGTCCCTGATCCTAGTGTGGACCACCAGGGTAACTCCTTCTGAGTAGAACAACCTCTCTCTATAATGACAAGATCCACCTTGTGAATCCTGAATTATAGTTCATTTTTCATGGGACCTCCTCCTCGGATGTCTCCCATGTTCAGATCCCTGAGACAGATTTCTGCTCCTTGATGTCGAGGAATCTACACCTTCTTATCCTCTACTGACATTCATCGGATATCATTGCAAATCCATGAACCTCTCCACCACCAAGGCATGATCTAACACCCCAGAATAAGTTATAATTAATAGAGGGATATTGCTGGCTCCAATGTATCTACATAGGACTCTCTCGAAGGTTTGTGCCTGATAGTTCTGATCCCTAACTATATCCATATAGTACCTGGAAGGGTTGGTTAACCTCAATAAATAATGAGCTACTGTCATACTACCCTGCTGGAAGTGAAAAATCTATTGTATACAAATAGCTCTCAACATAACTGCTGAGAAATAATCTCTTAACAAGTTCTAAAAATCTCTCCATAATGGGGTCACCTCAATTTGAGTATGGATAGCCACAATCCACCATCAACCTATTGAGACCTGTAGAAGGCTCGCTTTCAGGACCACCATTTGATCCGCTAGTTTCCTGAATAGATGAAAAAGTCAAGTCACCACCTCAAGATTTTCCTTAGCCGCATGAGGATCAAGATATCCTCAAAACCTAATTGGTCTCTATATTTGAATCTCATGAAGTGTTCTCATCCTGCCCTCCTCATATTCTAGTAATACTGGTACCACATGTAGTTCTACATGTGTTAGTATAGCAGGTGCACTGCCTGGAGGTGAAATATTGGAAACTTGTCACTATATAGTATCATTTTTAATGATGGTTCCATCCCTGTGATTGGTTTGATGAATCATAGATGGTATGCATCATGGAGGAATCCTATAAGAAAACAAGATATACCACTATCACGAAGTATATCTGGATAGCTCCCAAATATGTACATATAAATTACAATCCATTCCAATATGATTAATGTAGCATTGTTTTACCAACAACTAGTGTCCTCAACAATCAAGTCAAAAATCTAGTTACGAGAGTCTTAGTTCATGGATACATTAGTCGCTCCACCAAAAGTAGAGTCCATGTCCTGAAATATAACCTTAAAACACTTAATACTATGAACCTATACTAATCTCAAAATCTCTAGGTCATAATATAGTATTGCACAACATTAATACCACTCTTTCATGAGCTTTCCTTGAGGGGAATGTGTTGCGACTTCCCAATCCCACCTCCAATGGGGTAGGGGATGGTGACTAGCATCGAGGGGGAATATTTCCAACATGGGAGTTATTTCCTTAGTACCTGTATGAACAAACACAACTCTATTCCAAAAAATGATAAAATGTAAAAAACAAACTATGTAAAAAATGTTATCTAACCACTATAACACACAACCAATTTTCAATAATGAAAGTGATTGAATGTAAATATGTCCATAATACAAGCCTACCAAAATACTCTTTAAAAAATTTCATGAGGCACATATTCAGAAAACTGTACCAAATGGAATGGTTTTGGGGCTACTGTCTGAATCAATTAGAATACTACGGTCTACCTGATCTCACAGGGCACCATCCTATCCTGGTTCTCCTTGGATGTTGTCCCATGGTCTCTCTTCTTCACAATACATGACATGTTTGAGGAATATCTCATGTTGGTGTGAGTATAAAAATACACAGTAGGAAACCCCAAAACCATAAAATAATATGGAAAGGAAAAGTAATGTCTTCTCCACACATGTATATTTCTGAAACATATAATAATATTATCCATAAATACTCATATAATACCACACATCCTATGGTAAGTCACGCCCACTCCAACCACATCTAGGGATTCAGCTTGAAGAATCCATAAAGCACTCATCTTGGAGAACAAACTCCCGAGTCTTATAAAACAGATGATGTCGGTCCAAGAAGTTTTTTTCATCAGCAACCATCATGAGAGAGATATGCTAAAAAATATAAAGAGATAGGATACATCAGTTGTGTACCACATCCATGTCCATGTGGTGATGCCAACAACCTAATCTGGAATAAACTTTTATGTTGAGGAACTGTTCTTAGTGAAGTTGGTCATGTCAATATCGAAGCCTCTATCTAGGGCATGCAGAAGGAATAACGGATCCACTCAAGGCCTATTCGGAAATTCCAACAACTCTATCCTGGAATTCATGATAAAGAGATCATAATCTTGTGAATGGGAAAAGAAAATGACAACCGTTAGTATAAAAGATAAAGGGAACATATCATAATTAATCCATTCCATGATACAGTGTATGAGGGTATCAAATCAAGTATAAAAGATAGGTTGCACAGTGAGTAGTAGTAACAACTGACACACACCTTCACCCTATGTTCTATCCATATAAACATCCCTTTTGACTGAAAGTAAATCATAGTTAAATCCCACCATTGGCCTCTTAGGAAACTATTTCTTATAGGTCCCAAATTCCATAGACACCACATCAAATGGATTCTATGTTTGAATGTTATGACCGTTTTATTAAAAAAATTCGACCAGGTTCTGGTCTAGGTCTGACTCGACCCACCCAACCCGCTAGCTGACCCATCTTGGTCAGGTCAGACTTACCAAATATGGTCGGCTATGCCTAGTTTGGTCAGGCCCATTGGGCTCAGTCCATCTTGGCCCGTTGGGAGGTGGCCCGGTCCCCTGGTCCGACCCATATTAATGAGGGTCGGCTTGTCTATGCCGCATTGTCCACCCTAAAATTGTGCTCCCTGGTCCATGTGGTCGACCCACTATGTCTGCACATTCCCCACACACCCCCATGTGCTCCAACTACCTGAAACCTTGCCCCATCCACATTACCCTTATCCATAGTCGATCCATGTTTTATGTGACGACCACAACTTATACGGAGGCAGGGTTGCACAATGATGGTGCTGTTACTCTTACTGGTCATCAATCGTGCTCAGGTGATCCTTTTATGAAACAAAACTTCTTCTATGACCACCGGGTCTTGTTTGACACTTCCATGGGCTTTAATTTATCCTTCCATCACAATGGGGGTCTTATCACGTTTAGAGCCCCCGAAATGTTGATTCAAAACCATGAGTGTCCAGTGGTGAAGAACACTAAGAAATGGGGTAAGAAAAGAACACAAACGTACTTGTGGAATAAACCTCATGGTTTGTTTTCATTATCATCAATGTGTTACCATTACAATTAATAATGAAGAAACAATAAAATATAAAAATAAACCCCAATGATTTCCTTCAATTTAGCCATTCATGCAAGAATGATTGAACTGTGGGTCCACCTATTCAATAGTTGATCTATGTTTTTCAACAATTTTAGATGCAGGGAAATAAAATCAATGAACAATGCCCTACGTTAATTTAAATTAGTCGTGAAAAAATGATTGTTTTCGTCTATGAAGTTTTTTTGAATTAATGTTAATTGTTGATCATTAATTAAAAATCTACTGGTGTTCATTGGGGAGAGCTATGTCTAATTTACTTAGAGGAATTTGAGGGGAATTTACTAACCCTAAATTTCTAAAGAGGAAATATTAAAAAACCAATTCTACGTCAAATAGAATAGTTTTATTCACAATATTCCCAAATAAGAATTTTCACATCCGACCCTTGAGAGATGACATTTGGAATTTACTAGGGTAAAATCACTTCTCTTAATGTAATGTTTCCCTCGGATTTCTAATATGGGGACACATTTAGAAGTTATTCCAATTTTTTAGGAAAACTTCTTGCGCATTCCATTTAATGTTTAATATTTTCAAAAATTTATTTTAGGCATATAGGGCCTCAGAATCACATTCCATCTTAGTGCCTTACCTCCAAATAATTCTATATAATATTTAAAATAATACACACAAAAATATGGGGCATTAAATTTTTTTCATTCACATTATCATGATCAAATTCCCTATCACTCTTCATTAATTTAAAGGAAATTAATTTCTCCTCCATGTTAATATATTATGTATCAATAAATTATATTGAATTATTTCTACTACATCCATATTTTATTAATTGTATCACATTTCAATATATAGTGTTAGTAAAAGTAATCTTATTATGAAAATAATCTGATTGAATGAGGGAATATTCATTCTTTGGGATTCAATATAGATAAAAATTAATTTATTATTAATCTTGTGGTTGAATATAATTGACAATTCAATATATGAGGAATTAATAAGGCAAGCATGTTAAATGTGGGTCCTAGTTATACATAGCTCATTGATGAAACTATTTGTCTCATGAGATAAAACAGTAATCATTCCTTATTCTATGGTTATATAGGTTACACTGAACCATTTATTCGAAATGTCTTGGTCCATTCCATGAATATATGATTCATCATATCATGGTCAAGGACTTGCTGGTAAAGTCATTAATTTATGGATTAATGTATTTCAATTATTGAGAATTATGTTTCCAATATCCATGTGAATTTCTTGTTCATAGTATAATTGAATTTGTATTGTAGTAATGTTTTAGATTGAGTGGGGTGTCCTTTCATTATCAAGTCCACCATATTAAATATTCAAAATATACACATGATAGTATTTGTTTGAAAAATCCCTTACTAAGCATCAATGTTCATTGATTATTTTTCCCCTTTTCTTAGGATATAAAGAAGGATATTTTGAATGATTTTAAAGCAAAAATATTTTTTCTTATTCTATGTTTTTATATTCCCAATGTAATATGGTAATAATTTATGCATATAGTTTTTCAAAACCACTAAACTGATTGATTCATCATGTTTGATCCCTTTTATATTGTACCAATGAAATAATGAAAACACAATATCTAGTTTTTTGATGTTGGGGTCATTATAGTTGGCATCAGATGATGTTTTTTAGGAACCTTAAGAACAATATTTTAAATGAACATAACCAACATGATAATTATGATAATCCATTAGGGCATTTGAGTATTTTTATCTTCATATGTATTTTCATTTAATGGATCAATATTCATGAGTATTATGAGCTAACTCAGTTTGTGCCATTGTTTAGAGATAATTTCAAGAGGAAGGAAGAGAATAAAAACCTATAGTCAACAAAAATATTTCTCTACTGAGAAATCAAAGAAATATAGTATTAGGGATAAGTTAATAATAGTAATATTAGAGAAAATGACTCATGTTCTGATGAATAAGTGTTCTCATGTAGTGAAAATCATATTCCAGATCATGAATAAATTTGGTTCGATCGATTAATGATATGAAATACTCTATCCATTAAGAAAAATAATAATCGATTAATTAGTAAATATTTAATTATATCCCTTGAAAATATATTTCTCTCATTGAAATGTATTAAAAGGGTAATGTTTTTTTGGAAGGGTATTTATGGAAAAGAGAAATTGATAATTGGTGGTATTTGATCTAGAACACTACATAAGTTGATTATGTACAAAGTATTGAATAGATAAAATTAAATTTTAATTTTTTTGAGATATAATTTCCTCAATAACTGAGAGATAAAATGGGTGTAATTTTATCAAATTAATGTAGAATGAAAATGGATATGCTTTAGAGTGTGAGGATAACATTACTTGATTATACATGAATACTATATAGTAGATAAGTAATCTAAAATGAAATGTTGACCAGTTCAATGATGGGATTAAAAGGAGACTCCCTAGGGAATAGGTTTCTAAAATATTTTAATGATATGATGATATAGTATCATGTTATATAAACAAAAATTAATAATTATATTGGTCATATATTTTTAAGGTAAATCATTAATAAGAATGGTTAGATGAGAATTAAGAAAAAATAATTGTTTAAAAAGGAATATAGGGAAGATGGAAGTCATAAGATGTGTTAATTTTGGAACGAAATACCCTAGTACATTATTAATGGTAGCATGAAATTATTCATGTGTAGATAATGTAGTCATAGGGATCTTGAACACATGATAATGAAAGAAGCCACTAATTTATTTTGAGTCATCTTTAAAATGAAGGGGAATTAATAAGACCAATTTTATAAGAATGAAATGAACCAATTGTATAAATGGAAAATGGGAGAAGGGAAAGATTACGTTATTACTAAAAATGAGGATGGAATTCCTAAAGATGTGGTATTAGGTACATTGATCATAAACCCATATTTATCAATTGATATATCTAATTTTGGGTCTTATCATCGTTTTATATCCTCTATGTTTTCCAATAAAATTAAATATTTTAATAGAAAGATAAAAATGGGCATCTCAATCAGGAAACATTTTTTAAATATTACTAGAAGAAGGATATATTGGAAACATACACTTACAACACATATACATGCCATATCTATAATAATTTTAATAAATGTTGTTGACATTGCTTTAATTCTTAGTACAGATTGTATTTGAAATTATAATGCATATATTTATTTCCAAGAGAAAGATATTTTTATTCATGATGGAGATATAATGCACATTATACTTATAGGGGAGAACATATCATCTCAATCATGTATGGATATACCACAAGAATGAATCCTTACTAAATTTCATATAAAATAAGTGAATCCACAACCTATGAATCGGAAATATATCCTGATAATAGAGGATATACCTATGATGTTGGAATAAAATGATGTTTTTTCTAAATAACTACCTTGATAAAAACCTGGGCCTGGGGATGATTATTTGACTCTTCTCATCCTACATGCAAAACCTAAATCTAATACTTTATATTGGATGTCCATTGAATAATTATTAGAATCGAATATACTAATAGATGAGTTTTTTTGAAATGTCATTATATTACCATGTGCTACACCATGGGGCCCCTATTCATTTTATTAACAATAAATGTTGTATTTGATAATACAGATCAATTTTTGAGAAATATATTCAATTACTAAGAATAAAATTGTCTCTTTAAACACATTTATGGATTTTTTAGAAAAAAAAAAATCTTAATATTTTTCAATCATTTATCATCATTTTGCGTATCATCAATGATGTGCTAAGAAAGAAAATATTCCTACAATGAAACTTTTATACGAGATATGGGAATTAAATATTTATTTCAATTCCTTTTGGATTGAAAAATAGTCAATTTTATGTATTTTATTATTATATTACTAAACGAATATCTCAAAAAAATTATTCTTTGATTAGTTTATGATATATTCTAAAAGGAATTATGAAAATTATAGTCATTTTGAAATATTATTTAGGAATCTTAGAGAAAACGACATGTATGAATAAAATTTAAAATGTGAAGTCTAGATTCTAAGAGTATCATTTCCTCACGATATTTTCTTTAAGGATTGAATACGAGTTGATAATTTATAGAAAATTTAAGGGTTTTAGTAGAAAAATATCAATAATAGAACCAATGTAAATATTTTCATTACGTATATAGGTTACCATTGATGTTTTTTTAGAAACATTACTTCTATTATCTATCCCTATAAAAAAGTTAACATAGACAGGGTTTTAGTTCATATGATTAAAAAATGTAAAGAATATTTAGAATAATTAATGACAATATTGGTCAATAAAATCCTATAAGAATTTACATTGGGGAATGATTAATTTTTTATATATTGTGATGTATCAACGAAGGGAATTTTACATGTCCTATGAAAAATAATATTATTGTTTCCTATTCATCC
Organism: Viscum album; assembly: GCA_963277665.1. Classification (NCBI taxonomy): domain Eukaryota; kingdom Viridiplantae; phylum Streptophyta; class Magnoliopsida; order Santalales; family Viscaceae; genus Viscum; species Viscum album. Next base: position 136,108,813 of record OY728147.1, on the reverse strand, counting down.
AAAAAATTATGTTTTAAAAAAGAAAAACATGTATCACTTGATCATATGTTGGAAGTTGTAATATAATTATTAAAGATATATGTTCAATATCTCCAATGTTAAAAATATGAAATATATACCTAGAAAAAAAGTTTTAGATACATATTCTCATAGATATATCTCAAAATGGGGAAAATCCAATGGATTGAACAACATAAGGATTATTATTTCGAAATACACTACCCCTAAAAGAAGGAAAATAACTAGGATTTTAAATTATGTCATAAATAACATGTTTTTTTTATAAAAATGGTAATTTGATAAAGATCTTGCAATAATGTATTTAATAAATTTGAATATGGGAATCATTATGGATAGATAAATATCATATCCAATCCAAATGGTTTCCAATAAATACTTATTGATGAAAATAAAGTATTCATAGTTTTATTATAAGAATATTAAAAATAAAATAAAACCTTGAATTAGGGGTTGTTTCTTAATATAATCTATACAGATGGTATTTTGAAATTTCGATTGATGTTTTGAGTTCCATTTATGCAATAGATGGAAATAAAATTTTAAGAACAATCTCAAAGGATAAATTTATATATAAATCATAGAAGTAACATAATGTGTAATTATTTGAAGGAATTATATTTGTTGGATAATATAAAATATGAAATCCTATAATATTTAAAAATATGATTTTTTTCATTAGTTAAATGATAAGAGACAACATCCTAAATTATAATGAAACTTATACCTATTAGTATGTGAAAGTGGATTAATATTACTATTATATTATTCAATAGATTATAGGAATATTCCTTCAAATTTTGTTTCCATATATGTAATTATTGATTTACTTACCATTCCCAAACATGGAATCTCAATAAGGGTTCATCTACCTCATGAGTGCATTAAAAAACTCTATATTATAGATTTTGTGATACTTCCGGGTGCACCTAATTTGATTTTATATGATCATCACCCACTGTTAACGTTGATATGCTGGAAAATTCTTTAAAATGATGTTGACACTAAGCTAAATTTGAGAACTAATTATGATCCTATAATAGATAGAATGTTTGAATGAAATATTAATGCATTATAAGACATGTTGATGTTTCTCTCACATAACATTCACAGTACGTGAGATTAATATTTACCTTTGGTAAAATTCTCATATAATATTATTTTCTATATGAGTATTCAAAAGGCCCCATATGAAGAAGTCTAAAATAAATGACATATTACACCAACATGTATGAATTATGTTGTTCAATGGAATATTTTAGGCCCAAAATCTGTTGTCGAGATGATGAATAAAGTAAATACTATTCATAGTCCTATTAAGGTATATAAACATATTCAAAATAGCAATGTTTATAATTAAAGGAATAATATATAATTTTAAGTAGGGGTTATGTTATTTATAAGGTATCTCCGGGGAAGTTATTATATGGGTTTTAATGAAGGGGACACTCAGTACTAGTAACATTGGGCCTTTGAAAATTTGAGAATGAAATGGAGTCATGACTTATCTTTTGGTAATGAAACCTATCATCTATAAAATTCCATATATATATTACATTTCTCTTTATTAAGGAATTACATTCTAGAGGCAAAAAATTTGATCAAGTCCAAGGAAATATAATTGGGGAATGATATGTCATATTGTGAATAGAAAATTCATATTCTTGATATAACAGAACAAGTGTTCCAAAATTAGATGACATTATTGGTGAAGGTACCTTTGAGAAATCATAATATATGTGATAAAATATGGAAACATTATACATATTGATGAAGAACAACATATTAATATTTAAGGTTTCACAAACAAGAATTGTTGAGGATGTTATCTTCTATGGTGGAAAGAATATAACACCAGATATTCAATTATATTAAGTAATTTATTTTTAAAGAAATAACAACATAATGAACAAACATTAATTCAATAATTTGATAAAAAAAATTATAAAATTTTAGTTGTTTAATTTTATTAACTGAATTTAAAATTTTAATTCATAATTTAAAAGTTATATCGAAAATAATTTTTTAGATTATTTAGAAATTGCTGTGTTTTTTTAAACAATAAAAAATACATGTTTTATGAAGACATTCACCTTTTGACATTATATTGATATAAGAATCACAATAAAGTTTACAAAATAAATTCATAAAAATTATCTATTTATAAAATAATATAATGTTCATAAAAAATTAATTTTGAAATTATTATATATGCATAAAAATTTGAAATCAAATTACACTTTTTGTTAAAATAAAAAAAGTATTTAGTCAATTTCACTTAATGATGTATTCTGAAGGATATTTTTTGTTTTTTTAAAGAAAAATATGTCTCATTTTAGTTTAAATGATACAATTAAATACATTTTATTCTAGATTATTCTTTATTTTGATGTAAAATTGTATTTATTCTTAAATAAAATATTTATATAAAAACAATTTTCACTTTTTTATGAACATAATAAAATTAATTTTCAAAAAATATAGAAATTAAATATTTTAAATTGTATTATATATTTATAAATACCCTTACAAATATTATTTAATATGTCGAAATGAATTTCTTCCTAATGTATAGTTATCATGGAATATATTTATCACTTCAGTTAAAAATAAAATAAGAAAGAAGTATTAAAATAATGGGTTTAAACTTTGAGATAAAAAATAAAACATTTTTTGATCTCATTATACGGGTTTATTTAAATAATAAATATTTAGAAAACATATTATTTGAAGATATGGAGCCCCTTTAATTAATTAATAATCATATTTTATAATATGTTTCAAGTATTTACAAGTATTTCACATAGAACAATTATAAAATGAAACACTATATCATCTTTTATATGCAAAAGTAGAGCCTATAATATTGAAAAATACCAATATAAATACATTTTGAGAATTAATATATATTTCATTTAAGCCTTTCTCTAACTATAATTCAATTCCAATAATTCCTATGGATTAAGAAAAATGGGGATATCCAAATAAGTTGTATGTGTTCTTACCAAGGATTATTAACTTCCTTACATCTTAAACCTCATACAAATATTAAATAGTAAAAATAACCTAATTAAATCATTTTATTAAGCATATATATATTCCACATGTTAAATAAAAATCCATTTTCATTATCCAATCCATAAAATGAAAAATTAAAACACTACTTATGCATACGTACGACCTACCGTCAATATAAAGTGATGTAATTTTCCTGTCATCACCACTATAATTGGATGGTTATTATGATGTAAAAAATTAATATAGAGAATATTTATGAATTAATTAATTTTAATGAAAAATAATATATAATATACCTTGTTACCCTTCAATAAATTTTAAATTGATAATGTGTCTTGAGTGTACATGTGTACTACCACGTTTACAAAGTGATGAGATTCATTTTTTTATTACCACCGTGAATGGTTGATTCTAAAATTTTATATTGTAAATAAAAATTCTAATAATGAAATTATTAATATTCTAGAGAAAATGGAAGCATATAATTACACTTTTATTCAAGAAAATAGAACAACTTAACTTAGAGGAAATTAAAAAATCAAACATTTATAGTTGACATAAACATAAACTATTTAGTGACTGGATTTAAAATAATTAAAAAAGGAACATAAAAATTATAATTTAGATTATATAGATTGTTATTAAATTAATTAATAAATTAAAATTAATTATATAGGATGATCATACACTCATGGTTAAGAAGATGTCTAAGGTAATGTATTTCTGTTATAATTTTATTTTATTTTGATATTTTTTATTTTAAAAATTAATTTGGGAAATTTATATGAACCAAATATCATAAACCCAATCAATTTTATTCTCAGTGAGATAATTTTCAATATTGTGAATTAATTTTACATTTCATATCATTTTTTATAAAGAAATAATAAGCGAGTTACATGTGAGGGAATTTATTTTTAAAATAACGTTTTAATGTATTCCTTCATACTCTTTTTTCAACCATGTAGATAATCATTTAAATGGTTCAAGAATATTTTTATCTAAAATATATTTTTTATATGAATTCATTTTCAATAAAATTTATTTTTTTTAAAATGATTCAAAATGAATCTTTTAGTAGTTTTCCAAAAGGGTATGTCTAGTGTTTTTAATAGAAGCATTATTAGAATCAATTTTTTAATATTTACCACATGAATATAATTTCCCTACATAATAAAAGTTCTTCACTTCAAATATTCTACTATGATTTTCCATGATTATTTTTTATTAAAAGATGGTTCTATATATTTTAAGACTTCTTTATAAATGTTATGAAAATAAAATGGAGTTATTTTATAAATGGAATGAAATAATTTTTTAAAGTGATTTAAGAAATTGTTCATAATTTTTTTTAAAGAATTTTTTTTTAAATTTTTTGATTTAATTTAATTTTATATTTATTAAATGGTTGGGGTTTCATAAAAAATAAATTTTTAATGAATTTATTTTTTCATTAATCATTTTTTAGTTATGTTTTGGTCTTCAGTAACTATCTCATTCTCAATTTCCTTATCACTATTCATTATATAATTAGACATTACAATCTCCTCCATGTATGTATTGTTTTATCATTGATTGATATAGTTTTTTAGAATATATTAATATTTTTTTAACTCATTATCATTTAAATATATGGTTTTAGTTGAATAAATCTTATTACGAATTTTGCTTCACAAACATGGTAAATATTATATATTTTTTATTTAATATGGAGTATTGTTGAATTAAAAGTCATTTGGAGAATCAATTGTATTGATAAATAAATATTTGTGGAATGTATATGTTATTCATGTAAAATGTGGGGATCATTTGTTTGATATCCCTGTGATGAATCGATATATATCATTAGAAAAAACAACAAGCATGACATATTAGATTGATATATAGTTTACACGACCCCATTTATTATGAATATATTGGATGATGCCATAATGGTAAGATTCATGATATCTCAGATGATGCCTTGATGTTAAGATCCTTAATATAAAAATTTATGATTTTTATTTAATGAGAATTCATCTTACATTATCCATATAGTTTTTATATTGATATTATCTGTGGATATATAATAAAATAATGTTATTGATTGATTGTAATGTGTTCTGATTATCTACATTTCCATGTTTATTATTCCATATTTACTAATGATAACATCCATTGTACATAATCATCCCTAATCATACAGTACCAAAAATTGTTTTTTGATTTACCAAAGACATTAAGAAGTATATATTGAATTATTAATAGGATTTATTAATATTCATTTTGAATATGTATTTATATTAACATTGTAACATGGTAATTATACATGTTTCATGTTTTCTAGGAGGGAAAAAATAATCAATCCAAAGTGGTGAGATATCCTTTATCTTATAACAATGTAATATTATAAACAACAACTATGAGTTTCTGGATATGGAGTTTTTATACTTATTATGAAATATTGATTTCCAAAAAAACTCATGATAATAATGATAAATAATGAGACATTTAAAACCCAATAAACCATTTAATTAATCCTATCATGTATAATAGAGGATTACATCCACATGGAAGTGGTATTATTGAAACAAAGGGTAATAGGATATCTACATTATAGGTTACATAAGTATTGACTGGTAGAGACATTTAAAAAATTGGTTTTTTGTATCCTTTATTCATTGCCATATTATTTATTAGATTTAATTAATTATCCTTTGATATTGAAATTATATTTATTACACTATATTTTCTAATAAATCGGACAAGACCTTTAGAATCTTTTTCAGGACATTGGTAATTATTTATTAGTTATTTTCATTATTTTTACAGTTTTATTATTATTATTATTATTGTTATTATTTACCATTTACTCATTAGTTGAGGGAAACATAATTTTTGTCATGTGTCAATATGATTATGGTTTATATCCTAGTTGAAGGGTAAATTTTCTATATTTTTTTATATGGGTTATTGTTATTTTAATGTTGGTGTGAACACCATTTTTAAAAAATTATTCATTTACCAGATATTTTTATGTTGAACCCATTAATTACTCATCACATATAATAGATGTGATGTTTTCTATGTGTCGAATCTGATATATGTAAAAATAAAAAATATTATTTTTCATTTTGATGTTCTAAACTATCGATTTTAAGATAATATAAAAGGGGTGACCATTATTTGTCACTTGAATGGATGTTATAAAGAGAATATATTGTGATGTATAGTCGACTAATGCAGTGGATTGATGGAAAGAAATTACTGTTTCTGATGGAAACACATGGAGAAGTTTTTTGAAAAACGAAGAATATATAGAAGAATCATTTTGACACAAAAAAGTTTTATGATTTATATGATCCATTCCAAAAAAAATACATAGACTAGAATTGAATGAGTAATGTGAATGAAGGGTTAGACTTCCCAAATAATGATGGATCCTCCAAGGGTAGGATGAATAAATTATCTATTAATAGATTATGCAAGAGTAATTTTTGTCTTATGTATATTTGAAAACTATATACCAAATATATTGGGATGTTACAGATACAATGTATAACTTTTAAAATAACAATTTGTCACCTCACAGGAATTAAAAATATTCCTTTACAGAAGGGGAATGTATAATTCTATAGGGCCCTCATTGATGGGAGCATGTGTATTTTATATTTTTTGTAATCAACTTATAGATAATAATATTTCCTATTTTCATCATCACTGTCTACATTAAAATACTTGAGATACAATATCTAATTGGTCCATGTTGGAGTTAACATCCATAGTGTTATGGTTAGAAATTATAACTATACCAAATTTTCCCTCATATAATGGAGGTTTCTAATGGTGAATGTTGTAGGAGCTTGTGCGTACATTAGGATAGAATGGGAGCTGGATTCGGATAGAAATATTAATATAGTTATGTTACTATTAGAAAAATTAAATCTAAAAGAAAAATGTTTGAATAAGGTTTTTTGAAGTTTATATTAATATACACATGATAATCATTTTAAAATTATTTCGTATAGAATAAATGTTAAAAGAATTTTGGATTAAATTTTAACATTATTTAATTAATTAAAAAGGGTAAACGAATAAATATAACATTATTATTAGATGAAAAAACATTAAAATTTAAAATTAAATACTTTTAACTTTTTATCTATAATAATCAACATTATATTCATTTAAAATTTTTAATACGCACATGTTACCCAATGTTTTTTCTGCACCATATTTTATGATTCCTTATCTGCATAAAACGTGAACATGATCTACTAATATATTAAATTGATTATTTAATCAATTTTCAACTCTTTTGGGATAATTTATCTCTTATCATGCATCAATCGACTTAAAGTATATCTATATTTTTTCATTCCCTACTTTTTGGAAACCCGAATTCACTTGAATCAAAATAGTTCTCCCCTCACGCATAAAATCGTCCATAAAAAATCGACTTATTTTATAATCAATGGTAAAATTCCTTTCATAATTCAAAATTACTTCTACCACATTTAGCTACATTCATCCTACTGAATATGCTTTCTAAATGTATTATTCAAGTTCTATTATCGTCAACCTTAAATTTTAATCTTTATATTTTGTAAATTAATATTTTTGATAGATTAATTAATTTTTTGTAGTAATATTTTAAATATTTTAAATATTATTTATATATATTTTTCTTTTATTAATTTTTTTAGTTATAAAAAATTTTGGGATATAATTGTTTTAGTTATTATTAATTTCTTATGACTGTAAATTATTGTATTACTTTGTTCATGTTTGTAACTATTTTTATTTAAAAATTATTTATTGTTATAATTTTTGGTGGTTATATTTTAGTTCAGAATTATATATATATATATATATATATTAATTATAAATTTTTATGGTTATAAAAACGTTTTTATTATATTTTTTTATTTATAAATTTTTTATTCTAAATTTACGTATGATTCTATATTTATATTAACTTATTTTTAAATATATATATATATATATATATATTATTAAAGATTTATCTATTTTACCAAATTTAAATATGACTTATGGTAAATAATGGATCCAAATAGGATAAATTTGTAAGAAAATAACAATTAAAATGTTAAAGGGGATTCAAATTTATTATAATTTGGTAAATGTAATCATTAAAAAATCAATGATTTTATGACTATACATGGAGTGTTTGAATTTGATAAAGATAAGGTACATTTAAATCAATTACCATATAATATTCTATTTGTATAATAATAATTATTCATGATATATCTCAAATGGTTATATAACAAACATGTCATGATATAATGATGATAATTTTATAGGACAGAGATAGAGGATCATCTTATTGACTAAATGAATGATGTAGGTATATTTTTGATAATGATAAGCTTAGATGATCATTATTTGTGAGAAAGAAAAGTTATATTAGTCTGAAAGAAGTAATTTTACATTTTTCATGAAGAATTATTAAAAACATGTCACAAGTAAGGATGCTAGAGCCAATGTTCCCAGTAATTTTGTAGATAAAAAAAATATTAAACAAACTATAAGTGTTGAATGATTTTATGGATATGATATGTATCCATAGTTCCACTTTTCCACTAAAATTTATATTTTATTTTTAGTACATAGATATGTGAACATGAAAGAGAGAAATATTTACTGTGAAAAAAATTCACATAATTTCTTGAATATTCAAAAGAGATACTTGCAGAAGAGAGTAGGCTTCCAAATTCAAATTTTGAGGAAATAATAGTATGATGAATTAAAAAATGATATAAAGCCATAAATTATTTCCCCAAGGAGTTTCTGTTGTATAAAGCTGAATTTTAAACTTTAATAGAATGTTTTAAATATGGAACATCATGATATAAATGGTTGATAAATATACATATGATTCATACTCAATAACATGAACCAGGCCACTTACTAAGGAAATATTATATATTCTAATAATTCATTTTTGGTGGATAATTAAAATGATTAGAAGAGGCTAAAATGACATATAGATATGTTAATCTCTATTAGAAACTTATATCTTCATAATGACTCACTATAGTGGAAGTGAATTGATAAAAAAATATCCAAATTTACGAAATACATTATGAAATATCAAAATTGGGATGTGTATAAGTAGAAAGAATATGTTTCAAATATTTTTATAGAAAATAATAAATAGCCTATTATATTAGTTTTTTTTTAAATTGTAATATAATTATGCATGAAGAAACTTTAATAATGATAATGATGGTTTTTGGAATAGAACAACCTATAAATGATACTAATGTTTATCTATAAATACCATTGATATATTATTTGAAATTTATGTTGGAGATAGGTTTCAAAATTTTTTATGCGAAAAATAAGGAGTTAACTATTTTTCTTAATATGATAATGTGAAAAATATATTAATTACCAATATATTGAAACAATTTCGTATAATGTGTTAAGGAATATATGTCCTAAAATATTTTGGAATTTGAGGATCAAATAATAAAATTCATAATAGAATAAACATAGTGTACCTAGGAAATATGAAATTATTTTATTCAATATTACTTATTATTTATATAAAAATTAATTTTATTGTGTACATGAATATGATTTTTCCAATAACCATATTCATATGAAGAATGTCGTAAGAAGGTGAAAAACATCGATGTTACAATTATAAATAAAATAACTAATGTTAATCAAACAAATAGATGGATGAAATAGTCCATATTATTTGGTCTACCTTATTATATATTTATGGATGTAAAATCTTATATATAGTTATTTTAAAATAAAAATATATTATGTATCATGTAAAACACAAAAACATGATAATAAAAATTCATGAAATATTATTATTGAAATGTTACAATTATAAACTAGCCATTAATTTAGATGTTATTAATAATATTAAAAAATTACTAAATATATATAATTTCAACATAAAATTATTATTTATCAATGTATATTTTGGAAAAAACACTCAGTTTCCATTAAATTCATTTTATTCTTCAAAAAAATAGTTTCTTAAAAAATTGGATCTATTACTTTTTGTGAGTGAATTTTTTAATTAATTTATAGAACATTTTGAAATTATATTTTATAGAAATTTAACATTTTTGAAAACAAAATGTCAAAATCATATTATATAAAATTTCCCATAATTCCATATAAAGTGTGATTTTATAAGGAATAGTGAAAAATGTAGATTTTTAATGAATACTATATATTTTATTCAAGAATTTACAAAATAACAATATTTTTTAAAATGGATTAAATGTAATTTTAGTTATATTATATTATTAATAATATAATTAAATTTATGGGAGTTAATTTAATTATTTAAGTCGGTGTAAAATTATTTTGATACTTAAAAATGAATTTTACTGAAAAACATTATTAGGTTACGTTTTTCAAATTTAATTTTAAAATATATTATGAATATTTTTTGGAATAGAATATGATAAAATTGATACCATATTTAGAATCTTAGTAATTATTATTAGGTGATATTTTCATCTCAGTTTCTAGTCCACATGAATATTTTCCTTTGTAAATATTTGTTGCCATAGTAAAGGTAAAATTGGTTAATTTGGTTTAAGATAATGCTATAATTATACTTTTTTTTCAAAAAAAAATCCCAAATATCATTGGATGAGTATATTATAAATTTAATAATTAAAAAATTTTAAAATATGATCCTTTTCTAAAAATCATTTATTTTTTACATTGTAATATTTTTTGAAAATGTAAAGTTAAAAATATCACTCTATTATTTTTAATTTTTGGAATATTTTTGTGAAATGGATAAAGAAACCTTTTTTATCTTATTACTATTTATTTCAAAGTAAAATAATTTTTTCAAAGAAATTTATTTCTAAATTTTAGTTATGCAATAATTCCCTTAAATACTAACGTAGAACTAACACAACACTTTTACAAGAAAGGGAAAATAAAATAAATTGTTTTAAATACTCTTAGAGTAATAATTTTTTTGGTAATTTATTATGTAACTTGTAGTTTATATATACATATAACATATTAGTGGTGTGTTAAGGGTATATATTTAAATTCCAAAACTATCATGGTGACTTCAATGAAAAATTAAATAAAAAGTTTCAAATATGAAATTAATAATATTATATTTTATATAATAAATATATTTTTTAAAATCCTAATAATCATAATATAGGATAGTTAGTATTATAAATGGTCTTAAATTTCTTTCACTTTTCCATTTCTGGTTCAATCTTTACCATATAAAATAAATTATAACTCTTTAATATTTAAAAATTCATTGCCATGGATTTGGTTAGAATTGGTTAACCTACGTGATGAAATAAAAGATGTAGTTTAAAATGATATCTAAACATTTCAAAATTTGTTAGTATGATTCTATAAAAACCAAATAATTATTATATTCGAATATATTTAAATTTTTAATTTTGTTACATGTGTTATACACTAAATATATTTCAATATTTCATGTATTATGGAAAAATGACAATATTTATATTGTATAAACAAACATTTTATTAAGGGATTTAAAATATATAGATACCATATTTCTAAAAATTGTAATGAGAAATGGTTTAATTTATGAACCATATTCAACTTATGGATAACTCTTTATTTTATATCAAACAATTTGAGTCCTATAATATCATTTTTTGATACAGTGATAGTTGTCAAAAGGGTTAATAAGGGGTTAGAGAAAATAAATAAGATATACAATATCAAATAAGGTTGTACAAAGTTAATTTGATGAGATGATTGAAAAAATTAATTATACTATATTCTAATTATAATAATTTTTTTTATTTTAAAATGAAAGTTAATTTATATTATTTTAATACATTAAGAAATTACAGGAAATCCACTTCCCTAGATTATAAAAGGGGACCTTCTCTCCTCTCGTAACAATGATCTAGAAGAATTTAGGTCTTCCAATAACTAAATAATCCATTCTCAACATCACTGATCTATTTTTTATGTCTTATTTTTTTATAATACTAACGTTTTAGGGAAATAGTGAAGACAGAAGAAGGTTTTCCAAAGAATATTTAAAATGTTTGACCATTTGTTTTTGTTTTAGATCTTCCTATACCTATATAAAATCATATTATCCCTTATTTAAATAATAAAATAAGTATATGAAATATAATAATAGGTTATTAAGATAATTTTATAACAAATATACATCTCCTATTAAATCAAATTGTAAACTAATCCATCGTTATTGTTTACAGAAGACTATTTCCTCGTGAACTAATCTTATTCATTTCCCACCACTGCCTCTCCTGATGGGTTAAAATTAATTATTTAATTTATATATATGATTTTTTATTGAATATTATTTTATAAAGTGAATTAATTAACTATTTTATTAACATTTCATCCATTGAAAAATGATAACCATGTTTGCAAGTTTGTGTGGATTGCAACATCCACAAAGCGATGTGATTCATTTTTCATCACTCCATCACATGGATCATATATATAAATGTAAATAAAATAAATAATTTAATATTTAAGATATAATAATCATTATAGATATATAAAATATCACTTAAATTATTTCTATAATGTTCATTGAAAAAAATAATTGTTACTCTTGCGTATATATGGTTTACTGTTTCTTAGATGAAAACATATTAATTTTAAAAAAAACACATATTTCATGGATGGATTAGATATAATAATTAATTTATATAAATTATAATTATTACATTGTTATTATTTTTTAGATGAATGAATAATGAAACATTGATTATAGTGAACTTATTGATGTCATTTTTGTACATATGTGCAGAATATCATTAAAATATATTACGTGAACTTAATTAACCACGTATTGTATATAAAATGGTAATAAAAATGAATAATAAACATGAAAAGGGTTATTAATAAATTAAATGATTAATATATGATTATTATTCAATTGTATAAATAATGTATGCGATGATTCATAATTGAGGTAAGGGGAAATTTAATTTTAAATATTTTAAATATTTATTTTATAAATTTTTTTCTTCCTTGTACATTTTGTGAAATTATTTTTAATATATTTATTAGAAAATAAATAAACTATAAAATATATTTTATGTATCTTTTTTATATTATACAGTGTTTCTTTTCCAAAAAATCAATTTACATATTTTTATGGAATATTTTGACATTATTTTAGAAAAGGAAAATATAATTATCAACATTAACATATATGGTGTCAATAGATCTTAGAATTATCATATAAAATAGTTTATATTTTTATTCTATTATAAAAATAATTCATTAATTAAAATAAAAATTATATTTATTTTTTCATTGTATTTTAGTATTGAATTCTCTGATTTATATTAAAGGGGTATATTATAATACTAAATTTTTAACTTATGAGACTAAAATAAATTTTTATGAGGATTTTGGTAGAAAAAACATTATCTATGTTTATTTCATGTTATAGTCATTTTTCATTGTTAATTATTAAGTGAGACTAGTATATTCTCAAATCCATTATAAATAATTATGTTCTTTGGTGAATTAAATTTGATATTAATTGTATTAGTTTTTTCACTTATAAGGGTTCTTGTAAGTGTTATTAAAAAGGACATGAATATATGATATCACAAGGAACACAATTGAGTTTTCTTTTATTCTTAATTATTTTTCATGGAAATAAATTTATATCGAATTTTAATACAATTCTTGTTTCCTTTAAAGGAATGATTACTCCCTTTTAGGGCAATATTCATTGTTTTTTTAAATTATTATGAATGGTTTCTAATTTTTCTAAGAAGTTGTAATGTTTATTATTTATCAATTATGTTTAATTATAACATTTTTATGAGAATAATTATGTACTAGAGCTTATTATATAGGTGGGTAAACAAATATTTCGGAAAAAACATTTTATATTCTGAGGGAAGTTATCTTTTACGAACACATGATTTTAAAATGGACGTAAAAGTTTAATTATTTATTTGTATATATACAATGCTGAAATTTTATTTCTTATATAATATATATAAATTATTTCATATGGTTTAATGATGATTAATAAGAAAAAATAAGTCATTTTTAGTGTCATGAATAGACATACCTAAGATAAAATTTGTATCATTATAAATTTTTTATATTGTGAAAAAATGTACATAGAGTGAAAGTGACCAAAATTTAATATATTGGTTTATTACATATACATTATGACCTAATTATATAAGGATATAAATGGTAAATATATTATCAATGAATGAATGTGAATTTTTTCTAATTTATTTTATTTACAAAATGTGTAAGGCTGATTCTTTATAGTTTGTATTTGACGATAGGATTAGATTATTTTTTTTCATAGAATTTAATGTGAGCATCAGTGAAAAGTAATTTAAAAAAACATACATTTTGTATTTCATGCATAATAATGGTTATTATTTAATGTATAATTATTCTAATATAGGGGTATTGGATAATAACTTAAATCAACTATGATATAATGGGTTAGAAGGATTAACGTATTACAAAATTTATAATGTATATTCTTTATTATTATGGGATATTTTCTTAAAACAATCCATTTCATTATTTAGAAATGTTATTTTGAATGAATAATGACCTTTTATCAAGATTAATTTAAAGTAATATTTCAATAACCTCTTACAACATCTAAATTATTTTATCATCACTATTGTTGGAAAATATGGTTGGAATGATTTGGGAACTTTTTTGAGTTTCCAAATCACCTCAAATATGCTATTTGACTTTTGCAACACCATTTAGTTTCTCCAAAAATTTAATGGTGTTTTTTAACCTTTTTTAATTTATTTATAAATATCCACTCTTCTATGTATCTGAAAAATGGGAATACCATAATAGACCTGATAATTTAGTTTATAGATGTTGGGAATGATTCTAGAAGACAAAAGGTATATCAAAAAAATCATTATAAACATTTTTATTTTAATAATTATTCTCCTTATTGTTAATGTATGAATTTTTTAAGGTTTTTATTTTAGAGGTATAAGGAACTAATTTGTATCATTTATTTAAATTAATAATGTACTCGAGAATAATATAATAAATCATTGTTACAGGTTTGAGAGGAATGTTGAATGATAGATGTATTCATAAACTTATTTTTTATAAATATGATGTAGTGGAATATTATCAAAGGTAGTCTAGTATATTCTAATTATCAATAGAATTATGAAACTTCTAAGGATTATTTTATTAAATATTTTTTGAAGAAAAATTTAGAAGATATGTTAGATGGAATCGATTCCTTTGAAAAGTGGTATATATAAAATCCTATAATTTTTCTAGATGTTCATTTAAGTAGATTTGATTTGGGATTAATATTTCTTTCAGTTAGTGTATGATTTATTTTATGGAAATAATAATAAATTAATATATTTTAGTTTTTTAAATAAATAATATATATAGAAAACCAAAAAGATAAAAATTAATATGATGAATATTGTTATTTTTGAGCCTTTCTATCATATTTGTTGGGATGTTAGGGAATCTTGCTAAATTATAAAAATTACTACCTATATATTTTCCCATTTATAATTTCATTATACCAAAATAGTTTTTGATAATTGAAAATACACTAGGAGAGCAACAACCTATCACATCTGGAAAGATCACGGTGCTTGAAGAAACTAATAAGGGTGACTAGTGTTCAATACCTACCATTGTCCTACATAATGTTCTAGTTAGTATGAATTTTTTGATTAAATTTATTTTATTGATAAATATTATATTGATATATATATATATATATATATATATATATTGGGAGAAAATATTTTTTGAATATTTCTGGTTTAGAGGTGATTAATGATACTTTGGATGATAATTATTGATTTTTGATAGAATCATGGATAATTTGTAACCCTAATGTTTATCATTTGAAAAATCATTTGATGATGAAAATTGTTAAAATTTTTAAAAATATATTTAATGATATTCTGAAATAATAATATTTATATAAACATTAATGTTTATTCAATTGTGATTTATTATAATTTAGGAACATATTTTTAACAGCCCAAACCCTATGCACCTAAATCTATTGATAGAAACATAATCATTACATTTTTGTATTTGAAACTAATTAATGTGACCAAATTTTTTCCCATCCAAAAAACAGAGCATAAAAAGTAAATATTAGATCACTTAAATACCCCAATACGTTTTAGGATTATAGTTTGTGATAATTTGAAAAATAAAACTCAATAACCTGGATTTATAAAAATAACTATCTCAAAATGTTCAACAACATCACCGACAATAATTTTATTCTATTATATCAAATTTGTTCATCAAAATCGGAAATGTGAAACCCTTCTCTATAAAATTAATATTTATTCATAACATTAGGAAAATGAATAATAAAATGGTTATCTAAAATGTAATATAAAGTTAAAAATAATCATTAAAGATTTAAATTCATCTTTAAGAATAAGATGATCATAAGGATATGATGACATAATCAATGTGCATGATCATAAGGTAATAGATATCATGCCCATTTTTTACTTAGATCATGAATCACAAAACTTGGGATAAATATTTAATAGAGGAAATTTTCATAAGAGTCAATCATCATGATCCATGTCATGTTAATAATGATCAAGGGAAAAATTCATAACTCAGAAAAGAAATATGGAAAATTTATATATACCATGGAATAACTTCATTATAGAATCCTTTCAGAATCCTTACCACTATAATAACCATACTGTCGAATTCTAATATAATACTTCAGAGAACATAATCATTACCCAATGCATTGGATTCATTTCAAGGCACACCAATTTTTTAATCTATACTAGGCTCACCAAGGAGCTATAATGGTGTTCAACCCTTCTTAAAAAATTTCCATGAATGATAACATAACCATAACAAATTGAATCTTTTATTTCATTATTAAAATAATATGAGAAACCATTAGTCTATTCATAACATGATTAACCTCGTAAAAGAAACGTTTTCCATGAAAATAACATTGAATCAAACATAATATATCAGTATAAATAATGAGGATATTATGAATACAAATAAAAACACTAATGGAGTATATGTAACATAAATTTTTGTTGACATTGATTAATGGATATAATATTAAAAGAACATTTCTTTGTTGGGGGTAAATTCACTTTTTTTAGATAAAAAATTATAAATAATAAAAAAATAAAATATATTAAATTAAATTATTTCATGTAAAATATCCATTTAAAAATATAAAGGTATACTTAGATCATTTATTTTTCATGATAGTGGTAAAATCCATTGATATCTAAAACATTAAAAATAATAATTCTTTTGAAACATCTTGTAAAAGTGAGTCAAAGGTGTCCCATTTTGAAATAAATCATGTAAAACATATTCAAATCCACAGGTGGAAAATATAATTTTTTCAAGAAAATAACATTTTAGGATTTCCCCTCATGGATCCTTAAACAAAAATAATTCTTTATGAGATTAATATTACAACATAATGTCTTTTCCACTTTGGTAACTCATCATTCAAAAGGAACATGAGGGAATAATGAAAAATGGGTCATTAATTATAATTAACAAAGTTATATTCATGATATATTACATAAATGGGGAAGTATAAAAACCTAATAAAATAAGACAGTTTCATATCATAAATATATGTCCCAAGAAAAGGATATTTTAGATGAATGACTCATAAACATCATATCGTTTAATTGAGAATTAATTAATTAAGATATTATGTATAAAAAATATAAATGCAATAAAAAAGTGGATATACATAATAAAAAAAATTATATCAATTCACACATAATTAGGAAATAATAGAGTCAATTATGAAGAGTAAAAACAAAATTAATGGAAATTGAGTCAACGAATAATCTACTACTTGGTAACATTCAATACAAATCCCCTAAGAATAAATCATTAAAATTTCAATGTAAAATATCATAAATTTTGACGTATTCATGATAAATCATTTAATGGGTCTTTATATCTACCACATAAATTATGTTTGGTGAATAATAGTATAATATGTACCAATGAATGGAAATTTATATGAAATAACTTTCCACACTACCCATCGTAATGTAGGTTTTTTAAGTCTTATATAATAATCATATGTAAATTATCATAATTTTTAATAAATTTTTATAGGATTTATACAAGATCTGTCAAAAATTTATTTCTATTAATTTAATGGCATATTTTATTACCTTATTAGTTATGCCTACGAAGGGTTTTTTGAGGATGTGTAGTTTATAACTCCAAATCAGCTTTACTGTGTTAAAATTGGGAAATATGGTCATGGTTCTACCATATGAAGAATAATAATTCATTAATAATTTTCATGTATACATATAAGTATTCATTTTAAAATCAATCATTAAAAATAATTATGAATAATGAACAATGTTACAATCTTGGAGATAGTAGGTCGTACACACACTTGAGTAAAAGTTCAATATTACAATAATTATTATGGGAAGAAGGTAAATGATATATTTTAATTATAGAAGTAAAATTATATTATAAATACCATATTATTTTTTAAAATTTACAAATATACCATCTATGTGACACAATCTTGAGAAACTAATCAAATCACTTCGTAGAGGTGGTAGTCCTCACGTACGCATGAATGGAATTATCATTTCTCAATGAATTAAATGGTAAGAAAATTGATAGTGTATTAAATTTATATAATGACTAAAATTTCATTAATATCATATATATACAATAATTAAATAATTATAAATTTTCCTGTGAGGCGGTAATGAAAAACCAACTTACAATAATTTACGATGCAGTAGTCTGCTGCACACATGAATCAATGGTTTTGTTTCCCTTTTGATTATTGATGAGAAATAAACAGCTTATTACATCATTATAAAAATATATACTTATTTTTAGGATAATTTTTAATTATTTTATAAATATTTTGGTATATTTTAATGTAGTGGAAGAATAAATAAATCTAAAATACTTGGATAAAATATATACACTTCTTTATAAATGTAACACCCCATGATTTCATAGTACGTTATTTCTTCAAAGTAATGCAATAACTTCCACTACACGCAACACTGAGTTCAAGCGCATCACGACTTACCAAAATATCCGTTCAAAAGCGGTTATGAATAGTATTAACTGAAATTTGAACTACATATTATCCATACAATTTTAGAATCCATATTATTAGTTTCTTAGACATAATGTAAGAACTAATTAATTTTTTTCAGATAAAAGATGTATTTTTCAAAAAATACACTTTTACTCCCTTTTAATGGTGAGGCCTTTTTAAATCCAATATTTGAATCTTTTATAAATTCAATTTTACAAAATAACATTCTTCTTTAGAATCAGTACATAAGAATTTTGTTTCAATAATTTTTTTCTATTTTTCTGATAACATTCATATTTGGGTGAATAGTGAAAAATACTATATTTTAACAGAAAAGAACATTTTTAATCAAAATAATTTGTAGTGTTAAATTATACAATTTAATGGATTGGAAGTAAAAATAGATTATATTTTTACCATTTAATCCAATTCTGGTCATTGTAAGTAATTTCACTTTGAAATTGGACATAAACAAGTGTCAATCTTTTGATAGTTATTATTTTTTAAAAATGTACCTTTTCGTTTTGACTATGGGAATTAATTTTAATTTAATAAATGCAAAATCTATGTTTTGAATTTGGTAAAATAGAATTAATTATTTAATTAGTAATATCAAAATTAACTTAGGGTAAATTTTTGGTATTTTTATGAAAACATTCAATTTTTGATGAATAGTGAAAAAACACTAAGTTATTATTTGAAACAAAATTTTTATTTAAATAATTATATATTTTATTTAAATTTATTTTAGGTCAAAATAAATACATAATACCTATATAATTTCAAAGTAATTCATTGGATTATTTTTATAATAAGATTAGATATATAAAAAGTTTATCGAACTTTTTACCGTCTTTTACCCACCTCCTAGGAGCATTTTAAAATTTACATAAAACATAATTTTACCACTTCTGTGAGTTGAATTTCGACAATCCTAGAGACACGGTTCATATCAAGGAGTAAAATGTGGTTCAATAAGACAAAAATAATATTTGGTGAATTGTAAATTTTTTCTTTTATTTACCATGGTTAAAAGTAAATAGGGTAATTAAGGGTAAAAATGATATTATTATTATCCTAAAACATGTCCTAATTCTATTGGATAAGTTTAATTCGACCAAAAAAAACCTTAGGAATAAAATATGACCCTTTAAACATTAAATAATTAATTTATTTATGACACAATGATGATACAGAAATTGACTTATTATTGAATGAATCAAATAAATGGTATTATAAATATTAAAATAAATATAATTTCAAAGTTTTTATGACATCCAAGAATTTTCAACGGGACTATTACATGTTAGGGATGATTAAATGTACCTTTTTTTGAAGTAATCAACTTGTGATGACTTTCACAAAAACAAAATACCAAATAGTGTCAAAATTGACACAATTTAATATTTAAAACAAATACTATATTATAGGTTGATATAATATTTATAAAAATGTAATGTTCAGAAAAATGGATTTAATAATATTATATATGTCATTAATGATCCAGTTGAGGCTCTCTATGATGTTTATAGTATGTTTATTAACCATATATATTAAGAATACAAGAAGACACGGTAATAGTTAAACTATTTAACTAAGAATTAATTCTAAATGACAAAGTAAAAATGATAACCTAAACATGTATAAAACCTATTTTATGAGAGGATTACGACCCATAACCACCTAACGATCTAAATAAATTCATTTTGAACCATTATAAACAGAATATGATTGTATAATAAATTAATACTTTAATCTTTTCCTAAAGTGACCCTCACCCCTCCTATAAAAGGGAACTTTCTCTTCTCTCAAAATCACACCTCCAATGCCATTTGGATCGGCCAAACCATACATAAATTTCCTCCCAAAATCCCTCAATTCAACCCGAAGGCCTTAGTTTGATCAGAAATCCAACCTAAGTATCTTTTTTGATCAAATCAAAAAGAAAGAACCCGAAGAAGAGGTAATGATTTCACCACCCTCTTTCAAATTCCTTTCTTCATCCACTTCTTGTTTCTTTGTTATTTCCATTATAAAATAATAACTCTAGTATATTATATATACTATGATGTTATTATAAATATTTCACAACTATATTCATTATTCTATCCATCTTATTAATGATAATGTCACTATGCATGCGTACGTATGACTTATCGTCTCCACGTCGTGGTGTAATTTGTTATTCAACACTATGTTATTTGGATGGATATAATGATGAGTAATATGTATATAAATAATGAAAATAACCTGATAATGTCTCTATAAAATTAATATACCATCCAATTTTATGCCTTTAATGAAATGATATTGTTGCTCGTGCGTACGTACATATTACCGTCTCCACGACGCGATGAGATTCATTTCCACATTCACCATTCATCGACGATTATAAATATATATATATTAATAATAAGTTTTTCATATATGAAATAATAATTATACTGGATATATATATATATATATATATGTTCTTCTATATATTTTATTCACTTAGTTCTGTTAAATATGTTATGAAAATGAAACAGTGTTTATGCGTATGTATGGACTACCGTCTCCATAAACAGTGTTTTCCATTTCATATATACATCTATTGAATATTTTTATATTTTAAATATATATTATATATAAATCATGTTTTATATTCTTAAAGTATTTAAATCTTGATATAACTGATACAATCAAGAGTAACAAGTTAAAACACGTACGATAAAGAAAGCGATTATTACCAGAAATATTAATATAACATGGAAATTATTATTAAATGGGTAGTATAAAGTGATCACTGAATCATGTAAAATATCATAAATATTAATATGGTTCTGGTACAATTTAATAAAATACTACGATCTTGGTTGTATTAGAGGTAGGGCTCTGCCCTCGGGAGGGACCATGCTTGCATGGGATCGCCGAGTGGTGCTGCATTGGGGTTGGCGGTTGTTATCTTTGCTTGGTTAATCTTTTCTGGTCTGTCTGCTCTGTTTTATTTTTGGTGTATGTTGAACTTTACGGTTTCACACTTTTTCCGCAAAAGTGTTTATCTTAATAAAAAATAAGTTTCAGCATACATTAGGTTAAACGTGCCCTTGACTAAAGGAAAATCCAAGGTAAGGGGTTTTCATCTCACTTGTTATTCCCGTGAGATTCATGCCATATTGCTACTATTTACTTTTGTGTGGTGTATGTACTGCCCATAATTGTATTATTTGTGTAATAAAAATTATTTTATGTGTATTTACATATTCATTGTATGATACTTATTTCATGGGGTGTATGTTTCATAAGCTACGAAATTGGTAAGGGTTAATTCCTCAATCTCATTATTATCCGAGATTGTTTATGTGTAAGTATTTTCTGGGACATTTTTATCATCCATGTCCATTTTTCATAAAAATGTTTTCAAAATGTATATTTTAAGGATTTATGAAATGAAATCCTTTTCAAGATCATAATTTTAAATTTTTTATAGATTTATCTTTCTAAATCTTTTTAATTAATGTCCCTATTTTCAAAATGATTTTAAGGATTTATTTATAAGGACATGAATGTTTTGAAATGATAATTATTTTCAAAAGTTTCAAAGTGGTATGAGACACTTTGATTCAAAAATATCTTTTAAATTTATTCCTTTATAAGTGTGTGAATTTTAAATGATTTTACAAAATTGATATTTCTCTCAAAACGTTTTACTCATTGTTTTCCAATATGTCAGCATCCTTTACTGGATATTATTTTTGATTCAGGTTGATTTATTATAATACAATATTCAACACTGTATTGAATGAGTTATGGTATGTTTGACTGTGGATGTTCTATTTTTATACAATTCATCATTTATGTTTAATGTATTGACATTTCGTATGCTAGTTTTAATATGAATGTTTATGTTATGTTTCAACTATTCATATGAGGAATGTAGTGGACTTAGTATATGACGGGTGGAGCCCGCTATAGATCATTGATGCATCAGTAGGTCTCATTAGACAAACTAGTGTCTCAGAAAAAGGCCTTGACAAAGATTCTATGTGTATTAATGGAACGAGGCCTTGAGTATGTTGTAATGATGTCCGGCGTTAGTCATTCCCTCATTATGAAATTAATTCTTACATGTGATTATTCGACAATAAAAATATCCATGTGCATGTTTATATTGTAATGTTTGATTTATTTTTTCCATATTATGTTCAAGTATATGTTTAAAAAGTTTTTTGTTTTTATTACACATCTTGCTTTAAAAGTTTATAGCTTCCGCTAAATTATTTACCCTTACTGGGAATCTGAGCTCACCCCTTTGTTATGTTTTTTTTCCCAGGATTCCAAGAAGTATATTATGATTGATATGCAGGGTTAAGCTAAAGGGAAGAATGGTGTTCTCAAAGAACTAATTTTTTGTATTGTATGTTAGAAAGTATAATGTAATGTTCATGTATACAATCTATTTTCCAAGGCTGCTAAACTGATCGGTCTTTTGGGATGGGATTCCTTGTAATCATGCCAATGTATTAAAATAATGCACCGACTCTGTGAATCTAGGGTCAGGGTGTTACAATTACTATCAGAAGAAGTTTAGCAATAACCATGGAAGCTATATTTAGATAAAATCTTATTATAGAACATAGATCTAAGATAGAATTTGAGGATTAGTATAGAAATTTTTTTAGAA
Organism: Viscum album; assembly: GCA_963277665.1. Classification (NCBI taxonomy): domain Eukaryota; kingdom Viridiplantae; phylum Streptophyta; class Magnoliopsida; order Santalales; family Viscaceae; genus Viscum; species Viscum album. Next base: position 136,085,012 of record OY728147.1, on the reverse strand, counting down.
TTTTGGTAATGTAGAGATTTTGTGAGTTTTCCAAGAAAATACATCCCTGTCTGGATATGAGCAGGTAGAGGCAGCTCTGGCAAAGATGTACCTAGGGTTAAAACTCGAAAACACTGCTTTGAGCTAGACTCAAATGGGAACTAGTGCACGAAAACAGGCCTTAGTTCACTCTTGGTTACGACACTCCCGAGGGATATACTAAGGATAATTCTTGTTTTCTTTACAAGCCACTATGAAGGGTTTATGAGTATATACCTCCTCAAAGAAAACATTTTTCTGATAATGGATTATATCTATAAATTGTTCAATTTACTTTAGGTATTTTACATGTTTGGAATTATGAATTGCGATTCATAAACTGACCTAGCGTATGCCATTGTTTAGAAATAGAACCTAGTATAAGGAATGACAACTCCAACAATATGTATGATCCAAATAGTTAGAAGGGTCGTATAATTCATGGTATTAAGTGAACAATTAGAAAGTAAATAGTCTCCCATTTATTATCATCATATTAATAAATAGTATCATGTGTTAAAAATATTAGTAATGAATTATCTAAATTTTATGTCTTTAAAGGGAATCCAGAGAAGAAAAGGATAGAAGAGAGAAAGATGGATAAAGGGAAGAGGGAAAAGAAGAATTTTCATATATGTGATAACTGTGGGAAGAAACACCCTGGAACTTTCCTGAAGGGAATGTGTGTTTTTTATAAGTGTGGAGAAAAAGGACACAAAGTACGTGACTGCAGAGGTAATAAAAAGGTTACAAATGTAAAATGATTCATCTGCAAAGATTTGGGACACTACATGAACCAATATCCAAATCATCATTGTATGCCCAAAATGATGATATTGGATAATAATCAAGTTATGATACTATCACAGATGAGGAGGAATGATTAGAGTTCATATGTTGTTATTAGAGAATTATGTCATTTGAGTGTTGTATCAACAATGTATTGGTTAAAATAATTATACAGTATATAAGGATTTTATTGTAGCACTATTTCATGAAGGACTTGATATTGTGAGGAACTAAGAAAAGTGAATCAATAGTTGGTTAAATTTTTGGAAAATATATGATTAAGAGCTAGATAAACCATAATATGGTTCTGATACCGAGGTAGTGGTTTTGGAATAATACATGATTGATTTTGATAAATAATATTGCATATTCTTGACTCTCCTGAAACTGATTAATGATTTTAATATTGGATCATTGTTGGTGTTTAAAACATTTTTGGATAGAAGGAGTATATCTAGAATTCTATAATGAATAAGGGATTGTGAATGCAATCAATAAGGTTTTATGTTAATTCAGGACATTGTAGTGTTTTAAAAGAATACATGATGAAGGTGTTCACATGTTATTACATAGAAAAAAGGATCTTCATTGTGTTTACCTTACATATAAATTTTGGACTGTGAGTTTGAACAGAAGTATTTTGGATAATTTTAGTTTGAGATTATTTTTGGATATCCATAAAAGGACAACCTGGAGGTCAGGCGGCAACCCGTCGTGTCCGGCAAGGCCGCAAGACTTGAACCTGCAACTGAAGGGTGACAATGGTGTATCACCTACCACTGGACCATGCGATGTCCTGGAATGAATAATATAGTCTTTTTTAAAAAAATATGTTAGATGAATTATAAATTCATTTTTTTGAACCCTATAGGATTAGGATAAATAGAATATATATATATATATATTTGAAATCATTTAGAGTGAAAGATGAGTTTGGGGTAGGAATTTGTTGAAGGATGAAACTCTACTTGTCAAGTATATATATATATATATATATTCCTTCTTATTTTATGGATAAATTAATTGTTAAACTTTAGGGAAGGGATCTTGAAACCAATAATGTGTTATCCTAATACCTTACGTTTTTTTGAACCGATTGTATTTTATATCATCATTGACTGGTGGCTTTAAGGCCCAAAATTCTACAATTGATTGTGATTAATTCCTCAATCACTCCCTATAAATATTTACGTTTTTCCTCCAATTATGGTTCTCTTATTGACACCAATGTTCTCCTAACAGAGATCATTATTTGGTGGTGAGTTTTTCATTCCCCTTTGCCTCTTATTAAGACTGAATTTTATTAACCCAGTTTCCGATGTGGGTTTTCCCACAAAGGTATTTTCTATTTTCAACCTTTTATTTTCAAGGAAAAATTTCAAATTTTGAGGACGCAATTTATTGAAGGAGGGTAGAATGTAACACCCCGAAATTTCATAGTACGTTATTTATTCAAAGTAATGCAATAACTTGCACTACATGCAACACTTAGTTCAAGCGCATCAAGACTTACCAAACTAGCCATTCAAAAGTGGTAATGAATAGTAATAACTGATTTTTGAACTATATATTATCCTTACAATTTTAGAGTCCATATTATGAGTTTCTTAGACATAATTTAAGAACTAATTGATTTTTTCAGTTAAAAGAAGTATATTTCCAAAAATACACTTTTACCACCGTTTAATTGTGAGCCCTTTTTAAATCCAATATTTGAAACTTTTATATATTCAAATTGACAAAATAACCTTCTTCTTTAGAATCGGGACATAAGAATTTAGTTTTAATAAATTTTTTGTGTTTTTCTGATAACATTCATATTTGGGTTAATAGTGAGAAATACAAAATTTTAACTAAAAAGAACATTTTTAATCAAAATAATTTATAGTGTTAAATTGTAAACTTTATTGGTTTTGAAGTAAAAATAGATTATATTTTTTCCATTTAATCCAATTCTGGTCATTGTAAATAAATTCAGTTTGAAATTGGACATAAACAAGTGTCAATCATTTGATAGTTATTATTTCTTAAAAATGCACCTTTTGGTTTTGACAACGGAAATTAATTTTAATTTAATAAATGAAACTTATATTTTTTGAATTTGGTAAAATAGACTTCATTATTGAATTCATAATATCAAAATTAGAATAGGGTGAATTTTTGGTATTTTTCTGAAGACATTCAATTTTTGATGAATAGTGAAAAAACACTAAGTTATTGTTTAAAACTGATTTTTTATTTAAATAATTATTTATTTTATTTAAATTTATTTTAGGTCAAAATAGGTACATAATATTTATATATGTTCAATGTAATTCATTTGACTCATTTTATAATAAGATTAGATATATAAAAATTTTATCGAACTTTTTACCGTCTTTTACCCACCTCCTAGGAGCATTTACAAATTTACATAAAACTTAATTTTTCCACTTCTGTGAGTTGAATTTCAAAAATCCGAGAGAAACAGTTAATATAAAAGAGTAAAATTTGGTTCAATAAGATAAAAATAATTTTTGCTGAGTAGTAACTTTTTACTTTTATTTACCACGGTTAAAAATAAATAGGGTAATTAAGGTTAAAAATGATATTATTATTACCCTAACACATATCCGAATTCTATTGGATAAGTGTAATTCGACCAAAAAAACCTTAGGAATAAACTATGACCCTTTAGGTTCACTTGGATTAGATTAAGACATTTATTATTATTTAATTTAAAGAAGAGTTAAAAGTGTTAAATTCGAAGTTTATTAACTAAACCATTTTTAATATAGGGTTATAAATAAGAAAAATTCTACTATATATATTCATTAGAAGGATAAAAAGATTTCCTACAACATGGTAATTTATTTATATTTTTTAAACATTAAATACCTAATTTGTTTATAACACAATGATGATGCAATAATTACCTTATTAATGAAAGAATCAAATAAATGGTGTTATAAATATTAAAATAAATATAATTTCAAAGTTTTTATGACATCCAAGAATTCTCTAGGTGACTATGACATGTTAGGGATGATTATATGTATCATTTTTGAAGTAATAAAGTTTTGATGACTTCCATAAAAACAAAATACCAAATAGTGTCAAAATTGACATTAATTAATATTTAAAACAAATACTATATTATTGGTTGATATAATATTCCTAAAAATACAAGGTTCAACCAAAGGGCTTAAATAATATTATATATTTCATTAAGGAGCCACTTGAGGCTCTCTTGTATGTTTAGAGTATGTTTATTAATCATATATAGTAAGAATACAAGAAGAGACGGTAATAGTTAAACTATTTAATTAAGAGTTAAATCTAAATGATAAGGTTAAAATGGTAACCTACACTTGTATAAAACATATTGGTATAGACGGATTTCGACCCATAACCACCTATGGATCGAAATAAATTCATTTGGAAACTTTATAAACCTAATATTACTGTATAGTAAATTAATACTTTAATATTTTCCTAAATGGACCCTCACCCCTCTTATTAAAGGGAACTTCCCCTTCTCTCAAAATCACACCTCCAAAGCCATTTGGCTCGGCAAAAACCTACCCAGATATCCTCAAAAATTTCCTAAATTCATCCTAGATTCCTTATATTGATCATAAATAAAACTTAAGGATCCCTTTTGATCAAATCAAAAAGAAGAACCCGAAGAAGAGGTAATGATTTCACCACGCTCTTTCATGTTTCGTTCTTCATCCACTTATTATTTCTTTGTTATTTCCATTCTAAAATAATAACTCTAGTATCCTCTATATACTGTGATGTTATTATAAATATTTCACAACTATATTCATTATTCTATCATCTTATTAATGATAATGTCACCATGCGTGCGTACGTACGACTTACCGTCTCCACGTCGTGCTGTAATTTGTTATTCAACACTGTGTTTTTTGGATGGATATAGTGATGAGTAATATGTATATGAATAATGTAAATAAAATGATAATGTATTTTTAAAATTAATATACATCAAATTCCACACCTTTAAGGAAATGATATTGTCGCTCAGCTTCACCTCACCTACGAATGGTTTCGTTCACAAGGATGGTATGCGAGGTTGAAATTATCCTCTACTATTTTTCCAATGACACTGTTTGCGGGGATGCTATGCGTGGATGTAATTCTATGCTTCTATTTTCCAAATGACGTGGTTCAAGGGAAAGGTAAGCGGTGGTGGAATTATTTATATCTATTTCTATAAAGATGTGGTTCCCAAGGATAGCATTGTTTCCTCTATCTGATGAACCATTTGGTTTGTGGTGGTTTTACAAAGCAATGGACCACCATGCAAAGTGGCAATCCACGAAGGGTTTTATGGTTTACATCGCCTAGTTTTCCATTAAAAATTTTAATCCTTTGACATCATATTTAGAATCTTTAGTGAAATCCATTTTCAAATATTTGTGATTATTTTCATTACCCTTGAAATGTTTTCAAGACCTAGCAAATGATCCTCCATCGAAATGGGTTCCAATGGGGATGAAGAGGAGGATATTAATATGTAGGAAGAAATCTTAAATTGTACTAGTTTATGGTATAAAAGTGGACCTGTATGGAATACCATGCCTATAAATGGGGGTTATGTCTTTTTTCTTTTACCACATTTCCCAGAAAACCGAGCACTCTCTATTTCCTATTTCTCGCTTTCTTCCCCAAACGACCTTCTTTTTTGTCATCGTTATCCACAAAATACCTATTGTATTATATGAATAGATATTTTAACCTTTGAATTGTGAGTTAGATCTTCAATATAGTGAGAGATGTCTTTGGGTCACCTCCATATGCAAACATAATTTTTCATCTGAGAGCATAACAACACATTTAGAAACTGTGAATTTGTATTTCTGTGTTGAAAGGATTCGTGTGTGGCTCGGTTGTTCTGAAAATGGATTAATTTTTCGGTCAATGCTCTTTGGGCTAGGGCCTCATGGGTTTCCAAGAACTATTGGTTTCATCCAGTTCCTTCTGTGTACCATTTAAGGAATATTGTATTTTGTCACTTTGTGGGTCTACCAAAAAAAATTTAGACTGACCTTTTTGTATGATCTTTTGATGTTGGAACAAAAAGGTATCTTCCACTAACATCACGGTATGTGACCATGGGAAGGGAGAATATAGTTGAAAATATTTAAGACAAACTCATGCCTTATTTCATTCCTTAGGAATGTATTCTGAAGGAACTTCTCTTGCTAGAGCTCATGTCCTACCCCTTATCCAATCGGATACCACTCTACAATATTAGTCCCCAGGTTGATTCCCTTTTACCACATGTTGACCGAAGAAACTTTTCTATTCATATTGAGACATCTTGAGAATAGGCATAGATGAATATTCATCCCACACCGAAGGTCATTAATGCTTTGATCCAAGATGAAATATTTTTTCTGAAAGACTCTATATGGATGAAGTGAAAACATTGTCATTGTACTACATCTTCCAAATCAGTCATTCAGGACTACCCGACTATTTTTAACCTATCATGAACTAATCAAAATGGAGGGTGGATCTAAAAACGGGATCTCTAATATGGAGGGTTATTTTAGGATGAGTGAACCTATATATTCTAGGTTAATCCTAATTGATTAGAATCCATGGTGCCGCTAGAATCAATCAACCTATACCCAGTTGTGTTGGTCTCCCAATTCACTATCTATTCACTGGGTGAGATACTTCCTATGCTACTCATCCTGTGGTGTATGAGAACCAAAACCATTCACTTTTTCCATAGTGAAGTGGGGATCAGTTTATGGGATGTATAACAGATAGGGGACTTATTATCCTTGGAGAAATTTACAATGAATTTTTACCAATGGCCAATATATGGAGGAATGTTGAGAATTTATCCACATTGGTGAGGGAATTGCTAACTATTACAAATAGGCTACCAGGTCATCCATTTCAAGCTCCCTCACTTACATCATTTTAGGATTGGACTTGACTATTCGTGGAGGCAAATGGGCCTATGATGAGAGTTCATCATATCCAAACCCATCAGACCTAGCAGTCATGGATCTTTCCTGACTCTTATTGTGGTACCCTCAAGGTGGGCCACTACACCACTTGGGGATATGAAGTCCGAACAAACATATCTTCTGATGTTAGATTGTATGTGTTCTTTTCATATTCTAGAGTGGCTACTTCCTTACTTTTATGTTTATATTGGTATCTGGGTTTGCACCCTAATGATGGAAACCACACTGGAAAAGGGGATTCACATCAATTTATTTGTCTCTACCTTTTATGAATTTATGAGTTATTTCGGAATATAAAGGAATGGTGGCATCCACATCATCTTATGTGGCCATTTAAACTATTTTTTGGTTTGATAGAAGATCATTTCCCTTACAAACAGTATTGGAATATCACGATGGTTCTCCATTCTAACATCCACATGGAATTACATAACACTTTTTTGTCTGTCTCGAGTCCTTGAGTGTTGATAGCATCATTGACCTATTGAGAGATCCTTCATATTTTTATTTTTTTTACCATACCTCATTACGCACTAAATATTTGAACATGATGGGAGAATCTCTTTAGAAGCATGTTCATAACACATTACACTTTAAGACAGAATCTTAACTTCTTGTATAGATAGGATAACCTTCTATGAACCGTATGCACCCTACTAGTTTTCTAGATAGTTTGGATGTCTGTAAAGAGTCAGAGACCTCCATGATACACTGTTTAAGAGGGAATCTCAACCAAAAACCCCTTATAAAGTATGGTTGATAATGTTTATAGAAGAATATTGCATGATTTTATTTATTCCTCCTATATTATCTCTACATACATATCATTGGAGAATGACCAATAGTGGGTAACATGTTATCCTGATGACATACTGGCTAGGCTAGTCTGACAAGCGCAAAGACCCCTGATTATTTCCAGTCCCATTTTACCTATGCTAGTTGTACCATATCCCTCCATTCCTATTTTCCAAAGGTTATCCATCAATCATCACATGCATTAATAGGGGACATCCTCTGTGTAGCCTATATATGTGGAGAGAGACTCATAACCTGTATCACTAAGTGAGATGGTCCATGGTCCAACCAATGCTAGCCCAAGTGGAACATCATTGCGTACCCCTGATGTTGCAGTCAACCCATTGAACATGGTCCCAGATATCGAACTGCTATTTGAGTAGAAAAGCTTCCTCACTTGGGTAACCAACCTAGTGTGGATCAATTTGTCATTGTTCCCTTTTTGGGTAAAATACATGTTGTAGAAAAGGAACAAATTTAGATTTCCACAACCATAAGGATAAATTGAACCATGTATATATGGGTATAGATTCAAATTTTTAACATTGATACTAACACTCCTTTGCGTGATCTTGCTGATAAGGGGGAAAAACTTTAATGGCTTTTTATTGACTTGGGTTCTGGAAGCTTTGACTACAGATGTCTTCACAAACTCATGAAGAAGGTTTTCATACAATAAGAGGATATATCCACTCATGAAGATATCCTTTATTAGTTAAATGATTCTCACCACCAAACAAAGGTCTTTCAGGATCATACCATATAGCTTCACCACATAATAGCTGAGGAGGAAACCTTTCATGACCAATTTATTATCCAAAAAAATGAGATGTGGGAGTTCAAATATCTTGTATCCATGTTTAAGGAAAAACATCCATTAATAACCTCTAGTTTTTAAGCTCTTTATAAGAATAGGAAATATATTATATCCATTAGAAAACATGTTCATTGATTTGTTGAAGCTGCATATACCCAAAAGAATACTTTAGAATGAACTATTGATGGCCCCGATCATAACATTATGGATCTTCTATAATGCGAACGTCAGGATTCAATGTAATCCTTTTAATTATCTTGTGATATTATTTAATATTCATTAACACCAGGAAGAGACTCTATGATTTTTATTTCTTCCTTATATTCATATAATTAAAATAGGATGTTTTTCTCTCAAATTATTCTCCTTCATTTTTTCCATATAATGTCAATAGATAATGATTAACTATATTTTAAACCATAATATCATTAGGATATCAATCTTAGTCAAAATATACGGTAATGGAAACAATAAAATCATGCTCTAATTTTATCCTGAAACGAGGGGCTCAGTGAGCATTGTTCGACTGTTGATAGGGTTTCACATAAAACTACACAAACTTTTCATGTTTTCTGTTTTAACCCCAATTTTTTCATAATACTATTATGGTGTAGACTATGTAGGTTTAACTTGACTATTTTATATGCCACATTTTTCGAGCTTTCGACCTAATAATATTTGTGACTATTGATTTATGAAAAAAAAATCTCAATATTTTTCTGAAACCATATATTGTGTATGTTTGGTGAGATTTTGCATGACATTTATCAAGGATTCCATTTTCATATTTTCATTTTGATGATTGTAATTTTTTTCAAAGGTATTTTAATTTATTTATAACTAGATTATCATTACTAATGTTTTAGGTCAAACATCATTGACCCTGATTTCCAAGGTGAAGGTCCAAAATTCTGACTTCTTAACCAAGAATGTATCGACAACATACAGACATTGATAAGAGAAATTTATTGACCATAACTATTGTTTTATAGAGTATGTAATATGTCATGTAGTCTAGAATCCCTAGGGAATACAATGATATCAATAAAACCTCTTTTAAGGATTAATTTTTCTTTAGTTAATAGGATGTTTTTGTAGGAAACATATTCCGAGTCCCTAGGGCATGTGTGTACAGTCAAAAAAAGTGTCCATTATAATATTTAAATCCATATCCGATGGCTTGGAAGTTTTATTGAAATTTATATTTTATTTTTGAGGGAATGGATATTGTGGGTGGCCTACTGGGGGGGATCAATTTATCAAAATAATAGAAGAATTTATATTGGTTATATTCTAGAAACCGCTCCCACATTAATTTGACTCAAGTAAAGGAGGGATAGGGAATGATGTAGTTTAATTTCATGAATATTATACATTCATGACATATGATTTGAATTCATTTTTACTCTAACAAGGGGACACGTGATCTACATTTCTCACATTGGTCTCACCAGAAATGGTCTATCAGCATTATGAGTGAGAGGGGAGAGAGGATGTAAACTGTAATATAGGGGTTTTCAACCCAGGGAATGTGGTGATACATAAAAATAATAGGGGCATACAGAGGTAGGAAAATCGTCTCCTAAGGGATGATTTTCCATTGGTTGAAAGTCCATTTTTTTGGAAACATATGCAGAACCACTGGGGCATTGTGTGCATTGTCATACAAAGGAGTTTGCGGGACACTAGCCATCCAATTTAGATGTCCATGGATGGCTATTAAGATGCTGAACATTATAGACATAGATTTTGGTGTGTAAAGTGGGTTTTTGAACATGAAAAGGGGGAATTTCATTCCAATGTCTCCAAGTAATAGGTGAAGATGTACTTCCAATACAGTTGTTAGTAGGTTCCCCACACATGACAGACACATTCAAGGGAATGAACTGGACAATGATGTATCTTGGGCGGACACCAAATATTAGACTCAGGTGTCACTACATATCCTATTATGATAGTAATAATGTTGGTAATAGTTGTATTAATGTTAATTCATATGTGTATGTTGTTCAGGAATATGAATGTGTATCTTTTTTTGTTCACACAAGTGGATAACAATGAATGAGGACCCTCGTTGAATGTTCCTATGAAGATTATTTTCAGGCATAAAAATATGACAGAGCACATTCATTGATGTATCAAGGCCAAATAATGAACATTTATTGTTTAGAATCATGAAATTTTAATTTCATGTGGTTAGGAAATTGATGTAGAATCCCTGATTAACCATAGGATGGTCATGCCAAGGTTTTCCAACATGTTCTTAGCATGGAAAGGGAGGAATGTGTGTGATGCAGTTTCATGGATATTGGAAAATGAGAGATGATATACATGAATAAGAAACATCTCTTCTGAGGAATAATTTTCCATTTATTTAAAATCAATTTTTTTTAAACATATGCGTAACCATCGGGTCATTGTGTGCATAGTCAAACATAGGTGTCCACACAAAACTGCCATTCCATATCTGATGGCCAAGAAATTTATGAGGATCCGAATTTGATCGAAATGCATAGCATGACTGGTGGAAGTGACATTTATGGATATTTTAGAAATTATAAGGTTTTGATCACCAATAATATTGGGAACTCACCTACATATATAAAGCATTAATGTAGGGTGAGGAATTTTTGATTCCATTACTGAAGCGGGGCCCGATTTTGAAGGTTCAAGTGTCCTAAAATTAGGCTCCCTACATAGGTTTGGAATGTGCATAGGGAGCATGGAATGTTAGCACTATTTGGGGTACATTGTAGTTTAATATAATACATTTAGTACGTTTGGTTTTTAAACATGTTTCAGAAAACTATAATATGCCTTTTAAAGTCGTGTAGTAGGATCAATCATTATGGATCAATTTTCCCATGCTCTATGGGGAATTCTCTAATGAAACTCCAAATCCCACATGAGATATGATAAATGTAGGAAAAATGGGTGGAATGAGTTTTACTATACTTCCTAAGGATATTAATATCAATGAACAAGAATTGTTGTTCCACGCAGTTTAATGTCAAGCTATGATGATGTTGGTGACTCAACGTGAACAATATAAATATCATGGGTCCATACAGTTTTATGTCATGTGGAAAGGATTTTGACATAACATTTTAGTTTCATGTTTCATGGATGAAATATAAAAGGAATTATGCGTCCATATGGGATAATCAGGTTGGGATATACCTGGTATGTCCTAAATGTCTATGGGGGAAGAATTTGTAAATCATGATCCCAAGATCCCTCAAATCAGGAGGGATGATGTGAGGCTTAAGAGGAAATGGGAATTTTTAATTAGGAAATGATTTTATTGAGGATTATTTTCTAATTGATAATCCATTTTTTGGGGAAATATTTGTAGAGATTCCAGAGCATTGTGTGCATAGACAGAAAAAGGTGTATATAGGACATTGACCATTCATTTTCAATAGCCATGGGTGATTATGGGGTTTCAAAATTTATTGGGGTATGGAGTTATATGTATCTAAAGGGAATATCTAGGTTGATGAGAAATATCCATACTATGATTAGTTACGTTGTACGAGATCATTTAAATAGATCTGATTCATATATAGGGAGAATGATATTTTACTAATCCTTATTGTGGGGATAAAGGTTTGGAATCTTCCACCTAGATTTACTTTCTCTTATAGAAAATAAGGGAATGTTGTTTTCCACATATCTGGACTAACAAGGACAATGTGTCACTACATATATCATCATACCATGTGTCAAGACACATGTAGTTCTTCAGATACCAAATAGTTTAATGTCGTGTGGTTAATAATTCTTTGTCCTTACTGTTTAACTTTGTGTGGCTAGGACTTGTGGATATCCCTAATCAAGTCAGGCCTATATGCAGGTGGCATTTTTTTCTTTGGTAGTTGGACTAAGACAAGGGATCCCAGCATCACTACACGTCTTGTGATAATACGAATCAGGCCACACGTAGTTATGGTATCTTATGTAGTGTAATGTCATCCGGTAAGGGTGAGAGCGAACCAAAATGAAAAGGATGAGGTGGGTGAATTTTTGGTCTTGAACCATCAAGGAATATCTTAGGTATCCTAGTCAGTGGGGAATCAATGACCACAATGTTCTGAATACATGTTCCATGTATCGGTCTGAGCCATGTAGTGGGGGGAGTTTTTTTGAATGGCGGTTAATCTAAGATGAAGGATCCATGCATCACAATGTATCATGCGAGAGTAGGAATCATGACACACATAGTTCCTAAAAAATTTCTAGGCTGGTCAGACTTGTGCATAGAGAGGGGATAATTTTTATCATGTATTCGCTGAAGTAAGACATACAGTCATTGTGTCTCTACGTATTTTATGAGTACATGAATCAATCCGTACATATTTCTTAAATTCCCACTACACAGGTCAGACCCATATTAAGTGGGGAATCTTTTTTTAATTGAGAAAGAATAGGGTGAATTATCTGGGATCACTATGTGTCCTACGAGGGTAGGAAAAATGAAATACAAATTTCTAGATAAAAATAATTCTTAGATGGATTTGACTCTCTCATTGAAATGGGTACATGTTGTCTTTCTCTCACACATATCTGACTTATGTGCAATGAATCATTTTTCAAGATACAACGATCACTATAAATTTTAATATCATGGGGTATGAATGAATATTCTTATAATTTAGTGTCTTACAACATGGATGCATATGGAGATATGAAATTTAAATCCATGTTCCTAAGAATACCTTAATATTTCTAGGATAATAAATTCTTCAATAAACTTGAATTAGTGAAAGATTTTGTGAGTTGTCTATCCTTAAAAATTAAAGAGTACACTCCATTGGAGTATACCTTGTTTATAAAATATGGTCCTTCCCATTTTGGATAAAATTTTTGGGACTTCATTCCATGTATCATTAGAGTTCTGAAGACTAGCACCATTTCTCATTTGAGGAAAGACTAAAGGTGGATAGTTTTATTTAAGGATAATGCAATCTAGTTCTGGTATTCTTCATACTGGTGTAGAGTGTAAAATCTTTTCTCATTAATCTTCTCTATCTAATCAAATCTTTTCTAGGACTTCTCATATATGGATAGTTGACCACAGATAGACACATGGAGTGATGACATTTGAGCTTTAATGGACATGACCACATTTATCCCATTTACTAGTGAGTACGGGGTTTCTTGTGTGGTAGTGTGGGTCCGGGTCTGGTATTCCCACATAGGATATAGGAGCTTGTCCGACCATGATTTCATGTCTTTTTCTACCATCTTCTCAATAATATTGGATAAATTACTGTTAAAGGCCTATATCTGACTGTTGGCCACTACATTATAGTGGAATGAATGGTTGGATTTAGTTTTGTACTGTTGATATAGCCTATCCAATCAAACAATGAATAAATTGGTCCCATTTTCTAACAGTATTGTATTAGGGACCAAAAATCTGGTGATGATGTTGTCTTTCACAAAGTGTAAAATGATAATTTCTCTGACTTCTTTGAGTTGTATGGATTCTTACCATTTGGAAAAGAAGTCAGTCATTGTTAGAATATCCTTAAATTGTTCTACCACAGCAGCAGGATACAGTCTCACGACATCCATTCACCATATTTAAAATGGCCACGAGTACTTGATTATGTGAAGTATCTCTCATGGTCGGTGGATGAAATTAGCATGAACATGACTAGAATGGATATTTTTTAAGAATTTGGAGCATTCATATGTCATTGTGGTCCAATAGTATAAAAACCTCTAGATTTGATGAGAGATCTTTGAATGCTGATTGAGGTGATCGACATGTTCCTACATTACTTCTTTCATGACGACAACAGTATCTTCCCTATCAATTCACCAAAGGAGGATCCTGTTATGACCTCAATTATAGAGTACATTTTACTGGTTCGTGTAATTGTACATCTTGTAGTTGATTTCTTGTCTGTATATTTTCTCCCATCTATCCTTATATGGAGTTATTTATCTTTTATGAAGGTAATTTTTAATTGGATTCATATAGTTGGAGGATGAACATAATGTTCAGTGACAGAACTAATATCATTGATTTCTTGTGCCCTGGTCTATAAAAATAGTTGGACCATCTGACAATGGGAAATGGAGATAACTATATATTATTATTTTTGGTTTCCCAAAGCTATACATTCATTTTATAATGCATCATCTTGTATATTTTGTGACTAGGGAACATCAGTAAAAGTCTGATCTAAAGAAAATTCTACCCTCAATTCATGGAAGTGGTCCATCAATGGGAGTAGCTCGTATTTTTTGATATCATAGTCACCATTTAATTTCGTAATGACTACATAAGTGTAACATTTTATCTTTAAATTCCCTTCTTGTTCTTCAAGTGCCAAATCTAGGCCTATAATGAGGGCATGATACCTTGCTTCATTTTTTTGCATCCTTCTAAAAAGATAAAGGAGTAAGGAGGTACAACCAATTCTATTTCTATATGTATGAATCCCATCCCCAACTTTTTGAACTTAGGGGTATTCTATTTTTTTCTTATTAGACTTCTTTTTTTCGTTGAAATACATCTCCCATATCTGGGATCCCTTTTGAAAAGAGAATACCCCTTCATCGGGTAGATCAACATTCAATGAATATATGCCTACTGAGAGGTTCTCTCATAGAATGGTTGATAACACCTGGCTATTAATGGAATTCTGAGGCACAAATCATATGCCAAACTGATTTAGAATGACCACTATCATGAAAAGAATCCATTCAACATTAGATGGCTGAGAAGGTACATTAGTGGGTTGGTACAAAAGATCAAATGGAACTCATGCTGCTAGAGATAGTGTCTCAGATTTTCGACCACAATGAGTAGGTCCATACAGCTCATCTAGATATTTGAATAATGAGTCTCAATATCAATCATGGTCTATGATAATATAGGTTATTCCATCTATTGACGTCTTTATTCTATTCATGCAAGGTTCCTAGGGATCGCTCTGAGCATGTCACTTACAGAATAAGAGGCCTTCTTTCACCAGGTGGCATTAGCAATGGTGGGATCAAGTGTTATTCCATAAGGTTGTTGAACTCTTCCCAAAAAAATTCCATCCATTAATACGTGAACCATTATTTCCACAACCTATTTAATGATAAAAACTTTCCTACAAGATTGGCTATAAAGCACCAAATGTAGGCCAAATTTCCTTTATGTCTGCTCAACTCAGTGAGGTTTTGAGGTGGTGACATTCAAGGATGTATATTTCTTTCTCAAGGCCCATGTTGATTCCATGGTGGTGTAAGATGAAGGCTTGGAATTTTACTAAGGTAACACAAAAATTACACTTTAGAGGGTTTATTTTTAGGATGCGATGTCATAGTTTATTGAAGATAGTTTTATGATATTCTAGGTGGTCAGATAATTTTCATGATTTTAGTAGAATATCATTAATGAAATAAGTAAATTTCCCAATTAGGGTTTGAAAATGAAATGCATTGCATGCTAATAAGTGTTCATGACATTTTTTAAATCGAAAGGCAATAGTTTATAGAAAAAACTCCCTACGAATCCCTAAAGATGGTGTATTGTTCATCTTCACTGGACAATCATATTTGATTATAAATTGAATATCCATCCATGAAAGAGAGAGCCTCATATCTGGCAGTTACATTGAACAAGAATTATAATTATCAATACAAGAAAATAATATTTCAAGGAGGGCCAATTAATATCCTAGAAATCAAGGAAAACTCTAATTTTCCTGTTTTTCTTCTTCATATAATCTATATTTTACAGCTAGATGGGATATTGGACCTTTTTAATGATTTTATCTCTGCTGAGCTTTTCTACATTAGCATCTATTTTAGAAGAATGTGTAGGGTGAGTCATTATTGAAAATTCCTTGATACCATTATGGTTTTCTGGAAGGAATTGGTGCCGAGTGGCCACCTCAAGATCGAGGACCAACATTTTTGTATTCTTCCAAGTGATCGATCATGATTATACTTTAGGAAATAGGTTCACACATCTTTCTATTTGGACAGAATGGCCACACTAAATAGATTAGGAAGCAGGACTTCTTCTGTACCCATGTTAGTGTCCTTGTGTTCAATAATAGTGGTAGAGACACCTTTTTCAAATGGTGGAGGGGTATACCATAGGTATTATTATTCATCTTATGCATCATCACCATCATGCTCTTAATCTTCTAATGGGGAATAATTCATGATGTGATTATTCTATAGTAGATGGATGAGTTTCAATCTTGGTGTCTGGGAGGTGAGGCCACCTCTTATTCATCAGTCGTCAGTATGGGATTCTCCGAAGATGATGAAGTGAGGAGAAAAAGATTTTCCTCATATTCTTTGAGTGATGAGAGACTTCCTCCTTCATTAATGGGTGAGGTAGAGATTATATTGTGTTTCTATGACGGTTCAATATAATTTCAATCCTAACCCACACCATTATGTTGGGATTCAATCAGATTTGCATCATTATTTGGCCTAGAGGCTGTGACCAAAATCACGAGGGCTACTGAATACTAATCCCAATTTTGACTTGGGAACTCGATATCATTGATGTGAAGTACATACTATTCCTCAATCTACTTGAGGGGATCAGAATGAACCATTTCAAAACCACTTGGGGCAGTAATCCAATCAACACCATCGACTAGAAGTATCTTCTCTTTCTTCTCAAAGAACCCTGCATCAATACGGTGTCTACTGAAGAGGTCTAATGGGGCCTTGTCGGCATTCAGTGTCCCACTATAACAATTAATTATATATTTTAGGCACTTATTATAAGAGAAATGGATTTATGTGTGTTGACACAGTCAAGGACTTCCAAGTGGGGTGTTGATGGTCGTATTATTTTGGAACACTAGAAATTTTGGTTGAGTTATGAGGTCATCAAATTGGATTTCAATTTTAATATTGCCCAACTGCTTCAACACAATTTTTTATATCCCAACTGAGACATCGTGTAGGGTGTCAGATCATCCTCATTTCATCCTAGCCAACGAAGTATCTACAGTGGGAGGAGATTTACTTGGGATCTATTATCAATGAGGGGTTTTCAGATATCAACATCATTTATCCTTCCTGACACTTATAAGGGTTTTATGTTTTCGTACATGATATACTCTTCATCTTGATACATGAACGCGATAACTTTGGGTCATTCTACAGGATTTATCTTTCTATCTTTTAGACTTCTGAGACTGCTACATCAACTTCAAACACTTGGGGACATAGAAATGATTCTATAAGTACATCCTTAATATATGATGATGGATTTAGTCCATCCAATATTTATAACTTGGCTAGTACCGAATCTAACTACTTTAGAATATCATATTAGTGATATATAGGCTAGGACATTATAGCTTAGGATGCTCATTCACAGGTTCTTTAGGGACATGATCACTTGATGTTGATGGTTTAGCCCATGGGAACAAATCTGAATGAGCTTCCATCCTTTTTGGAATGGGTTGGGCATGTATACACACCTACCGAGGGAAGTTTGTAACATGTAATTCCTATGAGGTATATTCCATAAATATTGCACTGGGGTGGCTTCTTATGGGGGATGGAGAATTTTCATGTCCCTTTTGGATCCGTTGTAGGGTCCTTCTATGTGTTTCTACAACACAAAAAGTTTGAGAAGGGGTGAGATCGTAATCTTGATTTCTTCTGTAGCTGTGTCTCTGTTTAAATACCTTGATTATACTTCTTCTTCCATAGACACCCCATTTGGGTGTGGGGAATCCATGTTGATATCCATATTCATCATCGAAGAAGGGATCTATTCAGTGGACGAAATTGATAGAGCCAAAAATAAACTCCACTTCTAATGATGAATCTACAATATCATATTCCTCTAGTTGAGTCATTTTGTGGGGTGGTGGCTATATATTTATTTTAATTGGGATAAAATATGAGAGTTTCAAATCCAAATTTATCCTTGGTGAAAATATTTCTTCTTTCACTTGATTTCCTTGAACCATAAACTATTATAGGGATGAGGATACTAGTTTTCCTACAAGAGGAGATGTTGGGGGAAGAAATGGATTCATTTAATATTTTTGGATGATACAGTGGGATCAGTTGATTTTTTTCAGTGCCATCCAACTTCTGAACATTTTCTCCTTTTGGTTAATAACATTTTTTTCACTCCCCTCTTTAATTCAAGTTTATGGTGGAATCATATGACACTTTCACTAGCGGTGGTCATAGACTGAATTTTCTGGAACCTATTATTTTTCATAGAAGGTCCTTGATGATGTAGAAATCATGGATATTGTGGCCCGATATCCAGTGGATGGGATAGTGTTAGGTCCATTCTTCAAGACCACCATCATCATCCATATATGAAATTAGAAGTCAGAGAATGTTTCAATTCATGGTGTCTATGATGTAGCCACGAACATGGTCATCCTGGAATGAGTAAAAATTATTCTTACATTCCTCAAATTAATTTCCCCAATTTCATCTTCACTCATATTAATTAGGTGGGGACAACTACTGATGTCCTGGGGGGCATGAAACATTTGGTGTGGGCCCAGGAGTCTAATCTAGCACAGGGGGTGGCTTAGCCATGATAGAAGCCACTTTAGCTCTTCTTACTCTTTTTGCTGTGGTTGATGGGGTTTCTTGAGGCTTGAGATTAGTCTATTGGAATTAATCATCTATTCATTATGTGATTGAAGAGAATTACTATAACCCACTGGTATATTTCATTAGAATAAGTGATGTTCACAGCTAATCACAGTGGTTATCGATACACATGGCCAACATCTCATCTTGTGAGACGGTTTGGTTCAAAGAGTATTCCAGACCCTTCCATGTAGTAATGAAGTAAAAAAGCCTCTCACTCACCCATTTTTTTCATTTCAAGGAGGCACTAACTATTTTATTTTTGGAAAATTCTAGCTAAAATTAAATAAGAAAAATAACTAAAGATCCTCCCATCCTGTTATTACATTAGCTGGTAAGTTGGTTTCCACACAAAGGTCGAACCTCACGAACATAACACCATGAATCAGATCATCTATGAATCTCATTTTTTCTAAGGATCCCATCATGATATCACACTAAGAAAATTATTTCATCATGGGGTTCTTCAGGTCCCCAAAGAAATTGAACATAGGGAACATAGTGTACCCAAAATTTGGAGATACCAAAACATTTCATACCCAATCAGGGTAAGGTTTCCATTCTAGCTATATCAAAGGTTGTATCCCTTCCATCACTACTAATAGAGCTATGAATGACTTGATGGTACTCATGATCACTTTATGTCTATATTGTTATAATTAAGAGTGGTTGGGTATATCATGGGTAAGAATAGGTGTTCCTTCTCTGTTGGTACCAGAAGCATATACCTATTGGGGGAAATCCATTAGGGAATATCCTAGGTCTTCTTTGTTTGTTTCCTCAATAGTGGAAAATAATGGTACCATCCCATTGCTGAATTCAAATATACTGGTGGTCTTGGAGCAGAGCTGGATTAGAATCCGAGCCTTG
This sequence comes from Viscum album, assembly GCA_963277665.1. Taxonomy (NCBI): domain Eukaryota; kingdom Viridiplantae; phylum Streptophyta; class Magnoliopsida; order Santalales; family Viscaceae; genus Viscum; species Viscum album. The sequence continues at coordinate 136,065,122 of OY728147.1, read as the reverse complement.
ATTCATTTTCCAGGAGGAGCCCTCGTGGCAGGGGCACTTTTATCATGTTTTTATATTGATGTTCTACTAGAGGAACTTATCTAGTTGGATGGTTTTCTTGATGAAACTCAACATTTATTCTCCTTATCTCTTTCATTTAATTATCCTATCGATCTAATATCTCCTTGAGAGTTAGAGGCTTGGTTTCATGAGGATGAGGAGGTGAGTTGTTTATGACCTTGTTTTTTCTCTTCTCCATGATAACAATTTGAAATGGAAGTAAGGATGGATTGAATGAAAGATTGTTAAAGTTTCAGGTGGCCCATTGGTTCCGAGTATGCTCACCATTAGGCTCGGTGTGGAATGAATCATGAAGGGAACCATATTATATTTCATCCTCATCATTTGTATTATTATTAGTGAGATAATTGGGGCTGACTAGTGTGTTGTTTACTAATTCATACCGCGTTACAAGTGGTGTACAAGGTACCATATGGTAGGAGGGCATCCTGCATCACTTTTGGATCATATCCTTCCATACTGGGATCCTATTTAGGTTTCATGGGGAAGAGTGAATCAATGGAAGAATTTACATGACCTGAAAGTACACCTACACCTTAGGGGACATGAGTCTCATGATGGTATAAAACTAGAAACCTCCCTATTTTTTCCACCCTATATGGGAAAAGGCTAAATTTCTATGGGTGGGTGGTTGAGGTAAAAATGTCCACATCCCTATGTACTGGGTTTTCTCCAATTAATGAGTCTCAACCTAGACATATTTGTCTTACAAGGGTGTTATGTGTAAAAAATGCCCAAGCCCTATAGGCAGGGGTTGATCTCGTACTGCATCTACTGAAGCTGTAATTACTACCTTATTGATCTTGTGCATTACAATTTTGGCATGAGTTGCATATGGTGTCTGATCATTCATTTGAATTATTTGCTTTTTAGGACATGCTCAATGATCATTGGTTGGATTCACATAGGTAATAAGCATTGTGAATGTTCTCAGTGGCCTGGTTCAAAAGTGTTTTGATGATTTTCTATGATCGACCCTAACATATTTTAGACTTACTCAAGGCTAGTTAATGTCTAGCGGCCCACTTTTCATGATTAGATACTTCATTTTTTCAGTCATGGGATGATGACATTGTATGATTCCATTTCCAGTGGGTTCTACTTGATGAGATGTGGGGTGATGTGTAGAGGTACATGTTCTCCACACACTTGGATGTGAACATCATACATGGCTTCACCACTGAGGCAATCTAATTTGTGCAACATGTAGAGGATTGAAAACTCAAGTTTTTTCTTTTTTCCATTCTAATTGTGAATGCTATGAAGATATAAGGGATACTAGGTAAATTTTCTGATGAAGCCCCACAATATACTAACAAGGTATGTATACCCATCATGGGGTAGAAATTACATTTTAAACTAGAAGAGAGTTTTCTAAACCTTAAGGAGAACATTTTCCATACATTCCTTTGACAACTCTTTGGGAATGATGAACTGAGATGTGGATATGGGCCAGAACACATCCTGCATGTCATCCTACGATACCTATCTTCTCAAGAGAAAAATTTTATATTTTTCTTCTACCAGGCCATACCCTACTTGTTGTTCCTAACATAGATTCTTTGTGATTATTTCATCTCGAGTAATTGGGATAGTAGGGATTTAATTCATACATGAATGGTGTAGGGGTGGATCTGAGGATGATCATGGACCCAGGCTATCTCATGGTTGAGAAAGGATGTCCTTTACCACTCATAGAGTTTCTAGCATAGCTGACACTATCCTTCAAAGTGCCTTAGAATATGATGGTTTTCTCATATTTGGACAGACGAGGGGGGGAATTCATGTTGGTGTGAAGTTATGCTGTGGGGAGGACCTTGATAACTGATGCTACTGTGGTGAGGGAAACCATTGAAGCAAAGCGTCTGACCATAGAGAGATTTTCCATAGCGTGTACAATGGGGAAGACCTTCATGGTGGACCACAAAAAGGGGATGACCTTCATACAAGTTATTTTAATTATAGGGAGGACCTTTAAAATGGATTCCATCATGGAAAAGGATACCATTATGGCTTGATATTTTGCTTTAGGGACAAAACCTATAGCTTACATTCTCAGGTGGACCATTAGAATGTACTGAAACGAAGGGAGGACCTTCTCGTTGCTGGATGTCACTATGAGGAGGGCCTTCCCAGAGATTTCCATCATAGAGAAGACTAACAACTTAGCTTGATGTTTGACTACATGGAGAATAATATATACTTCATATTCCATGTAGAAGACCATCAAGGAAGAAAACAACAAGGGGATAAGCTTCTTGTTGTTTGATCTTCTTTTAGGGGGGTGTACCCTAACACGCATCAAGAGATATACTATCTTGATTTATTGGTTATGGGCCACATAGTAATCCTCCAAGGGTTCTCTAAAGAGGACAATCACAAATACTAGTAGAAACATTGCGGGGATTATATTTACAACTCCAACTACCGCTTCCACTATTTGGTTATGGATCTAAAGTATTTTGATCCTCTATTGATTGATGTCTTATGGTATTAATAACTATAACTTTTATCGTAACCCAATCATGAATGTGATCATAATTTTCCATCTTCAGTTGGAACCTTTCCTTTTTGGGTGGTCTCCTACAAGAAACTGGGGCCACCTTCTATTAGAAAGGACCTTCATATGTGTTTCCATTTTTTGTTTTTTTTCAGCAATGTATTTGGGATATTCTAAGGATCGTATTGAGTTCTTACTGGAATATATGCCTTCCCTAAAGTGGCCACCATGTTTGACTAATGTCCCTTAGTAAGAATAGGTGTTTGATACAAATCAAGTTGTCCTTTTATCATGGAATATAGCCATCTAACCTCATATTCCAGAGTAGAGAATTAGTTCTTCTCTAGAGTGACTATATGATTTTGTGGATGAGTCACCCCCAACCTGTAGCTGGGATATGCTAGATACTTTCTTCAGTTGGAACTATATTTTACTGGTGGGATTTATATTTTATATAAATTATTGTTCTCTACATTTTTGATTATTAATGTTTCTCAATGGATTGAGATGAATCCACCAGAATTTGACTCTTATTATATTTAATTTTCATCTTATTTGACTCAGGTGATTGACATTTGAAGGTAAGAATTTATATCTACCAACAGATTTCAATTGTATTTGGATGGTGGGCTTCATATAAATTGGCATTGTTGTATGACAACTCATTATTCTCCACCCTATTTTGATGGAGGGATTGGTATGTGTCAGCATGGAGTTTCTCTTTCTTGAAGTTGGTTCCCTCCATATTTTGATAGTGGTATTCTAGTGCATTTATAGATATTTTCATCAAACAAAAAATTTAAACCTTGATTGCATGGCAGGATGGGGGAGCGTTAGTAGAAATATTCATTTTCTTGTAATCTGCAACTATGATTCCATGGTGGGATTGATAAGAGGGATCATGGATATGTTTCTATTTATAGGATTACACCACATATATATGATGGGCTTCAGAAGAGAGGACAAGGATATATGAATTCCTGAAGTCTTCCACCAAGTTTGTTTGGTGGATCTCCTCCTCATTAAAAATGGTAGTGATCTTTTCCTAGTTACACGTTCATTTCCCTCAGTGGGTTGTCTGAGTTTCCTATGTCCATTATACATAAGAAAGATACCTTATTTTGACAACTACATTAGAATGAATATATTGGATCATACAAAGATGGCAGTGACATTCTATAGCACGTACCTCGAGTGGGGATCCTATATAGTAGGTACAATGTTGTTGGTGACATCCTCATCTATCTCCCTTAGGTAAGGGAGCTAATGTATATCATGCTCATTGGATAGGATCCCCATGTTATTTGAGAATATCAATGGGGCCACCAAGTTCGAGGACACTAGTCGCGACTAAAGAGGTAGTTTTCAATCTTTTACTGATTGGAGGGCCTATCATGTATCCTTTATCATTGTGAGAGTAGTATTTGGGTGGCATTATTGATACAGTTCATTCAAAACCCTGTGTTGAAGATTATGGGCTGAATATGGATTCCTCTTACCTGCAAAGGACTATTATAGTTCAACAATCATCATGTGTGTTCATGATAACATATAGGATTCCACCCAATTGATGGTTTCATGAAAGACCTGTAATAAATGTAACAATCACAGACAACAAAAACCTTATAACAATATCATCTCTTGATCACATGAATAATTGATGATTTTTCACGGCCCTTTTCCATTTGGATATGAAATGGGCTTGAGGTGGCATAACCCTCCACATTGGTTAAGGATTCACATCAGGTTCACCATTTTCATTTCGATCATATTTGCATAGTGACTATTTTTTGGGGGGTGATACGGACCCACCGGGACTAGTCAGTATGTCATTCATTCATTTTGAAGGTTTTTCTATAGTAGAGTGGTCTTGGTGGTTGATTGCAGGGGGTTTAGTTTTTGTGAAATCAGCCCACGTCAGTAAGGATTTCCTCTGATTCTCTTCACCAGGTTTAATCATGGAGCCCGAAACACCCAATGACCCATGAATCCATTATTCTAGGACCTTCATTTAAAGGGAAGGATCTCATTGGAAGATTTGGAAAATGAAACTTAATGACCCAACTGGGTCGCATGGGAGGTCACGCTCTTCAAACCCATTGGGAGGGGAGAATTATTGCCTATTTCAGACAATAATATATATTTAAGAAATTCTCATATGTTCTTGAATCCATAGTTCATTCCCATTGATGTGTCTGTAGTGTACCCCTAGGGTGGAAAAATCCTTCATAGGTTTGCATGACTTTAGAATCATCTGTATGCATGTTATCCACCGATGTTACCCTTTCATGGACACATTTGGGATTCTTTGGACTTTCTTCCATAAAAAGATGATTTACACCATATATGGAGGTTCTATGGAGTTTATAATCACTTAGGGGGGATGTATATTGTTTTGATGTTGGGATCACACCCATAATATGGGCTTCCAATGTATCCTTGTGAGAGGAATAAGATTCCACATATTATATTATCTCTTTAACTCAAAACCTTTTAGTGTCATGTGACAGGGACTAATCCTTGCATTTTAATGTCTTTTTGTGAGGATGTGTAGGAATAAGGCTCTTACTAAAGATCTGGTGTGGGACTTATGATGTGGTGGCCCAATATGCTTTAAAGATCCATTGTCTACTGGGTTGATCTGGCTATATCATGGATATTTCCCAGAGAACACTAGGGTGACATGAATGTCATGATTAGACCTCACGAAGGATTCCTACATATCTTAATTTAATGGGATTCAAATATATTATAGTTTAGTTTATGTTAGAGATTCAAATTTAGAGGAGGCCCTATTTTAGAAGATTAAATTAGGGAATATTAATCTAGAAGATTCCCTAGTGAGTTGGGGGAATTTTTTCTGGGACTGACTTTCATAGAGAATGTACCTTGAGCATGGGCCTCAGTTATGCGTCTTATGTATACTAATTAGAAAAGGAACTAGAGTTCTCATTGTTCATTTCATTTTTTTCTTACATCTTCAAAGAGGCCCATGCATTGGGTTTATGCAAATGTCATGATTTCCATCAGCCTCTAGCCCACTTGAGTCATGATCAGTGTGAGAAAGAATGGGAGGTAGTGGATCTGAAGATCGCACATCCCACATCATCTTTACTTAATGGTACTTCATCCCAAAGGGAGAGAGAGAGAGAGAGGGAGAGAGAGTGTAATTTGAATGTTCCAATACCAATCCTTTTTTTCATACACAAGATATTCTGATTAACCAATCTTGTTATAATCTTGGTGAACACAAATAGGAGAACTGATGAAAGCTAATGCAAGAATAACTCGGGTCTAAACTCACCGTGAGTGCAACGAAATTGGTTTTGGGAATGGGGAGGAATGTTTCTTCTTATTAAGAGGAAAATAAATCCTGGTTTTTAGTGTATATCACTGGCCTTCATTGAAGGGTAAGGCTAGTGACTAACCTTGATCCCTAGAATAGGGAGGTTCATCTTAGTATCCCATGGTTTGACCCTAGGTAATTAGTTAATGTAAACATCAATACATTTTTGGGGTCCTCACCATTATGGTGATTGCCTATGAGACGCTGTTTACCATTGGTATGTAGACTCCAATGGATGTGTTTATGTGGCCGGAGGTTTTATCATATGAGTATTGTGGCCTTGGAAGAGGATTTTTCCTGATTTCATTGGACTTGTTTGTGGTGGGGATACAGAGGGTAGGATGAAAATTGATGGAGATGATTGATTCTAGAGCATGGAACATCCTAGGGTACCCTATTCTATATGTAGTTTCATCATGTAGGATATTGGCCTCTATGTATAATGTTTTTCTATGTATTTTGATGGACTGTCTATGTACCATGATGGTATGAGACCCTATTTATGGTTTGTAAAGTGATTTGGTGTACAAGGTTAGGTTCTGGCTATGTAGCATGATGCTACGCAACACCGAGTTCTTCACGCATGACATGGTTCTATGCTGTGTAGGGTTACAACCATATTTCCTTGTGAAAATAGGGGTGTGGGTGTGTAGAAGGGGCATTTTATTATTACCATTTCTTAATTTTATCCGTGGAGGGGATCTGGTTCTCGTTCTATAAATTATTATGATTCTTATTTATTTTTACTCTATGAGGTTATTTTATACTAGTGTGAATTTTTTAGAAGTTGTTCGTGTGTCATCAATCAATATCTTCTGATATCCCTCATGAAATTTATCCCAATCCTTAGAAATCTAATCCTTACCTTGGTTCCCCTAGGGGTCCTTTTATAGATTGTTATGGAAGTTGGATCTATGGATCACACGACACATTATTCATAATCCCAAGAAAAATTATTCGGCACACCGACGACGCTGTCAACAATAGAATGCAGTTCGTGGTAGTGAAAATAAGGGCCTGAATCCCACTAATAACCTCTTCTAACTTGTTGGACGCCACCAGAATTAAATTGCTCGCAAACCATTCAATTCACAGGGATAGTATTCTCGGAAAGAATTCATCGCCTCTATTTCGCCAAAGACGTAGTTCATGGGGACCGTATGTTGGATTAGAATTCTATATCTCTATTTATCTAATGATGTGGTTTGAGAGGAAGGTATTTTTGGGTGTAATTATCCACCACTATTTCTCCAATGACCTGGTTTATAGGGACAATATGCGGGGGAATAATTCTCCACCTCTATTTCATGAACAACACAGTTTGTGGGGACATCATAGATGCCTATATCCTGTGAACCTTTTGGTTCACAATGGGTTTGCAATGCCGAAAACTCCCATGTGAGATGGCTATCCACAAAAGGCTTTATGGTTTGTGTTACCTAGTTTTACATTCCCAAAATTAACACCTTAAACATCTGTCCTCAAATATTTTGTTGAATCCTCCTTTAAACTTTTGGGATTATTTTCTTTCCCCTTATAATGTTTTCAAAACTAAATAGAAAAGATATGTTTTTTACACTTTTAGGGTTAATATAGATATAATAAATGAACAAATTACCCATAAATTGACCTTAGTTGATATTTTAAACCACATCCTAATCAATTTTACACATATAATAATTTTAGAAAATATTTATCAATTTAGAATATATTATTTATTAATATATATAATTATTTTTAATGATTAGAACTGTTAATTACTTTGGATATAATGATGTAAAGCCATCACGAATTACCCAGAAAAAATAATTTATTATATCCATAACAAGTAATATTTTATCTACTGGATTTTTATATTAGTCGATTAATTTTCTTTTTTTTTGTGTTCAAAAAACATTTAAGTTATTTTTTATTCATAAAAATTAAAAATTAATTACAATGATTAAGAAAAATATTTTATATTTCCAAATAAATTTTTAAAATGAACATAAACACTTTTTTACCCATTTTAAATTTATTATAGTTATAAAAAACCAAGGTGTGACCTTTTTTTATTTTTATTTAAATAAAACATTATAATGGTCATAATTACAACCAAATGAATAAAAAATTCTATATATACAATCATTATAGGAAATTGAATGAGATAAAATCATCCAATAAAAATAATGAATGTTTTTTTAAATTTCTATCAACTATCATGTTATTTTTATCTTTAATTGATTTATTTACACTAAACCTTGGTAACACAAATTTCTAATATTATATTTCATATTTACTGAAAATAGATGGGATATGTTAACAAAATTTTCACGTCATGATTCAAAATATGGAATAAATCATTAAAAATTAAAAAAAATGTGAAATGGTAAAATTTAATTTTAAATTAAAATCAAAAAACAAGCTGAAAAATATTTTTTCGAGAAAATGAATTTTTTAAATGGATTATAGAAATTTCATGTTTAAATTTCATATACCATACCAACCTAAACAATCATGTTTTTTGTCAAAAGGTCTTCAGAACTCATACATGCCTCTCAGTATGAAAGTGGCATTCGACTAGTAGCGAGGTCCTTAGTATATTAGTATAGAGATTATACCCTTTATATCATATCATATGATTCATAATCAATATTGTCAAATATAATAAATAGTCATAATTAAAATGTGGAATGATATTTATGGAATAACTTTCATAAAAATAATCATCCCCCAAAGTGGAATGATAAACTATTGTAATAAGCCGAATATAAATGAATGGATAAACCACATGACCTATGGAGTCCACCCAGGTCCCTAAATATCTTATCAACCCATTTCCCATCAATCCACCATATGGTTATTTATCTTCACTACAACCCTCATTAATTCTACAACTTCATTAAAATTTTATATTATCATGTGAGTAAATGACTCATCTAAAATCGAGCAATGCATCAATAACATGTTTTTCTCAATATTATAGTGTATTCCATAATAATGATAATTTTAAAATAAGGAAACACATAAAATCCAAAACTAATTAGTCATGTTCTAACCAATATTCCACAAACCTCTAACCATAGCTAATTCAACTCCATGTTGAAAAACATTGAAATAATCATGGTAATGTCTCAACTTCAGAACCAACCTCAAGATACTCGAGAGACATATAGTGCCAATGTCTCTAGGACAGTATACACAAGGACACCATTCCCCAAAATTGTCTCCAGGTAAGGTCACATAGACCATCATGCCCCAATAATATCACACTGTTCTGATCATTCATGATCATCAACCCCAACTATCATAAAATACTGGTATGATTAATCATGGTCTTCATTCCCCAGATTTGGGCAAACTAAGAAATCATGAAATTTCATTCCTCATTGTGTCATCATCATGAAAAATGAAGTATCTGTAAGAATACCCCTCTAGGGATACCGATCCATGATGGTTCCACCTAAATCACAAGTTTAATGCACAATCATTAATAGAGAAATATATACCATATATATCTTAAGGAAATAGTGACATCATATAATGACCATATATCAATGAACATATATCAAGGAATACATATTGATAATATATAGCCTCATCGTGAGTAGAAAATGTTAATGAAACCTCAAAATGGTTTCTAGCTATATCAACAATCCCAATGGCACAAAGTCATACATTGAAACATGTGATACAGAAACCCACATGAAATCATAAGTTAATCATGGATATAAAATATTACAATATGATAATCATACCCTAGAATCATGTAAAACAATAGCCTAAGAAGCTAAGGAACATTGTAGTGATGTTACCCTAGAAGGCATGTATCTGGTGTCACCAACAACTTACATTGTCTTGATTATATGGAATACAAACTTGAAGGAATAAGAGTTTAGTTTTCTTGGTAAACAAGATACATACATGATACTTTTATTAAATAATAATAAACTAATTATAACATAATTTGTTTTCTTCTTTATAAATAAATAACTTTGAGGATAATAGTAATAATTCTAGTATATCCCTATATATATTTCACAATACTCTTCATGGATTCTTGGGGAAACAAAAATAATAATGGTGATCTAAAATTATTATGAGGGGAAAATATAGTAGATGAAATAATAAATCAATGACAGAAATAATTGGTGTATGGTTAATAAATTAACACACATACCATGTAATAAAAAACAAGTATTGTAATGCATATTAAATATATCTAGATAATAATTGAACATAAATGCCATTAAAATAACTAGGAAAGCAAAAATTATTATATCAAGGCATGAAATTGAAACCCATTCCACATAATCAATGAACTGAAAATAAAACGTATCTATAGATATATAAGCATGAAATCTCATGGATGAATGATAAATGAATCTAATATGATGGAAATACTTCATTGTTGTATGCTAATTTTCTCAGGTACATGGTACCATTACCATGAATACCTTGGACACGATTATTTACAAAATATCCAGTATAACCTATCTAAGGAAGCTATCCAAATGAATTTTCGCATGAGAATATTGATGCATCGTGGGGCTATCTATAACTAGGACACACCCATGACTTACTAGTCCAAAAAATTCCTCATTTATCGAATAATCAATTTATCAATGTGCCTTATCAAATATCTGTATGGAGTTGAAGATACATATTTATCATTATTTCCCAAAACAATTAAATAACTTTCAAATTAAACAATGTATGATGAATGATATATCATTCTGTAAATTTACATTTACTTGAAAAATTATATTGATAATTAAGTGAAATTCAAGAATAAATTATTATATTAAAATGAATATTTCAAGGGGGTTAATAGATGAATCAAAGAAATGTATACTATACTTGGAAAATTCAATCACAAAACATCAATAAGAATAATAATTATGTTATCAATAAATAATTTCCCAAGTGAGAAAAATTAAATGGTTTTTTCATTTATGAATATAAATACTATAAAATATATTTTCAAAATGTTTTTATGGAAAATATTCTTTTTATTATGAAAAAACGTACATAAAATATTTTCATTTAAATAATCTTTTGGATAAAAACTGTTTTAAAAATAATCTTTTAAGCATGAAAATGAAGCATCAGAGAAGTAAAGTTGGGTATATCTTTATAATCCATACGTGGTAAAAAGTACATTCTTTTCTCATGGTTAAATGACTGGAAGATACCATGTTCGGAAAAGGATAAGAAGATTTGTTTTAAATATTTTGAAAAAGAAAAAATGATAAAAATTTCATTACCAAATAATTTTCAAAATATTTTAAAAATCATGTTAATTAAACATGGTTTCTAAAATAATGCATGTTCTCCTGTAAAAGAGAGAAACAATGTCTTGTTTTCATAATTAAGTTTCTATAACATTTTGAGTACCAAATAGTGGGAAAACTTTACTAATACATGAAAATGGTCATGAATAAAGAGAGGAGATAAAATGGAAGCCTTTATCAAATAATATTCATATAACATACTTGAATTTAAATACCATTTAATGATCATTAATGTTTTTTGGGGAAATAATATTTATACATTCGAAATTGTCCCATACCACATTGAAACATACTAAATCAAAAAAAAAAATCAAGTAATTAAATTAAAAGAATATTTAAATATAATGAGAGTAATTATATTCATGATATATCTTCTAAAATTTTAGTATATACACCATTTAAAATAAACGTTGTTAATAACCACTATTAGGTCTTAAGGAAATGTAAATTGAGAAGAAATCCATTAAATTGTGCTTGCTTTTTGGTGAATGTCATTTAACTTAAAATATAGTAAACTTTTGTTAATTTTAAACTTTATTGATTACATTTTTATAGTTTATCATTTGTTTTATCCCAATTATTAAAATGATTTATACAACTACTTATATTATTCTATTTAGATCGGGTGTTTTAACAAAATTCTATTTATGTATCAAAAACATTTTTGGAATGTAAAATATGATCAAAGGGGTCATTATATAACATAATTAGAATAATAATAATGAAATTATTATCATACATATACACTATTTATAGATTTAAAATCAATCCTTACACAGAGTTATGAAAAAATAATCATTGATACAGTCATGCAAACAATAGGTCATACATACACATGAATTACGTTTTTATTTTTCAATTGTAATTATGGAAAGAAGATAAACACAATATCATTAATGAATGATTATTATATCATAAATAGAATATTATAAAATTATATAAAATTATATATAATTTCCTTGTGATGAAGAAGTAGTCACATCATATTAATGAGGTGGTAGTCCACACATCCATGAATAGCGTTATCACATTTTATACATGTGAAAGGGTAATATATAAAACTATATATATATAAATAATGATAATTATTTAATCAGTATAATATTTTTTCTTATGTCTCATAAGTTTAATTATCACTATCCTCTATACATTTCATAGATCGTGTGAACGAATCACATCGCTTTGAGGTAGAGGTAGTTCACACCTCCTCAAATAATGTTATAGTATTAAAAGAAACTGGAATTCACAAGGGTATGTGTATAAAATAATTATATAAGTATAATGACAATCTAAAAATAATATATTACATTTATAAATATAGTTCTCATCCTAATGGACTCAATGAGAGGTGGTAAATTTAAAAAAATGAACAACCATGGTTTTGTGAGGCAATAGTTTTCCATAGATAGAAACAGTATGTCTATTACCCATTAGATGAATGTTTCTATAGGTTTATTTATAATAATAATAATAATAAAACAATAGTATTTTTATAATTTTGTTTAATTATAAAATTTTGTAAAATGGAGAGGTTATGGAGTGGAGAAAAGAAATAAAATTATAATTCTTGAGGGAAGATGTTACCACTTAATCAGGTATGTACTTTTTGTTTGTAGCAGAAGGCTACTATGAAAGGATGTATTCAGAAAGGGATTATTCAAGATCTATGGTAGGTAATTTTGGAATCTATTTGGGAATATATTTTCTGAACAAAAATGGTTATAGATGTGTGGGCATGTGTGAGAATTGGTGGCCTTTTATAAGGGAGGAAAATGACCTACATTGTAATTTTTTATAAGAATTTAGGTGTATCCACGTTTTTACCAAAAATAATTATTTAAAAACCAAAAAAATAATAATTTAAGGTTCATGGAAAACCTATATCCCTGATATTTTTATTGGACAAGTGGATAGGTCATTTTGGCCCATAAGTTAATGGTTTATTCCTTTATTGAGCTTAATTTTACCTTAATAGTTGCAATAAATTGTAATTAATTTAACTAATCTTTTTGGTAAGAAATTAGCATTATTAGGAATTATAAATTATTATGATTACAAATATGGAATCAATTTTTTCAAATTCCAATCACATAAGTGTAAATAATTAATTTTAATTTAATCACATTGACGGGACGACAATGCATGTTTTTAAAATTAAAATATCCAAAATTTTGATACATTTTTCTAATAAATTTCAATGTGAAATGGATTATAATGAAATAGATTTTATTTAATGGTAAGACTATTATCTAATTAAACTCTAAAATTAATCCAAATTATAATTTATCTAATAAATAAACATTATGGAAAAGTAGTTTTGAACTAAAATTCAGTATTTTTAAAAATTCATTAAAAAATAAAATGTTTCTGAATAATTAAAAAACATTCACCCTAAACTAATTATAATGTTTATATATCAAATATAAATTTTATTTTTTCCTATTAAATAAATTAATTATCCAAAATTCCTATATTATATGGGTTCTCCATTAAAAGGTATTAAAATCGCATTTATAAAAATATAATATTTTATGTATAAAATAGAGTTTGTTCTTATACTATTTCTATAAAGACTAATGGACGCATATCAAAATTAATTTATTTAATATAAAACATATATATTTCATTAAAAAAATTTACTAAGGTAATTAATTATTTTTATTATGATTAAACTCCACTAGAAGCATAAGAATAACAATAATTCTTTTTATATCTATTGGGTTCTTATTTTCATTTCTCATGAATTAAAAACCAATGTTTTAATTTTATATTTATATAAAAACAAAATGAGATAGTTAATAATATTCATAAAAACTAAAATAACATTTAGTTTATATCATATTAAATGATATGATAATATTTTAATAATATATGATTGTTCGGTAAAACATGGTCTTGCGTTTAATGCAAGCCATTAAGAAGGTTTCCCTCATGTGTAATGAATCCAAATTCAGTGGTGAATGAATTTAAATATATAAAATATATTTTAAATAGTATATATATTATAATGTATTGGAATATTCTATTACCATACATGCTTGGTGTCGCATGTCATACACGCTATCGAGAACAAGGTTCTTACTTTAGATTTTTAGGGTGTCACTTTCTCCCCAACACATATAAATTGCATCATCACAATTTAAAATTGATCATGGTGATAGATTTTTATATATTTATTATGTTGAAATACCACTTTGTGAGAAGTTTTCATAAGTAATCCTTTATTAAAGAGAGAGTGGGAAGTACACGGGACTCATGGACTGCCCTGTAACTAGGTCTCTGAGAAAGAGAACATCAGTGGAATGTAGAGTTACATACCTAAAGGAAAAGCATAAATATTTTTAGGAAGTAAATGAGGTAGTAAATTAAAATTAACTGAATGATCAATAGAATTTTCAGGGCCTCAAGTCCATTAATAATTCCATTAGTTCAACAAAATCCATGTTATTAGGACAACACTTTTTTAAGTAATTTTACTAATTTTGGTTAATTCATTTGCTACCTAAGAAGATAATGAAATACATGTAATTGATATGATTAAGTTTCATATGAAAAATCCTATATTTTGGGTTTGCATTGATCAAATTCAGATCCATTACTTTACTATTGTAAATTTATTACCAATAATGATATTGTTTTATTCCTAAAGCACTAAAAGTAACTATTAATGGAACGAAAGGAATGTGAAATACTGGAATGAATAACTATTTTTCTATAACTATCTTCAAAACCCAATATGTTTAATATATTAATCTTTAATCCTCAAAATTGATACTGTTGGTTCATAATTAATATTTATTCTTCAAATTTTTTAAATAAAAAGAATGAAAAATGAACAAGGACATTACGTTGGTCATTGGTGTGTGTGAAAGCCTTATAAACCTTCAGTGATCGGTTCAAGATACATGAAATAGATGTATTTTATTGGTTCTCATCCAGATTATAAGTTATCCTTTTCTAAAACCATATTAACATAATATACAAAATAACTATGATGAACGTCCTAGAAATTATGTTAATCACTAAATAACCTTTTTACTGCTGTTTTCAATAAAACTAAAGATCAAATATACTTCATCCATTTAATTTTAACCAAGGTATTTCCTTGGGATAATTTTCTCCACAATATCATTTCTAGAATTTCTATACCATGACTCCTTATCTTCAGTCTAAAACACATAAGTTTTAACAAAGTATATTCATTTTAAAAATACTTTTTAGTTGTTTATAAAGACAATGTGAATCACCCTAAGCATATCCGATGGGTGTTTCCAACCAGTTGCAATGTATGGGTTGTTTTCATTCACCGAGTTACCTATATTGAGGTTTAGAATGCCTATTCAATGATATTACTTCAAGGTACATCTGTTCCAAAACAACAATCAATTATAGTATCTATATTGAGATGTATTACAAGGAATACCCACATTATCTCTACCTTACAAAATTATAGGATTTTTTATATACTTATTTCCAAATTATAATATAGGGTTATGTTCTGAAACCTATGTTTACCTAAATCCATTTACCAAAGCTTTAACTATACATCCATTTATAAAAACTATTTAGACCCGACCCCAGACAGCTCAGAGCCAGTGTATCCTACAAATTACAATGGAATGATTACAAGGAATCAAATATCAATGGAATTAGAGTTTATTAGTCTTGGTAAAATAGATAAATATAGGATCCTTTTACTAAAATATAATACAGTAATTACAATGTAATTTTTGTTTTCTTTGTTTTTTCTGAATAAATAACTTCAAGGATGACTATAATATATCTAGTATATCCCTGTATGTATTTTATAATACTCTTCATAGAATATTGGGAAATAAATAGAATAATGGTGAGCTCAAATTCTCACTAAGGAAAAAATATAGCATAATAAATAATGAATCAATGTGTGTAATAATTATGTTGTGGTAAATAACTAAACACACATACCATGTAATCAATAACTTGGCTATTAATTTTATAAAAAATATTACATGGTAATACCTGAAAACACCTACCATTAAAATTAATATATAAGGTAAAATAAATATAGAATGGTAAGAAACCAAAACACATTTCATATAATCAATGAACTTAAAATGAAATGTATCTATACATATATCGATGAAAAATATCAAGGATGAATAAAAACTGAAACTAATATGATTTAAATTATTTATTATTAGATTCCATGTCTCGTTGGTGCATGGTACCTTTACCGTCATGACCTTCCACAATACAGATTAAAAAATATCAGGTAAAACCCAATATATGACGGTTAACTAAATGAATCATCCCATGAGACAACTGACGCTTCAATGTTCTATCTAGAACTATGCCATGTGCATGTCATAATATTACAAAACATTATTCATATATCAAATACTAAATTAAACTATGTTTTTTATAAAATATCCCTATATAGTATAAGAAAGAAATTTATCAATATTTTGACAAATAGGAAAATAAATTTTAAAATGAACAATGTATGAAGACAGTTATATGGTTTATATGTAGAAAATATCTACGATAAATGATATAGAGAATTAGAGGAAATTCAATGTTAAATGACTATATAAAATTGAATATTTCAAGGGTACTCATAGATGAATCAAGGAAGTGAATACTATCCCATTACAGGTTATTCATAAAACATATTGAGGAATAATAAATATACCAAAAATAATGAATATACCATGTGAATTAAAACAAAGTATTGCTGTCATCGATGAATAAAAATACTGTAAAAAGATCATTTAAAAAATCTTGAGGAAATTATCCTTTAATTATAAAAATCCATCTTGAAATCCTATTCTTTGATATTAACTTTTGAAAAAAATCATAAAAATTTACCTTTTAAATAATAAATGGGAGGTTCAATGAAATGATTGTGGGAAAATCTAAATAATCCATAGGAGGTAAAAAACAACATTACTTTTTAATGGTTAAATGTTCAAAAGATGCGTCGTTTGGAAAGTGATAATAATAGTTCATTGAAAACATTTGAAAATGAAAAAAGGGTAAAACATTACTTAAAAAATAATTATAAAAATATTTTAAAATCATTATAATAAACAATGATTTTTAAAGGAAAATAGGTTCTCTAACTAAAGATAGAAACTATGTCATGTTTTCAAAAAAACCCTTTCTATAAAATTTTGAGTACCCAATAGTGGAAAATCATACTCATTATTCAAAAAATTCATGAATAACCATTGGAGATGTAGTTATTTTTTTATATAAATTTTTTCATATAATTTATTTTAATAGAAATATCATTGAATGATCATTAAAGTTATTACTGAGGAAAATAGTCTACAAACATTCAGAAGTCTCTCAAACCACATTGAACAATTTTAAATAATAAACCTCACTAAATAATAAAATTAAATTAAAGTTATAAAATCATGAGATTAATGTGATTTAAGGTATATCCTATAAAATGGTAGTATATACACAATGTAAAATAAACAAGATTCATAACTACAATTAATCCCTAATGAAATGTAAATTAGGATGAAAATCTATTACCTAGTGAGTGGTTATTTCTATCTTTTAATCCAGTTATTAGATCAAAACTCTGAGGGCATCATTGAACTCATATTATTGGAATTTTCCAGGAAAGGGAATAGAATTGGTCAGGGTGGTCTAATAGTGTAAATTTTATTTTGACTATAAATAAAATAATTGAGTATAATTAATTTATTTTAAAATCCTTATAACACCTAAATGGTAACTCAGATTGAAAATTTGAGGGTGCTTTTGAGCTTGTGAGGGAATGATTCCCTTATGCAGAGCATGTCCTCGAACAACATGGGTTGAGGGTGAATGTTAATTTTCAAACATTTAGTACAAAAAATAAAATAACACAAAAAGTTTGTATATTATATTTTCTTCTTCTTTACAAAGAAACTCATTGGCACTGCATTGCAACAACGAGGTAATGCTGAATTACATTAATGAACCTCATTAATGGAGTAGGTTGGGGATGTTGCAACGAGTACACATATTCCTTCTTTGACTAAAGATGGAATTCATGGTTGTAGAAGAACCCCATAATTACAATAACAAACGATAAAGGAAATCCCTCCTATGTCAAACACCGATGAATCAGACTATAGTGACGACACCTGTGGAGAGTGGATTTAGGATAGGAGATTGACAGATGAGGAAAAATTATCATCCTCGTAAAATCTCTTTCCCCAAGTAGGGTTTTGATTCTTTTCAATGTGAATTTATTTTACCCATTCTTTCATTTAAACGATGAACGTGGGTTAACACACGATCAAGTTAACCCACATATCAATCATTAATATGGGAGGGTTAATGATACTAGATAAAAAAGGGGGCACCTGTCTTAGTGATTATTCCACCTTATTTTGCTTCATCATTATCCTTCTAAAAATAATACATGTGGGTCCAAACAAACAAATACCTAGATCGTTCTTTGGGTGTTCTTATATTGCGACCCCTTCCAAAATTTTATTCTCACTTTCTTCCCACACTTCATGGTGAAAGAGTTAGTAGCGAATCAACCTATAGAGTTAGGTGATATGGATTGCGACTAGGTGGGATTGTAAATCAGTGATAGGTCACAACACAGGGTTTCGACACCCATACACAATGGTTCTACTAGCCTGTGACACCCAGGGAACGACAATAGCCAGAGCCACCGAAACCATGGACGGTTGCATGCAGTGAGATGAGGTGGCCATGTTTGTGGCCAGCAAGCGATGTGGAGATGAAGGAGGGTTGTGCCAGTCGAGCGTCACATCAAGGGGTGCAGCCCGCAACATGGGGCATATTGTCCACTAGAACACGGTCTAGCGTGGACCGCATGGGGAGGGATGGTGGCTGGCCTCAACAAGCCATGTGGATGCACTAACTGGACACCTGCATGGTGTCCAGGCTGGATCCAGGCCAGCCCACCAAAGTCGTCTGGGTAGGAAAGAAAATGGGGCCCCTGGGTAACCTTTCTAGTCGATACTACTCCTACTAAGTTGGACATGATTAGATGAGAACTACGTCACTGGACGACATTATGAACATGACCAACAACCAAACATGGCTAGGTCTATCGAGGCCCTATGGTCTAGGACAGACCATGTTGGCCCATAACCAAACATTTTGGTTCGGGACATGTGGGACCCCTTAAGCAAGGTTGTTCAGGCTGGTCTGACCATGTCAGACTGGCACCAAATGCAACCTACCTCTGTTTACTATAAAGGGAAATATCGTTCATACCGAGCATCCGATGGAAAAACCATCAACAGTTTTTTGAAACATGTGACAAGACAATCCTTTTGGTATACACTATGTGAGTTATAATGGAAGTTGAAATATGAAGGATTCCATGAGGAGAAGATTCTCCCTAAAACATGTGTAATGGAGAGCAAGAATCCTATGACCTGCTGTGACACAGAACA
The DNA here is from genome assembly GCA_963277665.1 of Viscum album. NCBI lineage: Eukaryota > Viridiplantae > Streptophyta > Magnoliopsida > Santalales > Viscaceae > Viscum > Viscum album. Next base: position 136,045,520 of record OY728147.1, on the reverse strand, counting down.
TTTTATGAGCGATACCTCAGTGGTCTAGGAACCAAGTGGACCTCATTTCTCTAGTATATGAGAAGACCATAGTGGTTCTGCAGATTAACATACATTAGTGGTCGAGTAGAGGAGCGCACCTCAATGGTCGAGCAGACGAGCGGACCTCCGTGGTCCCGTAGCCAAGCGGACCTCAGTGGTCCAGCAGCTGAGTAGACCTCAGTGGTCCAGCAGCCAAGCAGAACATAGTGGTTCATCAGGGATTATTATCTCTGAAAATAAGATGATTCATATTTACTACTAAAAGTCTTACTTTCTATACTTTAAGTTATACCTGGCGAGAGTTGTCTTTTATTTGTGGTATTGTAGTTTAATCTTGTTGTTTGGCCTTGCTTTAGAGTCTTCAATTTGTGGTTTTGTGTCCCTATTGAGTATTGTGTTACTCACCCCTTCATGGGATTCATCTGAATGTTTTGTGTCTCTTCCACGGAATAAACGCTTCGATGAAGACCATGGTGGATCGGTACTATATGGTGCCATGTGATATGGGTTAGAAGAGACATACTTATATGTCTATAGAAAGCTACCCTCCACCTACCCTTTATGTAGGTTTTCAGTAGATGGACCTTGGCAGTTGTACTTTCCTTTGTGTTATTGGGAATGTATTCTGGATCCTTTATACTTTTCAAATAGTATTTAACATTCAGTAGTTGTCTTAGTGATAGTTGAGGTTTACATTGTGTATATCTTCCTATAATTTCTGTTATGTTAGTGTGTATAAGTTTAAAGGTAGTGGCTTCAATTTTTTGGATATTCCATATTGGTTCTAGTCTCTAGCCTCTATCATATAGAAGGTGTTTGGGGTAGTCAGCGCATGATCCCTGGGGGGATGTTCATTAAAAGTGGTATCAGATGAGATCGGTTCTACCATAAGAACTAATAATTTCTAAATCTTTATAGGGTAATAGTATTATGTGTTTAGAGTTCTGTATTTTGGATGAGGATTCCAGTGTTGGCGCAGTAGCCGACGTATCCATAAAATAAGACCATGAATTCTGTTTTCCGACCAACTACATGAAAATTCTTGTTGCATGAGTCATTGAGTTTTTTCTTATGATCTTTTTGAGTCAGAGTCGGCTCATTAGGTATAATAAATTGACTATGGTGCATCTTGATCTATTTTTGGATGCCTCCACATAGATAGATAGCTAGGATTCCAGTGTGTGACCGTGAGGATGGTCCACAGAGTGATGATGCTTCAGTATGTGGATCGTTTCTCGAGATGGCACCTTTTAGTGGTGTATCACTTATAACACTGACTGTTGGCCAACAATTACTATGAGTTCTACCTGTAGAAGTTGTATGTAGGCTTAGTGGCTTACAGATGTTCTAGAGACAGAGACCTCCAAGGTTCTGAGGAGAGATAGATCCTCCGATCACTGAGGATTGGCTAGAGGTGGTTATGCAAGTCATATTCTTAGTGAGAATGCCACATGAAAAAATAGTGGTCCAAGGAGGGCACCTTCTGCAGTGCTCAATGGAAAGATAGTGGAGTTTGACTATCCAAACATGGGAGTAAGAGACCCTCACCTAGTCTAACTTCAATAGACATTTCATGTAGGGGTTCTTCCCCATGACTTTGTGCTCACTACGCATAGTGGATCGACTTTAATTATATAAATTAATCCTGACAGTGGTTGTGTACTCTACCAGGTTCACAGACCTCTCATTCTAGTCAACATATATGGTGCGGGAAACTTTCTTCTAGTATTTTACTTTTGAGTATGGGATTTGATGGGAGATCAGGGTTTCGATGATTTCCATTAGCATCCCTATGCAATATGGGCGATTGGAGTGATATCTACTAGTAGAGTGCTTCTTTACTGAGTTGGCACCGATGGTGGGAGTTACCACTAGGTGACAGGTGTCCATGTCATCCATCGTGGGTAGTTGATAGATGATGTAGATGCAAAAATGGTCCATACCATTCAGAGGACAACCCAAGGAATCAGGGATGGCAGAGCAAGGATCACAGGGCAGAGGGAGTCAACAGGGGAGTAGAGTATGTTATGCATGTCGTGGGAACTGTAATTTGGCTTAGGATTTCCAAAATGGGTGCACAGAGGATTGACTGACAGTTGAGGGACCACCAAGGTAGTAGGAGACAGTGGAACCTGGCAGTCTACCAGGAAAATGATATGGCAGAGGAGCGGGACGAGCTGCTGGAGGTGGACGTAGGTAAGAGGTACTACCACCACCACCCCTAGGTGGTCTTCAATGGGATCCAAGAGTATGTGGATAGGGGTGGGTAGAAGTTCAGGAAATCAAGACATGTGGTCTAAATGTACCATAGATGATAGGATGCATGATCTATGTCTTCTCCACTTTAGCTGTATTTTTTATATTCATAAGTACAAGTCACTCTTTCCTTTCCACATAACTGTTTAGGATCTCAGAGATTCTGATCAAGCCATTGGTTCAATCCTTACGATTAGAGACTCTAATGGGAAGGGATTTGATGATCACAGCATGGTGCTGGAAGATTGAGATTACTCTTGGAGGTGAGAGAGTTGGAAGGGATCTCCTAATAGCAGTGTTAAGGCCATAAAATGTCACTCTAGGTATGGATTAGCTATCAATAGTGAATGCCCAAATCGACTATTTTAGGTGCATAGTGTGGTGTGTCGGTTGTGAAGGGACCAAGTTTTCCTTTATCAGTGAAAAGAAAAACAGAGTAGAATAGGAGGGACTCCAATATACTTGGGTGCAGCTGATCACTGATTAGTTTGATTGAATGACCCTCAGTGTTATGGATAAGATGAGTCCATATATTCCAACAGTGGTGGACAAGTACGAGGATGTCTTTTAAGATGATTTTCTAGGAATACCTCCTGATAGAGAGATATACATCTGCATTGATTTGAACCCTTGGATTACACTAAAATCTATACTTGAATATCATATAAATCTTGTAGAGATCCGGGAGATTAGGGTACTGTTGGGGGACTTACAGAAGAAGGGGTTTGTAAGGCCCAATGTTTCATCATGGGTAGACCCAATATTGTTTTCCAAGATGGAAGATATAATATTGAGGTTATACATGGACTTCCAGAACCAGAACATCGTTACCATGATGAACATGTACCATTTACCAAGGATTACTGACCCATTCGATCTTCTGAACAGAGAGAGATGGTTCACGAAGATAGACCATAGATATTTCTATTACCATCTTTGAGTACGAGATAATGAAATCTCAAAGATTCCTTTCAGATGTCCTTACGGCCTCTATGAGTACTTAGTGATGTCGTTTGGCATGAAGAACACCCCAGCGGTGTTCATGGGACACATGAACTGAATCTTACTTCTGTACTAAGACCAGTTTATTGTGTCCCTCGTTAATGACATCTTTTTGTATTCATCATCTAAGAAGAGCATGAGATACACCTGATGATGGTTCTGGAAAAACTCTGAGAACATCAAAATTATGTAAGTCTCTTGGAGTGTGAGTTCTGGATATGAATGGTCCACATCTACGAACTTGTAATATTAGAGGCCGGAGTTGCAGTGGATACAGAGAAGGTTAAGGTGGTGCTTTCTTGGGAATCACCCATGAGAATTACCGAGGTACAAAGTTTCCGTGGGTTTGATGGGTACTATCCGAGGATCATACCTGAATTCTTCAGAGCATAAGCACCCATGACGGGATTGAATAAGAAGGTAAAACCCCTCCTATAAATAGAACGAGGCTTGTATAACTTTCTACATCTATGGAATATGTTGATGAGAGCTCCTATATTGAGGTTTCCATAGGAGAGAAATGACTACATGGTGTACATTGATACACAAGGAATTGGGATTTCTTGTTTCTTGATGAAAGGGAATGTAGAGATTGATTATGGATCACGAAAATTGAGACTACATGAGTAGAACTATGAAACTCATGACATTAAGTTGGCAGTGGTAGTATTTTCATTGAATATGTGGATACAATACCTTATTGGTGAACGATTCATCGTCTACTCTGAGAACATGAGTCTGAAGTATATATTTCCGTAGAAGGATATGAATATAAGATAACAACATTGTCTAGAGTTCCTTTGGGAATATACAATTTAGATTGATATACTCTTGGGAAGGGTAGCAGGGTGGAAGATGCTCTCAGTAAGAGATCGAGTTCACAACTACTTGATGAGGCCTAAGAGCAGTCGGCCTCACTTCAGATATCATTTTCGGATATATATGGGTAATATGATCTTTAATTGATGGTGGTTTCCACTACACTATTACATTGAGTAAGGTAGGTATAACATGAATATGTCAACTGCGAGACCACATGTTCCCATATGTTCATAGGGCATGCCACCGATGAATATTCGAATGGTATGAAGGAAATCATAATTTTCAGATGACACATAGTTGTAATAGTGGAATTACATGAGGAAGTGTTGAGAGAGTTACATACATCCCCATTGGCGGTAAATCCAGGTGTGGTGAAGATGTACCATGACATCCAATGATATTATTAGTGGATGGGGATTAATGAGGGAGTGGCATAGTTTTCCTTGAGATTCCCCACTCTCCAGTAAGTGAAGGCTGAGCATCAGGTTTTAGTAGGTTTGACATGACCCCTCAAGGAACCAGAGAAGATTTGGGATCAAGTATCTGTGGACTTCATTACAGGATTACCACGTAAGTATAGGGGGTGTGATACCATATGGGTGATCATAGACTGAGTCACTATGTTGGCACACTTCCTAACCATTCTAGAATATGGTTCACTAATGACCTTGGGATGCCTCTATATGCATGATATGGTTAGACTCCATAAAGTCACATCTACGATAGTCTCAGGTTATGATTCACACATTACATCCTGGTTGTCGAAGGGATTAATAGAGGCATTTAGGACCCAGATACACTTGAGCAAAACATTTCACCATAGATGAATGGTCAGATGGAGAAAGCCGTACACACCATGGAGGACATGCTTCCTTCTTGCATTCTTGATTCTGGTCAAATTTGGAAGGACCACACACCACTGGTGGAGTTCTCTTATAAAAAAACTTTTATGGAACCATTTGAGGCACTATACTAATTACCATGCAGGTCACCATTACTCTGGTTAGACCAAGGGGATTCAGCACCCATAGGTCTATAGATGGTACATGCTTCCAATGAGATGATACATGTCCTCTGGGAGTAGATTAAGTGCGCACAGAGCTGACAGAATTCTAATGCTGATATGTGACAGAGACCATTATAGTTTGAAGAGGGGGACCACATATTCCTAAGGTTCTCTCCTCAACATGGGATATTAAGATTTTCCTGGAGTGGAATTTTATCTTATAGGTTCATCGAATCATTATAAAAATGAATGGAGTGGGTGAGGTGGGTCACCGATTGGCTCTACCACCATAGTTAGAGAGGGTGCACAACATTTTCCACATATCCTAGATGAAGATATATGTGAATGGCCCATATCACATCATCGACCACATTGATATTGAGATTGAGAACAAGGCATCATTCGCATTGTACCTGGTGTAGATAAAGGATTGACATGAGAGGATCCTTTATTGATGGTTTATTCCTTTTCTTCATGTTCTCTGGTAGCATAGGAGTCTCCAGGAGGGCCCCTGTGAGTGGGAGGTTCAGGTAAATTCTATGTATTACCATTAGTTTGATTAACCCTTGTTTTCCTTCATGAGGACATAAATCCCTAAAAAGAGGAGTAATGTAATACCCAAGAATTCTATGAATTTTTTGTTGAATAATTAAATGGGATTACTTCCATACCTGGCTCTATGGTGGGACATAATTCCATGTCCTAGAGTGTTGAGAACATATTTTTGATCTTTTATTAATTTTCATTAAATGAATGTGCGAATGGGGTTTTCTAACTTTTAAACCACTGCTCGGATAAAAAATATGAGGGAAAAGTTGAACTCAGAGCATCGAGATTCTCCTAGAAAGAGCCTAACATTGCATAGTGTGTGACAATAGTGGAATGTCATTTTTGGTAGTAAATAAAATTATTGACTAACAATTATTTAATATTATAATCCTTTTAACTACTAAATGGTAACTTGGATTGGAAATATAGGAGTACCATTGAGATTATGGGGGAGTGCTTCTCTTAGGAGGATCTTATCCTCTACCGGTGCGGGTCGAGGGTGAATGTTAATTTTTGGACTATTCAGAAGAAAAATAAAATAACATAACACATTATTTTACAAGATATTACTCTTCACTATGAAGTGACTCATCGGTGAAGTGGTGTAACAACGAGGTGATGCTGAATCCCATTAATGAACCTCATTAATAGAGAAAGGTGGAAACACTACAACAAGACCATATCTTCCTTGTTTAATTAAATAGGTATTTTAGGGATGACTAACAAACCTAGAATTCCTCTGACAAATGATGAAGGAAACCTCTTAATTGATGAACGCCAATGATTTGGATGACAGTGAAAAAACCATTGAAGGGGAGATTCTAGATCTTGTATCGAGGGATGACGACGAATGATCACAATCAAGCATTCACTTTTCCTAGGTAGGGATTTGGTTATTTTCTGTGTGAAATGATTTTACCCTTTCTTTTAAACAATAAACTGGGGTTAAATCATGAAAATGATAACTCATTGTTCGATCGTTAATACGGGATGGTTAATGATGCTGGATAAAAAGGGGATATCTATTGTAGTGATTATTTCACGTTATTTTGTTTCTTCATAATCCTGCTAATAAGAACACATATAGCTCAACATGAACAAATACCTAGATCGTTCATTGTATGTTATTTTATTGTGACTCCTACCCCAATTTTATTCTTTCAGTCCTCCCATTCTTCATGGTGCAATGGTCATTGATGCATTGGCCCGCAATGCTAGTCGAGAAGAGTCGAGGCTAGGCTAGCTATGGAACAAGGTTGCATCACCCACCAACGACGACTACAACATGATGTTAAACCCAGGATGTGGCGGTCGTAAGAGCCGCCAACACCTAGGTTTGTGGGATGTGGCATGCCCTAGTAGCGTGCCAAGGCGATGAATTCCACAATGGTGTTAGATGACAAAATTGGTTGTGCACTGCGTCATGGGAAGTGGCCTTGGGGGAGCAGCATGAAGTAACACATGGTTCAACGTGGACAACATGTAGAGGGGAGGAGAAAAACCTTATTTAGCCACTTGGATTCATGAACCAGACGCCAACATGAGTTTTGGGATTGATCAAAGCCCTCCAACCGATGTGGGCAGGGACAATGAAATAAATAGGGTCATTGGGCGGCCCGGGATGGTGGAGAACCGACCCACCAGTGTTGACTGGTTCAGAAGGGATATCATGCACCTGGGTGGCCCAGCTGGTTGAAATATGTTTGACTAATTTGGACCGGACCAAATGAGAATCGGGTTGCTGGGGGACTCGACGGATTGGACCCACTGCTAAACTGAGTCGGGTCCCTCAACGCCCAATGGGCCTATTTGCTATGCTAGGACAAACTGGTTTGTCCTAAACCCAACCAGGTCATGTCAGGTTTGATGAACCGGTTCAATTCATGTCGGATCCCCAGGCTAGGTTAGTCAGGTCGGTCCGACCAATTCGGACCAGACCCCAATGCAATGGACCATTGTTTACTGAAACACCAATATCTTTTAGACCAGGAGTCTGATTGACACATCGTCTCTGGAATTGTGACCCTTGCGATGAGATGATACTTTTGGTATAATCTAAATGAGTTTTCATGGAATTTGAGATATGACCAATGGATTGAGGAGAATATTCTCCCATAATCAAGCACACATGAGAGCAGGAATCCAACAGTTTTCTATGACATGAAGGATATAACCAGTGGGACCTTAGTGGTCTAGGAGCCGAGTGTACCTCATTGGTCTATCATATTAGAAATTCTAAGTGGTCTATAAGATTATCATACTTCATTTGTCTAGATGATGAGAAGATCTCAATGGTTGAGCAGACTAGCGGACCGTCGTGGACCAGTAATAGAGCATACCTTAGTGGTCCAACAGTCGAGCGGACCATAGTGGTACATATGATAAGTATACCTCTATGTATCATCAAGGATGATTCCTTCAACAATACTTGATGATTCATATTTACAACTGAAATTATTACTTTCTATACTTTGAGTTATATATGGTGTGAATTGCCATTTATTTGTGGTGTTGATGTGTAATCTTGTTGTGTGTTCGTTCTTTGGGATATTTCCTTTGAGGTTTGGTGTCCCTACTAAGTATTTTTTTACCCACCCATGCAAATGTTTCTCCTGCACATGTTGTGGATTGTGCAAGAGATCGATTCATCGATGGAGATCTTGGTGGTTCAGGACCAGGTGGTGCCTAGTGAGATGGGACAGACGAGGCGTACTTATACAACTACAGACAGCTACCCTCCACCTACTCTTTAGGTAGGGTTTGAAAAGATGATCCTTGGAATCTATACTATCCTTTTTGGTTTTGGGATTGTATTTGGGCCCCTTTTTACTTTTCACTCTATATTGTACTTTCAGTGGTCGTCTCGGTTACATTTCTGGTTTACATAGTGTTTACCTTCCCATAGTTTTTGTTGTGTCCATGTAAAAAAGATCAAAGTTAATGGATTCCCTTTTTCAGATATTCCTTTTCAGTTCTAGTTGCTATCCCCTGACCTATGGAAAGCGGGTTTGGGGTAGTCACGACACGGGCCCTGGGGGACCAGTCTTGATAGTAAGTAACACAATATAATTCAAGAATGGTCATTATATCATAAATACCTCATAATTTAATTATATATACTTATATATATATAATGATGAAAAAGGAGTCACATCACGTTGAGGATGAAGTCTTCCACACATCCTCGAGTTACGTTATCATATTTTAAGTGTGTGAAATGATAATAATCAAAATGTTATATATATATATATATACACAAATGTAATTATTTAATTAATATCATATTAATTTTGTTTATGTATCATATTTTTAATTATGACCATCCATTATACATTCAATGGATCGTGAAAACAAATCACATCACTTTGAGGGAGCAGTAGTCCACAGTTCCTCAAATAGTGTTATCATATTCCCACAAACAGAGTGCTCAAGGGTATGTATTATAAAAGAATTAGAGAGGTATAAATAGATTATATATTTCATATATAACATATATTAACAAATTTTATATCATAAGGGCCACTATGAGTGGTGGTAAAGGATCAATGAACCATCACCATTTCGTGAGGCAATAGGTTCTTGTACATATAAAAAATATGTTTCTTACCTGTTAGATAAATGTTTTTGTATGTTTAGATCTAACACAGAGAAGAAAATCATCATGTTAAATTTATTATGATATTTTTGTTTTAAAATAATTAAATATGGATATATTAGTGAGTGGGGAATGGAAAAAAAAATTAAAAGTCTTGAGAGAAGCTGTTTATCTCATAATTGGGTAACTACATTTGGTTTCTTCTAAAAGGCTTCCTTAGAAGGAATTCTGACCAAAGTGTGGGTTCATGGTTGAGGGGATGTATTTTTGGGAGCTATTTGTGAATATATTTTTTAAGAATAAATGGGTTTGAGATATGTGAGAATGTGGGGAAAATGTTGGCTTTTTATAAGGGAGGAAAATGAGTCACATTGTATTTTTTAAAATAAGTTAGGTGTACCAACGTTTCTACCAAACCAATGTATTAAAAAAGAAACGAAACAAAATAATGTGAGCATCATGAAAGAAGTATATACATCTAATGGATTTTTTAAAAGTGGGCACGTCATTTTTCACTTTAATTTAATGGTTTTTCACTTTATTAAGCTTAATTTTAACTTAATAATTGCACTTATTTAAAATTAGTTCCACTAATCAATTTTGGTCAAATGAAAATTTGGATTTATTATAAATTATAAATTTTTGTAATTATAAATATTGAATCCATTTTTTCAAATACCAATCATAGGAGTGGAAATAATTAATTTAAATTTTTTCTAACAAATGGGATGACAATTTTTGTTTTTAAAAGTAAAAACATCGAAAAGTTTGATGTATTTTTTTAATAAATTTCGTTGAGAAATATATTTAAAATAAATTAATTGTATTAATTGATAAAAATATTATCTAATTATACATTAAACATAATAAAAATACATTTTAACTTCATATAGAAATTAGATTGAAAAAAATTTTGAACTAAAATTCATTATTTTTAACTCTTAATTAAAAATTGAGATGTTTTAGAAAAATATAAAAAATTCAACCTAACCTAATTATCATGTTACAATTAAAAATATTAATTTTATTTAAAAAAAATTAATTAATTAAAGATTCAAAATTACAATAAAAATTTGGTTCTCAATTAAAAGGCTTTAAAATTATCACTATAAAGATATAGGGTTTTATGTGCAATTTTTTTTTCTTATCTTATTTCTATCAAACCAAATTAATGGATATCAAAAATAATTGATTGAATATATTAAATATATTTTTCCTTAAAATAATTAAATTATTATAATTAATTATATTTATTAAAATAAAACTCATTTGGAAGCATAAAAATAATAGTATTTCTTTTTATATCTATTAGGTTCTTACACTAACAAAATTAAAGGTATTTGTGATTGGATATTTGCGACGGGATCACGTTGCAAATAAGATTTAGTGACGGGGCCCCATCACAAATTGCCCACGGTAGAAAATGGCGTCGCAAATAAGTCTCTGATTATATACATTATTTATAAATAAACGTTTTGTGACTCGCCCGTTGAAAATTGTACTTGTGAAGGGTAGGTTTACAATCAAAAATAAGTCTCTAATTATATACATTATATATAAAAAACCTTTTGCGATGGGATGGTTGCAAATACTATTTGGGACAGGCCCATCGTCTGGTCGCAAATAATTTTTAAAAAATATATATATTTAAACTATTTTCGACGGGCTCCCTTCGCAACTAGTCCCATCAAAATTTTTAAACTATGTAAAAAAATATAAATTTAATAAATTTATGATTAATGAAAAAATAATATTAATATTTTTAAAATAAAAAAAATAAAAAAATATTTAAATTCTCAAAATTTACAAAACAATATAAAAAAAGCATTAAATAATAATATTATCATTAGTAAAAAAATTTTTAAAAAATATAATACTAATAATAAATACTTAAATAATATAAATAATAAAAATTAAATTATTCAATATTCGGACAAATATAAAATAGAAAACTATAAATAGTTCATATTACAAAAATTCTTGAATTCAAATGTGTTTAACATAATAAAAATCACTGGGGGTCATCTTCTGGATGTGGTGGAGGAGCTGTAGGAGATGATATAGGAAACTCCATCCCTAAACTATGAGTCAGATGGCGCATGTACTCCATATGCTCATGATGTTTCTACTGTTGCTACTTCTGCCATCGATGCATATCCTCTTCGTGCTCCTATTGTTGTTGTTGTTGTTGCTGCTGCTGACACATCTCTCCATGCTGCTTCTATAAACTCTCTATAAGCTCTGTCTGAGTTCACAACTACTCCTGATACTGTGAGACATGAAGATGATGCCTCTTCACGAGCTCCTCTCGAGCTGGACACCGACATCGCAGTAGTACGATAATAAGTATCAGGAGTCAAATGAGAGATGATACCAAATACGTGGCCCTTCTCAAAGTCATACTGAGTCACCTGCATCCATGATGAATCATCAAAATGGTGGGCACTGGTCTGATCAGTCGTCTTATCGTGACTCTCAGCCTGTGTCTGAGAGGTCACAACCTCATATGACTCTTTCAATTCCAATTTGAAATTAAAATTATAGAAATATTATATGCATTTAATTTTCAAACTGAAAAAATAATAATAACCACAATCCAACGCTGGAAATCACCTATAATCTCTCTAGTGGATAGATCACTATACATCATCTGATAAATGTCGTACACCCTAATATCGGGATGCTCGAAGGCCAATAGAAATATAATATTAACTGTTTATATTTATACTTATATAAAATAATTAAAAAAACAATCTTTCTACATGCTCTATATGCATACTGAATGCACATGTAATGGCTCGATGTGTCACCTCCTGTCCCACCTAAGTTCAGTCGACCCACTGAATATCTCCACTGAAATCCACTACATAACCATTGTAAACATAATCCATCCCAAACGTGTGATGAAATTTACTCTAGTCGGTGGGATCTACACGACTCATCAAAATCTATTAGTCCTTCTTTCTTAATAGTCGTCCTTCTTAAATTGTGCAAAAAATTAATAGAAACAGTCACGAATCGACACCTTCCATGCCACGTGGATAGCGTCATGCATGCTATCATTGATGGGATACCATAAAACATAAAAATAATTTATCATATCATGTTATTAATAAAATAAAATTCAAAATAAATATTATTTATTTACACACCAACCAATGATTGAACATGTCAAGCTACACATTAAAGGGAATCTGTTCCCATGTGATCCATGGCTGAGAAAAATAATTGCACAAGATACCGGTCCCCTGTCCAACAAATACATGCGCAAAACTTTGTAAAATGAATAAATATTCAAAAAATTAGTATGTATATAAATAAAATAATGAAGTATATCTAAAAGATACAGGTTACCATACCTCTGTGTGCATGGATCGAAAGCAAGATGTGGACATCGCTCAGGGATTGTGTCAGGAATCATCAGTCATGCAAAACCAGGCCCCCTCTGCATACCCCTTGAACCTCCTTTAAGCTCAAGGTCAGATGATACAAAATCCCCTTCATCTAAAGGTAGCTCAGCCTCTTCCAACTCACAAAATAGATCGGGGTCTAATTGAAACAGAAAATGATTATTGTTACCAGATAGTGGTAAACAACTATAATATATAGATATATATTAGTTGTGATTATAACCAACATTTAACTATGCCAATGTTCAACTTCATCATCATCTTCATATCTGGTGATGTCAATGCCTTCATAATCCTCCTTGGAATCATCAATATCCATATGAGTTTCAATTTCAACATCTCTTATCATTTCAAATTCATTTGTAAAATCATTAACATCTTCTTCACTATCGATCCTTAATTGTGGGGTGTCATAATCGATATTCCTGTCTATTTATGAAAAAGATGGACTTTGAGTAGTATCTTAAAAAATTTCAATTCCTTCCACTTTAGTGGAACCACATTCAGTTTTTGGAAACTGATTTTTCCAAGATTTCATTTTTATTATGCCCCACCAATCACACAAGTCTCTTGAAGTATCATAGTACTTTGCGTAATAAATTTTATGTGAATGTTGTGCCACTAAAAATGGTTCATTTACTACAAGAAGACTTTCATATTTAATATCGATGATTCCAGGAGTCTGATGAACATGCAAGCCTCTCTCAGTATCCAACCACTGACTTTAAACATCAATATGTAATTCTATCCTAGATAACACAACATAATTATTTCTTCTAGAATATCGTAAAAGTCAACTTCAGTTTCATTGTGACGCAATCCTCTCAAGAAAATTCCATTGTTAATTGTTTTTTTTGGTTCCCCATATGCACGTGTATGAAATAAAAAACCATTCACCACATAATCATTATAAGATATAACCATTTTGGATGGTGGGATCCTCAATATACACAATCACTTATCAATTTTATCATCATGTTGAGACACTATAAAATTTGTAAAAAAATTATCAATGTAATTAATAATAAATGTAATTGATGTTAAACCATCAATAATTTATGTTACAAGTTTTTGAAACCATTAAAAAAATTTTCTTTCAAATTTCAAGAGCAGGTTCTGTAATTTGTGGGAGTTTTTTGTTGATATGATTATCATATAACCTACAATTAAAATAAGTTTACATACTGTAACATAAATTATAGTATAAGTGATAGAAGCACTCATTGTACAAATTATGTCATTTATTCACATTAGAGAAGAACATATGTATGAGGTCTTTGATGTCCATCATCTGAAAGACATCGTTCATGAACTCCACCGAAGATAAGATTTGGATAATTAAAAACTGATAACTGATTGTCCATTTCTTCATTTACATTCCCCTCATTCCGTCCCAGGCAGTTGTGTTTTCAGGGTTTTCATTTTCAAAATAATGATAGAAGAAAAAATCAATTTACTCTTGCAAATAAGCTTACGCAGTTGTGCCTTCAACTGATTCATTGTTCCGTACTTTTTTCTTCAATTTCTTCATGCATCTCTCAAATGGGTACATCCATTGGAACTATAATGGACCTCCACATTAAGATTCATATGGAAAATGTAATATTATATGTTCCATTGAGTCAAGGAATTTCGGAGGAAATATTTTTTCTAGTTTACATATAAGTACAAAAAAACAACTTCTTCATGTTTCCTTAGCACATCACAGTCTGTTGTCGCAGCACCAACGCCATGAAAAAAATATTATATGTTTATTATTGAATCCAAAATCATAGACTTCAACAATGATTTGAATCCAATAATCACATGTCATTCCATTATAACTTGAAAATCATAGATTTTTAATCCGGTAATGTAACCTTTCATAACACATCTGCCCAAAATGAAACATATATATCTGGAAGTCTTGAATCTGCAATCCACTGACAAAATAATAAGCTGATCTATTTGGACATTGTATAAGATACTTTTGTATTCATTGACCTTTGTGGTCTAACATTTTCAAATAGTTCATGTTCTGGTCGCCAGAAAATTTGGGAAATATCTAATCGTGCCTTTATAGTATCTTTGGTCTTACCTGGTGTATCCAAAACTGTATAAAATAAATTATCAAAATAGTTCTTCTCAATATGAATGTCATCCAACATATGGTGGACCATCAAATCAGACAAATATGAAGGATCCCAAAAAATTCATCGATTTTTCGAATTATGTTTTTCCCAAATCCGTGATTTTTCTATTGGTTTACTGTTGGCCCATGTGTGATTTGAGGTAATGAAAATACAACTAATTTTAACTCTATACCTGAGATCATTTTTGGAGGATCATCCCTTTCAATTGTACCTTTTTTGAAATAATAATTTTTCCTCTGAAACAGATGATGTGTGGGAAGAAATCTGCGATGACAGTCAAAAATAGAAAGGTTATTTTCCATTAACGAGCATAAAGGCTTTGTTGTATTTCATATAGTAGGTACATGATTTCAGACCTTGTTTACTACAGCATGATAACATGACATATTCCATAAATTCATTAATCATCCACATCAATGCATTAGTTAATATGAATTTTTTTTACAGCTACATCACTTATACTAACACCATTACTCCAAAATGCATTGAACTCATCAATCAATGGTTTTAAATTAACATTAATTTTCTTTTTATGATGTCATTGTATTAATTATGTAAAAAAGATATAGGTCCCCTTAATCAAAATCAATGGAGGTAAAATGTATAATGTTATAACGATAAGACAATATGAATGATGACTACCATAAGAACATAACAGACAGAAACCATCTCTAGAAATATACAATCGCTCGTTTTAGGCTTCTAAAGTAAAAAAATTGATGCAGATGATCAAAATGTTTCCACAAATCACCATCCTATGGATGATTCAATATTTTATTGGTTTAAATCATGGTTTACTTCCATGAAATCAATGACGCTGTGTGATGATACATAAATTAATGCTGCAACCTGGGTGTAAGGGGAAATATCTCAACATTCTTACACAAATCGATCCAGACTTCCTTACCTGATCTTATTTATATATTGATTTTCTACATTTGAGACAAATATCCAACGACTCATTTTCGCTATAATATTAGATGCAATCATTAGGAAATTAATTAATCTTCTGACAACTAAGGCCCAGATTATGAACCAGCCTCTTGATCTCGTAGTAATTTACAGGAAACGCATTTTATTCAAGTAAAACTGTTTTAGCGAAAGAAAATATCTGATCAAAACAGTTGTTTGACATTTTATTATCCGATTTAATAGCCATAAATTTTGTAGAGACTTCTTATTTACTTATATTGCATCCCAGATATAATGCATCCTCAACAGGCCTGAACAACTCATAAAATTCTAGATGGTGCTAACTCCGGAGTTAAATGAATATCATCTTGAGTTTCAGTTGTTGAAAAGATAGACCAACAACATCATGTACAATATTTTGAAACTGTGATGATTCTAGAATCAAGTTATTAGTATATTTTCTGGAACTGCGTTAACCGTGTTGATACCAAGAAACATAATCTGGTTGAAAAACAAACCACAAGAGATGTCCCCAACCATATCAAATGTGTCAAAAGTTCATAGAGCACATTTTTACAAGGATACTTTATTGTGCCTTATGAAACATATTCTGGTTTTGATGACACAAATGGTAAGAAATCTTCAAAACCCTCAATATATAAAAAATTAAACAAGAAAATTTTTGATTTTTGCATAGATTTATCCAAGTACGATCATCTAATAATGATTGTTTTCGAATTCATTGTCCCATATTTATCTAAAAATATAATATCATTACAATTTGTGAATAATTTGAAATTATAAAAACACAATCTTAAAAAAGAAGATAAATAATTACAACTACTTCTTAATAATTACCATTAATTACGGGCGACACAATTTCTAGTTGATTGATGACTACTATTTTCTCTGACAACTTATTTACGCGAAACATTCTCCCACTGAAATAGTAATGAAGAATCTGCACGGAGGTCCACAAATTCATTCTGGTTCTTACGAGAATGTAAAAACGTACCTCTGGGCAGATTCTTCATTGGGATTTTAGTGTGAGAAAGTGTTAAGTAAATGAGCTATCAGACAAAAGACCCACCTTTCTGTCGCTGAATCATCTTCTTTCAATTGTTACCTCCTTAAAACATTATGAAAAATGTGGTCCTATGAATGCATATTAAAACTCATTCATACAATATTGGATATGAATACGTAGAAGCATACATTTCATAATGTTTTGAATCAGTGAAAGTTTAATGGAGAAGAGTCATTGAGAAATGGAGAGCCACCAATCCACTAGAAATTATGCCATGTTATTAAAAGTTATTCCTTTTTATTCATATTAATTTCAATTTATTTTATTCCTATTTATTCATATTTATTGCAATTGATTTTATTACTATTTATTCCTATTTATTGAAATTTATTTTTATTTCAATTTCTATTTATTATTATTTTTTCCAATTTATTCCTATATATTGAAATTTCTATTTATTTCCATTGCTATTTGTTGTTATTTATTCCTATTTATTTCTATTTATTCATATTGATTGTTATTTATTCCTATTTATTTCTATTTATACCTATTTATTTCTATTTATTCCTCATTATTTCTATTTCTTCCTAATTATTTCTATTTTCTGGTAATTATTCATAATTATTTTTAATTATTCGTAATTATTCCTAATCATTTCTAATTATTTATAATTTACACTAATTTTTCCTTATTATTCTTAATTATTGCTAATTATTGCTAATTGTTCCTAATTATTCTTAATTATTCATAATTATTCCTAATTATTACTAATTATTGCTAATTAATCCTAATTATTGCTAATTATTTCTATTAATTGTTATTTATTTCTCTTTATTGATATTGTTTTTCTTTTTATAGCTAATTATTGCTAATTATTTCCAATTATTCCTAATTATTTCTAATTATTGCTAATTATTGCTAATTATTGTTAATTTTTCCTAATTATTGACATTTATTGCTAATTATTTCAAATTATTGCACATTAGTGCTAATTATTACTTATTATAAATATTTATTACTATTTATTACTAATTATTACTAATTATTACGAATTATTACTCATTATTACAAATTATTACAAATTATTACTCATTATTACCAATTATTACAAATTATTACTAATTATTACTAATTATCACTAATTATTACTAATTATTACTAATTATTACTAATTATTACTAATTATTACTAATTATTACTAATTATTATTAATTATTACTAATTATTACTATTTATTACTATTTATTATTTTTTATTTCTATTTATTACTATTTATTGCTATTTATTTCTATTTATTGCTTTTTTGTTATTTATTGCTATTAATTGATATTTATTGTTATTTATTGCTTTTTATTACCTTTTTTTCATTTATTTATAATTATTGCTATTTATTGCTAATTAATCCTAATTATTTCAATTTATTCTGAATTATTGCTATTTATTGATATTTATAACTATTTATAACTATTTATTACAACTTATTACTAATTATTACTAATTATTACTATTTATTACTATTTATTACTATTTATTACTAATTATTAATTTTTATTACTATTTATCACTATTTAATACTATTTATTACTAATTATTACTTTTTATGAATGTTTATTACTATTTTATACTATTTATTAATATTTATTACTATATATTACTAATTATTACAAATTATTACAAATTATTACAAATTATTCGTATTTATTACTAATTATTACTATTTATTAGTAATTATTAGTAATTATGACTAATTAATACTAATTATTACTAATTATTACTAATAATACTAATTATTATTAATTATTCCTATTTATGCGTAATTATTCCAATTTATTACTATTTATTCTTATTTATTCCTATTTATTTCTATTTAATTATTACTAATTGTAACGTCGCGACCCCAGAAGCCCAGAGTTGGTGCACTATTACGTGTCATTGAAATGATCACAAAAGATCAAGTATCGAGAGACCGATTACTTTAGTAGCCTTGGAATAACTAGATACATTATTAAGTTTTACATTACAACATAAAATGCAAAAAATCAACAACATTGTTTCCATATAAAACCCTGAGATCCCATAGAATATCCCCACAGGTCAGTCATAATATACATCTTTGCATCCTGGAAAAAATAAAACATAGAAAGGGGTGAGCTCAGATGATCAGTAAGGATAACAATATAGCGGATACATTCATAAATAAGCATAAACATTTAATGCAATGTATAAAACTAAAACAAAAGCCTTTTCAACATAAAATTCATCATAATATGGCAAATATAAATCAAAATAATGCCATTTACTTACTCACATTGATATTCTACTAGTCGAATAATCACATGAAATATCAATAGAGACTTTCATAATGATGGAATGCATAATGCTAGACTTTCATAACCACATAGTCAAGGCCTTGTGCCAAGACTAAAAACAATATTTTGTCAAGGGTTTGTTCCAAGACACTAGTTAGTCTCATGAGACCTACCAATGCATCGAGCAGCTATAGCGGGCCTCACCCATCACTTACTATGTCCAATGCATTCCTCATATGAAAAGTTAAAAACATAACATAAAAATTCATATTAATACTAGCATACGAAACGTCAATACATTATCCAAAAACCGTGAATGGCAGAAAAATAACACATCAATAGTCAAACATATCACCAAACCGCCAATACAAAATGGAAGATTTGTATCATAATAAATGAAATTCAAACACAATTAAAATCCATTATAGGACATTGACATAGATGAAATCAAAACTGTTTGAGAGAAATATCTCATTATTTTTTTGAAATCATTAAAAGTTACATAATTATAAAATAAAACATTTATTTTGAAAATATTATTATAATATTCTAAGGGAAGCTTCAATGATGTTATAATGGCCGAATATAGCCGCATCCGCCATATATGTTAAAAAAAGACATTCTTACCTTAATTTTGTCGAAAAGGTTATAAAGGACCTTGTTTGGAAAATGACAGAAATATTATATTATAATCATCTTATAAAAGAAAAACAAGGGTATAAATAACTTTAACCCATAGTCTATAATATAGTTATAATGTTTTGAAATACATTTTTAAGAAACATAGATGTGGATGATAAAGACATCCCAGTAGATAATTACATATAAACAAACTCGAATAATGAAGAGATTGTGAAATTAACCATTACCTTTTACTTTTCCTTGGTCGAGGGTAGGTTAACCTCTTGTATGGATATGATGGGGAATGAATCTCATCGCGTTCGTGGAGACGGTAATCCGTACGTACACATGAGTGACAATATCATTCATTAGATATTAAAATAATATATAATTGGATGGTATATCATATACACATAATCATTATCAAGTTATATTTATTATTTACATCAATTACACATCATTATTATACCCATCCAAATAATAAAGTATTGAATAACAATTACACCACGACGTGGACACGGTAAGCCGTACGTACGCATGTATGGTGACATGTCATTAAAAGGATGGATATAATAATGAATATGGTGGTACCATATTTATAATAACGTCATATTATTTGGAAGATATTGGAGTTATTATTTTAGAATGGAAACAACAAAGAAAAAGGAAGGGGAAGATGAAAGGTACTTGAAAGAGGTGATTAAATATTTACCACTTATTCGGTTTGTTTCTTTTGATTTGACTAAAAGGGATACATAGGATGTCTTTATGACTAAATTAAGGACTCTATAATTAAGGTAGGATAGTTTAGTGGGTATTTGGGTAGGGTTTGGCTGAGCCAAAAGGCTTTGAAGGTGTGAATTAGAGAGAAGGGGGAGTGCCCATTTATAAGAGAGGTGAGGGGCACCATAAGAAAATATAGAAATATTATTTTATATTAAAATACTTTTCAGTTTATAATGATTCCAAAATGAATTATCTAAAGGCTATGGGGTGTAAGATTCAAAAACCACTCAACCTATAGGTTTTAGATAGGATTGTGTCACTATATTAACCTTATCTTATAGATTTAACTCTTAGTTTAATAGTTTAACTTTTACCATGTCATTTTATATTTTTATATTATATGGTTAATAAACTTACTATATACATCCAAGAGAACCCTAAGTGGTTCATTAATGAAACACCTATCATTATAGAAGTCTTTTATCCGATCCTTAGATTTTTTGGAATAGAATATCTTTCAATAATATATTATTTGTTTCAAAAACTCTTTTATGTCAATTTTGACACAATTTTGTATTTTGTTTTTTCTAAATTCATAAAAAAATTATTAATTTGAAAAAAATTCATCTAACAAACCCTAACATGTCATATTATCCTAGAAAATTAGTTGAACTAGTACCACACCCGTGCATACACACGACACTATAATTCAAATCTATTTTTCTAAAGTGTATTAATAGTTTGAGTAGTTAATAATGAAAATTAGTTAAAATATGTAAAAATTGTAGATTTAAGGATATATAATAAGGAAATGAATGAAATATAAGAACACATATCAGAAAATATATATGAAAAGGAATGAAAAAGAAATAACTCGAAATAAGAAGATACAGAAAAACGAGATGTATCATTAAGTATATATCAAAGAGAATGTGTAATTATTTTCAGCATGGAGAAATCAAAAAACATTATGTATTAGACATTTGAAATAACAAACTGTGAAAATCAACATCAAATCATTAAAATTGAAATTTTTATAGTATCATATTAAAGATTTGTTTGAAACCAAATACAATTAAGAACATTTTTATAGACAATGATTTCATTGCAATAACATTTGTGATAATAGTAATAAAGGGTACTGGTTTTAGAGTATGTGTACAATGGTGTTAAATCTGTAGCTCTGTCAAATGTTTTAGCAACCTAACTGTCAATGATGGAATCCATGTAACTGCCAATGATGGGATCATTCTAGACATGCATGTGTTTTTTTCATGCTCCTCTATTATTCTTTTTCAGACCCGATCCTGGTATGGTACTTGATAGAAAATTGCCTAAGAGGAATTAGGATACCAGAAAATAATTCCAAGAAAACTGAATGATGAATCACAGAAAATACTAGTGTTATTATGTACTAAAAAAACATTTTTACCTTGTGCTTGAAATTTTAGCATTGGATAAGTCTTCGAGGACAGTGTGTTTCTCCAAATTTGACTTCTAGTTAACTACGTAACCATATTTGGAGGATAGAAACCATGATTTGTTATTCATTATACCAAATATTTTCAAAATATATTTTTCTTGAACATACTATTGCAATAAAATATGACATTTAATTAGATATTATCATTAGTTATAAAAAATTCAAATTAGAAATCGTAGAAAAAATTAGCAGATGTAAGATTTAATGTAAGAAAGGGTGCATGTTTATATAATTATCAAGTATGAAGAAAATTCAGTTGAACACATATAGAGACAGGAAGCCGATAATGTAGTTGGACACATTTAGAGGCATTAATGAATCCTGGAACTGAAATATTCTTCAATACATTCAGATCCCTATAAGAATTTAGTCAGGAAGATATTATTGCTTTTCAAACTCATATTTAACCAGTATTTCCCTATATTAAAAACAAATTCTGCAAAAAATGAAGTTGAGAATATGATCAACAACAATATGATTCCTCAATAAATGGAGGCAAGCAAATGAATCTACTGGAACCTCTTCCCCTCAAATGAATGATACAATATAAAATTGATGGGTCAGAACTATATTCAAATGTTCAATTGATAATATAAAAATTACAAATACCATACCTCAAATTATCTACAACATTACTTGATTATTTCATTTCGTTGTATGCATCATTAAACATTCCTAGAAGATTTAACCATGAGTTTGGAATAGACAACCTAAACCTGCATGAAAAGATGCACAAAGATAGTAATTCAGTTGAACATATTTAGAGGTAGCAAGACAAGGTGCAACTATAATTTCAAATTTTCATCTTATAATGACTCCAAAGGCATTAAGGAAGGATCAGTTCCTATGATGTTGAAGAAGGTCAAGGAATCTAGGGTAATGGGATTGTTGCTTCAAGTAAAATGGTGCCAGCTGTTAGTATGGTTTCCCCTGATAGGGAACTAAATCTAGACGCTTTAAAGGGGAGGGAAGAAGAAACACCTCTTGTGTCAACATTGAGATAACCTATCTAGGGGGAAAACAAAATGTTGTTTCATCTATGGATATTAAAGTTGTTCATAAGGAGGGGCATGTAATGTAAGATGTGAATGATCTTTTAAATGCCCCTTTGGATGTGAATTCAGAGGGGATATCATGTTAGTGGGAGAAATGATTCTAAGGGATCAAGGGGGGTTGGGACTCTGCAGATCTTCATGAGGAAGATTACATACAATCTGGTAACAAAAATTGCAAGTGAATATATAGCTTGATCTGTTCTTTTTCACCTATTCAAGGTAAGTTATAGATTTCTGGGATTTCTTTAAAGGCGTTATTAGTGTTCCTGCTAATGAGGAAAGGGAGTCTGTCCTTGGGATGCAAACTTCTACTAGGAGTGATTCCTCTCAAAATATCAAGGCCCGTGAAAGTGAAGTCCCCAAACATAATGCTAGAAGTCAATGGAATACATCTAATGAAGCTTCATCTGAGTATAAGCTAGATAGAAAGGGGTACCTGACTGGAAACAAAGTGAAGGATTATGAAAATACTGGGAAGACCAAAAATAGGTCTGATGGTGGAATCCTTGGCCAGCATGGTGAGGCTGAGACCTCTCCAGGTAGCACCGATGTGTAAGGGTGGTGTCATCAGAACCAACTATTTTGTACTTTGATTACATTAATGTTCAATTATTATATATTGTTTATTATTTTGCATTACTATAATATAATAATGTCCTGGAATATTTGTTGCATTAATAAGGTCATAGCAGATCCCCGCCATGATGAGAACCCTGAAATTCTATAACAATATTCTTAAATAAAGTTATGCGGTTGGATGACATACTATGATAGGACACATTGTATACAGACCGTCATGTGTGAGTACTCGTAAGAAGGCGAGACTCTCTCTCATGGAGTTTGCACTTGGTAATCTCCAAGATGGGAGATTATGAGAACAGACCCGCCAGTAGTAATTCCGCATGTCTTGGTGTCATCAGATATTGCTATCTACGAGCGTGTGTAATGGTCCTTAGACTAGAAGATTATCATTAACTCATGTCATGACTCGCGCACTTAGATTTACTGATGAAAACCGTCACGCAGATAGTTGACGGGAAGTAGGGTACATTGGGTGCGTCACGAGTTACATTTTGTTAATGGATAAGTCGATGAAGGATTTTTCCCTTCCATTTTTGGAAGTTGATATATGGGCCCTTTGATTGAAATAGAACTGTCTCATTAAATTCCATGGCCATGGTGTGAACAACGAGTTTATTTCAGGTATTCAAAGAATGACGGATCAAGAATATAGGTTTATGACACTGCCATGAAACCTGCTTGATGAGATATTGAGACAAAGGGATTAAATTACACAGTAAGCATTCGTATGAGGTGATACGTCAATGAGGCGTCAACTTCTTTCTCTTGGGTGCCTTGACCCGTTTCTAGACAGTAATCTTGGACTTTAGGCAAGCCCGCCTAATGCAAATGAGAAAGAGGCCTAGAGGGTCACACACTAAGTGTATCCAAGTATCTCAAGTTGAATAATGATTATTCCCGTACGTGGTTTAATAATTATTCAAGGAAGCCTATGTTTTTTTAAATGATGGAGGAAAAATAAAATAAAACAAGTACATGTCGTGTATTATCAAATGTACACGCCATGTAGTTTTATTTTGGAAAGGAAATCAATAAATGAAAAAAAGATATACATGTCGTGTACATTTAATGTACACGCGGTGTAGTTTTTAATGAAAAACAAGTACACACCGTGTATTTATTATTACACGTCGTGTAGTTTTTCCAGTCGGGATTTTGAGGATATAATATCATTTTATTAAATGATATTTATTATAATCAGCCTGAGCGCATGTCAAGGAGTAAATTATTCGACAATGGGGTTTTCAATAAGAGTAAATGAAATAAATGAAACGCGTAATGGATTTATTTATTGTCATCACTCTACAACCTCAAACTCGATTATAAATATCCTCACAGCCCAAACTCTTTTCCTACACAAGAGAATCATTGGGCACAACATCTCTAGAGAATTCATTCAAGGCCGAAAGAACCTTTTCCTCTAAGAACGCTCTCAAGACCGAGAGATATCCTCTTCCATCGGATCAAGAAAATCTAATGTGGACAACGCAAGAAAGTATTCTCTACGCTAGCACCCGGAGAATCCTTTGGCGACGTCCAGAGATACGAGGTACACGTTTGGATCACTGCTAGAGGGAGTCTACACATGGATTCTACGATGCAAAGATGGATCACATCGACAACGTGATCAAGAACATCAATGAATAAAGAATACCCAAAAGGTATTTATTTATAATTAATTAAATTAATTATAATCAACCTGTAACGATCCTTGTTTGTGGTTCCAGGACAAACCATCTTCTTTGTCTTTTTCTGTGATTCGATCCGTGGAGAGTAGCGTTTATCATCGTATTGATCCCGGATTGATCATTACTAATGACAAAAAGCCAAGTGGGCACATCCACCCACATGCTTCTGCTGCGCCCGGAACCTTCAAATGGTATCAAAGGGAGGTTACAACCTTGATTATAGTTATGTAATTTTCGATGATAATTTCTGAATTTATATTTGATTCAATTCGAAATATATATTGTTCTATTAATCTGAATAAACAAGATCTATTCTTCCTCCATTGTTTCTCGATTCATATCACAGAAATGACTTTTTAATTTTAATTTTGATTAAAATAAAAATGAGGAATTCATCCGAAGGAGTCTCTCTTTCTATCTGTACAACACGAGATTACATGGCGTGTAATTAAAACTACACGTCGTGTACTTAGGTTCAACGAACTGGCACTGGTCTGCCAAACCATGCCGTGTGAATTGATTATGCCTATGTTTTAATCACGCCGTGTTGTCCAGAATTGAATGGTGCGTGGAAACCGGAATACACGGCATGTATGTTGGAGCAACACGCCGTGTAGTCCGTTCCGTACCAGGTGAAACCGTGTACAAAGATAATCTGCGTACCGCGTACACGGGATCGCCAGGCCAGTTACCACGTAACAATGAAGTACACGCCGTGTATGATTCATCTACATCCATGTACTCTAAAATTTCCAATGTAGAGAAAACACACCAAATCCCCAATGTGTAATTTGGAAACAAGGTGAAAATAAATACAAGCCATGTAAATATAAACTACATGCCATGTACTTTCCAGAAATGGAATTTCACCTGGTTTCCTCCATTGTACAAAGACCCGTACAAGGAATATGGATGAGAAGAATATCAAGGAAATTCAGAAAGGAATTTAAGATAAAAAATTAATTAATTATAATATCATAATTAATTGAATTCGAGCACAACTTATCTTAAATGAAAGAGCGATTAAAAGAATTTGAATTCTAAATATGCGTAAATGTCGTTGCATGCTATGGATGGTCATGATCTAGACCAAAGACCCTTTGTATGTGTATGTTTTGATTTAAATTTATTTAATTTAAATTTGTTGGTCTGCGAGCCTTCTTCTAATAAAATGTAGGGCTTCTGTGCCCATGGTTTCTTTAATGTAATCCCATGTAATGGAGGATCTCCCATGCCAGAGGAGACGGTTCGAATCCCGAAGCCGTGGTGAAACTGACACAAGAAGAATTCAAAGGTTGATAGGTGGGCACTGGAAAACACGAACCAACAGGTTCAAGGTGTGTTCCCTAGGCCAGGGTTATCTTATCAAAACGGCTAGATAATCTAACCAATAGAAGCTCATGATCATGTCATATTATTTTATTTCTGTCTGATTGCATGGTTTATTTATTATGTATGTGTTGTCGCAATCACATAATTAATTAAATGAACAAGCATGAAAAGATGGAATAAAATAAAAAACGGACTATGCGTAAACATTATCAAAACATGGTCAATCACTTAAGCAAGCATCATTTAATATTAACAAGCATGTGATAATGTGAAACTATGCATAAAGGAATAAAATCCCTCAATACCATATTAAGTTAGACCAAGCCTTCCATTACCTGATTAAGGGAAAGAATCAATAAAACTATGTGTTTGACCAACCCTTGTTGGGACACTTACTTTTATAAAGGAAGCCCTTATGAAAGGTTTCGGGTTGACTTAACCATATTACATCAAGAGAAGTAGCCCATGCTAGACTTGGAGTAATATTGGAGGCAAGAGTTGAGGAAATCCAAGTCAGGATTTCAGGATTGGGGAGTCTAATCAACAGATCAAGGAACTGTAATCTCACAGTTGGCAAAGACCATCCTACCTAAATACCTTCAAATATCTTGACCAACCCTTTTTGGGGTTATGCGAAGGGAAATATGGATCCTTTCCACTATAATGTCAAAGAAATTGGTCATTCTGAGTTCAATGGTGAGGACCATTGGGACCTGATAAAATAGTGGGAGAATTAATTAATTAATTCATTATTTCTCATTAATTGTAATCAAGAAAGTACTAATAAATATTCTCTTTTAAATTGTAGAATCAAGATGACAAACTCATCAACCACATTTTCTCTTCGATCAATACTGGATAAAGACAATATCCTCACCGGAAGTAACTTTCAGGAATGGTTTAGGCACCTTCGGGTTATCCTACACCATGAACGAAAGTTTTACGTGATGGAGTCCTCACTTCCTGATTCATCTGCCCCAGGGGCGAGTGATGAAGATTTCCTGGTCTATGATCAACATTTGAACGATGCTCTCGACATTCAATGTTTGATGCTGTCATCGATGTCTAGTGAGCTCATGAAGTCTCATCAAGACATGGATGCCTATAGCAGACTCGAGCACCTCCGTGGTCTATACCAGGAGAGAGCAAGACAGGGAAGGTTTGAGATCTCCAAGGATCTATTTCAGAGCAAGCATTGAGAGGGTTCCCCAGCCGGGCCTCATGAAGTCAATCTCATTGGCTACATTGAGCGCTTGGAGGTTATAAGGATTAAACTCCCCGAAGAACTGCGTACCGACCTCATTCTTGCATCACTCCCCCAGAGCTTCTCAATTTTTTTGTGAACTTCAATATGAACAACATTGAGAAGTCTCTGTCTGATCTTCTCATATTCATTCTCTAAGTGGACACTAACATTAAGCGTGAAAATCCATCTGTCCTCATGGTGAATAAAAGGAAAGGGAAGGAGAAGAGCTTTAATTCCAAAGCTTCTTCAAGTCCATCCAAGAAAAGGAAGGTCAAAGGGGAGGCAAAGGAACATGATGTTATTTGTTTTGCATGTGGCAAGAAGGGCCACTGGAAGAAAAACTGCACCCATCCAAGGAAGCAAGGAGAAGCTTCAGGTGCATTTGTTATCGAATGCAATCTATATGTTTCTACTAATTGGGTATTAGATACTGCTTGTGGTGCTCACATCTGTATCCAAATACATGAACTAAGTAGATTCAGGAAGATTGATCGAGGGGAGGTAGATCTACGAGAAGCCAACAGATCCAAACATGCTGATGTAGCTGTCGGGGACTACCACCTCATATTGCCTACGGGGATGGTCTTGGTTTTGAAAGGATTTTATTATGTATCCTCTGTAACCAAAAAAATTATTTCAGTATCCATATTAGATACTGATGGATTCATCTTCAAGTTTGGAAGTGGATGTTGCTATTTTTATAAAGATAGCATTTGTTTTGGTAGGGCCCATTTATATAACGACCTTTTTGTGTTAGACTACACAAACCAAGTAATGGCAATCGATAACAAAGTTAATTCACATGACTCATACCACACCCAACTTTGGCATCACCGGCTAGCTCATGTTAATGAGAAATGTTTGACAAAATTACATCAAGATGGGTATTTAGATTCTTTCGAACTAAAACCACTTGGTGTATGTCATGCATGTCTACAAGGGAAAATGACCAAAGCCCCATTTAGTGGGAATGGTGAAACAGCTAAAGAGCTTCTAGAATAAGTTCACACAGATGTGTGTGGACCATTTCCAGTTTATGCAAGGGGTGGGTTCTCATACTTCATAACTTTTACTGGTTATTTTAGAAGATATGGATATATCTATTTAATGAGGTATAAATCAGATTCTTTTGATCGGTTCAAAGAATACAAGAATGAAGTTGAGAACCAGCTGGTAAGAAGATTATGAAACTCCGCTCAGACAGAGGAGGAGAATATCTTCATCAGGACTTCATTGATTTCTTACGGGAGTTTGGGATTCTATCTCAACTCACTCCTCCTTACACACCGCAATGGAATGGAGTAAGTGAAAGGAGGAACCACACCCTGTTGGACATGGTGAGATCAATGATGAGTCATTCGAGTCTTCCATTATCCTTTTGGGGATATGCATTACAAACAGCAGCGCACATAGTAAACCAAGTGCCAACTAAATCGATAAATGGTATTCCATACGAGTTATAGAGTGGACGCAAAGCCATGTTATCGAATTTACATGTGTGGGGTAGCGAAGCATTTGTTAAGGCCTATTCAGTTAACAAACTTGCACCCCGAGGTACAAAGTGTATCTTTATAGGATATCCCAAGGAAACAAGGGGATATTACCTATACAAACCCTCAGACAAAAAAGGTTACAGTGGCAAGACACACCATATTCCTTGAGAGGGAGCACATCTCCAAAAGAGATAGTGGGAGCAAGATAGACTTCGATGAAGTCGATGCTCAATATACACATGATTTGGTACAAGAACACATTCTACAAAGCCCCGTGGAAGAACAATCTCTTCCAAAGACACAAGAACTGCATAGGAGCATGAGAGAGGTGAGAGAACCAGAACAATATTTTTTTCTTGTCACCGAGGATGGTGACTCATTATTGCTTGAAAATGATGATCCTCTTACCTACAAGGAAGCAGTTGAAGGCACAGACGTTGCCCTGTGGCAAGAAGCCATGAATTCTGAAATGGATTTCAATACCAAAACGAATTCTGGATTTTGGTAGATCCTCCAGTTGATGTAAAGCCTATTGGTAATAAATGGGTAATCAAGAAGAAACTGGACATGGAAGGGAAAGTCAGCACCTACAAGGCACGACTGGTTGCAAAAGGTTTTAGACAGCGTCAAGGAATTGAGTATGATGAAACCTTTTCACCGGTTGTGATACTGAAATCCATTAGAATCCTATTGTCCATTGCTACTAACCATGACTATGAAATTTGGCAAATGGATGTCAAAACAGCTTTCCGTAACGGGAACCTCTAGAAAGATGTCTACATGACACAACCTGAAGGGTTTTTTACTCCAAAGGATGCCATCAAGGTATGAATGTTACAGAAATCCATTTATGGATTAAAGAAATCATCAAGATGATGGAACATTCGTTTTGATGAAGCTGTAATGGAATTTGGATTTGTTAAGAACGAATGTGAGCCTTCTGTCTACAAAAGGTTTAGTGGGAGTGTAGTCGTTTTCCTAATAGTATATGTTGATAACATATTACTAATTGGAAACAAAGTACCTGTCTTACAGTCAGTTAAGGCATGGTTGCATAAATACTTCTCCATGAAAGACTTGGGTGAGGCGGTATATTTTTTTGGGACCAAGATCCATCGTGATAGATCCAAGAGAATGCTGGGCCTGAGTCAAAGTATATACATTGACAAGATACTGAAGAGATTCAGTATGGAATAGTCTAAGAGGGGATTGTTTCCAATGTCACATGGAATTAATCTTCCCAAGAAAATATGTCCTCTGAAACATGAGGAAAGAAAGGGAATGGCAAGGATCCCTTACACATCCGTGATTGGGTCAGTCATGTATGATATGCTATGTATGAGGCTAGATGTTGCTTACGCATTAAGTGCGGTAGGAAGATATCAAGCTGATCCATGAGACCGCCATTGCATGGTAGTCAAGACTATCCTTAAGTATCTGAGGCGTACTAAGGATATGTTCTTAGTTTATGGAGGAGATGAGGAACTAGTCATCAGTGGACATGTAGATGCTAGTTTCCAGACTGATCAAGATTGCATGAAGTCGTAGAATGGATACATATTCAGTTTAAATGGAGGTGTAGTGAGCTGGAAGAGCTCAAAATAAAGTGTGGTGGCAGATTCTACAATGGAGTCTGAGTATATCGCAGCTTCTGGGGCAGCTAATGAAGCAGTATGGATGCGAAGCTTCATCCAAGATCTGGATGTTGTACCAAGCAGTAAAGATCCTATCAAACACTATTGTGATAATATTATAGCGGTGGGACTTGCAAAAGAGTCAAGGTCACATCAGCAGACAAAGCATATACTTCAGAAGTATCATCTTTTGGGGGATTTTTCTCAGATAGGTGAAGTTGCAGTGAGCAGTATTTCTACGGAAGACAACGAGGCAAACCCATTGACTAAAGCCTTGACTCAGCAGAAACATGATAATCATGTGAGGTCTAGGGGAATAAAAGTCGTAGGCAGTTGGATCTAGTCCAGGTGGGAGTTTTTAAGGGTTGGTTTCCTCATAACCAACTGTTTTGTACTTTGATTGCATGAATGTTCACTTATTATATATTGTTCATTGTTCTTCATGACTATAATATAATAATATCCTGGAATATTTTTTGCATTAATAAGGTCATAGGAGATCCCCGCTATGATGAGAACCTTGAAATTCTATAACAATATTCTTAAATAAAGTTATGTGGTTGGATGACATAGTATGATAGGACACATAGTATACATACCATCATGTGCGAGTACTCGTTAGAAGACGAGACTCTCTCTCATGGAGTTCGCACTTGGTAATCTCCAAGATGGGAGATTATGAGAACAGACCCTCCAGTAGTAATTCCGCATGTCTTGGTGTCATCGGATATTGCTATCTACGAGCGTGTGTAATGGTCCTTAGACTGGATGATTATCATTAACTCATGTCATGACTCGCACACTTAGATTTACTAACAAAAACCATCACGCTGATAGTTGACGGGAAGTAAGGTACATTGGGTGCGTCACGAGTGACATTTTGTTAATGGATAAGTCATGGAAGGATTTTTCCCTTCCATTTATGGAAGTTAATATCTCGGCCCTTTGGTTGAAATAGAACTGTCGCATTAAAATCCATGGCCATGGTGTGAACGACGAGTTTATTTCACTTAGTCAAAGAACGAAGGATCAAGCATATTGGTTTATGACACTACCATGAAACCTGCTTGATGAGATATTGAGACAAAGGGATTAAATTACACAGTAAGCGTCCGCATGAGGTGATACGTCATTGCAGCGTCAACTTCTTTCTCTTGGGTGCCTTGACCCATTGCTAGACATTAATCTTGGACATTAGGCAAGCCCGCCTAATTCCAATGAGAAAGAGGCCTATAGGGTCACACACTAAGTGTATCCAAGTATCTCAAGTTGAATAAAGATTATTCCCGTACATGGTTTAAAAATTATTCAAGGAAGCCTAAGTTATTTTAAATGATGGAGGAAAAATATAATAAAACAAGTACAGGCCGTGTATTATTAAATGTACACACCGTGTAGTTTTATTTTGGAAAGGAAATGAATAAATGAAAACAATATATAAACGCCGTGTACATTTAATGTACACGCTGTGTAGTTTTCAATGAAAAACAACTACACGCCGTGTATTTATTATTACACGTTGTGTAGTTTTTCCAGTAGGTATTTTGAGGATATAATATCGTTTTATTAAATGATATTTATTATAATCAGCTTGAGAGCATGTCAAGGAATTAATTATTCGACAATGGGGTTTTCAATAAGTGTTAATGAAATAAATGAAACGAGTAACGCGTTTATTTTTTGTCATAACTCTACAAACTCAAACTCGATTATAAATATCCTCACAACCCAAACACTTTTCCTACACAAGAGAATATTTGTGCACAATGTCTCTGGAGAATTCATTCAAGGTTGAAAGAACCTCTTCCTCCAAGAACGCTCTCAAGACCAAGAGATATCCTCTTCCATAGGATCAAGAAAAACTAAGGTAGACAACACAAGCAAAGTCTTCTCCACGCTAGCACCCGAAGAATCCTTTGGCGACGTCCAGAGATACGAGGTACACGTGTGGATCAACGTTAGAGGGAGTCTACACATGTCTTCTGTGACACAACGACGGATCACATTGACAACGTGATCAAGAACATCAATGAATAAATAACACCCAAAAGGTATTTCTTTATAATTAATTAAATTAATTATAATCAACCTATAACGATCCTTGTTTGTGGTTCCGGGACAAACCATCTTCTTTTTCTTTTTCTGTGATTCGATCCGTGGGGATTGGCGTTTATCGTCGTATTGATCCTGGATTGATCATTACTAATGACAAAAATCCAAGTGGGCACATCCACCCACACGCTTCCACTGCGCCTGGAACCTTCCCGATGTTTCTACATCTCTTACACATGGTGGGATTGAAATTGAAGCATCATAGACTGGAATTGGGGGTTGTACAAACCCTCAATCTATATGGATTGGTTCTCCCTCTGGGTTTTGACAAGGGTCAGAAATCACATTCACTCTCTATGAAATATGTAAGGATCCTAACTCAAAAAATCTACAATCTATCTTGGTGGATTTTATACAGGATAAAGGGAAATCCAATGAGAACATGTATATAGTTTTTTATCTATGATGTTGGTATTGCTAGTGCTGCTGCTAAGGAAGTTATAAAGGAATACGGCACAAAGAGTACTGGTAATAGATCAGAATCCCCAATCACTTCATAGAATGAAACCCTGAATTAATATTTATTGATAATAATTTGAAACCAAAAAAAATCAGGTGATAAAGACTGCACAGTAGCTTCAAAATACTAAAATGGGAGTAAAAAACAATGGTTATTAGCTCTAAGAACAGACAAAATAGTTAGCAAGAATATGATGTATACCAATTTGAACTGAGAAGTAGAAATGAAAAATTATTTAATGATACAGTCAATGTAAATGAAACTAAAAATAATTCAGTAATGTCTACTCAAATGTTGTAATGAAAATAAAAGGAAATGAAGATAGAAATCATTAAACCTGAATAGATGAAAAATTATTAGTTTTGACAAATCATCTATCAGTGTTGCAACTAACTCCTAAACATCATATTCTTTCATGTTCCTATAACACAGTAGTAAAAATTATTTTACAAAAATTAGGATTATATTATTTCATAAAATCAGATAAAAATATTCAAATAAAACAAATGTTCTTATGATGGTAAAAAGAAACTGTTATTTCTATAATTTGTGAGCTTGAAATCCTTCCATCACCTACATTATTTAGATATAATAAGAATTAAAAATATGAATATATAGTAATGATATCAATTAAAATGTGGAACTTGTAGTTACTGACAATAAAAATGTGTCCTCGCAATAAGTCGCAAGGTTGAATGATATGAATTTCAAACGACATTCCATGATAAGATTTATTAATCATTTCCATTTCACTCTATTTATGTAATTCTCAACTAAACCCAAAAAAATTATGAATTTTCTGAATACCAGAGTAAAATAATTCATAAAATCTATCATACATGAATTGAACAACCCATCACAGAGGAGCCTTGTACTCCTAAAAGAACTATTTTATAGTCAGTAAACTGGAACAACCTTTTTCGGCATGTTCAATTTCATAATAGGAAAATGTGTTTTCCACCACTTTTCTACAGCATGCACCATAACAGTAAGCATAAGTATAGAATAATGGTTTCTTCAATGCAGAAAAAATGGCATTGGCATACCAGATGGTAGGATGCAGTAACTCTATTGACTTCTATCAGTCTGATTGTATAATATTTCAAGATGAATGAGAAGATGAGAATCTTAGTAATCACAATATAAATTTAGAATATTGCAATTTTCATGCTTGAATTTAGGTAAATAATGGATGGTTTACCCTGAGATGAAATAGAATTTCATGTTTCTATTCAAGTTTTAAACTTTAGATCAATGGTGATAGCACAATAAAAAAACCCAGAAAAAATAGAGAATGATGAAATTATAGGGATTTGATCCAGAAAGGTGAATTCTTAAATCTGCAAGGCGGGACGTGGTATCATTCTTGGAATTTTTTTAGAATATTTAGTTTGCAGCCATCAAATGAACTCTGAATAGATCAATCAAACTGGTATCACATCCTAGAGTCAAATTAGCAACCACATAATGTTTCATGGTTATGAATTCTAGGTATATGTACATATATTGAAATGATACCTAAGAAATGCTACATATTTCATAATGTAACACATTCCAGATTCCAAATTATAACCATCCTATGTGTTCAATTTTAGAATAATCTAGTCCATATTTGAAATATAATTGGAACTCTAAAAAACTGATATTAGTCATAGGTGAGGGGACATGCCACATATATTCTAAAGACTACACAGATTCCAGATTTCACACAGAATACAATATCCAGATTTCATGTAGTAATAAACCTGCCTGGCATATAATTACAATCCCACCTAGCTTCTACATATATTACACAAAGGGATGAGGCATTGTTATATGATACTGAGAATAGTAAAACAAATTCCTAATTTTAAACAAAATGTAGAATAACCATATGCTAATTTAAGTTATATTTTCCATAATATGTAATATAAATATTTCATTTTTTAGAAAATCAATATTACAATATTTATATGGTCTTTCAGGTTGAAAATACCATATTGAAACCACCTTAACTTATAGGCACTACCTGAAAAGACAGTTTCACTCAAATAAAAATAATATACCTTTTTCCAATTTAATAATATTTTTCATATGATGAATAATAGATATTCAATATTATAAATACAATATTAGTATCCATATGCTGAATATGCATTCCACATATACTGAATATTTAAAATGTATTCAATATACAATTTTTAAATATAATATGTGAAATATCTATATTAAGTATTATGAAAAATAAAATTGATCACATGATAGATGATTAATCTCAAGAAAGCCTACAAGAGGACTGAAAGTAGGAGGAGGTCGAGTAGGAGGAGGTGGAGGAGTAGGAGGTATAGCAGGCTAAGGGTGACTGAGGCGGAGCAGCAAATTTAGGTATCTTATAAGCTTTGGAAATCATAAAAGATAATTCTGTATGTAAGAACAACTACAATATCTCATTTAATAAGCTTCAAAAATTTGCATTATTTCCCAAAAAAATCATATACTAATCATCAATGAAGATATACATCTGATCCTTCCAAATACATAATAAGTTCATACACACAGTAACCATGATAAGGTTATGCATATACAGATTCTGAGTCAAATTGGAAACATAACTCATGAAGGTATTTTTGTCATCACCCAACATAGCTTCTTATATGAAGAGGATAAAAATAAAACTCTATACCTTATCATAATATTCATAATGAATGAAAAAATGGTCAAAACTTTCTGGTGCATTCATAAAGAGGACTACTGAAGGAAATTTTATACCTGATCATTAGTAGGAACCAACTCACATTGAAAATGCTACATAATGTGAGTTTATCCTCTCCAGCCACCTAAAAAAATTGGTTCCCGATGAGTAAAATAGAATTGTAAACATCAAAAAATGAAATAAAATAAACGCTCTAGTGATTTTTTTTGGGTTGAAATAAAATTGAAGGTAATTTGGTATTAACTGGGATTTGATGCAGGATAGAAAAATTAGATAAAAATATAACTACATATAAAGTGAACAAAAGAAATATAATAAAAAATATAATCATCACAAAGGAGAGGATGAAAATGGAAAGGATAAATTTGATAGGAGGTAAAATTAATCTCCATTACTATAAACTGGATAACTTAAAACAATTTAATCTGAACTCAATTTCATTTGTTATTAATGCATAAAAAATTACGCAGTGTTGTAAAAAGTGATGTCAAATTACCTGCATTTATATGTTGAACAAAAGGGATGGTAACTCTTCCATTTTGAAACATAAAAACTGCATTAATTTTCAATTATTTTTGTTGTATTTACATTTGTTGAAAAAAAATTACAAAATATTCAAATAATCTTGTAAATATTTAATCATGAATTGAAGGGAAAAATATGTAACTATAAGAGTAACATCTAGTAGGAAAACCGGGTATCAAACTGAAAGGAAGGCATTTCTTTTATGAGTCTTCCATCAAACTAATATTTTAATGGTTCGACCGAAGAACTTCATGCATTATTGATGATAATATTCTGTCTAAGGAAACTTTTCATGAACCGTAATGAATCAGAAACATATACTCTTGATGAGATTGAAATATAGAAGTAGATAAATAAAGAATTTGAAAAAATAAATCTGTACTCCAGAAACTACATATGAAAAATATACCGAAGTTAACTCTTGATATTGATATAACCGATAGATCACATACCTATCAATAGAAGAGGAAAGTTACCCTTTTTGAGCTCCAAATAATATTGAAGGCACCATTGGCCAGTCTTGTCTTTGTTGAG
The DNA here is from genome assembly GCA_963277665.1 of Viscum album. Lineage (NCBI taxonomy): Eukaryota > Viridiplantae > Streptophyta > Magnoliopsida > Santalales > Viscaceae > Viscum > Viscum album. The sequence continues at coordinate 136,008,296 of OY728147.1, read as the reverse complement.
CATGTTCTTATGAGAGAAAATATCTATGTTATCATCCTTGTCACCTATATCTGCATGAAAAAAATGAAGGATATTTATAAAACATTTGGATAATATGTTATTAGTGTATTAAAAACAATACACAATGTACTAAATAGGTAAAACAAATTACCTACATTCATATTATGCACAAAGGGGAGGTTAAATACAATATTTGACAATAGAATGCCTGCATTCATTTGTAATCCATGATGTTTTATTCTCATATAGTGAGAAAAAAACAACATGGAAGTCCAAAAAACACTAAACATTTAATCACGAATATAAAGGAAAAATATGTCATTAAATGAGTAACGTCCAGCCTGAAAACTATCCAGCAACATGGAAGGGAAAATTACCCATATTCCAGATTCAAGAATGAAGATATTTAAATACAATACAGAAATTTTGTATCAATATATACTAAAATGGAAGAATGAAATGACGATATTAATATAGGAGAGATGATTGGAAGAGAAAATCACCCTATGCAAGAGATGGATGAGTTTGTGGTTGATCTTCGGTGCTGCAATATGATACTTTGTCGTGGAAAGAGGTTTGGTTTTCTATAAGAAATTCATTAACCCACTGAGCTAGGGTTTTGAGGATGGAGACGACAGTCCAGATGATGGGGGTTTTGGGATAGGGATCTAATATTTTTCTGGAGGGGATGGGTTCATGTGAGGAAACGCCAACTATGAGGAAATTTTATATGGAGGTGGAGGGAGGATAAAATGCGAGTGGAATAGGGAGAACAGGAGCGGTGGAGGGAGAATGTGAGCATCACAAACCGTAGAAGCTGCAGAAGGTAAATATGAGCGTCAGAAACCGTAAAAGTGACTCAATAATATATTATTCCAAAATCACTACCTCATTATCAGAACCATATTATGGTTTATCTTTCTCTCAACCATATATTTTCCAAAAATTTACACTGCTATTGAGTCACTTTTCTTAGTTCCACAAAATCTCAATTCCTTAATGAAATAGTACTATAGTACAATCCTTATATACTATAAAATTCTTAAAACATTTACATCATTAATACAATACTCAAATGACAAAATAGTTTAATAAAAACTTAGGAAATATAATCATTCCTCTTCATCTTTGGTAGTATCATAACATTATTATTATCCAATAGCAGCATTTGGGGTATACTCTGATGATTTGGACATTGATTCACATAGTGTCTCAACTCCATGCAAATGAAGCATTGTACATTTGAAATTTTTTTCTTACCCTTACAATCACGTTCTTGGTGTCTTTTTTCTCAACACTTATAACAAACTACCATTCCCTTCAAGTATTTACCTAGGTGATTATTTCCACCGTTATCACATATGGGAAAATCCTTATTTTCCCCCTTCCCATTATCCATATTTCTCTCTTCCATCCTTTTATTCTCTTGGTTCCCTTCAAATCCATAGGACTGAAATAATTCTTTACTTATCTTATTAACACATGATACTATTTATTCCTATGTTGAGAATACATGGGAGATTATTTCCCTTCTAAATTTTGTCTTAATACCGTGAAAGATAAGATCCTTTTAACTCATTGGATCATACGTATTGCTGGAGTTCACATTCCTTCTACTGGGCACCATTTCTATACAATGTAATATAGTAGGTTAGTTTATGAATTGTAATGTATAATTCCAAACATGAATAATTCCTAACGTAAATTGAATATTTTATGGATATAATCCATATTAAAAAAAAATATTTTCTTTGGGGGGGTATATACTCATAAATCCTTCATAATTATTTGTAAATAAAATGATAATTATCCTAAGTATATCCCCCGTGAGTGTCGTAACCAAGAGTGCAACAAGGCCCATTGTCGTGCACCAGTTCCAATTGAAGTCTAGACCAAAGCAATGTTTTTGGGTTTAACCCCTAGGTACATTTGTGCCAGAGCTTCCTCTACCTGATCATATCCAGAGAGGGATGTATTTCTTAGAAAACTCAAAAAATCTATACAATACCTAAATTATAGGAAGTTCTTCTATACTAATGCTCAATGTTTATCTTAGGGCTATGTGCTCTAATCAGAGTTTATCTAAATGTAGTTTCCATGGTTCGTACTAAACTTCCTCTGAAACCAACTGTAACACCCTGACCCCAGAATCCCAGAGTCGGTGCATTATTACGTATCATTGGCATGATCACAAAAGATCAAGTCTCAAAAGACCGATTATTTTACTATCCTTGGAAGTACTAGATACATTCATAAGGTTTGAATTACATCATAAAATGGAAAACTAAGACAACATTGTTTCCATATACAACACTGAGATCCCATAGACTATCCCTGCAGGTCAGTCAAAATATAGTTTTTTTCATCCCAGGAAAAATAAAATATAGAAAGGGGTGAGCTCAGATGCTCAGAAAGGATAAAAATATAGCCGAAAAATTCATAAATAAGCATAAACATTTAAGGCAATGTATAAAACTAAAAAAATAGCCTTTTCAACATAAAATTCATCATAATATTTCATATATAAATCAAAATAATTCCATTTACTAACTCACATTGATATTCTACTAGTCGAATAATCACATTCAATATCAATAGCCACTTTCATATTGATGGAATGCATAATTCTAGACATTCATAACCACATAGTCCAGGCCTTGTTCCAAGACTACAAATATGATTTTGTCAAGGCCTTGTTCCAAGACACAATTTTGTCTCATGAGACCTTCCGATGCATCAAGGAGCTATAGCAGGCTTCACCCATCCCTTAATATGTTTAATGCATTCCTCATATGAAATGTTTTAAACATGACATAAACATTCGTATTAATACTAGCATATGAAATGTCAATACTTTATCCCTAAACCATGAATGGTAGAAAATTAACACATCCACAGTAAAAAATATCACAAAACCTTAAATACACAATGTAATACTTTTATCATAATAAATCAACTTCAAACAAGATTAAAATCCATTAAATGATGTTGACATAGATGAAATCAAAACTATTTGAGAGACATATCTCATTATTTTTTTAAATAATTTAAAGTTACATAATTATAAAAGAGAACATTTATTTTGAAAATATTAGTATAATCTTGTAAGTGAAGCGTCGTGAAGTTATAACATCGAAATATAGATGCACCTTCCGTAAAAGTTAAGAATTGCATTTTTACCAAAATTTTGTCGAAAAGGTTATAAAGGGCCTTGTTTGGAAAACGATGGAAAATTTACTTTATAAAAATATTATAAAAGTCAAACAAGGGTATAAATGACTTTAACCTATAGTCTATAAAATAGTAAGAATGTTTTGAAACACATTTTTAAGAAACACGGATGTGGATGATAAAGAGGACCCAGTAGATAATTATGTATAAACAACCTCGGATAATGAAGAGATTGTGAAATTAACCCTTACCTTCTACTTTTCCTTGGTCGAGGGTATGTTAACCTCCTGTATAATGGTGAAATAATTTTTTATTAAATTATTAAAGAATCATATAAATTAATATGATATCATATATTATCTTTTAACACTGCATTGTTAATAATATCTTAGTATTATCATCATCTGAGGTGTTAAATGACTTGTTTTCCTTTATATGCTTTGTTATGTAAATAATATTCTATTTCTACTCACTATTTAGTTACGAGGAATGATTTTATTAGGATTAAACCACATTGGTGGTGGCCTAAAAATATTTTTATCACACACCCATCTTAGGATTCCATTGATAACTGAGAATAAGATCTATATGTATGTAAAAATTAGGGCAATTCACCAATTATAGTTTTTTTGATAATATTTACCCAATGATAGAGAATATGATCAAAGGACCAAGAATTCACATAGGATTATATAGGAGAAGTATTTTTTCTTTTTTTTTTATATATTATTCATCATGATTGTATGCCTATCCATTTCTTCCAATTTTCATATTAGCTTTCTGTGCTTCCATTTATTTGAAAATCCATATTGGATTTTGTATTGTTATCAATTTTTCATTTTTTATTCTTAGTTATTTTTATTTATTCTATCTATTTATTATATGATTCTACTATTCTATGATTATGATTGTATCTGTTGTTCCAATCTGATATGAGGGTGTAGTCTTCCAACTATACAACATTTACACCATTACTATAATATTTCGTCATATTATTTATAGAGAGGTGCACATTGAGGTCATGTGACCCACCAACTTGGGGCACGAGTAATGTGGATCTCAGGTCGGGACATTACAATGTTGTATATGAGTATTATTTTTCCATAGAGCTACTATCTAGGTTATAAACGGGAGACTTGGATTTAAATGAATTTTGAAATGATCCTATACTTGGATGTTGATAATTCATATTTAGGGAAGCCCAAAATTTCCTAGGATTGGTAATTAAATTTACTGATTATGACATACATATTGGATATGACTTAACCGTTGGGTGACCCACTTTTCTATAGTATTAATGACATGGTATGATTCAAATGAGGATTCCCTATACCTAGGTGTGATGAAATGAGGTATTTTTAATTGACCAGTCATTAATATTATGATCACTAGAAGAAATATGGAATGTATTTTTCCGTGTAGTGTATATTTATGGAATAGATTTTCCTATTGCAAATTTACAGTTCCATGAATATGTCTTTAATTGTGAAGACACTTTTATATTAATTTGAAAACACAATTGATACTTAATGTACCTTCCATAACATAATAGTGTATACAAAAGTGGGTTAATGTTGACACCTTGATCTATAAAATATGACATGTAGATCTATGAACAATTAGTCACATGGACTAGATGTGTTATATAGTGGACTATATAGATTCCAAATTTTGGTTCATAAGTATTATGGGTCCTTATGGAGTAGTAATTGTAATCAACGCAATTTGTCTATTTAATTTTACTTTATTATATGAACAATCACAAATATTAAAATGAATATTCCTTTTAATGTGAATTACTTATCCTATACATGCAGGACCAGGATTCATACATGAACCAAAACATAGTAGTAGGTAGTTGGAATATAATAAATTATTATGAAAATTGTGATACCTTCTCCCATTTAGTCCAATCTTTTGTATTAGGAAGAGAGGCATGATCTTTCTTATAGGAAGGCTTCATACTTGTATGAATTTTCTCTGTGAAATCATCTCAATTTATTTACTCTCGTCTAAGGCCTGCATTTGGAATTTTTGTATTAGGACACCATGAATTTATCTGGTCACACACCCTAAAGGTGGTGTTGACAATGAACCAAATGTGGGGTCCTTTCTCTTCCAGTGATCCCTTTTGTAGTGAAACAGATAGTTACTATTATCATTCCGGATATGGGAACTGAGTCCTAGTTCTGAGAGTGTTTTCTAGGTATACTATAGAACATGCAAGGAATTTCTCTACCATATTCGAGTATGGATGATTTTTCTCTAGAATTACACTTGCAGCATCCTCACACCATTTCCAGGAATAGTATATAATATGTAGCTAAGTCACAATTTAAAGATATCCTTTCTATATTCGACCATATGGAGATACCTACAAAGAAGAGGGTCAATCATATTGAATATCTGCTACATGATTCTATAAAATGATGGTGGGATGTTATCACTCAATAATACCATCATAGAGATATAGTCTGGGAAGAATTACAAACAATACTATTTGAATAATTCTTTCCCAATACAATGAGTCCTGATGAGACCAAAAAATTTCTGATCATACCATAATTAAGTATGCCTATTACGAAATACAATTCTTTGTTCACTAAGCTACAAAATTTCACTTCTACCATAAAAGGTGATGATTTTATGACCACTTGGTGGTTATAAAATGGGTTAGTATACTCTATCAAATCATAGGTCAACATATTCGTGTTGACATATAATTCTGAAATTGTATACAAATCCCTTATCATAGAGTAGATTTTGGGGGAATATGATGATGTGAGTATGTAGTGTTTTCACCTAGATCTAGTAAGACATATTCATAGGAAATATGTGATTTGAGGCCACTCTTGGTGTTAGAAGATGGTATACCATATGTGAATAAATTTTCTTGGATTTTCACCATCACGAGAAGCTGGGGAATAAAAAATTGTTGTGCTCACGTGATCTAGAGGATTGTGGTGGCTGTACCTGGATATCAAATATTTAGTGACTTTTTATTACATCACCATTTGTTCATAGAATGTCGGGATATACTCATATTACTTGATCAATAGAGAGACCATTAGTATCACGAAGGGCGGGAAGCTGATAAATAATTGGCCAATCATGTCAAGGTGGAGGCTGAGTTAAGGTTAGTTAGACTCCAGATTCTCTATTCTAGTTGAGAAGGCATGATCAGAGGGTCTATCAATGACTCAATGGCTGCCGTAAATTTCAATTACATATAGTAAAACTTATTCGAGAGGATAAGAGTGGAATATATTATACTATACAATGTACTATTCTATAATCAAACACATTAGTGTATGTTTTATTTTAAGTAGTCGCATATCACTCATTTATATCTGAGTAAATCATTGAGTGTTTGGCCCTCAAGATCAAACACTTCTATGTAATTATGAAGATAGAATCCCATTAGGTATCCGACCAGAAGTATTTCTCCATTGTAAGGACTACCTATATGAGATAGGTGGGTACCTCTTCATATGTAATCGTTTCTTCCTTAACATGATGAGATTTTATGTAATCATTAGGATGGAGTAGTTAGTTCCCTATGAAGGACATATTGAATGATGTCATTAGAGGGTGATGTTTGCATCACTAGAGGGAATTAAAAATTTGAATAAGGTAGAATGGGATGTCAATTTGACTAGAGCTAAACCCAAGCATCAGAAGCTAGGAAATGTGATAGAATAGGTCATCGGTGTTCTCCTAGATGACCAGGGGTAATGACCCACTATTTTACATACTATAGTGGAGAAATTTAGGGTTTCATTTCTTGAAAATTTCTATGTTCTACCTCCGATGTGAGAGGTAGAGTTTACTATTTATCTTGTGGCATCAGAAGCAACAACAACCATTACTCCTTATAGTCAAGAACTTAAGTATATTTTGGAGCTCATGAACTAGTTGGAGGATCTAGTTGCTAAAGACTTTATGAACCACGACACTTCTCTTCAGGGTTCATCATTACTTTTACCTAAGAAGGTCGATGATACCTGTAGGATTTTTGTGAATTATCATCATTTTAACCATCTTGTGATATAGAACCAATATAATTTTTCTCGAATAAATGACTTATTTGAACTTGTCCTAGGGGAGAGAGTCTATTCAAAGGTATACATGATGTTGGTCTATCACCATGTCAATTTAATGACATTGATCATACATAAAACTAATTGTATAATAAGGTATGGTATATATGTTTACATGGTCATTCAATTTGGACTCACAAGCGCACCTCTAGTCTTTATGGATCATAGGAATTATGTTTTCCACCCATATCAAGATTAATTTGCGGTGGTATTTGTGTATTATATCTTGATGTATTAATGGACCGTACAAGACCATGAAACCCATCATTAAATCGTATTTAGTACATTGAGTGAGCGTCATGTCTATGTGAAGACCATTAAATGAATCATTCTGATTGACAAAGATAACTTCTTTCGGAATATCAACTTTGAGTCAGGAGTTGTAGTATACCTATAGAATGTGAGTGTTGTTTTTTTCTAGAAGCCTCCCTAGAATTTCATTTATATCCATAGATTCTTGGGAATACATAGATTTTACAAATGATTAATCTAGTATTTATCATGTATTAGAGCATCACTTTATTTATTGATTAAAAATGTGTGAAATTCATATGATAAGAATCTTGTGATGAATCATTTCATGAGTTGAAGGGAAGATTGAATTTCGGACTAATACTAATTATATTGGATCTAGTAAGTACTTATATATTATATTGTGAAACATCAACTATTGAGCAAAGATCTATTCTAATGTAGGAGAAGTGAGTCATCACATAAAAGTATCATCAGTTGGGGACTTGTGAGTGGAATTACACAACACATGACCTCAATCTAGTTGTTTATTTTCATGATCTAATTTTTGAGACAATATCTACATGTAGATAGTTTTGTGTCATTATCTAATCACAAATGTATCAATAAAATATTCACATAGTGGGATCTCATTCACAGGAATTGAATGTGGGTTTAGTACTTACAGTGAATTGATTTCAGGCTTTCCTACAAGTCTCATAAAGGATATGTAGTAGACGATGCTCTGAAATTGAATACACATACACATGAAATTTTTTAATCTAAAAGAAAATGAAGGCCTATGACATTATTCTTTCATATGAACATTGATTCCCAGGAGGAATATTTTCATACTATCCTCTAATCCTAAGGAGTGACCTATACTCTTCACGACATGTTAATAATGAGGCAATTCTATGATCCCAAGAGCCTCTCCCTAGGAGAAATAATCTCAGATGAAGATATTTCTTCATTGTGGATTGTTGATGGGGATTGCACCTTACCATTCAATGGGAATGTATGGGTCCCAGTAGACATAAGAGAGAAGTTCATGATGGAATTGTATTACCAACAAGGGTGGTTCACACCTATTTCAAAAAACATTATCATGATATATGGTGACAATATTAGTTGGATCGTATGAAGCATGATATTTACAGCTTCATTACTCAGTTGTCCATCTGTTAGTAGGTGAAGGGAGAACAACAATATCTGACTAGGATTTTATAGTTGTTTGTGCAGTCATGATTTAAATGGGATGATGTTTTGTTAGAATTTTGATTGGTTTACCCAGACCACCTGATGTAAATGATATAGTGTGGGTTGTTCTTGATCCATTGATGAAGGTCAGAAATGTATTAAATATGCGAGAGACCATCTTGGTAGATGATCTTGGAATGTTGTTTGTCATGGAGGCTATATGTATTCATGGAGCTCATCATTCTGTAATTTTTTCACAGATGATCGTTTTACATCATATTTCAACAAAGGGATAAGGAATGACTTGGGTAAACATGTGCTTATGGGAAAGTGAAATCACCAGAAAAACTACTAGATAGATGGAGTATACAATTCTGGAGTTATAAGACATTCTATGGACTAGTTTCCTTGAATTTGTAGTTTCTATAGAGAAACACATTCAACATTCCATGATTTATTATAATAAAAATATTCAGGATACTATCACGATGGAACCCCTATGAACCCTTATATTTTAGGAATTTTCATTCACCTCTATGATCACTAGAGGAATGGAAGGAAGCTATTTTTGGACTAAGTCTTATGTAGGATACTACAAAAAAAGTATAGTTTATCAGAAATCACATGTTGATATCTTAGTTCAGAGAGCAATCCTATTCCAATAAGAACTAGTGACCTCTTGAGTTCATGGTCAAATAATGATATTCCTTTCATGTGTCGCCATGTTAGGGGAATTCACGTATTCATATGTAGGGTAAGCTCACACAATGGTTTCCTGACCACTTCGAGGATTTAAGAAACAACAGACTACTGGCTTACTAGTTGATGCTTCCATAGAGATACTAGTCTATTCATGATGTCATTTAGGTAACATAGCTCCAACAACACTATCCAGAACCATCACACAACATTCATCAAGATCAGGTCCAATTTGATATATATTCTTTTTTCAAGGATTATCCCATTCATATTGTTCATTGGATTTTTAATACACTTAGTGGAAAGTGAGTTCCTTAAGTATGTTTTCTATGGTAGTACGACTTAGTATAGTGTGAGACATGGGAATATGAAGTGGATGTATTAGCACAATGGTCAAGACTTTGCCTTAACCGACATCCCCAGGGCGCCAAAGGCTGGAAATAAATTCCATAGGGTTTCAAAATAAGTGGGGGATGATTTACCCTTAAGTAATATACAACAGATCGAACAAACATAACCAAACAAATCTACTAAATGATGCATGATAAAAACTAAGACAACTCAACCATTTATTTTATCAAAACCCCACCAAAAGTACAATAGCGGAAACCAACACTAAACCATTAGAGTAGACAGCGGAAATACAACTCAAAGACTACAAGACAACAACCCAACTCCATGCTCCACAAGATCCAAGCTCCAACATCACAAACCAGCCCAAGTATCTAGAAGTAGTGCTCTAAACATGTGACACTTTACCTTTTTCGATGTCCCGGTACATAACATCTGCAAAAACACCAATTTTCCAAAGCAGGGGGTGAGTAATTAAACTCAGTAGGTTTTCCCTGATGACTTTCCAACCCATGCCTCTAGGATAAGAAATGTTAACACATTTATGTAAAACATTTTATATAAACCATTTCAAAAAAAGTTCACAATATAAAAAGTTCCATGTACAACCCATTTTCCCACAAACCCATATTTCTCAAGAAAAGAAATCAAGCAAAATTTCCAATTCCATTCACATTTCCATTTTGCACATTCGTTCCATTTCACCAATCAACACAACAAACAATGCATGTATCCTGGACCTCCTTATACTCGCGAGTGGGTAGTTATCCTTCCACTAAGTCGTCACTTAGTGGACTACCATGACGGGGGTACTTCACGACCTTATCTGTCCCAACCTATTGATGGGGGGACTTCTCTCCCTTATCTAGCCCATTCTTTTGATGGGGGTACTTCTCTCCCTTATCCATACCAATGCATATGAACACACACCACAACCCATTCAATCCATACCCAAAACCAAGTGTGTTCAAAACCTTTCAATAAAGCATCACCCTTTTATTGAAAATAATTTCATTCAAGAAGAAAAAACATATCCAATTTAAAATCACCATTTGAAATTTACCTCAACAAACACTTTCCAAAAACACATAATTTTCATCACCCGTTACTAAAAAAGGGGTTTCAACCATTCTTTCACAATAGTTAAACAAAAAATTTCAATCAAGGAAAACAATTTAAAACTAATCCTTCAAGTTCTAAGGAAGAGGAATCGAGAGTGAAGCCACCTACCTCAAAAAAAAAGGAGATACCAAGCAACAGACGAAGAACACTCAAGAACACAGGGTCAAAACTCCAAGAATCCTCCTTAAATCTCTTATCCTAACACAAAACCTACCAAAACTCATCATATTTGGAATCAACACACATAGATCTTCCCCTAACGGGCATAGATCTAAGAAACCGAGAGAAGACGATAAGTATATCTAAGTAGATCTAAGAAACTGGTCAAGAACGAAGGAGAATGATCACATACCTCAAGAATACGGCTTCGATTCGCCAAGAGAAGCCGTCAGATCACCTCCGAAACGATGGGAGAACCCTTTTTGACCTTAGGAGAACCAAAATACCAAGTTAGGGCTTCTTAGGAGCTTTAATGAGGCAATTTGAGGAAAAATGAGTTAGATCCTCATTTTAAGGATCTAATTTTAAGTGACCGCACAGTTAAACAAACCGTGCACCGAACATGCGAAAGCCACTGGCTCCATGACCCACTGTGCACGGTTTGTCTGAATGGTTATACAAATCGTGAACCGACCAGGCGACTTCCCCTTTGCCTCAAAACATCATTCCATGTTCTCTCGACTTTCCCATTAAACACCCTAAACATTAAAACCCAGAAAAGCATCAAGAAAGGGTTACTTACCAGAAATAGGGGTACTACATTCTCCTCACCATTGGCCTTTCTATACTCGGAAAGTAGAAAACTGTTACATGATTGAAAGAGTTATGGACACTGTTCTTTCTTTTCTTTCTCGAATTCCCATGTCTCTTCCAGAATCTGACCATGTTTCCACAAAACCAGCACTAGAACGATGCTTTTCCCATGCACGACTTTATCCTGCCTATCCTCAATCCGCACCAGAATATGTACAAATGAAGCATCCGGCTCAAGGTCAACATGATCCCATCTGATCACATGGTCAGGATCGGGTTGATACTTCTTTAACTGAGATACATGGAACACATTGTACACCGAACTGAACAGTGGTGGTAATGCTAACCGATATGCCACTGCTCCAACATGTTCCATTATCTCAAAAGGGCCTATATATCAAGGAGATAATTTACCCTGTTTCCCAAAATGATGATGTCCAAGTCCTGGAGAGATCCTGATGAATACATGATCACTCACAACGAAAGCCAATGGTCTGCGATTGTAATCTTCATAATATTACTGACGACTTTGAGCAATCTCCATCCTCTTTATAATCAAATGAATCTTCTCCGTTGTTTCGTGGACAAGGCTCGGCCCAACTAGTGATGTTTACCCAGTTTCCACCCAACATAGTGGAGAAAAACAAGGACGACCATATAATGCTTCAAACGGAGCCATGTGTATCAAGGCCTAATAACTGTTATTGTTTGAGAACTCCAATAAGGGTATATGCTCCTCCCATGAGCCACCAAAGTCCATTACTCAAGCCCGAAACATGTCTTCCAACATTTATATCGTCTGCTCAGATTTCCCATTTCTCTAAGGATAATACACTGTACTCAACGTCAACTGAGTCCCCAAGGCTTGCTGTAATGATTTTCAGAAATGAGATGTGATCCTTGAATCTCTGTCTGAGACTATAGACACTAGTACACCATACCTCTTTACCACTTCTCAAATATAGATTTTTGAAAGATCTTCCACCGTATGAGTTTCCCGAATAGGGATGAAATGGGCCGACTTGGTTAGACGATCCACTATCACCCAAATGGAATCGTGTTTCCGGACCATTCTTGGAAGACCTATAACAAAATCCATTTCTATCTTCTCCCATTTCCACACTAGGATAGGTAAAGACTGTAACATGCCATCTGGTCTCTAATGCTCTGCTTTAACCTGCTGACATGTTAAGCATCACGAGACGAACTCAGCTACCTTCCTTTTCATGCCGCTCCACCAAAACTGCGCCTTTAGCGCCTTATACATATTTTGTGTACCGGATGAACATCCCATATTGAATGGTGGTAAACATAAAGTATTTTTTTTCTGAAAAACCATGTGTACCACCATCCGATCTCTGTAACACAAGACTGAACTCCCATCTAGCTTTCATCCATCAATGGTCTCCACACCATTGTGTTTTGAACTCATTGCACTACAGTCTACATTGGATGATTGTGCCTCCTTTACTATCTCCACCAAATCAAGAAAAGTGTAGCTTAAAAGAAAACTGCAACATCACCTCAGTTTTCACATTCCTCATGGATGTCAGCTAGGACCGACATCAATTTCCATTTTTCTAAAGCTTCCTTTGCCAACTGAGGACACGACATCATGCTTAATGCATCGGCCACCGAATTTCCCTTACCCGCTGTATAAATTAAGTCAAAGTAAATCATTTGAAGATACTCTATACATATCCACTGCCTTAGATTCAAATCTTGCTGTGAGAAAATGTGTTTCAAGCGTTTGTGATACGTAAACACATTAAATTTATCACCAAATAGATAATGTCTCCATGTTTTCAAAGCATGGATGACTGCAACTAACTGCAAATAATGTGTTGGGTAATTTTTCTCATGTACTCTCAACTTCCTTGAGACATAAGCAACTACATGTTCTCCTTGCATGAGAACACAACCCAACTCTGTTCCCATAGCATCACAATACACCACGTATCCTTTCCCTGATTCTAGCATGATTAAGATAGGTGCCAATGTAAGGAAAACTTTCAACTCATGAAAAGATCTCTGACATTATTCAGTCCATTGAAATGCACTGTTATTCTTTTTTAATGCTGTAATTGGTGAAGCTTGTCATGAGACGTCATAGAAAACACATCGATAATAACCAGCTAGACCAGGAAAATATCGTATTTCAAAGACATTATTTGGCGGTTGCCAAGAAAGAAATGCTTCTATATTTTTTGGATCCACTGAAACATGTTTCTCAGAAACGGAATGTCCCAGAAAATGTACCTCTTGTATCCAAAAATCTCACTTTGATAATTTGGAATAAAACTAATAGTCCCACAATATTTCCAACACTATCTCTACGTGTTGCTCATGCTCAGCCCTTGTTCTTGAATACAATAATGTATCATCCAGAAACACAACATCAAAAGAATCCACATATTGTTGAAATATCTGATTCATCAAAGCCCTGAAGACCGCTGGTGCATTTGTTAGACCAAAAGGCAGGACTACATATTCGTAGTGTCTATATCTACTTCTGAAGGCTATCTTCAGAATATCTTTCTTCCAAAATCGCAACTAGTGATATCCTGACCGCAATTCAATCTTGGAGAACCACTCAACTCCCCTTAATTGATCAAACAGGTCATCAATGTATGGAAGTGGATATCCATTATTTACTATGACTTGGTTATGTTTACAATAATCCACACATAGCCTCAATGTTCCATCATCTTTCTTTACAAACAAAACCAGTGTTGCCCGTAGAGACAAGCTTGGCCAAATGAAACCCTTGCTTTACAGCTCCTCAAACTACACATTCAATTCCTCTAACTCCATCGGTTCCATCATATAACATGGAAGTGAGATAGGACTGGTCCCCAGAAGGAGATCAATCGTAAACTCCACTATTCTTACATGTGGTGATCCTAAGATGCTTTCAGGAAAAACATCAAGAAACTTATCCACCATAGCTAGAAAAATATTTTCTGTGATATCTTCCAATGATTCCAAAGTCAATGCGGCCAATTGGTAAGAAATTTTTCCCACCATTGGTGACAAAAAGATCATTGCGCCTTTCTTTACTATCCTCTCTCCTCTGAATAGATGCTTCATGTCGTCCTCAGTCATGAAACTAAATGTTCTCCTATAATAGTCGATGTGGGCCTTAAACCTTGTAAAACAATCCATACCCAGGAGTATATCATAGACATCCATCTCTAGAAAAGAGAAATCCCATTTCTGCTCAGCTCCATCAACAGTTATAGCACATGCTCTACACACGAAGGCTTGACATTATCTTTCACCAAGAGGAGTTTTCAGTTTGAAGACACAAGTCATCATTTCGAGTTTTTAGTTCAGAAAATCAGAAATACAAGAAGCAGGAAAGGAATGTGATTCTCCAGTATCAAACAACACTTGCATGAGGGTAGAATTCAAAAGAACCGTACCTCTCACTGTAGATGGTCCAGCCTGATCATCGACCATCATTTGCTTAGCTCCATACAATTGTTTCGTCATTGCAATGTTCTCCTTGTTTCCTTGATGAGATTGCCCTAGATGAAGGGTCATGGTATTCCTAGAATCACCATAACTAGCTCTGTTTTTCTGGCGAGGCTGATTTCTATGTCCTCTCCCTATCGAAGAATACAATTCTTGTGACACTTGAGAAGTGTCATGAACACCTGACCGTGGAGCACTGCGACAATATCGCTGAAGATGCCCCATCTTCTTGAAATTGTGGCATGCTCTCGGTCGTGTTGTACATCTCTTTTTATGTGAACATTCGAACTACATTGAAAGCAACCTGCTTTGCTCTGGGGTCGTAGAGGAAGGTTGACTAATCACACTGTCTAGATCTGATTCGCACTCCAACCTTGGAAGTAGGTGTCCCTCTTCTGCAAGTTTTCGGCATTAAAGTTCCCACCCGTTCATGTGGGTATCATCATGATTCCTCCTATCGATCCCGATATATCACGTTTGGATACCATTTCTCTGTTCACCATCTCTGTATAATCTGTAATATAGAGCACCAAAATCTTCGTTCGAATATCCTTCCTTAGCCCCGATTCAGAGATGTGTTCCATCGAAAATGAACGTTCCGCATCCTCTGGTGAAAAATGGACTAAATTAATGAACTTGGTCGCATACTCTGTGACATAGAGGCTATCTTGTTTCATGCTGAAGAAGTCCATCGTTTTCTTGATCTTGAACGTGTGAGGATAGAATTGTATGTTAAACAATTCTTCAAAATTCTCCCATGTAAGGCCTTCATCCAATTTAGCCTGCACCGCTAAATACCACCAATGATGTGAAAGATCCTCGAGCATATATGTCACCATATTTACTTTCAGCTCTACTGGTTTGCCGATGAAATCGAATATACAATTCATCATGCTTAGCCACACCTCCGCCTTCTCGGGTTCATCATCACCCCGAAAGATGGGTGGATTCTTCTTCTTGAACTGGACAGAATGGTCTTCATGCCTTGACTCATCCATCTGATTCCATGTGTCCATAGCTTGGAATGCCTGAATGATACTCTGGACAATCTCATGGTTCACTCGTGGTTCAGGTGCAACCACATTCTCCGCAACTTCTTCGGTTTAGTTTCTAAGACGCCTAACAAGTGCCATTTTCTATACAAACAATGCACACTGTTAGTCTCACTTCCTAGAAACTTAAGGCTTATCATTTCAATTTATATCACATCAACTATCAGATCATTTTTTTCCAACCATCCAACTTATATACATGTTCAACCATTTTTGAAAACATCCCACATACTTTTTGAAAATCCACTTTTTTTCAAAATATACTAAATATCCAATTTTTAAAATATTTCATTTGAAAATCAATTTCTGCATTTTTCAAAAAAATTCACCTTTCCCAAAATCATGAATCATTCTTCGCAATGAGATATGCCATCCTAGTGGGAATTCATTCCTATAATTCATGTCATGCTCTTCTCATTGGCTAAACCCATGACATTGATATTTGCAACATTCTAGAAGAGTATCCAAAAAACGTACGTACCCAACACCCTGGTAACTTGAATTTCGGCATAAACGGGTTAGATATGTCCTTTTATGCTATAAATTTCAAGTTCTGACAATCCCACTCTAGTTTATGATGATCACCCAAGGAATGGACAAGAAGGAATTTCAACTCTAGGACCAAGAACATTGATGAACACAAGTTAGGCACGGACCGAATAAGCTGATTCCATTTGTAATGACCCGCAAATTCTCATTGGATTGAGAGCTCAATGAGTCATTACTTGGCCGTATGCAACATCCCCAAGGCGCCAAAGGCTGGAAATAAATGCCAAAGGGTTACAAAATATGTGGGGGACGATTTACCCATTAAGAATATACTACAAATCCAAAAAAAAATAACAAAAAAATATACTAAATGATGCATCATAAAAGCTAAGACAACTCATCCATTTATTTTATCAAAAACCCACCAAAAGTACCACAGCAGAAAAAAACACTAAAACATCAAAGTATATAGCAGAAAGACAACTCAAAGACTACAGGACAACAACCCAACTCCATGATCCACAAGCTTCAAGCTCCAACATCACGAACTAGAACATGTATCACGAAGTAGTTCTTTGAACATGTGACACTTTACCTTTTCCGACATCTTGG
Organism: Viscum album; assembly: GCA_963277665.1. Lineage (NCBI taxonomy): Eukaryota > Viridiplantae > Streptophyta > Magnoliopsida > Santalales > Viscaceae > Viscum > Viscum album. The sequence continues at coordinate 135,991,039 of OY728147.1, read as the reverse complement.
TACATGACATCTGCAAAACACCAACGTTCCAAAGTAGGGGGTGAGTAATTAAACTTATTAGGTTTTCCTCGATGACTTCCCAACCCATGCCTCTAGGATAAAACATGTTAGCACATTTATATAAAACAATTAATATAAAACAGTTCAAAAACATTTCACAATATAACATGTTCCATGTATAAGCCATTTTTTTCAGAAATACATATTTCTCAAGAAATGAAATCAAGAAAAATTTCCAATTCCATTCACATATCCATTTGTAAGATTCATTACATTTCACCAATCCGCACAACCAACCATGCATGAAACCTAGTCCTCCCTATACTCACGAGTGGTGAGTTATCCTTCCCCTAAGCTGTCAATTTGTGGACTATCTTGATGGGGGTACTTCACGACCGTATCTGTCCCAACCTATTGATGGGGGGAATTCTTGGCCTTATCCATCCCATCCTTTTGATGGGGGTACATATCACCCTTATCCATCCCAATGCATATGAACACACACCACAACCCATGCAATCCATTCCCAAAAAAATTGTGTTCAAAACCTTTCAATAAAGCATCAACCTTTTGGTGAAAAACATTTCATTCAAGCAGAAAAACCTTAGACAATTTAAAATATCAATTTTAAATTTACTTCAACAACCACTTTCCAAAAACACAGAATTTTCATAACCTGTTACTAAAAAAGGGGTTTCAACCATTCTTTCACAACAGGTAGACACACCATTTCAATCAAGGGAAAAAAATTAAACTAAGCCTTCAGGTTCTAAGGAAGAGGAATTGAGAGTGAAGCCATCTACCTCAACAAAAAAGGTGAGACCAAGCAACAGACAAAGAACACTGAAAAACACTGGGTCAAAACTCCTAGAATACTCCTTAGATCTCTTCTCCTAACACAACCGAGACCAAAACACATCATATTTGGCATCCAGATTCTTATATCTACCCATAATGGGTGTAGATATATGAAACTGAGAGAATATGAGAAGTAGATCTAAGTAGATATAAGAAACTGGTCAAGAACGAAGGAGAATTATCACATACCTCATGAATCTAACTTTTCATTGCCAAGAGAAGCCTTCAGATCGACTCCAGAACGATGGGAGAACCCTCTTTGACCTTAGGAGAACCAAAATCTCGAGTTAGCAGTGCTTATGAGCTTTAGTGAGGCAATTAATGGCAAAACGAGTAAGATCAACAATTTAAGGATCTAATTTTAAGTGACTGCATGGTTAGTCCGCATGGTTTGAATTACCATAAAACCAAACGTTGAACCCCTATATTTTGAGTTGAAATAACATTTTAATTCTATTTAATTCATAAGCCTATCTTTTCTTTTCCTCCAAACCATTTCAACATTTTAATTGATTTCTTCTCTCTCATGATCTCTAATACACCTTGATATAGGATTCTATATAACTCTGTCATCCAATTGATGATTCAATATGCCAAAGAAGCATTGGATCTATCTCGATAAATTCTACAACCTTATTCCTTAATATTTGACTTTATCATTAAATCCTTAATTCTATTTATGTTAAAGCACATTTTCCCTATTTTCAAGGAATTGGACTATTTTTTAAATAATATCTATCCTACTCTGAATATATGGTTGATATCGAGTGAGGAGTCATATACGACCATGAGGTTGGTGGTATCATCATTTTCATATTGAGTATTGATGTATCATAGCTATTGGATTGTGCATCATGATGATATTTTCGATCATATCATTTTGGTTGAGATATTCATATTATATTTATCATTTTACCCTAATACATTCTTTTTGATTATTATTTAGTAGAGTAGTGGATGTTGATCTCATTTATGGGAACCCCTTGGGTGTGCCATGTTGAATTTCCCCTTATGGTTTATTTAGTATAAACACTAATGAAATCCTGATAATTCATGTTATATTTTAAATTGATTTCTATTTGAATATGAATTAATGATGAACAAAGGGATCCTACCATCTGTCTGTTGAAAAATAATAATAAATTACTCATGTAATAAATTCCTTTAATGACCATGTCACCGTTTGAAAGATACTTTGAGTCTTATGAATTAAATTTCCATGCTTATGAAAATTTAATTGGATGAAAAAAATTTAATGGATTTTACATGGTGAATTATTTTTAATTGATAGATTTATATTAATGAAAGACATTGAAAAAAATGGGCAACCAGGATAGATATATATTGATTATTTTTTTAAATTCCCGTTGGGGATTTTATTTCCTTCAGTGGAATTGAACTCGACTATTGGGGTATATGAGAGGAATTTCCCCATGGGGTATAATATAAAAATGGAAATGATTTATTTTTACATATGAGCTCAGTGAACATGACAAGGGAGGTGTTACATATTACTAAGAGTTTTATATTATTACATCATTATAGAGGCTATGTTATGATGGTACAAGATTGGATGAGAATTATATTATCATGATACCATACATTTGGGGTTGAGCATGATGTCTCACACCATTAACATTAGTTTGAAATGGGTTTTGACAAACCATGACCATTTCTTCATTGTTGACATGATGGTACAGTCTCCATATATAGTGTTGAGCATGACACATCATAATCATTATGAGATGTATGGAATGTAACCAATTTCTTGATCTTATAAGACCATTATACTGATTATATATTGATGAGTTATTACCCAATCCAGAAAGCAACTAGTATTCTAGGTATATAGTTACTTACATCGACACATACTATGTCAATATATGTTGATATAATACATATAACTATACTATATATATATTACTATTATATATGCCATTAATGTTTACAAATTCCTTATATCCATGATCTGATGATGGTAGAAAAAACTTGGAATCATTAAAAATCCATAGTGGGAGGTTATTAATTTATTCAGTTTGGTAAATTAATTATTTATGGCTACAAACTTTTTAGTTAAGAGAAGTTACTTGATTACAAGTAGAAACTTTTAGTGGTGGAATAATAATATATTTTCTCACTCCCTAGTTGGAATAACATTGTTAAGAATGAATATTATCCACTTATATATACAAATAAGAAAAATGGCCATGTTACAGGTCTTTTATATTCTTTACCTATAGATAGAGCATAGGATAATTGGACAACGAATTAATTCGAGATACTAGTGGAGTAATTGTTATCTTATTTTAAACATTTTTTATTTCATGATTATTTTCCATTACCAAGTCCACTCATTCATATTAGAAGGTCATGAATCTATGTATATGAAAATGACTATTGGATTTTGTATTATTACCAGTTTTTGACTAAATAAAAATTACTTTTTTTATTATCAAAACACTTTTAAGGAAGAGTGAGAAACCACAAAAGTTGTCTGAACAATCGCATGTCAACACAAGAATACGAAGAAAAACATGAAGAAACTACCAGACCTTCCCACTGATTTTTTTTCATGATGACATTACTTCACAAATGTAGTTCCCTTCGGAAATAAGTCTCGTGCAGAAGTGCACAAGCATGGAACCAATGGTGAAGCCATACCCTCTCGATAATCCTAATCCAAAGGACCAACACTAGTGAAGATTACATACTCTGATCCCCTACCAGAGTCGGTTTAAGTAGAGTACTAGAAACAGGTAACAAACTTCCTAACACAAGAAAACAAAAAGAAGATCCAAAGGACATCACAGGTCAAAAAAAAATTCTCTCAAACCAACTGACCAAATACACCAACATAAACCTGGTCATTAAATAGAATCTTGATATTACTCGAATCCATTTCTTTAATTATTTTCCATGACAAATATAAAACCTGTAAACCTTCCACATCTGACATCCACTTCACAAGCTTAGATGTATGCTGGTCCCAGGTCTGAATGTACTCATCATTGCTGATTTTCACTCCATTGAGACCCCATACTATAATTTAGTCCTTTCTGTCAATCCATGAAAATTGGTCCTCAATGAGAGGCACATGTAGTGACGTCCCCATCATCTTATTTTCCTCATCCTAAGTTTCATTGAGCAACAAGGCTTACACTATCACTTCTTCTTCGGAACATAAAAGGCGAACCAAGGATTGATCACCATATTCCCCTACCCTGTGGAAATTTAGTATCTCCATGTCCATCTTCTCGTCAGTCATCTTTTTAGCAGATCGAGTCTTTAATGGAAAAGGTAGTGAGGAGTAATAATTACTAATTGTTCAGTTTTTAAATATTCTACTATTTTATTTACTCTATATTATTATTATTATATTCTTCTACTATAGTATGATTATGACTTTATATGTAATTCTACTCTGATATGATTGTATAGTGTCCCCATGATTCCTCCTTTACACCCTTATTACAATTCACCAGCCGTTGGTGTATGGGTAGGCATGCATGATCCATTGGACACACTAGATTGATGAATGAGTTATATGGAATCAGATTCATGACATTAACAATGAATATAAAATGGGTGGATATCATGTAAATTTTACTTATTGTCAATGGGAACACATTTGGAGTCATATCCTACTATTAAAGGAAAATGAAAAATATGAGGCTTTTTCTTTTCACACATTAAGAATTTGTGAGATGATAACATTATTTTCACATTCTATATGAGATTAAATTACCTAGTCAGTTTACTAAAAATTAGAAAATTCAGTGTCATTGAAGGATTAAACATTAATAGGTATGAAATCTCAGGGCTATATATTATTTGATGGAACAAATACCACTATTTGCACTGTATTGAATTTTACTGAAATTTATCATAATTTTTATCACAATGTAGTATAACCATTTCAATTCCATTTTTTGAAAATTCAGAGAAAATTTTTTTTATATGTTTTAGAGATTGATGATTCACTAAGTAATTTCCTTCTAGGAATGTATTTTCCACCATAATATTTTGATATAACAGTTCAAAAATGGATTCTTTTAGTATGAGAGGTACAAATATGTGGTCTAGTCTATTTACATTAAATATATCTTTTTGAAAAAAGTATAAATTTTTGAAACTATATGTTAAAAATAGTTGTCGAACAAAGGACTATATTAATGAATGAAAAGTATTTGTATAGGTGATTAGTTCACAACTGATTATTTATATGAAGTGGAGTGTATTGGTATACCAATATATCCTCATTTGATAGTTTATTGAGAATTCAATGTTATTCATGGGTAAAAGGTAATGTTGAATCCACAAGATAAAATGGTGAATAAACATTTATATATTTTGAATGACAAATGTGAGGTTTAATCCTATAGATCAATACATATTTCTATATTAAGGGTATGTTATCTTAAAATAAATTATAATTCAATGTTCAATTACGGTAAAAAATTATTTGATTCATGATTTAAGGTGAATGTAAATAATGATTTAACAATAATAGAAACATTGAATAATTTTACAGGTGTACCAAGTGTTAATATAATCAATTGTTCAATTTTTGAGACTAATGATTTTAAATTTCACCCTTAAAAACTAACAAATATTGTACTGTTCATAATAGTGGTGTAATGTATATCATTAAAGCACTAATTTTTTTGAGTTCCAATTATGGAACCAAATATCTAAATTAGCAACATATATTGGAGTTGTTTAGGATATATGGGATGTTTCTCATACTAAATTTCAAATACTATTGTTTATGCGTAATTGGGGTGATTGTAACAGTGGTATGAAACATGATGAATATAAATTTAAAATCATATATTGTAAGATCATATGATCTGTTTGAATCAAAATTCTAATAAGAGGGGGAGTGTGAATTATAGTTTTAAAAAATAAAATAAAAAACTGACCAATACAAAAAATCCTGTTTAAGTATATTATTAGACTTAACTAATAGTCTGAATAACAAAGTCACAGAACCAAAATCATAGTAACTCTAACTATAGCAAATTAAATCTCAAATTCTTAATGGATCGGATTTGTCAGAGTATGGTTATTATAGTAATCATAATAGTAACATAAAAAAATGACATATAATGATAAATATTATTTGTCACTTTTAATTAAATTTGTAATGTAGAAAACACATGTAAACATAATAAATATAATATAAATTTAGTAGTATGAATCAAATAGAAGATATTATTAATATTTTTATCTCATTTTACATCTATAGTAAGGTAGTGAATAAAATTGACTAAATGTATCCCTTGTTTTATTTTTACATGAAATTATGTCTTCTATTACCAGGGAATCCCCCAATACAGTGATAGTATTTTTTATAGATTCATATCCTCAAAATACCTCAATATGATTATTTTCTCTATCATAATATCCCCTTAAGCCCTTGATTCGGTGGATCAAGCTCTCAGTCTTCCTTTCTATAGAAGACAACAATCGTAACAATTATCACATGTGAGTAACCATTACAAAAGTTATAAAAGTGACAAACATACAAGGTTTCCTTATAAGAAAACTATAATGTATTTAAAATGAATGAGAATGATACTTTAATTTTAAATAATCTTTTTATGATTTGAAATAGAATGTAACTGACTAGCTCTAATCTCTTCAATTGACCTAGTATTTATTGTAATCCTCTCAACTATCAAATTTTACAAGTTTGTTACAATAGCCTCACACACCTGGCAGATGAAAATAATTATAATTGAATTTTTTACATCATATTAGTTAACAATATTAGATTGTTAAAATTTTTCCATTCATTAGAAAAAATAACTCATATTCAAATTATAAACATATGTTAGTCCAATAGATTTTCTTATAATTTTCATTATGATTATATTTTTGAAAATAACTCTGTTTTTTATCAGTATGATTATTAGTATGATTATCAAGAAATGTTTTAGTACAAGGGACTTGACTAAATTTTGGATCCTATTCATGTAAAGGTTTTTATTATTTATTGGTCACATATTCATTATGATCATCACAATGAATAATATTAACTTTATTTTTATATTACTTAATAAAATTTTCTATGTATGGTTAAGGGTAATTATTTCTACAAAAAAAATCTAAAAAATTATTTAAAATGTTTCTAAATATGTTTTTAAGAATGTTATTGTGATTTAAAAAAAAGTAGGATTGAAAAGTAGAAAGTGTAATTTATAATTAAAAAATATCCGTCTTTTTTGAAAGAAAAAACCCAAAAAATAAATGAAAAAAATTACATTGAACATTTTAAAGTCTATCTTCTTTTAAGAACATCATATTAAGAGATAAAATGTTTTCCTTTACTCACCATGATTTTCTATCTCTTCATAATATGATTGTAAATGTGATGGAGTATTAGAAATGTTGTTCCATTAAGAAACTTTCACAGTCCTATGAATATATCTCCCACTAAAGGACATATTCCCCCCTTAATAATATATTTTCCCATTTAAATTACAGCTTCTCTATCATAAAATTGTCTCCTCACTAAATAACTTCTTTCCCATAATGATTTAATCCCCTTTTGTGATTTTCATTAATAACATATAAATGATGGGAGTACCCAAAAATATTAGGGAAGGAAAAAATATATGAAACCATAAAATTAATTAACTCATAATCCAAAAAAATTTAAAAGAATATTTGACTAATAAAAATTGTGAAACATTATGAAAAATAATATTTGGATGAAAAGGAAATTAATTCATTGAAATACATCCAATTCTTTAAAAATCAACAGCAATGATATTTAAATTGAATATAATTTAATATCTCTTCATTATATTCTTGAAAAAATCCTAGTACTTATGGAAGTCATGATTGTCCTTTTCGATCGTAACAAAATTTTCATCTTTAATTAAAACATTCTCAAACAACTCTTTGTTTATTTCTCTTATATTAATTACTTTATATTCAACGGATCCAAGTCTATATATTTTTAACACCATGTCATTGATATTTTCTATAAATGTATTCACCTCCTTAGTATGATCATTAGTCGTATATGAAAACTCTTTCACAAACATTAATCGGTCTACAATGTCTTTGGTTATATATAATGAACGTGATGACTCAAAAATCTACATACTAGTAGCATAAATTAATTCATCACAAAATTTTATATCAACATAAACATGATGGAATAAGTTAACCATCTGTTTTTATTCCATATAATGATTTTAATAACATTATATACAAACATTTAATTCTTCCTTAGTACAAATAATCTTCTATCTTAAAAGATTTAATGATTTCAATTTCATGTATATACAATCATGAATTAGTGGTATACTTTTGTAAGGGCTTGGAATACATGGAGTTTTTCCTTTTATCCTATTTAACACATAAATAATATAATCAATTCATTCTTGGTATATAATGCCAGATGAATATGAAAATTATTGCTAAACCGTTTGAGGTTTTATTCGACTGGTTTAGTCCTAAAAAACAATTCCTATTATATTTTCCTTCCTTGAAATATTTTATGAACATTATTAAATATGTTATTATTATAAAAAATTATAATATATCCTCATCATCGATATTGGATTTTTCAGAAACGTTGGTTTTAAAATTTTTATAATATTCCAATTTAATTGACAATGATTGATCTTAATCATCTCATGACAATTAGCCTTCTTCAGAATTGTCATATTCCCCATAGTTATTAGTTTTAAAAGGTTTATCTAATGATGATGATGAATATAAATATGATTTCTTCTTATCAGATTGATTTTGTTCCATATAAAATTCCTCTTCATTCTAGTCATTTTATTAAACATCATCATCTACCACATATTATTAAATATATTTCTTCATTTTCATCATATTTAACTCATTATTATTCTATGTCACCATTATATTTTCCTTGATTTTAAACAACAGCTTGTTCTTAATTTATTTCCTCATTTTGTAAATCTTGAGGTTCTTTTTGAGTTATTAGAGCTCTTTTTCCATGTAGTTTGGATTCAGATGAATTTTCATAGACTACTAGAATAGATTCTTGTTCAACATACTTTCATTTTACATTTTATTATATGAATATAAGAAAATCATGAACAAAATCTATTTCTTAAAAATATAACATTGCTCCCAGATTAACACAAACAATTTGAGATGTTGATAGAAAAACCTTCTCAAAGGGTCTTTAAAATCACCTAAAATTTTTTACAAAATTGTGCTAATGTCAACTTCTTATTTTATATTTTTCATCATGGATTGTTATTTAAGAATTTTATAATCCCATATTTTTAAATCCTTTACAGTTGTTGGATTGAGTCCATTTTCCAGAAACCTAGATTTCATATTAGTTTTTTTCATCTAGTCATCAAACAATTCATCTAAAACATTCTTTTGCTTCTTTGTCATCTTTGAATGTGTGGTCTCAACCTTCATATTTTTTATTTCATGTTATCCATTTATATCATTCTTGATAGATCTTCCTCAAATAATCTCTATCAAAGTTCCCAATATAATTATTTAGTTTTCAATAAAAACCCAACCTAATAATATTTAGCATATAATCAATGATGAATTAAATTTTCTATATCATTAGGTAAGAATTTTTTCTCCTCTAAAAACATTTACACAATCAATAAAAACCTTCTTATAAAATTAGGAAATATAATTATTTTAGATTTTATTATTTATAGGTTGTTGTTGTATACTATGAGAATGATAAATTTTGAATGATCTATATCTCCTATACATATATAATAAGATTATTAAAACAAATCAGATACATTCAATTTATGTATATCTCACATCCACAATATTAAAAATCCATACATAATTTAAGAAAACACACGAGTATCTAGTGTTAGGTGGAAAAAATTACTTACATTCTAATAAGGATATAATTATACTCTTCTACCTGTTTTGTTATTAAGTATTTTAAGATCATCCATCTTTTTTTGTGAATGAAAAACTTGTGTAGGGAATGGGGGCACACTATATATATGAAATAGTTGTGATGATTCATCTTCCATATCAATACCCATGGTTGTGTTCAAATAAATATGATATGAGGTTTTTCATTGATTCAATAAAATATTTAAATAATTTTTCTTAACTCGTGATGTTTTAAAATAATAATTAGATTGAGACTGAATCATATTAGGAAATTTGTTTTTATTGTTTTGAAAAGAAACAAAAGTTATAAAAAACAGTGTATAAAAACTAAAACTAAATAACTAACATAATAAAATAGTATAAAAAATAAAATTAATAAATAACTACCTTTGTTATTTATGAGTCCCATCGGTACGAATAACCTATCATTTCATATTTTTTAAAACCTAAAAGATTATGATAGTCCTGTTTAAAGAATTCTAAATATTTTTAATAGAGAAATAATTACAATTTTTTTTATAATAAATCTAAATATTATAGTTTTGATAAATAAAACTAAATTAATATTCATAATTAACATATATGAATTTAGAATTTTTTTTAACATTTTTGGAACCGAGAAATCGTTTTGAGGATTTTGACTTTGAAATATTTTATAAAATCATTTTTAGTTAAGAAAACTCATTAAGATAAATGATTTAGTAAATTAATATATATATATATATATATCTAAAATATTTTAAAAACAACAAATATATTTTCGACCCCTATGAAAATGAGAAACTTAATATTTAAAAATGGGTAAATTAGAAGTGTCTATAAATTATTGATTTATGATCATCCTTCCTAGCTTCTGTGTATCATTTTAAAATCTATCAGATTTAATAGGTTTTGTAATCATATCTAAAATTTATTCTTGTGGTCAGATGAATTGTAATATGATATCTCTTTTATGATTCTGATTCAAAAATAAATGGTTTCTTATATCTTTGTGCATAGCACGTGAGGCATGTGGTGGTTTTTATATAATTTAATAAAACACTATTACCCAAAGGTACTTGTGTTTTAGTAAAACTAATTCCCTATTCAGAAAGTGTGTGTTGTATCGACAATATTTTATCTCAATAGCTTCCTGTTCCATATTGTCACCTTTAGAAGTATAATGTTATAATGAGTTTTTTTTCTTTCAAGACAATGATACTATGTAATCTCCTAGTAAATGAATTGTTCGAAATATTCTTTTCCTATCTATTCTACAACAACTAATGTTAGAATCTGGGAAAAAAATTTATTTAGAAAATATTTCTAGATGAATAGAAATATCATAAATCTGAATTTCCTTTTATATAATAAAAAATTAGATTCATATAATTTATGTCGGATAGATTGGGATTTTCTTGTTATCTTTCACATAACTATATAATAAAATTATATTTGGATATCTAGCAATGGTGTAATGTATACCTTTCAACATACCTCAAGATATATTTTAATCAACTGGTTTCCCTGTCTAATCCAGATCTATGGAATTCGAGGAACTAATGTTTGTACTACTAAATTTAATATTTTTATATAAAAATTTCAGGAGAATATATTTTGTATAATTTATTTACATATAAAACCTCTTTCTAGTTTGTGTAAAATTTAAAAATTAATATAATAAGTTAACACCCCATCATACTATTTTCTAATTTATATTTCATTAGATATGAAAATTAATCCATTAATATTATTTATTTGATTCAAATATAATTTCATCTACAAAAAATATTATATTCATACCATTTTTATCAATTTCATTTATAAAATGGTTGGATGTGTATCTCCCTTACCAAACTTGTTTTTTATAAAAAAATTTATTAACCTATCATACTAAGAAATAGTGATGTTTTTAGTTCCATATAATGTATTGGTATGCTAATAAATAAATTTAAGAATTTTTTATTTTCAAAACCCAGTTCTTTTTCAACAAAAACGTCTTCTTAAATATATCATTTATGAAATGTACATTTCACATCCTTTTTAAAAATCTGAAATTAAATAATGCTACAAAGGCTATAAGTTATCAAATAAATTCATTTCTTTGTACCAGTTCATAGGGGTCTTCATAAACTATACCTTCTTACTGATTATAACACTTCGAAACAAGTTTAGATTTATTTATATAATTTTTTTTTCATCAAACTAGATCATAAAAAACCCATTTCACTCTAATTATAAATTTCAATTTAGGTCATTAAACACATTTAGATAAATTGATTATTTAAAATTAGTTGAGCCAGTCATTCATTTAATTAATCAAATCCACATCACCAAAAGCTTCATTATGATTCTTAGGTTCAAATTCGGATTATAAATATAGATGTTCAAGTTCATTTCTTAAATAATTTCTATACTCTACTATTTGATCTACATCAATAATGACACATTCACATGGATGATTCCTAATAAACAACTAACTTATAAGGTTTTGAAAAGTATATTCTTTAATAATAGGTAGAAAATATTCCTTAGGGGAATCATCAGAAATAGTATCTTGAGTTATATCCTTATGAGAATAAATTACTAACAATTATTGAAAACCAGTTTTAGAAATATCATCTAATGATGTTAGTGGTGATTGATTTAAAACAAAAGTTTTGGTTTTATCAAACTCAACATTCATTGTTTTCTCAATAGTACAATAATTTTTAATTGAAAGTTGTTATTTCATATATGTAGTGGAATAACCTAAAAATATTCATTCATCTAATTGGTATAAAAAATTATTTAAATTTTCATTTTTATTCCATATGAATACATTAGAAAAACCCTATAATATAGAAACTTATGTTTTTCATCCTGTTCATAGCTTATAAAAGGGGTTCACTAACAAAATATCCAATAAATTTTTTATATATAGTATAAAATTTAATTTTAACCACTTCACTCCAAATAAATTTACGATTTAGTTTTCCCTAAATATGGTTCATATTATTTCTTCAAAATTATATTTCCTCTTTCAAGTAAACCATTTTCTGGGGGATTCGAGGTGCCAAAAATTTATGATCAATGCTTTTGATTCAAATTTTTTTTCTAAATAAAAACATTCAAATTCCCTATAATGATCTATACGAATAGGTATCAGGGAAAGGATATTCATATTTTTAATTTTGGAAATATTATTTTAAAATAAATAAAAAATATTTGTGTTTTTTTATGAGAAAATAAACCCTTGCATATCTAGTTTAATCATTAACTAATACATAAAAATAATATTTTCACCCTTAAATTCCGATTTATGTAGGATCAAGTAGTTCCATATGAACTAAATATAATATATCAGAATATTAAAAATAACTAAAATATTTAAAACCTGACTTATGTTATTACAATTTTGACAGAGGTCATAGAATTTTGAAGAACCAAACCTCTTTTTGGATAGATAAAAAACACATATTCTATTACTCAAATTATATAAGTTTCTATGTTTATAATGTCATAACATTCATTTCTATTACCAAAAGTGAACTTCCATTTCACTAAGCCCAGGTATGTCTTGGCTCCTAAGGTCTTCTATGTTAGGGGAATAAATGTTCTCGTGCTAATTAATAGAAAGAAGAAATTCATTATTGGAACTACGTACTAAATATTTATCATTCCTAAATATCACAAGGGAACATTTATCATAGAATTGGATTATTCTTAATAGGTGATTCTTAATACCTTTAACAAAAAAGTGTAAATAATAATTTTACAAAGAAGAAAAATATTACCTATTTTTGCAATGTTTCCAATAAAATTATATTTGAATGTGACATTTCCATATTTCATAATGATTATCTTCTTGAAGAAGTCTTAATTTCCAATAATATGTATGAAAACCCCATTATCCATGTACCATGTAGTGTTTTTGTTGGTGCTCTCTTTATATTCGAAAAAACAAAAATATTATGCTTTTTATACCCAAACCATCTTAGGTCTGGTACTTTATGAAAAAAAAAATTAGGAATCCATACTTTTTTAAAATTATTCTTTGTGAAATCTTTGATATTGATCTTTATTAAATAAATAATTATTTTTTCTAATGCCTATCACATTGAATATAGGTTCAAAACGGGATACTTTTGGGAACAAATAAATTTCTAATAAAAATGTATTTTTTTGTATAAAAATCCCTTTCAAGAACAACTACATTGAGTTATAATTTTTTTATACATTTTATCAATATTTTAATTACCATTAGTAATGTTTGTTGAAATATTTCTCATACTAGAAATTTTGGATTTTAGTACTATTTCAAAAATTTAATCCTCACTAGTATTAATATTATTATTTTTTCTAAAAAATATTTCTCAAAAACTAATTGTTCAAAATCATTGGAAATGATTTATTATTCAGAAATACTATCATAAAGAACTTTTTAAGTAATAATATTTCATTATATAGTATATTTATCCTTGGATTAGCTTCATCAAGTTATTCTTTAGCATTGTGATGATTTTTTTTTAAATATTATAATTATCATTTTCTAAAAGATTATTAAAAAAGTTAACATCATCATAAAAAGGTAAACAATTTTCATCAGTTTATGAAGAATATTATTCTTCTAATGAATTATAATTTTTCTCATAAATATAATATTCACTTGAATACATGTGGCTAAGGTTATCATTTCTTCTTAATTTAGCCCTAAAAAATTGATTAACATTCAGTAAACATGAAAAAATACCTATGATCATATGTTCATAACATTAATTATATAAAACTCTTTTAAGAATCGCCTCCAGTATAACTCCTTTTGTAATAATATTTTAGATCATTCTTCCCTGTGGATTTATAATATTTCACGGAATTCTGTTATGAACTTATTTTATTTGTGTATTTCCTCTTCATTTATAGATAATTCGGTCGGATGTGTCTATATTTTTTACATTTCAAAAAAGTGACATCATCATTATTTTCATGTCCATATTTACATTCTTTCAAATATTTGTTTTGATTTTTTTTCTAGATGAATATATTAGTTATCCCTCTATCAACATTTCTTAACTGATTCTCAGAATGTTTATAGGTACTAAAATAATATTAAACATTTAATTTCTTCTTTCATGAAGATATAAAAACATTCTATATAGATTTAAATTTTAATTGTTTGGTAGATTTTATAGAAAATGAATCACCAAAACTTTTCTTTTTGGTTTTCCAACATCTCTTCTGAGTCTACCCTCGTACATCAGAAGGGTACCAATAAGATTATACATTTTAGGATTATTGTATATTCTTGTTTCATCTATTAGAATTTCTGTTATATTCTATGTCATTTAAGGTTCGTCTTTCCTGTTTACAGTTGTCGTTGTATGCTGGGGTACCAGTCCCCTTTAATCTGGCTTTTAAAAATGGGAAAAATGATTTTCATGCAATTTTCATGCTATTAACATAGATCTAATGATATCAACAACCATATAAGTTCTAAATTGTGTTACTTTTAAAATTTTCCGGATACTATATGCATCTTCACAAGATGATACCAGATGATATATTTTTCTTTTCATAGAAAATAAAAAGTATTTATTTCTATGTAGTCTAATTTATACTATTTCGATTCTTGATGGGGAAAATCTATAAATCTGTTAATAAGAATCTTATAATATCGATTACGCATAACAAAAATTTGAAATATAGTGTTGATAACAAAATTCTTCATCTTATCCCTCCAGTACTCATATTTAGCACCATTAAAGCTAGATGTACTATTTTAATTTAGACTGTCTATGGATCCAAAATTATGACCTTCCATCTTAAATACAATATAAAATACTTTACCAAAAACACAATTTAGTTTAAGAAAATTTATAAACAAAATTTTTAAAAAATGTTAAGAAAAAATTTATTAGTAAATAATGTAAAAGTAAAACAAGTATTTTAGTAGTATAAACATTATTTGATACCATGTTTTAGATCATAAGACATTTACAAATGAAAATACATACAAGTGGGGTAGAATTTTATTTTAAAAATTTATTGAATAAGAATTAAACTAACTAATACAAAAATCATCATTAAGAAGAATATTGACCTAGGAACACTATTCGAAAAATAAATTCACAGAATTAGAATCACATAATATCTGATTATATTAGAGTAAAAATCTTAGTTTCTATGGATCTGATTTATCAGATTATGTTTATTATTATAGTTATAAGAGTAATGATAAACAAAAAACAATATAAAAAGTTATATACAATGACTCACTTTCTATTAATTGTGAATTAAAACACACCCTTTAAAAACAAGATATATAATAGTAATGAAATAGTAAGAATGACACAAAATCCATTATTAAAATTATTACCTCTTTTAAAGATAAAATTTAGGTAGTCAATAACCATGACTAAATTTATCTTGTATTTTATACTTGTAGGAATGTATTCCTACCCATAATAGGGAATCCCTCGATATAAATATAGGATGTTCTATAAATTTTTATCCCAAGAAGCCCCTAATACAATGATGAGCTCTATCATACAATCAACATAATCCCTCTATATGATGGATCGGTTTTTCTCTCTGTGTATCCTTATAATACCTCTATCATATAAATTATTACACATTAATTAATATTTAAAATTTTCTAAAGGGTAAAACCTGACATGGTTTCCTTAAAAATACACTTTCTATACAATTACAAAAGTTTTAGAATGAGTTATTCACACAATGAAATATTAAGAAAATTAGAGGGAGAAATTAATCAAGTAGAATGAAACTCATTAAATGGCATGATATTCATAGAAATACTTGAAAATTTCATATTTTCTAAGTTTATTTCAATGGACTCAAACACCTAGAATTTGATACCTCATCATAACGGAACATCTTGTGGCGTCTTGGATAACACTGTTATAGTGTTTAATGTTTTCCCTACAATAGAAATAATTCATTCATATTATGATTATAATAATTGGTTATACTTATTTACTTCCATATGATTTTCCTTATGATAATATTTATGAGTATCAGTATACTTTTGGATGGTACCAATATTAGTCTAATTTGAAACAATTTTTCCAGAATGAGAGACATGACTAATTCCTGAATCTAGTCTAATAATCATGGGTTTTTAATCGAACAAAAACTCATTACAATGATATTAACGAACAATGAATTTTTTATTTCTATATTAATTAATAAAATTTTCTAAGTATGGAAAAAGTTAATTCTTGTTATAAAAACATTCTAAGAAATTATGAACATAAAAAGATAGCAAACATGTTTTTAAAAAATGTTTTCTTGTTATACAAAATGAATGTAAAGGAAAATAAAGAAGTATAAAATCTGACTCAAAATATATTTGAATATATTTAATTACAAAAATGAACCATTTATCATGGAAACACATCTAAGGATGATATTATTTATTATTGACATATTGAGTAATCATTGGACGATCATTTTGTAATAGATAAAATATATTTGGTTTTTAATGTTTTCGATGATGATATGAAATTATGTGTTGTTTACTCATTGATTACATGATTATCTAATGATAGTAATGAATGAAATTTACAAATACTCCATGGTATATGAAATGATCATGTTGAAGTAATTGTGGGAAAAAAATTTCCTACTATATTAATTATTTTACTAAATTTCAACGTTACTATTTTAATAACCATATACTTTTAAAAACCCAATTTCTAACATGGTTCTTAAAATCTTTATATTTTTACAATTTATATTATTTTTTAAACAAAATTTTATTCAACATATTTAACAAAAAAAATTGTTGATGAATCCAAAAATTATTACTTTTTTATGAAATTTTTCAATGTAAAATATATGTTTATCTAACCCAAAAAAAATATATAATCATTTGAAATACTAAAATAATCACAAATCCATTTTTTAGAATTTTAAACCCCAAAAAAACAATACTAAATTCCCACAATTTATGAAATAAAATCTCTTAATCTTTTTAGTAAATAATACTAGGTTGATTTTTTTTAACTTTCACATGTAATGACACTATTTTTATTACTAGAAATTTTTATATTCATTATATTTGGATATTCAATTTTATTTAACAATATTAGTTGAAATAATAAATACTTTTTTCATACTCTTATAAAAAATAATTTATTTACTTCTTATAATTATTTTATTCTAATAAAATCTATGAACACAAAATTTCCTTATATTTAACTATTTAAAAGATAGATTTTGAGGGATAACTTAATTTTCAGAATAATGTGTACATATTTTCATATTCATATACATTGAATAGTTTTATAATTTTATTAAATTAATATACTGATTATTAAAATAATTTATATGACTACTCGAGAGCCTCTTTGGGTAAATTATTCTTGTTTGAATCCATAGAATATGACATCTATAGTTAATAGACATGAATTTAATTTTTTTTAAAAACATTCAACTTCTCATGGGGAGAAAATGATAAAAAATTAATTTGATGATAATGATAGCCTAATTATAGCATATAAATAATTTTAGCAGTTATTTGGCTATATAGAGTCCTCATAGAATTACTATTTTACATTTTTATTGTAATAGCATTAAAAAGTCATTGAAAAAAGGTTCAGTTTTTTCTTTTCATTTTATTATATTATATTTCTCTAAGGTATCTCATTAAAATATTATTTTTCTGAATGTAAATCCTAATGTTTTATCACATGAAGGGTATCAATTATTTGAGCATAAATTGATAATTGAAAAGTTTTTAAAATTAATCATTAAATCCTATAATAGATCAAAATAGGTTTATTTTTTCCATTTATCTCCCCAATTCACTGTGAAAATGTTGAAATGGAATGGATAAAAAAATGATATGTTTATTACATATCCATAAATATTGGTAGCTTATAAAATTATTAGAAATTAATTATCTGTTTTTGTGAATATCATTATTTTATATATTAATTAGACTAATATAAAATATTAATATATCATTATAGAAATCCATTTTAGAGAAAGACTCATTGGGTATTTTTATCAGTGAAGGTTGGATTGTAATTCTATTTTTCACTTTAGGTCTTAAAGAACAAAATATCCCCATAAACGAATATCACACATGGGTTATTATTTGAAAAACACATGTTTATCCTTGTAAAACATCAAGGGAGTCATAATATAATGGTGAAATAGCTCCCATGAAGGATGATATATGATATATTCATCATTCAATAGAATAAAATAATTATGTCATCTATAAAGGCTTTGTTTGAAGATAACATGAAATATATGAATCCTCTATATCATTTTTACCAATATCCTTTAACCCCTTATTTTGATCCAAACATCTATAATGAGTTTCATGATGGGGATACCAATGTATTTATTTTAGTGTAAATAATATGATATAATTTGTGGATTATATAAACCATCAACATATTTATATCATCCAGGAAAGACTATCAGTACTTGATATTGTTTTTTATACAACTATAGTCTCATTTTTATTGAAGCGGTGTCCATATTTATAGATAATATGGATCATTTTATACTCCAAAAAACTAACCTTTTTATCATTTGAAATATGAGATATGTGTTATGTTTTAATTTATATTTCATATTACAAGGAATTATTCATCAATTTATGATTCTGGATATTAATTTAAGTCAAATTTTTTAGTGAAAATAAAAAATGTTTTAGGTATCACCACCTTCATATACATCTGAGGATATTGATGGGCTATAAAAATTAACAAAAAAATACCTATATAGGAGTTCTATTTGTAATTTTTTATATCATGAGTTTTATTTAGTAGAAACTATGAATTAATAATATTTAAAAAAGACATCCTGAATCTTTTTAATAGTGATGAGTTCTCGATGTCCACCAACTAGTTTTTCCCATGTATGTCAATTTCAATTTCAATTTCAATTTTTTTAATTTAATATAAAATATAATTACAAAATTTATTACATATATAATAATATATATTTTCACTACGTTTATCCCAAAATAGAGTACATAAATTTTTGTTTTCAGAGAAGCGAAGTACATTTCAATGGGTATGAAATATTTGACTGATGTTGGTATTGTAAATTATATATGGGAAAGATTAGAGAATATAGATATTGAGTGTTTATTTCTCCCATTAATTTAATTTTAGGAAGGATATAATATTGTTATGAAATAATAATTATTATAATGGATTTGATGTTAAATGATTTTGTTGTTGTTTCAATTGGCTGTTATACATATTCATCCAACATGAGTTTCTATATTTTTTTTTCAGATTATTGGGTGGAGATTATAAAACTTTTAAAAAAATTATAATTTATAAGTTATGTAATATTTTATGGGTTCATTAATATTAAATTTTTTTGTTATGAATGTTTGTGTAATTGATATTTGAAATTACAATCCATGGAAACTGTTTAACAATGTTTACTTATTGATAATGGAAGAAAATTAAATTAAACATGTTATTGGATATGTAGATAAATTTTATACTGTTGCCAAAAACTTTTTCATACATATTAATCTTTCCAATTTTCAATGTTTTATTTCAAAATCATAGTGTGATCATCATAAAGGAGGATTTGAATTTGTGTATTATGTTTTAAGATTAATTAATGATATTATAGTGAATTAAATTAATATATATTCTCATAAATATATTTTCAATACAACACTTATGGTATATAAAAATATGTTTTGTTATTAATTAAATAAAATTCACTATTTTTATAGGTTTTAAATGGTGTTAAATATTATAAAAATGATGAAATAAATAAAAAATGAATACTATTTTTAATTTATGTTATAGATATGATTTAATTTTTGAAATATATTTCTACGTTCTATGTATACTAATTTATATAATGGTTAAATTTATCACAAATATTATTTGTGGTTATTTTTAACATGGTTCTTCCAATGATATTTTGAATTTTCTACAATTTTATGTATTGAAATTAAAATTGCATTAACACCTCATGATTTTGTGAATTATTTTTTATTTGAATTATATTATTCTTTCTAATATTTTTCATTTCATGCTATACTAAAAATACTTACTTTATATATATATATATATATTAAAAAACTACATTTGGCTTGTATTTTACGTAATACCAATTTAATTGTGCACTGGATGAAATATAAAGGTTATATTTTTCTATAAAGAACATTGATGTTTCCATATGTTACTTACAAGACTGACTTTATTTGATGACCTGTACAACACACAATAATGAGTTTTACCAAACAACAATATATTATTAAAATATCAATAATTAATATACAAGACATATCACAGCCATTAAGTTAGTGGTTATGAGTATTGTTAAATAACATAGTATATCTAGTGGTTTAAAAATATATAAAATATGATAATTTTATAAATAGAATATAAGAAAAAATTTAATATAATGGGATTATTTTTATACGAAAAAATTTTATGCTCATAATGTTTTTTGGTCCCAATAAATTAAATTAATTAAAATTAATGAGTGATATTAATGTAATGTGTATATGATAAATTAAATTAAATATTTTTAATATTAATCCTATGTAATATATTGGAATAATATAATAAAAAACGAAATTCGACACATAAAAACTAATTTTTTATTAAGGAACCTCTACAGCCTTTTGATAGAGAACATGTTTAAAAAAAATTATTTTTAAAGAAACATCATTTTTTAAAATTGGAGCATAAATATTATGTTAGGGTGAATTTTGGGTATTTTCATGTGATGTTTCTTTTTTAAGGAATTTTGGAAAATACTGAAATTTAAATCAAAACTGCATTTTAATTTAATTCATTTATAATGATAAATTATATTTTTAATTGATTTTAATCTTTTCATAGATCCCATTATTAAAAATTTATCAAATATAGGTCATTGTTTTTAAATTTCACATTGAAATATTTTATAAAACCCTAGAATACATTTGAATATTTTTACTAAAAAAAACCTGCTTTGTCACCCCTACTGTAGGATTAAATTTAAATTAATTTCTGCCACTTATGTGTTGGGAATTTGATAAATTTGATTAAATATTAGGAACTAGAATAATTAATAATGTCTAATAATTTCAACTTATTTTATTACAAAAAATTTTAGTGAACATAATTAAAACTAATTACAATGTATATGGTTAAATTAATCTTAAAAAAGGGCTATATAATAATCTTAAGTCCTAATATGAATAGGAAACTGGTGCAAAATCCTTTTTAACGACATATTAATACCCTATAGTACATTTTATAGAATTGGGAAAATTATTAGATCCCATTTCAATAAGAACACGTGGGTGGGGTTTCCCTTTTACAAAATATTACAAGAGTGTCACTCCTTCTCTTCTATATAAGGTCTCCACACTTCCCATTTCCAGACAGCTCTCAAGCCACCTAAAATCATTAAATATCTTCCCATATATCTCCCTCAAATCCATCCCTTCCTCCTTGAATATTTCCTTTGGGATGAAATAAAACCAAGGTTGTCCTTTAGTGAAAAACAAAAGGGGTTACCCAAAGGAGAGGTAACATCATCCCTCTAAATCTTTTGTATTATTTTCATTCTCTATCCCCTGCACTCTCCTTTTTCAATATTATAGAAAAAATAGTATAATCAATGTAATGAGATTTTTTTATTATATGAGTTATAAATTCATATACACACACTTCTATCTAATGGGTTACATAAATACTTTTTATGTGTGTGATGAAATACCACATAATAAAAGAATGATTGTTCATTATTCCATTATCACCACTCATGGTGGAAATTATGATGAAAAAATATTTTTATATAATATTTATGATATTTAAAATTATTTTTTGAATTTTTTATTTTAAAAAAACAAATAAATTTAGAAATTCCATCTCATGTAAATATGATAAACTCATTTAATGATGTGTGGACTACCTCCCCTCAAAGTGATGTGATTTGTTGACACTCTAAATTGTATGTATTAAAGATGCATTTAGTGAAATTTTATTATATATAAGAAATAATAATTCATATTTTTTGATGTATTATATATATATATATACACATATTTTTCATTTACATTCATACATTCAATATGTTAATATAATGAAAATGACATTCATGCATACTTAAGGATAACCATATTAATGAACGGTGTATTCCATTTAATATTTAAATGTTATGTAGATTAATATAATATACATATAATGAATATAATTTATATTTATATCATGGTTTTAAATCTATAAATAATTATATAATTATAAAGGATAATTATTTATCAAATTATTCCATATTAAGAAGAATAAAGATATTACCCGAAGAGTAACAATTAACATGGACTTACTGAAAAAAGAGTTTTATAAAGTCATAATAAAATTATATATATTATTAGACATATTTTTATTTCTATACTAATGATTTATAAAAAATAAAATATTATTATACATGAGGGTTTAATGAGTTATATGAGAGTCAAGAGACAAGGTAAGATAATTTCATCTCAATCTTTATTTTCATAAGATACATGCATTATTCATCACTAACTTATTTTGTGTGGTGTATGTATAACCCATTAATGTATTATATTCTTATTATACATAAATCTATTGTCATTTACATAATAATTTTAGAATATTCTTTCATGGGGATTATTTTTCCTATGTTACCAAATCGATAATGTATGTTGGTCTCAATTATCCTTCTTTGTTACGCATTCCATGTTATGCAACTATATTTTTATATGAGTTATAAAAAGTACCATTTAAATGTTATTAGATTAATGTAATTATTTTCATATTATTTTAATGCTCTATGTAATTTCATCTTCCTTAATGGGTGGTATGATTCATAGTTACCTTGGGGTTATAATTTATTGAAACAATCTCACCATTTATCAAGATTCTTTATGATCACGATTTCATTAATGAAAACTTATAAACCACATTTCAATAACACATGTGATTTTTTCTCCAATTTTTATTCTTTATGTCTTCATGTATTAGTTCAATTTTTTCCACTAATTGGTTATTAAGATAAATAATAATTTTTTTTCACAAAAACATGACCTTAACATTCTCTTTAGTCTGTAATCTATGCTCCTTCAAAATCATGCTTTCCAAAAAGGGATTCCAAAAACAATATAATAATATCATTTTATAATTAAATTAAGTTTCAACCATTTGAATATTTTATAAAAATTTTCAAAGGTATATTATTTTCTATTTCCAAATATGGAATTTTCTAATGTTTTTACCCTGAAAATGGAATACTAATTTTACCTCGTATGACATGTATGGACATTCCCACTAACATTTTTATGATGCTTCATTTTCATGTTTAAATGGAAAACTTTTATGAAACTATTTTTAAAATTGATTTTCAAATAAATGATTTTATAAATATCCTTTTTCTTGTTTTATTATTTTTGAAGGAAAAAAGGGTTTCAAAAGGTTATCATGTTCATCTATAGTAATTTAATAGAAAATAATTTAGAAATGTTTTCAATTATAACATTATAAGTTTTCATGTTTATTTCCCAAAAAATGGGTTCCAAAGGGGTTTGCATTATAATATAAAATTTTTATGGAGAAATAATAATTCATTAAATATATATTTTCAAACTGTATTTCAAAATTATATTCCTTATATGATAACATCCAATTTTGATACAGATGAATTTTTGGTAAAATTATTTAATATTTTTATTCATATTCATTCTACAAATTCTTTATGATTTAGGGTGTGATGTTTACAAAAATAAGTTTCTCTTTCACGAGTTATATGTATTAGAACCAAATTTTTATTAGGGTCTATGAAATGATATAATGATTGTAAAACTTTTTTCATTTTCCAAAAGTTATGATATGATTTCACGTTTATGAAACCCATTCAATTTCATGGGTTATGATATGGTTGTTCATGATTTTGTGGCACATGTATGTATAATATCATTATCAGAGGGGTGTGATTGTATCCCCCTCTAATTATTTGTGTAATCATAAATTTTTTACGAGAAAAAAGGGTGTAGAGTATGGAATCCCAAGAGCAAAACAAAAGGGTACATAGAATACATCTCAAGCCTGATACAAGAGTGTGCGTGGGAGGTTGTCCCAAGCACAAAACAAGAGGGTACATGGGAGGGCATCCCAAACCCAAAGCATGCTCACATGTGATTATCCAATATCTAGCATGTTACATAGGACTTTGTAGGCATCCTTTTATTAGGGGTTTTATATGATCATGTGACTTCAACAATTCCAAGTCATATACTTATGTTATTCTTTAATTGATCATCATCTTTATTTCTATCAGATTCATGTCTTCTGAACATTTAATCACTGTAACATGATTCATGTTTATGATATTTTATATGCAGGGAGAGATGTTTTAATGTTGTGATCGTGTTCTCATACCCCTATTATCATGTTTATGATTACAT
The DNA here is from genome assembly GCA_963277665.1 of Viscum album. Taxonomy (NCBI): domain Eukaryota; kingdom Viridiplantae; phylum Streptophyta; class Magnoliopsida; order Santalales; family Viscaceae; genus Viscum; species Viscum album. Next base: position 135,965,913 of record OY728147.1, on the reverse strand, counting down.
GTATCCTTCTTTTTACCCTTACCGGGCATCTGATGTCACCCCTTTTTTATGTTACCTTCCCTAGGTTACGAATATTTATATTATGTATGATTTTTCTAAGAATGGTGATAATCTAGTAGAATATATGGGGATATAATATAGCTCACTTATCTACTATTATTTACATTTCAATGTGTCCAAAGGAACAAAAATAATATGGTCTTTGGGATCTATTTTTGTAGTGTTTTATGTATTCTGCAAATATGATGTATTGCCTATGTGTGTTAAGACTGGTTCATTATAGTTGGATTCACAGAACAGTTTTAGTTATGCTTTGGAAGGGGGTTTGATAAAACCTTAATTTCAACTGTAAGGACTTGTGTACAGATATGTATAAGGTTAAGGAAAATATAGGACAATTTCATTGAATATTGGTAAGGTATAGAGTGATTGGTTTCCTCGAAATACATGAATATTTTAATACAACTAATGGATGTGGTTCTAGAACAAATTTAACTATAGGTAATATCTCTGGAAAGATGTCCCTTGCATGACTTAGGGTAATCTACTACATGAATATGGGCCTTTCTTCACAATTGGTTTGACAATCATAAGGGATATGCTTTGGAAATTCAGAAACTCTTCATGAATGATTGTGAAGTATTTAAATTTATTTTGTCTATGAGAAACATAGTATAAAACTACATAGATATAAATTAAATATGGTTTCATAATATAGACAATATATATGTGATTTTTCATTGTTTTTGGGTTCCTTACTCTGATTATTATTTCTTACTCTATGGTTTTTGTTTTAGTCATTGGATGGATCCCGAAGAGACCGCGTTAATGGGGAAAAAATTGGAAAATGTATTTATTGTCCTCATAAGTGACCAAATTATATGGGAGAAGGAATGAAAATTAACTTTTCTATACTCACCCAAATTTCTCATGATATTAATGCTGCCAGACTCCCAAATGTGTAAAGTTGGGAACAATAATTTGTTGAGTCCTTCATGAGACAACGCCCACCTTATTTTAGTGAGACTTTTAATCCACTTATTACCAAAAAATGGACCAGTACCAATGAAAACATATTTTATATTCTCAAATGTTCAGAAGATGAGAAATTAATTATATATATATATTTATCAGTTATAATGTAAAGAGGATCAGTATTGGACACTAATCAAGCATACGAGGAAGAAAGATAAGATTGACACAATGGATTGGGGTGTGTATAAGAAAGAATTTTTTAATAATTTCATTCCCCTGATTCTTTATATAATGATGGAAATGGAATTACTTGAGAATCAGTATAAGGATGCTGAATTTTTTCATGCATATGAAGTAAGTTTTATAAGGAATTCTAGGTACTCTTAATTTATTTTCATTTATCCCGAAAAAATGGATCTATTCTATGTTGGTATGAAAATATGTCTTCCAAATGACCTATCTATAAAAGTCCTTAGAATCTATGAATATGTGATTATATGTGATATAATGGTTTAAATAGTTGGTGGAGTTGTGAATCAATGGCATGGTTTTGAAAACACAAGGAAGACAATGTTTAAAGGAAAATACAACAATAATGGAGAAAAGAAAATGAGCCATCTGTTAGGAAAAAATTGTGGGAAGAAACATGGATGAAATTTTTTTATGGGGAAATATAAATATATTTAGATTATAAGGTAATTTCATTGGGATACTGGATGTTTAAGTGATGTGTTCAAGTTATATAATGATGCAAATAATGAGAAATTCTCAGAGAATTCACCACTCACAATTTAGGGATTCAAATACATGGAGTTTTTGTATTACGCTAATAAGTGAACCAATCATAGGGCTAATGTAACTGATAATCCAAAAAAATATCTAATGACAAATAATAAGCGTAAATATTATTCATTAGTAATTGATAAAGTGAACCAGGATAATTATTAAACACAAATCCTCCCCTCTTTAGTTTGGAATTTTATGTATGATTATATATGAATAATCTATGTGAAAGAATTATTATTCATCCCCTGGTGAGATTTTATGTGATTATCATTCCCTAAATTTATTATAGAATAATAAAACCACATTTAATATTATATCATTTTAAGGATGGACATATGTTTCTAATGAATTTTTTGGGTTTAAGATAATAGATTGTTTAAGGGGTAATGGATGAATTATATCTGTGATTGGTTACAAGGATAACCCTTTATGGAAATTTAAAATGAACCATCAGATAATGTTTGTGATAATTAATGTATTATCTCACTATATGTTGATTTAATTTATATTTGATAATCTAAGATACCATTTTGGCTGTGAGAACATAGATATAATGACTTATCATTATATATACGTATCTCATGATCTCTTAATACTTTAGGAATGAATAATACACCTTCATTTCCTAGAATAAGAGTTGATGTGGAAGTTGGTCAAGGAAAAAAGGATGACATTATACTGAATCAAGTAAGAATATATTCTCATGTAAATTATTCAACACTAGGTGAAGGATCTTTAATCTGATAAGGTTATTCTACTACCATATTTTCTAGTGAATCAAATGGTCCCCTTGGTCATCACAAATTTATGGATTTTTTATTGATAACATTCTTCTAAAGAAGGTCTCTATCAATCTCCTCCATTAATTGATAGTTATTTTTATCTTCCATGTCAATTTTTTCCCATTCCACTTTTTTCTCCAACATGGAATCGAAGCTATGTGTTACTATCGGTAAATAGTATGGTTCCAAAATTATTTTTTAATGTATTCTTTAGTGTTCATTTTTATTTGATGGGGGTTTCTAATAAAGGAAGCTAAATGTTTTAAACATTTTATAACCTAGAAAAAAATTGAGGGTTAAATTAATTTTATGTGGAGTAGAGTGTAACACCACAAGATTTTGAGAATAATTTTTTTGATATGTTTCATTTCCAGAAAAACATAAAATAGTTATATATATATATTAAATAACTATTTTTGGATTTCATTATACAGAATTCCAAATTAATCAGGCACTACATTTATTGTAAATTTTATATTTATCTATAAGGAACACAAATATTATATTACATTACATATAAGAATGAATTTCCTTGATGGCCTGAAAATCATGAAAGGTTGAGTTTTAACAAACAATAATATATTATTAAAATATTATTTTTTTAATATAGTAAGAGTTATCAAGCTGTTATGTTAGAATTTATGAATAGTATTAACTATATTTTGAAAAACGATGGTTTACAAAAAATATAAAATTAAATCATTAGTTAAAATAAATATAAGAACCAATTAAATATAAAGGGTATAGTTTATATAAAACTTTATGTATGCTCATAAAAATAATTTATCCTCATGAAATAAATTAATTAAAATTTGTGAGTGATATTAAATAATATATATATATATATTATTTAATAAATTATTTCTGATATTTATCAAATATATTTTATATGCATAAGATAACAACAAACCCAATTTTACACATAAAATTCAATACTATAATTATGGTATTTTTACTATATTTTGATGGAGATATTATTTTAAATATAAATTTCCAGAATTTTATAAATTATATATTATACAATAAACTATTATTTTGAAATATAAAAATAAAAATTTGGTCAGTGTTTATTTTTGGTATTTTTCTGTGAAGTCTTATTTTCTAATAAATAATAAAAAAACAGATTTTCAACTCAAAACATCTATTTTATATAATTTATTTGAAAGGATAAATTATATTTTTAATTAATTATAATATTAATTAGACTATTTGTTTCCAATTTACCCAACTTAGTTCTCTGTAATCATTTTCACATTAGATTTTTTTTTAAATCCTAGAAATATTTTGAAAATTTTTACATTAAAAACCCACTAGGTTGTCCCATCGGCTTGATTATATTTAAATTACATTTTTACACATCTATTTTTGGAATTTTGAAACATGGATTCAGTATTTGGAATCAGATTTGTATATATTTTATAATAAGGTTATCTTATATTTTGACCAAAAATATTAGTGAATGTAATTAATGTTAATTACAATGATTAAGTTTAAATAAAGCTTAAAAAATGACTAAACCCTAAATATAAGGCCTAAAATTACCTACAAAAATTTCAAAAATATAGTTATAGATTTAGGTTTACCAAATACTACCTTAGAATAAATATGGACCATTATTGGATCAAATTTAAAAATAAACACTGATGAGGTTTCTCTATCCCAAAATATATTAATAGTGCCACTCCTCCACTTTAAAGGCCTCATCTCCTACCACATTCACAAATCCCTAAATCCACTTGTGTTTAGAAAATATCAGCTAATATATCTCCAAAAAGTCCCAATATTCATCTTTTATTCCACCCTTTGGGAGTAAATAAATATAGGGAAGTACTTTTGTAAAAACCAAAAGGAGTCTGCCAATGAAAAGGTAACATCCTCCCTCAAGCTCATTTGTGTTGCTATCATTATCAATCTGATCCACTCTCCTTATTCCATTATGATATAATAAAAACCATATTATCAATATACTTAATTGTTCTTATGCTATAATTTATACCTACACATACACACACTTCTAGCTAATGGATAGATAACATTCATTTTATGTGTATGGTGAACTATCGCCTAACAAAATGATGACTGTTCATTCCTTAATGACCTCTGTTAAGGTGTAAATTATGATGGAAACTCTATTTTTATATAATATTTATAATATTTATAATTTATTTAATCAATTTAAAATATTATAAAACACATATCATTATACATTATATCTTGTGTAAATAAGATAATTTCGTTTGAGTATGTGTGGACTACTGCCCCCTCAAAGTAGTTTGATTAATTCAAACACTACCTGGAATGTTTTAAGGATGTGTTTTGTGAAATTATGTGATATATATGAAATAATAATACTAATTTAATGATATTATATACACATATAAAAATATATTTCATTTACTTACATCCTTTCAATTCGACAATAAAAGGAAATGAATGTTCATGCATACGTATGACATACCGTCTCCATGAATTGGGTATTCTGTTTCATACTAATTTGTTATATAAATTACTATAATACACATATACTTAAAATAAATTATATCTATACAATTCTTTTCATTCTTGAAATAATTATATAAATGTAAGTTCTAATGATAAATCAAATTTAGTCCATGTGAAAAACAATGTGGATATTACTAGAAGTGTAAACATAATGTGAAATTTCTAATAAAATGATAATATAATTTCAAAATAAAATAATATATGGTACACTATATAATAATATATTTCTATGAATTACTATTATAATGTAATTTTATTTATTATACTAGTTTTTTCATTGATTGGGATGAGATTCAATAAAGAAGATAACAAAATTTCATCTCACTCTTTATTTCAGTGAGATATATGACTTATAACCACCTATCGTCTTATTTTTAATGTATATAGTTTCCATTAATGTATTATATTCCTATTATACTAAAATATATGGTTATTTATAGATCCATTTTCTGATTATTTTTTGAAGGAGTTTATGTTTAAAAAGCTAACATATAGAAAAATTTAATTTTTCTTAATTTTCCTTCTTTGAGACCCATGCCTTGTTATACAACAAGATTTTCTATGAGGAGTATAAAATAAAATTAACTTGTAATAAAATATATCTCATTATTTTAATGATATTTTATAATGAATATATTTTAATTTTCTAATATGTTGTGCATGTTTCATAATTTCCTTATGGTCATAGTTTATTGAAACAATTTCACTATTTTTTGAGATCGTTTTTATCACATTTTTATTAATGAAATATTATGAACCATATATCAATAAAAAGAAAAAAATTTATTCTATTCTAGTTAGTATTGATTTACTAATGTATTAGTGAAATTTTTTAACTCTTTGATAATTAAGATAAATAAGAAAATGTTTTCAGGAAAATATGACTTTATCTCTCCATTATGTCAGATATCTGTGCTCCATCAAAACAATACATTAAAAAAACTATTCTAAAAATATTATACTAGAATAAAACGATCATTAAAATATTATTTTACCCATATTTTCTTTTATTAAGTTTTTCAAAGAAATCTTCTTGTCCAGTTCTGAAAAATGAATTTTTCTTACCTTTTTATCGTATACAAGGAATGTTACTTTTACGTTGAATAGCATGTACAGATTTACCCAACATCATTTACATGACACTTATTTAGCATGTTTAAAATGTTTATTTTTTACAAAATGTTTATAAATTTTATTTTCAATAAAATTCTTTTCAAATGTTTTTATATCATAATATATATTTTTTCAAGGAAAATGGGTTTTAAAAGGTTTTAAAGATCCTCTACAAGTTTTTAAAGGAAAATGTCTTTTAAAATTATTTCCAATTATTCCATTATAAGTTCTCATATTTATATTAATAAAAAATATTTTCCAAAGGTTATAAATTTTAGGAATAATTTTTTTTATAGGAGAATGTATGATTTTTTCATGAATTGTTTTTAAAATATCTTTCAAAATTATTTTTCATATTAGATAACATCCATTTGTGTTACTCATTCCATTGTGAGGAAATTATTCAATGTTTCCATTAATATTATTTGTCTAAATAGTTTACATCTTAGGACATTATGTTTATGAAATCAGTTTCTAATTTACGAGTTATAGGACTATGAAACATAATTCTTTTCATAAGTTGATCTTTGATGAAATGATAATGAAACCTATTTATTTTGCAATAGTTTTTGAAATGATTTCATTTTTATGAAACCCTTTTAATTTCATTGTTTATGTTACGATTTTTTATTATTTTGAGGCACATGTATATATGATTTCATTATGAGATTGGTGTGACCTATACATCATTTCAATTAATTGGGTAATGGTAAAGGTTTAATGATATAAAATTTTACACGGGAGGGAATCCCAAGTATAAATAATGTGGAAACATGGGAGGAAATTCCAAGCCCAAAACTATATAGAACACGAGAGGACATCCCAAGACTGAAAAAAGCAGGTACTTGGGGGGGGGGGAATCCCAAGATAGATGGTGGTAATATGGCGATTAGTCTAATCCTGACATGTCACAAAGGTCTTTCTTGGGATCCTTGATATATTATTTATATATGGTCATGTTTCTTTCACAATTACATGTATTATTGTTATATTAATATTTTACAGATAGTGTTCTTGATTTTCGTGTCATTCATGTTTTATGAACTTCCAATATTAAACCCATGATTCATGTTTATGATCTTTGATATGTAGGGTGAGAAGTTTTAATGTTATTATAATGTTCTCATAACCTTATGATATGGTTTATGTTACATGTATCACATGTTTAATCATATAGAGCTTATTAAGGTCACTCATTTTTATGTTTCCTTTTATAGGTTATGAATACTTTTAATATTTATAAATTTTCTCAGAAGAGTGTTAGCCCTAAAAAACCTAGTGTATTATAATGCAGCTGACTTATGTACCAATGTGTAAGTTTCCATGCATTCAAAGGAACTAAACTAATATGGTCTTTGGGAATCTATTTTTGTATTGTTTTATGTATTATAAAAATTTGATGTAATGATTAGCACATTAATACTGAGTCACAACAGTGCAAGGTTTGGTTATATTTTTTTTATATTTTTTTCGTAAAATTAGAAATTCTGATCAACATTTTTATTAAACCCAATTTGTATGGGGAAAAATTTCTTTAACATGTTTTTATTTTATCTTTTGTATAACTTTTTTATATAAGTAAAATTTTATTTTTATCTTTTTAAAAACTATTTCTGAATTAAAAAAAATTAAACTATAAGTACTAGAATCGATTGAAAATGCATCACCATTAAAAGAATTTCTAAATAAATATAATGATGTTAAAAAATATTTTTCCATTGGCATGGTTTTGATATTCCACTACATTTATTGTATAAGAGTTCTTCTTGGAAACATAAGAATCATAGGAATGTAGGTACTAGGTCTGGTACTTATGAAACATGTCCTCATACTAGTGTTATGTTGAGTGGGCCTTTGGGATTCTCTATTCGAGTGGAAAATTGAACCCTATAATTATAAAATGAGGATTGGTGTTAGTGGAGAGAGAATGTATTTTGGTAAATTGTTCATGGATTTTAGGATAAGGTTTGGGAACACTATGGGAGTATATCGACCATCTTAGTGGGTAGTTATGAAAATAGGTTGTAAATTTTGTTTTTTATTTCTTAATGCCTATAAAATTTTATTATTGTCTCATATTATAATCATAAAAATTATTAGAATTTTTTAGTACAACTTGTGGTTGATTGGAACACATGTTATGACCTCACATTATTTTTAGGGTATCAACCCATAATATTCTTTATTTTATTGATTTTTTCCTAGAAGATTATACTAAAAAGTGATTTGGGTCTTTGATACTTTTGTTTCTATAGAGTGGAAAATAGATATCATTTCTATAATGGGTTACAAATGGAAAGGGTACAATAATTATGGGTCGAAAACTAGTATTACTGTAAATGTAAATGGGTGGATTCACTCTGAATTGTGTGGGGGTAGTGATTGAAATTAAAACATACAAGTTCAGGAGTAATTTGTATCTTGATGAACTCTAATGTAATAGTTAATTATATACCTATGGTATATTAGATTTATACATTTATTCATCCATTAAATATTATTCCATATGAAAATTTAGAAAATTGGACTTATAAGATGTACTCTTATTGGGCCTTTGGTCTAATTTATAAAAATAGTGTTCAGACATTTAAGGGTGGACCAAACATTAACGGGAAGGGATTTTAAACCAATAGGTCTCGTTGGTTTTTTTTAAATTATTTCATTACATTTAACCCACCAATAAACTAATATGATGATGATTATTATTATTCCTATAATAAAATAATAAAATGGATAAATTCATGAGTTAATATTACTAAACTCATAATACTATTATAAAATGGAAAGGAAAATTTATTATATAGGAAGATAAAATTTTAAATATAATGACACAAACAATTCTATCAAGGAAAATAAAATAGAATAAAAAAATTGAATAATTCCCTTAAGGAATCAATATGTCATGAAATATCCATAGTTTTCTCCCATAAAAACCATTATGGAAGAGATTTATTACTATAATGCATTTAGAAATACCTCTATAGTCATATCAAACAAGAAGTTATATCTATTTGACGAGGATCAATCATAATTTTATATTCCAATAAAAATATATATCAACTACTCAATTGAAGCAAAACAAGATATCCGAAATATAAAAGACCATGTGGGTATCTAAATTTCTTCATTGGTTTACTCATTCTCCATCGGTCTCGGTCTTTAGTGAAAAATAAATTAGAAAACCCAATCTACCACATTCCCTTTCTTTTATTAAAATTATCTTTTTCCTTAAGATTATATACCACCACATTTTTCATAAATGGTTTAAAAATTATATTATATAGATGAATATAATACATAAAATTATCAAGAGCCTTATTGAATTCTTCTATGTAAGTGTCTCATAGGCCAGAAGTACTACATTAGTCAACAATATTGGTTGAGGTTCCCATCCTTCATCTTGTATGTATATAGTAAAATTTTTGCGGTGAAAATTCATGATATCACTGTGGTGGGAACTCAAATTGATAGGTAGTAAACATATTTTTGTATAAAATGTACTTGATACACTCTTGATCCATATATTGAAGGTAAATTGTAATGTATTGTAGTGATGCACAATAGTGGCGTTGCTGTGGTGAAATGGTTAGAGGTATTATTTTTTGTCTTCATTTTAGTGGATTTATATTAAAATCTTATAGTATACTATAATAATTTATGTTGTTTAATGTTTTCACTCTAGGAATATCCTAGAATCTATAGTGTTGTGAATATTCTCTTGGGAGGTGGATGTTTTGGATCATTTTAAAATTGTGAGATTGTGTTCCATTATTTTCATTATACCCAAAAATAAATATTATAGTTGTTATAAAATAATATTATTATTTTAATATTAATATCTTTGAAATTATTATTAATAATAATAACAATTTTCCAATCAAAGGATTCTATGGTGTCTGCTATAATCCTCTTCTTGTTAGACGGTTAAAGATTAAAATTTATTATGGTTTTAATAGAGATCTTGTAACTATTTGATGTGAACCTATGTTTTTGGGTCATTTTGGATATATCATTGATAACATCTATGCTTCATGGAAATCTGACTATACAGTGGAAGTTAAGATGCAAATAGTTATTCATATTTTACTGCTCCAAAGGAGAAGGGATGGAGAAGTGGGTGGATAAAATGATAATATTCTAATATTTTTTTTTAAAAATATAGACCTTCTAGGTTCATTTATCATGTATGTTTACTCCAAAATGGAGTGTATTATAGATTTATCTTTCCTTGATGATTTTGGATGTGAATCCTATGTTCCAAAATCTAATATTATCACTACTATTTGAGAATATATCTATATTTCATATAATTATTTCATAAGCTTTTACTGATTACCTGAGAATTAGGTAAATTTAGATTTATAACATTATTGTAAAATTCACATCCCGAGACTCTTGTAATTCTATTAAAAAAATTCATTTTAGGTTCATGAGTTCTTACTGCTCGACCCCCTATTAATTATTATTATTTTTAGTAGTTGTAGTATTAATGTTATTGTACTTAAAATGTTTAATATTCTAAAATTTTTCCCATATCTTACTCTTTTTCTCGATCAAAATAGGGAAAAGAAGGGAAACAATTACCCTCATCCCTTTTTATTTCATCATATTTTCCTTCAATTGACATATAGATTCCATATTTCAAATATGTTAAATTATTCCTCCTTCACCAGATTTAATTTTTTTAACATGATATTAACTATTTATGTTGTAGGGGAATAATTTAAATGGATCTTATAATGGGATTAAAATATTTTTAAAATATTATTTATATTAAATGAATTAAAGGTGAAATAATAAAATCTAATAAAAATTAACTGAGTAGTATATAAAATGAATAAAATAATTAATCAAATCATTCCATATTTTTTTTGGAAATTAATAATGGTATACGAGGGTTTTTATTATAATTTTCGTTAAGGTTTAGTTTGATTATTTATCTGTATGATAAACAATATTTAATTTTTATTTTGATTTTTTGACTAAAACATATGATATTATTTTTTAATTATAATGATATATATTATTTAGCTTGGTTATATTTAATAAAATTTAAAAACATATTATTTTTAGGATTATATTTTAATATACATATAGAAATCAATGATCATTAGGTACAAATGTTGAATTTTTTTTATGAATTACAAATTCATGTAGAATTAGTGTTAATTTGGTTAAGGTGTTTTTTGAAATAGAGTTACATATATTATAATTGGTATGATGTGTATTTTTTATAGCTTTATATGTAGATGGTACACAATGAATACAAATGAAGTATAAATGATCAGTTTGGATATATAAATCCATATAAGTAAGTCATTTATAATTAATTGGGAATGTGATAATTATATTTAAGAATAATTTTTAAAATAAATTATAGAATGGAATAGTTTCTTAAGTATTCTCAAACAAGTAGGAATATTACACTGAAGGTTTTTAATTTTATATTGTTATAAAGCCGGGGTATTTTTTAGTTTTTCAGACCCTCAGACTAAAGGCTTAGTCATTATACAAGGAATAGATGAATATAATATCAATAAAAAAATTTAATTTTAATTTTACTATAAATTCATTGAAAATTGAGAAAGTTGGTATTCATTAAGTAAATTATCAATTATTTGTGACATAGAATGGAAAAAATATGATTAATAATATAAAATAAGATTTAAATATTTTTTAAAGGTTTAATACCATAATAATATAGAGGTTTTATATTTTAAAAGTTCTTTTGGGGAGTTTGGGGAGTCAATTACCGAAATTGGGTGTTGGTAGGACAATATTATACGAAACAACAACTATAATAGAAATGAAAAGAATTTATTTTAGAATTTTTTAATTTTGGATGTAAATAATGTGAATGTGCATAGTTTATGGTCTAATTTGAAAATAACTACCATCAAAATAACAATAAGGAATAATTTTGGAACATGGTAAGAAAACTATGTATACAAACCATTCATGTGAGGGATAATTTCAAAATTAATTGGATGGTTTCAAAAATATATGGATTTATTTGAAATCATTCTTAATAACCTTTATTTTCACCTTTATTTTACCCTATAAGATCTTAAAAAACAGAATTAGTTTCCATTTGTAATTAATAATCCTTGAAATATATTAATAAATTAAACTCAACTTCATATAATATAAACATTTTAACCGATTTTTCATTTGGGATGTATTTTTAATAAAATAAATCTCAATTAAATTGTTCTTACATCACATTCAAATAAATATACATAATAAAAAAAGTAATTAAACCCCTAAGAATCCCAAAGTCCTAGAAGATATGGAGATTAAATTTAATTACTCATAACATTAATTTAAATTTTTAAATCATTAGTTAATAATTAATTAATACACATCAATGACTCAATGTCCAAAATCCCACTATGTGGTAAATCACATAGACATGTATAAACAAAAAAAATGATAACTAATAACCCAGTAAGGGAAAAAACAAATGTGCTAAGAAATGATGAAAAATGTTTTTGGTAAATCATATATTATACCATATAATACAATTCATATCAGAAATGAGAATATTGGCATTAAAATGAGAAACATACATAAAAATAGGGTTTTAATGCTTCATTCAAGACTCTATATCAAGACATAATAATATATTAGACTTTAATCACTATCTATTTCATATATATTATAAAATTAGATATATGTTTCACTAAATGCTTTGGGAGCACTATAATTTTGGACCTACAAATCACATCATAATATGTTTATAAATATAGATTTTATATATAATTAAATGCATTAAAAATATTTTACAATAAAACATGGAAAACATGACTAACTCATGAAAATAAATTGGGATACATTATAATATCATGAAATAACACTCATGATTGCAAGAAGGGAATGGTATAAATAATTAATTGTGATGCTAGAAATAATGAAAATTCAAACTAAAGGATAAAAAATCCTAATAAAAATAACAATGTAATATATTGACAAAATAAAATATCAAAGAAAAATTCGAGGAAGAATATAGAGATGTAGATGATATATATAAAGAAATTAGAAGTACCCTTACACCAAGTCCTAAATTTAACAACTAAATATTATGTTATTTATTAAAAAACTGATCAATCAATTATATGTAATATTAATTTATTTATATATGTTATATCTGTTATTAATAATAAATTTTTTATAATTACTTACTTATTACTTATTTATAGTGTACATGTACCATATGAACAAGGTCATCCAAAAAGTCTTATAATTTCTTCAGTATTTTTCATCGATTTGTTTCTATGATTCTATATATTAATAAATTTAATAATTATTCAGTTAATAATTTTCCTATGTGTTCTACTGTTTATTTCATATTTTCAAAAATGAGATTAAATTATATTAATTAATATTTTCACTCATAAGAAACTATATAATAATTTACAAAGTGTTTTTCAAAATGTGATTAAATCATGATTTCCTAGATTTCATAAATTGAGTTTGAATAACATGATTTAATTTTAAAATTAATCATGTAAAAAAATTATTTTAAGTAATTTTTTATATTTTTTAATAATAGTTGATTTTTTGTGATTAATAAAAAATAACGATTTTATAAAACAATCACTTTTATGAAATTATAATGATATAGAAATAGATTTAAGGGTGATTAAACTATTTTATACAAATATTTTATATTAACTATGTAAAAAAATTTATATAAAAATATATTATTTAAATTTAAATAATATCTGATTATTTTGGGAATCCATGGATTTTTTTCCAATAAATTTTTTTCCTTATTACATTATATTAATAAATAATTTAGAAGTTACGATTTTTTGTATTGATGAAAAAATTCATATTTTATTAAACATAATCTAGTTAATCATATGATAATAAATAGTATATTTAATTCATTGATTAAGGTTTCCCTTAAAACATTTTTACCATGTATATGTAATTTTAAATGATTTAACAAATTTATTTATTTATTATTGAATGATTGAAAATGTTTATTTTAGACAGTTTTTGACATTTTATATAAATAAAAAAATGCATGATTTTTATTATTTACCATTTGGGTTATTTTTTACACTTTAGAAATGAAAAAAAATGATTTTTAATGTATATGACATCAAATCCATTTCATTATATCATTGATGTTATAAATTATAAAAAATATTTTTCTACATTCTACTATTATTTTAAAAGAAAATATCAATATCAATATTTTGGTATTTATTATTTAAAATTACCTAAAAATAATAATTTTTTTAAAATGAATGAATATAAATTTTTTAAGTGATTTATAACTATGTTCTAATACAATTTGAGAAGGTTGATAATTTTTTAATTTTTTTCTTTAATTAAATTTTCTAAATTCTTGGTTTTTGTATTTTTTATTCATTTAAAATAATCCTATGTAATTTTATCTTTGTTTAATGATAATTTATTACACATTGTTTTGAGATCATTCAAAATTTCCTAATCATGTTCTCTATTATTCATTGGAAACTATTTTTCTCCCTCATGTCCAAATTATTAATATCAGAGATGAATTTGAAATCATTTATTTTATTTTTGATATATTTATACTCTCAAACCATTTCAATCTATTTTATAATTTGAATTATTGTTATTTTGTATGATATTTAATTTACTAGGAAAATATTTCCATTATGTATATCATATTGAATGAGAAAATTATTGACACATGAGGAATTTGGACAGTGAATTTTATTGAACATAAAAAATATAAGTAGTGCATATGATGTACATATGATATGCATGGTTTTATTATAAACATACCCTCAATTCATGGAAATGTTTCAAGATACAAAATATCAGGCTTTTCGTATTAGTTGGGAACCTAGTTTACAAGACCAATTTTTTTAGAATGTTGCCTTAGTTTAGAGGTCTTAATAATAAGATTCATACTAAAATGGATGAAAAAATAATTCAATGTTCATGAATGTTCGAATATATTCTACTACTATATTATTAATTTTGTTTCCCTTTCCACTGTGATTAGTATTTTTATATTATCCATATATAATCATTGAAAAAATGTTCCTGATTTAAGGGATAATGTTTGTATTATGATCTTTTCTGCATTGATTATGACTTATTTACTCATGATATATTCACTAAATGTAAAATTTACTAAGAATATGTTCTCTCACATTAGTTAATTTCCATTATATGGGATATGAAGAATTATATTATGAATTATTCGAATGATGTAATAATATTTATTATAAATTTTTTATGTTTCCAATGTAAAATTGGAATCATTGCGGTATCTAGTTTCCATGACTAATAAACAAATCGAATATTTGGGGTGATGTCCATACTATATTGTACTAACGTAATAAAGTAAAAACAATATCCATGTTAGTGTAGTTTGGGTACTATTGTTTCAAATAGAGATATTTTCGAAGGATTCATGAAAAAAACACACTATAAACGAACATATATAACTAGATAATTATTATAACCCCTTACGGTATTCATAAACTTTTATGATTATAGATATTTTTATATTAATGATACATATTCATGATGATTAAGGGATAAATCAATATGTGTCATTCTTTATATATGGTTCCTAGTAGGAAGTAGGGAATCAACACCTATAGTCAATGCAGCGAATTCTCAATAGAGAATGAAAATACAACAATTGTTTAAGTTAACAATATGATAAGCATATTAGTGGTGTTAAGATTGGATAAGGTTATTTACCATTCCTTTATGGATAAATAATTTTTTCCACAACATAATTCAACTATGTTTCATTTATTTATATGAGGGAATACATTATCTTTAAATCAAACTACTAATCTATTAGATATTTAACCACGGATTGAGTCCCTTCAAAAGGTATTTATTCATTTAGGACATAAAAAATGGAAATGTTTATTATCATAGTGTATTATTGGAAGGGATATGCTGATCATAAGATGTCATTAATCTAGAACACTAATGAGGTTATCAAAATAAAAATGAAGAAATGAATAAATTTTAAATGGATAATCATTAAGAAGTAATTCCCCAGAGATAAATAAACTAAAATGGATATAAATTTCAGCCTAGTATTGTATAAGGGTGAAGGATTTGTTTTTGAGTATGGGGATAAAATTACCAGAATATCCAGGAATGTTTTTCCTATATACATCATTCAAAAATCAAGGTTAAATATATCATTTATAAGATTATTCTATTTATTCTATGGGCAGTGGATTCTTAAATGATAATAAAATTAAATGATATTAATAAATTCCATACATATAATGAAAATGATTGTAGATCTTATATCATTAAAGGTAAATCATGAAAGAAAGTTTTCAAATTAGAATCATCAAAATAGAAACCTGTCAGAGAATAATAAGTGAAAGATGATATTTCTAGCATGATATAATTATTGAAATAAACACCCAAGAACATTATTAATGGGAACATAATTTTTGTTCTTTTATAAATAAATGGTTGATAAATTAATTTAATTAAAGGGATTGAATGAATCCATAGTTATCCAATTCATCAACTATAAATATGTGGGGAGTTTTTTAAACTAGTTTCCCAAGCATTGAGCGAACCTCCAATCAAACTGGAAAAAGGGGGAAGTCCATGATTGTACCAGTATTGCAACAATGGAAGAGGTTACAATAGATGAGGAGTTATTTACTTTGAAAATATTATATCATTCAACTGATATTTTATTTGATTCCAGATATTCTCACTCCTTTATATGATCTATTATTACTTAGATAATTATAATTTTATCTATCACCATATGATGAGATTTTTAAATTAATATTACTTTTTGAAATCTTATTACAATAGGTATGTTCTATTCAATTATCATTACAAAACATTGGTATACCCTATATAAAAATATAATTATTACACATGTTTTTTTCATTTATTAATACTTATTATGAATTGTATTTCAATATATAATATTTTTTCCAAGAGAAATATATTATGATTCAATATGGAGATATGGAATCCCAATTCATTTTATGGGAGAATAAGTAATTTGGATAGTTTTTAGATCCACCACATGGGAATATTATTAATGAAACTCTTGGACAAGAATACCAAACACAACATTTTAATTTGAAAGGGATCCTCATAATTGAGGATGCAACTATAGTGCAATAAAGGATTAATTTTTTTTCGGAAGAAAAAAATTGACAAAAACCTATGATTGAGGATTATTTTTTTGTTTATCTCATCCGTGATGAAAAAATATATATTTGATACTACTTATATTACTAATATAATGGAATTAATGGAACAAAAAAATTAACAATTAGAGTTATGTGATAATGGACCTATATTCGGTAGTGCATAATTAGGGAGGGCCCTTGTTATTTTTCATCAAATAATGTATTATTGAATAAGGTTTTACATCAATTAATTGTAAATAAATTCCATTAACATAAAAAAATTATCCTCTTTGCAATAGTAATCCTTTTTTTGTCAACATTAAGGATTTTTATATTTTCCATAGATTGATCTTCATTCTACGGGTAATAAACTATGAGTAATGAATGAAGGTATTCCAAATACAATATGTATAATATGTTATACAAAATATAAATTTATTGTAATTCTAGTTGTATTAAAAAATCCATCATCCATATTTTTGGATATGATGAACAGAGTATTAATGTATTATCTATATAATTTATGTGTTGTATTTTTTATGATATTTTCTTATAGGTTAAAATCTATTAGGAATATATGATTATTTTGTTAATCATTTTTAATAATCATTGAGATAAAGGTATATATGAATAATTTAGAATGTTTTAATTTTGGCTTTAGTAGGTTTCAATTTTTGGCCATATTATCCCAAATTATAGAATATCAATTGATCCTTCAAAGGAAATGGTAGTGATGGAATGAAAATTTTCTATAAATGTATCCATTTAAGGTAGTTTCTTTAGATTATTAGGTTACTATAAAAAATTTGTTAATTTTTTTCTCGATAAGATAACATATTATCCTTTTTGATAAATAAATATATAATGTTTATATGTTCCAAAAATGTAAATAATGCATTGAATAATTAATTTGGATATTGTTCAATTCAAATATATTATATTTTCTACATGGAAGGGATGTATTTCTGGTATATATTGTCTCAATGGTGTCGGTACATTGATGTATCCTTATATTGAATGATAGAGTTGTTTCATATTCATTAGGGGAGACAAATATTAAATAAAATATTTATATAAACAATTATCTAGAGATAGAATCTGTAATATTTTCATTGATTAAAAGATAGAATTTCTTTTATAGTGAATTATTTGAAATATATAGGGATCAAAAATAATTAAAATATCTTGTCTTATAGAAAGAGATCAATATGAGGAAAAGATAAATGAAAAAATTTTCAATGATATTGATTTCTTAGTACACTTCCACTATAGAAAGGATAATAAACTGGATAATGTGTTGTTTATGAAAGAGAATTGTATTTTGAATAAAATAAGTATTGAAAAAGATTATATATTATTGGATTTAGTAAGGATTAATATGAAATCCATTAGGGAATGGTAAATAACATGTATATTCTAAATGATAGAGAAAGAAACCTTATTAGGGAGAATAAAAATTTCCCAGCTGTATGATATGAATATTCAAAAGAAAATCAAGGCCACCCATGATGATAAGTTGGTATAATTCATCAATTAAAAAGTATTAATGAAATTTTTAAAGAGGCAGTGTGTTCTATGAAATATTGAGGTAAAAATATAATAATAAATGAAGATCACAGATTAAAATTCACTATACACTATTGTAGTTAAAAATGAATTTGGATTTCAAGGAAAATTTTTTATGATAGTACAAAATGAGAAATTGAAAACAATGTTTTTAGATTCACTTTTTCAATAGGTAAAGGCTAAGATATGTCATCATAATGGATTCATGAATCTTATACCTATTTTTATATATAAATGGGATGATATTAATATATAATTTCTCACTTGGTTTCCAAATACTCTGAGAGAGAAAAAGTTTATACAGGTTATTGTTGATCAACATACTGTGTATGAAAATTTAATCACTATAACAAAATATTTTCATTTTTAGTGGAACACATAGAACTACATTAATGAAATTATGAATCCTGATGGACAACCACTATCAATTTTATCTAATTAAGACCTGAAATTTTCATAAATATTCTTGAAAATTCTTCATGTGTCTCTCAAAACTACACTACTTTTTAACAATTCATATCATCCATAGAAATATGGATGGTATGAATGGAATATTTATGCATTAGAATATATTTTGATGTCAATATCACTTGGATTTCTAGATCTGTGGGATCATAATTTACATCTCACATAATTTTTATATAATAATAGCTTATATTAAAAGAATTAAAATGGAACCATATGAAGCATTATACAAAAAAAATATAATACAACAATATGTTGGGATTAAGTTGTGGAAATAAATATTTTATTACCAAAACATGTTTAAGGGACATTAAAAAGAATTATAACTTTTTAGGGCCATATCAACGTAGTAGAATGAAAGAAAAAATTATTATGTGGATGAACAAAGAAAATATTTTCACATTCAACTGGGAGATTAGTATCTCATTACGATATCCACATTGAAGTGCGATATATGGTTAGATAATAATGTGAAATTATTTTATACATAAATTGGGGATTTTAAATTTTTTGAATGAATTGGGTTTGTCTAATACAATTTTGAATCTCAACCTAGAATCTTTGAAGTTCATGATGTTTTATATATCACTTTCGAAAGTGAGTACATTAATAAACATTGAATTTTATCACCATTTAAGATATATAATTTCAAAATTATTTATCTTAATGTGAACAGCTTATCATGAACCTTGACAATAAAGAACAAGTGTTACATAATTAAATAGATTTATTGGTGAGGGTACATCAGAGAAATCATAATATAGATGAGGAAAAAGGAGGCCCTAAATATGTTAGGATGGATAACTTCCCACATATGTTCATGAAGGGGTTTTTTTTTGAAATTTTTTAATATAGAATATTTGATAGAGGTAATAATGTAACAACCAATATTCAATTATGTTACATAAACATTTCATTCTAATAAAACTCTCAAAACGCAGATATATTTATTCAGTAATATGAATAAAAATCGAAAATTTATTTGAAATAAATGAATCAGAATTTTGAATTCACAATTTATAAATTATCTTAGTAAGGGTTTTCATAATTTTTTTGAAACTATTCATTTTTACGTGAATAATGAAAATTACTGATTGTACAAAATATCCCATTTTATCTTTTTATTATAATATTAAAATAACATGAATATTTTTGAGATATTATTTACAGAATAAATATATATTAAATAATTAATATTATTAATATAGAAATTTAATATTTATAAAATAAATAAATGATTAACATTTTAGAAATCTATGTTATGTTTTGGTTCAAATTAAAATTATTTTTAGTTCATTTCTGATAATAAAGTATTTGCAACAAACCTTTTAGTGTCAGTTTTGTTTGAAATAAAAATATATATCCATTGTTTCAAAAAAATATAATTATTCTCACGGGAATCAATATTATTATATATTTTCAACGAAATAATTTTTAGTTTTCAATTAATATATTTTGAAAGAAAAATTCATTAAATTTGGAAAACAATTGTATAATATAATTTCTGCCACTTCTAGTAATTGAATCATGTAAAATGGATTACATATTTTGAATAAATATTTTTATTATTAGTTAATAAGATATAATTAATAGTTTTATAATGAATAATAACTATAATAAATTGTATCACCTTGATTAAGGTTAAATTATGGTAAAGTGATAAAAACAACACGAGGATTCATGATAACAAAATGAGATTAATAAACCAAATTGGATGATTTTATTACAATGATACCCATATCATATTCTTTGATATAAAAATTTATATCTACATTTTATGAAAATTTCTTTATATTATTATTTTGAAGTAATTCCCTTCGTTTCCCTCCCGCTAGTTATAAATGGTAACCTTTTATACTTCTTAATTAATAAATATTAATCCCTCTAGATTATATAAGAAAACCCAATAAAAATCATAGTTTATATTCCATCTTTCTATATTTACTTTTTTACCCTAATACCATCCTAACAAGAGTAAAGATGTAAAAAATAAGGTCTATCAATGACGTGTTAATCATCTTTCTCATCTATTTCATAGTGTTTTTATTTTAATAATTCCTCTAAAAATATTATTTAAATCCTAAGATAATTAAACCCAAATAAGAAATATAAGGAGGTGATATGATTATTATGGTACAACCATTCTAGCCTCTTTATCTTATATAAAACGAATGCATCTCCCATGAGTATGTATTCCATGTCATGTCCATTAAGTAGTTTAATTTATTTTATATAATCATTTTACATGGATGGTTATAATTATATATTTAATAAAATTTATATAGAATTTCTGAAATAACTTTAATTCTATAAATTTATGATAAAAACATTATATTTATCCTTTCATCCAATGGAAGATGGTAATCCCGCATGTGTGTACATTTGAACTAACACCTACATAAAGAGATGTGATTCATTATTGTATTATTATAATTCAATGATAATTATAAAATGTTAAAAAATGAATAAAAATTGTATTTATGAAATTAATAAAATCCTACTGATGATTTAACCATTACAATACACCATTATTCAATGAAAATAATTATCAGTAATTTTTTTATTAACTGACAAAACTAACTTTTAGTGGTCGGCATATGCAAGAAAAATTGAATGAATGAATTTAAAAAAATTAGAGAAAAGAACAATAAAGAAAAATATGATAAAAATATTAATAATAATTTATTAAATAAATTTTAATTAATTATAATTTAGGATTCATCACATATTACTAAGTGGATACCCAAGGTAAATTATTTTAGTTACAATCTAATTTTATAAATTGATTTTTTTCTCAGATTTTATTTAGACAAATTATTTGACCCTAATCAAATATTCCTATTATATTTTATTCACAAGTAGTTGTGTTTTGAGTTTACATTTCAACATTGCATTTCATCCCTTGTAGTTCCAATACTGAAATAATTATTTACATGTAAGGTACATTCTATTTAATTCTATGGTTGAATATTTTTATTCTAACTAATTTTCTCCAGTTTCATGGTTTGTTTAATTTATTCAATGATATTTTTATTTATGATTAAATGGTAGATAAATGAAAATTTGAAACAATTTTTTTAAATTCATTATATAATATTATAAATTAATATTTTCAATGTTTTTTAAATGTGTTATCTTAAACTTTTTTAAAATATACAAAGTAATTTTTTTAACATATATGGCTTGACTTCCAATTCTTTAGAAAATAAAAATTATGTGTTATAAATATAATTTTAATCGTTTCCATCATAATTTTAAAATAAAATATTTTTCTCAAAATTTTTAGTAATTTTTATTTAAAATGATATCAAAAGAAAATGATAATATTTTCTAAAAGGATTGAATATAATTTGTATGTGATTTAGAACTCCATTATTACACAAAATTAAAAGAAATATTATTTAATTTTCAAGGTTATATTTTATTATATAAATTCATGATTTAAATAAAAATCCAACATTTTTTCTGAATCAATATTCATGTATATTCATTTACTATTAATGTATTATACCTTATTTTGAGATCATTATCTTTATTTTGATCATGTTCCCTATTATTCATTGGAAAATATTTTTCTCTTTCATGTCCATACTTTTAATATCCTAGATGGTTTCAAAATAATTAATATTAGTTCAATGATGTCTCGATCATATACCATTTATATATTTACAACTAGTTGAAAAAACATATTAGTTATGTTATATAATTTAATAAAGAAATATTAACGTTTCAGATTATCGATTCAATAAGGAATATTTTTTACTTATAAAAAATTATTAAATTAATTTGGATTTTCCATTACAAATATAAATAACATATAGGGTTTATAAGTGATGGGGGGAAATTATTAATGGTATCACCTCCATACATTGAATGTACACATAGGAAAACAAATCTGGTATTTCATATTAGATGGAGTTTTTAACCTACAAATTTATTAATAACTATGACTTGGTTATGATAAGAACCATCCCATTTTTACACATGAAATAATAATTTTTTTCTAAAGACAATTCCGTGGCCTTTTAATGGCCTGATTATTTTTATTTACAATATCATAAATTTATTTTAACAAAAATAAACTTAATTTTTGAAATATTAATTTAAAAATTAGTCTTGGTTGAATTTTTTTCCGAATTCTGAGAAGTTTTACTTTTTGATGAATAGTGAAAAATACTGACTTTCAATTGAAAAAATATTTTTAATCTAAATAATTTATAATGTTAACTTAAAATTTTAATCAGTTTGAACATAATAATATATAAATTATAAATATATTAATCCAATTTATTTTACTTTAGTAATTTTAATATTTAATTTAAATGTAGAAACAATGTAATCTTTTTAAACATTTTCTCTCTACAAATCTGCCTTTTCATTCCACCCATAAGAATGATTTTAAATTAATTTCAACCACTTGTGTGATTTCAATATAAAAAATTGATTCTATATATTGAACAAAAATAAAATTTAATATCTAATAAGTTCATATTTATTTTTTACCAATGTGACTGGTATATAAAAGTCGAAACTAATCACACTGATTGAGAGAAAAATGAGTTTACTATGGTACTAAACATAAATCTTATGGATCCAAATGAAATATAAATATGTAAAAACACATTTTATTTCCATATATATACCATATACCATATGTTCACTATATTTATTCATTATTGGAGGCACATTAGGTGAAGAAAACCACCAAAAAGTGTAATTTTTTTTGTATTTACAAGAATGGCACTTCTCATTTACTATAAAAGGGAGCTCACCCCTCACTTATTAAAACATACCTATCCATTTGGCTCACTCAAAACCACTCATATTTACTTTAGAAATTCAATAATTTCATTCTAGGGGAATTATAATTATATTAAATAAAACATATGATGTAAATATTGAAAACTATATGAGGATACCTAAAGAAAAGGAAATGTTTTTCTAAAAGTGTTTTTTTATTTTATTCTCCACATACCTCAATTATTATTATAAAATAAATATATAAAAACCTATGTATATTAAATATAATTATTTATTTTAACTGTAAAACCTAAAACCACACACATTACCTTGAAATGGGATACACAATCATCATTTATTTGTATGGAGGACAACTTTTTTGTGAACCGATGTCATTCGTTCTTCCACTAACAACATCACAGTTGAGAATAATTATATATTTATACGTTAAATATTATATATATGATATTTATAATGTTTTATTTTTCATTAATTATTATATAACACATAATTTCATGCAATCTGTTCTGTGGGAATATGATAACATCATTCGTGTGTGTGGAAAACAACCACATCACGAAGTTATATGATTCATTCACACATTACATTGAATATAACAAGGATGGATTGAATAAAAATATGTTATATATATATAACATTAATATGATACTGTAATGATAATATATATTGAACTCACATATTTTTTTTTATTTCATACTACAAGAAGATGAATAAAGTGCTCATGCGTATGTATGACCTAACATCTCCATGAACGACACATTTAAATTATTATCACTAAATATTATGGATTAATATAAATAAATATATTCTATATGTATATTTTATTTATATAATATTTTGAAAATTTTAAACTATTATGTCATTATTTATGTAATAAGAATAACAAATATCATGTCAAAATATACTCAAAAAACAAGGTAATTAACACCTGAAACAATGAAAATAATGAAGGATTATTAACTAATGGGTGATATAATATTGTAGAAGGATAAAATATGATATTATAAATATTAATATGTTTATGGAATAAGATAATAAAATTTATAAAACCATTTTATAATAGGTTTAAGAGCATTCAACCAAAATAATGTCTAAGGTAATGGATTTAATCTCAATTTACATTCTAATGAGTCATATTTGTTAATATACAATAATTAACTTATATATGGCATATATACATCCCATTTGATATTTAATTTGATTAATAATTAAAATTTAATGTCATTTTAAATCCTACATTGATTTATTTAAACCATGGAGATGTTAATTTAAAAATACCTAGTGATAAAATTTACTGCACAATCTTACTTTCTTTTTGGGATTGTTAACATTCATTTGAAATAACAAATTACTTTTAATAATTTCTAATTATCCATTAAATTTATCTAAAATATCCATATTATTTTTTAATGCATATAATTATTTTAGAAACCATAAAACATTTCTATATAAGTGTT
Source organism: Viscum album (assembly GCA_963277665.1). Lineage (NCBI taxonomy): Eukaryota > Viridiplantae > Streptophyta > Magnoliopsida > Santalales > Viscaceae > Viscum > Viscum album. Next base: position 135,940,359 of record OY728147.1, on the reverse strand, counting down.
TTACTTTGAATGTTATTTGTATATTTGGGGAAATGTTGATAAATGTATATTCTATACTCAATATATATATTGGATAATAAATAAAATTATTAAACAAATTATTATATATTTGAGGAATTATTTTAACCCAACACATGGGTTCAGATTAGTTAATGTTATACCCATGTAGAATCATTTTTCTCATGAGATTAATCACTTGGTAAAATCAGATGGGTTTTTACCCAGTCTATTTAAAACAATCTTCTGAAAGGTCTGGACAATAAAGGTACCATGTACCTAAGAAATATGGTGTCCAAAAACAATGAATTCCCTTCATTGAGAATTTGTTTTTATTATTTTTCATGAGTGTTTATCAATATAATTATCTAATGATAAATTTTATTCTCTTTATATTGATTAAAAGGGATGTGTTTCAGTTATTTTACTTTTCAATATTAATTATGCCTTATGAAGATATTTATGTGAAATGTGTGTTTTTTTATCTACCAATCCATGTTGATTATAATTATTTATTCATGATTCATTCCACTATACTAAATACTTACTATAAATTTGATCTCACACTTATTTTGTTTCCTTTCCCCAAGTTAAAGAGAAGTGATTTTGGAATGAGTTTCAAGGATGTAGTTTATTAATATTGATAAATATAATTTTTTATTTTATACTTACAGTATAATATTAGAATCATTTATGTAATATTTTTTTATAAGTACTTAAATTTTCAATCCATTGGGAGTATATTTTTGTATTTATTCTAATGTGATAGTTTCAGGCACCATCTCCAATATTTTGAGGTGGGAGCCATATATGTATCTTATTATGAATTCTCTAATGACATCCTAAGGTGGATTTAATCCCAATATAAGGCTTCTAGGATGAGGGGAGTGAATATTAGGATTAATTTAGGTAGGTCTTTTCCAAACCAATTTTCTCTATAGGTGTGAAATTGAGAGGATAATGAGAGACCTTTTATAAATACGGTGTGTGGTATACTTGTAATTTTTTTGAAAGTGTGAATTTCAAGAACTTTTTATTCATGTAATGATGCTCCACTAATGTTTAAATATTGATAATGTAAGGTATTATATAAAAATATGGATATAAAATGGTTTTTGTAAAAGTCTTGAGTCATTTTTACACCTCATATACTATGTTTATCTACTAAGTAAACTTGTTTTCTTTATAATTGGAGTGATTAATTTCAACTTAATTCAGTAATATATTCGGTTAAAATTTATGTTTAACTATTCTGATATTATAAATTATTCTGATACCAAACATGTGATCATTTTTTTTTAATTCTATACCGAGAATATGAATAAAAATTAATTTAAAATTAATATCATGGATAGGGAGAGAAATATGGTTTTAAATATGAAAATGTTAAAAATATTGCTATGTTTTATACCTAAATTCCGTATAAAATTGATTAAAAGTATATATATTTTATTAATATATTTTTAATTTTAATACATTAAATTTAAAACCAATTTATTATACAATTTATCAATATTAATTTTTTAGATGAAAAGATAGCTATCGATTAAAATTTAGTATTTATCTATATTAATAATAAATAAAACTTCTCAAAAAAATAAAAAAATAAAAAAATAACACTAATAAAATTTTGATTTTTTCATTTTAAAAATGAATTGTTTTAAAAAATAAAATTCATAAATGTGTCAAAAAATTTAACATGATTTCACCATTTTAAGGTGGTAAAACTAATTTTAAAAAAATACAACATTTATAAGTAAAATTGGATTTTTTATTATGTTATAAAAAAGAAATATATTCCATGAATGTAAAAAATATTATTTAGTAATATATATTTTAATTTAATTATGAATATTCACTAATAGTAGTAAATTTAATTTATTTGTGTAAAATATCATTAAAATATAAATATATTTATTTATAAAAACATTTATTTTATATTAATTTAGTTTCTATATTAATTTATAATTAACTGGTAACCATTGAATTAAACCATATATTTTTATAGATTATTTAATGCTATCTATAACCTACAACATAATGGATAGAAAATAACTTTTATTTCAAATAATAATATTAATGGTATATGGGCGAACATGCTCTTGGGTGAAACACAGTCTATTAATGAAATTAATTATTGTGTGTAATAAATTATATTGTAGTATTTAGTTAATTTCAATATATAGAATAGATTGAATTTATTTTTAATTGTCAATATGTCATAAATTTTTATGATGTTATATTTCCTTCTATTCTTGTCATTGTGTTTCATTCACGCTAATGAATATAATGATTTTACTATAGAATTTCAAGATGTTGCACTCTCCCCACCATAATTGAATTTCATTCTCACAATTTAATCTTGATCTCAGATATATGGTGTTTTATATTTGAATATTTCATTATTTAAACCCCCATATCATAAAATTGATAATAAAATATCCACCTGATAATATAAATGTGAAGAACCAATGTAATATTGAATAATCAGATAACATGGATTCTAGATAAGAGGACATAGGTGTCCAGTAAAGATTGGCCTAAAGAGTAAAAGTTTAAATATTTATAGATAGAGATTGAGTTCATTGATCACAAATAATTAAATCACTAATGGAGAGTTTAGGGGCTCTAAACCATTAATCAGTGATGAATTAACAGGATATCATATTCATCAGATATAAATGTAATAAGATAACATTTTAGGTCAAGATCCCTTTCCTAAAGATAAGAAATTAATTTAGTATCTAAAAATATCTGAAAATAATTTTACATGATATGATTCTTATTTAAAAGAATAATTTCATCCTTTTTATTGTTTTCGATCAATTTTTAATCCACCCCTTACACCATGAAATGAATGTCAAAAATTATTTTATCCCTAAAGTACTAATATTTACTTTGACCATAAGACCCATTATATAGTGAAAATTAGTTATGTATGATTAAAACTATTTACCAAAACCAATTTGGTTAGTATATGGTTTCCAATATCCAAAATATATTAATATAGTAAAGTGATGCATTAATTTTTAAAACCATGCAAAATATTCACCATATACTATTTCATAAATGGTTTACATTATGGAATGTTCATAAGATTAAGATTCATAATATTATAAATATGTCCACTAAATGTCCGAAAAGAACTAACCATTCATATCTCAACCAACATGAGCATGTAATAATCATCTCAGAGAACAAATTTCAACACCTTCATCATGTATTTTTTTGAAACATGGTAATATCCTTAATTACCATTAAACTATTATTGAATACATGGATTTTTCATTTTGCCTTATGTTAAAGATAGGTTATGGGATATTTTCTATAAATCCTAAAACTTTTGTAGACATCACAATAATAGAATAAACACATTCCCAATAAATAAGTAATTAGTTTACAAGTAGTTAGAACTATCCCATTTATGTTTTCCATATCAATTATATGTTTATTTGAAAATCTTTATTATGAAATCGGTATCATATTAAGGATTATATTCATTTCAATCATCTTCTTTAAAAAAATTACAACTTACCATAAAATAAATTTTCATAAAACCATTCAATAAACATTTCAAATACCTAAAAAGTAGTACTATATTGAAATCCTTATTCATTTCATAATTATTATAATGATAATATCATGAATAAAATACCTTCAAAACATACTCCATGGATACAAAATCATAATAATAAAAATCTTTCCACTTTAGTTGTATCAATAAAATAATATTAACCTTGAACCCTTTTCTTCTTCTATGTTATATTCAATTAATTATTGGGTAATTATTATTCATAGTGTCCCATCTATTTAAATATTAAAAAAATAATATTATTGTATTATTTATTCACTTTAAATTCTTTTCCCTTGTGAATCTTTTTATCTATAATTTACAAAAACTAACAATCCATTCATGAATTTGTAAGGTTGATTCTTACAACCATTATCTCATATGGTAAAATCCTTTATTCCCTTCTTACCATTATCCATTATACTTTTTATCATCCTCTCCTCTTGATTCCGTTTTAATACATTATTCTTGGAGATTAATTTCACTACTTTTATGAAATATAAAAAATAGTCTTCATATGATGAAATATTTTGACACACTAGCACCCGTCAGAGATATGGATTAATACCTTCATTTATGTGGTAAATATTATATTCCTTGTAGTGTATATAATTCATAACATACCCAGATAACCATACAAAGGAATCCACATAATCTATAATAGTATTTTCTTCCACTTTCATTTTCCATAGTTACGTTCTATTCATCTCAGATTGTTTCTCAGGAGGGAAATATTTTTCAATGAATTTCTCCAAAAAAAACCATTATAAGAGTTATATTTGATATTCCCCTATAGTTTTTTGGAAAAATGATAAAAATTGATCTGTATCACCATTGATATAATACAGATCAATGTAACATTTTACATTTAACCACATCCTAATTCCATAAGTATCATCTCTATATAAATAATCAATTTCCCATATGACATCAGATTGGTAGTCCTATTAAAACATGAGGGATTCTATCACATAAGGAGATCCAAAATAAGACAATATCATTGTGGAATAGGTTAATTTCTCATGGAATGGTTATTTTTCATAAATATATTAAGATTATATAATATAACTATAATATTCATTATTAAAATATTAGCTTTATTGGTTTTCATAGTAGCACAATATCTATATTTTCAATGGTTATTTATATTTGTCTTCTTCTATTTCAACATTTCTAAACAATGGAATAACTAAATTATATAATAACATTCTGTGAAATAATATTTAATCCCAATTTTAGTGAAATTCCTGTCACATATTGTACAATTTTCTTGCATAAATAATCTCATTATCAGAAACATGATTTCATTGGGATATCATTACATTAAAATATTTGATAATGGTTTGTAATGAAAAACTGAATTATCTTAAGAGTATCATATGGTATTGAGAAACTATGTGTCCATTATGACCTATTTTTATGTACCTCGTTATTTTTAAGTCAACAGCAACATATACTTTTTGGATTCACCTCTAGTTACATATGTTCCAAAACCACATCCACTTATAGTATCCAGATAAATAATTATTTCTCGAAAATATTACATAATCACTACCTTATCAAAGAATTATTATTTTATTCAATAATAATCCTCAAATAATATCATATGGTTATAGTCCTTAATTTTTTTGACTAAATCTAGTTCATATGATTTAAAAAAACCTTCTTTGATACCAAATTTAAAACCCCCAACAAATGTAGCCTAGAGTCAGTGGCTTACTTTATCCCATTGGAACAAATAAAAGATTCAAATCCCATTTGACTGATCAATTAAGTAGTTTTGGAAACTAGATTACATAAATGATTCCTATATTACCTTGGTTATTGAAAATAAAACATAATACATATCAAAATGAAGTGATATGTATCTTTGAAAACTAATTCAAAGGATTTCTATTTATAACATTGGGAGAAGAAACAAAATAAGGGAGATCTCAAATTATATCTTTGTGATAATTAATGAATAATATAACATTAATAAATAATAATAATAAATTTTTAATGGTAAATAACTGATCAAAAATTCCATTTAAATAATTAGGTAGTGAAAAATCAATTTTCAATGTTAAATAATATAATGAAATGACATTTAATCAATAAACAGATAATGATATGCATCCATATATAATATTATTGATAAAATTTTACGGATAACAATTAAATAATTATAAAAAATGTAAGATTATTAATTATTCTGCATTATTTCTTAGGCTCAAGAAATCATATACTAGCAAGATAAATTCTCTATAAAATTCAAAACTATAGGTAGAAACCCATTTAATTTGGTCAACTAATTTGTATTATGAGACCTATAAATACACCAAGGTTCTATATATAGATAAATCCCCACATGTTAGCACAAGTAAAAATTATTTATCATATATCAAATAATCTATTTATTTCATGATAAATATTTATTATCCTAAAATATAATAATGTCTGAAGGATACATATATATCAATACTTCCCTAGTTGATCAAATAACACTCAATTTAAACACCATATGTAAATATGGAATATTGTTTTGGAAATAATCCTATACATCACAATAGAATATGGATATTTAAGGGAAATTTAATTATAAATAATAAAATATTATAGTAAAGTAATTTTTTAGGAGAATTTTAACAACCACAAATGAAAGTGAGATTTACCCGTAACTCTTATTTCTTGGTTACTTTAAATTCTGAAAAACATGGTTGAAATATTAAAATTTTAAAAATAAAATAATAGTTATGATAAAATATTCATGATATTAAATTTAAAATAGTTAATATATATACCACATAAATGTGAATTGGTGTACAATAAAAAAAATTCTCTTAGGAATGTAAATAGGGACAAAATCCATTACCTTATGGTTCCTTTTTCTAGGACACTAATTATACTATATAATTGTTTTAAATTTTATATCATATAATATAACCACATTAGTTTTTATAATAACACGTATTAAAATTTTATAACTAATTATAACCCATTTGTTATTAATATATAATTTTTCTTATTTTTTATATTAATTTCCTTATTTATAAATATTGTTTTATAATTTTATTTTTTCAATTTCTCTAAATTAGATTATGATTTAAACATATAATGAATTTAAAAAACTTTTTAAATATCAAATATATTCATTATATATTTATTTATAGTAATCCATATAATTTTGTGATAGAAAATGAAATAGACTGTTCAAAGAGACAATATATCACACATACGCATGGACAATGTTTACATTTTCCTGTTGTATTGAAAGAAATAAAATTAAATGACATAAATATTTATTTTTAATTTTATTATCATTATTATTTCATATATATATATATATATAATATTTTATTAGAACAATCCTTAATTAATTCCATGTAAATATTGAATGAATCACATCTCTTCAAAAAGTTGTAGTTCGTCATTCATGCATGCAACGATATCATATCTCAAAAAAATATAAAGCATGAATTTATGTTTGTTATAGTAATTTAAGAAGAATAATAATATAATATATATAATATATATCATATATTATCTAGAAACACATCATTATTCCTGACCATGAAAGGTTGTAATGGAAAAATAAATGGCATCGGTTTGCGAGGCAGTAGTCCCCCATACACAAAAGTGTTGATTTCATAACCCATTTTATAGATGATTGTGAATTTATTTAGTAACACTAAAAATATATATATTATTATATGGAATATACTAAGGTTATTCTAAAATTATGTTATAATATTAAGTGAATAATGTGGAGAATGAAATAAAATAAAAATTCTTTTAGATGAACATTCTGTCTTCATCAATTATCTTCATTAGGTTGGTCGTAATGACTTCCTTTGTCAGATTTATTCTAATGATATGAATTATAGGATTAGGGTAGGAATTTTGGTGAGTGATTAGGATTTTTACTATCTTAAAAAATTGTTTTTTTGATGTGAAGTGTAGAGGAGAGGGGTCCTTTTATATGTTGGGTGAGTAGCAAACATGTCATTTTTTTAAAGATTAAATTCCACCAGCTATTTGTTCTAGTAATGAGAATATAATAATTTTCATATAATGTAAATATAATAAATAACATAAAAATATACAGATAAAATTTTCTTCTTCAAAATTTTTGGGTCATTTTTGTCAGATTATATTCTAACTTTAGCCACAATGTAAACCCTTTTACTCCTTAATCACATTAATTAAATTCAACTTCCTTCACGAATATTTTTTTAAAAAATAAATTTAAAATCATTAAAAATTATAAATTAATCTAATTCTGTTTATAGAATACATTTTTCCCAATTTAATTCCTAAATATATAAAATATTAATTTAAAATTTAATCTTACTGACAAGACAAGAAAGGATGTTTGTAAAGTGAAAATGTTCAAAAGATTACTTTGTCTTAATATCTAAATTTAATATTAAATAGATTCAAATGTCCTAAATTGGATTAATCGATTTATTATTTAACTATTTTTTCTTTAAAAAAATTTAAATATAATTTTCCAAGATAAATTATTCGGATGAAATGATAGTTTTCAATTAAGATTCATAATTTTCCACTATTCATATAAAAATGAAACTTCACTGGAAATACAAAAAATTTACCCTAAGATACATTTTTAATTATGAGTCAAAAAATTATGTTCATTTTTTCAAAAAAATTTATCAATGTGTCAAGAATGATTTTTAAAACTAGTTCTCTATTAATAGGAACAAATAATTTCTTCTTTAAAATATAGTTTTTTATGCATAAAATGGTATTTGTTCCTATCATATAACTATAAAATATATTAGATGAATTTAGTAACATATTAATGAATATATAGTATCTAATATTCATTAATATAATTCAATAATATTAATTAATTTTATTTGTAGGTATAAAATTCCATTTTTCAATAAAAATATGTCTTTATAAAAGAATTACCTTTATATTCAAATTGAATTAATAATACATCATAATTATTTGGTAACCAATGAATTCAACCATATATTATTATACATTATTTAATCCTGTTTATAATTGAATATTTGTATTTTAGGGTGACAAATAACATTTTCAATAACAATATTAATGGTATTCCATAAATATAGTTATTGTATGTCATGCAAGCTATCGAAGAAAGTCATTCGTTCTTATAATGCAAGATAACTCAGCATTTTTGAAATTTCAAGCAATAAAATATATTGAATTTTTTATCAATAGAATATTTATCATAATTCCATATAATTTTATATTCCATTCTGCTCATGGTGTTGCGTGTCATACATGCTATAAATATGATGTTCTTACTTTATAATTTCTTGTTTCCACTCCATATAAAAGAAAAAATGTTTCAAAATATGAATCATGTATCAAGGAATTAAAATTTAGTCAAAGAACCCATACCATAGGTCCCAATTTATTTAATCACATTTCTAACTTATGCACTGTAATATTATCTTTATTAAAAATGAATTTATAAGCCAATTGAATTCCATTTGAACAATCCTTGTTGGTTATTATAATTTTTACTTATTTATTAACCATTATTAATGATGAAATGGATTGAAATCTTATTTTATATTATATTATAGATTCTTTTATTTCCTAATAATTATTATTTCTAATTTTAAATTTAAAATGTTTTATTCAAAAGCAGTATTGACAATAACCCTATAACTCGATGCAACTGATCATTTTTAGGATGTGTGAAAAGATAGAGGAGAGAGAGGGATAGAGTATGTGATATTTAAATATTGAAACAGTTATTCCATGTTACCTATTCAATGAAAGAATTACTTTTATGAAAAATCCTTAGAGACATAGGGATGGGTACTTATAGAACAATCCTAAGGGTACTATGATACGTAGGAGTGGTTAAATGGAATGATCTAGGGAATTGATAAGTTTATAAGAAGTGATATTTCATTTAAAAAGATAGGGGGTATTTATACATGAATAGATAGGTATTTTTTGGTTAAAAAATTGACTCTGTTATCGTTTAGGGAAATGACTTTTCAATATTATTTGTTACTATAAAAATAGTTGTTTTTAATCAAAAGAAGGAGGGATATTTTACTTATAAACAAATCGAATACTGAATGGAATCTTGGAAAAACATATTTAATGGTAATTAATAATATATAGTTTTTAATTAGAATAAAATATAACTCCTATTCCAAAACATGAAACAAAGGATGATAAATTGAACATATTTTTATAATTAATTATTTTACACATTAAATATATTTTTGGTTGATAATTGTTTTTCAATATTTTTTTATTTATGTCTAAAACCTGATGATGTAATTAACGCATCAATATTTGTACAAAAAACTATATGTTTTTACGTTATACCAAAAAATCAACATCTTCCGAAAAATTCCTTGAATTAACCCTAAATTTTTTTTAACAATATAACTCAAAAAATAAATAATTTTTTATTATTTCAAATTTTTTAAATTTAGTAATATAATTTTTTTTTGAAAATATATAATATGACTAAAAAATTTCTAAAAAAAGAAATTTAATTTTTAACCATAATTTTTATTAATCATATTTAAAATATCTATCTAATTAAAGGAGTGATAATGTTTTAAATTTTACGTAGAAAATTTTAATTAGAATAATACTATAATTGTTTTTAATATAATTTATTAAGATTAGAGTACATTATATTTAGAAAAATACAATTCATAAAAATATAGGCCTTTTCAACATAAAATTATTTTAAATACATTGAGTTATATTAATAATTTATCATCAAATTATTATTTTTTTAGTTATCAGGAATTAAAAAATTTATAATCAATATTTAAAATAAAAATACTAATATTTATGGAAATAAAATAAATAAGTTTAAATAACATTTTATAAATTTTAGGTTTTACTCTTCATGTAATTATATTTATGATATATTATGTTTTTGTTTCATAATTTATTGATATTCTTTTTACATTATTAAATATATTGTGGTTTATATTAGTTAATTTTTTTATTGATACTCTATACTCAACATAGTAGTTATTAGAATAAAAAAAATATTAATAGAGAGGGTTCTTATAAATATATATTGTTTATAATATTTTAATCATTATAATAAAATAAGTTTAAAATATATTTTTTAATATTAACATCTTTTAAAAAGAAAGATTATTGTATAAGACATAAAATGATTTTTTTTCATATTATATTATGTAAAAAAGATTTTGAATTTTAATTCAAAAAATAAAATATGAAAATCATTCATCATCGCTTTTAAGAAAAAAAAATTGTTCAGTGATTTCCCAAAGAGAAATATTGTAATTATTTCATCTTATGTAATAGAAAAAACATATATTTAAAGTTAATTTCTCTAAAAGACATATTCTAAAACATATTATCCTAGAACTATATCATAATAGTATAACAGAAAAAACATCACAATAATAAAAACAATAATAGGAAGACTAATTGGGAACATTAAAAAAATATTTTAAAAGTAATATACACATAAATGAAACTACATCTACAAATTTTACCTATATAGAAAGAAATAATTATTTACTAATATAAGAGTTACCTACATGAACCTTAACATATTCTATTTTTTCTATATCCATTATTGAAAAGTGAGGACTAATGAACTCAGTACCTCACTTATTGTTTTTGAAAATATTACTCATAAATAAATATATAAAATTATTATTATCAAATAACCAAATGAATAGAATATGACTTACTCCTTAGATAACCTTACAATAGACCTTCAAACCCCACTAAATGAATTGAACTACCAATATGCCTTTTATTCATTTGGGAAAAATACAAATAAACAAATATCGATTAAAATAAATAAAAAATTATAATTAATAACATTATAAAGAATAGTGATTCATAATTATATAAATATTTTACCTATCTAGGAACTGAGAAAAAACACCAAATCTATTGGTTCTTTTATCATTTGTATATATATTAAATTATGGTAAGCTAGTTCCAGTATTTAAGAAGTGTTAAAATGTATTTATAGATCTTTCAAACCATAAATACGTGTGCAATAATAATTTCTAATAATTTTCAAAAGATACTTGATTAAAAAAGTAATAATTTAAATTAATATAACATACATTTTCAAAAATAAATGAAATTTCAAAATTAAATTTACTTAAAAAAACTAAAACACAAGAACATAGATCTCCACACACATTTAAAAACAATGATGATATTATGTATTATATTATATGTATAACATATTAAAAAAATATCGAAAATAATTTGAAAGTTATAATTATCCTATACTATTAAATAAATTTATATTAAATTTTCTTTTCTATCAGGATATAGAGGGGTATCTGAAGGTTTTGTTTCTTGAAATTTTTATTTCTTCTTCAATGATTACATTGATTTAGATAATCTAATAAAATTTATTAGTTATAAAAAAATATATGAAATTTTAATTTATAAATAAATAGAAAATGGAAACAATCACATACCTCATTTGTCAATTCATGATAAATACTTTCTATGAAAAGTAAAAAAAGTATAATACTCTATCGAAATATGGTTGCCTCCTTAGTAAAAATCAACTATGGAGTAGTTGAATAAATAATATCGTTTACCACTAATCCTACACGATCTATAATCATTATATTATGATGTAAATAATCCACCATATGATAATTTATTCTATATGATGCTATATATATATACATATCAACTTCCCCAACATGAATCTTACAATAAATTATCATGTCTAAATGACGTGTGGATGATCAAGGTAGTTTGGATGTTCACACAAAGTTTTTCTCATATTTTCCACAAATATAACTTGTAAAAATGATTTAATTATATAATTTATTGACTCATTTAACTGTCCCATATAAACCATGAATGAATTTATTTCTCCCATAAATTATACCAACATCGATATTCTAATATGATGGAAAAAAACATATGCACCTTTTCAACTCTTATCACATCATCTATGGGTGACCAAATATTATGTCATTCCAAATGAATATGTAAGAATACCCATCCTATCATCATTTATAAATGTTCACAATGTATCTTTCTTAGGTAGTGATTCTTGAAGTATTATAATTAAATGTCATATTATAGGGATGGATTTAAAAAATAATTATAATAATAATAAATAATAATTAATTACATAAAATATTATCAACTTCTTATTTTTTGTATTGGAAATAAACATACCCTTTTTTCATCATCAACATTTTCAATTTTATATGATGTGTGGGGTGATCTTGGGGGCATTATTGAACATATTTTGAGTTAAAATTGGACATGAATCTTAATTTATTAAATTTTCAATATAATAATTTTATCCTATAATAAATGATACCCTCATATTTAAAATGTATATGTTTATATGTTTTTTAGTTTTATCTCTCAATGATCTATCATGGGGGCCTATTACAAAAGAATAAATACACGAATTATCATATAATTTAAATTATTTTTAAAGAATATATTTTTCAAAAAAATCGTTAACAATTATTTATTCCACCCACTGACTATAATTTAATTTTCCTATTCTTCTATATCTAGATACTCATACTTTGTTCATGGATATTGATTCTTTTCACTCCATAAAATATTATATGGTGTAAAAATATTCTAAAAATCCTTCTATTGGTTTTCATTATGTATAGAAACATTTTCTTAAATATTTCATCTCTTGGAAGTCAACTTTTTGATTTAATTTATTATTGTCAATATTATTCATATTAATATGTACAATATTTAAATCATTATAAAACTAAATAAAAACATTCAGAAATTTTATCATTATAGACTCACATAACTGATCATTCACCAATTTGTCAAAACTAATCCATTTAGTAATTATAATACATTTCATATGATGACTCCAAATAGCCATGTAACTTTTAAACTCCTTGGTATGTGGGACAAATAGTTTGACATTACTATCAAACTCAATTATCAATCTAGTCCATCCTTGTGAATTTGAATGTTTTGATAAACATGTAATCCCATTCGTACCAACATTAATTACCATGCTTTCTATAGAATAAATGAGCTCCACTTAATTTCATGATAAATAAGTTTGATTTCGTAAAATAATTTATTTACTAAAAAAAATTATATGAATAATCCAATAATACATAGAACCATTAACTTTGTGTTTATCTTTTAAATACATGTATGCCACATCAATGATTTTTTATACATATAATATATTAAAACTAAATAAGTCTTATAAATAAATATAATATTTTACATAATATAATGATAAAATTTAATGTTATACTTTTGAATGAAATAAAGTTTAACTAAAATTAATGAATACAAAAAATAAAAAAATTAATACAAAATTTATCATTTACAAATGTGTAATATTTTTTACTTGTATTTTATTAAAAAGAATGTATATTTCTTACAAAAAATGTTATTGTTCATAGTGAATAAAATATCATATAAATAAATATTCATTGAAAAAAATATAGTCATATAAAGTTATTAATATAAATTTTTGAAATAAACCAACAAACAAGATTAGAACACATATAAAATTCAAAATCGTAAAGGTTGGAAAGAAATTATCCCTATAAAAATAAATATAATATTAAAACATAAATGAATTATAAAAATATAAATATATTTTTAAAAAATTATTTATCACCATAAACAATTATATTTAAAAAAATTTATAAAAAAATTAAAAATCTATATATACAAACCACCAATAAATTTTGGTTACGATTTATGATCATTAGAAATTTATGATAAAAATAAATCATAAATAATTTTTTTATAGTAATAAAAATTTATATTTTTCAAATATATTCATATTAAAAATAAACTATTATATATAATTTGTAATTTATATTGAATTGATAATCCTTTTAAAAATAAAAAAGATACCACAAAATATGGTAATTTTGAGAAAATATATATGAAAAATAGTTCCATAATATTTATTAAATAATTTCAAATTTCAACTAATCATACAGGTATATTTTTGAAGATAAATATGTAAAGTCAATGATGATGGATTTTGAACATGTTTGGTGAATTACAATAATACATGGAAGATTGTCTAAGGATACTGGAACGACACTAAATATTGGTGAAATATCCATGTGTATAGAAACATAATTAAAAAAGATAAATCAGGTTTACTAAGATAATAGAGGGAGTTCGGAAGTAATATATCCAATTTATTCTGAAAATAGTGAGTCGAAGAATGAGGGAAAACACATTAGTTAATGCATGAATATTTTTTTTTAATTTTTTTGATATCAAATTAATATAAAAATATATTAAAATAAAGATTTATCTTCTTTTAGAATTTGTTTTCATAAAAATTATTTCAAAATTCTTGATGTGTGGTATCAATGTCAATTCTAATGGAACTATTATGAAATTTTTGATGTCAAAAGTATTTTCTCTTCCAATGTATGATTTGATCATTTTAGCTTGTTTGATTGACTATATATACTCTAACTCTACATGATGTTAAAGGGTCAAAAAAATGATACTACCCATGTCTATATAGCCATTTTTTGATAGGCTACCTCATTATACATCTATATTCAAGGTGTTTTGTGTTGGAGTGGTGACTAGGATGGTTGACCTCTTAGGAATTTTCCTAGGTTGTGTGCGAGTGAGGGAAAAATCTAGAAGAACATGTTATTTATTATTGTTAAATCCATTAGTCTGATAACCCATTCATGGATGTTCATGGGCCCTAGGGAGGGGACACCAAGTGTCCGCTGGAAAACTAGGGTTCATACAGGGCCCAATTGACATATAGAGTTTTTTTAAATAATTATTAACAATATATTTTTTTTATAAAAAATCATAATAAAAAAATAAATGATTTATTAATTCAATATTTAACATTTAATTATGTCTTTTAATCAATCATAATGGTAGTGATAATTTGAAAATATCGTAGTTTATATAGGCAGTCAAATAAACCATTTAATGTAATTTCTAAAAGGAAGTAAAATGTATGAAGTAATATTCATTTGACAATTATTTTAATATTAAGGAAGAAATATTAAGCTTATTTTATATTATTTTCATGATTATCAATATTAAATAGGTAAAAAATACAATGTAATAGACTTGAGAAAAATTCATTATCACGTGGAAAAAATACACTCATCACTAGTTTACTTAAAAACTATAGAGATATATGGATTTTGTTTGAGTAAAGATAACCTATAAAAAGAAAATTCTTTAGTATAGAATATATTTATACATGTTAATATAGAGAATGAATTTAATAGTACTTTTCAAATGGGTTTCGAAGGATATTATTGATTACTACGATGGGTGTTATTTTCAATGAATTAATCATTATCATTATTCCTGCAATTCACACATTAGTAACCCATTTCAATACTTATTAACAAATATGGTTTTTAGTGACCAAATAAATTTTGTGACTATTACATGGGTGGATATAATCTATGCATAAATTTATAGTGACTTTATAAATATTATATTAGACTATATTTCACTAAATATTACATGTTTAAGAAAACACCACGTTACAAATTTCAATAACATCATTTCAAAAAGGTACCCATTTTTTAGAAAAGAATATACAAATATAATAAATTTAATTTTCAATTAAATAATATATGATATTAAATCTTATGTAAATTGATGAGTTAAATTTCCCTTACATTAAAAGATTTATTTTAATTCATTAGAATATATTATTTGTTTCACATTTTATAATTTACTATATATATATATTTAAAATATTATTTATAATGGGTAATATGTATTCATAAATTATATATATTTTTTACTCATAATCTTCAAATATTAGTGATAATGAACTACTAAATACAAAGAATAAATATATCTAGTGAGATTAAACAAAATATGTATATTACAAAATATAATATACCAAATAAAAATATTCCCAAAAACTATATAATCATTTACTATGTAATTGCGAAATAACTAAATTAATTTCGTATATATTTCAAAAAATAATTATCTGACACATATCATTCCCACATTTTTTTCCAAAAGGATAAAATTTATGGCATAGTAAATCTGTTTCTATCAGTACACAAAGTTTATTTTTAGAATAATTTTTATGAGAGAAATAAAAAATTTAAATTTCTCTCTTATTTCAATGGTATGTACTAATTTTTTTTTCTGATTATTTTCTATTATGTAAAATAATTTCCCTAGATTTGAATTATTATAATTAGTTTTTAATTTCATGGAAATTTTCTGTATTATCATTAATTGGTTCATGTCCTAATAAAATTAATTCTATAAGTTGTCACTAAAATAACATAATTCAACTTATATTCTCTTACATTGATTTGAATGGTATTATTTCTGTTATTAAATATAATTTTTTTAAATGAAAGCTCAACTAGATGAATTTAGGTACCAACCTCCCTTGATGTATATCAAACATATCTAAGGTTATATTTAATATTTTTAATGATTTATTATGATGTAACATTAGTTTGTGGATGATAATATATTATAATGTTTTATTTATTTATCAAATATATTATCACAACATCAAATCTATGGGGTAGTCAATGGATATATATTTAGTACAATAGAATTTTTTATCCCCATGAAGCATCAGAAATTCATTTATATATGTATTTTAGAAATTTGGTAAAGTGGGAAAGCCTATTAATTAGAAATTAAGTGAGAAAAAATCAAAATATGATAAAAATTAATCCATACATAATTTCATCCTTTATATGTGTTTAATTTTTTTTAATGGAATCCATTGTTATGTTCAATAATATTTTTATTGATAATGATCCCATAATTCCTATATAATTTACATAAATAACAATAACATTATAATATACTAATATAATCTCATTCTATATACCATCCCAAAGAAATTACTCTCTAATATATCTAAAAGTTGCGATGCTTTATAGATGTATAAAAATAGATGTTCCATATAGAAAATCCACAAAATCTTTTAATTATGGTGTAGATGGATGATTTTATCATGTTAAATTTGTTTTGAATCCTTATTTTTTATGTTTTGTGAACATTCCAATGTTATTATATATGTGAAAAAATTATTTTTTTGTCACTTTAATATTTTAATGGATGGATGGTTGGTAAATAATTTATCTATGGTTTATTATTGTCCCAAAAATATATTATTTTTATCTATATCCATTGAATATTCATAGAGAGTTGATCTCCTCTAATAATCATCATTCACATGGTACTGGGATCCTTAATAATGACATCACCTACCACTGTTTTATTATTCCATGGATGGTAATATATTGATTAATCATAATCCATGATTAGTACTGATCATCTTCAATATGACATGTTTAAATCCTGATGTGTGAGTGATGAATCTCACATGTTCATATATTTTATTATGTTATTCAATGTTTATAATGCCACTATATTGATATTTTATGGGTAATTGTCACGTTTTTCGGTTTTAGTGGTATTTTCAGCTCATATACAAAAAATGATTAATTCTAAAATATTGATATATTTTTATCATGTGGGTATTTTGGTCTTAATATTTAAAGTATAATTCCATATTGAGTGATTATTTATTGTTATAATCCCTGATTTATTAACTTCAATGTTATCTTCTAGATCAGGGGTAGATTCGAGCATCTTGAGGCCCTAAAAATTCATTAATGTTGGGACATTTTCTGGATGGACATCATGGACCCAACCATGGTAGCAGATGCACAAATCAATATAAAAAACATCAATTGAGGAAATTAAATCTATAGATAGTAGATCATACAATTATACACATCCTTGATGAGTTTAAAGTCAAGATAATCACATTATGGAATTATTTAAATGGCTGAAATTCATGGAAAATGAAACATCTAACTAGGTAGAAATGATTCAATTAAATAATTAAATCATTCAATATGAACCACAATTCCAAAATTCTTGATATTTTGTGTGGGGAATGAGAAATTAATGGGGGAAAAATTCCTTATGTTTCCCATGTGTTAGTCATAATTTTGGAGGATCATAATGGCATGGTACTGTTCAGATGTGGAATCTGATCTGGCACATGGACAACATTAAATATATCAATGTAAAACGTCGATAACTCATACATCCTGTCCTCAATGATGATAAATTTTTTATGTCGAATGGAGGAGGTATTACAGAACAACATTATCGATGAAAAATATAACAAATTTTGAATTTTATTGGGACATCCATACATAATCATTTGGAAGAGACTTTTTTGGAGAATTCATTCAGATACTCTCTGTATAAATATATATCCACACCCATTATAAAATTATTAGTACTTATATATTTTTATTTTCTATTATTTTGTAGCTTATTTACATTGTAATAATATTATTTATTTTTTATATACTTTTCTTTTCTTATTAATCTATTTCTCATTTTTTTATATTTTTCTGACCTCCTTCTTCTCAAATATGATATCTTGTACTCGTGATCATGAGTAACTAACCTAATGAAGTTCTCAAGGGATCAATCTTCTATTAAACCCAAGTCATTATACATTAATTTTTAATATTTCTTATTGTATTTTAGTTAGGTTGATGGTTACTTAGTGGGAATGGTTCCTTTGTGTCTCCCCTTTCCACCTAAGGCTTAGCTTTCTCTTCTATAATATTATCCCTCGATCGAGAAGGTGAATGTGAGATCCCCCAATTATTTTTGAGTTCATTATATATTCACACCCATAGGTAGAATAGGATGTTAATTAATACTATAAAGAATGCTCATTATGTATATATGAAGCTATCAAAGAGAGGATAAAGGTTCTCTCTGGATAATCTTTTGGGATGATCTCATTTCTTTCTAGAATCATTTTGTCTCCATTCATTCTGTATACATTATCCACTATATATTTAATTTTAATTAAATTCTATCCTTAGTTTTCATATATCCATATTTTTTTATTTAATAAAAAAAAGAAGAAAAAGTTAATTATAATTAGTGAATGATTAACTGCAACAGCTCCTCGGAGAACAACCTAGGTGATCCCCTTTTCATCATATAGTTTTAACTATTTTTGAGAGCTCCCATAATAATACATCACCCAATTGGCGTAGTTTCTATGTAGCTTGGTGGTCTTCACTCCCTATTTTTATTCATATTTATAAATAAATTTTCTTTAAAAAAACAAAAATTAATAATAAATTTCCCAAAAAAAAATTAAAAATATATTTTTTCATGATGTATTTTAATTCAAATTTTTATTCAGGGACTCTATATTCTCAGGTGCCACAAAATGTTTATAATTATTTGTTTCTCATTTTCAAATGATTAGTGACAAAGTAAAAAAACTATAGATCCGAGTAGAATTAATTTTGGAATATGTACTCACTTCCCAAGAGAAACTCAAACCGGAGACGGAACATGAACTGGAACGAGTGGTGGAAGATATTTCACCAATAATATTTTATGTTAATGAACCTTGGGTGTCTGAGAAAGAACTTATAAAAAACTAATCAAATTATCTCACACATAAACATTACTCGATGATGTCGTAGAAGTACAGATTCCAGTTGATGCACTGATGGTGAATTAACAGGTTTTGGAAGAATCCAGGAATAACATTGTTGAAGAAAACTTAAAACATGATCATCTCATTATTGATAATGAAACATTAGAAACTATCTAGATCTATTTCTATTTTGAATATAATGAAAAATATGAACCTACTAAGATTAATTTCCAATGTTCATTCCTAGAGAGATCAATTACAAAGATAAATTACTTGAAAGGGAGTATTTATTTATTAATTCTCCATGTTTTTATCTTATTCAATATAAATTCTTTTCTGAATTTTATTTCGTTGAAATTTATGATACAACAAAAATGGACTAGGATGTGGATGATAAAAAAGAGAGTACCCAAGTATCGATGATTAAAGAAGAAGAGTTGGAAAAACATGTAGTGATGATACTACTTCCTTAAAAAAAATTTCATAACATATAGAGGAGGACACCATGGAAGATCAGAGGGAGCACCAATATCTTCAATTCCCTCCCACTCTTGAACTCAAATTCTATATGTCTTTTTTTTCTTTAGGGTTGTGAACTTTCTTATCATATATGGGTATATCTACCATCATTCTTTACTCATGGACATCAGGAATAGTCACATGTTGTGGATCATCTCCACGAAACAACACCTAGTATATGATTAGGGATAATATACTGAAACTGTCTCACTAGGGGAAGTGAGATCCTTGTACCCACATGGGGGGTCTAAACCATGTTCTATCTTCTTTTACCTTTCTATTTCTTTTATATTTTTCGTATTCTTTGTTTTTTTCATGATTACTAGGTCTATTGGATGTATCTATGAGCTTAACTCTAGGAATACACTTAAGAAATAATGACACTTTATATCATTACTTACCATTTATTTTCTACCCATATATTTCTTTTTTGAGATGAAATGTGGGATAGTAGAAATTAAGTAGGGGTGGGGGTGTCAACCTGATTAGTTATTCATGTGTGATTTCATTTATTTTTTCACATTTTTTATTATTTGTTAGCATTAATGAACATTCTTATTACTTTTCACCCATAAATTTATTTTGATATAGTTGAAATAATTTTCAAATAAATGGATTTTAATGGATTGTTGATCTGAAAATGTTTTCCTTGAATTGGATTATCATGTATATTTATTAGTTTCACTGTTTTTTGAAATCCATTCACATGAAACAGTGACTCAAAATACGTTTCTAGTCCTACGAAGTATTGTAAACCACTTTGATACATTATCCCTAATACCCACACTGTTTTGAAGAAAACAAGAATTTTGTATGAGAACTAGAATTTGTGAATTTTCTCTATAAAAGAATTGGATTTCATGATTTTTTTTAATATTATTGATGTACTACTTTGGATAGACACATATTTAAATGAGTCATACTATTACATTTATCATTAATAAGACCTTAAATTAAATGAATTTATTTATAGGTTTATGCCACATTACATACCGATTTTCCCTTACCTACCAAAAAATTTAGTATTTTTCATGTATATTTCTTGTTTGAGTGTCGTGTACGGGCCTTTAATTTGCATTCATTGGGATGTGAATCATTTATGGGTGGTTTAAGGTGTGTACCAATATTTTGGGTAGTGGATAATAATAGAATAGGGAATCTATCATCATTTCACTGCGCTTTATTTATTTAGTCCATTTCTGTTAAAAAATTGAGTTGATCTTGAATTTATCATTTTACATTATTTTAAGACTTGTATACCTCTAAAAGTTCAAGGGTGTGAATTTTCATTCATTGATTATATTCAATTTTCAAAACCACTATGAAAAAATTAAATAAAATTAAAATCATGTTTTCCCTTTCTAGATATTTGCAAAAAAGGGGAGAACGTGGATGATATCATTCATTGTAATCATTATTTGTCTCATGTACCATGTCATAAATTGGTAAAGTGTTGTTTTTTACATTTTCAAGGGGAATTGAGAGATAAATTTCTTGTTTTATTACATGAATTAATCATACACATTAGTTAAGAGTCCATTATCTTCTTTCCGATCAAAAACTTTTTAAATCACTTTCCCACCATCCCTAAGAAACAGATTCATTTGAAACATTAATTAAATATCTCAAGAATTAATTAGTTTAATTTTTTCACAATTTTTATAAAGTATAATTTTCACATGATTATGGTGATACATTCAATTTAAATGTATGTGCATATCTGTAGATTTATTTTCTCTTGAGTGAAGAGTTATATAAATTTTAATGTGATGTAGATTGTGATTGGGACACATATGGATTTATGAGGTTGAAAAAAAATTTAATAAGGAAAATGAAAAAGATAGAGAATTTTTTTTCATATAAGAGACGTGGTAAAATTATATTTGGAAAATACCATTCATATTTTCTCATTTTTGACTGTTGTGAGGATTTTGATTTTGATGTAAGATGATTGTCTGAGAGTGCAATGGTTAAGTGTGGGGGAGTGGTGAAGCTCACACTTTCATATATTATATTCTTTAATACCATGTTTATAACTCCATCATATATTTATTTTATTAGTAATTGTATAATTTTTAGTTTTTCTTGGTATATTGTGCTGAAATGAAAAAAAAGGTATATTATTGAATGTTGATAGATTTTTATCAGAGGGGTATTTTGGTCATAAAATGCAAATTATAATTTTGTATTGAGTAATTATTTTTTTTATAATACATGATTTATTCACATAAACGTTATTTTCTATATCAGGGGCTGATTCAAGCATCTTTAGGCACTACAAATTCATTAATGATATGACATTTTCTTGGCAGACTGCATGGACCGTACCACCGTACCAATCGAAAAACACATTATATACAACTTCAATTTAGGTGTTTAAAGATGTATATGATATAGGATTAAATGATACACGTCCTTGATGAGTTTCATGTCAAAATAATCTCATTGAGGAATTATTCAAATGGTTGAAAGATTTTGAAGATGAAATGGATCACCACGCAGAAATAGTTCCATTCAACAATTAATTCATAAAATATGAACCACATATCCAAAATGTATAATATGTTATTGGTGTTAGGTGTTAAATGAAGTGGTGAACAAAATTACATAAGGCTCCAATGTGTTAATCTACATTTTGGAGTATCATAATTGTTTGGGAATGTGTAGATGTGAAATGTGATTTGGAAAACAGAATGAGTTAAATGTCTCAGAGTAAATTGTATATAACTTATATATAATGTGATCAATTATGATGATGAAATGTTGAGGGTGAATGGAGGTGGTATTATGGAACAACATTCATTAAGACAACTATTACAAATTCTGAAATATATCGGGACATCCTTGTCTATACACTTACAGGGGACATTTTGGTAGACTTCTTCCACCTCGTCTCCATGTAAATATGTATCCACACCCTTTATCAAATTATTTTCACTTATATGTTGTAATTGTCTATTTTTATTTACTTCCCATCCTTTGTAATAGTATTATTCAATTTTAATATATATTTATTTTCTTCTTAATTTCAATCTACTTTTTTTATCTTTTGTTTTCCACAACATGCTACTCCATTATGATCTCTTGTATTCGTGATCATGAGTAACTAACCCCAGGAACATACTAGGGGATCAATCCAGGGTTAAAATCAAGTCATTATACATGAATATTTTTATGGTTCTTATTTTAATAGAGTTATTACAGGGTTGATATTAGTGGGAAAGGCACCTTTGTGTCTCCACTTTCCACCTGAGGCTTAGCTTTCTCTTCTATAATAATCTCCCTTGATCTAGGAGGTGAATGTGCGGTCACTCTGCAATTTTTGAGTGAATAACTTATCCTCAACCATAGGTAGAAAACTATTTTCATGCATATGGTGGATCAATATCATTACGTATATTTGAACCTAACAAAGGGACGATGAAGGATCAATCTGGACAATATATTGGGAGGATCTCCTTTTTGTGTTGCACCATTTTTTCTCAATTAATTATACCTACATTATGGGTTGCATATTTACTTTTTATTATCTTGATCCTCATTTTTAACACATCCATTTATTTATTTTTTATTTCATAAAAAATAAATATATCAAAAAATTGAATTATAAGTAGTAATTGATTGATTGTAACAGCTCTTCAAGGGAGCGATATTGGCTAGACTATGTGCTACAATTAGTTATAAATATTTTTTATAGCACACATGAAAATGATTTATCAAATTAGTTTTGACACACACCTATTATAGGGCATGGTGAAATAATTTTTTTCCTAATGCATCATATAGGTTGACTAGGATCGTCTCACTTGAGGAGAGTCATAGTTGATTCAATAAATGAATCTGGTTCACCTAATCAATTTTTTTGGTTCTTTTATTAGGAATAGGGATTTTAGTTTTGAAAACAAGTGAAATTAAAATAATTAAATGAAAACACTATATACTAATATAGATGTAGATGAAGACAGAATGAAATTATTGAAGAGAGGTCTTGGTCCTAGGTTTGGACATCACAAGTTCTTTCATTATTTATATATTATTAAAATTCAATTTGATTATTCATTATGTAAAATCCCATTAATTAATTTCTTTTCTTTGATTTATTGAGTGTGTTATTTTAACATGCCTCTGACACACTGAACCACACCTCCTCCAATATCCAAACAAGTGATAACCTCGACCGAAAATTCCATTCCTAAAGGGCTCAGCTCCACCGTATTCCATTTCATCCATTTTGGAAACCTAAATAACACTATATTTAGGGTTTTACTATGATTAGGGAGGGAAAATGTTGAATCATGTAAAATAAATGGATTTGGAAATAGTTTCGTAGTGGATGATCACTACACCCATCTAATATTCCCACCTATACATCAAATTGAATTAATACATTTTTATTTAAAGTGAAATAATAAAGAACACCATGAAGCCTCCTCCAGGGGAAAGAATCAGGTTACTCACATACCATTTCAATGTGATAAGTGATCATGATGAAAATTGTTATGAGAGAGAAAAAAAATTAGAGTTTCAAGACAAAGAATCATAGAAGAAGAAATGGGAAACACTTCAATAAAATATAAATGTGTTTTATATAAATCAAAACAAAAATTAGAGTAAAATAAGGAAATAAAATTCCTAAATGGATTTTGGCCTCCTATCCATGGTTCCTCAGATGGTGTGGGGGATTGGAAGGAATTCTTTGAGAGGTGGGAGCCCCTATCTGTTTATAGGAAGAATTATGTTCTCAAAATGTTATCTCATTTTGGACCCATTAAATGGGATGTTCCCACATTTCACCCTTCATAAATTTTGTTCAAATTCTATCCTAGATTCACTATAAAATAAAAATATTAATTGGACACTCGATTAAGGAGTTGTGTTTTTTTATTTACTATTACCTATTCTGGATGTAGGCTCTAGGAAACTTCCTTCAAAATATGTATTCCAATTGACACTTTAATGGATTAAAAACTCCATTGAATTTAATGGGGAAATAACTTATGTATACTTGTTCCATTACATGTATAATAACCTCAATTGAAGGTGTGTAGAGCTAGTTGTGAATCCATTATAATGGGGGTCCACAATTTTTTCCTGGAAACTTTCCCAACATCATTAATTTTTTTGGGCCTCTAGATTATAAAATCATCCACTCGTATAAACAAAAACGTTGAAGGAAATTAAATAATTAATTAAAAAAATTATCAATCAATTTGGAATTGTATTTTTAAAAAAATGATCAAAATACCCTTGACAAAAAAATCTGTTAAAAATTCAGAAGTATGACCTTTTAAAAATTTCATGAAAAATGTATCACAAATAAAAAAATGATCAATATAAGAACAAATTGATAATTATGGAGGATTAAAACAACTGTAATACATAAAAACAAGTGTAAGATATTGGAACATTCAATTCCTCACACTTAAATTATTCTTTCCCTCAAGTTTCAAATCTCAACCTGGAATTCAGATTACACCAATGTTACCAATATTCGAATTTCAATGGAATAAACTTGAAAAAGATTAAATTTAAAATAAAACTTTCAAAAATACACATAAAATATAAATTTAATTTCCCAATTTTAACAAAATAATCAATTCTTTTATTTTACTTTTCAACTTTGTGGAATGATGAAACTTTTCATTTCAGTAATTTAAGCTCCTTAATTTATTATTTTTAAAAATTCCAAATTTTGATTTATCACACCATTAAATCATCCCTCACAAATATCTTGATACAAATAAATTATATTTATTCTTATATAATTATAACATGATACTTAACCATAATCATGCAAAAGAACTACGTTTTCCACTCTATAAAGTCAAAAGGCACATAATATCTTGATGTCTTGCAGTAATGGTTCAAATTACATTTAGGATGAAGGTAGGTTGGATTTGATGCATTGTAAATTATGATTCAAGGAGGAGTCCAACATCATAAGTACAATGCATGATAAAAATGTGTAACAATATTCTCCTATTTAATGTAGAAAAAACTATTTAACCCAAAACTCAATGTAAGTTCATGATCATGTAGTCATAATTAATGATTTGTGCACCCTATTGATTTTTTTTGTATATAATTATTTTTTTATCAAAATTTATCATTAGATAAAATATAAAATCGATTACCTCAACATGTACGATCAATAGTTTTTTGGTCTGGAAAATGGTGATTTTTGGTTTTCACAAATCAAAGCCCATTTTTCACAATTTTTGTTTTTTTTTCATTTTTTGTAATTTTTCTTATTTCAAGAGGGGAAAAGAATTAGTTACAATAAATGATTCTACAATAATTTTAAATTCCTCCAATATCACCCCTACACTTTTTCCTTACAATTTATAACATCCCATAAACCATGATTTCCTTCATCCCCACACTTTATCATTTAAATATTATGAAAATACCAAGAGTAAGGTTGGAATGGATAAAAATGTCTTGAAACTTTTCTCATACCTCTAAAGGTCATTCATGATATCTATGGGTTAAAATAATGATTGTTGTAAAGGTGGTATTTATGGGTAATGGATTTTTAGAAGGTTCCTCAATCATTTTAATTGTGTTTTTGTACAGTCATAACTTTTACAAGTTCAATGGAAAGTTTTACATATGGTATATCAAAACACCACTCATGAAATATGCTCAAAAATATATAAGAATTACTTAGTATACAAATTCTATTGGGAATGAGACATATGATATTCGAAAATCACTCATAGTATGATTTATAATAAAAAATAAATTCACAGTATTTTAATAAATTCAACGTAGGAAAAATTGTTGGGAAATTTAATTTACATAATTCAACCTTGTACATTAAAAAATGATTCATCATTTCAATATCCATGATTCCCTTTAAATATTAAATTTGTTATTTAACTAATTCAATATCATTAACATTAAAATCTATAACATGGCATCATAATATTCATATGAAACTCATGTCTCCTAAATAAGTCATGTAATGAAATAATTATAGAGTGGGATTACAATTATTATCATTAAAGATGAAAACATGTTTGTGATCAAAAAATGTAAGGAGTATAATAGTTTAAAAACAAAATTAAACTCCCTTTCCCCTGAAACATAATACTACAATTTTAATATTTAAGGAATAATTTTCCCATTTATGAACCTAAAAATTTGAATTAATCACTTAAGAACAGGGATCATATCATTAATGATAAAATAGATAAAGAGGACTTGAATGCATGGAAAAGTACTTCTTAAAAAAATAAATTTAAATATAAAAAACATTTAAAGATAAATCATGGTATGATCCCCCAAGTGGGCTTTGAATTTTTACTACCTCTAGTGGGTAATACTAGATATTATCTATAATATGATGGTGGGTGAATCTTCATTAACATAAACCAGCACACATTGTTCATCATAGCTTACAGTTATTTGTTCTTGTTTAATAGGACTTGATGCATAGTGTACACCAAATCCAACCCATCCCAAATTTAGTAAATCATTCATGGTAGTTGTATGATCAAGTATGTAAACTCTTCCTACCTTGTTGCTACTTGTGAAACAATTTATTCCCCTTTTAGTGGTTTCTCTAGATGTGATGCGGTGTGTGTCTCTTGTTCTTCCGGTAGAGCCAGTGGTATAATTTCATGGGATTCTTCCAGCAGATGTTTAATGTCATCAAAGATCTCCAGGTGTTATTTGAAAGGTACATCATCTTTTTCAACATCATACTCCAAGGAATAATTAGAGTCAACTAAATCTAAAAATTCAAAAAAAATGGGTGTTATAATAAAACCATATTTGATACAATTAAAATAGATCTAGATCAAGATCATCTTATTTCATTGATTTGGTTTAACATTAATATCATATTCAATTAAAAGTTCCCCTTAGAGTCGATAATCACTGGATGGAGGTTGGTAGTCATGGTCCTCCACCTCATTTTTGGTATTAACATCATGGATGCCTTCTGTGAAATCTTGGAAGACCAGTGGTACTTACTTCTGGGCCATTAATTATTGAATATCATTATAGAGTTCATCAGCCATGGTCATCAATTCTTCAAGTGATATCCATGATTATATTAATAATTTTTTTTATTTGAGCATTATTATTAGAGAATATCCCCTTCGTTGGAGTTCCTCCTATGTATAATCAATTTACTATCCCTGAACCAATGGGTAATAATTCCCCAAATTGAAAAGGATGTCATTTGAAAACATGATGGGAAAAGTTATATTTTTATCTTTTTAAAAAATTAAAAAATTAAAAAACGTATAATAAAGTTAATTTTGAAAATGTGAAAAAAATAACTACCTAAATCTCCAGTAATGGTTCTTTTTTTGACACACTCTTATCATAGGGTGTGGAAAAGGACATTTAATTTCCTAATGTTGCATAGAGGCTGACTAGGGTCATCTCACTAGAGAGGTGTCACAGTTGATTAAATAACTAATTATTGTTCACCTAATCTAACTCTTTTGGGTTTATTATTATTATTTTTTTAAATAATGGTTTTCATTTTTGAAAAACGTGAATCTATAATAATAAAATTAAAATATTAAATATATGTAAAGATATAAAGGCAAACAGAATGAAGTTATAGAAGAATTGTCTGGGTCCAAGGGTCATACATCATAAGTCCATTCATTATTTATTTTTCATTCAAATTCAATATTATAATTAAGTTTTTAAAACTTTATTAATTAATTTATTTACATTGATTTATTAAATTTTTGATATGATAATTCTGCCAGCACACCAAACCACACCTACTCTAATAGTAAAATAAGCGAGCACCTTGACCAAAAATACTATTCCTAAAAGACCCGGCTCCACCGTATGCAGTTTCATCTCTTATGGAAATCTCTAATAAACTGTATGAAGAGTTTGACTGAGATAAGAGATGGAAAATAATGAATCAAGGAAAATAAACATATTTGTAAATAGTTTTTTCACCAGATAATCACCGTACCCATGAAATATTCATGCATCCACTATAAATACATTTAAAACATTCTGAATTAAAGCACAATAGAAAATAACACCATGAGACCTCCCCAGGTCTATAAATCAGGTTACACACATACCGTTTCAAAGTGATAGGATAACATGATGGAAAGCGGGAAAAGGCATAATGATAATTATATTTTCAATAAAAAGAAAATAGAAGTATAAATGAGAAACACTTTAATAGAAAATTAATGTGTAACATGTAAATTAAAAAAGAAAATAAGGAAATAAAATTGCAAAATGGATCTTGGCATACTCTCTTTACAGCCCCCAATGGTGTGAGGATGTGAAAGAATGGTTTGAGAGTGGGAGTTACTCTTATTTTATAGGAATAATTATATCTACCAAAAGCTGTTGCATTTGGATCCAATTAAATAGATAGTTCATGCTTTTCACCATTCATAAAAGTTGTTCCTAATTGTCTTCCCCATCCACCATCCAAATTACAAAAAAATTGAACACAAGATGTATGAGTTAAGAATTTATTATTTACTATTACTTTTTTAGGTTGATGTTTCTAGGAAAATTCCTTCAAAATATATTGTTAAATGGCCACATTAATAGATCCAAATATCCATGGAATTTAATTGTGAAACGAGCCTATATTTCCTTGTACCATTACATTTGGAAAAACCTCAGTTGGAGGTGTTTAGAGAAATTTGTGGATCTGTTATAGTGGTGGGGTCCATGTTGTGCACCCTGAATATTTCCAATAGTCTTCGAATTTTTCGAGCCTCTAGATTCTAAAATCATCCCATGTTCCAGAAGAAAAAGTTGAAGAAAATTATATAATATTTCCATAAAAATCACTTGATTTGGAATTATATTTTTAATTAAATGACCAAAACACCCATGACGTACAAATACGTAAAAATCTTGAATTAATCACTTTTCACAAATTTTCTCAAAACACATCATAAATCCAAAATTTATCCCTATAAGATCAAATTGTTAATTTGGGAGGGATAAAACAATTGAAATTCATAAAAAACCGGACAATAGTATCTCTATCAGTGTGCTTATTCATTAATTTTCTATGATATACACACACACACAAATATATAATCACATATTCATACATTAATATTTACATATATATAGTAATGTATAAATACAAAACATCATTTTATAAGGATTATTAATGTTTTGGGGAATAATAGAAGTAGTTAGACCCCTAAATATGGTTTCTTTTTATGTAATCTAAATAACTAGAAAATAAATACATAAGAATATTCATGAGAATATATTTTAATAGAAATTTTATATAAGATTTACAAGCATGAATTACATTTTATTAATAAATATTTATTCATTTTTAAATACATTTGAATTATTTTTCATAAAACCATTAAGATGATGAATATGAAGTATAATTGCTCCAATTGTTTTCACATGTGATCTATGAATCTCCGAACGTAGAAAAAGAAATTATTTGTTCTATCAAAAATGCATCAATCATTATGTATCCTTCTTCATTGATCACAATAATAATTCTTCAAGGATTGAAAAGTTTTTACTCTTTTTATACAGGTACTGAATGATATATCATAGATCACCTCTTATTCATAAGATTATTATTGAGAGATTTATCCCTAGTCATGAAAGTGTTATCTTAAAAAAAATGTTGTTCAAACCAATATTATTAACTTATAAATGATATAATTCAGGACATATAAATAGGTTAAGATAATAACTTATTACCTAAATGAAATTTATTAATTTATTATTTAATGTAATAATTATGTTAAATTATTAAAAAAATTATATTAATATACTCTAGGATTTTTGTATTTCCACATCCAATAACCCACAATAATTGGTTCCATGAGCCAGAGCACCATGTGACCTCATGAATTCCACTTTAAATGTCATAGATTTCTAAATTACATTAGGTGTCTATGAAGGTATAATGAGGAGACTGGACCCTCTTATCATTCTAAACACACAACAGAAATTATTGAAATAGATAGAAGAACCGACATGAATAATAAATAGAAATAATACAAAAGGGACAATAAGTATCGAAGCAAAACATCTTACAATAATATGATGGATACACTACATGTCAAGAAGGAAAAAATAATACCTCAAATACAAAAACGATAATTAAAACCAAACAATATCTAGAGTCCCAACCCGATCTGGATATCCCCGGATCCAACACACCAAACCATGCATAACCAACCACTTTGAGCCTGTTATAAACATTTACCTAACACAGTTCTACAGAAGCCTGAGCATGGTTTGTGTATAACATAGTAGGGAACCACAAAAAATATATATAAAGTAATAAATAATGTTTACAATATATTTTATGATATATCGATGTGAAATAATCAAATATATTGTGTAAAAAGGAAAATGATTCACAATTAACAGATTATTAATTGACTATTTAAATATTCATGTCCCATCAGGAAATCCAACCTATCTACCCCTCTTCAGCCATTTCGGGAGCCTAAGTCAAAGAAAAAAAATAGTAACATACTTTTAGTTATAAGGTATATTCATTAATGATGTCAATTTAACCACATACCTTCCATAATAAGTCTACAAAAACATCAGTATCTCTGCTTGAGAGCGTCCTCTCCTAGGGTTTTCCTGGGTTTTGAGTTTTCTTGGCAGTTCGGTTCATGGAAGCTCCTCTCCTTCCATTCCCACACAACAGTTCTACGTTTTACCGCTCTTGCTCCTTTTCAGTGTTAGTTGTCATTACCCTCTTCTAGGTTCCGATCCAAGAACCCTCCACGGTGCAGCTCCGGCTTTCCACGGGGTCTTGAAAGCCTGCCTGTCGCCATCTCTCTTCATTGGTGCCAGATCATAGACAGGGAGGGCAGTGCCAGATCATAATTTTCCAAGCCCCTTTTGTTCTTCATATTCGTGGTTTCTCAGTCTGAGACCCTCACCAGATTATGTGGAGAGCATAACCCTAATCACAAAATCTTCAGTAGCTTCTTGACCCAATATTTCATAGTCCGGAGTCTTTCCCAGGTGATCAAGGAAATCCTATCCCTAATCGCCTACCTCACTTGCTTCACGATGGTTAGCGTGGGCTTGTGGGTGGTTTCCGGTGCCACGGCTCTACGAATCTACCGCCGCAGGGAAGTCTGGTTCACGCATCACCTGCCGCGAGGAGTTACTACACTGTGAATTTTCATTATGGCCGCCGCGACATGTTCGGTCCGCATTTTTCTGTCACAAAGGCGCCACCGCGTTGGGGTTCTGCGTTTTCCTATCATGGTTTTTTCTCCGCGATGAATCGGCGAGAACTGTGAAGGCCGGTGGTTACCTATGTCCGGTTTTCCCTTTTATCAGCATGTGTTGTTCCTCCGTGAAGGGGGTGATTCACCGTGAAGGGGGTGATTCGCGAAAATCCATCCAAAAAGTTCAGAGGTTTTTGGGTTCGCGAAGTGGTCTGATGTCTGAGATTTGTGTTACTGGTTGTTCCAGCGGGAAGCCTCCGCTGTGTTGTGTTGCTGCATTTCCCTGTTGAGGGGTTTGATTCGCATTGGCTAGGTGGGAATAGTGAAGGACAGCGGTGGCCGGTGGCCAATCGCCCGTTCTCACAGTTGGTGTTGTTCCGTCGTGAAGAAGGTGATTCGCGAAGTTCCCCCGTGAAGTCTTAGGCGTTTTGGGTCCGTGAAGTTGACGTTGCTTCGCGTCTGTTCTCTGTTTGTGCCATCACAAATCATCAACTGCATTGTGAAGATGGGAAGGTTCTGTCGTAGGGTGTTTATCCATGAATACTGGAGGGCACGCGATGCGGGTTTGTTGAACATGACCACTTAAGTGGCAGTGTTGATCGGAAAGGCTGAGGTACCTGTCTCAGCTATGTGGACCGCGTAAGGGGGTCGCGAAGGGTTTTCCAGTCCAGGGACTTCATTTCTTGACCGAGCCTTGAATCAAGTGACACTGGACTAAGTTTACATTGCACTTAGGGTGTTTCTTGATATTTTACCCAGTTTCGAAGTTTGGTGTCCCAGGCACGCGGGGTATTTCCAAGGCATCGGTCCTTCAATAGGTTTACTAATTCAACTTCTGGTTTCCCCTATGGATGCTGACATGGTTAATCAATGGAAGAGGTTGTCCCTGATGGATAAAGAAAAGGCTGTGATCGAGGCTCGGAGAAGCTAAAACACACTTTTAGAAAAATGAATGTCTCTGCTTGTTGTGGGAATGTTCGTTGAAAACATATCGGTTAATCAGGGGGCTCTCAAAAACACCCATCAGAATATCTGGAAAATTGATGCAGGAGTGGCTATCTGGGTAGCAGGGATCAACTGCCTCATCTTTGAATTCTTCAACGAGAAAGATAGAGACAAAACTTGCGGGGTAGACCGTGGTCCTTCGATAATAAACTCCTCCTCATGGATAAATTTTAAGTGGGGGATGATATCCAGCGAGTGAATTTAACCCGCTCCCCCTTCTGGATACGTATTAAAGAAATCCACTTCCATGCAAGAATGGAAAAAATCAAGAGGGAAATAGGGAACAATTTAGGCCACTTTCATGAATGAGATTTCTCAGACCCAATACACTAGGGTCCCGAGGTTCGAATCAGGGTGGAAATTATGGTGTCAGAGCCCCTGATGAGGGGAATGTTCCTGAAAATTAAAGAATCCAACACTTGGATATCATTCGAGTTCGAGAAACTCCCAATCTTCTGTATCTTTTTTGTTTGCCTTGGCCATCTAGAAAAAAACATGCACCACAAAACATAAGAGTGAATATGGTAACATCATATTCCAATATGGCCCTTGGCTCCATACCAAAATGAATAAATATGCTTTCATCTCTGAGACGTAAAATCAAAAGGACCGTGACCATCTTACGTTTTCACATGCCAGCCAGGCGGAACACACACCTGAAAAATTCCTTATGCTTAGACCATTGGATTTCCCTAATGCTGACCATCCCACCCAAAGAGATGCTGGAGTCCATCGTTACCATCCAAAGGACAATACTCAAACAACCACAAGGTCGGCAACAAAGAAAAAAGAACCACCAAGACAATACACAAAAGCAAGTCCAATGCACACTGAACCACCAGATCCATACCCTTACCCACAATCGGCCGCAACAGCCATTATAACAATGGAGGCCCATGGAAGGATATGAATTCCAATAAGGGGCCCAATTACCCATCAAACGTGGAGAAGAGTGAAATGAGGAGACAGTGATGGTCACGCGGTAGACCCTAAACCCGTGGTCAGGAAAAGAAAAAATGTAATAGGTCAATCAGACAGAAATCCAACCAAAAGATGGAAAATAACACATGGAGAAACAAGTCCATAGGAACCAAAGGAGGCAGTGGGAAAGACCCAGCCATGCCTACAACAATGAGTGTGTTATGCTGGAATAGTCGTGGGCTTGGAAACCCACGAACAATTTGAATGCTTCAACGTAATTGCGCTCAAAGTCGCCCGAATATGGTTTTTCTGTCTGAAACCATACTGGAAAACAAGGACATCAATGGTATTTCTCAGAAGTGTGGCTTCCAAGGCTGTTTTCTGGTGCCTAGACAAGGCCATTATTGGGGACTCTGTCTCCCATGGAAGGACAATATTGACGTTAAAATTTTTTCTTTCTCCATGCACCACATGGCTGTGACAATTCAAACCGACTTGCACCCACCATGGACCTTCGTGGGATTCTATGGATGGACATCCCATCATGATAAGGGGAAGTCATGGAACCTTATTTTCATGTTGTGACATGATTTACCTAGCCCTATTTTTTTGGAGGTGATTTGATTGAGATCATGTTCCACAAGGAAAAAAGAGGTGGTAGTTTTCGACACCCAGCTACGATGTCTAACTTCAACGATGCAGTCACTAAGGTGAACCTGGTTGATCAGGGGTTCATAGGTAATCCTTTTACTTGGTTCTGTGGCAATACTAAAGGTTATCGCATCGCTGATCATCTTGATAGATTTATGGGTTCTACTGATTGGATCAATCAGTTCAATATGTTTCATGTTGGCCACATGGCCCCTAACTATTCGGATCACTGCCCAATTCTCATTGACTGTTTTCAAGGTGAACTAAATCGACAACTCAACAGACCGTTCAGATTTGAGAGCATCTGGGAAAATGACTATGAATTCGAAGTGGTGGTCCGATCAAGTTAGAAGAGTTCCCAAGAATATGTTGGCCTCAATCTCCAACAGGTTGCTTCTGTCCTGAGATCTTGGAGAAACAAGAAATTCCACCAACCTGATAGGCATTGTGACGTCCTCGAAAATAAGTTTCACAACATACTCAAGTAACCCCCATCCAATGGAAACATTACTAGGATTGGTGCCACTCAAATAGATATAGACATGGGCCTTCATTTTAAGAATTATTTTGGGATATATGGGTGCATGACACCTATATTAAAGTGGACGATTCTCATACAAGGTATTTTCACCTAAAAGAGTCTACTAGGCGCCGAAAAAACTCTATCAGGAGCCTTTCACAACCTGATTGAAGCAAAGTATCTGACACTTGTGGCATTCACAAAGCTTTGGTAGGATATTTCTAGAACCTCTTCTCCATGGGGACTCCTTTCATGTCTGCTGAAGTGGAAGAGTGCATCAAACCTATGATCACCAAGGAGATTAACTGAAAACATAAAAAAGATGTGACGAATGATGAGATACACCTGGATTTGAAGAAGATCCACCCCACTAATGCCCTAGGACCAGATGGTTTTCATGACCTTTTTTTAAAACATAACTGGCACATCATTGGTTCCGACATCTAAGAAATGATAAAAAACAGCTTGGTGGGGAATACAAGCATTTCCTCCATCAACGAAACTATCTTCATCCTCATCCCCAAAATCAAGAAACCTCAGGCAATCCATGATTTTAGACCAATTAGCCTCTGCAATGTTTCTTATAATATATTCTTGAAAATCCTTGTCAATCGGCTATGTCCTTGGCTTCCTGATATTATCACCGAAAACCATAGCACCATCGTGGCCAAGAGGCTGATTACTGATAATGAAATTGTAGCCCATGAAGTGTTCCACTTTACGAAAACACGCTCCACTGCGAAAAGAGGAACCATGACCTGGAAACTGGATATGACCAAAGCCTATGATAAAGTTGAATTTCAGTTCCTTAGAGCTGTGATGCTGAGAATGGGCTTTATCACCAAATGGACAGAAATTATCATGCACTGCATCTCGACCGTCTTTTTCTGAATCAAGGTCAGTGGGGAGCTCACCAGAGGATTCACCCCAACCCAAGGCATGTGCCAGGGAGACCCATCTCCCCCTTTCTCTTCATTTTGGTGGATGATGTTTTCTTTAGCATCACTTCAAGGGCTTCATCCTCTAAGTATATTCATGGCGCAATGGTCTATCATGAGAGACCACAAGTCTCACTTCTCTCCTTTGCTGACTACTGTCCCCTTTTCTCCAGATCCACGGTTAATGAATTCCAGGTGATCATCCATATGATCCAGCAATATGAGCAGGCATTTGGACTGTCTGTAAACCACGGAAAATCAGAAATCTCATTCAGCGCAGGGGTTCCTTCTTCCATGAGAGCTGAGCTTTGTGCATCTGCAGGCATCCATTTGGCCGATAAACACCAAAATAATCTTGGACTCCCTACGGTGATTGGACAGTCCTAAAAAGAAATATTTGTAGCTCTGGTGGACAGAATTGATAAAAATATTCAAGGATGGACCCCAAAAAGCCTCTCAAAAGCTGGAAAAGGAACCATCATTAAAGCTATCATTTAGTCTATCACCAACTACTTCATGTTTGTGTTTAATATCCCGGTGGCCATCATAAACCTGATCCATTCACATATTGCCAACTTCTGGTGGGAAAAAATGATGGCAGAAATCGACTCCACTGGTTGTCCTAGGAGAAACTCTGCAAACCCAAGTCGGAGGGAGGGATGGGATTCCAGAATCTTCTTCTGTTCAATGACGCACTATTGGCCAAGCAATGGTGGCGCCTTCTAAACCTTCCTTCATCTTTCCGTGTCCAGGTACTCCGTGCCAAATACTTTCCCGACATGGACATCCGTGGCTCCTTTCTTGGTCCCCTCCCTAGGTTCCTCTGGAGAAGTATTTGGGGGGCCCTAAATCTCCTAGAAAAAAAATATTGTGCTAGAGGATTGTAAATGGCCCATCTATCAACATCTGGACCGATCCCTGGATTTTCGATAAGGATTGTGTGTGGTCCACATCCCCTGTTCAAGCAGTTCGTGAAGACGCCACTGTCATATTTTTCTATTCAGACTAGGAACCAGGATGGTGTGTGGAATAAATCTAGGAATGGTTTAATGAATGAGACCAAATAATTATTCTAAGCATCCCTTGGGTCCCTGATACTGGCCCCAACCATCTTTTTTGGACCAATGATTCTTCAGGTGAGTTCACGGTGAGATCTGGGTATAGACTGGCTCTTGGCATTCACTCTCACAACCATGATGAGAGACTATAGAAGGTTCTTTGGAAGCTTAACGTCTCCTCAAAAATTCACCAATTTTTGTGGCAGGTGTGCACGGGCACCCTCTCTACCATGAGCCTCCTTGTTTTCCGACATATGGCCAGTGCGGAATCCTGCCCTTTTTTCCCAAATATTCATGAAACCCCATGGCACGCCATCATTCCCCGCCTGGGAGCCCAGTAAATTTGGAATAAATGGGGCTCTACTTCAGACACTCCGTTGGATAGTGCCTCTGATCTCCCCGATCTTTTGATGCGCTGTTGTTCCTCTCTTTCATCGTCTGATGCAAGCTCCCTTTTCACCATGGCCTGGATCATTTGGGTTAATTGTAACAATTCGGTTTTCCACCATGTTCACCAGCCTCCCAAGTTCTGTATTGAACGAGCCACTTCATGGATTGAGGGCTGGAAGGACCGCAAATGACACTTTTTGCCATGAGTTGGCCCCTCCTGTCCCCCTCACTGGACCACCCCCCCCCCCCATATGATGGGAGTCTTTAGATTATCGTGGACTCTTCTCTCCCCAAGGATGAGCCTATTTCTCTTGCCCTCCTAGCATGAAATCATCTAGGGCAGATAATTGCAGCGAAATATGAACCACATCATGCCTTCTGGGAGCCTACAGTTGTTGAGGCCTATGCCATACTGGTAGGGATGATGCTCACTACGGAATGTGGATGGGTTGATATCATCATTGAGTGTGACTATATTTCGGTCATCAATTCTTTTAACCACAGTGATGCCGGACTCCAGGCCTTTGGCCTTATCGTCAGAAGAATCCACTCGTTGCGCCACGGCTTCTCTTGCTGCATTTCTCCTTTACCAAAAGGGAAGGAAATAATGCGACCCATCAGCTGGCGGCCTCAATCCACTTCGATGTCAACCAACTATGGATAGACAATTTCCCTTCTTGGCTATGCTGATGTACGACTACTGATTTTCACCATTAATATAATCCTCCTTTCATCAAAAAAGTCTACGAAACTATATCATGTCTATACCATTTTATCTACATCCTCAATCGGACATCTCAAACCACTTATATACATTAGTGTGGATTAGAATATTATTATAGCCCAATCCAAAGAGAAGGTTCTTAGGTCCAACATCATATTCATAACATACATCAGTGTGGCCTAGAGACTTATTTTATTCCAACCCTCAATTGGATCCTTGATCCAACATCCTAGTCATCGTATACATTGGTGGTGATTATAGATCCAGTCAAGCCTAAAATAGGGATTAAATCCTTATTCCAATCCCCCCAGAAAAACCAATAAATCATGTTCACTTGAATCATAAACCATTTAACACATTTACCATTTTATCATTTCATTTACCATGGTCCTCATGAACCCTTAAATCACACCATGTAACAAATAAAATACCAAAATGAAATATGAATTTAAAATCCATCGAAATCACCGATTAAAACATCGATCTTCCACTTTAAAAAACCAAACCATCCACCAATGATTTCATTTCCATTTACAACCATTCAAATTAGTCATTAAAGAATTTTCAAAAAAAGGGAATCCCACCCTCATTTAAAATCAAATTTTGGAAACTATTATGAAGACACCATTGATAACTCCATGGTTGCTAAACACGTCATTTTAAATCGCAACACCCTTTATAAACACCATATCCTATAATTTAAAACCATAACAACATCCATATTTCACACACATCAATTAGACCATTTCAATATTATAGTGAATTTTAAAAAAGCCAATATATTAACACTTCACTTGTCTCACTAACCATGTGCACAATCAAATTTAATATTTAAATTTCATTCACATCCATAATTACCCTAAATAAATTTCTATAAAACTATTCCATCATTAGAAAGTTTTTGGAATATCCAACGTGTAGTTTTAGGTCATGTTGTATATCATCATTAAAGACAATGGGGTATATGAATGCTTTTTAAAATTAATCTAAACCAAAGATTCATTTTTGTAGTCAAAGATATTAAAAAAATAATGGAAATGAATTGAAATAATTAGATACACATATAGTATTTCAATAAATGGTTATGATATTTATGATTACACACGACATGTTCGTAGTCATTCTGCCATTCTTAAAAAACCCTTGATCAGATCCTAAAGAACCATTAACAACCAATTTTAGAATTCATTGAGAAAACGATATTTATGGATTTAGACGAAGGTAAAACAACATACTAATACACTTCAGATAAATGGGAGGAAAAAATGTTGATGGATTACACATAGATAGATTCTAACTAAAAGACACATCAAATTCATTAGAAATGAGTTATAATCACCCATGGAGGATGAGTTTATGGCTTGCTCATCATCCTAGATATACAAGGTTGTTTGGGGGAGAAATTTGGGGAGATATAACTACAATCTAAAGTTTAAAATATTATAAACTCCACATTTAATGAGGTGTGTAGTTTTGATAAATAGTTTTCAAGACTATGGTCCAGCCATGTGGATTCCTCTATCAAAGTGGAAATAGGTCATCACAATTTTTCTTGGTCACTAAAATAGTTTAAAACCCATACGAAGTTAATGTGTTTAGGAATTATTTATGGGATATTGGGATGAATCGACTCCTAGGTTATCCAACATGTTTTTCTTAACCTTGCACACTCCTTATAGAGGCTACATGGTTGTCAAGCATTGTTATAAGTAATTGTGTTCCAATCATTCCCTTAACACTGATGGGAATATTTTTGATATTTTTCATGTCCCAAAACCTCCAGATACCCCCAAGACCTATCCTACTCCCCAGAAAAATTCTAAAAAACAAAAATTCAATCCATGACATACATTATCTCTGATTCGGGGTCATATAAACCCCCACTTTATAAAAAATCATCCCCAGGATTCTTTCCGCATCATCACAAAGCCACTAAAATAATTGGTTGGTACAATATCCCCACATATTACTTTAATTACTCAAGATCCCCCCTAAAACTACAAATTTCATCATAACAGTCATACAAGAGAATGAGTCATACCATGAATAATATTCATGTTGTGATCTATAGCACACACTCGATGCTCCTCAAATGACACATAATCCGCTACTCAATATCACCAACATCAACCAAGCAAGAATTTTTGGGTGACTCTATATAAACTATCATCCAAAATGGAATAAAAACAATCTCTACCACCCTATAATAACAAATCGTTACCCCTCAAGTCTAATTATCCCCACAAGGCTAAACAACCCACCATAATAGGTTACATATCCTTCCTACTTTCTAAAATAAAAATATTATCCATACATTAAATGAACAAAAAAATATGATAATATACCTAATTAATTTACCTGTTTATTTCCAAAAATAAATTTCTAACAAACTCATTTGATATAAAACACACAAAATAAAGCCATGAAACAACCCTAATTTCAAGAATTTAACTAGTCATACCCAGAGATAAAACAAGTTTCTAAAATTGAACATCGATAAGGATTTTACACTAGGCTGTATAACCAGAAACACCGGTCACATCATCAATATATTAGTTTACAACTAATGTTTCCCCACCATACACTTAGTCTCATAATAACCAACTTCAGTGTATGAATATTCTAAAATTTAAAATTATATTATTTTCTCAAATAAAACCTCAACAACATACTTTACATGTTTTCCAACTTAACACACATAAACATCCCTAAGAACATCTTCCTACATCAACATATATAAATTAAAATAAAATCCACTCAAGAAGGATGTGTATACACCATCCATATAAAAACTAAATTTAATGTGACTCTTTTCCAAAATTTATTTACATTCCCTAAGAACACATACCATTACAAAAAATCTACTAGAGGTGGCTTAAAACCCTCCACATATGTTCCTTTTACCTAGTCAAGCCGATCAATATCTAGCCGACTCATAATGGAAACTCCCAACAACCACTATTATAATATCTGCACATTGTGTGGCCATGATTCCTTCAAACTTGAAGATAATCAAAAACCATTTCTTAGTCAACAACCCCTTCCAAGGAAACATGACCAACCTATAGGAACCAAAAATTGGACCAGAAAGGTTCCTCATTATTATATCAATTCTAATATCTTCAGTACATGCTCTTGACCACACATCAATGACTGACCCAACTATCTCCACCAAAAGATTGTTATTATCACTTATTTTGTCAATAAATACCATCCACCATGACTCATGTTCCCTTCGATGAAGATCCCTATAAGCTTTCATGG
This sequence comes from Viscum album, assembly GCA_963277665.1. Classification (NCBI taxonomy): domain Eukaryota; kingdom Viridiplantae; phylum Streptophyta; class Magnoliopsida; order Santalales; family Viscaceae; genus Viscum; species Viscum album. The sequence continues at coordinate 135,898,172 of OY728147.1, read as the reverse complement.
ACACTTCTCGCTCACATGAGAGAAATAAAATGCAACATTAACCACCTATCATTTATATATTACAAGAATGGAAACATCAATATTTTCATACATGAAAAAATTACCACAATATCACTAGGAGATGGTCGATGGTGCACCTCCCACCACACATCCCCTCTTTCACTACTTCTAATGCTTAACCCCCAACTGGTTATCCATTAAACCAACTGAAAATCCATTAACTTTTATGTTGTATAAATAATGATTTCTCAGTGTACCCTAAACGATATAGAGATATTGGGAATGATAGTCTAGATACTGGAATTACCCCAATATGTCATTGCCGCGTACAAACACTACTGATTTGTCTTGATTTTCACTAACATGTGCATAATTCCAATCCACTGGTTTATATATCCCAAAGAGAATCATGAATCTATTTAATTTTTAAACAACCAGTTCCATATCATATCCCACTAGAATATTAAATTTTTAGTGTCCATTCATCGAACATGACCCAAGATACCAAAAATCATACATCACTATTGCTTGGCCCAAAATCCCAAAAACACATCTAATCATGCCTCGCAGTCCGTTAACCGGATTGGACTCATGGAATTCCCTATATTCCTTCCAAAAAGATAAATATTAACATAAAAATTCCTATATCCTAAATAAATTGTTTCCTCTACTGTTTATTTAATAATAAAGGAATCCATCCATATATTGGTCACCCTTTCCATATCCACCAAAATTCTACTCTATGTCCCTTATAAATCCTTTTCAAAACAAACGGGTCAAACACCAAATAATAAGGGCTATTCTGAACCACCCTTATAACCAAACTCATGTACTCAAGTGTTTCTCTATGAATGAAATGAAGGAAAATCCATGAATTATTCCCAAAAAATTGATGGCTCATGCAATGCATCAATTACACCTCTTAATCACCCACCTATGATTCATACTCCAAGGATCCCCCAAAATTAGTATAAACTATATTGATGAGTCCCTCAATTTCAAAAGTACACTTTTGCATACTGTTTAAAAGTTAATAAATCTAAAACCAGTGACCTTACCCATTATCCCTCAAGGCCAAACCCACACTTGAAAGAACTCTCTTCCTATCACTAGAAAAATATGGAAACCTCCACTTATGCCTCAGACAGACAAAATAACTAACAACCTAACATAACACACTCATAATCCATCCTCAAATATAACATGAAACCAACTTCCTAATATAGATTCTATCTGAAAAGGCCGTTGGATTTCAATATAATCCATACACATGAAATGAAACGCCCCAACCACAGTTACCCAGAGTAGGTGCATTATTTTAACACATTGGAATGATTACAAGGAATCATGTCCTGATGCACTGATCAGTTTTTCAGTCCTGGAAAATAGATGACATACATGAACATTACATTAAACATTAGAAAATAAAACACAACAAATGTGATCCTTTGAGAAAATAATTAATCCCATAGCTTAACCCTACATACAAATCGTAATACAATTCTAGGAATCCTGTAAAAATAAATCATAAGAAATTGTGAGCTCAAATGCTCAGTATGTGTATGAAATATAGTGAAAGATAATGTAAACATTATGAATGGTTAATAATTTAAAACACACTCCTTTACATATAATAAACTTGGAAAATTTATGGCAGGAATATTAGATGAGTAAATAATGCCATAATAAAACATAGTCATGGGTATTATACTAGTCAAATAACCACATGAACCATCCATAATACTTTCACAATGAGGGAATGTATAATGTGGGATATTCTGAAACATTTTTTCAAGGCCACGGAAAAGACCTCTAAAAATGATTATGGAATCGAACAACACCATATATCAAAATTGGGAAAGGTCTCAGAAAATTCCACGTCTAATTTTCTCATGAAACTTACAGATGCACTGAGGAGCTATAGCAGTCTCCACGTGTCACATACTAAGTCTAATAAATTTTTAATATGAAAATGTTGACACATAAAATAAATATTCATATTAAAAAATGCATATGAAATGTCAAGACATTAACATGAAACCATGAATGGTATAAAAACAACACATCCACAAGAAAATATATCACAAAACATTCAATACAATATGGATGATTTGTATCATAATAAATCAACCTCGATCAAGTATATTATCCTATAATGGTTTTTTAAATATTTCAAAATGATAAGTAAAAATCATTGAGAAAAATATCCCTTTTTCATGAAATCAATTAAAAGTCACATAATTTATAACAGAAATCATTTAAAAGATAGTTTTGAATCAAAATTTCCCATTTAACTATGAATATTTTGAGATTAATTAACATTTTAAAAAATTCATTTCTATATAAATAAATCCTTAAATCCATTTTGAAAACATGGACATTAATGAGAATGGTTTAGATGAATAAATCATTAAAACATTTAAAATGATTTTAGTAAAAACGTCCCTTAAAAAGAATCCCTTTTAAAACATATTTATGAAACATGGAAATGGATAATTATTATGTCCCAGGGGATACTTATGTAAAAAAAACCTTGGATAATAAAGAGATTGTGAAATTAACCCTTACCTTGCACTTTTCATTGGTCGAGGGTACATTTAACCTCCTATATAATGACCATAGTATGTTATTAAATTATACCAGAACCATATTAATATTTAATATATCATACATGATTCATTTATGATTTATACTACTCATTTAATAGTTATTTACATTTTAAATTAACATTTTATGTAATAATTTCTTTCTTTATCATAAGTGTTTTAACTTGTTATTCTTGATCGTATCATTTAGATCATGCTTTACATACATCCAAAATATAACACATGAATTATATATCATATATTTTTAGAATATAAATATGTATATTATATAGATATATGAAATGGAAATGGTTTCTTATGGAGACGGTAGGCCATACGTATGCATAAGCGCTATTTCCATTTTCAAATCATATTGAATTGAAGTGAATAAGATATATGAAAGTACATACATACAGACACACACACACAAATATATATATCTATTAAGTACCATTATCATTTCATATATTACATACTTATTAATAATATATATTTTTATAATCATCATTGAATGGGTAATGTGGAAATGAATCTCATCGGGTCATGGAGACGGCAATCCATACGTATGCCCGAGTGACAATATGTTTATATTGATGGTTAAATCATAAGTAATTGGATGGTATATCACATATACATAATCATTAAAATGTTATATTTATTATTTAAATTAGTTATACTCATTATTATAATCATCCAAATAATGAAGAGTTTGAATAACTAACTACTGCATGGCGTGGAGACAGTATGTCGTACATACTCATGTATGGTGACTATGTCATTTATAGGATGGATTGAATAAATAAAATGGTTGTAACATATTTATAATTGCATAAAATTATTTAATTGGTACTGGAGTTATTATTTTTTTGTTGAAACAACAAAGAAAGAGGAAGTGGAAGAAGAAAAGAACTTGAAGGAGGGTGAGAAAATTATTACCTCTTCTTCAGGTGTTTCCTTATAAGTTTATCAAAAGGGATCCTTAGGGTGGATTTATGACCAATTTGAGGAATTTATATTGATTTGAGGGATGTTGGGAGGATATTTTGGTAGGTTTTGGGGGAGTCAAATGGATTTGGAATTGTGATTTTGAGATAAGAGGATGTACCCTTTTATAAGACACGTGAGGGTGGCTTTAAAAAAATATTGAAATATTGTTTTATAATAAAAAAATTTTAGTTTTTAATGGATAAAAAATGAATTATTTATATGAAAAAGTGATTATGGGTCTAACAACACTCAACCAATAGGATTTATATAGGTTTAGATCACCATATTAACATTATTTTTTAGATTTAACTCTTAGTTAAATTGTTTATCTTTTACCGTGTCTTCTTGTATTCTTAAACTATATGGTTAATAAACATACTGAAAACTTCCAAAAGAACTAAATGTGGTTCATTAAAAACGTATATAAAAACATTTTATCCCTTTCCCCAAACCTTATATTTTTAGGAATATTATATAATTTAATAACATAATATTTTTTTAAAAAAATCATTTATGTCAATTTTGACACCATTGTGTATCTAGTTTTTTTAAAAGTCATAAAATATTTATTATTTCAAAAAAGATACATTGAATCAATCCTAAAATTTCCTATTAACCTATAAAATTATTGGATGTCATAAAAACATTGAAATTAAATTTATTTTAATATTTATAATACCATTTATTTGATTCTTTCAGAAATAAGGTAACTACTGTATCATCATTGTGTCGTAAATAAATTTAATTATTTAATGTCTAAAAATAATAAATAAAATACCATGATGTATGAAATAATTTTATCTTTCTAATAAATATATATATTAAATATTATCTAATGTATAACCCTATATTAAAAATGGTTTAATTATTAAACATTGAATTTAACACTTTTAACTATTCTCTAAATAAAATAATAATAAATATCCAAATCTAATCCAAGTGGACAAAAGCAAATAATATTTTATTCCTAAGGTTTTTTTTCATTCGAATATCACTTACCCAGTATAATTAAGAATTTGTTGGGTAATTATAATATCATTTTTCCCTTAATTACCAAATTTACTTTTAACTGTGCTCAATTAAAGTCAAAAGTTGCTATTAACCAAAAATTATTTTCATCTTATTGAACCACATTTTACATACTGAGGTCAACTATGTCTCTCATATTTTTTAAATTCAACTCACAGAAGCAGTAAAATTATGTTTTATGCAAATTTTATAATGGTCCTAGAAGGTGTGTAAAAGATGGTAAAAAGTTCAATAAAATGTTATGCATCTAATATTATTATAAAATGACTCCATTGAATTACATTGAAATTATATATGTACTAAATATCTATTTTGATTTAAAATAAATTTAAATAAAATAAATAATTATATAAATAAAAAGTCTATTTTAAACAATAACACAGGGTTTTTCCCTATTCATAAAAAATTTGATGTTTTCAAAAAAATACCAAAAAATTACCCTAATCTAATTTTGAAATTACGAATTCAAAAATGAATTCTATTTTACCAAATTATAATCAATGAGGTTTAATTAATTAATTTCAAATTAATTCCCATTGTCAACACCAAAAAAGTGAGTTTTATAAAAATAAAAACTATCAAAATATTGACATGTGTTTATGCCAAATATAAATGAGAAATTTGTTATAATGACATGAATTGTATTATATGATAAAAATATAATCAAATTATACTTTTAAACAATTAAAATTAATAATTTATCAATATAAATTATTTTTATTTAAAAGGATGTTTTTAATTAAAATTTCATATTTTCACTATTTATCAAAATATTAAAGTTATTAGAAAAGTACCAAAAATTTGTCTGAACTAAATTTTTATCTCCCAATTATAAAAAAGGATTTAATTTCATTAAATTGAATATATAAATGTGTAAAATATTGTTTTCAAAAAAAATTCACCTTTAAAAGGTGGTAAAATTGCATTTTAAAAAAAATACTTGTTTTATGTAAAAAAATAAATTTGATCTAATATTATCTATAAGAAACACCAAATATGGGTGTTAAAATTATATAGAGTATATAAGATTCAAAATTAAGTTAATACTATTCATAACCACTTTTTTAACATCTAGCTTGGTATGTTGTGGTGTGCTCGAACTATGTGTTTCATGTAGCACAAGTTATTTAATTACATTAATGAGATAACGTACTATGAAATCTTGGGGTCTTATATTGTCCCATCTTTTTAGAAATTTCTTCCTCACAATTTCATATTGTTCTTTGAAAATAAATGGTTAAAAATAGAAAAATACCATTGTGGAAAACCCACATCGAAAATTGGGTTAATAAATTTTATTCTTAATATAAGGTAAAGGGAGATGAAAATGTCACCACCAAATTATGATATCGATTAGGAAAACATTAGTTCCAATTGGAGACATAGAAATAGAGGGAAAACATATATATCTATAGGGAGTGATTGAGGTAATCAATCACAAAAATGTGTAATATTGAGGGCCTCAAAGCCATCAATCAATGGTGATTTAAAATATCATTGGTTCAACAAAACATAAGGTATTAAGATGACACTTTTTTGGTTTTAAAATCCCTTCCCTAATGTTTTATAATTAATTTATTCATATAATTGGAGGAAAAAACATACATGATGAGTAGAGTTTTATCTTTCAACTAATTCTTACCACAAACTCACCTTTCACTCCAAAAGATAATAGAATTCAATAATATTATATTTATCGTAATCATATAGGGTTCCAAAAATAATGAATTTATAATTAATTTTTCAAACTATTTTAAACAAACTAAATTAAAAAAACAAGACATCACATAGGCTAGTGGTGGGTGATGCACCCTTGTTTCCCTTTGTTTGTGGGTTGAAGTCTCGCGCCCTTGCCGGACATAACGGGTTGTCACCCGACCTCCAGGTTTTCCTTTTTTTATAAGAATACAAAAATAATCATATGAAATTATTTTACATTAAAATAGTATCCAATGCTAAAATTAATCTGTTGCACTCTTTAGACATATCCCAAATACTTCATTCCAAAATCATGGTCCAAAATTTATAAGGAAGGGAAACAAATTGAAGATCTATATTTCCATGTAATAACATATAAATACTATCATCATGTATTTTTTGAAAACATGGTAAACCCCTAAATTTACATAAAACCTTATTGATTACATTCATGCTACCTTATTTCTTGTAGAATAATAGATATATTTCTTATATCAAAATCTTTTGAATATTCCAACAATGATGGAATAAACAAAACATTAATTAGTTACTACGTAGTCAATAATATCCAATACAATTTATCCAAATCCACAATCTCTTATTCCAAAATCACCACCTCAATATCAAGACCTTGTTATGGATTACCATTCCTTCAACCATGTATTATCTTAAAATATTAACCAAAAAATGTGTCACTTTATATGGTACAATAGTATCTCAAATCCATAATGAAATGGAAATACAATACAATCCTTATTTATTTCCATAATTAATATAACCTTTAAATCATTGATACAACACTCAAATGAAATAATTATTTAATAACAACACAATAAAACTAGTCATTCCTCTTCATCTGTGGTAGTATCATAACATGATTATAATCTAATATCATCTTTTGGGGGTATACTCTAATGATTTGGACACTGATTTGCGTAGTGTCCCAACTCCTTTCAAATGAGGCATTGTACGTTTGAAACCTTTTTCTTACCCTTGCAATCATATACTTGGTTTCCTTTTTCCCCACACATATAACAAACCCTCATTTTCTTCAACCACTCACCAAGGTGATTCTTTATATAGTTATCACATATGATAAAATCCTTCATTCCTTTCTTTCCTTTATCCATCTTTCTCTCTACCATCATTCCCTTCTCTTTCTTACCTTAAAGGACAAAAGACTTAGATAATTCATTATTTATCTTATTGGAACATGATACTAATTCTTCATATGATGAGAATACGTGGGGGACTATTTCCCTTTTAAATGTTGTCTTAATACTATGAAAGATATGATTCTTCTTAATCTTTCGATCATACGTATTGTTGGAATTATCATTCCTTCTACTAAGTTCCATTTCTAAACAATGGAATACACATGGTTAGTTTATGAATTGCAATGCATAATTCCAAACTTATGAAACACCTAACATAAATTGAAAATATTATTCATATAATTTATAATCATAAAATGTTATCATTGAGGAAATATTTACTCTTAAATCCTTCATAATGTCTTGTAAAGAAAATATGAGTTATCCTAAGCATATCCCTCAAGAATGTTGTAACCAAGAGTGCAGCAAGGCCCATTTTCATGTACTAGGATACTCTATGTCAAGCCCGAAACTCTTTGTCATAGTTTTCACTCTGAGGTAAATCTATTCAAGATCCTCCTAAACATTCTCCTATCTAGAGAGGTTTGCATTGCATGAAAAATTTACAAAATCTCTACATTACAAAAATTTTAGTAAGTTCTTCTATTCTAATCCTAAAAGTCTATCTTAGGTTAATGTTCTATAATCAGAGATTTTCTAAATCAAGTTTCCAATGTATGTACTAAACATCATCTTATTCCTACTGTAATGCCTCGACCCTAGTTACCTAGAGTCGGTGCATTATTTTAATACATCGACATGATTATAAGGAATAAAGTCCCTAAATATTGATCAATTTAACAGTCATGGAAAAAATATTACATATTTGAACGTTACATTACACCATAGAAAATAAAACACCCCATAAATGATCCTTTGATAATGCCACTAATCCTCTATCTTAACCCTTCTTATCAATCATAATATACTTCTTGGAATCTTGGGAAAATAAAACATAATAAAGGGGTGAGATCAAAAACTCTGTAAGGGTAAGAAATACAATAGATGATAACATAAACATTAGGCATGGTGAATAATTTAAAACACATTACTTTACAAACAATAAAAATGAACACTTTATGGAAGGAATATGAGATGAGTAAATAATGAAATAATAAAACTTAGTCATGGGTATTCTACTATTCGAATAACCACATGCACCATCAATAATATTTTCATAATGAGTGAATGTATAATTCTAGACATTCTGAAACATTTTGTCAAGGCCTCGACCAAGACATCTACAAATGAATAAGGCCTCAGCCAAAACCATATATCAAAATTGGGAAAGGCCTAAACCAATTACGTGTCTAAATGTCTCATGAGACCTACCAATGCAACGAGGAGGTACAGTGTGATCCGCCCTTCACATACTACGTCCAATACATTTCTCATTTGAAAAGGTTAAAACATAACATAAACATTAATATTAAAACATCCATATGAAATGTCAATACTGTAACCAGAAACCATTAATGGTAAAAAAAATTACACATCCACAATCTAATTTATCACAAAACCTTCAATACTTTAGGAAATATTTGTATCATAATACACCAACTTTATTCAAGAATAATATCCCGTAAAATATGATGACATAGTTGAAAATGATCAGTAAAAATCATTAAGAGTAATATACCTTTTTCATGAAATCATTTAAAAGTCAAATAAATTATAATGAATACATTTAAAATATATTTTTGAATAATATTTTCCCGTACTACTTTGAAAATTTTGAAAGGAATTAACATTTTAAAACATTCATGTCCATATAAATAAATCCTTAAAACATTTGGAAAACATGGACATTAGAAAGAAAGGATTCGAAGAATAAATCTGAAAAAACATTTAAAATAATATTTTAGTAAACATTTCCCTTAAAAAGAATCCATTTGAAAACTCTTTTATGAAACATGAATATGGATAATATATTCTTCCCAGTAGATACTTACATAAAAATAACCTCAGATAATAAAGAGATTGTGAAATTAACCATTACCTTGCACTTCCCTTTGGTTGAGTGTACGTTTAACCTCCTCTATAATGATCTTAGTGTGTTATTAAATTATTCAAAAACCATATTCTTATTATTTATGTCATACATGATTCATTTATGACTTTATACTACACATTTAATAATGATTTCCATGTTAAATTTACATTTTGGGTAATACTCGCTTTCTTTATCTTATGTGTTTTAACTTGTTATTATATATCATATCATTTAGATCATGATTTACATGCATGTAGAATATAACACATGATTTATATATCATATATATTTAGTATATAAATATGTATAACAAATAGATATATGAAATGGAAATCACTGTTTATGGAAACAGTTGGCTGTACGTACGCATAAATGCCGTTTCCATTTTCATATCATATTGAATGGAAGTAAGTGAATAAGATATATGTAAGTACATACATACATACATACACATATATTATGTAGAATTATTATTTCACTTAATAAAAACATTTTAGTAACATATATTTTTATAATCACTGTTGATTGGTGTATGTGGAAATAAATTGCATCGCGTCGTGGAGACGGGAATCGGTACGTACGCACAAGCAACAATATCATTATATTGATGGTGAAATCGTATATTATTGGATTTTATATCATATATTAAAAAAAATTAACATGTTATATTTATTATTTAAAAAAGTTTTACTATGTATTATACCCATCCAAATAATTAAGTGTTTGAATAACAAACTACACCACGACGTGGTGATGGTAAGCCATACGTACACATGTATGGTGACCTTGTAATTTAAATGATGGATAGAATAATGAATTTGGTTGTAGAATATTTATAATAACATCATTGTATATATGAGTTAATGGAGTTATTATTTTGGTATATAAACAACAAATAAATATGAAGTGGAAGAAGAAAACAACTTGAATGTGGGTGGTGAAATTATTACATCTTTTCATTTGTTTCCTTTTGAGTTGATCAAAATAGCTCCATAAGTTGGCCTTATCATCAATGTAAGGACTCTAGGATGATGTGAGGGATGTCGGGAGGATATTTGGGCATGGTTTGGCTGAGACAAATGGCTTTGGAGGTGTCATATTAAGAGAAGGGGAAGTACATGTTTATAAGATAGGTGAGGGTCATTTTAGGAAAAGTTTAAAATATTATTTTATAATAAAATCATATTCGGTTTATAATGGCTCCAAAATTATTATTTTATATTTTATATTTGGGATCAGTTGAAAACCACTCATCCAATAGTTTTTAGACAGGTTTTGGTCACCAGATTAACCTTATCATTAATATTTAACTCTTGGTTAATACTTGAACTTTTTCTGTGTCTTCTTGTACTCGTAAACTATATTGTTAATAAACTCACTCTAAACATCTAAGAGAACAAAAAGTGGTTTCTTAATGACATATATAATATGATTTAATCCTTTTTTCCAATCCTAATATTTTTAGGAATATTATATAATTTAATAATATAATATTTGTTTTAAAAACTCATTTAGGTCAATTTTGACACCGTTTAGTATTAGGTTTTGGTGAAAGTAATCACAACTTGATTGCTTCGAAAAAGATACATTGAATAAATATTAACTAGTCATATTCACCTTGAAAATTCTTTTCTTTCATAAAAACTTTGAAATTAAATTTATTTTAATATTTATAATACCATTTATTTAATTATTTCATTAATAAGGTAATTATTGTATCATCATTGTGTCATAAATAAATTTAATTATTTAATGTTTAAAAATTATAAATAAAATACCTTGATGTATGAAATCATTTTATCTTTCTAATTAATATTTATAGTGTAAAGACTCGTAAATTTCAAGGGAAATGTTTTCTTAAATTTCATTGGGATTTTACGAGTACGCAGTTTCTGATGGCACCTGATTCCGAGGCACGATGTGATCATAATCAATTTCCGAAGATTAGCTCGGGTATGTTCAGTGAACGAATGAGCGGGTTTTTCTAACTTTTAAACCGGTGCTTGGAATCGAAATCTGAGGTCATAGATGGAATCGTAGCACCAGTAATTACTTAGGAACACCTTTTCTGGAGTTGCGTTTGTTCAGGTGAGGTTATTAAAAAAATGTGTTAACTAAGGAAAGAAATAAAAAATTGTGCAACAATTTTTATTTTCTATTCTAAGTAGTTTTAACCAATGCATGGTGGTTGGAGTGGGACCCACTACATCCTAACTCCAGTAGGTAGGATATTAGTGAAGTGGGGCCCACACGAGCCCCGCCCCTTCAAATCCTTTAAACCTCCCACGAGCACTTAATTGTGTAACTCACCCACCCCTCCAATTTAATGGCAAGTCAACCCTCAAAGATTAATTTTAATATTAAACGCTCTTTAATTAAATTAATTAATTGAATGAGATATTTTTGAATTTTAAATTAATGGCTTGAGTGAGTATTAATAAACTAAGACAATGTCTTATTTTATTGGGGGGTTGATTCGTTGTGCAGAAACATGGAGAGGACTCTTGCGCTATTGAGGAACATCTTCTTCCTCATCGAAGAATGCGAAGAACGCAGATTCTATGATGAAGAACTCCATCACCGCAAGGGAATCATCGTGCCATCTCCTCACCTCTACGCAGCCGGTGAGAGGAACCTTCTCCAGAGAATGATGACACATCACATCCTTCATCGGGCGTGCACCGATGATGTATACAGAGCCTCATTCCACGAATCCCTCTTCCGCGACGCTGTCTTCCGCGATGCCTTTTGTCTGCGTGACCATCGTTTGACAACACTTTGAGGTAGGAGCTAATTTTGTTCATGAATATTCTTTGTCTTTCATCGTCTTTTATTTTGGGCCTCCTGTTATCGTTATAACGGGAGGAGGTCGGACCATAGGAACATGGCTGGCCCTCCTCCCTCTTTGTTGTTGTTCTTGTTGCGTCACGAAAAAAAGCAGCGCAGTGCAACGGCACCGCGTGGGAATAAGGAGGAACATGGCGAATAAGCAATGCGCCATTGCGCCACGCTGTTGAGTCCGAACGAAGCCGCGGCCGGAGTTGGGCCGCAGTAAAGGGGGCGTGGCGCCGTTGCGCCGCACCAGAGAACCACGAAAAGGTCGTGGCCGAAGTGGGGCCGCTGAGGAGGGGCGCGGCATTGTCGCGCAGAGCTGGTCGGACCAAGCCCGGTGCCATTGGCCGCGGCGGAGAAAGGGAGGGAGGCCGGAGCCGCCGGCCGCCAGTGCGCTGGAGGGCGGGACGAACCGGTCCGGCGGGGTGAGCTGGCCAGCCGTTACGGCCAGCCCAGTTCCGAAAAACTTGGGGTTTTAACCCCCAGTCAACTCCAGCCGGACGGAACCCTACAGGTCCTCCGTTTCATCGAAGGGTGTGGCGGTTCCCCCCCTTCCACGGTCACGCGGCACACGGCGCAGTGCCGGCCGGGACCGGCCGCGCCGGCTTGACCGGCCGCACCGGGACGGGCCGCCCGCGCCGGGCAGAGCCGCGCTTGCTGGGCCGGTTCGACTGGGCCGATCCGCGCCAGCCGGCCCGGGCCACGCCCTGCTCTGCCGGACCCGGACCCGGGTCGGGACGACTCGGTTCGGGCTAACCCAAGGGGTCTTGGGTCGGGGCAGTCTGGGCCCAAAACCCCCCAAAACCAGACAGGTTCGTTTAAATGACCGTAACATGGGCAACAGACCTCTGATCGATGCACCGTCAGTTGTGATGTGATCCTTGGATTGAGGCGGTCGTTTCGGAATATTACAATAAAGGTTTCAGAGAACTTTGGCTATGGTAGTGTTGGTTTGAACACGAAACCAATCGGTCTGTTGGAACAAAAACTCTTCTAACTTGAGCTCTGGACGTCTGATTGACGTGCTATCGACTTTGTTGGATTCCTCTTAGTGAGACGGACCTTTTGGGATACACTTCTCAAGGTTTTGACGAAGATGGAGTGTGGTCAGGTTGGTTTTGACTTAAAAACCAACTGGGCCCGTGGAACGAAAAAGCCAATAACTCTCAGACCGGGTGTCCGATTGACGCGTCGTCTATGACGTTGAGTTCCTTTTGTCGAGATGGAACTTTGGGATACATAAACTCCGGACTACGTGTCAGTTGATGTTTCAACCCCCCTTGTCTCGTGGAGTAGACCCTCCCAGAATCCAGCATGCTGTGTGCGGGATCCCTAGAGATGGCTGCAACTACGACGATGTTGACGACTGCACTAAAATCCTCTGTGGGTTCGGCAGCGACGATGTCTTCACTGAAATCCTCTGCGGGTTCGGTAGCCATGATGATCGTACTGAAATCCTCCATGGGTTTGATGGCGATGACTACTATTCTTGTATCCTACGTGGATACGGAAGTACTACTGTTCTTGTATCCTAGGTGGGTCCGGCAGTATTTGACTCTGTACTTGTTTCCTTCGTGGGTCCGGCAGAGTAGCTGGTCTTGTATCCAACGTGGGTCCGACAGCTTAGTTGGTCTAGTATCTTATGTGAGTCCCAACTCAGATAAATCAGTGGCTACATCTGATCATCTCTATCAGCTTACAAAGAAGTATACCTGTGTGAGCTGAGTCTTGACTTTTCAATCAATATTTTCGATATGATTGACCTTCTTTCCTATGTGGATTGGGTTGTGTTATCCTATGTGGGTTGGTTGTACTATCCTGTGTGGACTAGATTGAACTTGGGCTTAGATGTTGGAGCCGAACTGGAATTGGTGACTTAGGTATATGTATGCGAATATACCTAAGTAGTGTTGGTTGTTACTTTGTGATTGTATCTTTACTTTTTGGATTATCCTTTGTGGATTCTGGGAGACCTTCGGGTTCTCGGGGTCCCTATTGAGTAGCATATACTCACCCCTTCATGGGCTATGTCCGCACTACGTTTTGTTGGATGCAGATGACAGACAGCGCTGATCGTGGTTGAGGCTTGTGGAGCAAGATGGTTCCTGGTGGTGGGCCACTGGGCGGGACGTATACAAAGAGGACGGTTAGACCCGAGGAGCTGAGGAGACTATCTATACCCACCCTTCAGTTGGGATTTCCAGTGGAAGGGTTGACGTTGCTGCTTTAATTTTTAGTTTTTGTACTTTTTTTCCAGTTGTAATTTACTTTTTAGTTTGGGTTTGTATTTTGGCCCACTTACTTTTCCTCACTTACTTTTGTACCCAGTTTTACATAGTGTTTACTTCTGCTGGCTTTCTCTGTGGTGTTTTTTTACTTTATAAAGGCAATTCCTTCCCTTTTTAACGGGATTTACGCCTTTGGTGCTAGTCGCCAACACCTGGCCTATGGGAGGCGGGGTTGGGGTAGTCACGGCACAGGTCCCGAGGACGGGTCGTGACAAATTGATATCAAAGGAGTTCGGTTATACCGCAGAACATATGACTCTGATCTTCCTTCTATGTGAAGCAAAAGTTTTAAGGGTATTGAGTGTGGTTATCAGTCCATGGAGTCCAGTGTTGGTGCGGCGACCGACGTATCTGTACACCAGGACACTGACTTCTGCTTTCCGACTCAATGCACGTAAACATTGATTGCATGTGTGTTTCAAAAGATTTCTTTGTGATTACTCTGTGTCTGCTCACTAGGTATACTGTTTTGACCGTGGTGCACCTGTTTCTTTTCAGGATGGCCCCACGACGATAGCCGGCTAGGGTTCATAGTTTTGTGCAAGACGATAGCCCACCGAGCGGCGAGGCCTCGGTACAGGGCCCTCTTACAGTGGAGGCATCGGTGGTACCTCTACCCGCCGAGCCACTGATTCCCCCATCCCCTGCCGCTGAGAGTGCACATCTCCGTAGTGCACTGCACGAGTTTCAACATCAGAGACCGCCTAGGTTCTGTGGGGAGACAGACCCTCAGGTAGCCGGGGATTTGCCGGAGGCTATAGTTCGAGTATTTAGGCTAGTGGGGACACCAGCTGACCTCATGGTGATCCTTGTAGCGACCCCCTGCACGCTGCAGCAGGAAGATGGTGGAGCTCGATGCTCCAGGTGCATGAGGAGGCATCTCTTATCTGGACGGACTTTGAGAGCCTCTTCCGCTCAGAGTTCGTCACATCCACCCTCTATGTGGTGCGCATCCAGGAGCTACTATAGCTACGGCAGGGCATCATGACAGTATCCCAGTACTTGGAGAGATTTACCAATCTCTCGCGCTATTCGACGGGCATGGTACGAGACCCATTCTTCTGGGCCCGGACTTTAGATCATGGATTGTGGAATGAGATCAGGGCATCGATGATCTACCTCAGCATACCGACGCAGTCAGGAGTACTGGAGTGAGCCCTTTTCATAGAGAGATTTCTTGTTGAGCCTACACCAGCAGCGAGACCTACCAGAGGGCGACATGTAGCAGAGTCGTCTGTAGCTGGCAGTCGATGGACGTCACATGGGTCTACGTGGACCAGACCATCAGGCGGATGACCACAAGACACTGGCTCATAGGTGAGGGGCACACAGAGCAGAGCCAGCCTTATGAGGAGCAGACAATGCTATGCATGCAGTGGGCAGGGCCAAATGGCTCGTGACTGCCCGACCCACCGTGCAAAGGAGAAGCAGACGGTTGAGGGACCACCCAGGAAGAGGCAGAGGGTCGACCGTGGTGATCTGCAGGGAGTAGGTGGATGAGGAAGAGGAACTGGTCAAGAAGCAAGTGGTGGGGACACTTTGAGGCTTTACCAACACCACCACTAGGAGGCCCACCCCGACCAATGGGAGATGGAGGGCATAGATAGGCTCAGTTTCACGCAGTGGAGGCCTACAACCACGGCAGGACGGAGGTGATTCGAGGTACAATCTGTGTCTACTCCACCTTTGCTGCAGTTCTTATAGACACAGGAGCGATTCATTCTTTCATTGCCGCTTCCCTTGTTCGGAGCTCGGAGATTCCGACGGAGCCGTTGGCTCGATCCATACGGCTAGAAACTCCTACGAGAGTAGACTCAATGATTACGCACTAGTGCCGGCAGTGTGGCTTACTCTAGGAGGTGAGATTTTCAGCTGGGATATTCTTGTAGCACCGTCGGGGCCTTACGACGTCATCTTGGGAATCAATTGGTTATTTAAAGTCCATGCTCAGATCGACTTTATTAGGAACAAGGTGCAGTGTGTCCGCACCGACGGGAGCAGGTTCACCTTCACCGGCGAGAAGGGAGCCTTTGCAGTGCAGGATGGATTCAGGCAAAGATGAGGAAAACCCATCACTCATCAGTGGTCTAGCCTCATCCTAGGAGCAGTTGACATGCAGAGTCCGAGTTTTCCTGTAGTGGTGGATCAGTATACAGGCGTTTTCCCTAACGATGTTCCAGGACTACCTCCTCGTAGAGAGGTAGAATTTTATATTGACCTGTGCCCCGGGACTGCCCTGATATCCACTCGAAAATATCGGATGGCTACCATTGAGATTTGAGAGCAATGGGTACAGCTGGAGGACTTGCAGGGCAAGGGATTCATCCGACCCAGTCTTTCACCATGGGCTTCCATGATTTTGTTGCAACGCCCCGACCCTAGTTACCCAGAGTCGGTGCATTATTACATAACATTGGCATGATCATGAGAAAGATCATGTCTCAAAAGACCGATTAGTTTAGTAGCCTTGGAATAACTAGATACATCCATAAATCTTTACATTACATCATAAAAAAACATCTTGTCTTCATATCCCCTTATACTATCCCTGCAGGTCATTCATAAATTACTTCTTCATAATCCTGAAAAAAAAAATAAAACATTGAAAGGGGTGAGCTCGGATGCTCAGTAAGGATAACATTATAGCAGAAGCTTTTATAAATAAGCATAAACACTTAAGGAAATTTATAACTAAAACAAAAGCCTTTGAAACTTGAACTTCAGCATAAAATGGCAAAGGTAAAATGAAATAATGCCATTTACTTACTCACATGGATATTCTACTAGTCGAATGATCACATGCAATATCAATAACCACTTTCATAATGATGGAATGCATAATGCCAGACTATCATAACCACATAGCCAAGGCCTCGTGCCAAGACTACAAATAAGATTTTGCCAAGGCCTTGTGCCAAGACACTAGTTTGTCTCATGAGACCTACCGATGCATCGAGGAGCTATAGCGGGCTCCACCCGTCACTTATTAAGTCCAATGCATTCCTCATATGAATAGGTTTAAGCATAAAATAAACATTCGTATTAAAACTAGCATACGAAATGTCAATGCTTTAACCACAAACCTTGAATGGTATAAAAATAGAACATCCACTGTCAAATATAACTCATTTGATACAATATGGAAGATTGTATTGTATCACATTAACCTCAATCATGAATAATGAAGGATGTTGACATAGATGAAAATAATCATAAAAACTATTTGAGAGAAATATCCCCCTTTTCTTGAAAACATTTAAAAGTCACACTATTTGTCAAGAAGCCATCTAAAAATAGATTTTTGACTCAAAGTGTCCCATACAACTTTGAAACCTTTTAAAAGGATTTTTAATTTCTAAACATTAATGTCCATATAAATAAATCCTTAAAACCATTTTTAAAACATGGACATTAATGAGAAAGATTTAGATGAATAAGCCTTTAAAACATTTAAAAATGGTATTTTAGTTAGAGATTCTAACCAAAAGAGAGACACTTGAATGAAAATAATTGAGGTAATTAAAACTTTGTAATATCATGAGAATAAAGGGAATTCATGATATACTATGTCAAAGTACATTATATACACCACATAAAAGTGATTTGGTGTATATCAACAAAGAAGTCTCAATGGAATGTAAGTTGAGTGAAATCTCTCATAAAGGCCATATCCTTAGGTTAAGGATAAATCAACAACATAATTATGTGTGAAAAATATAAATACACTAAATATGATTGGATATTCAGTGTAAAACAATCAAAGTATATTCACACATATTCCTGTAAAAACAACACCAACGAATTGGATGTTTAACTCAACAAATGGTGAAAGAGTTAAAATTACTCTTATCAAATTCATATCAATGAATTGAGAATTTTAAATGGAGTGATTATGTGTATCAAAAGTATATCCACAGGAAGGGGAGTGGAAATTATGACATAATAAAATGAATAGTGATTCCACACATAATCTTGGGGTAATATAATCAATGAAATATGCGTAAAGCCAAATGAGTGGAAATTGAAATCTCAAATTCCCTTATTGATTAGGTAACTTAAGAAACAAACACACATGAAAGAAAGATCATACCATGATGATGTAAATACCCATAAAATAAAGTATATTACACAATGAATACAATCATGGGTAGTACACGTACACCACATGCAATAATTAAGTGGTGATTAATGGAATTCTCACGGAATTAAAAGTGATACAAGAAACCCCTTACCCCGTTAATCAACTGAGTCGCATTGCCAAAAGTTAATAACCACCAAATGATTTACAGAATAACATGAATATAAAGTGAATCATGATAATATATATCAAATGGAAGTACACAATACACCACTTTCAATAATTTAGTAGCGAACAATGGAAATCTCACGGAATTGAAAGTGAGATAAGAGAATCCCTTACTTTGTACTTTTTCCTTGGTCGATTGTAGGTTTAACTCCTGTATAATGGTGAAATAATTGTTATTGAATAATACAAGAATCAGTTAATTTAATATTATATCATATATGATCTTTTAACATTGATTTGTTAATAATGTCTTAGAATTATCGTCATTTCAGGTGTTAACGGGTTCATTTTACTTTATATTCTTGGTTATGTGAGCCATATTCGTTATTAATGGGATGTATATTATTCGTATCCAGAATGGTATCAAGTCCTTAAACATCATTTTTAAATCATCAAATGATAATTATACTTGAATGGATACGATGGAGAATGAATCTCATCGCGTTCGTGGAGACGGTAGTCCGTACGTACGCACGAATGCTACTTCCATTTAATTTTTATTTTAAAAGAATCGAATCCAAATGATACATAGGTATATTACTATTCCAGTAAAATATAATATTTTATATATGTTACTTAAGTTCATTAACACCATCCTTTATACGTTCCATGTGTGGTATGAACGAGTCATATCATTTTAAGGGGGCGGTAGTCCGCACTTCCTCAAATGAAATTATCGTATGTATATACAACATGAAACGAATAATTGTATGAAATAAAATGGAATTACAGAAGCTTATATATAAAATATATATATCATTAATATCATATTTAATTATAGTGCCATCCTAATGGCCACCATGAGAGGCGGTAAGATGTATTTGAACAATCATCGTTTCGTGAGGCGTTAGTTTGCCATCCACAGAAACATTATGTTCATCATCCATTAGATGGAGTTGTGTGAATGTGTAGTTTGAATACTTCTTATAACAACATCCTAGTATATTGTGGATACTGGTGTTGTTACAAAAGAACGGAAATAAAAAGAGTTTGGGGGTTGGAGAAGCAAAATAATTGAAAATAATTTAAGAGAAAATGTTACCTTTAATTTAGGTAACTCACTTTGGTTGGAACCAAAGGACTTCTTTAAATTCTTTCTTCCTAAGGGGAAGCTTCAAGGAGGAGGAGAGGGATGTGGGGAGCTTAGTTGGGCAGATTTTGAACGAGCCAAGTGGCTTGAGAGGTGTGAGGAATGAGTAGAAGTGCTCTCCTTTTATAAGGGAGAGGAGGGGCTCTTTAGGAAAGAGTGAAAGTATTACTTTATAATATAATTATATTCGGTTTATAATGGTCCAAAAATCATTGAGGTAGAAGATAAGATGACTCATATTCTAAATAACATCAACCAATAAGAATTGGACAGGTTTTAGATAATATTTTAATCATTATAATCTTATTTATTTAAATGATATATTAATGAGGTAAACATTTCATCATTATTGTGTCATTAATAATTTAAATTATATGATGTCTAAAAATTATAAATAAAATATCATTATGTAGGAAATCGTTTTAGCTTTCTAATGAATATTTATAATCGAAAATCCAACATGTATAACCCTATGTAAAAATTGTTCTTTTAAAAGATGTAAGCTTATGCCATTTTTGTATTCATTTTAACTTAATTAAAATAAAGTGTCATTATCACTTACAAGTGGATCAATGGGGTCCCAAAATTGACCCAAAGATGCCCATGGTCGACCATGTATAAACCAATAGGGTTAAGACACGTTTTAGGGTAATTTAGTATTATTATAATATTATTTCTTTAACTCTTATTTACCGGATTTACCCTTAACCATGGTAAATAAAATATTTACCGCAGTAATTATTCAAAATGTCTAAAAATAAAAGTTACCTATTTACACAATTTGAACATCCTGATTCCAAATATGGAATCAATTTTTCTAAATTCAAAACACAGAAGTGGCAGAAATTAATTTAAAATTAATTCCCGCTGTCAAAACAAAAAGCGTGTTTTTAAGAGATAATAACTATCAAAAGATTGACACTTGTTTATGTTCGGTTTAATTGTAAAATTATGTCCAATGACCAAAATTATATTAAATGGTAAAAATATATTTTAAATATAATTTAAAACCACTCAATTCATAATTTATAACTATTAATTATTTTGATTAAAAAAGTTGTTTTTAATTAAAATTTTGTAATTTTTACTATTCATCAAAATATGAAAGTTATCCGAAAAGTACCAAAATTTCACCTTAGGATAAATTTGATATTCCGAATCCAAAAATGAAGTCCATTTTGAAATATAAAATATATATAATTTCAAAAAATTAAGTATTACTATTCATAACGGCTAGTTTGATCGGTTGTGGTGTGTGTTAAAACTCGAAGTTGCGTACAACACACGCTACTGTTTTATTCAAAGGAAAGCGTACCGTGGAAGCATGGGATGTTTTATTTTAAATTTTTTGATGTCCCCATTTAGTCAAAAAGTTTAAAATATTTTATTTAAAAAGGGTTCACTATTAAAAGTTGGTAAAACTACAATACTGAAGATGAATTTGTTCTTACATTATGTCTAAGAAACTCATAATATGGATTCTAAAATTATAAGGATTATATAAAGTTTAAAATTTAGTTAATACTATTCATAACCTTTTTTGAACGGCTTGTTTGGTAAGTCATGGTGCTCTTGAACTCGGTGTTGCGTGTAGTGCAAGTTATTGAATTATTTTGAAGAAATAACACACTATGAAATCTTGGGGTGTTACATTCTCCCCTCCTTCAATAAATTGCGTCCTCGCAATTTGAAATTGTTCTTCGAAAATAAAAGGTTGAAAATAGAAAATATATTTGTGGGAAAACCCACATCGGAAATTGGTTTACTAAAATTTAGTCTTAATATGAGGAAAAGAGAAATGAAAGGGTCACCACCAAATTATGATCTCGATTAGGAGAACATTGGTGGCAATTAGAGACATACAATTGGAGGAAAAACGTAAATATTTATAGGTAGTGGTTGAGGTCATCAATCACAAAGAAGTATAAAATTGAGGTCCTTAAACTCATCAATCTATGATTATTTGAAGTACCATCGTTTCAACAAAATATAGGGTATTGGGATCACACATTTTTGACATTTCAAAATATCTTAGTTGAAATCCCACATCGAAAAATGAATTAATGAGGCCTCTATTTAAAATAAAGAGTGGAAAGTATGAAGATTACCGAAAATAACACATACTAGGGTTCCATGTAGGAAAATATGGATATGGAGGGGAAATCTAACCATCAATTATCTGATGGAGAGTGGTAGAGAACATGGCTATGAAAAGGCCAACAATCCCAAAGCCATAAATTAGTGATGATTTAAGGTACCATCTAGGACAACATTTTTTTTAAAGTTACATTACATAAGGAAGAGGAATTCATTTATGATATTGACTAAGAACATTATGAGATATACTTAAATTTTAAGTAGATTTTCATTCTTTAATAAATTTCCACCACTAACTCAATTTTTTTTAAACGATGAGTATTCAAGAAGACTTGGTCACACTGGAAGAGCTAGAATAAACTTCTATAGAATCACATGATCCATGCAGGATAAACCATATATTTACATTGTCTTTGAAGATTAATCAAAACCAAAATGGTTAGTGAATGATCTAATGATCCCCCAAAAGGATATTCATTGAGATAAATATGCACTAATCTTAATTTCTAAAATTAAACCAACAATACCCCAAAGTTAAATAGATACCATTCAATAACCAATTGTCCTTAAAATCCTTTAATATAATCCAAACTAATATTGAAACCCAAAACATAGAAGAATTTGATTATGTAGTCTCCCATGTTACATTGTATCTCCAAATGACATCAAATACTCTTAAAGTCACATACTTAAAATTAATTAACATCATCACATATTCTCTGTTATAGGTTAATCATTTCCATAAATAACCCAAATCACTATAAATCAACAATAAAAATGTAGATAAAAATCCACCATTACTCTACAAATGAAACCTCATTGTATTCTATTTTCCTTGGGCATATAGTGTTCCTAACAAAACGAACATCTTCCAAAATAACATTTATCACTTAATCACCAAATCATTTTCCTATACCAAGGGTATTCATTTGATAAGACATAAGAACCCAAATCATCTTATTATTGATCAATAAAATCATTTAACAAAAAAAAATAGTCATACTAACCAGGGACTTCACGTAGTCCAGTGGTAGGCGATAAATCCCAATCGCACTTTGGTTGTGGGTTCGATTCCCACAGCTTTGTCTGACGCGACGGGTTGTCACGCGGTCTACGTGTTGTCCTTTTTCAAAAACTATATTCTATAATATTACCAAAATGAGATAAATTTTTCAAAATAACATAATTTAACCACAAATGTTATATCATACATTTCATTTTCATCCCAAATTATAATAACTTATCATTTTCTCAAACCCCAATGATCATATAAAACCAAATGGTTATTTATACCTATATCCACAAGAGAAGAGACAATTATTCCTCAAATATCATTCTCACATGACAAACTGAGGGGTTACAAATACAAGAGAAAATTATTCCAAAGTAAACCCATCAACAAGGAGTGCTAATACTTTTTAAATTTTTCTCCAACCATTTATTTCCACATAGCTTCTTCTTTGAGCAAGAAAATATCCTATAAAATAGGACATTCACTCGGGTAATGGCCAGGTCCCCTACATTTACGGCAAATGACTGTAAATGGACTCTTGGGACCATTTTTATCTTCTTCCATAGTACTCTTCATTTTTCTTCGGCAATTCTTCACTTTATGTCCTTCCTTCCCGCATGTAAAACATTTCGTTGTCCCTTTGAGACACTTTCCTGGGTGTCTCTTTCCACAATTCCTGCATGATGAAAATTGAGGTTTCTTTTCTCCATGGTCTCCATTGCTGGAGATCTTATCATTTATCACCTTTCTCTTCCTTGTTGAGTCTGGGAGTTGGTTAATATATATGTTGTTGATCATATTTTTGGAAAACTGATTTGGCATAAAGACGATATCTTTTACGCCTCTCAACATTCCATTTTGTTGCTCATTTCCACCACCGTTTCCACCTTGTACATCATTCTCAAAGTCACTATGACTTCCATGGAATCCAGCCATTGACTAAAACCAGAAAGCATTGTGTGAGTAATAGTAGTCGTAAAATCATTTAGAGATTAAAATGTCACCATATTCTCAATTTGAAACATATTAGGATTAACCAAGGTCATTTACTCTCATCTTATGTATATATTACTTAAATCGGTTTGTAAAGAAAATGTAAATTATCCTAAGCATATCCCCCGGGAGTGTCGTAACCAAGAGTGCAGCAATTCCCGTTGTCGTGCACCAGTTCCTGTTCGAGTCTAGCTCAAAGCGGTGTTTTCGGGTTTTACCCCTAGGTACATCTGTGCCAGAGCCGCCTCTACCTGCTCGTATCCAGACATGGATGTATTGCTCGGAAAACTCACAAAATCTCTACAATACCAAAATTCTAGGAAGTTCTTTTATACTAATCCTCAAAGTTCATCTTAGGTCTATGTGCTCTAATCAGAGTTTATCTAAATCTAGCTACCAAGGTTTGTACTAAACTTCCTATGATACCAACTGTAACGCCCCGACCCTAGTTACCCAGAGTCGGTGCATTATTACATAACATTGGCATGGTCATGAGAAATATCAAGTCTCGAAAGACCGATTAGTTTAGTATCCTTGGAATAACTAGATACATCCATAAATCTTTACATTACACCATAAAAAAACATCTTGTCTTCATATCCCCTCATATTATCCCTGCAGGTCATTCATAAATTACTTCTTCATAATCCTGGAAAAAAAAATAAAACATTGAAAGGGGTGAGCTCGGATGCTCAGTAAGGATAACATTATAGCAGAATCTTTTATAAATAAGCATAAACACTTAAGGCAATTTATAACTAAAACAAAAGACTTTGAAACTTGAACTTCAGCATAAAATGGCAAAGGTAAAATGAAATAATGCCATTTACTTACTCACATGGATATTCTACTAGTCGAATGATCACATGAATTATCAATAACCACTTTCATAATGATGAAATGCATAATGCCAGACTATCATAACCACATAGCCAAGGCCTCGTGCCAAGACTACAAATAAGATTTTGCCAAGGCCTTGTGCCAAGACACTAGTTTGTCTCATGAGACCTACCGATGCATCGAGGAGCTATAGCGGGCTCCACCCGTCACTTATTAAGTCCAATTCATTCCTCATATGAATAGGTTTAAGCATAAAATAAACATTCGTATTAAAACTAGCATACGAAATGTCAATACTTTAACCACAAACCATGAATGGTATAAAAATAGAACATCCACAGTCAAATATAACTCATTTGATACAATATGGAAGATTTTATTGTATCACATTAACCTCAATCATGAATAATGAAGGATGTTTACATAGATGAAAATAATCATCAAAACTATTTGAGAGAAATATCCCCCTTTTCTTGAAAACATTTAAAAGTCACACTATTTGTCAAGAAGCCATTTAAAAATAGATTTTTGAATCAAAGTGTCCCATACCACTTTGAAACCTTTTAAAAGGATTTTTAATTTCTAAACTTTAATTTCCATATAAATAAATCCTTAAAACCATTTTTAAAACATGGACATTAATGTGAAAGATTTAGATGAATAAGTCTTTAAAACATTTAAAAATGGTATTTTAGTTAGAGATTCTAACCAAAAGAGAGACACTTGAATGAAAATAATTGAGGTAATTAAAACTTTCTAATATCATGAGAATAAAGGGAATTCATGATATACTATGTCAAAGTACATTATATACACCACATAAAAGTGATTTGGTGTATATCAACAAAGAAGTCTCAATGGAATGTAAGTTGAGTGAAATCTCTCATAAAGGCCATATCCTTAGGTTAAGGATAAATCAACAACATAATTATGTGTGAAAAATATAAATACACTATATATGATTGTATATTCAGTTTAAAACAATCAAAGTATATTCACACATATTCCTGTAAAAACAACACCAACGAATTGGATGTTTAACTCAACAAATGGTGAAAGAGTTAAAATTACTCTTATCAAATTCATATCAATGACTTGAGAATTTTCAATGGAGTGATTATGTGTATTAAAAGTATATCCACAGGAAGGGGAGTGGAAATTATGACATAATAAAATGAATAGTGATTCCACACATAATCTTGGGGTAATATAATCAATGAAATATGCGTAAAGCCAAATGAGTGGAAATTGAAATCTCAAATTCCCTTATTGATTAGGTAACTTAAGAAACAAACACCCATGAAAGAAAGATCATACCATGATGATGTAAATACCCATAAAATAAAGTATATTACACAATGAATAAAATCATGGGTAGTACACGTACACCACATGCAATAATTAAGTAGTGATCAATGGAATTCTCACGGAATTAAAAGTGAGACAAGAAACCCCTTACCACGTTAATCAACTTAGTCGCATGGACAAAAGTTAATAACCACCAAATGATTTACAGAATAACATGAATATAAAGTGAATCATGATAATATATATCAAATGGAAGTACACAACACACCACTTTCAATAATTTAGTAGCGAATAATGGAAATCTCACGGAATTGAAAGTGAGATAAGAGAATCCCTTACTTTGTACTTTTTCCTTGGTTGATGGTAGGTTTACCTCCTGTATAATGGTGAAATAATTTTTATTGAATAATACAAGAATCAGTTACTTTAATATGCTATCATATATGATCTTTTAACATTGATTTGTTAATAATATCTTAGAATTATCGTCATTTCAGGTGTTAACGGGTTCATTTTACTTTATATTCTTTGTTATGTGAGCCATATTCATTATTAATGGGATGTATATTATTCATATCCAGAATGGTATCAAGTCCTTAAACATCATTTTTAAATCATCAAATGATAATTATACTTGAATGGATACGATGGAGAATGAATCTCATCGCGTTCGTGGAGATGGTAGTCCGTACGTACGCACGAATGCTACTTCCATTTAATTTTTATTTTAAAAGAATCGAATCCAAATGATACATAGGTATATTACTATTCCAGTAAAATATAATATTTTATATATGTTACTTAAGTTCATTAACACCATCCTTTATACGTTCCATGTGTGGTATGAACGAGTCATATCATTTTAAGGCGGCGGTAGTCCGCACTTCCTCAAATGAAATTATCGTATGTATATACAACATGAAACGAATAATTGTATGAAATAAAATGGAATTACAGAAGCTTATATATATAATATATATATCATTAATATCATATTTAATTACAGTGCCATCCTAATGGCCACCATGAGAGGCGGTAAGATGTATTTGAACAATCATCGTTTCGTGAGGCGTTAGTTTGCCATCCACTGAAACATTATGTTCATCATCCATTAGATGGAGTTGTGTGAATGTGTAGTTTGAATACTTCTTATAACAACATCCTAGTATATTGTGGATACTGGTGTTGTTACAAAAGAAAGGAAATAAAAAGATTTTGGGGGTTGGAGAAGCAAAATAATTGAAAATAATTTAAGAGAAAATGTTACCTTTAATTTAGGTAACTCACTTTGGTTGGAACCAAAGGACTTCTTGAAATGCTTTCTGCCTAAGGGGAAGCTTCAATAAGGAGGAGAGGGATGTGGGGAGCTTAGTTGGGCAGAGTTTGAACGAGCCAAGTGGCTTGAGTGGTGTGAGGAATGAGTAGAAGTGGTCTCCTTTTATAAGGGAGAGGAGGGGCTCTTTAGGAAAGAGTGAAAGTATTACTTTATAATATAATTATATTCGGTTTATAATGGTCCAAAAATCATTGAGGTCGAAGATACGATGACTCATATTCTAAATAACATCAACCAATAATAATTGGACAGGTTTTAGATAATATTTTAATCATTATAATCTTATTTATTTAAATGATTTATTAATGAGGTAAACAGTGCATCATTATTGTGTCATTAATAATTTAAATTATTTTATGTCTAAAAATTATAAATAAAATATCATTATGTAGGAAATATTTTTAGCTTTCTAATAAATATTTATAATCGAAAATCCAACATGTATAACCCTATGTAAAAATTGTTCTTTTAAAAGATGTAAGCTTATGCCATTTTTGTATTCATTTTAACTTAATTAAAATAAAGTGTCATTATCACTTACAAGTGGATCAATGGGGTCCCAAAATTGACCCAAAGATGCCCATGGTCGACCATGTATAAACCAATAGGGTTAAGACACGTTTTAGGGTAATTTTGTATTATTATAATATTATTTGTTTTAACCCTTATTTACCGGATTTACCCTTAACCATGGTAAATAAAATATTTACCGCAGTAATTATTCAAAATGTCTAAAAATAAAAGTTACCTATTTACACAATTTAAACATACTGATTCCAAATATGGAATCCATTTTTCTAAATTCAAAACACAGAAGTGGCAGAAATTAATTTAAAATTAATTCCCGCTGTCAAAACAAAAAGCGTGTTTTTAAGAGATAATAACTATCAAAAGATTGACACTTGTTTATGTTCGGTTTAATTGTAAAATTATGTCCAATGACCAAAATTATATTAAATGGTAAAAATTTATTCTAAATATACTTTAAAACCACTCAAATTCATAATTTATCACTATTAATTATTTTGATTAAAAAAGTTGTTTTTAATTAAAATTTAGTAATTTTTACTATTCATCAAAATATGAAAGTTATCCGAAAAGTACCAAAATTTCACCTTAGGCTAAATTTGATATTCCGAATCCAAAAATGATGTCCATTTTGAAATATAAAATATATATAATTTCAAAAAATTAAGTATTACTATTCATAACGGCTAGTTTGATCGGTTGTGGTGTGTGTTAAAACTCGAAGTTGCGTACAACACACGCTACTGTTTTATTCAAAGGAAAGCGTACCGTGGAATCTTGGGATGTTTTATTTTAAATTTTTTGATGTCCCCATTTAGTAAAAAAGTTTAAAATATTTTATTTAAAAAGGGTTCACTATTAAAAGTTGGTAAAACTACAATACTGAAGATGAATTTGTTCTTACATTATGTCTAAGAAACTCATAATATGGATTCTAAAATTATAAGGATTATATAAAGTTTAAAATTTAGTTAATACTATTCATAACCTTTTTTGAACGGCTTGTTTGGTAAGTCATGGTACGCTTGAACTCGGTGTTGTGTGTAGTGCAAGTTATTGAATTATTTTGAAGAAATAACACACAATGAAATCTTGGGGTGTTACATTGTTCTCCAAGAAGGCGGACGGGAGCATGAGAATGTGTGTCGATTATCGTCTCCTGAATCAGGTGACTATGAGGAACAAGTATCCGCTACTGAGGATTGACGACCTCTTCGATCAGCTCAAGGGATCACGGTGGTTCTCGAAGATAGACCTCAGGTCAGGCTATCATCAGCTCAGAGTTCGGGATAAGGACGTGCAGAAGACGGATTTCAGATGTCGGTATGGCCACAATGAGTTCTTGGTTATGTCATTCAGCATAACCAACACTCCAGCAGTGTTCATGAGTATCATTAACATGATCTTTCAGCCTTACCTCGATCGATTTGTCATGGTCTTCATCGATGACATTTTGATATACTCAACCACTAAGGAGGAGCACGCCTACCACTTACGGGTTGTACTAGACACACTCTGAGAGCACCAGCTTTATGGTAAGCTCTCGAAGTGTCAGTTCTGGTTGCGTGAGGTCCACTTATTGGGACACGTCATCTATGAGGTGGGAGTTGTGGTGGATCCTACAAATATCGAGGCAATGCTAGCATGGGAGCCACCAAGGAGTGTGATGGAGGTGCGGAGTTTCTTGGGGCTAGATGGATACTACCGGAGGTTTGTACCAGACTTCTCCATAGTTGAGGCACCACATTCATCTTTTACAATGAATGGGAAACCCTTCATGTGGTCATATAGATGTCAGAATAGCTTCCAGGAGCTGAGACAGAGATTGGCCAGCACACCTATCATGAGGCTACTGGAGGAGAGATTAGGGTATGTAGTCTACTGCGATGCATCAGGGACCAGAACCGGATGTATCCCGATGAATGAGCAGGTAGTAGTCGCCTATGGATCATGTTAGTTGAGGCAGTATGAGAAGAACTATTCTACCCATGACCTAGAGTTGGCAGCAGTGGTTTTCGCTCAGAAGATGTGGCGACACTATCTGATGGGCGAGTTCTTCACAGTCTACTCTGACCACCAGAGTCTCAGGTACATCTTCTCGTAGAAGGACCTGAATCTGAGACAGCAGTGATGGCTCGAGTTCCTCCAGGACTATGAATTTGAGATAGTCAATACTCTTGGAAAGGGAAACATAGTAGCTGATGCTCTCAGTAGGAGGACGGACATTCAGCTACTTGGGGAGGCGACAGAGTAGCTAGCCGCTTTGCAGATATCATTCATGGAGAGAGATGGAGCAGCTTTTCCTCAGTCACTCATAGTCACTTCTCCACTTCTTCAGTGGTTCAGAGATGCACAACATGGGGACGTTGACTGTGAGACTCGGTGTGCACAGATATCCTCAATAAAGACACCTGATGGATTCTCTATGGTAGGAGAGCACATTGTCCTTTTCAGAGGGCATACCATGGTACCAGCTGCTTTACAGGAGGAGGTGCTGAGAGAGCTTCACACTTCCCCTTTAGCGGTACATCCAGGAGTGGCGAAGATGTACCAGGATCTAAGATGATAGCACTGCTGGCCGGGTATGAAGAAGGTTGTGGAAGAGTTCGTTTCTCGATGCCTCACCAGCCAGCAG
The DNA here is from genome assembly GCA_963277665.1 of Viscum album. NCBI lineage: Eukaryota > Viridiplantae > Streptophyta > Magnoliopsida > Santalales > Viscaceae > Viscum > Viscum album. The sequence goes on along the minus strand of OY728147.1, from coordinate 135,867,461 downwards.
GTGAAGGCGGAGCACCAGGTACCAGCAGGCTTGGTACAACCCTTGGAGGTCCCGGAGTGGAAGTGGGACAATATATCTGTTGAAATAGTGGGTGCCCTAGACCCAACTATGTAGAAATTTTCATTACCGTATCATGTGTACAGTAAGATATGAATGATGATTTCTTACCATTATAGTGCATACTTTTCTGCATCCACTATAATAATGGTAATGTCCAAATGTTAGTTGTCGTGTCGAGAGGTTATAGCAGATCCCAGACTATAATTAGTACCTCAAGATACAATGACATTGACCTTAAATATATGTTCTATAGTCTAGATACATATTACTGACTAGACACAGTAGATGTATGACTATCAGGTGCTGGGGGCTCATAAGCATTGAGACTTCTTCTCCTGAAGTTCGCACTTGGTGATCTCTAGTAGTGAGATCATGAGGAAAGACCCGCCAATAGGAACACCACATGTTTTGGGTTTCATTGGTTGTTCCTATCTATAGACATGTGTATTGGTCTCCTGACATGAGACCATTACCACTGTATATCATTTAATTACATACTTTGATGCATGGTAAAAACCGTGATAGTAATGTCGTGGCGAGGTATTTTGTGTCGGGTGTGTCATTAGTGGTATGACGCTGGTTGAATGGTCAAGAAAGGATTTTCCACTTCTAAGTTTAGGAAGTTATGTATCTCAGGCCTGGTTGATCAGGATGGTGCCGCCTTAATATGTCTTTGGCCAAAGTAGTAGAAAGGAGAATCCATTCGGATAGATCAACAAATAATAAAGCAATATAAGGACGATGACACAAGTGTGCGTCCGGCTTTATGAGATATCAAATGACAAAGAAACTATAGTACAAAGTCAGTGTTCGTAGGATGGTAGTCATTGCTATGACTATCCTTATCTCTTTATGGGCCATGATGGGTTGCTAGACCCTGCTCTTTGTCTGTGAATTTTATTCACTGCTACAGAGATAAGGGCCTAGAGGGTCACACACAACAGCGTATTCAAGAATCTGCACCTATTCAGTGGAATAGGAATATGGACATTGTGGGCCCCGCCACAGGGTCCGAGCATTTTTCCAAGTTGTCGGTCACCCAAAGAATTAAATAAATTCATTAATATTCAAGTTACGAATATTTGTGATAGAATTTATTTAATGTATTTACGAGTTTAGTAAATACGAGAAAATATTGATCGAACGAATATTATTTAATATTCATGTTTTGTTTAATATTAAAGCGGGACAACGAGTCGAGTTAAATGGCTCGGATTTTATCACATAATATACTTTATATATTAGAAGTATGTGAAAAAATTAATAAATAATATTGACGCAGTTATATGTCATCATAATTATTTATTTAGAGAAAGTTGAAATATATGGGGGCAGGGGAACCCAACCAGGTATTTCTCAATGTATCTATAAATAAGATAGGAGGCTCTATCTTGATGTGCACATCACTATTCATTCGTTCATGGAATGAAATTTGAGAGCCTCTCTCTCCTCCTGCTTCATAGAGAGAGATGATGAATATCCAAGAGCTTGGATAATGTATCTCATGTCGCATCGCAAGATCGATGCTGCGGTGGTCGTTAGGACATTGAATATATCGTTGAATCTCCGTGCTAGAACCCAGAGTTCGACGATCGGCGTTCTCGCAGATTTTTGAGGCGCGTGTGGATGATCTTGAGGGATCCTACTATGGATCCTTCGTGCAAAGATCGCCGTCGACAAGTAGCGGTCGACAACGGATTTAGATTTGCAACGGGTATGTTTTTCATTTTATTTATGTTCTCTTAACAATCTACGCGAGATCATCGGACCTCTCCGGGGCTCGGATCATCGGCGACGACAAGTATCGTCATTGTGTTGACGAAAATTTTAAAAATCCCCAGCCCACAGGCTTTTGTTGCGGGCCCCGAGAACCCAATAGTGGTATCAGAATGAGCGCGTAGATTTTCGGAGCCAAATAAAATAAATTTGCAGAAGATTAAGTAGAGGGTTTGAAAACGGTCTCAGTGGTTCAAACCGCTCTTCGATCCAATCTTGAACGGCCAAGACACGTTCAATTTAATTTTTCAGATTGGATCTAATTTGCAGTTTGATATTGGGTACTAATTTTATTTCATCTAGCGAAACCGATCGAGTTGAGATTGGTTCAATTGATGTAATTAAAATTGTGAAAATTATAATTCATCAAATTAAATAATTTTCACAATAATTATATTATTTTAATAAAAATTATTTTATTATTAGAATAATACAATAATAATAAAATTATTAATTTAATATAATAATTTTATTATTATTTAATTTAAAGTCTATTTAGCCTTTAGAATTTTTTTGGAGGGGACTTCACTCTTTTATAAAAAAAATATGGTGGAATAAGACTTCTTTGAAGTCTTATTTAAAATAAAGGGAGGGGGTGGCCGTGTGGATTAAAAAAACAAGCAAAAAAATCCGGGGGGGGGGGCTGTTGCGTGGAAGCAGCAACAAAAAAAGGATCATGCACAGTGCATGCAGCGCCGCACTGTAGCAGCCCGCACCCAGGGAGCCGCACAGCGCCGCACGGGCGTTCCCCCCGCACAGTGTGCCCTCTGCTGGCGCCGCTCCCTTCATAGTTGCCTTCCCGCACCCCGATAACCCTCTCCTCCCCACACAGCCTGAGAAGACCCCTGCCATGACTTCTCTCGCCGACTGCCTCGTGCGGAACCCTGCTCTACGCCGGCTCCTCTGTGCACCCACCTCCATCCGGGAGACCGCTCGCCTTGCCCCTGCTCTCTTCCGCCGGCAGCACAGCGGCACCAGGACACCGCGCCAGGTGCCACCCCCTCTTCCTGCACGCTGCAGCACCGGGATACACCAGGTGGTGTGCCCCTCTGCACATCGGCGTACAACCAGGGCACCACACCCCTTTCATTCATGGCGGGTCTCCTTCCCATGTACGCCGCGCACAGGTCCGCTGCACCCCTAGCGTCGTCGGGTGCAGTGCCCGGCACTGGCCGCCTGTGGGCCTAGCTCCAACGTGGCCCCCCTCACCTGGCTGGTCTTCGCCGAAATCTACTCCCCTCCCCTGCTCGGACACCTCCCATTCCAGCTCACCTAAACTGGCCACCTACACAGCTTGCACATGTTCCGGCCAGACCCGCGCATAGCAGGAGGCGCACCCCGAGCCTGATCCTCCTCCGGCAGACCCGTACGGCGCACCCCCGCTGGTGCCTAGCCTTCACGAGCATACCACAGTCTTCTCCCGTCCGCGCACTACTAGTTGGACCTCCCCGCACACTCGGTTCCCTAGCGCGAAGCCCCGTGCTCTACCGACAGAGGCGCCACCTCCAGCAGTGGTAGACCAAGGTTACCCGGCCGCCGGCCAGTCCTCCTAGCGAGCAGGTAACCCTTCGGGTTTCGTTAAAATAATTAATATAATTAATTAATTTAATTAATTAAATTAATTAATATATTAATTGTAGTGAAATAAATTTTAATACCCGATAAGAATTAATTTAATTTAGATAATAAATAAATAAATTAATATAATTTTAAGTATTAAAATTAAATTAATTAAAGGACCATTAATTAATTAAATTATTTTAATTTAGTAATTTATTTAATTTAATTATATATCCCTCGTACTTATTTATGCATTTTAATTTTTATCGCACAATATTTTAAATTACCCATTATTTAGTCTTGAGCATCTACCCATGTATGTCTTCTTTTAAATTATTTATTTAATTAATTATTTAAACTGCGTGCAATGATTCTAATTAAATAAAGACGGTCTGTGCATTTTCTATTTTGGGTTAAAATGTATAAGGGCTTGCGCGCCCAACAATTTATATGATTACATTTTTACCCGAGTCCCCCTCGCCTACGCGCGAGTATCTTTGTACATCGGACCATGATGATGAGCGACGTCGACCCTGCCAAGACAAGGTGAAGCACGTTGATCAAGACGATGCATGCAAGACGACACATGGACTACTCCAAGACTAGGTGGTAATCCAGAATGTGACGTGGACTTCGCCAAGATGAGGCGATACTCTAGATGAGAAGAAGACATACAGAATCGGAAAGCTACATCAAGAGTCAAGTATACGACTCAGGTATGATGCGCTTAGGTTGTTTAGATGCTCAAGACCAGTTGAGTAGTAGTTTTACCTTTATGAATGTATTTATTATTTTATGCATTTTTAGAACAGCAGGAAAAATACATAAAATGATAAATAATAAAATGCATAAAGAAGCGACGTTTGATTTCTATTAAAGTTCAGTTGTGAGTGCGATAAAAAAGATGAACAAGATTAATAGAAATGGATTACATTCATCTAGAGAAAAACATAAATCCCCCAATGAAAAATATTATGTCACAAATAGCCTTCCATCATTCATGTTTGAACAAAACTGGGTGTTCGAGGTGACGGTTCATGCCTTAGCTGAGGGTGCCTCTTACTACTGGGGAGTTCTTATTTGTGTGGTGGGTCGACGTAACTAAAATTGCAGTAAGGATATAGCCTTAGTTAGTTTGTTGTAATTTTAGAGGCAAGTGTTGAGTAAATCATTAAATGATTTTTGAAGTTGGGACTTCACTCAATAGATCAAGGAACCGCGGGCTAATGCGGTTGACCAGCCAAAAGCCTACCTTGGACCCTCCGAGTAGTGTCGTAGCCCTAGCTTGTAGACTATGAGGGAGGTTCAGAGATCCTTGCCACTAGAATACTCAAGAGTATTCCGATTCTAGTACAGAGGGTTCCTAGAATTCGAAAAATTAGTGGGAGACATTTAATGATTAAATAATCAATAATGTCATATAAGGTAATCACATAAAAGTACAATTTTCTAATGAATATCTGTAGATATTAGCAAGAAATACAACCATAGATCTGCGATAAAAATTAGACAACGTTATTGTCTAAACTAAGCATGAATTTCCTAAATGTAGTATAGGAGCCTGTGCACATTACTACTACAATGGAAATTCAAGGTACTTCTGTCCCAACCTGTTAAGCCACCTCAGGAAGCGAGGGTGTAAAACTACTTACAGGAGACTCATGAATCAAGAATATGATGGTTCTGTCATAATTCCATCATCAACGTCTGATGTTAGTTGTGGTTGCTACATCAAGACTAAGATGATGATCACATGTAGTCTCATCTCCAAGATCCTTTCAAGGAGAAAGTGAAGCATGATTTGAATGTGATGGATGCACTTGGTATGTGTAAAGTGAACGACGGTTCACAATCTTTCATACCATCCCATTTCTTATACCTTTTACACCCAATTACTCTAGTTTTGTTTAAGGTTACAAAAGAACTATATAGAGTAAACTCTTCATTACCTCTAAGGTAACATCCTCCAAGTGATAAGAATATTAGAGATAACAACATCTTTTATTCTTATGGCGAATAAGTTGAATGACAAGGTGAAAAGTCCTATGGAAAGTTATTCCAAAGTCACCTTCATCGTGTCCTTCAATGACAATTGGTTGGTTATTTAACAGGAGGTTATTTTCATCACATAATGAAATAAATTCATGGAAGTTTAATAACTGAAATACAAGAAGCAAGTTCCTGCTCCTTGTTCAGTTAATATTCATCAAATAAAAGTATTGTATTATCTCATAATTCTTGGGTATTGAAATACAATATGATTTTCACATATTTTTATTGAGACACAATAACCATGAATGTAGAGAAACATTACTAGAAGTAATGTGTTTTCTCCAAGAAGCTGCGAAAGGGTGATTCCAAAGTCAGCAGGGAGAAACACATAACTTCTAATTTCCAAGTGATTGATTCAAATTGAAAAAGTTGTGGAGTATAACTAAAAACATTTATCTCATGTTCCCATTTGGACATGATGAGACATTATTCTATATTTTTTGGAATGAATGATGTTTGAGGTAACATACTCAACAAATAGTTCACTACTATTTGAATCAATGGAAATACATGATGAATATAAAATGCAAGAACTACCCAGTTGTGGAAATTTGATTCTTTTTCAAGTAAAACTAAAAGTGGAAATCAACTATATACCCAGTATGGTATTTAGGCTCGGCACAGCTAAACACCTAAGGTATTATTGACACCCTTAGTTTAGACAAAGAAACCTTTTGAAATAACGGTGCGCCACGAAGCTTCCAAGGTTAGTTCAACACGAGAGTGTGAACTATTCCAAAGAAATCTATAGGTAAAGATACTTCATAGGATTCCATTAAGTCATTAAGTAATGTACCAATGAAATATAATTTTTGGTCAGAAGATATGAGTTTCTTCGGATCGTCAGGCCAAAGAATATATTGACCAAATAATCATCGATCATGATAATGTAGCGTGGAGCAATTCCTAAACGCATGTTACCTTATCTACATCACCGTATTGATGTTCATAAGGAGGATCGATGACGAGTCTTACATATTAACATTGATCAACAAATATTTAGCATGGATAAATTCCTAAACGCATATGTTACACATCAAAGTTATGATGTAAGTTCTATCAATGTTGCAACTTGTGAAAACTTCCATCATATTTCAAAATGTGATTTGAAAATAATAGAGTAATCCCAGAACCAGTATGCCAACTAAAATGAAAAATGGATATCATACGAGTCACAGTATGATGGAAAAACCATTATGTCATAGGACATGTTTAGATGCAAAGCATTTTTTAGGATTTAAACAAACATGCATCAAGTTAAACACATTGTGCATCTAAGGTAATTATCCTAACAGTTGCTTAAGATATTACCTAAATCCCTAAGATAGAAAATATGTAGTCAAGTATTAGACTACATTTCTATTCAAGGGTACACATCTATATTAGAGATAGTGGGATCTGAATTGAATTGGACTTAGTCAATGCTCGAGATGCCCAAATGGTTGGCACAGGGAACAAGTTCCACAAGTACATGTCGAATATGCGTGTTCCAGAGACACATACTGCGTAGGAATAATGAAACCATGGTGATGGTTTTATATTCACCGCGACCAGTGATAAATTATTTATTGAGAATAATAAATCATATAATTACGTAGTATAAGGTAATGATCTAAGATTGAAAAGATCAACTAAAATTCAATAATGGATTCCATGTATCAAATTGCAAAGGGGGATTATAAATTGAATACTCCGGTGGGTATTCAAATGAAATGATACATGGATTGTACAAGTATGGGTCCAATAAGTCTCGATTGGTTATACCAAGTCGGTACTCCAAAATCTATTAGAATTTTACTTGTCATAGCTGAACTTCTATATACTTGGTATTGGTCATTGGATGTCAAGATCATATTTTGTGGAAGGTGTCTATACGACGTATCCAGAAAGAGATGATGACATCAACTGATGCAAATAAGGGTTGGAATTTTCTGAAATCCTATTCTGGATTAAATTAAGAAACAATATCTTAGAGAATTCATTATAAATGAATATTTTCCTTGTGTCTACCATAGGTTAGTGGGAGCGCCAATGTTTTTTGAATATGTTCGGCAACATCTGAAAGCAGTTTTTTGATCTTACAGTTAGATATGATCATGTTAAAAGAAATTATCTAATGATTGACTTCGAGTTGCAACCTATGTTCTAGGGAATAGGATCTACTGAGGTAGATCCAAAGGTTGCTTGGTCCTAGTCAATCGTACATAGAGTGACATTGTATTATAAACACAAGTTGGAACAATTCAAGTTTAGAATTGTTGCCTATATCACATGGCTTAATCTCTCCAGGTTAACATGATCAGAGAATGTGTAGAGATTAATGTTTTGAATTGATACCATATACTTTAGCGATGGATCAATCACATATTCCATAATATGTACAATAATTGATATTTCCAGGATATAATTTATTATAGGCAGATATCAATTATTTCCAGGAGCACTGCAAGTGATGTAGTCAGAACTATCATCTTGTACTTTGGTGAGTACAAATGATATGTACCTGGAATATGGAGAGGAAGGTATACTAGTTGTGGTGGAACACATACTAGTATTCCTTAGATCAATTTGATCTGGTATCGCATTCATGAAAAGGAGGTGATCGAGTCAAGCTCATAAAAGCTTGTGGTAGCCATACCTACAAATATCGAGTACGTTGCAGATTCTAAGGCTGCTAAGAAGCAGTTATAAATCGCAAAGATTTGTCCCAGTTCTTGGATTCTCACCTAGTGAGAAAAGTATTATCATAATTAGAATTATGATATTCTTACTAGCAAAGTTGTCAAGTTATGAAAATGGAAGAAAATAATATAATCGGGGATACCCTGTCCTGAGAAGTTTTACTCAAGTCAATGAGGTTTCTCATAGCAGATATGCCACACAGCGAAAACGTGGTCGGCCCAGTAGTTAATGCCATTACTCAGAAGAAGCATGGTATTTGTCATGTTAGTAGATAACAAGTTCAGTTATCAAGTTGTCTCTAGTGCATGTGGGAGTGTTGAAATAGTGGGTGCCCTATACCCAACTATGTATTACTTTTCATTATCGTATCATGTGTACAGTTAGATATAGTGCAGAATTTTTTGCGTCCACTATAATAATGGCAATGTCCAAAGGCTAGTTGTCGTGTCGAGAGGTTATAGCTGATCCCAGGCTATAATGACAACCTCAAGATACAATGAAATTGACCATAAATATATGTTCTATAGTATAGATACATATTACTGATTGGACATAGTAGATGTCTGACTATCAAGTGCTGGGGGATCAAAAGCATTGAGACATCTTCTCATGAAGTTCGCACTTGGTTATCTCTAGTAGTGAGATCATGAGGACAGACCCGCCAATAGAAACACCACATGTTTTGGGTGTCATTGGTTGTTTCTATCTACAGACATGTGTATTGGTCATGTGACTTGATACCATTACCAATGTATATCATTTAATTACGTACATTGATGCCAGGCGAAAACCATGGCAGTAATGTCGTGGCGAGGTAGTTGGTGTCAGGTGTGTCATTAGTGGTATGACGTTGGTTGAATGGTCAGGAAAGGATTTGTCGCTTCTAAGTTTAGGAAGTTATGTATCACATGCCTAGTTGATCAGGATGAATCCGCATTTATAAGTCTTTGGCCAAATCCGTAGAAAAGAGAATCCATCCGGATAGATCAACAAATAATAAAGCAAGATAAGACGATGACACAAGAGTGTGCCCTGCTTTATGAGATATCAAATGACAAGGAGACTATAGTACACAGTCAGTGTTCGTAGGATGGTAGTCGTTGCTATGACTATCCTTATCTCTTTAGGGGCCATGATGGGTTGCCAGACCCCACTCTTGGTCTATGAATTTTACTCACTGCTATCGAGATAAGGGCCTTGAGGGTCACACCCAACAGCGTATTCAAGAATCCTAACCTATTCAGTGGAATATAAATATGGACATAGTGGGCCCCGCCATGGGATCTGGGCATTTTTCTATGTTGTTGATCACCAAAAGACATAAATAAATTCATTAATATTCAAGTTATGAATATTTGAGATTGAATTTATTTAATGTATTTACGAGTTTAGTAATTACAACAAAATATTAATCGAAAGAATATTATTTTAATATTCAAGGACTGTTTAATATTAAAGCGGGACAATGAGTCGAGTTAAATGGCTCGGATTTTATCACGTAATATATTTTATATATTACAGGTATGTGATAAATTTAATAAATAATATTGATGCAGTTATAAGTCATCATAATTATTTATTTAGAGAACGTTGAAATATATAGGGTCCGGGGAACCCAACCGGGTATTTCTCAACGTCTCTATAAATAAGAGAGGAGGTTCTCTCTCTTGATGTGCACATCACTATTCATTTTATTATGGAATGAAATTTGAGAGCCTCTCTCTCCTCCCTCTTCCTTGAGAGAGAAGATGAAGATCCAAGAGCTCGGATCATGTATCTCCTCACGCATCACAAGATCGATGATGCGGTGATCGTCGGGTTGTTGAAGATATTGTTGAATCGCCGCGCTTGCACCCGGAGATCAAAGATCGACGTTCCCGCAGATTTTTGAGGTGCATGTGGATGATCTACAGGGATCCTACTATGGATCCTTCATGCAACGATTTCCATCGACACGTAGCGGTTGAAAATGTCTTTGGATTTGCAACGAGTATGTTATTATTTTTAATTTTGTGCTCATAACAATCTACACGAGATCCTCGGACCTCTCCACGGCTCGGATCATCAGCGATGACAGGTATCGTCGTTGCGCCAATGAAAATTTTAAAAATCCCCGGCCCACCGGCTTCTGCTGCGGGCCCCATAAACCCAAAAATATCTATGGATTTTGTGACTGGAATTCCACACACTTCTAGAGGTCATGACTCCATTTGGGTGATTGTCGACCGCCTCACCATGTCGTCCCACTTCTTACCCATCAGAGAGCAGGGATCAGTATAGAGCTTCAGACGTCTCTATGTTCAAGAGATTGTACAACTTCATGGGGTTCCATCATCTATCGTCTCCGATTGAGATGCTCGCTTTACTTCTCAGTTTTGGAAGGGGTTGCAGGAGGCATTCAGGACACAGCTACGTCTGAGCAACCCCTTTCACCCTCAGAAAGATGGTGAGACGGAGAGGACCATTCAGACCCTCGAGGACATGCTCTGTGCATGTGTCCTCAACTTTGGTCGCAGCTGGGAGGACCACCTACCCTTGGTGGAGTTTGCATACAACAATAGCTTCCACTCCACCATCGAGATGGCACCATACGAGACTTTGTACGACTGACCTTGCAGATCACCTCTGTGCTAGACAGACCCTGGGGAGTCAGCACTTGTGGGACCAGAGACGGTCCAGGGCACGAAAAAGATGTTCTAGGTTATCCTGGAGCGGATGAGGACAGCTCAAAGCTGGTAGAAGTCTTATACTGACAGGAGGCAGAGACCACTGGAGTTCGAGGATGGAGACCACATTTTCTTATGGGTCTCACCTTGACGTGGATTACAGAGATTTGGTTGGGGCGGAAAGTTATCTCTGCGCTTCATCGGTCCATTCCAGGTTCTCAGTAGGATAAGCGAGGTGGCTTATCGCCTGGCTCTACCACCTCAGTTGCACCGGGTGCATGACGACTTCCACGTATCTCAGTTAAGGAGGTACATGCACGACCCGACACATATCATCGACCATGGGGAGCTAGACATTGACGATGGGGAGAATTTTACGGAGGTCCCGGTGGAGATAGAGGATTGATAGGATCGGGTCCTACGTGGGCGATCGATTCCTAAAGTGCACATCAGGTGGCAGCACGGGAACCTCCAAGAGGGCACTTGGGAGTGGGAGGTTCAGATGCGTGATCAGTACCCTCATTTGTTCCCCAAGTTTGTGATGTATTTTTAAGGGGACGTAAATCCCTGAGGTGGGAGTAATGTAAAGACCCGTAAATTTAAAGGTAAATTTTATCTCAAATTTCTTTGGGATTTTACGAGTATGCAGTTTCTGACGGCACCTGATTCCGAGGACCGGTGTGTCCAGAATCAATTTCCAAAGTTTAGCTCAAGTACGTTCAGTGAACAAACGATGACGTTTTTTCTAACTTTTGAACCAATGCTCGGAATCGAAATCCGAGGGCACCGATGGAATCGCAGAGCTGGTAATTGCTTAAGAAGACCTTTTCTGGAGTTGTGTTTGCTCGAGTGATGTTATTAAAAAAATCGGTCAACTAAGGAAAGAAATAAAAATTTGTGCAACAATTTTTATTTTCTATTCTAAGTAGTTTTAACATATGCATGGTGGTTGGAGTGGGACCCACTACATCATAACTCCCCTAGGTAGGATATTAGTGAAGTGGGGCCCACACAATCCCCACCCCTTCAAATCCCTTAAACCACCCATGAGCACTTAATTGTGTAACTCACCCACCCCCCAATTTAATGGCATGTCAACCCTCAAAGATTAATTTGAATATCAAATGCTCTTTAATAAATTTAATTCAATTAATGAGATCTTTTTTAATTTCAAATTAATGGCTTGCGTGAGTGTTAATAAAATAAGACAGTTTCTTATTTTATTGGGGGGTTTATTCGTTGTGCGGAAACAAGGAGAGGACTCTTGTGCTCTTGAGGAACATCTTCTTCCTCATTGAAGAACGCGAATAATGCCAAGTATATGATGAAGAACTCCATCACCGCAAGGGAATCATCGTGCCATCTCCTCACCTATCCGCAGCTGGTGAGAGACACCTTCTTCGGAGAACGACGACACGCAGCATCCTTCATCGGGCGTGCACCGACGACGTATACAGAGACTTGTTCCGCGTCGCCATCTTCCATGACGCCGTCATCCATGACGCCTTCTTCCCTGACGCCGTCTTCCACGATGCCATCTTCCGCGACGCCTTTTCTCCGCGCGACCATCGTTCGATAACTCTTTGAGGTAGGGGTTAATTTTTTTCTTGAATATTCTTTGTCGTTCATCGCCTTTTATTTTTGGGCCGCCTGTTATCGTTATAACGGGAGGAGGTCGGACCGCACGAACATAGCCGACCCTCCTCCCTCTTTGTTGTTGTTCATGTTGTGGCACCAACAAAACTAGCACCATGCAATGGAACCATGTGGAAATAAGTAGTAACACGGCGAAGAAGTGGGGCACCATCGTGCCGTGCCGTTGAGGCCGAACGAAGCCGCGACCGGTGTCGGGCCGCAGCGAAGGGGGCGCGGTGCCGTCGTGCAGCATCGGAGAACCACGAAGAGGCCATGGCCGAAGCGAGGCCACGGTGGAGGTACGCAGCGCTGGTTGGACCAAGGCTGTGGCCTTTGGCCGTAGTGGAGCAAGGGAGGGCGGCCGGAGCCGTCAGCCTCCGGTGCGCTGGAGGGCGGGACAAACTGGTCCCTCGGGGTGAGCCGACTGGCAGTTACGGCCGGCCAAATTTTCGAAAATTGGGGGTTTTAACCACCGGTCAACTCCAGTCGGTAGACCCCCGCGGGTCCGCCGTTTCGTTGAAGGGGGAGGCGGTTCTCCCCCTTCCGCGCTCAAGCGGCGCGCAGCGCCATGTTGTCCCAGACCGGCCGCACTGGGCCTAGCCGCCCATGCCGGGCCAGGTCGCGCTAGCCGGGCCGGACAGCGCCCTGATGGGCCTGACCTGTACCTGGGTCGGGTCGCCCGGTTCGGGCCGACCCTGTGGGTCTTGGGCCGGGTCAGTCCGGGCCCAAAACCCCCTAAAACCGGACAGGTTCGTTTAAATGCCCATAACATGGGCTACGAAACTACGATTGATGCACCGTTAGTTGCTTGGATTGAGATGGTCGTTTCAGTGTATTACACTCAAGGTTTCGGAGAACTTTGGGTACGGCCTGGTTGGATCGAACACGAAACCAACCGGGCCCTCAGAGAAAAAACGCTTATAACTTGAGCTCCAGACGTCCGATTGATGTGCCATCGACTTTGTTGGATTGATCTTTGTTAGATGGACCTTTTTTCTTACTCCGTTCGAGGTTTGGATGTAGATGGAGTGCGGTCGGGTTGGTTTTGACTTAAAAACAAACCGGGCCCCTGGAATGAAAAAGCCAATAACTCTCAGACCGAGCGTCCGATTGACGCGCCGGCTGTCACGTTGAGTTCCTTTTGTCAAGACGTACCTTTGGGATACATCAACTCCAGACTACATGTCAGTTGATGTATCAACCCCCCTTGGCTCGTGGAGCGGACCCTCCCACAATCGAGCATGTTGTGTGCGGGAACCATAGAGCTGGCTGGCACTGCGACGACGATGACGACTGCACTGAAATACTTCGTGGGTTTAGCAGCGACGATGACTGCACTAAATTCCCTTGTGGGTTCGGTAGTGATGAAGACCGTACTGAAATCCTCTTTGGGTTCGACGGCGATGACTACGGTTCTTGTATCCTATGTGGGTTTGGCAGTAATACTATTCTTGTATCCTACGTGGGTCCGACAGTATTTGACTCTATAGTTGTATCCTACATGGGTCCAGCAGAGTAGCTGGTATTGTATCCTACGTGGGTCCGACATCTTAGCTGATCTAGTATCCTACGTGGGTCCCAACGTAGATGAATCAGTGGCTACATCTGATCATCTCTATCAACTTACAACAAATTATACCTGTGTGAGATCAGTCTTGAATATTCAATCAATATCTTCGATATGATTGACTTGATTTCCTATGTGGATTGGGTTGTGTTATCCTGTGTGGGTTGGTTGTGCTATCCTGTGAGGACTAGATCGATCTTGGGCTTGGATGTTGGAGCTGAACTGGAATAGGTGACTTAGGTATATGTATGGGTATATATCTAAGTAGTGTTGGTTGTTACTTCGTGATTGTATCTTTCCATTGTGGAATATCCTTTGTGGATTCTGGGAGACCTTCGGGGTCTCGGGGTCCCTACTGAGTAGCGTATAATCACCCCTGCATGGGATATGCCCGCACTACGTTGGTTTGGATGTAGACGACGGACATCGCTGATATTGGTTGTGGCTTGTGGATCAAGGCGATACCTAAAGGTGGACCACTGGGCGGGACGTACACGAAGCGGACGGTTGGACCCAAAGAGATAAGGAGACTATCTGTACCCACCCTTTAGGTGGGATTTCCGGTGGACGGATCGACGTTGCTGCTTTACTTTTTAGTACTTTCTTTCCAGTTGTACTTTACTTTTCAGTTTGGGTTTGTATTCTGGCCCACTTACTTTTCCGCACTTACTTTTGTACCCAGTTTTACTTAGTGTTTGCTTCTACTGGCTTACTCTATGGTGTTTTTTTCTTTATAAAGTCAATGTCTTCCATTTTTATTGGGATTTACGCCTTTGGTGCTAGTCGCTAGCCCCTGGCCTATAGGAGGTAGGCTTGGGGTAGTCACGACACAGTTCCTGAAGACGGGTTGTGACATATAGTCTAATTTATCTTATGTGTTACCTGATATAAAAAATGGTTTAGTTATTAAACAGTGAATTTAATACTTTTAACTCTTCTTTAAATAATATAATAATAAAAGACCTAATCTAATCCTTGTAAAAAAAATAGAATCATATTTTTTCCTATGGTTGGTTACGATTTAATTTCACTTATTTAATAAAATTAGAACATGTGTTTGGGTAATTATAATATCATTTTTACTCTTAATTACCCTATTTACTTTTAACTGTGGTAAATAATAGTCAAAAATTATTATTCACTAAAAATTATTTTCATCTTATTGAACCACATTTTACTTATTTATGTCAATCGTGTCTCTTGTATTTTTTCAATTCAACTATTAGAAGTGGAAAAATTATGTTTTATGCAAATTTGCAAATGCTCATAGATGATGGGTAAAAGAGGGATAAAAGTTAAATAATAATTTATACATCTAATTTTGTTATAAAATGACTCCAATGAATTAAGTTAATCTAATATAGGTACTATATATATATTTTGACTTAAAATAAATTTAAATAAAATAAATAATTATTTAAATAAAAAGTTGGTTTTAGATAATAACGTAGTTTTTTTCACTATTTTCCAAAATTGGATGTTTTCATAAAAATACCAAAAATTCACCATAAGCTAATTTTGATTTTACAAATTAAAAAAGGAATTCTATTTTACCAAATTAATAACATATAATTTTAATTTAATTAATATAAAAATAATTCCCATTGTCAAAACCGAAAAAGCGGGGTTTTTAAAAGTAAAAACTATCAAAATATTGACATGTTTTTTTGTAAAATTTAAATCTAAAATTACTTATAATGACCTGAATTTTATTAAATGATAAAAATATAGTCTAATTATACTTTTATACCATTAAAATTGATAATTTATCACAATAAATTATATTTATTAAAAAGTTGTTTTTAACTAAAATTTGGTATATTTCTCTATTCATCAAAATATGAAAGTTATCCGAAAAGTACCAAAAATTTATCCAAAATAAATTTTTATGCATTGATTCTAAAGAATAATTTAATTTCATTAAATTGAATATATTAAACTCTCAAATATTGGTTTTAAAAAGGGTTCTCCATTAATAGGTGGTAAAATTACATTTCTTTGAAAAATACTCTTTTATTTGAAAAAATGAATTTGTTCTCATAATATTTCAATGAAACAAATATTATTTGTCTCAAATATTCATAGATCATATATGATTCAAAATGAAATTAGTACTATTCATAACTACTTTTTGAATGACTAGTTTGGTAAGTTGTGGTGCGCTCGAACTTGGTGTTGCGTGTAACCCAAGTTATTTAATTACAATAATGAGATAATGTAATATGAAATATTTGCATGTTACATGAAATCTCATCAAATATCCACTCACATGTAGTAGACATACCCCAATTTAAGTAAATTATGTCTAAACCACAAAAATACACTACTTATTGAAGGTTTCATTCCCAACACAACACATACAGTCTAAATGGAATAACAAACCCGGAACCCCATTTTAAAGACCCATTGGAAACCCACACATTCACAACCCACAAGGGATACAATACCAAAATTAATAAATCATATCTTTCATCCAATTTTCCACAAATAAACTAAAGGAAAAATAATAACACCCCTTCAACCACTCATTAAAACCAATAAGATCATCATGATCTATAACGAAGGTCTCCACTAGGGAACTCCCACACTTTAATAACCCATAAAATATTCAAGAAAAAAACACAAGGGGTACTCATCACCTGTCTCCCTAAAATTTCCCCCTTTCACATTCTTTATTAAATAACTTTACCATTTTACAAACTGATAATTTCCATTCAAAATATTTTATTACCCACACTGAAAAAATCAGTGCTTTAAATAAAATTAATATTTCAAAAAAAAATTCATTGTCCAATATTTCGTTAGAGATCACCTAGGATAAACCATATAAAAAATTACACTTACCTTATATATATCCCCAAGAACTATCAGTTATAGAAATCCTATGGATGACCTATTAATCATATGTGCCTTTTATGATGCATGGATATGAACACCACATTATCTTTCAATAAAACTCTTAGAGAAAAATATCATAAATAAATAAAAAACATTACATTCAAGTACACTACTCAAGGTGAAAATATCAATCCAAAGTAAAATCATAAAACAAAATATCTTTTCCCACCCCTTTCATCTTTTTTATTCCATAATACACGGGGTTTCATGTACGAAACCATGATCTCATTACCATTCCCCGACAAGATCTTAGTATCTTATATTCCATTCCATGTAGTATGAAAAAATAAACTATAAATGTTGTAACTTGTTAATTCCTTGACCTGGTAACCACTATAACAAGTGCCTAGATCGGGATCGCCACATGACATCAGACACACCTAATGATATGCCAAATAATTCCAAATATCATTTCAAGTCTATGTAGGGAAAATTAGAAGACTGAATCTATTTATCATATTAAATATAATGAATAGATATTTCTAATAGATTATATAACAAGATGGAATAATATATGGAAATAAAATGAAAATAGATATCAATTAACTAGGTAACATTCACTATAATGATATGATAATACACTACAATTTATGAAGGCATGCAGTATAACATCAAATACCAAAACCAAAAAGCTTTCCAAAAATGGTCTCGAGTCTCGATCAAGTCCAAAAATCCAATACTCCAACCCAATATCCCATTCATAACCCACCACAAGTTTCTTTTTCTGAACTTTTACACTAATATAACTATTTTCTACTTGGGTACTAATGTTCTATGGAAGCTCGAGAATGGTTTGAGTAAAAACATTTTTCTAGCAAAAGTTGCGTATAAAGAAATATCCAATCCCTAATAATGTGTATGTAAATATATCTAGGTGAAAGAAATAAATTTAAATGTAACAAGGGAACAAGTTACACAATTATCCAATTATTAATTAACAATTTTAAACATTAAGTCCCATAATTTAATCAAAGTAACCTATATTTATGTAGACATGTTGGAAACCTCTTCAATAAAAATAAAATAGTTACATAATTTTAGTTGAATGGGTAATTCATTAAAAAAATTATTTTTACCATTTACCCTAGATAATTAGTCCATGTAATCATATCATGTCCATAAATTGTGATACTAGAGCCTTAGTCCAAAATCCAAAACAATGAAAATACATAATTAGGGATTAGAGAATGAGTCATGAATGACCCAAATATGTGGATCTTACATCAAAAATAATAATCATTAAATTCATTGGTAGAGCCTAGATCATAATTATATCTCGACCCAGTATGAGGCTCCTTAATCCAACATCCTAGTCATCCAATATTCTATTGGGGACTAGAAATGTAAGTCTATCTTAAGTCATGATGTGGAACTTCATTCTAATCCTCAACACATAGAACATATTCTTTTCCACATGTCACTTCTAATTTATAACCAAATTACAATATTCTATTTCCCTAATGAAGGTCCTTGAAGACCCTTATGTCACACCATTATAGAAATACCTAAACCACATATACATTAAAATTAATATTGACATCAAAAAATAAACACGGGTCTCCCTCTTTCAAAAAAAGTATACAATTTTGTATTTCATTTCCATTTTCAAGAATTCAAATTAGTCATTAAATAATATTCACAAAAATGGAACCCGACAATAATTTCAAATAACTATTCAGAAGATATTTTTAAAACCCATTTCTCAATCCCATTTTAGAAAAAAAACATCATTTTAAAAAAAATAACAATTAAAACCACATTTTATATAATTTTAAACAATAACGTGATATAAATCTAACACATAGTAGTTAAAAAATTTCATCCCTCCTTAGAATTTCCCAAAAGACAATATATAAACATGTAATTTATCAAAATAACCATGTGAACATACCAAATTACTATTCATAGTCCATAAACAATCATAATTACATTATATAAATTGCTAAAAAGCTATAACACTATTTATAAGAGTATTTCTTACCCCATGGGTAGCAAGAGGTTCTTTCTCAAATTATCAATGAACATAATGGGGTCCAAGAACAGGTTTTCACCTCAATATAAAAATTCCATTTTCAAAGGAATAAAAACAAAAAAATTGAATTGAAACAACTACCTACAAAAATTAAACATCAAGGAATTGGGTATAATCTTCAAGACCACCTACCTCATATCTATTGATAATCACTCATCCGTCGACGAACCTTGATTTAAGTATAAACAACCACTAGCATGAAAATTTATAATCTTATTGAAAATGAGTGATTTAGGGATTTAGAAGAAGAGATAAAATCACAACAATAGTTTACTAGAAAATAGAAGGAAATAGAGTCAAAGTCCTATCAAGAGCTTTGATTCGCACAAAACAGATCTCCAAATGTCTTTGAAACAATGAAGAATCACCCTTAGAGAATGAGGATGTAGGTTCTTTACCCAAGATGTAGGGGGTCTAATGGGGTATACATTCGTGGGGAAATTAAAAATATCATGATGGAAAAGGTAAAAATACCACTTTTAATGAGGTAAATGTATTTCCCACATGGTTTTCCAAACAGTGCGCCAACCGTGTTGTTTCCTTAGTCCATGAGGAAACCAACAAATATAGTTTTCTTGTTCACCTCTACATTTTTAAAAACCATGTGGTGGCCATGTGTTAGCCACTATCAGAGGGGTTCTCAGGCCATAAGGAGTCTCGGGACTCCCTATATGGTTTCTTAATTGTTTATATCCCTTCATTCAACCACCAAATAAATATTTTATTATCTAACTGAAAATAAATATTTATATTTCATATTGATATAATTGAATAAAAAATTATAAAATAAATATATAATTATTTACCACCTTGTGATTAATTAACAAGAGATAAATAAATATGTTAAATTTTCAAGATAGAAAATAATATTAATTTAATACTAAAGTGACATATATTAAAACACAAATAACTGGAGGCTAAATGTATATGATGATCATAACAAATATAATTATTATTCCTATTTATTAAGAATAATATTTTTTCTAATACATAATTAAAATAAATTTCAACTAATATTCTAGTTACACTTAGTTTGTGACTATTTAATAATTGTCTGTAGTGACAATAGATGACCTTCCCTAATGTCAAATATGTTAATCTATCTATATAACATTGCATCCATAGAGAAAAGATTCAATGTCTAAATGAAAATATCATTAATTGGATAATTATTATGAAATATAATCATTTTCACTCAATTTAACATGAATAAGGTTTTATAATTCTATCATTAAATTTTATGATTTATTAGCTTTATTTAGCTACAAAAAATGAAGCTCTCACTGAACTGAAAATTTCATTATATAATCAGAGAGTTACATTACAATGAAAGGTCATGGGATATGGACTTTAAGTTACCCCATAGGACCAAATCAATTATTTAATTAATTAATTAATTTATATCTCTTATAAGGAAAGAAACATATTCAATTTCCCCACTAGTATAATGTGTCATTGATTCATCAATACATCAAATTATGTGATTCATTAATAATTATTTCAAGGATAAGGACCAAAAAAATATATGTTGATAGTAAAACAATAGTTTTGAATAGAATGATATTGGTTATCTGACCATAGAACATTTATTTATGAATAATTTCTTATATATTCATTGCCCTCAATACCGAATAAAACTTATATACCATTTTGATATGGAAAAAATTACTATTTTATAGAATAATACTCACCATGTGATGATATATTAATTAATATTTACGTCTTTGAATATTGTAGAATTCAAAGCATTAAAATAGTTTGTTATTAGGAAAAAACATCAACATCTTCCAACAGATACATGGGAAACACATTAGCAAAGTGGTTAGCCTCACAAAAAACATTGTTCTGTTGATGCACATTTATAACAATAATTTATATCATTTTCTTCTAGATTTTCTGCATTCTATGACATTACAACTTTTTTAAATCCCCTTAGGAGGTGATCTTAACAAGTATTTATCATTTATTTTTACTTTAAAATCCTTGAAATTTTACTTGAATCCATATTATATTGTAAAAACATAACTAAACCACTTCTCCCACTATATCAAAAACCATAACATAATCAATGTTTATAGATATAGAAAAAACTCCCACTTAAATAATTATCTTTCATATTTCTTTATCCTTATTTCAATACCAGATCCATTATATATGAATCTATTCAAAATATTTATCCCCTTCGAAAACTATCATTCTAACATATCTAGTAATTAGTAACCGATTCAATTTTACTTTCCCGTGTATTTTTAAGTAGTTCCAACAACAAGTATATGTAGTTATCCTAGTATTGTTTAATATTCATCCTCTATGATTTATGAAGAAGAAATATAAAGACGTTGAACTTTTCATAGAATTAGATATTGATTTAATATCTAGATTATATGTTATTGTATTCATCAAAGAAATATTATCCCGATCATTCACACAATATCTTAAAGATAATTCATTCCATGTGGCATGAAATAATTCAATCCAGAATTATTCCATAATTTATTTTTTAATACCTATTCAATGATTTTATTATGATTTAATCTATGAATCCACATAAATCTATGTAGGTTTATCTTTATTCCTAAAACATTGGTCTCTACAAGAATTCAATAGTTAATAAATCATCTTTAGACTAATTAAATTGTAAGACTAATAATTTTCTTTTTATATGGTATTTTCATATTTAAATTGATAAACTACAACAATCCCACTAGCTTCATATAGAGACACGATACACAATTATTCATTGAAAAACTTTACTATCTCATGGATACATTAACACAAATAATTTATGATCATTATGTTTTCATCAATCCTTAAATTTAATTCCACATGTTATATATATTATTTGATTTATTTGATCTCACCAACCCTTTAACTTGTGCCTTATAGAAATCTTCTAGTGGGTTTCCTTAAAGGATGTTTGTCTTAACATCCAATAGAACAATTTCATGATCATATTAGGTTACCATGACTTATTATATTCTAAATGATTTTATCATGAATACTAATGGAAATTTTATATATAATATATATTTAAAAATGTCTTGAATCATATAATAACAAATTTTAATTTTCTAATAAAATATTAAAATATGAATGTCTATTTTTTATGGAATACCCACCGACTACTTTACTTCATCATGAGAAATATTTAAAAAATTGAATGGGTACATGTAATTCTTCTCATAATTCATGTGACATTTGAAGCTAACCAGTCTGAAGTAGCAAGTAGTCAATGATTATTACTAATATGTGGGAATAAGATACGTGGAATCACATCCTAAATAATATGTTAGATTATTTATCATGTTAAACTATATACATAAGTGTGTCTTACATTATACCTCAATAAAAAAATTTAATATTGAATTTTTAATAACAATATTACATCTAGTATATTCTTGAATTTCAGTGGTAGTACACATCATTGAATCAAGGGGTAGGGAAACAAAGTTAGGGTTAGATCAAAGTCTTATTAAAGCATGTATACAATAGAATCTATCATGAATCAATAATAATAATCAATATGGCACAGAAAATAAATCACTATAACTTCCATTTAAATAACTACATAAGTAATAGTCAACATGGAAAGGTTAGTATTGGAAAACACATACCATTTAATCAATAAATTGCAAAAAATATATCCAAATATAATATAATACTGAAAATATCCTACATGATAATAATAACTAAGATGAAAGAAATTATTAATTATAAGATGTCTTTTTTTCTAGTAAAATGATACATTTTTTGTTAAGATCTATAATCATGATAATTTAAATCTTACTGGGTAAAAAATCACATAGATGAGGATATCCAACTGATTAAACCCATGAGACTATCGATGAATCAAGGGGATTAGATTTATGATTCCCCAAACTAATTATTTATTTTCCAAATAATTAAACACATGTCAAATAATTTAACTATTTCATGAAAATTGTTCCATATTCAATAAATATCTGTATTAATTAAAGTGTAGGGATTTATCAATATTTCCCCAGTTAAACACATAATTTTCAAATTAAACATGGTATGTAAAAATGGTATATGTTTTATGTAATAATTTTATCCATGATAAATAATATTCACAATTATGGGGAAATTATATGTCCATATGAAGTTGAATAATTCAAGGAAAAGTTAATGTCTAAAATAAGAATCAGGGAAGGGAATGCTAATTCTTTCTGTGGTAAAAATGATCATAAACCATAAAATGTATGATTAATGATTGTATTAATAAAATATATATACTCATTTTAATAACAATAATGGTGTTTTTAATTATTAACAGAAATAATATAAAAATATCATTAAAAAATTCTGGAGAAAAACAACTGTTTCATTTTCATTTTTTTGAAAATATTTTCCAATGAAATTGACTTTTAAAAAACATCATTAAAAAATTTAATTAAATATCTGTATGGAAGATTCAATTAAATGATGATAATTATTGTGGTTATTCCTTATATTCGATAAATTTAAAAAAATAACATGCATTTCACATAATTAAATTTCTAGAAAAATTCTGTTTTCAGAAAACAATAAGAAAATTCCATTAACAAATTTGATGAAATCCAAATGAGAATTGTTTATAATATGAAATATTAATCCTTAAAAAATATCTTATAAATTGTTAAAATGGAATAATTACTTTGATATGTAAATTTTAAAATGGACAAAAACATTTTTGAAAACAATTTTAGAAAAGATATTTTTGACAAAAGAGAAAAACGAGGTTTGATTTTTGGATAATATTTTCTAAAATATTTTAAGTACCAATTAGGGAGAAAATTATAATATTACATGAAAATATCATGAATAAAAATAGGTAAAAAATTAAATGGTTTTATTTTGAAATGGTGAAATAATTTCATTCAATTGATGTTTATAAGAATTTGTATCGAATAGAATGAGATTGTGAAATAAACCATAGCACTCTTGATAACATTGAATTGATAAGAAATCTTTGAAACAATTTTTTGATTCAACTATAATTCCAAATAAACAAATAGGATATAAAATTAAAAATAATTTTATGTAATTAAACACATTATATTAGAATGAAATTATCCATGAATATGAATATTAATCCAATCAACAGAAATTGAGTTAGGAAATACCTTCCCACTTGGTATCATTTATGTAAAATTATCTTAAATTGAAATAATTCAAATTAAAGAATTAAATCAATTAAATAATGTATTATTAGTTACATTAATTTTAAAAGATTTATTATATTCTTCATTTAAAATAAATTGGGTTCATAACATTAAAATATGCTTAAATGGAATGAACTTCATGTGAAATCCATTACATCATGCTTTGTTATAGTGGAATGAGCATTAAAATATTATATGGAGGTTTTAAAAATTATATTAACATACATAATAACCATATTAAACTTTATATTTTCATATAATATACTTTTTTAACAATTTATGATTTATTTATTAATAATCAATTTTATCTTCATTATTCCGTGTGTTAATTTTCCTTCCTTTCCCAGGAATGCTTCTCCATGAAAGATAAATTTATTGTTCACGTTATATTGATATATCATATAAATAATAATAATAACTACATAATTATCATATTGACACATTAATTAATGTTTTAAAAACAATCATGAAGGATGATTATGGAAAATGATAAACTTTATGGTCATAGAGATGGTAGGATGTACATTCGGATGAGTAACATTTCAATTTCTCACTGATCATTATGGAACAGATTTAAGTAATATTTTATCATTATATAATGAAAATAATTTCTATAATACCTTATTATACACTTATATATGTCATCCATGTGGTGTGATGAAAAAAAGAAATCTACATCGCTCTGTGAAGGATGTTGTCCGTATATACACGAATGTTGTTAGAATATTTATGTTACTGAAAAAGAAATTATAAATATATATACATAAGTAATTATAAATATGTTATTAATATATTAATTATTCAATATATATCACATATACTAATTAAAATTATCTTTATCATCTTCCATGTGAAACATTAGTGAATGACGCATCATAACACTTCACGTGGTGTATGTCTGTCGTACACCCGATCGCTGCTATCATATCTCCTTTGAACTGGATGTTAAAATATATATAGGATATTATGATGATATTGGTATTATAATGTTATAAATATAATATATATTGTTGTGATATATCATAGTACCAAACCTAGATGGGTGGAAATGGAAAAACAAAGGACATCGGTTCGTGAGATGGTAGTCTGCCATCCAAACACACCATGATTTTGTTATCCATATGATAGGATTGGAGATGTTTTTAGTTAATAAAATTATTATAAAAACATCATGTTATGTGGAAAATTTGTATGATATTATATAAAAATTGTATAATAAAAAATAAAGGATTCCGAGAAGGAAGTAAAATAAAGACACTTGTTAAAGAACATTACCTCTTCTGGAGGAATACCCATTAGCTTGGCTGTAATTCCATAATTGGATGAATTTTTGAAAAAAAATAATGAGTATAGGATTAGTTGAGGGAATTTTGAGGCATTTTAAAAGTGGTTTGATTGGAACTCTT
Source organism: Viscum album (assembly GCA_963277665.1). Taxonomy (NCBI): domain Eukaryota; kingdom Viridiplantae; phylum Streptophyta; class Magnoliopsida; order Santalales; family Viscaceae; genus Viscum; species Viscum album. Next base: position 135,841,965 of record OY728147.1, on the reverse strand, counting down.
GTAATATTTTGAGGTGGTGAATCCTACCCACATTTATTTCTTTTCATCAACCACGAATTACAGTCAATTATCACTAATAGATTGGATAACGTCCAAATATGAACATAAAATGGGTAATGACCATTTATTGTCATTTTTACAACTTTTATTCTATATTTAGCCAATATGTAAACTCAATTTTACTTAAATCACGAAAATTAATTTTATCTTTTTTCAAAAATCATTATGGTCAAAAAGAATAATTTTTTAAATAATATTCCATATTATGATTCAAAATATGTAAACCATTTGGTAAAATGAATCATAGTAAAATGGATGAATTTAATATCAGACTAATCCCACATACATGAAGAGACATCTTTTTTATAATGTTAAAATGTTCAAAAGTTTCAATAATTATATATGAAAATTCAATATGAATATGATTATAATTCCCAAAACTTGATTGATAAATTTTTAATGTAACTATTTTTTATTTAATACAACTAGAAAATATAATTCAATATTATTAATTGTTTAGATAAAAAGAATTTTTTCAATTATAATCTAATATTTTGCACTATTCAGCAAAAAACAGAAACTTCTTAAGAGAGTCCCATAAAATTACTGTAAAATAATTTGATATTATGATTTAAAAAATGAATTCATTTTTTTCTAATAATTTTGATTAAAGTTATTAAAAATAAGATTATATTATTTGGGCTAATAATGAATAAAAATCCTTTTAGTTAAAGTATGTTTCTCTGAAAACATTACTTTTTTACTTTTAAATGATTCTGGTTATTAATTATAATCAATAAAATCATCATCTATGTGTAAACTATATAGTTTCATAAGTCTGTTAAACATATTCATACCATCCATTCCAATGGTTATGCAGTAAAATCATATTATATTGTTATACTATAATTATATTGTATTAGGTAAAACTCGGCACTGCATGTAACATAATATACAAAAAAATTATTACAATTAATGAATGATAAACTCAGTGTTGTGTTAAATGATTAAAAAAGAATGTATTTAATTTATTTAAAAATATAAATATATTTTGATGACTTATGATTTTATATTCATTTATATTCTTAGTGTTTCATTTCTTTCATCCTGAAGATTATTATGTTCATATTTTAATATTTTGGGTGTTATATTATCCCCAATACAAATAAATTGCATCATCGCAGTTTAACGTTGATATTGGTAATCATGTGTTTAAAATTTTTATACACCATTGTCAAAAAACCAACATCGTAAATTTTTTAATAAAATCCCCCAGTTATAAGAGAGGAAGTGAACTTCCAAGGTTATATAGAATAAAAAATTTCGAGGTTTTGATATAGGAAAATATTCGTCTAATGTGAATATAAAGACATATAGGAAAAGAAAAAATATTTATAGAGAGTAGTTGGTTTTAATGATACCATGAATTTGAATGATCAATGGAATATTAAGATTCTCATAGACATAAATCTAAAATGATTTAAATGGACAAATATTCAAGATAATTTAATGTATTACTATAAAATTTCTATTTCAGGATCATTATCTAATTGTTGAATAATATTTTAAATTCTTATGAATATAATGGAATATATATATATATATATGTGTGTGTGATATATTTTTATTTAATAAACATAATTTAACCTTTATTTTTGATTTGATCTATTTTTAGTTCATCACCAACTTTATGAAATGAATATAAAAAATGATGTTCTTTTTTCCTTAATCACAATAATTTACATTAAATAGAACTTAATATCCATAAATAGTGAAATATATTCCCTTATATATCTAACTATTATTAAAAACTAATATATTAGAAAAATTTATCCAATGTAATAAATAAATCTCTATAACTCAAATATAACACTAATGTTTTATCATTAATACTTACTAATCAAATTTTTTCCCTAAAAATGATGATATATTAACCATGAAATTATGTTGGATTGTGGGGGGCCTAAAACCATTATCATCCCTTTATTATGGTTCATGCCCTGCAACCTTTCCAGATGTGATTGGATTTCACTCTTTATGTGGGCTGTCATTTTTAAAAAATATATAAATATACATTATATAAATTTCCCTAAAATATTATGGACACACTTGAATAAATTAATCATTACATAAATTTTTTTTTACTATGGTTTTCAATGAAACGGATTTTATTCCACATCATCTAATAATCTAATTTGACTATTTATTGAATGTAATTGATGATATTATTAATCCTACTGGACATCAACAAATTTAAACATATGTATATAAACTGTATGTTTAGTATTTCTCAAAAAAAATCAATTAAAAAATATTCAAACCATAAATTTCCCCAAACAGTCATTAATTTTGTGAAATTCCTAAACGAAATACGTAAAAAAGGTTCTTAAGAATTTTCACTTACAATAAATCATTAAAAAATTAACCCATGATGGAATCTATATATATAATGTTATTTAATAATCAATTGGATCTAAAATTTAACATAATCTTATGATGATTCAAGATTCTTGTTACAAAAAATATATCAGTAAATTGACTAAATAATTTAATTCATTAATGAAAATACATAAATTTACCATTCATTATATTTCTACATAGTTCCTTCCATGGTCCATGTGTTACCATTTAGAATAGGGACTTCAGTCTGGTAATTCCCATGTTCCCCACATTTAAGATAAATTTCTTTAAATGGATCCATATGATGAGATTTATTTCATTCCATTGTAATCATCATTGTTGTTGGATATTGTTTGGTTTATTATATTCCTTTCCACACATAATCCATTTCACAATTACATTGATACCCTTTACTAGGTGTATCCTCAAAATTTATTATATAATTGAAATGGAATATTATTTTTTCCATGGTATCCACCAATCGATCTCTTAGAAAACTCCATCCTTATATTATTTGTGGAGTTCAAGAGTTGGTCAAGGTAAATGGGTTTTACTATGTTTTAGGAAATTTGGTTAGGTATAATAACCATTTCTCTCACACCGATCATAATCTTGATTGGATATTCATAGTTACCGCCTTGTTCATCATAGTCAATGTTAACACAATTACTTTGGGTTCCATGTATTGAATCAAAACACAATTCATAGTCTACGTAAAAATAATAATATGGGGGAGAAATATAATAATTTTGTTGATGTATAAATATGGACACATTATTTTTAATCTAAGACATAATATTCTTAACAAGGTCATTCATTTTGACCATGTATTCATATACTTAATAATTGGGTGTGAATAATATTTGAATTATTCTATGGATATCCCCCAGAATAGTCAAACTAGGCACGTAATAAGTATCATATTCCTGTACTAGTTATATCTTGGGTCAATCACAATGTTCCATTTTCATATTAATTATGTATTGGATCATCTATACTAGAGCCACGTCTACTTGTAGTATCTAGGTAGGGATGTATTTCTTGTAAAAACCACACAATATATTCCATAATAAAAATTTTGTATACTCTTTAATACGAATCCACAATGCCTATATTACGGTGAGGTTACTTAATTTATGTTTTCAAAAATTTAGTTCCCAATTTTTATATTAAAATTATTTTGATAAAAACTATAGCTGGCTCGACACAAAGAGTCAAGAGATGGATCCTGCTACCATTACACTGAGATAAGACTCAAGTAATTCAATATTGGAAGACCATTTAGTTTAGTATTATTATAAAAATATATATACATGACTCATACATTAAAATTAAAAACATAAATTTCAACATATTTTTTAATTAATAACCTTTATTCCATCTATCATATTTATATATATTAGTAATTTTAAAATTCATAGAATCCTGTGAAAAATAAAATAAAATAAGGGTGATCACAAATACCTTTTAAGGGCTAAATAATGTGGAAGGTAACATGAATTAAAATCAATAATAAACATGTTAAGTTAAATGAGTGAGCACAAATTTCATTTTTAAAAAATGGATTTGGAATAATCAATATGGAAATGTAAATATCAAGAGAAACATTCATTTTTAAAAATAATGTAAAAATAAAATGAAACTGAATATAATTTCGTAGTGGAAATATTAGGGGTAAAAATGATAACAAAAATGAAGACAATTATTTATTATAAGATGTCATTTTCCCCATGAACATGATGTATTTACCATCAAGATCTATCATCAAGACACCCTAAAACATACAGGGTAAAAACACACACAGTTGTGGATATAAAACTAATTCGTCCCATGAACTACCCATGAATTTAAGTTCTTAAATTAACCATTACCAAACATGTGTATTTTATATCCAAATAATTCTTAATGTTATGAATAATTTATTTTATTCATGAAAAATGTGCTTTAACATATAATTTTTTTATTGAGTAATGGATACATATTAATTAATATTTCCTCATTTAATCAAATAAATATTAAATTAAACAATATGAATAAAAACGTTATATGTTTTATGCAATAAACATAAAAATGATAAATAATATTGAAATTTTAGGGGAAAATAAATTTCCACAGAAAAGAGAATAATGTATGGAAAAGATACTGTCTAAAAAAATGAATCATGGAAGTGATGGTCAACACATTACATTGTCAAAATGATCCTAAAACCCCATTGGAATATTAAGTATGTGTTCGGTGAAATATTTATACTCATTGATTTAATAATTAGCGGTTATTGTCATTGATGAGTAGAAATACTTTAAAAATATAATTTAAAATTTTCTGGATGATAATGTCCTTATCATTTTTAAAAATAATTTCCATATATATTATATTGAAAATTAATTTTAGATAAAATTTCTTCAAAAATATGATTTTCTAATGTACAATGAAATATTTAATGAAATTATGTTCATCTTGGAGTGTAATTCTATAAATTCTATAAAACAAAAAATATTTCTTTTTTTCTTTAAAATGTTTTGGAAGGTTCTTTGTTAAAAAATGATATGATGATTCCATTCACATTTTTAGAAAAATATGAATGTGTGTTTTTATTTTAAAATGAAATAATAATTATTTGAATACATTTTTAAAGTATAAAATGGGTGGAAATTACTCTGAAAAATAATTTTTAAAATTTTTAAAAACTGTTTTGAAATTATATTGAGAAAACATCATTGTTAATAAAAAAATTCTTCATCAAAATGATAAATGAAGTTAGATTTTCAAAAAAAATATACATAATTTTGAGTAAAATAGATTGAAAAATAGTAATATTACAAAAAGATATCCTAAATAATATTATGATCATAAAACTAAAATGGTTTAATAGATAATTTTCAAATTTTCTTTTTTAATTTAAATTCAAGGTAAAAAAACTCAATTTAACTGAGACTGTGAAATAAACCATTACAATGATCATAAGTATAATATGGGAATGAAAAAATTTTTAAATTGTGTTTCTATACAAGAAACCTAAATAAAACATGTTTAAATTTATAAAATTAAATCAAAATTCATTATAAACATAATATGCTGATGACATAATCAATAAACTTGAATATTATCCCAATGAATAGAAATTGAGTTATGAAATACCTAATTGTTTGGTAACTATTATTTTTCATCCTCTTAAATGAAAAAAAATCAAATTATAAAATTATATATCATTAAAATTGAATTATTAATGATATTATAAGTCAAAAGGGATGTATATAAATTATTTAAATTAAAAGACACACATAACATTATAATAATCCCTGATTAAATGTAATTGAGATGAAATCCCATTCCTTATGAATCCTTTTGGTTGAATATATTTTAACATCATATATATTGTATTTAACCAATTTCTTAACATAAACGAGAACCATATTAATAATTATAATATCATACATGATCATTTTAAAACATATTTTCAACCATTCATTAATAATCATTGTTTTTTAATGGTTTTGTGTGATAATTACTTTGTTTTCACATGTATGTTTCCTCATTTAAGTTACATTTCAAACACATGTTATATAGTTACACCATATATAGATTAATAATAATCAAATAATTATAATAATATATATTAATTATTCTTTTAAAATTGACCATGGATTTTGTTTTATAAAAAATGATATATGTTATGATCATGGAGGAGGTAGGTCATACGTAGACATAAGTATTTTTTCCATTTTTCCCCAATCAATTTGAAAGGAGGTAACTAATATTTTACATTTAAATATTTATATTAACTTAATTAATAAAATATTATATTTTTATATATTTCATTAATTTTTTGTGGTAATTAAAATTGACTCACATCGCTTTCTGAAGGATGTAGTCCACACACACATGAATAATATTTTCATCATTACGTGGGTGAAAAGGAAGAATGAAATTGATATAAATTATCTATCAAAAATGAAAAATATTTCAGTAATATCATAAATATTGCATTTAAATCCCATATAATCCTTTAAATTATCTTTATTACATTCTATTTTAAGCGTTAAGAAAGGATGAATCACATCTCTTCAGGAGGCAGTAGTCTGTCATAAACATTGGGGACATGGATGTATCTCCTACAGAATGGAAGGTAAAAATTATAAATAATATGTAATAATTTTGGAGGAATAAAAATTTTACCAATATCATATTTATTATTTATATCAATGATCAAACTGAACCTTGAGATGTGAAAATGAAAAAATGAATGACATTGTTTCGTGAGGTGGTAGTCTATTGTATACACAAACGAAGATTTACTAACCCATATGATTGTAGTTTATATGTTCTTCTTTAATTCAACTATTATGACAAAATAAAAATTTACAGAATATAAAAGGTTTATCATATCATTATGGTGTAATAAAAATTGATTTATTTGGATAAATAAGTAAAATACATATGATTTTTCGATGAACATTGCCTCTTCTTTTGGTATCCCATTAATGATTACACTAAATCATTCATAGGACAAATTTATATAAAAAATACTGATTATATTCTTTGGGAAGGGGGTTAAGGTGTTATTTAGGTGGTATTATTTGAACTAAATGGGTTTGAATGAGTGAAGTCGATAGAAGAGGGGGTGGCCTTTTATATGTGGGGTGAGTGGAACAGATGCACTGTTTCGAATGAGGGAATTCAACCTGATATTTATCCTTTCATAGAGACCCAATAATGGTCCATTATAGAATCAATTATTTAAAATGGTTAAATATTTCTAGCCAAATGTGCTTGCACATGTTTTAGGCTTTTATTACACCTTATATTTGATGTTTAACTACTATGTAAACTCATTTGTACCATATTCACTATAATTAATTTTATCTATTTCCATTAGTCAATATGGTAAAAAATTAATAATACCATATTTATATAATATATTCTTTATGAATTATTTAGAAGAGAAATAAGTTTTCAATTATAATTTAGTATTTTTCAATATTTATTACAAAGTGAAACTTCTCAAAAAACCCCAAAAATTCACTCAGGTATAATTTCATTAATACAATTGAAAAAACTTATTTTTCAAATAAATGTTATAAATGTGTTAAAAAAGTAATTTGAAATTATGTTCTTAAATCATGACTAAAAAATATTTTAGGAAAATACATATTCTCTGAAAAACATTCATTTTCTTTTAAATAATTATATTTATAATTTACAATCAAAATATAACCAATAAATGTTTTAAACAATATGTTTTCATATATTTTTTTAATAACATTCATACCCACCATTCATATTGAATTTTTTTAAGTATCATATTAAATAATTAAATTTATTTTATATCATTGTTCAATAAAACTCAGTAATGCCTGTAATACTAGCTATCGATTAAAGTTGTCATTCCACATAATTCAAGATATAATCATTGATATGTGTATTTATGATAATATAATTTATTTAATTTATTTAAAATATTAAATATATTTTATTATTTCATGAAATTATATTCTATTATTCTCCTAGTGTTTCACATTATACCCACTATCGAATATGATGTTCACATTTTAAAATTTTGCACTGTGAAAAACATTCCAATTAAATCCCATTTTTATTTAATATATCCTTATTAGATTCACTATTCATATCAAATAATATATCATTTTTATTGTTTAATAAAAAACAACCATATTGTTTTTAACTTTTTTACATAGAATTTTTCATTTGAATAATTCATCCTAGTGGTATCATGGAGTAATGTGCCTCTTTTAAAACTCATGTTCATCTAATGAATTATCTAAGATGAACTAAATACTAATCCATCCACCTAATAATACATGAAATTTCTCTCTATAAATATATAATTTCTGGGAAATAAAATAATTTTATATTAGTGATTTTGATTTCCTAAGACTATATGGGATGATTAACTGAGATGAACCACATGTTTTTCATTAATAAAAATCATAGAGAATTATTTATTATAACATATAGTACACATAAAAAACACATATTTCTATGATATTATGTATTTCATTTATATGAGGATTTATATTAACCCATTTTCCAATATAGGTTATATACTATTAGCCTTTATGATATTATATAAAAAATATTTCATGAATGGAATTGTGAATTATTATAACATTTATTAGGCTTCACAATGATTATACTTCTACTACCATTAAATATTTCACATGTATAAGTATATATGAGTTCAACAATAGCTCAAATATACACTTAAATGATCTATGAGTTTTTTTAATGATATTCAATGATAATACCACACATATGGTATTATATATTTTAAATTGAGTATTCACATCTCCAGTGACTATACCTAAAATATTGTAATGGAATCTCACTGAGTATATAAATTTACCTCTAAATTTACCATAATATCATTGATAATTAACATTAGATGATTTTTAGGTATACCATTATATATAAAGGTTTATTTTTTCTAAAATATATATATATATATATATATATAATTATACCAACTATTATATTTTCTAAGAGTATAAAAAATATCATAGATATATATGGTAAATAATTTTAGTTTTTCATGACAATGTATTGTTTTTCCAAAATGGTTATGGGTATTATATATTATTTTCATCATTCATTTATAATTAAGATATATGGTAAGCCATTTTAACTATTTTATTAGTTAAGTATAAAATACAATGAAGACATTTATTCTAAAAATGAAAAAATGGTTCTCAGCATGTAACAGGACACTAAGATTCATTTTTTTGTAATTACTCATTACAAAATAAATTTTTTTACTAGAATCAACACACATGGAAATATAAATTCACGTGCTCCACTTTAAATTCTTAGTAATTAACCATTTCCATATTTTATGTAAATAATATTTCTTCTTGAATAGTTTTTTAAATTTTTCGCATCATTTATTTGGATACCAATGTGTTACATGAGTCTTTTATTTAAAATATGAGTAATAAAATATAAAAATTACAAACAAGGATGAATATACCAGAAGATAAATATTATTCGTTATTATTTATTAATAAATTTTCATTTCCTCGCCCAGTGAATTTTCATTCCAAATGAGAGGCATGTAACCTCTTGTTAATTTGAATACATATAAAATAATCTCCACAAACAAGGATTTGGGGAACACATCCTTGAATTTTAACTGGTCAGAGGATTTTCAACTAGTATTTCATTTATTTCACTATATGGGGAAATTCTCTACTCTCCCCCACATCCTTATCAAACAATACAATCTTTATCAAAATATTCATAATCTGGTTTTCCATAAAATTAAATCTGATTCTATTGATTAATATGTAGAACTGTTGTGTTAAGGTCAATAATATGAGATTAAGAGATAATTTCTTTTCCAAATGATATCTAAAACTCAATAATTGATGAATGAACATTATTATAATGATAAAAATATAACTATATAGGTAGCCATCTTATTTATTACATTGGCATAATATAGTGAAAATATCATTTATGAAAAGACTATATGCCACCTTCTAATGATATAGAAAATGGGATATCATATTGTATACATACAAGTATTTCTATTTTATCTTTATTTATTTATATTTATTTTATATCATGATGAAATTGGTATTATTAGAATATTCGATATATCTCATATAGGAAAAATCTTCACATTTATCTCACTTACTGATGTGGCATACCGGGAAGAGGTGGTTCCAAAACATTCTACAAATTTTCTAGTATAATTTTTGTGTATAAAAACATCACAGTTATTAGAAATTACATATTTTGTGGACATGGTATTTTTTAAAAATAATTATAGCTTCCCTATATTTTATAATGAATTTTTCGTAGTGAATAAATAAATATTTTTTACATAAAATTTATTAAAATGTGTAACATAATAAATTGTATTTCATTAGTCTCTAACTATTTTACAAATATTAATATCCATAACCATTGGATTTTTAATATATTATTATATGGTTGTTATAGTGTTAAGGATCCATATACCCCATCCCATAATCTACAGTTGGGCCAAAAAATAATTTTAAGAAATTTAGGTAGTAGTTTCTTCAAATTTCATTATATTTTAGTTCAATAGTCCGTTGATTGGTATCTCAAATCCTAAAATCATAATCATAAATTTATTCAAAACATTCCTCCATGTTACAATAATTATTCAATACAAAATCAAGCATTGGGTTGATCTTAGATTAGATATCATAAGACTTGTAGTCTAAAATCCCTGATAATTGAAATCTCCCTGACCTGGATTTGATAAGTACTTAAAACTATGTTTTTATTATATATTAATTGATTTTTGTAATTTAAGGATTAATATTTTCCGTGAGACATTCTTGGATCAAGTTATAACATTATAAAATTTAACATGGGTATCTTTTCAGTTATTTCACTTTATAATATTATACAACATTCTCCTTTCATTTTGAGATCCTTTCTTTATGTATTAATACTCACTCATGGTTAAGAGGAATAAATATAGCAGGGTTACATAAATTAACTATAGATATGGATGACTATACATAATGATGAAGGTGTTATAAATATATCACCAAAATTACATTATTAATAATTTTTTTTAAAACCCATGAAATAAATAATTAAATTAAATATTAACCCAATACTTTGATATGTATGTCAAACTCAATTTATATTCGAATTTGTTATTATTTTTTTATAATAATCACAACATAATAAATTAATTATATAATTAACTAATAAATAAATTTATCTTAATTAAACATACATAGTTTCATTGTGATTCCCATCCACAATAATTTTAAGGAATTAACATCAATTAAATAAATATATTATTAAATAAGTACATGGTGTGTACTAGAGGAATAATTACATCTACCATTCTTCACATTCTTTTATACATTTATGGAATTGAATAGTTACATAGGATATACGACCACATGAAACAAATTGTGAGTAATGTTGTATATGGTCACTTATATGTACTATGTAATTACATGTCATGTATTCCTAAAATCTATGCGGTGATATACATGTCATGTTTTTATATATATTATAACAGGTTGTATACTCGCTGTGTCTGACCAAACGACATGCCTATATATTTTATTCATCTAACAATGGATATTCTAATGAAGTATATGGAATGAAAAAATACCAAACACATATTGTACATGTTGTGTGTAATGGAAAATATTTTAAAAATAATTTAATATCATGTACAATATGATGAAATAACTTGACTGGTTATTTAGACATACCACTCTAACGCAATATGTGTATGACCATCAATGTGTTATATTGTTAATTTTCGTGTTAATTAATTTCTCCACGTCTATGTTTGACTCACATGATGAATCTTAATTGGAGAGTTCATAATATTAGTTTTCCTCTGTTACAAGACATGTACATGTTGCTATATGCGATGTAATTCATTAATGTCCACCTGCACTTCATGGCTATAGACTAAACATGTGTATCGTGTGGTTTTTTATGTGTTGTGTTATGTGTGAATCCGAAGACACATTATGTACATTACAAATGGTGTTTCTCTTCAGTGAAAAACAATATTTTTCATGTATTAATTAAATAAAATGTACAATTTCCTCAAAGATTCTAAAATTCATGTGAGGAAAAACCTTGTGGGGATACCCGATGTGGACACAAATACCATAAGGTGTACCTCAATCATGTTTCATTCCAACTCGAAGTTAATAAATAATTTTTAATGACACCATATGCCAAACCCCTATAAGATATTTTTTATGTTTGTTTCTCATAAGGGTTGGTCCAACCAAGGGTGAAATGAATGTTGTTTTTCTTTTACAAACCTTCTACCTATAGCCTATATTTAGAATCCTTATCACCTAATTATGGGGACCTCAAGCATTCTTCATATATTCATATCTAATTCTAGTTCATACAAAACTAAATGATTAGGTCATATCAACCTTCAACTTAAGAGTAGATAAATGTAATATAATTCATGAAAACATTATCTGAATTTTATTTAAAAACTATAAAATTATTATAAATTAACATGTGACCAATTTGATTAACTTTTAAGGATTCCAAGAAATGCAGATGTAGTTGTGTCAATTAATAATTTTTTCCTTGGTTTCATCAGATAAATTCATAATAATTCGACAAACATAACCTCTGAATATATGAAGAGAGGATATTTTCAATTTTTTTTGTAAATTTATAAAAAGTAATTATATCAATTATATAATTAATTATTTGTAAATTATTTAATTTTTAAATTATTTTAATAATGTAATTTCGATGAATAAAAAATAGAATAATTCCTTAGAATTATCCACACAAGGCCCTTATATCAAAGAACATTGTTGATGGAAATATGGGTTATAGTGTTAAGGTACCAATAATTTTTTATCCTACATCATTGATCATAATTATAATTACTCTAGGTTTCAAGAATTGTTTCTTCTATTTTCCTAGTCTAGGGTGGAAAAGTTTCATAACCACCCATTCATAGAAGAATTTATGAGGGAGATCTCTTCATTCTTAAGAGAATTATTATGATAAAATATATTTTTCATAATAATTTAGTATAAGTCCCCAACCTTAAATGTTATATAATATGGATTTTTTTCAATAATTTGACTTTTTTCCCATTGAGGATATTTTTAGCTTTATAGCTTTAGATAATTATGTCATAAATCATAAATAACAAAATAAATATTACAAGTGGACACTTATACTCACTATCTAATTTTTTTTTCACAAAATAGAAACATTATAAAAAACCTGGTTCATTTCATGTTTAAACAACATGACATTTTCTTAATCACATCCTTGATACTATTATTCTTTATGCCATATAAATGTTTTTAAAAAACTTGGGATGAGCCTAAAAATCTAATTAAGAGATACATAATTAATGAAAATATTTAGTCTTTAAAAAACATGTAATCCATTAATACCTCATCAAAAAGTATTACTTTTCACCTTTAAGAAGAGGAAAAAAACAACATTGAATATAAGATCATTGATTACCCTTTTTGTAAAAAATATATTCCCATAAAACTCACAAAATTAAACATATAACATATAATGGTAACATGGTACATAAACATACTTAAATGTAATAACCATATAGTTGACTTCCTCACATATCAGTAAATGGAATAGCCATACGACCGGATTCCATACCCAATGCAATGGAGGTTATAACATAACCACCCCTCCATGATTTATCATGGAAACACCAATATTTGGTTTATCATGTAACCACCCATCATTGGTTTATCATGTAACCACACATCAAATTTCCAAGTACCATTATATAATCATAACATATAAATGATCGGAATTATCAACATTTCAATAATAAAATTTCATTTTCAATCACAAGAAATCATTTAAAGACATAGAAATAGTATATCCACTTTCAAAACCATATTCAATACCAAAACACACTAAAAGGAAATAAGGTATTTCTTTTCCTTTTAAAAACACTATGTCTTAGTTATAAACACATATATCAAATAACAGTTACGGAGGAGGAGGATTCATTATCGCCACATATGTTAAAAACTTTCCTTTTTGTTGTTTAGCAAAATGCATTGTGAAAAAGAACATTCAATTTTAATTTAATTAATAGTAAAAGGGTTGAATATACACTTTATAAAAGATATAGGTGTATATTGTCAAAATATTCCTCAATGAAATCAGATTGAGACGAAGATCCTTACAAATATCTTATAATTAGATTTAGGATAAATCAATGAAAGAAATATGTGTGAAAATTAAAAATACACACAATATAAGTGGATATTCATTATAAAACAATCATTATTAATTCACACATATTCATTTAAGAACATATTCAATGACCTAGATATTTAACTCAATGAATGGAGATTCTGTTCAGAATCCACATACCTTGATTTTGACTCATCACATACAATTGTTAGTATTCTTAATCATAAACATAGGTTATTATATACTTCCTTGAAATAATTTTTCAATTTTATTTCTAGATTTATATTAATTATTACCATGTTATAAAATTTACATAATTATTATAGTTCATATCGTTCGTTTCATCGATATTAGATTCTTAAGTCGAAATTAAACTAATTTTGTTGTAAATTTTCCATGTGAAAAATTTACATCATCTCTAGAATATTATTCCTGATATATGTGTCATATATATCCATTATATAGGTATTTATAACATCCATAATATTTGGTGATATGAAATTAAATGAAATGTTCATGGAGATAGTAGGTCGTATGTATGCATGAATGCTACATTCATTTCCTTGTCATATTAAAAAAATAATCAAATGATATAAATGTATATTAAAATAATAGTATTATATTTATGTAATCTATGTCTCATATGTTTAATAAAACCTTAATTTATATTTTTCATGTACAGAATGAATAAGTCATATAACATTGAGGGGGTGGTAGTCCACACTTTCTCAAATAAAATTATCATATTCACACATCATAGAAAGCATAAAATTATGTAATAAATAAAAATTACACAAATATAGAGAAAATATTAATAATATATATATAATATAAAAATATAGTTCCATTTTAATGGCTAACATGAGTTGTGGTATAAGAAAATTTAACAATCATCATTTTGTGAGGCAGTAGTTCACCATACAATGAAACAATATAATCATATCCATTAAATGGAAGTGTGTGAAAGTGTACTTAGAATAATTCTCATAAGAAAATTATTGAATAATAAATATTCTAGGTTTATTATGTAGTGATATAATATTAAGGGAAATGGGAGTGGAGAAGGAAAATAAATTAAAGGAACTTGAGAGAAAATGTTACCTCTAAATCATGTAACATTATTGAATTTGAGCCTAAATGAATTATTGAATTGTTTTCTTCCCAATGTAATTATTTTTAAGGGAATTGAGGGATGGTGGGAGATTATTTGAGTAGAAACTAGATAATTCAAGGGGATTTATAAGGGTGATTAAATTGGTAAATGTTGTGGCCTTTTATAAGAGGTAGGAGGGACACTTTGGGACTAAATGAAAATATTATGTTATTATAAATTGATTTTTGAATAATAAAGTCCCCAAAGTGATATATTTTGAGGATAAGATGAGAATGGGTCTAAATTATATCAAAAAAAGTTTTTATACTAGTTCAGGTCAGAAAATGTACCTTATATTTTATCTTTAACCCTTAGTTAATAACATTAACTCTTATCATGCCTTCGTGTATTTTCAAAATATATTGTTACTATAGTTACTATAAATTTCCAATTTATCGACAAGTGGATCATTAATGAAATTTGACACATTATATAAGTCATTTGGAAGAGTCTTATATTTTTAGGACTATTATATCATTTTGAAAAATAATATTTGTTTTAAAAACGTTTTTTTTTCAATTTTGACATAATTTAGTAATTGATTTTTATAAATCCATAAAAACATGATTATGTATAAAAAGAGGAATTGAATCTCATTTAATTTTCATATTCATATATAAAATTTGTGTACAGAATATAAATGTTTAAATTATATATTTTTTAATATTTATAGTATCATTTATTTGAATCATTCATTAATAAGACAATAATTGCATCATCACTATGTCATAAATAAAATTATTTATTTGAATTATAAAATATATAAAACAAATACCATTATGTATGAAATATTTTATGTTTTATATATATGATTTATAATCTAAATGATCATTTATATACAAAATATTAATGTTTTTTTAGATAGGAGATACATGTTTAAATTATTCTTCCCTTTTCATTAAATTAAAAATTATAAATGGTAATTATCTCACCCATGTAGATCCATGGGGTCCTAAAATATACCAAAGAAATCCCATGGTTGGAAATATATTATAAAATAGTATTAGGACACATTTATGGGTAGTTTTATATTATTATAATTTTATTTATTACCCATATTTACAAGATTTACCCTTTAACCATGGTAAATTAAAATAATTACAGAAGTTACTATTCATAATGTCCAAATATAAATGATAGGTATTTTGAGAATTTTGTTCTTTTAATTCCAAATATGTAATATATTTTTCCAATTTCAAATTATATAATTATATGAAATTATTTTTATATTAATTCCCATGGTGAAAACCATAAATCATGTTTTTATGATGTAAAAATTGTCAAAAGATTGACAATTGTTTATATACAATTTTAATGAAAAATAAATTATAATGATAAAAATTGGATTAAATGAAAAAATAATAACCCAATTAAACTTTATAACCAATTTAAAAGACCTTATAAATATATAAAAAATTATATTATAAGGCTTTATTGAATTAAAATGCACTTTTTCACTATTCATTAAAATGTGAATTTTATCAGAAAAATACAAAAATTTCAATAATGATAAATATTGATGACCTACTTCTAAAAATGATTTTTAAATTTTCAAATTGATTATATAAATGTTAAAATAAAATTTATTTATAAATATTTCTCTATCAAAAGGTGGTAAAACAAGCTTTTGAAAACATTAGAGTATTTTTTGATTATAATTTGATTTATGCTCATTTTAAGCCTATAAAATTTATTGTATAAATATAAAAACATTTAAAAAACATGGGTAATGATATTTTAGTTAGTTCTATTTATTTTTTCCAATACAATATCTAGGATTTAACTTCCATTTAAAATAATTATAATATTTTTTTTATTTTTTGGGATAACTCAATGTTGTGTGCAACATAAGATCTCAGAGAAACTCATTGTTAGGTGTCTAGTATGCTATCAGAAAAAGTGTACTATTTAATGTAAAATTAATATATCATTATTAAACATTAATAGATATGAAAAAGTATTATTCTAAAAATACCTGTGATGTTACATTATTCCCCCTTTTGGAAATTTTGTCCACTCAATTTTAAAATTTTCCTCGGTAACTCATTGAAAATACCACATCGGAAAAAGAGTCTACAAAACTAGCACCTTAAAAGAATGAAATATAAGTACAAAGGTCACCAAATATAACATAGACTAGGATTCCAGGTATGAAATCTGGAATATGGGAGAGAAAATTAACTTTCACGTTCTGATGGAGTGATAGAAAACATGATCAAGAGAAGGAAAAAAACCAGAAAACCATAATCCTATGATGGGTTAAATGGTCATTGATTTTCCAGTAGGAAAAGTAAATAGATAACGTTATTTTTAATATCATTTTCATAATGTTGAGGATTTTATTATGAGAATTACTAAGAACATAAGGAAACATAACTACATGTCAAGTAGAGTTTCATACTATAATAAATATCAACCACAAACTCTTCTTTTCTCCAAAGGATGAGTATTTATAATGACTTGGTCACACCTAATACACTAGAATCAATATAAATCTAATCACATAATCCACATAAGGTGAAATATATATTTACCCTCTCTTTATACATTAACAAAATATTGGTTATTACAAGAACTTATAATTCTGAAAAATAATAATTCGTTATAAAAAGAAATACTACTCATAATCTCCAAAATTACCCAAACAATACCCAAAGTACAATAAATAACATTCAATAAACAATTATCCTTTAAATTATTCAAAATAATCAAAACAAATATTAAAAACGAAAATTCAAAAGGATTTGATCACATACTCCTCCACGGTAAATCTTAACCTCTATCTCTAAACAACATCGAATACTCATAATGTCTCATACCAAGAAGTAATTAACCTAATCACATTTTCTCCATGATATGTTAATCATATCCTTAAATACCATAATTCACCATAATTCCATAATTAAAACCATATATTATACCAAAAATATAATTCAAACATAACTCTTTAATAAAATACCATAATATTCTATTTACCTATATAATATATTGTTATCAAAATGGAGAATATCATCCAAAGTAATATTTGTAACCTAATTACCAGATATATTTTCTATAATAAGAATATCCATATGATGAAACATAATTACCCAAAATAAATGCGTTCTGGATCCAAAAATTAATTTAATTAAAAATAATAAATCATACTAACCAGGGAATTCATGTAGTTTAGTGGTAGGTGATAAATCCTAGTAACACATCATTTCTATTATAGATTCCCACTACCTTGTTCAACGAGATAGGTTGTAACCCTTCCTGGGGGTTGTCATTTTCTAAAAATTAATAGTTCTTATAACATTCCAGATATAAGATAAAATAATAATTTATCCTAATATTTATCTCATTCATTTTGAAATTTAATAACATGTAATTGCCACAAATTCAGGGCTCATATAAACCCTAAATGTTCTTTATAATTGTATCCACAAAATAAAATATAATTCTCACTCAATTAACATTTTTACATAAAAAATAGGGGTTACAGTTACTAGAAGTCTTCCAATGTATTCCCATCATTGAAACATTAATCATATCATCATCCATAGATCCATCGTAACTCTTCATTTCCTAAAATGTATATATCTTAATGATCGAACATTCTTCATGATCCAATATCCACGTTTTCTATCTTATTCATTAATACCTATTTCCTAAAAAAATCATGAATAATGTACTAATATTCAATAATGTAAAAACATGAGATAATAAATAAGTTGTACCTTTCATAGGTATTTTTCAGTATCCTCGTCTTCAGTTGGAATTGCATTAGGTATTGGTAAACATTTAGTTATATGGTCATGCTAATCCCAGTCATAATCCTTATTCGTAGGATATAGATTTTTGTGATGAACATTCATACCATATTTAAAACATTTAATTTATTGCTAGAAAATTACATCCCTCACTTTAATTGAGTCAACTGGGAACTTTCATTTTTATTAGTAGGTTATTGCTATCTGACATTCATTACCACATCTATAACATCATCCCATATCTTTAAAACATTTTCTTAGGAGATTCTTTCCACATCTATGACACATATACCCTTGAATATACTTACAATAATGATTATTAAGTGAAATTCCATTGGGACTTGATCATATCATATATAATGCCTTAAAAAATCACCAAGGTTCAAGTTTTCAATCATGAATCCAGATAATTGGTTTATAATAACCACAGGAGTTCTCATTACAACACCAATTTAATTCAATTTCTTATTTTAAAAATCACAATAATTTTCTTCACATCCATTACTACATTTATGCCTGGTAGATCCTACCATTTACTGAAACCAAAATTTGTAGTGTGAGTATATCAGTAAAATAATCATATACAATCTTATGAGGAGGGTAAACACTATGATATAATTCTTCATGTTATCTTAAACTCATTAATATTATCTAAAATTACTATGACTATTTTTAATATGCTAAAAATTATAGTTATATGTATCTTTTAATTATACATAAATAAACTGTAATCATTACTGTTCAATAAACTAACCTATAATACCAACCATAAGTTCTTAGACTTAAAAGTTACAAACTATTGATTTATGTCATGAATTTGACATTATTTCACATTTAGAATCATCTTAGGATTAGATATTTAGAGAATTTGGCCATAAATCATATTTAACAACTAAAATATTACAGGTAGACACATCTACTCGCTATTGTTTTCATAAAACATAAACATTCAAAAAAATAATTGTTTAATGTCTAAACAACAAGAATTTTACTTAATCCCATCCACGGCCCTATTCATATTTTATTCCTATGATAATATTCCAAAACATGGTATGATCATAAAAATATCAGTAAAGGATACATAAATAATGAAAACTATTAGTGTTTCAAAAACAAGTAAATTATGAATACTAAATAATAAAGTAATACTATAATCCTTTAAGAAGTGAAAACAACACTTAATTGAATATAATATCATTTCATACCCTTTTGGTAACCAAAGGATTACCAAAAAGCCCAGAGAAATCCACATATATCATAGAATGGTAACTTGGGACGAAAAAATACATAAATGGAATAACCATATGGTCGTCATCCACACATATAACTATTTTGAATAGTCATACAACTTACTTCCATACCAAATGTATTGAAGGTTGTATCACAACAACGCATCCATGGTTTATCACGAAACCACCCATATTTGGATTTTTATGTAACCACCTTCCATTGGTTTATCACGTAACCACCCGATAAATGTACAAGTGCCATTATATAATCATAACCCATAAAAATTAAAATTATCAACATTTTACTCATAAAATTTTATTTACAATCACAAGATATCATTTCAAGACATAGAAATAGTAAATCCACTTTCAAAACCATTTAAAATACCAAGACTCCCCGAAGTGGTATAACGGATTTTAGTTCCTTTTAAAAACATTATGGCTTATAGAGGTAGTGAAATATCAAATAACAGTTAAGGGGGTGTATGAGTCATTGTCGCCACATACATTAAAAACATTACTTTTGGAGTTTTTTAAAACACTTTATAGAAAAAAATTGATTACTTTTAATGAAATTAATATTCGAAGGGTTGATTATAAACCGTATAAATAAAGGAGGTGTATGTTATCCAAATATTCCCAATGAAGGGGGAGTTAGATGAAGTTCCTTATAAATATTGTATCATTAGATTAAAAATAACTCAATGACATAATTATGAGTGAAAAATATAAATCAACCCAATATAAGTTTATATTTAGTAAAAAATAATCAGTGGTCATTCACACATATTAATTGAATAACATAACCAATGATATAGATACATAGCTCAATGAATGGATATTGAGTTCAGATATCCCTTAACTTGAGTCTAACTCATCATGTACAATAATTCGTTTCATGATTAATAAAAACTGGTTAATTTAATCTTCCATGAGATACTTTTTTATTTATAATAATCCATTTGTATCAATTATTACCATGTTATAATAATTACATAATTATTTAATTTTTTATCAGTTGTTTTGTTGATATTTTGTACTTTAGTCAAAAATGAACTTTTTATTATGTAAATTGTCCATGTGGTTAAATGGAATTATCTCTAGAATTTATTTAATGATTTAAATGTCATATATATCTAGTATATATGTATTTATAATATCAATAATATTTGTAGATAAAAAATGAATTTCACTGTTCAGGGAGATAATAGGTCGTATGTACACATGAACACTACATTCATATCTTTTCCATATTAAAATAATTATAATAAAAGGATATAAATGTAAATTATAATAAAAGTATTATATTAATGTCATTTATTTCTAATAGGTTTAATGAAACCATCATTTATTTGTTCCATGTATAGCTTGAATGAGTCATATCACATTGAGGGGGTAGTGGTTCACATTTCTTCAAATGAAATAAT
Source organism: Viscum album (assembly GCA_963277665.1). Taxonomy (NCBI): domain Eukaryota; kingdom Viridiplantae; phylum Streptophyta; class Magnoliopsida; order Santalales; family Viscaceae; genus Viscum; species Viscum album. The sequence goes on along the minus strand of OY728147.1, from coordinate 135,820,307 downwards.
CGTATTTACACAACATCAAAGGAATTAAAGTATGTCTTAAATAAAAATTATTGAAGCATAGAGATAATATATATATAATATATATAATATATTAATATAGTTTCATCATAATTTCCACCAAGAGAGTTGGTACTAAAAAATTGGACGATCATCGTTTGGTGAGATTGCAGTTCTCCATACACAGAAATATTATGTTTGAATCTATTATCTTATTGTATGGGTAACTGTAGTTCGAATACATCTCAAAACAATTATTTAATTTTGCAGAAATTTGTTGGGTTATGAAATCAAAGAATAAAAAGAGCATATGCAGTGGAGAAGAAAAATAAAGTAATGGAACTTGAGAGAAGACGTTAACTCTAAATTGTGTATCTTCATTTGATTTGAGAAAAATGGATTTCTGGAATTACATTTTTTCCAATGTAAGGCTTATAGGAGGAAGGGATGGATTTCAGGATATTATTTGAGTAGACTTTGGATTAGATAGGGGAATTCATTGGTGTAAGTAATTGGATATAGGTGGTGACCTTTTATAATAGGGAGGACATGCACTTTAGGAAACTATGGAAATATTATATTATTATAAATTGATTTTCGGATTATAAAGGATCCTAAGTGATATATTTGGAGGATAAGATGATTATTGTTCGAAATAATTGCCACCAATAGGGTATATAATTGTTTATGTCCCAAAATTATCTTTATATTTTAGCTTTACCCCATAGATAAAAACTATAACTCTTATCATGTCTTCTTCTATTTTCACAATATATGGTTACGAGAGTTATAATAAAGTTCCAATTGAACCGAAAGTAGATTATTAATAAAATTTGAAACATTTTAAATGTTATTTGGCTGAATAATATATTTTTAGTATATTATATCAATTAATAATATAGTATTTCTTTTAAAAACTCATTTTTTTCAATTATGACACTATTTAGTAATAGATTTTTGTTAAAGTCATAAAACCTTGATTACTTTTCACGAATGGAAATAACTAAATTATAATAAGTCATAATAATCCATAAAATTCTTGTAAGATATATAAATTTTAAAATGACATTTGTTTTAAAATTTATAATATCTTTTATTTGAATCTTTCATTAATAATGTAATCACTCCATCATTATTGTGTCATAAATAAAATTATTTATTTAAAGTCTAAAAATTATATATATAATTACAAGATGTAGGAAATAATTATATTTTTATAATGACTATTTATAGTAACAAAATCCTTTATATAAACCAAATTAAAATGTTTTTAGTTATAGGATACTTGTTTTTGTTAAAAATCCATTTCCTTAAATTAAAATTTTTAAATGGTCACTATCACACCCAAGTGGATACATGGGGTCCTAAAATTGACCCACATATGCATATAGTTGGAAATATCTCATAAACTATGATTAGGAAACTTTTTATTGTGTTTTTATATTATTATAATATTATATTTTACTCTTATTTACCATATTTACCGTCTAACCATGGTAAATAAAAAAATTATTGAATTAACTATTCATAATGTCCAGAAATAAAAGGTTCTTATTTAGAAAATTTGGTCCATCCAATTCTAAATATGGAATCAATTTTTAAAAATTCTGAACACAAAATTTGTAGTAAATTATTTAAAATTAATTCATTTAATCAAAACTAGAAAGCGGGTTTTGGAGAACTAAAAACTAGAAATAAATTAACATGTGTTTATATCTAATTTAAATGTGAAATTATTTCTAATTAAAAAAATTGCATTAAATGATAAAAAATATAATTAAACATTAATGAAAATTAAAATGACAATTTATCTATATAAACAGGTTAGTTGAATGAAGTGTTTTTAATTTAAATGATGTATTTTTCACTATTCATTAAAATATGAATTTTATCATAAAAATACATAAATTTCAACCAAACTATATTTTTTCCCGCTTATAAATAAGGATATTATTTTGTCAAATTTAATATATAAAATAGAAAAAAACTATATTTAAAAAGGTTTCTCTATCAACAGGCGGTAAAATAAACTTTTAAAAATATTAGAGTATTTTATGCTTAAAATTGGATTTTTCCCCATTTTAAGGCTCTAATATTTATTAGATAAGCCTAAAAACATTTATTAAACATGTATAATAATAATATAGTTAGATCTGTTCATTTCCACCAACACTATAGCTAGACATTATCTACCATTTAAAATAACAACATTAGTATTGTGTTATTTTTCTGTATAACTCAATGTTTTGTGCTATGTAAGATTTCAGAGAAACCTGTTGTTAGGTGTCTAGTATGCTTTTAGAAAAAGTGTAATATTTAATGTAAAATTAATATATTATTCATAAATATTAATAGATATGGAATATTATTTTTCTATAAATACCTAGAATGTAACATCAATCCACCCTTCTGGAAATTGCATCCTTGTAATGCTAAAATTTTACTCAGTAACATCACTGAAAATACCACATAAAAAATAGAGTAAAAAAATTCCACTTTAAAATAATGAAAGAGAAGTACAATGATAACCTGAGATAACAAATTCAAGGTTTCCATGTAGGAAAACATTAATATGAGGGAGAAAAATAACCATCATATTGTTAGAAAGAGTGATAGATTACATGATCAGGAGAATGATAATAACCAGAAACCATAAACCTATGATGGGTTAAATGGAATTTGATTTCCCAGTAGGAAAAGTAAACATAAAACATTTTTATTATGATATCATTTTCGGAATGTTGAGGAATCTATTTATGTTATTAACTAAGAACTTAATAAAACATACTTACTTTTTATCTAGAGTTTCATCCTTTATTAAATTTCTATTATAAACTAATATTTTTTCATTTGTTGAGTATTCAAGATGAATTGGTCACACCTAAAGAACTAGAATCAACAACTATAGAATCACATAATCCAAAAAAGGATGATCTATATATCTCACCTATCTTTACACACTAAAAAATACCAAATTAGTTAATACTAGATCATATAATTCCAAAAAAGAAAAATTCATTATAAAAAGAAATACTATACATAATCTCTAAAATTCAACAATCAATACCCGCAGTTTAACAAAGGCCATTAAATTAAAAATTTCCATTAATAATCCTAAAAATAATTCTAACTAAGAGTGAAACAAAAACAATTCAGAAGGATTTGATCACATAATATTACATGATAATGCATAACATTTATCTCCAAAATAACATCGAATAATCATAATGTATCATACTAAAAATTAGTTAACATAATTACATTTTCTCCATGACAGGTTAATCATCTCTATAAATACACTAATCCCCCATAAGTCCACAAAACAAATCATAGATAATTGTGATGATATTATTCAACAAAAATTCCATAATTAAATCGCATATTATTCTATTTACCTTAATCATATAATGTTCCCAATATAAAAAATGTCTTAAAAAATAATATTTATCGCCAAATTACCAAATCCTTTTCATATACTAAGGATATCTATTTGATAAAACATAAGTTCCAAAAATCGTCTTATTAATGTTCCATAAAATCATTTAGCTACAAAGAATATGTTATACTAAATAGAGACATCATGAAGTTCAGTTTTAGGTGATAAATTCTAGTCACACTTTAGTTTTGGGTTCAATTCCCATGGAATTTTGAAACATGATGGGTTGTCACACTTCATATAGTTTTTCCTTTTTTTAAAGATATATAATTATTAAAACATTACAAGTTGAGATAAAATCATAATTTAACCTTTTTTTATCTCATGCATTTCAAAATTTAATAATCCATAATTGCCTCAAATTTAAAGATCATATAAACCATAATGGTTCTTTATAACTATATCATAAAAAAGAAAAGACAATTCTTCATCAATTAATGTTTCTACCTAAAACACATAAGGGTTACACATAATTAAATTCTTCCAAATTAATCCCATCATTAATAAATTAAACCTATCATCATCTATAAAACCACCATTACTCTTTATGTCCTAAAATATAGACATCTTAATTATTGAAAACTCATCATGATCCCTTACCATATTTTTACATCTTATTATTTAATACTTATTTCCTATAATACAAATCCTGAATAATTTCAAAAAATTTCAATAATGTCAAAACATAAGCTATGAAATAATCAATACCTTTCATAGGTCATTTTCAATCTCCACATCTTTAATTTGAATAGAATTTGGTATTGGTAACCATAAATTTATATGATCCTGTTGATCCCATTCACAAACCTTCTTCATAGAACATTTATTTGCATAATAACCACACTTTCCACATTTAAAACATTCAATTGATCCCTCCAAAAGAACTTATTTACCTTTAATAGAGTCAACATAACATTTCCAATTTTAATGGCAGGTTATTGCTTTATAACCTTCATTACAACATCTATAACATCTTCCTGTCCCTTTTAAACATTTTATGGGGTGTTTATTTCCACATCCTTGACACATAAGTCATTGAATATATATATACCTTTATGATTATTACATTAACATGAATAGGGATTTTTTTCTTGCACGTATGATTCCTTATAAAAATCACAAATGTTAAAGTGGTCAATACTGACTCCATATAGTTGGTTTGTAATTACTATAAGAGTTCTCATTACAACTCCCATTTCATTGAGTGTCTTATTCAGAAAACTACCATAGTTTACTTCTCATAAAAAGTTACATTTGTGCATTCTAGATCCATCTATTTACTAAAACAGAAATGTATAGTCTGTGTATATGAGAAAAACAATCATATAATATCTTAGGAGGAGGATAAACACTATGATATTAAAATTCTCTTAATATTAAACACCCTCAAATTATCTAATATAACTATGAATCATTCTAATATTCTAACCATTGTGGTTATTTTAAACCTGTCACTCATACATAAATAAACTCTTACCTTTAAAGTTATCTAAACCATCCGCTGACCCCAACTATAAGGCACTTGCATTAAACATTACATAATCTTGAGTTATGTCAAGAATTTGACTTTATTTCACATTGAGGATGTTTTCAGGTTTGGAGATTTAGATAATTAGGTCACAAATCCTACATAACAACATATATATTACAAGTAGATACTTATACACAAAATTAATTTTTTTCATAAAATTATATCTTAAAAAACATGGTTCCTTTCTTGTTTAAAGAACATAACTTTTCCTTGATCCCATACTTGACTCTATTATTCTTTTAGTCCTATGATTTTCTTAAAAAATGGTATAAGCATAAAAATCATATTAAGGTGTAAATAAATAATTTAAACTTTTAGTCTTGGAAAAACATGTTTACCATGAATACTTAATCATAATGTAATGCTTTTCACCTTTATGATGTGGGAAAAACACTTTACTAAATGTAAGATCATTACGTACCCTTTTTGTAACCAAATGTTTAACATAGATCCTATAGAAAGAAGAATGTAACATATGATGGTAACTTGGTACATAACCATAAATTAATATAATAACCATACGGTCTAATTCCACACAAATCACTAAATGGAATATCCATATGGCTGACCTACATACCAAATTCATTAGAAGATATAACGTAACCCCCCACCCATGGTTTATCACAGAACCACCCATCTTTGGATTATCACGTAACCACCCTTCATTGTTCTATCATTTAACCACACGTCCAATGTCTAAGTACCATTATATAATGAAAACAAATAAAATATTCTAGTTATCATCATTTCACTCATAAAATTTTATTTGAAATCACATGAGAACATTTCAAGACATAGAAATTGAAAATCCACATTCAATTAAATTTTCAATACCAAGACACCCAAAAAGGTATTAAGGGATTTATGTTCCTTTCAAAACTTTTATAGATTGTCAAGGAAGCCAAATATCAAATAACAGTTACAGTGGTGGAGGAGTCTGTGTCCTCACATATGTTAAAAACATTCATTTTTTTGATTTAGTCAAACTTTTTATAGAAATAAATGATTTCATTTGAATGAAATCAATATTAAAAGTGTTTATTATACACTATGTAAATTATGGACATGTATATTATCAAAATATTCCTCAATTAAAGGAGATCGAGATGACGTTTCTTACAAAGATTGTATCATTAGATTAAGGATAAATCAGTGTGATAATTATGTGTGACAAATATAAGTCCACCCCAATTAAGTGATTGTTCTGTATAAAACAATAAGGGGTCATTCATAAAATTCATTTAAGAACATAACCAATGACATTTATATTTTACTGAATTAATGGATATTGAGTTTAGATTTCCTTAACATTGAGTCTGACTCATCACCTACAGTTGTATGTTTCCAAAATAATTACCGTGGTTTAATTTATACTTCTTTTAGAGCTATTTTCATGTTTATTATTCAATTTATATCATTTTTTACAATTTTATAAAAATTACATCATTATTTAATTTCATATTGGTTGTTTTGTCAGTATTTGGTACTTTAGTCGAAAGTGAAATTGTTTTGATAAAAATTATACATGTGGTAAATTTCTATCATATACAGAATATTATTCATGTTTTAAATAATATATATTTTTATTATATATTTATTTATAGAATCTATAATATTTGGATATAAGAAATGAAAAACACTATTCATATTGACGGAAGGGTGTACATATGCAAGAAAGCTACTTTAATTTATTTTTCATATTAAAAGAATAATAATAAAAGGATATAAATGTAGAATATAATATGAGTATTATATTTAAATAATGATTGTCTAATAATATTAATAATACCATTCGTTAAACATTAAATTCGTATAATGAACGAGTCAAATCACTTTGAGGGGGTAGTAGTCCACACTTCCTCAAATATAATTATCGTATATACACATCATGGAAAGAGAAAAAGTATGTTGTAAATAAAAATTAAAAAATAATAGAGAAAATTTAAATATAATATATATCATATATAAATATATTTCCATAAAAATGTCCACCATGAGATGAGGTGGGAGAAAATTGAACAATCATTGTTTGGTGAGGCAGTATTTTTCCGTACATAGAATCATTATGTTCGCACCCATTAGATGAAGATGTGTGTAAGTGTAGTTCGAATCATTCACATAATAAAATCATACTATATATAGGATATTTTAGTTTTTATTTTCTCAATGAATTATGTTATAATAGTGAATGGATAAGGAAAATAAATAAAGGTATCTTGGGAGAAGATGTTACCTCTAAATCAAGTACCTTCTTTTGATTTGAGCTGAAATGCTTTCTTGAATTTCCTTCATCCCAATGTAATGATTCAATGAGTATGTGAGAGATGTTTGGAGAACATTTATTTATAATTTGGATGATAAAATGGGCTTCAGAGGTGTGATTAAGTGGGTATAGTTGGTGGCCTTCTATGAGATGAAAGAGGGGCACTTTAGGAAAGTACGGAAATATTATTTTATTATAAATTCATTTTAGAATTATAAAGGATACTATGTGAAATATTTCTGGGATAGTATGATAATGGGATGAAATCCTATCATAAAATAGTTTTTATACAAGTTTAGGTCACAAAATTAACATTTTATTTTAGATTTAACCCTTAGTATAAAACATTAACTCCTACCATGTCTTCTTTTATTTTCAAAATATATTGTTACAATAGTTAATATAAAATTCCAATCAAATGAAAGGATGATAATTAATGAAATTTTTAATATTATATAACTTAGTTGGTGAATTGTATATTTTTGGACTATTATATCATTTAATAAAATTTTATGTTTTAAAAAAAAACCATTTTTGTCAATTTTGAAATTGTTTAGTAATTGATTTTTGTTGTCCTACAAACTTGTTTTCATAGAACAAAAGGAATAAAATAAAATAAAATATTTCATAATCATCCATAAAATTAATGGATAGACTTAAATTTTTAAATTTTTATTTATTTTAATATTTATAATATCATTTATTTTAATCCTTCGTTAACAAGGTAATCACTTCATAATCAACGTGTCATAAATAAATTTATATATTTAAAATATAAAAATTATAAATAAAATACCATGATATAGGAAATATCTTGAGATTTTTAATTAATATAATTATAAAAAAATATGATTTATGTAAACCAAAATAAAATTTATTTAGTTAGGAGAAACATTATTATGTTTTACTTCCCTTTTCTTTAAATTAAAAATCATTAAAGGTCACTTTCACACCCAAGTGGATCCATTGGGTCCTAGAAATGACCCATGGATAAACATGGTTAGAAATATATCATCCAATAGGATTAAGAAAATTATTAGGGTAGTTTTATATTACTATAATATTATTTTTAACTTTTATTTACAAGGTTTATCCTTTAACCATATAAAATAAAAATACTTACTTGATTTATTGTTCATAATGTCAAAAAATCAAAGGTATCTATTTGCACAATTTTTTACTTCTAAATCGAAATATTGAATTTAATTATCCAAATTCAAATTAAAAAATTGTTATAAATTAAATTAAAATCAATTCCCTTTATTAAAACCAGAAAGCATGTTTTTATGAAGTAAAAACTATCAAAAGATTTACATGGGTTTATGTTCAATTTAAACTTGAAATTACATATAATGACCAACAATGGATTAAATGATAAAAAATTTATAAAATTAAACTATATAACCAATTAAAAATACATTCTATATATATAAATATATTATATGAAGAAGATTTTTTAAATTAAAATATAGTATTTTTAACTATACATTAAAATATGAATTTTATTTGAAAAATAGCCAAATTTCATGAAAAGTAAATTTTTATGTCCCATTTCTAATTAGGAATTTTATATTCTAAAATATAACTTATAAAATTTGAAAAAACATGATTTAAAAAGGTTTCACCATCAAAAGTTGGTAAAAGGAGCTTAAAAAATAAAGTATTTTCAACATAAAATTTGTTTAATTCTCATTTTTAGCCTCTAAAATTTATTGTATATATGTAATAACAATTAACAAACATGTGTAATCATATTATAGTTAGTTTTGTTAATTTCCTCTAACAAATAATTTTTTTTAAAAAATATGTTAAAATAATAATAATATTTTTTCATTATAGTTTGGTATAACTCATAGGTGCGTGCAACATAATATTTCAAATAAACACAATATTGGGTGTCTAGTATGCTATCTGAAAAAGTATCGAATTTAATATAAAGTTATTATCTTATTCATAAATATTAAAATACAAGATAGATTATTATTTTAAAAATAATTTGGATATTACATTATTTCCCCCTTTTGGAAGTTATGTTCTTGAAATTCTATATTTTTTGCTCGGTAACTTCATTGAAAATACCACATCAAAAAAAGTGTCAATAATACTATAACATTAAAAGAATGAAAGATAAGTACAATTGTAACCCAAGATAACACATACTAGGATTAAATGTAATAAAACGTGGATATGGTAGATAAAAATAACCATCAAGATCTCATGGTGACTGATAGAGAACATGATCAGAATAAATTTGACAAAAAAAACATAAACATGTGATGGGTTAAATGGTATTTTATTACATAGTAGGCAACATAAAGGGAAATGATTTTAGTTTTTATTCCCTTTTCCTAAAGTTGATGAATTTATTTATGATATTGACTAAGAACACAAGTAAACACACATACTTGTTAAGTTGAGATTCATCCTTTAATAAATATCTACGAAAAACACATATTTTCTCCAAATGATTATTATTAAAGATGACTTGGTCACACATGATGTGCTAGAATATACATTTATAGAATCACATTACCAAAAAAAAGATGAAATATTTATTACCCCAATCATTATACATTAACCAATACCAAAATTGATTTTACAAGATCATATAATCCCCAAAAAATAATAATCTTTTATAAAGATATATACTACTCTTGAAATCCCAAATTCCAAAAATAATATTGAATGTTTAACAAAGACCTTTCAATAAAAAATTTCACTAAAAATGCCTCAAAATAATCCAAACTCTAATGGAAATCCAAAATTTAGAATGATTTGATCACATAGTCTTCCATGATAAATCTAAACATTTATCTCTAAATAACATTAACTACTCTTAATGTCTCAAACCAAAAAGTAATTAACCTGATCACATTTTCCTTTGATAGGCTAATCAACTCATTAAATACTATAACTTCATTCAGATAAAAATTAAAATCATATATTATTATGAAAATATAATTCAACCATAACTCTTTAATCAAATCCCATAATATTCTATTTACCATACTCATATAATGTTCTTAATATAGAGAACGATATCAAAAATAATATTTATCACCTAATTACCAAATGTTATTCCTATAATAATGATATCCATTCGATAAAACATATGTTCCAAAAATCAACTAATTCATGACCCTTAAAATTGTTTAACTAAAATTAATAAGTCATACTAACCAGGGACTTTAGGTTGTCCAATGGTATGTCATAAATCCAAGTCACACATCGGTTTTGGGTTCGATTCCCATGAGATTCTCTGAAGTGATGGGTTGTCACCCATCCCGTGGTTTTTTCATTTTCTAAAGGGGTATAATTCTTATAACATACCTAAATTGAGATAAAATCATAATTTAACCTCAAGTTTATCTCATGCATTTTACAATGTAATAACCCACAATTGCCTCAAATTCAATTATCAAAAAAAGCTAAAAGGTTAATTGTAACTATATCCACAGAAGAAAAGATAATTCTACCACAATTAACATTTTTACATAATAAATGTAAGAATTAAACATACTATAAGTCTTCCAAAGTAAGAAAATCATTAATATATTAAACATATCATCATCTATAGATCCATAATAACACTTCAATTCCTAAAATGTATAAATCTTAATAATTAATCATTCTTCATTATCTAATATCCATGATTTTCCATCTTATTAATTAATAATTGTTTCCTTCAAATAAAATCTTCAATAATTTATTAATATTAAATAAGTTCAAAACAGGAGCGATAAAATAATCCATACCTTTTATAGGTCATTTTTAGTTTCCTCATCTTTAATTTGAGTGGAATTAGGTACTGGTAAACATATATTTGTATGGTCCTTCTGATCCCATTCCGAAACAATCTTCATAGGAAATATATTTGCGTAATGACCATTCATACAACATATAAAAAATTTATTTGATCCATCATAAGAACATCATTCCCTTTCTTGGAGAAAAGTGAATGCTTTATTTTTTCAGGGCACATTATTTATTTATGACCTTCTTTACCACATCTATAACATCTTCCCTTCCCTTTGAATCATTTCCCTAGATGTTTATTTCCACATCCTTGGCACATAGGTCATCGAATATAGTTACCTTTATGATTGTTACCTGAAATTACCTAGGGATCCATTTATTGAATATATGATTGTAACGCCCTGACCCTAGATACCCAGAGTCGGTGCATTATTACATAACATTGGCATGATCACAAAGGATCAAGTCTCGAAAGACCGATTAGTTTATTAGTCTTGGAAACACTAGATATATTCATAAGTCTTACATTACATCATAAGGTAAAAAAACCACGACATCATCTTGTTTTCATATCCACTCATACTATCCCTGCAGGTCATTCATAAATTACTTCTTCATAATCCTAGGAAAAATAAAACATTGAAAGGGGTGAGCTCAAATGCTCAGAAAAGATAACATTATAGCAGAAGCTTTCATAGATAAGAATAAACACTTAAGACAGTTTATAACTAAAACGAAAGACTGTTAAGCTTTAACTTCAGCATAAAATGGCAAAGATAAAATAAAATAATTCCATTTACTTACTGACATGGATATTCTACTAGTAGAATGATAACATGAAATTTCAATAACCACTTTCAAAATGATGGAATGCATAATGCCAGTCTATCATAACCACATAGCCAAGGCCTCGTCCCAAGACTACAAATAAGATTTTTCCAAGGCCTTGTGCCAAGACACTAGTTTGTCTAATGAGACCTACTGATGCATCGAGGAGCTATAGCGGGATCCACTGGTCACTTATTAAGCCTAATTCATTCATCATATGAACATGTTTAAACATAACATTATCATTCGTATTAAAACTAGCATACAAAATGTCAATACTTTAACTACAAACCATGAATATTATAAAAATAGCACATCCACAGTCCAACATAACTCATTTGATATGACATGGAATATTGTATTTTATCACATTAACCTCAATCAAGAATAATGACGGATGTTGACATAGATGAAAATAATCATCAAAACTATTTGAGAGAAATATCCCCCTTTTTCTTGAAATCTTTTAAAAGTCACACTATTTGTCAAGAAGCCATTTAAAAATAGATTTTTGAATCAAAGTGTCCCATACCACTTTGAAACTTTTAAAAGGAGTTTTAATTTTAAAACTTTAATATCCATATAAATAAATCCTTAAAACCATTTTTAAAACATGGGCATTGATGAGCAAGATTTAGAAGAATATGTCTTTAAAACATTTAAAAATGGTATTTTAGTTAGCGTTTCTAACCAAAAGAGATACACTTGAATACAAATAATCGAGGTAATAAAAACATGGTAATATCTTGAGAATAAATGGATTCATGATATACTATGTCAAAGTACAATATATACACCACATAAAGGTGATTTGGTGTATAACAACAAAGAAGTCTCAATGGAATGTAAATTGAGATGAAATCTCTCACAAAGGCCATATCCTTAGGTTAAGGATAAATCAAGGACATAGTTATGTGTGAACAATATAAATAAACTAAATATTATTGTATATTCAGTGTAAAACAATAAAAGGACATTCACACATAATCTTGTAAAATCAACTCCAATGAATTGGATGTTTAACTCAACAAATTGAGAATGAGTTAAAATTACTCTTATCAAATTCATATCGATGACTTGAGAAATTATCAATGGAGTGATTATGTGTATCAAAAGTATATCCACAGAAAAAGGGAGTAGAAATCATGACATAAGAAAATGAATAGTGATTCCACACATAATGTCGGAGTAAAATAATCAATGAAGTTTGCGTAAAGCCGAATAAATGGAAATTGAAATTTCAAATTCCCTTATCGATTAGGTAACTTATGAAACATACACCCATGAAAGAAGTATCATACAATGATTATGTAAATACCCATAAATTAAAGTATATTACACAATGAATATAATCATGGGCAGTACACATACACCACATGCAATAAATAAGTGGTGAATAATGGAATTCTCACGAAATTAAGAGTGAGATAAGAAACACCTTAACTTGTACATTTCCTTGGTTGGGGGTAGGTTAACCACCTGTATAATGTTGAAATAATTGTTATTAAATTATTAATGAATCATATACATTAATATGATATCATATATGATCTTTTAACATTGCTTTGTTAATAATATCTTAGAATTATCGTCGTTTCGGGTGTTAACTTACTCGATTTCTTTTATATGTTTTGTTACGTATGCCATGGTTTTCATGGATAGGTTGTATTTTATTCATATACATAATGATATAAGGTTCATAAACATTATTTTTAAATCATAAAATGATAATTATACTTGAATGGATATGATGGAGAATGAATCTCATCGCGTTCGTGGAGATGGTAGTCCGTACGTACGCACGAGCGACAATATCATTCTTTTGATATTAAAATAATATATAATTGGATGGTATATCATATATACAGAATAATTATCATGTTATATTTATTATTTAAATTAGTTACACATCATTATTATACCCACCCAATTAATAATATATTGAATAACAATTACACCACGACATGGAGATAGTAAGCCGTACGTACGCACGTATGGTGACATGTTTTTCAAAGGGTGGATAGAATACTGAATATGGTTGTACCATATTTATAATAACATAAAATTATATATAATATACTGGAGTTATTATTTTATAATGGTAATAACAAATAAATAAGAAGTGGAAGAAGAAAGGAACTTGATAAGGGGTGGTGAAAACATTAACTCTTCTTCGGGTTCTTCCTTTTGATTTGATCAAAATGGTTCCTTAGGTTGGCTTTATGATCAAAATAAGGCCTATAGGTTGTATTTAGGGAAGTTGATAGAGTAATTGGGCAGGGGTTGGCCTAACCAAAAGGCTTTTAAGGTGTGAAGAAATGATAAGGAGGAGTGCCCTTTTATAAGAGGGGTGAGGGGAACCTTTGGAAAAGCTAGAAATATTAATTTATAATAAATTCATATTTGGTTTCTAATGGATAAATAGTTTATTATTAAAAGTTTAAGGTGTGGATTGTTTGAAAAACATTAAACTAATATATTTTAGACTGGTTTGGTTAACTATATTGACCTTATCCTTTAGTTTTAACTCTTAGTTAATTAGTTTGACATTTACCATGTCACTTTGTATTTTTATATTAAATAGTTTATAAACATACTATATACATCCAAGAGACCCCCAAGTGGTCCATTAATGACATACCTATCATGATATAAGTCTATTGGCCGAACCTTAGATTTTTATGTATTTAATATCAATTAATAATATAATATTGTTTTAAAAACTCTTTTATGTCAATTTTGACGCTATTCAATAGTTAATTTTTGTGAAACTCATAACAGAATGATTACTTCAAAAAAAGTCAATTAAATCAATAATAATATGTCATATTATCCTAGAAAATTATATAAATTCCTTAAAAGTCTCAAATTATATTTATTTGGGTATTTATAATATCAATTATGTTAATTTTTCACTGTTATGGTAATTAATGCATCATCATTGTGACATAAATATATTAAATTATTTAAAGTCTAAAAATTATAAATAAAATATCATTATGTATGAAATATTATTATATTTCTAATGAATATTTAAAATCGAATGTATCTTATGTATAACCCTATATTAAAAATGTTTTAGTAAATAAACTTTGACTTTAACTCTTTTAACTCTTCTTTGAATTAAATAATAATAAATGTCCTGATCTAATCCAAGTGGACCTAGATGATAATATTTTATTCCGAATGTTGTTTTTGGTCAATATACACTTGTACAATAGAATTAGGACATGTGTTAGGGTAATATTAATATCATTTTTACCCTTAATTACCCTTTTTACTTTTAACTATGGTAAATAAAAGTAAAAAGTTACCATTCACCAAAAATTATTTTCACCTAATTGAACCACATTTTACTTCTTGATATTAACCGTGTCTCTCGGATTTTCTAAATTACATTCACAAAAGTTGTAAAATAAATTTTTATGAAAAATTCATTTTTTTAACTACCACATAGTAGTTTCACTATTCATCAAAAATTGAAGTTTTTCAGAACAATGCCAAAATTTCACCCTATGCTATAATTGATATTCCGAATTCAAAAATGATGTATATTTTAAAAAATTCTAAACATATAAGTTTCATTAATTAATTTTATAATTAATTCCCGCTGTCAAAACAAATAACGTGTTTTTAAGAAACAATATATATCAAAAGATTGACAATTGTTTAGGTACAATTTCAATGTGAAATTAATTATAATGAACACCATTGGGTAAAATGGTAAAAATATATTCTAATTATACTTTAAAACCACTCAATAATATAAATTATCATTATAAATTATTTTGATTTAAAAATTTGTTTTTAATTAAAATTGAGTAATTTTCACTATTCATCAAAATATAAGTGTTATCCAAAAAGTTCCAAAATTTCACCCTAGGATAAATTCGATATTACGAATCCAAAAATGAAGTCCATTTTGAGAAATAGAATTTATAAAATTTCAAAAAGTAGGTATTACTATTCATAACTGCTAGTTTCATTGGTTGTGGTGTGTTAGAATCTCGAAGTTGCGTACAATGCTCACCATTGCATTATTCGAAGGGAAACGTACCATGGAAGTGTGGGGTGTTACATTATCCCCTCCTCCAATAAATTGTGTCCTCTCAATTTTTAAAATTTTTCTAGGGAATATAAAGGAAAGCCCCACATCGGAAAAAGAGTCAATAAAACTATCACTTTAAAAGAAAGAAAGAGAGGTATAAAGGTCAACCAAGATAACCCATACTCAGATTCCATGTAGGAAGACATGGATATGGATGATAAACTAAGTGTAAAGTTCTGATGGAGAGGGTTAGAAATCATGATCAGGAGAAAGTTAACAATAAGAAAACCACAAACTTGTGTTGGGACAAATGACTATTAGTCTCCTAGTAGGAAAGTAAACAGACAATATTTTTTTGTTTTAAGTTACATTACATAAGGATGAAGAATTCATTTATGATATTGACTAAGAATATAAAGATATATACTTACATTTTTAGTAGAGTTTCATTCTTTAATAAATTTCCACCACTAACCCATTTTTTTAAACGATGAGTATTCAAGAAGACTTGGTCACACTCGAAGAGCTAGAATAAACTTCTATAGAATCACATGATCCAAGCATGATGAACTATATATTTACATTGACATTAGAGATTAATCAAAACCAAAATGGTTAGTACAAGATCTAATGATCCCCCAAAAGGATATTCCTTGAGAGAAATAAACACTAATCTTAATTTCCAAAATTAAACCAACAATACCCCAAAGTTAAATAAATACCATTCAATAATCAATTGTCCTTAAAATACTTTAATATAATCAAAACTAATATTGAAAATTAAAACTTATTAAGAATGTAGTGTTCCACGTTAAATTTTATCTCCAAATGACATTAATTACTCTAAAAGTCACATACTTAAAAGTAATTAACCTAATCATTTCCATAAATAACCCAAATCATTTTAAATCCACAATAAAAACATAGATAAAAATCCACCATTACTCCTCAAATGAAATCCCATACTAATCTATTTTCCTTTGGCATATATTGTTCTCAACACAGTGAAAAACTTCCAAAATAACATTTATCACTTAATCACCAAATCATTTTCCTATACTAAGGGTATTCATTTGATAAGACATAAGATCCCAAATCAAATTATTATTGATCAATAAAATCATTTAACTAAAAATAATAGTCACACTAACCAGGGACTTTACGTAGTCCAGTGGTAGGTGATAAATCCCAATCGCACTTTGGTTGTGGGTTCGATTCCCACAGCTTTGTCCGACGTGACGGGTTGTCACACGATCTATGTGTTGTCCTTTTTCAAAAACTATATTTTATAACATTACCAAAATGAGACAAATTCCACAAAATAACCATAACATAATTTAACCTCAAATGTTATCTCATACCTTGCATTTTCATCCCAAATTATTATAATTTGTAATTTCCTCAAACCCAATGATCATATAAAAAAAATGGTTATTTATAAATATATCCACAAGAGAAAAGATAATTATTCCATAAATATCCTTCTCACATGGAAACCGTTAGGGTTACAAATACAAGAGAAAATTATTCCAAAGTAAACCCTTCAAAAAGGATCACTAATAATCTTTAAACATTTATCCAACCGTTTACTTCCACATAGCTTCTTCTATGACCAAGAAAATATAATATATAATAGGACATTCACTCGGGTAATGGCCAGGTCCCCTACATTTACGGCAAATGACTGTAAATGGATTCTTGGGACCATTTTTATCTTCTTCCATAGTACTATTCATTTTTCTTCGGCAATTCTTCACTTTATGTCCTCCCTTCCTGCACGTAAAGCATTTCTTTGTCCCATTGAGACACTTTCCAGGGTGTCTCCTTCCACGTTTCCTACATGATGGAAATTGAGGATTTCCTTCTCCATGGTCTCCACTACTGGAGCTCTTATCATTCATCACTATTCTTTTCATTGTTGAGTCCGGTAATTGGTAAATATATATATTGTTGATCATATTTTTGGAAAATTGATTTAGCATATAGACAATATCTTTTACGCCTATCAATATTCCATTTTCTTGCTCATTTCCACCACTGTTCCCTCCTTGTACAACATTCTCAAAGTCACTATGACTTCCTTGGAATCCATCCATTGACTAAAACCAGAAAGCATTGTGTGAGTAATAATAGTCATACAATCATTTAAAGATTAACATGTCACCACATTCTCAATTTTAAACACATTAGGATTAACCAAGGTCATTTACTCTCATCTTATATATATAATACTTTAAATCGGTTTATAAAGAAAATGTAAATTATCCTAATCATATCCCCCGGGAGTGTCGTAACCAAGAGTGCAGTAAGGCCTGTTGTCGTGCACCAGTTTCCGTTCGAGTCTAGCTCAAAGCGGTGTTTTCGGGTTTTACCCCTAGGTACATCTATTCCAGAGCCGCCTCTACCTCCTCGTATCCAGACATGGATGTATTGCTTGGAAAACTCACAAAATCTATACAATACCAAAATTCTAGGAAGTTTTTCTATACTAATCCTCAAAGTTCATCTTAGGTCTACGCGCTCTAATCAGAGTTTATCTAAATCTATCTTCCAAGGTTTGTACAAAACTTCCTATGATACCAACTACAACGCCTCGACCCTAGATACCCAGAGTTGGTGCATTATTACATAACATTGGCATGATCACAATGGATCAAGTCTCTAAGGACCGATTAGTTTAGTAGTCTTGGAAACACTAGATATATTCATATGTCTTACATTACATCATAAGGTAAAAAAACACAACAACATCTTGTCTTCATATCCCCTCATACTATCCCTGTAGGTCATTCATAAATTACTTCTTCATAATCCTGGGAAAAATAAAACATTGAAAGGGGTGAGCTCAGATGCTCAGTAATGATAACATTATATCAGAAGCTTTCATAGATAAGCATAAACACTGAAGGTAGTTTATAACTAAAATGAAAGCCTTTTAAACTTGAACATCAACATAAAATGGAAAATATAAAATAAAATAATTCCATTTACTTACTCACATGAATATTCTACTAGTCGAATGATCACATGAAATATCAATAACCACTTTCATAATGATGGAATGCATAATGCTAGACTATCATAACCACATAGCCAAGGCCTCGTGGCAAGACTACAAACAAGATTTTGCCAAGGCCTTGTTCCAAGACACTAGTTTGTCTCATGAGACCCACCGATGCATCGAAGAGCTATAGCGGGCTCCACCCATCACTTATTAAGTCCAATGCATTCCTCATATGAACTGGTTTAAGCATAACATAAACATTTGTATTAAAACTAGCATATGAAATGTCAATACATTAACTACAAACCATGAATGGTATAAAAATAGCACATCCACAGTCAAACATAACTCATTTGATACAATATATATGATTGTATTGTATAACATTAACCTCAATCAAGAATAATGAAGGATGTTGACATAGATGAAAATAATCATCAAAACTATTTGAGAGAAATATCCCCCTTTTTCTTGAAATCATTTAAAAGTAACACTACTTGTCAAGAAGCCATTTAAAAATAGATTTTTGAATCAAAGTGTCACATACCACTTTGAAACTTTTAAAAGGAGTTTTAATTTTAAAACAATAATTTCCATATAAATAAATCCTTAAAACCATTTTTAAAACATGTACATTGATGAGCAAGATGTAGAAGAATAAGTCTTTAAAACATTAAAAAATGGTATTTTAGTTAGAGTTTTTAACCAAAGAGAGACACTTGAATACAAATAATTGTGGTAATAAAAACATGGTAATATCATGATAATAAAAGGATTCATGATATACTATGTCAAAGTACATTATATACACCACATAAAGGTGATTTGGTGTATAACAACAAAGAAGTCTCAATGGAATGTAAATTGAGATGAAATCTCTCATAAAGGCCGTATCCTTAGGTTAAGGATAAATCAACGACATAGTTATGTGTGAAAATTATAAATACACTAAATATTATTGGATATTCAGTGTAAAAAAATCAAAGTACATTCACACATAATCTTGTAAAAACAACACCAATGAATTCGATGTTTAACTCAACAAATGGAGAATGAGTTAAAATTACTCTTATCAAATTCATATCGATGACTTGAGAAATTATCAATGGAGTGATTATGTGTATCAAAAGTATATCCACAGAAAAAGGGAGTGGAAATTATGACATAATAAAATGAATTGTGATTCCACACATAATCATAGAGTAAAATAATCAATGAAGTTTGCGTAAAGCCGAATAAATGGAAATTAAAATTTCAAATACCCTTATCGATTAGGTAACTTATGAAACATACACCCATGAAAGAATAATCATACAATGATGATGTAAATAGCAATAAATTAATGTATACTACGCAATTAATACAATCATGGGTAGTACACATGCACCACATGCAATAAATAAGTGGTGAATAATGGAATTCTCACGAAATTAAGAGTGAGATAAGAAACTCCTTACCGTGTACATTTCCTTGGTTGGGGGTAGGTTAACCACCTGTATAATGTTGAAATAATTGTTTTTAAATTATTCACGAATCATATACATTAATATGATATCATATATGATCTTTTAACTTTGCTTTGTTAATAATATCTTAGAATTATTGTCATTTCGGGTGTTAACTTACTCGTTTTCATCTATATGTTTTGTTACGTAAGCCATGTTTTTCATGGATAGGTTGTATCTTATTCATATCCATAATGATATAAGGTTCTTAAAAATTATTTTTAAATCATACAATGATAATTATACTTGAATGGATATGATGGAGAATGAATCTCATCGCGTTTGTGGAGACGGTAGTCCGTACGTACGCACGAGCGACACTATCATTCTTTTGATAGTAAAATAATATATAATTGGATGGTATATAATATATACAGAATCATAATCATGTTATATTTATTATTTAAATGAGTTAAACATCATTATTATACCCACCCAATTAATAATATATTGAATAACAATTACACCACGACGTGGAGACGGTAAGCCGTACGTACGCACGTATGGTGACATGTTATTCAAAGGGTGGATAGAATACTGAATATGGTTGTACCATATTTATAATAACATCACAGTATATATAATATAATGGATTTATTATTTTAGAATGGTAATAACAAAGAAAGGAGAAGTGGAAGATGAAAGGAACTTGAAAAGGGGTGGTGAAAACATTACCTCTTCTTCGGGTTCTTCCTTTTGTTTGATCAAAAGGGATCCTTAGGATAGATTTATGATCAAAATAAGTCCTCTAGGTTGTATTGAGGGAGGTTTAGAGAGTAGTTGGGCAGGTTTTGGCCTAACCAAAAGGATTTGAAGGTGTGATGAAATGAGAAGGAGGAGTGCCCTTTTATAAGAGGGGTGAGGGGCACCTTTGGAAAAGCTAGAAATATTAATTTATAATAAATTCATATTCGGTTTCTAAGGGATAAAAAGTTTATTATTAAAATGTTAAGGTGGGGATAGGTCAAAAACCATTCAACCAATAGAATTTAGACAGGTTTGGTTAACTATATTAACCCTATCTTTTAGTTTTAACTCTTAGTTAATTAGTTTGACATTTACCATGCCACTTTGTATTTTTAAATTATATAGTTAATAAACATACTATATAAATCCAAAATACCCTCAAATGGTCCATTAATGATATACCTATCATGATATAAGTCTATTGGCCGAACCATAGTATTTTTGGAATTTAATATCAATTAATAATATAATATTTTTTTTAAAAACTCTTTTATGTCAATTTTGACACTATTCAATAGTTGATTTTTGTGAAACTCATAACAGAATGATTACTTAAAAAAAGTCAATTAAATCAATACTAATATGTCATATTATCCTATAAAATTAGTTTAATTCATTAAAAGTCTTAAATTATATTTATTTGGGTATTTATAATATCAATTATGTTAATTTATCACTATTATGGTAATTACTGCATCATCATTGTGTCATAAATATATTAAAATAATTAATGTCTAAAAATTATAAATAAAATATAATTATGTAGTAAATATTATTATCTTTTTAATTAATATTTACAATCGAATTTATCTTATGTATAACCCTATATTAAAAATGTTTTAGTAAATAAACTTTGATTTTAACTCTTTTAACTCTTCTTTGAATTAAATAATAATAAATGTCATAATCTAATCCAAGTGGACCTAGATGATAATATTTTAGTCCTAAGGTTGTTTTTGGTCGACATACACTTGTACAATAGAATTAGGACATTTGTTAGGTTAATATTAATATCATTTTTACCCTTAATTACCCTATTTACTTTTAACTGTGGTAAATAAAAGTAAAAAGTTACTATTCACCAAAAATTATTTTCATCTCATTGAACGACATTTTACTTCTTGATATTAACCGTGTCTCTCGGATTTTCGAAATTCCCTTCATAGAAGCGGTAAAATTATTTTTTATGAAAAATTCAGTTTTTTTAACTACCACTTAGTAGTTTCACTATTCATCAAAAATTGAAGTTTTTTAGAACAATGCCAAAATTTCACCCTAAGCTATAATTGATATTACGAATTCAAAAATGATGTCTATTTTACAAAATTATAAAAATATAAGTTGCATTAATTAATTTTATAATTAATTCCCGCTGTCACAACAAATAGCGTGTTTTTAAGAAACAATATATATCAAAATATTGACAATTGTTTAGGTCCAATTTCAAAGTGAAATAAATTCTAATGAACACCATTGGATAAAATGGTAAAAATATATTCTAATTATACTTTAAAACCACTCAATAATATAATATATCATTATAAATTATTTTGATTTAAAAAAGTTTTTTTAATTAAAAATGAGTAATTTTCACTATTCATCAAAATATAAGTGTTATCCAAAAAGTTCAAAAATTTCACCTTAGGATAAATTCGATATTAAGAATCTAAAAATGAATTCCATTTTGAGAGATATAATTTATAAAATTTCAAAAATTAGGTATTACTATTCATAACGGGTAGTTTGATTGGTTGTGGTGTGTTAGAATCTCAAAGTTGCGAAAATTGCACGCCATTGCATTATTCGAGGGGAAACGTACCATGGAAGCTTGGGGTGTTACATTCTCCCCTCCTTCAATAAATTTCGTCCTCGAAATTTTTAAAATTGTGCTTCGGAATATAATGAAAAGCCCCACATCAGAAAAAGAGTCAATAAAACTATCACTTTAAAAGAAAGAAAGAGAGGTATAAAGGTCAACCAAGATAACCCATACTCAGATTCTAAGTAGGAAAACATGGATATGGATGATAAACTAAGTGTCAAGTTCTGATGGAGAGGGATAGAAATCATGATCAGTAGAATGTTAAGATTATTATAACCTCAAACATGTATTGGGACAAACAGCCATTAGTCTCCTAGTATGAAAGTAAACGGACAACATTTTTTTAAGTTACATTACATAAGTATGAGGAAATAATTTATGATATTGACTAAGAATATTAAGATATATACTTACATTTTAAGTAGAGTTTCATTTTTTAATAAATTTCCACCCCTAACTCATTTTTTAAAACGATGAGTATTGAAGAAGACTTGGTCACACTGGAAGAGATAGAATAAAATTCTATAGAATCACATGATCCATGAAGGATGAACTATATATTTATATTTTCATTAGAGATTAATCAAAACCAAAATGGTTAGTAAAAGATCTAATGATCCCCCAAAAGGATATTCCTTGAGAGAAATAAACACTAATCTTAATTTCCAAAATTAAACCAACAATACCCCAAAGTTAAATAAATACCATTAAATAATCAATTTCCCTTAAAATCCATTAATATAATCAAAACTACTATTGAAAACCAAAACTTATTAAGAATGTAGTCTTCCAAGTTAAATTGTATCTCCAAATGACATTAATTACTCTTAAAGTCACATACTTAAAAGTAATTAACCTAATAAATTCCATAAATAACCCAAATCATTATAAATCCATAATAAAAACATAGATAAAAATCCACCATTACTCCTCAAATGAAATCCCATACTACTCTATTTTACTTTGGAATATATTTTTCTCAACAAAGTGAAAAACTTCCAAAATAACATTTATCACTTAATCACTAAATCATTTTCCTATGCTAAGGGTATTCATTTGATAAGACATAAGATCCCAAATCAAATTATTATTGATCAATTAAATCATTTAACTAAAAATAATAGTCACACTAACCAGGGACTTCACGTAGTCCAGTGGTAGGCGATAAATCCCAATTTCACATTGGTTGTGGGTTTGATTCCCACAGCTTTGTCCGACGTGACGGGTTGTCACATGGTCTACGTGTTGTCCTTTTTCAAAAACTATATTTTATAACATTACCAAAATGAGATAAATTCCTCAAAATAACCATAACATAATTTAACCACAAATTTTATCTCATACCTTGCATTTTCATCACAAATTATAATAATTTGTAATTGCCTCAAACCCAATGATCATATAAAACCAAATGGTAATTTATAACTATATCCACAAGAGAAAAGATAATTCTTCCACAAATATCATTCTCACATGGAAAACGTTAGGGTTACAAATACAAGAGAAAATTGTTCCAAAGTAAACCCTTCAACAAGGATCACTAATAATTTATGTCCTTCCTTCCCACATGTAAAGCATTTGTTTGTCCCATTGAGACACTTTCATGGGTGTCTCCTTCCATATTTCCTGCATGATGGAAATTGAGGATTTCCATCTCCATGGTCTCCACTACTGGAGCTCTTATCATTCATCACCTTTCTCTACTCTGTTGTGTCCGGTAATTGGTTAATATAATCAAATGATTGAAATTATCAACATTTAACTCATAATATTTCATTATCAATCACAAGAGATCATTTCAAGACATAGTAATAGTGAATCAACATCAAACCCATTTTCAATACCAAAACACCCCAAAAATTAATAAGTTATTTCTTTTCCTTTTAAAAAAATTGAGGCTTATAGAGGATTTCAAATAACAAATAACGGTTATGGCAGTGGAGGAGTCATTGTTACCGAATACATTAAAAATATTACTTTTTTGATATAGTAAAATGGTTTGTAAATTAAAAGATTCCCTTTGAATGAAAATAATCGTATAACGGTTGATTATATTCCGAATAAAAGATGGAGGTGTATATTATAAAAATATTCTTTAATGAAAGGAGATTGAGACGAAGTTCATTACCAAGATTGTATCACTATATTAAGGATAAATCAATGTTTTAATTATCAAATAAAAATTTAAAACTACCCAATATATGTGGATATTTAGTATATATTTACCAAGGGTCATTTCCACATATTCGTTAATTAACATAACCAATCACAATGATATTTAACTCAATTAATTAAGATTGATTTAAGATTTCCCTTACCTTTAGTCAGACTTGTCACGTATAATCATTAGTTTCATGAATAATAAACATAGGATAATTTCTACATCCTAGAGATCCTTTTTCATGTTTATTTTTCCATTTATATAAATTATTTCCATGTTATAAAATATAAATAATTTTTGAAGTTTATATCAGTCATTTTATCAACATTCGGTACTTGAGTCGAAAGTGAACAGGTTTTGATGTAAATCAACCATGTGGTAAAATTAAATCATATCAAAAATATTATTCCTGATTTAAATATCATATATATATCCAGTACATATGTATTTATAATACCCATAATATTTGGGGATAATAAATGAAAAGTTGTGTTCATAGAGACGGTAGTCCATACGTACGCATGAACGCTACATTCATTTCATTCTCATATTAAAATAATAATAATAAAATGATATAAATGTATATTTTCATACCATTATTATTTTAATATTATTTATGTATAATAGATTTAATAAAACCATCCTTTAT
The DNA here is from genome assembly GCA_963277665.1 of Viscum album. Classification (NCBI taxonomy): domain Eukaryota; kingdom Viridiplantae; phylum Streptophyta; class Magnoliopsida; order Santalales; family Viscaceae; genus Viscum; species Viscum album. The sequence goes on along the minus strand of OY728147.1, from coordinate 135,794,560 downwards.
ACATTCCATGTATTGCATTAATGATTCATATCACTTTGAGGGAGCGGTAGTCCACATTTCATGAAATGAAATTATCATATTTACACATCATGGAAAGCATAAAAGTAGGTCGTAAATAAAAATTAAAGATGCATATGAAGAATATAAATATCATAAATATCATATATAAATACATTTACATCATAATAAACACCACGAGATGTGGTAGGAAAAAATTGAACAATCATCTATTCGTGAGGGAGTAGTTAATCATACACATGAACAAATGTTTGAATCTATTTGATGGAGGTGTATGTAATTTTAGTTAAAATAAATCTAATAAAAATATAATAGTATAATGAAGATAATGGTGTTGTTATGTAATCAAATAATAAGAAGTTCATAGGGAGTGGAGAATGATAATGAAGGAAAGGAACTTGAGGGAAGATGTTTCCTCTAAATCTGGTAACTTATTTTGATTTGTGCCAAAAGGATTTACTGAATTGCCTTATGGCCAAGGTAAGGCTTATTGAATGAATTTATAGATATTGGGATATTATTTTAGAAGAATTTGGATGATTCAAGTGGAATGAGAGGTGTGAGTACGTGGGTAAATTTGGTGTCACTTTATAAGAGGGGGGACATAAACTATATGAATGTGTTGAAATATAATTTTATTATAAATTTATATTCAAATTATAAAAAATAAAAAGTGATATATTTCATTGATAATATAATTATGGTCCCAAAATCTCTCCAACATTTTTTTTAGAAATGTTTACGTCACAAAAATTACCTTATCATTTTTCTTTAACCTGTTGCTAAAAACATTAACTCTTACCCCATCTTCTTATATTTTCACAAAATATGGTTACTATAATAACTATAAAATTCCAATAGAACCAAAATTTGACAATTTGTAAAATATGTATCATTATATAAGTCATATTTATGAATATTAAATTTTTATGATGGTTATATTATTTAATAAAATATTATTATTTTTAATATCATTTTGGTAATTTTTTACTCTGTTTAGTAATTTATTTTTTTAAGTCATAAGAGCTTGATTATTTCAAAAACAAAATTGACTTAAATGAAATATAATAAGTAATAATCGTCTTTAAAATTATATTATGGAATAAAAATGTTATAATTATATTTATTTTAATATTTATAGTATCATTTATGTGAATCTTTCATTAATAAGGTAATCACTTTATCATCATTGTTTCATAACTAAATTTATTTATTTAATGCCTTAAAATTATAAATATAATATCATGTTTTTTGAAATTTTTTTAGATTTATAATTAATATTTAAATTCGAAACAATAATTTTTATAATCAAAATTAAAATTGTCTTAGTTAGGAGATACATGTTTATGTTATACTTCCCTTTTCATTAAACTAAAAATTATAAAAGGCCGCTATCACATCGAAGTGGATGCATGGGGTCCTAAAATAGACCAAATAATTCCAATGGACAGAAATATCTCATCCAATAGGATTAAGACATGTTTTATGGTAGTTTTACATTGTTATAAATTATTTTCTACCCTTCTTTTCCAGATTTACCCTTTAACTACAGGGAATTTTTTTTTGATGATACTGTTCATAATGTCAAAAAAGGTTATTATTTAAAAAATTTGGTCATTCTAATAAAAAATATGATTCAATATTTCCTAATTTAAAATATATAATTTGAATAAAATAAATTAAAATTAATTCTTGTTCTCTAAACAGGAAGGTTGGTTTTTAATAAATAAAAACTATCAAAAGATTGACATTTCTTTATATCCAATTTAAATGTGAGATTACTTATAATGAAAAATATTAGAATAATTGATTAAAAAATAATTCAATTACACATATTAGAGTATTTTTTGCTTAAAATTGGATTCATTCCCATTTTTTGCCTTTGATATTTATTAGATAGATGTAAAATCATTTAACAAATATGTGTAATCATATTATAGTTAGTTCTGTTCAATTTCATCAATACAATGGTTAAGTGTTAACTACCATATAAAATAATAATAATTTTATTGTTATATTTTTCGGTATAACTCAATGTTTTGTGCATCATATTATTTTTGAGAAATTCATTGTTGGGTGTCCAATACAATATCAAAATAAGTGTCCCATTTAATGTAAAATTAAATTCTTATTAATAAATATTAATATATATGAAAATTTATTATTATATAAATACCTGGGATGTTACATTTATAGATCATGAAATAATGTAAGTGGGATTATATATGTTGGGTTTGATTATTAGTTATTTTCGAAATTCCATTTACTAATTTGTTCATTCTTTTTAAATACTATATTACAATATTTTTATTACTATTATGGTCTCTAATGTTTGATAACATAAGAATATATAATTATTATATATTAAATAAATAGATCCACATTTATTTAAATCATATTAAATAAAATATATCATTTATATTAGACCCTTAATGTGACATGTTATCCATCCATTACTTTTATATAACAATGATTACAAAAAAAGTGTAAAATAAAAATACAATAACAATATTCATTGAAAAAATAAATTAATATTAGACTCTCAAACCGAAGAATAAATATTTATTTTTATATTATCATATAAATTTAATATTTATTTAATTATCAAATTAATATATATTACTCTCTGAATAATAATATTGAGATAAATAAATATTTCATACATTCTAGTTGTCGAATAAAATTTGATTTACATCAAACTCACATATATTCTAACTCGAATAAATCGTGACCCAATTTATGAAATCGCCACATAAAAAATAATTATTAATACTTAGTCTTGAGAGAAATATGTATTCTAATATTAAATTCAAATTGTATTTAATTATTATTCTCTATACACTTATTGTATAACTATCAAGGCCCCCATGATAGTCATATTAGATGGTATTTTTGGTTATAAAATATTAGAAATTAGAAACACATCATAAAAACCATATATAAATAACATAATGTCAAAACAAATACCTTATAAAGTTAATTAAATTTTTATATAATCTCTTTGTATTTATATTATATCAAATTGTTTTCATATTTGTTTCATCAACCTTCCCACATGATTATATTTTTTTACCACCTGAAATGAACACTTTAAAGAAATATTATGGCCATATATTTAATAATTTTGTTCCATCTTAATCTGAGGTCCTAGCATACCTCATTCTAATAACTTAGGAGTAAACTTATTTATTGAAAAAAATCACTTAATATATATCACTTACAATGTGCCCAATGTGTCCTATAATATAGAGATAATGTACCATAATAGATTAGATAAATACATCAAATTATAGGAGTCATGATACACAATAATAAATTTATCATGTATATAGACCATAATACATGTCAACAAATAAGAGTGTCCTATTACAGATAACAAGTTCAATTCTTATTGGAGGGTCTATTTTTGTTACCTTCCCAATTAAGGATTAGAAAATGAAAATTTAAAGAGAAAATGAGTTAATTACTTTAAATCCCCCAAAAAATGAAAATCATACACCATTTATATATTTTCATATTGATGATGAATTAAATAATGGAACATTCTACCACATAGAGAGGGGAGGTTAGAATTATGTGTAACTTGTTTTAGTCGATTATTTTCCTTTTCTCTTCCCTATTTTAATAAAATCATCTTTTAGCAGTTATGAATAATTAATATTATCTTCATTATTGAATGTAAATGAAAAAATAAAAAATTATATATTTAAAAGGATTGATTCTAAGACCCACCCATAATTACAACCATTAATAACACCTAGTAAAATATTATCTACTATAATAATTCTATCAATTACAATGAAATAGGATGAAACTAGTCAACAAACCAATAGTGTAACACCCCAGGTAAATAAAGAATATGATATTTTCACATTTATCCATATTTTTGAATAAAATATTAATATTACTTTAAAGGGGACGCTATGCTCGATGGCGTACCCAATACGCAACAATGAGTTTCTTGGGAATCATACCTTCCACTCTAATAATAAAATAATATTATTTTAATTGGTAGTTAACGCCTATCCATTGTAATGGAGGGAATGAACAAAACTAACCAAAAATTATTATATATGTTTGTCAAATATTTTTACTTTTGACAATAAATGTTAGAGGATTAAAAATGTGAATGAATCCAATTTTAAGTGTAAACATTCTAATATTCTTTAAAAGTTCGATTAACTGATTTTTGATGGAGAACCTCTTTTAAATCCACCTTTTGACAATTTTATGTGTTATATTTGACAAAATAAAATTATTCTTTAGAATCGGGAAATCAAAATTTACTTTGTGTAAATTTTTGGTATTTTTCCAATAAAGTTCAGTTTTTAATGAATATTGAAAAATGCTATATTTTAATTCAAAACCACTTTTTAATATAATTTATTTATATGATTAGATTATATTTTGATTTTTTTTAAAGTTAAATTATAATATATTTTTACTATTTAATCCAATAGTGGTCATTGATATTAATTTCACATTGAAATTGGACTAAAACTTGTGTCAATCTTTTAATAGATATTGTTTCTTAAAAACACGCTATTTGTTTTGATAGAGATAATTAATTATTAAATTAATTAATGCAACTTATATGCTTTTAATTTTGGAAAATAGACATAATTTTTGAATTCTGGAGATCAAATATAGCTTAGGGTGAATGTTTGGTATTTTTCTGAAAAACTTAAATATTTAATGAATAGTGAAACCACTAAGTGGTAGTTTAAAAAATGTTTTTTCATTAAAATGAAACTTTACCACTTCTGTGATTTGAATTTAACAAATAAAACATACATGTTTGTCATTAGGATGTAAAATGTTGTTCAATGGGATTAAAATAAATTTTTTCGGAATAGTAACTTTTATGTTTTTAATCGCGATTCCAGGTAATTAGTGTAATTTAAGGTAAAGATAAAGTTATAATAATATGAAATGATCTTGAAACATGTTATACAGTTATTGGATGAGTCATGGGCGACCATGACAATACATGGGTCAACTTGGGGACCCCATGGAGCCACTTTGGTTGGAAAATGACATTAATACCTTTTTATTTAAAGTTAAAATTAAAATGTCACAAACATGTGTTGTTTTACTAAAACAATTTTTACATGGGGTTATATAAGTCATATTTTTTTACTATAAATATTAATTATAAAGCTAAGAATATTTAATACATCATGATATTATGTTTTATAATTTTTAGACATAAAATAAATTAATATATTTATGACACCGTGATGATGCAGTGATTACCTCATAAATGAATGATTTAAATAAAATGAGAAGATAGGGTAAAATATAAGTCTTAAACTTATCACAAACCTATTGGATGAGTGGATTTAGAATCCTTATCACCTTATCCTCGAAATATATCCTTTTGGGACCTTTAAAATATGAAAATAATTTTATAATAAAGTAATATTTTATAACTTTCCAAGAGTGCCCCTCCTCTCCTCTTATAAAAGACCCCCACCTCTACCACCTTACATACACCTCTAAAGCCTTTGGATCGGCCAAACCCTGCCCATTTCAGCTCTGAACATCCCTCTATTCATCATTTAATCCTCAATTTGGGCAGAATACTTTCCAAGGAATCCTTTGAGTTCAAATCAAAGAGAGTTACCCGATTTAAAGGTAATGTATTCCATTGTGTTCTTTTATTTATTTTGTGTCCCCAAACCCCTAAACTCTTTTTATAACTTTTTTTGTAACAAAAACAATATAATAAATATACTAGAATGTTTTTATAAGAATGATTCGAGCTACACTTTCACACACCTCCTTCTAATAGTTAAAGAACATACTGTTTCTGTGGATGGTGAATTACTGCCTCACGAAATGATGATTGTTCAATATTATTTTAACACCTTCAAAGGTGGCCATTAAGATATATCTATATTTATATATGATATATAATATTTTTATGTGTTCCATAAGCTTCTGTATTTTTCATTTATGACATAACTTTATGGTTTCCATTATGGGTAAACGTGATATCTTAATTTTAGGAAGTGCAGACTACCGCCCCCTCAAAGTGATTTGATTCGTTAATGCCATATATGGGATGTATAAAGGATGGAATTAATAGTATTACATATGATATTCTAATGGAATTATAATATAACTTTATATAATTATTATTTCATTCCATTGAATACAAAAAAAAATAAATGAAAGGAGCGTTCATACGTACGTACGGCTTACCGTCTCCATGAACGGTACATTTCATTTCTTATCTCCAAATGTTATATACTATTATAAGTACATATATATAATAGATATATATGTAATATATTACATCTAAATGATGGATATCATTCTGTAATTATATTATATATATCTCTTATTTTTTTTAATTCTATTAATATGACAATAAAATGAATGCAGCGTTCATGCGTACGTACGGCCTACCGTCTCCATGAACGGAGCTTTTAATTTTTTATCTCCAAATGCTATGGAATAGTATAAAATGAATATATACTGGATATATATGATATTTAAAACATAAATACTATTCTGGATATGATTTACCTATAACTACATGGAAAATTATTTTCCAATAAGTTCAATTTTTACTCATGTGCCGAACATCGAAAAAAACGTATGATATGAACTCACTTTATTAACCAATTATTATAACATTATAATATGTGATATGAACTGAATAATAATCTTTAAAGTAGGTCCTTATGAAATTATAAATTGACCAAATTTTATTATTCAGGAGATTAAAGAACAATCGAGTCATGTCGGACACGAGGTAAGGGATCCTACCACTATATTTCTTTTTAAGTACACTCTTTTATGTCATTCCTTTTAAGCTCATCTTTCTTATTATTGGGATGTTGTTTTATATTACTGATACTATAATTTTTATGTTCATATTATGAGAGACCCTATTTTCTCTCATCAATCCATTTTTGATGTTTTGAATGGCGCCGTTGAGGTGCCGAATTTTCGTAAGAGATCTTACCTCTCTCTTTCTTTTTAAGTACTCTCCATTATGTCACTTCTTTTAAGCTCATATTTTTTATGTTGGGGGATGTTATTTTATATTCCTCTTGCTTTAAATTTTATTTTAATATGATGAGAGACCCTATTTGATCTCATCAATCCATTTTTGGATGTTTTAAGTGGCACCGTTAGGCTGCCGAGTTTTCGTAAGGAATTTTTCATCTCACTTTTAGTCCCGTTAGATTTATGCAACATGTGCCACCATTTACATTGAGTGGTGTATGTACTTCCAATTATTATACAATTTTTGTAATATAATTTAATTAATGGGTATTTATATATTCATTGTATGGCCTTTTTTTAATGGGGTGTACATTTTGAACGTTACCCAAGTCGATAAGGGAACCATTCACCCTCCTCTTTTTAAATGACTTATTTTGTTATGTATTTTAATTAACATACTATTATGTTGGGTTATGTTCTTATATATCCTTATTTATGTAAATTTTATGTCCAAGTGATGAGATACCCTTGTTATCTCTCATCAACTCTTTTTCTGAATTTTGATGAGACGCCATTAGGCTGTCGAATTTTTGCAAGGGAACTTCTTAACCCAATTTTGATTCTTTGGGATAAACTTGTACTCCATGAATATGTCATTCTATGAATATGTGTGAATATCCTCTGATTGTTTTACACTTAATATCCACTTATATTATGTGTATTTGTTTGTCACACATAATTATGAAATTGATTTATCCTTAATCCAAGGATACCATCTTTGTATGGGACTTAGTCTCAATCTCCTTTCATTGAGGAATATTATGTTTTATACACAACTTTGTTTTATACGGTGTATAAACCCCTTTGACGTTTACGTTTATCTGAAAGGAATATTTTTTATACAATGTGTTTTACTAAACGACAAAAGGGAATGTTTTTGTCGTACGTATGCGGTGACAACGACTTCTCCGCCGCCATGACCATTATTTGAGTTTCGGCTTCCTCTACAAGCCATACTCTTTTTTAAAAGAAAAATAAATACCATGTTTTACTTTTCTTTTATTTTGGTATTGAAAATGGTTTTCATAATGTTTTTATTATATCAATGTGTTGTATTGATATCTTGTGATTGAAATGTGGAAATGTTATGTTTCCTTTATGTATGTTTTATGTGATAAGATTATGTTATGGTTCTTGGGCATTATTATGATGACGGGTGGTTCTGTGATAAACTAAGGGCGGGTGACCACGATATAGCACTCCAATGCATTGGGTAACGTGAATGAGTTAAACATTAAGGTTTCTCCGAATAGATTTAGGGAATATACTGTGATGGGTATTCCAAACGTAACCAAGAGGGTTGCTCCCTATGTAATAATGTTATGAATTCCTCAAGTTACCATTATGCCTTATTATTTCTATGATTTATTCATGATTTGATGAGGTATGTTAAAATGCATATGTTTTATGAGTAATGTATGATTTCATACATAGACTAATGCTTTTGTTTCATACTTTTATATACCTTACTGAACTTTTTATGCTCATACAAGGTTTTTGAAATGTTTATCACAGGTCAAGGAAACGGTTCATGATATGATGATAGTGTCAAGGAGGTGTCAAGAAAGAATCCATGTATTATTTTAAATATGTTTTTGTTGATGGGAAAAAACGAATTCTATATTTTATGTAAGCACTTTGTTTAAATGTGGAATGTAATTCATGATTTATGATCTAATTCTATAAAACTATAAACCTAAAAAGATCCTCAATGTGATTTATTCATTTAATTCAATATTAAGTAAGGTTTAAGTTCAGGGACTTATAGTTGGAATCAGAGGCCGTTATAGATAACTTTAGAGGTTAGGGTATTCTCTATGCATAAGTGACATTACCATAATGGTTAGGATTTCATAAAGAGCCCTACTTTTAGATAATGTGAATGAGTAAGTATATCTTAGTGTTTATCTTCCTCATTAGTACATGATGGTTTTGTTGATATACTGACACTGACATTTCTATTTTTAGTGAATGGATGGATCTAGCAGGCACCGAAGTGACAATAGGTTTGAAGGAAACTATGGTGGTTCTCTGATTAAGGGACTGGATGAAATGGGGGATTAAATGAGGAATCTCATGGTTGTTATAAACCAACTATCAAGGAGTCATGATCAACCACTTGAACCTTGGTATGTTCTGTAATGCATCATGTACACGATGACCAATCGATGTGGAAGTTCCGGTAATAATTATAAGGGTAACCATTAGGGTTTATATGATCCTTAATTTTGAGGTAATTATGGGTTATTATATGTTATGATGGAAAATGAATGGATTGAGATAAACATGAGGTTAAAATATGTTATGATTATTTTTGAAGATTTTATCTTGTTTGGGGGAATGTTTTAAGAATTATATAGTTTTGGAAAAAGGACAACACGCAGACTGTGTGACAACCCATCACGTCGGACAAAGCAGCGGGAATCGAACCCACAACCAATGTGTGACTGGTATTTATCGCCTACCACTGGACTACGTGAAGTCCCTGGATAGTTTGACTAATTATTTTTAGTTAGATGATTTTAGGAATCAACAGTAAGTTTATATTGGGTTATCTATGGAAATGATTAACCTATCATGGAGGATATGTGATTAGTTTAACTACTTTTCAATATGAGAATTTAAGAGAAACTGATGTTATTTGGAGATAAAAGTTAATTTGTACCTTGGAAGACTTTGTGATTAAATCCTAAAAATATTTGGTTTTCAATATTAGTTTGGTTTACTTTGAAGAATTTTAAGGAAAATTATTTATTGAATGGTCTTCGTTGAACTTTGGGTTTTTTGGACAAATTATGGATATTAAGAATAGATTTTATTTTTATAAAGGATTATACTTTTGTGGATTATCTGATCTCATACTAACAATTTTGGTTTTGGTTATTGTCTAAATACATGGGAAATATATAGTTCTCTTTTGTGGATTAGTTGATTCTCAAGAATTATATTATATTACACTTAATGTGAACAAGTCTTCATAAATACTCGTCTTTTGGAGAAAATATGAGTTTTATTAAGGAATATAGTAAAATTTGAAAGTCTATATGACAAGTAAGTATGTTTCATTATGATTTAGTTAAGCTCAAAAATAAATTCCTCAATGAAGAGTAACTTTAAAAAAAAAATCTGTTAACTTTTCCTACTGGGGAATCGAATACCGTTTAACCCATCACAAGTTTTTTATTTTCTTATGGTTAACTTTCTCGTAGACATGTTTACTATCAATCTCCCTCAGAACATGACCCTTTTTTCCTCCATATCCATGTTTTCCTACATGTAATCCTAGTATGGGTAAACTGAGGATACCTTGGTACATCTATTTCTTTATTTTAAAGTTATTGGTTTACTGACTCTTGTTCCGATGTGGGATTTTCAATGAAGTTTTCAAGCCCAATTTTTAAATTGCGAGGATGCAATTCCCAAAAGGGGGGAAGGATGTAACACCCCATGTAAATAAATAATATGAAATTTTCACATTTATCCATATTTTTGAATAAAATATTAATATTACTTTAAAGGGGATGCAATGCTCGATGGAGTACCCAATACGCAACAACGGGTTTCTTGGGAATCTTACGTTGCACTCTAATAATAAAATAATATTATTTTAAATGGTAGTTAACGCATAACGGTTGTAATGGAGGGAATGAATAGAACTAACTACAAAATGATTATATTTTTTCGTCAAATATTTTTACTTTTGACAATAAATGTTAGAGGATTAAAAATGCCAATGAATCCAATTTTAAGAGTAAACATTCTAATATTCTTTAAAAGGTCGATGAACTACATTTTGATGGCGATCCTCTTTTAAATCCACTTTTTGAAATTTTTATGTGTTATATTTTACAAAATAAAATTCTTCATTAGAATTGGGACATAAAAATTTACTTTGTGTAAATTTTTGGTATTTTTCAGATAAAGTTCATTTTTTAATGAATAGTGAAAACTGTTGTATTTTAATTGAAAACCTCTTTTTAATATAATTTATTTATATGATTATATTTTCTTTTGAATTGTTTTTAAAGTGAAATTAAAATATATTTTTACCATTTAATCCAATATTGGTCATTAGAATTAATTTCACTTTGAAATTGGACTAAAACTACTGTCAATCTTTTAATAGATATTGTTTCTTAAAAACACGCTATTTGTAATGACAGCGGGAATTAATTATTAAATTAATTAATGAAACTTATATGTTTTAAATTTTCTAAAATATACATCATTTTTTGAATTCGGAATATCAATTATAGCTTAGGGTGAATTGTTGGTATTTTTCTGAAAAACATCAATTTTTGATGAATAGTGAAACCACTAAGTGGTAGTTTAAAAACTGTTTTTTCGTTTAAATGAAACTTTACCACTTATATGGTTTGAATTTCAAAAATATGACATACATGATTTTAATTATGATTTAAAATTTGGTTCAATAGGATTAAAATAAATTTTGGTGAATAGTAACTCTTAAGTTTTTAATCGCGATTATAGGTAATTATTGTAATTTAAGGTAATGAAAATGTTATAATAATATGAAATGACCTTGACACATGTTATACCCTTATTGGATGAGTCATGGACGACCAAGAATATCTAGGGGTCATCTTGGGGACCCCATAGAGCCACTTTGGTTGGAAAATGACATTAATACCTTTTTATTTAAAGTTAAATTTAAAATGTCACAAACTTGTGTTGTTTTACTCAAACAATTTTTACATTGGGTTATATAAGTCATATTTTTTACTATAAATATTAATTAGAAATATAATAAGTTTTCCTACATCATTATATTTTTTTATAACTTTTAGACATTAAATAAATTTATTTATTTATGACACCGTGATGATGCAGTGATTACCTCATAAATGAACGATTTAAATAAAATGAGAAGATAGGGTGAAATATAAGTCTTAAAATTGTCACAAACCTATTTTATTGGTGTATTTAGAAACCTTATCATCTTATCCTAGAAATATATCCTTTTGGGACCTTTAAAATCCGAAAATCATTTTATAATAAAGTAATATTTTATAACTTTCCAAGAGTGCCCCTCCTCTCCTATTATAAAAGGCCCCCACCTCTACCACCTTACACACACCTCTCAGGCATATGGCTCGTCCAACCCCTGCCCATTTCATCTCTCCAAATCCCTCTCTTCATCATTGAAGCCTCAAATTGGGCATAATCCTTTCCAAGTAATCCTTTGAGCTCAAATCAAAGAGAGTTACCCGATTTAAAGGTAATGTCTTCCCTTGTGTTCTTTTGTTTTATTTTGCTTCTCCAAACCCCTAAACTCTTTTTATTACTTTTTTTTGTAACAAATTCAGTATCATAAATATACTAGGATGTTTATATAATAACTATTCTAGCTACACTTTCACAAATATCCGTCTAATGGTTAAAGAACATACTGTTTCTGTAGATGGTGAATTACTGCCTCACGAAATGATGATTGATCAATATTATTTTAACACATTAAAAGGTGTCCATTAATATGTCACTATATTTATATACGATATATAATATTTTTATGTTTTCTTTAAGCTTCTGTATTTTTCATTTATGGCATACCTTTATGGTTTCCATTATGGGTAAACGCGATATCTTCATTTTAGGAAGTGCGGACTACCGCCCCCTCAAAGTGATTTGATTCGCTAATGCCATATGTGGGACATAAAAATGATGGAATTAATGGTATTACATATGATATCGTAATGGAATTATAATATAACTTTATATCGTTATTATTTCATTCCATTGAATACAAAAAAAAAAGAAATGAAACTAGCGTTCATGCGTACGTACGGCTTACCATCTCCATGAACGGTACATTTCATTTATTATCTCCAAATGTTATGTACTAGTATAAGTACATATATATAATGGATATATATGTATCATATTACATATAAATGATGGATATCATTATGGAAATATAATATATATATCTCTCATTTTGTTTTAATTCCATTAATATGACAAAAAAATGAAAGTAGCGTTCATGCGTACGTACGGCCTACCGTCTCCATGAACGGTGCTTTTAATTTTTTATCTCCAAATGCTATGGAATAGTATAAAATTAATATATAATGGATATATATGATATTTAAAACATCAATACTATTCTGGATATCATGTACCTATAACTTCATGGAAAATTATTTTCCAACAAGTTCAATTTTTACTAATGTACCGAACATCGACAAAAACGTCTCATATGAACTCACTTTATGAAACAACAATTATAACATTATAATATGTGATATGAACTAAATAATAATATTTAAAAGTGGTCCTTATGATATTATAAATTGACAAAATTTTGTTATTCAGGATATTATAGAACGATCGAGTCATGTCGGACACGAGGTAAGGGATCCTACCCCTCTCTTTCTTTTTAAGTACACTATTTTATGTCATTTCTTTTAAGCTCATATTTATTATGATTGGGATGTTATTTTATATAAATACTACTATAAGTTTTATGTTCATATGATTAGAGACCCTATATTCTATCATCAATCCATTTTGGAAGTTTTGAGTGGCGCTGTTAGGATGCCGAATTTTCGTAAGAGATCTAACCTCTCTCTTTCTTTTTAAGTACTCTCCTTTATATCACTTCTTTTAAGCTCCTATTTTTTATGTTAGGGGATGTTATTTTATATTACTCTTGCTTTAAATTTTATTATAATATGATGAGAGACCCTATTTTATCTCATCAATCGATTTTTGGAAGTTTTAAGTGATGTTGTTAGGCTGCCGAGTTTTCGTAAGGGATTTTTCATCTCATTATTAGTCCCGTGAGATTTATGCTACATTTGACACAATTTCCATTGATTGGTGTATGTAATTTCTATTATTATACTCTTTTTTAATATAATTTCATTTATGTGTATTTAAATATTCATTGTATGACCCTTCTTCAATGGGGTATATGTTTCGAACGTTACCCAAGTCGGTAGGGGAACCATTCACCCTCCTCTTTTTAAAAGACTTCTTTTGTTATGTCTTTTAATTCACATAATATTATGTTTGTGATGTGTTATTGTATATCCTTATTGATGTAAATATTATGTCCAAGTGATTATATACACTTGTTATCTCTCATCAACTGTTTTTCTGAATTTTGAAGTGACGACGTTAGGATGTCGAATTTTTGCAAGGGAACTTCTTAACCGAATTTTGATTCCTTGGGATAAACTTGTACTCCTTGAATATGTCATTCAATGAACATGTATGAATAACCTCTGATTGATTTACACTTAATATCCACTTATATTTGGTGTATTCGTTTGTCACACATAATTATGTTATTGATTTATCCTTAATCCAAGGATACCGTCTTGGTATGAGACTTTGTCTCAATCTCCTTTCAATGAGGCATATTATGTTTTATACACAACTTTATTTTATACGGTTTATAAAACACTTTGGATTTTACGTTTATCCAAAGGGAATATTTTTTATACAAATCGTTTTACTAAACGAAAAAAGGGAATGTTTTTGTCGTACGTATGCGGCGACAACGACTTCTCCACCGCTGTGACCATTATTTGATTTTTGACTTCCACTACAAGACATAATTTTTTAAATAAAAATAAATACCATGTTTTAATTTTCTTTTATTTTGGTATTGAAAATGGTTTTCATAATGTTTTTATTTTATCAATGTGTTTTATTGATATCTTGTGATTGAAATGTGGAAATGCTATGTTTCCTTTATGTATGTTTTATGTGATACGATTATGTTATGCTTCTTGGGAATTATTATGAAGAAGAGTGCTTCCATGATAAATTAAGGGCAGGTGAGCCCGATATATCTCTCCAATGCATTGGGTAACACGAAGGAGTTAAACATTAAGGTTTCTCCTAAGAGATTTAGGGAATATACTGTGATGGGTATTCGAAACGTAACCAAGAGGGTTACTCCCTACGTAAGAATGTTATGAATGCCTCAAGTTACCTTTATGCCTTATGATTTCTAGGATTTATTCATGATTTGATGAGGTATGTTAAAATTCTTATGTTTTATGAGTAATGTATGATTTCATACATATACTAATATTTTCATTTCATACTTTTATATCCCTTGCTGAGCTTTTTATGCTCATCCCAAGTTTTTGAAATGTTTTTCACATGTCAAGGGAAAGGTGCATGATATGATGATAGTGTCAAGGAAGTGTCAAGAAAGAATCCATGTTTTGTTTCAAATATGTTTCTGTTGATGGGAATAAGCGAATACTATCTTTTATGTAGCCACATTGTTTAAATATGGAATGTAATTCATGATTTATGACCTAATTCTCTAAAACTCTAAACCTGAAAAGATCCTCAATGTGAATTATTCATTAAATTCAATATTAAGTAAGGTTTAAGGCTGAGGCCTTATAAATAGTATGTTATATATACGATCGTAGATATACCAACCCAAGATAATACTCTTCTACTGGGGTTTGTAATAATCCCCATCCATCTTCACTACTTATCAACTAGTTATATCTCATATCCTAAGCCTCCTAAACAACTAGTTATAACCCCAATCACAAGATCCTACTAATCTATATGTTGATTCTGTAGTAGAATGTAATTTTTCTTCTTTGGTGTAATATTCCTCGATAATAGTAGTAGAAAAATTATGGTTTTGTATAATTTTATTTACCTATGACCTCGAGAATTAGATTTACCAGTATTGATAATATATTTAAAATCACCTGTATATGGTCAATTGGATTAATGAAAAGAAACTCATGAAATTCATTATTTTTTATGATAATGTCCTAGATTTAGTGTATTTGTGAAAGTGATACACACAATTTCATTGTGTATTATTTTATGTAAGAGCGATTTTTTATGACGACAAATTATACATATTTAATTCTAAATATAAATCATGAATGCATTCAATAATTCATAGTTTTTAAACATTTCACACATCCCCTTAACATTCTCATTATTTTATGTTTTCTACGATTATATTTATAATGTTTTTTAATTTTCAAGTGACTAGGCATTCATATATTTAATACATATATGAATGGACTATATTCCTCTTGAAATATAAAATATTATTCGAAACCCTTTATTTCATCAAAAGGTTAAGAGTTATCTCAATAAGTTCATGTAAGGTTATGTTATGTATCAACCAACATCATGTAATGGTAATATGATTTTCTATAGTGTGATCACCTTCACATAAGGGTATGATCATTCATGTGAGGGAATGAAATAACATGTAATGGTATGCATATTTGAAAGTATTTCTTCTCTAATTTATATAATTATTCTTCACAAAAAATATTGAGTGTGAGAATGAAATGTAAAGAGGCCATGTTTTCTTGTTTTTCTCCAAACAAGTATAGATATTAAAGGAATATTCTATTATTTTCATAGTTTAAGTGAATTTTGATTCTCAATTTCAATCAAAAATTGAGAGACCCTAAAATGATGAAAAACTATAGAATCTTCCTAGGAACTGATGATATCAGTTTATAGATATGCCTATCAAAATTTGCACTAATATTCATGACCTAAGGAATATCATGTAAATCATTTTGAGTCATGAATGAAATAAATATCCTAGAAGATCCTAACATTTAAATATTCATCATGGGTAACATTGTCATGCATCTCCAAAATAAATTTCATCTATATTTTACTTCACTATAAACATTATTCATAGGCTCATGGTGAGATTATCACATTTATAAAATGATAAATTCAGGCTCTTTTAATTATCCAACTCATCCATTTTTATATTCTTCATTTGGTAGCGAATCAAACTACTATTGAATTCATCATGTAATTTTTATAATATCACACTATTTATTCATCCCTTTGATATCAATAAATATAATGGTTTATTGATGATTATTTAATTAAAATCAATTTCACAAACACCATTTCTAATTTATCTCTACTAATGTAATAGAATACAACATTTTACAAATTATTGAAAATTTAGTTAGTGAACACTATGTCTTTGTGGTCTACCTCTATGTTGAAAAGTATTGTGATATCACAAAAGTATCAAAGTTATATTGAAAATATTTAGAAATGTGATACTATTCTAAAACACATTCAACTTCTTCTTATAATAGGATTAGAAAGAAAACATAATCCCGATAACTTTTTCATTTTAGTTAAAACAACCCATCAAAACTATTCAAGTGAATGAAATATTACTCACACAACACATCATCTTTCTCGTGATCCATCAATACCCCTTGAGAAAGAGTTTGATATAGTCAAGGAAGATATTAAAGTGGGATGATCATAAAGTATCTTTAGTGTTTCTCCCTCTGAAGGGATACACACCATTCATCATCATCGTAATACGTGTTCTCCATGATGAATAACTCTTCTCCTTCAATTCCCCTCATGTTAGTTCATATTAAAATATAATGGGATCAAGAGGGATATAAACCATTCTTCGTGAAGCATTCTCCTAGTATGGATACACATTTTGAAATTTTTTTATCTAAATTCCTTGATATATTACTCTAGGAACAAAAATATTTTGTATTTATCAAGATACCCCTTTTGTGAAAATTTTCTGAATTTTCATCTATGCGGTATATCTCCCATTCAATCATATTTTTTATCTTCTAGATTGACTCTTTCTCATATTCAACTTTCTTAATTTAGTGAAAATGTTCTCGTACAATTTGAAATATTATATTTTATTATCCTTACATCCATAATAGAATTAGTATTTCTATAGAGACACACTATTTACTTTATTATTCACAAAAATCTTCAGAATTTTTTTCAATAATCATATTATTTTTTCAAATCCCAAGGAAAACCTATAATATTTTTTTCTTTCCTAATTCCCAATTTATTTTATTTTTATTTTTTACATCAATATAGTTTTTTAAAAACTGGTATATAAGAAAAATAGTCATAAGAAGGAACATGTTTATTGTAATGATCACATCAATATTCAAAATATTCATATTTTTTCTTTATAGAATGATTTATTTTCTATAATTTCATCCAATTTTGTGAAAATTTACTACTTTATTTGTTTTTTATCACATAGATATAAGAATTCAATAATTTTCATATAAATAAATATTAATACTAAAATTTATTACATTATTTCAACAAATCCAACCACACCAACAATATCCTAAAAGAAATTATTTATTCTTCCATGATACATCTCGAACATCATTTTCAAATTTCTTATTTTGGGTCTCAGATTTATTAAATTATAATTTTTTCAATGAATAAGAAATCAAAAACATCTATGTAACCACCATTGAATATGTAGTGGATTCTGATTATTTTTATCCACCAAACATATTGCAAATTTTATATTTTAATTTTATTGGTATTGAAAATTAAATTAGTTCCCATATATTTATTTGGAAATATGGTTACCTTATTCAATGACCCTGTTGTATATTTTTCCATACATAATCTCAATCTCATCTTTCTATTATGTTGAGACATTTAAAATATAGAACTATTCTATTAATATGTCTTAGAAAAACATATCTTCATAGAAGCTTGGGATGTTTCAATTTTTGTCACTTACATATTTCAAAATTTCATGTGTAACACATGAAATTATTTGATTATATCCATATTTTCATCTGCAAATAATTTTAACATTTTACCCATTTAATTTTCTTGTTTTGAATGACAACTTCATGTACCAAATTGAAATCACAATCAAATTCTCAAGATCCTTTAAATTTTGTACATTAAAATCTAACTAATAATATTTTACATTCATATAAATATTATATATATATATTAAAATTCATGTAAATTTTATATAAAAAAATTTCACCAACATCCTTCTCACACATACTCCTTTTTAATTCTTCTTTAATAAATGATATTTTTTTTTGAAAAGTAAAAGATTTTTTTATTTTTCTTATTTGTCAACTAAAACTCTTACCTTATAACTCTTCTGAATATCTTCCTTGAATTTTTAATGTTTTATTAGAGGGTTTAAATTATATACGTTATTATCTAATTCTCATTCCATTATATAATTTCCCTCTTATAGTTACAAATTTTAATCAAGAATTTCATTGAAATCT
Organism: Viscum album; assembly: GCA_963277665.1. NCBI lineage: Eukaryota > Viridiplantae > Streptophyta > Magnoliopsida > Santalales > Viscaceae > Viscum > Viscum album. The sequence continues at coordinate 135,775,466 of OY728147.1, read as the reverse complement.
ATTTCAATAGAGGTGTCAAATACATTGGTAGATTTCTTCAAATGTTCCCTAATTTCATAATATACCATACCATCATCCAAACCTGAACATGATTAATTTTAATGATAATCAATTTTCCTTACCAAAAAAAATCACCACTTTTATCAAAAATTAGTTATAAGTAGTTCTTAATTCATCATTTAGTTATTCATATATTTTCTTAACACTTTTTTCTTCAATTTATTTATTCACATAACTAAAAATAAATATTTCTAAAATCATATTTATAGGAATGTTTTTTACATATTATATTCATAAGAATATTTTTAAACTCATATAATATCTTCATATACATATAAAATCAGAAACTGGGATAGTAATGTACATCCTTGATCAATTTGATCCTAAACATTGACACTAATTGATGATACAAATGGATTATATAGTCACATTATGTGGGGATGAATAAAGTGTAAATTGTTTTACCAAATTTTTTTATTTAAAAATTAAATCCTCTTTATCATTTTAGGATGAATAAATCCAACATTATATGAAGAAATAATAAGAAACACATCTCATAATATTTTCAAAAGGTTTGGTACTAGGATATAATCATTGCTAAAAAATGTTTTGACCCTGGCTATAAATTATACATGATAATATTATTATGATTTACAATGTTATAAGGAGTAACATGTTATACACCCTTATAGTTTTTCCACTAGTTTATCCTAGTTATAACCCATAAAATCAAACTGTTATTCCTTGTTTGGATAGATCACAAAAATATTCAACTATTCCTGATATTGTTATTACCCCAGCACTAATGCCTTTTTAACATTTGGTTATACAACCTAGTCACATACTCATTCTTATATTCATTTTGATCAAGTATTCTAAATTTATCTTCTCTATTCAGTGAAATATTCCTAAAAAAATACTATATCTTATCTCATTATGTATAAATTCAATTAAAATTTCTCCTAATGAATAATTTCATTTCCTGATAGTATATTTATGATAATATTATTATGATAAGGGGCCTTAGTTAAACTCTTCGTTGGAAATTATTAATTTCATATGATAAATTCCCAACATTATTCAAATCTAAGAAAAGTATGTGAACAATTTCTTAATGTAATATTTTATGCAACAATAATCATTCAAAATCTCAAGTAATACCTCTTAAATTATCATGTTAATTCATTCATGCATAAAATAATTCATAGTTAAAGGAAATTTCACATAATCCACTTTCATTCTCATTATTTTCTCAACCAATAAATTTCTTACATTTTTATTTTTCTCAAGTGATCAGGAATTTCAATACGTTATCCAAGTGTGAATATACAGTATTCATTATAAAAAATAGTGTCTCCCACCAAGATATTTACCACAGTGTAAGGGTTATCTAAGTCTCAATACCTTTGAATAAGGGTATGCAGTTTTCCATCCAACTTTACATAATGGTAATCACCTTCAAATAAGGGTAATAACATTTTCATATGATTAATATAATTCTTGTGATGGTAAGTATCATTTAATAAGGGTAAAACATTCACATAAGGTTTATTTTATAAAAATGGAGTGCTCATATACTTTTTGTAAACTATTATTCTAAAAACTATTAAGTGTGAGAGTCATAAGACAAGGTGAAACCTGCCATACAATATTGAAAAAACTCTTCTAGAACATGTTTTAGATGTTAAGAATGACACACCAATCATTATAATTTGATATTCTTAATATTTTGGAGATGAAAACATATTAGCATCCTTCTCTAATCACCAACATTTCATTCCATATTGACAAAAACTAAAAATCAACTTTAATTACTGAAAAAACATTCATCTAACTATAGAGAATATATTAAAGAATATTTTAATTTACCTTAGAGGTTCTTAATAAAATAGAGAACTTCTATAATCGTTTGATTATACAATTTTTCTATGGATATTATCAAATTAATATGGCATATATGAATAGTTATAATGTGATATGTTATTTCATAATATTAATCTCTTTGACTATTCTTGTAACCAGAAATACAATGTTAGGTGGTTTTATGCCTCCAAATAAAACCTATGATTACCATAAATATATAAATTTATATACACGGAAAAAATATTCTGATCATTACTAGGGAAATTTTCTCATGTAAATTTAATTTTATAGGTTAAAAAATAACAATTTATCATTTTTCTTTTAATATGAACTATTCCAATCCCCCAAAAATCATTATATATCAAAACATACTCTCGACTTAAGGGTAGTGCGAATATAATTGAAGTGATTATCAGTTTTTATATTTATAAGGTCAATTAATATATTAAAATATCAATAAAAACATTTCTCTATTCAATGTTGACTTTTTTGATGGGTTCAAAAATCATTATATGTTTCTTGAAAAACACTGATAATACATAGATAACCCAAGAAAATTATTTATTTCTATAACAATAGTTGAAGAATTTAATTATTCAATTAACATTACTCTTGAAGGATCTTGACATATTATTTCTATTTGGTTACATAACCAATGAATAATACTAGATACGTCCATGATATTACCAAAAAATTACATACATATATAACACATCATTATAAAAGAATATCCATTATATTCTCATAAAAAATCATGTATATATATAATATAGGTTTATTTATTTTGGAGATTATATACATAACAATATTATTAACAAAACTCTTCAACATATCTCATATAACGTTTCTAAACATGATACAAATCATTCCATATCATATATAATACACTTATTAATTTCCACATGAATGGAGACCTAAAAAATAGAGATATCATATTCCCAATAATGGGTTAATCTTATGATATTTCAATTGAAAAAATATTTTATTTCATATTTAATATCACAAGTGATCCTAAGATGAACATGTGTCTATGAGAACATAATTAAGGTTTATGATCATAGAATAATGATATCATATGATAATAACATGGATCATAATGTCGGAATCTATATATTAAGTTACTAGTAGAACATAATAAATGAAGAATAAGATTGTGGTATAATAATGATATTTGGTAAATTAATTAGAGATGAATCTCAAAAAAATTTTTGTGACCCCCTATAAATTCCATCACTTCCTAGTGTAAACAAATTTAGTGACATAAAGGGCTGAGATAACATCCCAAAATGATAAAATAGAATCTCATGAGACAATAATCATTATCCAATGCATCAGAGGGATAAATAATTATCAACCCACCCATCATTTAATGATAAAATATAAACATAAATATATATACCACATGAACTAGAATTCCTTATTAATATATCATAGAATAATTATATTTTTATTATAAGACATGTTCCATGAACATTAGTGTGTTTATTGAAAATTAGTAATCCGATTAATTGATGTAGAATATTCTATTATAAAATATTTATAGTGAAATATATGAATCATAAAAGGATATTAACATATATGTAATAAACATTATAAAAACAATATTATAGTATTAAATCATAATAATAAATATCCCATAATTTTTACAATTTTTTCTTATTGGGTATAATTTATAAATAAATTGTTTTAGAGAATTAATAAGAAATTAAATAAAAATTACTTTGAAGAACCGTGAGATCATGGAAGGGATGATTCAGAAGTAAAATAAAAAAATATGACATAAAGTGACGGAGTAGTGAATATAATTACATAGAGATAAAAATATTCCAATTAGAAAATTTTATTTTAACCAAAACCATTTTAATTATACCCTAACATACCATATAAATAGAGATAAAGACAATTGTTCAACATTGTAAATAATATAAAAATTGAAGATAAATATTCCAAATAGAAAGAACAGATCATTTACAGTGAATTATAAATCCATGGGAGAGTAAATTTTAATATGAAATTCAACTCTCAAGAAATAGTACAAGTGGATAAATACAGGTTTGAATTTTCATACATATTGTAACCCCCTGGTATTTTGTGAAATATATCTTGTTAAAATATAATTAATTTGCTGATATTTTATGTTATACATAACAAATAGTTTATATTGAGTTACCTGAATCACAATGTTTGGATAGGGTAGCCAATAATATGGTGTTTAGCTTACGATACATGTAATTATTATTTTAAAAGAAAAATGTCATTCCATTAAAATAATATTATTCTATCTGATAGTTATCACATTTTTATTGGGATGGATGATATTGATAGGATTATGTAAACAAATAAAATATTTCTTTTAAATGTTTGTATGTAAATGTAATGAATATATTTGATAGGAGTTAATTAGAAATGAAAATAATGAAAATTCTAAAATATAAGATTTTTTTAAAAAATAATTCATGCACATTGACACGCTTTAAATAAATAAATTAAATGAATAAATTTGGATCAATTATTTAAATGAAATTTATATATTATATATTCGATAAACTACTTAAATATAACCTTTCATGTATTTTACCCAATAGATAATAATAAATATAAGTTTGCGCTTAAAAACTATTTGTTTCTAAAGAGTAGTTTTGATACATTTGTATGAAACACTATTTTTTTAAAAAGCTTGTTTATAAAAACTATTTTTATAAAATGGATATCATTTTTAAATTAATAATATGATAATAATATTAGGGTTGTTTTTTTCCTTTCTTCTGAAATGTTTTTTTAATAATAATGAAAAATACTAAATTGTTATTGAAAATTGCATTTTCACATAAAGTATTTAAAAGTTTATAGTAAATTATAAATTGTTCTCAATGGATTAATAGTTTAATTTTAATAAAAAATAAATCATATTATTGTGGTTTTAATCAATTTAATGTTTAAATTTTTCATAAAAACATTCAAAAAGTGTCAACATTTTCACGTCGAAAACTCTCTGTTTCATTGTGTTTGTGATGGAAATATTAAATTAAATTCCTCTACTAATGTGTATCTAATTAAAAAAATTGATTAGTTATTTTTCACTAGAATGATTTATAATTTATTATTATTTAACATTAACTTTATACAATAATGATCAGTGAAGGTAGTTGATATTAATTATTGTGATTAAGGTTATAATGGGGTTTTGCGTGTTACATGACTTGATATTGAAATTAATTTTACACGGTCATGTGACAATTATTTAATGAATTAGATTTATTATTTATAATTACAATGCCGAAATTATTTAACAATTAAATTTTAATTATATTCATAATCATATTAACTACCAAGGTAAGTTGGAAGATTCTAGTTACCCTGGTAAAAACTATAGGCTAAGATATGAATTCACATTAGGATGAATGAATAAGAAGAAAAAATGGTTTTTTTTTTGTTTTAGTGGTTTTTATTTTCTAATAAATCCATAAAATCCATTATTAATAAAGTTTTTAGCCACATGAGGTGTGGTATACTTCCCAATAGTGAATACTTTCGGGTGTTTAAAAAATACCACCTCCCTTCATCTATGACAGGGCACTCACTCTTCCTAGTGATTCGTACCTCTCAGGCCATTTGGATCATCCAAAAACTACATAAATACATTACATAAATCCGTAATATCATGCTATTATATTTATTTTGGGATGAAATATATCATTGGACACTTTTTTAGGAAACATAATAAAGATATCCGATGAAGAGTTATTGTTCTCAAATGAGCATTTTCAATTTATATTTTTCTCCACCATATTGAAATATATTATAAAATTATTATGTAATAATATAATAATATTAAATATATTTAGATGTTTTCATTTTTTTAGTTACTACCTTTTATGATACACACTTCTATCAAATAGGTTATGAAATCATGGTTTTTTTGTACGATGTACAACCACCTCACAAACTAATGTCGTTCATTTTTTATGTCACCACCATTCAAGGTTGAGAATAAGGATTTATTTAATGATTAATATGATATTTATGATATATATTATTTTATTATCCTTTTTTAATAATTATATTAGACATTGCTTTCGTATTTCCATTTTTTGAATATGATAATGTTATTTGTGTGTACAACGACCTACCACAACACGAAGCGATTCGATTCATGCACACATTACAAGGAATGTATTATGGATTGGAATAAAAAAAATAAGGGATATATATGTCATGAAAATTATTATAATTTCATAATATATCTATATATCATTTAATTTTATTAAATTTAATATAATAATAAAATTGAAAGAACATTCATGTGTACTTATGGCCTACCATCTCCATGAATGGTGTATTTCATTTCAATTCACTATATTTTGTTGACAACTAAAAATAAATATGTAATGGAAATATATGATATTTATTTCATTGATTATATTTTTAGTTGATGAAAATATGAACTTACAAGGAGTCCAAAATTAATAAATAAAACAAAAATGAAAATCATTCCGGTTATTACTCGAAATAAATCTTTAACACATAATTATTAGTAAAAGGGTAATAAAAGGTCTTAAGAAAAAAATTTAAGGTAAATATTATAATTGTTATGTATTAGGTATATACTAATCATATTTTCATTATACAGGAGGAATTAATGATTACGATAGATGTCAATACTTATGGTAAGGGGATTTCTAGTCTCACATTTATTATAAGAGACATATCTCATATTCACCACTCATTTATTTTTAATGGTGTATATACTGGCCCATGACATGATATATCATGAATCTACCTAATTTCAATATAATTAATTTTTCTACATATTTTTTTATTACTTGGGGATTATGATTCAATAGTTACCCTAGAAATAATGCTTTTTTTCTCAATTATCCTTCTTCAAGATGTATGTTATGTTGTGAACTTATATTCCCACATGTGGTGTATATAAAACCCATAATACATGTAATATCATTATTTTTTTCTTCATAATGATATTTTATATTTTATTTTATTTTATTTTTATCATGCTTGTATTTATTTAATGCTACCAAATTTATAATGATTTTATGTTATAATATCATAGTTTTTCAGGATTTTTTATGATGATGTCTCCATTATTGAAATATCATGATCTACCTCTCAATAATTTTCATGAATTTTATTTTATGCTATTTATTCATTATATATTCAAATAATTTTATATATGGTTAACGACTTGGTATTTATGATAATAAATAAAATGATTTTAAAAATATCCAACTTTATTCGGTAATAAATCAATTTTCTTCTGAAACATGTTTTCTAAATATGTTTTCAATAATTATTTCAAATGATATATTATAACGATTTTCAAATAAAATCATTTGGGAAATTTTTTATTTTTAAAAATATTTGTAAAATATTTAAAAATATTCCCTTTTAATTATTCAATGTTTTTTTCGAAAAAAATGGTTTCAAAATGATTTATTTTTTAAAAAGAAATTTTCAAATTTTAAAGTATATTTTATCCAAAAAAAATTCAGTTGGCCCATTAAAAATTATTTTATATCTACAAATGCATCCTTTTCTGTTACATATTTTTTACTGGGGATATGACCTCTAGATAGGATTCATAATCCTTCTCTTAATGGTTAATTTTTTCATGGTATAATGTTTATAGAACCCATTTCATTTCCATTGTTCAGACATGCTTCAAAGATATTGTTAGAAAACTAATTTATTATCCATTGTAACAACCCAACATTCCATGGTACAGTTCTCTTTGAATAATACAATAGCATGCGATGTACGCAACGCTGAGTTCAAGCGCATCGTGACCTATCAAACATGACATTTTAAAAGCAGTTATGAATAGTAATACCCACTTTATGGAATTTTATAAATTTTATTTTTCAAATTTGACTTCATTTTTTTATTCATATTAGAAAAAATTGTTTAGGGTAAATTTTTGTTATTTTTATGATTAATTTCATATTTTGATGAATTGTAAAAAATACTAAATATTAATTAAAAACAATTTTTATAATCGAAATAATTTATAGTGTAAAATTATACAATTTATTAGGTTTAAAGTATAAATATATTATAATTTTATAATTTAATATAATTTAGGTTATTGGATGTAATTTCACATTTAAATTGTACATAATCACATGTCGATCTTTTGATAGTTTTTACTTGTTAAAGTGCATATTTTCATTTTGAAAATCGGAATAAATTTTAAATTAGTTTCTGCAACATCTGTGTTTTGAATTTCCAAAAATGGACTCTATATTTTGAATGAGAAGGTACAAATTGTGTATATAGGTATCTATTTTTAGACATTATGAATAATAATTTCAGTAAATATTTTATTTACCATTGTTAAAGTGTAAATCCGGTAGATAGGGGTAAAAAAATAATATTATAATTATATTAAATTACCCTAACACGTGTCCTAACCATATTGTATGATACATTTCCATCCATGGGCATCCTTGGGTGGATTTTGGACTCCATGGAGCCACTTTTACATGAAAAAGGCACTTTATAAAAATTAATTTAAAGTTACAGAAAATGTAACATAAACATATATCTCTTTGTAAATTTTATTAAAGGGTTTATTCATGTGACATATTAGAATATAAATAGTCATTATAAATAGTATAATATTTCCTAATTCATGGTATTTTATCAATAATTGTTATATATAATCTAAATATATTTAATTATGACACAACAATGATGTAGAATTTTCCATATTAATGAAAGAATCAAATTAATGATATTATAAATGTTAAAATAAATATAATTAGAAAATTCTGATGCCATACATGAATTTTATAGGTAAATGTGATATTTTAGGGTTGATTCAATATATTTATTTCGTATTAATCATGTTATTATGAATTTCAAAAAAAACCAAATACCAAATTGTGTCAATATTGACATAAATGAGTTTAAAAAAAATATTATTTTATTAAATTATATAACAGTCCTAAAAATATAAGGTACATCCAAAAGAATTATATAATTATTGATATTTAATTGATGAAATACTTTAGTTTCTCTTTTCATTTTATTTTATGTTTACTAACCATGTATTATAATAATATAAGAAGACAAGGTAAACTTTTAAACTATTTAACTAAGAGTTAAATCTAAAAGATAAGGTTAAAATGGTGACCTAAACATGTGTAAAATCAATTGGTTGAGAGGTTTTCATCCCAGCCTTACCCTAGCCTTGAAATAAATCTATTTTGACCCATTAGAAACCAAAAATGATTTTTTAATAAAATAATATTTCAAGCATTTCCTTATGTAACCATCACATATTTTTTAAAAGGGTACTTCCCCTTCTCTTAATTTGGCCCCTTCAATGAAATTTACCACGACAAAAACCTACTCAAATTTCCTCCCTAATAACCAACATTCATCCTATAGGCCTATATTTTATTATAAATACAACCTAAGGATACCTTCTGTTCAAATCAAAAGGAAGAACCTGAAGAAGAGATAATTACTTCATCACCTCTTTCAAAGTTATTTTCTTCTTCCACTTCCACATTAATTGTTGTTTCCATAATAAAATAATAAATGTGGTACATTATAAATACTGATATATTATTATAAATTTTTTACAACCATATTCATTATTATATCCATCCAATTAACGACAATTTCACAATACGTGTGTACGTACGGCTTACTGTCCCCACATTGTGGTGTAGTTTGTTATTCAACAATTCTTTATTTTGATGGGTATAATAATGGGTATAACTTCTATAAATTATAAATATATAATATTAATTCTTCTATATATATAATATTCCATCCAATTACATACTATTTCACAACAAATAGAATGATATCTTTGCTCATGCGTACGTACGACTTACCGTCTCCACGACGTGATGAGATTTCATTCCCCATCGTAAGCAATCAAGAATAGTTTTAATTTTTTATTTTGAAATAATGTTTAGGAACTTAATATTATTATGGATATTAATCAATTACATCCTATCCATAAAAAAATGACTTATTTAACAAAACATATAAAGGAAAATGAATCAGTTAACACCCAAAACAATGATACTACTAAAATCTCATTAACAAAGAAATATTGAAATATCATATATCATATCATATTTATGTATGTGTTTCTTGTATGTTTTAATAATAATAATTTCACCATTATACATGAGTTTAATGTACCCTTAACTAAGTAAAATTACAAGGTAAGAGTTAATTTTACAATCTATTCATTATCCAAGGTTGTTTATACGTAAGTATATACTGGGACTTCTTTATCATCCACATCCATGTTTCATAAAAATGTATTTCAAAACATTTGTAATATTTACTAGATTGTGGGATAAATTAATTTATACCATTGTTTTAATGTTTATGAAATGTTTTAGAGGGAATATTTCTGTAATTTTCCAAACTACGTACTTTATGACCTTTTAGAAAAATTATGTAAAGAATGTTTTTAACTTATATGGTGGGTGCAACAATTTTCTTCCATTATAACACCTTCTAAGATTCTCTTAATATCTCATAAAAATATTTTCAAAATAAATATTATCTTTACATTTATGTGATTTCAAAATAGAGAGAGATATTTCACTCAAATAGATTTTGGATTGATTTAATCTATGTAAAAATAGTTCATTTGATTTTATATTTGATTGAAGTTGATTTGTTATGATATAATCATCCATATTTTACAAAGGTTTTGGGATAATTGTGACTGTGGATATGCTATTTTTATACCATTCATGGTTTATTGTTAAAATATAGACATTTAATATGCTAGTTTTATTAATAATATTAATATTATGTTTCAACCTTTTCATAAGATGAATTCTTTAGACTTAGTATGTGATGGGCGACACCTTCTATAACCCCTCGATGCATTGATTGGTCTCATGAGACAAACTAATTTCTTGGCACAAGGCCCTAAAAAAATATTATTTGTAGTCTTGGCACGAGGCCTTTACTATAGGGTTATGATTTCCATCATTATGTATTACATAATTATTAAATTAGCTATTGATATTACATGTGATTATTTAACTAGTTGAAAATTAATTTGAATAAGTAAATGAAATTATTTGATTTATATTTTCCATATTATGAGAAAGTTTAAATTTAAAAGGATTGGGTTTTAGTCTTTTACATTTCCTTAAATATTTATTTTTTCTTATGATAGTTTCTTATATATTTTTATCCCTTATGAGAATCTAATCTCACCCCTTTGTTATGTTTTATTTCTCCTAGAATGTGAATAAGTATATTATTATTGACCTACATGAATAGTGTATGTGAAATTAGTGTGTTCATAAGAGACACAACGTTTTAGTTTTTCTATTTCACAATGTAATGTAAAACTTATGTATGTATCTAGTACATCAAATTAAACAAAACAACTGGGAATTTTGAGAGTTTATATCTTGTGATCTTTCCAATGTTATGTAATAATGAACTAACTCTAGGTAACTAGGGGAAAGGCGTTAAATCAATGGTATAGTATTGTTTCATTGAAATTGATGTAAACAACATTCATTTTCAATGGGTTAATCAAGTTATTAAATAATAATGATTTTTAAGGGATTTATAATTATATGAAATATATTTTTACATTATTTAGGTTTGAGTTATGTAACATTAAATGTACAATGGGTTAGACTAGGTAGCGTGAGGTAATCTTGGTACAACTTATACAAAGGGGTATCTCATATTTTATTGGGTAATCCCAAAACATATTATATTATGGGGAATCCCATATATCATAGGGTGATCCAATTTTATCATACATAATGAATGTACCTAGATGGAGTTCAAATGCATTGGGTAATGGTAATTTTTCATTGATCTCATAAGATATATGATTTATTACAACAATACCAAAAAATGAGAAACATGGTTTATTATCCCATAACTGAAAAGAATGGTACATGGGTGATTAACCCAATCCCCTAAAGGAGGGTAAACGGGTGGAAAATAGAAGTAAGAAGTAGGTACACAAACAGTCAGCCTAATCGTAAAAGAATTGCATAGTGTTGGTCATCCCAAGGAAAAAAATGACAGTTACATGATTCGTCAACCTAATTCCAAAATAGGGTGCATGAGAGGTTATCCCATGTTAAATTCAGGTACATAGGTGGTCATCCAACGATGAACATTTTATTAATGTCTGGGTGGGTAGCCTTGACATATGATTTATGTATGTTTATTCCACAAACCTATGTTTAATAATAATTTTACAATCTAATGGCTCACGTTCAATGATTATCTCTTTATTCACGTCTTATTAAATTCTTATACTTATATCATATATCATATTTATAATCACTATTATGAAGGGACTGGTTTTTAAAATTACTTCTCATCCTTCTATACTCTTATGTAATTTTATGCTTACTTATCTCCCTTGTTCTACCTTAATGTACATCTGAGTTTTCTTTTTTTCCTTTCACCGAGTAATGAAGAAATGTTATATATGTATGATATTTCTATGAATTTTGATAGTTATTGTGACACCCTGTGCTTCCACGATACGCATCTCTTTCAATAATGCAATAGCTTGCATTGTACGCAAGTTCGAGATTCTAACAAATCGCGACCAATAAAAATAGCCATTATTAATAGTAATACCCACTTTTTGAAATTATATATATTTTATATTTCAAAATGGACTTCATTTTTTTATTCGGAATATCAAAATTATCCTATGTTGAATTTTTGGTATCTTTCTGATAACTTCCAATTTTTTATGAATAGTGAAAAATACTTAAAAACAATTTTTTTAATCAAAATAATTTATAGTTATAAATTATACTATTGAGTGGTTTTAAAGTTTAATTATAATATATTTTTACCATTTTATCCAATGTTGGTCATTATAATTAATTTCACTTTGAAATTAGACATAAACAATTGTCAATCTTTTGATATATATTGTTTCTTAAAAACGCGCTATTTGTTGTGACAAAAGAAATTAATTATAAAATTAATTAATGCAACTTATATGTTTGGAATTTTTTAAAATAGATATAATTTTTGAATTCAGAATATCAATTATAGCTTAGGGTGAAATTTTTGAATTGTTCTGAAAAACTTCAATTTTTGATTAATAGTGAAACCACTAAGTGGTAGTTAAAAAACTGATTTTTCATTTAAATGAAAAATTACCACTTTTGTGATTTGATTTTCAAAAATCTGACATACATGGTTGTCATTAGGAAGTAAAATGTGGTTCAATGGGATTAAAATAATTTTTTGTTGAATAGTAACTTTTAAGTTTAATTAATCACGATTAAAGGTAATTAGTGAAATTTAAGGTAAAAATGGTATTATAAAAATATGAAAATACCCTTAAACTTGTCATAACCCTATTGGATTAGTCATGGACGACCAATACAATCCATGGGTCAACTTGGTGACCCCATGGAGCCACATTGGTTGGAAAATGACATTAAAAAAATTTTATTTAATGTCAAAATAAAAATGTCACAAACATGGGTTGTTTTTCTAAAACAATTTTTAAATGGGGTTATACAAGTCATATTTTTGACAATAAATACTAATTATAAATATAGAAAGATTTAATACATCATGATATTTGTTTTATAAGGTTTAGACATTAAATAAATTAAATTATTTATGACATCATGATGATGCAGTGATTACCTCATTAATTAATGATTTAAATAAAATGAAAAGATAATGTAAAATATAAGACACACACTTGTCAGAAACCTATTGGAAGGGTAGATTACGAACCCTTATCACCTTATCCTAGAAATAAATAAGTTTGGGACCATTAAAATCCGACACTCATTATATAATAAAGAAACATTTCATTACTTTCCAAGAGTGCCCCTCCTCTCCTCTTATAAAAGGCCTCCACCTCTACCACCTTACCCACATCTCTCAAGCCTTTGGCTCGGCCAAACCCTGCCCATTTTATCTCTCATCATACCACTATTACTCCTACAAGCCTCACATTGGATAGAAGTATTCCCAAGGAAGCCTTTGAGCTCAAATCAAAAAGAGTTACCCATTTTAAAGGTAGTGTTTTCTCTTGTGTTCTTATGTTTTATTTTGCTTCTACAACCCCCAAAAATCTTTTTATTCATTTATTTTTTAACAAAACCAGTATCCTCAATTTACTAGTATTTTTTTTATGAATTATTCCAGCTACACTTACACATACTTACATCTAATGGTTAAGGAACATACTGTTTCTGTGGATGGCGAATTTCATCCACACGAAATGATGATTGTTCAACACTCATATATCACCTTCAAATGTAGCCATTAAGATGACACTATATTTATATATGATATATAATATGTTTTTATTTTACTTAAGCTTATTTATTTTTCATTTATGGCTTACCTTTATGGTTTCCATTATGGGTAAACGCGATATTTTCATTTTAGGAAGTGCGGACTACCGCCCCCTCAAAGTGATTTGAATCGTTAATGCCATATATGGGATGTATAAAGGATGAAGTAAATGGTATTATAAATTATATTATACTGGAATTATATTATACCTTTATATAATTATAACTTCATTCCATTTAATACAAAATATAAATGAAAGTAGCGTTCATGTGCACGTACGGCTTACCGTCTCCATGAACGGTGCATTTCATTTCTTACCTCTAAATGTTACGTAATATTATGAATGAATGTTTATACTAGATATATATGATATATATGATATATAAATCATGAATATAATGCTGTATATAATGGATATTTCACCACATGAACAACTTGTAATTATAAGAAGTTTATTTTTGACTCAAGTACCAAAGATCGACAAAACGACCGTTATTAACTTAAATAATTACATAATGTTCATAACATGGTAGTAAGTGATATAAAAGGGATAATGAACATGAAAAAGGTTCTTAAGAAAATAAATATTAACTCTAGTTTATTATTCAGGAGATTAAAGAATGGTCGAGTGAAGTCCGACACGATGTAAGGGTTAATTCTACAACCTCTTCATTATCCAAGGTTATTTATATGTAGTTATATACTGGGACCTCTTTATCATCCACATCCGTGTTTCTTAAAAATGTCTTCCAAAACATTTCTACTATATATTAGACAACGGTTTATAGACATTTATACCCTTATTTTACATTATACATTTTTGAAATGAATCTTTCCGTCATTTTCAAAACAAATCAGAATAGATGAGTGTAAGGGAAGTTCTTAACCCAATTTATTTTCTTTGTGTTAATCTCCTACATTAAAATTATGCCATGATATTATTATGTCCTATCTCGTATTTTTACTTTCTTTATGTGTAATTATATTGAATACAAATAATAGATTTATTTTATTTAACAAAATGATCTTTGTAAGGGACTTTGTCTCAATCTCCTTTCATTGAGGCATATTTGGTTTTATACACAACTTTCCTTTATACGTTTTATAAACCCCATTGACTTTTACTTTTATTCAAAAGGAATCTTTTATACAAAGAATTTTTACTAAAAGTGAAAAGGAAATTTTTTTCTTACGTATGTGGCGACAATGACTTCTTCGCCACCGTGACTATTATTTGAGTTTCGGCTTCCTCAATAAGCCATAACTTTTTTTAAATGGAAAATTAATACCATGTTTTACTTTTCTTTTATTTTGGTGTTGAAAATGATTTTGATAATGTTTTTATTATATCAATATGTTTTATTGATATCTTTTGATTGAAATGTGGAAATTTTATGTTTACTTTATGCATGTTTTATGTGATTAGATTATGTTATGGTTTATGATATGTTTAAACCTGTTAATATGAGGAATGTATTAGACTTAATAAGTGATGGGTGGAGCCCACTATAGCTCCTCGATTCATCGGAAGGTCTCATAAGACAAACCACTGTCTTGGCACGAGGCCTTGAAAAAATATTATTTGTAGTCTTCGCACGAGGCCTTGGCTACGTGGTAATGATAGTCTGGCATTATGCATTCCATCATTATAAAAGTGGTTATTGATATTGCATGTGATTATTAGACCAGTAGAATATCCATGTGAATAAGTAAATAGAATTATTTCATTTTATTTTGCCATATTATGCTAAAGTTCATGTTTAAAAGGCTTTTGTTTAGTTATACATTTCCTTAAATGATTATGTTTATCTACGAAAGCTTCTGCTATATTGTTTTCCTTACTGAGCATCTGAGCTCACCCCTTTCAATGTTTTAATTTTTCTAGGATGTGAAGAAGTATTTTATGAATGAACTAAAGGGATAATATGAGGGTATATAAATCCAAGATGTTGTTGTAGTTTTGTATTACTTTATGATGTAATGTAAAAATTATGAATGTATCTAGTGTTTCCAAGGCTACTAACCTAATCGGACTTTCGAGACTTGATCATTCATGATCATGTCAATGTTACATAATAATGCACTGACTCTGGGCAACTGGGGTCGGGGCATTACAGTTGGTATCAGAGGCAGTTTAGTACTAACCTTGGAAGCTAGATTTAGATAAACTCTGATTAGAGCACATATCCCTAAGATAGACATTGAGGATTAGTATAGATGAACTACCTTGAATTTTGGTATTATAGAGATTTTGTGAGTTTTCCGAAAAATACATCCCTGTCTAGATACGAGCAGGTAGAGGCGGATCTAGAACAGATGTACCTAGGGGTAAAACCTGAAAACACCGCTTTGATCTAGACTCGAACGGGAACTGGTGCACGACAACGGGCCTTGCTGCACTATTGGTTACGACACTCCCGAGGTATATTCTTAGGATAATTATCATTTTTTACAAACCATTATGAAGGGTTTATGAGTATATACTTCCTCAAAGAATTTTTTTTATGATTATGGATTATATCCATAAACCGTTCAATTGACATTTAGTATTTTATGAGTTTGGAATTATTCGTTGCAATTCATAAACAAACAATGTTTATGCCATTGTATAGAAATGGTGCCCAGTGGAAGGAATGTGAACCCCAGCAATACGTATGATCCAAAGCGTAAGAAGGATCATATCTTTCACGATATTAAGACAACATTTAGAAGGGAAATAATCTCCAATGTGTTCTCGACATATGAAGAAATTGTATCATGTGTTAATAAGATAAGTAAATAATTCTCTGAGTCTTATGGATTTGAAGGGAAGCAAGAGAAGAAAAGGACGGAAAAGAGAATGATGGATAAAGGGATGAGGGAAAAGAAGAATTTTCCAATATGTGATAATTGTGGGAAGAAACATCTTGGAACTTGCCTGAAGGGAATGCGAGTTTGTTATAAGTGTGGAGAAAAAGGACACCAAGTGCGTGACTGCAAGGGTAAGAAAAAAGTTTCAAATGTACAATGCTTCATCACCAAGGACTAGGGACACTATGCAAACCAATGTCCAAATCATCAGAGTATGCCCCAAATGATGTTATTGGATAATAATCAAGTTATGATACTACCACAGATGAGGAGGAATGATTATAGTTCTTATGTTGTTATTAAAGAATTTTTCCATTTGAGTGTTGTATAAATGATGTACTAGTTAAAATAATTATGGAGTATATAAGGATTGTACTGTCGTACTATTTCATCAAGGACTTGAGATTGTGTGAAATTGGGACAAGTGACTTTGCAGCAGGTTAAATTTTTGGAAAATATTTGGTTGAGAGAAAGATAAACCATAATATGGTTCTGATACTGAGATAAGTGATTTTGTAATAAGACATGATTGATTTGGATAAATTATATTGGATATTCTTAACATACTTGAAATTGATTAATGATTTTTATACATTTTTGGATAGAAGGAGTATATCTAGTATTCTATAAGTAATAAGGTATCATGAATGTAATCAATAAGGATTTATGGTAATTTAGGATGTTGCAGTGTTTTAAAAGAATACATGATGAAGGTGTTCACATATTGTTACGCGGAAAAAAGGATCTTCATTATGTTTAACTTCCTTATAAAATTTGGACTGTGAGTTGGAAAAAAGTATTTTGGATAACTATAAAGGTTGGAATGGATTAAGTTGATCCTTGGATAGTATTGTTTACGGTTAAAACATTTCTGAATATTATTTTTGGAATATTATAATACTATAGTTTTAGGAAAAGGACAACATGCAGGTCGTGGGATAACCCGTCGCGTCGGACAAAGCTGTAGGAATCGAACCCACAACCATAGTGCGACAGGCATTTATTACGTACCACTAGCCTACAGGAAGACCCTGGTTATTACAAAATATTTTTCCTAATCTAAATCGTATGTGTTAATATTTGTAACCTTATACAATTATGATAAATAGAATATTTTGAGTTCTATTAGCTTTTGGAGTGAATGATGGGTTTGTGGTAAAAATTTATTACAGAATGAAAGTCTACATGACAAGTAAGTATATTTTCTTACATTCATAGTAAATCACCTAAATAAATTCCTCATCTTTATAAAAGGTTACTTAAAACAAAAATTTTGTTGGTTAAATTTTCCAATTGGGAAATCATTGACCGTTTAACCAATCACAAGTTTGTGATTTTCTTGTAGTTAACTTTCTCCTAATCCTATTTTATACGACTCTCCATCAGACCTTGATGGTTTTTTCCTCCATATCTATATGTTCATATAATCCTAGTATGGGCTATCTCGGGTGACCTTTGTACTTATATTTCTTTCTTTTAAAGTTATATTTTTATTAACCTTATTTTCGATGTGGGTTTTCCACAAAGGTATTTTCTATTTTCAACCATTTACTTTCAAAGAATAATTTCAAATTGCGAGGACGCAATTTATTGAAGGAGGAGAGAATGTAACACCCCAAGATTCCACGATACACTTCTCTTTCAATAATGCAATAAATTTCATTATACGCTAGTTCGAGATTCTAACACACCGCAACCAATAAAAATAATCATTATGAATAGTAATACCGACCTTTTGAAATTATATATATTTTATATTTCAAAATGGACTTCGTTTTTGTATTCGGAATATTGAAATTAGCCTATGTTAAATTTTTGGTATTTTTCTGAGAACATCCAATTTTTTATGAATAGTGAAAAATACTTAAAAACAACTTTTTTAACCAAAATAATTTATAGAGATAAATTATACTATTGAGTGGTTTTAAAGTGTAATTAGAATATATTTTTACCATTTTATCCAATGGTGGTCATTAGAATTAATTTGACTTTGAAATTGGACATAAACAATTGTCAATCTTTTGATATATATTGTTTCTTAAAAACACGTTATTTATTGTGACAGCGGGAATTAATTATAAAATTCATTAATGAAACTTATATGTTTGGAATTTTGTAAAATAGGCATAATTTTTTAATTTTGAATACCAATTATAGCTAAGGGTGAAATTTTTCCATTGTTCTGAAAAACTTCAATTTTTGATGAATAGTGAAACCACTAAGTGGTAGTTAAAATACTAATTTTTCGTTTAAATGAAACATTACCACTTCTGTGATTTGAATTTCAAAAATCTGACATACATGGTTGTCATTAAGAAGTAAATGTGGTTCAATGGGATTAAAATAATTTTTTGGTGAATAGTAACTTTTAAGTTTAAGTAATCGCGATTAAAGGTAATTAGTGAAATTTAAGGTAAAATGGTATTATAAAAATATGAAAATACCCTTACACTTGTCCTACCCCTATTGGATGAGTCATAACCGACCAAGACAATCCATTGGTCTACTTGGGGACCCCATAGAGCCACTTTGGTAGGAAAATGACATTAAACACTTTTTATTTAATGTTAAAATAAAAATGTCGCAAACTTGAGTTGTTTTACTAAAACAATTTTTAAATGGGTTTATACAAGTCATATTTTTTACAATAAATATTAATTAGAAAGCTAAAACGATTTCCTACATCATTATATTTTTTTATAATTGTTAGACATTAAATAAAGTAAATTATTTATGACACCATGATGATGCAGTGATTACCACATTAATTAACGATTTAATTAAAATGAAAAGATAATGTTAAATATAAGACATACACTTGTCAAAAACCTATTTTATGGGTATATTACGAACCCTTATCATCTTATCCAAGAAATATATAAGTGTGGGACATTTAAAATCCGAAACACATTATATAATAAAGTAATATTTCATTACTTTCCAAGAGTGCCCCTCCTCTCCTGTTATAAAAGGCCCTCACCTCTACCACCTTACCCACACCTATCAAGCCTTTGGATCGGCCAAACCCTACCCATTTTGTCTCTAAAAATCCCAATATTACTCATTGAAGCCTCACTTTGGTCTGAAGTCTTCCCAAGGAAGCCATTGAGCTCAAATCAAAAAGAGTTACCCGTTTTAAAGGTAGTGTTTTCTCTTGTGTTCTAATGTTTTATTTTTCTTCTCCAATCCCCTAAACTCTTTTTATTTATTTCTTTTGTAACAACACTAGTATCCTAATTATACTACTATTTTTTTATAAGAAGGATTATAGGTACACTTATACACACTTATATATAATGGTTAAAGAACATATTGTTTCTGTGGATGGTGAATTTCTGCCTCACAAAATGATGATTGTTCAACACTCATATAACACCTTAAAAGGTGGACATTAAGATGTCACAATATTCATATATGATATATAATATGTTTATGTTTTACTTATGCTTCTTTATTTTTTATTTAGGGCATACCTTTTGGTTTCCATTATGGGTAACGTGATATTTTCATTTTAGGAAGTGCGGACTACCGCCCCCTCAAAGTGATTTGAATCGTTAATGCCATATGTGGGATGTATAAAGGATAGAGTAAATGGTATTATACATTATATTATAATGTAATTATATTATACCCTTATACAATTAAACTTTATTCCATTAAATACTAAATAGAAACGAAAGTAGTGTTCATGCGTACGTACGGCTTACCGTCTCCATGAACGGTGCATTTCATTTCTTACCTCTAAATGTTACGTAAAATTATAAATGAATGTATATAATGGATATATATGATATATATGATATCTAAATAATGAATATAATTCTAGATATGATGGATATTTTACCACATGAACAACTAGTAATTATAATAAGTTTATTTTTGACTCAAGTACCAATGATCGACAAAACGACCGTTATTAACTTAAATAATTACACAATGTTCAAAACATGGTAGTAAGTGATATAAAAGGGATAATGAACTTGAAAAGGATCTTAAAAAATTAGAGATTAACTCTAGTTTATTATTCAAGAGATTAAAGAACGGTCGAGTGAAGTTGGACACGAGGTAATGGTTAATTCTATAACCTCTTCATTATCCATGGTTGTTTATATATAGTTATCTACAGGGACCTCTTTATCATCCACATCCATGTTTCTTAAAAATGTCTTCCAAAATTTTTTTACTATATATTAGAAAATGGTTTAAAGACATTTATACCCTTGTTTTACCTTATAGATTTTTGAAATGAATCTTTCTGTCATTTTCAAAACAAATCAGAATAGATGACTGTAAGGGAACTTCTTAACACAATTTACGTTCTTTGGGTTAATCTCCTACTTTCAAATTATTCCATGATATTATTATGTCCTATATTTTATTTTTTACTTTCTTTATGTGTAATTATAGTGAATACACATAATAGATTTATTTTATTTAAAAAAATGATCTTTGTAAGGGACTTCGTCTCAATCTCCTTTCATTGAGGCATATTTGGTTTTATAAGCAACTTTCCTTTATACGGTGTGTAAACTCCATTGACTTTTACTTTTATTCAAAAGGAATATTTCATTCAAAGCGTTTTTACTAAACTAAAAAAGGAATTTTTTTTCTTACGTATGCGGTGACAATGACTTCTCTGCCACCGCGACTGTTATTTGAGTTTCGGCTTCCTCTATAAGCCATAACATTTTTTTAAATGAAAAACAAATACAATGTTTTACTTTTCTTTTATTTTGGTAGTGAAAATTCTTTTGATAATGTTTTTATTATATCAATGTGTTGTATTGATATCTTGTTATTGAAATGTGTAAATGTTATGTTTCATTTATTCATGTTTTATGTGATACGATTATGTTATGGTTTATGATATGTTTAAACCTGTTCATATGAGGAATGAATTGGACTTAATAAGTGACGGTTGGAGCCCGCTATAGCTCCTCGATGCATCGGTAGGTCTCATGAGACAAACTAGTGTCTTGGCACGATGCCTTGACAAAATCTTATTTGTAGTCTTGGGAAATCCATGGCTACGTGGTTATGATATTCTAGAATTATGCATTCCATCATTACGAAAATAGTTATTGATATTGCATGTGATTATTCGACCAGTAGAAAATCCATGTGAATAATTAAATGGCATTATTTCCTTTTATTTTGCCATATTATGCTGAATTTCATGTTTAAAAGGCATTTTTTTAGTTATACATTGACTTAAATGTTTATGTTTATTTATGAAACCATCTGCTATATTGTTATCCTTACTGAGCATCTGAGCTCACCCCTTTCACTGTTTTAATTTTTCCTGGATGTGAAGAAGTATTTTATGAATGACTTAAAGGGATAATATGAGGGGATATAAAGACAATATGTTGTTGTAGTTTTGTATTAATTTATGACGTACTGTAAAACTTATGAATGTATCTAGTGTTTCCAAGGCTACTAAACTAATCGGTCTTTCAAGACATGATCTTTCATGATCAAGACAATGTTACGTAATAATGCACTGACTCTGGGTAACTGGGGTCGGGGCATTACAATTATGATGATCCTAGTGGGAGATAATGTAGTTTAATTGTGTTTTAGTGGTTATGTGTCCAATTAAAAAATTAAATTAAACTATTATTGCCCTCAGGTGTGTGTACAGGTAATTTAATAATTATTAATAAAAATGATGTAATTTCCACGTATGAGAAAATCTTGTGGCTACAGTTGGTATCAAAATATATTATTAGTTAACCTTTGGAACTAGGATGAGGAAATTTTAGTGAGGTACCTATGTATATAGTTAATGATATGACTTGGTCTGTCTCTAAGTATATGTCTAAGATGAGATAATGTATAGGAAAATTACCTCAAATTTTGTTAATGGACATAGTGAGTGTATTCTAAGAGATTACATCCCTGTCTAAAAACTATAAGTAGATGTAGATCTGGAAAAAATGTATATAGTGGTAACAAAACTAAAACCACCATATTAAGCTATAGTATATTGGGAACTACTACATCACAATGAGAATTACTACACACACGGTTTGACATTCTCATGGGACATTCATTATAAATTAACAACCAATATACAATTCTTCAGAAATCATTTAAATAGAATAATACTATGATTGAACTTGTATAAACCAAAGGATTCACAGTTTAAAGATAAATCTTTCATGATTTAAATATCATAAATGTAATTTCTATGATTATTTTTTTACCATAATGATGAATTCTTCTCCCACTATGATTTATGATTTTATCCAACGGTTTGAACCATAATTAACTTCGTTAAAATTGGAAGTGATGCAAAATTTATTGATTTATAGAAAATGAGATGATGGGTAGAGTAAATGATATTTTTATTATCCCAAATCAGTCATTAGAAAACATGATTAACAAATTATAACATAGAAAAATAATAGACTCTCTAAATAAGAGAATGATATATTTTGTCGAAAACTCAAGTGGTTGAGACCATATAAGGGAATTTTTTTTCTTATTTGGCAATAATATTGGAAGAACACCTCTTGGGAATTCCTCAAATGTATGTGAATATGTCCCATGTCTGGTGAAGAAGGCCATATATTAAGTAATTTAAAATGAAAAAATAAATAGATTAGTTAATGAAATGGATGAAAATTTTGGTCTCTATAAGTTTTCCCTTATATTATAATGTTTTAGGAGAATAAAGTATCATCATTATGAAAATAGATGTTCTAAATGAAATGATCGATATGAAAATTAGAAATGTTGTATGTGTAATGGTTATATTAATGATGATGAAGATACTAAATATGAAATTTGTAAGGAAGGAGGATTTAGAGAATAAGATTATGAAGCCTAGTTTATGGATTATGGATATGCTAAATAATTGAAGTGTTTATGTATTTGAATTCAAGAATTATGAGACATATAAGGATAATTTTTTTATGTTTCCAATATATATCTTCATGTATATGTTAAATGGTACTAATGGACTAGAAAATTTATATTTTGATTAAGTTAATATTAACGTTAATAAATTTTGGATATTGATATAATGTTATTTGGATATGAATAAATAAATTTTACAGTACTGATTACCTTCTAACTGATTAATGATTTTCCATGAAATTGGTTTATGCTATCATTCACTAAATTTATAGTATTTTTTTGATTTAAGGCATATATCATTTAATATATGTTTTCTGTAAGGAATAATGAAAAATGTATGTTTTCAATAAGGTTTCATGGTAAATATAGTAATCACTATGTTTCGAGAGAATACGTGTCGATGGTATTCATATGGTCATATGTCACAAAATAGATCCACTTTATGTTATATTAGAGTTCAATTTTATATTTATTTTAAAAAAATTACTGACCTTCCACAGAAATTTTTTACTCTGGAATATTTATAAGACTCATTATTTATGAAATGGTTTATGTTGTACTTTGAATTTGGTTTTAGACATTAATGTATCATTTCGTCATAATATGATCTGTGTAAATTTGATCGTATTCCTTAACTATTTGTTGTATGATGATAACTAAAGATATAAAGAATAATTTATAATTATATTTATAGATATTATAAAACATTAGTTTTTTGGATAGAAAAGATAAAATTTATTTCCTAGAGTATGATATGTAATGGGAATTCATCAGTGCATAAATTATGCATGATTTAGTTCTTTTGAAATATAATGAAATAAAGAAAGTATATATACTTGTGAAAATTCATTAAATTTAGAAAAATGATCTTAGAAAAAATGTTATCATAGTTCATTCATCTATAATTCATAAAATGGTTCATTAAATAATAAAATATTTATGGGTTTGTGGTTTTTAGAATCATTTCAGTCACCCCCATTCTTTTTATAAATGATCTTTTTCACTCTTAATAATTATTTTCACTTTTTCTCTATGTAAACATCTTCATTTTTCACTGATGTTCTCTTATGTGGGAAACTAGTTATTAATTACTTTGTGTATCATATATTTTTAAAAAATTATAACTTTAATGTATTTTTATTATTCATGTTTATTATTGGGTATCTATTAGTGACTTTTTAATTTTTGAACCTCCAATGACTGAGATGAATTTTTATGGAGAAAATAATTTCAAAATTTATTGAATATTACAAACTGAGATTTTGGAAAATATTTATTTAAATATATTTATCATTTTTGATATTTTATATTAAATACAAAATTGAGTTTATCTTTAATGACAACAAACATTATTTTGGGTTTTTGTTACAAACAATACAGATTTTATCGAATATTACACATCTATTTTAATGAAAACAAGTTATACTAAGAAAATATTGTTCGTTATTTTTATAGTTATCACCTAGGAATTGCAATGGTGGGTATAAATAAGATTAATTATGTTGGAGTAATATATGGTTTATGCATGTATATAAAGAATGAATTATTTGGAGACCAGAAAAGTAGAAATAAAAATAAAAGCCATTCTAAAATATAGAAAATCATTTTCTAAAAATCTATTCTCACACACAAAAATGTGTCTAACTCCATAAATTAAAAATTCACCTTTTCAATTATTTTAATGAAACTTATATTTAATATATATAATTAAATATTTTAAATGTAGCTTATATGTTTTTGGAATAATATATAAGAATAAATCCATTTTGACGCGTAAAAATTATATTTTACTAAAAAGTATTCTTTTCGTCTTTATGGAATAATTATTTTAGTTATTTAAAATTCCATGAAATTGATCTTAAAATATATTTATCAATTTTTAAATATTAATTTATAAGAAATCTTTGGGAGAATTATTTAGTTTTTTCTAAAGATATTCATTTTTTGATGAATAGTTAAAAATACTATATTTCAATGGAATACTGTCTCTTTTCAAAGTTCATTACATATATAATCTATAATTATATTTGGGTTTAATGTAAAATTTGTCTAATTATAAGTCTATTAATTTAATTTATGTCATTTTAATATATTTTAAAATAAATGTGGATATAAATTCATTGATATTTTCTGAACATTTTCAAATTAAAAACTTTCTTTCTCATCACATCGTTGGGAATAATTTAAAATTAAATTCTACCAGTTATGTGAATGAAATTTAAAGAAATATATAAATATGTGGAATTATCATAATTTATATTCTTTAATAAGGTATTAATAATTTTTTACAATAATTCTTAGTGAAAATAGTTAACATTATAAACATGAATATGGATAAAAACGAGGGTTTACACATTACTTGTGTTTGAGTTAAAAATAATTTTAGACACACGTGTGATATTAGATTCTTTTAATTGTATTTAATATAAATTATTATTTGGTAATAATTTTATAAAAAATCATGTTAATATTTTTCTTAAATGATAAAATACTTTTGTATATAAAAAATGCAAGTAACATTGGAAAAACGTATATTGATAAAACCAAGTAATCATATTAGATAAGTAATAACATGTCAAAAAACGTGTCTATTTTGTATATTATTGTTTTTATCAACCATGTAATCTCTAAAAATCATTATTTATTAATTCTCATGCCACATGAGGTACGGAAGACCTCTAAATAGTGAATATTTTTGGGTAGTTGCAAAAATGACTCCCCACCTCGAATATAAATGGTAACTCACAATCCCCACTAATTCACACCCCTCAATACATTTGAGTAGACCAAACAAAAAAATAACTTCCAAAAATCACTATTGTGGTCCTATAATTCTTATTATGGGAAGATTTCTAAACTAGGAAGGCTTTCCTAAAAACCTATGAAGCATACCTGAAGGGGATGCAATATTATTCTAAGAGTTTTCTCTTTCTTTATTTCCACTACTTGTAAAAATATTATTTAAGATGATTATATAAAATATAAATTATATTTAATATATTTATATGGTGTTATGTTTATGATATGACCTATAGTTTAGTACTCTTCCATCAGATGTATAACGAAATCATTCATTATCTGTATGGTCGAATATAGCCTCGTAAAATGATGTGGTTTGTTTTTTTTACATTTCATCATTTAATGATTGGGAATAATAATGAATTTATATCTTATATTTCATATATATGATATATATTATTTTATTGTTATTATTTAATTATAATATCTAGCATTACTTCAAGATTTTTATTTTTTGAGAAGATGATAATGTCGTTTCTGTTTGCAGTGAACTACTACCTCATAAAGTGATAAAATTCATTCAAACATTACATGGAATGTATTAAGGATGGGATTAATAAAAATATGGTATATATATTATATTAAAATTATACTAGATATAAAATATATATATAATTTATATTTATTTCTTTTAGTATGATTCACAAAGGGAAACAACATTCATATGTATCTACGACATTTAATATTAGGAATATATTAGGAATATATTCATCCCATTTATGTTTTCTGTTTAATTTTATTTGAGTCCTTCATGGGGATTATAATTTAATTTTACCATATTTGTAATGATATTATGTTACAATCTCATCATTTATTATGATTGTTTATAATAAACTATTCAATGTAGAAATATAATTACATACCTCTCAAGTATTCCCCTATATTTAATTATCCATGGTAAATTCAAGAAATATTTGTTTAATTTTACCATTTTCCCACTCTTTGGTACTTAATATAATTTACCACATGTTTTTAATAATATTTGAAGGTTATTTCTCTATTCATCCAGAAATCTATGCTCTTTATAAATAATACTTTCTAAGAATTTCAAAAATAATTTCAAGTAAAAGTTTAATATAATTATAAATAAAAATTAATTCAGAAAACATTTTTTATCAGTGCTTTAAATTATATTCAATTCTTCCTTTATATGTTTTCAAATTCTTTTTCAAATAAATTTTTTTCATATTATTTTATGTTTTAAAAATCCATTTTTAATGGTGAAAGGATATTTTCCATATGAAATGTATTAAATGATTCATTAAAAATTATTTTCTATCAAATATAAAATCTGGTGGTGTTAGATATGCGTTACATGGTATGTCACAACCCGCCCTCGGGGTCCGTGCCGTGACTACCCCAAGCCCGCCTTCCATAGGCCAGGGGCTGGCGACTAGCACCAAGGCGTAAATCCCAGTAAAAAGGGAAGGCATTGCCTTTGAAAAGTAACCAACACCACAGAGTAAGCAAGCGGAAAGTAAACACTAAACAAGCAGAGTACAACTGAAAGTGCGGAAAAGTAAATGGGCCAGAATACAAACCCAAACTGAAAGTAAAGTACAACTTGAAAAGGGAAAAACAGCAACTGAAAAGTAAAAGACGCTACTCCGAGCTGTCCACTGGAAATCCCACCGGAAGGGTGGGTACAGATAGCTCCTCTACTCCACGGGTCCCGCCGTCCGCTCCATGCACGGCTCGCCTAGTGGTCCACCTCCGGGTACCGTCCCGCTCTGCAAGCCTCAGCTAAGGTCAACGCTGTCCGTCGTCTGCAACCAACACAACGTAGTGCGGGCGGAGCCCGTGCAGGGGTGAGTATAAGCTACTCAGTAGGGACCCCAAGACCCCTGAAGGTCTCTCACATCCACATAGGATAAACTACGAAGAAAAGTAACAATCACGAAGTAATAACCGACACTGCTTAGGTATATGCCCATACATATACCTAAGTCATCAATTCAAATACGCTCTATCCTCCGAGCCCAAGTACAACTCAGTCCACACAGGAAAGTAAACGTAATCCACACAGGATTGCACAACACAATCCACACAGGAAAGCAAAAGGATTCAGCTCACACAGGTATACTTCTTCAAGGACGATAAAGATGATCACTGATCCATCTAAGTCGTCGGACCCACGAAGGATCGATAGGTAACTAACCCCCGCAGAAGACCCACACAGGATCGGGCTCACACAGAACCTGTAGGCGCTGGCTCACACAGAACCGCTGAGCGCAAGGACCCACACAGGATCGGGCCCACACAGGACCTGTAGCACTGATCCACGTAAGATCGCTGAGTGTTGTAGTCGTCATCGTCGAATCCACACAGGATCTCTGTACTGTCGTCGTCGGATCCACACAGGATCTCTGTACTGTCGTCGTCGCAGTCATAGTAGCAGTCGTAGCAGTAGAATAGTCGCAGCCAGCACTAGGGTTCCCGCACACAGCAAGCTCGTTCGGAGGGTCCGCTCCACGAGCCGAGAGGCTGATACATCAACTGTCACGAAGACCGAAGTTGATGTATCCAAAAGTTCTGTATCGTCAACAGGAACTCAACGCAACAGACGGCGCGTCGATCGGACGCCCGGTCTGAGAGTTATTGGCATTTTCGTCTCCGGGGCCCGGTTGGTTTCTAAGGCAAAACCAACCCGACCGTACTCCACCTGCGTCCAAACCTCGGGCGGAGTATGCCAAATGATCCGTCTCACAAAGAGGAACACAACGCGACTGACGGCACGTCAGTCGGACGTTCGTAGCTCAAGATATGAGCGTTTCCGCTCCGAAGGCCCGGTTGGTTTCGTGAACGAACCAACCCGGCCGAACTCAAAGTAATCCGAAACCTTGAGTGCGATATACCGAAACGACCGTCTCGATCCAAGGATCGCGTTTCCGCAGACGGTTCGTCATTCGGTGGTCCGAGGCTCAAGTTATGGGCCAAAAACCAATTCTGGTTCGAAACGGGGGGGTCCGGGTCCGGGCCGACCCGGCCCGACCCCCCCTGGGGCGGCGCGACGGCGGCGCGGCGGCCGGCGGCGGCGGCGGCGCGGCGGCGGCGGCGGGGCGGCGCGGCGGCGGGCCGCGGCGGCGGGCGCCTGGCGCCGCACGAGGGTGGCACGCGGGGGGGCTCAGCCTCCGCTTCTTCATGGACGGCGCGGCTATATGCCGCGGCCAAAATTAAAAAAAACGCCCCCCACACGTGGGGGGCTTGCTGGAAATGAACCGGGGGGCTGCTGCCCCCCCTCCTTTAAAGAACCGCCCCCCTCATTAAGAGGGGGGTTTTGTTGAACCGGCCGGGGGATTTATTCCCCCGGTTTTATGTCATCCGGCCGGCTAGCTGGCCGGCCGGTTTTTACCAACGGGACCGGAAATTTCCGGTCCCCCCTTCGGCTTCCGACGCCGGCGGCCCGGCCGCCGGTCTTCTCTTCCGCCGCGGCCCGGAACCGGCCGCGGTCTCCTCGTCCCGCCGCGGCCCGGAACCGGCCGCGGTGTTTGTCGTCCGGCGCGGTGCGACGGCACCGCGCCCCTTTCGCCGTGCCTTGATTCTTTTCAACGCGGCGCGACGGCGTCGCGTTCTTGAAGGTTCTACCTCGGCGTGGCGCGACGGCGCCGCGTAAAATATTTGCACGATCATCCGCGTGGTGCGACGGCACCACGCCACTTTCTTTCTTCCGCAAAATAATTAAACAAGAACGAAGGAGGGGGGTTCGGCCGTGTTCGTGCGGTCCGCCCCCCCCCCCCCCCCTCACGTTAAAATAATAACGCAACTTAAAAATAATTCAAGTCACCCGTTAGTCTTGCTAAAAAAAATCACGATCAAGAATAAAATGAGGAATCCAAAAGAAAATCGACAACCCCTACCTCGGGTTTAAGATTCGAAGATTCGTCTACGTTCCGCGGAAGACGGCGTCGCGGAGGTCGGGCGTCGCGGTCGTCGTTCGTCAAATCCGTTGACGAAGAGATATGCCCAAAGAGATACGTCGTTGGCGAATCTTCGTATGCCGACGAAGAAGGTCCGAGGAGGAAGCGGCGTTCCCTCTTGTTGACACCGAGGACGAAGAAGAGAGGCGTCGTTCTTCGTCGGAGTTTGAGCGTTCTTCGTTCTTCGTCAGAGCTTGAAGATGAAGAAGAAGCTCTCCAAAAGCTCTCAAGGAGACAAACAAACAACCCATAATAAAATAAGATAACATCTTATTTTATTATTACAAAACACACAAGAATTTCAAAAGTTTAAAGATTCAAAAAGGTATAACTCCCAAAATTAATTAAGTAACTTAAGCCATTAAATGAGGCGTTAAGGGAGTTGGGAGAATTTGAAAGGTTTAGGGGCTCGTGTGGGCCCCACCACACTTAATCCTCCCAAGGGAGGTTAAGTGGGTGTGGGTCCCACTCCCAACCTCCTTTGATAGGTTTTAGCAAGTTAAAAATAAAATTGTTCTACACAATTTTATTTAACTCAAACTAAAAACCCCTAAAACTAACTTTCAACCCGCAACAAACGCAACTCCCGAAAAGGTCTCTTTAAGAGAATATCAGCGCTGCGAGTTCATCGGTGCCCTCGGATTTCAATTCCGAGCACCGGATCAAAAGTTAGGAATTCCCGCTCGTTCGTTCACTGAACGTACCCGAGCCAAACTTCAGAAATTAATTCCGGGCACTCCGGGCCTCGGAATCATGTGCCGTCTGAAACCGCGCTCTTGTAAAATTCTAAAGAAAATTAAGAAAAAATTTCCCTTGAATTTCACGGGTCTTTACATTACTCCCACCTCAGGGATTTACGTCCCCGTAAAGATACATCAAAACTAGGGAAACAAATGAGGGTACTGAGCACGCCTCCGAGCCTCCCGCTTCCATGTGCTCTCCTGGAGATTCCCGTGCTGCCATCTGATGCGCACAAGAGGAATCGATCGCCCATGCAGGACCCGCTCCTTTCGATCCTCTATCTCCACCGGGACCTCCGTAAAAGTCGCCCCATCGTCAACGTCAAGCTCCCCATGGTCAATGATGTGCGTCGGGTCGTGCACGTATCTCCTCAGCTGGGATACGTGGAAGACGTCGTGCACCCGGTGCAACTGAGGTGGTAGAGCCAGGCGATAAGCCACCTCACCAATCCTGCTAAGAATCTGGAAGGGTCCGATGAAGCGCGGAGATAACTTGCCGCCTCGGCCAAATCTCCGAATACCACGTCGAGGTGAGACCCGCAAGAAGATGTGGTCGCCATCCTCGAACTCTAGTGGCCTCCGCCTCCTGTCAGCATATGACTTCTGCCGGCTCTGAGCTGTCCTCATCCGCTCCTGGATGACCTGGACCTTCTCTGTCGTGGCCTGGACCATCTCCGGTCCCACCAGTGCTGACTCTCCAGGGTCTGTCCAGCACAAAGGAGATCTACAAGGTCGGTCGTACAATGCCTCGTACGGTGCCATCCCGATGGTGGAGTGGTAGCTGTTGTTGTACGCAAACTCCACCAAGGGTAGGTGGTCCTCCCAGCTATGACCAAAGTCGAGGACACATGCGCGGAGCATGTCCTCGAGTGTCTGAATGGTCCTCTCCGTCTGACCATCCGTCTGAGGGTGAAAAGCTGTGCTAAGACGTAGCTGCGTCCCGAACGCTTCCTGCAACCCCTTCCAAAGCCGGGAAGTAAAGCGGGCATCTCGATCGGAAACGATAGATGATGGCACGCCGTGGAGCCGCACAATCTCCTGAACGTAGAGACGTCCCAAGCTCTCCACTGAGCCCTGCTCTCTGATGGGTAAGAAGTGTGCCGACTTGGTGAGTCGGTCAACAATCACCCAAATGGAGTCGTGACCTCTGGAAGTGCGTGGAAGTCCAGTCACGAAGTCCATAGATATGCCGTCCCACTTCCACTCCGGAACCTCCAAGGGCTGTACCAAGCCTGCTGGTACCTGATGGTCTGCCTTCACCTGCTGACAGGTGAGGCATCGAGAAACGAACTCTGCTACAGCCTTCTTGATGCCCGGCCACCAGTGCTGTCTTCTGAGGTCCTGGTACATATTCGCCACTCCAGGATGTACCGCCAAAGGAGAAGTGTGAAACTCTCTCAGCATTTCCTCTCGCAAAGCTACTGGTACCATGGTACGTCCTCTGAAAAGGATGTCGTGCTCTGCTCCAAGGGAGAAACCATCAGGTGCCTGTCCCGAGGATATCTGTGCATGCCGTGTCTCGCAGTCAGCGTCCCCATGCTGTGCCTCCCTGACTCGCTGCAGTAGTGGAGGAGTGACTGTGAGAGACTGAAGAAAGGTTGCTCCATCTCTATCCACGAAGGATATCTGCAAAGAGGCTAGCTGCTCTGTCGCCTCCTCGAGTAGCTGAATGCCCGTCCTCCTGCTGAGGGCATCAGCTACTACGTTCCCCTTCCCAGGAGTATAGACTATCTCAAAGTCATAGTCCTGGAGGAACTCGAGCCATCGTCGCTGTCTCAGGTTCAGGTCCTTCTGCGAGAAGATATACCTGAGACTCTGATGATCGGAAAAGACTGTAAAGCGCTCGCCCATCAGATAGTTTCGCCATGTCTTCAGAGCGAAGACCACTGCTGCTAACTCCAGGTCATGGGTAGCGTAGTTCTGCTCATGCGGCCTCAACTGTCGTGATCCATAGGCGATCACTGCCCGCTCCTGCATCAGAACACATCCGAGTCCGGTCCCTGATGCATCGCAGTAGACTACGTACCCTACTCCCTCCTCAGGCAACTTCAAGATAGGTGCGCTAGTCAATCTCTGTCTCAGCTCCTGGAAGCTCTGCTGACATCTGTCTGACCACACGAAGGGTTTCCCCTTCTTCGTCAAAGCTGTGAGTGATGCCGCAACTCTGGAGAAGTTCGGCACAAATCTCCGATAGTATCCAGCTAGTCCCAAGAAACTCCGAACCTCAGTCATGCTCCTGGGTGGCTCCCATGCTAACACAGCCTCAATCTTCGCGGGATCCACAGCAACTCCCGCCTCAGAGATAACGTGTCCCAAAAAGTGGACCTCACGTATCCAGAACTGGCACTTCGAGAGCTTACCATAAAGCTGGTGCTCTCGGAGTGTGTCAAGAACAACTCTCAAGTGATAGGCGTGCTCCTCCTCTGTCGTAGAGTAAATCAAAATGTCGTCGATGAAGACTACGACAAACCGATCGAGGTATGGCTGAAAGATCCTGTTCATGAGAGCCATGAACACTGCTGGAGCATTGGTTACACCGAAAGGCATAACCAAGAACTCATAGTGGCCATACCGACATCTGAAGGCCTTCTTCTGCACATCCTCGTCTCTGACTCTGAGCTGATGATAGCCTGACCTGAGGTCTATCTTCGAGAACCACCGTGCTCCCTTGAGCTGATCAAAGAGGTCATCAATCCTCGGTAGCGGATACTTGTTCCTCACTGTCACCTGGTTCAGGCGACGATAGTCAACACAAAGTCGCAAGCTCCCGTCCGCCTTCTTGGCGAACAATATCGGGGAAGCCCAGGGTGAAACACTGGGTCGGATGAACCCCTTGCCCTGCAAGTCCTCCAACTGTACCCGTAGCTCTCGAAGCTCGGCGGGGGCCATCCGATATGCTGGAGTGGATATCGGGGCTGTCCCAGGGTACAATTCAATATAAAAGTCTACCTCTCTGCGAGGAGGTATCCCTGGAACATCGTCGGGAAAAACGTCCGCAAACTGATCCACCACTGCAGGAAAACCAGGACTCCGCACGTCAACTGCTCCAAGGATAAGGCTAGCCAACTGATGAGTGATGGGATGTCCTCTCCTCTGCGGAAGTCCATCCTGTGCTGCTAAGGCTCCCTTCTCGCCGGTGAAGGTGAACCTGCTCCCGTCGGTGCGTACACATCGCACCTTGCGCCTAAAACAGTCAATCTGTGCATGGACCGTAGACAGCCAATCCATGCCCAAGATGACGTCGTAAGGCCTCGACGCTGCTACAAGAAGATCCCAGCCGAAGCTCTCGCCTCCTAGAGTAAGCTCACACTGCCGGCACCAGTGCGTAATCGTCGAGTCTGTTCCCGTAGGAGTCTCTAGCCGTAAGGATCGAGCCAACGGATCTGTCGGAATCTCCGAGCTCCGAACAAGGGCAGCGGCTATGAAAGAATGACTCGCTCCTGTGTCTGTAAGAACTGCAGCAAGGGTGGAATAGACACAAATAGTACCTCGAATCATCTCGGGTGCGCCGTGGTCGTAGGCCTCTGCTGCCTGGAGCTGTGCCTGTCGCTGCCCGCCAGCTCCCTGTGGTCGGGGTGGACCTCCTGGTGGTGGTGGTGGTAGAGCCTCAAAGCGTCGGCCACCACCAGCTGCTCGTCCAGCTCCTCTGCCTCGTCCGCCTCCTCCCTGCGGACCGCCACGGTCGACCCTCTGCCTCTGCCTCGGTGGTCCCTCAACCGACTGCTGCTCCTCGGCACGGCGGGTCG
Organism: Viscum album; assembly: GCA_963277665.1. Lineage (NCBI taxonomy): Eukaryota > Viridiplantae > Streptophyta > Magnoliopsida > Santalales > Viscaceae > Viscum > Viscum album. Next base: position 135,740,363 of record OY728147.1, on the reverse strand, counting down.
GGCAGTCGCGAGCCATGTGGCCCTACCCGCCGCATGAGTAGCACTGTCTGCCTCTCGGAAGACTGGCTCCGCGCTGTGTGCCCCGCACTGCTGAGCCAGTGCCCTGAGAGCGTCTGCCCGAAGGTCTGGTCTGTCTGGATCCCTGAGTCATCCGTCGACTGCCTGCTGCGGATGACTCTGCCACGTGCCGCCCTGCGGTGGGTCGCTGTGCTGGTGTAGACTCAGCAAGGAAGCTCTCGATCAGAAGGGCCCGCTCCAGTACTCCTGTCTGAGTCGGTATGCTGAGGGAGATCAGCGATGCCCTGATCTCGTGTCTCAAACCCTGCTCGAAGGTCCGGGCCCGGAAGAATGGGTCCCGTACCATGTCGGTCGAGTAGCGCGAGAGATCGGTGAATCTCGCCGAGTACTGTGCGACCATCATGCTGCCCTGCCGCAGCTGTAGAAGCTCCTGAATACGCACCGCACGAAGGGTGGCTGGGACGAACTCCGAGCGGAAGAGGCTCTCAAATTCCGTCCAAAGTAGAGATGCCTCATCGTGCTCCTGGAGCATCAAGCTCCACCATCGTCCTGCTGCTGCGTGTAGTAGGCTCGCAGCGAGGATCACCATGAGGTCTGCTGGTGTCCTCACTAGCCTAAACACTCGAACCACTGCCTCCAGCCAGTCCTCTACTACCTGGGGATCCGTCTCCCCGCGAAACATGGGCGGTCGCTGGCGCTGAAACTCATGCAGTGCGCTGAGGCGACATGCATCGTCAGCGGCTGCTGCTGGAAGCATCGGGGAATCGGCGGGTAAAGCTACCTCTGGTGCCACTACAGGAAAAGGACCCTGCACCGAGGCCTCGTCGCTCGGTGGGCTGTCTTCTCGCTCGACTCTCGGAACCCTAGCTGGCTGCCGTCGTGGGGCCATCCTGAAAAGGAAACAGGTGCGCCACGGTTAGAACAGTATACCTGGTGAGCTGATATAAGTAATCACAAAGAAAACTTTGAAACACACACGCAATCAATGTTTTCGTGCATTAAGTCGGAAATCAGAAGTCAGGGTCCTGGTGTACGGATACGTCGGCCGCCGCACCAACACTGGACTCCCTGGACTGATAACCACACTCAATACGCTAAACATTATTGCTTCACATAGAAAAGATCAGAGTTCGCGGTAGAACCGAACTCCTCTGATACCAATTTGTCACAACCCGCCCTCGGGGTCCGTGCCGTGACTACCCCAAGCCCGCCTTCCATAGGCCAGGGGCTGGCGACTAGCACCAAGGCGTAAATCCCAGTAAAAAGGGAAGGCATTGCCTTTGAAAAGTAACCAACACCACAAAGTAAGAAAGCGGAAAGTAAACACTAAACAAGCAGAGTACAACTGAAAGTGCGGAAAAGTAAATGGGCCAGAATACAAACCCAAACTGAAAGTAAAGTACAACTCGAAAAGGGAAAAACAGCAACTGAAAAGTAAAAGCCGCTACTCCGAGCTGTCCACTGGAAATCCCACCGGAAGGGTGGGTACAGATAGCTCCTCTACTCCACGGGTCCCGCCGTCCGCTCCATGCACGTCTCGCCTAGTGGTCCACCTCCGGGTACCGTCCCGCTCTGCAAGCCTCAGCTAAGGTCAACGCTGTCCGTCGTCTGCATCCAACACAACGTAGTGCGGGCGGAGCCCGTGCAGGGGTGAGTATAAGCTACTCAGTAGGGACCCCGAGACCCCTGAAGGTCTCTCAAATCCACATAGGATAAACTACGAAGAAAAGTAACAATCACGAAGTAATAACCGACACTGCTTAGGTATATGCCCATACATATACCTAAGTCATCAATTCAAATACGCTCTATCCTCCGAGCCCAAGTACAACTCAGTCCACACAGGAAAGTAAACGTAATCCACACAGGATTGCACAACACAATCCACACAGGAAAGCAAAAGGATTCAGCTCACACAGGTATACTTCTTCAAGGACGATAAAGATGATCACTGATCCATCTAAGTCGTCGGACCCACGAAGGATCGATAGGTAACTAACCCCCGCAGACGACCCACACAGGATCGGGCTCACACAGAACCTGTAGGCGCTGGCTCACACAGAACCGCTGAGCGCAAGGACCCACACAGGATCGGGCCCACACAGGACCTGTAGCACTGATCCACGTAGGATCGCTGAGTGCTGTAGTCGTCGTCGTCGAATCCACACAGGATCTCTGTACTGTCGTCGTTGAATCCACACAGGATCTCTGTACTGTCGTCGTCGCAGTCACAGTAGCAGTCGTAGCAGTAGAATAGTCGCAGCCAGCACTAGGGTTCCCGCACACAGCAAGCTCGTTCGGAGGGTCCGCTCCACGAGCCGAGAGGCTGATACATCAACTGTCACGAAGACCGAAGTTGATGTATCCAAAAGTTCCGTATCGTCAACAGGAACTCAACGCAACAGACGGCGCGTCGATCGGACGCCCGGTCTGAGAGTTATTGTCATTTTCGTCTCCGGGGCCCGGTTGGTTTCTAAGGCAAAACCAACCCGACCGTACTCCACCTACGTCCAAACCTCGGGCAGAGTATGCCAAAAGATCCGTCTCACAATGAGGAACACAACGCGACTGACGGCACATCAGTCGGACGTTCGTAGCTCAAGATATGAGCGTTTCCGCTCCGAAGGCCCGGTTGGTTTCGTGAACGAACCAACCCGGCCGAACTCAAAGTAATCTGAAACCTTGAGTGCGATATATCGAAACGACCGTCTCGATCCAAGGATCGCGTTTCCGCAGACGGTTCGTCATTCGGAGGTCCGAGGCTCAAGTTATGGGCCAAAAACCAATTCTGGTTCGAAACGGGGGGGTCTGGGTCTGGGCCGACCCGGCCCGACCCCCCCCCCCCCCCCTGGGGCGGCGCGGCGGCACGGCGGCAGCGGCGGCGGCGGGCCGCGGCGGCGGGCGCCTGGCGCCGCACGAGGGTGGCACGCGGGTGGGCTCAGCCCCCGCTTCTTCATGGACGGCGCGGCTATATGCCGCGCCCAAAATTAAAAAAAACGCCCCCCACACGTGGGGGGCTTGCTGGAAACGAACCGGGGGGCTGCTGCCCCCCCCCCTCCTTTAAAGAACCGCCCCCCTCATTAAGAGGGGGGTTTTGTTGAACCGGCCGGGGGATTTTTTCCCCCGGTTTTATGTCATCCGGCCGGCCAGCTGGCCGGCCGGTTTTTACCAACGGGACCGGAAATTTTCGGTCCCCCCTTCGGCTTCCGACGCCAGCGGCCCGGCCGCCGGTCTTCTCTTCCGCCGCGGCCCGGAACCGGCCGCGGTCTCCTCGTCCCGCCGCGGCCCGGAACCGGCCGTGGTGTTTGTCGTCCGGCGCGGTGCGACGGCACTGCGCCCCTTTCGCCGTGCCTTGATTCTTTTCAACGCGGCGCGACGGCGTCGCGTTCTTGAAGGTTCTACCTCGGCGTGGCGCGACGGCGCCGCGTAAAATATTTGCACGATCATCCGCGTGGTGCGACGGAACCACGCCACTTGCTTTCTTCCGCAAAATAATTAAACAAGAACGAAGGAGGGGGGTTCAGCCGTGTTCGTGCGGTCCGCCGCCCCCCCCCCCCCCTCACGTTAAAATAATAACGCAACTTAAAAATAATTCAACTCACACGTTAGTCTTGCTAAAAAAATCACGATCAAGCATAAAATGAGGAATCCAAAAGAAAATCGACAACCCCTACCTCGGGTTTAAGATTCGAAGATTCGTCTACGTTCCGCGGAAGACGGCGTCGCGGAGGTCGGGCGTCGCGGTCGTCGTTCGTCAAATCCGTTGACGAAGAGATATGCCCGAAGAGATACGTCGTTGGCGAATCTTCGTATGCCGACAAAGAAGGTCCGAGGAGGAAGCGGCATTCCCTCTTGTTGACACCGAGGACGAAGAAGAGAGGCGTCGTTCTTCGTCGGAGTTTGAGTGTTCTTCATTCTTCGTCAGAGCTTGAAGATGAAGAAGAAGCTCTCCAAAAGCTCTCAAGGAGACAAACAAACAACCCATAATAAAATAAGATAACATCTTATTTTATTATTACAAAACACACAAGAATTTCAAAAGTTTAAAGATTCAAAAAGGTATAACTCCCAAAATTAATTAAGTAACTTAAGCCATTAAATGAGGCGTTAAGGGAGTTGGGAGAATTTGAAAGGTTTAGGGGCTCCTGTGGGCCCCACCGCACTTAATCCTCCCAAGGGAGGTTAAGTGGGTGTGGGTCCCACTCCCAACCTCCTTTGATAGGTTTTAGCAAGTTAAAAATAAAATTGTTCTACACAATTTTATTTAACTCAAACTAAAAACCCCTAAAACTAACTTTCAACCCGCAACAAACGCAACTCCCGAAAAGGTCGCTTTAAGCGAATATCGGCGCTGCGAGTTCATCGGTGCCCTCGGATTTCAATTCCGAGCACCGGATCAAAAGTTAGGAATTCCCGCTCGTTCGTTCACTGAACGTACCCGAGCCAAACTTCAGAAATTAATTCCGGGCACTCCGGGCCTCGGAATCAGGTGCAGTCTGAAACCGCGCTCTTGTAAAATTCTAAAGAAAATTAAGAAAAAATTTCCCTTGAATTTTACGAGTCTTTACATGGTACACGATCCAAGGATACCATTACTAATCATTTTTGAATGGTTTGTGTTTCGATGGTCTGTAGTTTATGAAATTTGTTTGTTCTATACTAGTTCATCTTTTTCAATGATGTTGACATGAAATATATTTATTTATCATTTATTAAATATTTTATGAAATAATAATTATTTTTTAATGAGTTTTAGGATTATTTTAAATCATTTTATACTTTATCATGATGTGGTTCATGGAAATTACATATATGATCATGCATGCTAAATTTCACCTAGTAAACTCATTAGAGAATATAGGATGAATAGGTATAGATAGAACTGGGTAATACCATTACAAAATATACTATGGGGGCTTATATAGCCCTAGGTAATCCCTTTATATCTTATACAACTGTTCGAACCAGATAACATCGTATGAAGCTGTTATAGATTACATGATGAGTGTGCCCACATACTGCTCAAATGTGTTGGGTAATGATAAATATTATATGACCTCAGAGGGTACATGTGTGATTATATCATTCCCTAAAATAGGTTACATTGGAGATTAGGCTAATCCCAAAAGTAAGGATACACATGTGATTATCCCATGTCCGGAAAGGATGTTACATAGGTGATCAGCCTAATCCCCAAGCAGGTATATGGGTTATCATATAAGCTTGAAAAGGAGGGTACAGAAGTGTCCATCCCAATACAAGAAAATAAAGAATAAATGTGTGTTTATTCCAAGACTTAGATACGGTACATAGGAGGTTATATCAAGTGTAGTGAAAGTGCATGGGTGGTCATCCAAATCCTAACATGATATGAATGTCTTTGTGGTAGCTCTCACATAAGATTTTATATGCTCATGTGTATGCCACAAACCATTGTTTTTGGCCAATATTTTGGTCTCATGACTAATGTTATATGATTATATCTTGATTAATGGGTAATTAAATACCAATCATTATTCCCTCGATCATTTCTATGTTCTTTTTTATAGGGTATAGTATTTAAATGTTATACTCATGCAACCATACCCTTGTTTACATTTTATGTTTATGTATGTCTCTTTCATACCCTTAATAATCATCTTAGAAAAAAATTTATTTTTATTCATTTCTCTAGGTTTTTAATATATGTATTACATATGATATATCAAATAAGGGTTTATGTTATAATGATCACATTAGAAGTTTCTTTAGTTTTCATATGGTTTAGTGTTTATGGTTCCATGATTCCAAAGGAAATAAACTATTACAGTCTTAAATCATATGATCATATAGATTAATTAATATACATAAAAATGATTTAATACACATGAATGAAATTCTTTTATCTCAATTCATATTATATTAATAGGTTATTAAGTCTCTATAATGTCATGTTATAAGACGAACTGTGAGAGAAAACCATACCTTAATCCAATGATACGGATTTAACTCTAGTAAAATAATAATAACCTTCTAAATAAATTATTTTTTAGCATTATTCAAATATATTACCTTAAATAATATTCAATTTTGTTTACATTTGACATACATTTTTACTATTAATAGTTTATATTAATCATCAGATGCTAGTATTTTGGATAAACTGGTATGAGTTCTGCTATGGTGAAATTGATCCTTGTTATTGCATAACAATTTCATCATTAAAATATATGTCAAGATACTATAATGATAATATTATAATTATTTATATATTCCCATAAAATTTTTACTAATGATTCTTTTATGGTTTCAAGGAACGGAATTTTATAAGAGCTTGTTTTAGGTAACCTTTCCGATTTTAATAAGTTACTTTATAATAATCCATTTTTTTCACACACTTCCAATACAACAATAATAACATATTTTAAAATTTAACACCATATATTACCATATATTATGTTTTAATTTTCATCCATGAGCATCACTTAGAGAATGATGGAAAATATGATAGATTAAAGAACCCTCATGGAAGAAATTGACAAATGTAAATCATAGTAGATCACAATTGAGACACAAATAAAAATTGAATTGATCTTACACAATGGAATGTATTTCTATCAAGATAATTTTTCAATCACATGATTTGGTGTTGAAATTACTTTTAAATTTATGTTATTTTATTAATTATTTCTTTATATTCATTATTCATGATTATTGGATGAATTTAGGTTTTTTTATTGAATACATGATCATAGATGAGTTGTAATTACATTATAATTGAGTAGAGATTCAAAATAATGAAATGAATTATGTTCTTTCACTATTGATAAATTACAAATATGAATATATGATAACATTAATGTGTGTTTGATTCATTCACAATAATAAATTAATTTACATGACCTTAGAAGACAATATTTTTCTATAATTCTTCTACCGAAAAGATTTTATCTCATGCGAGGGTTATCATGTCGTTAACTATTTTGTTGTGTCATTGGTAATCATATTACGGAATGAGTTAATATGATGTGAGAAGAATTTTTCTTATTTATTCCTTGGGTGACATGATTTATTCTCAATTGAGGGAGAGATTTCCATGATCACTTAGGTTGTTCTATGTTTATTCATATTATAGAATGAACTGAAATGATGTGGGGTCCTATTATATATATATAATTTAAAACATGTAATAAATTAATATGGTGTGAGGAGTCTCATTTATTAATGGATCAAAATAGGAGTTCCTGAAGAGTTGATTACATTCTTTAGGAAACTAGTGAATGTTATGTTTCATGTTAGTTTGGGAAGTCTTTTAACCTTGCACTATGAGATAATATATCAGGTAATAAGAGTTACCGAATTAATGGAGATCATGACCCAATTTGTGAAACCATTCCAAAATAACCTATGTGAAAATTTATTATGGTTATTTAGGTTTTTAAGATTGTAATAATTCACATTGAAATGATTGAACAACACCACAATGAGTTTGACATCTAGAGGTGATCAGACTATTGTTTATAATGAATTCAATGAGGTAATGTTGAAATATGTTTCTCATGATTAATATATAATCCAAATTGTTAGAAAAAACTCTAACATGATTGAGATTTTTTTCTTATATGTATTTTATATATAAAGATATCATTGAATGTATGATCATCAAACCACAATACATGTAATGTTTATAAATATGTGGTAACTCACCAGGCGGTGTGTGGGATATAGTTCTAAAGAGATATCATCTTATTCTAGTTTTTTTCAATGGAGGATTTATTAGGGTTATAAAGAGAATAAAAAGGGTTCCCAATATGTCTAGATTCTAGAGGAACTTAATGTATGAATACTGGATATTGTATGTCTTCTCGATTCTTATGATTCATATTATAATTAGTGTAACAACCCAAGATTTCATAGTATGTTATCTCATTTATGTAACTCAATAGCTTGCGCTACACACAACATCGAGTTAGAGTGCACCACAACTTACTAAACAAACCATTAAAAGAGCGGTTATGAATAGTATTAACTACATTTTGAATCTTATATACTCTATATGTGTTTAACATCATAATTATGTGTTTCTTAGACATACTATAAGAACAACGTTTTTTCAAATAAAAGATGTATTTTTCAAAAAATGAAAATTTACCACCTTTTAATGGTGGACCCTTTTTAAAACCAAAATTTGAATCTTTAATATATTCAATTTAATGAAATTAAATTTTTCTTTATAAAAATTACATAAGAATTTAGTTTGCATAAAATTTTGGTACTTTTCTGAAAACATTCATACTTTGAAAAATAGTAAAAAAATACTATGTTTTAATTGAAAACATCTTTTTTAATCGAAATAACATATAGTGGTAAATTATGCATTCGAAATAATTTATAGTGTTAAATAATTTAGGTCATTATAAGTAATTTAATATTAAAATTTGATATAAACACTTTTCAATCTTTTCATAGTTTTTACTTTTTTTTAAAACCTTGTTTTGGGTTATAACAACGAGAATTAATTTTAAATTCATAAATTATAATTCAATGTTTTTAATTTGGTAAAATATAATTCTTTTTTGAATTTAGAATATCAAAACTATATTAGCGTGATTTTTTTTTTCTGAAAACATTCCATTTTTGAGGAATAGTGAAAAACAACGGTTCTTATTTAAACCCGACTTTTTTACTTAAATAATTATTTATTTTATATAAATGTATTTTAAGTAAAAATAGATATATAATACCTATATATGTTAAATTTAAATCAGTGGATTCATTTTATAATAAAATTAGATGTATTAAATTTTATTGAACTTTTTAACAAGTTTTACCCACCATCTAGGTACATTTGAAAATTTGCATAAAACTTAATTTTACCACTTCTGTGAGTTGAATTTAAAAAATATGGGAGACAAGGTTTACATAAGTAATTAAAATGTGGTTCGATAAATTGAATATATTTTTTGGTCAATTGTATCTTTTGACTTATATTTACTACAATTAAATGTTAATAGGGTAATTACGGGTAAAAATGAAATTATAATTACCCTAACAAATGTACCATTTCTATTGGATATGTGTAATTTGACCACAAAAAACCTTAGGAATAAAATATGATCCTCTATGGTCCAATTGGATTAGATTAGAGAATTTATTATTATTTTATTTAAAGAAGAGTTAAAAGTGTTATATTCTATGTTTAATAACTAAAATATTTTTAATATAAGGTTATAAACAAGATAAATTTGACTATGAATATTCATTAGAATGCTAAAACGATTTCCTATATAATGGGTTTTACTTTATTTGTTTTAGACATTAAATAATTTAATATATTTATGACACAATGATGATGCAGTAATTACCTTATTAATGAAATACTAAAATAATTGATATTATAAATATCCATATAAAAGTAAATTGAGACTTCTGATGAATTACACTAATTTTCTAGTTTAATATGCCATGTTATGGATGATTAGATAAATTTTTTCGAAGTGATAATGTAGTTATGACTTTCAAAATAAATACCAAATAATGTCAAAATTGACATCAATTATTTTTTAAAACAAATACTATATTATTGGTTGACATAATATTTCTAAAAATATAAGAATCTCCCAAAAGACTTAAATAATATTATATATGTCATTAATGAACCACTTGAGGTTCTGTTAGAATTTTTGTGTATTTTTATTGACCATATAGTGTAAGAATACAAGAAGACAAGGTAAAAGTTATACTATTTAACTGAGTGTTAAATCTAAAAGATAAGGTTAAATTGTAACCTAAACCTCTCAAAAACCTATATGTTTAGTAGTTTTAGAACCCTCCCCACATTATATTATAAATAATTTATTTTTGATCCATTAAAACCGAAATTGATTTTATAATAAAACAATATATCAAGCTTTTCCTAAAGTGACCCTCACCTCTCTTATAAAAGGGAACTTCCCCTTCCCTTAATTTCACACCACTAAGCCTTTTGTCATAGGAAAACCTTACAAAAATATCCTCCCAAAATTCCTCCCTTAATTATAGATTCCTTAATTTGGTCATAAATCCAACCTATGGATCTCTTTTGATCAAATCAAAAAGAAGAACCCAAAGAAGACGTAAATATTTCATCACCTATTTCCAGTTCTTTTCTTCTTCCACATCCTCTTTCTTTTTAGTTTCCATTCTAAAATAATAAATCCAGTATATTCTATATACTTTGATTTTATTATTAAAATTTTAAAACTATATTCATTATTCTATCCATCACATGAATGACAATGTCACCATACATGAGTACGTACGACTTACCGTCTCCACATCGTGGTGTAGTTTGTTATTCAAACACTTCATTATTTGGATTGGCATAACAACGAATAGAACTAATGTAAAAAAAATAAATATAACATGTTTATGATGCTTAATATATTATGTACAATCCAATTACATATTATTTCACCATTAATATAATTATTTTTCCGCTCGTGCGTACGTACGGATTACCGTCTCCACAACTCGATGAGATTCGTTCCCATGTTCACCATTCAACAATGATTATAAAAATATATATTATTAATAATTATTTAATATATGACATAATAATGCTAATATATATATATATATATATATTTTATTACATATATCTTATTCAATTGTTTCCGTTCAATACACAATAAAAACGGAAAAAAACATTTATGCGTATGTACAGCCAACCATCTTCATAAATGGTGATGTCCATTTCATATATCTATCTATTATAAATATTTCTATTCTAAATATATATGATATATAAATCAAGGTTTATATTCTAGATATATTTAATTGATGATCTAAATGATAGAATAAAAAATAATAAGTTAAAATGAAAACAATAAAGAAAGTGATTATTACCCGAAATATTAATTCAACATGGAAATCATAATTAAATGGGTATTATAAAGACATAAATGAATCATGTATGATATAATAAATATGAATATGGTTATGTTATAATTTAATAACATATTATGGTCAATATACAAGAGTTTAAACATACCCTCGACCAAAGGAAAGTGTAAGGTAAGGGTTAATTTCACAATCTCTTTATTATCCGAGGTTTTTTTACGTAAGTTTCTACTAGGACATATTTATTATCCATTTCCATGATTCCAAAAATATTTTTTAAATGTATTATCATTAATGATCCTTTTTACTAAAACATCATTTTAAATGTTTTAAAGATTTATTCTTCAAAACCATTCTCATTAATGTCCATGTTTTTTGAAAATGGTTTTAAGGATTTATTTATACGGACATGAATGTTTTAAAATGTTAATTCCTTTAAAAAATTTAAAAGTATTATAGGAAAATTTGATTAAAAATTAAATTTCAAATTAATTACATTATAAATTATGTGACTTTTAAATTATTTCATGAGAAGGGATATTTATCTAAAATATTTTTACTGATCCTTTCCAACTATGTCAACATCTTCTAAAGAATATTCTTCTTGATCGAGGTTTATTTAGTATAATACAAATATTCCATATTTTATTGATGGTTTTCTGATAACATTTACATTGGATGTGTTATTTTTATACTAGTCATGGTTTATGGATAAATTATTGACATTTTTTATGCACGTTTCACTATGAATGATTATGTTATACTTAAACCTTTTCATATGAGGAATGCATTGGACATAGTAAGTGACAGGTGGAGCCTGCTATAGCTCATCAATGCATTGGTAGGTCTCATGAGACAAACTAGTGTCTTAGCACAAGTCCTTGACAAAATATTATTTTTATTCTTCGCACAAGTCCTTGACTATGTGGTTATGATGTTTGTAATTATGCATTTCATCATTATGAAAGTGGCTATTGATATTGCATGTGATTATTAGCTAGTAGAATATCCATGTGAATAATTAAATGAATTATTTGATTTTATAATTTCCATATTATTCTGAATTTTAATTTTAAAAGCCTTTTTTTAGTTTCACAAATTGCCTTAAATATTTATGTTTATTTATAAAAGTTTCCGCTCTATTGTAATCTTGACTGACCATCTGACCTAACCTCTTTCTATGGTTTATTTTTCCCAGGATTCCAAGAAGTGTATTGTGATTGATATGAAGGGTTAATGAATGGGAATAATGTATTTCATGAAGTATTATTTATGTTTTGTAGTATATTATAAAGTATAATGGAACATTCAGGTATGTAATCTATTTTCCAAGACTGATAAACCGATCAGTCCATCAGGACTTGATTCCTTGTAATCATGCAAATGTTTTAAAATAATGCACCGACTCCGGGCTTCTGGGGTCAGGGCGTTATAGTTTGTATCATAGGAAGATTGAAAATAACCTTGGAAACTATATTTCTAAAGACTCTGATTAGAGAACATAACCCCATGATAGACTTTGAGGATTAATATATAAGAAAATCCTATAATTTTGGTAATATAGAGATTTTGTGAATTTTTCAAGCAATACATCCCTGTCTTTATACGAGCAGGTAGAGGCGACTCTGGCACAGATGTACCTAGGTGTGAAAACACTGAAAAGGAGGTTTAGACTTGACTTGGGGTATCCTGATACACGCCAACAATCCTTGCAGCACTCTCGGTTATGAGACTCTCGCAGGATATGATTAGGATAATTCAAATTTTAATTACAAGTCATTATGAAGGATTTAGGGGTAAATACTTCATCAAAGAAAAAAATTTATGATTAGAGATTATATTCATAATCATGTCAATTTATGTTAGGTACTATACAAGTTTTTAATTGTGCATTGTGATTCATAAACTAACGTAGTGTATGGCATTGTTTAGAAATGGAGCCTAGTATATGTAACGAGAATTCTAGCAACACACATGATCGAAAGATTAAGAAGGATCATATCATACACGGTATTAAGACGCCATTTAAAAGGGAAATATTTTCCTATGTATTCTTATGATATGAAGAAATAGTATCATAAGTTAATAATTCTCTATGTCTTATGGATTTGAAGGGAATTAAGATAATAAAAGGATAGAAGAGAGAAAAATGGATAAAGGGAAGAGGGGAAAGAAAGATTTTCCCATATGTGATAACTGTGGAAAGAATCGACTTGGTAAATGATTGATGGTAATGAGTGTTTGATATAAGTGTGGAGAAAATGGACACTAAGTACGATATTTCATGTGTAAGAAAAATTTTTCAAATGTATAATGCTTCATCTTAAATGAGTTGGGACACTACACGAATCAATGTTCAAATCATCAGAGTTACCCCAAATGTAGCTATTGGATAATAATAATGTTATGATACTATCGAATATGAAGATGAATGATTAGATTTATTATATTGTTATTAAATTATCATGTCATTTGTGTAATTTATTAATGATCTACATGTTATAAGAATTATAGAGTATATAAGGATTGTACTGCAATACTATTCCATTTAGAACAAGCGATTGTGTGGAAAAAAGAAATGTGACTCAATAACACTTTATTGTTTTGGGAAAATATATGGTTGATAGAAATATAAAACATATTATTGTTCTGAATCAGAGGTAGTTATTTTGGAATAATATATGATTGATTTGGATAAATTATATTCGATATTCTTGACTAAATTAAAACTGATTAATGATTTTTATATTCCATCATTGTTGGAGTTTACATCATTTTTGGATAAAAGGAGTACATCATATATTCTATTAGGAATAATGGAGAATGAATCTAATCAATAGGGTTTTATGGTATTTCAGTGTGTTATAGTGTTTTAAACGAATACACGATGAAGGTATTCACATGTTATTAAATAGAAAAAGGATCTTCATTGTGTTTAGCTTATAAATTTTGGACTGTGAGTTTGGAAAAACGTATTTTGGATATGTCTAAAGGTTGGAATAGATTATTTTGTACATTGAATACTATTATTATGGTTAAATGATTTCTTGTTATTATTTTTGGATTGTCATAAAATAAACAACCCGGAGGTCGGTTGACAACCCGCTGCGTCTAGTAAGGCCGCGAGACTTGAACTCACAAAAAAATTGTAAAAAGGGTGCATCACCTACCACTGTCATAAAAGATGTCCCAGTTTGTATAATGTAGTTTTCTTAAATGGTCTGACAGATAAATTTTAAATTCATTTTTTAGAACCCTATAGGATTAGGTTAAATATAATATTTTTGAATTCTATTTTCTATTGCAGTGAAAGATGAGTTTGTGGTAAGAATTAATTGAATGATGAAACTCTACTTGTGAAGTATATATTTTTCCTTTAGTGAATGAATAAATTAATTCTAAAACATTAGGGAAGGGATCTTAAATCCCAAAATTTGTTATCCTAATATGTTATGTTTTGTTCAGCTAATCATATTTTAAATCATCATAGATTGATGGATTTGAGGCCCTAAACTATACACTTGTTTGTGATTGATTCCCCAAATCTCTCGTTATAAATATTTATTTTTTCCCTCCAATTATGTGTCTCTAACTACAACAAAGTTTTTCCTAATCAAGATCATAATTTGGTGGTGAATTTTTCATTTCTCTTTCCTTCTTATTAAGAGTAAATTTTATTAAACCAATTTATGATGTTGGTTTTCCACAAATGTATTTTTCAATTTATAACCTTTTGAAAGAAAAATTTCAAATTACAAGGATGTAATTTATTGAATGAGGTGATAATGTAACAACCCATGATTTCATAGTACGTAGTCTCATTAAGGTAATTCAATATCTTGCGCTACACACAACACCAAGTTCGAGTGCACTATAACTTACTAAACTGACCGTTCAAAAAGCGATTATGAATATTATTAACTACTTTTTTAGTCTTATGTACTCTATATAAGTTTAAAATCCACAATATGTGTTTCTTATACATAATATAAGAACAAATTTATTTTTTCAGATAAAAGTTGTATTTAAAAAAAAATTCTAATTTACCGCCTTTTAATGGAGAACCCATTTTAAAACCAATATTTGACACTTTTATATATTCAATTTAATGAAATTAAATTCTCTTTTATAATAAAGACATAAGAATATAGTTTGGATAAATTTTTGTTACTTTTCTAAGAACTATCATATTTTGACGAACAATGAAAAATAATATGATTTATTTGAAAACTACTTTTTTCATCGAAATAATTAATAGTGTTAAATTATTAATTTTAAAGTTTTTTAATTATTATTATATTATATATTTATTATATAATAAAATTTTGTTCATTATAAGTAATTTTATATTTAAATTTGACATAAACACATGTCATTCTTTTGATAGTTTTTACTTTTTAAAAAAACCAACTTTTTGGATTTGACAACAGGAATTAAAATTAAATTAAAAAATACAACTTCTCTAATTGTAATATTGTATAATAGACTTCATTTTTGAATTTTGAATATCAAAATTATCTTTCAGAAAATTTTTGGTATTTTTCTGAAAACATTCTTTTTTTGATTAATAAAGAAAAAACTCCATTATTATTTAAAATCAAATTTTTATTTATTATATTTAAATTTATTTTAAGTCAAAATATATTTATAATACCTATATTTTTTCAATTTAATTTATTAGATTAATTTTATAATAAAATTAAATGTATAAAATTTTATTGAAAATTTTAACCACTTTTACCCACATTCTAGGTAGATTTTCAAATTTGAATAAAACATAATTTTTCCTGCATCTGTGAGTTGAATTTAAAAAATCTTAGTTACATGGTTAGCATCAACATGTATAATTTTGTTAGATAATATGTAAATAATTTTAGGTGAATAGTAACTTTAGACTGTTATTTACGATAGTTAAAATTTAATATGGTAATTAATGGTAAATATGATATTATAGTTATCCTAAAATATGTCCTATTTCTATTGGATATGTCTAATTAGACCAAAAAAACCTTAAGAATAAAATATTATCCTCTTGGGTCTAAATGGATTAGATTAGGACATTTATTATTATTTTATTTAAAAAAGAGTTAAAAGTGTTAAATTCTTTGTTTAACAACTAAACCATTTTTAATATAAGGATACACACAATATAAATTCTACTATAAATATTCACAAAAAGGATATAAATATTTCCTACATAATTGTATTTTATTTATAATTTTTATACATTAAATAATTTAATTTATTTATGACATAATGATGATGCAGTAATTACCATATTAATGAAATATTAAAATAATTGATAATATAAATATCCATATAAATGTAAATTTAGACTTCTGATGAATTCAAATAATTTTATAGGTTAATACGAAATGTTATGAATGATTGGATACATTTTTTCGAAGTGATAAGTTTTTTATGACTTTCAGAAAAACAAAATACCAAACTATGTCAAAATTGACATAAATTATTTTTTAAAATAATAACTACATTATTGGTTGAGATAATATTCCTAAAAACATAATAATATGACAAAGGGATTAAATAATATTATATATTTAATTAATGAACCACTTTAGGTTTCCTTGGATGTTTAAAAGTATGTTTATTAACTATATAGTGTATGAATACAAGAACACACAGTAAAAGTAAAACTATTTAACTAAGAGTTAAATCTGAATGATAATGTTAAAATGATAACCTAAACCTGTCAATAACATATTGGTTTAGTGGTTTTAGACGCATCCCCACCTTATCCTCTAAATAATTAATTTTTTAGCCATTATAAACCGAAATTTTGTTTTATTATAAAATAATATTTCAAGCTTTTCCTAAAGTGACCCTCACCTCTCTTATAAAAGGGATCCTACCATTCTCTTAATTTCACACCTCCAAAGCATTTTGGCTAGGCCAAACCCAAACCAAATATCCTCCAAAATTTTTTCCATTCATCCTAGAGGCCTTAATTTTGTCATAAATCCAACCTATGGTGCTCTTTTGATCAAATTAATTGAATGAATCCGAAGAATATAAAATATTTCATCACCTCTTTCAAGTTCTTTTCTACTTCAACTTCCTCTTTCATTGTAGTTTCCATTCTAAAATAATAATTCTAATAAATTATATATACTATGACGTTATTATAAAAATGGTATAAAAAAATTCATTATTCTATCCATCACATGAATAGAAAAGTCACCATAAGTGCTTACGTATGGCTTACCGTCTCCACGACCGGTTGTACTGTGTTATTCAAACACTTCATTATTTGGATGGGTATAATAATGAATATAACTAATTTAAATAATAAATATAACATGTTATTTATTATGTATATATTATATACCAACCGATTACATATTAATTGACCATCAATATAATTATTTATTCGCCCGTGTGGACGTACGGATTTCCATCTCCACGATGCGATGAGATTCATTTCCACATTCACCATTCAATGATGATTATAAAAATATATTTCATTAATAAGTATGTAATATATAAAATAATAATTCTAATGGATATATTTATTTATTTATTTATTTATTCACATACATATATCTTATTTACATATTTCCGTTAAATACGATATGAAAACCGAAACAGTGTTTGTACGTACGTACGACCTACCATCTCCATAAGCGGTGCCTTTCTATTTCATATATCTATCTGTTATAAATATTTATATTATCAGTACATATGATATATATATATCATGTGTTATATTATAGAAGTTTTTAAATCATTATATAAATGATACGATCAAAAATAAAAAAGTGAAAACGTGTACGATAAAGAAAGATATTATTACCTGAAATTGTAATTTAACAAGGAAATCATTATTAAATGGGTAGTATAAAGTCATAAATGAATCATTTATGATATAATAAATTTTAATATGGTACTAGAATAATGTAATAACATAATATGGTCATTATACAGGAGGTTAAATAACCCCTTGACCAAAGTAAAGTGCAAGGTAAGGGTTAATTTCACAATATCTTTATTATCAGAGGTTTTTTACATAAGTTTCTGCTGGGACATTTTTATTATCCATATCCATGTTTCATAAAAGAATTTTTAAAGGGGTTATTTTTAGGGACATTTTTACTAAAACATCATTTTAATTTTTTTAATATTTATTCTTCTAAACCATTCTATAAAATTTCCATGTTTTCAAAATGGTTTTAAGGATTTATTTATATAGAATGAATGTTTTAAAATGATATTTCCTATCAAAAGTTTAAAAGTGTTATGGAAAAAATTCATTAAAAACAATATTATAAATGACTTCCTTTATGCATTATGTGACTTTTAAATGATTTCATGAAAAGGGATATTTCTCTCAGTGATTTTTGATGATCATTTTCATCTATGTCAAGATCCTTTACAGGATATTATTCCTGATCGAGGTTGATTTATTATGATACAAATCTTCCATATTTTATTGAAGGTTTTGTGTTATGTTTAATTGTAGATGTGTTATTTTTATACAATCTATGATTTATGGAAAAATTATTGACATTTTTTATTCTAGTTTTAATACGAATGTTTATGTTATGTTTAAACCTTTTTATATGTGGAATGTATTGGACCTAGTAAGTGACAGGTGGAGCCCGCTATAGCTCCTCGATGAATTGGTAGGTCTCATGAGACAATGTTGTGTCCTGGGAAATGTACTTAACAAAATATTATTTTTACTCTTGGAACAAGTCCTTCACTATGTGGTTTTGAATTCTATCATTATGCATTCCATCATTATAAAAGTGGCTATTGATATTGCATTTGATAATTCGACTAGTAGAATATCTATGTGAATAAGTAAATGACATTATTTGATTTTATCTTTGACATATTATGAAAAAGTTTAATTTTAAAAGCCATTTGTCTTAGTCTTCTACATTTCCATAAATGTTAATTCTTATTTTTGAAAGATTCCACCATATTTTTGTCACTACTCAGAATCTAAGCTCACCCCCTTCTATGTTTTATTTTTCCCAGGATTCCATGGAGTGTATTGTGATTGACATGTATGGTTAAGCTAAGGGAATAATGGAATTCATAAAAGATTAATTATGTTGTGTTGAATGTTATAAATTATAATGTAAAATTCATATATGAAATCTATTTTTCCATGAATGCTAAACCGATTGGTCCTTCGGGACTTGATTCATTGTAATCATGCCAATGTATTAAAATAATTCACCGGCTCTGGGCTTCTAGGGTCGGGGTGTTACAATTAGGGTACAATAAATTTATATTTCACACTGACTTTTTCATTTCATTATAAATTGTAACGTGTGTAGTAACATAACAACCACTAACCACCAACGATAAATCACCTAATAATAAGGGTGTGAGACCCTTTTAAAAAATAATGGTGTGTGTGTTAATTCATCTCTACGAAGTATCTTTTTAACATAATTTAATATTCAAATAATGAAATATAACTTAGGTTTTTTTAATTATATGTCATTTTAAATAACCAACAAATTATATACACTAATTTCCTAAATCCATTATGGATAAGTGTTTGTGGGCATAGTTCATAATGGTTCTAAAAACAACCATTAATTATTTATCAATTATTTTTTATTGATTGTAATTAAAAACTAATAGTGTTTTTAAACTTTTTCTAACAAATATTTTTTATAAAGGTTCATTACAACATTATTATGGAAACATTTAATAAATAGTGGGGTGTTAAATATTTTATAATTTTAGTGAAATGTGTAAAACATATTTGGGAAATAGTAATAAATACGTCTTATAAATAATCTATTGTGGCCTTTATATATTACCTTCAAATTACAAAAAATTATTTCTTTGGGAGACCCAAGTGCATGACCCAATTATTGCATGTACACTAATAAGAGAATCCCAAACCACATACCAATAAACCTACAACACAGCCCAACCCCACCCCTAACCAAGAAAAATAAACTCATAAATTAGAGGTTGTTGGGATTTAATCCCACCTCATCTTCCTCATTTTCAAATGACTTTATTTGTTACCTACGCTCAAAATAGTTAATATAATTATATTTATAAATTTTAATTCACTAAAATAAAAAAATATATAATTATAAAAATATATATAAATATAAATATATTTAAATTTGTATATACATTAATGTGTATATATAAATATATTCATACAGAAAAACATACATATAAATATCAATAATTATACATAAATATAAATAAATTTATGTAGTTATTTATAATTATATATAAATATGTATATATATAAACATCTATAAATATAAACTTACATATATACATACCAACATAATATATATAAACAAAAATTAATCTAAAATAATATAAATATTCATAAATACACATAAATATATTTAACATTATAAAAATATACATAATTTGTAAAAACTCACACACACACACACAAATATATATATATTTTTAATGAAATTTAAATTTAAAAAAACATACATATATTTATTAAAATACACTCACACACATATATATACATATATATAAGTATCTATTTCTAGATAAATATAAATACATAAATATATATATGTATGTATATATATATATATTCACATCCTAATGTTACTTTTAGGTACATATAGACCTTTCTTTTAAAAAATTTATTCCATATATTTGTTTGGATATTTTTGGATGAATTGTGGCGTCTTTAGTGATTTTTGGGATTTTTCTCGACAAAAACATGGTTGGGGAAACTCGTGTGGGTATTTCTAAGAATCTATGCATCTTGTGATCAAGTCATACATAAAGGGGCATATTTAAGTTCATTGATAGTCCAAAACATGTAAACATTCATACAAACTATGCATCATTGGAATTATTCATTCTTATGGTTGGAATATAGTTCACTAAACTATCCATCGAAATCATGTTATCACTCTAGTAGCTTGAAATGGGGATCCTATTATCTGTATGTGTTTTCAAAACGTGCGGCCAGACTGTGATATGTGTATAAATTTAACCAAATTTTTATTTTGAGACTTGAAACTAATCCATTTTGAAACATTTTTTAGAGGTGGAATATGATATTAACCAAGGAGACACAAATATTATATTTTAGATATTATATCCATCCTGATGACCGATTTCGATAGACCATAGGGTGTTAGATATTGTTTTTCAATGGTGTGTGTGTTCTTTATCATTCATCATTATTCATTGAGGTCATATCTTATCCCTTTGAACAGAACCCTAAATTGGGGGTATTGATTATATGTCTAGATTTTTTTGATATAATATAATTGGGTTTATTTTAGATCACTCAAGGGTTTGGGATTTATTTTCCAAATAATCACTACAAGAAATCAGAGTATTTGCGACGGGATCCCGTCGCAAATAACCCGTCTCGGAAAACGGCAGCGTAATTAAAACTATGAGTGAAGATCATGTTGCTACTAATATTAACAGCGACAGAAAAGATTACAGTTGTGAATACTTCTCGGGTTTTTTTTAAAAAACCTATTTACAATGGGCCCGTCGCAAAGAACTTTTGCGAAGAGTATCTTTGCCCACCGCAAATAGTTTTTTTGAAATAACTAGTGGCGATGGGCCCGTCGCAAATACCTTTTGCGGCGGGCTCCTATTACCACCACAAATACTATTTCAAAAAACCCAATTTGCGGAAGCTCCGTCGCAAATACCTTTTGCGACGTGCCTCTTTTTCGGCCGCAAATTGTTATTTCGAAATAACTATCCACGACGGGCATGACGCAAATACCTTTTGTGACGGGTCCTTATTCCCGTTGCAAATAAGTATAAAAAATAAAAAAATTGAAATAATAATATAATAAAAAATAATATTTTAATAATAATAAAATTATAATTCAATGAAATATTAAAATAAAAAATAATTCCAATATTTAAAACATTATAATTAATTATAATTTTAAATATATTTAAAATTCTTAATATAATAAAATATGAATAATATTAGCAATCATATTAATACTATAATATAAAAAATATAATATTATATAATATAATAATCTTATTATTACTATTAATATTTATAAAAATATATTATTAATATTATTAAAATAATTAAAATATAAAATTTATCAATATTTGAAAAAAAAAATATAAAAAAACATTAAAAAATTAAAACTAATAATAAATCATAATTTTTTTTTAAATAATAAATCATAATTTTTTTAAATAATAAATCATAGTTTTTTATCAATATTTGCAACAACAAAAATATAAAAAAAAAATAAAATAGTAAGAGTAATATTATTATTAATAAAATAAACAAACATAAAAAAAAATAATACTAATAATAATTGATACACTACTAAAAATAAATATGAATTAAATAATGCAACATTGACACCAATATAAAAAAGACAGAAACTATAAATAGAAAATAATTCATATTTTGAATTCAAAAAACATTGTAACATCAAAATAAATCACTGGACCGAAGGAGGGGGGAGTTGGTCACTGGTCCGAAGGAGGGGGGAGCTGGAGGATTTGGAGGAGCTAGTGGAGGAAACTCTATCCCTAATGAAAAAGTCAGATGGCACATGTACTCCTTCTGCTCATGATGCTACTGCTGTCACCGACTCATCTGCTCCTCATACTCCTGTTGTTGTCGTCGAAGCTCCTCCTCATGCGGCTGCTGCTGCTGATGCATCTCCTCCTGGTCCTTACGGGGACTCTCTATCAGCTCAGTTTGTAATCAAAACAAATCATCATACTATGATGCGAAAGATGATGCATGAACTCCTCTTGAGATGGACGCCGACATCACATCATTGCCATAATAAGACGCAGGAGTCAACTGAGAGCTGATACCAACTACTCTGCCCTTCTCGAAGCCATACTGGGTAGCCTCCATCCATGCAGCCTCATCAAAATGATGTCAACTTGTCTGATCAGATTTCTCGGACTGACTCTCGTCTTGGGTCTGTGTCATCGCGGCCTCATACGACTCCTTCAATTGCAATTTGAAAATAAAATTGTGAATATATTATATGAAATTATTTATCAAACTGAAAAACAAATAATACTGACCACAATCTGACGTTGGCGATCACCTCTAATCTCCCCAGTAACTGGATCACTATAAATCTTCTGATATACATCGTACTCCTTAATATCGAGCTGCTCGACAGCCTATATTAATATAAAATAAACTGTTAATATATAAATTTATATAAAATATTTTTGAAAAATTTACATACCAGATGTCGTCTATGTGTACTGAATGTATGACTCCCAGCTTGATGAGTCACCTCCTGTCTCCCTCGATTCTTCCTCCCCAATGATGGTATCCTATGAAATCCACCACTCAACCAGTGTGAACATAATCCACCCATACATGGGATGAAATTTACTATCGTCGGTGGGATCTACAGGACTCATCAAACATGGTCACTCCAACATTTTTCATGGTCATTTTTCTTAAATTGTGTAATAGCTGACGTAATCACTGACGCATCACCACCTCATGTGCCTAATGGATGGCGTCAAGAATGGTATCATTGATCAGATACCATTAACTCTACAAATAATTTACATATCAAGTTATAAATTAAATAAATTTCAAAATAAAAACTATTTATTTACATACCAACCAATGGCCAAACATGGCCTGCTGCACATCAATGGGAATCTGTTCCCACGTGGTCCACGTATGAGAAAAATAGTTGTGCAAAATAGCGCTTCCCTGTCGGACTGATATATGCAGAAAACTGTAAAAAAAATAATCGAACATTTATTATGTAAATAAATTAATGAAATATTAATAAAATGCACAGGTTATCATACCTCCGCGTGCATGGATCAAACCCATGATGAAGACATCGCTCGGGGATGGTGTCAAGGATCATCAGTCATGAAAGACCACGCCCCCTCCGTGTACTCCCTGAAGTGTCAGTAGGCTGAGCGTCAGATGGCCCAAAATCATCCTCATCCAAAGGTAAGTCATCCTTTTACAACTGACGAAATAGCTCATCATTCATCTGAAATAGAAAATGAATGCTTTTAGAAAATAATTAAAAATTATTATTATATATACATATATATAAGTTATGATTATATATAACTAGCATTGAATTGTATTAATTTCCACCTTCATCATCAATTTCATATCTGACGATGTCATCTTCATATTCCTCCTCAATATCATTGATATCCATTTGAGTTTTAGTTCCATCATCTCTTACCATTTCAAATTATTTTGTGATATCATTAACATCATCGTCACCATCGAATCTTAATTGTGGGATCTCATCCTCGATACTCATGTTTCTTTGTGAAAAAGATGGATTTTGAGTAGTCTCTTGAAAAACTTCAATTCCTGTCACTTCAGTGAAACAAGCTTCACTTTGAGAAAACCGATTATCTATAATTTTGATTTTTATTATGCTCCACCAATCACTCAGGTCTCTTGACGTAGCACAGTACTTTTCACAATAAACTTTATGTGCCTGTTGAGCCAGTAAAAATGGTTTATTTACTAAAATAAGACTTTTATATTTAATATCGATGATTGCATGAGTAGGATAAACATGAACTCTTCTCTCAGTATCCAACCACCGACATTTGAACATCATTATGTAATGTTGTCCTAGATAACAGAGTTCAATAATTTCATCAAGCAGGTGATAAGAGTCAACTTCATTTTCTCTATGATAGGATCCTCTCAAGAAAATTCCACTGATCATTGTTTTTTTTATTCCCCATATGCATGGGTCTGAAATCGAAATCCATTCACCACATATGCATTATAAGATTTAACCATTTTGGATGGTGGGTTACTCAATATACATAGACGTTTGTCAATTTTATCAACATGTTGAGACACCTAAAAAATTGTAAAATAATTATCAATATAATAAAAAAATAAACTGATTAATATGTTAAAACATGGAGAATTTATGTTACCAGTTATTGAATCCACAGAGAAAATTTTTTCTTCTGGCGTTCTTCGAGAGAAGTTGCTGTTACTTATTATAACCTAAATGATAGAATTAGTGATAGAAGAACTTACAGTACGAATATGTTATCTCTTCATAGTTGGGAAGAACATATGTATGAGCTCTGTGATGTTAATAATATGAAATCCATCATTCATGAACACCCCCAAAACCAAGCTCTGACTGATTAAAAACTGATAATTGATTATCAATTCCATAATCAACATTTTTCTTGTTCTATCCCATGCAGTTGTGTTTTGAGGGATACTCTGATTCAAAATAGTGAGAGTAGAAAAAAGATATTTCTTCTTGGAAATAAGCTTCAGCAATTGACCCTTCAATATATGCTTTGTTACGTACTTTTTTTTCAACTTCTACATGCATCTTTCGAAAGTGTACATCCATCAAAATTGTACTGGACCTCCACACTTTTCTTCATGTGGAAAATGTAATATCAAATGTTCCATTGAGACAAAGAACGATGGCGACAATATTTTTTATAGTTTACATAAAATTACAAAAACATTTTCATCATGTTTTATTAGAACATCCTAATCTGTTGTCGCTGCACAAATGCCTCAAAAAAATATGACATGTATGTTATCAAATCCCTAATCATGGAATTCAACAGACCTCTTAATCCAATTGGAATAAGTCTTTCCATTATAACATGACAACCATGACTTTTTAATCTGCTAATATAACCATTCTTTACAGATCTACCCAAATTAGAAGCACAACCATCTGGAAGTCTTGAATCTGCAATCCAATGACATAATAATAAGTGACGGTCTTTGGATAGTGTATATGCTACTTTTAGCTTCATTAACCTTTGTTTTATGACATTCTCATACAGAACGAGTTCTAGGCACCTGCAAATTTGGGCAAGATCTAATCATTCCTTTAAATTTTCTTTTCTCTTACCAGGTGTATCCAAAACTGTATGAAATAAATTATCAAAATATTTCTTCTCAATATGCATAACATCCAGCATGTGGCGGACTAAAAAATCATACCAATATGGAAAATCCCAAAAAATGCTTCATTTTATACAATTGTTTTCTTTCCCAAAGCCCGAAATTTTCTGTTGGTTTATTGTGGGTCCAAATGTGATGGGAGGAAATGAAAATACAACTGACTTTAACTCTGTATCTGATAGCATTTTAGGAGGTCCATCCTTTTCAATTGTACCTTTTCTAAAATGAGATTTGTTCCTTCGAAAAGGTTGATCAGTTGGAAGAAATATGCGATGACAGTCAAAATAACAAGGGTTTTTCCACGGAAATGAATAAATGCTTTTTTCTCTCCCATACAGTAAGGACATGATTTTGGTCCATGTGTTCTCCAGCCAGATAATATTCCATATGTTGGGTAGTCACTAATTGTCCACATCAATGCTGCACTTAGTATGAAATTCTGTTTTCGCAGCAACATCATATGTATTGACACTAGTACTCCACAATAGATTTAATTCATCAATCAATGATTTCAAATATACATCAATATTCTTTTTTGGATATCCTGGGACTAATAAGGTCAAAAAGATATGGGGATCCTTCATCAACATCCATGGAGGTAAATTGTACAGGGTTAAAAAGATAGTCCAACATGAATACTGACTACCATAAGATCCAAATGGGCAGAAACCATCAGTGGAATGACCCAGTCGCACGTTTCGAGCTTCTAAAGAAAATGACGGATACACTCTATCAAAATGTTTCCATTAATCACCATCGGCCGGATGATTCAAGATTTTACTGGTTGAAATATTTTTTTCGTGCCATGAAATCATTTTCATTGTATTGTTAGACATGAATAAACACTACAGTCTGGATGTAAGTGGAAAATATCTCAACTGTTTTACAAGAATCAAGCCAGACTTCCCATTTTGAGTTTCTTTATACCTTAGTTTTCCACATGTGGGACAACTATCCAACGACTAATTTTCACCAGAATAAAAATGAAATCATTTGAAGATGCATGAATCTTTTGACAACTAAGTCCCAAATTCCGAACCGGCCTCTTACTCTCATAGTAATTTGTAGGCAAAACATTTCTATCGGGTAATAGTCTTTTAACCAAAGAAAATATCTGATCAAAATAGTTGTTTGAAATTCCATTATCTGATTTGATAGCCATAAATTTTGCAATTGATTCTTACTTTCTTATCTTGAATCCAAGATATAATGCGTCCTCAGCATACCTCAGCAACTCATAAAATTCAGATGGTGCCAACTCAGGAGTTGAATAAATATCATCCAGATTTTTGGCAAGTTGAACAGATGGACCTACAAGATAATGTACTAAATTTTGAAACCGCGATGGATCTGGAATCAAGTTAGTATCACCTTATCTGGAACTGTGTTCACGGTGTTGATACCAAAAAACATAATCCGGTTGAAAACCAAAATGAAAGAGATTTCCCCCAACTTTATCAAACGTGTCAAACGTGCTCAGTGCACATTTTTTACAAGGACATTTTATTGGGCCTTCTGAAACAAATTCTGGATTTGATGATGCAAATGATAAGAATGTCTCTACACCCTCAATATATACAGTATTTAAACCAGAACCGTTTGGATTTCTATATTGATTTATCCATACATGGTCTTCTAATAATGAATCTTTCCGACTTCGTTGTTCCATATTTTTCTACAAAACATTAAAACATTACTGGTTTTGAATAATTTGATATTAGAACAATTCCCAAAAGAGAAGATATTAGAACTAATTCTTAATAATTACCAGTATTTACAAGAGACACATTTTTTAGTGAAATTACTGCTAATTACTGCTTATTATTGGTAATTATCGGTAATTATTACTAATTATTGGTAATTATTGATAATTATTACTAATTATTGGTTATTACAGAAAAATATTTTCAACATGATTTGATCTTTTCTTAAAGTGTTCAAATCTTAAAGGGTCTTTAATATTTAGTTCATTCTCAATAAAAAGTTTTCGTCAGCTGTGTAAAATGTTAATGTAGAAAAATCCCCAAAACGAGAAGATATTAGAACTACTTCTTAATAATTACCACTACTTACGAGGGACATGATTTTCAGTGAAATTTCTACTAATTACGGATAAATATTGGTAATTATCGGTAATTACTAATAAATTTTCGAAACATGATTTGGTCTATTTTTAACATGTTCATATCTTAATGGGTAGTTAATATTTAGGTCATGCTCAATAAAAGTTTGCGTCATCCAAGTACAATGGAAAATCTATACTTTTCCTTGCTTTGTTGATCACCTCGCAAGTAGCGTTGCTATTAGACAACCCAAGTCATGTCGTTCACATCTCTAAGAATCATCCCGAATTACCGTTTACATAGATCATTTTACTTAAAATTTTAATACCTTAAATTTTCAAGGAAAAATGGTATGTAAAGGGTCATGTGATATGATTATTTTACATGATAAACACATGACTTGGATCGTCTTATTGCAACGCTAGTTACGAGGTGATCGACCAAGCAAATAAAATTATAGATTTTACATTGGACACGGCTGACGCAAATTTTTATTGAACATGACATAAATATTAATATTATTTTTTCATAAATATTAAACATATAATAATAACATATGTTAATAATTATATACTAATTATATACTAATTATGTTACTAATTAGTAATGGGAAGATATGCAGAGACCAAGTGATTAACCACTAGTTCAATGGAAAAGAAAACATGATTGACCACTCATCCACCTCAATTCTCTTTTCATTTATGTGTTGACGATTGACAAAAAACTTCTATCTCCACATGTAATATTCACATTCACTGGCAGGTTGAATTTGACAGTGAATGCAAATATTACATGTAGAGGTAGAAGATTCCTGTCAAGCATCAACTCATAGATGAAAAGATAATTAAGGTGGATGAGTGGTCAATCACGTTTGATTTTTCATTGAACGAGTTGTCATTCACATTTTCTGCTAATTACTTCAATCAGTTTGATGATAATTACTTTAATCACTTTGTTGTTAATTACTTTAATCACCTTACTTCTAATTAGTTTAATCACCTTGCTTCTAATTAGTTTAATTACTTGCTGCTAATTTTTTTAATCACTTAATAATTATTTTAATCACTATCAAATTATTTTAATAACATGCCACTTATTTGAAGCAATTACTAGTTATTTTAATCACTTGTTATTTATTTTAATCACTTGCTAATTATTTTAATCACTTTCTAATTATTTTAATCACTTGCTAATTATTTTAATCAGCTGCTAATAATTTTAATCACTTGCTAATTATTTTAATTACTTTCTAATTATTTTAATCAGTTGCTAATTATTTTAAACACTTACTAATTATTTTAATCACTTGCTAATTATTTTAATAATTTGCTAATTATTTTAATCATTTGAATTAAATCCCTATTTATTTTAATTCATAATTATTTGAATTAAATCTATATTTATTTTATTTGATAATTATTTTAATTATTTTAGTTAATTATTTGAATTAAATCTCTATTTAATTTAATTATTTGATAATTATTTAAATAAATCTAATTAAATCGCTATTTATTTTAATTGCTATCTATTTTAATTATTTTCTAATTATTTTAATTATTTGCTAATTATATTAAGTATTTTCTAATTATTTGAATTATTTGAATTAAATATCTATTTATTTTAATTATTTGAATTAAATAGATATTTATTTTAATTATTTGATAATTATTTGAATAAATCTAATTATTTGAATAAAACTATTTTAATTATTTGCAAATTATTTTAATTATTTTTAAATTATTTTAATTATTTACAAATTTTGAATAAAATCTAATTATTACCAAATAAATATCACATGGGAGTGTCAAACCAAGAGTGCAGCAAGGCCCGTTGTCGTGTACCAGGATACCCCTACGTCAAGCCCGAAACTCCTTGTCAGAATTTTCACTCCTAGGTACATCTATGCCAGAGCCACCTCTACTTGTTCGTATCCAGACAAGGATTTATTTGATTGATAAACCAAAAACCATACTTAACTACTAATGATACTGAATTAATTATGACTAATTATTTCGAATTATTTATAACAATATAATTTTATTAATAAAACTAAATATAAATAATAAATTAGTTTAAATATAATTCAATTAGAACAAAAAATAAAATTTTTATAAAAATGAAATAAATATAAAATCAAATAAAACTTAAATACCTTTGAAATCTTGAAGCTATGGTCCCCTTTGATTTCCTTCTAATAGTCTCGCAAAAAGAATCGAAATTTTTTTTCTTCTAAAAACTAAAGCTTCAAGGACAATAGAGGAGAAGAAGAAGATTTGAATGTTTTCAAAACCGAAACAGTTGGGGTTATATATAGGTTAACGTATTTGCGATGGGATTTTTTGCGACGGGTTACCCGTCGCAAATACCGATATTTGCGATGGGTCCCGTCGCAAATTCTCGCCGCCCGCATTAATTACAGTTGTCGTTTAAAAAGGCTTTTGCGGCGGGAACCATCGCAAATACTTACCTTCCAACATAACATTAGAGACAGGCAGAGTTTCCCATCACAAATAACCTGACGCGGTAAATACTATTTGCGATAGGATTATTTACGACGGGTACCCATCACAAATTCCCGCCGCCCGCATTAATTACGGTCGGTGTTTAAAAAGGCTTTTGTGATGGGAACCGTCACAAATACTTACCTGTCGACATAACGATAGCGATGAGCGGAGTTTCCCGTCGCAAATACCCTACCATGATAAGTATTATTTGCGACGGGAGGCCTTACCCATCGCAAATTGTGTCTACCACAACAGGGTATTTGCGACGGGGTGTAGCCACCCGTCGCAAATACTTTACCCACGTTTTGGTGAGAAATCCACGCCATACCTATTGCGACAGAGAAATTGTCCCCGTTGCATATATCCCTTTCTTCGGACCTGTTGCGACAGGAATATGTCCCATCGCAAATAACCTGTCACAATAAACCCTTTTTCCCATAGTTCAAAATTTATGAATTCTATTTCTAAGATCCCCTATTAGATGTTTATAGGTCCTTTGTCACTATAATTATGGATCCCTTGTTTTGTGATAGATGGTACTGTGAATTGAGGTAAGTGGATTCACAGTTTTGTTTCTATAATTTGAAATCATAGTTTCTAGTTGAATTGAATGGGATTTCTAATTTATTTCCAATGAATGAATTGAAATAATTGAAAAAAAATATCAAATGGAATTTTCTATGCTGAATCCAATTTTATAATGGATTGTGAAACATGTTGTAAATATTTAGATTTTTTTTAATTTAGTTGATTGATTTGAATAATTAATATGTTTTTTATTTTAGAGAAATTAATGAATGATATATTTTATTGTTTTTTAATGAAATGAATAATTTTTAATGTCATGTACTTTGATGGAAATAATTTCTCTTCGTTTTATGAAATCGAATGGAAGCATGAAATGAAATTTTTAGGTTTCGTGAATAATAAATTGTAAAATTCATTTGATATAAAATATTTAACCCTCTATTAACATCATTAGAGAACATGAGATCCTTTGGTAGAAGGTAGGTAGTCCAACACAAGAACAGTAGGCATGAATTAGAGATACCTTGGAATAGATTGATGATGAAAATTAAAATTAATCATTAATGATGGTTTAGAGTTCATTCCGTAGGGTGGATTATAGTTTTCAGAGGCCTTAGATTTTGATATGTGTACACACCTGGATTCTGGAATCATGATCTATATACCCCATTTATTATAACCATGTTGTTATGATTAGAAATTATTTATTCTTGATGATGTTTAGAAAAGGATTTATTCACGGGAATTTGGTCTAAAATCTTCTTTTTTCATGATTGATACTTAAATTTAATTTATTTGAAAATCAGTATTAATATAAATTCTAGAAAATATTACCAGAACATGTTCTATAATATGTAAATAACAATTGTTTTAGAAGATATAAACTACTTAGATAATTCTTTATTTCAGATCCTACTAGGATATTATTTCTCAAACCATACATATACACTTGGGAATATTTAGACATTTTATTCTTGGACTAGGAAAAGGGAAAAGGGTACTAAGAAGAGGTGGGTTTTCTTGATAGTGGAATCTCTAGAGAATTCATCGAAAAATAGTATCTGATATACCTATTATAGGAATATTTTTGTTGGGGTTTCATCATTGGATTACAAGATGTCATGAAAAGATGTTCAATATATTGTTTTGGACATAAATTTTTGTGGTAAATTTATCTTATTAAATGTATTGGAATACCAACATTTTATAGATTATTTTCCATTACATTTTTAAGAATTATTTTTTCTTATCGAAAATTCGTTTATCTTGATCATTATTTTTGATTAAGAACTGGTCACCAACCATTGGGGAGTAGTAATTCAATTTTAATAGTTTCGTGGATATCTAAAGATTCATTTTAGTGTGTTATTAAGGATGGTTCATGAACAAATGGCATTAGTTGGGTTTTAATCAATTATTGGAATTCAATATGCATTTTTAGATGATTTTTTAAGTAATAGATAGTATTTTAAAGACATTATGGGTATGTGATGAATGATAGATTAAACAAATCTAATCACGAAGTTCCTTATATTAATATGGGGTGTTTTTGGAATTGTCATTAAGTAATTGATTGATTTACGTATATACTCTTACCAAACTCTTCATTGCATTTCTTTATTCCATGACAAGTTCAAACTGATAGATTTGATGTTTTCATGTATCTTAAATGATATCTTCTTGGTGCTTTTTAGGTTTTCCATAACTATTCCCCTAATAAGATTCTTTATAATGCACTAGGAGGGTGGTGATGATTAATAAGAGAAATAAAACTTTTTGGTCAAATAGTTCCTTATGAAAGTAGTATTACTCTAGATTTGACCTTTAGATCTGGGAACTATAAATGCCCATGTTCAGGATGGGTAGTGGAACCTTGATAGGGATATGGTAGTGATTGATCCAATTAGTTTTCTCAACAGAAACTACAATCCTTCTAAGAAACAAACGATCATCTTAAGGTAGAGAATTGGGTGTGAAACAATGCAAGAATTATAATGTTCATTGAGATAACAAATTTCATTAAATTAATTACCACCATCTTCATGTTTTAGGTTCCTAGTATGAGTTGGATTAATTGTAAATTTTTGGTGAAGAATAATGAGGAATTTTAGTGTAATGATTTAACATACATTTTTTCTATAATATTTTTTCCATATTTGATTCTATTGGAAAAGTCCATGAAGTTTATATTCCTTCTCCAAGAAAACATGATAGTGGCCTACTAAGACAATTTTTTAACTAAACACTCAATTTTTTTATCAATGTTGGTGACAAATTAGAAGATAAAGGATAATATTTTTTATATTGTTAATTTTATTGATATTTGGTATCAAGTCTTTGATTTGATGTCGAATTAATATGATAATGATTTGGAGAGGTCCCTTATGATGGAATTTGACCATGCTTTAATGTTAATGTTTATATGAGTTCCTTATCCTCTTAATGGTGGATTTTTTATGTTCTTTTACAAATAAGAGAAGTCAAAATGAACCATACATATGAAACATTTGAGTTTATCACTGAAATCTAATTTTCTCTAGAGCAATTGTAGTGTATGTTAAATTCCATTCTAAATTGATTTCAATGAGGTATGTTTGTCACTCTATGTGTGAATTCATGAAATATAAAAATAATTTCATCTCTTGTATATGTTCTTACAACTTTCATAGCTTTTTCTGTAATTTTTTCCCACATTGTATCATTCTATATTCAAAAAATAAGGCAAGTAAATTGATTGTAGATGCTTCAAGAACAAACGTTTTCTAACGAAATCCATCAGGAATGAATAGACTTCATGGAGTGGATGAATATAACATGGTAACTAATGTGTATCATATGGAAATTAGTGGAATCATTTATAGGATGTTTCCTTTATTGAATGACTTATTTCATTCTAGTGGAGTCTATATATTACTATCAAACCCACACTAAAGAACTGTTGAATCACCCAATGAAAATAATGACTTATGTGATGGAGATTAAGATGAATCTCATGATAAAAAGAGAAAAAGGTCTCTAGTTACCCTCTTTCACTTTCAATTTATTAGATATTATTATCTTTTGGTAATTTTATGTTTCTAAAATTAATCCCTTAGTTTTTATTCTTTATATGGATTGTTTGGTTACTAAAAAAATCATGAAACGAATGTTTTCATCCATTAGTGTCCTCTATTTCCCTGAATGGGTGGTTTTTGTTATAGGGAGAATGGGACTGTTGGTCTAGTAGATCCATAACTACCCTAAAAAATATGTGTAGGGTAATATATTTATTTACAATTAAACTAGTGGAAAAAGAAAATTATGGTTAACTGGAACATCCACTGGTAGCTGTTGAATTCCCTGATGTGTTTCAATCAGTTTTTTGAGTCTTCTAGAAGAGAGCAAGGTGGAGTTGTCTATTGAATTGTTTTTGGGTTCTCATCCATTACTTATTTCCACATTCCATTTAGAAACAAATAAAATTAAAGAAATAATGTTTCAATTTTTTGACTTAATTTAAAAAGGATTCATTGAACCTATTGTTTCACATTGGTTAGCACCTGTAACACCCTACCACTATATGATGTAAGTTAATAATACAACCAAACATGCATTCCAAATAGACAACCAAGTTGTACCACAATACAACCTAAAACCAATACATCCAGACATGTCAACACCACTTCAATGTACAAGTGGAATCCAAACAACCAACACTACGAGCCATGACACCACCACAGCTTCACACCAAGCTCCAAGATTCAATCTCCACCAATACATCACAATGCACCACTAAAGGAGGGAGATGACATACCCTTTCCCACATCACGATACACAACATCTTTAAAGACACCAACATGCCAAAGCAGGGGGTGAGTAAAACTACTCAGTAGGATTTCCCCAAATTACTTCCCTACACATGCCACTACAATAAAATCATTAGCACGTTTATATAAAATAGTTTATATAAATTAAAACACAAGCGAAACCATTACCATAATCCAAACACATCCTTACCAAGCCATCACACTCAAACCAAGAAACCAAGGGAAATCCAACCAAACATGCCACAAGCCATTTCATCATTTACACACTAGAATAACAATTTTTAACTTGCAAAGAAATTCACAACAACAACCAAACAGTGGGACTTCTACCCAACCCGTTCACCCATTGACACCAAAACAACAAAAACAACCAAACGTTGAAGCTTCCGTCCATCCCGTTCACCCATTCACAACTAACAATACTTCTCGACCACTACCCACATGGCGGTTCTTAGGAACCCTATCCATCTCCTTTTATAGTGAGACTTCCGGCCCACTTCCACACAACATTTCAACAAATCACAACCAGGCATATAACCCATCAAGGTCACAACATCATGCAATCAACCAATTCTATTCCATATCTATCAACTTCAATAAATCACCCATTTATTTTTAACCAAATTCGATACTAAACCACAATTCAATAAAACAACCTCTTTATTGAAAACCATTTTCAATCCATTTTCAAAAATCTACCATAACATCCCATTTTAAAATATCCATTTTAAAATCCAAAACAAAAGAATTTCACCATAAAACACTTTTTTCCCTAAAAATCCCCAAAACATAAACCAAGGGATTTCTAACCAATTTCTCACAAAAAATCACAATTAATTTTTCTTCACAACAAATTAATTTTAAACAATGAACCACTAGGTATAACCATGTCGAGTCGAGAGAGAAGCCACCTACCTATAAGGTTCCCGAGAAATCGACCCACAAGCAACCACACCTCAAATCCAGTGAACGCACTAACTAAACCTCTCTAGATCCCTAACACTAACATTCATAAGCCTTAAAATAACCATCCAAGGCAAAAAAACCATAGATCTACACAAAACATGTGTAGATCTAGAATACCAAGAAAGAGAGGGATGTGGATGTAGAGGAAACCACATGAAAACAAATAGGAGAGACTTACCCGGATGAAACCACCTTCAAACCACCAAGAAACATCATAAAAATGCTTCCAAAATGAGTGGGAGAGCACCCTCATCCCATGAGAACCTGAAATCCCAAGTGACAGGAAGTTTGAAGAGGAATGAGGCAAGCTCGAGTGATCCCGGGTTTTAAAACCCTATGTTTAGGTGGTCGCACCTTTATTCCACACGGTTTGGAAAATGGTGCGCTAACCATGTACATACTACTACCTTGATCACAAGGGTCCTCATGGTTACCTCGCACGGTTTGGAAAACCATGCACAGGACGTGCGAAGCCAACTGCCTCCCCCTGCACAATTTCCTGGAGCACACACATGTTTTCCGATAGCCATGCTCAAACCGTACACCCATAGAAAAGCCTCCAAACTCATAAAAAACCAATCCAAACACTCCCAACCTCTTACGAATTCATCAAATGCACTTTAAAGTCAAAAAATTCATAAATAAAGGCTACATACTTCAAACTGAAGGTGCTACATTCTCCACACCATTGGACTTTCCATCCACGGAAAGTAGTGAACCCTCCCATTGCCAAAAGAGCTCAGGCCACTGCTCGACCATCTCTTTCTCCCACTCCCAAGTCTTATATTGAATTTGACTATGCTGCCACAAAACATGATCTAAACCGATTCTTTTACAACACATGAATTTATCTTGCCTATCCACAACCCGCAAAGGCATGTTCACCAACGAAGCATCTGGTTCTAGCTCAACATGATCCCAACGAATCACATGGTCACTATACAGCTGATACTTTTTCAAATGTGACACGTGAAACACATTGTGCACCGAACTAAACTGTGGTGGAAAAGAAAAAAGATAATCATACTCAAAAATCCACTTATGAATCTCAAAATGCCCAATATACCTCGCAGATAACTTTCCCTACTTCCCAAACCGACGATGTCCCAACCTAGGGGAGATTCTCAAGTAAACATGATCACTCAACTCAAATGACAACGGTCATTGACGAGGATCCGTATATGATTTTTGATGACTCTGAGCCATCTCCATTCTTTTTCTGATCAACTTGATCTTCTCCGTAGTCTCCTAGACAAGGCTCGGTCCACCGATGAAGACTCATCCATTTACACCCATCATAGTTTAGAACGACACTACTGCCCATAAAACACTTCAAATGGAGCCATATGTATGGATGCTTGATAAATGATATTTTATGAAAACTCAACTAATGACAAGTGATCCTACCATGATCCACCAATATCCATAACACAAGGATGCAACATATCCTCCAGAGTTTATATCATCCTCTCGGATTGACCATCCGTCTGAGGGTGATATGTCATGCTCTTAATCAACTGTGTCCCAAGGGATTACTGCAAGGATTTCCAGAAAATTGATGTACAACTCAGATACCTATCAGATAAGATCGAAAATGGAACACCATGCCTCTTTACCACCTCTCGGATATAGATTTTGGACAGATCCTCCACCGTATGAGATTCACGAATCGGGATGAAATGGGACGACTTCGTTAGCCTATCTAGTATCACCCAAATGGAATCATGCTTTATGAACATTCTTGGAAGACCTATGACAAAATCCATCTCTATTTACTCCCACTTCCAAATAGGGATTGGTAAACACTAAAACCTTCCTGCTTACAAGTCAAGCATCTCGAAGCAAACTCAGCCACACCTCTTTTCATACTAGCCCACCAGAACTGCGCTTTAAACTCTATATACATTTTCTGAGTTCCAGGATGAACAACCCACCTAAAATGATGATGCGTCCTAAGAAGATCCTCTCGACACTCAACTGGGTCAACCATCCAAATCCTAAAACACAAAACCAAATCTCTATTCAGTTGCCAAACCTTAATGGTCTCCTCACCATTGAGTCTTGACCCCATTTTCCCACACTCAGAATTAGATATTTGTGCCTCTTTAACCAAGCCTACCAAGTCAGGAATCAACAAAAATGGAAGGAAGACCACTCTATCGCCCTAGTCCTCACATTCCAACCACTGATCGGCTATTACCGACATCAACTACAATTGGTCTGATGCCTGTTTCACCATCTGAGCATATTATTTTCTACTTAATTCATCCGCCACCAAATTTCCCTTAACTAGTTTATAAATTAATTCAAAATCAATCATATGAAGATATTTCATCCATCTCATTTTCCTCATGTTCAAATCCCTTTGTGATAAAATTTTCTTCAAGATCCTATGATCTGTATATACTGTGAATTTCTCACTAAAGAGATGATGGAACCACACATTCAGAGCATGCACCACTGCAGCCCATTCCAAATCATGAGTTGGGTAGTTCTTCTCATGCACTCTCAAATTTAGTTAGCCATATGCAGCATCATGATTCCCTTCCCTGAGAACGTACACCAGCCCGGATCCCGATGCATCACAGTACACCACATTCCCTTCACTTGGATCTGAAAAAACCAAGTTTGGTGCTGATGTAAGGCAGCCTGTTAGATCTTTGAAACATAGCTGAAACTATTCATTACACTGGAATGGAACATTATTTCTTTTCGAATCTGTCCTCGGTGAAGCGAAACATGAAAGATCATGAAGAAAATGTTGATATTACCCCGCTATACTAAGGAATCTATGTATCTCAAACACATTCTTTGGTGGTTTCCATGATATAACAACCTATAACTTTTCAGGATGCACTGAAAAACCCATTTCAGAAATCACATGGCCATGAAAATGAACTTCCTGTATCCAAAAGTCACACTTTGACAATTTTCCATACAACTGATGATCCCTCATGATCCCTAGTACTGTCTCCAAGTGCTCCTCATGTTCCACCTTTTTCTTTGAATACACCAGAATATCATATACAAACACCACCAAAAATGAATCCAGATATCTCTAAAATATCCAATTCATCAATGCCATAAACACCACTAGCGCATTAGTTATACCAAAGGGCATAACCACATATTCATAATGGACATATCTACTTCTAAAATATTTTTTAGGAATATCATCTTTCCTCACTCTTAGTTGATGATATCCTGACCTCAGGTTGATGTTGGATAACCACTGGGCTCCCCTCAACTGGTCGAACAAATCATCAATTCATGGAAGTGGATATCTTTTATTTATCATAACCTGTTTAATTCTATGATAATTAACATAGAGCCTCAAAGATCCATCCACTTTTTTCTCAAACAACACTATCACTACCCACGAGGACGTGCTAGGCTGGATAAACACTTTGTTTTCTAAGTCCTCCAACTGGACTTTCAATTCCCACAATTCAGTAGATGCTATCTGGTAAGATGGAAGTGAGATAGGACTGGTCCCTGGAAAGAGATCAATCGTAAACTCCACTTCTCTTATGGGAGGTAACCTGGAGAATTATTCAGAAAAAACATCCATTATCTAATCCACCACTTCCAAAAGAACACTCTTTTTAACATCCATTACCAATTCCAATGACAATATCGCCAACCGGTATGATAACGTGCCTACTGATGGTGCCAAAAAACCCGTTACACCCTAACTTTATTGCCTCTCTCCTCTAAAGAGATGCCTAATGACATCATGTGTCATAAAAGCCACTGTTCTCACATCGCAGTCATTGTGGACCTTAAAAGAAACCAGCAAATCCATTTCCAGGATTACATCATACCCATCCATCTCAAGCATTGATAAATTCCACATTAGCCCAACCTCGCTCACAATGACACAACATGCTCCACACAAGAAGGCTCAAAAATCTCTTAGACCCAGAGGAGTCAGATGTTTTAAAACCAAGGGCATCATTTCTACCCTTAAACCCAACAAATAAACCACACATGCAGCAATAAAAGAGTGTGAATAACCCGTATCTAACAACACTTTCATCAAGTTAGAATTTAAAATAATAGTACCTCGCACCATGGATGGTCCTAACTGATCATCCACCACAACCGGCTCAGCTCCAAACCCAATTTTTCTTGCCACACTCTACTCTTTATTTCCATGCTGAGGCGTCGTGGTATTCTGAGAATCACCATGACCCACTTTACTCTACTACCGAGGGGTATGCTGGTGTCCCCTTCCCGTCGAAGCATACGATGACTCCAATCCCTGAGGAGTATCACGCACACTTGACCTCAGAGAATTCCAGCAATAATGCTACAGATGCCCCATCTACATAGAATTCTGACATGCTCAGGGTTTTTTTGTACAATCTCGCTTGATGTGGCTCGTCAAACCACAATGAAAACATCTTGGTTTGCTTTGTGGCTTTGGAGGAAGATTCACCGATCCTTACATTGGATTATATTCCATACTACCACCCTGGAAATAAGTGTCCCTCCTCTACTTGAACCCATCATTAGAGTTCCCACTATTCCCCCTAGGTACCACCATGCTTCTTCCACCCGGAGCACCCAGAAAATCATGATCAGCCACCGAGGCTCTATTCTCCATCTTGGTGTAATCATCTATACACATTAATTCTATATTTTAACATATTTCTTGCCTTAACCCCACTTCAAAGATCCTTTCATTCAATGATGTGCTACCTACCACCTCGGGTGCAACCCGAACTAAGTTCATAAACAAAGCTTCATACTCCTTCAGAGACATAGGCTCTTGCTTCAAACTGATGAAATATGTCATGCGCTGAATTCAAAACATATTTGTGTTGAATTTTTTATTAAAAAATTCCTAAATGTCTTCCCACATCATACCTTGGTCGGTTCCATCTTGAACCGCCAACTCCCACCACAGTATGTTAAGATCATCCAACATATACGTGGACAACTTCACTTTCAACTCTACCAGTGATCCCAAGAACTCAAAAATATTGTTCATTCTATTAAACCATGCTTTTCCCCCTATGGCTCTAAATCACCCCTGAAGATGGGTGGATTCTTCTTTTGAAACTGAACCTCATTATCCACATTCCTTGGTTCATCCATTTTACTTCCACTTTTCACAGCTTGGAAAGCATGCACTATGCTTTGCCCTAGAAGCTGGTTAACTTGACGCTCAGGTCCTACCACATTCTCAACAACCTCCTCTGTTTGGTCTCTACGACGCCTACCCAGTTCCATTTCTATCAACAGAAAACAAAAAACCATGACTCTCTATTCCATAGATATCAAGAAATACAATTTCAAATTACATTACACAATACTATCAAAATGAGGCTTTCCACCTTTCCACATTTTCCATGTATCACCATTTTGAAAACCAAACCATTTTCAAAATACCAAATTTATTCACATTTAAATTCCCCTCATTTGCAAAACCATTTCTTAAATCAACCCATAAATCATTATTCCCAATGAAATATACATCCTAGTGGGAAGTCATTTCTACCGTGCATGCCATGCTTATCTCATTAGATACAGCCACGACAATGAGATATCCAATGCCTATAAGTGTCTCCAAAACACTTATGAACCCAACTCCCTGGTAACTTGAAGTTCATCATAAGAGGGTTAGCTACGTTCTTTTATGATATGCATTCTATGTTCCAAATTTTTTAAGCCTTGCTACGATCCCGACTCAAGGAATACACGACAACGAATGTCAACAAAAAAACCAATGATCAACATCAACGATTGAACAATTACTCTCACATGAAAGCTAAGGACCGAAAAAACCGGTACACCTTATAACACCCCACCCCTAACTCATTGTATTGAGGAGGAAGTGAGGGTTACATGGCCTTTAGAGAATTTCCCAAGGTGCTAAAGGCTGGAAATAAATGTCGAGGGCTCCGAGAACAATTTGGGGAATGATTTTCCCTTAAGACAAAACCAACCAAAAAATCCACTAACCACCACTATATGATGCATGTCAATAAAACAACCAAACATGCATTCCCAAAAGACCAAAAAGTGGTACCACAATACAACCCAAAACCAACACAACTAGACTTGTCTATACAGCATCAGAGTACAAGAGGAAACCAAAAAACCAACACTACGAGCCATGACAACACCACAACTCCATACCAAGCTCCAAGCTCCAAGCTCAACCAAGACATCACAATTCCCCACTAAAGGGGGCAGATGCCTTACCCTTTCCCACGTCATGATAAACAACATC
Source organism: Viscum album (assembly GCA_963277665.1). Lineage (NCBI taxonomy): Eukaryota > Viridiplantae > Streptophyta > Magnoliopsida > Santalales > Viscaceae > Viscum > Viscum album. Next base: position 135,698,466 of record OY728147.1, on the reverse strand, counting down.
TACAAAGACACCAACGTTCCAAAATAGGGGGTGAGTACAACTAATTAGTAGGATTTCCCCAAATGACTTCCGTATACACACCACTAGGATAAAACCTTTAGCACATTTATATAAAATAGTTTATATAAAGTAAAACACATGTGAAAACATTACCATAATTCAAACACACACTTACCAAGCCATCACACCCAAACCAAGTAACCAATGGAAATCCAACCAAACATACCACAATCCATTTCATCATTTACACACTAGCACAACAATTTCAAAATTGCAATGAAATGTAGAACAATAACCAAATAGTGGGACATTCACCCAACATGTTCACCCATTCACACCAAAATAACCCAAACAACCAAACAGTGGAGCTTCCGTCCAACCCGTTCACCCATTAACAACTAGAAGTACTTCCCGACCACTACCCACATGGTGGTTCTTCCGACCACTATCCATCACCTTTTATAGTGAGACTTCTCACCCACTTCCACACAACATTTAAACCAATAACAACCAAGCATATAACCAATCATGGTCACAACATCATGAAATTAACCAATTCAATTGCATATCAATCCACTTCAATAAATCACCAATTTATAGAAAAAAATTTCCATACCAAAACAAAAATTACATAAAAAAACTCTTTATTGAAAACCATTTTCCAACAACCATTTTCACAAATCAACTATAAAATCCCATTTTAAAATCCACAACAAAAGATTTCACCATAAAACCCCCTTTTTCCCAAAAATCCCCAAAACATCACCCAAGGGATTTCCAACCAATTTTGTACAACAAATCACAATTAATTTTTCATCACATCAAATTAATTGTAAACATAGAAACACTAGTTCTAACCATGTCGAGTAAACAGAGAATCCACCTACCTTTAGGGTTCTAGAGAAATTTACCCACGATCAACCGCACCTCAAATATGGCGAATGCACCACTGAAACCTCTCTAGATCCCTTCCCCTAACATTCATGAGATTTTAAATCTTCATCCAAGGAAAACACAACCCTATATCTACACACAATAAGTGTATATATAGAAAACCAAGAAACAGAGGGAAGCAGATCTAGAGGAAACTATAAGAAAACCAAGAGGAGAGACTAACCCGGGAAAAACCACCTTTAAACCCCTAAGAAACCTCTTCAAAACGCTTCCAAAATGAGTGGGAGAGCATCCTCGACCAGTGAGAACCCGAAATCCCATTTGAGGCTTAAGTGAGAGGAAATTTGGAGACGAATGAGGCAAGATTGAGTGAACCCAGTTTTTAAAACCCTATTTTTTTATGGCCGCACGGTTAGTCCGAACGGTTTGTAAAAGCGAGAGAAAACCGTGCACACACTACTGCCTCGAGAGCAAGGTTCCACACAGTTACCTCACATGGTTTGGAAAACCATGTGCAGGCCGTGCGAAGCCTACTGCCTCCCCCTGCACGGTTTCATGGAGCACCCACACGATTTCACTTAGCAGTGCTCAAACCGTGACCCCATAGAAAAGCCTCCAAACTCATCCAAACCCATTACAAACTCTCCCAACCTCTACCCAACTCATCCCATGTACATTGAACACAAAAAGGCATAAACAAAGGATACATACCTCAAACCAGGGGTGTTATAGAACCCATGTCTATCACCAAGAAGGGAGATTGAACCATTATCTTTTTGTGTTGATTATCAAAATCACAATAGAATTAAAATTATAAATTTGAACCTATTTAAATTTATTGATAATTTGTTTTATAATATGAACTGGTAAAAGTGGTTTTATATGTTTTATCTTTGATTTTTGTTACCACCAGCTCTAGATCAAGATGTTTGATATTCTAAAAACGTCATTCAAGTGATGACATGGCCACTAGGTGTATATTTTTCTGCCATTCAGCCTTAATGACACTTGTTCTATGTTGATACTGTAGATAACTAGTATTTTCCACCATTATCATGACAATATTGTATAGGTATTTCTAAAAAACATCATTGTATATTCAAAAATCGAGGATGATCATTTATTTTATTTTAGATTAGTTTTGGGAATATTTTGGAATCCAAAACTATATAAAAAGAAAAAACATCCAATTACAAATTTGAGATGAGAATTTATTGGGTAATTTGGTTCCAAATAATGGTATCTCATTATATAATGAAAAAGAGTAAAATAGATTATGTTATGTGATGAATCACAAAATGAATTTTATATTTTGAGATTCTTGTGTTTTGGAGGGTATTATTGATACTTCATGAATTATCTCTCTATCATGGCTTCTTCATTAAATTTTCCAACTCTGAATGGAGTGTTGATAATTTGGGTCAAAAAATTTATGACTTAAATTGATGATTTGAAGATTTATTCAATATAATTATGTTATTCAAACACATCTTAGTTCTTTTTTTATTAATAATATCATTTTTTAATTTTTTTTACTAAATAATTTATAGTAGGTGTTTTAGTATTCCAAATTATAAAAACTTAAACTCTCTTTAAAATATGTTAATTTTTTCTGAGTGATTTCCAAAATAATTTATCATACATTATGGATACATCACATGTATTTTATCCTACGAGTTCAGAGAGAATTATTCTATAGATGATGGAATTAAATTTATTTAAAAGGAAACATTCTTATGTGGTAAAATTATCATAATCATCAATGAATTGTTTTATGAATAGATTTTTTTACTTGTGATAGAATTAATTTTGAGCTAATGTAATTAACTTACAAAACAAATACATAATGAAATTTATTATATGTTGTAAAAGGATACTCTTTTTAAAAAAGAATTCATAAATTAATTATCCTATGAAATGACATTTCTCAATTATTTTAGATTACTTAAAAATTGATGATGAAATCATATAAGAATGAATTTATCTTATGTTCAATCATTATTTAGAAACAATATACCTATTTAAATTACTTAACATACTATAAATGTCATGATATAATAATTCTTATACCGTAATGAAACTGATAATCTAGAATTTAAATGATTAAGTTATGAGATATTTGCTTCTAGAATTATATATTATGAAAATATAGTTATCTTACAAATAATAAATAGTAATTTATCATCATTATAATATCATTTGGATATTTTAATTAACATTTCCATGTGTTTTGGGAATTCATATTATTATTTTATTTCAATAGAAAATATATTTTATAAATAAGAAAATTTTAATTTTAATAGGGATTATTTTTTTCCAAAATTGATAATTATGATGATGATGTAATCTTCAACACATTTTCATCCTTATTTATTCTATGTTTGTAAAATAAGGACACTGTTTTATTAAATGCTGGACCCTTCCGTATTTTAAAAAGTTTATGTTATTTAACATTATGATTAACATGTTTTTTTAAAAATTTAAAATGGGAGACAAAAATAGAATATACCCATAGTTTATGGAAGATATAAAACATACGAAACATATTGGACATACAATATAACAAAAAAGATACATTATATAGAGGTAGTAAAGAGGATTACTGAAATGAGAAATAATGTAATAAATATATCAGTTAATGAGATTACAAGACAATATTTTGATGTTGAATAACCATTATAGTTCTCTTTTATTATATTGTTCATCATAGGATGTTTCTTTATTATATATTAGTTTTTACTTGAAACTATTTTCAAAATCAATACATGTTATTATAATCATATTTCTATCATGATGTAATTATTTTTTCAAGTGTTTTAAGATCATAGATAGGTATTTAAAATAAATATCTAGGCTAAAATTCCTTAGAAATTTTTCAATATTTATGTTTGTACCTTAATTATATGGTAATCCCATAGAAAAATGGATGGAACAATAAAAAAACCCCATACTCTTCAATAGATTTATCATGATCCATCCCACATTTCATAGCTATCATGTAGAAGGATAAAAAAAACTACCCAAAACCCACCACCATTGGCTATGGGATAGTGAAAAGTTCAATTAATGAACATCTAAAATGTTAAGAATAAGGAAAAATAAAAAATAGTCCAAATAACGGCTCACCCAAAACTAAAATAAATGACTTCCTGACTACAAAGGATGGGAAAACTCTCAATGAAACTCCAGTATACATCTCGGTCTATGTATCCAAAATTAATCTACACCATTTACTAGTAATATAACTAATTTTAAAGAAGTTACATCATCTATATAACACATGATATTTTTTGTTACATCCCAAGTAGGATTGATTATAGAAATACACATTATGTCACCCTAAAAACAAAAACACATAAAGCATCAAGAATAGTCAAGTCTTTACGCCCTTGTACGTCAAACAAGACATGATATATAATGTGTAACGACCTTGACCCTAGTAGGATATATATAGTGTGTCTTTTAATTACATTGGAATAGATACTTTATTTGAGTCCCAATTGAACAGTCATTTTTTCATGTTCGGACTCCAGAATACATACGTGAAAATTATATTACAATTTAAAACAAAAAATACAACATAAAAAATCTTTTTCAAAATCCATTGTTCTTCTAGCACAACCATACATATCATTCATAATATACATCATGGAATCCTAAGTAATATATAAAAAAAGGGTGAGCTCAAATTCTCAGTAAGGGTAAGCGTACAACAAAGATATTATGAATAAATAAGCATAAACATTATAGCATGGAATATGACTAAAAACAATCCATTTAAACCTAATCTTTAGACCAATTTGTATAGAATAAATTAAAATAAAACAATTCCATATAAATAATCACACATATATTCTACTAATTTAATACTAACATGGAATATCAATAACTTATGTGATAATGAAGTAATGCATAACGTGAGGATTCAAAAAAATAATATTAAGGCTTTGAAAAGGACACCATACATAAATGGAGAAGGCATCACCCAATAACCAAACAAGATTTCTTCATGAGACCAACACATGAATCGAGGGTCTACAGTGGTCCCTTACCATCATTTACTAACTCCAATGCATTCTTTATATGAAAACATAAACAACATAAAACTTTTAATTCAAAAAATAGCATATAAAATGTGAATACATTTACAATAAGACATAGATGGTTCTAAAATAGAAAATATCTATTAAAAATTGATTAAAAAATCAATAAAATAAGATATATTGTATCATAACATACAAAACTCAATCAGGAAAAAGATCCAGAAAAAGGATGTTGACTTATATGAAGGTACACTAATAAAATTATTGATGTTTTCATGGGAGAAATACACCATTTTTATTTGTAAACATGTATTTAAAAGGAAAATATTTTTAAAAGAAATAACATTCACTGAAAACAATCTTGTAAACATGTGAAAGAGTATTAATTACATTAAAGATTCAATATGGAGAAAAATATACTCATTCCATATTAGTTAAAAATAGAATATTTCTTTTTGTAATCGTGATTGAGTACATCAATTAGAAAATGAAAAAAATAATTCCGTTCAAACAATTTTATAAATAGATAAATGAGGGTAAAAGACTTTAATAATTATTAGTTTAATAGTAGAAATATTTTTGAATTATTTTTTTATGAACATGGCCATTTATGAAAAAATATTCCATAGTTCATACATATATACAAATAATCCCATAAATAATGGGAGTTTGAAATTAGTAATTAACATGTACTTCCTTTAGTTGATTATTATTCAACCTCCTATATAATGGTTTAAAATGTGTTATTAATTTATACTTGAATATTGTCCATATTAATCTATCATATATGTTCTTTTTTCATATATCATTGTTAATAATATAATATTATTATACATGTTTCAGGTGTTAACTTCTTTCATTTTCCTTTGCACATTTTGTCAAGAGATTCTGGTTTCATGTAAATAGGATAAATTAATTTCATATCGATAATGATATTATGTTAAAATATTTTATATTTAATCATTATAAAATATTTTATAATCATTCCTGAATTTTTAATGAAGAAAAAAAATCTATTCTTGTCACTGAGACGGTATGTCATATGTACGCACAAGCGTCAGTATCATTCCATTAATGGTGAAATCGTAAGGAATTTGATGCTATATTATTAATAAATAATAATATCTATGTCATATTTTTTATTTATATCTTTTATATCCACTATTATATAAATCCAAATAGTGTGGGGATGAAAAAAGTTATACTATTTGGTGTAGACTACAAGTCGTACATAGGCACATGTATTGTTTTCTTCTTTCATAGGATGGATACATTAGGTAATATGGTTTTACCATAATCATAATAAAATATAATTATATATACAATACTTTGTTTTATTATTTTATCATGGAAGGATATCATGGATTAGATGTATATGAAGGAATTAAATTGGATGATGTTGTAAAAACACTTACATCTTCATTGGTAGACTTCTTTTATATATCCAATCAAGGGATATATGATCAGTCATTTTTAATGAACAATAACTCCATAATGTGTATAATATTATTTGGAGGATAAATTTTTAGTTTTTTATTAAGATATGAGCCTCAACGTGGAGCAAGGAAGTGAGGGATAATGTGCCATTTTATAATTGACCTGATGGGCACTTTCTAGAACTCTTAAACTATTTAATTAATATAAATTAATTTTATATTAAAAATGGTTCCAAAGTGAGTTTTTATATTATTATATGATGATTATTCTAAATCCACTAGGAGAATAATTTTTAGGCATTTTCAGTGCATATTATATTGCTTAAGTTTTTTCTTTAACACTCATTTAATCTCATCAACTCTCATCGTGAAAACATGTGTTTTTACTACATAAGGGTTAATATATTTACAATTAAATTATAAAAGAAAAATAAATGGAATATTTATGGAATATTTAACATTAACCCACTCATTTTGCGTAAAATTAAATTTCATTACATTTGTATATCATTTAGTAAAATGTTTGTTATTTTAATATAATAGTATTGAAAATTTTGATACTATTAATTTCATCATCTTTTAAATAAATCCATGATACTAGATATCTTCAAAAAAAATTATTCTAATAGGTGAGTAACATATAAAATTATTCTATACAAATTCTTTCATGTCCTTAATTATGTACATTTTTTCATATTTTAATATTTTAATAATTATTTAATTTTTATTCCCATTAATATGTAAATTATTTCATCAACATTATGTTAGCCTTTAAATTAATTAATTATTTATTAAAAATTAAAAATTAATAATAATGATAAATATTAGTATTTTTGATTTGAAATAACCATTAATAGTAAACTTAATCGTTATCATATCCTTAGATTAAAAATAACGTGTTTATAAATACGTTTAGTATCAAGTATTTAACTAATATTTAAATAAAATATAATATATTTCATACTATAATATGAGTGAATTAAAATGGTAATAATATCATAACATATATTATTTTGGTCGAAATCGACTCATTCAATGAAATTATGATAACTATAATGGTAATTTTATAAAAAAATTAATATTATTATTACACTTAATTACTTGATTTATCATTAACAAAGTTAATACAAATTACTGAAGTTATGGTTCATATTGCTTAAAAAAACTATTTCAATAATCTGGAAAATCCAATTTAAAATATGTAATCCATTTTTCAAAATTTTAAAAACAAAAGTTATAGTAATTAAGAAAAAATTAATCCCTTCTAGGAAACGAGAAAATTGGTTTTTGAAATGAAAACCTTGAAAATATGGAATTTTTTTTATACCAAAGATCAATGTAAAATAGATTCTATTGAATTAAACGGATAAAATGATAATTATTTATTATTATTATGTTTTCATTCCAATTAAAAATAAAATTTTCAGTATAAAATATTTTTGGAAAATATATTTTCCATTAAAATTCGATATTTTTTTCTCTAATCATTAAAAAATGAATCTTATCAGAGAAAACAAATTCACCCAAATTAACCTTTCATAATATTATTTTAAAGAAGAAGTTTATTGCTTTCAAATAAAATTAATAAAAATGAAATAAAATAGATATAATACAGGTGCTCTATCAAAAATAGATAAAAATTCCTTAAGAAAAATATTTAATTTCAATTCATAAAATCGAATCATTCTTATATTATTCCTATAAAATCATTTGGATGAATATTAAAAAAATTAATTCATAATGTGGACAATACTATTCGTTCCTGTTAATTTAATGGAATGTTTATTACAGTTACATAATAATTTATCATTGTGTGATTGAAATTGATGTTGTGTGCCAAGCAAGCTATTTAATATATTTAATAAGAAATTTTTTTGTAAAATTTTGGGGTGTTACCTTATTCCATCCTTCAAAAATTTCATCCTAGAAATTTCTATAATATCACATGATAAAAATATTTGATTAGTTATTCATCATAATTTCTTCAGGTCCCCAAATCACTTCATCCATTTTTTGGTTGCCCTAATAAACCTTTACCACCCGAGTCGTCCGACTCCCCAACACTTGTTGTCCCTTATCGAGAATAAAGGGTTGGATTTATAACAATATAATAAATCTAGCTCCAATTATATTTCTTTATAAATTATAACATGTGTTGGATCAGTGATATAATTACACTGAAATGATATGTGGAACACATCCTGATATTTAGAGAGACATTATTTCACTCCTAATGATATGGTACAACTCCTATTCTTACCATAAATTTGAACGGTCTGATGTTGGTGGGGAATAATTATCCTTTTATACTAAGTCATATTACACCATTCCATGAATATAAATTCAAGAAAACAGGATCTCCCACTTTGTATTTCAAATACATTCATTGGTTATCATTATGGTTCTCTTTCCTAGTTTAAGCATCTTAGATATAGGTTTGAATAATCATCACCTTTTCTATTGGTTCCTCAATATGTTATGGGCCTACATTTTTCATTTCACCAATTTCATCCCATCATATTCCATTATAAATTTTAATTCCATATCAATCTGCTTATGGTGACATTTTAATAACTTAATGGAAGCTATTATTATAAGAAAATTATATCAATGGTAAATACTGATCCTACAAAACCAGAAAGTATTGTGAGAAATACCTCATCGTGTATTCTACCATTTGAATAGTCCTTTATTATTTACCATTACTTTTAGAGTGGAAAATCATTATCAATTGATCCTCAATATTCTAGGTGTTATGAAGACTTTTCTAGAATATTATTGTAAAATGATGATCCCAATCAGAAACAATCAATAGATGTTCACCACGATGTATTAAAAATTCATTAATATATATTAAATTCAATATTCCAAGTGGTATATATTATCTTATAGAATGAAAATAATAATATTTGGTTAAGGGATCAATGATAACCCATATCACATCATTCATTCTATTAGTCATAGGTAGTCTCTTGAAAAATTCCATAGTAATTTCATCCCATTACCATATAGGAATAAGATGGTGTTTCCTAACCCAATTAGGATGAATCCTCATAGAATCCACTTATTGAAAAACAAAAACATCTAGAAAACTAATCTAAATTTTCCTTCTTGTTGTTTTCCAACAAAATGTTCCCATTAAGACCTGATACATATTAGTTTTACCAGGGTGTATAGTGAAATTTTATCGGTGAACCTCATCTGAATTTTTCCTTTTTAGCTCAAGAATAAATGTAATACATAGCATACCTACTTGTTTTAAAAATCCATCTTCATAAACAATGACTTATAATTTTTATTATTTCACAAATTTATTAATGATTTAAATGTTTTCCTCATCATATTGATAATTATTTATATTTTTTAATAAAATTGGTTTCAGAATCATTTTAAAATTATTGATGTTTCATCATCCTTAAAAATTCCCATATCCATATTCACTATATACACAATCACATTATCCCTGTACATTCTTGTATTTTAAAACACCATTATCCTTCCTATACAATGCATTTTTTACCTTATCATACTTCCTAGGGTGGTAGTGTATTGAAGAATTATAATACTTGAGTAGATCAAGCTATATTCCTTTCCTTATATTGATTTATTTCCATAGAAAAATATATATCATAATCTTTTGGTGTTTATATATCTCACATATTTTAATATATAGATAATTCCTTCATATATTTAAAGAAAATATTACAGCTGCTACCATAAGATGATGACTTGGACAGTTTGGTTCATGGGGTTTTGACCTCCTTGACGAACAAGATAAAACACTATCATTATGTATATGGAAACTACCATCATATTTCATTGATGAATTGCTATAAATCAAACATCCATCATTTTCCATTTATTATTTCATAACCAGAGCATTGAAAAATCTTCTATACCATAATTGAAATTAATCTCTAGATTATTTTCTTTATATAATATATACCAAATTATGTGTGATCATGGTGAACGGGTTAGATAATTTGAATACAAATTGAATAAAATGATGATAGTATCCTCCAAGACCATCTAAGTACATCAGTTACAGTTATTGGGGTAGGCCATTCATGGAATTTCCATTATCTTTACAGGATCAACAAATATTCCATCTTTATAGACAATATTCCCAAGAAAATAAAATTCAGGTTTCCCAAATTAACAATTGAAAAATGTACCATATAATTCTTTCATTTTTAGATTCTAAATAATGATATTAAATGGATCTCATGTTCTTCATATGTTTTATAAAATACCATAGTATAATCAAATAATTCCACAAAAAAATCACAATATTTATTGAATAATATATTAATTAGATCCATAATAATTGAGGGCACATTAGCCAATATAAATGGAATTACTATAACATCATAATGTGCATTCCTCATAAGATATTATTTCATGGTAATTTATTCCTGTTTCACTAGAAATTGACGAGAGTATGAAAATGGTTAGTCTTGAAGAAAAAATGAGCTCTTTGAAGATGATCAAATAAATAATCTATTCAAGGAAGATGATACATCTTATTTATTGTAATAGCATTTATATCTATATAAAAAATAAAAAGCCTCATGGATCCATCTTTCTTCTAAATAAAGTTAATCGGGGATCCCCATGGATAAAAGAAATGGTGAATTAATTTGTTTTTACCAAACTCCACTAAGTATATATTTAGCTCCACTAATTCCTATATGGCCATTCTATAGGTATTCTTTGTTATCAGTCTAGACTCAAGAATTACATTAATCGGTAACTAAAATTGATGATATAGGTTGGGTCTATATAAATCATTAGTTAATACATTAATGTATTCCTTTACAATATTTACAAACTTAGTTTGAATATTACCATTTCAATCCTTATATGTTTTTTTTCTTCCCCTATAAAAATTTCATTTAGTTGGGTTTCTAGGGGTGGATATAGATAATAATATGATGATTATTTTTTACACAAAATATAATGGATTCCTCCTCTTCCTTAGAAATCATAATTTCATTATAATGGGAACAATTTCATGAATCTTATTTTCAAATCCAATCCATGCTAAGGATTATATAAAATTTAAATGTTGGTTTGTTGAGAATGATATCATGTAAACTATGTTTATGTGTCACATAGGGGATTTCCTAGAACATATGTTTTCTAACGAGACTTCCCTTAACGGTATTGACTTACAACTCCTCTCTTAAATTAAATGGGAAATGTCTAATTTTTATTAAAAACCAAGAAAATATAAAATAATGTGATGATCCAAAATAAAATATGGAATTAGATAATACTAAGGATATGACTAATTTACATACCTAATCATCATTATGAACTTCATCCTCCATAGTTGAGACCGCATAAGTATGGACTTACTCTATTTTCATTTTCCGGAACAAGTTTCTTTAACACTTTAGAAAATCATTTTCATACTATTCATATTATTAAAATTTTGGTAATGAAATGTGGTTACTTTTTTCTATCCAATATAATAACGTGATTAGTGGAATTTTCTCCACACATGTAATGAACTCACTTCTGTAATAGGCATGTTCCCTGATTTTTCATTCCATGTATCTTACTGGATTAAAAGTGAATACATCCCTTCATCCCCTTTTCATTATTTATTTTTCAAAAGTGTTCAAAATTTATATTATTCTCTTTATTTCTCATAAATTAATAATACATAGAGAATAATTTTACTGTTTTGATAGAATTTTATATTATATCTTCATATGAGATGAAATTTTGGGTGATAGGTGCCCTAATGAGTAATTTTTTAACACATCAAATAATTTATCAATCATTATATTTGGATTACATACATAATATTTACCATGCCATGGTATCTATGAAATATTTTCATCGTATTTAGTAACATTTTCATCCACCTTTATCCTCATATTAAATTATTATCTCTCCATATCTGTTCTCTATTCGTGGATAAAATATTTTTAAAGAAAGTGTTCCTTTAAATCCTTCCATTCCATGATTTCTATTTCTTCCTCTTTTTTTCAATTAGTGACCACAATTGATATTTATCTCTTGATAGATGATAATATTCAATGATAACTATATCTGTTACATTGCTTCCTAAAGCATGTAATATTTTCTCTAAGGAGGTAATCCTCTATTTAGCTACAAATGGGTTTTTAGTTCCATTAAATGTTGTATGTTGTTGATTCAAGAAGTGTTCTAGAATTATTCTTCAACATTGTAGATTAGGATGGTCCATACAGGAATGGTTTTTATTAAAAAACCGAGTTAGTTTTCTAAGTACAGTTATAAGTTTATAATCACCAGTTTCAGCTCTATATCTAAAACAATTGACTTTCATAGGATTAAAATCCATTTATATATTTCTTGTACTGATAGGGTTTTTTCTCTTTTTATTATAAACCATTTCTAAAAAATTGAATACTCTAGATTAGGTTTTCAATCTAAATACATAATTATGAACTTGTAAAACATAACATAAATTGAAAAATTAATGTATAACAAATCTCAAAATCATTAACATGGTTTCTTTTGAGACATATTTTCTTTTAAATAATTCATAATGGTTTGTAAATAAAATTTAAATTATCCTATGAATATCCCTTATGAGTATAAATCTAGAGGCATAGTAAGGCATGTTTCTTGTAATAGGTTACATCGATTCAAGCCTAACACTCCTTTTCAGAGTGGTTACCCCTATTCACATTTGTGCCAGAATCATTTCCTCATGTATTATCTTGATTGGGATGCAGTTCTAAGAATAAACACATAATATCTACCATACCAAAATTCAAATATGTTCTTGTATTCTTATCCTTAATATATATCTTAGGGCTATGTTCTCCAATTTAAGTTTTATAAATCTAGTTTCCAAGGGTTCTACTAAACATCCTATGATACCAACAATAATTTTACAACCCCAGTAACCCAGAGCCAATGCCATTTTTAATTAAATTGGCATAGAAACCTAATTTCAAACCTAAATGAATGATAAGTTTTTCATTTTTAGAAGTTGTATTAAATACATTAAAATTATTTTACAATATAATAAATAGTACATAGATAAAAATTGGAGAATGAAATTATTCTCCTATATTAACTCTACAGAATAGTCATAATACACCTCATGGAATCCTGGAAAAAAATGAAACATATGAATGTGGTGAGCTCAGATTCTCATTAATGGTAAGCATACAATGGAATATATTATATATAAATAAAAATAAACATTAAGATGTGTTATATAATTGATACAGAACTATTTCAACATAATCTAGAGAATAATAGGGAAATAATAAATGAGAATCAAATAATTACATATAAATAATCACATAGATATTATACTGGTCAAATAATAACATCATATATAAATACTTTTTCAAATAATGAAGGAATGCATAATATCGTACCTTATAAATGTACCTTCAAGGATTAATCGAATACACTATACATAAATGGGTATGTCCCCAACCAATACATAGTATTATTTGTCTCACAAATCCTTCCAATGCATCCTAGGGAAATATAGGTCCCCTCCCGTCACCTACTAAGTCCAGCACATTCCTCAAATAAAAACATAGAGAACATAAACATTCATATCGAAAACAAGCATCGAAATGAGAATAATTAATCTATATGACATGAATGGTATCCAAATAACACATTCATAGTCAAGATAATCATAAAAACATCACTAGAATATGATATATGGTATCATAATAGGTCAACCGTAATCATTTATAAGATCCAACAATTCTATGTTGACATAGATGAAAATAATCTTATAAAATCATAAAAAATTCCTTGACTAATGTACAGCTTTTTAAATTAAAATAATTGATTTAAAAGGACCCATGATTAAGAAAGAAATGACATTCATTGAAATTAATATTGTAAAATTGAGAAGGATTTTTCAATAGTTTATGGTTTTATGAATGAGGAAAATACTATCATTCCATTTAATTTAAAAAACATTCCCTCCATATTGTTTATCAAAGAAAGATATAAAGTTCCTCATTTTAAAAATAATACAAATATTACATTAAAGCGAATTTAATAGTGTAAAATTTTTTTAAATGATTGAATCATTTTTAGGAAGAAATTTTATATATTTTGTAATTTTTTTAATAAAAATGACAATGGAAGATGAATATTCGGCATCATATACCTACATATAAACAATCCCATATAATAATTAGAATGAGAAATTAACCCTTATCTTATATGTTCTATTAGATGAATGATTATAAAAAATGTATAATGGTTTAAAAAATATTATTAATCGATAACATAACAATATTCATATTTATGATATCATATATGATCACTTTATATAACTTTGTTAATAATATTCTATTTTTACGCTTGATTCATGTGTTAACTACTTCATTTTACAATGCATGTTTTTTTTCTTGTGAGTCATTTTTATTATAAAAATGATATATATATTTCCTATTTAAAATGTTATTATGTTCATAGAAACTATATTTACCCCTTATATATATATATATTCATTCTTCATTGGTTAATGTGGAAAATGATTTACATCGCGTCGTGGAGATTTTAGATTGTATGTATGCATAAGAGACAATATCATTCCATTAATAGTGAAAGTTTATGGTATTTGGTAGAAAATTAACTATAACTAATAAATATAATTTTATATTTATTATCTATTTTTATTATATCCATAGTTATATGTATCCAAGTAAAGTGGTTATGAAAAAAAATTTACCCCACAATGTAGAGATGGTAAGCTGTATGTATCCATGCGTAGTGTTTTATTTTCTTTCATAGGATGGATAATCATGGAATATTCTTGTACCTTAATCCTAATAAAATCATAGAATATAGATGATACTGGATTTATTAATTTTTCATAGAAATAACTCGTGATGAGGATGTATAAGAAGAAATGAACATGGATGATGTGGTAAAAACACAATCCTCTTCTTTGGCTGACTCACTTTAAATATCTTATGAATTGATCAAGGGATGGTCTTTTTGAAGAAAATTAACTCTACAAAATGGATAAGTATTTTTTGGTTAGAAGCATGTAGTTTTATGTCATCTAATAAGGGTAAATGTGGTGTGAGTAAGTGGGGCTGGGTTTTCCCTTTTATAATTGTGGTTAGTGGAACTTTTGGGGACACAAAAACTATTTAAATAATATAGATTAATTTTCAATTCCAAATATATAAAAAGTGAGTTATTTAAAATATTAAAATATTATGTGTATAAATCATATCAAACAATAATTTTTAGACATGTTTATGTCATATTATTACCCTTACCTTTTTTTCTTTAGCACTAATTGAATCTCTTTAAATATTACCATATCAATTTGTGTTTTTTCTACATAAGTGTTAATACAGTTACTATAAAATACCAAAAGAACCATAAAATGATCATTGATGAAATATTTAACATCATCCAACTCATTTGGACTAATTATTTATTTTTATGAATTTTATATCATTTATTTTAAATTAACATTGATGATAATTTTGATAAAATTAATTGAACTTACTTTTACAAATTCCATAAATATATATATCCTACATAAAACACCTGAAATATATCATTTAATTGTTTAATTTTTCATTAAAATTATAGGATAACAGTAGTTATGTGAAATTATAACCCTATATTAAAAATTATATATTTAATTAAAATTTGAGTATGACATTTGAACTTATCTTTAGATAAAATATAACAAATGTCATTTCTGATCATGGTGAATTAAAACTTGGTCTTGTTTGAAATCAATGTTATTATGATTTTTTAAAAATATAATGTATGATAAAATCATTGGTTCTTGCTTAAAAATAAACAATGGAAAACCAGATATACAAATAATAAAATAGAGATGGTTCATACGAGATACACCATCCATCAGTTGAATAACCCATCCGAATTATCATATATCAATAGATAGATTGTTTTTCAATGCCCATGGATAACTAGGGATACATTAGAACCTATAGGAAACAACTTTCTAGATAGGTAATGGAAACCCATTTATGTGTTTCCAATGCCAATTTTGTAAACCCTACCTAGGGAAAGTATGAAGGAAACGAGGCTCACTCCAAGACTCTTGGAGGGATATTTGTTGCAAGTATCTAATGGGTGTGAGGTTTGATGCTCAAGATCATATTTTATAATATAAACATAAACAAAGACTAATATGAATCATTATTGAATAATTTAACTTGAAAAAACTACAGTGATCTTTATACGATGAGTACATGATTATCAACGAAACCCAAACCAGGAATAGACCACGGGAACAAAAAAAATCAATAATGGTCTATGTAATCACATAGAAGAACAAAATTAAGATGAACTAAGTAGAAATGGGACTCTAACAAATCCTCAAAAGAGTACACGACATGTACATCTCGTTACTAAGTGTGTCTAAAAATCCTAGAACTACCCATAAAAATACATGCATACATATATAATCCCACAATTATAATATGGAATAAAGTAATAGAAATCATCAAAAGTGAAAAAATAAAAGTCCAAAAAAATTATAAAATATTTTATTACATGATTAGAAGGATTGGACTAAAATCAATGAAACACTTCTATAAAAATCATTTTTCTAGCCCAAACTATGCTTCACAGACTACTAGTACTAAAAAGATCACCATAAAAATGAGTGTTCTCTAGATAATTCATAACAAGTGAGGGTATATACCATGTAAGGGTGAGTATAAAAATATTGAATAAGACACCATACAAACATCAACGATAAATTATTATGATTATATATAACATGAAAATCATGTATTAAAAAAAACATGTTAGACCAAAAGTAAAAAAATGATATACTAGATATACTAATAAAAATATCTAATTCAAAAATGTGATGAAACTCTTCTATCTTCTCCAGTATTCTTGTTAATGATCACTAGGAGAAGCTTCCCCTAAATATTTACTTCCACTGAAGGCACTCATCTATGTGTTCATTCTCATTAGTTATATCCATGAAGAAAAAATATGAATCTAATATGTTTCATCCTAGATACAAACACTATCAGACTAATACCCCATAAAAAAATTTATATTTCAATATACAGGTAGGGTTTCAATTGTCATGCCTCACTGGAGGAATTCAAACCCTATAGTAATCAACCTCCCAAATAGGATATTGTTGACTATTTATTCCTGGCTCACTCAAATTACCAAAACCCAACCAATGTAAAAAATCAAATTAAATGGGGACCTCTTCACGCCTCTTAGAGGGAAAATTTATCCAAGTCATTGATGGGTTTGAGGTTCGTTTCTCAACACCATATTCCATGTTATCCCCAATAGAAGGTGACTACAATGAATCGACATAAAATAAAGTAACTCACGCACACTACACTGATCATCAAGAAGCATCATAGGGGTCTACCTCTTATAATGAGGAAGGGATGTTTCAACATACACTCATAGAAGTAGGAAATGGGACACTCAACTGATACCGGTCCAAGGATGATCATATAATCTCACAACTAAGATGAAATAATGAGAAATAGAAAACCAAATTGTCCTTAAAATAATACATGAAATATACCAAGGGGAACATGATGTGCCTAAAAATACATGGTACTTCTCACATCTCACATTCACAAAACATGTACTTTTTGAAAGAAACATAGTGTCTCCCAAGTGTACATGTCTGTTAGATGTCTCTCTAGAAAATGGAATTCAATTTTATCATGTGTGTATTTACACCAAACCATGACCATGTACTTGGTTGTGTCCAAGTATATAAATATTTGGTTGTAGAATAGTGGTACCATTTATATCCCAAGTACACTAAATTTTGGGGACACATGGGCACCTTGGAAAATACCTCACATACAAACCATGATATCCACCATTTGTTACATGAAATGTTACTAGGGACACAAAATAGGTAATGCTACTTGGTATCTAGGAAATGTAACCCATGAACACACATAAGGTGTCATATGAGGTTTACCGAGATGTGATCCATGTCACAATATGTGATAGTTACCAATGAACAGACCCCATAGTGTGACATAGATGGTAATACATGATGTGTGTTTATTGGACATGATGTCCTGTAGTCATGAATTTTACATAAATTACATACTATTTCTTACAACATTTTTGAGCCTCATCATCAAATTATTTGGTTTAAAACCATGTCGTACAATATTGATCTCATTTTGAACAAAACCTTTTTCCATCGGTGTTTGGATTATGTTCATATTTTCTTCTCAAAAAATGACCACCATTTCAGCCCATCAATACTACATTCAATGGACACGAACAAAAATTCCTGGTCTATTTCTGGATCTTCATCAATCTTCATGAACTTCAACTTAGTGGTAAGATACCCATTCCAATCCTATAGTATAGGTCTATTTCAGTAAAGGCTGATTTCATATAGATCATTCACTGGGTATTTTCCAAATCATTGGGAAAAATAACATTCCAATAATGAAAGCATATAGACAGGGGAGAGAAAAAACTAAAATAATAAAAAAATTAGCATGGAACCTCAACAAAAATTCATGATAACCTCGATTTATTTTTTTCGGGATATTGTTGATGGGAATATAAAAAAATAAAAAATTATCAACTCTTATACCGCATCAGGAGAATGAAATTAAATACATTAATCAATCTATCTGTGAATTAATTTTTTATATGATTAATTCATAATCATTAGGGTTAAATCAAAGTGGAGTAAATACACCCAAAAAACAACCTACCTATATTTTGGATAGATCACTAAAAAATAAGGTTCACACATTTTCATCATTTGAAATATCCTTGATATCTGATGGTACAATGATCATTGATTTCAATCTGATCCAGTGTCAACCACCAATGATCATATAATAGATCCTCTCCAATGGAACCTATTAATAAATAGGTAATGTGGTTAACCATAGCTATTTTTGAAATATACTTTTTTAAATAAGGTATTTCTGGTTACTATATACAAATAAAGAAATAAAGTAGTTAAATTAATTTATTTTATTATTTTCACCCTTGATAGCACTTTAGTGAAAAAGAAGACATTGAAAAACGTTATTTTTCACCTAGGCTAAACCATTCATTCATGACTCATCAGTTGTATCAAATTTCCAATAAGATAATCCATTTTTTAATACACTTTTTTAGGAATACTACATATTTTTTATATTAATATATTCAATTTCATTTACTTATCAATTCTAGGATAACCATGCCTTGGAATATCACACCATATCAGCGAATGGATCAAGAAATGTTACAAGAAATATTCTAAAGTCATAAATTTAAAAAAAACCAAGACATTACAAGTGTGTTGGTGAAGCGTACTAGTATATTGTTTATACTAAACCAATCATTTCATAAATTATTATTTCAATATTTTAGATAAATATTAAACACATTTCCCAATAATACAAAACTACAAAGAGTAAAGGTTGAGTATATATAGATACTTGGAACATAATCTTCTATTATTCAATGATAAACTCAAAATATCCCCCAAATAACTTCTCACATAGTAAAATTATTACACACACCAAAATTAATTACTTTCATAATAAAATAGGGAAAGGAAACATAAGAAAGTGTGATATTAGGAGAATAATAAGGGTAAATATATGAAATATGAATCAACCATTATTAGCGAGTATATGGTTATTAAAAAATGTTCATAACATAATAATGTTATAACCAATTAAGTAAATATATTTAATCAATATTCATTGAATAAATACTTGTCCATACAAAAGATAAAATACATAATAGTGTAGAATCATAAATACTCACATATAACCAATGGAATATTATCATAAAATTAGTAATGTTGTAAAAGAATGACCCTATAACATTGAGAATGTAGATAAATAGAATTATTACCACTCATCAAATAAATTGAATGAAATGTGGTCCTCATATAAATTTATAGAGATGAAGCTAGTTACATACATAAACTTATGGGTATAAAACTAGGTCTACACATAATCTTATGGTCATAAATACATATCTCTAAAAAAATTGTTGATATTCAATAAATTCCACACAAAAAATTGTGAATAGGATATCGATTTCATGGATAAAATAATTATCCCATGAGTTATCCATCTTTACAAAATGCATTGGAGTGATATAATATATCTTACCATTACATAAACATTAACAATAAATGTGCCACACTAATAAACAAATATTTGTCAATAAATCACATCATAAAATAGGATACAGAAATATGTTCCTTTATATTATTAAAACCTGGAATAACCTATATAAAACATACATGTTTCTCTAATATTTAATCTTATCAAAATTTACATTAGGGAAAGAAATGAGTTACAAATATTCATCCTGAAATTTTAGACATCGTATAAAATATAGTCAAATAATTTAGATAGAATCATATATTAATATTTCTAGTGATGAATAAATTTAAATAAAGGGTGTTGAAATTGATGAAAAATATCTTTAAATTATAATTTGAATCATTCAATGAAAATATGAGAAAACATGATTTTTTATATAATATTTCGACTAGAAATTAATAGAATAATGAAAAATTAATTGAACAGAAAATTAAAAATAAATATTATAAGGACAATATAAATAAGTAAATTATTATAATGGTTGAAAACTATTATAATTCCCTAAAAATGAAAATAAAACATTCATTATACTATTTTTCAAAAATTAAAAAAAATTCTTATTTTGGAAAAGAATTATTTAAAATGGTTCCTTTATAAATAATTGATAATAAAATACATTCTAGTGTAAGTGAAAATTTGAAAAATTTCATGGTTATGTAATAACAATGATAAATATATTTTCAATTGTATGGAGAAGGAAGAAAATTTTAATTGGATGAAAAGAAAATAATGTCGACAATTCATTAAATACATTTTCTTAACCATTTTATGTGCCAAAGAGAGGAAACTAGTATTAATATATAAAACTATAGAAATAGAAATATTATTAGAAAATATATGGTTTTTAATTCATAATATTCATATTATCTTTTAAAACGTAATTTTTTTATAAAAATCCTCAAAGGAAATGAGATTAAAACATAAACCCGCCATCTCAAGTCTCATAATACTTTTCTGCACACATACCTCTAATATAATAAATATAAATTTATTATAAATATTTTTTGAACTTTATTCATCCATATCAAGACATATATGACTTATTTGTAAAATATTACCAACAATTTATTAACAAGTCTATATTAAAATCATCGTTCTGTGTGACAAATGTTATATTTTTCAAGCATGTTTCAATTCTATAGTTTGATTAAATTTACATTGATCACGGTTCAATCAACTACAGGATTATAATCCTATAATATAAATCATTTATAATCATTATATACCATTTTTTGATAATTTATATAATGTGGGGATGAAAAGTGAATTATATAACACCCTGGAAACAGTAATTGGTTCATTCCTGTGTGTCATTCTTCAATTTTAGTAATGGACGGAGTGAAAGAAAGATAAAAATTAACATAGATTTAAATAATAAATTTTATATTTTAAATATAAAATATAATCACAAAATTTATCCTTATTATCATTCATGTAAATCAAAAAATAAAAAATAATCACATCACTTTGTGGGGTTGTTAGTCCACACAAGTGCACTTGTGACGTAATAATTTTCGAATGAAAGGAAAAGTATGAAGGTAGATATGATTTTATATTAAAAAATGTAATTATGTTATAAATATAATATATACATGTTATATAAATGATAACAAATCACCATGATTTTTTTATGGAAAATGATTCTTATCATTGTGAAGAGGTTGTAGTCCACACTAAAGCATGAGTGATACTAATTATTTCCCATTTTTTGGAAAGGAGGTGGGAAATGGATGAAAAAACATCATAATAAAAAATAAATATATATTTTATGATTATTTTATTATTTTATAATTTCTTCCATATATTTATTGTAGCTATAATACGAAATAATATTGAAATTACACAGTTATGATTTATATCTCTTCGTTGACAGACCTTATTTGGATACCACATTAATCTTAAAAATGATAGAATGACGATAAAAGTTAGATATATTTTATATTGTTAGAGATGATATAAAATTATATTTTTTTATTTTATTTTTTGTAATATAAGGTTAGTTTAGTATTTTTAATAGAGGAGATGTGGTGCAATTTTAGAAGTGAGGGAGGGTCACTCTTGAAATTGTTGAAACCTTTAAAATATTATAAAATAATATTCATAACAAAGAGGACAAAATTTGATTATTTTATATTTAAATATGACATAGGGTCAAGATAAATTTAAAAAGTATGATTTATACATGTTTTTAGATCATTGTAATAGTTATCTATTTAGTTTAACCCTCACCATCGACCCTTCTAATTCATAAACATTGAAGTACATTTTTCAATCATTATGGTTTGTAACATGTATTCTATGGTAAAAATTGCATGAGAAATTATCCATGGATAAAATTATAAGCCATACATAAATCCACATTAACAATTTAAATATTTTAAATATTTTTAAATCATTTAATAAAATTGTATATTACATAAAATATAATTAATTTCATTTTAGGGACTATTCACTTAATATTAATTTAATGGTATGAAGAATGTTATATATTTATCATCTATACCATTTTAAAATAAATTATAATTATAATTTTCCATAAAATTCATATAACACTATAATTCATTTAGAAAATATTTATTTTAATGTTTTATAAAATAATATGTAAATGTTTTGTACTGAATACATAAGCACTATATTGAGAATACATTAGCATTTATAGAAATATATAAACCAAGAAACATTAAATTTTTTATTATGTTAATAATACTTTATTTACATTAAAATAAACACTTATAACTAATCATAATATCTTTTTATAACATTTATAAAATATTATAATTTATAATTAATAGATAGTGACATTGTGTATTTTTATACTTAAATGAATATATCATTTTAATGAAAATTCATAAAAAATTCCATAACATTAAAATTTGGATGAGTATGGATGATCCAAAATAGTAAATTATATTATAATAATGCTTTTTGGTTATTTTAATCATTAACCAATAGTTTTAACCCCATTTTACTCGTTTTATCATAACTGTAGTGAAATATATATTTCCCAATTACTATTTATTATACCCAAAAATAAAATGTTTGAATTAAAAAAAAGTATACCTCCTACTTATAAATATATAATTTATTTTTCAACATTAAATTTATGTAATTGGAAGAAATTTAGTTCAATATAAATTTTTAAAACACAAATGTTTTATCAAAAAATTGTGCTTTTAGCATAACCGTCAACATATAAAAAAAATTATAAAATTGATTAATTATTAATTATTTTTATTATTTCTAAATTTAATATAGTTATTTTCTTTCAATATAAAAATAAAATTATAATTAGACATTCCATTGAAAATAAAATGCAGTCTAAAAGATATCGGTATTTTCACTATTCCCAAAAACCACAATCCTTTTATATGAATCACTACATTTCACTCTTACATAAATTTAATTTTATGGTTGAAAAAATGATATCATTTAAATAAAAGATAATTTCTAAACTTGGAATAAATTAATTCTAAAATTCACTAACAAAAATTATCATTTTTTTAAATAAAATATATTTTCAAAGAAATAAATGACATTGCATAAAATTTAGTACTTATATATTGTGAATTATTTATTTATTATTCATCAAATAAAATATTTATATATTTTTTATAATGTATTCATTATTATTCATTATTTTAATTTCATGGTTATTTGATAATATATCACGGTTCATTTTAAGCTCAGTTTTGATTGTCAAGATAGCTATCAAACAGTATAAATATAGTTAAAATAAATGATAATATAAATATTCATGTTTTTATATTCTACCCCAAACAAAATACCACTCATAATTTTTTTATTATCACTAACTAGACATAGTATATAATTCTATAATATTAAATTATGATGTTGATTCAATCTTGATAACTACAATAAATTTCATTACATGGAATGCTAGTATTTCTTAATTACATATTTATATGACTAGGTATTAATCATTATAATATTAAAGAGTTTTCCAAAAAAATATACCTTTATATTTGACCGAAATTTCAATATAAGAATCAAAATATTTATTTTCCACTTACTTGTGTTGAGAAAATCATTTACCATCACATTAGAGAATATGATATGATATATTTAATTCATTTTGATCATTAAGATCAGAAAAAATTTATTCTCAGATTGTGATACAAGATTTTTTCATCCCCATTTCATGTCATATTCAATTTTATAAATAATAATAATAATTATTAATCATAAAACACAAAACCTATATTTTAAGAATTCTTAATATCTCTAAAAGAATAAATTTTCATTCCTATGGTCTCCAGATATTTACCAAAATACTAATGGTTTTCACCAGTTATCCAACATAAGTAATTAATTATATTATTAAATAACAAAATAATCCCTACATCCTAAAAAAATTAATAGTAAAATTTAAAATTAAAATTTTCCATAAATATTTAACCTTAATAATTCTATAAAATATGATTTACCAAATACCAAACATAAAAATTTAGAAAAAATCTCAATAAATTTACAAAAAAACATAACCTTAATCCACAAAAAACAAAATTTTTCACAATGTCACATAAAAATCATATTAATTCCATTATCTTATAATTTCATGAATGTTTCTAATCACTATAAATCATTGATGAAAATATAAATGATTCAAAAAATTAACACTATCATTATTCCTTAAAAAACTGTATACTAAAAAAATAGATTTCATAAATACCAAAATGAAATAGACATCATAAATGATATCATAAAATAATTATACATCAAATAACTAATAAATTCCAGGTTTATCAGTAACATCCATTTTAATTTATAAAAATAAAACATCAAGCTATCCCAACTAATAATTGTTACCATAACCCTAAGAATATATTTAGGGTTATCTCTCACTTAATCAATTGTCTTCTAAAAAATCGTATTACAAATAAATCACCTTAAAAGGTAATCAATACTATTCAACATATTCTGTATAATTCATATTGAAAAAATACTTTAGAATAAAACATATATTATTCATTATTCTTAAAATGATAAAATCGTTGATGAAATAGTTCTAAAACACAATTAATTATTCTAGAAACATGTACTCTTCAATCATTACATTTCAATGATTGGAATAATATTGATCATTCCATATTTTAAGACATATCCATTATGGTAGGTGATTAAACTGAATAATACTGATTTTCTATATATATATATATATATGTCAATAAACTATGAATGTAGGATTAGGATGAACCTCATTTTCCTCCATGAACTTTTAATTTTCCAGGAAAATTAATTGATCTATGTCCTTATTTTGAACACATAAAACATCTTTATGTTCCTTTTATAAATTTAATTGATTCATTATTCAATCATATTTGACTTGTAGAAATATGTCTATTCATCCTTCCACGGTCTTCACTTGTCAAACTCTGGTGAAAACCATTTTTATCTTATTGAGTATGATGTGAAACTCATTTAATTTTAGGTTTTAAACATATAATGTGGTAGAATATTAGGAATAGTCACCATGTTCCTCATTCCAACTCCTTTTTAATATGATTACTAATTAGAAAAACCATTTCCTTATCCATCAATGTCATTGTTGACATGAATCCTAATATTAATAGCAATTGAATGAAAAGTCATTGTGTGATCAAAAAATATTCATGATGACAAATTGTGTTGTAATAAAAATTCTTAATATGATGTCTATATCATAACACATTCCTTTCAATATATAACTCATTTGGTTTAGATTTGGTCATTCATGGTAATCACCTATTCAGATTCTTGAAAAATGGTTCCTAATTAAATTATGTGAATTACCCCAAGATTATCCATATAAAGGGCTTATTTAGGTGTGTATCCATAGTCCCACTCATCGTGCACAAGTGACGATAAAGTAAATAAATAATCATCCACTTTCACAGATATTACCCTTATGTAACTTTTCCCATATATTCATCTACCTTCAAACAATATAGTGATTCATTTTCCTATAGAATCACACAATATCAATTCTACCATATAATGATGATGTTATTTTATACATATATATGGCCACATGGATAAAATAATTTTCACTAAATATATTCTAAAAATCATTAAGAAAATATTCTCTAATACACAATATATCAAACCTTGAATTTAATACATTAATATTTACTCATTTTATATGAATATTCAATACATTTGGAAAAAATACATTCTTGAGGACCATAAAGGTTTACTATCATTGGATAAAAGATATATATTAATTTTTCTTATTGAATGGTATTCAACATATCTAGTAAATATATTTCAATATAGTACCCTTTTAACACATACCCTACATAATTATTTCTTCATAATTTGGGGAAAGGAAATACATTTTAGAATTATTTTAGATATACAACAAGGGTAAATATTTTAGATATCAATCAATAATTATAAGTGAGGATAATGGGTTGAAAAAATGATCATAAAATAATAAATGCAATACTAATTTATTGAATATCTAATTCAAGTGTCTTCGAATTATTCTTTTTTCTATCAAATGAAAAATTCATAACATTGGGGAATCATAATTAATCAATCATGATTCATGAATACATATTATGAAAAAAGTAATGTGGTAAAAACATAAAATCATAACATTGTGAACATGTATAAATTGAAACATTTTCACTCACTAACATAAGGATATAATATTATGTCCCTCAATAAATTTAATGATATGAAACTAGGTCTATGAATAAACATGGGGATAGGAAACCTGGCACACCAATAACTATTAGGACCAGAAAATAGGCCTACACATCATATTATGGGAATGAAAATAGATTCATTGATATCATAATTTTCTCATGATATATTCATGTTATCCTAATTAATTTGAGGGATAAAGAAGGCCCATGAATCTCTTAATGATAAAAAATAAATATTTGACAAGATAAAAAAATAATTAATATTTCATTATATAACTAAAAATTGATGTAAAATGCATTGTATTGTATCATTTCAATATAAAATCACCTTTCAGAATGAATTTGGTTTTATAAATATTTCATCATAAAAAAATTAATATGTATGAAGGAAAAAAATATGCACAAAATCACCCTTAAATCACCATAATCAGTTTCTTTTAAGAACCATTTAACACAAAATTCATAGAATATAGAGAATATAATTTTCCTTGAAAATTAAAATAAAAATATTATCAATGTATCATAAAAAATATAAGTTTTAAGGGAGTAATAACCATTTCTATTTGTATATACTAAACTAAAACAACCCTTTCACACAATTGTAATGATTTAGAAAAAAACTTGGTTAGAAAAATCATCATTTAAAAATATTAATTTTTAAAACATTTCAAATAAATTCAACAGAAGTAATTTTTTTTCAAAAATATTTATTTTATATTTAATATGTTTCAAAAAAAAATTTGAAAGGTCATGGAAATATAATAAAAAGTTTATTAACCAAAGAGGAAATAAGGTCAATCATTCTTTAGAATCATTTTCTCAATAATTTTAATTAACAAATTAATGAGATTGGAAATAATACATAAAAATAATGAAATATATATAGTAGAATATACTGTTTGGGTTTTAAAGGATAATATTCTTAACATTATTCTCAATTAAACAATTTTATAAATAATTCTAATGAGAAATCTGAAAAACCTTACATCAAGTCTTTTCTTGCATCACAATGGTTTTCACCACCTCTATAAATATTATATATTTATTATAATTATATTATATGACATTATTAATACATATAAAAACAAATATGATTTATATAGAATGTTTTATCAACCATTTATTTACAAATGTTTATTAAAATCAATATTCTAGGTATTAATAGTTATGTTCTACATCCACGCTAAAATTTTGATGTTCTTATACATTTATTATGATAATAATAAGTTAATATCTATAATTTTAATTATTTCATAATATTTATATTTAATCATAACGCACAGTTTTATATATATTCATATAAATTAGTAATGGGAAATTAATTATATCACTTGATGGAGATAGTAATCTATTTGTAAACATAAGTTATGTTTACATTTTTAAATTGATGGAATTAAAGAAAATAAAATAGGAATTAAACATTAACTAATGATTATGATATCCAATATATCCAATAAATTCATTTAATCTATCATTCCTATAATCAATATAGTTTGTAAATAAAAAATGTGATATCCTTGACCCATAAGCCACTAATCTGGTTTCCCGATCTGGGTCATCAAATGACCTCAATCACGCCTCCTCATACACAATAGGTTTTTGCCTAGTAGAGAGGGTCTAATTGACCACATGTGAAGACTATACGCTCTTTATCAAATCATTCCAAAACTGATATCATATGAAATAAATAAACTATCAATAATAAACTATGAGTATGTATTACTAAAAAAAATTTATATAGGGTAAAAACCACAACAAAACAATAAATATTTAAAGTCATGATAACAATGAAAAAGGTGAGTAAAAAAATAACAACAAATGACCAAATCCACAAAATGTGTTGAGACACCATGTATTGATCCTCAACCACGAACATCCCAATCCCAACTAAGAACGCTAGCATATTTCCATTTCCCATATCCTAATCTATAAAAATTTAATATTCATAGGTACCCAATGGAGGCTTGAGTAATATGTGACTATAAAATAGGATTCTACAAACAATAGTGTCTACACAAAACCCAGTCTAGATAGCTGTACAGGTAAGAACATAATAAAAAATAAGATAAAAAATAAAACATGGGTTCGATTATCTAACTATGTTCACATTAACCATTTTTTGACATTGTCTATTTTCATCACCTGTTCCATTTTCATCACTAGTTCCATGGTTTATGAATTTAAATCATTTATATAATGGATTATATTGTTCAATTACCTAGAATAAGAGAATAAGAAATGTTTCCTATCTCTGTAGGGATACAAATTTCACAAACATTTACATCACACTTACCATAGAATTCAATCATTAAAGTCACATAAAATATATACATTTGTGGAATAGATCATCTATCCCCTTCCCTAACCTATGCATTATAGGGTGGGGATTGGAGAATTAGTCTATCATGACCTGTGGGCATAGATCCTCATGTCCAATACCTCGTATCTAAAAAGGGATATCCAAATTATTATTTGTGCATTTACCGTATATACCACATCAAAGACCATAAAAAATAAATAATCATAAAAATCACATATCATAACTGTTATAATTTTAATTGTAACATCATTTTATTACCAATTGGGACATTTTCCAAATATATTACATATCCCATTTAACTTATTTGCCTTTTCAATTCCTTAACACACTCAATATATTTAATAATTCTCATAAAATAACACATATCACATAATCCATCAATTCATAAATAATTAATCATTTATCATGTTCACCATTTTCCCATTTATTAACCCCCTTATATATTTCAATTACAACTCTTAATCCATTTGACACAATCAAATAATCCAATTAACCCCATTTAACATCATTCAAACAATCCATTATGTCAATTCCATAAACTAAACACAACCACTATTAGTTATTATTTTTTTTTAAAATATTAATATGAACGTATTTATCATGCTCTCTATCTCTACCTAAATCAATACAATACTTCACCTTACAATTTTCTATGTTTGAGAATGTTGGCGCATCCCATGGGTGTCCCTAAACAGGTAAAATCATACTCAACAGATCCCAAGGGGACCATGAAGGATTCATCTTATCATTTAGATAAATATTTAACCATACCCTATCAATGTAATTAAATTCACAACAAGATAGAACAAAGAAAAAAACTTCACATGAACAAATAAACTTCATGACTATAAGATATACCTTTTATACCACCTACATATTATATGAAGATAAAATCACCCTTAACATTATCCATAGATCTAGATTCTAGGACCATTTAAAGACTCAACCTTTGATCCACTTTATGAAAGGATATTAGGTCATCAAATGAAAAAAATGAATGAAACTACAAGCACTGATCCAAAAAATAGAATCAAGTGGAGCTTCAGACTTACCTGGAGCTTTGATACAAAACCAACGACACTCCGAACAGGCTAGAAGTGAAAAAGATAGACCCTTGGTAATATTGGGGAGTTTGTTTCATACCTATAGATAGGGGAGTAATAAATGATGATAAAATAAAATGATATAAATAAAATCACAAGCAGGAATCATAAATGATCTTTTTTAAATGGGGCACATGGTTTGGGCGCACAGTTTTCCAAGTCATCTTCCAACCATTCTACATACAATGCCCAAGAAGTTTCTATGTACAAGTTCTAATGGTTTGGATTTCCCCCTTTCATGGTATACACTAACCATGCAGAAAAAATGAAACATGCATATGTTGACTAAATTTATCCTTTATTTCATATTCTAAACACATAGGACACCATTGAGACTCCACATACATACAATAAACATTTAATTGACCAAAATAATGTGATTCATACCAAATATTAATTATAGAGATACCTCCATGAATTATGGGATCTTACATCCTCCCCACATTATAATGGCTTTTCCTCGAGCTATTACTCATAATAATCCCTTAGATAACAAGGTAAAAAGATTGTTTCATTAGATCTAAATATTTTTCTCCCTATCCCATGATTATTCTTGGATTTTATTTTTCTTCCCACAAATCATAACCAATGGAAAACTCTTATCACCACTAGATTCTCTAAACATGATCCACATTATGAACTTGATGCTCCTCAAAGGATGAATCAGTTTCAAGCTTGAAATCCTAAAATTAAATCACATGATTGGGGTTCAGTGATAATTCTGAAGATGTGAAATATGAATAAAACATTTTTCATATCACTGTACCACTTTGAAAGATCCAATCTGTATGCCACTAGCCAAATCCCCCCACAATATCAAACGTCCCCACGTACCCAGGTGTTAAATTTCCCTGCTTCTAAATCTGTTGGTGACCCAAACATGGTGTCACCTAAAAAACACATGATCACCCACCATTAATGAAATAGGTCAATTATGCTGATCCACATATGAATTCTTCATACTCTAATCCATTTACATATGGTTCAAAATCAATTCAATCTATTTTAACATCTCATACATGAGAAATGTCCCAACATCTCTAATTTCCCATCCACTAACCATCACAATAGGTATCTACAAGTCCTTCTATAGAGAACACTATACGGTTTTATACGAATCAAATACTGGTAACTACTATTTTTTTCAACTCCAACCACAGAAGATTATTTTCCCACAATCCAGCACAACCTAGGAAACAAGCTTTCAACATGTCATCTAATACCTGAGTATTATGCTTTAATTTTACATCTTTATGTGGGTGGAATTTCAAACCAAAAAACACATGGGTTCCAAGAACTGTCTATAATTTCTACCAATTGTGTGAAATAAATAACAGATCATGTTGTGAAACTATAGTCATCTGTTCCATATGGAATAAAACTACCACTCAAATATATAACTCATCCTAACTAATCATGGGTGAATGTATATCGAATCGATATTAATATAGACACCTTTGTCGACATATAAAAATCTTCACAAATAACATAAATATTAAGAGGTTTCCTCAATTAATCCACAAAAAAATCCATTTCCACATCATCCCACTTCCATTCCAGAATATAAAATTGTTGTAACAAACCACCCGCCCGATGATGCATGAAATGAACCTACAATAATGAATGGAAACATTCCATGAAACATGAAACATCTTTCTTCATACTTGTACACCAATACTACATACAAATCTCATGATATATTTTGATCAAAAGTGTATGTACTTCCCACTTCGATGCACGAAACTCATGCATTATCTCTTCCCATAAACACATTGGAACAAGAACATGTTTACATACCTAAAAAATCCAATCATAAACATCCTTCCCTCTAGAATTTGGCTCCCCACATTAAAGACATCCCCTTAAAGCCAAACATTATATATCCTCACACATACTCTCCTTAATCTAGCTCATAAAATTGGAAATCAAATATCAAGAACGCAAGGTCCATCTATCTGTGGACTTTATAATTCTTGAGATGAATCTCATGAAAAAATTCCATCATTATCCATTTAGAACTAGATTCCCAAACCAACTGTTTTTGAGACTTCTAACATAAACCATCGGATGCAACAAATTTCTCCTTTTATTGTGTTTAAAAGAACTCAATGTCGAATGACTTCTTGTATTCATCCAATATTCACAATTAATGATTTAAGTTAAATAGGGAGATGATATACTTATAGCTTTAATGATCAGTATATATAGTTAACCTCTATCCTAAAACATATTTCCCCCACCACTTCAAGGGGTAGACTATGATGACCATATCAAGACAATGAATAGGGTAATTTATTTCATAAGTTTCCAAATGTTGTGACCCATATAAGAAAATATGCTCAACCAGTATCAACACTTCCCTATGCCCAACACCAGAAACATCATAAAACAAGGTATACTCTTTACTTAGATAGGGTAATATTAGATCTAGTATGTTGGACAAGTAGTTATTTTCCTACTAGAAGGAATTCTCACATGCTATAGACCTTTCATACTTGATACCCATCTTGCAGAAACCTGGAAGTGGTGCTACCAAATGAGAAAATTCATTAATAAATATTTGTTACAAGCCTGAAAATACTAAAAAAATCATATATTAAAAACATTCTTGGTATTATCCCAAAACACACCTTCTTACACTTCCTATGTCCCATAACATGACTTCCTCTAAGATGAATTGATCCATCAAATACTGCCTATTAATCCATAAATAAAATTCAAATAGCTTGGCATATATTTTATGCTCTATTACAAAAATAAATATGCTTTCAAGATGTTTGGAAAGAACATAATGTGTTTTATATTTCTCTAAGATGTCGTCAACAAATAATACTATGAAATTATGAAGGTAGGATTGAAATATTTGGTTCATTATATCCATAGACACTTCCAATGAATTTTAAAACCCAAAAAACATCACAATAAACACATACAACCCATAAATGCTTCTAAACGTAGTCGTGGTATGTCAAAAGGTATCAACCTCAACTGCTGATACCCCAAACATAGATATATTTTTGAAAACACTGACCCACCACTTGCCAGGAAAAAAAGTTCATGGATTCGAGGAAGAGCGTATCCATTATTAAAAATTATCTAATTCATATTCTTAAAATAAACACCTAACCCCAATGTTCCTTACAACTTCTTGGTGAACAACACTGCAGATACCCAAGAAGACACACTCGTACGAATAAACCATTTATTCTAAAATTTCTAAAACATAGTTTAATGTATCTGGAGTTCTACAGGTGTAATTCTATATTGAAAAATGGGAATTGGTCTTAGTCTCAGCAAAAAATATTTCATGAACTCAACGTACCTTTTAGATGAAATCCATAAGGATTCCCCAAGAAGAATATCCTGGAATTGATCAATAAGGAGAGGAAGGACATCTACTCTACTCCCCCACTATCAAGCATAAGACACGAAACATGGGCTATGAGGTCACCCAACATTAGACAAATTGGTCCTTCAAGGCCTTCCTATATATCTCTTTCACCACGACAGATATACATTCCTCCTAAAGAGATTTAAATGTATCCAAAAGTCCATAATAGTCAATATGGTATTTTTATAATGCTAACCAATACATATAAAAAAAGATCAAATCCAATGATATCAAGACCAAATAAGACCCATATGAAGTGACACCCCCAAATATTAAGATCACACACCATAAACGATATGGAATCCTATATTCTCACACTTAGAGGTAAATTAATCGACATATCCCCCACACAAACATTCCATTGATAGTCCCAAAAAAACAAAAATTGTGTATAAAAAATAGAATGTGATTTACTTGTATCAAATAAAGTACTAGAGATAATTAAAGATATAAGGAATGTACATCGAAAAATCGATGGTCGAGCCTCACCACCTTTGGGTGTAAATTGAACTCCATGAAGCAAAACTATCCACCAAACTTAGGCTTAGTATGAATTCTCAGGGATGTACAAACCTATTGATATAGAAAACCTACCATAGATTACCACATCTCCCACATCTAATGGTATAGCCATTTGAACTCCAAAATCCTTTCTGATAAGTGTTAATACATCCCCTAACTGCACATGTAATCGTCCTTGATCATCCATATGTAACAAGGAGTTGAGGGTTTTGGTAGTACCTCTGTACATTCCCCATTATCCCTCTTGATTGGTACTCAATGTATGGTTAGGGTAACTAAAAAAATGTACCTATAAAAGACATATTAATATAAAACACATAGTCAACACTCTGATAGTCTATCCATATATTCGGACCACTCTGTTCATTTCCAACATAGTAGATATTTCTGAAACAATGCTTCGTACCCTCAGAAGTTTCACCACTCGATCATCCTCATGAAACCACAATCCCACTACCTAAAGATTCTTTTAAGTTAACATAAAAAATAAGGGCATGATCAACCGCTATTACAAAACTATTTTTTCAGAATATGTTCACCAGGGACCTAATCCCATGTGTGATTTTATAATAGAAACATCTTATTTTCACAGCCACATCAACTTCCAATGCTGAAAAAAGCAGCAGGTCAGTTAAACAGCCTGTATAATCAGTTTATGTCATCATTCCTAGGTCCAAATTCATAAATTATGTCAACCACTCTTATATCATGGTCTTTAGATAAAAATGAACATGAATAAT
Organism: Viscum album; assembly: GCA_963277665.1. Taxonomy (NCBI): domain Eukaryota; kingdom Viridiplantae; phylum Streptophyta; class Magnoliopsida; order Santalales; family Viscaceae; genus Viscum; species Viscum album. Next base: position 135,663,244 of record OY728147.1, on the reverse strand, counting down.
TACCAATAGTACTTCCGAATCATACCATCATCCTCTTAAGTTTAAACCATAACATCCCACCAACACATTGTCGGCCCTCACAACAAATATGATGCCAACTTGAATCCATTATCAACAAGATTATCCAAATTATGCAAGATTTCCTTGACAGAGTCTATCTTGAACTCGACTACGTTAGGTCTACCCCATGCCTCAAATTTTGTAGGGTGTTGTATCTGATACTCTCTACTAATATCAAACATACATAGAATGAGTCACTCTAGGGACCTTTCCATCATCTTGGTAAAATGAGGGAAGTTCTCAAAAAAAAAGGTCATATCTGACATTAGGCCTAACCAACATATTTCCTTGATCCTCTACTGGTGGTGAATTCTCAACATAATCCTCTTATCTCCCAACCATTATATGTTGATGTGGTGGAATGTTTTGGAATTCCAAGGATGATTATTTGAACAAATGATATAAATATTACACTATTTACATAAAATAATTATCCTCAATGGCCATAGACATTAAATTTCTCACACAGTATACCAATATACATTGCCACATATAGAACACTACCCTCACACATTCTTACTGCATTTCATTGTCAACACTAGGTAACCCAACCTACATAATGACCAATCATTAGTAAAAACACTTTTTAAACCATATCTACTTTCAGAATGAAAATAATTCATCTCTAGGAGCATTGGAATCAATAAATTTCATTACTAATATTGTTTTTAAGTTTTTCAGAACAAATTATAACCTTAATTTTAACACATTTATACTACTTTATCAATAATAATTCTTTAATTATTCATTTATAACATTTCAATTTAACCATTTACACCTTCTTCATTAGAGAATTATTTGTTGAAAAAAAATTATAAATAATGATAGTTCAACAATTCATGTCCCACACACACATTATGTGTGAGCCTATCATGATTCTTTACACCTATATCCCAAGGTGATTACAATGATTCATGAATAAAAAACCTCATGTTATTATATCCATGATAAAAATATCATAAAATCACCACATTAAACCACACGTGAATCAACTAATGGTGAAATTTCATCCATGTATATAAAAACACATAAACAAAAACAATTATCACTATAGACACTTAGATTGTCCCTTATAGATTGGTTAGATAATCCTATGGATGATATCAGTTCCATGGCCTGCCACTTCTTAATCTCCCATGTACCATTCCAAAATAGTAATAATGTGAAAATAACTCATCTGATAGTACTGAGTAAAATATTTAATCTGGAATTCACTAATCTTATGCTCTGAGCTAAGTCACCACATAACCTCAAGTGAACCTCCCAGTACCCGAGATGTTTCCAACTAGAAGCATTATTATAATGGACCACATTGAGAGACTATTACCTCGTTCCAAGAGTAATCCACAATAGATATCATATGAATTAAATAAAAAATAAATAATAAACAAGGATTATGCATTACTAACTAATTCCAAAATACAGTACAAACAACAACCAAACAATAAATATACCAGGTCCTGATAATAATGCCAAAGGTGAAAAAACACAAAATAACAACAAATGACCAAATCCCAAAAATGGTTCTTAAATCCATGTCTATATTCCCATCCATTAAGATCCCATTCCAAAATCAACTCCCTAGCCTAGGGATATTTACCTTATCTTCAGTTACAACAATGAAATATGATAAGGTACCTAATAGTGGACTAAAAGAGGTGTGGGTATAACTCAATAGGCCACCACTAATGGTTTTTACAAAAAAAAATCCATTCCAAAATGATATTTTATTCAAGAACTATGTAAAGGAAAATATAAACAAAAGAAAACTTGGATGGCATTAGAAAACTAATTTCACATTAACCATTGTTAACACTCAGTACATTTTCATCACTTGTTCTATTTTTCCAACGTGATCCATTTTTATCACCTATTCAATTTTCATCACTTTTTAATGGGTTAGGAATTTATATGAGTTACACAATGGATTATGATTGTTAATTTCTAATCATAAGGGAATAAGTCAAGTTCCCTATCTCTCTTGGAAAAACACTTTCACAAATAATTAATCACACATTTCATGGAGCCTCAATCTAGGTCCACTCATCAAATGAATCTATTAGGGTATAGATCTTCGGTCCCTTTCCATAACTCGTGCATCATGATGTGGGGTTTAGAGCCTCATCCCAACTCAACCTGTGGGTGTATATCCTCATTTATAATAACCCCAATTACAAATCCATCTGAACATGTTTATTTATCCATTTACCACATATATCATATCACAAACCATACACAATCAATAAACATAACATTTACAACTCATAATTACTCAGCATGTGAATTTGACATCAAACCATAACCCATTAGTTGATCTACCTATTACTTTATGAAGATCCTTTAATAAATTTCCCTATTCCATGACTAACCCCATTATGTAAAAGAAAACTTTCTTATACATTAACTAATTTAACATAATTCGTCATTTTATTTTTAATTACCTATTTTTTATTTAAACCATTTTCACAAGAATTAACCCCATTATGAATTTAGTGTATGATTCAAAAACCATTCGACACATTAAAATTAATCCAATTGTCCCTTTTTCACATCATTACAAACCATTCCATATGTAAAAGACATTCAGTAAAAAAACACCATTAGTCGATATTTATAACTAATAAACTAATATTAGCATATATATCATGGGATTATTCTCATCATAAATCAATAAAACACTTACCTTAAAATGTTTCATGTTTGGGAATGTTTTTTGGGCCCATCGATGTCCATAAACAGGTCAAATCATCCTCAACGCATATCATGAGGATCATGAGGGGTTAAATTTTATCATATTTCCAACAATATTATCATATAATATCAATGAAATAAAGTAAACAAAAATATATAACCGTGAACACAACCACACATGCACGTTTTATCTTCAAGACTACATGATATAAATTATAGACTATATACCTTGAATTCAATGATGAATGATCCCTTAACCTTTTCTTCAGATCTAGATTAATAACACCCTTTATTCCCCAACCTAATATCAAATGTATAAAAAGTTATTTAGGTCATATGATGATGAAGAGAAAAAAAATCCTTATTACAAAAAAGATAATTAATATTAGTGTTAAACATACATTGATCTTTGATCTGCAACCAATGACACTTCAAATGGTCTAAAAATGAAAGATATCGAACCTTGTGAAGATTAGGAGAGTTTTAATTTTCACTAGGGATTTTGGAGGAATAAACGGTGGAGATAATTGGATAAGATAATTAAATCACAAGGGGGAAATGGTAAACTCTCACTTTTTAATGGGGTGAATGGTTTGACCACACAGTTTTCTAAATTACTCACCAACCATGTTCTTAACTTCTCCAATATGGGTCCATGTTTCACAGTTATTTGGGGATCATAAACGTTTTTGGAAAACTATGTGTCAACCCTGTGAAATACCTTTGTACAAGGTTGCATTGTTTAGTTTCTCCCTTTAATGGTTTAACCAATATATTCCCCAACAATTTAACACACAGTGGATGACCACATTTCCCCATTTCATTCATGATCTGAACCCCTGGGACACCCTTGATCTTCCACATATATCCAATAAACATTCCATTGACCTAAATTTTGAGCCTTAAACAACAATTTAATCATGTAAATATCTTCATTATGTATGAGATCATACAAAAAAATGAATCACATCACTTTGTGGACGTGGTAGTCCTCAGGTATGCATGAGCGTCATTATCATTTTTTAAAAAATTTAAAGGTTTGGATATATAAAAGATTATATAATTTTATAATAATATTTATTATATATATATAGTATAAATATTAATTAAATAATAGTAATTAATAATTAATTATAGAGATAGAAAATGAATTACATCCCTTGGTGGAGGCAGCTGCCCACACATATACATGAGCAATATTTTCATTACCTATTTAATGGAAAGGGGGCGGAAAATTGTTGATAAATCATAATATTTAAAAAAATTAAGTATATATAGTATATATAATTTATTATTTTATAATGGAAACTATATGTTTATTAGATATAGTGAAAAAATAATGTTGAACATTCTCAGTTAAGAGGTTTACCTCTTCATAGAGATTCCTCTTTTGGCTAAAACCCGAACCTTTGAATGGATGATATTATGATCAATATTAGACCACTAGTATTGGGTAAGGGATGTTATATAATTATTATAGTAGTTATTTTTTAATATATAAGCCCAATTTTTTGTGATAATGTAAGGAGATGAGGTTTATATTTACAAGTGAAGGGGAGGGACAGTCTTGTAATTTTTCAAATCATTAAAATATTATGAAGCCACATTCCTTGGAAACTCAATAAATATATGAATAATTTTTATGTTAAGATGATATAGGATATAAGTGAACAAATAAATAGGATTTAGATAATTTTTATGTCATTTTGATCCTTATCTCTTCAGTTTCACCCCATATTGGGTGTTTTTGTCCCAAACCATGATAAAGTATTTTTCAATAATTATGGATCATAAATTGACTTAAAATGTATGAAATGGTCCAAATATGGTAAAGGGATGAAATAATAAACCATTTCCAATTCCAATTATCTTCATTCAAAAAAATTATTATTTTTAAATAATTTAATAATAAATTTATATAACATAAAATTTCATTATATTCATTTTGGGACTATTCATTTAATCTGTTATTAATGTTAGGAAGGAAAAAATGTGTTTAGGGTCATAAACCTATAACCATCACCTATACTTTATTAATAACTAGGATATTTGTGACACATCATAGTTCATTCAAAAAATATAAATTTTAATGATTAGTAAAATTATTTGTTAACATTTTCTACTACATGTAGAAAAATATTTCGGTATTTCCTAGTCATTTTATGTAGTTATATATTCAATAATAAAATAAAATTTATAAAAAAATAAATATTAAATATTACTATTTATAAATAGTCAAAATCATGTTTTCTCCCCATAAATGAATATTAGTGTTTTTTGATATAATATAGTAATATTTTGAATTTTTCATTAATTAAAATAATATATAAGACTTTATTAATGTAAAATGGAGCATAAATGAAATAAATTAATTTATTGGATAATTGTTTTCAAAAATCACTATTGTAATACGTTAATCGAATGTTTTAGGGTTATTTAATGCATTAGACTAAATGTTTTTCTTGGTTTTACTAATTTGACCTTCTTGTAGTGATAGAATTTTGACCAAGGTAATACACAAACATACAAGGGCCACATTAAAAAAATACTAAAACCCTAATTAAATAAAATAAATCCATTTAATTATTGAATGTATATATTTTTAGTAAATTAATTTTATTATAAAATCATAAAACACAATGAAAATAATTAAAAAAAATAGTTTTCATGAAATTTATGTTAACCTATACCAAAATCAAGTGTAAAATATATTTTTTTTATTAATTATATGATTTATATCTAATATAATTTAATGTTAATTCAATATTAAATTAAAATAATAATTTGTTTTTCAATGAAATAAATGATCTTAAAAAAATGGAATTTTTAATGTTCATTGAAAAAACTATCTTTTCAGAAAAAACACCAAAATTTCAGAAAATATAATATTGATATGTTTTTTTTAAAATATCATATCATTTTTATTAAATATACATTCATAATTTGGATGAAATTAAAATTAATATTCACTCATAAATGTCAATAAATACCATTTTGGAATAAAACATATTTTTGAAGCATAAAATAACATTTATAAAAATTTAGCACTTATTTATTATAGATTATTCATTAATTTTTCATTATAAAAATTAATAATGATCATTTTTTCACAATGTGGTTATTTATGATCCTACCAAAAATTTAACAACTAAATTATAAAATGTATTTTTTATACGCATAGTGTTTCCTATCGAGAAAACTGTAGAAAAAATAAAATTTATTTAAATGACTATATATAAAATAATTATATGGTGTTAATTTTGTTTAAAAACACTATAAATTTTTTTAGGATCTATATTTATCTTTAAATTTATCATTCCATAGTCTATTCAAGATAAAGGAATATCATAATCATTAATTCCTAAAGAGATGGGTTTTCTGGGAAAAAAAATTGAGAACATAATCCACCCCATCTTAAGTCATTTATATTTTTTCTTATAATAAAAAATTGATATACGAGGTTTAGAATCCTGAGTTTTATGTTATAAAATTATGAATCCATAATAATAAAATTCAATGAATATAATGGGTACTAGTAGATTATGAATGTATATGGATAGATAACAATATTTTTATTGTTAAAACTATGTGTTCTAGAAGGTTTATGTGATTATATATCTGAATAATATTGGTCTATAACATTATATGGAGACTATTATGACACATAAAATAACCAAGATTGAACATAATACACGGGATTCTAAAACATAATATAACTATGATCTAAACTCAATATTTGAAAATTTTATCATATGTGGACGTGTTTTAGATATGTTTAATAGAGATTATAAATGTTTTATCGAGAATAAAATGTGGAATACCATTTCTACATCTTATATAGTTATTTAAAATGTGATAGAGCATATGTATAATACAAAAAGATGGTGTTTGATATGTTAATAATGATTAATAGTGAGAGCATCACTCAAATTAAAGTATTTTTGATGGAGATGATAAATAATATTTATTATCTAGAAGGACTAATTATTATAAAATTTAATTCTCTAAAAGTTCATAGAGTTCCACCGTCTACGTGGATTGTAATTTTAGCTACCATTAAGAAATGTACTTATATGAAATATTTTAAATTAAGGTATTTGATTGGCCCACTCATTATGTTTGAATTTGATATTGATTTTTTTAAATCATAAGTTATTACACCGAGGGAATGTTCCTTTGAATGAATTCACATCAATGTTTGAGAAGAAAAACATGTAATAATTTTTTTATTCTCATTGGATTATAAAAAATCAAACTATTCGAAATCAAGAGATGTTTCTATTAAATTATAAATATATTTTGTAATTTAAATAAAAAGAGTATGGTATTAATAAAACTCTTCAAATGATAAAATTTTAATTTTTTGAAATACTAATTCAAATTATACAAGGTGAAGAATCAAAAACACATCATACCAAATTTCCTATAACTATAATTCAACAAAATTATGAAAATATATTCAATAAAAATGTTTTACATAATGAGAAAAATAAATGTTTAATAAAACATACAAGGAGTTCAATAAGTTAGTCTAGTAACAATTATAGTTTTAAATCTAAATTTTATTTATCTAATTAGAAGGAAAACTTGTGTTTCATGGCTCAAACTGATGAGGTACACTCTAAATATCACTCTTTCTCTGATTTTGAAACTAAAAGAATCTAATATAAATAACTAAATAGGTATTTTTCTATACAAAAATTCAACAATGTTTATTTAAAAATAATTATATAATCTATAAATATGTCATATGATTCATTTTTCATTGAATAATTTTTTTTTATAAAAACATCAATTTAGCTCAATGTGAAAATAGATAATTATGTTTTTAGTTTTTTTATCATAGATAGCCTAAAAATATAATTATAGGATAACTTTTAACATATTAAGTATAATACAATTGTTTTTACTATGGGAGGAAATTTATACAAAATACATGATAATAAAAAAATATAAAAAAAATATGGAATATGAATCAAGAGAGAAAAACCCTTAATTTTTAAATTTTTTTTTACAAAATTCAAAAACTATATATAAGTATAATATATATTCCTTTTATTATGTTAAAAAATCATTTAGAAAAAAATTACTAAGAAATCCTCAAGTGTGTGGGAGAAATTAGACTTGAATTTTTTTAAAAAAATATCTAATTCGAGTTTTGATTCTAGAAAATGTAAGAAATTTAAATTATTAAATCATTTGTAGCTAACACAACTTGAAATAAAACCGTATGGGTAAAAAACATCATATTTATTGAAATTAATTTGTTGGTAACAATCAATATAAACATAATGGGAAAATATTTTATCGATCATGGATGTTTATTACATAGGAGTGGATATGTTTTCTACTTTAATCCACAATCTAGGATTCATGGAGGAAATTTCTCATTTTATAACCATTATAATGTGAGGATAACTGGAATTGAATCTACTTGATATACTAAATCAATTCTAATAAAAAAATAGATTATATTATTTTCTTAAAAATAAAAGGATATTAATTTTTCAATATTATGATTATTAATTTTTGGTTTATTGTTCTAAAAATTATTTATCAACTTATAATAAGTAGTTTTAAAAATTTGTGGAACTAATAAATTAAAATGCATACAAATTTGATCATCATTCATTTTCTGATAAAATTAAGCTTATTTGAATTTTGAATTTAATTAATCAAGGGTCTAGAATATGATTATTTGACATTTTAATATTTATTCCATGATAAATTTATCCAAAAAAAATTTATTTATAATTTTATAAACGATAAACTGGATAAAAATATATAATTTGACTCCTAAAAAATAGCCAAATAATTAAAATGTATATTTTAAACCGATTACAGATGATTCTACTTATAAACCATTAGAAATCATCCACATGGATCGGTTTGGACGTTCTAGAACAAAAATCCTTGATTGTTAAATTATTTTTTATTTTTGTTGATGAGTTTTTCATAATTAGATCATTTTATTTTATGAGACTCAAAAAAGGAATCCTATTATGATTATATTACATTTTAGAGATATAATTAAAATGTAAATAATGTTAAAATTGTTTCATTGAGGGGTTACATTGAAGGATAATTTGGAAACATCAATTTAATTAATTTATATAAATAATAGAATTAAAATAAATATTATTCCCCTAGAACACCTCAAAATAATTATATTGATTGTAGGGGGAATAGGATAATGCATCCAATTTCAAGAATAATTTTGTTTCTGTATAATATGCTCACAGAATTTTAGGTTGAATATATTGACATGTTATTTTATATCTTTTCTAGATTTATAATATGTACTATATTAAAAACACCCCATTATTAATGGAATAATAGGGAAACAAAGTTATATAACTTAATGTTATATGATGAAATGTGAATATCTTCAACATCATGGACAATCCTGGTAATTTATCTCCAAAGGACAATGAAGGAATATTCAAAGGTTAGTTTAAAATTTATTAAGTCTTTATGATTTTCAATAATTTTTCAATGGAATTTGAATAATATAATCTTGTTAAAGATGATAAAATTGAGCTTTTTAATAAAAATTTAAATTGATTTCTATATTCATCATACAAACAACTTTTAAATTTAGTAACATTTTTATAAAAAAAGAAAAGTGATTTGCAATATGAAAGACATAAATTAAAACATGAATGGATTGATTCTCACGAACTAAATAATATACTACCTAGAAAATCTAGATGTTGAGACAACAATATTATATTTTACTTGTACCTTCCTTCATTTTGGAAATCAAAAACACCTTCTTAAAATACTATTCCCCTGAATATACATTTCTAAACTATTTTAGTATGCTTTCTAAAAAAATTATTTTATAGTAAATGAAGAAACAGTTCTAATATAAAATGAATATAAACATTTATTATTCAATCAGATATACTAGAATAAATTTGTATAGGATTCATCAAATGAAAAAATGTTCTGACCGGTGGCAAGACTTATGTCCTATAAATCAGAATCAAAAAATTTATTCCCCTTAGAATAGCATTAGTACAAAAAATCTGATTATACTTTATATATTTTATCAGATAAAGAAACAATATTGACATAAATTTGACTATCTAAATTTTAAAATAGATGTATAATGATTTTTTGATATGAAATAGAATAGAAAATAACATTTTAATGATGATTAAAATGATTTTAGATAATTGAATTCTTGGCTATAAATTTTATGATCAGGATCACTATGAGCTGTCAATGTGAAATTTATATGGGGTAGTTGTAACAAACTCTACTCTATAACTATTTTACAATTTCCAATAAATATGATATATTTTGACGAAATGGGAGATTATTCATTCACCACTCATAATTTTGAATGATTTCCCTCCATGAACATCTCATTTTATAATATTTCAAACCTTTAAAGAGTGAAAGTTCTAAGAAATACTTGTGAGGATTGTAATTCCTTTAAATATATTATTTTGTATTCATTGTCTAATCTTCATACGGGTCAATGGATTTCGGGTCTAGTAATGCATAAAACAATAATCATATTCAAGGATTCCAAGGATATGAAGACATGACCATATTGATCATCATGTTGAGGTATTTCCTATTATGGATGGAAATTCCTTTACAATACATATAATTCTATGAATACTTTTTTAGGGTTTCTGACAATGGTAAATATTATCTTTGTAGTGTGAAATCATTATTTAAAGATACTATGTCATTATTAAAATTATAATATTACATATTTCTTGTTAACACATGTTTTATATTCCATTTTTTATATATATTAGAATGTATATTGATACATAACTTTTGAACATTAGTTATATAAGACTGGTTGTGATACTGATAAATAACACTGATATAATCAAACCATAATATATTTCAATTTTGACACTTTTCTGGTCCTAAAATAAATATGTTCAATCTATGATAAGTAAAGAGGTATTGTGTTTGGTTTTAGTTCATTGTTTTAATAAACAATTCATCGCCCCTGTTGTTTCCATAATAAAAACTTATCATCCATCAATTACCATCATAGTAGGACCTAATACATTACATATTGAGTTTTTACATCTTATATGGAATAATTTAATTTAATGTTTTATTATAATATTTAATGTTTATAAACAGTTTATAGAAATGTGGCCCTTGAAAAGAGTTTTTATTATCCTTGTGCTAAATGTTCTCAATGTTGGTATATTTGAAAATTTGAAATCAAGTCGACCACATTTTATAGATTTAAGTGGTTATGATCATTGGAGAGATAGAATGAAAATAGTCATTATCAATACTACAATGGATTATTTTTTTCATGCTTACTAAGGATAATAAAATTCCTCCAATGTAAATTAAAATGTTTACTCATCAGGACAATGATAAGATCAACTGAATTAAATAATAAGGAATATAATTTTGTGTTTTTTAAAAATGATTATATATATTATTGTTTATTTAATCATGTTAAACATCTAATAGAATATAAAAAAAGTTAAATGTTACTCATTTTTTAACTTCTAATTTTTTGGAAACATGAAAGTATATATTGAGAGAAGAATACCAATATTTTTATTTCTTAATAGGATAATTAGTAGAAATCATGTATCAATGACTTATGGGTATTTTCAAAGGCTTAAATTCTCTTCAAGAGAAATATATTAAAGATGGAATATTTTTTAAAAATATTTTTGAAATATTTTTTATTTTATAGGAATCCAAAAAGACATCCTTTTATTATACAAGGAAGATTAAAATAAAAATATTGATAATATTATTTTAATTCCCTTGAAATGCGAAGCTATATTGAAAAGAGATACAAAAAAGTTGAAAAATGGTGTTATTACTTTTTCAATAACATATAATGTTCATAATATAGATTAGTCTACTAAAAAGTTGTGAAATATTCAGAGAAGAAGATAATTAATATCGAATCAGATTCTGGTTATTCAGTACCTTCTATGAATGAGTTAGAAACTATTTCTAGAAGAATGAACAAGACTACGGGTAATAAAAACTATTAATATAGATACAATAAAATTATTATGGATATTAATTAAATAAAATAATATTATTATATTATTTTTTATGAATGTAAGATGATATGACACATTGTACTATATTTTTTTAGGCTAAAAAGGAAGTAAAATAAATATAAAAATACTGAAAGAAAATTCAGTAAGTATTATATGAAAAAAAAATTATGAGTAGTTTAAAATAGTTTTTAACTATGAGTTCAATTTGAGGAGATTTTTATTCTAAATAATCATCAGATAGTAAAAATTCCATATATATGAACATTAGAATGTTTTTGGAAATAACTCTTGTAAAAAATGAATTATAGAAAAGGTAAGAATCACTAAATCCCATAAACTTATATATTTAGTACAAACTACCCAAAAAGTAATGATATAAAAAATTCTAAATCATTTGAGGAATAATAATCCTCATATAAATAACATAATTACATACCTAGTTTAGAATAACTATCAAGGTTTGAAAACCTCACAAAAATTAATAGTACAAAATTTCATCTGAACATGTTAACGCACATGAAAAACAAACAAATGAAAATTAAATGATAAAAATTTTAACTAATGAAATATTATTATTTACAAATATATTCATAAAAATATTTAAATAAAATATTTAAAAAATATTGGGAAATATATTTAAAAAAAATACATGACAAAGTGATTTTTTGAAACATATTTCTAATATAATTTCTAATGAGGATATAAAAATAATTGTCAAATGAAAATATGATATTTATTGTTTGAGGAAACATTTATCAATGATTACCTCTATAGTGGAAATCAATCATAAATTGTATAATCAATGTAGACCTCATACTGATATTTATGAAGTGGTTTTAACTAATAAATAGATTATTCTTAGTAATAAATATTTTCTTCCATAAACTCCTCATTTTATCATAACAATTCAATGTGGTGGACATGGGAAGATAAATTACTAATCAAATAAATTTCAGTCTTTAAGTTCTTATAAAGAATATACAGAAAAATAAATTTTATTTTCTCAATATACTAATGTTTGAAAAATGTGGTTAAATAAAATACTATTTTCTGAGAGTATATGATCTAATAAGGTTTATCATCTGAAACAATAATATTATTTTAGGGAACGAAATTGTTTTTCCAAAATAAAAAATTAGGTTGAAGGATATATTTTTCTCTCAATTTATGATAGGAAAAAAATATTTCATTTATATTATAATAATTATTAAAGTGGAAAAGTAACTTTGGGTGATAATTCTCAAGAAGAAATCATAAGAAAATGTTACATTGTTTTTCATAAAAATATCTTTTTTCAATATTTTTATTTCATATAAGATATAAGAAAAAACATATTTCTATACTTCAATTATAGGATAAGAATTATCTTGTGAACATCAGAAATGAAAAAAAATTATTTTTCATTAAAAATATGAGTTTATTCTTTCTGCCAATCATCATGAAAATGTTTACACAATAAACATAGAAGGTATTCAGAGATTGGAAATAGATTTTATTAGTGAAATGAATGATCGCATTTGGGTTTGTAATAGAATATCATGACATTATCACCTTATAACATTAGATAAGTTGTTTAAGAAATGAATTATTTAGGATATACCAAATGTTAGGATTAATTTTTCAGAAGTCAGGGATCCTTGTAAAAATGGTAAGAAACAGAAGTCGGTTATTAAATCTATTAGTGAAATTTCAACATCTAATAAATTAATGATTGTTCAAATGAACTTATTTATCCAAAAAAAACTATAAGTATCGGTGGAAAGTATAATATATATATTTTGATGATGACTACACTAGATATACTAGTGTATATATTCTGATACTAAAATTTAAAGACTTTAGTAATATTAAATTACTTTTAGATAGAGTTAATGTTGAGAAAAACCTATCCAGAAAACTATATATAGTGTTATTTATAGATATTTTATTAATTCTTTTTTTGAATATTTATTGACTAATAAAGATATTGTACATAACATTTTGGCACCAAGAACTCCACTAAAAATGTTGAAGTCTAATGTTGAAATAAATTTAATCAAGAGATTTTAATAACCATGAGAAATGAATACTCAATTGCTAACCATTTCTGGGATGAAGAAGTTAGTACAAGATATTATAGTATAAATCAAATTTTAATTAAAATTTATTTTAATAAAACTCATTAGGAGTTACCTATAGTAAGAAACTGTAACACACCGCCCCTACCTCATTGGCTTGAGGAGGCGGTGATGGTTACTTGGCCTTAAGCGATATTCCTAGGGCACCAATGGCTGGAAATAAATGCCGAGGGCTCTGAGAACATATTGGGGAATGATTTTCATTTAAGACAAAACCAACCAAACAATCCAAAAACTATATGATGCATGTCAACAAACCCAACCAAACCATCCACTAATAACTAAGTTGTTCCACAATGCAAACCAAACTCAACACAACTAGACATGTCCACAACACATCAGAGTACAAAGCGGAAACTAAACATCCAAACACTAACATGCCATGACACCACAACAACTCCACACCATGCTCCAAGATCCAGGCTTCACCATGACATTACAATGCTCCACTAAAGCAGGGAGATGCCTTACCCTTTCCCACGTCACGGTACATGACATCTGCAAAGACACCACAGTGCGAAAGCAGGGGGTGAGTACTAAAACTCAGTAGGTTTCCCCCAAATTACTTCCCTACACACGCCACTAGGATAAAGCTGTTAGCACATTTATATAAACAGTTTATATAAAATAATCACAGGTGCAACCATTACCATAAGCCAACCATGCTCTTACCAAGCCTTCACACCCAACCCAAGAAACCAAGGGAAAGCCAAAGAAAACATTCTACAAACAATCTCATCATTTACATGTTAACACAACAACTTCCATCTTGCAGGTCAATGCACAGCAAACAACCAAAACGGTGAGACTTCCACCCAACTCGTTCACCCATTCCCACTAAAACAATAAAAACGGTTGGACTTCCGACAAACCCGTTCACCCATTCCCAACTAGCGGTACTTCCAAACCACTGCTCATATGGTGGTTCTTCCGACCATTATCCATCCCCTTTTTATAGTGATACTTAGTGCCCACTTCCACACAACATTTCAATCAAGCCAATTCCAAGCATATAATTCACCAAGGTCACAACCACATGCAATCAACTAATTTCCATTGCATGTCAATTCACATCAATAAATCACGTATTTATTGAAAACCATTTTCCATGCCAAACAACATTTCAATAAAACATCCCTTTTTATTGAAAACCATTTATATCAACTATTTTCACAAATCAAACTCATCAACCCATTTTAAAATCACCATTTTAAAATCCAAAACAAGAGAATTTCACCACAAAACACCTTTTTCCCAAAAATCCACAAAACATCACCACATGGATTTCAAACCACATTCACACATCAAAAAATAATTAATTTTCATCACAAAAATTAATTGTAACAAGGAACCACAAGTTCTAACCAAGTGGAGTCAAGAGAGAAGTCACTTACCTTTAGGGTTCCCGAGAAAACGACCCACAATCAACCGCACCTCAAAACTGGAGAATGCACTACCGAAACCTCTCTAGATCCCTTTCTCTATCATTCAATAGCCTTAATATTAACATCCAAGGAAACCAAAACCCTATATCTACACACAAAAAGTGTAGATATAGACATCCAAGAAAGAGAGGGATGTAGATCAAGAGGAAAACACAAGAGAAACAGGAGGAGAGACTTACTCGGGAGAAACCACCGTGAATCCACCTTGAAACCTTTTCGAATCGCTTCCGAAACATGTCAGAGAGACCCTCCAACCCTTGATAACAGAAAATACTGAGTTAGGATCGAGTGGGAGGAAGTAGGACTGAAATGAGGCAATCTCAAGTGAGCATGGGTTTTAAAATCATAACTTTAAGTGGCCGCACGGTTAGCCCGCACAGTTTGGCAAATCATGCGCTAACCGTGCTCACGCCATTGCCTCAAGAGCCACAGTCTGCACGGTTTCCTCACATGGTTTGGAAAACTATGTGTAGGTCTTGTGAGGCCTACTATATTGAGAACAAGGATCTGCACGGTTTCCGGGGTAACCCGCACGGTTTCCACTAACCGTGCTCAAACCGTGCACCCATTTAAAATCATCCAAACTCATCCAAAACCATTCCAAACTCTTCCATCCTCGTCCCAACTCATTACATGCAATTTAATACATAAATATTCATAAAAAAGGCCACATCCCTCAAACCGGGGGTGCTACATTCTCTCCACCATTGGACTTTCCGTCCTCGGAATGTAGTGAACCAGCCCTTTGCCGAAAGAGCTCGGGCCACTGCTCGACCACTCTTTCTCCCTCTCCCAAGTCTCCTCTTAAATCTGACCATGTTGCCACAAAATATGAAATAAAATAATGATTTTACCACGGAAGACTTTTTGTTGCCTATCCACAACCCGCACAGTCATGTGCACCAACGAAGCATCGGGTTCTAGGTCAACATGATCCCAATGAATCACATGGTCACTATTCGACTGATACTCCTTCAACTGCGACACGTGAAACACATTGTGCACCGAACTGAACCATGGTGGGTAATCCAATGATAATACACCTCAACAATCCACTCAATAATCTCAAAAGGCCCAATATACCTCAGAGATAACTTTCCCTGCTTCCCAAACCGACGATGTCCCAACCTAGGAGAGATTCTTATGAAAACATGATCACTCACCTCGAACGACAACGGTCATCGACGATGATCTGCATACGATTTCTGATGACTCTGATCCATCTCCATTATTTTTCTGATCAACTTGATCTTCTCCGACATCTCCTAGATAAGGCTCAGTCCAACCATTGAAGACTCGCCTGTTTCCACTGAACAAAATGGAGAATGACACAACCGCCCATACAATACTTTAAACGAATCCATCTGTATGGATGTCTGATAACTATTATTGTACGAGAAATCAACCAACATCAAGTTATCCTCCCATGAGCCACCAAAATCTATGAAACAAGCCCAAAAAATATCCTCTAGAGTTTTTATCGTCCTCTCGGATTGACCATCCTTCTGAGGCTGATACGCCGTACTCATCGTCAACTGCGTTCCAAGGGGATGCTGTAGGGATTTCTAGAAACGCGATGTAAACCTCAGATCTCTATCTGATACAATCGAAACCGGAACACCATGCTTCTTTACCACCTCTGGGATATAGATTTTGGACAGATCCTCCACCTTATGAGATTCACAAATCGGGACTAAATGGGCTGACTTCATTTGCCGATCCACTATCACCCAAATGGCATTGTGCATTATGACTGATCTTGGGAGACCTGTGACAAAATCCATCGCTATTTGTTCCCACTTCCAAATAGGTATTGGTAAAGACTGCAACATTCCTACTGGCATTTGATGCCTTGTCTTGACCTGATAACAATTCAAGCTCCTAAAAAAAACTCAGCCACACTTCTTTTCATACCAGCCCACCAGAACTGCGCCTTCAGCACTTTATACATTTTCTAAATTCCATGATGAATAGCCCACCTGGAATGATGATACGCCCTGAGAAGATCCTCTTATCAAGAAACTGATACAACCATCCGATTCCGAAAACAAAAAACTTAATCTCCATTCAGTTGACAACCCTCAATGGTCTCCCCACCATTGAGTCTCGACCCCACGGTCACACACTCAGAATCAGATATATGAGCTTCTCTAACCAGGCCAACCAAGTTAGGAATCAACAAAATAGGAAATAATACCGCTCTATCACCCTGGTCCTCACATTCCAACATCATATTAGCTATAACCGACATCAACTACAACTAGTCTGATGCCTGTTTCACCACCTGAGCATAAGATTTTCTACTTAATGCATCTGCCACCAATTTTCCCTTACCCGGTGTGTACATAAAGTCAAAATCAAACATCTGGAGATATTTTATCCATATCATTTGACTCAAGTTCAAATCCCATTATGAGAAAATATGTTTCAAGATCTTATGATCTGTATATACCATGAATTTCTCACCGAAGAGATAATGAGGCCATACTTTCAAAGCATGGACCACTGCTGCCAAATCCAAATCATGAGTTGGGTAGTTCTTCTCATGCACTCTCTACTTCCGTGATCCATATGAAAACACATGATTCCCTTGCATGAGAATGCACCCCTACCCTGATCCTGATGCATCTCAATACACCACGTACTCTTTTATTGGTTCTGGAAAAACCAAGATTGGTGCTGATGTAGGATGACCCTTTAACTCTTCAAAACACTATTGGCATTGTTCATTCCACTGGAATGGAGAATTCTGTCTTGTCAATGCTATCGTCAGCGAAGCCAAATGGAAAAAATCACAAACAAAACACTGATAATACCTAGCTAGACCAAGGGAACTATGTATCTCAAACACATTCTTTGGCAGTTTCCACGAGATAACGGCCTCTATCTTTTCTGGATCCACTAAAACACCTCTCTCAGAAATTACATGGCCAAGATAAAGAACTTCCCATATCCAAAAGTCACACATTGACAATTTGGCATACAACCGATGATCCCTCAAGATCCCCAGCACTATCGCCAAGTGATGCTCATGTTCCACCCTTGTCTTTGAATAAAACATAATATCATCTAAAAACACCACCAAAAATGAATCAAGATATCTCTGAAATATCTGATTCAAAAATTCCATGAACAATGTTGGTGCATTCGTTACACCAAAGGGCATAACCACATATTCATAATGGCAATATCTACTTCTGAAAGCTGTTTTAAGAATATCTTCCTTCCTCGCCCGCAATTGATGATATCTTGACCAGAGTTTGATCTTAGAGAACCACTAAGATCCCCTCAAATGGTCGAACAAATCATCAATTAATGGATGTGGATATCTGTTCTTTATTGAATCTTGGTTACGTCTACGATAATATACATAAAGCCTCAAAGTTACATCTTCCTTTGTCACAAACAACACCGACAATGCCCATGGAGACATGCTAGGCCAGATAAAACCTTATCTTTCTAGCTCTTCCAACTAGATTTTCAATTCCCTCAATTCAGCTTGTGTCATCCGATAAGACAGAAGTGAGATGGGACTGGTCCCTGAAATGAGATCAATTGTAAACTCCACTTCTCTTACAGGAGGTAACCCAGTGAATTCTTTAGGAAAAACAACCATGAACAGGTCCACCACTGCCGGAGGAGCACTATGATCAAAACCATTTATTGATTTCAATGACAATGCTACCAACTGATATGATAACATACCCAATTCTGGTTCCAAAAAACATGTCGCAATCTGCATATCATGCCTTTCTCCTTTAAAGGGATGTCTAACACCATCATGTGTCGTAAAATCCACTGTTCGCACATCACAATCGATGCGGGCCTTAAAATACTCCTTCCAATCCATTCCCAGAATTACATCATACCCATCCATCTCATGCACTGAGAAATTCTAGGTTATCTCAACCTCTCCCACAACGATACACCATTCTCTACACAAGAAGTCTTGAAACTCTCTTAAACCCAAAGGAGTTTAAAGTTTCAAAACCTAGGGCATCATTTCTACCCTAAAACCCGGAAAATCAACCACAGGTGCAGTAATAAAATAGTGTGAAGCACCCTTATCAAACTGCACTTGCATCAAGGTAGAATTTAAAAGAATAGTACCTCACACTGTGGATGGTCCTAAATGATCATCCACCACAACATGTTCAGCTCCGAACACATGTTTTCTTGCCACACTCTACTCTTTATTGATTTGACGAGGCATCGTGGTATGTCG
This sequence comes from Viscum album, assembly GCA_963277665.1. Taxonomy (NCBI): domain Eukaryota; kingdom Viridiplantae; phylum Streptophyta; class Magnoliopsida; order Santalales; family Viscaceae; genus Viscum; species Viscum album. Next base: position 135,643,686 of record OY728147.1, on the reverse strand, counting down.
AGAATCACCATGACCCACTTTACCCTGCTGTCGAGGGGTATACTGTTGCCCCTGTCCCGTCGAAGCATGTGACGTCTATGATCCCTGAGGAGTCTCATGTGCACCCTACCTTGGAGCATTCCAACAATAACATTACAGATTCCCCATATTCTTACAATTATGACATGCTCGAGGTTGTGCTGTAAAATCCCACTTGATGTGGCTCGTCGAACCACACTGAAAACATACCAGATTCCTTTTCGGCATCATAAGAAGATTTACCGATCTTGCTGGCAGATTATATACCATATTACCACCCTAGGAATAAGTGTCCTTCTTCCGCTTGAACCCAGCGTTAGAGTTCCCACTATTCCCCATGGGTACCACCATGCTTCCCCTGCTCGGAGCACCCAACAGATCCCGCTCTTCCATCGTGGCTCTATTCATCATCTTCGTGTAATCATCTATACACAGCACCACTATCTTTGAATGGATTTCTTACCTTAACCCTGCTTCAAATATCCTTGCTTTCAACAATGTGCTACCCACCACCTTGGGTGAAAAACGTACTATGCTCATAAACATAGCTACATAATTCGTCATAGACATAAGCTCTTGCATCAAACTAAATGAATCAGTCGTACGCTGAATTCTAAACGTATGTGGGTAGAATTGTTTAATAAAAAATTTCTCAAAGTCATCCCACATAATACCCTGGTATTTCCCCTCTTAGACTGCCAACTCCCACCACTGAAGGGTAGGGTCTTCTAACATATACATGGCCAATGTCACTTTTAACTCTACCGAAGTTCCCAAGAACTCGAAGATCTTGTTCATTATATTCAACAATGCTTCTTCCCTCTACGGCTCTGAATCACCCCTGAAGATGAGTGGATTCTACTTTTGAAACTGAACCACATGATCGACATGCCTTGGTTCATCCACTTTGTTCCCACTTTCCACAGCTTGGAAAGCTTGCACTATGCTTTGCACTAGCTGCTGGTTCACCTGAGGCTCCGGTGCTACCACATTCTCAGCAGCCTTCTCCAGTTGGTCACTACGATGCCTACCCGGTGCCATTTCTATAAACAGAAAACAAACAACAATGAGTCTCAATTTCGTAGACATCAAAAAATACCATCTCAAATCACATTACACTACACTTTCACATCAAGGATTTCCATAAGTTCACATTTTCCATGTTTCACCATTTTGAAAATCATACCATTTTCAAAATATCAAATTTATTCACATTACAGTTTCACACAAAAACCATTTCGTAGTTCAGACCATAGATCATTGTACCCCAATGAAATATGAATCCTAGTGGAAAGTCATTTCTACCATGAATGTCCTTCTCATCTCATTGGGTACACCCACAACAATGAGATATCCAATTCCTATAAGTGTATCCAAAACACTTATGTACCCAACTCCTTGTAACATGAAATTCAGCATAAAAAGGTTAGCTATGTCCTTTTATGCTATACATTCCATGTTCTGAAATTCCTATGCCTGGCTACCATCACGACTCCAGGAATTTACCACAACGAATGTCAAAACCAAATCCGAGAATCAACTCCAAAGGACCGAACAAACTGATACCACTTGTAACACCCTGCCGCTACCTCATTGGCTCAAGGAGGAGGTGAGGGTTACTTGACCTTAAGAGAGGATCCTAGGGTGCCAAAGGCTGTAAATAAATTCTGAGGGCTCTGAGAACAGATTGGGGAACAATTTTCCCTTAACACAAAACCAGCCCAATAATCCACAAACTAAATGATGCATGTCAACAAACCCAACCAAACCATCCACTAACAAATAAGTTGTTCCACAATGAAAACCAAACCCAACACAACTTGACATGCCCACAACACATCAGAGTATAATGCAGAAACTAAACATCCAAACACCAACAATCCATGACACCACCACAACTCCACACCAAGCTCCAAGCTCGAGGCTCCACCATGACATCACAATGCTCCACTAAAGGAGGGAGATGCCTTACCCTTTCCCATGTCACGGTACAAGACATCTGCAAAGACACCTCAGTGCCAAAGTAGGGGGTGAGTACTAAAAATCAGTAGGTTTACCCCAAATGACTTTCCTACACACGCCACTAGGATAAAACTGTAAGCACATTTATATAAATAGTTTTTATAAAATAATCACAAGTGAAACCATTACCATAAGCCAACCATGCTCTAACCAAGAATTCACACCCAACCCAATAAACCATCGGAAAGCCAAAGAAAACATTCTAAAAACCATATCATCATTTACACGGTAACACGACAACTTCCATCTTGCAAGGCAATGCACAACAAACAACCAAAATGGTAGGACTTCCGCCCAACCTGTTAACAGATTCACACTAAAACAATCAATATGGTGGGACTTTCGCGCAACCTATTTACCAATTCACAACTAGAAGTACATCCCGACCAATGCTCTTATGATGTTTCTTCCGACCACTATCCATCCCCTTATTATAGTGAGTCTTCCCGACCACTTACAAATTACAATTAAACCAATCCAATGTGAAGCATATAATTCACCAAGGTCACAACCACATGCAATCAACCAATTTCCATTGCATATCAATTCACTTCAATAAATCACCTATTTATTGAAAACCATTTTCCATGCCAAACAACATTTCAATAAAACAACCCTTTTTATTGAAAACCATTTTTGTCAACCATCTTCACAAATAAAACTCAGAAACCCATTTTAAAATCCACAACAAGAGCATTTCACCAAAAAACCCCTTTTCCCAAAAATCCTCAAAACATCAGCCAACTGGATTTCTAACCACATTCGCACATCAAAACACAATTAATTTTCAGCCAAAAAATTTATTTTAACATGGAACCATAAGTTCTAACCAAGTGGAGTCAATAGAGAAGCCACTGTACCTTTAGGGTTCCCGAGAAAATGACCCACAAGCCACTTCACCTCAAAACCGGCGAACACACCACCAAAACCTCTCTAGATCCATTTACCTAACATTCACAAGCCTTGATATTAACATCCAAGGCAAAACCAACCCTATATCTAAACACAACAAGTGTAGATCTAGAAAAACAAGAAATAGAGGAATGTAGATATAGAGGAAAACACAAGAGAAACAAGAGGATAGACTTACCCGGGAGAAACCACCTTGAATCCACCTTGAAACCCATCTGAATCACTTCCTAAACATGTGGGAGATCCCCTCCAACCCTTGGGAACATAAAATCCTGAGTGAGGCTCGAGTGGGGGGAAGAGAGGAGTCAAATGAGGCAAGCTCGAGTGAGTTCGGGTTTTAAAACCCTAACTTTATGTGGTCACACGGTTAGCCCGCACGGTTTGGAAAATCATGCGCTAACCGTGCGCACGCCACTGCCTCGATAGCCAGAGTCTGCACGGATTCCTAGAATGGTTTGGAAAACCATGTTCGGACCGTGTGAGGCCTACTGCCTCGAGAACAAGGGTCCGCACGGTTTCTTGTGGAACTCGCACGGTTTCCACTAACCATGATCAAACTGTACACCCCTTTAAAATCCTCCAAAATTATCCAAAACCATTCCAAACTCTCCCAACCTCTTCCCAACTCATTACATGCACTTTAATACAAAAAAATCATAAACAAATTCCACAGGCCTCAAACCTGGGGTGTTACAAAAACCCTAATGTAATTTCTTGACCCTAAAATACTAGAGCCAGTGAATTTGTTTATTACATTAGCATGATTACATGGAATCAAATCCCAAATGATTTATTAGTTTTGCAAAATTGGTAAACTATATTAAATATATCATTCACATTTTACATATAGAAGAGGAAAATAATTCCAGATATATAATAAAATGAAACAAACAGCCTCCTTGAAATCATATTCAATGATTTATTCTATATAACCTCAGGAAAGATACCAAATAAGGGTTAGATCCATTTATTATTCATGGTTACTAATGAAAAATCAATAATTAACTGATTAGTATAAAAAATATGTAAATGTAAATAACTAATAACACATTCCATTAAAATTATTAGATATGACATAATCAATGTTGCAAGGTTAGAAAATAAAACCCATACAATATAATCAATAAATTGATAATCGAATTCATCTGGAAATATGTCAATGAAAAAATATCATGGATAAAAATAATAATCTTATCCAAATTCTCCATAAAATAAATTCTTAATTATTAGATTATATGTGTCATTGGTACATGGAAACATTACTATAAATACCATTCATTAGATGGTTTAAATAATATTGGTAACAAAACAGTTTGGTTTTTACCAACATGACTCAACTGTCAAGACTATTCACAATATAGTTTTAAACATACTAGTTAAAAATTTGAACGGTATATCCAACTGAATTTATCATATCAGACATCTAATGCATTTATGGGATTATTTTAAATGGTCCACATCTCATGTGTTTCATGTCCAAATAATTCCACATATATTAAAAAATCAATTTAATTAATAAAAAATTGTTCATTATCATAAAATATCCATATTGATAAAAAAAATATTTGTCAATAATTACTCAGTAGAGGATAAATTCTAAAAGTGTTTTTGATTCTGGCGAATGGAAATACCATTGAAATATCATTAAAATTATTCTTGAGGAAAGTTTTCTTTAAACAGTAAATGGTTACCTACACCATATTAAAAAAATGAAATCATAATCCCCATAATGTAATGATAATAAATAAAACATATAATATCCTAATAAAAATTATATTCATGATATAATATTTCTATGTGTAGTATGTACACCATATAATAGTGAATTAGTGCATAAAAACAATTAAGTTTCAATGTAATGTAAATTTAGTATAAATTCCTTACGTTGAGTAAGACATGTCAATAATGTCCTAATATTCCTGAATAATGAAATTTTGTTAATTATATAATTTCATCATAACCCTTTTCAAGATTATTTTTACTTTTACTTCACTAATTATATTTTTGTTTGCAACTATGTAAATAATTATTTTTTCATCACAAGTTTTTGACCGATTTTGGTTCATGTGTTAAAAATGACTTTGGTAGGTTGACTATGGTCAAAGATAGAATTATATAAACATATCAATAAATAAAATAATAATTTAATTATAATATATATACATAAATTATAATTTTAATATAAATTATGAATGATTTCTATGAAAAATAAACCAAAAATTACAATCATGGAAACGGTAGGTCGTACGTATGCACGAGTAACGTTCCCATTTTTCAATGATCTTTATGGAAATATGGTTAAAAAATCATAAATTTATAAAATTAAAATAATATAATAAATAATATGCTTTGTAATAAAATATACTTATATATATAATTCTTGTGATGTAAAATTATTCACATCACATCAATGAGGCATTAGTCCACATGTCCAAGATTGACATTATCACCTTTTTAGTGTGTGATATGGGTAATAAATAAAATGATAAATTATATTTTTTGAAATATAATTATATAATTAATATAACATTGATTTTATTTATGATACATATTTTTAATTATAAACATACATAATACGTTACATGTATATCATTAATGAATAACTTCACTATGAGGATGTTGTACTGCACACATCCACAAACAAATGTTATCATATTCCCAAAAAATGGAGTGAATAAATGTATGTGTTAAAAAAGTGTAGCAAAGAATAAAGAAATAATATATATCATATATATCATATAAAATAGTGTCTCCCACATAATTTCAATCATGAGTGGTGGTAAAGGAAAAACAAAAAATCATCATTCTATGAGGTGATAGTTCACAATACATGAATGGTATGTTTGATACCCACTGTATGAAAGTGTGGGTATTTTTATCATGAAATCATACAATAAAAAAAAATCTTTATATTTATGATACATATGTTATTATATAAAAACTATATAAAAAATGGAGGGGTGGAGATGTAAATGAAAGAAAATTCATTTTTGGAAAATGTTACTGATTAATTAGGTAACTCCTTTTGGTTTGTATCAAATTGATTTTTCTTCTTTTGTCTAAATTGGTTGATTATAATATTAGGTAATACAAGTTTCTATATAATTTTATCATATATTTTGTGATACAAATGTATTTATAGGTGTGAACAAGTGGTAGGGGTAATTGATTTTTTATAGTGGTGGAGGAGTGTTATTCTTATCAATTTTTGAAAGGGGAATTCCACCTACATTTTACCATGTAATGTTTCTCCAACAGGGGACCTGATTATATAAAAGGGAGTATAGGGAATAAATTGAACTATAAAATGGGATTTTAAAAAGTTTCTACGTTATTTTGGTTCTTAAGTTCATGGTTTAGTCTCATGTTAAACTAATTTTTCTCATCATCGATTAAATTATATTTAATTACATTCAATAAATTTTAGAAAAAAAAAATTTTATTCAATTATAAATTATAAATTATTTTTACTTTAAAATATGGAATTCATTTTTATAAATTTAAATCACATAATTGAAAGAAATTAATTTATGTTTAATCCGTCATTTTGGACGACAAAGCGGGTTTGTATAGTAAAATGTTCAAAAGATTCCTATGTTATTATTTAAACTTTCAGTGTGAAATTAATTAAAATTAAAAAAATTTAATTAATTTATGTCTAATTTATCTCAATAAACATTAAAACTAATAAAAAAGTTAATTTAACCGTATAACTAAATTATACAAAAGGATGTCTTAAAGTAAAACTCAGTATTTTTAACAATTCATTAAAAATTGAATCATAAAAAAATACCAAAAAATAACTCTTTCCTAATTTATATATACCAATTTAAAATACTAAATTTAATATTAAAATTTATATTTATAAACATTAGAGATTTAGAATTAACATCGGTTCACCATTAAATGGTAGTAAAAAATCCTTTGTAAAAATACAGGTTATTATGTGTGAAATTTGTTTTGTTCACACATTATGACTATAAAATATATAGTGTGATTGTAATAAATTATTTATTTAATATATATTATATATATTACATTAATATTATTCAATAATTTTAATTTTATAATTTTTTTGGATAAAATACTTTTGTGAGCATAAAAATAGTTTTTTTATAAAAGCATTTTTTTTAAATTCAATTGATTCTTATGTTCACAACTAATTAAATTTTAATCAATGAATTCATCCATATACGGTTACCTATTACATAATATTATTTATAAAAATAAATTTAATGTTGGGGGTTTATCTTATTGTATTAAATAAAAATATCTTAATAATATATTGCCGTTTGATAAAACATGGTCATTCACGTCATGTAGTCTACTAAACAAAGGTATTTTTGTGAGTATAAAAATCTATATTAGAGTATCAATAATTTAATGCTATAGATTATATTTATTTAAAATATTAAATATTTCCTAATTACTCATGGTTTTATGTTTATTTGAATGTTTTATATTTCCTGTCAAATAAGAAATTCTCAATGTTGTGTGTAGAGTCATTATAACTTTTTGTTACATATAAAGAAATCCAAGTACCCAAATTAAATTTATTATAGAAAGAATATATAATAATGTCTTGAGGTGTAACATTATCCCCACCATAAATAAATTGCATCCAAATATCTTAAACCATATCTCATTATTCCTAGGATTGATATTTAAAAATAAACATTTCTTAAAAAACCCACATCGTGAATAGGGTTAGTAACACTTATTCTTAATAAGAGATAAAGAAAAGTACAATGGTCACTTAACTAGGTTACGTTGAATGATGACATATATTAGAAATGGAAAAAAATATGGAGTAAAAATCGAACAATCATGTTATGATGGAGAGTTCAAGAGAAAATGTTTAGCTGAATGTTGATTACCACAAAGACATAAACTACAGTTACAAAAAGGTTATTGATATCATAAAAAATGACTATAATATGATGAATTTTTTCAATAAAATTTTTATAGTAGTTAAGGAATTATTTCACTCTATAAGTAAATATAAATTTCTATTTTATATATACAATATTACCTTTTAGTTGTGCCTTAAACCATTTATACTTCATTTCACTTTTCATGTATCATCATATGGTTATGTAATACATTAACCTGTAAAATTACATCTAAATATCATCATAAACAATTTCATAACTTGTTATATTTTACAAAATATTGCTATCCCACACATTGTAAGTAAGGTCACGAAATTTTCAAAATGAACTGATCATTATCCTTCAATCAATATAAAGTATCTCTCAAATCATCACTTATCGAACAAGTGAATACATTCCTCATTTATACTCTTAAAATATTGTAATAACATGAGTTTACATAAAATAATTTTTAAAACATGTATTATTCATTATTGATTAATTAAAACACATTTTATTGGATATATAACATAAATAAAGTTATATGGAATTCCACTAATGATAGAATAAATTACTATGTTAAAAAGTAATCAATTGATCCCAAGGTAGTCCACACATATCCAAAAAATAATTTCCTATTAAAGAAAAATTATATCAACATTATAAAAATATTAAGGTTTATCTTTCAATAATTTATTTGTCTTCCAAAATTTTTTACCTTCAACAAATTGAATTTTCATGGTACCATTTATAACACCCAGACCCCAGTTACCCAGAGTCGGTGCATTATTACATAACATTGGCATGATCACAAGAAAGATCAAATCTCGAAAGACCGATTGGTTTAGTAGCCTTGTAAACACTAGATATATTCATAAGGTTTACATTATAACATAAAATGAAAACTACAACAACATATTCTCCATAGTCCACACTCTTATCCCCTCACACTATCCCTGCAGGTCATTCATAAATTACTTCTTCACATTCTGGGAAAAATAAAACATAGAAAAGGGGGGAGCTCAAATGCCCAGAAAGGATAACAATATAGCGGAAACATTAATAAATAAGAATAAACATTTAAGGAAATGTATAACTAAAACAAAAGCCTTTAAACTTGATCTTCAACATAGTATGTCAAAGGTAAAATGAAATAATGACATTTACTTATTCACATGGAAATTGTACTAATCGAATAATCACATGCAGTATCAATAACCACTTTCATAATGATGGAATGCATAATGCCAGACTATCATAACAACATAGCCAAGGCCTCGTTCCAGGAATACAAATAAGATTTTTCCAAAGCATTGTTCCAAAACACTAGTTTGTCTAATGAGACCTACCGATGCATCGAGGAGTTATAGCGGGCTCCACCCGTCACATATTAAGTCCAATGCATTCCCATATGAAAAGGATTAAACATAATATAAACATTTGTATTAAAACTAGCATACGAAATGTAAATACTTCATCCATAAACCATGAATGGTATAAAAATAACACATCCACTCTCAAACATATCACAAAACCTTCAAAAAAATATAGATGTTTTGTATCATAATAAATCAACTTCAAATAAGCGTAAAATCCATCAAAGGATGTTGACATAGATGAAATCAAAACTATTTTTAGAAAAATATCTCATTCTATTTTGAAATCATTTAAGAGTCATATATTTATAAAATAAAACATTTTATTTGAAAATATTCTTTTAATCTTGGAAGGGAAGCTTCGACGATTTTATAACGGCGGAAAATAACCGCACCCGCCGTATAAGTTAAAAAAAACATTCTTACCTTAATTCTGTCGAAAAGGTTAAAAAGCACCTTGTTTGGAAAACGACGGAAAGATTCCTTTATAAAACTCTTATAAAAAGTAAAAAAAGGGTATAAATGACTTTAACCCATATTCTATTAAATAGTAAAAATGTTTTGAAATACATTTTTAAGAAACATGGATGTGGATGATAAAGAGATCCCAGTAGATTATTACATATAAACAACCTCGGATAATGAAGAGATTGTGAAATAACCCTTAACATTAACTTTTCCTTTGTTGAGGGTAGGTTAAACTCCTGTATAATGGAGAAATAATTGTTATTAAATTATACAAGAATCATATATATTAATATGATATCATATATGATCTTTTAACACTGATTTGTTAATAATATCTTATTATTATTATTGTTTCGGGTGTTAACTTACTCATTTTCTTTTATATGTTTTGTTACGTAAGCCATGTTTGTCATGGATAGGTTGTATATTAATCATATCCATAATGATATAAAGTACTTAGATACTATTATTAATCATCAAATGATAATTATACTTGAACGGGTATGATGGAGAATAAATCTCATCACGTTCATGGAGACGGTAGTCCGTATGTACGCACGAGCGACAATATCATTATTTTGATATTAAAATAATATATAATTGGATGGAATATAATATATACAGAATAATTATCATGTTACATTTATTATTTACATGAATTACACATCATTATTATACCCATCCAAATAATAATTTATTGAATAACAATTACACCACGACGTGGAGACGGTAAGCTGTACGTATGCACGTATGGTGACATGTTATTCAAAGGATGGATAGAATAATGAATATGGTTGTACCATATTTATAATAACATAACATTATATATATAATACTGGAGTTATTATTTTATAATGGTAACAACAAAGGAAGAAGAAGTGGAAGAAGAAAGGAACTTGGAAAAAGGGTGGTGAAATCATTACATCTTCTTCGGGTTCTTCCTTTTGATTGGATCAAAAGGGATACTTAGGTTGGCTTTCTGATCAAACTAAGTCCTCTAGGTTGTATTTAGGGAAGTTGAGAGAGTATTTGGGCAGATTTTGGCCGAACAAAAAGGCTTTGAAAGTGTGAAGTAATGAGAAGGGGGAGTGCCCTTTTATAAGAGGGGTGAAGGGAACCTTTGGAAAAGCTAGAAATATTAATTTATAATAAATACATATTCGGTTTCTAATGGATCCAAAGTTGATTATTCAAAGTTTAAGGTGGGGATAGGTCGACAACCATTCAACAAATAGAATGTATACAGGTTTGGGTTACTATATTAACCTTATCTTTTAGTTTTAACTCTTAGTTAATTAGTTTGACATTTACCATGTCACTTTGTATTTTTATATTATATAGTTAATGAACAAACTATATACATCCAACCCACCACCCAAGTGGTCCATTAATGATATCCCTATCATGATATAAGTCTCTTGGCCGAACCATAGATTTTTAGGAATTTAATTTCAATTGATAATAAAATATTTGTTTTAAAAACTATTTTATGTCAATTTTGACACTATTCAATAGTTGATTTTTGTGAAACTCATAACAGAATGATTACTTAGAAAAAATTTAATTAAATAATTCCTAACATGTCATATTAACTTATAAAATTTGTGAAATTCATAAAAAGTCTCAAATTATATTTATTTGGGTATTTATAATATCAATTATTTTAATTTGTCACTATTATGGTAATTACTGCATCATCATTGTGTCATAAATAAATTAAATTATGTAAAGTCTAAAAATTATATATAAAATATCATTATGTAGAAAATTTTATTATCTTTCTAATTAACATTTACAATATAATTTAACTTATGTATAACCCTATATTAAAAATGTTTAAGTAAATAAACATTGATTTTAACTCTTTTAACTCTTCTTTGAATTAAATAATAATAAATGTCCTAATCTAATCCAAGTAGACCTAAATGATGATATTTTATTCCTCAGGTTGTTTTTGTTGGAGATAAACTTGTCCAATAGAATTAGGACTTGTGATAGGGTAATATTAATATCATTTTTACCCTTAATTACCCTATTTACTTTTAACCGTGGCACATAAAAGTAAAAAGTTACTATACACCAAAAATTATTTTCATCTCATTGAACCGGATTTTACTTCTTGATATTAACCGTGTCTCTTGGATTTTCGAAATTCCATTCACAGAAGCGGTAAAATTAAGTTTTATGAAAAATTCAGTTTTTTTAACTACTACTTAGTAGTTTCACTATTCATCAGAAATTGAAGTTTTTCAGAACAATGCCAAAATTTCACCCTAAGCTATAATTGATATACCGAATTCAAAAATGATGCCTATTTTACAATATTACAAAAATATAAGTTGCATTAATTAAATTTATAATTAATTCCTGTTGTCCCAACAAATAGCGTGTTTTTAAGAAACAATATATACTAAAAGATTGACAATTGTTTAGGTCCAATTTCAAAGTGATATTAATTATAATTAACACCATTGGATAAAATGGTAAACATATATTCTAATTATACATTAAAACAACTCAATAATATAATATATCACTATAAATTATTTTGATTAAAAATGTTTTTTTTAAGTATTTTTCACTATTCATGAAAATTGTAAGTTCTCAGTAAAATACCAAAAATTCATCTTAGGATAATTTCGATATTCCGAATCCAAAAATGAAGTCCATTTTGAAATATAAAAATATATAATTTCAAAAAGTAGGTATTACTATTCATAACGGCTAGTTTGACCGGTTGTGGTGTGTGTTAGAACTCGATGTTGCGTACAACACACGCTATCATATTATTCAAAGAGAAACGTACCGTAGAATCTTGGGGTGTTACATTCTCCCCTCCTTCAAATAATTTCATCCTCGAAATTTCTAGAATACTACCGCATGAAAGGACTCGGGTGGTTCTTCATCATATATTCCTCGGGTTCCCACGTTGCCTCTTCCATCTTATGGTTTCTCCACATAACTTTTACCAGACGCGTCGTCCGGTTTCTCAGTACTTGTTCTCTCGTATCAAGAATCCTGACGGGCTCTTCGCAATAAGAACGATCTGGTTCCAGTTCCAATTCCTCATAGGTGAGTACATGCGTTGGGTCAGACATGTATTTCCTCAATAGAGATACGTGGAACACATCGTGAACTTTGAAGAGACTTGGCGGCATTGTCAATCGGTAAGCTACAGCCCCAATTCGTCCTAGAATTTTGAAAGGTCTGATGTACTTGGGACTCAATTTACCTTTCTTAGCAAAACGTATGACTCCCTTCCATGGAGATATCTTCAGGAAAATATGACCACTAACTTGAAATTCCAAATCCTTCCTTCGATTATCTGCATAGCTCTTCTGCCTACTTTGAGCTGCTTTGATGTGACTCTGGATTACCTTCACCTTTTCCATCGTTTCCTCCACCAGTTCTGGGCCTACAAGTTTTCTTTCACCAACGTCATCCCAACAGGTTGGTGTACGACATATCTTTCCGTATAATGCTTCATATGGTTCCATCTGAATACTCGAATGGAAGCTATTGTTATAGGAAAATTCTACCAAAGGTAAATATTGATCCCACATACCATGAAAGTCAAGTGAGAAAGATCTCAACATGTCTTCTAAGGTTTGAATAGTTCGTTCTTATTGTCCATCCGTTTGAGGGTGGTAAGCAGTGCTCAAATGAAGTTCAGTATCCAGGTATTTCTGAAGACTTTTCCAGAACCTTGATGTAAAATTAGGATGACAATCAGAAACAATCGATAGGGGTACTCCATGAAGTCTCAGAACTTCATTAATATATAGTCTTTCTAGACGTTCTAGGGGTATATCTTCTCTTATATCAAGAAAATGTGCTGACATGGTAAGATGATCAACAATAACCCATATTGCATCGTTCCTTCTAGGAGTCTTTGGTAGTCCCATGACAAAGTCCATCGTAATATTCTCCCATTTCAACTTGGGTATGGGACGACATTTCATGACTCCTCCAGGCTGTTGCCTTCCAGCTTTCACTTTTTGAAAAACCATACATCTTGACACAAAACCAGCAATCTCCCACTTCATGTTGTCCCACCAATATTGATCCTTCAAATCTCTACACATTTTGGTACTCCTAGGGTGTATAGATAAATTGGACCTATGAGCATCATCCAACAATTCCCTTTTCAGATCAGGTATATCAGGAACACAAAGTCTCTTCCCGAATTTCAAAATTCCTTCTTCATACACAAAGTCTCTCAATCTCCCATCATTCACAGCTTTAATATTATTTTGAAATTCTTCATCATCGGTCTGAGAACTCTTAATACTTTCTAGTAAAGATAGTTTGTAAACCATTTGAAAAATCATTGATGTTTCACCTTCCCTGATTATTCCCATGTCCATCTTCACTAAATCCATTAAAATTGGATACCTTTCAATTCTCATCACATTCAAAAGTCCATGGTCTTTTCTGCTCAAAGCGTCTTCCACCTTGTTTGCTTTCCCCGGGTGGTAGTGTATCGTACAATCATAATCCTTGAGCAATTCAAGCCATCTCCTTTGCCTCATGTTGAGTTCTTTTTGTGAAAAAATATACTTCAAACTCTTTTGATCATTATAAATCTCACATTTTTCACCATAGAGGTAGTGCCTCCATATCTTCAAAGCAAAGATCACAGCTGCTGACTCATGATCATGAAGAGGATAGTTTTGTTCATGAATTTTCAATTGTCGTGATGCATAAGCAATAAATCTATCATTCTGCATAAGGACACAACCAAGTCCTTTCTTAGATGCATCACTATAAATAACGAACCCATCATTCCCCGATGGTAGATTCAATATAGAAGCATTGACTAATCTTCTCTTCATTTCTTCAAAACATTCTTCAACCACTTTTGTAAAAACAAATTTTACCCCTTTACGTGTGAGCTTCGTTAATGGGTTATCCAATCGGGAAAAATTATGGACGAAACGTCGATAATAACCTGCCAAACCAATAAAACTACGTACCTCAGTTATACTCGTAGGTGCTGGCCATTCTTGGATTGCCTTGGTCTTAGAAGGATCAACGGAGATTCCATCTTTAGAGACAATATGGCCAAGAAAAGAAATATCCTGAAGCCAGAATTCACACTTGCTAAACTTCCCATATAATTAATGTCTTCTCAGAGTCTTCAGGATAATGCGCAAGTGATTTTCATGATCTTCATAGCTTTTGGAGTATACCAAGATATCATCAATAAATACCACCACAAATTCATTGAGATACTCTTTGAAAACTCTATTCATCATATCCATGAATACAGAGGGTGCATTAGTCAATCCAAAAGGCATTACAGTAAACTCGTAATGCCCATACCTGGTTCGAAATGCAGTCTTTGGAATGTGTTCCTTCTTCACACACAACTGATGGTATCCAAATCGAAGGTCAATCTTTGAAAAGTATTGAGCTCCATGCTGTTGGTCAAATAAATCATCAATGCGAGGTTGGGGATACTTGTTCTTTATTGTTATAGCATTGATCTCCCAATAGTCGATACATAACCTCATAGATCCATCTTTCTTTTTTACAAAAAGAACAGGGGCTCCCCATGGAGAAACACTAGGGTGAATAAATCCTTTATTACTCAATTACTCTAGTTTTTTATTAATTCGACTAATTCTACAGTGGCCATTCTATATTGGGTCTTCGATATAGGCCTGGATCTAGGTATTAAATCAATGGAAAACTCAACTTCTCGTTCTGGAGGATGTCTAGGTAAATATTTCGGAAATACATCTACATATTCTTTCACAACAGGTACATCCTCTATTTGATCATTCCTTTCCTCACCCATAGTCATTTCATTCTCTTCCTCCCCAATAATTGAATTTAGTTGAGCTACTGGGGGTGGATCTAGATAAGAATTAGGTGGTGATGATTCTGCTCTAAAGATAATGCGTTCCTTATCATCATCATCAAAAATCGTAACCTCTTTCTTCTTACAATAAATCTTCGCATCATAATCTGAAAGCCAGTCCATACCGAGGATTATATCAAACTAAATCATAGTTATGACGATGAGATCAGCAGATAAAGAACATTTATGTGATCTAATGGGGACTGACTCACAAAACTTTGTTGCAATGATACTTCCCTTAGGAGTTTTAACTGACAACTCCCTTGTTAAATCAAATTGGAAATATCTAATTTTCTTAGAAAGCTGGGAAGATATGAAACAATGTGATGATCTAGAATCAAATAATGCATTTGCTAAACTTGAGGGAACCATTAAATTACCTGCCACCACGTCTTTCGGATCTTCTAACTTAGCAGTAGTGATAGAATAAACTTGGCCTTGATCCCTTAGACTTTAATGAGGTAAGTTCTCCTGATGCATAGGACATTCATTTTCATAATTCCCCATCTCCTTGCAATTGTAGCACTGAACATTGGTAGCTTCCTTCCTCCCCTTGCAATCACGAGCTTGGTGTCCTTTTTCACCACACTTGTAACAGACTCCCGTTCCCTTCAAGAAAGTAATGGGGTGTTTCTTACCACATTTACCACATGATGGATATTCCACCTTCCCCTTCTTACCCTTATTTTCATTCCCAAATTGATCAGCAGGTCTCTTCTTCTCTTTCTTTTCTTTAAAGTCATAAGACTTAGAGAATTCCTTTTCGGTGTTGATATCACATGAGACAATGTCTTTGTACGATGAGATGGATAGTGATACTAATGCTCAACGTAGAAATGGTTTTAACCCATAAAAGAAATGATGAATCTTACTTCTTGGGTTACGTATATAATCTCCAGCATACCTTGCTAACCTTGTAAAATTAGCCTCATACTTTGTGACATTCTCATCCTCCTTTTGTCTCAAACTCAGAAATTGCCTTTCCATATCTCCTCGATGGTCGCGAGGAAAGTATTTTTCTAAAAAGAGATCTTTGAACTCCCTCCATTCCATATTTGATACTTCATCATCTTCCTTCATATTCTGAATCAATGACCACCATTGATCAGCATCTCCAGTGAGTCGGTAAACTTCCATGATAACTTTTTCCCTTTCACTACTCCCCAACGCCTGAAATATTTTCTCTAGGGAATTTATCCATTGCTCAGCTACTAAGGTATTTGTACTCCCATTGAAAGTTGGTGGTTGTAGCCTCATAAATCGATCTAACATTGATCCTCCACGCTACAGATCAGGGTGCTCCATACGGGGAAGGTTATTATTCATAACCTCAGTGAGTTGTCACAGTATGGTGATTAGCTTATCGGCACCAGTTGCATCACCAGCTCCACTATAATTATCTTGAGCAGGAGGGAAATCCCTACATGGAGTGCGTGCATTTATACAGTTTCCATTTCTTACACTATGAGCCATTTCTAAACAATGGCATGAACTAGATCAGTTTATGAATCAAAATACACAATCCCATACTTATAAAACACTTAACATAAATTGAACTATTTATGGATATAATCCATAATCATAAAACTATTTTCTTTGGGAAATTATATATACTCATAAACCCTTCATAATGATTTGTAAAGAAAATGAGAGTTATCCTAAGCATATCCCCAGGGAGTGTCGTAACCAAAAGTGCAGCAAGGCCTGTTGTCGTGCACCAGTTCCCGTTCGAGTCTAGCTCCAAGCGGTGTTTTTGGGTTTTACCCCTAGGTACATATGTGCCAGAGCCGCCTCTACCTGCTCGTACCCAAACAGGGATGTATTGCTCGGAAAACTCAAAAAAACTCTACAATACCAAATTTTAGGAAGTTCTTCTATACTAATCCTCAAAGTCCATCTTAAATATATGTGCTCTAATCAGAGTTTATCTAAATCTAGCTTCCATGGTTTGTACTAAAATTCCTCTGATACCAACTATAACACCCCGACCCCAATTACCCAGAGTCAGTGCATTATTACATAACATTTTCATGATCACAAGAAAGATCAAATATCGAAAGACCGATTGGTTAAGTAACCTTGGAAACATTTGATATATTCATAAGGTTTACATTACATCATAAAATGAAAACTACAACAACATAGTATCCATAGTCCACACTCTTATCCCCTCACACTATCCCTACAGGTCATTCATAAATTACTTCTTCACATCCTGGGAAAAATAAAACATAGAAAAGGGGTGAGCTCAAATGCCCAGTAAGGATAACAATATAGCGGAAACATTCACAAATAAGAATAAAAATTTAAGTCAATGTATAACTAAAACAAAAGCCTTTTAAACTTGAACTTCAACATAGTATGAAAAAGTTAAAATGAAATAATTCCATTTACTTATTCACATGGGTATTCTACTAATCGAATAATCACATTTAGTATCAATAACCACTTTCATAATGATGGAATGCATAATGCCAGACTATCATAACCACATAGCAAGGCCTCATGCCAAGACTAAAAATAAGATTTTGCTAAGGCCTTGTTCCAAGACACTAATTTGTCTCATTAGACCTACCGATGCATCGAGGAGCTATATCGGGCTCCACCCGTCACATATTAAGTCCAATGCATTCCCATATGAAAAGGTTTAAACATAACATAAACATTCGTATAAAAACTAGCATAAGAAATGTAAATACTTCATCCATAAACCATGAATGGTAAAAAAATAACACATCCACAGTCAAACATATCACAAAACCTTCAATAAAATATAGAAGTTTTGTATCATAATAAATCAACTTCAAATAATCGTAAAATCCATCAAATGATGTTGATATAGATGAAATCAAAACTCTTTTTAGAGAAATATCTCTTTCTATTTTGAAATCATTTAAGGGTCATATATTTATAAAATAAAAAACATTCTTTGAAAATATTCTTATAATCTTGAAAGGGAAGCTTCGATGATTTTATAACGGTGGAAAATAACCTCACCCGCCATATAAGTTAAAAAATCATTCTTACCTTAATTCTTTCGAAAAGGTTAAAAATCACCTTGTTTGGAAAACGACGGAAAGATTCTTTTATAAAACTCTTATAAAAAGGAAAACAATGGTATAAATGAGTTTAACCCATATTCTTTTAAATAGTAAAAATGTTTTGAAATACATTTTTAAGAAACATGGATGTGGATGATAAAGAGATCCCAGTAGATTATTACGTATAAACAACCTCGGATAATGAAGAGATTGTGAAATTACCCTTACCTTTCACTTTTCCTTGGTTGAGGGTAGGTTAAACTCCTGTATAATGGTGAAATAATTGTTATTAAATTATAGAGGATTCATATATATTAATATGATATCATATATGATCTTTTAACAGTTATTTGTTAATGATATCTTATTATTATTATTGTTTCTGGAGTTAACTTACTCATTTTATTTTATATGTTTTGTTACATAAGCCATTTTTGTCATGGATAGGTTGTATCTTAATCATATCCAGAATGATATCATGTCTTTAGATACTATTATTAATCATAAAATGAGAATTATACTTGAATGGATATGATGGAGAATGAATCTCATCACGTTCGTGGAGACGGTAGTCCGTACGTACGCACGAGCGACAATATCATTCTTTTGATATTAAAATAATATATATTTGGATTTCATATCATATATAAAGAATCATTATCATGTTACATTTATTATTTAAATGAATTACACATCATTATTATACCCATCCAAATAATAATTTTTTGAATAACAATTACACCACGACGTGGAGACGGTAAGTCGTACGTACGCACGTATGGTGACATGTTATTCAAAGGATGGATAGAATACTGAATATGGTTGTACCATATTTATAATAAAATCATATTATATATATGATACTGAAGTTATTATTTTTTAATGGTAACAACAAAGGAAGAAGAAGTGGTTGAAGAAAGGAACTTGGAAAAAGGGTGGTGAAATCATTACCTCTTTTTCGGGTTCTTCCTTTTGATTTGATCAAAAGGGCTTGTTAGGATGGCTTTATGATCAAAATAAGGCCTCTATGTTGTAGTTAGGGAAGTTTAGAGTGTATTTGGGAAGATTTTTTCCGAACCAAAAGGCATTGAAGGTGTGAAGTAATGAGAAGGGGGAGTACCCTTTTATAAGAGGGGTGAAGGGCACCTTTGGAAAAGCTAGAAATATTAATTTATAATAAATTCATATTCGGTTTATAATGGCTCCAAAGTTTATTATTCAAAATTTAAGGTTGGGATAGGTCTAAAACCATTCAACCAATAGAATTTAGACAGGTCTGGGTTAATATATTAACCTTATCTTTTAGTTTTAACTCTTAGTTAATTAGTTTGACATTTACCATGTCACTTTGTATTTTTATATTATATAGTTGATAAACTTACTACATACATCCAACCAACCCCCAATTGGTCCATTAATGATACAAATATCATGATATTAGTCTCTTGGCCGAACCTTAATTTTTTATAAATTTAATATCAATTAATAATATAATATTTGTTTTGAAAACTCATTTATGTCAATTTTGACACTATTCAATAGTTGATTTTCGTGAAACTCGTAACAGAATTATTACTTCGAAAAAATATAATTAAATCATTTCTAACATGTCATATTAACTTAGGAAATTATTTTAATTCATAAAAAGTCTCATATTATATTTATTTGTGTATTTATAATATCCATTATTTTAATTTGTCACTATTATGGTAATTACTACATCATCATTGTGTCATAAATAAATTAAATTATTTAAAGTATAAAAATTATAAATAAAATATCATTATGTAGGAAATCTTATTATATTTCTAATGAATATTTACAATCGAATTTATCTTATGTATAACCCTATATTAAAAATGTTTAAGTAAATAAACATTGATTTTAACTCTTTTAACTCTTCTTTGAATTAAATAATAATAAATGTCCTAATCTAATCCAAGTGGACGTAAATGATAATATTTTATTCCTAAGGTTGTTTTTGGTCTAGATACACTTGTCCAATAGAAATAGGACATGTGTTAGGGTAATATTAATATCATTTTTACCCTTAATTACCCTATTTACTTTTAACCGTGGTAAATAAAAGTAAAAAGCTACTATACACCAAAAATTATTTTCATCTCATTGAACCACATTTTACTTCTTGATATTAACTGTGTCTCTTGGATTTTTGAAATTCCATTCACAGAAGCGGTAAAATTATGTTTTATGAAAAATTTAGTTTTTTTAATTACCACTTAGTAGTTTCACTATTCATCAAAAATTAAAGTTTTTCAGAAGAATGCCAAAATTTCACCCTAAGCTATAATTGATATCCCGAATTCAAAAATGATTTCTATTTTACAAAATTCCAAAAATATAAGTTGCATTAATTAATTTTATAATTAATTCTCATTGTCACAACAAATAGCGTGTTTTTAAGAAACAATATATACAAAAACATTGACAATTTTTTAGGTCCAATTTCAAAGTGAAATTAATTCTAATGAACACCATTGGATAAGATGGAAAAAATATATTATAATTATACTTTGAAACCACTCAAAAATATAATTTATCACTATAAATTATTTTGACTAAAATGTTGTTTTTAAGTATTTTTCACTATTCATAAAAATTGGAAGTTGTCAGAAAAATACCAAAAATTTATCTTAGGATAATTTCGAAATTCCGAATCCAAAAATGAAGTACATTTTGAAATATAAAACATATATAATTTCAAAAAGTAGGTATTACTATTCATAACGGCTAGTTTTATCGGTTGTGGTGTGTGTTAGAACTCGATGTTGGTACAACACATGCTATCACATTATTCAAAGAGAAACGTACCGTAGAAGCTTGGGGTGTTACACGATTCAAAATATGATATCAAATCCTTTAAATAAGTACTGATATTCCATAAATATTACAACAAAAATATCATCAATAAATTAATCAAATGAAAAAATTAATTAATCCAAACACATTTATGTTAATCATTAATCCTAATCTATGGTAGCTGAAAAAACCATGAAAATGGTGCATTAGCCTTTTTTGGGGTGTATTTATTAGACACATGAGACGTTTATTTTGCGTAGTGTATCATATTCTTATATTTGTATCAATATACATTATGAACCATTTTTTATTTAATAAATTTCAAACATGGTGTCATTTCCTTCCACACATACAATGAAATCCCATTCCTTAAATGCGAGTAGAAGGGTGATTATTTAATAAATTATAAAAAGTTGGAAAATACATATTTTTGGTCTTCACATTGTTCATAATTTTCCTAGTGTTCCTATTATTCTTCTACTTTTCTCTAAAGCCATATTCCATAGTGAATTATTCCTCTATCTCATTATCACATGACTCTATGCCCTCGTATGATGATAATGTTTGGGAGAATATTTCTTTTCGAGATAGTAGATTAAGATTTTAAAATAAATGATCATTTTAACTATTTGGATCATGTGAATATGTGAGTTTCACATTCTTTTGACTATGTTTCATTTATAAATGATTAAATACACTATGATTTGTCATTTAATTATGAAACCCAACATATAATCCCCATACAAGAAAAATAAATAACATAAATTAAAAAAATATATCTAATCTTATAATGATAAATACGATTTCATTGATATGTTCTTAAAATTGTATCCACAATTTAGATCATATTATTATGTTCATAAATCTACATTTTCTTAAATATAGTTTCCCATGTTTCTACTAAACTTCCTTTGATACCAACTATAAAAACCTAACCATAAAATCTTAGATTCAATGCATTACTTTATTTTAAATGAATGTTAATGAAGAACAAATTACTAAATGATAAATAATTTTAGTAGTTTTGGAAAACAAAATTACATAAATGACACAAATTATAAATTTGGAAATGAAAAATTAAAACATGATACATAATAAAATGAAATTAACATTATCTTTGTAATCATAATCAATGAATTACACTTCATAACTTAGCTAATGTTAACAAAACAAGGGTGAGCTAAAATAATCAGAAATCCTAATTAATTAAGATCCAATAATTAATTAATGAGAATAAAAAACGTTAAAAAGGAAATAATTTATAACATAGGACATTTATGTAATAATATGTTCAATAATAAAAATGGAATGGCTAAAACCCAAACCACATTCCATTTATTCAAATAAATAAGTATATAATGAGTCAATATATATGTCAATGAAAAAAATACTCTCGGTAATAATAATAATTATAATTAATAATGTATAGATAAAGTAATTGATTAATAGTGGGATACCATGCTTTCTTGGTACATGGAACAACTATCTTTAATATCTTTCACAAGATAGTTTAAAACATATTTGTTTCAAACCAATTCAGTTAGTCCACCCTTAACTATACAATCATGACCAATCAAAAGATAGTTTAAAACATATTTGTTTCAAATGTGAAGGGTTTTTCTAAATGAAATAATCTCATGAGAATACTTATTCATCATGGATCTTACTTTAAACAGTCCCCAATCCATTTTTTTCATGTTAAAATCATTCCCCACATATCAAATAATCGATTAAATTAATAAAATTTTTCATATAATGAAATATCCATATTGAATAAATAATACATATTTATCAATAATTTCTTAGTGGAGGATAAGTAGCAATAAGGGTTTTGGACATTGATGAATGAAAACACCATTGAAAGATTATTAATGTTTTCTTTGTGAAAATAATATTTAAACATTCCAAAGTGTCCCATGCCGCATTGAAACATTTGAATCATAATAACAATGAAGAATAAAATTAAATGAAACTTATTTTATAATTATAATAAGTATAATATTGAGATAAATTATCAAAGGGAAGTATATACACCATATTAAATCGAATTGGTTCATAATAACAAATTAGATACAATGGAATCTAAATTGCGACGAATTCCTTTACATTGACTCTAACTTGTCACATCTATCATTATCTTCCTGTATAATAAATGTAGGTAAATTTTTTAAATTCCATATAAACATTTTCAGGTATATTAGTTATTTTAATTTAATTATTAAAATGTTTGAAACAACTACTTACACAATTAATTTTATGTTGCAATTTTCTGACCAAATTAGTTTCATGTCTCAAAAAAGTAATTGGTAGGTCAAATGTGGTCAAATGGTTGATTCTATAAAATTATAATGAATAACAATAATGACTCTATTATCATATTTATTAATAAATAATACATTTAAAACCAATTATTAATTATGGATATTAGAAAAACAAATAATACCATCATGTGGACTATTTGTCATACACAAACATGAGTAACGCTACCATTATTCAATAATCGTTATGGAAGGAAGGTACGAAACAGTATAAATTTCAAAAATTATAGTTATCTCAAAAAAATAAAAATCTTATATACTTATATATATATATATATTGATGAAAAATGATTCTCAACACATCAAGGATGTTATAGTCTACACGTCGATGAATAAAATTATCACTTTTTTAGTGTGTAAAAAAGGATAAAAATGAAAAGGAACAATTATATTTTAGTAAATGTAATTATTTAATTAATATAATATATATTTAATTTATTACACATATTTTTAGTTAAAAATATCCTTAATTATTTTATAATATAGTGGGAATGAATCACATTGTATTCTGGAGGAGGTAGCCCACACTTCCATAAACAATGTTCACATACTCCCACAAAATAGAGTTCATAATGGTATGTGTTAAAAAAGAATTAAAAAAGAATTAATAAATTATAAATATCATATATATAATACAAAAATATTGTGTCCTTAAAAATTTCTCACCATGATAGGTGGTGATGGAAGAACAAATATTCATCATTTCGCTAGGTAGTAGTTTGGTGTATATGTACTGTATGTTCCTAATCAATTTGTGGGATGTTTGTGTATGATTATGTAAAACCCATATAATAAACAACTATAAATAAATTCATTACACTTATATTATTATATAAGCTTGTTAAAAAAATAAAATAATTGGTGGATATGTAAATGAATGAAAATTGGTGGTTGGAAAATGTCACATCTTAATTGGGTAACTTCTTTTGGTTTGCACCAAAGGGCATACTTTGTTTTATTTATGACCATTTAATTATAATAGTATGTGGTGAGGTATGTTGGGAGATTATTTCATAATATAATGGTCAAGTCAACGGGGTTGATATTTGTAAATAATTGAGAGGTTTCATTGCATTTTTATCGTGGAGAAGGAGTCACATTGTTGTAATTTCTTGAAAGGGTAACTCCACCCTTGTTTTTAGAATGTCATGTGGAACCAATAATTTAAAAAATATATAAAAGATATAATATTGATGAAATATGGAATAATAGTTAACTTTGAAAAGATTTTAGGTTACTTTTTCCTTTTATATTGTGGTTTATTTCATTGTTATGTTTATTTTTTTTAATCACAGTAATTAATTTTAATTACTTTTCTAAATATTTTTTCTCAGAAACTATGTTTACATTATTAAAAATAATAAAGTATTCTTATTCCATGTATTTAAAATATTTTTATAAATTTTAATCAGATTATTTGGGGAAATTAATTTAAATTTAATCCCTTATATTGAGCAATAAAGTAGGTTTTTAAAGTAAAATACTGAATTTTTTGCTATATTTTTATATTATACATCGATGATAAATTGATTAAAATTACATAAATTTGATTAATTAGTTTACTATTTATATATGTAAAATTTAAAACTAATAAAATAATATTTTCATTATAAGTAAATTATATAAAAATCAATTTTGAATTGAAATTCAATATTTTTCATTATTCATTAAAAAAAGAAACTTTTTAGAAAAATACCAAATATTCACCCTAATATAATGTTGATGTTATTACTTTAAAAATGAATTTTATTTTGACATACTAAATTTATAAAATATCAAATCTTTATATTTAATATAGGTGTTCCATTAAAAGGATGTAAAACTACCATTATAAAAATATAGGTATTTATGTGAAAAATTTTGTTAGTTATTATTTTATAACTATCATATATATTGGCTTAATGTAAAAAATATTTCATTTAATATATATTACATAAAATAAATTAATATCACTCAATGAAAATTATTAATTTTATTTATTATAATTAAATGACTTTGTGAGCAAAATAAGAGTTCTTTATAAAAACATTCACTTTAGAATCAATTAGTTCTTTTATTAATTTCTAAATAATTTATAACTAATGAATTCAACAAGTTATTTCCATAGGTTAGTTAATAATATTAATAACCATCAATTAAATTTCTAGGTTGTATATTATTATATTAAATAATAATATCATAATAATATATGTTTTTTTAAAAACTCATTCTTGAATGTAAAAAAATTACAGGCTATAGAATATATTTATTTCAAATATTAAATATTTCATAATGTCTCCGGATTTTATATTACTTTATACATTAGTTTATTTGTTTAAAAAACTATTTTAAATATTTTGTAGCATATTTTAACTTTTTATATTGTATAATGAAATCTTGGAATAAAAATTAATTTTATTATAAAAGGGAAATATAATAATGTTTTTGGGTTTTACACGAAATGTTTTTTAGTTAAAATTATTTTTATGAAAAGTATTCATCCTTAATTATGAATATAACTTACACAAAATTTATAAAAAATTTGACGAATGAGTTTTTTTATTCCACAACTAGTGAGGAATATAAAATTTTCAATAAAAATAAATGTACTTTTGAGGAAACACTGCATGTTATGTTTAATAAAATATATCATTTTATTTTCAAAAAAACCCCATCATACATAATCGTATGATAATCCTAAAAATTATTTCCAATATATTTTAGAAAATAAATCCCATAAGTAAATAACTAAATAATTGTTTCTAAATTAATTGCTTAAGAATATTGTTAACCCATTGTTGGGGGGAAGAAATTTGAAAACTATAGAATTTGGTTGTTTATTAGAGATAATCTTAGTGATAGTATCGTTATCGATGTAGATCAAATATTTATGTCTAGATGGTCATTGTGAAATAAAATTGGATATATCTATTTCACATCACAAGTCAAACCTATGAATGATGATGAGGCTTTCGATGATGATTGGATTAAGGAAATTCAAGATGAAATCAATGTGTTTAAAAGGGATAAAGACTAGAATTTAGCTGAACACTACAAATCTACTTACATAATTGGAGTAAAATGGGTCCTTCAAAAATAATGTAATGAAAATGGTATAATAGTAAGAAATAAATCTATACCTATTACTAAGGATTATAATTAACAATACTGGATTGTCTATGAAGGAATGTTTTATCTTGTAGCAAGACATACGACTATTTATATACTTCGAGATTATGATGAATGATTAAATTTCAATTTATTTCAATTGGTTGTGTATTGTGATTACCATAATAGATATGTTCAAGATAATTCTGATGTAGAAAAACCAAATGGATTCAAAAATTAAAAAACCCCTCAAAACATGTTTATAAACATACAAATGCACATTATTGATATTATCCAAACCCTAGAGTTTGTTATGATATGTTAAATGGATTTTTATTATAAAATAATTTTATTACGGGATTTCAAGATCCAACCCATTTATATGGAATATAATAAATATATTACAATTGATAAATTATATATTCATGACATTATATATGTGTCATCTCAAAATAATTTAATAGATTCCCTTATAGAGCTTACAGAATATGAGTTTGAAATGAGAATGATGGGTGAGTTAACATAATTTCCTAGGATTAAAGATTTCCCAAAAACTGAAAGTAACATTTATATCTCCACTTAACTATATAATAGGTTTTACTTGAAAAATTTATATATGAAAACACTAAAAGTATTATTACTTCTATCAAATCCCCGAATACATTAGATCTTAAATATGCTGGGAAACCAATGGGTCAAAATATATTTATTTGTATGATTTGATGTTTTTTATAAAAAAATTTATTCATCTAAATTTGTTGTTGTAGTATTATTATTTTCTAGATTTCAATAAAATATTAAAGTATCCTAGCTTAGAGAAGATAAATTATTTTTTTATTACGATAAAGAAACTATGGATTTTTTTACTATTATGGAAATTATTTTGAAGAAAAAATATTTCCATATAATGAATTTTGTTGATTTAGAATGGATTAAAAATATAATCTTAGAAAAATTCATTTATTAAAAGAGAATTATTTTATTATTCATGTAATAAAAAAACTCTTTTCAGTTTCAAATGTGGAAACCAAACATATAAAAGTTGGTGGTTTTTGTTATCAAGTGTTGTGGAAGAAACACATACTCACTAACTATGGATTTTTTTTTACTAAAACATATTTTTCTTTTGATAATACAATTACCATTTCATTATGTGAAAACAAATAACGTCAATCACATGATAAGCACATAGAAATAAGATATGACTTACTTCGTGATAGAAAATATATATATATATATAATATTACATTTCATTGGAATGAATGACCATCTTGCTGATATTTTCACTAAACCACTTAGATCCTATTGATTTAAAAACATTATACATAAGATAGGAATGATCAACGTCAATTTATATTTCATATCTACTTCTAGTTTCTAAATATCATTACATTAATGAACTCATTCTCAAAGGGGGAGTACATATGTTTTTTATTTTTTTTATTCTTTTTTCCTAAAATAATGTTTTTTCATAACTTTGGTATGCTTTGTAAATGATTATTTTCGAAATAAATTCATCAGAGTAAAATTTTTTCAAACTTTCTTTGACTCAAAAACTTTATTAACATTTTCGAAATCTTAAACATTTAAAAATTTTTAGGCCTCAGAATCAATTGTAATTTTATTTTGAGTCAAACATCATTGTAAAATTTCTCTAAACCAAGGTTTTTTATAAAAATATACCATAAAATATTCTTCCTCTAAACATTGTAATAATCTATTTCATTTTCAAATAACAATAATAAAAGGTAATTTATAATGATAAACGTTTTTTACTTTGAAATGTACTCTTCGATTCCATTATATTTTTTTATGTTTCCAATAAATTATTTTATAAAAGTTTTCATATATATTGTATTATTAGTATGAACTATGTTCTATTACGAATATGATTTTTTTACAATTAGACATTCCAATACTCTAATAATTGTTTTCGTAAAATATTTATGATTTTTTATTTATTAATAAATCATTCTTAAATTATGTCACATTCACCGGATCTTATATGGGAATGTAATCGGAGCCAGTGAAATTCATATAATTAAAACCATACCCTATCATGATTATATATGTGTGTTTAGCCCCATGCCCCAATGCTTTTTCTAGATTCAATGTTCCCAACTCTCACTAACCGTTTATTTTCTCACTCTGATATTTTGGAATTATCCTGACCATCACAACAAGAATCAGTTAGATAGAAAATCCATAATATTTCATGATGGGTGATTTTTACAATTAAGAGATTATTTTGAGAGAATGGTACTTAAATTACGAATATATTATTATAAATATCATTATTTTTCAATGATCAGATAAATATTGTGTTGAAAAAATAAATAAGGTTTTCGAAACACATTCTATGAAATTTTAAGATAATTTTATGCTTCATTTTTGTTTTTATCCGAAGATGATAATGAAGAAGTGGTTTTTACTATTTTTGTTAAAGAGTATACAATTTTATAAAAATAATTCATAGATTTATTCGGTGTGTGATATCAGGGAGAAGAATATTGTACATCTCAATAATTAACTAATAAGCTTGGAAGTATTATATAATCAAAAGATGAGGCATCCTAATTTATTTACACTAATAATTTATGAAATTATTGAAACATTTCACCATATTTAAGGGTTTTCATGTCTTAGAAGAAAGGTCGTATCATACTGATAAATGGTGATAGTGACGCCCAAAAGGATTCATATATTTGTTTTAGTATTATTTGATTAACATAGGATGAATTAGCCTGGTGAAGTTTGTTTTTATTACACTAGAAATGATTATTAATACCTCAATGATGTCAACGATTTTGAGGTATCCATGATTTATTAACATGTTGTATGTAAATTGAATAAATGTTTCTAAATTTGGAACCAAACATACCCCATGGGGTAAAATAATTACCAAATCAGTGAAAAAACCATATTGTTGAGGAAATTAGTTTTTGATTACATGTTGAAGAACATTGTTGACTGAGTAAGAAAGACTATGTTTGAAAAGGATATTAAAAAATAAAAAAAAATTAATAAATATAGAGATGTTGAGAAAAGAGAAATACATGTAGAAAAATCAACTCCTAAAAAGTAATAGAATGTGAAGAAAATGTCAGTTTTTGAGTTAAAAAAACACATAGATCATAAGTAGAAAATAAACCAAATGATCCCGAATATGCGATTGATAAGGTTGATTACGTAGCCCAAAAAATTATAACAACTAATGATATAAAATAACATGAAAAAAAGAATCATAATAAAATTTTGATGGAGAAATGGTTGTAAGAAGGTTTTTAAAGGATGTTAAAAGTGAATTGGAGAATATAATTAAATATATCTCACCTTTATCAGTTTTAATACCGACATTCAGACAACAAATTTACCTCACACAAATCAGATTATTCTTGATTCCAATCTTCTATTTTTAGAAACCATAGATATTCTATTATTAGATCCATCAGCTGTTGATGATCATAAAATCAAAGATATTGTTAAAGAAGTGATTGTTTTTATCATACAAAAAAATAATATTTTTCATAAGGAAAAATTAATAGTTTTTATAATTG
This sequence comes from Viscum album, assembly GCA_963277665.1. NCBI lineage: Eukaryota > Viridiplantae > Streptophyta > Magnoliopsida > Santalales > Viscaceae > Viscum > Viscum album. The sequence goes on along the minus strand of OY728147.1, from coordinate 135,613,330 downwards.
TTGGAAAAGGTGATAATAGAACTGTGATATAGTAAGTGAAATAAAAAGTAGAAGAACTAAAAGAATAGAAATAAAAGGGGAGAAATAATATGATGAAGATGAAGAAGAGAAAACAAAGTCTAATGAAGCGACAAAAGAAAATATGGGCACATTAGATTCATCATCATCAAAAAATTTACACACATACTAATCAGATAAGGATCCCGACATAGAGTATTCAGGGGATGGAGAATCGTCTTCTAAAGAAGATGAAAATTAATCATCCAATATAGAAGGGGAATTAAAAAACTCACAAAAAAGGTTTTTTACAAGGATAAATCTGATAATGAATTGGATATAACTGTCGATTTAGAGAAAGAAATAAATAAATAACAAAAATATTAGTCAAGTCCCAAAAATTATCCTTAGGTTATATCTATATAATCATCTTATAAAGTAATAATTGTTTATAAAGTCTTTTATTACATTATAAAACCCATAAAAAGGTTACCAAATTTGATTCCTTATCTACAAAGCATAAGGGAAAGATGTAAACTCATTCTGAACAGTACAAATGAAAAATTAAGATCACTATATTTTTTAACATATTCATTCATTCATGGTAAGGAATATTTGATATCTTTCATGGAATCAATAATGATATTGATATGATCTTACAATCACATGGCTATGTTTACAAACAAAGTTGATAGAGATCTCATGGACCATGGAAATCTGCTCGTATAAGTGAAGAATCTGTCTCTTGAAATGGGTGAATTTGTTGAAAATTTACCAATATATATCTCTTACATAGTCATATCTATTTAAGAGTCTAGATATATAACAGATGATCATAATGTATAAGTGAATTTATTATAATGAAAACATTCACTTCATAGATTTAGAAAATATTAGACTACAGACATGTGAATGTGAGTTGTTTCTTATGAAACTAGCGAATAATAAAGTCATTGGTGATATTGAATTTTTTCAAGAATAAGTATAAAAGAAGGAATATTTGGAAGATATGATTATGAAGCTTGGGAAATACACAACAGAAGATCCGAAGGATTAATATGCTGTAAAAAATATGAAGTATTTTTGGATTTTTTTTAAAAATTAATAAATATTCCATTTGAACTATTCATGTAATATATTTGAAGTATTTTAAATGTATTTTGAATGTGAATTTCCTTTTTATAAAAATTATTATGTATGATTTTATTCTAATTCTATTTTCATATATGTTATTTATTATATATCATGGATAAAAAGTGAATTAACCTATAATTATTTCATATATTATTTTTTTCTAACATTTTAGGAAATTATATTTTCCTTTATAATTTTTTTTAAATTAAAAATAGGGAAAATTTATAATGTGGGAAGTTATAAAAGGATATGATAAGTAGGGAGGGTTCTGAAAGGGGTGAAGTATTTAAGAATGTTTGTGAGTCTTTATTTATGTTGGTGTTTTCATGACTTTTAATAATTTCGATTATATCATAAAGGAATATAAAATTCTATTGGAGTTATGATGAGATATGAAATATATTTTGAATTATATGTTTGAGGTTCTTAATATATAAATGACTTAATGTTCTCAATGATTATTTAATTTTAGGTATAGTGTGTTATGATATTCAAAAAGGAGGATATTGTTGATTCAACAGTATTACATTCTATTTTACCATTACATAATTTTGGAAATCACAAACAACTTTTAAAAATACTATTTACCTAACATTATATTTCCCATGATTTTTAGTATATTATTATTATAAAAATTCATATATACTGAATGAATAATAAGTTCTAATATAAAATAAATATTGAATTTATTTATTCAATATTATCTATGGGATTGGAGGTTTATCTAATACATGGGACTAAATAATTCTTTATCTAGTGTTTTGACTTATATCATGTTTATCGGGTTGAAAAGTTTCATAACCATCATATTGTAATTGGTACATTTACATTATAAATACAATTATAAATTTTATTGGATTGAAAAACAATAATAATTCCCATAAAACTATCCAATTATTATAATTTAAGTATACTGATTTGTTTCGATTTGATGGAAAACAAAATTACATTGTAATAATTCTAAACAAAATTATTTCAGGGAATTAAATGCATATGTATAAATTTTAAGATACAAGTCATTATGAGTTTTTAATGTGCATGTTATATTAGTATGTCTAGATAAACAATGAAATATGAAAATTTTATAATTTCATATAAATAAGTAGTCATTTGAAGATCTGAGAGATAATGCATCTGCAACTCAAATCATCTAAATACTAATTTGTTTGAACATCAAATTGTAAATTTTTTTAAAACATTAGAGAGTTCAATTTCTGAGGAATCCTAATGAGGGTTTTGTTTCATTTTTCAGAATATTTATTTTGTATTAATTTTCAAATCATGGAACTAATTGATGGATTCTATGATGTAGAAGATTGAGATTAATGATTGTATCAAGGGCTTGTATAGATAGAAAAACTGAGCCATACCAATCATCATATAAAGGGATTTACTAGTAAGAAGATATTTACATTTATAGTTAGTACAAAACTATTGATACATTTAGAATGGATTTTGGAAAACCATAACTCTTATGTTTAAAGAGCGTTTTATATTATTAATAACTTTATGTAGTTTATACTATTAGAATGTTATTTGTTTCTTGATTAAACATTTTTTACATTACTCTGTGATTATTATTTTTAAAGTATGTTTACACTTAAATTTATAACATTACTTCTATCAGACTGATTGTGATATTGTTTAATAAATCTGATATAATCATAATGTATGTGATTACTATTTTGGCATTATGATCATCATAAAATAACGGATTTCAGTTATTTAAAACAAAATTGGTTTTATGTATTTTGTGGTTCAAATTTTTAAACAACAATTCACCCCACCCCCTCTTCTATCCATTGTAAACACATGTTATCCATCATTAGAAAAAATAAAAACTAACCTCTAGAAACTATTATAGGAAACCTGAATGTAGTTTTTAAACTATGAGATGTTTAGGAAACCATTCTGAATTTCTTATATTTTTTAATATATCTTATCTAAACCAATAATTGAGTCCAAAAATGATGAAAATTGTTAGATTATATAAAAGGAGATATAAACCAGTTTATATGGAATAAGTTATTTGAGTTTTTTGATAGTACCTCTTAATATCTTTTTTAATGGAACTAAATTGAAATTTAGGAACAAACATGATGGTCAACGTTTGATAACTTCAAATATGTCTTGGTTAGTACACAAATGTTACAATCAATATAACTGAATATATTAAACGAAAACATTTTATTCGATTGCATTATTTAAATAAAGTGACATCTTGATAGCATATAAATATCATATGAATATTAAATTATATATTATAAATATTAAATTTTTAGATTAAATTGGATTTTGATAGAGAAATAATATTTTGCACAACCTCTATACGTTGAAAAAACTCATTTTTTAAATACCATTTTAAAACATATCAATGCATCAAATGCGTTTACACAATATACTAAAACTCGGTATTTAATACTATGTTTTTTATTTTACAAAATTATTTTAATGTGTGAATGAGGGACCAGACCCATTTTTAGAAAACATTATAAAATGTAATCATTTGTTTTGAAAATAACTGTTGTTAAGGTTATTTTCAGAACATATAATTGAAATATGTTTATGTAAACAATAAAACTCATGAAAAAATAACTTGAAATGATAATTATGGGTGAGTTAAAGTGTTTCTTTTAATTTAAAAAAATTAAAATTTTAATGAAATGTTTCAAAAAAAACAAAATACATACATGTTTTACATAAATAATTTGGACTCAAAGTTGGTAATAATTTTTTAAACTTCTTTGAGTTCAAATATAAAATATTAGTTGGATTAATGTAGAAAAACTGTTGACATTAAAAACTATAGAAGAATAATTGGGATCCTGTTTAATATACCTAAATTTAAACAATATACTATCATCTCAATATTCCATGGTGATATATTTTGATCAAACTCAATGTAATATCATTATATTTAATCAAAAATAATTTCAATATATTTAAATGTAATTTTATATTTCTATTTTATTTTTCTAAAATCTAGTGATTTAAATTTTACATCACACATAAATTCCAAAATTGGTTAGTATGGAATGGAAATGACCCTCAAGAACCTATAATTTTCTCAGAAAATTTTTCATGTCCCGGCCTAGTGAGAAAAACACATGTTTCGTTATCAACTATTGATGTTAAATATATAGTGTAATGTCATTTTGATGTAAATTTATTTTTAATGAAGACAAACTTGTGTGATTTTAGATTCAATTTTAATCATCTTCTAATAAAATCATATAATCTAAGATCATAAATAATCTCAAAATCATATATTAAACCATTCTAGAACTAGTTATATTGATTTAGGGAATCATTTCTATCGTGATAATTCATTATAGGGATATGTGATCATAGAATTTATTTTTATACAGAATCAATAATATCACATTATTACTATTTTACTACATGAGGATCATTATAATTTTACAAAATATATATTATAATATCTGGATTTCAATTAACATGATTATATTTATATTATTTATGATTAACTGTGTGAGAACACATTTTTAGTTATGTTTTTTAAAAAACAAACAATCATCGTTCTTTTATTCTTGATGTCTAAAAAATAGACACAATATCTATTTTTTCGAATTGCATTTAACAACACTCGTTGAGGCCATTCATCAATATAGAAATAGGAGGATTAATGTTGTCTTCTGTGTGAAAAATAAATCCCTTTCAAACTACCTATATCCTTAACATCTACCATAATATCTTATAGTCCTAAAAACATTGAACCTACATTTATTTTGTTTATAAACCTTGGGATCAAATAAGAGATAAGAATGTAGTGAAGTTGGTAGTTAAAAGAGAATATATGTTTTTAAGGAATTTTCCAAGTAAAAAGAAATTGATTTCAGTTGTTTGGAAAAAATATTCATATAAATAAATTCATAAAATTATAGGGATATGGATAAATTGATAATGAAATGTAAACCATGTTATTCTATAAGATTAAATATCATTGGTATTATCTATATATGGCATTACATTTGGGGTAAAATTAAGACCTCATAGTTTCAAAGGCTAATGAGATAGATTTTTTAAAATAACTTTTGGAAAGGATATCATGTTTGACTATATGTATGAAGGAAGACGTGTGTTTATAAATCTCTTGATGTGTATATTAATGTCACTATATAGAGAGTTGTCAAATATTTCAAGATAGATATAAATTTTCAGTTAATGTTTATGCAATAACTTATTTCATAGAAGAATGATGAATTAAAAATAGTTTTTTTAAAGTATTTTTTTCTCCTCGTATAGAAACAAGTTAATCACATGTGATATATTTTATGCTATGTGTGACATATTTTGAATAATCTCTTTTTATCCATTCTGATGGATTCTAACTCAGGTTTTTAGAATAAAAAGTACAGATTAATGTTGTGATGTAAAATATTTTCATTGATTTTACCAATCATAGTGATAGAGTGCAAAAAATAAGAGGACATTTATGGATTTTCTCTATAAAAAACTATTTCCAATTGGAGATTATGATAAAATCAATGTTTCCCCTAGTTAGGAAAAGGGTTGTAATGTAACGACCTAATGTTTTATCAATGAAATTCCATTTTTATAATAATGTTTTATAGTATAATCATATAATATTACATATATAACATAATAAAAATCTTATAAATAAATGATGCATAGAGTAAAATGTATCCTTTGATGTTAAGGTACATATACCGATGAAATAGTTACGTGATCTTTGGAATAGTAATGTGAGCCTTATGAATTGTAATCTAGAAAATTGAATACTAACCTCACTAATGAAAGTAAACATAAAATTTATCCATCATATAAGTGAAAATATGATATAAATATAACATATTATAAGTAAGTAAATATTTTTAAAATTATCAATTAAGTGTTGGTAATTTTGTATGTCATGTATATTTAATTACACTTTTATGGTTAATTTAATAATTTAAACAAAAATTTATTTTTCGTAAAATTTATTCATGAAAATTTATTACAATTAATTATGATTATATTATAAATTTAAGAGACCATAGTTAATTTTTCAAAGTGTTAGAAAAGTAGTTTTGATTTTAAGATTTGTATGCTTCAAGTAAATTCTGATTTTAATTAAAAATAAAACGTCTCATATTTAGATTTTTTTTGGAAATGGAGTTCAGTTTTTAATTACAATTGTTGAAAAATGTTTTCAGTGTATATTCGGGATTTTTCTAAAATACATGAATTTTTTGGTGAATAGTAAAATATGATAATTTATGATAAATGCTAAATAAATGATTTTTTACATCTTACATGAAGCATATATGATGTAAATGGCCATTAGTTTGAACTCAAATTATATCATTAATTTTTTTAGCCACAATAATTCAGACTATTCAAAGTCTTGAGAGAAAATATGAAACTAATTATTAATATAGTGGGAAACCCGCCTCTACTATAAATAATACCCCTTTATCTCTTCTATTCATTTTTATAAATCCTTATACCTTATCTAAATTCTAATAAAATGACTCCATAGATACTCCCCACACCCAACTGGCCTTAGTCCCTAAAAAAGACCAAATCTTCTATTGTATATAGGTTCTGAAGGAATATATATTGAAGAGGTAAATTTGACTTTTCATTTCTTTTAATTTCATTCAAGTACCTTTCTATCTAATTCATTCTGAACCTCCTTTCATACAAATGTTATGATAACTACGATAACATAATTGTTATATTATTTTGTTATTGTAATGGAATAATTCATCATCATCTCTTCTTTCCCATCCTTTTATACTAGAAATTTAAACACCATTCAAGATGTGTTAATTTTTTACATTTAAGGACAAAAGGTTTTCAATTTAACTTATTGCCTTCAATTATGATCATGAAACCATTTTGAATGTTGATCTATAATATAAAAAATTCATTAATTGTAATTTAATGTTCTAGAATATATTGTACATATGATATTAATTAATAATGAAAAATGGGTTTGATGTAATCAAATCTAAACAATTAACCAAATTAGTTATCATCGTATTTTTATATAAGGATTCATCTTCACTCCAAATAACAGATGAATTTGTCACCCATGTAATCTTATGGATGATAACTAATAATATTCAACTAAAAATACAGAAATCCATTCTCATATTTCTTGTATATACTTATATGCATATAAGTAAACCAATCCTGAAAACCAAGGAAACAAACACACCGAAATGATTAAATTGAACCTATTAACCCATCAAAATGGTCACGAATGAACTTAAAAAGGTTGTTATGAATAAATTAAATTTATAATAGTTTATTTAAATTTTAATTAATTAATGAAATTATTTTATCCAGTACATTAAGATAATGTGAAGAACACCATCAGTCTTATGGTAATAGATTCTATACAAACCAATGTTATTTATCTGGATTGATCTCTCTTTCTTTTTATCCAAATGAAAATATCTTTTATTTTTATATACATCATATAAATTCTTTTTACATTATAAAAACTCATTTTTCATTGTCCATTCATCATTCTATCTCAGGGATTTATATGTTTTTAAGTGGTTCCCTCCTCAATACCTCCTGATATGCAAACCTATTTAAGGGATCTCTATGAATTCATATCCATTTTCAATTGCACTATATAAACTGTATTAACAAAAAATTGATATTATATTATTATTATTAATAATAGGAAAACATTCTTATTTAACATTTGGGTTTATATAAAAAATATGCCCTTTTTATATTAAATTTCCTTTAGTATTTTCCTTAAAACCACACTAAACTATTTTAATTCTAAAGTTAATTAAATGATATTTTTGCATGATATCAGTTTAAATTGACATAAATTATCCTGTATATGACTATTATACCTTATGAATTTCCATTCATTATCTAATTCATTTCCTTCATGGAAAATTTTAGGATACACCCATTTGATATGCTTTATGACATGAATATAATACCCAAACCATTCCATGGGTAACACTTTCGTATCTTTGTGATTGATTATATTTGATTATGTTTATGGAAAGAATATTCATGAAAATTTTATGAAGGGTTCACCTAGGTAGAACTCCAATGAATTAGGTAATGTTTAATATTATTAGATTTTATGTGCCATGTTCTTGGCGGGGAGCCTTGACCCGTGCTACCATGTGCAACGATCGTGACGGTTATCCTCGACATGTGATCCTCTATGTGAAATTAGCCTTTACTAATTCAAAATTAATTTTATATATCTTCCACATTATAATAAATCCATGTTTATATGATTCCATTTTTATATATTAGGACATCATATGTCCCATTATTTTTTATATCATTATGTTATGCCTTCTAAACCATGTGCTAATGATTTTTTTATTTTTATTCCCTTACTAGAATTTTTAGCTCGTCCCATTGTTCATGTTATCCCCAGTTTATCATATGAAGATGTATGAACATAATTAATTTAATGAGATCTTTATGATGATTAAATCAAGAAATGTTTTATTTAATCCCATGTTTTTAGTTTTATGTATATAGTCTTCCATGATACTAGACTTCACAATCCTTTCCCTATAATATTATGTTTTATTATGATTAAAATAATGTAATGATATTCGTGAATGGAAAGGGTCACTATCGATGGTGTCATAGTATGATCTAGTAATTTTTGGATATTATGAATAGAGAACATTACTAATAACCTTAGGGATGAAACTAATTATAATAAAACTTCCCTAAATTTTGGATAGTATAGATTAAGATGTTTTTGAAGAACATACATCCCTGTTTGGATTAGAACTAGGGTATTTGGATCTAGAACATATATATCTTGGGGTTAAACCGGAAAACACTACTTTGAGGTAGACTTGAATAGGAAGTGGTGCTTGAAAAGATGCCTTTTTGTACTCCTGTTTTGACACTCATAAGGGATATTATTTGGTAAATTAATAAACATACTATGAACCATTGTTAAGGGAATAAAATAACTAGAGGCCCATAAAAATATGTGTTAGGAAAAAGATCCTTAATAACCTAGATTTAGACATAGGGAAAAACGTGTTATGATATATTTTTCATTTAATAGTTTATAATTTTATGTCTAATTCATCCTTTTTATTCTTATTATATTATTACTCAATCCATCTAATTGTATGTTCTTTTTCATAGATAATAGTTGGAAATAGAAGAACATGTGACAATAATAAATGTGATAGTAAATGAGACAATTTCCATAATATCATTCCTAATATGACGGGAACAGGTGATCAAAATATTTTTATAGTACTTTCTCAGCTGGATCAAGAAATGATTAATAGCTTGAATCATATAAATCACCATCATCCTCTAAGAAAACAACATGTTTTCTTTGAGTACTTCATATAGAAAAGGCCTCCAATTTTATTGGATTTTATGATCCCCTCTTTAATGAGTAGTGAATTAACTCTATTGAAAAGATATTATATTTCTTATATTCCTAGAATAATATTAATTCATACTAGTGTTCTATCATTTTTATGGGAAAGCAGATCCGCTGTGGACACTGATCATGCATGTAAAGTTCAAAGAAAAAAATTGATTCCATGGATTGAGATGAATTCTTGAAAATGTTTTTTCAATAAATATTTTCCCCTATCCTCTATATAAAGATGTTAGTAAAGTTCCTAAAACATTATAATAATTATGGTGATTTCATTGGGGAATATGAAGATAAATTCACGAGGCCTGTAAGATAAGCCTCTAACATTTTCATGAACACCAAAATAAAGGTTGATGTACTCTTTAGAAGACTAAAGACGAGTCTACTAAAAAAGTGTTGGTGATTTGAGACTTTGACAGTTATGAGGAGAATTTTTATTGTTCCCTAGAGGTTGAAATGGAGATCGGAGACTCCCAATGGTCCCGTGGGCTAAGTGAAAAAGAAATTGGAGTTTAATATGGGTGGTCTGGAAAATAAATCCCATGATGGAAAGAATATCCAATATCCCACATGTAAATTTTTTTGGAGGAAGCATCATGGGAACTACGTAATAGAACTCAAAATTTATTCAATTGTGTAAGAATGATACATCTGGATAAAAACTGTCGAATGGATATGAAGCATCCCACTAACTTGGAAGATGAAAGGACGGTTCCAATTAGCACTCATCCTATAGTACTGTTTTATAACTAAAAGGAACATGGGCATTATGTGAAAAAATATCCTAATCCAAGGGTTGTCATAATAAATCAACAACAACCTCCAAGGAAACAAGGATGTTCTTATGATATCACTACTACAGAGGTGGATCCAAAAAAATTTGTGGTGATAGGTAATCTAGTTATTTATTCAAGAATAAGAATCTACTATTTGATTATGGTTTTACAAATTCCTTCATTTCATGAAGGTTTAGTATAGCTATTGAAACACCAAGTAAAAAATTTGGGGGTTGAGTTATTTATGAGAATAGTGGATGGAGAAATTATTTTATCCAACGTTTATAACTCCACCATGATTAATGTTTGTGGACTGATCCTCCTAGAAAGTCCTATCATACTTCAGTTGGTGGAGTTTGATTCTATTTTTGGCATGTATGGGATATGATTATACAAATCTGTCTTTAAAATTGGGATTGGTATATCACTATTCACATCGTAGAGTGTCCTCCAATCCTATGAAACTATAAGGAGGAAGAAGAATATCATTCAAAATAATATTATCAATTGTGGATAATGTTTCCTTTTGAGTAATCATATCCTCCTCAAATGATTGATACAAATGATATGTTACTGCTCGAAGACATTCCCATCGTGAGGGATTAAATAAATATATTACTTGAATAATTTCTTATTCATCCTCTGGATCGAGAGTTTGAAATATCAATTGAACTTATTCTTATATTCCATCTTATATAAAAGACACCTTATAGAATGTCCACCGTTGAGCTTGAATATTTGAAGAATCAATTATATGAGAATGTCGATAAGGGTTTTATATACCTAAGTAGTTCACTGTGGGGTGAAATAGTCTTCTTTAATAAAAAGGATGATGGATCAATGTGCCTCATTATTATTTATCATGAGCTAAATAAAATAAAGATAAATAACAAGAATCCCCTACTTCAGATTGATGACTTGTTTGATCAGCTACGTGGGGATAGTTATTTCACTAAGGTGGACCTTCGGTTGGGATATCAATAATTAATGTTATGGAAGGAATATATTCTCAAAAAAACCTTCCAAACAAGTAATGGACACTATCATTTGATAGTGATACCCTTCAGACTCACTAATCCTCAATCTAAATTAATTTATTTAATGAATATAGTCATTATATATATCCTCAACAAATTTGTTGTTGTATTTATTGACGATATTATGATATACTACAAGACCAAGAAGGAATATGAGGAGCATTTGAATAATATTATGATAAATTAGATAAGGGATAAAATTTATGAAAATTAGAGTAAATTTGAGTTCTGGATAGTGGAACTATCATCCTTTGGGAATGTTATCACTAGAAAAGGAATATCTTTGGACCCTTCCCATACAATGGTAATCAAATTGGGTCCTCTAAAAACATCTATAATGGAGATACATAGATTACATGGTCTATCTGGGTATTATCAATGATTTTTTAGGAACATATAATGATTGTAAAACCAAAGGACCAAGCTAACATGGAAGGTTGTGATGTTTTTCATGACTCAAGAATGTGAGGAATGCTTTAATGATACCAATAAGAGGCTTATCAATGCACCAATAGTCACACTCTCGTTAAGTGGAGAATTATTTGTGTTTTATATTGAAGCATTAATGAATGTATTAGGTCGTGTGCTGATGGAAAATGATAAATTGATTGCCTAAGACACAAAGAACCTTACAATACATGAGAAAAACTATCCCACACATTATCATGAGTTGGCGGCTGTGATCATTGCATTGAAAATCTGACAACATTATCTATATGGAGATAACTATGAGATATATTTGGATCACAAGAGTCTCAAATATATATTCACATAGAAAGAGATTAATATGATCCAAGTAAAATCATTAGATCTCATTAAGAATTATGACTAATCAATCCACTACAATCCCAATAAAGAAAATAAGGTGGAAGATGATGTAAGTAGAATAGATCTTCCATTTTTGCCAATGATGAGAGTAGAAAATGATCTAATATTATTAAGTTTGTTAAATATTTACATGGAAATTATTATAGGAGGAATATCATCAGTACATTCTCAAATAATTTCTCAACCATACCTCCTCGTGAAAATAACGGATTCTCAATGAAATGATGTGGAAATTCTGAGAAGGGTGGAAGATACTAGAAATAGTAAATCCTCTGAGTTCCATATTGATGATGAAGGAGTTGTAAGATTTGGGTAATGACTATGGGTATCAGTTGATCCATATATAAATAAAGAGATTCATAGTTATGCACATAGATAAACCTTCTCTATTCCCCCAGGGAGCACCAAGATGTATTAAGATCTCTGAGAGAACTATTAGTGGGAAAATATGAAGAAGGAGATCACTGAGTATACATCATTGTTCCTGGTATGATAGAATGTGAATCCTAAAAGAAAAAATTCAAGGGGCATGATGTAGAAAATATCCATACCAACATGGAAGTGTGAGAACATTACATGGACTTTGTCACTGGACATCTATGGAAATTCAAAAGAAACAGTGCATTATGGGTCATTGTGGATTGTTTTACAAAGACAACTCACATTGTCACAATTTGAGAGGACTTTTCTCTGGATCAACTTGCATAGATATATATCAAATGGTAGGAAAATATTTATGGAGTACCACTATATATTTTATCCAATTAGGATATGAGATTCACCATGATATTCTAGAAAATTCTCCAACTTTCATTAAGAACTACGTTGAACTTCAACAAGGCCTTCCAACCCAAAACGGGTGGCCAATATGAGTGAACTATTCAGACATTGGAAGATATTTTGAGAGTGTGATATATGGACTTAAATGGAGGGTGGGACCAACAACATACACTACTCAAATTCTCCATTAATAATAATTTCCACTGCAGCAACTGAATGGAACCATATGAAGCCATTTATTATTAATGGTGCAGAACACAGACATGTTGGGATGTAGTCGGTGAGTGTAATCTTCTTGGACTGGAAATGGTACACGAAATTGTGGATAAGGTTAAAACCATTCAGAAACACTAAAAGGAATCCCAAATTTTACAGAAGAGTTATGCAGACAATATTCAATGAGACCAGGAGTCCAAATTTAGAGACACAATATTCCACCACATATCTCTATGTAAGAAGTTAATGAGTTTTGGGAAGAAAGGAAAGATAATTCCTAGGTATATCAACCCCTTCGAAACTATTGATCAAGCTATAGATGTGGCCAATTTACTAGAACATCCACCTACCAAGTCTAACATACCTGATATCCTCTATGTATCCCACTTAAAGATGTACAAACCAGATCGTTCACATGTACTCTCTTGAGAGGAAGTATAGTTGGAGAATGATATTTTTTTAGGAGATGCCTATGGAGGTCATGGATCATAGATATAATGATCTACACAATAAGAATTCTCACCTTGTAAAAATACTAGGTGGAACCATAAGTAAAAAGAGGAAAATGGGAACTAGAGGATACAAGGAATGAAAATTACCCACACCTCTTTATGACTTAAAATGTAAAATGAAATTTTGAGGGTTAAAATTTATAAGGGTGGATTGACATAATGAACAATTGTTTTATTAATTAATTTACCATTTTATAATTATGGATTCTAGTATAATCATATAATATTACATTTATAACTCAATGAAAACCTTATAAATGAAGAATGAATAAAATAAAAGGTATCTCTAGATGTTATGGAACTTATACTAATTAATTAGTAACATGACCTTGGGAATAGTAATGTGACACTTATGAATAGTAAACCATCCAATTTAATAGTAACATCAAAAATGAAATTATATCTAAAATTTATCTATCATATAAGCTACAATATGATATAAATATAACATATTATAAGTAAGTAAATATTTAAACAATATTAATAATATGTAGGTTTTTTTGTTAGTCATATATATTTAATTACAACTATATATTTAATTTAATAATTAATAATGAAAATTTATTTTCATAAAATGTGTTTATAAATAATTATTTTTTATTACTTATGATGATAATATATGTTTAAGACACCATAGTTAATTTTTCAAAGTGTTTGAAAATCAGTTTTAATTTTAAAATTTGTATTTTTCATCTAAATTACATGTTTAATTAAAAATTAAATTTATACAATTTCGAAATTTGTTTTCGAAAAATTGAGTTTACTTTTTAATTCCATTTTTTGAAAAAATTTTGTGGTGAATTTTTGAAATTTTTTCAATATACTAGATTTCTTGGTGAATAGTAAAAAATGATAATTTACGATAAATGCTAAATAAATGAATTTATGCATCATTATTGAGTCATGGAAGATGTACATGGATGTTTTTTTCGAAAAAAATGTTCTATCTATTATTTTTTGTCAATAGAATCAATAATATTCATATTATTTAGAAAAATATATTAAACTAATGAATAAAATTATGGGAAACTTCTCATCTCTACAACAATAAATACCACCCTTATCTACATATTCTCTTCACACCTCTTAAGCATTGTGCCTTGTCTAAATTCATCTAAAATATCCTCCCATGCTTTACCCACGTTCATAATCCCATTTTCTCTTCAAAAGAATCAATCATCTCTCTTAATGTGGTTTTTTATGAAGATATATATATTCAAGAGGTAAATTCCTCTTTTCATTTCTTTTATTTTATTTCAAGTTCCTTTTTTCCAATTTCATTCCTCAACACATTTAAAAAAATATTATGATAACTCCAGTACCTTACATGCACTATAATGTTTTTATGTTAATGTAATAATTCATCATTATCTATCATTTCTCGTCCTTTTATACTAGAAATAAAAACATCATCTGAGATGTGTTAATTTATCACATTCAAGGATGACGAGTTTTCAATTTCTGTTACCGTCTTCAATTCTGGTAAAAACCCATTTTTATGGTTAACCAGACTATAATAGATTTATTATGTATAATTCAATGTTTTTTAATATATTTTACACATGATATTAATTTATAATGGAAAATTTGTTTGTTATGTTCAAAAACCACCAATTTACCAAAATGGTTATCATTAACATTTTATATAATGATTCATCATCACTCTAAATAATGAAATTTATTTTATTAGCTCATAATATTATGAATTTTCACTAATAACATTCAACTTCAATTCTAGAAAATCATACTCATCTTGAAGGTTTATCCTTGCACGTATATAAGTAAACCAGTCATGAAATCCAAGGAAACGAATGGCCCCAAACGATGAAATTGAACCTACTAAACCATCAAAAGGGTCATGAATGTACTTAAAAAGGTTATAATGAATCAATTTCATGTATAATAGGTTATTCAAATACTAATTAATGAATGTAATTTTTTTGTCTAGGACATTATTATCAAGTGAAGGACACCATCTGCCATAATGTCAGGGATTCTACTCAAACATCCATTATATCTTCGAGTTTCTATATCATTATTTTTACCCTAATGAAGTTATCTATTAATTTTATGTAAAAATTATAAATATTTTTTAAACACCTGTAAATAATGCTTCAATGTAAATTCATAATTATCTTCTTGGTATTTATATGTTATCAAGTGGTTCCCTATTCAATATATCCTAATAAGAAACCCTATTTAAGGTAACTTCTTAAATTATTTCCCATTTTCAATTAAAATATATAATATATTTTAAGACACCAATTTTTTTTAAATCATAAATTTTACTATGAAAAATTTAGTTTTTCACTTCTGGTTTTATATAAAAGATTGTTCCAATTTTTTTGACTTTAAATTCTAAATAGTATTTTCCTTCCAACAGCACTAAATTGTTTTAATTCTAAAATTTCATAAGTAATATTGTTTCATGCTATCACATAAAATTGAAATCACTTATAATGATTTATTTCAATTATAACTTATTAATATCCATGAATTATCTAATTAATTTCTTCCATAGACACTTTTATGATACTCCCATTTGTTATGACTTGTGACCTGAATATGATGCCCAATTATTTCTCAGGTTAACACATACATTTATGTAAAATGGATTATGTATGAACTTATTTGTGGATAGAATATTCATGACCATGTTATGACAGTGCACTAAGAGAGTTCTCCAATTAATAAGGTAATGTTTAGTCCCATGAGAGGTTATGTTCAACAGTCTTTGTAGTTAGCCTTGACATGTGCTACCATGTTAACGGTCTTTGTGGTTAACCTTGACTTGTGCTAATCTATGTGAAAAGAGTCTTCACACATTATAAATTCATGTTTTATATTGCATCCACATTACTATGAATCCAGGTTTATATGATCCCATATTTAAATGTAATGACTACCAATGATCCATGCCTTTTTATAAAATTATTTCATGCCTTTTAACCCATGTGGTAAAGCTTTATTCTTATGTTTATTCCCTTAAATGGCATTTTAGATATTCCCTTTTCATGTTATCCCCTAGTTGTACTATGACGATTAAGGAGTGAAATGGATGTTGTGATCTATTTATGAATATTAAATAATAATATTTTTTATTTAGTCCCATTTTTTAATTTTATGTACCCAGTCTCCCAAAACACTAGAATTTATTATCCTTGGATTGAAATATTATGTTTCTATTAAGCATAAAATTAACTAATGATATGTGAAAAATACAAGGGTCAATATATATAAATATCATGCTATTAATGTTATAGGCACATCTGAAGTGGTTGATTATAGTATTGATATAGAAGCCCCATTAGATATATTGATTCACGTTGATTTGTGAAGGAGAGCATGATTGGTTATTTCAGAGAAGATTCAATCCGAAGATGATACTATAGATGAGGAGGTGTCTTAACATATTTATTTTACCCCATTAGGTAGTTTTTGTCATCTATGAAATTAAATAAACCTTTCTTCAAGATGTGTGTTTTTATAAAATCCTTGAAGCTTTATCTATAACCATTATGGTGTTAGAAAATATTAATAAAAAATTTATTTATATTATTTTTGGTGTGGTTTTTATGGGTGAATTATCGATTTCGGATGAGGATAACTAGAGAATCATATGATAAATAGTTTGTTTTGTAAGAAATTATTTTCTCAATTTTAAAGTAGAAAAATAAAAAAAATATATCATTAGAATCTATTTTATTACTATATATAAGGAGAAACAATAATGTTTCAATTTATCCCTATCACATTAAAAATATATAATGTTTATATGTAAATCAACATTTTGAAATTAATTACAAACTCCATAATAGAGTGGATCTACTGGGCCAATCCATGCTGAAGCTTAAACTAGTTGAAATAAGGTGTCTGCAAATAATATTATCAAATATAGATACATAGTTATATCTCACATTGATGAGATTATGGATGAAGGGAAATATTTGATGGATGGTTTGATAGAATATCAATCTAAAGTAATAGTACTTGAAATAATTTGGTATCAAAAAAAATATTGATTTATAAGAAATATTATTGTGTCCCAATTTGAGAATATCAAGAGGAAAACAACTTCCCAAACAAATCATATATAAATGAAATAGTTCAGAATATTATAATCAATGACCCATTTTATTTTTTGTTCTATCCTAGAAACATTTTTGTAATGATTTATTTAAAAATGAATTTATAGATCTAACTGACACAAATTTGGAGCAATATTTCATTCAAATATCAATGGCTTATGTTTTTTCTATTATAAAATCTACAGGTTTCAATTTTTTATTTAATAAATTTGTATTTTAAATTATTGAATTAAAATGGTCTTTAAAGAGTATATGTGGGTTCATTTTTATATGTGTAATTTTATTTATCAATCTTATGCAATAATTTCAAACTTTGGTGATTTTTTTCAGACTATTTTTTATGGAATGACTTAAATATTATCATAGATACATGACAACCCTTATTCCTATAAAATATCTCAACATTTCCATACCATATAGGCTCGGACATCCATAATTCCTAAGGATTGATAGCCTGATACAACAGAGGGTATGATGCATCACTCTTGTGCTTAGTGGACCATGGGTGGTGAAACCCCTGTATTAGTGTGATGCCAGGGGCTTGTGTGGGCTACATGTGTGTGACCTGAATGTGTGTGGGTGTGTAACGACCCAATGTTTTTAATGGAAAATTACCTTCTTATATTTATGTCATAAAAACACAAAATAATAAACTTCTAAGTTATAAGTGACCTTTAAACATATGTTTTTCACTCCTATGTTTGGAATTTTTAAAATCCAACATACACGGTTGTGTTCAAGATGATTTTTGGAGTCTAATGAAACAAAAATAATTTTTGGTTAATAGTAATGTACCGTTAGGAACAGTAACATACATTATAAATAGTAATATTGCCCTTATGAATAGTAAATCATCCAACAGAAGAGTTACATTACCAATGAATAATAAAATAAAATTTAGACATCTTCGAAAGTGACAATTTAACCTTAGTAAACGTTTTGGTATTTTGTATGTCATAAATTAGCAAATTATAATTAATTAATATTTCCCTAAAATGTATTCATTAATTATTGAATCAATGTCTCATATTTTTTAGATAATTTTATAAGACCCTACGTAATTTTTGAAAGGACTATAAAATCCTTTTTAATCTCAAAAACTGTTTTTTATGTAAATTATGATTTTAATTAAATATAAAATTAATAATATTTAGAAAATTATTTTTGAAAAATGGACTTCTTTTTTTGATTCTACACGTCGAAAAATGGTTGGTGTAATTTTTTGGGATTTTTCTGAGATACTTGAATTTTTGATTAATAGTGAAATACCGTAATTTAAAAAATAAGTTAAATAAGCTAATTATAGGATCATGTGTGATTTTCTACTGATGTAAGTCAACTTGGTTCGGGATTACATTATAAAATTACTATTATTGGTCATTCATGACTCGCTATTACTTTTCTTGTGGGGAAATAATAAACTAATGAATTTTTTATTAAGGAAACCCCTCTCCCATCCACTATAAAAGCCACCCTTCACACCCTCATTTCCTCACACCTCTCAAGCTCCAAGCCTTCTATAAAATCTTCCCAAAAACCTTCCCTAGCCCCTCCCCCACGTCTAAGAGTTTCTGGTCTCATCAAAAGACCATGCTTAGGCTCTTAATGAGGTTCTCAGGAGAAGGATTCAAGAGGTAATTTCCCTCCCTCATCTCCTTTAATTTCCTTTCACGTTCAAGTTCATTTCTTGATCTCTCCCCACCTATCTTCCTCCAAATTGTATTCTAACTCCATTATTATAAATATAATGTAATTTTATGATTATAATGGGATATTATATCATCTAACCCCCTTTCCATCTTCCTTTTATTTTATTAAAGAAAACGTTGTTCGTGAGGTGTTAATTTATCACCTTCAAGAATGACACGCATTCTTCTTCCATTTATTCCTTCAGATCTGGTCATGAAACCCATTTAATGGTTGAAAAATAATATGTTATATGTGTTAATACATATTTAAAGTTCTGGAAACAACATATGGACATATTATTAATTGATAAGTTAAAACAAGTTCATAGTGATCCAAAAACCGCCCAAATTTACCCAAATAACCATCATTTAATTCTTATCTAATGATTCATCCAATGGATCTAATATAATTCATTATAAGATCATTGAAACTTATTTAATATCATCAATGAAATGTAATATAATATCTGTATGTTTAACCATGTTCTACCCGAACTTCAATTTATGAATACAAGTGAACAACCCAAGAAAACCCATAAAAACAAACATCCCCAAAACAATGTTTTTAAACTCTATAAGTTATCCAAAGGAACATAAAATTAAATAATGAACCCATAATGAAACCTATTAATGTACACATTGTTTTTTATTTCTAATTAATGAATATAATTTAATTATACAGTACATTTAAGAGAAGGAATCATTCAGGTACAAGGTAAGGGGAAATTTTCGAACCCAACTTTCACCCTTTGGGTTCAACCTCTTTCACACAATTTTTGATATGGTCACTCCGTAAAAATAATTTGTTAATAATTTTATTTCCTATTCTGGGATATAAATGTTTTCTAATGAAGTTTATGACAATCTAAATGCTTTCTGAAGAAACTCTTCTCTTAAGAACTCATCTTTTACCTCTCATTCAAGGCTGATGGTTCTTGTATCAAGTATGGTGTTCCCTCTTTCATTTGGGAACCCAAAGTTTATGAATGTGTTCTTATGAGATGAAACCAATTCCTTTTTCATGTGTTAGTTATGTTCATTTATATTATATGTTCATTGTGTCATGCATGATAAATGATAATGTTATGCGGTGACGGGTGTGCCCGGAATTATATAGCGCAATATGAATGTTTAAATGTGACGAGTGTGCCCAGAATTATATAGTGATCCAGTGCATTGGGTAAAGGGATTAATCTCACGAGTAAATGTGAAATGATGTGTGAACAATATTATATCTTGTTTCACAATTATGTTTGGTATTTAACCACTAATACATGATGTTTCCTTTTTATGCTTTTCCACATTTCAAGTGTACTCCTCTCATGTTCATGATCTTTTTCCTATGTTATGATTATGCTCACCCTATGATATATTGTTCTTACATATCCTCTTACTGGGATTCTATCTCACCACTTCTTATGTATATCCTTAGGAGGCTACATGTACTAAGGAGAGGACAAGTGCCAATAAGAACGTAGAGAAGAAGAAATTAAATAAATGATTATGCTAGATGTTGTATTTGTTTTGTGTGGTCCTAGTTTTCCCAAGACACTAAGCCTTTGATCCTATTTCTGTAATACTATTATGTTGTTTATCTTTTAAATGATGTAATAGTAATGTAGGAAAAGTTCGGGTCGCTATAGTTGGTATCAGAAGGATGTTTAGTTAATTTGGGAATTAGGATTAGTGAACCCTTGAGAAATCTTCTAGTATGAGACTAAGTGAAATTATGCACACAAGAATTTTTACCTAGGGATACCATATGATATGTTTTTGGTATAATTGTTTAAGTTAATATGTTATTAAGGACTTGTTTAGTTATGTTTTGTTCTATCCTTTTCTATTTTAGAAAATGGTCGGAACGCGGAGATATTAGGCCAACAACTCATGTGAGGGCCATTGCAACGATTGACCGAACGACATCCCTAATGTTTTGGGAGGTGGAGTTCAAAAATTCATAGCAATTCTTACCCAATTATCTTAGGTTATGAATAATAACCATAATAATGGGGAACGTCCTCCTTCACCAAATAGGGAGCAACTGGATATTGAATGTTTTATGCGGCAATGACCACCGATGTTTTGTGGATCTTATGATCCACAAATTGAGGAACAGTGGTCAACTCCATGGAGAAGATCTTTTCTATGCATCACTTTTTTGATATGGAGAATGTTATTCTAGCTATTTATCGTCTTGATGGAGAATCTGATCAATGGTGGGCTTTGATTAAGAACACCATGCCAATGGAGGAAATTGAAGAGATGGAATGTGAAGACTCTACGATAATGTTTCCTAATAAGTATTTCCCACGAACCCTTCGCACGAAGATGGAGAGAGAATTCATAGAGCTTAAGAAAAAAGAAGGAGAATCTATCATAACCTATGAAGTTAATTTCAGAAGGCTCCCAAGGTATACTTTGGGTTTTGTTATCAACAATGATAGAAAAATTGATAGATTTCTTGGTGGATTAAAACCACACCATCAAAACTCTCTTGGAATTCGAGACTTTGGGAGTTATGAAGAATTTGTTTGGTGTGATCTCAAAGAGGATATGGAGTTTGGAGAATGGTGTCATGCTTATGGGGATAAGAAACGAAATATGGAGTTCCAAGACTATGGATATAGTGACAATGGTGGGAAGAAAAATCAATGACCCACATGCCAAAAATGTGGGAAGTTGCACCATGGGAACTTCCTCAAATGGATGGGGAAATGATTCAAGTGTGGGAGATTAGGAAACCATGCACAAGAGTGTGAAAAATAAATTAAAATGAAGGAGAATGTATCTGATTAAAGGAGAGAACCACTAATGGTTCAATACTACAACTTAAAGAGCTAGGGCACTATGCAAACCAGTGCACTAAAACTCAAGTTCTCGAGGGTAATCTGCGCCAGCAGCCACCAAAGCCAAAGGAACAAGGGATGGCTTATGACATCACTACTGCGGAGGTGGAGCATGGTAATGAAGTTGTGTAAGGTACACTTACTATGCACTCAAGAATGGAAAAAGTCTTATTTGATTCTGGTTCAACGCATTCCTTTATATCTTGTAAGTTTGCTATAACTATAGAATCGAAGCCCCAAAAACATGATGTAGAGATATCTGTAAAAACACAAAGTCATTCAATCATTGAAACACAAGTGTTTGACTCTTATCCTATTGGAATATGTGGGAAGATTCTTCTAGAAAATTTCGTAATACTTACCTTGGTGTAATTCGACGCTATAATGGGAATGGACTGGATCTCGTTATATAGAGCGCATATCAACTGTCAAAAAAAAAAGAAATATCTTTTCATATTCCGAACCATCCCATTATCATCTAAAAATTCAAGGAAGATCATGAATCTCCTTTGAAAAATAATTCAATGGTGTGGGTGTTGATTCTCTATGAAGAATCATACCTCGCCCAAATGGTTGAGTTGAAGGAAAGATCCAACCTTGAGGAAATTCCCATTGTGAGGGAATACATCGATGTATTTCCTGTAGAGTTACCCGGAATTCCCCTGGATCGTGAGGTAGAGTTCTCAATTGAACTGATACCCGGAGCTACTCCTATATCAATGTTCCCCTATAGGATGGATCCTATCGAATTGGAGGAGTTAAAGAAGCAGTTGCAAGAGAATCTGGACAAAGGGTTCAAACACCCTACTGCATCACCTTGGGGTGCGCTGGTGCTCTTTGTGATGAAGAAAGATGGAACCATGCGGCAGTGTATCGATTATCAGGAACTCAAAAAGATCACCATAAAGAAAAAGTATCATCTCCCAGAGATTTTTGACTTGTTCGACCAGTTAAGGGGATCCCAATACTTCTCAAAGGTTGATCTTCGTTCTGGATATCATCAGGTAAAAGTGAAGAAGGAATATATTCTGAAGACTGCCTTCCGTACAAGGTATGGGCACTCTGATTTTTTTTTATGCCATTTGGACTTACTAATTCCCCTACAATATTCATGGATGTGATGAATAGAGTCTTTATACATTACCTCGACAATTTTTGGTAGTGTTTATCGATGATATTCTCATCTACTCCAAGTGCAAGGAGTAACATGAAGAACATCTAAGGCTTGTGTTGGCAACATTGAGAATAGAGAAGTTGTACGCCAAGTTCATCAAGTGTGACTTTTGGATGAATCAAGTCATGTTCTTGGGACATGTGAACACAAGTGAGAGAATTTTTGTGGATCCTTCAAAGACAAAGGTGATTGAGGAATGTCCCAGGACCTCTAGTGTCATAGAAATCCATAGTTTTCTTGGATTTTCTGGGTACTACCGATGTTTTGTGAGAAACTTGTCACGATTTTCAATCCCGCTAACTAAGTTAACATGGAAAGGGGTGAAGTATGTATGGATGGAAGATTGTGAGGGAAGCTTCAAGGAGCGAAAGAGAAGGCTAATCACTGCACCTGTACTCACACTACCAAAAAGTGGAGAAAGTTTTCTGATATAAAGTGATTCTTCAAAGAAAGGCTTGGGTTGTGTACTCATGATAAATGAGAATGTGATAGCCTATTCCTCATGATAGTTGAATATCCATGAGCAGAACTACCCGACATATGATCTAGAGTTGGCAGCCGTGATTTTTTCCTTGAAAATATGGCAGCACTACCTTTATAGAGAGAAGTGTGACATATACACCACCCACAAGAGTCTAAAGTATATATTCACACAAAAGGAGGTCAACATGAATCAAAATAGTTGGTTATAGATAATCAAGGATTAAGATTTCTCTATTAACTATCATCCTTGAAAGGCGAACATGGTGCTTGATGCTCTAAGAATAAATGAACCTGCTACTCTATCAATGCTGTGGATTGAGAAAGTTCATATCTTCATGGATATGCAAAGAATGGATTTGTAAATCATAATGGAAAGGGATACATCCTACCTTGCCCAAATGATTGGGAAACAATCCATCCAGGAGAAGATTAAGGAAGCACAAATGGATGATGTGGAGATACAAAAGAGGGTGAATGTAGTAAAGGAAGGGAAGCTGCAAGAGTTCCATATCGATGATGATGGTGTGATTGGGTTTGGAATGCGACATTCTATGCCTTCATCACGTAGGATAAAGAATGAGATATAGGATAATTCATATAGCTCAACTTTCTCTATTCATCCTAGGAGTACCAAGATGTATTGTGATCTCCAAGAAAACTTCTGGTGGGATAACATGAAGGAGGAGATTGTGGAATATATATCAAGGTACTTGATATGTCAGCAAGTTAAAACTGACCGAAAAAAGTCCAAAGGTATGATGAAGCCATTGCCTATACCCATGTGGAAATGGGAAAAATATATTATGTAATTTGTCACAGGTCTCCCGAAGACATCAAAGGTAAATAATGCGATATGGGTTGTGGTTGACCAACTCACTATGACTGCCCATTTTATCACTATTCGGGATAACCTATTGCTTCAACAACTTGCAAAGATATATGTGAAGGAAGTGGTGAGACTGCACAGTGTTCCACTCTCAATTGTCTCTGACCATGATCCAAGGTTCACATCTAAATTTTGGAGGAGCCTTCAACATTCTTTGAGTACTGAATTAAATTTCAGCACTGCCTATCACCCCCAAACTGATGGCCAGTCAGAAAAGACTATTCGGATGCTTGAAGATATTCTATGATCCTTCTCTCTTGAATTCAATGGTGGTTGGGATCAGTATATCACATCGGTTGAGTTCTCATACAACAATAACTTCCACTCGAGTATTCAGATGGCTCCATATAATCCTCTATATGGAAAGTGATGTAGAACTCCAACATGTTGGGATGAAGTTGGAGAAAAAAGCTAGTTGGACCTGATCTTGTTCAGGAGATGACAAAGAAGGTTCAAGTCATCCAAAAACACATCAAAGCTGCTCAAATTCGGCAAAAGAGCTATTCTGACAACCGTCGAAGGGACTTGGATTTCAACATTGGAGATAAATTCTTCCTTCAAATATCTCCATGGAAGAGAGTCATGTGATTTGGGAAGAAAGGGAAACTAAGCCCATGGTATATTGGCCGCTTTGAGATCCTTGACTGCATAGGATTCATGGCATATTTTCTTAAACTTACAACTAATATGGCTCAAGTTCATGATGTGTTTCATGTATCACTACTGAAGAAGTACATACCAGACCCCTCACACGTACTAAACTTAGAGGTGGTGCAGCTGGAAGATGATCTCTCCTATGAGGATCAACAAGTAAATATTATGGATCGGAGAGATAAGGTTCTGCGCAACAAGAAAACCCATCTTGTCAAAGTGTTGTGGAGGAACCATAAGTTTGAGGAAGCAACTTGAGAACCATAAGAGGCAATGAAGGAGAAGTACCCTCACCATTTTGTGTAAAGTCAAATTTTAGGGGTGAAATTCATTAAGGGGGGAAGAATGTAACGACCCAATGTTTTTCAAAGAAAAATTATCTTCTTATATTAATGTCATAAAAATAAAAAATAATGAACAAATATGTGATATGTGACCTTTAAACATATGTTTTTCACTCCTGGGTTTGGAATTTTGAAAATCTGACATACACGGTTGTGTTCAAGATGATTTTTGTAGTCTAACGAAACAAAAATAATTTTTGGTGAATAGTAATGTACCCTTAGGAATAGAAACATATCCTTATGAATAGTAATATTACCCTTATGAATAGTAAATCATCCCACATAAGAGTAACATTACCTATGACTAATAAAATAAATTTTATAAATCATAGAAAGTGACAATTTGACCTTAGGAAACGTTTTGGTATTTTGTAAGTTATAAATAATTAATTATAATTAATTAATTAATATAAAAGGATATTTATTTCCCTAAAATTTATTCATAAATTATTGAATCAATGTCTCATAGTTTTTAGATAATTTTATGAGACCCAACGTAATTTTTGAAAGCACTATAAAATCAGTTTTAATCGTAAAAACTGTTTTTTAAGTAAATTATGATTTTAATTAAATATTAAAGTAATAATATTTAGAAATTATTTTTGAAAAAATTTACTTCATTTTTGAAATCTACAAGTCAGAAAATTATTGTGGTAAATTTTTGGGATTTTTCTAAGATAGTTGAAGTTTTTATGAATTGTGAAATACCGTAATTTACAAAATAAGCTAAATAAGCTAATTATAGGGTCATGTGTGATGTTCTTCTTATGTAATCCCACTTGGTTCGGGATTACATTATAAAATTACTAATATCGGTCATTCAAGACTCACTATTCCTTGTCTTGGGGGAAAGAATAATCTACTGAATTTTATATTAAGGAAACCCCTCTCCCCTCCACTACAAAATCCACCCTTCACACCCTCATTTCCTAACACCTATCAAGCTCCAAGACTTCTCTAAACTATGCCCAAACACCTTCCCTATCCCCTCCCCCACGTCCAAGAGCTTCTAGTCTCATCAAAAGTCCATTCATAAGCCCTTAAGGAGGTTCTCAAGAGAAGGATTCAAGAGGTAATTTCCCTCCCTCGTCTCCTTTAATTTCCTTTCAAGTTCAAGTTAATTTCTTGATCTCTCCCCACCTATCATCATCCAAATTGTATTGCAACTCTAGTATTATACATATAATGTAATTTTATGATTCTAATGGGATATTATATCATCCAAACCCCTTTCCCATATCATTTTATTTTATTGAAGAGAACGTTGTTCGTGAGGTGTTAATTTATCACCTTCAAGAACGACATCCTTTCTTCTTCCATTTCTACCTTCATATCTGGTCATGAAACAATTTTTATGGTTGAACCAGAATATTTTATATGTGTTATTTCCTATTTAAAGTTCTGGAAATAACATATGGACATATTACTAAGTGATATGTAAAAAAAATTCGTTGTGATCCAAAAACCACACAAATTTACCAAAATAACCATCATTTAATTATTATCTAATGATTCATCCACATGGATCCAATATAATTAATTATAACATCATTAAAACTCTAATATAATTAATGACATGTTATATCATTTTTGTATGTCTACCCATGTTCTACCTGATCTTCAATTTATGAATACAAGTGAACAACCCAAGAAAAACCATAAAAACGAACATCCCCAAAACAATGTTTATAAACTCTATAAGTCCTCAAAAGGAACATAAAATGAAATAATGAAACCATAATTAAAAATATTAATGTACACATGGTTCTGGATTTCTAATTAATTAATATAATGTCATTATACATGACATTAAAGAGAAGGAAGCATTCAGGTACAAGGTAAGGGGAAATTCTCGAACCCAACTTTCATCCTTCGGGTTCTACCTATTTCACTCCAATTTTGATATGGTCACTCCTTAAAGATCATTTTTTTCATCATTTTATTTCCTTTTCTGGGATATACTTGTTTTCTAATGATGTTTATGTTAATAAAAATGTTTTCTGAAATAACTCTTCTCTTAAGAACTCATCTTTAACCTCTCATTCAAGGTTGATGGTTCTTGTATCAAGTATGTTGTTACCTCTTTATTTTGGGAACCCAAAGTTTATGAATGTGTTCTTATGAGATGAGACCCATTCCTTTTCATTGGTTAGTTATGTTCATTTATATTATATGTTAATTGTGTCATGAATGATAAATGATAATGTTATGATGTGGCGGGTGTGCCCGGAATTATATAGCGCTCCAATTCATTAGATAAAGTATTGAATCACATGTGTAAATGTGAAATGATGTGTGAAAAAGATGCTATCATGGTTCACAATTATGTGTGGTAGTTAACTACTAGGACATGATGTTTCATTTTTATTCTTTGCCACATTTCAAGTCTTTTATTTTTGCTCCTCTTATGTTCATGATCTTTTGCCTATGTTATGATTATGCTCATCCAATGATATATTGTTCTTATCTATCCTCTTACTATGGTTCTAGATCACCACCTTTTATGTATATCCTCATGTGGATACATGTACTAAGGAGAGGACAAGTGACAATAAGAAGCTAGAGAAGACGAAATTAAATAAATGTTTATGCTAGATGTTGTATTTTTTTGTGGTCCTTGTTTTCCCAAGACACGTTGCCTTTCGATCCTCTTTGTGTTATACTATTATGTTTTTTATCATTGAAATGATGTAATAGTAATGTAGGAAAAGGCCGGGTCTCTATAGGGTGCATGTTATGTCATGAGCCATTTCCTTTTGTAGGATTATCTGTCGATGGAATTCTGTACTGGCATAAAAAGAAGGTCCACACATGCCCCTGTTTCGATATAGAACACAATATCTACTATGCACTTCCACACAATGTCACACTCTTACACCTTTAACAACTCTTCTACCCTGCCTTCACTCTATATATCCAGAAACCTTAATTCTCTTCAATTATCCTCACATGGTTGCCCCTACTGTCTCTATAAATGTCAAACCCACCATTCATTCACCCCCAACATCGCTAGACGCAACTTGTTCACATGAAAATCTTATGCTCTCACTGTTTCATGTCGTAGTCCCACATTTCCCCCACCGTTGATCTACTATTGGCCCTGATAAGTCTAGTGGAATTGAGGGCAACCACGCTACTACTCACCTCCCACTTCAGGTGCCCTATTCTTGAATACCACTGCTATCATTCTCTCATATTCACATAAATCATTGGGCGGACCTAACATCACCACATTTCGCCATCACCACCACACTATGGCACTACCTTGCGAAATTTACAGTTCTATCCACCTCTAGTGCCTCAACGAATGTATTCATGAATTCAAAGTCATCAACATACTACTCACTGAAGGCCAAAGAGGTTCTCTGTACCACATGGATCGTGTCCGCCCACGAAACATTTATCACCTATGAACCACGGGAGTTTCAAAATTGCATGGGGGTTCTGGGGTTATTAATATAACCTGGATATCACCCATGGATGGAGAATGAGCCCCCACCTTTTTTTCTATAATATAAGGTAAATGTGTTACTTGAAATTTAATCGGTCGATACCAATGTTAAAGGAGAATACCCAATAAAAATGTACACCAGCCGCATAGTACTCCTCTCATGTTATTATAATATATTTTTCATTTCTCTTTTTATTTTATTCCTTTTTTTTGAAATTTTACTTTGATTTTTAATTTTTGCTGATTAAATAATTTAATTCATTCTTTATAAAAATTTTACCACCCATTCATTCAACTTTTCTTGTTCCTCTTAATTATTAATAATAATATTATTATTATTATTGTTATTACTATTATTACTATTAAATAATTCATATTTTATTTATTTATTTTCTTATGTTATTCTTATCCTCGTGTTCTTAAATTAATAATCATTTTTAAATTATTGTAATTTTTATTATCATCATGATTATTATTATTTGATTAATCTTTATATTTATTATAAATTTATTATTATTTTTAATTTATGTTTCTTTTTATTTCATATTTTATATTATTTATCTATCCCTCTCTCATTATAATTCTATTTTATTATATTCTTTTATATTATTACCACCATTATTTTTAATTTATTTTATTTTGTTACATATTATTTATTTTACTTTTCTTTTCAATTTATCCCCTTTCAGATCTCTTATTCTTGAGAATGATAGGTTAACCCTATGTCTTTTCCTTGGTGGTGTTCTAGGTATTTGTGAACATTAGTTAAAGTTTATTTTATCATTGTAATAAAATTTTGTGTAATAAATGTTTAAATAGAATTTACAAGATGTCTGGACTACCCTCCAATTACATGGAACTCAATATATTATTTTATTTTATTTAATCACATTCCATATATTCATTTGTTTGTTCATTACATGATGGAGTTGACCTAATCATGGGATGATACAATATCGATATCGTCATGTCCTAAAATATGGAACATACAATGCCATGGATTTTCATCAACCTTGATTAAAGGCGGACGTGGAATAACGATTTATTAGGCAATCAATGATTTCCACAATTTCAAATTGAATAATATTAGTTCGAACATTAGATTTCATGTTTGAATTATCAAACCAAAATCATACATATAATGGAGAATAATGAATGAATCCAATACTAATCCTGAAAAAAATTCCATTCATTCCATAATACATTCTATTTAGATTTTCATGATATTATAAATTTGAATTTCCATTTTACATATAATTAATCCAAAAGAAAAAAATAATTATAATTACTTCCATAAATTAATTAAAACCACAAAATTAAATATTAAATCTGAATTAGATTAAGTAAGAGAAAAAACGAGAACCTCCTTAAATGAGATAACCATAATCATCCACTCTACAACACAAGGAAAATAAAATTTCATTTTCCACACCCGATGACATATGTTCATTCAAAAATGTTGTCATTTCTAGGATGTTGTCATTAGTTTCATTAATTTTTATATTTTTACATTTTAGATATATATTCTTTTGTTAATAAAAAATAATTAAAAATATATGATTAATTTAAATTATTATTATTCATTTTGGACTGAAAATTACTCACGGGTAAAAGAACTCGTGGCTTAATCTCTCTATCTATAATAAATATTGTTTCTTTGTTGGAGAGATAGATTATAGGATCCTCAAGCCAATTTTTCATAGAGAATAAACCCAAAAACCTCATCCAAGATCTCAAGGAGACCCTAAAAAAATTGTGGTTAAAGGATTTTCCTAAGGAATTACTGAATTCTAGGATTACTTCACTGAATGTTATCAAAAAGTTTACAAGGCATATGAAAATTGATCCACTATTCTTAAAAAAAGATCTAATTATGTGCTCCTAGAAGATATTGTGGGGAATGATGTAAAAGAGTCGAATATGATATTCAAGAGCATAGAGAGATGGTCGAATAGTTAAAATGAAAAATTGATTGGTTAACCACATATATCTAAGAACAATCATAGAAACATGTACATAAATTTTGTGGTGAGATTGTTTTCTTAATTAAGGATACGATGGAGGATGAATTACAAACCAATCTAAATATGGGAGATCTGTACAAACTGGATGAATTATAGAATGAATATGAAGAGAATTTTGATCTCACCATACCCTATATTGATGATGATCCATTATAATTAATGAAAGAAACCAAAAATGTTATTTAATTTGAAGTAAATATGTTGGAGGCTAACTAATTTCTTACATATATTACGATACAACTATAATAGGCACATACCATTGAGGTAACAATTGAAAAAAAAACTAAAGGTGGTGATATTTATTTAAAAAAATTCTTTATTTATTTTAATCAGTATGATTTTAGAATCACTACTCATTGTTATTTATTTTCATATTTTGAAAATTCTTTCCATGATTTGGAGGATGATAAATAAACTGGACCTATACATAATGAGCAACAAAATGTGTTCACTAAATTAAAGAAACATACATTTGTAGAGCCCCATTAAGAGGTCCAAGTAGATGATATTGAGTAAATCTGATAAGTGTATTCACGTATAAAATTGGATATATTACATATTAAAAATTAAATTTAAAATTTTATTCATTTAAGAAAACTTGTTTATTCCCCCTTTGATCATTCAATAAATACATCCTATGAGAAGTGATCACTGGAAGAGAAGAAGAATGATTCATATGTGAGACCAAAGAAGGATGATTATTGATACATTATCCTACCCCCTCCAAGCAAGCTATATAGATAATGATCGGGGAGGATCTATTGAACTTTTTCTATGGATCATTCCTCACAAATAATGATGAAGAACATGCTGCGAGATGAAACATGTGGGGGTTCAAATAAATGAAGATCCATCCAATAACTGACATTGGATAATAGTTAGTAATATTCTATATAGGATGTATTAATGTAGGGATGATTTGGGGTATTATACCAAGACTTATCCCTATTATTTTCTTTCTAGGAATTTATATTTAATTTTCATTTTTAGAATGTAGTTCTGTATGTATCCCACTCACCTCTATAATTTTTTAGATTGAATGACATGATACTTATTCTTAATTGAGGTATATTAGTTTATAGGTCCATGATGGAAGAATCAATAATCAGTATGTGGAAAATAAGTACCATGATTCATGGAAAAGGGAGTTCACTTTTAGTGTATAAAATTATAAGCATTCTATTATTTTTTCCCGAATACATTTTTTGAGTTATAAAGTAAAATTTTATTCCCACACATGAATTCATGTTTTACATTACTAATCTAGGACACAAGAGTTTCATTTGAATCTTTTTTCCATGAATCAAAATTAAATTTTAATGAGATTGAATGTGTCAAATTTAGACTTCACGGATTAATGTGAATCATAGATATTAAAATGATGACTCGGGATTTGAATTAATTTTTTAAATTCATGTAATTGAAATTTCCCAACATATTTTAAAACATTGAATTTGTAAAATTAATGTGAATTAATTTTTTATTATTATTCATGAATTAAGTGATTGCGTCAAATCATATGCTCCATTATCAAGATATTTGGTAGAACAAATACTTCCTATTTAATCATGGAGTATATTTCCTGAATGATCTTTTTAAATTACCCTAACGAAAATAAGGAATTTTAAATTTAAAATGATATGACTATGAAAAAACACATTTAAAATTATTGAATAATATTTTCATAAACTAATTATACTTAAATGGGGACCACTACATCAATCCATCATTATACTATATAAACTAAGAATGAACATGATAGGGATGAGGCATGTTTCTGGCCATTTTTATATATTCGACACCTTATCATAGTATTTTCATGATATTTTAATGTTTAAGTGTTGAGTTGAAGAGAATCATGGTGGATGAGATGAAATAAAGTATATAAAAAAGTGAGGCTGTTCTATTGTGAGAATAAATTATGATTTTTATTCTTTATTGATACTTAATTTTTTCCATATTTGAATATAAAAAAAAGGAAATGAGAATATTGAACCAAAAATGAGAAAAAAACGTTAATGACTTTGACGAATAAAAAATCAACATTACATGAAATATCATTATTTTCATATGTGGTTAGGTTGTATATGTGATGTTTATAATAACATTAAATTTCAAAAAAAATAAAAATATTGTTTAAATAATAATAAAAATGTATAAAAATACATAATATTTTAAGAGTGTGAAAAAATAATTCATTATTATCTTATTGATGATGATCTTAGCATCAAATTTTGGGAAAGTTGGTTGTTGTAAGAATTTGATGGGGATAATTTCATTAAAATTTTACTTTGAATATCATGTATTATGATCAAAGAGGTCAACATACTTATTGAACATTAATTTTAAACATCAAATCTAAAAATCCATGACCCTCAGAGACATTTGAACCTTAATTACAATTCCTCATGATTTTAGGTTATTACTTTCTTTACAAAATAATGAAATTAGTTCCTTTACAATAATATGGAAAAGGACCCGGGATTCAATGTATTACCATAAATCTATTTGAATTTTATCCTGAGTGATTAGTGTAATGATTCAAATTAGAGGTAAATCTTGTTTTATAATGTTTAATAATTCAAAATAAATGAACATAAATTAATGAAAAGTGAAATTTTACCAATTTCAATTGGGAAAAAGTAAATTTCTTGATTTAAATATTACATTAAAAGTTGAATAATTAAATTTATATTTAATGTGGAATTTTGATAATTTTATTTTCAATTGATAATTATTCAAATTTATTACACTGAAATTTAAATATTGATAACAGTTGTCATTTTTTTAATTCATTGTTCAAATTATATACTTAAGGAAAAGTATGCTTATGTGTTTTGGTATTTGAAAGAGTGAAATTAGGCATAATAGTTTCATTAAATTTCAATGGTTTTATGTGTGTTTCACCGATAAAATATATGGTTTTCAATGTTTTGTTAAATGTGTAATATTTATTATAGAATGAAAATGGTGTTTAATGAGTAAAAAAAGATCAATTTTTAAATTGGAATCTTTTATTTATAAATCTTTTGAAAATTTTTATCGTTGTTGAATTTTTTCAAACACATTTAGGAGGATTTATGTAATAATTATGTTGTACCCAAGAAAACAATCAGACCAAAGAAAATCTCACCACATTGCAAGATTGAGGAGGACTAGCAGACCTAGCCGCCTAGGGAGAGCCAG
Source organism: Viscum album (assembly GCA_963277665.1). Taxonomy (NCBI): domain Eukaryota; kingdom Viridiplantae; phylum Streptophyta; class Magnoliopsida; order Santalales; family Viscaceae; genus Viscum; species Viscum album. The sequence continues at coordinate 135,578,849 of OY728147.1, read as the reverse complement.
ATCGATCTAGAAGAACAAATAGGGAATCACTCTCAAGTGTGGTGGGGTGTGGGTGGTGAACCCAGAAGGAAATAGTGTGGGCCCAAGGGCTCGCATGGGCTACCTGTGTGTGGCATCCATGTATGGGGGTTTATGTGTTTGTAGGAGACAATAATTGATGTCGACTTCTGAGGTGATGGAACCATATAATAGATTATATAGAATCCATGTACGTCTCCCCTTCCCAGTGTGGGACACGAGCTCTACTGTGCACTAGTGCATACTTCCATACTTCACCGCATGCCACCGCTTTGATGCCCCAACTTCACTTCAAACCACAAACATCCTTCATTATCTACCCTCATCCTTACATGGATAATGATGCTAACACTATAAAAAGTAGTCACCTCCATTCATGAAACCCTGATGTCTTCAAACGCTACTCCTTCACCCAGAAACCTCAATTGATCATTATTTCATGCCAAAGAAACCCATTTCCACATCCTTTAGACTCATTTGAACACTATGAATGGAAGAGGAAGAACGATATCCCTCTAATGATCTCACTACCTTCTATGGGTTCCCGACACATAGACACCACTACTGCCATTTTTCACCACCACATGTAACCAAGGGAAGACTTGACATAACCATAGGACACCATCCACTCCAAAAGAATCAACTTAATCATGCCTAATCTATATAGAGCCACTGCATGTTTTTTATCCACCACCTCTATACATGCACAACTATCACCCTGTGGATCACTGATGGTTGATGTGGCCACCTACCCTGTATGGATCGAGTCCACACACACAAATTTAAACACCTGTGAACCACATGTGCTTCCATTTTCAGTATTGGTATTTTGTGGGATTAAGATCACTTAGATCTCTCCCATAGAAGTAGGAATAGGCTCCACCTTTTGAAAAAAAATGAATTGATCCTAGCTCCTTGAAAAATAATCCGTTGGCACTCAAAGTAGAAGGATAATACCCAAGACGATTGCATGACTTCCCCATGCTACTTCTCCTTCCCATATTATTTATCTTTATTTTTATTTTATTTTATTTTTAATATTTTTAGTTTATTTTAAATAATATTTAATTAAATAATTTCATTTGTTTTTTTTATGAAAGATTACATGCCAATATTTTCCATATTTATTCTTCTTCCTAATATTAATTTTAATACTATTATTATTATTATTATTATTATTATAAAATTGTTATTTAATTTATTTCTTTTTTATTGTATTCTTATATTATTCTTATTCAATTATCATTATTTTAATTTTTATATATTATTCTTAATATGATTATTAGTATTTATTTAATGATTCATTATATTTTATATAATTTTATCATTATTTTAAATTTAATTTCATTATTTTCTTATTTTATTTTATTTTTCTCTCTATCTTCCATCCCAATTTTATTTAATATAATTCTATTATTTTCACACCCCCATTTTCTTTAATTTATTTATTTTACTTTATTTTATTTATTTTCTTCTTCTCCATCCATCCACCATTGTGATCTCTTACTCTCGAAAATGATAGGCTGACCCTAATGTTTTCCTCTGGGGGAGGTCAATGTACTCTTGAATTTTTATAAATTTTTATATTATTTTTATAATCTATTTGAGTAGCATGAATTGGATTACATAATGTACATAATGTCATAATGTCTCTCCAATGACATATAACTCAATTATTGGTATAATTTTTTAAATCACTTTTACCTCTCTAGATTGGTTAGTTCGTTAAATGATGGAGTTGATATAATCAATGGATGAAACAAAATTTAAAAAGCAAGGTATTGGATGATGGAACATCCTAGAAATTTTTTTAATCAACTTGATTAATAAAGGATGATTAATAAATAATTCATAGGCATTCAATAATTTTTTAAATTCATAAATGATGAATAGTCGATCAAACATTACATTTCTTGTTTCGATTAAAAAACTGAAATAAAAAATATAAAGGAGATTAATGATTGAATTGAAAACCAAACCCAAAACAATGTCCATTATTTCCATAACTCATTCTGTTAACATGTACATGATATTAAGAAATAAAATTTAAATTTTTTCATATCATTAATTAGGAATCAATAAAGATTTATTATTTTATCATAAATTTATAAATAAACAACTAAAAATAGTTTATGTGAATACAGTTAAGTATGTAATGAAACTGAAAAGATTTTCAATTGATATGACCCTGGACATCTATTCTGATAAACTTGGAAAATAGTATTTCTTTTTCCTCTCCCCATTATAGGAAAATTTTCAAGATTATAGTTCTATAGTATCCAAAATTGTAGTAGTCTTGAATTCCCTTGACACCTTGATTGTAAGAAAATATATCAATATAGTTTGAGTTTCTTTACCTGATTTTTTTTATAATTCCTGATGGATTTTTTTGGAGAAATTAAGAGTATAAATAAAATTAACCGTGTAAATTTAAAAGGTATGGATTAGTCCCAGAAATAGTTCAGTAGTATAATTTAGGAGAATGTTCCCTTGATCACAGAGGCATCTATAACGGACAATTTTTTTTGTCAGTTTCAGTTACAAAGGGAATGTAAATATATCTATATCACATTGAAAAATCTAGTTATATCTAGATAACAATATTATAAAATTTTTCTAGATTTTTTACAATTATCCACCCTCAAAATATTCTTCAAATGAAGAAGATTATTTTTTCACAAGAAGACAGTGTCATATTAACTCTAGTGGAATGAAAGTTATTGAATTTTCTATTTCTAAGATAATACTTGTTCTTTATGACTCTATGACTAGTGAACCATATTATATACTTATTTGGACACTTTGAAAAATAAAATCTTTTATATTGAATGAAATTATTTCATGTTGAACTATATCGCTATATTCGACCAAACATCAAGTTAATGATTCACTATAGACTTCTATAGAAGTCATATTGTAATTAGAATTGATATTTGTGTGGATAATATTTTTTAATTTAGATGAATAAATTATCTAGGATCTTCTCTTATTGAACTAAATCTTTCATCAACTAATAAATTAGAAAAATCAATGATTCAGTGGCTATGTGTGAAAGGATATTCAAGATGTAGTGGTTTCACTCCCAATTCCTAACGACTCTAATCCCACTACATTATGTGAAATTATTTTCATTCCAATAGACAACTATGGAATCCCCACATCTTAGTATACTCATTATAGAATTAGGGATGGTACCACAATGGACCTCCCATGTTATTAATCTAGCCATGGTGGATGAGATGGATATTAAAATTCCATTGGAACTATCTTCAGATCCATTGAACATACCTCATTTATAATATATTCTTGACCTCCTAGAAAACCATAATCATTTATGGAACCATGACTCAATAATCATCTTATTGATCCCAAAACAATGTACTGATTTTCTATCATGTTTTTTTATAATTGGATGATGATATTTTTGGGTATCATAATAAATATTGAATTCCTAAATGCCGTTTTCATTATATGTTTACTGATAATTATTTTTAGGATTTTCATTACATTATTTGAAAAGGTATATTTTTATTCATTTATTATTTATTTTTCAATTCCTTGCTAATATGTGTTCATTTTAATTATAAATATCCAATTTTTTTATAAATATTAAAGATCTATAGTGAATTTGTTTCTCTATACTTTCACAATAATTTTTATATAAAAATTTTGGGATTACTAAAATTGTATTTAGGGGGTACTTTTTGGGATATTTATAGAAAAACTAATAAAATATATTATGATATTGCCAAAAAATAAGAAAAGGGTGTACTCATAAGCTCTTATTATTTATTCATTTTGTTTATTTTTTATCATCAAAATGAGGATATTTTAATAAATAATTATTTTCTTCTTATATATCTAAGTTCAATTTGGGTTTTGATTCTCACTAAAAACCTATTTATTTTACCAATGAATTTTTATTTATAATTTTGATATTTTACCTTCTCTAAATATTAATTCTCATTAAAATCCATGGATTTTTTATTTAATTACTTTCAAATGGATTTATCTAACATGGTTTATATGTCAAAGAAACTTTAGACTATGAGTGTATTGAAAATTATTATTTGGATGGTAGAATTCAATTTCTACAAAAGCAATTTATATTATGTGGATGAATTATATTACCCATCAATGATTTATTATACAAAGAAAACATTTTAATTTTTCTGGATTTTATTTTTAACTATTGTAATAACCTTATATATTAATGTACGAATAATATTTTATTTTATTAAAAAACTCTATTATGTAAAAAATGTATAAATAAATTATCAATCGAAGAGGAAAATTTCATCAGTTGAATATAACATTACAAATGATGATGAAAACATACAAAAAGGGAAATAGGTTATAACTAATTATCTTACTGAAATACTACATACAGTTCAATTATCTTACATGATAAAAAATTCAATATCTGATAAGTGTTTTATCTTATGGTTTTCTATTTATTGAATCTGAAATTATGTTATAATAATAGTGCTACAATACTTATATTGTATGTAGACTTAAATAACATCTGTAGAATTTATATTTCTCTCTCAGAGATAGAATATCATTAAGATATATTCCATACCATTTACGTATTTTTGGAAAATTTTATTTCGCTTCAATGTGCATAAAAAAGAAATTTTAGAAATAAGGAATTTTTTATTTAGAAATATAGTCCTTTTACATAGAATATAAAAATCCAAGGAAGCTAGAATATTCTACACCCAACTATAAAATTTTATTCCTAATTTTTGAAGTAATTAAACATCCTCATTAAGAACATTTCTATTCAGTATTTAAATTGTATTATTCTCTAAACCATTGGGAATAATAAACCTTCATAGTTTAAAATCTAAGAGTGTATATAAAAATATGATATAATTTGTTCATACAAAATATACGACATATAAAACCTATAAGAAATAAAAAATAACCAAAGTGATATAGAATTTAGAGGATACATGTAGTCATTAGTTTCTACTTGAATTCTTCTTAATCATCAATATTTTTGTCCTTCGAAGATTATATTTTTCAATCAATGAACTTTATGTGATGATCTAGGAAGATAATTCTCTTCTCTATACATTTTTTTCATAATATTTCATTTTATTCATGAAACAGTCTGTTGAACTTGAATGAATATCCATTTTTTAAAATTTATAGTTCAAAAATAATTGATTTAATTTATAATAATACCTTTTTTAGTTTTTAGAAATGGATTATTTTTTTGAATTGTCTCTGACCTTTTGTAATAATTAATATGTACTTTCACTTAGCTTGGTATCAAATAAAACACTGGTCGGTTTAGTGAAATTCACCAAAACCATAGAGTAGATATTTTTAGAGTGCACTAGGTGGTTCTTGTTCCATGAAACAATATGCATTATATATGTTCAATATTTATATTTCTGTTTTTATTTTATTGTTGTTAATGAAAAGATACGAACATAATCCTTATGCTAAAAATTATGGCTATTTTTTTCAATAAAATTTCAAGAACTTGATTCACATACCCTATTGATTCATTATTACATTTATATTTATCTAGTAACAAAATTTCACATTAGCTCTAGTATTGACTATTCAATATGCTAGATAAAACTACATAATATTTTTTGATACATTAGTTTTGAGGATGGGATGTGTTCTCATTAAAGGTGGTCACATGTTATATTATGGTTCCCATTAAAACTGGCTTCATGAAAAAATAACCCTTGATATGATATAGATTATACAAATTTCATGTATTGTCTTAATATATTCTATCACTAACCTTTTTTGTTATATCTTTCCATTTATTCTAATCCCAAGTGTTTTAGTTATAAAATTTCATATAAATATTTGAATCTATTACACGTGTGACAAGTGGTGTACATGATATATATATTTGGAAATTTTATAAAATTGTATAATGAGGAACGTTATTACAAGAAATATTTTTAGGTTGTTTCTATTCTAGGATATTATGTAATGGTCAAAGGAGTGGAATCTCATGTAACACATTGTTCTCATGCATTTGGGGGCCTTTTAGGATGAAATTATGTTTCTTATAGAATATGTTTACTTGGAATCCTATCATCTTGAGATAATCCTATCAGAGCAATAGATTGATAAAGATTAATGAGGTATTATGAATTCCTTATATGGTTGGGATACTAACGGCGTCCTTGTTGCGAGGACGGTCAAGCTTATATTTATAAAGACCCAAGATATATCACAGTGGCTAACCTCAGGGTCGCTCTCAAGGAAGTAGTGTCGAAAAACCAAGTGGTATGTTCCAATTTTTTTTCAATACTATGAAAACATAAAAACAAAATCCTATGGTGACACTAATCAGTGCTGAAAAACATGGTGGGAAGAGAGACAGTGAATGGACAGAGGAGGACATAGATGTAAAAGTGCAAAAATAAAGAGACACATGACAAAACCAAGAATAGAAAGAAGACACAGACACAACATAAAGCACAAAACTAACAAATGACACCAAGACATAGAAGAAAAAAGTTATTGTGAACAAGGCCTGACCCAAGTTAATTTACCCTCGACTTCATATCCTGGATCAACCTAATAAATTGATCAACAATTATCAAATTCGCTCAGTGCATGACCGATGTCTCAGATCACACACCAATCTCGCCTCGACATTAAACACTCAAGAATCAAAGTTCTTCAATACTCATGCATTCCTCCGAACATCAAGGTGATTCACTCAGAAAAGTATTTTGGAAAGAAATTCTCCCAAACCCTAATGATTCCACTAAGATCGTCACATCACACAACCAATCGTGATTCTTAGTTTGAGAAATCAAGACAGGAAGGGGAGAAAACTTTAGACGATAGAGTAGCAAATCGTCCTATGAAAGATCTCTCTCTCGTTAAATCTGACTCACAGTCGTGATCTACCAAAGAGAATAAATAGAACGTGATCGCATTAATGTACCTATATCAAGATCATGTTGGGTTTCTTAACCTAGATCTAACCCCTCAAGTTATATCTCCATTTCTAGAGATTAAGAACACAACACGAAGAGGAGAAAGCTGAAAACACAAAAGAATGAAACAAACATCACAATTTAATTAACTAAACATGAAACACAATGAGAGTATTTACAAACTCCACATAAAACATCAAAAATAGTGCAGTGGAGGAGAGGATTAAATGGAAGAGCGGGAAACCTTCTCCAGATTAAAGAAGGGTTCTTGTCCGGATAAAATTGTATGGAATGGTGCACGAATGGTGGTGGAGTCTCCTCCACCACTACTGAATGATGCCCCCCGGGTACTCTTCTCTCGGCCCTTGGCCTCTTCCTGTGAGGAGTTTTTCATCATCTTATTTAGAGATGAAAATAATACTAAACTAAAAAGGAAATTTCAATCCACATGGCACGTCTTTGAGTGCACGTCACCAGCTCCTGAGTTAACTCCATGTGTTTGTACCGAATTCCCCTACAACGAACTCTCAAATATCCTCGCTCCTTTCCCACGATCAATTTATTTTATCACTGCTTTAATGAATAGTTCTCCCTACTTGGAACAACAAACAAAACGCACGTGAGTTGAATAAAAATAAAATGAAATTATTATATACCATATATTAAATCACAACTTAAAAATTCTTCTTAATATATATCTATTTCATAATATCTAATATTATTAATACTAATATATGTCTAATGGCTATTATATATATTTAATAATATATATTATGACACATTAATATTATATATTAGCCTTTATAATTATAATAATATATAATTATAGTGTTATATATGAAATATAATACATTGTATATATATATTATTATATGATTTAATAAAATATAATTAAGAAAAACTAAAAAAATAATGATGCAACGAAATGGGGGGGGGGGGGGGTGCGTGATTCTATTTGGTGCAGTGGAGAAGGGAGAAAGGGGTTAGATCATGAGGCATTGCCGGTGAGGTCCAAGCAGAGGGAGCATACTCAGATCAAGGGCTTGCGACTGAAATGCGGGGTGCGGAGGAAGTCTGTGGTTTGTCCGGTGAGACCTAACAATATGGTAATGTGGAACCAGCGGTAGGGTTGAAATGGGAGGTGAGGCCGCTGGAGAACTCAAAGAGAGGCCATAGAAGAGGGTTTGCAATGCGACGGTTCAGAGGGAGGGTGATGTGCGGCTTAGGGTTTGGTAGGCGGCTACTCCGGGGAGGTCTGGCCATTAGTTCGTGGCTATGAGGGGAACAGGTGTGGCGATGCGAGCAGTGATTTGAGGCTGAGGGCATCGACCTCGGAGAAGGCAGATGTGAGCGTGACCAGTAGCTAGATTTCACTCTTCTCCGTGAAGGTGGATGGATTCAACTTTAGATTTGATTTATTCTAGAATTAGGTTTGATTCCAGTGTGATTTTGTTTCTTATTGCTGAACTGTTGTGCTGTTGAGTGCGATGATGAGGTGCTGTAGAGATTTTTTTAATTTTTTTCTATGTTGCATCTAGTGTGATTGTTTGTGGATGAGGATGGAGTAGAGTAGGAGTATGGAGGAGTGGTTGCGTAGGGGAGAAACTGAAGGGGGTGACGGTGTGGCAACGTGAATCATTGTGTGAGAGGAAATGTGTATCGATGAGAAAGGAGAGGGAGACATATCGATGAGAAAGGAGGTGAGGTAGAGTCGTATTGGTGAGGATTAATGTATCAGTTATGTTGGGGAGTATTAGTGAGGTTAAAGGGGGAGGGTGTATCAGTGAGGAAAAGTGGGGCTAACAGTGAGGTGGTGTAGTGTATCGGTGAGGAAATAAATAGGAGGGGTAACGGTAAAAAAAATAAAAAAAAAATTATAAGAGTGAGGTGGTTATCAGTGAGGATTTAAGTTAATCGGTTAGGTTTGGTAAAGCAGTGGACTGGAGAAGTGAGGTGGGGTATCGGTGAGAATTCAGAAAAAATGGGCTCACAGTGAAGAAATGTGTATCGGTGAGGTAATAAAAAGGGTAATAGTGAGGTGGTAAAGGGACTATCAGTGTGGAAAAGCAGCGAGGTATCGGTGAGTTATGTTGCATCAGTGAGGTTTTTTGTATTAGTGAGGAAGGTCACAGATAAGGGCGGAACCATGCGACCACAACACTTGTGAACAAACCAAAGAAAATTATATTAATAAAATAATTTAATAAAACTAAAAAATAAATAAATAAATATACTAATAAATTAAATTAAATAGAATGAAATTAAAAACTAAAAACACAAAATAAAATAATAAAATTAATGAAACATTATTTAAACATATGTATTAATTTAGGTTAAAATTTATGAACTTACATAATTAAAGAGAAAATTAAAATATTTACAATTACTTACTTAAATTCATAATGAAATTAATTAAAGAACTAATTAAATAGAATAATGACAATATTAAATGAATAAAATTAAATTGTTAAGACTAATTATATTATTAAAATACTACAAAACCTAAAAGAGTTATTTATTTACAATTTAAAGAATAAATAAATAATTAATTTAATAAATGAATCAATAAACTAACTAAAATGAAAAATTATAAAAGTAAAAGAATAAATAAATAAAATACTAATTCGCATGACTCATTTAATTTTAGAATTATTTAAAATGACACTAATGTACATTAAAACACATGTTTTAAACTAAAATGATTATTTTACACAACAAAGTACAGAAACACAATAATTATAAATTATTTAATAAAAACAACATTTTAATATAAAACATTCTATAGAAAATCTAAAAAGGATGTGACAAAGAGTTTGAAAACACTTCCACATCAAACTCCCCCAAACATAAATCCTTGTTTTTTCCTAAAACAAATACATGCATTTTACTTTAAAATAGAAATATAATTTTTGAATTTCAGCTCAAAAAATGCATGATTAAACTTTAATTTCTAGAGGACCAGGACCAAATAATGAGTCAGGTTTTTCAAGGGAATTCAAAATGATGTCCTGTCTGGATTCAAATACCCACTAGATGTCTAGAGTATCAAAAATTCATACACTGTCAAGTGTGTCATTCCTCCTATGTGTAATCATTAACCATCCTACTTCACTGTCCAATTCAAATTCTAATTCCAGGAGTGTTGACAGGATAGATGAAGTGGGACCCAAAACATAACCAAGTGCACCTTCCATTCTCACCTTCTTCTAGGTACCAGAAATTAAAGTCCATTAAATTTATCACTTTATTGTTTCAACTCAAATGAAAATTAACCAAGTCAATTGCTCCCTTCTTCATCTGGGTTCAAAATTCCCCTCACATTAATGAGTTCATTTTTGACAAGGGAACTTTATTTTAATAATTCCCAGCCATATTCCATGTGCAGAGCACTATGAATAGAACTTATTATGATTGAAATTGGCTTTCTTTATTCACAGAAAAACACTCATTGCACCTTGTCTCAGATACTCACCGTGGGATCCCATTTTCCCATTTTACTCCAATTACAAAGGACTTAATTAATAATCATTCCAATTTACCTTCTAAAGTGATTGAATATTACATTTTCAAAATGTGAGTCCCCTGGGTTCTAGTGAGAAAATCAAGTTACTCCATGTCATGATCCTTACTCCACAAAACCTATCCTTTCATACTCTCATCCTCAGTTCCTAAACAGAAAGATCCATAGAGATAGTGAACAACTGCACTCAGCAATCATTCATACTTAACAGTTTCTGACTAAGTTCCACTCTCAACATCTAACAAACAGTTATCCACTAAATAGAACATAAATTAAGTACCAGTGAACCTCCAATGAACATCACGTGATGAAAGAATTTGAAAAAATTTGAAGGAATTTTAAACAATATTTTTTAAATAATTTCACCATTTTTTTTACCAAACTCAGGTTCAAGAAGGGGGAATTCAACATGACACTAGAATGAACCCTCCCCCCCCCCCCACACATAAAACCCAACAATGTCCCCAATGTTGAATTTCAAGGTGGGAGATAGTTTAATTCCAAAACAGATGGATATTTCTATTGAAAAAGGTTATGGAGGGGTATCAATGAGTTTAAAAAATTTCTTTTCCACACAAAAACTGAAATAAAATAAAAACAAAAACAGAAGAGACCAACCCCACAAACCATCAACAACAATACATACAATTCTATTTCTAAAATGTTCATGCTTTGAATAATTGTGAGCAGACAAAGATTTTATCAATTTAATTCAAATAGTAGCATGATTAACAGTTACTTGCAGCAGCAGCATAATGAAAATAGAAATAGTGGGTGCAAGCATGTTTCACAAATTAGCTCAAAATTTTTTTTCAACTCTTTACATACTAGCAGATAACACCCAAGAAATAATCACAATTTACTTTTCACTGAAATTCAAGGGACTCCCCCACACTTAATTCACAGCAGCATGCAATAAAAATTTGAAGAGTAAAACATTTCAACGTAAAACAATACACCCATGAATGTGAAGATTCTCAAATTTACAAATGTCTCCCTTTTATTTCCATGTGCATAAACGTTGGATGATCTAGTTGGGCACCTACGTGATAAAACAAGTTGAAGTTAGTGTTCCAGATTTTAAAGATCAAATAAAAAGCCACCATAGAGTATGAGTTAGGGAGTTTTATCCGTTAATCTAGTGAGCTGGACCTCTGAGACTTGAATGATAGCCACATGGAATCTACTGCCTATTTATTGTCCTAAGAAAACACTCAAATTAAAAACAACATGCAAAAAGAAACTAAAGAAGAAAATGAAAAGGGATAATACTGGGATAACCCCCCAGGGGGTGCTGTAGTTTGACTGTCCACAGCTGGACAGTCCTTGGATCAACCCAAGTCAGATGGGGAGTTTGGTTTCTTGCTCAGGAACCACCTGGTTTGATTCCTTCCAACTTCATTTCTTTTCCATATTTGCAGTACCCCATGTGCATCTTCAAACAAATTCGCCTCCTAATAAGTGACATACTTCATGTTGAGTGATGGAGGGGAATACAGAATGTAGGGGTACTATCCCTCTTCTGCATCTTAAGGCTAAGGATACACAAGTTGTAATGTTGGAAAAATTGGACATGACTTGTATTTGGGTTCATTCCAATAAATTTTTTTATCTTAATAAATAATGACTTTGTCAACATATACTTTTAAACTTTTGCACATCTCCAAACATTACTTTTAAAAAATAACTCCCAAACTGGAAGTGTTATCCAGGATTGGGAGTTCCATTAACTCTTCAGCAGATGCTACTGAAACTTCCTCGCTCTCCAGGAAATCATAACGGTGTATTTCATTTTCAATATCTGCACAGGGAGCATCATAGTGTACATTAGTTTTTAAAAAAATCAAAAAAAAGTTCTTCTAAGGTGAAGTCAACTCCATGGAGTGATGCAGTTTGTTTCTCCTGGTTACGCCATGGTCTTAGAAAAATGTCTATGGTAGGAGGAATGTAGTCAACCTCCTCCAACATTTCTTCAAAATAGATGATCTATGATGTGGTGTCTTCCAAGGAAAAGGTTAGAATGTCATGTGTTGGGTCATCCTGGGAAAATAAGGAAAAATCATTAGAGACCTCAGTACAAAAAAATATTATCGACAGAAGTACAGGAAATAAAATGATCTCCCTGTGTATGTCCAGCTTCTTCAAGGTCTTCGCATCCTAAATCCTACCAGCTCTTGAAAACAGATTGGGGAGGCATCTCATTAAAATCCAGCAGCATTTCATAAGGTTCTCCAGGATCGAAAAAGGAAGCTCCAGCTTTTTGTCACTACTTCTATGTCCACTTTCCTTTCTTCGCAGTTTCCTTAAAGAAGGTGGAACTTCAGGGACTTGTTGGGCAACTTCCATGCTCAGATCCTTTGGTGCCAAGTAATTAGGTCCTAGGAATTCCCAAATCCTCTTTTCAGCCAGGGAATCTTTCTTGGTGGGCTGATTCCCCTCTTGACCCCAGATAATTTGATTGAATCGGTATGCATATTGTTGTTTGGTCTCATGTGTTACAACCATTGTCGCTTCTGAGGGGTCTCCTACTGGTCGGATTTGAAGCCAAAATTGGACTAAGTCAACATCCTCATATAATTCTTGCACATTAGAGAAATAAAACAAATCATTTTCAGCAAAAGAGAACATAGTGCCCATTTTTTCTATATATATTTTTTTATTTTTATTTTTAAAGAAAAATTAGAAAACCACTAAGACATTCATTGCTTCCCTGGAAATGACACCAAAATTTGACAGTGTCCTTGTCGTGAGGACGGTCGAGCTTACATTTATAAAGACCCAAGATATAACACAGTAGCTAACCTCAGGGTCTCTCTCAAGGAAGCAGTTCTGAATGACCAAGTGGTATGTTCCAAAAATCGTTTTGTATTTTTAAATACTTTGAAAACATAAAAACACACTCCTAAGGTTACACTAATCTATGCTGAAAAGCACGGTGGGGAGAGAGAGAGTGAACGGACAAAGGAGAACAGAGATAGAAATGTGGAAAAATAAAGAGACACATGAAAAAACCATGAAAATAAAGAATATACAGGCACAACACAAAGCACATAACTAAAAAATGACACCAAGACATAGAAGAAAAAATTTAGTGTGAACAAAGATGGACCCAAGTTAATTTACCCTCTACTCCCTATCCTGGATCAACCTAAGAAATTGATCAACAATTCTCAAATTCGCTCAGTGCATGACCAATGTCTCGGTTCACACACCAATCTCTCCTAGAAATTAAACACTCAAGCCTCAAAGTTCTTTAATACTCAATAATTACTCCAAAAATCAAGGTGATTCACTCATGAAATTCATTCTGGAATGAAATTCTCACAAACAAGAATGATTCAACTAAGATCATAACATCGCACAACCAATCTTGATTCCCAGTTCGAGAAATCAAGACAGGAAGGGGAGAAAAATTGAGATGAGGGAGTATAAAATCGTCCTATGAAAGACCTCTCTCTCACTAAATCTAACTCACAGTTGCAATCTAACAAGGAGAATAACAAGAATGTGATCGCATTAATGTGCGGATCTACAGATCGTGTCAGGTTTCTTAACATAGATCTAACCATGCAAGTTACATCACCATTTCTAGAGATTGAAGATCACAACACGAAGAGGAGAAAGATGAAAACACAAAAAAAATGAAACAAACATCAAAATTCAATTAACTAAACATGCAACACAACGAGAGTATTTATAGACTCAACCTAAAACACCAGAAACAGAGAAGTGGAGGAGAGGATGAAATGGAGGACCAGGAACCCGTCTCCATGTCAAAGATGGGTTCTAGGTCGATGAAAATGGTATGGAATGATACATGAATGGCGGTGGAGTCTCCTCCACTACTGCTGAATGATGCCCCCCCAGGAACTCTGCTCTCGGCCCTTGGCCTCTTCCTGTGAGGAGTTTTTTATCCTCTTATTTAGAGTCAAAAAGAAAACTAAACTAAACAGGCAATGTCAATTCACATGGCGCGTCTTTGAGTGCACATCACCAGCTCCCGAGTGAACTCCCTGTGTGTGTACCCAATTCCCCTACAACAAACTCGCAAATATTCTCGCGCCATTCCCACGATCGTTTTCTTTTAAAACTGCTTCAATGAATAGTTCCCCCTGCACAGAACACCAAAAAAAACGTACATGAGTTGAATAAAATTAAAATGAAATTATTATATACCATATATTATATCACAACATAAAAATACTAATTAATATATATCTATTTCATAATATCAAATATTATTAATACTAATATATGTCTAATGGATATTATATATATTTAATAATAGATATTATGACACATTAATATTATATATTAGACTTCATACTTATAATAATATATAATTATAGTGTTATATATGAAATATAATACATAGTTTATATATATTATTATATGATTTAATAAAATAGAATTAAAAAAACTAAAAAATAATGAAGCAATGAAATGGGGGGCGTGATTCTGTTTGGCGCAGGAGGGAAGGGATAAAGGGTTTAGAGCAGGAGGTAGCACCGGTGAGGTCCAAGCAGTGGGAGCATACTCGGAGAAAGGGCTTGCGACGGAAATGTGGGGTGCGAAAGAAGTCTGTGGTTTGTCTGGTGAGACTAAACAATAGGGGAAAGTGGTGCCAGTGGTAGGTTTGAAATGGGAGGTGAGGCTGCTGGCGAACTCAAAAAGAGGCCGGAGCAGAGTGTTTGAAACGTGGCAGTTCATAGGGAGGGTGATGTGCGGGTTAGGGTTTGGTAGGCGGCTACTCCGGGGAGGTCCGACCACTGGTTCACAGCTATGAGTGGAACCGGTGTGGCAATGCGACCAGTGATTTGAGGTTGAGTGCTTTGAGCTCGGAGCAGGAAGGAATAAGCCTGACTGGTAGCTAGATTTCAATCTTCACCGCGAAGGTGGTCGAATTCAACTTAAGATTTGATTTATTCTTGAATTTGGTTTGATTCTAGTGTGATGTTGTTTCTTGTTGTTGAACTGTTGTGCTGCTGAGTGCGATGATGAGGTGCTGTGGAAATTTTTTTAATTTTTTTTTTCTGTGTTTCTGCTGTTGTGATTGTGTGCAGATGAGGATGGACCAGAGGAGTAGTATGGAGGAGTGGCTGCGTAGGGCAGATACTAAAGGAGGTGACGGTGTGGCAGCATGATTCAATGCGTGAGAGGAAATGTGTATCTTTGAGAAAGGAGAGGGAGCCATATCGGTGAGAAAGGAGGCGAGGTAGAGCCGTATCAGTGAGGTTTAATGTATCTGTGAGGTTGGGGAGTATCAGTGAGGTTAAATGGGGAGGTTGTATCAGTGAGGAAAAGTAGGGCTAACAGTGAAGTGGTGTAGTGTATCGGTGAGGAAATAAATAGGAGGGGTAATGGTAAGAAAATAAAAAAAGTATAACAGTGAGGTGGTTATTAGTGAGATTTTAAGGTAATCGGTGAGGTTTGGAAAAGAAGTGGACTGGATAAGTGAGGTGGAGTATCGGTGAGAATTCAGAAAAAATGGGCTAACGGTGAGGAAATGTGTATCGGTGAGGTAATAAAAAGGGTAACGGTGAGGTGGTAAAGGGACTATCGGTTAGGAAAAACAGTGAGGTATCGGTGAGGTAAGATGCATCGGTGAGGTTTTTGTGTATCGGTGAGAAAGGTCACTGATAAGGGCAGAACCATGCGACCGCAACACTTGTGAAAAAAACAAAGAAAATTATATTAATAAAATAATTTAATAAAACTTAAAAATAAATAAATAAATATACTAAAAAATTAAATTAAATAGAACGGAGTTAAAAACTAAAAACTAAAAATAAATTAATAATATTAATGAAACTTTATTTACACAAATGAATTATTTCAGGTTAATATTTATGAACATACATAATTAAAGAACAAATTAAAATATTTACAATTACTTTCTTAAATTAATAAACCAATTAATTAAAGAACTAATTAAATTGAAGAATGAAAATATTAAACAAATAAAATTATATTGTTGAAACTAATTAAAATATTAAAAGACAAAAAAACCAAAAAGAGTTATTTATTTAAAATTTAATGAATAATGCATTAATTAATTTAATAAATTAATTAATAAACTAACTAAAATGAAAAATTATAAAAATAAAACAATAAATAAATAAAAGACTAATTTGCACGACTCATTTAATTTTAGAATTAATTAAAATGACACTAAAGCACATTAAAACACATGTTTTAAACTAAAATGATTATTTTACATAGAAAAGTATAGAAACACAATAATTATCAATTATTTAATAAAAAACAACATTTTAGTATAAAAATTCAATAGAAAATACAAAAAGGATGTGGCAAAGAGTGTGAAAACACTCCCACATCAGATACCATTAGTTAATGATCCTGATATCCTATATGAATTTATTGCTTTATGAACCATTATGTAATTTTTTTTCTATGAGAAAGGTTATTATGGGGGATTTTCTACAATACAAATGAGAAATTTAACCCAAGAATGACTAATATGTTTTATGATGTAACGATTAGATTCTATCATCGAATTGTGAAATAGAGATTCATTGATTTCATTTCACATTATATTCCTTATTATTAGATCAAGGTTGAGCATTATATACCTTATTGATTGAATCTATCCTTCCCTAATAGGGATTGTAAAAATTGGATGAGATACATATTTATTTTTTTATTTATTATATTTTAATTTACCAAATATAGAATGAATCATATTGGGGTGGTGTCTAATTTTTTTTCTAAATCTATTACTTTATTCAGATTCATGATACAATAGTTTCTAGGAAATTTTAAATCAATCTATTCATGAGATTATTAGGATACAAGATGTTTTGTCTTCCATTTGATTATAGGTATCCCTAGTTCACATATTGATTTTGAGAACCCCATAATGGTTATGGTATCCTATTTCAATTGGATCAAAACATACCATCCTTATAAATAAGTTTAGATATAATATATATATAAATTTTTAATGGATTACTTCATACTTCTTTCCTCAAATTTGGAAGACCATTGGATTTCAATTTGGGGATGGTTTTAGTTTTGTACAATTATAGCAACATTTCATTCATTAAAATGGAATGATAATCTGAACACATCTTTCTATGGGGATAAAGAAAAATTATGGGTATAATTTTCACATCTAAATATTTATTTCTTCTACATAAATTCATTTTTTATCAATTTTTTTATATTTACATAGGTCAATATTGAGGAATTTTAAAGGTTATAAGATATTTTTTTGAATTATTCGAAATAGGTGCACATTTATAGAAATGGGTGTGGGTCATTCAAGGAAACCATACACTTCTTGTTGGACTTATAGAGGAGGGAGAACATAGTTTGTAAAAAAACATTGGCCTTCACCTCAATCCTTGAAATGTGGGATATTGGTTTATTCGTGGTTGGGGCATGGTTCTTCAAAATAGTGTAAACAAACAATGAAGCATCTCTAATATTCAAAAAATATTTACATTGGTTCTTGATTATACAAAAATATAAGGCACATATTTCTTTATCATATTATTATTTTAGGACTTGAAACTCATCCAACCTACCAACTTCCAATTTTGGTGGATGAGCCATTCAGCCAAGAAGACTCCAATTGGTGATTCTATTCCAATCGATTATCGATTTCAATAGATCCATGGGTGATGGATATATTTTCAGGAAGGTATATGTCTAGTCACTTTCTTTCTTCATTGTTCATCTAAACTTATCTTATCGTGTTGAACAAGCCCATAAAATAGTGATGTAAATGATAGACATGTTGTTTGTAACTTGTTCTAATTTGTTTTATTATTTCTCCTTCAATATTGGGGAATTTAATTTATTGTTATTTATTTTAGAATTTTTTTTCTTGAAACCCCTCTTGATTGGTTCAAGAAACTATTATCTCTAATTATAGAACACTTGTTGCATGTTTTTGGATACCATGAATTCAGTTAGATGTTTTCGAAATTTATTCCCTAAAAATTCAAAAAATTATGGTTCATTGAATTGAAATGGATTTAATATTATTTCCCAATTTAAGAAAATTTATTTTTGATAATTTTATTAAAATTACAAAGATATTTATGAAACCACATTGTAAATGGAAACTGGAATATGGTTTTGATTCATGTAAAATGATTATTAATTGAACTAAATTATTTGAACAATGAATTTGATAATGATTTTTGTGAAATGATGGCATCAAATGTTTTTACGGATGTTGAATAAAATATATTGGTTCTCCGGGAAAGAGTATGGATAAAATAAATTTGACATTGGGTTTTGAAATTAAATGGAATATTGAAATCTTATTTTGGAATGATTTAAGGATCGCCTATAAAAATTATTCATGGTGAATGATTTCCCTATTGGTTTATATCATTAATGGAAAAGGGTGTATAGGTAGTTAGGTGAGTAGTTTAGAACAAGAATATGGGGAATATATTATCTTTACCATGAAATGGATTAAGGGTGACAATGAAAAATAAACATTGATTATGGAAGGGAGTCAATTCTTGAGGTAGACTCTAACTCTCACTAGGCATGATATATGTGGAATTGTTCACACTATGGTCCATATTTCACTGAATGTGTGAGGATACAAGAGCATTGATCTAAAATAACTTGAGGAATATAAAAATAGTGTTATGATTGGAAATTATTTAATAACGTAAATTGTATAAATGATTTATTCAAGAATGTCTATTGGAAATACTTATTTTAACATTTTTTATTACTAAATATGTAAATTATTAGCATACCATGTTTTATGTAAACATAAAATATTTGGTTTATTTGATATGGACTACTTATTTAGTTCTTAGTGGGATCCTACTGTGATAGTGTTCCTTACACCCTACATATTTTCTTGGGAATATATTGTCCCTTTTTAATGGGTTAGGAAAAGTAATTTTCCAATTGGAGGGGGTGTTTTTTCTTGGCAGTGGATGCTTGGGAGTTCTTGGTGAATGGCGGAGTATGTGATCTATCAACTATGAGTCTATTATTCTGATGATGTAATCATTGATTTATGTGATTTATTTTTTTGTTATGCTATCATAGGATTTATAGATTCCTATTTATGGTATTTTTCTGTAGTTTACAATATTGTAATTCCAAATTTATATGGATAATTATCAACTAACATTTTATTTATTATATTTTCTTATAGAAATATCTTTCCAATTGATCATTCGTGATTCATAGATACTTCTCACTAGCCCATGGGGATTAGCAAAACCACATAGGCCTAGTCAAGGATGACTTGGTATCCTTATTAGAATGTAATATAGGTTGGTTCATGACACACACATAGGAACATATCCATATATATATATATACTACAAGGGTTTCCCCTCATCGACCATAAATGGGGATTCGTGTAATGAATCTAATTATGATTATGAATTTATCCTTAATTATCCTTATGAAGGTGAATACTCATTGGATATATCTTTTTTTTAGTTTGTGTTATTATTATCGAGTTAATTAAAGTGATAAGGATACTATCACAGGTGATAAAATTATTCCAAAAATCATTGTATGCAATCATAATCATCTCCATCCTTCAACGTCGATTAATATATATTATTTTTGTCCTTTTCTCATTAAATGTTATGATACATTAAAATGGATTCCTTCAGTGTCATGGATTCTTAAATATTATCCTCCAAATTTCTCTTTGGAGGTGGTGAAATCCCTCGAGATGGACGACTCCTTTAAGATTGTTGAATTCCTTCTGTGTTGTGTCTTCTTAAACATGAACCTCCTCTTGTAGCCAATTCTCTTCTACAACATCCTTTCCTAGCGTAGTTTGTTATAAGAAAATAGTTAAAATTAATGAATCACATATATATATATAGACACACACACAAACCAATAATATATATTTGTATATAAATTGACACAAATGGATATAAATTCATACAAGTATATATAATAATATATAATAATATTTAAATATAAAAAAAATATATTTATATTCCAATATAATATATAAAATTTAAATTTAAATAATTATATACAAATATATATAAATATATATAAGTATGTATATAAAATTACAAACATATTAATCTATATGTGTATATATAAACCTCATAAAATATATAGCTATATACAAATATATATAAATATACATAAATTAATATATATATATAATGTTATTTAAAAATAAAAACACGTAGATATATATATACATGAATATTTATATATATATATACGAATATGTATATTTACCATGAAAATATATAAATATATATATTAATAAAAACATAAAATTACATAAAAATATAAATATTTATAAAAAATACATATAAATATATGATCGTAAGGAACCAATACCCCTTCCTTTCATGGTTACCTCCGGGGTTCCTTGTTCTCTTGTATCCTTTATCTAGGGTAGTGAAATTGAGTAGAAGACCATTCTAACACTCTTTATCCCAAATAAACCTGCTGCTAAGTGGAATATAATGAAACCATGATGGTCTTTGATGAACCTCCTCAAATGGGAGAAAGATAACCCTTCTCACACAACCATAGTATAACCAATTAATTGGGAAATAAAGATAACCCATAAAACCTCCATTTTCTAGGGAAAATATTAAATGTTGAAGAGAAAGACCTTACAAAATATTATATCATGGAATTCACGATGATGCCACAATGGATTCTCACATGGGCACCCTGTTTTCTTATCTACTTTAATTGGGATAAATAAATTTTATAGAAGACCTTATAGACACTATTTATCCCAAATAAACCCATTACAAAGTCATCTCTAGAGGCACCAAGATCTTCTTAGAATTCTGAACTTTAATGGAACCATGACATTCATTGTGGCATAACAATATTATAACCAATTATTTAAGGAAATTTTATGAAACCAGTTACCCTAATTTTAAAGAAAATGAATGATGTTCATAGATGAAACCCATGACAATATCTAAGGGCATGGAATCCTTACTCAATCCTCCAAAGCATTCAACCAAGGGGTTTAGTTAACTCATTTCCTTTAATTATGTTGAAAATATTTCAGAAATGTCATTTATAATATTCTTTATCCCAAATCAACCAAATAATATGTATCATATAATGTCAACATCTTTCTCTTATATGAACAACAATAAAAGCCCCCATGATTTTTCATTTTAAATACTATAGTATCAAAAATTTATAATGTAATGATAGAAATCCTCCTCAACCCTCACTTTTAGAAGAAACATTAATGTTTGTAGAACATAGCATCAACATCAACTGAGCTCATGGAATCCATTCCAACGAACACTAGGTTTCCCAATAAGGTCCCCCATTCGCTCGTATACTTCTAATGGAAAAAATATATTTGCCTAATGACTTTCCAAAAATACAATAGCTAGAATCAACATAATAGTGAGTTGTGTCTAAAGTGGTCATGATAGTCTAAGATGACGGTCCTTAAAAGGAACAATTATTATCCTTTTCTAATGCATATTCTATGACCATGTAACAAGGGAAATATAGATAAACACAAGACCCTCATTTTAATACCATGTATGATGTTTAGATGATAAATCTCCATCAACATATGTGCATAATTATTTTTCACCCATTCCTTCAAAGCATACCACCTGAGTGCCCCATTCACTCATGTACTTTAGTTAGGATAATGAAATTTCCCAAAGGAATATTTTAAAATATTATTCTTGAATAAACCTTAAATTTAATTGCTAATAAATAAATCTTGATGGTCTTGGATATAATATCATAAATGGAACTAGGATTATCTTCATTTACTAAAAGTTGTACAACCAATTTATTAGGGAACGATGGGGAAACTCCAGAACCCCCTTTTTCACGAAAATATATGAAATGAAGAGTAGATGACACCTACAACATCTGAGTGAAAGAATCCAAGCCTAGGATCCCAATTCATCAACCTGTATTCCCCATTAACTCTGGTACTTTTAATAGTCCAAATAAACTTCTAGAAATACTATTTTTACGCTCTTTATGCTAAATCAACATAATAATAAATCAAATCTAATTTAAACATATTTTTCATGGATCCATGACATTGAATAGAATGATGATATTTCCAGTTACATGACCAATGTATAACAAATTAATAATGGAAATTTTAGGAACCCCCTGTAGGACCCTGGGAAACCCAGAGAGGGGAGGGGTGAATTAGGGTGAAAACTTTTTCTTTAAACCGATGGATCTTGTTCCCACGTTGGTATGAACTCATTAAACATGTATGATGGATATGATAAGTAACAAAAAAATTCACATGCAGAGAGATGACACATCTATTTTTACTTGGTTCACCACTAAGGGTCACGTCCAAGGAGCATATGCCGACAGGTTGTCGGTCGTACCAAAATCGACTATGCTTAACTAGCTATAGATTACAAAGGTTTGGGCACAGTCACTCTGTCCCAGGCTCACTGCCTTTACAAAGGTTCAGGGATAGCTCACTGTTTCTCTTGGGTCACTCCCGTTGACTCCCCCTGGCTCACTGTCGTTGGTGAAGTCCCACTCAGTTTATAGACGTGAAGGTCTCTTCATTAGATGTGCATTGAAGTTCTTTGTCTCCTGTTCAGCATGAGACTTTTCTTGCATCAGGGTTCAGAGTTGATTCTCTTTTCAAATCAATCCTTATTCTTTAGTGTAATGACTGAATGCACTAGATCCCCTTTTCTTTGTTTTCCTAAAACACAATCACTTATGTGATTTCTTAATAAATGATGTTCAGCTTACTTGGCATCGTAAGAATCAATTCACCATGTATTCATGAGATCATGCATGTATCATTTAGATTTATTCTTCAATCTCACTTTGCACCGAATGAATCGGGCAATCTTCCGGCTTTCGTGCAGCTACAAAAAGACCGGGGGGCTTCAGCAGTACCTGGCGTGCTTCTCCAAGCCTGGCGCGCAAGTCTCCATATGGCGTGCAAGTCATCGGCGCGTAGGTCTCACCAAACCACCTGCGCGACACTGCCTTCCTCAACTCTTAACCTGCGCGACTCACTTCCTTTCTCACCCAAACTGCCATGGGCGTGCAACCAACAACCGGCGTGCAACTTCAAATATTGGCGCGCAAGTCCACCTGTGCGACCACACACAATACTTGCGCGACTTCCACACCTCCACGACGAGAGCTCTGATTTTTCTAAGTATTGAACTCCGTAAGAAATGAGGAGGGGTCAACCTGTAATTATAGGCAAACTGGACCCCATGTGCTGTGGCGCACAAGTCACTCCTTGGCGCGCAAGTCTCGGCGTGCAGTTCATCTCCCCTAGCCTCTGTCGCGCAACTCACTATCGCAACCCAACCAATACTTGCGCGACCTTCTTTAATTAGCCATATTTTGAAGTTATGTTCTTGGAGAACAATAGGTGCGCATGTTCCAATCCACCTAGGTACCGGCGCGCAAGTCCACTTGTGCGACCTAACCAACACTTGCGCGACCTTGATCCCTTTTCCATATTTTGATATTCTGATCCTCAAAAATATGTGGTGTGAAAGTTTCATCTCTTTCAAGTGTACAACACGCAAGTCCCTTTTCCAAAATCACTATTCTTCATTTTTTGATTTTGAGGCCCTGAAATTTGGCAATCACTGGAAAACAGCGCCACCTTGTATCTTCTCTTTTTGTACTGCCTCCAGATCATCCATTCCTCTGTCGATGTTCAGGAAACAAACATAGATCGTTGACCACAACTCTTGAACTCAACATGCCATCATGAAATCCCTTTTGTCATCAAATTTGTATGTCGTTTGATTGCTTTGTCAACAAGAACAATCACCTCAAAAACACTGCTTCTCGGTGATTTGAATGCTTTAGAAACTCTTATACTGTCCTCAAAAACTCCACTATCGTGATATGTATTCTTTGAAGGAACAACTTTAGAATCATCATCTTCTGATACAATGTGATGTGCATGGACATATCATAATTTCAATCTCCGCATGACCATCTCATAAGTCCGATCCCTTGCACATTGTCATCTTCTTCAGTCGTCATTATCTACTTCATGCGAAGCATATGATTCAATTCTTCAAGAAGTCTCTTTCATGGTTCTCATGCAATCATGAGTAATTGCATGGTCTTCATCAAATCCCATGGTTCTCATGCAATAATGAAGAATTGCATGGTCTTCATCAAAACCCATGGTTCTCATGCAATGATGAGGAATTTCATGGTCTTCATAAAAAAACATTCTTCTCTAATCAACCTCAGATGTATTACACCTCACATTCTTAATTGTTGTAAAAAATGTGTCACCATTGACACATGTTCTTTGAACTTATGATTAGTACAACAATCGTCTGAATTTACATTCCTCCACTTCATTAGAGTACTTCTGGATCTCCTTCATTTTGATCTTCATTGACAGCTATTGACAACAAATACAACCATATACACAAATTGGTTCCAACACCCCCATTATTATGTTGTCATAAACACATATGAAGAAGAGATTAGAAATCCTTAAAAATATATATGTGCAAATAATACACACCCAACACTCCTAAGATTAAGAATTGGGAAAAATATTCTAATGACCTTTAATTAACCTAAATAAATTTCCAGAAAATATTTTTATCAATATTTATCATGAATCAACCTGCTACTATGTATCGTTTATTTTGGCCTTCCACATGTTTTAATACCAAACCATATCCAACATAGTTAATATGCATGTGATATATACTGTGGATATCTAACTAGGTATATTCCCTAGACAGGTCCACATTTATGATCTCATCATAGACCTAATCAGTGATCCATAAAAACATTGGGCCAATTATTAAAAAACTGACCCATGATTTTGAAAATACAAAATATCTTTGATAGATATAAAATTCTTTAACATGAAATATAGTTTTCGAGGACATCGAAGAAACATTTGTCTAAGAAAAAAAGGGATTTTGGGGCCTCCTATAATAATATTTCCTAATTAATATTTATCCTTTAATAAATAAAATATAGTAACTAAATGAGATTATAAAAAAATAATAAATAATAAATCCAAATAAATTATAATTAAATTACATTTTTAATATTAAATAATTAATAATTTTAAATAATAATTAATAATTAATAATTAATAATTAATAATTAATAATTAATTTTATAATTTAATTAAAATATATGATTTAGTTATGTTTAAAAATCATATGCTATATGTAAATAAAAAATTAAAAAAAATTGAATAACATTCGATAAATAAAGTATAATGAATTTGTGACATATTCTTATACAATATAATAAAAAAATAATTAACTGTACTTTTGAAAACTATTTTAAATTGAATAAAAACAATTTCCTATATTGACACAACCATTAGGAAGTATTCCCACTAGCAAATGTCTAGAATCAGATAGTTTTGATGTAAGAGTTGGTGTTTTTGACAATAGTTGGTTAACCTAAAAAACTAGTGGTTTTACACTCTCCCATGGTTGTATCAAATAGTATCATACTGTTATTGAAATTTCCTGGTATGAATCCCGTAGATTTATTTATTTTTCCAATACATTATTAATTTGACCAATGAGAACCATGGAGTCAAATTGTATTATTTATAACTTGGAAGTACATATATTCTGTTGAAATGTATTCCTATAATATAGAGAGGGGATAGTTCATAGTCTTTAATTACATGGTTTGGTCATTATTTGCATCATTTATAAAAATATTAGTCCTATATAAATTGATATGACTTATTTATTTCTTGACTAAATAATTTCAACGTCGACAGGAGAGGGAATAGTGTTTTACTACCATAATTTTTGGGGAAAGAGTTCTCATGAGTAATGGTAATTAATACCAAATATGAAATATGGATAATCATTATAATATCCATGAATGATATAAGAAGGTGAAATCATCTCATTAACATTAATTTTCTGGATTATTTTGATGATATTTAGTAGAGATAATATGAATCATTGGATGAATTATTCATTCGAGTAAACAGAATTATAACCCCATTTAAATCTATATAGAATGATATGATCATTCTTCTATCATAAATAATTAGATTATAATACTCCCCAATATATTATATGAAAAAAAATTATTCTTTGAGGTTTAATACAAGGATTTTAGGATGATCAAAAATCTAAAAAACTCCTTGATCACTTATGTGATGAGAAGATGGTCATCCTTAAGGGGAAAAGCAAAAAAGTTAATTGAGACATAAATAAATTATCCAAAATGGTTAATCACATTAATTCAAATAATTTTCAAAATGATGAATAAAATTTGAAATATTTTTCACTAGATTTTGATGAATTTATCTCTTTATTCTAAAAAGGAATATAATTAGGAAAATTTATATATATTTATAATATTTTCATTGAAATGATTTTAATATATAATTATTGGACCCTATTCATTAAATTTATATTATAATAATGAAAAATGATTGAATTATTATTAATACAAATATTTTCAAGGGAAAAAATTATCTTGTGGTCAATATTAATGAAAATTAGTCAATGAAAAATGAATATTAAAAACAAAAAAGAAGAAAAATAATTTCTCACAACATGAACTGACATCATCTGATGATCAAAAGGAAAAATAGAAATATGAATCCTGGAAAGGAAGGAAATCCATCTTAATGGAAATGTTCAATCATCTCAATGATAATTTGAGAGATGAAGTAAGATGGAATAATGACATAGAGATTTGCATTGAGGAAACACAAAAAAAAGTTTCATCTAAGAGTAGATCTCATCCAATTCTTGAAATAAAATAGGTGAATCAAAATATAGAATAAGGTAATGAATATTGAGAATGGTTAACAAATAAAATCTAGTTATGTGTCAAAATATAAAGACATTTGACAGATAAAAATTGAATACAAAAAAAATATGTGATATATTCAAAAAAATTCATAAAGAACGAGATAAAATTATTAATATTTCCACTAAAAATATAATTTCCAAGAGTGGGGAGAATTAGTATCTTAAAGAAAATATTGAAGAAGATGAAAATTACATGATAAAAACTAGAGGTGTGGATTTAAAAAAATGACCAAAGTTGGTGAATTCCCTAAAATAGAGGTGAAGGTTTCTTATCATAGGCTTTTGTCAAGTGATGATCCTTTATTACCCAAACAATTATATTATACACGTATTGTTTTATAAAATATGTACATAGTTATGATAAGGTAATGTAGAAGGTTATTATATCACTTGTAAATGAATATACCCAAACATCCATGTCTGATGATGGTGTTAGAAATTCTTAATGTAATTATGATCGGAAGTAAACGAATTTTGAGACCAAGACAAGGGGAAGGGTAAATGTAAAACAAATTATCTATAGTTTGAGAAGATTATAAAATATTAGTGTATATCAACTTATAATGAAACATGATAAAATGATTTTGATGAACTACATTTATATCTAGATGATTTCACATTTAATAATGATGTTAGTGTTTTGTAAAATATTTAAACATGGAAAATATTTTCACCGGTATAATTTCTCACTCTCTCAATAAAATAGATTTATTGAATAATGGGGGATACAATATATAATATCTAATGCCTAGATAAGAAACAATCATATTGAGAAGATATAATTGACGGATTCCATTGATAATCCTGAAGTGTCTTATGAGAGGTGTAATCAACTTAGTCACACCACTAAATGATATCAAAACATTGTAATGGTATAGCTAAAAAAATTATGGTACCAAATATTTGATGATTATGAACAATAAAGAGTATGAAATTGTGGTTGATGTGGATTACAAGGATACAAAATGAAAATATTCATTGATCCATGATAATGGTTTTTCATCACATATGTCCAAAAAAACATATGAATTATATCCAAAAGTATAAAAGAATTACCTTAAATTTTAGATAGAAATGATAACTCAATGCAGTATAAAATGAATAAAACATTACTAGTAATAAGATATCCACTAATATTATCTTTGTCAGTGAGACTATGAAAAATCAGCATTGAGTGTCAAACCATTTTGATGATGGGAATGGGGTGATAATTCAAAATAATGTGTGTTTTAGAAAATATTTAAGTACATAATGATTTATAATGAAGGGTAAAATATAAAATTATGACATGTTCAATATTTTTTATGATCAAAATATAAGTTTCATGACTAAAAAATTAGAAAAATATATTTTACATAAAAATCATAGCAATGCGATTTAGAAAAATAACGGTATGCTTCTTAAGAATGAAGTTATCACAAATCAATCAAAGTGTTCACTTATAGTACCCACTATAGGTTCAACTTTTCAACAGGTAAAAACAATGAAAAATATTCACAAGAAAATGGAGATTAAAATACAGAATGCACTAGAGTTTGTACACTAAATTGTGTGTAGAAAAATGATCTTAATTTAAAATAGATGAGACAAGTATTTGACGATTTTTGATAATTATTTTAATCATATAAATTATATCAATTTTATTTTGAGTAAATCATGATTTATTTTGAAACATAATATCTTTTGGGGGATTAATTATTATTAAGTAATGTCTAACATCAAAATATTTTATTATAAAAATGAATACGAATAGAACAATATTGATTTTGAGACATATTTGGAGTCAAATGAGTATAGGGAAGAGTAAAAATCTTGATACACACCCTAAAAATGGTTTTCCTAAGATAAAAAATCAAATCAGAGTATAAAAAGAAATAATAATTCTCTCGATGTACGAAACAATAGAATATTTAAGGAGGCCAACAACAAATACAGTTAATTAAATTTTTAATTAGTGTTACTAGCCACCCAATATAGTCAAAAAAATATGAGCTATTGTTAAAAGAGAGTCCAATATTCAATATCTGAAGGTATTTAGTATTAAATGATTTATTATGATTAAATAAAAACATTTTGTTATGTCTGATGAGAGGGTAGGAAATTTCATATTTTGTGGTAGACACACACTGGGAGTAACTAGATCTTTAAAAAGAATATGAGGAAGGTTGTTAAAAATTTTATGTCATATTTTTCATATTAAAAATTCCTCACATATACAATTTCACCTTTATAATAACATTAATATATCCCATTATGAGATAAATATAAAAATTAAGAATCATTATTTGTATTCCTGAATATTTTCACATTCCATTGATGATTCTAGAAATTATTACATTGAAGAAAGTTCAAAAAAATAATTTTTTTGTTATAAAAGTAAAGAAAACATTTTAAGCCTAAAAAAATTCGTTGAGAAATAAAAAATGGAGTACAAACCCAATGATGTTCATGAATAACTAATAATTCTAGATTTTTAATGTGGTTATACCAAGAGGTGTTGATGAATCCTGACAACAACAGTAGTGGATTAACATAATGAAAGAGAGCATATGTAAAATAGAGATGAATTCAAACCACCATATATTTTTTAGTTTTCACCATTATATAAAAAATATGCTAAAAAATATGTATCATATGTAACACCAAGATAAAATTAATTATGTCAACTTTTATAAAATTTGAAAAAACATTAAGAAAATTTACATAAAAGTAAAGCATCATGTTAATAAAAAAATAAAAAAATATTTATTCATTAAATAATAATATTATTATTGATGATAATAAATTTATTTATTTTAATACCAATAAATTTAATAAATTTATTATATAGAATATAAAATTTTAAATAAATGTGAAGCAATTAAAAATAATTAATGTAAAAATGATACTTTTTAAAGAACTATTCTTAATGTTCAATGTATTTTTAATTGAAATTTATTTGATAACTTTTAATTTCTTATTACGATGAAATTTATTAATATAAAATAAAATTTATTATCATTTAATTAGATATTATTATCATATAAAATTAAGAACACTTAATGTTTAGAAAATCATTCATTATAAAAATGGTGAGAAATTATATTTTTTATTTTTTATTTAATATTTAAATTTCAATATATAATAATTTAAATGTAATAAAATAATATTTATTTTTTAATTTAATATTTCAAAACTAACATAGGGTGAATGTCTTTAAATATTTTATGAAGTGTTGTTTTTTGTGAATAGTAAAAAAACACTATTTTTACAAATATAGTAACCTTTATGACATCATTTCGATATAATCAGGGAATAAAAGTTTATAAAAAATTCCTCTCAAAACAAATATGTATTGAAGGATAAAATAAATAATTTTTAAAAAATATATTAAATTAACATAATATTGTTATGCAATATAAAAACAATGTATTATTTATTCCAATAAAAATCAATTTTGGATTATTTCCTATTAATTTAGTATTAATAATATTCCATTCATTATAATTATGATTTTAAATTAAGAAAATTATACATTTTAGTCATAAATGTTTAAATTTCATGAGTATCAATAATATTTTCCTAAATAAGTATAAATTATTTTTTATTTTGAAAAAAAAATTTCTATAATTTTTTTTCTAATCCTTTATTGAATTTAATTTTTGTAATCATTATAAATTTATTTAAATAATATTTATCTTATATTTTTAATTAAAATAATATTTTTTTTAATAATACCAATTTAATTTTAGAGTATAAAACTATGTCACCACAGTAAAACTATGTCTTTATGATTAATTCTAAAATTAGTTGAAAAGGGTAAATTAAGGAATATGGTAATGAAATAGCATAAAAAGTTATATTTAAATTGATAAAGGAATGTATGATTCCAAAAAAACCATATAGTATAATATTATTTTATATTATGGGTCCATTTCCATTGATTATGACATTTCATACATATTAATAAATAAGTTCTTAAACAATGAATCCTCTCTCCCTTTTAAAAAATCCCCCACGAACCCTTCCAAGATACACCTAAAATTTGAATTCCACAACACAATCTAATAACTTTTATTCTACAATTATATCCCTCCATTTTGGAAGATATTTTTTCCATTGATTTCTAAAATTCATTCAAGAAAAAACAAGACTTCTAGGAGGAGATACAATTTTTTTTATTTGTAAATAAAATTGCTATCACAACTTTTATATGTCATCTTCATCCTGCTCTTCTAAAATATTATTTAACTATTTAATAAAATCTAAGAAAATATTTCAATATAATTTTAATTATGTAAATATAATAAAATAAATTTATAATAATACTCATTCATTGATTATAGATTCTTTTTTTGGGTATGTTTTACCACTTATCTGAAAAAAAATATATCAATTTCGATCAAGGATGACTATGAAAACAAAAGTAAATGTAATATATGATATAAAAATAATATAAAGTTTCAATATTTTATAAAATAGTAATATTATGATTAAATCAATAATAATATACCACATTTTATTAGGTAAACAATATTTAAACAAACATGTTACTTGTTTCACAATGAAAAACTATACCTTAAATTCCCATAGAATGAACGTAGAGATTCAAAATCATTATGGAAAATAAATTATATTACATTTAATTTTATGAATATGATGTATTGATAAAAATAAAATGACTACCGAACCAATTATACTGAGATACCTAAGAGAGAATTAAAAATACTAACAATGATGTCAAAATTAACTGAAAATGATTAAAAATTTGGAAATAAATGAATAAAAGTGATTAACATTGCATTTAATACAAATGAATAAGGTTCCAAAATATATTATAAATTATTCATAGTTTATTATATATGAATTTAGAATGTTTCCAACTATGCAGAAGTTTTTGGTAAGTATTTTTGTATGGTAATTTACTTTTATTTAGATATTACCCTTATTCTTGAACATCATTTTTCAATGTTTGGTTTCTCCCACTATAAGATTTTATTACATTTTTTTCCTATTTTTTCCCATTTTAAATACATTTTATTCAAATAAAATCTTCTAAAAAATATTCATACATAAAAAAAATGATGTCAATAATGGGTGTTTCTCTCAATTTCAATTCAGTAATACATTTTTTTATAATTCCACATATTTTATATTATATGTTTTTAATAATTTAATATTTTATTCAATAATTATAATATTATTATTTCATTGGATTGAAATGTATGTATCATGATCTCTACTTCTATGTTCTTTTGATTCATATGTTACCAATCCCTATGTTTTTTAATTAAATTTATTTTCATTGAATTACAATGTTTCTTTATGAACTACTTTATTAAATATTGGGTCCATTCTACCCTATTCCTGAATAATATTTACATTACTTTTAATTCAAAAGTATAGAATAAACAACAAATTATTTTTTTATAAGGTAAAAATACAGCTATGAATAATTTACGTTATTGAAGGGAATTTATCAATAGACTTATTACATTGGATACACATTTATATTAATGAGTAATCATTTTATTATTTTTTATATATGTATTATTTCTTCATATTCATTTGGAAACAATTTTTATGATGGTTTATAAACTCCTGGGTGGGAAAAAATTATATACCCTTCTAATCGACTAGGAATATTTTATATCTCATGAGGTGGAATGCATAGGATTAGGGATTAAACCCAGTCGACTATGGGACTCGGTAAACTATATTATGTAATATTGTTGGTGATCCTGGACTATTTTGAACCGTATATTTTTTTCATTAATACATAAGGTTTTTATTAACCATATTGATGTATTTTGTTTATACTATTTTAACATAATCCTATGGATTCATCAAACTAAATAGAAACATCAAAACATTTGTGTGGGAAAATATGAAATCTATCACCAACAAAGGGCATCGACCAACTCGTAGAGGATCACCATCCAATTAGTAGAGCGTATAGTATCTCTCAAAACACTAAAAATCGTTATGTGTAGATATTGGTTCTTATATTCCTCTTAAGGTGACGTAGTTATATCACCCTTTCAATCATTACTATATGGGGGAGACATATGGGATCATTCTTGGTCTATTTCTGAATTTCATTGTCAAATTATACTTCTTAAAATTATCTAATTTATTTTTCACTGCATAAAATATTTTAAAATCCATTATGATCATTTTACATTTAGTTTTTTAATACCAAAATAAATTTATTTTCAGAATTGAACTTTTATTTTAAATATTTATTTGAATTTTTTTTTAAAAATAAATTATCACATTCCCTCTTCATGAATTTTTATCCCACCATGGAATAAATTTGGTATTAAAATATATCTTTTTATTTTTTTTAAACATATTCCTTGTGTTTTATTTTCAAATAAAAAATATTTTTTAAAATCATAATTTTTATCATAATTTGATATTTTAAAAAGATGTAATCATTTTAAAATAATTATTTTAGATCCGAAGGATATGTTATTGGTATTTTATCTTTCATTGATGGTAATAATCATGTTTATTGAATGAAACATAGGTCAATACATTTTAAATATATTGGTTATCGTAAATGTAATATTGTCATTGACGGTTATACATCCCCTACTAAATAAGAATAAAAAAGGTCTCCCAATGATATCTATAGTTTTGAATTAGATTGTGATTATTTCATGGCCATTCATCTTGGATTATAATAAATTAAATTTTATAAAATTTATCTATGAAAAAAATACCATGATTTTATGAATCATAAAGAAGTTATTCTTGAATAAATAAATATAAATTCACTGGACATGATATATATAGTCAAGATTCTGAATGTTTTTGAAAATTTAGAGAAGAATTTATTACTGATTTTTTAAATGATTTAATGATATATTACATTTTAAAGAGTTCCATTTTGATACAATTAATGATGAATCATTTGTAGTACGTTTTATTACTACCGTGTTCTTGGGTAGCTAATGATATATAAATTCAACAAAATAACGAAAATAGTAAATTGAATTTTAGGGATCTCATCAGATATCACATTAATTATGGGACCGTAATAAAGAAAAATGTCGATATTGAAGATGATGAAGTCAATGAGAAAAGGATGATTTAATTTGAACTAATTAATGATGAAAAATAAAAGGGCGATGAAATATCTCACCTAACCAGTGATATGAATATAATATTCCAAATAATGAAATTGAACCAAATTTTCAAAAATGGATAATGATTAATATGAATAAGTAGTAATGTGAATGGAATGAATAATTAAGGGTCACATAAAGATATATTTCCATTTTATCAATAAGAAAAACAAGGAGAATAGGAACAAAATAATGAAAATATTAAATGTTTCAATATAGTGTAAAAAAATGTGTCCCTCCCCAATGTGAGTTAAGAGATGAATATGATAAGTTTCATGTGGCAAAAAATATGGTTGTAAATAAAGTAAAGTATAATTT
This sequence comes from Viscum album, assembly GCA_963277665.1. NCBI lineage: Eukaryota > Viridiplantae > Streptophyta > Magnoliopsida > Santalales > Viscaceae > Viscum > Viscum album. The sequence continues at coordinate 135,544,165 of OY728147.1, read as the reverse complement.
CAATTCATTAACCTAAAATTTCTCATCTTTTTATAATCACATAATATAAGAATAACTAAAATATACTTGTGATAAAATTGTAAAAGTTTTCCAAATTAATATCAACATAAAAAGAAGTAAAAAATATGTATAATCATGTTCTTAATGAAAATGATCAACTCAAAATAATAGAATCTTAATTATTGAAGAAATTGAATAATAAACCAAATATGCATGATTTATTGAAAATTCAAAAAATTATATATAAATATTACATCTTAATAGATTAATATTCATTATAAAACATATTGATCCATTCTTAAGTAATTTTTGGGAAAGTTCCATTGTAACTGTGGTCACATAAAAAACAAGTCCATAAGTGAGCTATTTCTTCTCCCACTAAGATGTACATAATTAAAATACTTATTAGATATATCAAACATAATATATTTATTCATATAATTGGGAAATTATACATAAGAACGGATGATATTAGATTATTAGTGTGGGTAAAAAAGGATATATCTATATAGAATGAGAATATGGTTATGATAACTTGAGAGTTCAATATTAAAACCATACTCAAGATATTATATATCATAACACGAATACTAGAATAATCATGGATTTTTATAAGACACGAATCATAATGGAATAAAACTATATGATAGATGTGAACATAATATAGTTATGAGTCATAGATTTGTGTCATAACCGTATGAAAATAATTCTTCTTGTCTTTCATACCAACAAATTCATTTATAACATGTTAGTATTTCACTAACAACCCATGTACCTACTTATAGATTATGATAATACCTAGTGTACCCTATTTTGGGATTGGGATAACCTCTTATGTACCCACTTTCAGATTTGGTATAACCTCGCATGTACACTCTTTCAATATTTTAATAACCTCCCATATACCCTTGGAGCTCCTATAACAATAATCATTACCCAATTAAAAGGGGTAGATATTGGTCCCACCCATCAAATAACTAAAACTATATATACATGTGTCACAATATCATAAAATATTCATCATATTATTACCTAATAAAATAAATGGGATTATTAAATATTTTATCATTTTATAACCAATGGAAAAGAAACTAGTTTAGTAATAATTTCATCATTTAATAACCCCAAGAGAAATAAGCCATCTTTGTAAGAGTTTTATCATGGTTTAACCCATGGAAGAGAAAAATGATTCATAAATATATTTTCATCATAAACATAATTCATTTAATGAAATATTAGGAATTTTATCCTTGGATTATATCCCCAATGAATAAATAGTAACATCAAAGTGTATCATAATAGATGGAAACATTTTTTGATAGGCCACATGGAATATTTCAAGAGGGAAAACATTTTTTTCGCTTCGAGAGACACTTTTTGAAAAGATAAAAAAAATATAAATCCATTTCCATTAATAATACCATTCAAAATAAATAATTGAATCCTAAAATACATTTCAATATTTCATGGGGGAAATATCAGCCCCATATTGAAAACCCCATTAATTAAAATAGAAAAAAAATTAGGAATCCATTTTTTTTAATAAGATTGAAAACATATGAATAAAAAATCAATCAATGTAGTAGGAATGATAGAGATAAATTTTTTTTATTCTGTGCACGTCAAAATAATGATTCCATTCACATATTCAGTAATATAAAAATGGACATTATCTATAAAACAAAATGCATATTAATTTCAAAAACAATTCTTAAAAATTAAAACATATATCAGATGTTATTCACTAAATAGTTTTTAGAATGGTACAAAACATTTTGTAATAATTTTTAGACAAAATGATTTTGAATGAAAAATGATTTTTGACGGAAAATACATATATTCTTGTTTTTTGAAGGACTTTTTTGAAATATTGTTTATTTAAATAGTGTAAAAATGAAGTTAAAACATATATATTCATGAAATAATTAGGAAAAAATAATACTAATGTGTTTATTGAGATATAGATCATAATAGTTCATCATTATATGCACAATCAATGACAATCTTGATAAACGAAGATATTGTAACAAAAAACTATTTCCACATTGGTAAAATTGAATCAGAATCCCTATAAAATAAAAAATTTCATTAAACTAAAAATATCATGATGATAAATTATTTCATATATTACATTTGAAATTGGAATTATACACACCTTATAGAATAATATTTGGGCATAACAAAACATATGTTCCAAAGAACGAAATTTGAGATAAAAACAATCCCTTAATGCTTCAACATCTTTTTAAATGTAAACCAAATGAAAGAGATATAATCTAATGGATATTTAAATCCCCAAAAATATAAGGACCATAATCATAAAATATATTCATTGGCATCCTATACATCACCAACAAGAACCATGTAGTGAATATGGATTGTGTCTTAAATAAAAATTAATTTTATACTGAAATTATAAACTCTCGTATTTTCATGGTAATATTTTTTTTATAATATACAGTTTGATTTTGATTCTATGAGATGATACAATATACGATTCTGAGTCTCGGTGTACCTAAAACAGATTTTTGAAAAATATTTAAATATTTAATAGCATGCTAATGTGGTTTTCCTAAAAAGTAGAATAATTCATAAATGGGAACCTAGATCATACATCTTAGGAAAACATTGACTTTAGAATAGCATATTTACACTCGGAATGACCTAAATTTAATGGGCACATGCCATTTTTGGAAAATTCTATCGGGGATGTAAAAGGAATTAAATAATTTCTAAAAAAATTATTTTATAGATGCAATGGCATTTTCATTTAAAATAACCATTAGAATGAAATCTCAGGATCATCCGCATAACCCTAGAGGCACTAGATGACCGAAATAGATTACATTAGAGAATCCAATCAGGTGGAAGATGACAGATCAAAGATCAATCGATCGATGCAACCTCAGATTCGATAGATATGTCCAACGAACACAATGACACATCGTTCCTCAGCAGAAATCGTACAAAATCATGTTCTAGTGATTTATCTTATGATTTATATCATGTTCTTAATCCTGGATAAATATTTATCAATTATAAAAATAAAAATTGATATGTGCATCATTAGTAGATTTCAAATATATTGATTTATTTTTGGTTCATTTATTTATCCCACTTTACTTATTATTATAATGGAAATGAATCAAGGTTTCCATGAACAGTGGCCGATGTTCATTCCTCAGAGTTTATTTTTCTTCTTGTATCCCCCTGTTCTACATGATTTTTTTGTTTTCCATTTTCTTATTCATTGGAGCCCCATAGTTCCTCACTCGATATTTCCAGGTGGTTACGATCATGATCATACCCCTATATTAGAGGCCAATCGACAACTAAGGCTAGTACTCTATATATCAGGACCCAGGGAGCTCGGAACTGTGATGTTTTTTTGGTCATCGAATGAGGCATGTTGGTCTATGGAATGGACTATCTTAGTGGCACTAGTGACAGGCAGCGGCAGACCGCAGGTGGCCAGCAATGACTGGAAATGTAGTGATGGTGATGGGATGTGGTGATGGCAGTGGGATGTAGTGCCGGTGGTGGGACATAGTGGAGACCGATGCAGTGTGGTCCAAGCTTGGGGTCTGGGTCTGGTGAATGGACTGGCTCTAGTCAGTCTGGCAAGCTGGGTCAGATCTAGGGTATCTTAGGTAGAGCGCGGTTGCGGCCGACCACAACATTCCACTCTAATGATAGACTGTGATGGTCAAAAATAGATACATATACCACTGGTGAGGTGACCTCATGGCTCGACCGTGTTGTAGGTTGATCGACTGTAGTGGTGGATGGTGGTGGTAGGCCGGAAGGCCTTGACATGCCTGATGGTGGTTTCACACAATTTAGGCACATCTCATAAATGGTTTGTCCAATCAATGAGATGTCTATGTCATTGAGACCCTTAAAATGATGTGGTTATATTAGGAAGAGTGGTGAGTTTTTATTTTGTACCATTATAGGTTGAGGAAATGACATTTCCCCTTTTCTCAAGTGTTTAGTACGACATTAAATCAACATCATAAAATTGTTATCCCCTAAGATTTCGAGTCATAGATAGAGTATGGTATCCCTCTTCAAGATTAGATTTTGGTCCTCTATCACCCCAAGTGGAGTCTTTGATATCCAGTTACCACCTTGATTAGGGCGTTGATCCACCATATAGATTGATGTATTAGTAGGGTCTATTTATCCCTCAGCATGTCTGGGTGTAATCATAAACATTGTGTTGTGATCATGATTAGGTACTTGGTATTCCCCAGTAAGTACTAGTTTTTATATGTGGTGTCCCCAATTAGTTCTGGTCATGACCCCCTTCTATGTGTATCATTGTATTCTTTGACCAATTTATTCTCTTTGGGTGGTTCCCAAGTAAGAAATACATCTTCATTGAGTGTCTCCAATTATATCATGGCTTGAGGAGTGAGTTCCCCATGAACGAGCATGCTTCGAGAAAAATCATATGGAGGAAAGTTGGTTGTGACGCCTTAATGGTGTGGTGAATCTATCGAGTATATATAAATATTCTTATTATATGTGATGTAGAAATATAATTGTGTAGAGATAACTAAATATTCCTTTTTTTAATTTTTATTGGTTTCATGGTGTCTTACTAAGTATTTTTTTACACACACTTTTATGGTATTTTACTGCATGTTTCTTGTCTTATGTAGATAATCGACCTTTTTATAGAGTCCTTGGAAGACTAGGACAAGGAGGTGCTTTGTGAGAATGAACAGACTCAGGTGTGTTCATATAGCATTCAAAAAATAGTCCTAGTACCCTTTACTTTTAGGTTGGACTTGTGTTATAGACTCATTAAGGTGTGCTTTTTTTCCTTGTTTACCTTACATTACTTTCAGTGTCATAATATTTTGTGGGATCATAGGTGTATGCATCCATCTTTTCAGCTATTTCACATTTGATCATTTCATGTCATGGAGATGTATGTGTGTATGTAGTTTCATTAAGCTAATTCCTACCATTTTTTGTATCTTCCTACTCAGTTCTAGACTACATATGTTATCCTATTAGAGGTGGCCATGCAATAGTGATGACAGAGTCCCCCTCTGGGAAGGGTCATGATAGAGTAGTATCAAACGAGTTTAATTCTATATTAGGACCGTGATTCTATATGGTTGTATTGGGGAAATTGTGTTCTGTTTGATGATGCCTCCACATAGGCAGCGCGAAAGGATTCATCTATGTGATCGCAAGGATGAAAAATCATGTAAAGAGGCATCGATATAGAGACATGTATAGAAGGTAGCACCTCTAGGAGGTTTACTATTTATACCACCCCCACATGAGTAGTATCTACTATATGAACTTGCAGATAAGGATGCACACAGACTGAGGGTGTTTCCCAAGTTTCAATGTTTGTGACCACATAGTTTTTAGTGTGAGATAGACTTCTAGATTGATGAGGATTGGATCGAGGTAGTCACCCACGTTTTAGATCATCTATGGATTCTTGCAGACCAGATGAAAGTCCTTTTCATTAGTCTCCATCAAGAAATTGGGGGGTTATGGTGGATATTTGTGACTTGGACCCCTAATAAGATAGTTATCTCATTGATAGACTAAAAGTGTCTCTTCTGATGGGATTTTGATCTGGACATGTTGCAATCGATACACATACATGATCTTTTGCATCTGTAGGAGGTTAGTATGACTGTGTTCGAGTATTCAGTGATGTTTACTGATCTTTTTCACTACTCCTTGTATATGGTAATAAATGAGTTCATCGAGGCTAGGAAAATAGAGTATGTCTTGTGATAAGACAATAGGGAATCAATGGTATCCATAATATTTACACCTAATTCTAGGGTACTTTAGAAACCCTTTCTACTGAAGAGTTTTTAGGAAGATCATACACCATTAGTGGGGGAAATTAGTTGGAAGTAGGTAGAAAATACATTGGAAACCTATAGCCGATAGAAATCTTAGGTATACAAGTAGGATATTAAATTCAGGGGGAATTCCCAAGACTCAGGGTCAGCGGTGCAGGTCTCCTAGGATGTCTTGAATCATCCAAGGGATAGATGGTGTTACTCATGTGGCGGTCAGGTACATATGTAAAAAGATTATTTGGCCCATCATATAGTTATATGAGAGATGTTCGAGAGAAAACTGAGGTAGAAACAAATATAGAAGCATGTTGTTCTGCATGGAGGAAGATATGGTAGAGGGGAATGTAGGGAAACATGTGGTTGTCAGAAGTTTGACCTATTACAGCAACCACCCTCAGGTGGTCTACGCCAGGCTCAGGTAGCTAGTGGATAGGGATGAGGCTGGATGTGGGTGATGAAGGTTTATAACCCTATGGATATTGGGATGATACTAGGTACAACATTTGTATTTTATACTTAAGATATAGTTTTAATGGAATGAGGTTCTAGTAATTCCTTTCCTTCCATGAAACTTTTCTAGGTCTAAGAGAATCCAGTACAACCATTGACTCGACGCTTATTCACGGAGACTCCTATTGAAGGAGACATGATAATCACAAACTAGTGATGATAGTGTGACCTAACTCTAGGATTCAAGAGGTTGATTTGGGGTGTAATGGTAGTGATGTTGAGGCCTTACGACATTATTCATGGTATGGACTGGTTATCCATAGTTCATACCCAAATTAATTGTTTTAGGTGATGGGTGTTTCAGGTCTGAAGTGATGGAACCAGGTTTTCCTTTTATGGTGAGAATAAAACACATGAAGCATATAATTTAATCAAAATTAGGTGTGTGAAGTATATTACTAATCAGATGGCAAGAATTACCCTTAGTGTAGTGGATGATATGAGTCCTTAGTTTTCTATAGTGGTGGAAGAGTATGAGTGTGTCATTCTTGATGATGTGCTTGGTTTACCTACCCATAGGATGATGGACTTATGCATTGATATACACCCTAGGATGACATCAATATCTCCACATTTATATCGAATGGATAACATAGAGCTTCATGAGATGAGGGTTTAGTTGGGTTACTTGCAAAGGAATGTCTTTGTGAGACCTAGTGTTTCACACAGGGAAGCCTCAGTTTTATTTTCCAAGAAGGAAGATGGCTACTTGAGGGTATGTATCGATTAAAGATTCTTAAAAAAGGTGATTCTAAACAATAAGTATCCACTACCAAGAATCTATTACCATAGTAAGCAGTTGAAAAGGGAGTGGTGGTTCTGGGAGATTAACATCAGATCAGGAAATCACCACTTATGAGTACAGGATGAGGATATACCAAAGATGACCATAAAATTTCATTATAGTCACTATGGATACATGGTAATTCAATTTTGTGTAACAAATGACCAAGTAGTGTTCATAGAAACCAGTAATTAGATCACTCATCCTTATATAGACTAGTTTTTGGTGGTTATTAATGATCTTGGACGTTTCTAAATACAGAGTTTAGTGTTGATTGGCTATGGTTAATTCCAGTTAATACCACATGAGAATAAATAAACCACCCATGATCTTGAGAAAGAAGTGCTAGTCTTTGCAAAGAAGCTATAGAGACACTACTTAATGGGTGTGTTGTTTATTCTCTACACTAATCATAAGAGTTTAAATCATACCTTCTCCAAGAAGGATCTCAAGTAGATGTAGAAATTTTTTCTAGAGTTACTCATGGGCTACGACTTTGATATTGTCTATTCTCTTATGAAGGGGAACATAGTGGTAGATACTCTCAGTGGGTGGTCTAGTTTTCTGTTGTCAAATAAGGCATCGGAGTAGTTGGCCTCATTTAATTTATAATTTTTGGGTGTATATGGAGTATCATAACTATAGTAAATGGTTTTTACATCTCCACTCCAGCATTGAGTTAGGGAGGCACATATTGGGGATCCCAACTACGAGACTGTACTTTCTCAGATTTCTACATGCAATACACCTGATGAATATTCGAAAGGTGAAGAGCATGTCGTTCATATAATATGATGCGCATTAGTACCCATGGGATTACCGGATGTGGTTCTAAAGGAGATTCAAACAGCCCCTTTGGATGTACATCAATGGCGTGGAATAGATGTCCCAGGACCTCTGACGTCGATTTTGAGGCCTAGGGATGAAAAAATGAGTTACAGAGTTTGTTTCCTGGTGTGTTAATTATATGAAAGTGAAGTTTGAGCCCCATTATTTAGTGGGTTTATCTCAAGCCCTTGATGTGAAAGAATGGAATTGGAAAATAAAATTAATGGGATTCATTATGGGTTTAACATCTACATATAAGGTATATGATTCCATCTAGGTGATCATTCACGGACTCACCAAGTCGTTTGAGATCCAATCTATCTGAGAAAAGATTTCATTAGACGGAATGGGACACCTCTATGTGTTGAAGAATTTTTGGTAGCATGGATTCCCCTTGATGTTAGTTTTTAGTCATGATTCCTTATTTACATCATGGTAGTTGATGGGATTGTAGGAGGCATTTGGGACACAGCTATGCTTGGGAACAACATTTCACCCATAGAGAGATGACCAAAATGAGCGAACCATTCTGGTTCTAGATGAAATGTTGTGATCTTTCATGTTATAATTTTTCCGTTGTTGGGATGATCACCTACCAATGGTGGAGCTTTCACACAACAAAAACTATCATTCCACCATTCATATCGTTACATTCGTGGGTTTGTAGAGGAAAACCTACAGGTCGCCATTATACTGGAATGGAATAGGAGACTTACCATACATGGGACCCATGTTGGGGAAAGATTATTTGAAGAAGTTATAGATCATATAATAGTGTATGAAGACTAAACAATGAAATCAAAAGTCCTCTGATGATAGGTGATAGAGATTTTGCGATTTCGAAGAAGGATACCATGTCTTCTTTTGGGTTTCACATCGACGGGAATTATGGAGATCTGTCAGGGGGAAATCTGTCTCTGATGTTCATTGGGACTTTTATATTTTGAAAATAGATTGAGTGGCGGAATACCACATAGCTATACCACCATATTTAGATTGGGTATATAATGTCTACCATTTTATTCAACTCATGATATACGTGAATGAAGTATCCCACATCATCAACTAGGGAATACTACACATTGAATATGGGATGAGTATTATTGAGTACCAAGTGCAGATCAAGGATTGGTAGGATAGTATCCTTTGTGGGTGATCTATTCTATTGGTGTGTGTCTGGTGGAAGAAATAGAATCTCAAGGAGAGCACATGGGAGCGAGTGGTTCATATTCATGCTCATTACCTTCAACTATTTGAGTAATCATTATTTTTGTTTTTCTAGGATGTAAAGCCCCGAGGTGGGGAGAATATAATATTCTGAATTTATGTGTATTATTTTTTTATATTATAATGTATTAATTCAAGACTTGGTTCAGAGGTAGGGAGAGATTCAGAGGCTAAGTGTTCCTGGAACATATCATTGAAAAATATTAAAATATTTAATATCATACACTTGTGGATTTCATGGAAAAGATAAATAACTATTACATGGTTTCCCAAATTAGAAATATAAGGGCTTCATTATTTTGATGATAAGATATCTACCCAAGTCCTAACAATAGTCAGTATAGTTAATTTTTGGAAATGTATTTAAGAGTTGTAAATGGAATAAAATAATTTATAAAAAACAGATTTTGTCGATGTAGTGAAGTTTTCCATTAATTGTATCCTTATGTATAAATTCATGGGTTTTATGCATAATCTTGGTGATGCTAAAGGGATAATACATAGAACATTGGATTATATACATAAGTGGATGATGAACCATCGTGAATAAATCAATCTAAGAAACCTCAGATTTGACAGATCTTTCCAACGAATGCCACAACTCATTAATCATTTCCAGTAATTGAACCAATCAAGGTATGAATATTTATATTTATATTTGCATATATTTATAATCTAGAATGAAAAAGGATCAATTAAATGAATAAGAATTTATACTTGTGTCATATGTAGAATTAATATTTATGGATTTATTGTTGGTTCATTACTTTATACCTCTTTGTATATTGTTCTAACAAAAATAAATTGAGGCCAACAAGAAACATGGTTCGGGTTCATTTCTAAGGGTTGAAATTTTTACTTTTCATCACTATGTTCTTTAAATTATTTTCCCTTGGAAACCCATGGTTCTTGGTACAACATTTCCAGGTGGGTCCAAACATGCTTATACAGCTTGATTTGAGGAAAATTTACAATAGAGGTCGGATTTGTGTATATCAGGATCCAATAAGCTTAGATCTATGACCGTTTGGTTTTTAGGGCATCAGAGGAGGCAAAGTGGACTGGATAAGGGATCAGTAGTGCTGCCCCGGTGACCGGTAGTTGTGTTCGGTGGCAGACCACATGTTTGTGGAAGACCACATGTGTGTGGTTACAATGGGTGATGTAGTGACGACATTGGGACACCATGAAAACGATGTGATGAAATGTCACTATGTGGTGGTGTGTAAAGAACCGTAAAATTCAAGGGAAATTTTTTCTTAATTTTCTTTAGAATTTTACAAGAGTGCGGTTTCTGACGGCACCTGATTCCGAGGCCCAGTGTGCCCGGAATCAATTTCCAAAGTTTGGCTCGGGTACGTTCAGTGAACGAACGAGCGGGAATTCCTAACTTTTGATCCGGTGCTCAGAATTGAAATCCGAGGACACCGATGAACTCGCAGTGCCGATTTTCGCTTAAGAAGACCTTTACCGAAGTTGCATTTGCCTAGGAGGAGTTGTTTAATTTTCTGGATGAAATGAAGAGTAAAATAAAATTGTGATACAATATTTATTTTATATCTTTAAAGTGGTTAAAATCTTTTGTTGGAAGTTGGGTTGTTTAACCACCTAAGAGAGGATTAAGGTGAGGAGGGGCCAACCCGAGGCCCACCGTTTCAAATTTCCTAAATCCCCTCTCTCCCTCTTTAAATCTTGATAACATAACACTTAATTAATTACACAACTCATGTATAATTAATTAAGTGTTTTGTTTTTGAAATTTAAGTTTTTGAAATGCTTGGCTTAGTAAATAAAATAAGGAGGGACCTTATTTTATTTGGATTGTTGGGTGAGGTGTGGAAGAGCTTTGGAGAGAAGCTGAAGAAATTCTACACCTTCTTCATCTCCTTTGTGGAAGAACGCGAAGAACGTCCGCCGCCCACGAAGAACACCGACGATGACATCTTGACTCGTCTTCTCCGATTGTTTTCCCCTTGGACTTCCTTCATCGGCATACGAAGATTCGCCAACGACGTACCTCTTCAGACATACCTCTTCGTCATCGGATTTGACGAATGACTACCGCGACGCCCGACCTCCGCGACGTTGTCTTCCGCAGGTCGTTGGCGATCTTCGAACTTGAACCCAAGGTAGGGGTTGTTGTTGATTATTTATTTATTTATTTATTCTCATTCGTGGTTCTAGCACGACAAACGTGAGGATATTTAAATATGTGTTATTGTTTAACGTGAGGGGGCCGGACCGCATGAACACGGCCGAACCCCCTCCTTTGTTCTTGTTGATTTATCTTGCGGATGAAACAAGATGGCGTGGTGCCGTCGCACCACGCGGAAATTTGCACCGTGGAAGAATCATCACGAACGCGACGCCGTCGCGCCGCGTCGAAGGGAATCGAAGGCGCCGCTGCAGGAGCGGGGCCACAGCGGAGGGGCGCGGTGCCATCACACCGTGCCGGACGACGAACACCGCGGCCAGTTCTGGGCTGCGGCGAGACGGGAAGACCGGCGGCTCGCCGGGCCGCCGGTGACGGAAGCCGGAAGGGGACCGGCTTTGCCGGTCCCGTTGGAGAAAAACCAGCCGGCCAGGTGGCCGGCCGGAAGGTCAAAGACCAGGGGAATTTAATTCCCCCGGTCAACTCTCAAAAGCCCCCCCCCCCTTATGAGGGGGGAAGTTTCTTTGAGGGGGGGCAGGCGGCCCCACGGTTTCCTAAAGCAGGCCCCCACGAGGGGGGCCGTTTCTCCAAAAGGCGCGGCTAAAAGTCACGCCGCCGTTTTGAAACAGCGGGGGCTTAGCCCCCCGCGCGTGACACCAGCGGAGCCAGGCCGCGCCGCCGCCGGCCGGGCTAGGTCGGACCCGGGTCGGGTCGACCCGGTTCGGGCCGACCCAGGGGGGTCGGGCCGGGTCGGCCCGGACCCGGACCTCCCGTTTTCGAGACGGTTTCGGTCTTTTGGCCATAACTTGAGCCACAGACCTCCGATTGACGAACCGTCTGCGGCAACGCGATACTTGAATCGAGACGGTCGTTTCGTTATATTACACTCAGGTTTTCGGAACACTTTGAGTTCGTCCGGGTTGGTTCGTACACGAAACCAACCGGGCCTTCGGAGCGGAAACGCTCATATAATGAGCTACGGACGTCCGTTTGACGTGCCGTCAGCTTTTTTGAGTTCCTCTTAGTGAGACGGTTCTTTTGGCATACTCCACCCGAGGTTTGGACACAGGTGGAGTACGGTCGGGTTGGTTTTGCCTTAAAAACCAACCGGGCCCTGGGGACGAAAATGCCAATAACTCTCAGACCGGGCGTCCGATCGACGCGCCGTCTTTTGTGTTGAGTTCCTGTTGACGATACAGAACTTTTGGATACATCAACTCTAGTCTTTGTGAAAGTTGATGTATCAGCCTCTCGGCTCGTGGAGCGGACCCTCCTGTACGAGCTTGCTATGTGCGGGAACCCTAGTACTGGTTGCGACTGTTACTGTGACTACTACTGCTACTACTGATACTGTGACTGCGACGACGACAGTACAGAGATCCTGTGTGGATTCGACGACGACGACTACAGCACTCAGCGATCCTACGTGGATCAGTGCTACAGGTCCTGTGTGGGCCCGATCTAGTGTGGGTCCGATCCTGTGTGGGTCTTTGCGCTCAGCGGTCCTGTGTGAACCAGCGCCTACAGGTCCTATGTGGGCCCGATCCTGTGTGGGTCTTTTGCGGGGGTTAGTTACCTATCGATCCTTCCTGGGACCGACGACTTAGATGGATCCGAGATCATCTTTACCGTCTTTCGAAGAAGTATACCTGTGTGAGCTGAATCCTGTTTCTTTCCTGTGTGGATTGTGTTGTGCTATCCTATGTGGATTACGTTTTTCTTTCCTGTGTGGAATACGTTTACTTCCTGTGTGGACTGAGTTGTACTTGGGCTCGGAGGTTGGAGCATATTTGGAATTGATGACTTAGGTATATGTATGGGCATATACCTAAGCAGTGTCGGTTGTTACTTCGTGATTGTATCTTCCTTTTTGGTTTATCCTTTGTGGATTTTGGGAGACCTTCGGGGGTCTCGGGGTCCCTACTGAGTAGCTTATACTCACCCCTGCACGGGCTATGCCGGCACTACATTGTGTTGGTTGCAGACGACAGACAATGTTGATCTTGGCTGAGTCTTGCAGAGCAGGACGGTACCTGGAGGTGGACCACTGGGCGGGACGTGTTTGGAGCGGACGATGGGACCCGTGGAGCAGTGGAGCTATCTGTACCCACCCTTCAGGTGGGATCTCTAGTGGAAAGCTAGGTGTAGCGGCTTTTACTTACATTTGTTGTTTTCCCTTTCGAGTTGTACTTTACTTTCAGTTTGGGTTTGTATACTGGCCCATTTACTTTTCCGCACTTTCAGTTGTAATCTGTTTTTACTTAGTGTTTACTTTCCGCTTGCATACTCTGTGGTGTTTGTTTACTTTACAAAGGCAATGCCTTCCCTTTTTACCGGGATTTACGCCTTGGTGCTAGTCGCCAGCCCCTGGCCTATGGATGGCGGGCTTGGGGTAGTCACGGCACGGACCCCGAGGGCGGGTCGTGACAAATTGGTATCAGAGGAGTTCGGTTCTACCGTGAACTCTGATCTTTTCTATGTGAAGCAATAATGATTAGCGTATTGAGTGTGGTTATTAGTCCAGGGAGTCCAGTGTTGGTGCGGCGGCCGACGTATCCGTACACAAGGACCCTGACTTCTGATTTCCGACTTAATGCATGAAAACATTGATTGCGTGTGTGTTTCAAAGTTTTCTTTTTGATTACTTATATCAGCTCACCAGGTATACTGTTCTGACCGTGGTGCACCGGTTTCCTTTTCAGGATGGCCCCACGACGGCAGCCAGCTAGGGTTCCGAGAATCGAGCGTGACGACAGCCCACCGAGCGACGAGGCCTCGGTGCAGGGCCCTTTGTCAGTAGTGGCACCGGCGGTAGCACTACCCGCCGAGCCCCCGATGCTTCCAGTGCCAGCTGCTGACGATGCACGTCGCCTCAGCGCACTGCATGAGTTTTAGCGCCAGCGACCACCCAGGTTTCGTGGGGAGATGGATCCCCAGGCTTTCGAGGACTGGCTGGAGGCAGTGGTACGTGTGTTTAGGCTAGTGAGGACACCAGCAGACCTCATGGTGATCCTCACTGCGAGCCTACTACACGCAGCAGCAGGACGATGGTGGAGCTTGATGCTCCATGTGCACGATGAGGCATCTCTACTTTGGACGGACTTTGAGAGCCTCTTCCGCTCGGAGTTCGTCCCAGCCACCCTTCGTGCGGTGCGTATCCAGGAGCTTTTTCAGCTGCGGCAGGGCAGCATGACGGTCGCTCAGTACTCGGCAAGATTTACTATTCTCTCGCGCTACTCGACCGACATGGCACGGGACCCATTCATTCGGGCCCGGACCATCGAGCGGGGTTTGAGACACGAGATCAGGGCATCGCTGATCTCCCTCAGCATACCGACTCAGATAGGAAAACTGGAGCGGGCCCTTCTGATCGAGAGCTTCCTTGCTGAGTCTACACCAGCACCGAGACCCACCGCAGGGCGGCACGTGGCAGAGTCATCTGCAGCAGGCAGTCGACGGATGACTCAGGGGTCCAGACAGACCAGACCTTCAGGAAGACGACCTCAGGGCACTGGCTCAGCAGTGCGGAGCACACAGCGAGGAGCCAGTCTTTCGAGAGGCAGACAATGCTACTCGTGCGGCGGGCAGGACCACATGGCTCGTGACTGCCCGACCTGCCATGCCGAGGAGCAGCAGACAGTTGAGGGACCACCGAGGCAGAGGCAGAGGGTCGACCGTGGAGGTCCGTAGGGAGGAGGCGGACGAGGTAGAGGAGCTGGCCGAGCAGCAGGTGGTGGGTGACGCTTTGAGGCTCTGCCACCACCACCACCAGGAGGTCCACCCCGACCACAGGGAGCTGGCGGGCAGAGACAAGCACAGCTCCAGGCAGCAGAGGCCTACGACCACGGCGCACCCGAGATGATTCGAGGTACTATCTGTGTCTATTCCACCCTTGCTGCAGTTCTTATAGACACAGAAGCGAGTCACTCTTTCATATCTGCTGCCCTTGTTCGGAGCTCGGAGATTCCGACAGAGTCGTTGGCTCGATCCTTACGGCTAGAGACTCCTACGGGAGCAGACTTAAAGATTACGCACTGGTGCCGACAGTGTGAGCTTACTCTAGGAGGCGAGAGCTTCAGCTGGGATCTTTATGTAGCAACGTTGAGGCCTTACGACGTCATCTTGGGCATGGATTGGCTATCTACGGTCCATGCGCAGATTGACTGTTTTAGGTGCAAGTTGCGATGTGTACGCACCGACGGGAGTAGGTTCACCTTCACCGGCGAGAAGGGAGCCTTAGCAGCACAGGATGGACTTCCGCGGAGGAGAGGAAAGGCCATTACTCATCAGTTGGCTAGCCTCATCCTTGGAGCAGTTGACGTGCGGAGTCCTGGTTTTCTTGCAGTGGTGGATCAGTTTGCGGACGTTGTTCCCGACGACGTTCCAGGGCTACCTCCTCGCAGAGAGGTAGAATTTTATATTGACTTGTACCCCGGGACAGCCCCGATATCCACTCCAGCATATCGGATGGCCCCCGCTGAGCTTCGAGAGCTACGGGTACAGGTGGAGGACTTGCAGGGCAAGGGGTTCATCCGACCTAGTATTTCACCCTGGGCTTCCCCGATATTGTTCGCCAAGAAGGAATACGGGAGCTTGTGACTTTTTGTTGACTATCGTCGCCTGAACCCGGTGACATTGAGGAACAAGTATCCGCTACCGAGGATTGATGACCTCTTTGATCAGCTCAAGGGAGCACGATGGTTCTCGAAGATAGACCTCAGGTCAGGCTATCATCAGCTCAGAGTCAGAGACGAGGATGTGCAGAAGACGGCCTTCAGATGTCGGTATGGCCACTAGGAGTTCTTGGTTATGCCTTTCGGTGTAACCAATTCTCCAGCGGTGTTCATGGATCTCATGAACAGGATCTTTCAGCCATAACTCGATCGGTTTGTCGTGGTCTTCATCGACGACATTCTGATTTACTCTACGACTGAGGAGGAGCACGCCTATCACTTGCGAGTTATACTAGACACACTCCGAGAGCACCAGCTTTATGGTAAGCTCTCAAAGTGCCAGTTCTGGATACGTGAGGTTCACTTCTTGGGACATGTTATCCTTGAGGCGGGAGTTGCAGTGCATCCTGGGAAGATTGATGCTGTGTTAGCATGGGAGCCACCCAGGAGCGTGACTAAGGTTCGAAGTTTCTTGGGACTAGCTGGATACTATCGAAGATTCGTGCCAGACTTCTCTAGAGTTGTGGCACCACTCAAATATTTGACAAAGAATGGGAAACCCTTCGTGTGGTCAGACAGATGTCATCAGAGCTTCCAGGAGCTGAGACAGAGATTGACTAGCGCACCTATCTTGAGGTTTCCCGAGGAGGGAGTAGGGTACGTAGTTTACTGAGATGCATCAGGGACCGGACTCAGATGTGTTCTGATGTAGGAGCGGGCAGTGATCGCCTATGGATCATGTCAGTTGAGGCCGCATGAGCAGAACTACGCTACCCATGACCTGGAGTTAGCAGCAGTGGTCTTCGCTCTGAAGACATGGCGACACTATCTGATGGGCGAGCACTTTATAGTCTTTTCTGATCATCAGAGTCTCAGGTATATCTTCTCGCAGAAGGACCTGAACCTGAGACAGTGGCGATGGCTCTAGTTCTTCCAGGACTATGACTTTGAGATAGTCTATACTCCTGGGAAGGGGAACATAGTAGCCGATGCCCTCAGTAGGAGGACGGGCATTCAGCTACTTGAGGAGGCGACGGAGCAGCTAGCCTCTTTACAGATATCCTTCGTGGATAGAGATGGAGCAGCCTTCCTCCAGTCTCTCACAGTCACCCCTCCACTACTGCAGCGGGTCAGAGAGGCACAGCGTGAGGACGCTGACTGTGAGACACGGTGTGCACAGATATCCTCGGGACAGGCACCTGATGGTTTCTCCCTTGGAGCAGAGCACGACATCCTTTTCAGAGGACGTACCATGGTACCAGTCGCTTTGCGAGAGGAAGTGCTGAGAGAGTTTCACACTTCTCCTTTGGCGGTACATCCTAGAGTGGCGAAGATGTACCAGGACCTCAGATGACAGTACTGGTGGCCGGGCATGAAGAAGGTTGTACCAGAGTTCGTTTCTTGATGCCTTACCTTCCAACAGGTGAAGGCAGAGCATCAGGTACCAGCAGGCTTGGTAAAGCCCTTGGAGGTCCCGGAGTG
The DNA here is from genome assembly GCA_963277665.1 of Viscum album. Lineage (NCBI taxonomy): Eukaryota > Viridiplantae > Streptophyta > Magnoliopsida > Santalales > Viscaceae > Viscum > Viscum album. The sequence continues at coordinate 135,526,663 of OY728147.1, read as the reverse complement.
GAAGTGGGACGGAATATCTATGGACTTCGTGACTGGACTTCCACGCACTTCCAGAGTTCACGACTCCATCCGGGAGATTGTTGACCGACTAACCAAGTCGTCACACTTCATACCCATCAGAGATCAGGGCTCAGTGGAGAGCTTGGGATGTCTCTACGTTCAGGAGACTGTGCGGCTCCACGGTGTGCCATCATCTATCGTCTCCGATCGAGATGCTCGCTTTACTTCCCGGCTTTGGAAGGGGTTACAGGAGGCGTTTGGGACGCAGCTACGTCTGAGCACAACCTTTCACCCTCAGACGGATGGTCAGATGGAGAAGACCATTCAGACTCTCGAGGACATGCTCCGCGCATGTGTCCTTGACTTTGGTCGTAGCTGGGAGGACCACCTACCCTTGGTGGAGTTTGCGTACAACAACAGCTACCACTCCACCATCAGGATGGAACCGTACGAGGCATTGTATGGCCGACCTTGTAGATCTCCTTTGTGCTGGACAGACCCTGGGGAGTCAGCACTTGTGGCACCGGAGATGGTCCAGGCCACGATAGAGAAGGTCCAGGTCATCCAGGAGCAGATGAGGACAGCTCAGAGCTGGCAGAAGTCATATGCTGACAGGAGGCGAAGGCCACTGGAGTTCGAGGATGGTGACCACATCTTCTTTCGGGTCTCACCTCGACGTGGTATTCGGAGATTTGGCCGAGGCGGCAAGTTATCTCCGCACTTCATCGGACCCTTCCAGGTCCTCAGTAGGGTTGGCGAGGTGGCTTATCGCCTGGCTCTGCCATATCATTTGCACCGGGTGCACGACGTCTTCCACGTATCTCACCTGAGAAGATACGTGCACGACCTGACGCACATCATTGACCAAGGGGAGCTTGACGTTGACGATGGGGAGACTTTTACGGAGGTCCCGGTGGAGATAGAGGATCGACAGGAGCGGGTCCTGCATGGGCGATCGATTCCTCTTGTGCGCATCAGATGGCAGCACGGGAACCTCCAGGAGATCACATGGGAGTGGGAGGCTCAGATGCGTGCTCAGTACCCTCATTTGTTTCCCTAGTTTTTGATGTATCTTTACGGGGACGTAAAGCCCTGAGGTGGGAGTAATGTAAAGACCCGTAAAATTCAAGGGAAATTTTTTCTTAATTTTCTTTGGAATTTTACAAGAGCGCGGTTTCTGACGGCACCTGATTCCGAGGCCCGGTGTGCCCGGAATCAATTTCCAAAGTTTGGCTCAGGTACGTTCAGTGAACGAACGAGCGGGAATTCTTAACTTTTGATCTGGTGCTCGGAATTGAAATCCGAGGACACCGATGAACTCGCAGCGCCGATTTTCGCTTAAAAAGACCTTTTCCGAAGTTGCGTTTTCCTAGGAGGAGTTGTTTAATTTTCTGGATAAAATTAATAGTAAAATAAAATTGTGATACAATATTTATTATATATCTTTAAAGTGGTTAAAATCTTTTGTTGGAAGTTGGGTGGTTTAACCACCTAAGAGAGGATTAAGGTGAGGAGGGGCCCACCCGAGCCCCACCTTTTCAAATTTCCTAACTCCCCTCTCTCCCTCTTTAAAGCTTGATAAATTATCACTTAATTAATTACACAACTCATGTATAATTAATTAAGTGTTTTGTTTTTGAAATTTAAGTTTTTGAAATGCTTGGCTTAGTAAATAAAATTAGGAGGGACGTTATTTTATTTGGATTGTTGGGTGAGGTGTGGAAGAGCTTTGGAGAGAAGCTGAAGAAATCCTCCACCTTCTTCATCTCCTTCGTGGAAGAACGCGAAGAACGTCTGCCGCCCAAGAAGAACACTGACGATGACATCTTGACTCGTCTTCTCCGATTGCTTTCCCCTCGGACTTCCGTCGTCGGCAAACGAAGATTCGCCAACGACGTACCTCTTCGGACGTACCTCTTCGTCATCGGATTTGACGAATGACTACCGCGACGCCCGACCTCCGCGACGTTGTCTTCCGCAGGTCGTTGGCGATCTTCGAACTTGAACCCAAGGTAGGGGTTGTTGTTGATTATTTCTTTATTTATTTATTCTCGTTCGTGGTTCTAGCACGACAAACGTGAGGATATTTAAATATGTGTTATTGTTTAACGTGAGGGGGTCGGACCGCATGAACACAGCCGAACCCCGTCCTTTGTTCTTGTTGAATTATCTTGCGGATGAAACAAGATGGTGTGGTGCCGTCGCACCACGCGGAAATTCGCACCGTGGAAGAATCATCACGAACGCGACGCCGTCGCGCCACGTCGAAGGGAATCGAAGGCGCTGCGGCCGGAGCGGGGCCGCGGCGGAGGGGCGCGGTGCCGTCGCACCGCGGCCGGTTCCAGGCTCCGGCGAGACGGGAAGACCGGCGACTCGCCGGGCCGCCGGGGACGGAAGCTGGAAGGGGACCGGCTTTGCCGGTCCCGTTGGAGAAAAACCGGCCGGCCAGGTGGCCGGCCGGAAGGTCAAAGACCGGGGAAATTTAATTCCCCTGATCAACTCTCAAAATCCCCCCCCCCCATTTATGAGGGGGGCGTTTTCATTGAGGGGGGGCAGGCGGCCCCCCGGTTTCCTCATGCAGGCCCCCCACGAGGGGGGCCGATTCTCCAAAAGGTGCAGCTAAAAGCCGCGCCGCCATTTTGAAACAGCGGGGGCTTAGCCCCCCGCGCGTGACACAAGCGGCGCCCGGCCGCGCCGCCGCCGGCCGGGCCGCGCCGCCGCACCGGACCGCGCCGCCGCGCCAGACCGCCGCCGGCCGGGCCGGGTCGGCCTGGACCCGGACCTCCCGTTTTCGAGACTGTTTCGGTCATTTGGCCATAACATGAGCCACGGACCTCCGATTGACGAACCGTCTGTGGAAACGCGATCCTTGGATCGAGATGGTCGTTTTGGTATATTACACTCAGGGTTTCAGAACACATTGAGTTCGGCCGGGTTGGTTCGTACACGAAACCAACCGGGCCTTCGGAGCGGAAACACTCATATCTTGAGCTACGGACGTCCGTTTGATGTGCCGTCAGCTTTGTTGAGTTCCTCTTAGTGAGACGGATATTTTGGCATACTCCGCCCGACGTTTGGACGCAAGTGGAGTACAGTCGGGTTGGTTTTGCCTTAAAAACCAACCGGGCTCTGGGGACGAAAATGCCAATAACTCTCAGACCGAGTGTCCGATCGACGCGCCGTCTGTTGCGTTGAGTTCCTGTTGACGATACGGAACTTTTGGATACATAAACTCTAGTCTTTGTGACAGTTGATGTATCAGCCTCTCGGCTCGTGGAGCGGACCCTCCTGTGTGGGTCCGATCCTGTGTGGGTCCGATCCTGTGTGGGTCTTTGCGCTCAGCAGTCCTGTGTGAACCAGCGCCGACAGGTCCTGTGTGGGACCGATCTTGTGTGGGTCTTTTGCGGGGGTTACTTACCGATCGATCCTTCGTGGGTCCGACGACTTAGATGGATCAGAGATCATCTTTACTGTCTTTCGAAGAAGTATACCTGTGTGAGCTGAATCCTTTTGCTTTCCTGTGTGGATTGTGTTGTGCTATCCTGTGTGGATTACGTTTTTCTTTCCTGTGTGGAATACGTTTACTTCCTGTGTGGACTGAGTTGTACTTGGGCTCGGAGGTTGGAGCGTATTTGGAATTGATGACTTAGGTATATGTATGGGCATATACCTAAGTAGTGTCGGTTGTTACTTCGTGATTGTATCTTCCTTTGTGGTTTATCCTTTGTGGATTTTGGGAGACCTTCGGGGGTCTCGGGGTCCCTACTGAGTAGCTTATACTCACCCCTGCACGGGCTATGCCCGCACTACATTGTGTTGGTTGCAGACGACGGACAACGTTGATCTTGGCTGAGGCTTGCAGAGCAGGACGGTACCTAGAGGTGGACCACTGGGCGGGACGTGTTCGGAGCGGGCGACGGGACCCGTGGAGCAGTGGAGCTATCTGTACCCACCCTTTAGGTGGGATCTCCAGTGGACAGCTCGGTGTAGCGGCTTTTACTTACAGTTGCTGTTTTCCCTTTCGAGTTGTACTTTACTTTCAGTTTGGGTTTGTATACTGGCCCATTTACTTTTCCGCACTTTCAGTTGTACTCTATTTTTACTTAGTGTTTACTTTCCGCTTGCTTACTCTGTGGTGTTTGTTTACTCTACAAAGGCAATGCCTTCCCTCTTTACCGGGATTTACGCCTTGGTGCTAGTTTCCAGCCCCTGGCCTATGGAAGGCGGGCTTGGGGTAGTCACGGCACGGACCCCGAGGGCGGGTCGTGACATGGTGGACGATGTGGTGGTGGAAGAAGATGAAGGGCGGGTCAGGCTAGTGAGATGGGTCGGGCAGATGGGTCATGTCGGGTAAGCATGTTGGGTCATGTTGGTGGGTCAGGCCAGAACCGGGTCAGATCTAGGGAAACTAGGGAGGATCCTAGTTGTGGATGACTGGGATTGTAGACTCGGGGTTCATCAATGTCGGATACAACAATCACATGGTCGGTCCATGTGGCATGTCAACCACTATAGAGGTCAACCACAACCACCGACTATGGAAGTAAGACCATAGGACCAGAAAAACATATAGGTGGTTTCTCACAATTGATAATATCTCCTAAATGGTGCTTCTAATCGATGATCTTTCTATAGAGTTGATACCCTAGTGTTGTGACAATCATTTTTGGAAAGTGGTGAGAATTTATATTGGAATATTATAGTATGAAAGCATTCCCAGGGTCCTTTATTGAAGGGTTTAGTACAACATTACACCCACATCACTGGATTGTAATCCCCTATATATGCCACATCTTAGATAGAGTATGGTATCACTCCCTGAGAATAGAATGTGATCCTATATCACCCATATTGGGGTCTATAGATTCACATAACTTTCTTGAACAAAGAACTGATCCTCTATATAGAGGGCTACATCATTAGGGTACATGGTGTCCCCTAGTGTGTTTGGGATTGATCACCTATATAGCAGGTTGATCGAGAAGGGGTACATGGTATCTCCCAGACAGTTTTGGGTGCTATTCGTAGTTTCCCATAGTTTGATTTGGTCATATCCATCCCCTCTATGTATTATGGACTTCCTTGAATAATTCATTCTATTTGGGTGAGGACCAAATGATCCATACTTATTTGTTGAGTTTTTATGATGATATCATGGCTCGCGGAGTATTTTCTCCCAGAAAAAATGTGATTTGAGAAGAATATTATGGCTAGAAGATGGGTGTTACTACCTAATGGTGCGGTCTTCATATTGATTGTATCGGGATATTCTTGTTATATGTGTTGTATAAATAGAACTTTGTAGAGCAGAATGTACATTAAATTGTTGTATTTCATTGTGGTTTCAGTGTTTCTGAATGAGTATTGGTATACTGACCAATGTATAGGGTTTCCCACACGTGTAATGTCTTGTGCAGATGATCGACAATTTTATGACGTCCCAGGTAGACCAGGAATAATCAGTGCATTGTGAGACCAGACAGACCGATGTGTGGTCTTTTGGCTTTCAAAGATCAGTCCCAGTGCCTCTTAATTTCATGTAGGACTTGTTTTACAAAATTTCTGTGGTGGGATTTTTTTCGGCTGTTTTCTTTCTAGTATTTTCAATATTGTACTCTTTTTTAGGATCTTATATGTATGTGTTCATCCTTTTAGTTATTTTATATTTCATCATTTTTTGCATGAAATTGTGTGAATGTGTACATGTAATTTAGGCTAATGCCTCTCATTTTTGTGATATTCCTACCCATTTCTAGTCACCATCCCATGGTCTATTGTGGGTGGGTTTGGGGTATTCACGGCACGAGCCCTGCTTGGACTAGATTTGATAGAAGTCTTATATCATAAGTCTCAACTACCTTCATAGAAATTTCAAAACTCTTCTATAAAAATTATATAGTTATTCTAAATATATTAAAGAACATTAATTATATATATCATTCCATAGATTACTTACTTATTCCCCATTATATCCTGTTTGTTGAAAATTCATTTTTTAAATCACATTTCAGGAAAGACTACTTTGTTATTTGCATATGATTTGATTTTTTATTTTTGGCCCTCTAAAAATGATCATGGATTCATAATATCCATAATTTTGTACATGATTTAAATATAATATATTTTTCAATAACATTTATTTAGAACGATCTATAAAGGATAGAGATAGAAAAATCAATACATCATTCCTGGAGACATGAGGTCGTTTGTAATCCTTAATACATTTTTCATTTTTTTGAATGAGTGATAGAAATACATGTAAATAATATATTTATAATGGATAATAACTTTTTTTTCATGTATATCATATATTATCATTAAATCCACCCTCATTACCTACAATGTAAAGAATGAACGAATCATATTTCTTCACATTGTAGAAATCCTCCATACACACGAATGATGTTATCATATTATCACATAATGGAAAGTAAGAAAGAAAATGTAATATAATGATTAAAATAGTGTAATAAAGTAGTATATGTTATATATAAATAAAAAAACATCATTATATTTAACCATGATAGGTGGGGATGGAAAAAAATAAAATTAATTTTCAAGTCGGTTGTCCACTGTACACCAAAATAATTATTTCATAACCATTTCATTGGAAGTGGAGAATGATTTAGGTTATAAAATAAACATAATAACATATTATTTAATTATAGATACTCATTATGTTATATCAAAGTGTTTTGTAGACACTTTGAGGAAGGGGGGAAGAAATGAAATTAAACTATCGATTAGGGACATTACCTTTTCTTTAGACACCATCATTTGGTTTTCTCCAGAAAGATTATTTGATTGGATTTATAACCAAATAGGGTATCTCGGATGAGTTGAGGGAAGTAATTTATTTATTTTTCTTAGTATTATCTAAACTAATAGGTTTTAAATGTGTTAATAGATTATAAGATTGGGTGTCCTTTTTTATGACTGGTGAGTGGCGAAGTTATAATATTTGAAATGAAAAATTCATAACATCAATTTTCAAATGAAAAAAATGGGTTACATAAACATATCAAATAAAATGGACCTTAGAAATCATAGGATATCAAAATCTCATTATCTATAGGGGTTCACAATGTAATAATAAAAAAAATTTCACTTCAGGAGGGGTTTAAAATTTTAAGATAATGGGTTCTTAATCGTGGAAATAATATAGTTGAAAACATTTTGTATTTATCCTTGGAAAATTCATAGTTACGAATCCATTTTAAAAATATATAAATTATTTTCATGATAATTGAAAACAATACTGTATTTTAAAGTAATTTTAAAAAAATTCTCTATAAATAAGGAAATAAAATTTATTAAAATGGAATGTATTTAAAAATGATGATCAATAAAATAATATGTAATTCTAATAAAGTATTTTGAGTTACTAATTCCCTTACCATTACCCTTGATTCCCCCCATAATGATTTATCATTCCTAAATTACAAAGAAAAATATTATAATAACTTATTTTAGATTATTATTTATATATTCTGGTATTGATATTATTTATTAATAATATTCTCATCCCAAAATATATTGTTTTAATCTATTTTCAATAACGGGTGATATTAATCTTAATTGTTTTGATATATGTTCAAAAAAAAAGACATTGATAATCCATTTTCTACCAAATATCATCATTTATAAACCAAAATATTTCATGAATTTTCCAATTCAACTTATAATATTATAATTCAATTACAATGTCATTTAAGTCACATTTTGTGAAAATGAATAGGGTAAAGAACTAGTTTTGGGAATTTATCTCTCATCAAAAGAGTACCTTATAGTGATAATTAATTTATATATTATTTAAAAAGAAAAATAGTGGTGGTAAATATTAATTATAAATTTAATATATAATAATTTAATATATTCTGAACCCAACCATGTATGGAAATCAAGAAAGAAAATTGGTTTATTAATGGAAGAGGTAATCCATGCATTACATGAATCGCATTTTTTTATAATGGAAAATGGAAGGGATATTAAGTATTTCAAAAGAATTATAATAACATTGTTTTATAATAATTATAATTTAATTTTCATTTTATGATTGTGAAATGAGAGTTTTTTGACGAAAATTGAATATAAAAAATGTAAAAATGTTTGATAAATTTAAGAATATATATCACACTTCTTTAATTACAACATATTTGAAAGGGATTAAATTATTAAGGGGTGGAATATTGAGATGAAAATACCCTATATAATGTGTATAATATTTCACAGAAGTTTTTTTGTGAGATTTTGGTTTTAATGTTTTGGATTTTATTTAGAGGGGATGATAGGAGCAGAGTTCCACTTTTATAAGAGAAAATGGGAAATTTTTGTAAATACATAAAATCATTATTTGATGGGAATCCAATCAAAATAAATATTTATATAAAACTAATAAACAATACAGTGTTTGGAATATATTCTCTACAAAAAACTAAAAAAAATTATTCCAAGGACATTCAATTTCCATACAGTGAGGATTTGGAAAGGGGTGGTTCCAATAGAGGAGATCATAAATGTTGTGGGATCAATCTTGCCTCTATGTGTTTGTGCTATCAGGTCCATAAATAGGATTGTTCGCATACCTATTCCTTGAAAATTAGTGGCTTCATGAGGTGTGCAATTTTTTTAGTGATTTTACTGTAATCTTTATTCATTACATGGTGGACCATCCCATCCAGGATAAGTGGTATCATGGCTCAGGTGAAGGTAGCCCTCAAAAAATGGCCCACACCATGATTCTGCATGCTGGATGTTGGTGTCGCTGGATGATGAGGCATAAAATTACCCATGTTGGGGGATCCACATCGATTCCTTCCATTATTGCTGGAACAATAAATATCCTCCTTGACTTGGTCGGGGTTGTTCATTACTAGGGGGATGCCCCTTCTTTGGTCTGACTTCCTGTCGAAGCCCGCACTACCCATCTGGTCAACAAAAGCATTGGAAATCAATGTATTCACTAGTTCCCTTATTTAGAAGGTTTGATGCTCAACACAAATGATTCATTCATCCTATGTATACTACGAGGTGGGGGTGTGGTTCAGGATGACAACAGATTGGTCATCTTGGATTTATCAATCTAATTAGGTCTGGGATCTTCTATACATGGGGAGGCCATGGCGCTTCTCATTGGTCATAGTCTTTACAAGAAGAAGGGTTTGGAAATTCTTGAATATGAAACTAACTCTTTACAAGTGCAACATTCAATGCATGGATTTGGCGCATTTCCTTGGTTTATCCAATACATCATCTGAAAGTGTAGGAGATTACTCAAAAAGATCACTATAGTGAAGCATACATGGGGAGATGGAAACAAAATAGCAGATCTTCTGTCCTTGTTAGATGTACCTGGTTATGAGGTTATTTTTATTCACATAATGGATATATCTAAGCCTGAGAGTGTCAATATGATAATAGAGGATGCCCTGGGGATTCAATATTTCAGACCTCATTAGTTCTTCACTTGGTTTCGAGGGCTTCACCCTGCTCTCTTGTTCTTCCTTTCTCTTTTTGAATAAAAATAAAGTTATGATGATGATGTGTATGATGGATTACTAACTCACAAACATATTTTTTCCTTTTTTCTAATATTTATGTTCATAGAATTACAAAATAATGTTATTATAAAAAATTGCCTACATTTTTATCCTCAGAGAAATACTCTTTTTTATCATAAACTTCGATTTGTAATTTTTTTTAAAGAATTAATAACATTATATATACAATAACCCTACTATTTATTTCACATATAAACATAATTTACTACATAAACCCTACACTTTATACAACAAAGAATAATGAGAGGTCTAGTGTCATTGAGGCTTAAAAACATTACATATCAATGTAAAACATGAAATTCACACTTTTATGGAAAAAATCTTTTACATGACCATACACATTACTTCATACTTAGCATTGGATGGGATAACCTGATAACATGAATTAGATAATGATGACATATAAATCCTAGTAAGTCAGTAAACAAGGAATAACATGAAGAATATAGTACATGTTAAACAATAGGCATATCAATGGAGCAAAAGGGAAACAAGAACACAAAGCCATGATATAGAATGATTATCATCAATGGAAACGTGGAAACAACATTTAAAATTATACTTCTATAATGAAAATTTCATTTAAAATATATCATGATTAAAACATCATTGAACTTTAATTGTAATTATTAAACCTTTATTGCACATTATGTATCATGATACTAATCTTTACCCAATGCATTGGAGCATTATCATGACCCACCCTTCTTAATCATTTCATTTTATACATAAGTGTACCACATAGATCATAAAACATGGATTCATTTAAAGTCATAATATATTCCATGAATAAGTGATGTGGAATACATAAATGTCATTCCTCAATTAACAAATACATTTTCATAAAGGTGAATACCCTAGATAGTGAAATTGGTATGGTATTCACTTACACGATGATTTTGGTATTGGAAATTTTGGTGTAACTTATGTAGCATAATGATGTTAAATATGAATTATAAAAAGAGTTGATGAGAAATAAAGGGGTCTCTCATCATTTATACGTGAAATGGACAGTAAGTGGGTCATATAACATAATATACCAACATATGTAATAGAATTCAGATGCATAATATAAAATAATTTCTTGAATTTAATTGATAAGTGAGACATAACTTATGAAATTTTGACATGGTAATTGGTGTAAATGGGAGGAATTATTGTGATAGAAAAAGGTCTCTCATAGTTAAAAAATATCCTGATCAATATGTGGGAGGTTCAAAATCATACCTCAACATTTTTAATTGAAAATAAGAGCTTATAACAACAAAACGAAATTTGGACAAAATTAGAAAGGAAGAAATCCCTTACATGGAAGTGTGATACCAACGGCTTGGGAGAGGTTTGAGAGTGGATTATTAGGAGATTGGGGCACCTTGGGAGGATTCTATAAAGAGGAGGGTAAATTTTGGTAGATCTCCAAAGGCATTTAGTTAAGAGTAAATGGTTGCATGGGTGGATTTATATAGGAAAAGAGATGGAATTCATTATTATTTTGGTTTTGAACACCATAAATTAATCTAATCCAAACCAAAAACCAACCAATGGTTTTAGCCAATGTTTTTTCCAAAGGGTAGTGGAAAACATTATTTTATATGGAAAATTTCCGAAATTCTTAAAATATTTTCCTTTCTTATGTGGATGTGAGTCACAAACTCCAGAAAATCATTTTAAAAAGATAAAAGGTTTTATATGTTTTGGAGGGTCCACAAATGCTTTGTAAAATTAATAAAACAGACCTAAAATTACATTATTTTAATTTAAAAACATATATTGTCCAAAAATATCATTTATTTTATCTTATTACATCAATATTGGGTCATTATGATGTCACAAAAAAAATATAATTTTAAATTGTATTTAATTTTTTCCCAAAAAACTCGACTATCTCTGAAAATTATGACAAACTCACCGTTGTATAATTTCAATATCTTGATTCAAGACATAATATTGATTTTATCTAAACATTTTTATAAATTTGTGAATTTTTTATTTCAACATAGAAACCTACATTTATCGAATATTCATGGGTTTTGACAAAATAGCTTTCAAAACATAATAAAATTTTCAATTGTATTCATATAAATTATACGATCATTTATATTAAAAATGTAATTTAGAAATAATATAAAAATAAAATATTATTAAATTAAAAAGTCCATTAATTCATTCAAATAGATTACTTAATTTAATATTGACTAAAAATACTATTGGTGCTTTAACACTATTTAAAACATAATTATAATAAAATGAATGTATATTATTTGTTATATACTAAAATAATGCACCTAATCGTAGATTTAGGGTATTTTTACATAACCCCTTATAACACCCTCATAAGAACTATGGATAATGTGTGAAATTGTGACAGACTCTTGGGGTGGCTCAGATAATATCGCTCTGGTGGTAATCTCTATCGACTTCCACTTCTCCCATAGGCTGTTCCATTTGAGGTTAAACTACTGAAGCTCAGATTGGGAATGGTCAAGAGTGAAGCCCAATTATGAAACCTCCTTTTTGAGCTCTGACAAATGGGCTTTGTACTGATCAATCCTACTGGATGAGGCCATCAGATCCATTGTTTGAGTAAATTCAATTTGTTAAAGCCCTGTATTTATACAAGCCATATGATCACTGTTCAATAGCTATATTAGCAATGGTAAAAAAATTTAACGGTATTTTGAAATCCAAAATAATAAAACTAAAGAAGATAATATGTTATATAACCATTTTACATAATAATACATTTAATTAGATCAAGATAAATTTTCATTAATAAATGTTTGGGTCATTAAAATCTTCCCCACTTTAGAAAACATTCCATAAAAATATTCTTTTTCCCTTACTAAAATAGATAGAGGAAACCCTACTTCATCACTTCCTTTAACTCCCACATTGCTTCTTCAAACATGTTGTTTCTCCATAACACATTGAATGTGTAATTGTCTTATTTCATAGAACTTTTACCCTATGATCTAAGATCTTCATTGAGTTTTCTTCTTAGGATACACCATTCTCCATTGGTACCACCTCTTGATTTAGTGCATGTGATAGGTTAAGAATGTACTTCTCTAAAAGTGATACATGGAAGAAATCATGTACTTGAGATAGGTTAGGCGGGAGTTATAGTCGACAGGCCAGTGCTCCAATGTGATCAAGGATCTCAAAAGGGTCGATGTATCCTGGAAAAAGCATTCCCTTCTTCCCAAATATCATAACTCTCTTCCCTGGTGATATGTGGAGGAATAACATGTCTCTGACATCCATCTCTATGCCTTGTTAATGATTATCAACATAGATTTTTTGTCGACATTGAGCTTCTTTAATGTGGTACTATATATTCTTAACCTTCTCCACCATATCATTGACCATTTCTAGACCTAGTATATTTCACTCCCAAACATCATCCCAACATGCTAGTATTCTGAACCTATTCCCATAAAGGGTTTATATAGAACCAATTGGATTCTTGAGTGGAAACTGTTATTTTAGGTAAACTCAACCAGAAGAATATGTTGATCCCATTCTACTTTGTAGTCCATTAATCATGATATAAACATGACATCATGTGTTCAGATAGTCTTCTATGATTATCCATCAATTTGAGGACGATAAACCTTACTGAAGGTCAGCTCAATATTTAGATCATGTTGATGTTTCTTCTAGAACATAGAGATGAATCTTGGATCTTGGTCAACTACATTATTTAGTAGTACTCTATGCAGCCTTACCACTTATATGATATATATATAAATTCCAATTGAACTAATGATAAATCTTGTCAAATTGTAATGAAGTGTGCAGTCTTTGTAAGACAATCCACAACAACACAGATAACATTATTTCGTTTAGATGTATTCGGAAGTCTGGTGAAATAGTCCATGGTGATGTTCTCCCATTTCCATGATGGTATGGGTAATGGATCCATAATCACCTTTTACTTCTACCTCTCAGCCTCCACTTCCTGACATACTAATCACATTGATGTATACTTAGTGAAAACCTTCTTCATGCTATACCATCAATACTTCTCTCATAGATCTCGATACATCTTTGTGTTTCGTAAGGGAATGGAGAAATTAAAACTATTTACATCATCCAAAAGATCATTATTTAACTCTAGATTTTATGGAACACAAATTTTTTTCCAAAATATAACAACTACTTCTTCATTAATATTGATCTCCTGTGATTTACCATTTCTGATAGTTTCCACTTTCTTCAGAATTCCCACACCATGCTTTTGAGAATCCTATAACCTTTCCAAAAGAGACGATTGAGAAATAATTTGTTAAAGGATTTATGATGTTCCCTTCATTATGATTCCCATGTTCATCTACATCAAATATAAGAACATTGGATCCTTTTCCATTCTCATCAATGATAGAACTTCTCATTCCTTTCTACATAGATCATCTTCCATCTTGTTTTATTTCATTGTGTAGTAATGGATTGATCACTCATAGTCTTTAATCATCTCTAAACATCTTCATTAGTGCATGATAAACTCTTTCTATGTGAATATATACTTGAGGCTTTTGTGGATTGTTTATATTTCACACATCTCTCTAAAAGAGGTAATGCCACCATATTTTTAAAGAGAGGAACACTATAGCCAACTTTAGATCATGTACTAGATAGTTTCTCTAATGAAAGTTCATTTTCCTTGAGTCATAGGAAATTAATTTTTAATTTTTAATCAAAAAACCACACATTCCCTTCTTCAAAGAATCACTAAATAACACACTTTTGGGTTGTGTGAGAAAAGGTGCAGTGATAAGCCTCTATTTTAACTCTTTAAAGCTATCTTCGAATTCATCACTCTAAGAAAACGTTACTCCCTTAGATGTTACCTTTGTAAGAGGGTTGGATGATCATGAGAGATTTCTCACAAATCGGCAATAGTATCTAGCTAACCATGTGAAGCAACAGTTATCTGTTACCGACGTTGGCCTCAGTCATCCCTTAATTATAGATGTCTTGGAGGGATCCATATATATCACATTTCTTGTGATGATATTACCCATGAATGAGACCTCCTTCAACTAGAACTAAAACTTTCTGTACAATGTATATAGCTTCACATTTTGAAAGGTCTCTTGTAATGAGCTTATATTCTCCTAATTCTCGTCCTTATTTTTGGATTATAATATAATATTATCTTTAAAAACTACCAAAAATTTGTCGAGGTGATCTCTAATGACTCTATTCATCATAACCATGATGATTGATTGACAATTAGTGGGTCTGAAAGGCATTACTAAGAATTCATAGTGCATGTATCTTGTAAAAAAAGTAGTCTTGGAGGTATTCTCATTCTTTACCCTTACTTGGAAATATCCCGATCAAAAATCCACCTTGGAGAAGTAGTTTTCTCCACATATCTAATCAAAAAATTCATCATTTATTAGTATAGGATACATGTTCTTTATTGTGATTATGTTGATCTTAGGATAATCAATAAAAAGGCGAATTGACCCATTCTTCATCTTGACGAAGAGGACTGGTACTCCCCATGGTGAAACACAAGGGGATATAAACCCATTATCCAGATTATCATGTTGTTGTTTTTTATCTCCACAAGCTCCATAACATTTATTCTATACAAATTCTTGGTTATTAGCAATTCCCCAGTTATGAGATCAATTATGAATTCAACATCTCTTCTAGTAGGAAGGCTATACAATTTCTTGAGAAACACATCAGCAAATTCCCTCACAATATGCATGTATTCAAGGATGGTTGCTTCCATAGGCTCAATTATCTAAGCAAGATATGTGGATTCATTGGGAGGTATTTTCCATGCTTGAGATAATGTTTCTAAAAAGATCCATCCTCCTCCATGCACTAGTACAGAATAGTGGGTTGATTCTCTATATAGAAACTGATTTCCCTCTAAAGGTAATTTATGTTGGATCTATATAAGGAATGCCAATACATTACACTAATTTCATCAAAATACACCAAAGGGAGTATTCTAAGGTTCTCCATGAGGTTCAATCCTTATGATAGGGAGATTTTTATTTTTAAGATACAATGATTGCCACATTTTCCATTCTCTCTGACATCTTTACTTCTATTATTTGTGTTTGTGTTGGGATAGTTCAACAAAACTTTTGGTATATAAAAGAATGAGTTTAATAAAATCAAAATTTTCATTTTCTATTCATGAATGAATATCTAGAGTACATGTTTCTTCTTCATTTTTAAGGATCACCTCGTTGGTAGTGTTGGAAAAATATCACCCTTGTTGGCTTGGAGGTTGTTGGTTGCATCGGGAAACATTTAGCAAAGGGAACTGGTTTGCAAAGTGCCCTAGTTATTTTCATTTGAAATAATTAACAATACATTACTGTTCAAATGGAGTGTTCCTCTCATCTATCACACCCATAGGTTTTCTTTTCGGAAGTTAATGTCTAGGTTCCCTTCCTTTCCACACCTAAAACATTTCCTCTCCCCGTTCAGGAAATATTCGGGGTGCTTCGTTTTACACCATTTGAAAGTGGGGTGATGAATTGTCTTAACGCCATTGGTTTTATCAATCAGACTAATAGATTTGATTTCCACCTTATGCTTATTATCCCCATGATTCTCCTTATATTTACTGATCTTAATTTCGACATTGAGGGCCTATCAGACGATTTCTCGGTAGATCTCGAACTCACGGATCAATAGGGATTTTCATTGGCTAGGGTTTATCCCACTAATGAAGTGGCCATCCCTGCATTGTGGGGTAACTATAAAGCCAGAGTCATATTTTGAAAGCCTTTTGAAGTTTTCCCTATACACTATGAAGGATTCGCCGTCATTTTACATGAGGTAAGGGAAGTCCCTTCCAATCATAAATTATGGTGTGTGAGAATAATATTTTTTGAAAAAACATTTTCCAGAAATCCATCCATTAAAAGGCCTCGAAATCCACCTAAGGATTTATATTTTTGATCAATGTCCACCATTGATCAACATCACCCCCCATACGATAAGCATCCATAAGTACCTTCTATTGTTTAGATCGTTAAAGGATGGAAAAGATATTATAAATGGAGTTGATCCATTATTTGGAGATTGAGAGATAAGATGATCCATTAAAAGTAGGAGGCCTTTTTTCATGATCCTCTCAATTGCGACTTGTCCATTCTTGGGGGGTGTGAACATTCTTCTTGACTCGTGTTTCTATTCATAACATGAGTTAACTAAGAGATTATCCTGAAAAAATTTATGATTCCCACTCCCATCATATTAGGAATATCATTAGAATAGTCATCACATTGATCTTCACATCTTTTGTTAGCCCGAGTCCTCCAATTACCAGCCATTGGCTGGAATAAAATGAATGTAAGGGGTAACAAATAAAGGGTAATATAAAGAAAAAAACTGATGACATATAAATTAATTTTATTTCCTTAACTTATAAATGTATAGGTTTCAATCTATGTTATCCCAGATCTACTTCCCAATATATATTCATAGGGGATTTTTATATTCCCTTAATAATCATTCCTAAAAATCTTATGAATTTACCAAATCATGCGTCTGAGAGTATCTTGACCAAGAGTGAACCAAGTCTCATTGTCTAGCACACGTTCTTATTCGATTCTAGCTCAATGCAGTGTTTTCGTGTTTTACCCATATATACATATGTGCCAATGCCGACTCTACCTGCTTGTATCCAGACGTGGATTTATATTCTAGATAAACCACATAATAAACACTCACCAAAAATTAGGGATGTTTTTATTATTCATAGTCTTTTCCCTAAGGCTTTCATAAGGTTTTCTAATCCAAATCCCAAAAATAACTAAACTAATCCTTTGATAACAACTATAACAACCTTTCTCTTTATTTCACACTTAAAAAAAATTTATTACATAAACTCTTCAATTTATACAACATATAATATTGACTGTTCTAGTGTATTTGGGGTTTATAACTTTACATAAAAACATAAAACATGAAATACACATATTTATTGAAATCTTCTTTTACATGACCACTATCACGACCCGTCCCCCAGGGCCCCTGCCGTGACTACACCAAGCCCACCTTCCATAGGCCAGGGGTTGGTGACTAGAACCAAAGGCATAAATCCCTATACATGGAAGGAATTTCCTTTTTAACCTTTAAACACTCACAACCGTGTACACAGTGTGATTCTAACACTAGTAAACTATTTAAAAAAAGGAGTTATGAAAAGTAAAAGGGACAGAATACAAGACCAACAGTAATGGTACCTGAAACTGAAAGTACCAGTACAACTGAAAAAAAATGAAAAACAACTAATGGGTAGTCTATCGAGGTTCCTACATGAAGGGTAGGTACAGATCGCCTCCTCAGCACTCCCTGTCTGTCTGTCTCCTCCATGTACCGACACGCCGTATGGTCCACCTCCTAGTACTGTCCTGTCCTAGCACTCTCAGCCTCAATCAGTGATGTCCATCATCTAAATCCATCACAATAAGGTGCATTAATATCCCATGCAAGGGTAAGTATAACAATACATTTTAGGGACCATGAGACCCTCAAGGTCTCACAAAATCCACCAAGGATAAACCAAAAAGTAATAATTCAATAGATAACCCTACTTAGTTATATGCCCATACATATACATATGTTATCATGTAATCCATCTCAATCATGAGGAAAACATAGAAAAACTGACTCAGCTCAAACTAGGATTTTATTCTAGGGGTAGTATCAAGTAACATCACGAGTCACATTGTTGAGACCTTGGCTGCTGGATAACTCCTACTCTATCGAGTAAAGGGGGCTAGCCATGACACCAAGGTGCTCCCCACTAACCTTGTACTGATGAGGTACTCCTCCTGTCGAGTTCCATGGATCTACCACGTCACCATGTGTTCTCCCCATCGTGGGTCTGCCGTGTCATCAAGAGCGTTCTCCACTATGGGTCTACCACATCACCATGTGCACTCCCCCTAGTGTCCTGCTAAGGTACTACTCCTATAATGTATTATGTGTATGCCATGACACCGAGGCACTCTCCACTGTGGGTCTTCCATGACACCAATACACTCCCCACTGGGCTAATCTAGTCACTCCATGTCGAAACGGTCAGCAGTCGTTAGGTCTCAACCATCTACTAATCTTTGCACTATGCTTGTTGGTCTCTGGGGGGATTCTCTCTACACGCTATTGGTTGATATGAAGTCCCACAAAGAATTAACTCAAAGGTACTCCATGTTATAGGGGTCTCAACGCAACAGACAACTCGTCAATCGTACACCCGGTCTATGAGTTATTATCCTCTCAGTCGTGGGGGCCCGGTTGAATTCGTGCTCAATCCAACCTGACCATTTACCATATTTATCCAAAACATAGTGGGGTATCAATCAAAGGGACCATATTATTTAATGATTTCCAGCGCCGCTGACGGTTCATCTAATGAACATTAGGGGCCAAAGTTATGGCCAAAAGGAAGTAAATGGGTCGTAGTGGGCAAAGGTCTGGTCCGACCTAGTCGTACTGACCCGACCTGACCTGGCATAGGTCGACCTAGTTCAGTTCGACCCGGCCCTTCCCGCTGGGTCCGGCCTAACCTGAGATGTGACTCGGTCCACTGGGAGGTCCAGCCGGCCGCGAGGGGCTGGGGAGACTATGGGGAACACGAGGTGCTGCTAGGGCGAGGGTCTGGTTTGGCCGAGGGGCCGGTTCGGCCGGGGCGCCGGGAGGGGCACGGGCTGGTTTGTCCAGGGCGTCATGAGGGGCGTGGGGCTATTCTGCCTAGGAACCATGAGGGGCATGGGCCGGTTCGGTCGGGGCTCTATGAGGGGCACGAGCCCATTCGGACGAGCTGCCATGAGTGGCGGTGGTCTGTTCAGCCGGGGGTCCGTGAGGAGCATAGGCCGGTTCAGCTGGTGGTTCGGCGACGGCGTGGAGCGGCGGAGGCTGCATGCAACGAAGCACCATGGGGTGTGGAGGCCGTGGGATGCGATGGCCATAGATGGGGGAGTGTCGTTGCATTTTTCTCCTTCCTCCATTTCGAAGAACACACCAAAGAAGACCAGTGGAGGGGTATGGCCATGTATGTTTTTCCCACACCATCCGCATTTAGAGTGGTAGCAAGTGGTTCACAAAGAACAAAGCAATGAACATCAACCATGATCTTTTGCAATTTATTTAGTCCCAATCTCGCACAAGAGATGAACGGAATACATGGAAAGTGATAAAAAAAATTGCATAAAACCCATACCTCATTCTCTTGATGACGTTGGAACAATAAGGTTGTATGTTCATCAATTCGCCATAGTTGAGGACATCCCACATCAGATGAAGTCCCAAGGAATAAGCTTGATATCGATGTCGGCGTTCTTCATTGGCGTTATTTTTTTGAAGAACCCGTTCTTCATTCAGAGAAGTAGTTATTTGTTGGAGTGATTTTCTCCAAAGGATCCACCAAAAAGAAAAATGTCCAACTGATATGTTTCCCCCCCCCCGAATTTAATCATTGGCCCCAATTCAAATTAGCATAATTAAACACCTTTGATGGCATATTTAATTGAGGTAGATTGGCATAGTTAATGCAGTGGAAGACAAGAGGATCCTCCACATTAATAAGGATGTTTAAAGTTTTTCCCCTCCCCTATTAATAGTGGTTGGTTGGTCCCCACCCCCAAAATCAAATTGGGAGGTTTTGAGATCTCGGGTGGTCCCCAACATAATAAATCTAGAAAAATAGGTTTATTTTAGGTGGAACCCACCCCAGAACATTAAGATAGTGGGTTGTTACAACAAAATAAAATAAATCATGTGTTTATTTTATTTTATTATTTCCAGGAAAAACCCCAAAACTAATTTTCACCCTCAACTATCTACCATCAAGGTGAAAGCCTCCTTAAGAAAATATTGGCACTGTGAGTTCAATGGTTCCTTGTATTTCAATTCCATGCACCGGTTCAAAAGTTAGAAAAATCTGCTAATACGTTTACTAAATGTACCCGAAAAAAACATCATAAAATGATTCCAGGCACACTAGGCCTAGGAATCATGCGCCATCAATTCTCAAAAACTCGTAAAATTCCCATTTAATTAAAAAAAATTACATAAAAATTTTGGGTCTTTACCTTCTCCCCACATTAGGGCTCTATATCCAGTATGCCACAACTCAATCTAGGTAAACATGTGGGGGGTACTGAGCATGCATCTGACCATCCCACTCCCATGTTATCTCATGAAGGTTCCCATGCTTCCAGCAAATGTGAACCAACGGTATTGACCGTCTGTGAAGGACTTTCTCCTGTCGATCCTCAATCTCCACTGGAACCTCTGTAAAAGTCACCCCATCGTCGACATCCCAGTCCCCACTGTCGATGACGTGAGAAGGGTCATTCCCAAATCTACTCAGCTGGGATACATGGAAGACGTTATGCACCATGTGTAACTGAGGCGGAATAGCTAAGTGGTATGCCACCTCTCTAATTCTATTGAGGACCTGAAAAGGTATGATGAATCTCGGATATAACTTTCCGACTAGGCCAAATATCTGTAAAACTCATTGAGGTTATACCTGTATAAAGACATGGTCACCATCCTCGAACTCCAGATGTCTGTGTATCTTGTTGGAATATATCGTCTGCCTGATCTATATAGTCTTCATCCACTCCTGCATGATCTTCACCTTCTCTGTGGTAGCCCAAACTATCTCTGGTCTCATGAGTGTTGACTCTCCTGGGTCAGTCCAGCAAAAAGGTTCTCAGGAGGGCCACTCGTATAACGCCTCGAATGGTGTCATCCCAATGGTGGAGTGATAACTGGTGTTTTACACAAACTCCACCAAATGAAAGTGATCATCCCATCTGCGACCGAAGTCGAGTATAGAAGCACAGAGCATGTCCTCGAGGGTCTGAATGGTCCACTTAGTCTGACCATCTGTCTGAGGATAGAAGGCGGTGATCAAACGAAGCAACATCCTGAAAGCCTCCTGCATCCCCTTCCATAGCCGGGATGTAAAATGTACATCATGATCAGAAATGATCGTCACAGGTACTCCATGTAACAAAACAATATCATGCACATATAGGTGTCATAAGATCTCAACTGAAACCTTCTCTCTGATCTGTAGGATTTTGGCCGACTAGATGAGTTAGTCAAGGATCACTCAAATCGAGTCATGAACCATGGATGTACGTGGAAGTACTATCAAAAAGTCCTTGGTTATTCCATCCAACATCCACACTGGTACCTCTAAATTCTGAACCAAGGCTGCTGGTACCTGATTCATTGCCTTCATTTGCTGACAAGCGAGGCATCGTGAGACAAACTTTGGTACATCATTCTTCATTCCCGGCCACTAGTGATGTCGTCAGAGATCATGGTACATCTTCTCCACTCCTGGATGTACCGCTAGAGGTGATGTGTGAAATCCCTCAACACATCCTCTTAAAGGTACACAGATACCATGGTACGTACTCTGAAGAATATGACATGCTCCCCACCATTAGAAAACCCATTAGGTACAATTCTTATGGATATCTATGCACGTCAAGCATCGCAGTCTGTGTCCCCATGCATCACCTCCCTAACTCACTGAAGAAGTAGGGGAGTGACTGTAAGAGACTGTAGAAAATCTGCTCTGTCTCTATCCACAATGGATATCTTTAAGTCAGCTAGATGCTCCGTTGACTCACCTAGCAGCTATATACTAGAACTCCTACTGAGTGCATCTGTAGCAATGTTCCCCTTTCTAGGAGTATTGAGTATCTCAAAGTCCTAGTCCTTGAGGATCTCCAGCCAGCATCCCTATCTCTAGTTCATGTCCTTCTTGGAGAAGATATACCAGAGACTCATGTGATCAGAGTACATGGTAAAAATCTTTCTCATTAGATAGTTCCACCACATATTTAAGGTGAAGACCACTGCTGATAATTCTAGGTCATGGGATGCGTAGTTCAACTCATGATGTCTCAGTTGCCGAGAACCATATACGATCACTGCTTGATCCTATATAAGTACATGTCTCAGTCCAGTCTCTAATGCATTGTAGTAAACTATGTACCCTACACCCTTCTATGGAAGCCTCAAGATGGGGGGCACAAGTCAGCCTCTGCTTGAGCTCTTGAAAACTCTATTGTCATCTATCCGCCCACAGGAAAGGTTTCCCCTTCTTTGTTAAGGTTGATAGTAATGATCCAAATCTGGAGAAGTTTCAAACAAATCTACAATAATATCCACCCAAACCTAGGAAACTAAATTCCTCTGTCACAGTACTAGATGGCTCCCAAACAAGTACCACCTCAATCTTTGCTGGATCCACTACAACTCCAGCCTTGGAGATGACACGTCCCATAAATTGATACTCTCAAATCTAGAACTGGCACTTCAAGAGATTTCCATAAAGCTGGTGCTCTATGAGTGTGTCCTGTACTACCTGCAAATAGTAGGCATCCTCTGCCTC
This sequence comes from Viscum album, assembly GCA_963277665.1. Lineage (NCBI taxonomy): Eukaryota > Viridiplantae > Streptophyta > Magnoliopsida > Santalales > Viscaceae > Viscum > Viscum album. The sequence goes on along the minus strand of OY728147.1, from coordinate 135,503,695 downwards.
ACTAGTCGAGTATCTCAAAATGTATTTGATGAAGACTACTTCAAAGCGATCAAGGTATGGCTGAAATATCCTGTTCATGAGTGCCATGAACAATGCTGGAACATTTGTTACACCGAATGGAATAACCAAGAACCGTAATGTCCATACTGAAATCTGAAGGCCATCTTATGTACATCCTCGTCTCACACTCTGAGCTTGGGATAACTTGATCTGAGGTCTAACTTCGAGATCCACCGTTCTCCCTTAAGCTGACCACCGAAGTCGTCAATCCTCAGGAGTGGGTACTTTTTCTTTACGGTCACCTCGTTCAGGTGAAGATTGCCATCATGAATCATTAAGCTCCCATATTCCTTCTTGGTGATTAGAATCAGGGCTTCCCAGAGAGAAACACTAGGCCAGATGAATTCCTTCCTCTATAAGTCTTCTAGCTATACCTGCAACTCATAAAGCTCTGCGGGAGCCATCTGATATTATTTTATAGATGTCGGTGTCATCCGAGGGTAAAAATCATTGTAAATGTCAACATTTTTGTGAGCAGGTAGTCCCGAAACATAATCAGGGAAGACGTTCACATACTAGTCCACCACTAGAGGATAACATGGACTTTTCACCTCAAAATATTTGAGGGTAAGGCTATAAAACTGATGAGTGATCGACTAAACTCTCTTTCGGGGGTAAGTCCATATTGTCTTGCAAAGGATCCCATCTCACCGGTGAAGGTAAAATCGGTTCTATCCATGCGGAAACACCACACGTTGTTCCTAATTCAGTCTATCTGAACATGGAGTATAGATAAACAGTCCATACCAAAGATGAAATTGTAAGTTCTTGACACCGCTACTAGGATATCCCAGCTGAATCTCTCACCTCCTAGAGTAAGCTCTTACTGCCATCACCAGTGCGTAATCATTGATTCCGCTCCTGAAGTAGTCTCTAGCTGAAAGGATTGAGATAACGGCTCCATCAAAATCTCAGAGCTCCAAACGTGGGTAGTGGAAATAAAATAATGACTGGAACTGTGTCTATAAGTACTAGAGCTGTGGTGGAATAGACATAAACCATACCTCATATCATCACTGGAGCGCTTTGATTGTAAGCCTCAGTTTCCTGGAGTTGAGATCTCCCCTTTCCACTAGCTCCCTGAGGTTGGGGTGGACCTCTTGGTGGTGGTGGCAAAGAATACTAAAATTTTATCCCACCGCCAGCTACATGAATAGTTCCTCTACCACGTCCGCCTGGTCCATGCAGAACCCCTCAGTTGAACCTATGTCTCTACCTGGTAGGTCCTTTGACCGTCTACTGATCATCCGTATTGCGGGTTGTATAGTCACGAGCCATGTTTCTCAGCCCAATGCATGTGATATATTGCCTGCTCCTAGCATGTCTGTATCCACCTCGAGTGCCCAGCACAACCGAATCTGAATCATGTGGTCGTCCACCTATAGGTCTGGTCTTCTTGGACCTCTGTGACATCTGTTTGCTGCCAGCTGCAGAAGAATTAGCTACGTGTCAAATTGTGGTGGATCTCACTGCCGGAGACTACTAATAAAGGAAACTCTCTTCTAGGTGGGCTCTCTCTAACACTGCCGCCTATGTCAGGATGCTGAGTGAGATCACAAAACCCATGATCTCCCACCTTAGTCCCTTATCGAAGGTCTGAGCCTTGAAAAATGGGACCTGCAACCTATCAGTGGAGTAGTATGATAGGTATGTTAACCTCGCTGAGTATTTAGATGTAGTCATGATACCCTATTACAGATGAAGTAGCTCCTGAATGCGCATAGCGTGAAGAGTTGCTGGAACAAACACTGCCTGAAACAGGCACTCAAAGTTTTCCTAGAGAAGCTTCACCATGTCGTGAACATGGATCACCAAGCTCTACCATCTTTCCAATGAATCCTATAGAAGTATGGTAGCAAGAATAACCCTGAGATCAGCTGGTTTCCCTACCAATCGAAAAACTATCACCATAGCCAACAGGTCATCCTCAGCCACTTTCAGGTCCGTCTCTCCCCTGAACCTAGGTGGCCTCTAGCACTAAAACTCCTACAACACGCTCAAGTGGCATGCATCGTCTTCTACAGGGGCTAGTGGAATCGATGGCCCAATGGGTAATGGTACTGCTGGTGCCTCCACTCTGCCTCTACTGGAAGGGGGCCCAACACTGAGGCCAGGTCGCTCAGGTGGCTATCAGTGCGTACAAGTCTCGGGACTGGAGATAACTGTCAGCATGGAGGAATCCTAAAAAAATACAGGTGCGATATGGTTAAAAATTTATACCTGGTGAGCTAACATGGTGAGCTAACCTTAAGAAAACTTTTGAAAACACACACGCAATCATTGTTTTCACGCACTGTGTCGGAAATCATAAGTTAGGGTCCTAGTGTATGGATACATCGGCCACCAAACCAACATTGGACTCCCTGAACTAAGAACCACACTCACTAAACATAACTCTATTACTTCATATAAAAGATCAGAGTCCTAGTTCTTTGGTAGAACCAACTCTTCTGACACCAATTTGTCAGGACCCGTCCCTCGGGGCCAGTACCGTCACTACCCCAATCCCGCCTTCCATATGCCTGGGGTTGGCGACTAGAACCAAAGGCGTAAATCTCTATACTAGGAAGGCATTTCCTTTATAACATGTAAACACTCACAACCAAGTACACAAAAAGATACCAACACAGGTAAACTGTATAACAATAAGAGTGCTGAAAAGAAAAAGGGGCCAGAATACAAGCTCAACTGTAAAGGTACAAGGAACTGAAAGTACCAGTAAAACTGAGGAAAAAGGAAAAACATCTATTGGGTCATCCACGGAGGTTATAACCTAAACGGTACGTACAAATCATCTCTTCATCATTCCACATATGTCCATCTCCTTCGTGTACTGACACGCCATATGGTCCACCTCTCGGTACCATCCAGTTTAGGTACTCTCATCCTCAGCCAGTGTTGTCTGTCATCAGCATCCAACACAACATGGTTCACCTTTCATTTCGAGAGCCTATATAATTAGAAATCCAAATTTATGCGTGATTTTCCTGGAGTAGTAATCAGGATGGGTGGCCTTCTGGGATGTTTCCCAGGGTGTGTGTGAGTGAGGAAAAAACACACTAGAAATGAAATGTTTCAGCCTATGGGGACAGTCATTAGACAGATGGCCCATTCAGGCATATAGGTGGGCCCCAAGGTGGGGACCATGTCTTTGTGGGGGAAATTGGTTGAACCTGGTGGGCCAAGACACGATGACCATGTTAAGGCGGGGTGGTTGTGCTTTCACCGGGACCCAGTTGTTAGAACCACACACATTCCTTTGTACATAACATTACAAGGGATAACCTGAGGACATGCATATGAAAAGGGTGATCTATAAACCCCAAGAAAGGGGTAAACAATTAATAAATTGAATAATACAGTATATGTTAGGCCATATTCATATCAATGAAGCATAAGAGAAACATGGAAATAAAGGAATGATATAACATGGTTATCATAACATGGAAATGTTGCAAAAATATTTAACATGATATTAGCAAGATCCAAGGCTCCATGCACATGTAGCATGAGTAAACCATCATTGAAATTGAATTAGAATGAGTAAAACCAAATTATACTTGATTTATCATTATACTAATCTTTACCCAATGCATTGGAGTGCTATCAGTGCGCACCCTTCGTAATCATTTCATTTCATGCATAAGTGTACCACATAGATCATACAACATGGATTAATTAAATGTAAAAATATATTCCTAGAATAATATATTTTTAATACATAAATATAATTCCTCAATCAATAAGTACATGTACATAAATGTGAATACCTTTTTTATAGAAATGGGTATGGTATTCACTTACATGATGATTTTTTCATTGTAAGTTTGGGTTTAAGTTCGGCAGCATAATGACGTCAAATAGATATCATAAAATGGGTTGATGAGAATGAAATAGGTCTCCCATAATTTTTACATGAAATTGGAAGTATGATGGTTATGGTACTTAATATCTTAACAGATGTAATGCAATATAGATTCATAATATAAAATAATGTCATGAATGTAAATGAGAAGAGAGAAATTTCATATAGAATTTCGGCATGGTAACAGGTGTACATGGGAGGAATTAATGAGAGAGAAATAAGTATATCATCATTAATAAATAAGGAGGGAAATATTGGGAGGGTTTAAATTATACAAAAAAAATTATGTAAAAATAAAAGCCTATAACAACATAATGAAATTTGAAAAAAAAAACGAGAAAGGAAGAAATCTCTTATTGGGAAGTGTGACCCCAAGGGTTGGGAGATTCTTGAGAGAGGTTTATTGGGAGCTTGGGGTGACTTGGGAGGATTATAAAAAGAGTATGACAGAGTTTTTCATGATCCAAAGACATTTAGTGATGAGGAAGTGGGTGCTTGGGTGGGTTTATATAGGAAAAAAGTGGGAAATCTTTATTATTTATGTTTTGGAAACCACACATTCAACTAATCAAATTTCCAAACCTACCCATGGGTTTTTACCATGGTTTTTTCCAAAGGGGAGTAGAAAAAAATATTTTATACGTCCAATGTCCAAAAATCTTAAAATATTTGGCTAGCTTATGTGGAGGTGAGTTACACTCTCAATGAAATCATTTTAAAAAGTTCAAATCTCTTATAAGTCTTTGAGGGTCCACTAAAGCATTGAAAAATAAATAAAACTAAACTAAAATCACATTATTTTAATGGTAAAAATATATTGTATTAATATCTCATTTATATTATTTTATTACAAACACTATTGGGTCATTATGTTGTCATAAAACACATTATATATTTAAACGGTATTTAATTTTTACCCAAAAAAGCGACAATTAGATTTTTTTTAAAAACTAACTTGTGGATAATTTCTACATCCAGATTCAAAAAATAATATTCATTTTTTCTAAATAATTTTATAAATATTTGATTTCTTTTTTAAAATAAAACCTGAGATTTATCAAAAATTAATATGTTTTGTCAAAAACAGCTTTAAAATGTTAATAAAAATTAAAATTGTATTCATTAAAATGATATGATCATTTATATTTAATATAATTTATTTTAGTCAAATATTTTATTAAGATATTATTTAATTAAGATATAAATTAATTCATCAATATTAATTTCTTAACTGAATATTATGTAAAAATACAATTTTATCTGTAAAAACTATTTATAGAGTAACATTAATAAAATGAATGCATGTTCTTTGTTCTATAAAAAAACAATGCACATAATCATAATGATAGGGTATTTTTATATTAAACCTTACAACACCCAAGAGGATATAAGAGTAAGGTATGTGATGGTGACATACTCTTGGGGTGGCTCAAATAGCATCGCTCGGGTGGTATTCTTTATCAACTTCTACTTCTATCGTAGGCTATTCTGTTCAAGCTTAACAAGTTGAAACTCACCTTTGGAATTTTCTAGAGTGAAGCCCAACGATGTCACATACTTTCCAAGCTCTGAAAAATGGGCTTCATATGGAGAAATTCTACTGAGTGATGCCATCACCTCCTTTTTTCTGAGTAAATTGGATTTGTTGAAGCCCTATAATTATACTAATCATGTGATCAATATTCAACAGCTATATTACCAATGGTAAAACATCATAATGGTAATTTGAGATCCGAAATCATTACACTAAAGAATTGCATATGTTACATAACCATTTTACATAATAAGACATTTAATTAGATTAAGAGTAATTTCCAATAATAAAATTTTGGGTCGTTACAATATAAATGATTTATTAAAAACAATGATTGACTTTTTACAAATATTTTTGAAAGTAGTCTTCATTTCATTTTTTAAATAGTGACTCATCAAAATTTAACAAAAATGTAACAGAAATATTTGTATAATGTACAACAAGGATTATATCTTACACATTCATGATAGACTCACTATTTGTTAAATCATTACTTAAACGTATTAAATTTTATTTTCAAATAAAAGGATTTTGAAAATGTTTTATAAATTTTTTCATTTTTAAATTTTCAATTTTAAGTATAAGATATGTCCCTAGATAATCTGAAAACTATTATTTAGAAATAATATTCCATATATTATTTCATAATCTATTGATACTTATTATTTACGATGTATATTATACATTGACAACATTATATTTTATTATTTAAATGGTTCATTGTTATGATAAAAATATGTTTATCAAACCAGTTTCCTTTCGATAGTTTATACCATGATATAATACTTATGAAACCAACTTCTTATTTCACTAGTTATGCATTTATGATATGATGAAATGATTATGAAACCTAATAACATTCATGTGCTCTAATATGAATTATGATTTTCAATCTTGTGACACCAACCAATGTTTAATTTTTATTATGTGACAATGGATTTATATTTAACAAGGGTTGTGATAATGTTATTAATAAGTATGGTGGTTTAATTATAATCAGGATAGTTGGGACCTACATATTACTATAATTTAATTGTAAATGAATAATATTATATGAGAAAATGTGTATTCGAGTGGTTATCTGAATCCAAATAGGGTGTTCATGGGAGGTTGTCCGAAGACCAAAATAATCTATAGATGAAGTTATCGTAGGCCCAAAGCAAGTACATAGGTTATTATCACAAGCCTAACATATTTTGAATTTCATTTTGGGTATCATTGACATAATATTATCTATGATTATTTATATGAAAAAAATCTATATATTATTCCAAGGTTATTTACTTATGGTTCATGTTTATGGATTCTATTATGATTTATGACTTTTGAACTTCCATTATTTCATTAATGACTCATTTTTATGTTCTATGTTATGTAAGATAGGGTTTTAAAATTTATTGTCATTTTATCATTCCCTATACTCATGATATATTTATATATTCCTATCTTCCCCTTAATGAGCATATGTGCCTACCCTTTTTTATGATTCCTTTCCATATGTTATGAATAAAAATTTTATGTAGGGTATTTACAGGAATACTAATTAATGGGAATATAATTATGGGATATGTTCAAGATATTTCATGAAATTATAATATTTACTATGTAGCCACCAATAAATATAAAACAATATTTCGAATAGGCATGTATTTTTTAAATGTAATGATGATTTGTCTAATTTTTTTATTCAAGCATGATAAGCCTGGGTGTTCTCATTCTATATCAAACAAAAGGTTTAGTTTTACTTTAGAAACATGTACATGAAACCTTCATTGATATTTTTTGGGATATTTATACGGATATTTTTAGGTATATGTCTTAGTATTATGAAAATTATAATAAAATGTCATTAAATTTTGTTAAAGGATATAGTTAGTAGTTTCAACGAAATTACCTGAATTTTTCAATAATATAACTAGATGTGGTTGATGAAAATATTTACCAAGGGGTTAAAAATATAAAAAATTATACATTTATTTTTAATTTATAATCACATGGTGATTAACCAAGGCCCTTACTAGATAATTGTTTTGACACTCCCAAGGGATATTCATTGTAAATTCAAGAATTCATTATTAGCCATCATAAAGGGTTTATAAAGATGATGGTAATGAAATATCCCTGATAAAACATTTTTTTCATAGAATGAAAATATTTTGTTATTATTTAGATATAATGTTACACCACAATAATCCACGGTACACTTCTTTTGAAATAATACAATAGCATGTGTTGTACGCAACTTCGAGTTCTAACATACCAGAACCAATCAAAGTAGCCTTTATGAATAGTGATACAAACTTTTTGAAATTTTATAAATTTTATCTTTCAAAATAGACTTCATTTTTAGATTCAAAATATCAAAATTAGCCTAGGGTGATTTTTTGGTATTTTAATGAAAACATTCAATTTTTGATGAATAGTGAAAAACACTGAGTTATAGTTTAAAACCGATTTTTTTTATAAATAGTTATTTATTTTATTTAAATTTATTTTAGGTCAAAATATATACATAATACCAATATAAGTTCAGTTTAATTCATTGATGTTAGTTTATAATAATTATACATATATAAAAATGTTACTAAACTTTTTACCGTCTTTTACCCATCTCTTATGAGTATTTGCACATTTACATAAAACATAGTTTTACCGCATCCGTGAGTTGAATTTAAAAAATATGAGAGACATGGTTGATATCAGTAAGTAAACATTGGTTCAATAAGATGAAAATAATTTTTGGTAAATAGTAAATTTTTACTTTTATTTACCACGGTTAAAAGTAAATAGGGTAATTAAGGGTAAAAATGATATTATTTTTACCCTAACACATGTCCTAATTCTATTAGATAAGTATAATTCGACCAAAAACAATGTTAGGAATAAAATATGATCCTTTAGGTCCACATGGATTAGATTAGTACATTTATTATTATCTAATTCAAATAATAATTAAAAGTGTTAAATTCAATGTTTAATAACTAAACAATTTGTAATATATGGATACACATAAGATAAATTCAATTATAAATATTTCATAGAAAGATAAACATATTTCCTATATAGTGGTATTTTATTTATATTTTTTAGACATTAAAAAAATTAATTTAATTAAGACACAATGATGATGCAGTAATTAATTAATTAATGAAATATTAAAATAATTGATATTTTAAATACCAAAATAAAAGAACTTTTTGACTTTTTATGAATTAAACTAATTTTATAAGTTAATAAAAAATGTTAGGGTTGGTTATATGAATTATTTTCAATGTAATAATTCTGTTATAATTTTATCAAAATCAAAATAACAAAAGTGTCGAAATTGACAAAAAAGAGTTTTTAAAACAAATATTATATTATTAATTGATATTCTCTTCCTAAAAATCTATGTTTGGGCTAAATGGATTATATAATGATATTTGTATCATTAATCAACAATTTGGAGTTCATTTGGATGTATATAGTAAGTTTATTAACCATATAATATAAAAATACAAAGAGACATGGTAAATGTCGAACTATTTAACTAAGAGTTAAATATAAAAGATAAAGTTAATATAGTGACCCAAACATTTCTAAAAACTATTGTTTGAGTGGATTTGGACCCATACCCACCTTATCATTTAAAGATATAATTTTTGAGCCTTTTGAAACTGAAAAGGATTTTATTATAAAATAATATTTCTATCTTTTCATAAGGTGCCCCTCGCCTCACTTATAAAAGGGCACTCCCCTTCTCTCTAATTAACACCTTCAAAGCCATTTTTATCGGCCAAAACATGCCCAAATACCATCTAAACTGTCATCCTTTCATCCTAGAGGTCTTTATTTAGTCAAAAATCCAACCTATATATCCATTTGGATCACATAAAAATTGAAGAACACAAAGTAGAGGTAAATATTTCATCATCTCTTTCAAGTTATTTTCTTCTTCCAATTCCTCTTTCTTTTTTGTTTCCATTCTAAAATAATAACACTAGTATATTCTATATAGTTTTATGTTATTATTAATATGGAACAACAATATTCATTATTCTATCAAAATTTTCAATGACATATCACCATACATGTGTACGTACGGCTTACCGTCTGTACCTCATGGTGTAATTGTTATTCAATAAATTATTATTTGGATGGGTATAATAATGATGTGTAATTTATGTAAATAATAAATATAACATGATAATAATTTTTTATATATTATATACCATCCAATTATATATTATTATAATATAGAAATAATTACATTGTCGCCCGTGCGTACGTACGGATTACCGTCTCCCCAAACGCAATGAGATTCATTCCCCATCGTATCCATTCATGAATAATTTTCATTAGATGATTAAAAATAATGTTTAAAGACATAATATCATTCTGAATATGAATAATATACATACTATCCATAAAATAATTACTTACATAACAAATCATATAAAGGAAAATGAATCAGTTAACACCCGAAAGGATGATAATACAAAGATATTATTAACAAAACAATGTTAAAAGATCATATATGATATCGTAATAATGTATATGATTCTTTTATAATTTAATAAACATTATTTCAGCATTATAAAGGATATTTACCTACCCACGACCAAGGAAATTTACAAGGTAAGTGTTAATTTCACAATCACTTTATTATTGGAGGTTGTTTATACGTAATTATCTAATGGGACCTCTTTATCATCCACACAATTGTTTCTTAAAAATGTATTTTAAAACATTTTTACTATTTCCTAGACCATGGGTTAAATACATTTATTCCCTTGTTTGACCTTCAATGTATTGAAATGAATCTTTTTGTTGTTTTCTAAACAAGGCACTTTATGACCTTTTGGACAAAATTAAGGTAAGAATGTTTTTTAACTTATACGGTGGGTGCGACTGTTTTCCGACGTTATGACAACGTCAAGGCTTCCCTTACAAGATTATAAAAATATTTTCAAAAATAAATGTTTTCTTTTATAAATACATTACTTTTAAATGATTTCCAAATAGAAAGAGATATTTCTCTAAAAATATTTTGATTACATCTTTGTCAACATCTTTTGATGAATTTTATGCTTATTTGAAGTTGTTTTATTATGATACAAAACATCCATATTGTATTGAAGGTTTTGTGATATGTTTGAACATGGATGTGATATTTTTACACCATTCATGGTTTATGAATAATGTAGTGACATTTCTTATGATAGTTTTAATACGAATGTTTGTGTTATGTTTAATCTTTTTCATATGAGGAATGCATTGGACATAGTTAGTGACGAGCGGAGCCCACTATGACTCCTCGATGCATAGGTAGGTCTCAAGAGACAAAATAGTGTATTGGCACAAGGCCTTGACAAACTCTTATATTTATTTTATGCACAAGGCCTTGATTATGTGGTTATAAAGTCTAGAATTATGCATTTCATCATTATGAAAGTGGATATTGATATTTCTTGTGATTATACGACTATTAGAATATCCATGTGAGAATTAAATGGAATTATTTTGATTCATATTTTCCATATTATGATGATTTTTATGTTTAAAAGGATTTTTTTAGTTTTATACATTACCATAATTGTTTATGCTTATTTATGAAAGTTTCAGCTATATTTATATCCTTACTGAGCATCTGAGCTCACCCATTTCTATGTTTTATTTTTCCTAGGATGCGAAGACGTATATTATAACTGATCTACAGGAATAATCTATGGTATCTCAGTGTTTTATATGGAAACAATGTTGTTGTTGTTTTCCATTTTTTGATGTAATGTAAACCTTATGAATGAATCTAGTACATCTAAGCCTACTAGACTAATCAGTCTTTCGAGACATGATCTTTTGTGATAATGCCAATGATACATAATAATTCACCGGTTCTAGGATTCTAAGTTTGTGGCGTTACAGTTTGTATCAAAGGAGGTTTAGTACAAACCTTGGAATCCAGATTTAGAAAAACTCTGAATAGAGCCCATTACCCCAAGATAGACATTGAGGATTAGTATATAAGAACATCCTAGAATTTTTGTGTTATAGAGAATTTTGTGAGTTTTCCAATAAATACATCTCTGTCTGGATACGAACAGGTAGAAGTGGCTATAACACAGATGTAACTAGGGGTAAAAACTGAAATCACTGCTTTGAGCTAGACTCGAACAGGAACCGGTGCACCACAATGGGCATTTCTGCACTCTTGGTTACGACACTCCGAGGAGATATGCTTAGGATAATTATTATTTTCCTTACAAAACATTATGAAGGGTTTAGTAGTATATACTTCCTCAAAGATTTTTTTTATGATTATGGATTATATTCCTAAACTGTTCAGTTTATGTTAATTGTTTTATAATTTTTGAATTATGTATTTCAATTCATAAATTATCCTAGCTTATACCATTGTTTAAAAATGGAACCTAGTGGAAGGAATGGAAGATTTATCAATGCATGAAATACATGTTTGGATTCCCCTCCTTCTCAAGATAATTATAGTGGACCTAGTGATAAAACCGGTGTTGATTAGCTTATCACTATACTGGAACAACTCACTCAGGTTATGAATAATAACCTTACCCATATGGATCAACCTGATCTGCAACATGGAGGATCAATGATGGATCACTTCATGAGGAAACAACCACCACCATTCAATGGGGGTATAAATCCACTAGTATCTGAGCAATGGATAAATTCCTTTGAGAAAATATTCCATTCCTTGGGGAGTAGTGAAAGGGAAAAAGTTTTCATGATTGTTTACTGCCTCACTAGAGATTCTGATCAATGGTATCCATTGATTCAAAACACAAAGGAAGATGATTAAGTATCAAATATGGAATGGAGGGAGTTTAAAAAATTCATAGAAAAATACTTTCCCCATTACCATCGAGCAGATATGGATAGAAAATTTATGATTCTGAGGAAAAAGGAGGATGAGATTGTCGAAATGTATGAAGCTATATTTACATGGTTAGCAAGGCATGTTGTATATTATATACATAACCCAAGAGGTAAGATTTATCATTTATTTTATGGGTTAAAAGAATTTCTCAATAGAGAATTTGCCTCACAATCCTTCTTGTCATACGAAGATATTATCTCATGTGTTATCAAGAGAGAAAAATAACTCTCTAAGTCATACAACTTTAAATAAAAGATAGAGAAGAAGAGATTTCCTAAACACTATGGAATTGGAAATAAGGGGAAGAAAGGAAAAGTTGAATATCCATCCTATAGTAAATGTGGGAAGAATCACCCTAGTACTTTCCTGAAGGGAATGGGAGTCTATTATAAGTGTGGTGAAAATGTCCACCAAGCTCATGATTTCAAGGGGAAGAAAGAGGTTGTCAATTTTGAAAGCTACAATTATAGAGATAGGGGAATTATGTGAAAGAATGCCCTAAAAATCCGAGGAACATACCTCAGAAAAGGCCAAGGGATATAGGCCAAGCTAATTCTATCACTGTTTCTGAGGTTGAAGCTCCAAAAGACGTAGTGGCAGGTAATTTAATGGTTTCTTCATGTTTAGAAAATGCTTCATTTGATTCTGGATCATCGCATTTTTTCATATCTTACCAATTTGATAAGAAAATTATAGATTTATAATTTGATTTAACAAGGGAGTTTCTAGTCAAAACTCTTAAGGGAAATTTCATTGCAATAATGTTTTGTTAATCAATCCCCATTAGGGCATATAAATGTTCTTTCTTTGTTGATCCTATCGTCATCAGCATGATTGTATTTGATATAATCCTTGGTATGGATTATATTTCGGACCATGATGCAAAAATTAATTGTAAGAAGAAGTAGGTTACTATTTTGGATGATAATGACAAGTAATACCTTAACATTAGAGAAAAAATGTCACCACCTAATTCTTATCAAGATCCACCCCATTAGGTAAACTAAATTCAATTAATGGGGAGGTAGAGAATGAAATAATTGTGGGTGAGGAAATGAATGTTTAAATAGAGGATGTACCTATTGTGAAAGAATATGTTGTTGTGTTTCCAGAAGATTTACCTAGACATCCTCCAGAATGAGAAATTGAGTTTTCCCTTGATTTAATTCATGGTTCAAGGCCCATATCAAATACCCCTTATAGAATGGCCATTGTGGAATTAGTGGAACTAAAGAAAAAACTAGAGGAATTGAGTAATAATGGATTTATTTTCCCTAGTGTTTATCCTTGGGGAGCCCCTATGCTTTTTTATTAAGAATAAAGATGGATCTATGAGGTTGTGCATTGACCACAGGGAGATCATTGTTATAACAATAAAGAACAAGTATTACCTACATCTCATTGATGATTTATTTGACCAACTTCATGTAGATCAATATTTTTCAAAGATTGACCTTCAAATTGGATAGGATCAGTTGAATTTGAAGAAATAAGACATTCCAAAAACATGATTTCGAACCAGGTACCAGCATTAAAAGGTTATAGTAATGCATTTAGGATTGACTAATGCACCCTCTATCTTCATGGATATAATGAATAGAGTTTCGAGGAATATCATGATGACTTTGTAGTGGTATTTATTGATGATATTTTGGTATACTCTAAAATCTACGAAGATCATGAATATCACTTGCGAATTATACCGAAGACTCTTAGAAGACTTGAATTATATGTGAAGTTTAGCAAGTGTGAATTCTGGCTTCCGGAGATATATTTTCATAGCCATAATGTCTCTAAGGATGGAATCTTTGTTGGTACTTCTATGACCAAGGAAATCCAGGAATGGCTGGCACAAACAAGTATAATTGAGGTACTCGGTTTTATTGGTTTAGCGGGTTATCATTAGGATTTTGTCCAGAATTTTTCCCGATTAGCTAACCCATTAACAAATATCACGAGAAAAGGGGTTAAATTTGTTTTCACAAAAGAGAGTGAAGAATTTTTTGAAGAACCAAAGAAAATATTAGTCAATTATCATATATTGAATCTACCATCAGGGAATAATGGGTTTGTTATTTATAATAATGCATCAATGAAAGGACTTGGTTGTGTCATTATGCATAATGAAAGGGCTGTTGCCTACAAGTCACACCAGATAAAAATTCATGGGAAAAACAATCCTACTCATGATCTTGAGTTAGAAGTTGTAATCTTTTCTTTGAAGATTGGGAGACACAATCTCTGTGGTGAAAAATATGAGATATATACTTATCATAAGAGTTTGAAGTATATTTTCACATAGAATGTAATCAACATTAGGAAAAAAAGATGTCTTGAAATATTCACGGATTATGATTTCACCATTCACTACCACCGGAGGAAGGAAAATAATGTGGAAGATGCTTTTAGAAGAAAATATCATGGAGTTTTGAACAAGATCAGAGTTGAAAGAGATCATATTTTCATGGATATAGTAAAGATGGATATGGGAATAACCATGGAAGGTGAAACAACAACGCTTTTTAAAATGGTTGCCAAACCATCTTTATTAGAAAGGATAAAAATTTACCAGGTTAATGATGAAGAGTTTTAAAAGAAGATTAACGCTATGAATGATAAGAGATTGAGTGAATTTTTATATGAAGATGAAATTTTGAGATTTGGAAAGAGAATTTGTGTTCCTGATATACCTGATCTAAAAATAGAATTGTTTGATGATGCTCAAAGGTCCAATTTCTCTATACACCCTGGGGCACACCAAAATGTATAGAGATTTGAAGGAACATTTTTGGTGGGACAAAATAATGAGGGAGATTACTGATTTTGTGTCATGTTGTATGGTTTGTAAACAAGTGAATACTGGAAGGCAACAGCCTGGATGAGTCATGAAACCTCTTCATATACCTGATTGGAAATGGGATAATATAATGATGGACTTTTTCATGGGACTACCAAAGACTCCTAGAAGGAACAATGCAATATGGGTCATTTTTTATCATCTTACCATGTCATCACATTTTATTGCTATAAGAGATGATTTACCACTTGAACGTTAAGAAAGACTATATATTAATAAAGTTGTAAGACTTCATGGAGTACCACAATCGATTATTTATGATTGGGATCCCCATTTAACATCAAGATTCTAGAAAAGTCTTCAGATAACCCTGTATACTGTGCTTCGTTTGATCACTACCTACCACCCTAAAACTGATGGACAATCAGAAAGGACTATTAAAACCTTAGAATACATGTTGAGATCATGCTCACATTACATTCAAGGCATGTGGGATCAATATTTACCAATGGTAGAATTTTCTTATAACAATAGCTTCCAACAAAGTATTCAGATGGCACCATATGAAGGGGTATATGGAAAGAGATGTTGCACACCAACTTGTTGGGATGATTTTGGTGAAAGAAAACTCGTAGGCCCAGAACTTGTTGAGGAAACGATGGAAAAGGTGGAGGTAATCCAAACCCACATCAAAAAATCTCAAAGTAGGCAGAAGAACTATGCTGATAACCGAAGCAAGGATTTGTAATTTTAGGTAAGAGATCATGTTTTCTTGAAGGTATCTCTATGGAAGGGTATTATAAGTTTCGATAAGAAGGGTAAATTAAGTTTTAGGTACATCAGACCATTCTAAATTATAGATGAAATTGGGGATGTAGCTTACCATTTGGAAATGCTGCCAAGTCTCTCCATAGCTCACGATATCTTCCATGTATCACTATTGAGAAAATACATACCTGACCCAATGTATGTACTCAACGTTGAGGAATTAGAACTGGAACCTGATCTATCTTATTGTGAAGAGCCTTTCAAGATTTTAGATACAAGAGAACAAGTGCTCATAAACCAGACGACTTGTCTGGTAAAATTTCTACGGAGAAACCATAAGATGGAAGCGGAAATGTGGGAACCCGGGGAAATATTGATGAAGAACCACACAAGACTTTTTAGGCAGTAATATTCTAGAAATTTTTAGGATGAAATTATTTGAAGGAGGGGAAAATTTAACACCCAAATCTTCCATGGTACACTTCTCTTTGAATAATACAATAGCATATGTTGTACGAAACATCGAGTTCTAACACACCATAACCAATCGAACTAGCTGTTATGAATAGTAATACCCACTTTTTGAAATTTTATAAATATTATCATTCAAAATGAACTTCATTTTTGTATTCGGAATATCGAAATTATCCTAGGGTAAATTTTTGGTATTGTTCTGAAAATATTCAATTTTTGATGAATAGTGAAAAACACAAAGTTATAACTTAAAACCAAATTTTTATTTGAATAATTATTTATTTTATTTTAATTTATTTTTGGTCAAAATATATTCATAATACCTATATAAGTTCAATGTAATTCATTGAAGTCAGTTTATAATAATTTTAGACATATACAAATTTTATTGGACTTTTTACGGTCTTTTACCCACCTCATAGGAGTATTTACAAATTTTCATAAAACATTATTTTACCGCTTCTGTGAGTTGAATTTCAAAAATATTAAAGAAATTTTAATGCCCCAATCCAAGTTACCTAGAGTCGGTGAATTATTACATAAAATTGGCCTGATCGCAAAAGATCAAGTCTCAAAAGACAGATTAGTTTAGTGGCCTTGGAATCACTAGATACATTCATAAGGTTTACATTACATCATAAAGTGAAAAAATAAAATAGTATTGTCTCCATATTCCACACTCATATCCCCTTCAGACTATCCCTTCAGGTCAGTCATAAAATATTTCTTCACATCCTGGGAAAACATAAAACATAGAAAAGGGTGAGCTCAGATGCTCAGTAAGAATAACAATATAGCAGAAGCTTTCATAAATAATCATAAACATTTGAGGCAATGTATAATTAAAACAAAAGCCTTTAAAACCTGAAATTCAAGATAATATGGAAATGATAAAATGAAATAATTCCATTTACTTATTCACATGGATACTCTAATAGTCGAATAATCGCATGAAATATCAATAACCACTTTCATAATGATGGAAAGCATAATGAAGAACTTTAATTTTTGTGTCAAGGCCTCATGCCAAGACCTAAGGGATAACTGTAATTGGAACCCACCCTCAAGAGCCTCTATAACCAGCCTCCATCCCGGAGAGCCTCTGTAACCGGACTCCAACCCGGATTTCCTCTAATAACCGGACACCAACCCGGAGTGCCTCTAATAACCGGACACCAACCCAGAGTGCCTCTAATAACCAGAAACCAACCCGAAGGGTCTACAGTAACCGAACCCCAACCCAGAGGGCTTACTTTTATCGGCCCCAACCCGAAACATATTAGTCCAACACATTCATCATACAAAGAGGATGAAATATAACATAAACATTCGTATTGAAACTTGCATACGGAATTCTAAAACATTAATAATAAACCATTAATGGCATAAAAATAACTCATCCATAGTCAAACATATCACAAAACCATAAATAAAATATGGATGATTTGTATCATAATAACTCAAACTCAAATAAGCTTAAAATCCATCAAAGGATGTTGACATAGATGAAATCAAAACTATTTGAGACAAATATCTATTTTTTGAAATCATTTAAAAGTCGCATAATTATAAAATAAAACATTTACATTAAAAATATTCTTATAATCATTTAAGATATGTTTTGAAGATTTTATAATGGTAGAAAATATCCTCACCCGTCGTATAAGTTAAAAGAAGACATTCTTACCTTAATTCTTTCAAAAAGGTTAAAAAGGACCTTGTTTGGAAGACGACATAAAGATTCGTTTATAAAATTTTATAAAAAGTCAACAAGGGTAAAAATGAATTTAACCCACATTCTGTAAAATAGTAATAATGTTTTGAAATACATTTTTAAGAAACATGGATGTGGATGATAAAGAGGCCCCAATAGATAATTATGTATAAACAACCTCGGATAATGATGAGATTGTGAAATAAACCCTTACCAATTTGGTAACATCCGAAACATACACCCCATGAAAGAGGTATCATACAATGAATATGTAAATACACATAAATTAAAGTGTATTACATAAAGAATACAATTATGGGCAGTACATACACCACACAAAAGGTAATCGTGGCGATATGGCATGAATCTCACAGGAATAACGAGTGAGATGAAAACCCCTTACCTTATAATTTTTTATGGTTGAGGGTAGGTTAAACTCATGTATAATTGTGAAATAATTGTTATTAAATTATACAAGATTCATATATCTTAATATGATATCATATACGATCTTTTAACATTGCTTTGTTAATAATATCTTAGTATTATTGTCGTTTCGGGTGTTAACTTACTCGTTTTCTTTTATATGTTTAGTTACATAAGCCGTGTTTGTTATGGATAGGTTTTATCATATTCATATCCAGAATGATATCAAATCCTTAAACATTATTTTTTATCATCAAATGAAAATTAGTCTTGAATGGATACGATGGGGATGAATCTCATCGCGTTCGTGGAGACGGTAGTCTGCACGTATGCACGAGCTACAATATCATCATTTTGATATAAAAATAATATATAATTGGATGGTATATCATATATAAAGAATAATTATCATGTTATATTTATTAGTTACATTATTTACACATCATTATTATATCCATCCAAATAATAATTTGTTGAATAACAATTACACCATGACGTGGAGACGGTAGACCGTATGTACGCACGTATGGTGACATGTCATTCAAGAAATGGATAGAATAATGAATTTGGTTGTTCCATATTTATAATAAAATCTTTTTATATATAATATACTGAATTTATTATTTCATAATGGAAATAACAAATAACGAAGAAGTGGAAGAAGAAAGAAACTTGAAAGGGGGTTGTGAAAACATTACCTCTTCTTCGGGTTCTTCCTTTTGATTTGATCAAAAGGGATCCTTAGGTTGGATTTCTGATCAAAATAAGGCCTCTATATTGAATTTAAGGACGTTGTAAGAGTATTTGAGCAGGGGTTGGCTGAGCCAAAAGGCTTTGATGGTGTGAAGAATTGGTTAGAATTTGTCCTTTTATAAGGGGGAGGAGGGGTTCTTTAGGAAAAACTTAAATTATTAATTTATAATAAATTCATATTCGGTTTCTAATGGAAAAAAGTATATTATTAAATGTATAAGGTGGGGATATGTCTAAATCCTTTCATCCAATAGATTTTATATAGGTTTGGGGCATTATATTAACCTTATCTTTTAGTCTTGATTCGTAGTTAATTTGTTTGACATTTACCATGTCACTTTGTATTTTTATATTATATAGATAAAAAACATACTATATACATCTAAGCGACCCCCATGTGGTCAATTAATGATACACCTATCATGATATAAGTATTTTGGCCGAACCTTAAATTTTTATGAATAGAATATCAATTAATAATATAATATTTGTTTTAAGAACTATTTTATTTCAATTTTGACACTATTCAATAATTGATTTTTGTTAAAGTCTTAAAAAAATTATTAATTCTAACAAAATTAATTAAAGAAATCCTATAGTTTCATATTAGCCAATAAAATTCATGTATGTCATCAAAAATATCAAATTATATTTATTTTAACGTTGATAATACCAACTATTTGATTCTTGCATTAATAAGGAAAATACTGCATCATTATTGTGTCGTAAATAAATTTATTTTTCAATGTATAAAAATTATAAATAAACAAATACTATTTAAGAATTATTTTTAGCTTTCTAATGAATATTTATAGTTGAAAATCCAACATATATAACCCAATGTAAAAGTTGTTTTTCTAAAAGATATATGCTTTTGTCATTTTTGTATTTACTTTAACTTAATTAATAGAATTTGTCATTATCATTTACAAGTGTCTTCATGGGGTCCCAAAATCTTCCCAAAGATTCCCAGGGTCAGAAATGTATCAAAAAATAGGTTTAGGACATGTTTTAGAGTAATTTAGTATTTTTATAATATTATTTTTTTACCCTTATTTACCAAATTTACCCTTTTACCATGGTAAATAAAATATTTACTAAAGTAATTATTCAAATTGTCTAAAAATAATAGTTACATATTCACACAATTTGGTCCTCCTGATTGTAAATATGGAATCCATTTGTCTAAATTCAAAACACATAAGTGGCATAAATGAATTTAAAATTAATTCCTGTTGTGGAAACAAAAAAGCGTGTTTTTAATAAATAATAACTATCAATATATTGACACTTTCTTATGTCCAGTTTAAATATGAAATTATGTTCAATGACCAAAATTGGATTAAATGGTAAAATTATAATCTAATTATACTTTAAAATCACTCAAATTCATAATTTATGACTACTAATTATTTCAATTAAAAATGTTGTTTTTAATTAAAATTTAGTAATTTCCACTATTCATCAAAATATGAAAGTTATCAGAAAAGTACTAAAATTTAACCCTATGATAATTTTGATATTCTGAATCCAAAAATGAAGTCTATTTTACAAAATTAAAAACTTAAAAGTATAATTTATTAATTTAAAATTAATTTCCGCTGTCAAAATCAAAAGGCGTATTTTTAGAGAATAATAGCTATCAAAAATTAGACACTTGTTTATGTCCAATTTCAATGTGAAATTACATTCAATATCCATCATTGGATTAAATGATAAAAATTTAATATATTTATACTTCCAAACCATTAAAATTTGTAATTTAACAATATAAATTATTTTGATTAAAAAACTTGTTTTCAGTTAAAATATTGTATTTTTCACTATTCACCCAAGATTGAAAGTTATCAGAAAAACACCAAAACTTTATTGAAACTAAATTATTATGTCCCGATTCAAAAGAAGATGTTAAATTTGTCAAATTTAATATATAAAATTTTCAAATATTGGATTTAAAAAGGCTTCTCTATTAAAAGGCGGTAAAATTGCATTTTTTGAAAAATACATCTTTTATTTGAAATAAATGAACTTGTTCTTAAATTATGTCTTAGAAATTCATAATATGGATTAAAAAATTATAAGGATAATATAAAATTAAAAAGTCAGTTAATAATATTCATAACCGCTTATGAATGACTAGTTTGGTAAGTCGTGGTGCGTTTTAACTCGGTGTTGCGTACAACACACACTATTGTATTATTCAAAGAAAAATCGTACCATGGAAGCTTAGGGTGTTACATTCTTCCCGCATTCAATAAATTGCGTCCTCCCAATTTGAAATTATTTTTTGAAAATAAAAGGTTGAAAATTTAAAATATCTTTGCCGGAAAACCCACATCAGAAATTGTGTTAAAAAATTTAGTCTTAATGAGAGGAAAGGGAAATGAAAGGGTCACCACCAAATCATGATCTCGATTTGCAGAACATTGGTGGAAATTGGAGACATATAATTGGAAAAAATGTAAATATTTATAGGTAGTTATTGAGGTCATCAATCAAAAAAAAGTGTAAATTTGTGGGGCTTAAATTCATCATTCTATGATGATTTAAAATACAATTTGTTCAACAAAACATATGGTATTAGGATAACACATTATTTTGTTTTAAGATCCCTTCACTAAATTATAAGAAGTAATTTTTCATTGAATAACAGGATAAGAAAAATATATACTTGACAAGTAGAGTCCCAGCCTTTAACTATGTTCTACCACAAACTTACCTTTCACTCTAATAGATAATAGAACATAAAATAATATTCTAGTTATCCTATTCATATAGGGTTCAAAAAAATGAATTTATAATTTATCTAGCAGAATCATTAAAAAACTACATTATTCAATCTATGAAATCACGTGGGTTAGTGGTAAGTGATACTCCTTTGTTGTCCTTCGGTTGTGGGTTCAAGTCTCACGGCCTTGCCGGACGTGACGGGTTGCCGCCCAACCTCCTGGTTGTCCTTTAATGGCAATCCAAAAATAATCTCAAACTAGAATTATCCAAAATACTTCTTTCCAAACTCACAGTCCAAAATTTATAAGGAAGGTAAACACAATGAAGATCCTTTTTTCCGCGTAATAACATGTGAACACCTTCATCATGTAATCTTTTAAAAGACTGTAACATCCTAAATTTCCATTGAACCTTATTGATTATATTCATGATCCCTTATTACTTATAAAATACTGGATATACTCCTTCTATCCAAAAATGTTGTAAACCCCAACAATGATGGAATATACAAATCATTAATCAATTTCAAGGTAGTCAAGAATATCCAATATAATTTATCCAAATCAATCATTTATTATTCCAAAATCACTACCTCGGTATCAGAACCATATTATGGTTTATCTTTCTCTCAACCATATATTTTCCAAAAATTCAACCTACTATGGAGTCACTTTTTTTTGTTCCACACAATATAAAGTCCTTAATGAAATAGTACAACAGTACAATCTTTATATACTCCATAATTATTATAACAAGTACATTGATGATACAACACTCAAATGACATAATCAACATAAGAACTCTAATCATTCCTCTTCATATGTGGTAGTATAATAACTTGATTATTATCCAATAACATGATTTACGGCATAGTCTGAGGACTGGGACATTGGTTTGCGTAGTTTCCAAACTCCTTGAAAATGAAGCATTATACATTTGAAACCATTTTCTTACCCTTGCAGTAACCAACATGGTGTCCTTTTCCTCCACACATATAACATACCCCCATTCTCTTAAAGCATTTTCCAAGATGATTCTTTCCATAGTTATCACATATGGTAAAAACCTTCTTTACCATCTTCTCTTTATCTGTCCTTCTCTCTACCATCCTTTACTTCTCTGGCTTACCTTAAAAGCCATAGGACTCCAAGAATTCTTTACTTATCTTATCAACACAAGATACTATTTCTTCATATGATGATAATACGTGTGAGATAATTTCCCTTCTAAATTCTGGCTTAATACCATGAAAGATATGATCCTTCTTACTCTTTGGATTATATGTATTGTTGGAGTTCACATTCCTTCTACTGGGTGACATTTCTATAAAATAGCATAACCTAGGTCAATTTATAGATTGCAATGAATAATTCCAAACTTGTAAAATACCTAATTTAAATTGAATTTTTTATGAATATAATACCTAATCAAAAAAGATGTTTTCATTGAGAAATTATATACTCATAAACCCTTCATAATGGTTTGTAAAGAAAATGAGAATTATCCTAAACATATCCCCTGAGAGTGTCGTAACCAAGTGTACAGAAAGGCACATTTTCATGAACCAGTTCCCACTCGAGTCTAGATCAAAGCGGTGTTTTCGGGTTTTACCCCTAGGTACATCTGTGCCATAGCTGCCTCTACCTACTCGTATCCAAACAGTGATGTATTGCTCAGAAAACTCACAAAATATCTACAATACCAAAATTCTAGGAAGTTCTTCTATAATAATCCTCAAAGTCCATCTTATGTCTCTGTGATGTAATCATATTTTATCTAAATCAAGCTTCTATGGTTTGTACTAAACTTCCTTTGATACCAACTGTAACGCCCCGAAACCAGTTACCCAGAGTCGGTGCATTATTGCATAAAATTGGCATGATCATAATAGATCAAGTCACAAAAGACCAATTAGTTTAGTAGCCTTGGGATAACTAGATTCATTCATAAGGATTACATTACATCATAAAGTGAAAAATAAAAATAATATAGTCTCCATAGTCCACACTCATATCCCCTTCAGACTATCCCTATAGGTCCTTCATAAAATATTTCTTCACATCCTGGGAAAAAATAAAACATAGAAAGGGGTAATCTCAGATTCTCAGCAAGGATAACAATATGGTGGAAGCTTTCATAAATAGGCATAAACATTTGAGGCAATGTATAACTAAAACAAAAGATTTTAAAACTTGAACTTCAGAATAATATGGAAAATATAAAATAAAATAATGTCATTTACTTGTTCACATGGATATTCTACTAGTCAAATAATCCCATGAAATATCAGTAACCACTTTAATAATGATGGAATTCATAATTCCGAACATTAATTTATGTGTCAAGGCCTCTTTCCAAGATCTAAGGGATAACTGTAACTGGAACCTGACCTAGAGAGCCTTTGTAACTAGACTCCATCCGGGAAAGCCTCTGTAACCGGACATCAACCCGGAGTGCCTCTAATAACCAGACACCAACCTAGATTGCCTCTAATAACCGGACACCAACCCGGAATGCCTATAATAACCGTACACCAACCCAGAGGGTCTACTATAACCGAACCTCAACCCGAAGGGCTTACTTTTACTGGTCCCCAACGCGGAACATACTAGTCCAACACATTCATCTTAAGAAGAGGATAAAATATACAATAAACATTTGTATTAAAACTAGCATACGGAATGCCAAAACATTAATCATAAACCATTATTGTCATTAAAATAACTTATCCATAGTTAAAAATATCACAAACCCTTAAATACAATATGGATTATTTTTATCATAGTAACTCAACCTCAAATAAGCTTAAAATCCATCAAAGGATCTTGAAATAGATGAAATCAAAACTATTTGAGAGAAATATCACTTTTTTGAAATCATTTAAAAGTAACATAACAATAAAATAATACATTTACTTAAAAAATGTTCTTATAAGCTTGTAAGGGATGTTTTGATGATTTTATAATGGCGGATAATTGCCTCACCCGTCGTATAAGTTAAAATAAAGACATTCTTACCTTCATTCTTTAGAAAATGTTAAAAAGGACCTTTTTTGGAAAACGACATAAATATTCCTTTATAAACATCTTATAAAAAGTCAAAAGTGGAAAAAATGACATTAACCCATAGTATGTAAAATAGTAATAATGTTTTGAAATATAGTTTTAAGAAACATGGATGTGGTGGATAAAGAGGTCCCAGTAGATAATTATATATAATCAACCTTGGATAATGAAGATATTGTGAAATACACCCTTACCAATTTGGAAACATACAAAACATAAACCCCAAGAAAGAGGTATCATACAATGAATATGCAAATACACATAAATTAAAGTGTATTTCATAAATAATACAACTATGGGCAGTGAATACACCACACAAAAGGTAATAGTGGCAATATGGCATGAAACTCACGGGAATAAAGAGTGAGATGAAAACCCCTTACCTTGTAATTTTCCTTGGTTTAGGGTAGGTTAACCTCCTGTATAATGGTGAAATAATTTTTATTAAATTATACAAGATTCATATACATTAATTTGATATCATATATGATCTTTTAACATTGCTTTGTAAATAATATCTTAGTATTATCATCGTTTCGGGTGTTAACTTACTCGTTTTCTATTATATGTTTAGTTACATAAGCCATGTTTTTATGGATAGGTTGTATCTTATTAATATCCAGAATGATATAAAATCCTTAAACATTATTTTTAATCATCAAATGAAAATTAGTCTTGAATGGATATGATGGGTAATGAATCTCATCGCGTTCGTGGAGACGGTAGTCCGTATGTATGAACGAGCGATAATATCATCATTTTGATATTAAAATAATATATAATTGAATGGTGTATCATATATACAGAATAATTATCATGTTATATTTATTATTTACATGATTTACACATCATTATTATATGCATCCAAATAATAATTTATTGAATTACAATTACACCATGACGTGGAGACGGTAAGCCGTACGTACGCACGTATGGTGACATGTCATTCAAGGGATGGATAGAATAATGAATTTGGTTGTTCCATATTTATAATAAAATCTCAGTATATAGAAGATACTGAAGTTAGTATTTTAGAATGGAAATAACAAATAAAGAAGAAGTGGAAGAAGAAGGGAACTTGAAAGAGTGTGGTGAAAGCATTACCTCTTCTTCGGGTTCTTCCTTTTGATTTGATCAAAAGGGATCCATAGGTTGGCTTTCTGATCAAACTAATGAACCTATTTTGAATTAAGTGATGTTGATAGAGTATTAGGGTAGGGTTTTGCTGAACCAAAATGCTTTTAAGGTGTGAAGAATTCGTTAGAAGTTGTGTCCTTTTATAAGGGGGAGGAGGGTCTCTTTAGGAAATATTTAATGTTTTAATTTATAATAAATTAATATTCGGTTTATAATGGCTCCAATGTGGATTATTCAAAGTATAAGGTGGGGTTGGGTTTAAATCCTTTCATCCAATATATTGTAGACAGTTTTTGGTTAGTATATTAACCTTATCTTTTAGATTTAACTCTTATTTAATTAGTTTGACATTTACTATGTCACTTTGTATTTTTATATTATATAGTTAATAAACTTACTATATATATCCAAGAGACCCCAAAATGTTCCATTAATGATACACCTATAATGATATATGTCCTTTTTCCGTTCCTTAGATTTTTATGAATAGAATATCAATTCATAATATAATATTTGTTTTAAAATTTATTTTATGTCAATTTTCACAGTATTCAATAATTGATTTTTTAAGTCACAAATACTTTATTAATTTGAACCAAACTCATTTAAGAAATCCTATAATGTAATATTAACCAATAAAATTCATTTATGTCATCAAAACTTTCAAATTATATTTATTTTAACATTGATAATACCAATTATTTGATTCTTGCATTAATAAGGAAAATACTTCATCATTATTGTGTCATAAATAATTTTACATTTTAAATGTCTAAAAATTATAAATAAACTACCATTATTTAGGAAATATTTTTATATTTCTAATGAATATTAATAGTCTAAAATCCAACATATATAAACCTATGTAAAAATTGTTTTTCTAAAAGATAAATGCTTTTTTCATTTTTGTATTTACTTTATCTTATTTAATATAATGTGTCATTATCCCTTAAAAGTGGCT
Organism: Viscum album; assembly: GCA_963277665.1. Taxonomy (NCBI): domain Eukaryota; kingdom Viridiplantae; phylum Streptophyta; class Magnoliopsida; order Santalales; family Viscaceae; genus Viscum; species Viscum album. The sequence goes on along the minus strand of OY728147.1, from coordinate 135,476,519 downwards.
CCATGGGGTCCCAAAATCTACCCAAAGATGTCCATGTTCGGGCATGTATCAAAAAATTGGGTTATGACACGTTTTAGGGTAATTTAGTATTATTATAATATTATTTTTTTACCCTTATTTACCAGATTTACCATTTTACCATGGTAAATAAAATATTTACAGAAGTAATTATTCAAAATGTATAAAAATCAGAGATACCTATTTAAAAAAATTGGATCTCCACATTCTAAATATGGAATCCATTTTTTAAATTCAAAATATAGATGTGGAAGAAATTAATTTAAAATTAATTCCCATTGTCAAAACAAAAAAGCATGTTTTTAACAAATAATAACTATCAAAAGATTGACACTTTCTTATATCAAATTTAAATATGAAAGTATGTCCAATGACCAAAATTGAATTAAATGGTAAAATTATAATCAAATTATATTTTAAAATCACTAAAATTCATAATTTATCACTATTAATTATTTCAATTAACGAAGTTGTTTGTAATTAAAATTTAGTGATTTTCACTATTTATCCAAATAAGAAAGTTATCATAAAAGTACCAATATTTCACTCTAATCTAATTTTGATATTCCGAATCAAAAAATGAAGTCTATTTTTCCAAATTCAAGACATTAATGTTTCATTTATTAATTTAAAATTAATTTCCGATGTCAAAACGAAAAGGTGTATTCTTAAGAAAAAATAACTATCAAAAGTTTGACACTTGTTTATGTCCAATTTCATAGTGAAATTACTTACAATAACCATAATTGGATTAAATGGTAAAAAATTAATCAATTTATACTGCCGAACCATTAAAATTTATAATTTAAAAATAGAAATTATTTAGATTAAAAAGTTGTTTTCAGTTAAAATATAGTAATTTTTACTATTCACCCAAATTTGAATGTTATCAGAAAAACACCAAAACATTATTGAAACTAAATTCTTGTGTCCTAATTCAAAAGAATAAGTTCATTTTGTCAAATTGATTATATAATAGTTTCAAATATTGTATTTAAAAAGCTTCACCATTAAAAGGCGGTAAAATTGCATTTTTTGAAAAATACTTTTTTATCTGAAAAAATGAATTTGTTCTTAAGTTATGTCTTATAAATTCATAATATGGATTCAAAAATTATAAGTATAATATAAAATTTAAAATTCAGTTAATACTATTCATAACCGCTTTTGAACAGCTATTTTGGTAATCCATAGTGCGTTTGAACTTACTATTGCGTACAACACAAACTATCGTATTATTCAAAGAGAAGCGTACTGTGGATGATTAGGGTGTTACATATATAGTTGATATAAGTAAGTAAATTTTTTTTCAATTAGATTGAAATAATTTTTGATGAATAAAAACTTTTTCATTTATTTACAACGGTTAAAAGTAAATAGGGCAATTAAGGGGAAAATTTATATTATTATTACCCTAACACATGTCCTAATTTTATTTTCTAAGTATAATTCAACCAAAAAGATAATAGGAATAAAATATGATCCTTTAGGTCCACTTGGATTAGATTAGAACATTTATTATTATTTAATTCAAATAAGAGTTAAAAGTGTTAAATTCAAAGTTTAATAACTAAACCATTTTTAATATAGGGTTACACATAAGATAAATTTGACTATAAAAATTAATTTGAAAGATAAAAATATTTCACACATAATGGTATTTTATTTATATTATTTAGACATTAAAAAATTAATTTTATTATGACACAATGATGATGCAGTAATTGCCTAATTAATGAAATATTAAAATAATTGATATTATAAATAAACAAATAAATATAATTATATACTTTATATGAATTAAACTAATTTTCTAGGTTAATTTGACATGTTAGGGTTTGTTAGATGAATTTTTATAGAAGTGATAATGCTTTTATTAATTTTTCAAAAACAAAATAACAAATATTAACAAAATTGACAAATAACAGTTTTTAAAACTAATATTATATTATTAATTGATATTTTATTCCTAAAAATCTAATGTTCGGACAAAGGACTTATATAATAATATTTTTGTCATTAATAAATCACATGGGGTTCATGTAGAAGTATATAGAATGTTTATTAACCATATAATATAAAAATAAAAAGAGATGTGGTTAATGCCAAACTATTTAACTAAGAGTTAAATATAAAAGATAAAGTTAATATAGTGACACAAACCTGTTTAAAACCTATAGGATGACTGGTTTTTGACCCATTCCCACCATAGACTTTAAATAATTTATTTTGGAGCCATTAGAAACTGAAAATTATTTTTTTAAAAAATAATATTTATAGCTTTTCCTTAGGTGCCCCTCACCCCTATTATAAAAGGGCAGTCACCCTTCTCTCTAATTCACAACATCAATGCCTTTTGTCTTGGAAAAAACCTTCCCAAATACCCTCTCAACTGTCCTAATTTCATCCTAGAGGCCTTCCTTTTGTCATAATGCCAACCTATGGAGCCCATTTTATGAAATCAAAACGAAGAACCTAAAAAAGAGGTAAATATTTCATCAACTCTTTCAAATTTCTTTCTTCTTCCACTTCCACTTTCGTTGTTGTTTACATTCTAAAACAATAACTATAGTATATTATATATACTGTGATGTTATTATAAATATGTTACAACCATATTCATTATTCTATCCATCCTTTTAATGACATGTCATCATACGTGCGTACGTACGGCCTATCGTCTCCATGTCATGGTGTAATTGTTAATCAATACATTATTTTTTGGATGGGAATAATAATGATGTGTAATTTATGTAAATAATAAATATAACATGATAATTAATCTTTATATATGATATACCATCCAATTATATATTATTTTAATATCAAAAGAAAGATATTATCACTCGTGCGTATGTACGGATTACCGTCTCCACGAACGCGATGAGATTCAATCCCCATCGTATCCATTCAAGACTAATTTTCATTAGATGATTAAAAATAATGTTTAAATACTTAATATAATTCTTAATAAGAATAAGATACATCTTATTTATAAAAATTATTACTTACATAACAAAGCATATAAAGGAAAACAAATCAGTTAACACCCGAAATGATGATAATACTAAAATATTATTAAAAAAGCAATATTAAAAGATAATATATGATATCATATTAATGTATATGATTCATTAATAATTTAATAAAAATTATTTCACCATTATACGGAGGATAAACTACCCTCGACCAAGGAAAAGTACAAGGTAAGGGTTAATATCACAATATCTTCATTGTCTGAGGTTGTTTATATGTAATTATGTAATGGGACATATTTATCATCCACATATATGTTTCTTAAAAAAGTATTTCAAAACATTTTAACTATTTACTAAACTATGGGTTAAGTACATTTATACCCTTGTTTGACCTTTGATGTTTTGAAAGGAATCTTTCTGTCGTTTTCCAATGAAGGTACTTGAAGTCATTTTCTACGAAATTATGGTAAGAATGTTTTTTTAACTTATACGTTGGGTGCAGCTATTTTACGCCGTTATGAAAATGTCGAAGCTTCCCCTACAAGATTATAATAATATTTTCAAAAATAAATGTTTATTTCATAAATACATGACTTTTAAATTATTTCAAAATAGAAAGAGATATTTCTCTAAAAAGGACTTGATTTCATCTATATCAACATCCTTTGATGGATTTTTAGCTTATTTGAAGTTGATTTATTATGATACAAAATTTCCATATTGTATTGAAGGTTTTGTGATATGTTTGAATGTGGATGAGTAATTTTTACACCATTCATGGTTTATGAATAATTTATTGGCATTTAAAATGCTAGGTTTAAGACAAATGTTTATGTTATGTTTAAACCATTTCATATGAGGACTGAATTAGACTTAGTAAGTGATGGTTGGAGCCTGCTATAGCTCCGCTATGCATCGGTAGGTCTCCTGAGACAAACTAGTGTCTTGGCATAAGACCTTGACATAATCTTATTTGTAGTCTTTGCACAATGCCTTGAATATATGGTTATGAAGTCTGGCATTATGCCTTCCATTATTTTGAAAGTGGCTATTGATATTGCTTATGATTATTCAACTAGTAGAATATCCATGTGAGTATGTAAATGGAATTATTTTGATTTATATTTTCCACATTACGATGATGTTTATGTTTAAAAGGGTTTTTTTAGTTTTATAAATTGCCTTAAATGATTATTCTTATTTATGAAAGTTTCCACTATATTATTATCCTTACTGGGCACCGGAGCTCACCCCTTTCTATGTTTTATTTTTTCCAGGATGCAAAAAAGTATATTATGACTGACCTGTAGGGATAGTATATGGGATATTAGTGTTGTATATGGAAACAATGTTGTTGTAGTTTTTCATTTTATGATGTAATGTAAACCTTATGAAGGTATCTAGTACTTCCAAGGCTACTAAACTGATCGATATTTTAATACATGATGAATAAGATATTGTATATGTGTATAATAAGGGAACATAATATGTATTTTTCTAGAAATAATTAAAAAGGTCAATTAATTTAGTAGATTAGAATATTATTCATTCTAATTTATTATCAATGGAGGAATTTTGTAATTTTTTCTTATATTTGAATTTTCAAAATCCAGGTCCTTTTCAAAATTACCATAAGGAGAACCAGAAAGGTGGTATGTGTAATGGTTATTCTTCTAATGATGATGTGACCAAAAATTACATGTGAATGATTTGTGTTGTTATAATAGTAATTTTTACTTTAAAAATAGAGGAATCGTTAAATTGATGGTAATGAATCTTATGACATGATACAAATTTCATATTTTTTGAAACATGTATTGAGGAATAAGATACTGTGTCTAGGTTAATGGTTTAAGAATAAAGTGGAATGATTGCATTATTTGTGTATTGGAATTAATTAATTACATTATATGAATGATGAAATATATAATGATTATTCTCTAGAGGTTTTTAATTATGGATTTTAAAGAATGTGTTGAGTGATAATGATTGAGTAGAAATTTGATTTAATGAAAAGGTTACATTTTATTTAAAAAACATTATTAATGAATGATATCCTTTAATATGTTCTTCATGTTGAGAAAAATATGTTTAGTTTGGATAATGCAGTGATTGATTTGAATTATGTAAATTGTACTGTATTGATGACCCCATGAGTGATTAGTTATTTTTTGAAAAAGTTATATATTTTATCATTGATTGAGTTTAGAACATTTTTTGGATTTATGAAACATATTTAAAAATATATTGTTGTATTTAAAGAAATTATAACCATTTTATATTTCATTGAGGTTTTATATCAATTAGGGTTGTTAATAATCTTCATGAGAGTATACAACCAAGGCCTTCACATATTTGTTTTGTGAACAATAAGAATAACATATTGATATTTGGGGTATAAATTTAGGTAAATTTTTCTTTTTAGTGACCTTATTTCTATATATTAAATTTTGGAAGGGTCATAAGTTCAACCAATTATAGAATGGTTTAATTTTAAAATTTTATGTGGTTTTAATGATTAATGTATTACTTCTATATATGAATATTTATGCATATTGGATGAATTTTCAAACAATTTTTAATGATGATAACTTGAGATAGAAGTAAATTCTTATCATTCTATTATGGATCCTGTGATCCCATTGTAATTCATGAATAATAAATTCATCTTTATTTCCTAGAGTAGTATATATTGTTGAAATTGATCAATGAATAACCAAAGTATTATATTATTATTAGTAAACTGAATGAAATCCAATAATTATAACTTCTCATGAAAATTCATTAACTTTTGAAATGATTTTGAAATAAAATGTTGTCATATTTTCTTCATTTTTTATAAAATAAATTGTATTTCTAACACAAAAATGGTTTTATGTATTTATATATTTCTTTTTTTGATGATCATTCATTTTCTTGTGATTTATGTTCTTTATCACTCACCGCCTTTATATAACAAATGATCTTGTCTTCAATGGTCAAAACATCACTTCCCGCATTTTTTATCATATTTGGAAACCTAGTATATATTATTCAATTTTACCATCATAATTTACCTTCCATATTATCAAGAGGATTCATTATTTTATTTTTCTATGAAATGGATTTTCCATGAAATAATTCGCAAATAAAAAACCTAGGGAGAAATAATAGAGTGGAAATTATTTTTTTATTATGAAACACTCTTTCATAAAAAGTGTGATATCACACAAGTGCAATCAATGCCAATGTTCAGTTAATAGAAAAAGATATCACAAAGTTATTGAAAAAAAGTAAGATAATTAGAACAAATTTCTCATTATAGGCCCCATTATAATGTTTCAATCATTATGCTCAGGTCTTTCCGGATTAACTCTTCCAATCTGGTAGCTAGCATGTCCCACATCTGGATGTACTCTTCCATGTTTATCTTCCTTACATTGAATCCTCATTCCAAAATCCTATTTTATTTTTTGATTCAGTCCATTTTATCCTTAGTGATATGAATTTTAACCCCTATTTCAAGAATAATGTCTACATCCTTCTTTGGTACATCTATTTTGATAGCCATTTCAATCATATTATCCTTACAATAATGAATTTACTCATGTCATTTTTTTCTCCTTCTTTGTCTCCTTCCACAACACCATTCCCTTGATTCTTAATGTCTATAAATATTGTATTAGAATTCACAATTCTTATACTAGAATATGACATTCTATCCATGACTTGAGACTTGGGTTCACATACTGTTTCCTTAGCCAAACTAGATGATCTTTTTTTCATCAGCTTATGCAACTAGGTGTAGTCTTTCCTCCCTTTCGATCAATTTCTTTTAGTCATGATGCATCACCCCACATCACATTTCCCCTTCCAACCCTCATTGTTTATTGGTATTTGAAGACCTCTAATAATCTCTCCCTCCACAATGGTAATAGATAATTTACTAGAAAACTTAGTTTCATAGTCACCATCATAGGGAACCTATCAACCCACAGGATACTCCCCTATTATTAGTGATTTAAAAACTAGAGAACATCCTAGGATATGATCCTAGAGAGAATCCCCCAAACATCCACTGGATGAATTTCCAAATTCATACTCTTGGACCATGAATTCCTCTACCAAGCCATCAAAATGGTAGATGAGGCTGATGATTATTGTATAATTATTTATCTTGAACAATGTCACTAAATTCGATCCATTTCAAAAAGATTTTATTTTGTTGTATCTTGAAGAACCACCCTTACATGACACATGTGTCACACCTCAATGACCATGGAACTGACCATGGAGAACAAGACCATCCTTTTATCTTAATAATACTCTCCCCTGAGATTCTGAAACATTCAGGTCTGGCACCACTAAAAGTGAGGGGATGGACACTGAAGACCGATCAACCACCCCCTTTAAACTGGAACCATATATGAGAACCTTACCACTATACAAGCTTCCAAACATCAAATTCTCAACATAATAAGGAGAGTGTCATCGATGAATCAAAAGATACTCTTTCAAAACCCATTCTACTTGTTGGTTGACACCCAAGTCATGATTCAATATATCAAAAATCTCAAATACCTTTGGATCATTAAAAATATTTTCTTTTAGGTGATAGTGTGCCATCACATAGTCATCGAATGCCAGAGTTTCAAAATCACCAACCTTATGAGATATACACCCAGTCTATGGAACTTTATTCATTTCCTCTGGTTGAATAAAATAAGCATACTGAAAAACATTTTATAATTGCCCCAAATGACTACATGAGTATTAGTTAGTTTAATATTCGAAAATCACTAGTTTATTGCACTATAATTTCTCTACAACTGTGATCCAAATATAGTAGATATGTGGTTTAGAATCATTTAAATCCAAAAAATATACGTGGGGATCTAGGATGATAAATACACTCAGTTATACAATCCAAACACAAGTATAATACAACCATATTTCCAAACATATGGATAATTGGAGGATTTGGGAAAGGAAGGGGTAGTTTGGGAAAACTATCCCAAATAGATGTTGATGGAAGAATATGGATTATGTCTATATAATAGAACCATTAAAAAATATATACGTGAGATCAATTAAAAATGCGAGGTGGTTTGGACCACTCTATAATCAAGTCTTCATCCATTGAAAGGTGAATCATTATGTTCCTCTTCTCAAGAATCCCCCTAATACTATGTCCTATAACCCCTAGGTATAGAAAATGAACCGGTCGAAGTTTTCAACTGAAGGAAAATGATGCCTGAAGTGAACCAATAGGGTAAGGTGTAAGTGATCTGAAACATCATTGAATTCTAAAGGATATTATGAGATATTAGGTAATCGTCTATGGATATCGAGGTTTTTAGGGGTTAGTTTTGTGCCTGGAAAATAAGGAAGAATGTTCAGCTTTGAGAGGATGCAATTTGTTTGGGGTAGAATGAAACAACCAATGATTTTGAGAAATATTTTCTTTAAAAAATAAAATTTTCCTTATTTTTTGTTACCTAAATATTTGAGTTTATCTAGCATTAAATGAAACACTAATATTATCTTATGTTACATATACAACTATATTAATTTTTCATGACACACAACACTGAGTTTAAATGAAATGTGACATTCTATTATATTATTATTATTATGGAAGATAGTTTCTACATAGACATTGGTATATTTATAATGAATAATATTTATTCAATAATAAAATATTTTATTTTAATATGTATATAAAATTAATTATATATTGGATTATTAATTTGAAATAAATAAAGTATTTAAAAAATGAAATATATTTTTGAACAAATCATTATGAGCACAGACACCTTTTACCAATAATAATTAATCAAATCTCTTTTTTGAATGATTTTAGTGAAATTTATTTATGATCTATTGAAAAAATTGGATACCATTAATCACAAGTATTTTCTGTATAATTGATAAGAATAAATAAAAATTTATTCTTGAAAAATCTATTTTTCTAAAATGTATTTTTTGTAAACATTTTCACACTTAGATTTAAATTAACATGAAATAATTTCAAATTTTTATTTAAAAATATAAAAATATTATATTAAATTAACATGTAAAGTTTTTCTTAGAGTTAAGTTTTGATAATATTATGAAAATATAATTTTTTCGACCTATGAATACTTTTGGTTCAATATAAAATATGTTTCTCAGAGATGAGGTAACATCCCTCCCTGTTAATGTTAAATTATTCTTTCCCCAATCTCCTTTAGTTATTTTTAATAAAATAATCAATAATAAATGTTTATATTAATTATAAATATATTCTGTTATTGTAAATTAATTACCTATATCCATATCATCTTCCATAAAATTAGTTTTAAAATCATATTTCGTTTTTATGGATGACTACAGCATCAAGAATCGAGGTTATTCATTTTCCATCACCATAACTCAAAGAATGATATAATGATGAATTTATAGTGGTTATTTTGTAATTTTGATATTATTATTCTTATAAAATTATAATGTCATATATTATTTCATACATTTCATTCACTTGTAATATGATAACGTAATAAGGTAAGGTTTTAATAAAAAATGTTACATATATGGTATAAAAATGTGTCTTTAAAGGTAATATATTATTTAAATTATTATTTCTTCATCTATCGAGATAATGGACAGAATGTTCATTCATATTTATGACCTATCATCTCCATAAATGATGTATATAATTTTAAATATCTAAATTTTATGGATTAACATAAATACCTATATTCTAACAATATATTATTTTTTAAAAATGTTTACCATTCTAGGGATTAGGGAACCATTATCAAATAAATATGTATAAAAAAGTAAAAACATACATGAAAATCAAAATAGTTATTACATGAATCATAATTTTAAAAAACAATTGTTAATAAATAGGTTAAAAGTAATAATTAAATATTATTTTCTATGATATATATAAAATGGATCCATAATAGATTTAAAATAATCATATATATTTTTACACATGCTTTGAACATATACATTGAAATTTTAGTCCCAAGGTATGATATTTTTATCCAATATTAATTTTTAGTGAGACGCATGCCATATTAACCTCAATTTTATTTTATATTTTGTATATACATCAAATAAATGTATTTTATGATTAATTTCCATAATATTATTTTCATTTACAAATCATTTTTATGATTTTTCATTCATGTGTCTTATGATTCAATGTTAGGAAAATGGCAAGGATTTTATGATGTAATCATATAGTTTATTTTTATTTTATATGTTTATGCTTATAATGATAAATATTATAATCAATATCTAAATAAACTGAATAATTTTCTCATCCTATGGTTATTCTTTGAGAATAAATATTTTAATTTCTTTTTTTCATCTCCATGTAGTCAACAGTTCATATTAATGTTTTTAATAGAAATGATATATATTTCTCCCTTCTATCGAAAATAAAAAAATTTCTAGAACCAAGTTTTTTAAAAGTTTTTTCAAATATATTTTACATTATATATATTATTTATTAAATATATTTTTTAACCGATATATTTTATTACAAATTTTTTTGGAAGGAATATTCATTTCATTTTCTAAAAAATTACTTTTTTCGATTTACCATAAATGTGAATGTATTATTTGTTATAATGTGTTTGGAATGATATGTATTTTCTTCCATAATTATAGGATCACTATTATTTAATGATTCCGTTAGATTATTAAATGTTTTTTTCCAAATAAAAGTATTTTCAAAATGTTTATTAAATTTTTTTATTTTTAAAATGGGATTTTTTTTTTGGAAATTTTATTTTCCCTAAGAAATGTTCCAAGTGTCATTTCAAAGTCACTTTCCTCTTCACAGTTCATCCTTTTATATTACTAATTATTTTCTAGTGATATGATAAAAGGATACAAATAATATAACATACTTGAATGGTTTACTGTTATAATGAAGATATTTCTCTAAAACCCTTTATATTCCACGAATTATACCATGATAAAATTCTGTTAAAACCTACTCCTTTTTTGACGAGTCATGCTATGCTGGAATGGGAAAATGTATATAAAACCCATTTATTTTAATTATTTTTTATATTATGGAAATTTTATTATATTTTCAAAGACACGCGTGAATGATTTTCATTATTTGGTAGTCGTTTTTGTTATAACCATGGAAGGTGGTTTCATTATAAAAAAATTTTATGGACCTCTATCGTCTCCAAATGAATTGGGTAATGATTAATGTTATATGAGTTCCAAGGGTACACATAAGGATATCCCAAACCAAAAAGGGATTAAATTGGAGGTTATATAAAGCACAAAATAGGGTACATGGGAGGTCATTTCAATCCTAAATCATTTACACGACTTGTTATCCTAAGCCTTCCATGTTATGAATGGCTTGAAAGGTACCATTGCCATAATATTTCTATGATAAGTTATATGACCCAAATATATGTCTTATACCAATGTTATGTGATCATGGTTCATGTTATTTTATTTCATTATTTTTCATGACTTTTTAACTTCTAGGTTTTATTAAATGAATCATATTTATGATATATGATATGATAGTTGGGTTTTCAAATAATATTATCATTTTTCCATTCCCTTATGATCAATGTATGATGATAACTCCCTTTTTTTACCCTCACTAGGAATTTGGGATCACCCTTTATTATTTTTACATTCCCTAGGTTTTGAATAATATTTTTATATAGGGAATTTCTATAAAGAATACATAATGGAAAGATATATGGGGAATCCACTAAAAATATTTCTTGAAATAAAAATACAGTGCATCTAGTCCTCAATGAGACTAAACCTATATAGTATTTGAGCATATATTTTTGTAATGTAATTAATATTCATATAAAATGTTTTAATATTCATATATGATAAACTATGGCTGTCACAATCACTTTTAATCAATAATTCATATAAAATAATTCAATTTTAAAAACATTAATACTCATTTAATTGGTAATTGATATCAAATAAGATTAATAATAATTAATGTTTGAAAAAAAAAATTTGTATATATTTTTTAATTATATTATATTTTCATAATTTTTTAAATTTACAATAGATTATTTAATAAAATATACATTATTATTATGTTCATAATAAAAAAATTAGGAATTTTTATTTTGGATATTATTATAGAGGCTAATTTATTTGAACAATAAATAATATAGGTTTTAAATATATGATATTCTTTTAGTATAATAGTTTTATATGAATGGATTAAAAAATTATTAAACTATTTTCTCAAATAAATAATTATTGAAGGAGTAAAATATTCCTTTTAATGATTATATTGATAAATTTCGAATCATAGGTATCACATTTTGGATCATAAGTTATATTTTATTATAATTCATTTTTTCGTTTTCCAAAATTTAATTTTCAAAAAATGCTATATAGATTTATAATAGTTTTAAATTAAAATAAATATAATTCTTTTAATAATAGACCAATAAATTTCATCAGCTCAAAATACTTATTTTATAACAACTTTTTTTGTTGAATTATGCATATATATTATGATATTAATTTATGCCACCATTACAAATTGAATTAATTATAATGGGTTTCATATTTGGAATAGAAATAATTAAAATTATGTAATAATGTTAATAAATTTTTATGGAATAGAAATACATTACGAAGTTAAAATTAACTAACCACTCTTAAATCTCAAATGAGGTATAAAAGTAAAATTAATGGATATGATTATTAAATATTACAAAAATAATCAAAAACAATTGTGTTCATTAGATAATTATAAACTAAATCTCATATTATAATATTTATTTTTCATTTTTCTTTCCCCTTGACTTGGATATGATATTTGATTAATTATAATAAATATATATTTTAAAAAATGTGACAACACTCAATAATAAAAGGACCCATAAAACTCTCCTTCCAATATAATGAAAAAAATATAATTACTATCTAAAAATGACATAATTACATACCTACTAGTCTCATTCCATGTTGGGTAGCTTCTTGTAACTTCATATTTCACAAATTCCATCAAAACCGAGAATGTTTATAAGGGGATATATTATTTCCCCTTTGTATGAAACTATTTAGTATCATTTTTTATTTATATTCATCAAAATGTGTTTATAATTTATTATTTATTACATTATAACTTCTGAATAACATAATTATAATTATTTAGTTAGGATATTATTATATAATCACTTCATAATAATACTCATCCATTAATTATAACATGTTGTTATTTGGTTCTGTTTTACCACTTACATGGATATACTACACATTCCCATCATTAATGACCAAGAAAAATTAATTAATAGTATGAATTGATATTAATGATTAATTATATTCCCTTTTTCATTAAATTTATTAATAACAATTAATAATTATAAATATACCGCCTTTTATTCATTACAATTTTTTTCTGAAACAAATAAGTTATGAATTTCATTTTGATGAACTATATCATAAACCGCCATGGAGTGAAACTAGAACATTATATTTCATTAAAAAATTTATATTAAAATAAATTTAGTATAATTTAGATTATTAGCACATGAAAAAATAATTAAAATAGAAACAATTATACGGAAAAAATGGAACAACTAAAACTACTAACATCAATGATCAGTATTAAATGAAAATAATAATTAACTATAAAATAAATGACTATAAAATATTAATATACAATTCAATACAGGTTGATAGGGGTAATAAATATATTTGTAATAAATCATAATTTTTATACATGGATTTATAATTCTTCTGATGAAAAAAACATATGATGTAAGGGTTATTGTAAGAATAATTTACATTCTAGGAGTTATAACATTTATTTTTTAGATTAATTATTGAAAGTATAGATAGTTCTACCTTGTGATTGTATTATATTATATATATTATTTTTTTAAAGAATTTTTATTTCAATCTAATTGAATCAATTATAATGGGTTTTTACATAAAAAAATTATTATGTTTTTATGGGTCCTTTAACTCAATATCAATTCCTTGAGACATGTAACTTGTTGTTCAACGTGGTTTTTTTTTTGCAATTTAATAACTAATATATTATCATCATCTATACCAAAATACATTTATTTAGTTATATTTTAATTCAATATCATGATCTCCCCTTTCAAGTTCTTTTTATTCACATGTTACAAATCATAATAGTTTTGGTTAATTCTATTTCCCCTCATTGAATTACAATGATTCTTATTGAACTCTATATTTCTAGATCAGGATAATTGTACATTTTTCAATATTATGTTTAAATATTTTTTAAGGGAATATATAATATACTAAGATTTGAAAAGGTTTAAATTCTATAATGCTTCATTATCTTCATTGAATGGTATTTACATACAAAGTTTCATTATTTTAGTGGATTCTTATTTTATCCCCATATATAATCAGGTTATGATATATAGTGATTTAATATTGTTTTTATAATAATGTGGCCCACATTTTCATTATGTATTATGAATCTATAGTGTAGTATACCCAGTTTGAGGTATGTTGCCTTTTTATGCTTTTTTATGTGTTTAAAGTGTATGGGATGAGTTGGGAAGAGGTTCAGAGAGTTTGGAATGGTTTAGGATGAGTTTGGAGGGTTTTAAAGGCGTGCATGGTTTGAGAACGGTTAGTGGAAACCGTGCAGATTCTCTATGAAATAATGCACGGGAGACAGTAGGCTTCACACATCCTACACATAGTCTTCCAAACCGTGCGAGGAAACCATGCGGACCCTTGCTCTCGGGGCAGTATCGTGAGGATGGTTAGAGCACGGTTTTCCAAACCGTGAGGGCTAACCGTGAAGCCACTTAAAGTTGGTGTTTTTAAGTCTGGGCACCCTCGGGTGTGACCTAAAACACTCCAATCTTCCTCCCACTCGAGCCTCACTTGGGATTTCAGGTTCTCAGGGGTTAGAGGGGATCTCTCACTCGGCTTGGAAGGATTTTGAAGAGGTTTCCTGGTGGTTTGAAGGTGGTTTCTCCCGGGTAAGTCTCTCCTCTTTGTTTCCTTGTGTTTTCATCTAGATCCACATCCCTATATTTTTTGGTTTTCTAGATCTACACTTTTTTGTGTAGATATAGGGTTTTGGATGCATTGGATGATGTTTTTAAGTCTTGTTGATGTTAGGGAGAGGGATCTAGAGAGGTTTCGTTGGTGCGTTCGCCAGATTTGAGGTGCGGGTGCTTGTAGGTCGATTTCTCAGGAACCCTAAAGGTAGGTGGCTTCTCTCTCGACTCCACTTGGTTAGAACTAGTGGTTCTATGTTACAATTAATTTTTTTTCTGAATATTAATTGTGAGTTGTTATGAAAAATTGGTTCTAAATCCATTTGGGGATTTTTGGGGAAAAGGGGGTTTTGATGGTGAAATACTTTTTTGTTGTGGATTTTAAAATGGAATGCTATGTTTGATTTGTGAAAAAGGTTGATGGAAATCGTTTTTAGTGAAGATGTTGTTTTATTGAAAGGATGTTTGGAATGGAAAATGATTTTCAATAAATGGGTGATTAATTGAAATGGATTGACTTGCAATGGAATTGGTTGATTGCATGATGTTGTGACCTTGATGGGTTATATGATTTGTTGTGATTGGTCAAAATATTTTGTGGAAGTGTGCAGGAAGTCTCACTATAAAAGGTGGTGGATAGTGGTCGGAGGAACCACCATATGGGTAGTCCTCAGGATGTACTGCTAGTTGTGAATTGGTGAACAGGTTGGGCAGAAGTCCCACCATTTTAGTTTTTTGTTGTGCATTGCATTTCAAGGTGGAAGTTGTTGTGATAACGTATAAATGATGAAATGGTTTGTGGCATTTTTGGTTGGATTTCCCTTGGTTTCGTGGTTTGGATGTGATGGCTAGGTAAGGGCACATTTGGCTTATGAGAATGGTTGCACTTGTGATTTATTTTTTATAAACTATTTTATATAAATGTGCTAACATTTTTATCGTAGTGGCGTGTGTAGGAAATTGATTTAGGGAAAACCTACTGAGTTTTAGTACTCACCCCCAACTTTGGCATGTTGGTGTCTTTGCAGATGGTGTGTATCGTGACTTGGGAAAAGGTAAGGCATCAACCTCCTTTAGTGGAGCATTTTGATCCCTTGGTGGAGCTTGGAGTGAGGATCTTGGTGTGGAGCTATGGTGGTGTCATGGCTTGTGTAGTTTTTGGATGTTTAGTTTCTACAGTGTACTCCGATGTTGTGTGGACATGTATGGTTGTATTGGTTTTGAGTTGTGTTGTGGAACAACTTAGTTGTATTTTGGGAATGCGTGGTTGTGTAATTTATTTGACATGCATCCTATAGTTGCTATTAGTGGATGGGTTTTTGGGTTATGTATTAAGGGAAAATGGTTCCCCAACTTGATCTTGAAGCCCTCAGCATTTATTGCTATCCCTTGGCGTCTTGGGAAGGTCGCTTAAGGCCAGGTAGCCCCCGCTGCCTCCTCAAGCCAATGAGGTAGGGGAAGGGTGTTACAAGTGGTATCAGTTTGTTCGGTCCTTTAGAGTTGATTCTCATATTTGGTGTTGACAATCATTGTGGTTCATTCCTTGATTCCGGATGGTAATAAGGCGTAAGCTTGTTGGAACTTTGAAGGTTTAGTATAAAAGGACGTAGTTAACCCTTTGAAGATGAAATTCAAGTTACCAGGGAGTTGGGTACATAAGTGTTTTAGAGACACTTATAGGCATTGGATATCTCATTGTCGTGGGTGTAGCTAATGGGATGAGAATGGCATGCATGGTAGGAATGACTTCCCACTAGGATGCATATTTCATTGAGGTATAATGATTTATGATGTGATTTGAATTGGGGAAATTGTAATGTGAATAAATTGGTATTTTGAAAATGGTTTGGTTTTCAAAATGGTGAAACATGGCACATGTGGAAAAGGATGAAAGCCTTGTTGTGATAGTGTTATGTAATGAGTTTTTAAATTAGATTTCGTGATGTCTATGGAAGGGAGACTCATGGTTTTTTGTCTTCTGTTTATAGAAATGGAACTAGGTAGTCATCGTAGAGACCAACCAGAGGAGGTTGCTGAGAATGTGGTAGCACCTGAGCCTAAGGTGAACCAGTATCTAGTGAAAAGGATAGTGCACACTTTCCAAGCTATGGAAAGTGGAAAGAAATTGGATGAACCATGGAATGTGGATCATACAGTTCAGTTTCAAAAGTAGAATCCACCCATCATCAGGGGTGATTCAGAGTCGGAGAGGGAAGAAGCATGGTTGAATAGAATGAACCTGATCTTCAAGTTCATGGGAACACTGGAAGAGATAAAACTGAATTTGGCCATGTATATGATGGATGATCATGCCCTTCACTGGTGGGAGTTGGTAGTCTGAGTGGGGACAGACCAGGGTATGATGTGGGAATGATTTGAGGAATTTTTTAATAAACAATTCTACCCACATACGATCAGAATTTCGCGTACGACTGATTTCATCAGTTTGATGAAAGAGCTAATGTCTGTGACGGATTATCCAGCTAAGTTTATGAACTTAGTGAGGTTTGTTCCCGAGGTGGTGGGTAGAATGTCATTGAAGGAAAGGATCATTGAATCCGGGTTAAGGCAAGAAGTCCGTTCTAAGATAGTGGTGCTGTGTAAAGATGATTTCACAGAGATGGAGAATAAAACCTCAGTGGCTGAGAAAGATCTATTGGGCACTCTGGGTGGAGGAAGCATGGTGGTACCCATGGGGAATATTGGTTACTCTAACGCTGGGTTCAACCGAAGGAGGACACTTATTCTCAAGGCAGGAATATGGCATATAATCAGACGACAAGATCGGTAAATCATCCTATGATTCCCCAGAGCAAGACGAGATGTTTTCATTATGGTTCTACGAGCCACATCATGTGGGATTGTATGGAACAACCTCGAGCATGTCATAATTTTAAGTAGATGGGGCATCTGCAACGTTATTGTTGGAATTCTTCAAGGTTGGGTGCACATGAGACTCCTCAGGGATCAAAGATATTGTATGCTTCGACGGGACGAGGATAGCAGCACAACCCTCATCAGCAGAGTAAACTGTGTCATGGTGATTCTCGGAATACCACATTTCCTCACCAATGAAATACAGAGCAGAGTGTGGTGATAAAGGCATTGTTCGGATCTGAGAAGTTTGTGGTGGATGATTAGTCGGGACCATCCACGGTGCGAGGTACTATTATTTTAAATTCTACATTGATGCATGTGTTGTTTGATACGGGTGCATCACACTCTTTTATTGTTGCATGTGTGGTTGATTTTCTGGGTTTAAGGGTAGAAATGACGCCCTCAGTTGTGACACATCAAACTTTTATGGGTCGAAGAGAGTATCGATCCTTCTTGTGTAGAGAATGTTGTATCGTTGTGGTAGAGGTTGAGATAATGTGGAATTTTTCAATGCTTGAGATGGATTGGTATGATGTAATCATGGGAATGGATTGGCTAGTAGCTTTTAGGGCCCACATTGACTATAATGTGCGGACAGTGGCTTTTACGACACACGATAGAGTTAGACATTTTTTTAGAGGAGAGAATCATGAAAGGCAATGTGCAACAGGTTTCATGGCAGCAGTAGTGGGTAAGATATCATATTAGTTGGCAGTGTTGTTGTTGGAATCAGTAGAGAGTGTTGAGAAGACTGTTCTTTTGGTAGTGGTAGATCATTTTATGGATGTTTTTTCTGAATAATTCTCTGAGTTACATCCCATAAGAGAAGCAGAGTGTACGATTGATCTCCTCCCAGGGACCAGTCCTATCTCACTTCTGTCTTATCCGATTGAACCAGATGAATTGCAAGAATTGAAAAAACAGTTGGAATAGTTAGAAAACAAAGGGTTTATCTAGCCTAGCACGTCTCTGTGGGCCGCGTCAGTGTTTTTTGTGAAAAATCCAGATGAAACTCTAAGGCTCTATGTTTATTACCGTAGACTTAACCAAGTTATGATAAAGAATAGATATCCACTTCCATGAATTGATTATTTGTTCAATTAGTTGAGGGGAGCCCAGTGGTTCTCCAAGATTGACCTAAGGTCGAGGAATCATCAATTGTGGGTGAGTAAGTACGATATTCCTAAAACAGCTTTCAGAAGTTGATATGTACATTATGAATATGTGGTTATGCCCTTTGGTCTAATGAATGATCCAGTGGTGTTCATGGCATTGACAAATCCAATATTTCAACGATATCTGGATTAATTTGTGGTGGGGTTTGTAGACGATATTCTGGTGTATTCAAAGACAAGGGTGGAGCTTGAGTAGCACTTGGCGATAGTTTTGGGGATCTTGAGGGATCAATAGTTGTATGCCAAACTGTCAAATTGTGACTTTTGGATACAGGAAGTCTGTTTTCCTGGCCATCTGATTTCTAAAAGAGGAGTTTTAGTGGATCGAGATAAGATATAGGTCGTTATCTCGTGGAAACCACAAAAGAATGTGTTTGAGATATGGAGTTTTCTTGGTCTGGGTGGGTATTATCGGCGTTTTGTTCGTGATTTTTCACGATTGGCTTCACTGATGACATATTTGACAAGGAAGACTGTTCCATTCCAGTGGAATGAGCAGTGTCAGCAGTATTTTAAAGATCTAAAGGGTCATCATACATCAGCACCAATCTTGGTTTTACCAGAACCAGGAAAAGGGTATGATGTGTATTGCGATGCATCGTGATCAAGGTTGGGGTACATTCTCATGCAATGGAATCTTGTTGTTTTGTATAGCTCATGACAATTGAGGGTGCATGAGAAGAACTGCCCAAATCATGATTTGGAGTTGTCAGTAGTGGTCCATGCTTTGAAGGGGTGGCTTCATTATCTATTTGTTGAGAAATTCATGGTATATACAGATATATGATTCTAATTGTACGACCATGGGGTCAAGACTCAATAGTGGGGAGACCATTGAGGTTTTCCAATTGAATGGAGATTTTGTTTTGTGTTTTCAGAATCGGATGGTGGTACCAGTTTCTTGTCAGGAGGATCTTCTCAGGGTGAATCATTATTCCAGGTGGACTATTCATCCTGGAATTCAGAAAATGTATAAATCATTCAAAGCATAGTTCTGGTGGGATGGTATAGAATGAAGAGTGGCTGAGTTTGTTTTTTGATGCTTGTCTGGTCAGTAGGTCAAGGCAGTGCATCATAGGCCAGTAGGAATATTGTAGTGTTTACCAATCTCTTTTTGGAAGTGGGAGAAGATAGAAATGGATTTTGTCACCGGTCTCCGAAGAACGGTCAGAAATCACCATTCCATTTGGGTGATAGTGGATCATCTAATGAAGTCGGCCCATTTCATTCACATTTTTGAATCTCATACGGTGGAGGATTAGTCGAAAATCTATATCTGGGAGGTGGTAAAAAATCAGGGTGTTAAAATTTCTCTTGTATCAAATAGAGATCCGATATTTACATCTTGTTTATGGAAATACTTACAGTAATCCCTTGGGATATAATTGACTATGAGCATGGTGTATCACCCTCCGAGGGATGTTCAATCTGAGAGGACGATACAAACACTGGAGGATATGTTGCGGGCTTGCATCATGGATTTTTGTGGCTCATGGGAGGAGCACTTGTCGTTGGTTGAGTTTTCGTACAATAATAGTTATCAGGCATCAATACATATGGCTCCATTTGAAGAGTTGTATGGGCGTCCATCTCGTTCTCCAGTATGTTGGGTGGAAATGATTGATTCCTCAATGGTTGGACCGAGCCTTGTCCATGAGACTACGGAGAAGATCATGTTAATAAAGAAAAGAATAGAGACGACTCCGAGTCGTCAGAAATTGTATGCGGGTCATTTTCGACGGTCGTTGTCGTTCGAGGTGAGTGATCATTTTTCTTGAGAATCTCTCATAGGCTGGGACATCGTCGGTTTGGGATGTAGGGAAAGTTCTCTCCGAGGTATATTGGACCCTTTTAGATTCTCGAGCGGGTTGGAGAGGTGGACTATTTTTTGGATTTTCCACCTAAGATCATTTTGGTGCACAATGTATTTCAATTGTTGTAATTGAAAAAGTATCAGATGGATCGTGACCATCTGATTATATGGGATCATGTTGAGTTAGGCCCAGGTGCTTCGTTGGTGCATGTACCAGTGCGGGTTGTGGATAGGAAAGATAAAGTCATGCATGGTAAAAGCATCGGTATAGTTCATGTTTTGTGGCAACATGGTCAGATTCAAGAGGAGACTCGGGAGCGGGAGAAAGTGAAGGTTCAGTAGTGGCCCGAGCTCTTTTGGAAAAGGGCGGGGTCTCTACATTCCGAGGACGGAATGTCCAATGGTGGGGAGAATGTAGTACCCCTAGTTTGAGGTATGTGGCCTTTTTTTATGTGTTTGTATGTGTTTAATGTGCATGGGATGAGTTGGTAATAGGATTTGAGAGTTCGAAATGGTTTTGGATGAGATTGGAGGATTTTAAAGGGGTTCACGGTTTGAGCACAATTAGTGGAAACCGTGCAAATTCTCCAATAAATCGTGCAAGGGAGACAGTAGGCTTCACACGGCCTGTGCACTGTTTTCCAAACCGTGCGAGGAAACCATGAAGACCCTTGTTCTTGGGGTAGTAGGATGCGCACGGTTAGCGCACGGTTTTCCAAACTATGTAGTCTAACCTTGCGGCCACATAAAGGTGGTGTATTTAATTTTGGGCTCCCTTGGGCTTCACCTAAAACACTCCAATATTTCTCCCACTCGATCCTGACTTAGGATTTCTGGTTTTCAGGGGTTAGAGGGTCTCTCCCACTTGGTTTGTAAGGAATTTAAATAGGTTTCTTGGTTTTTTGAAGGTGCTTTATCCTATTTTGTGTGTAGATCTAGGGTTTTGGTTTCCTTGGATTATGTTTTTAAGGCTTGTGGATGTTATGGAAAGGGATCTAGAGAGGTTTCGGTGGTGCGTTCACCGGATTTGAGGTTCAAGTGCTTGTGGGTCTATTTCTTGAGAACCGTAAAGGTAGGTGGCTTCTCTCTCGACTCAACTTGGTTATAAATAGTGGTTCTTTGTTACAATTAATTATTGTGTAGAAAATTAATTGTGAGTTATTATGAAAAATGGGTTGGAAAACCATTTGGGGGTTTTTGGGGAAAAGGGGGTATTTGATGGAGAAATGCTTTTTGTTGTTGATTTTAAAATGGAGATTTTAAATTGAGATGTTGTGGTTGATTTGTGAAAATGGTTGATGGAAATGGTTTTTAATGAAGATGTTGTTTTATTGAATGGTTGTTTGGTATGAAAAATGATTTTCAATAAATGGGTGATTTATTGAAGTGGATGGACTTGTAATGGAATTGGTTGATTGGATGATGTTGTGACCTTGATGGGTTATATGCTTGGTTGTGATTGGTTGAAATGTTTGTGTGGAAGTGGGTGGGAAGTCTCCCTATAAAAAGTGATGGATAGTTGTCGGAAAAACCACCATATGGGTAGTGGTCGGGAAGTACTGCTAGTTGCGAATGGGTAAATGGGTTGGGCGTAAGTCCCACCATTTTAGTTGCTTTAGTGTGAATGAGTGAATGGGTTGGGCAGAAGTCCCACCGTTTTGGTTTTCTGTTTTGCATTGGTTTGCAAGATGGAAGTTGTTTTTCTAACATGTAAATGATGAAATGTTTTGTGGAATGTTTGGTTGGATTTCCATTGGTTTATTGGTTTAGATGTGATGGCTGGGTAAGGGAACGTTTGGATTATGATAATGCTTTCACATTTGATTTATTTTATATATACTATTTCATATAAATATGTGAATGGTTATATCTTAGTGGCATGTGTAGGGAAGTCATTTCGGGAAAACCTACTGATTTTTATTACTCACCCCATGCTTTGTCATGTTGGTGTCTTTGCAGATGCTGTGTATCGTGATGTGGGAAAAGGTAAGGCATCAACCTCATTTAGTGGAGCATTGTGATCCCGTGGTGGAGCTTTGAGCGTGGATCATGGTGTAGAGCTGTGGTGGTGTAATGGTTTGTGTAGTGTTTGGTTGTTTAGTTTCCCCAGTGTAATCTGATTTTGTGTAGACATGTCTTGTTGTATTGGTTTTGAGTTGTGTTGTGGAACAACTTAGTTGTCTTTTGGGAATGCGTGGTTGGGAAATTTATTTGACATGCATCATATAGTGGATGTTAGTTGTTGGTTTGGCTGATTTTGTGTTAAGGGAAAATCATTCCCCAACTTGATCTTGAAGCCCTCAGTGTTTATTTCCAGCCTTTGGAATCTAGGGAACATTGCTTAAGGGAAAGTATCCCTCACTGCCTCCTCAAGCAAATGAGGTAGGGGCATGGTGTTGTATATGGATTGTCCCAAAATTATATAAACCCTATTTGATTGGGTAATTTTTTATACTTAATGAGATGGTATGTATTGGATAGATAAGTAAAACCAATCAATTATTGGAATTTTTCCACCATGAAATGTTTTCTTGGCTGTAATCCTTGACATATGAAATTATATTACGATATTTGTTGTTACCACATTATTATGATTCAAGATTATAAAAATTATACATCTCTATGCTAAAATCCTTATATTGAAATTAATGACTTATGATCTATTTTTTAATAGTTTTTATTTAATATTATGTAATTATGCTCTCATAATCACATGTGTATTATATCTTTACATATAATGTTAGATTGTTGGTAGTTATGCTCGTCATTACTGAGCATTGTAACTACCAAATTCTCATGTATTAATTCCCTTGGTAATATAGATGATTATTAGGTCAGATATGTCTTGAATGGTTTAAAATGTGTATAATTGTTTCAAAATATTTCTAATACATATTATAATGTATAGTGATATTGATTTAATCAAGAAAATGACCATTTTATGGAAATTATATGGGGGTTTTAGACAATTTTATTTTTCTAATTCTCCATATATCTGAAATGAAAAGGTCATGGGTATGTGAGGGACTAAATATTATTCATTAATAATGTAATTATAAATAGTAACGTTTTGGTCTCATAGTTTGTAGGATTACCTATTTGTAAACAATAATCATTTTAATCACTAGATATAGGAATAATTGTCTATGAAATTGTATAATAACATGTTGGAATAATTGTAAATTCTCAAATACAAAAAATGCTATCAATTTTTTTTGTTTTTTCAAAATAATATCAATTATAATGCTAAGGTATCACATAACAAAACATTTATTGGTTATAAGGGATATTCATAAATTGATGTTTTTTATTTTCATTAGGATTTTTTTCCGTTTTAATTTATGGAAAAGAAAAAAAAATTAATGAAAAAATCTAAAAGAAAGTACATTATTTATCAGTGGTGACACAATTTTTTGAATCTTCTTACTTTTTGGGATTACACAACGCAAAATGTAATACAAAATGTTTAATCCTAGACATTGGTGGTTTTTAATTCATAGATTTCAAGAATATTCATTTATTTTTTCCACATAACATCCTCTCAAAACACTAGGTTATTTTGGGTGATTTTTAGGTGTCCAATCCTTTTAAATCATATCATTTGGGGATTGATCGTAGTTTAGGCAGTGGTTCATCCTTCGGGTCAAGCATTATGTAGGTTACTTTATTCCATTGGTAACTTCTATTGTGATGGATGTGTTGTTTCCATAATTCATGATCGATTTATGTAATATGTTGATCCTTTTTAATTTTTTGTTTTTCATTGTCGTATGAAGGTAAATCCGTAGTTTTTTGTTCATCATTGTCAAGGATTCTAGGATTTCATCATTCTTGAGGATGGGGATTCTATAAAATGTGTTAGTTCTAGGAGTTTATTACAATTCATGTAATATTGCATTGGTTCTCTCATTGAGTTGAATTGATTTTTTTTTGTTTTGAGGGATTTATTTGAATGATAAATGTTTCTAATGGTTTTTTATTAAAAATTATTTTTGTCTCACAAACTGTAGGAATAAAAACACGAGTGGGGATTTTGATTCGTAAATTTTTTTACAAATATAATGTTATATTTTTTTTGGAAATGAATATTTTTTAAAATCATGATCAATGTTTGGAAATTTATTTTAAAAAACCTATAATATTTGGAGAATTTGGTAGTTGGGAAAGGAACATAAGAGGAACTAATGTGTGTGGAACCACTAGTGGTTTCATTGTGATA
Source organism: Viscum album (assembly GCA_963277665.1). Taxonomy (NCBI): domain Eukaryota; kingdom Viridiplantae; phylum Streptophyta; class Magnoliopsida; order Santalales; family Viscaceae; genus Viscum; species Viscum album. The sequence goes on along the minus strand of OY728147.1, from coordinate 135,451,449 downwards.
TTGGTGGGATATTAAAAGACTCAATATTAGTTAGTACCAACATATGATTTTGTTGGGATATTTTATTTCTATATCATATTCCTATAGTATAGGGACATATATACAATATTTTTTTATTTACAATTAATTTTTTGCATCATGGATTATGTCATGTATTGTTGCCTGTATTTTTTGTATGGGGTTGTATCAAAAGGATTCACATCGAATATTATTTCATGGATATATGACTCAATGAAAACCATAGGGTTTTATGATATTTTTCTCTGATATATCATATATATACATGTAATATTCTTTTCTGTACAGATATGACATTAATTTATGAAAAAAAAATTAAAAATGACATATTTTTTTTTGGTTTTTTGTAAATTATTTTTGAAAAAGTTTTTTTGTTGTATGACTATTTAATTCATGATTTTATACCTTATATAGACTCTGTGATGGTATACTACTAAGATTAATTCATAAACAATACTTTATTCCTTCATAATGTTTTTGATGTTATATTTCAAGATCTTGGTAACAAAAATGACATCTTCTAGCTTGCTAGCTTATATTGTTTCCATTAATTTTATTATGGGATGGTTTGTATATGGAAGTTAGTCACATAAAGAGATGTTGGACTTGTATGAATCACATTTCTCTTGGTTATATTATCTATATTTGTCTATATTGATATGGTTTTAATTTTATCTTGAATGTTGTAACTTGATTTTATCTATTCATTTGGATATATACAATAATTTTTTAATAATAATTTTTTAACTCACCCTGATGGTCCCTCTTAGGCGGATTGTTTAGATGACTCTGGCTGGTATTCTACACAACGTTGAAGTGAAATAAAATTTATTGATAAAAATTAAATAATATATAATAATTAATTTTAACATCGTACTATTTTTAAATAATTCTAATAATGAAATTAAATTTTATATTAATATAAATATATCATAAAAATATATGTTGATACATTTTAACAACTTTTATAATTTCTCTATTGAAATTCAATAAATTCAATTCAAAAATTTGAGGAAAATTCTAACTCATCATATAATTTAGTTCCCGTGTAGTTTCCTCAAATTTATTGTTTCCCTATAATACTTTGACCAAGTGAGGGGTCATATTCAACTACACATTATCTTCGTGATCCAGAATCTACATCAGGTATTCCTCAAAATATAGATCATTCCCAAGTGGTATAACCTATATGGATTATATATGTTAAGTATAAGGTATCCACTTCTTCATGAGATATACCCAGAACTCATCAGGACATTGAGAGATATTTTGTAAAATTAGAATGTGATAATAAATTATTCTTATATAATCAATAATTTTGAAGACACTGAAGTGCCTAGTGATTTGATTTCCCTTATTTCCAAATATCATCACTTTATTCCAATGATATGATTATAAAAATACCTTCTAACTAAATTATAAATCTAGATATTAAATAATATTGTCAGTATTACTTGTATTTTTACTATGATCTTCCCAAAACTAGTTCGAAAACACTATAATATTATCTACCATATCCTCAATTATCATAGATCATAATATCATTATCTATCTAACTTAAACATAGAAAAATGTAATTCTCTAGTTTCTTTCATAGAGGTATTCATAATGATCCATAGAAATTCTTGGGAGAAATCAATTGTTGTAGGAATATTCCACCAATGGAATTGGTTTAAACAAACTACCTTTGTTGTATATAGAAAATGTACCTAAAATATAATTTGGGGTTTGAGTGGTACTTTAAGACTCACCATGTATATGATGATGATGTGTAGTGGTAATTGTTAAATCTGTATTCAATTACATCTAAACGATACTATAATTCATTTAGGTGAATCTCAGATCCCAATAATATACAACTGAATGCGGTACTTCCTGAAATCATATCACTTTTTTGAAGTATATCCTAGAAATCTAGTTAAGATAAAAATATTAACTTATTACAAAAAATATCAACATTTTAGGATGATTGAAAAAAAATTAAATGCAAATGGTAGGATAAGATATTTTAGTAATTTAAACAACCAAATACATGGTAATGTTTTTCTATTTACAATAATGTAGGGGTAATGGTTATAACATTCCCTCATGCTTTTGTCTTCTTGGAATAACCTATTATCATATGAAGAATTTTTATACATTGTCTCAAATATTTATTATCTATTTATCCTATCAAAAATACTATTTTATATCTCATTATATATTCTTACATTCAGGATTAATGGAAAATTTGGAAATACGAGCTTCATCAGATATATCCATATTAATGAATTGTATTAATATGATACCTTCTCAGTATTTAAATATTATCACTGTATAATATACATGGTTGCTCTTAGAATAATTTATTTTCTTCTAATAAATCAACATATCCTCCTTCCATACCTCCTTAATCCTTACATAGATGGATGAATGAAAATTAATTAGACATATATATGACATACCAAATTTCCACATTATTTAAAGGTCCATCATATAATAAAATAAATAATATCGGATTACTTTGAATCCTCAGAATTAAAAAAAATCATGGCCCTTCCGACATAGATCATCAACCACCTTCTTCACCTTCCTAGGTTGGATGTGTATTGAAAAATCATAATATTTAATCAATTCCAACCATACTTTTTTCCTCATATTAAACTATTTATTTGTGAATATTTTATTAATTATTTTATTATCAATATAAATATCACATCATTCACCATAAATATAATGAGTATATATTTTCAATGAAAATATTTTCGTTGTTAACCCCAAATTAAGTCTTCAGTGGTTTTTTTACAATATTTTCAAGTGGTGTGTGGTATAATATATCACCATGTAATTATGAATGTGGAAATAACTCAATAACTACATTGACTCATCCCTATATACCAAAAAAACCTTTTCTATTTCTGGTCACTATGATCATATGTATGATAGCCATCATTCTTTTTATAACATTGTAAATTTCCTTACATTCATATGTCTATAGTAACTTGGGTCCATTCCTTGTCAACTAAGATAATATATTTGATATCCCTGATAAGTCCATCAAAATAATTAATAGTATCAATATATCCCATGAAGACTAAATATCATAATTATCATTTTTTTTCTAGGCCATTGGATAATAAAATACTACTTTTATGTGTTTACCAATATACCCTCATAATAGATTATATAATACATGAATAAAACTATCTATATCCAAAAAACACTTGAAAAATTTGGGATATAAAATATTACTCCCCAAGGTATTAAAAAAATTATAGTGAGATTCATGATCATACATTCACTTTGATAATAGTAACATATAATATATAGAGGCAACCATGAAATTATTAGGGAAATATTTAAAAAATAAGTTGTTAGATCCATATAGGTGGTGATAATTCTAGTATGTTCAAATGAAATTACTATAAATTCATAATGACCAAACCTTATATGGAATGCTATATTTGGGATATCTTCCATAATGATACTCAATTAATGATATCTAGAATAAAAACCAATCATTGAACATTATTTAGATCCATGTCATTGATTAAAAAATTCATCAATACATTGTAATGAATACTTTTTATTGATTGTGATATTTTAATGATATCAATAATCATAAGAAAAAAATGCATTAAACCATCTTTTATTTTTATAAAAATAGGTGTCCCCATGGGGTTGCACATGATCATATGAATCATTTTTTAAAATTTATCTGATATTTGGTTCTAGAATTTCCAAAACTCAATTAAGGATTTTATACGGGGAGCCATTGAAATAGGTATACCACCTTGTAAATATTCAATTTCAAAATCAACTTCAAGATTCCTAGGAAAACATGGAATGTATTTTAGAAATACATCTTCATATTCCCTAATAATATTAATACCTTCACTAATTTGTTTCTCCCAAAGTATTAAATGTAAATATATGACATTAACCAGTACACAGACACATTCAATGGAATAAATTCCCATCAAAATTTCCCATACATCATTGCATTGATAGGAAATTGTAACTTTATTTGAAATATCTATTGTGACATCACCTCCTTGATAATTGATAAGATATTTAAAAAATATGTAATTCATTCCCAATATAACATCAAATTCAACTATAATGAATAATAATATTTAGAAGAATCAAATTCCAAAAAAATATATCAGAGAGGAGTTATACACACGAGACACGTTGATCATTCCACTGAGAGTTTTTACATCCAACTCAACATTTAAAAAATATAGTGGTAACGTGATACTATTATATAATACATTCGATATAATATAGTGGTTAGAGACATAATCAAATAATATATAATAATCTATATATTAGATGCTTACTATACCATCAAAATTTTTATTCTCTAGAGAAACATCATTTTTTTAGAAATTCTATTCGCTTTATCTGCTAAATTTGGGGGGTTTTAAGGCATATCTTCGTCATTATATCTTAAACTAGTGAGTTGATCAATACTATTCCAAATATCATGGTATATGAAACATCAAACTTAATTAGTCTAATCAATTTTTTTATATTTTATATTTTATTATCTTTTCATCTCCCAGTTACTGTCATAATCATAATGGGTACCCTTTTCATAAATTAGAATTTTTTAAATTCATTTAAGAACATTTTCTATGTGCTTTTACCACAATTTTTCACAACAGGGTTGTTGGAATCTTTATCCTCAGTGGTGTTTTCCATTATATTTTCCATGAATCCCTAGTTTTTCTCTTCTCGTAACTAAAATTTAAATAAATATGGTTTTTCCCACTATCCATTTCTACCTTCAGTTCACATTGAAGTATTTTCTCATAGTTACAAAAGTAAAATTTAGATAGCACCTTTTTAATAATCAGTTAATGTAAATAATAATCAGTTAATTTTTATCCTAGGGTCAATGATAAAGTTAGAATAATTCTGAGAAATTGTTGTTATAAATTATTCATACATACTAGTAGATTCAACAATCAATTGTTTCTACTCTAAAGAAAACCTTTCCATGTTACTATGAAGTGTTTGAAGAAATTACATACTATTAAATACACACCAAGACTCCTCCCAATTCTTGGAGTGTATTTATTCATCCTTCGTTGTGTTATTTATAAAAATCCACAATTGATCACCTTTTCTGTTCAGGATATAGTCTTATAAAAGGAAATTCTTGTGGCGTGAAAAAAAGAACGTAAAACATAATTTCCATGACATTGATACCTTTACAAAAACAATGTGGATTAGAACACCAAAAATAAGAATGTAGACACTATCTTATAAAAGGATAAATGACTCTTTTCACCCTCTTTGGTTGATTCATAAGATCATCATGACTTTATTTATTACCCATAGTTTGAGATAGTTGACATAATATATCCAGAAGATATTACATCACATCTCCAAATACATTTGTATTATCTTTAGTATAATCATTTTATTTTCCATAACATTTGTAATTATATGATTATGTCTAGATCAATCCAATTAAAAAAAAAATTAAAAATCTAATTTATTTTTGGATCTATAATAAAGAGCATAATAATTTAAAAGAAAATCATTTTTATATGTTTCAATTTATAATAATATAGTAACAACTTATAATTTTGTTTCTTGATATCCATTTTTAACCCTCTTTAGGTTTTCTTATGTTATATCATCAATATTCCAGTAACATATTCTCCAAAAATGTCTAAAATGTCATATGACACTAACTGAAGTGACATGAGTTGGATGAACATACTACTATAACATTATAGATGAATATTAAACACATATTATTATTATACATGATAAATGATTGTTAATTTTTATTGTATCTAGAGACTACATGTGTAATAATTTTTTTTTAAAATATCTCTATATGAGTATCATTCTTGAAATATCATACTAAAAATATTCTATAAAAACCTATTAGTGAAAAAAATAATAAAGGGTGTAGTATGATTCTCAACAAGGGTAATCATGATAGGTATACAACATAAAATAATAGTATGATCACAAGGGCATAACAACATAATAATCATTAATTTATAAATGTAAAATATTCCATGCTTTAAAATTTTAGATCTTAATATAAAAAATAATGGGATATCTAGAAGAATTATTAATAAGTGTGTCAAAGTAGTTATAAACCATCATGGGTCCAAACATAGGCATGTGACATAGTAAGAATATTATTTCATATTATTGTGAACATAGGTAATGATAATCCATTTTCTGTGTAATCGTGTTAATATATCTAGAATAAATCATACACACACATAAAAATGTGATCACAGTGATTTCCAGTAATTTATACCCTTCTTCTTGTGAGCATAGGAGGTAGTATTCATACTCACAAATCAATATATGATCATAAATATTTGGATCCATGTCCACCCATATAATTATCACCTCAAGATATATATATATATATATCCCATTAAAAATGAATTGTTGATTTGTAAGGATCACACCAATTGTTGAGTGTAAATCATACATATGTGTGACACAATATAATAAAAATATTTATCCATTGAATTTATCATACCCTATGTAAAAAGTAAAAAAGTTTAATAAATATTAAATATTCATACACAATAAAAATTTAGAGTAATGATAAGGATGGTATCATAGAATCACATTCTCAGTGAAGCATAAGAAACATAGAATGATTTTTTTTCAATATTGAAATACTTTTTAAGATTCCACCTGATCATTTCCTAGAGAATATAAAATTTTCATTTGAAAATCACAAATTTAAATTCTAAAAATCTCCAAAAAAAAAATAGAATAATATTATTAAAAATAATCATCTAATCACCAAAATTAATATCTATATAAAATATTACTCATGATGATTGGAAATATTTTTTATGTGGTATATATTGAAAAAATGTTTCCTTTCAAACCATTGGTAAAAATTAACACATTTGGAAAAGAACATTGGTATTATTTTAAGACATTTTTTTAAAAATTATAATATGGTAAAAAATTCCATTAATATTTCATTGTAGAATAAAATCATTATTCAATAATTTAAATGAATATATTGATATGGAAGGTAAATATCCCTGACCAAATAAGAAATGTTTTATGTTTTTCTTTTAAACGTTTTCTCAATAACTTTGAGAACCAATGATAGTAATATACTAATATTGTGGGAAACTTCCATCAACATCCATAGGAGAAGAATATATATTAATTAATGGATAAAAAGTATAAAATTTTCCTCTACAAAAATATATTATAGACATTCCCAATTAGAACTAAAATTATATCATGTATCCCTTTCCTCAAGTATTTCCCCACATAGTACACATTGAAACCTCATCTATAATAAAAATATATTTAAGAAAAATCTAATATAGAACAATATTAATTCTTAACATAAATCATATAATTGATTTATATTTTTCTATTATTTAATTATTAATAATTCTTTATTAAAATAGACTTTTTGGTTAAATGGGTATTTCTATACAGAGATGATTTCATTTTAATTTTTCGATACCTTCAACTTGATAATGGTGTCATAAAAAGCAATAGATGTCAATACATGGGTATAATATTTTCTCATTATATTCACTTTCAAAACCATCCACCTTAATCCAAGAGGAAAATGTGCTACATCACTTCATATATAGGGTAGTTTTCAAGTATGCATGAATGATGTTCCCACCTTTTGAGGCATAGAAATAAATAAAATTAATTTTTAATTAAGCTTTATATAATCATTATTATATCATAAATATAATATATCTTCATTAAATTTATCCTTAAAATAATCCATTTTATGGAAGAAATGGAAATCAGATCACATCACATCATGGAGGTGGTAGTCCAAACATACGCATGAGAGACATTATTATTTTATAAAGGATTGGAATTTTAGAATGTAAATAATATCTTATATTTATTTAATAATAAGTATTTATTATTTAATATATTTAAAAATTAAATACCTCATAATATGTAACTAAGAATGATAGTGTTGGGAAATTAATCATATCAATACTTGAAGGCAGTAGTCCACTTGTACGCACAATGTAACGCACGGACCCGAGTTACCTAGAGTTAGTGAATTGTTAAATAACATTGGCCTGATACCAAGAATCATGTCCTGAAAGACATATTAGTATCCTTGGAAGTACTAGATACATAAATAAGTTTTACATTACATCATGAGATAAAAACAACATCAAAATTTTATCCCCTTTGAACACAATTATATCGCTTAGAATATCCCATGAGGTCAACCATAAAATACTTCTTCACATCCTAGGAAAATGAAAACAGAGAAAGGGGGGAGCACATATTCTCAGTAAGAATAAAAATATAACGGAAACATCATAAATAAGCATTATAATTTAAGTAAATGTATAAAACAAAAAAAATAATTTTCAATTTAAACTTCATCATGATTTGTTAAAGATAAATGAAATAATTTCATTTACATATTCACGTGGATATTCTACTAGTCATATAATAAAATGTAATATCAATATCTAATTTCATAATGATGGAATGAAAAAATACCAGACATCATAAAAACATACTCAAGGCCTTATTCCAAGACTAAAAATAAAATTTTGTCAAGTCCTTATGTCAAGACACTAGTTTGAATCCAGAGATCTACTGATACATCGAGGAGCTATAGCGGGCTCCACTCGTCACTTACTAATTCCAATGCATTCCTCATATGAAAAGGTTGAAACATCTCCTAAGAATTCATATTAAAACTAGCATAAAAATGTCAATATATTAACCATAACCCATGAATGGTATAAAAATAAAACATCTATATTCAAACATATCACAAAAAAATTTAATACAACATGTAACATTTGTAACATAATAAATCAACTTCAAACAAGTATATAATCGATTAAAGTATGTTGACATAGATGAAATTAAAATTATTTTATAGGAATATCTCTTTCTATTTTGAAATCAGTTAAAAGTCATGTAATTATAAAAGAAAACATTGATTTTGAAAATATTCTTATAAGATTATAAGGGAAGATTCAATGGAGTTATAAAAGAGGAGAATAACTTCACCCCCCGTATGATTTAAAATATCATTCTTACCTTAAATTTTCAAAAATGTTATAAAATACATTGTTCAGAAAAAAAAACAGAGAGATTCCTTTCAAAAAAATTTATAAAAAGACAAAAAATGGTATAAATTACTTTAACCCATAGTCTAGTAAATAAGAAAATTTTTTTCAAGTACATTTTAAAGAAACATGGATGTGGATCATAAAGAGGCCCTAGTAGATACTTACGTAAAAACAACCTCAGATAATAAAGATATTGTGAAATTAACTTTTACCTTGTACTTTTCCTTGGTCAAGGGTAATTTATCCTCCTGTATAATATTAAAGTCATTCTTATTAAATTATACCAGAACTACATATTTAAATATGATATCATATATGATCTTCTAATATTTCATTTTTAATAATATTTTAGTAGAATCATTGTTTCCGGAGTTAACTGATTCGTTTTCCTTTATATTATTTCTACGAAAGTCATGTTTGTTATGGATAGGATGCATTTCATTCATATCCAAAATGATATTACGGTTTTAAATATTATTTTTTTTATCAAATGAAAATTAGTCATGAATGGTTACGATGGGGAATGAATCGCATCTCATTCGTGGAGACTTTATTTCGTATGTACGCACAAACGCTACTTCCATTTCATTTTTTTATTTTAGAAAAAACGATAACAAAATTAGACATAGGTATATTATAATTCATGTATAATATAATGTTTCATATATGTTACATAAATTAATTACCACAATCCTTTATAAGTTCCATGTAAGGTATGAACGAGTCATATCACTTTAAGGTGGTGCTAGTCCGCACTTCCTCAAATGAAATTATCATATATATACAACATGAAAAGAATTAAAGAATGATATAAAATAGAATTAAATAAATTTATAGATAAAATAAATATAATACATAATTACATAGCTATCATAATGGCCACCAAAATATATGGTAATAGAAGATCAAGCAATCATCATTTCGTGAGAAAGTAGTTCACCATCAACAGAAACCATAGGTTCTATACCAATTAAATGGAGGTGTGTGTAACTGTAGTTCAACTAATTCTCCCAAAAACAACCTACTATATTGAGTATACTATTTTTTATGTAAAAGAAAGGAATAAAGATAGTTTAGGGGGTGAGATAAGTAAAATAAAAGAAAACAACTTAAGAGGAGATATTAACTTTAAATCGGATAACTTCTTTTGGTTTGAACCAATAGTCTTCTTTGAAGTGTCTTATGACTAAGGTAAGGCTTATAAGATGTATATAGTGTTATAGGGAGATTAATTGGGTATAGTTTGGATTATACAAGGGTCTTTATAGGATCGAGAAATGTGTCAGTGTTGAGGGATTTTTATAAGGGGGGAGGGGCTCTTTAGGAATTTTTGGAAATATTATTTTATTATATAATGATTATACTTTTCTAAAGGTTCAAAAATCATTAAAGTAGAAGTTAATAGGGCTCATGATCAAAATAAAATCATCCAATATGAATTGGACAGGTTCTGGATATTGTTTTAATTTTCATAACCTCGTTTTTTAAATCATTCTTTAATGTGGTAATCACAACATCATTATTGGGTCATAAATAATTTTATATATTTTATGTCTAAAATTTAAAAAAAAATGTATGAAATATTTTTAGCATTCACCTGAATATTTATTGTCTAAAAGATAACTCATGTAACCCCTTGTAATAATTATTTTACTAAAATATATATCTTTATGTCATTTTTGTCTTTGCATTATATTAAATAATATAAAGTGTCGTTATCACTATCCAATAGCACCATGGGGTCCCAAATTCACCCCCAGGATGCCCATTGTAAAAAATGTATCAAAAAATCAGAATAGAATACATGATAGGGTAATTAAATATTATTATTATAATATTTATTTACCCTTATTTACCAGATTTACCCTTTAACCATGGTAATTAAAATATTAACTGATGTTAATTTTCATAATGTAGAAAAATATAAGTTACCTATTTAAATAATTTTGACATCCTGATTCCAAATATTGAAACCATTTTTCCAAATTCAAAATACAGAAGTGTTAGAAATTAATTTAAAATTAATTCCTATTGTAAAAAGTGTGATTTCAAAAAATAATAACTATCAAAATATTGACACTTGTTTATGTCCAATTGAAATATAAACCTACATCCAATGATATAAAATATATTAAATTATAAAAATATTATCTAATTTTACTTTAAAACCACTAAAATGTATAATTTAACACTATGAAATATTTTGATTGAATTTATTTTAATTAAAATATAGAATTTTTCACTATTCATCAAAAATTTAATATTTTCAGAAAAGTAACAAAAATTCACCCTAAGAAAATTTTGATATTTATAGTCCAAAAAGGAAGAATTTTATGAAAAATAAAATTTATAAAATTTCAGAAAGTGGGTATTTCAATTCATAACGGCTAGTTTGATCGGTTGTGGTGTGATAGAATCTCAAAGTTGCGTACGACGCATGCATTGCATTATTCAAAGAGAAACATACCATGGAATCTTCAGGTGTTACATTTATCCCTATTTCAAATAATTTCTTTCAAAAAATTTCTATAATACTACTACATAAGAATATTTGGGTTGTTCTTCATCAATTTGTTCATTGGGTTCCCATGTTGCCTCTTCTATCTTATGATTTATCAATAGAACTTTCAACAGATGAGTCATCCGGTTTCTCAACACTTATTCTATGGTATCAAGAATTCAGGTAGACTATTCGCAATAAGACATATGGTGTTCTAGTTCTATTTATTCATAGGTGAGTACATGCTTTGGTTCATGCATGTATTTTCTCAATAGTGATATATGGAACACATCATGAATTTTGGAGAGACTTGGTGGCATTGCCAAACGATAAGCTATAACTCCAATTCATTCTATAATTTCGAAAGATCCCATGTACCCGGGACATAATCTTACTTTCTTATTTAATCATATAACACCATTACATGGAGATACCTTCAGGAAAACATAATCTCATACTTGAAATTATAAATCTTTCCTTCAGTTCTCGGCATTTCTCTTTTGCATAATTTGAGCTGCTTTGATGTGGGTTTGGATAACCTTAACCTTTTCTATTGTTTCCTAAACAAGTTCTAGTCCTACGAGTTTTCTTTAACCAACATCATCCCAACAAGTTGGTGTGAGACATCTCTTTCCATATAACGCTTCTTATGGTGCCATTTGTATACTGGAATGGAAACTATTGTTATATAAAAATTCTACCAGAGGTAAATATTGATCCCACATACCTTGAAAGTCATGTGAGAAATATCTCAACATGTATTCTAGTGTTTTAATAGTCTATTTTGACTCTCCATAATTTTGAGTGTGGTAGGTAGTGCTCAAACGATGTTCGGTATCCAAGGCCATCCGAAGAATTTTACAAAATCTTGATGTAAAATGGGGATCGCGATCAGAAACAATCGACATGGGCACTCTATGAAGTATTAAAAATTCATAAATATATAGTCCTTCCAGATGTTCAAGTTTTAAATCTTCTCTTATAGAAATAAAATGACCTGACTTGGTAAGATTATCAATAATGACCCATATTGCATCATTCCTTCTAGGAGTCTTTTGAATCCCATGACAAATTCCATAGAAATATCATCCCATCTCCACTCAAATATGGGATGAGGTTTCAGGACTCTTATAGGATGTTGTCTTCTAGAAAACACTTGTTGAAAAACCATACATCTTTACACATAATCAAGAATCTATCTCTTACTTTTTTCCCACTAAAAATGTTCTTTCAAATCTCTATACATATTAGTGCAACCTGGGTGTATTGGGAAATTGGAGCAATGAGCATAATCCAAGATTTCCTTTTTTAGATCAGGTATGTTAGGAACACAAAGTCCCTTCCCATGTTTCAAGATCCCTTTTTCAAATACGATGTTTATTGATCTCCTATCATTCACATCATTAGTTTTTTTTGAAACTCCTTATCATCAGTTTGAGATCATTTTATCCTTTCTAGAAAATATGGTTTAGCAACCATTTGAAAAATTATAGATGTTTCACCTTCCATGATTATTCCCATATCCATATTTACTATATCTTTGAACCCAGGATATCTTTCAACTGTATTCTTGTTCAAAACTTCAAGATCTTTTCTACTAAATGCATATTTACCTTATTTTCCTTTCACGGGTGGTATTGTATGGTGAATTCATAATCTTTGAGTAGTTAAATCCATCTCTTTTCCCCTCATGATGAGTTATTTTTGTGAGAAAATAAACTTCAAACTCTTGTGATCTGTATAAATCTCAAACTTTTCACCATAGAGATAGTGTCTTTATATATTCATAGAAATGATTAAAACTGCTAACCCAAGATCAAGAGTGGGATATATTTGTTCATTAATTTTTAACTATAGTGATGAATAGGCAATAACTACATCATTCTTCATAATGTCACAACCAAGTCCTTTCTTTGAAGTAATAAAATAAATAACAGAACCATCATTCCCCGCTGCTAGATTCAGTATAAGAGCATTGACTAATCTTCCCTTCAGTTCTTCAATACATTATTCACATTTTTTTCCAAAAAAACAACATTTCTGCATGTGATCTTTGTTAATGGGATAGCCAATTAAGTAAAATTTTGGATGAATTTCCGATAATAACCTGCTAAACCAATAAAATAGTGTTCCTTGGTTATACTTGTCATTACTGGCCATTCAGTGATTTCCTTGGATGTTGAAGGATCAATAGAGATTCCATCCATAGAGACAATAGGGCTAGGAAATTAAATATCTTAAATCCAGAATTCACACTTGCTAAACTTCCCATATAATTCATTTCTTCTAAGAGTCTTAAGAATATTGAGCATGCTATTTTCATGACCTTCATAGCTGTTGGAGTATACCAATATATCATCAACAAATACCACAATAAATTCATCAAGATATTATCTAAAAACATTGTTCATTAGATCCACGGAGATAAAGGGTGCCTTAGTCAGTCCTAAAGGCATTACTGTAAACTCATAATAATCGTACCTGGTTCAAAAATCTATCTTTATAATGTCTTCCTTATTCAAACACAACCGATGATATGCAGATCGAAGGTCTATCTTTGAAAAATATTGAGCTCCATGAAGTTGATCAAATTAATCATCAATGAAAGGTAGGGGATACTTGTTCTATATTGTTATTGCATTGATCTTCCAATAGTCAATGAACAAACTTAAAGTTCCATCTTTCTTCTTAACAAAAATAATAGGGGATCCCCATGGAGAAAAACTGGGGCAAACAAATCCTTTGTTACTCAACTCATCTATTTGTTTATTTAGATAAAAAAATTCCACAGTGGCCATTATATAAGGGGTCTTCGATATGGCCCTTGAACCTGGAATTAAATCAATGGAAAACTCAATTCCTCATTCTGGAGGATGTTGAGGTAAATCCTCTAGAAATACATCAACATATTCTTGGACTATAGGTACAAACTCTATTTGAACATTCATTTCCTATCCCATAGTTATTTCACTCTCTTCCTCCCCAATAATTGAATTTAGTATATCTATAGGGGGTGGATCTGGATAAGAATTAGATGATGTTTTTTCTCTAAATATAAGGTATTATTAATCATCATCAAAAATAGCAACCTCCTTCTTACAATAAATTTTCGCATCATGGTCTGAAATCCAATCAATTCTTGGGATTATATAAAATTCAATCATGGATATGAAGATACTATTTGTGGATATCGAACATTTATATTCCCTAATGGGGACTGATTCACAAAACATTGTTGTAATGATACTTCCCTTTGAAGTTTTGACAGATAAATCCCATGTTAAATCAAATTACAAATATCTTATTTTCATAGAAAACTAGGAAGATATGAAATAATGTGATGATACTGAACATCTCCCTTCACCCCATTATTCCCATTTCCAGAGTGCTCAGTATACCATCTTATCTTGGTTTTATTTAATGTCGTAAGACTTAAAGAATTCCTTTTCTGTTTTGATATCACATTAGACCATATCTTAGTATGATGATAAGGATTGTGAGACTAATACATGATTGAGAAATAGTTATAACCCATCAAAGAATTGATCATTATTACTCCTTGGCTTACATATATAATCTGTTGCATGCCTTGAAAACATTGTAAAGTTAGCCTCATTCTTTGTGACACTCTCATCCTCCTTTTTCCATAGACTCAGAAAGTTTCTTTCCATATCCTCTCAATTGTCACGAGGAATGTATTTTTCTAAGAAAATATCTTTAAACTCCATTCACTCCATATTTGATAATTATTCATCATCCTTTGTATTTTGAATTAATAACCACCATTTATCTACATTATAATAGCCCAAGCTTCCATGGTATGTTTCCCATTGAATAATTCAATAGCTTCCATTGTACGCACCTTCGAGTTTCTAACACACCGCGACCAATCAAACTAGCCATTATGAATAGTAATATCAACTTTTTGAATTTTATAAATTTTATCATTCAAAATTGACTTAATTTTTGGATTCATAATATAAAAATTAGCTTAGGGTGAATTATTGGTATTGTTATGAAAAATTTCAATATTTGATGAATAGTGAAAAACACTGAGTTATTGTTTAAAACCGACTTTTTATTTCAAAAATTATTTATTTTATTTAAATTTATTTTAGGTAAAAATATATACATAATACCTATATTAGTTCAATTTAATTCATTGGAGTGAGTTTATAATAATTTTTGATATAAAAAATTTCATTGAACTTTTTACCATCTTTTACCCACCTCCTAGGAACATTTGAAAATTTGTATAAATCTTAATTCTACCACTTCTGTGAGTTGAATTAAAAAAATACAAGAGACACAGTTGATATCATTATGTAAAATATGGTTCAATAAGATGAAAATAATTTTTGGTGAATGGTAACTTTTTATTTTTACTTACCACAATTAAAAGTTAATATGGTAATTAAGGGTAAAAATAATATTATTATTACCCTAAAACGTGTACTAATTCTATTTTATATGTGAAATTCGAGAAAAAACAACATTATTAATGAAATATTATCCTTTAGATCCACTTGGACTAGATTAGGACATTTATTATTGTAAAGACCCGTAAAATTCAAGGGAATTGTTTTTCTTAATTTTCTTTGGAATTTTACAAGAGTGCGGTTTCAGACGGCACCTGATTTCGAGGCCCGGAGTGCCCGGAATCAATTTCCGAAGTTTGGATCGGGTACGTTCAGTGAATGAACGAGAGGGAATTCCTAACTTTTGATCCGGTGCTCGGAATTGAAATCCGAGGGCACCGATGAACTCGCAGCGCCGATATTCGCTTAAGAGGACCTTTTCCGAAGTTGTGTTTTCCTAGGAGGAGTTGTTTAATTTTTATGGATGAAATGAAGAGTAAAATAAAATTGTGATACAATATTTATTTTATATCTTTAAGTGGTTAAAATCTTTTGTTGGAAGTTGGGTGGTTTAACCACCTAAGAGAGGATTAAGGTGAGGATGGGCCCACCCGAGCCCCACCTTTTCAAATTCCCTAACTCCCCTCTCTCCCTCTTTAAAGTTTGATAACTTAACACTTAATTAATTACACAACTCATGTATAATTAATTAAGTGTTTTGTTTTTTAAATTTATGTTTTTGAAAAGCTTGGATTAGTAAATAAAATAAGGAGGGACCTTATTTTATTTGGATTGTTGGGTGAGGTGTGGAAGAGCTTTGGGAGAAGTTGAAGAAATCCTCCACCATCTTCATCTCCTTCGTGGAAGAACGCGAAGAACGTCTGCCACCCACGAAGAACACCGACGAAGACATCTTGACTCATCTTCTCCGATTGCTTCCTCCTCGACTTCTTCGTCTTCTACCTGACGTCAACGAAACGACGACTGCTTCCCACGACTACGTCAACGTGCGACTATCGAGGTAGGGTTTTACTACAATTTGATTATCACTTTCCATGTTTTTCCCTTCTAAATCTATTGTGGGATTGGGAAAAGTGTTTGATGAGGATTGTAGTGAAGTTTTATTTAATATACGTGAGAATCGTTTGAAACAAGGTTCAATTTTAATTAATTAAAATTGTGCCATTTGGGTGTTGGTTATTCCCTATTGTTAGCATCTAATGCGGAGGGCGCGGGTCGAACGAACACGGCCCGACAACCCTCCGTAATTTTTTTGTTTTTGATGCATGGATTTGACAGTGATGAGGAATCGAATCCGAAATGGGAAAATGAGGTATCCGTTCCGAAGATCTCGATCCGAGAAAGTCGCCGGTGAAGACCGCAAGAGGAACGGACCGCCGGAGTGCGTCCGGTGGTCCGCGGAAGACGGCGGCCGCGCGCCGCTCCGGCGCGGCGGCGCCGGCGATCCGCAGCGGAGGCGCGCCGCCGGAGTAACCCACCGCGGCTAAGCCGCGGTGGTCAGCAGGCGGCCGACAAAGCCGGCCGTGACGGTCCAAGAGCGGGATCCTTTAGGGTCCCGCGTTTCATATTTTCGGCCGGCCAAACGGCCGACCATTTCACAAATTCCGGGAAATTAAATCCCCGGATGGAGGCAGAGAGGGCCCCCCACGTGGGTGGGGCCGTTGTTTTCCAAAGCACGGGGGGGCTGCGCCCCCCGTTTCCTCGACCTGCGCTCGGCCAACCGGCCGAGCTGATCGGCCGGGCCGCGCTGCCTGCCGGGCCGGGTCCAGCGGACCGGGTCGAGCCTACCCGGTTCGGGTCTTATCAGGGTCGGGTCGACCCAGTTCGGGTCGACCCAGGGGGGGTCAGGCCGGGTCGGCCCGGACCCGGACCCCCCGTTTCCGAGACAACTTCGGTCTTTTGGCCATAACTTGATCCACGGACCTCCGAATGACGAACCGTCTGCGGAAACACGATCCTTGGATCGAGACGGTCGTTTCGGTATATTACACTCAGGGTTTCGGAATACTTTGAGTTCGGCCGGGTTGGTTCGTACACGAAACCAACCGGGCCTTCGGAGCGGAAACACTCATATCTTGAGCTACGGACGTCCGTTTGACGTGACCTCAGCTTTGTTGAGTTCCTCTTAGTGAGACGGATGTTTTGGCATACTCCGCCCGAGAGTTGGACCCAGGTGGAGTACGGTCGGGTTGGTTTTGCCTTAAAAACCAACCGGGCCCCGGAGACAAAAATGCCAATAACTCTCAGACCGGGCGTCCGATCGACGCGCCGTCTGTTGCGTTGAGTTCCTATTGACGATACGGAACTTTTGGATACATCAACTCTGGACTTTGTGACAGTTGATGTATCAGCCTCTCGGCTCGTGGAGCGGACCCTCCGAACGAGCTTGTTGTGTGCGGGAACCCTAGTGCTGGCTGCGACTGTTACTGTGACTACTACTGCTACTACTGCTACTGTGACTTCGACGACGACAGTAAAGAGATCCTGTGTGGATTCGACGACGACGACTACAACACTCAGCGATCCTACGTGGATCACTGCTACAGGTCCTGTGTGGGCCCGATCCTGTGTGGGTCTTTGCGCTCAGCGGTCCTGTGTGAACCAGCGCCTACAGGTCCTACGTGGGCCCGATCCTGTGTGGGTCTTTTGCGGGGGTTAGTTACCTATCGATTCTTCGTGGGTCCGACGACTTAGATGGATCAGAGATCATCTTTTTAGTCTTTTGAAGAAGTATACGTGTGTGAGCTGAATCCTGTTGCTTTCCTGTGTGGATTTTGTTGTGCTATCCTGTCTGGATTACGTTTTGCTTTCCTGTGTGGAATATGTTTACTTTCTTGTGTGGACTGACTTGTACTTGGGCTCGGAGGTTGGAGCGTATTTGAAATTGATGACTTAGGTATATGTATGGGCATATACCTAAGCAGTGTCGGTTGTTACTTCGTGATTGTACCTTTCTTCGTGGTTTATCCTTTGTGGATTTGAGAGACCTTCAGGGATCTCGGGGTCCCTACTGAGTAGCTTATACTCACCCCTGCACGGGCTTTGCCCGCACTACGTTGTGTTGGTCGTAGACGACGGACAACGTTGATCTTGGCTGAGGCTTGTAGAGCAGGAGGGTACCTGGAGGTGGACCACTGGGCGGGACGTGCTCGGAGCGGACGGCGGGACCCGTGGAGCAGTGGAGCTATCTGTACCCACCCTTCAGGTGGGATTACCAGTGGACAGCTCGGTGTAGCGGCTTTTACTTTTCAGTTGCTGTTTTCCCTTTTCAAGTTGTACTTTACTTTCAGTTTGGGTTTGTATACTGGCCCATTTACTTTTCCGCACTTTCAGTTGTACTCTGCTTTTTCTTAGTGTTTACTTTCCGCTTGCTTACTCTGTGGTGTTTGTTTACTTTAAAAAGGCAATGCCTTCCCTTTTTACCAGGATTTACGCCTTGGTGCTAGTCGCCAGCCCCTGCCCTATGGAAGGCGGGCTTGGGGTAGTCACGACACAGACCCCGAGGGCCTGTCGTGACAAATTGGTATCAGAGGAGTTCGTTTCTACCGCGAACTCTGATCTTTTCTATGTGAAGCAATAATGATTAGCATATTGAGTGTGGTTATCAGTCCAGGGAGTCCAGTGTTGGTGCGGCGGCCGACGTATCCGTACACCAGGACCCTGACTTCTGATTTCCGACTTAATGCACGAAAACATTGATTGCGTGTGTGTTTCAACGTTTTCATTGTGATTACTTATATCAGCTCACTAGGTAAACTGTTCTGACCGTGGCGCACCTGTTTCCTTTTCAGGATGGCCCCATGACGGCAGCCAGCTAGGGTTCCGAGAGTCGAGCGTGACGACAGCCCACCGAGCGACGAGGCCTCGGTGCAAGGCCCTTTGTCAGTAGTGGCACCGACGGTAGCACTACCCGCCGAGCCCCCGATGCTTCCAGCGCCAGCCGCTGATGATGCACGTCGCCTCAGCGCACTGCATGAGTTTCAGTGCCAGCGACCACCCAGGTTTCGTGGGGAGACAAATCCCCAGGCAGCTGAGGACTGGCTGGAGGCAGTGGTACGTGTGTTTAGGCTAGTGAGGACACCAGTAGACCTCATGGTGATCCTCACTGCGAGCCTACTACACGCAGCAGCAGGACGATGGTGGAGCTTGATGCTCCATGTGCACGATGAGGCATCTCTACTTTGGACGGACTTTGAGAGCCTCTTCCGCTCAGAGTTCGTCCCAGCCACCCTTCGTGCGGTGCGTATCCAGGAGCTTCTACAGCTGCGGAAGGGCAGCATGACGGTCGCTCAGTACTCGGCGAGATTTACTGATCTCTCGCGCTACTCGACCGACATGGTACGGGACCCATTCTTCCGGGCCCGGACCTTCGAGCAGGGATTGAGACACGAGATCAGGGCATCACTGATCTCCCTCAGCATACCGACTCAGACAGGAGTACTGGATCGGGCCCTCCTGATCGAGAGCTTCCTTGCTGAGTCTACACCAGTGCAACGACCCACCGCAGGGCGGCACGTGGTAGAGTCATCTGCAGCAGGTAGTCGACGGATGACTCAGGGGTCCAGACAGACCAGACCTTCGGGCAGACGACCTCAGGGCACTGGCTCAGCAGTGCAGGGCACACAGCGAGGAGCCAGTCTTTCGAGAGGTAGACAATGCTACTCGTACGGCGGGCAGGGCCACATGGCTCGTGACTGCCCGACCCGCCGTGCCGAGGAGAAGAAGTCGGTTGAGGGACCACCGAGGCAGAGGCAGAGGGTCGACTGTGGCGGTCCGCAGGGAGGAGACAGACGAGGCAGAGGAGCTGGACGAGCAGCCGGTGGTGGGCGACGCTTTGAGGCTCTGCCACCACCACCACCAGGAGGTCCACCCCGACCACAGGGAGCTGGCGGGCAGAGACAGGAACAACTCCAGGCAGTACAGGCCTACGACCACGACGCACCCGAGATGATTCGAGGTACTATCTGTGTCTATTCCACCCTTGATGCAGTACTTATAGACACAGGAGCGAGTCACTTTTTCATAGCCGCTGCCCTTGTTCGGAGCTCGGAGATTCCGACAGAGCCGTTGGCTCGATCCTTACGGCTAGAGACTCCTACGGGAGCAGACTCGACGATTACGCACTGGTGCCGGCAGTGTGAGCTTACTCTAGGAGGCAAGAGCTTCGGCTGGGATCTTCTTGTAGCAGCGTCGAGGCCTTACGACGTCATCTTGGGCGTGGATTGGCTATCTACGGTCCATGCACAGATTGACTGTTTTAGGCGCAAGGTGCGATGTGTACGCACCGACGGGAGCAGGTTCACCTTCACCGGCGAGAAGGGAGCCTTTGCAGCACAGGATGGACTTCCGCGGAGGAGAGGACAGCCCATCACTCATCAGATGGCTAGCCTCATCCTTGGAGCAGTTGACGTGTGGAGTCCTGGTTTTCCTGCAGTGGTGGATCAGTTTGCGGACGTTTTTCCCGACGACGTACCAAGGCTACCTCCTTGCAGAGAGGTAGACTTTTATAATGACTTGTACCCAGGGATAGCCCCGATATCCACTCCAGCATATAGGATGGCCCCCGCCGAGCTTCGAGAGCTACGAGTACAGTTGGAGGACTTGCAGGGCAAGGGGTTCATCCGACCCAGTGTTTCACCCTGGGCTTCCCCGATTTTGTTCGCCAAGAAGACGGACGGGAGCCTTCGGCATTGTGTTGACTATCGTCGCTTGAACCAGGTGACAGTGAGGAACAAGTATCCGCTACCGAGGATTGATGACCTCTTTGATCAGCTCAAGGGAGCACGGTGGTTCTCGAAGATAGATCTCAGGTCAGGCTATCATCAGCTCAGAGTCAGAGACGAGGATGTGCAGAAGACGGCCTTCAGATGTCGGTATGGCCACTATGAGTACTTGGTTATGCCTTTCGGTGTAACCAATGCTCCAGCAGTGTTCATGGCTCTCATGAACAGGATCTTTCAGCCATACCTCGATCAGTTTGTCGTGGTCTTCATCGACGACATTCTGATTTACTCTACGACTGAGGAGGAGCACGCCTATCACTTGCGAGTTATACTAGACACACTTCGAGAGCACCAGATTTATGGTAAGCTCTCGAAGTGCCAGTACTGGATACGTGAGGTCCACTTCTTGGGACACGTTATCTCTGAGGCGGGAGTTGCAGTGGATCCCTCGAAGATTGAGGCTGTGTTAGCATGGGAGCCACCCAGGAGCGTGACTGAGGTTCAGAGTTTCTTGGGACTAGCTGGATACTATTGCAGATTCGTGCCATACTTATCTACAGTTGCGGCACCACTCACAGCATTGAAGAAGAAGGGGAAACCCTTCGTGTGGTCAGACAGATGTCAGTAGAGCTTCCAGGAGCTGAGACAAAGATTGACTAGCGCACCTATCATGAGGTTGCCTGAGGAGGGAGTAGGGTACGTAGTCTACTGCGATGCATCAGGGACCGGAATCGGATGTGTTCTGATATAGGAGCGGGAAATGATTGCCTATGGATCACATTAGTTGAGGCCGCATGAGCAGAACTATGCTACCCATGACCTGGAGTTAGCAGCAGTGGTCTTTTCTCTGAAGACATGGCGACACTATCTGATGGGCGAGCGCTTTACAGTCTTTTCCGATCATCAGAGTCTCGGGTATATCTTCTCGCAGAAGGACCTGAACCTGAGACAGCGGCGATGGCTCGAGTTCCTCAAGGACTATGACTTTGAGATAGTCTATACTCCTGGGAAGGGGAACGTAGTGGCCGATGCCCTCAGCAGGAGGACGGGCATTCAGCTACCTGAGGAGGCGACAGAGCAGCTAGCCTCTTTGCAGATATCCTTCGTGGATAGAGATGGAGCAGCCTTCCTTCAGTCTCTCACAGTCACTCCTCCACTACTGCAGTGAGTCAGGGAGGCACAGCGTGGGGACGCTGACTATGAGATACGGCGTGCACAGTTATCCTCGGGACATGCACCTGATGGTTTCTCCCTTGGAGCAGAGCACGACATCATTTTCAGAGGATATACCATGGTACCAGTCGCTTTGCGAGAAGAAGTGCTGAGAGAGTTTCACACTTCTCTTTTAGCAGTACATCCTGGAGTGGCAAAGATGTACCAGGACCTCAGACGACAGCACTGGTGGCCGGGCATGAAAAAGGCAGTAGCAGAGTTCGTTTCTCGATGCCTCACCTACCAGCAGGTGAAGGCAGAGCATCAGGTACCAGCAGGCTTGGTACAGCCCTTGGAGGTTCCGGAGTGGAAGTGGGACGGAATATCTATGGACTTCGTGACTGGACTTCCACACACTTCCAGAGGTCACAACTACATCTGGGTGATTGTTGACCGACTCACCAAGTCGGCACACTTCTTACCCATCAGAGAGCAGGGCTCAGTGGAGAGCTTGGGACGTCTCTACGTTCAAGAGATTGTGCGGCTCCACGGCGTGCCATCATCTATCGTCTCCGATTGAGATGCTCGCTTTACTTACCGTCTTTGGAAGGGGTTACAGGAGGCGTTCGGGACACAGCTACGTCTGAGCACAGCCTTTCACCCTCAGACGGATGGTCAGACAGAGAGGACCATTCAGACTCTCGAGGACATGCTCCGCGCATGTGTCCTCGACTTTGGTCGTAGCTGGGAGAACCACCTACCCTTGGTGGAATTTGCGTACAACAACAGCTACCACTCCACCATCAGGATGGCACCGTATGAGGCATTCTACGACCGACCTTGAAGATCTCCTTTGTGCTGGACAGACCCTGGGGAGTCAGCACTGGTGGGACCAGAGATGGTCCAAGCCACGACAGAGAAGGTCCAGGTCATCCAGGAGCGGATGAGGACAGCTCAGAGCCGGCAGAAGTCATATGCTGACAGGAGGCGGAGGCCACTGGAGTTCGAGGATGGCGACCACGTCTTCTTGCGGGTCTCACCTCGACATGGTATACAGAGATTTGGCCGAGGCGGCAAGTTATCTCCGCGCTTCATCGGACCCTTCCAGGTCCTCAGCAGGATTGGTGAGGTGGCTTATCGCCTGGCTCTACCACCTCAGTTGCACCGAGTGCACGACGTCTTCCACGTGTCTCAGCTGAGGAGATACGTGCACGACCCTACGCACATCATTGACCATGGGGAGCATGACGTTGACGATGGGGCAACTTTTACGGAGGTCCCAGTGGAGATAGAGGATCGACAGGAGCGGGTCCTACGTGGGCAATAGATTCCTCTTGTGTGCATCAGATGGTAGCACGGGAATCTCCAGGATAGCACATGTGAGCGGGAGGCTCAGATGCGTCCTCAGTACCCTCATTTGTTTCCCTAGTTTTTGATGTATTTTTACGGGGACGTAAAGCCCTGAGGTGGGAGTAATGTAAAGACCCGTAAAAATCAAGGGAATTTTTTTCTTAATTTTCTTTGGAATTTTAAAAGAGCGCGGTTTCAGACGGCACCTGATTCCGAGGTCCGGAGTGCCCGGAATCAATTTCCGAATTTTGGCTCGGGTACGTTCAGTGAAGGAACGAGCGGGAATTCCTAACTTTTGATCCGGTGCTCGGAATTGAAATCCGAGGGCACCGATGAACTCGCAGCGCCGATATTCGCTTAAGAGGACCTTTTTCGAAGTTGTGTTTTCCTAGGAGGAGTTGTTTAATTTTTCTGGATGAAATGAAGAGTAAAAGAAAATTGTGATACAATATTTATTTTATATCTTTAAGTGGTTAAAATATTTTGTTGGAAGTTGGGTGGTTTAACCACCTAAGAGAGGATTAAGGTGAGGAGGGTCCCACCCGAGCCCCACCTTTTCAAATTCCCTAACTCCCCTCTCTCCCTCTTTAAAGTTTGATAACTTAAGACTTGATTAATTACACAACTCATGTATAATTAATTAAGTGTTTTGTTTATGAAATTTAAGTTTTTGAAAATCTTGGCTTAGTAAATAAAATAAGGAGGGACCTTATTTTATTTGGATTGTTGGGTGAGGTGTGGAAGAGCTTTGGAAGAAGTTGAAGAAATCCTCCACCATCTTCATCTCCTTCGTGGATGAACGCGAAGAACGTCTGCCACCCACGAAGAACACTGACGAAGACATCTTGACTCGTCTTATCCAATTGATTCCTCCTCGACTTCTTCGTCTTCTACCCGACGTCAACGAAACGACGACTGCTTCCCACGACTACGTCAACGTGCGACTATCGAGGTAGGGGTTTACTACAATTTGATTATCACTTTCCATGTTTTTCCCTTCTAAATCTATTGTGGGATTGGGAAAAGTGTTTGATGAGGATTGTAGGGAATTTTTATTTAATATACGTGAGAATCGTTTGAAACAAGGTTCAATTTTAATTAATTAAAATTGTGCCATTTGGGTGTTGGTTATTCCCGACGTGAGAATCGTTTGAATCAAGGTTCAATTTTAATTAATTAAAATTGTACCATTTGGGTGTTGGTTATTCCCGATTGTTAGCATCTAATGCGGAGGGCACGGGCCGAACGAACATGGCCCGACAACCCTCCGTAATTTTTTTGTTTTTGATGCATGGATTTGACAGTGATGAGGAATCGAATCCGAAATGGGAAAATGAGGTATCCGTTCTGAAGATCTCGATCCAAGAAAGTCTCCGGCGAAGACCGCAAGAGGAATGGACCACCGGAGTGCGTCCGGTGGTCCGCGGAAGACGGCGGCCGCGCGCCGCTCCGGCGCGGCGGCGCCGGCGATCCGCGGCGGAGGCGCGCCGCCGGAGTAACCCACCGCGGTTAACCTATGGTGGTCAGCAGGCGGCCGGCAAAGCCGGCCGCGATGGTCTAAGAGCGTGACCCTTTAGGGTCCCGCGTTTCATATTTTCGGCCGGACAAACGGCCGGCCGTTTCATAAATTCCGGGGAATTAAATCCCCGGATGGAGGCAGAGCGGGCCCCCCACGTTGGGGGGGGGGGGGGCGTTGTTTTGCAAAGCACGGGGGGGCTGGGCCCCCCGTTTCCTCGACCTGTGCTCGGCCAACCGGCCGAGCTGAGCGGCCGGGCTGCGCTACCGGTCGGGCCGGGTCCAGCGGACCGGGTCGAGCCGACCCGGTTCGGGCCGACCCAGGGGGGGTC
The DNA here is from genome assembly GCA_963277665.1 of Viscum album. NCBI lineage: Eukaryota > Viridiplantae > Streptophyta > Magnoliopsida > Santalales > Viscaceae > Viscum > Viscum album. The sequence continues at coordinate 135,425,403 of OY728147.1, read as the reverse complement.
GGGCCAGGTCGGCCCGGACCCGGACCCCCCGTTTCCGAGACAACTTCGGTCTTTTGGCAATTACTTGAGCAATGGACCTCCGAATGATGAACCGTCTACGGAAACGCGATCCTTGGATCGAGACGGTCGTTTCGGTATATTACACTCAGGGTTTCGGAATACTTTGAGTTCGGCCGGGTTGGTTCGTACACGAAACCAACGGGGCCTTCGGAGCGGAAACGCTCATATATTGAGCTACGGACGTCTGTTTGACGTGACGTCAGCTTTGTTGAGTTCCTCTTAGTGAGAATAATCTTTTGGCATACTCCGCCCGAGGTTTGTACGTAGGTAGAGTACGGTCGGGTTGGTTTTTCCTTAAAAACCAACCGGGCCCCGGAGACAAAAATGCCAATAACTCTCAGACCGGGCGTCCGATCGACGCGCCGTCTGTTGCGTTGAGTTTCTGTTGATGATACAGAACTATTTGATACATCAACTCTGGACTTTGTGACAGTTGATGTATCAGCCTCTCGGCTCGTGGAGCGGACCCTCCGAACGAGCTTGCTGTGTGCGGGAACCCTAGTGCTGGCTGCGACTGTTATTGTGACTACTACTGCTACTACTGCTACCGTGACTGCGACGACGACAGTACAGAGATCCTGTGTGGATTCGACGACGACGACTACAGCACTCAGCGATCCTACGTGGATCAGTGCTACAGGTCCTGTGTGGGCCCGATCCTGTGTGGGTCTGATCCTGTGTGGGTCTTTGCGCTCAGCGGTCCTGTGTGAACCAGCGCCTACAGGTCCTACGTGGGCCCGATCCTGTGTGGGTCTTTTGCGGGGGTTAGTTACATATCGATCCTTCATGGGTCCGACGACTTAGATGGATCAGAGATCATCTTTGTCGTCTTTTGAAGAAGTATACGTGTGTGAGCTGAATCCTGTTGCTTTCATGTGTGGATTGTGTTGTGCTATCCTGTGTGGATTACGTTTTGCTTTCCTGTGTGGAATACGTTTACTTTCCTGTGTGGAATGACTTGTACTTGGGGTCGGAGGTTGGAGCGTATTTGAAATTGATGACTTAGGTATATGTATGGGCATATACCTAAGCAGTGTCGGTTGTTACTTCATGATTGTACCTTTCTTCGTGGTTTATCCTTTGTGGATTTGAGAGACCTTCAGGGGTCTTGGGGTCCCTACTGAGTAGCTTATACTCACCCCTGCACGGGCTTTGCCCGCACTACGTTGTGTTGGTTGCAGACGACAGACAACATTGATCTTGGCTGAGGCTTGCAGAGCAGGACGGTACCTGGAGGTGGACCACTGGGCGGGACGTGCTCGGAGCGGACGGCGGGACCCGTGGAGTAGTGGAGCTATCTGTACCCACCCTTCAGCTGGGATTACCAGTGGACAGCTCGGTGTAGCAGCTTTTAATTTTCAGTTGCTGTTTTCCCTTTTCGAGTTGTACTTACTTTCAGTTTGGGTTTGTATACTGGCCCATTTACTTTTCCGCACTTTCAGTTGTACTCTGCTTTTGCTTAGTGTTTACTTTCTGCATGCTTACTCTATGGTGTTTATTTACTTTACAAAGGCAATGCCTTCCCTTTTTACTGGGATTTACGCCTTCGTTCTAGTTGCCAGCCCCTGGCCTATGGAAGGCGGGCTTGGGGTAGTCACGGCACGGACCCCGAGGGCGGGTCGTGACAATTATTATTTAATTCAAAGAAGAGTTAAAAGTGTTAAATTCAAAGTTTAATAACTAAACAATTTTTAATATAGGGTTACAAATAAGTTAAATTAGACCATAAATAATCATTAGAAATATAAAGAGATTTCCTAAATAATTTTATTTTATTTATAATTTATAGACATTATATAATTAAATGAATTTATGACACAATAATGATTTAGTAATTACCATATTAATGAAAGGTTAAAATAATTGATATTATAAATATCTTAAAAAATATAATTTGAGACTTTTGATGAATTACAATAATTTTTTAGGTTAATATTACATGTTAGAGTCTATTAAATGTATTTATTTCTATGTAATAAAGTTTTTAGGTCTTTAACAAAAATCAATTTTTAAATATTGTCAAAATTGACATAAATGGGTTTTTAAATAAATTAAAATATTATTGGTTGAAATAATAATCCTAAAAATATAATGTTCATCCAAAAGACTTAGATAATTATAGGTGTATCATTAATGAACCACTTGGGGTTCTATTTTAAGATTACTATATGTTTATTAACCATATAATATTAAAATACTAGGAGGCATGGTAAATGTCAAACTATTTAACAAAGAGTTAAATCTAAAAGATAAGGTTAATATATTGACCCAAGCCTATATAAAACCTATTGGTTGAGAGTATTGCGACCCATAACCACCTTATCCTTTAATAAATTTATTTTGGAGTTGTAATGAAACGAAAATTATTTTATTATATAATAATATTTCAATCTTTTCCTAGGGTTCCCCTCACCCCTGTTTTAAAAGGGAACTTACCCTTCTCTGAAAATCACACCTTCAAAGACATTTTTCAAAGACCAACCCTATCCCAATATCCTCCCAAATGTCCTTCCTTTATCCTAGTGGACTTAAATTAGTCAAAAAGAAAACCTATGTATCCCTTTTGATAAAATCAAAATGAAGAACCCGGAAATAAGGTAAATATTTCATCACCTCTTTCAAGTTCTTTTCTTCTTCCACTTCCTCTTTATTTATTGTCTCTATTATAAAATAATAGATCCAGTATCTTCTATATAATTTGTTGTTATTATAAAAATGTTACAACCATATTCATTATTCTATCCGTCCTATAAATTAAAAAGTCATCATACATGCGTACGTACAGATTACCGTCTCCATGTCGTTGTGTAGTTTGTTGTTCAAAAACGTCATCATTTGGATGGGTACAATAATGAGTTTAGATGACGTAAATAATAAATATAATATGATAATGATTCTGTATATATGATATACCATCCAATTATATATGATTTTAATATCAAAATAATGATATTATTGCTCATGCGTAAGTACGGATTACCGTCTCCACGAACGTGATGAGACTTATTCTCTATAGTATCCATTCAAGAATAATTTTTATTTGATGAATAAAAATAATTTTTAAAGACTTAATATAATTATAAATATGAATAAGATACATCATACCCAAAGCAAACATTACTTATGTAACAAAGCTGGTAAAGGAAAACAAATCAGTTAACACCCGAAATGATGATACTACTGAAATATAATTAACAAAGCAATATTAGACGATCATATATGATATAATATTTATGTATATAATTCTTGTATAATTTAATAACAATAATTTAAATATTATACAGGAGGTTAACATACCCTCGACCAAGGAAAAGTACTCAGTAATGGATAATTTTACAATCTCTTTATTATCCGAGGTTGTTTTTACGTAAGTATCTACTGGGACTTATTTATCATCAACATCCATGGTTCATAAAAATGAGTTCCAATACATTTTTAATATTTAATAGACTATTTATTAATGTCATTTGAACCCTTGATTGAATTTTTTTAAAATTGTTTGAACGAAATATTTACATCATTTTCCAAACCAAGTAACTAATGACCTCTTCATCAAAATTACGGTAAGAATGTTTTTTTAACTTATACGGTGGGTGTGGATATTTTCTGTCATTATAACATCATCGAACTTCCCTTACAAGATTATAATAATATTTTAAAAATAAAGGTTTTAGTTTATATTTATATGACTATTAAATTATTTCAAAATAGAAAGATATATTTCTCTTAAAAAGTTATTTGATTTCATCTATGTCAACATCCTTTAATGGATTTTCATCTTAATTTAAGTTTATTTACTATGAAACAAAAATTACATATAGTATGGAAGGTTTTTGTGATATGTTTTACTATAGATGTGTTATTTTCACACCATTCATGTTTTATGGAGAAAGTAATGACATTTCGTATCGTAGTTTTAACACTAATGTTTATGTTATGTTTGATCATTTTCATATGAGGAATGAATTGGACTTAGTAAGTGATGGGTGGAGCCTACTATAGCTCCTCGATGTATTGGTAGGTCCCATGAAACAAACTAGTGACTTGGCATAAGGCCTTGACAAAATATTATTTGTTGTATTCGCACAAGGCCTTGACTATGTGGTTATGAAGTCTGGAATTATGTATTCCATCATTATGAAGGTAGCTATTGAAATTTCATATGATTATTCTACTAGTATAATATCCATGTGAATAAGTAAATGGAATTATTTAATTTTATCTTTTCCAAATTATTTTGATTTTCAAGTTTAAATGTATTTTTTCTTAGTCTTATACATTTCCTTAAATGTTTAGGCTTACTTATGAAAGTTTCCGCTATATTGTTATCCTTACTGAGAATCTGAGCTCATCCCTTTCTATGTCCAATTTTTCCCAGGATGCAAAGAAGTATATTATTACTCACCTTTAGGGATTGTCTATGAGATATGAGTGTGGCCTATGGAGACAATTTTGTTTTATTTTTTCATTTTATAATGTAATGTAAAACTTATGAATGTATGTAGTATTTCCAAGGATACTAAACTAATTGGTCTTTCGAGACTTGATATTTAGTGATCATGCCAATGTTATGTAATAATGCACTGAATCTGGGTATCTAGGGTGGAGGTGTTATAGTTGGTATTATAGGAAGTTCAGTACAAACCTTGGAAGATATATTTAGAAAATATCTGATTAGAGCACATTATCCTAAGATAGACTTTGATGATTAGTATAGAAGAACTGCCTAGACTTTTGGTATTGTAGAGATTTTACGAGTTTTCCAAGAAATACATCCCTGTCTAGATAAAATCAAGTAGAGGCGGCTCTGACACAGATGTACCTAGGGGTAAAAACATAAAAACACCGCTTTGATCTATACTCTAATTGGAACTAGTGCACGACAATGGGCCTTACTGCACTCTTGGTTATGACACTCCTGGGGGATATTCTTTGGATAATTCGCATTTTCGTTACAAACCATTATGAAGAGGTTATGAATATATACTTCTTCAAAGAAAACATTTATATGATTATGGATTATATTTATAAACTATTCAATTTATGTTATATGTTTTACATGTTTGGAATTATATTTTGTGACTCATAAATTAATCTAGTTTATGCCATTGTTTAGAAATGGTGCATAGTGGAAGGAATGGAAACCATATAAAGGAACATAATCCATGATGGGATTTCCTTCAAACTCAAGATAATTATAGTGGAGCTGGTGAAGCAACTGGTGTGGATCTGCTTATCACCATACTGGGAAAACTCACTCAGGTTACGAATAATAACCTTACCTGTCTAGATCACCCTGATCCACAGCATAGAGGATCAATGTTAGACCTCTTTATAAGGCGATAGTCACTAAAATTCAATTGGAGTACATGTCCATTAGTATATGAGAAATGGATAAATTCCTTAGAGAAAATATTTCACACTTTGGGGAGTAGAGATAGGGGAAAAGTTTCCATTGCAGTTTATCACCTCAAGGGAGATGTAGATCAATGGTGGTTATCGATTCAAAACAAAAAGGAAGATGATGAAGTATCAAATATGGAACAGAGGGAGTTTAAGGATATTTTCTTAGAAAAATACTTTCCTCATGACCATCGAGTGGATATGGAAAGGAAATTTTTTAGTCTGAGGAAAAAGGAGGATGAGAATGCTGTAATGTATGAGGATAACATTACAGGATTAGCAAGGCATGCAGCATATTATATACGTAACCCATGGAGTAAGATTGATCGATTATTTGATGGGTTAAAACCATTTCTCTAGTAAGAATTAGTCTCAAAATCCTTTTTATCATATGAAGATATTGTCTCACCTGCTATCAAGATAGTTAGAGAAATTCTCTAAGTCTTACAATTTTAAAGAAAATCAACAGAAGAAGAGATCTGTTTAATGCTCTTGAAATGGAAATAAGGGGAATACGGGAAAATTTGAATATCCATCCTACAGTAAATGTGGGAAGGAACACACTAGTACTTTCCTAAAGGGAATGGGAGTCTGTTACAAGTGTGGTGAAAAATGCCACCAAGCTCGTGATTTGAAGGGGAAGAAATAGGCTATCAATGTTGAATTCTACAATTGTAGAGAAATAGGTAATTATGAAAATGAATGTCCTATGTTTCTGGGAAACATACCTCGGAAAATGCCAAGGGATCAAGGCCAAGCATATGCGATAACAACTATTGAGGTTGATGCTCTGAAATATGTGGTGGCTAGTAATTTAATGGATTCCTCATGTTTAGGCAATTCTATATTTTATTCTAGATCTTTTCATTGTTCCATATCTTCCCAGTTTTCTTAAAAAATTAGATATTTTTAATTTGAATTAATAAGAGAGTTGTCAGTCAAAACACCTAAGGGATGTATCATTACCAAAACGTTTTGTGAATCATTTCTCATTAGGGCACATAAATTTTCTTTATCTGTTGAACTCATTGTCATACCCTTGATTTATTTTATATAATCCTTGTTATCGATTGGATTTTGGAACATGATGTTAAAATTTATTTTATGATGAAGGAGGTTAAAATTCTTGATGATGATAAAGAGTAGCTTATCTTTAGTGCAGAAATGTCACCACGTAATTCTTATCTAGATCCACCTCTTGTAGTTCTACTAAATTCAATTATTAGGGAGGATAAGAATGAAATAACTGTGGGTGAGGAATGGAATTTTCAAATAGAGTAAGTACCTATTGTGAAAGAAAATGTTGATGTGTTTCCAGAAGATTTACTTGGACATCCTCCAGAATGAAAAATTGAGTTTTCCATAGATTTAATTCCTGGTTCAAGGCCCATATTGAAGGCCCCTTATAGAATCTCCACTATGGAATTAGTGGAACTAAAGAAAAAAAATAGTGGAATTGATTAATAAGAGATTTACTCTCCCTAGTGTTTCTCCATGGGGAGCCACTGTTTTTTTAAGAAGGAAGATGGATCTATGATGTTGTGCATTGACTATAGGGAGATCAATGGTATAACAATAATTAACAAGTATCCCCTACCTCGCATTGATGATTTATTCCAACAACTTTATGGAGCTCAATATTTTTCAAATATTGACCTTCTATCTGGATATCATCAGTTATGTGTGAAAAAGGAAGACATTTAGAGTTTACAATAATGCCTTTTGGATTGAAAAATACACCCTCTATCCTCATGGATCTAATGTATAGAGTTTTCAAGGAATATCTTGATGACTTGGTGGTGGAATTTATAGATGATATCATGGTATACTCTAAAAGATATGATTATCATGAAAATCACTTTCGCGTTATTCTAAAGACTCTTAGAAGAAACAAATTATATGGGAAAATTAGAAAGTGTGAATTCTGGATTTTGGATATTTCAATCCTTGGCAATATTGTATATATGGATGGAATCTAGGTTGATCCTTCAATAACCCAGGAAATCCAAGAATGGCCTGAACCGATGAGTATAACTGAGGTATGCCGTTTTATTGACTTAGAAAGTTATTATCAATGTTTCTTCCAAAATTTTTCCCAGTTGGCTAACCCATTAACAAAGCGCACATGTAAAGGGGTTAAATTTGTTTTGACAAAAGAGTTTGAATTTTTTTTTATGAACTGGAGATAAGATGATCTGATGCTTGTACCTTGACTCCACCATCGGGGAATGATGGGTTTGTTATTTATAGTGATTCTTCAAAGAAAGGACTCGGTTGTGTCCTTATGCAGAATGATCGAGTTATTGCCTATGAATCACGATAGCTAAAAATTCATGTTCAAAACTATCCTACTCATGATCTTGAGTTAGTAGCTATAATAATTGCTTTGAATATATGGAGACATAATCTCTATGGTGAAAAATGTGAGATATATAACGATCAAAAGAGTTTGATGTATATTTTATCACGGAAATAACTCAACATGAGGAAAAAAGATAGCTTGAACAACTCATGGATTGTGATTTAACAATACACTAAAACCTATGGAAGGAATATAAGGTGGTATATTCTTTGAGCAGAAAAGATCATGGAGTATTTAAAAAGATGTTAGTTGAAAGGGATCCCATTTAAATGGATCTATTGAAAAAGGATATGGGAATAATCATGGAAGGTGAAACATCAATTATTTTTCAAATTGTTTCCAAACACTTTTTACTATAAAGGATAAAAATATATTTGGCTGATGATGAAGAGTTTCAAAAGAAAATAAATGATGTGAATGATGGGAGATTGAGTAACTTCATATATGAAGATGGAATTTTGAAATTTGGGAAATAATTTGTGTTTCTAACATACATGATCTAAAAAGAGAATTGTTGGATGATTATCATAGATCAAATTTATATATACACCTTGGTAACACTGCTATGTTTAGAGATTTGAAGGAACATTTTTGGTGGGACAACATGAAGAGGGAGATTGCTGATTTTGTGTCACGATTTATGGTTTTTCAACAAGTAAAAGCTGGAAGGAAACAACCTGGAGGAGTCATAAAACCAATTCCCATATCTTAGTGGAAATGGGATAATATTACAAGGTACTTTGTCTTTGGGATACCAAAGACACCTATAAGGAATGATGCAATATGGGTCATTGTTGATCGTCTTACCAAGTAAGCACATTTTCTTACTATAAGAGAAGATTTTCCACTTGAATGTTTAGCAAGACTATATATTATTGAAGTTGTAAGACACCATGGAGTACCCTTATGGATTTTTTATGATCGTGATCCACGTTTTACGTCATGATTCTCAAAAAGTATTAAAAAATACTTGGATACTAAACTTCAGTTGTGCACGGCCTACCACCATCAAACTGATGGAAAATTAGAACAAACTAATAAAACCTTAGAAGACATGTTGAGATGTTTCTAACATGACTTTTTAGGTATGTGGAATCAATATTTACCTATGGTAGAATTTCCCTATAACAATATCTTACATTTTAAGTATTCAGATGGCACCATATGAAGCATTATATGGAATAATATGTCGCACATCAACCTGTTGGGATGATATTGGTGAAATAAAACTCATAGGCCCCGAACTTGTGAAGGGAACAATGGAAAAGGTTAAAGTTATCCAAACCCACTTCAAAGAGGATCAATGTAGGTAGAAGAGATATACCAATAACTAAAATAAGTATTTGGAATTTCAGGTAGTAGATCATGTTTTCATGAAGGTATCACCACGGAAGAGAGTTATACGATTCGGTAAGAGGGGTAAATTATGTCCCAGGAACATCGGACCTTTCGAAATTCTAGAACGAATTGGTGCTGTAGATTACCATTTGGAAATGTTGCCCAGTATCTCCAATGTTCATGATGTATTCCACGTATCACTTTTGAGAAAATAAATGCCTGACCCACCGCATGTGCTCACCTATGAGGAATTAGAACTGGAACCCGACCTATCTACTTGTGATGAGCCTGCCAAATTCTTGATATAAGAGAACAAGTGTTGACAAACCGGATGACTCGCCAGGAAAAAGTTCTATGGAGAAACCATAAAATGGAAGAGGCAATGTGGAATCCCGAGGAACATATGATAAAGATTCACCTGAATCTTTTTATGTAGTAATATTCTATAAATTGTGAGGATTAAATTATTTGAAGGAGGGAAGAATGTAACACCCCAAGATTCCAATATAATTTTCCCTTTGAATAATGCAATGGCTTGCATTGTAGACAACTTCGATATTCTAACACACCGCTACCAATCAAAATAGCCGTTATGAATAGTAATACTCAATTTTGGAAATTTTATAAATTTTACCTTTAAGAATGGAAATCATTTTTGGAATCGTAATATCGAAATTAACATAGGGTGATTTTTTGGTATTTTTCTGAAAACATTCCATTTTTGATGAATAGTGAAAAACACCGAGTTATTGTTTAAAACAGACTTTTTATTTAAATAATTATTTATTTTGATTAAATTTATATTAGGTAAAAATAGATACATAATAACTATATATTTTAAATTTAATTCCTTGGAGTCTGTTTATATTAATTTAGGATATATATAAATTTCATTGAACTTTTTATCATCTTATACATACCTCTTAGGAGCATTTAGAAATCTGTATAAAACATAATTTTACAGATTATGTGAGTGGAATTTAATAAATCCAAAAGACACTATTGATATCATTAAGCAAAATTTGGTTCAATAAGATGAAAATAATTTTTGGTGAACAGTAATGTTTTACTTTTAATTACCACGGTTAAAAGTAAATAGGGTAATTAAGGGAAAAACGTATTATTATTATCCTAACACATGTACTAATTCTATTGGATAAGTTTAATTAGACCAAAAAACCATAGGAATAAAATATGATCCTTTAAGTCCACTTGTATAAAAATAGGACATTAATTATTATTTAATTCAAAGAAGAGTTAAAAGTGATAAATTCAATGTTTAATAACTAAACCATTTTTAATATAGGGATATAGATAAGATAAATTAGACTATAAATAATAATTAGATATATAAAATTCTATCCTACATAATTGTATTTTATTTATAATTTTTATAAAATAATTAATTAATTTAATTTATGACACAATGATGATGCAGTAATTACCATATTAATGAATGATTAAAATAATTGATATTATAAATATCAAAATAAATCTAATTTGAGAATTTTAATACATTACACAAATTTTATAGGTTAATATGTAATGTTAGAGTTGATTAAATTTATTTAGTTCGAATTAATAACTTTTTTAGGAATTTAACAAAAATAAATTATTAAATAATGTCAAAATTGACATAAATGAGTTTTTTAAACAAATACAATATTATTTGTTGATATAATAATCCTAAAAATATGAAGTTCATCTAAATGACTTATATAATTATAGGTGTATCATTAATGAACCACTTTTAGAAATCTTGTAAGTTTATAGTATGTTTATTTACCATATACTATAAAAATACAAAGAGACATGTTAAATGTCAAACTATTTAACTAAGGGTTAAATCTAAAAATAAGGTCAATATAGTGACCCAAAACTATCTAAAACCTATTGGTTGAGATGTGTTCGACCCATCAACACCATATCCTTTACATAATTCATTTTGGAGCTATTATAAACCGAAAATGATTTTATTATAAAATAATATTTCAATATTTTCATAAGGAGCCCCTAACCCTTCTTATAAAAGGGAACTTCCCATTCTATCAAATTCACTTATTCAAAGCCATTTGAATCTAGAAAAACCTTCCCCAATATCCTCCCAATTATCCTAACTTCATCCTATAGGAATTCCATTAGAAATAAATCCATCCTATTAAGCCCTTTTTATTAAATCAAAAGTAAGAACCCAAAAAAGAGGTAAATATTTTATCACCACTTTGAAGATCTTTTCTTCTCCCACTTCCTCTTTCATTGTTGTTTACATTATAAAATAATAACTCCACTATATTCTATACACTTTTATGTTATTATAAAAATGGTACAACCAGATTCATTATTCTATCCATGCTATAAGTGACAAAGTCACCATACGTACGTACGTACGAATTACCGTCTCCACGTCGTGGTGTAGTTTTTTATTCAAACTTCATCATTTCAATGGGTATAATAATGAGTATAAATGATGTAGATAATAAATATAACATGATATTGATTCTTTATATATGATATTCAAACCAATTATCTATGATTTTAATATCAAAAGATTGATATTGTTGCTCGTGCGTACACAAAGAGACTCGTTTCCCATCGTATCCATTGAAGAATAATTTTAATTTAATGATTAAAAATAGTGTTTAATGACTTAATATCATTATGAATATTAATAATATACATCCTATACATAACAAACATTACTTACATGACAATGAATATAATTTGAAATGAATCAGTTAACACCCGAAATGATGATACTACTGAAATATCATTAACAATGAAATATTAGAAGATCATATATGATATCATATTTATATATATTGTTCTTCTAAAATTTAATAACAATGATTTAACTATTATATATGAATTTAAAGTATCCTAGACCAAGGAAAAGTATATGGTAAGGGTTAATTTCACAATATCTTTATTATACGAGGTTGTTTTTACGTAAGTATCTAATGAGACCTCTTTATCATCCACATCAAGGTTTCTTAATAATGTAATCCTAAGTTTTTTTACTATTTACTAGACTATAGGTTAATGTAATTTATACCTTTGTTTGAATTTTTATAATTTTTGTTGAAATGAATCATTCTGTTATTTTCCAAACAAGGTACCTTATAAACTTTTCAAAAAAATAAAGGTAAGAATGTTTTTTTAAGTTATACGGCGGGTGAAACTATTTTCTACGGTTATAACATCGTTGAAGCATCCCTTACAAGAATATAAATTTTTTTTCAAAATAATTGTATTCTTTTATAATTATATGATTTCAAAATAGAAAGACATATTTCTCTAAAAAATAGTTTTGATTTCATATATGTCAACATCCTTTGATAGATTTAACGCTTAATTAAAGGTAAATTATTATGATACAAAACTTCCATCTAGTATTGATGGTTTTTGTGATATCTTTGACTATGGATGTGTTATTTTTACACCATTCATGGTTTATGGATAAAGTATTGACATTTTTTATGATATTTTTATTAATAATGTTTATGTTAAGTTTGATCCTTTTCATATGAGGAATTCATTAGACATAGTAAGTGATGGGTGGAGCCCGATATCGCTCCTCGATGCATCGGTAGGTCTCATTAGAAAAACTAGTGTCTTGGAACAAGGCCTTGACAAAATCTTATTTGTAGTCTTGTCACAAGGCATTCACTATGTGGTTATGAAGTCTAGAATTATTCATTCCATCATTATGGAAGTGGCTATTAATATTTAATGTGATTGTTCGACTAGTAGAATATCCATGTGAATAAGTAAAGTGAATTATTTGATTTTACCTTTTACATATTATTCTGATGTTCATATTAAAAGGCTTTTGTTTTAGTCTTATACATTGCCTTGAACGGTTATTCTTATTTATGAAAGTTTCTTCTATATTCTTATCCTTTCTAAGCATCTGAGATCACCCCTTTCTAGGTTTTATTTATCCCAGGAAGCGAATAAGTATATTATGATTGTCTTATAGGGATAATATATGGGATATGACTATGGTTTATGGAGACTATGTTGTTGTAGTTTTTCATTTTATAATATATTGTAAAACTTATGAATGTGTCTATTATTTCCAAGGCTAATAAACAAATTGGTCTTTCGAGACTTGAACTTCTGTGATCATGCCAGTGTTATGTAATAATGCACCAAATATGGATATCTAGGGTTGGGGTTTTACATACATCTCACGTGAGGCGATAATATTCCATTACAACTATTTCCCTTTATCTACTCCCCTAAGAATGAAATATTTTCTGTATAAAAATTATCCATTTCTCAGCTATAAATGGATTTTTAGTCCCATTGAATGTTGGTGGTTGTTTCTTCATGATATAGTCTAACATTGATCCTCCACATTGTGGATCATGGTGCTTCATAGGGTTTGGTTATTATTCATAACCTGAGTGAGTTTTCCTAGTATGGTGATAAGCTTATCAGCACCAGTTGCATCACCATCTCCACCATAATTATCTTGAGTATGATGTAAATACCTACATGGATTACGTGAATTGATTCATTTCCATTTCATTCAACAAGAACCATTTCTAAACAATGGCATAGAGTAGATTAGTTCATGAATCACAATATATAATTACAAACTTATAAAACACTTAACATAAATTGAAAAATTTATGGATATAATCCATAATCATAAAAATGTTTTCTTTGGGGAGGATTATAATCATAAATCCTTCATAATGGTTTGTAATGAAAATTTTAATTATCCTAATCATATCCCCTATGATTGTTGTAACCGGGAGTGAATAAAAGCATGTTGTCGTGTACTAGGATACCCTGGGTAATTCCCTAAACTCCTTGTCAGAGTTTTCACTAATATGTACATCTATCCCAGAGCCTCCTCTACCTACTCGTATCCAGACAGGGATGAATTTCTTGAAAAATACACAAAATATCCACATTACTAAAATTCTAGGAAGTTCATCTATACTAATCCTCAGTGTCTATCTTAGGTTAATCTGCTCTAATCAGAGTTTATCTAAATCTAGTTCCAATGGTTTTTACAAAACTTACTCTAATTCCAACTTCTATTCCCCGACCCTAGTTACCCAGAATTAGTCCATTATTACATAACATTGGCATGATACAATAAATCATGTCTCGGAATACTGATTAGTTTTGTATCCTAGTAAGTACTAGATACACATATAAGTTTTATATTACATCATGAGATGAAAAACAACATCATTTTTCCCCTTTGAACACACTTTTATCCCTTATCCTATACCTGAAGGTTAATTATAAAATACTTCTCCACATCCAAGAAAAAAACAAACCATAGAAATGGGTGAGCTCACATGCTAAGTAAGGATAAAAATATAACAGAAACATCATAAATAAGCATAATAATTTAAGGCAATGTATAAAACTAAAGAAATGATTTCTAAATTAAAAAAATAGCTTAATATGGAAATGATAAATCAAATAATTCTATTTATTTATTCACATGGATATTCTACATGTCAAATAATCATATGTAATATCTATAGCTAATTTCATAATGATGAAATGCATAATTTTGGACATCATAACCACCAAGTCAAGGCCTCATGACATGAATAAAAATAATATTTCTTCAAGGACTTATCCCAAGACAATAGTTTGTGTCATGAGACCTAACAACGCATCGAGGAGTTATAGCAGGATCCACCCGTCATTTACTAAGTCCAATGAATTTATCATATGAAAAGATTGAAACATTACATAAACATTTTTATTAAAACTATCATCCAAAATGTTAATACATTAACAATAAACCATGAATGGTATAAAAATTACACTTAAACATTCAAACATATCACAAAATCATCAATACAATATGGATGAATTTTATCATAAAAAATCAACTACAAAAAAGTATAAAAAACATTAATGGATGTTGACATAGATGATATCCAAATTATTTGAGAGGAATATCTCTTTATTTTTTGAAATCAGTTAAAAGTCATGGAATTATAAAAGAAAACATTTATTTGGAAAAAAATTTTATAATAAATTAAATTAATTTTAAAAGGTGCTATAATGGAGGAGAATAACCACACTCACCGTATAACTTAAAAAAACATTCTTATCTTATTTTTTTTTAAAATGTCATAAAGTACTTTGTTTGGAAAACGACAGAAATATTACTTTAAAACAATTTTATTAAAAGTAAATTAGGGTATAATTGACTTTAACCAATAGAATAGTAAATAATAAAACTATTTTGAAATACATTTTTAAGAAGGATGGATGTAGATGATAAAGAGGTCCCACTAGATAATTACGTAAAAACAACCTCAGATAATAAAGAGATTGTGAAATTAACCCTTACATTTTACTTTTCCCTGGATGAGGGTATGTTAATCTCTTATATAATAGTAAAATCACTGTCATTAAATTATTAAAGAACAACATACATAAATATGATATCATATATTATCTTCTAGTATTTCTTTTTTCATAATATTTTAGTTGTATCAATGTGTATGGTGTTAACTGTTTCATTTTCCTTAATATGTTTTGTTACGTCGGACATTTTTTTATGGATAGGATGTATTTGATTCATATATAGAATGATATTATTTTCTTAAATATTATTTTTAATAATCAAATGATAATTATTCTTTAATATTCATGTTGGGGAATGAATCTCATCGCGTTCGTGGAGACAGTAATCCGTACGGACACACGAACGCTACTTCAATTTAATTTTATTAAAAGAAAAAAAATAAAATCATACATAGCTATATTATTATTCCAATATAATATAATATTATATATATGTTACATATGTTTATTAACACTATCCTTTATATTTTACATGTTTTGTATGAATGAGTCATATCACTTTGAGGGGGATGTAGTGAGCACTTCCTCAAATGAAATTTTCATATATATACAACATTAAAAAAATATAGTTCTGATATAAATTAGAAATAAAGAAGATTATAGATAAAATAAATATCATATATATCATATATAATTATACTTCTATCATAGTGGTCACCATAAGAGATGTTAATAGAATATTGAACATTTATCCTTTCGCGTGGCAGTACTTCACCGTCAACAGAAACATTAGGTTCTATACCTATTAGGTAGAGGTGTGTGTAATTTTAGTTCAAATACGTCTCATAAAAACAACCTAATATATTGAGGATACTTATGTTGTTATAAAAGAAAGGAATAAAGAGATTTTAGTGGGTTGGAGAAGTAAAATAAAACAAAACAACTGAAGAGGATATGTTACCTTTAAATCTGCTAACTCCATTTGGTTTGAACCAAAAGGCTTCATGAAGTGCCTTATTTCCAATGTGTGGCTATTAAGATGAATAGAGAGATTCTGGTATCTTAATTGGGTAGAGGTTGGGCCTGCCAAGGGTCTTGAGAGTTGTGAGAAATGGGTAAGAGGTGAGGGATTTTTAGAAGGGGGAGGATGGGATCTTTATGAATGTTTGAAAATATTATTTTATTATATAATGATTTTCAGATTCTAAAGGTCAAAAAATAATTAATGTCAAAGAAAATATGACTTATGTTTGAAATAAAATAAACCAATAATAATTGGACAGGTTTTGGATATTATTGTAATTTTTATAATCCCATTTATTTAAATCATTTTTCAATGAAGTAAACACTGCATCATTATTATTTCATAAATAATTTTATTTATTTGATGTCTAAAAATTATAAAAAAATACCATCATGTAGGAAGTATTTTTAGAATTAAAATTAATATTTATAGTTGAAATGATAACTTATATAACGCCTTGTAAATTTTTTATTAAAATATATATGTTTATGTCATTTTTGTCTTTAAATTAAATTAATTAATATATAGTGTCATTATAACACTCAAGTGGCTCCATTGGGTCCCAAAATTGACCCCAAGGATTCCCATGGTCAGAAATGTATAAAAAATAGTAATAGGACACATGTTAGTGTCATTTAATATTATTATATTAATATTTGTTTACCCTTATTTACTATATTTACTCTTTAACGATGGTAATTAAAATATTTACTGAATAAAATATTCATAATGTATAAAAAAATTTACCTATTTACACAATTTGGACTTCCTAATTCCAAATATGGAATCCATTTTTTCTAATTAAGACAACCAAAGTAGCATAAATTAATTTTAAATTAATTCCATTGTCAAAACAAAAACCATGTTTTTAAGAAATAATAACTATCCAAATATTGGCACTTGTTTTTGTCCACTTTAAATGTGAAATTACATCCAATGACATAAATTATATTAAATGATAAAAATATAATCTAATAATACTTTAAAACCACTCAAATTTATAATTTAACACTATAATTTATTTAGATTAACAATTTTGTTTTTAATTAATTTTACGTATTTTAACTATTCATCAAAAATTGAATGTTTTTAGAAAAGTACCAAAAATTAAACCTTAGATAATTTTGATATTTCGAATCCAAAAATGAAGTCCATTTTGAAAAATAAAATTTATTAAATTTCAAAAAGTGGTTATTGTTATTCATAACACCTAGTTAGATTAGACATTACGTGTTAGAATCTCGAAGTTGTGTATGATGCAAGCTATTAAATTATTCAAAGGGAAACATATCGTGGAAGCTTGGGTTGTTACATTTATCCCTCCTAAATATAATTTCTTCCTAGAAATTTCTAGAATACTACTACATAAGAAGATTTGGGTGGTTCTTCAACATCTGTTCATCAGGTTTCCACGTTGCATCTTCCATCTAATTATTTCTCCATTGAACATTCAACAGACGAGTCATCTGATTTCACATAAATTGTTTTCTGCTATCATGAATTCTGATAGAACCTTCACAATAAGAAAGATAAATTCCAGTTCTATTTCATCATAGGTGAGTACATGTGTTGGGTCAGACATGTATTTTCTCAATAGTGATATGTGGAACACATCATGGACTTTGGAAAGACTTGGCGGCATTTCCAAATGATAATATACAACTCTAATTCATTCTATAATTTTCAAAGGTCAGATGTACCTCATACTTAATCTTCATTTCTTACCAAATCTTATAACACCATTCCAGGGAGATACCTTCAAGAAAACATGATCTCTTAATCGAAATTACAAATCTTTCCTTCAGTTATAGCATAACTATTTTTCCTACTTTGAGCTTCTTGGATGTGGGTTTAGATAACCTTCACCTTTTCCATTGTTTCCTCAACATCTTCTGGGCCTATGCGTTTTTTTTTCACCAACATCATCCCAACAAGTTGGTGTGTGACATCTCTTTCCATATAACACTTCATATGGTGCCATCTTAATACTTGAATGGAAACTATTGTTATAGGAAAATTCAACAATGGTTAAATTTGGATCCCACAAACCTTGAAATTCATGTGATAAAGATATCAAAATCTCTTCTAATGTTTTAATAGTCTGTTCTAATAGGCCATAAGTTTGAGGGTGAAAGGTAGTACTCAAATGAAGTTCAGTATCCAAGGACACCTGACGAATTTTCCAAAATCATGATGTAAAATGGGGATCATGATCTGAAACAATCGATAGGGGTACTCCATGAATTCTTATAACTTCATAAATATAGAGTCTTTATGAACATTCAACTGGTATATCTTCTCTTAAAGCAAGAAAATCAGATGACTTGGAAAGACGATCAACAATGACCAATATTGCATCATTCCTTCTAGGCGTCTTTTGTAGCCCCATGGAAATGTCCATTATAATATCATCCATTTCTACTCAAGTATGGGAAGAGGTTTCATGACTCTTCTAGGATGTTGTCTTCCATCTTTCACTTGTTGAAAAACAATACATCTTGACACATAATCAAAATTATCTCTCTTCATGTTGTCCCACTAAAAATGTTTGTTCAAATCTCTATACATCTTAGTGTTACCATGTAGTATAAGGAAATTGGAGGTACTAGCATCATGCAATAATTACCTTTTTAGATCAGGTATGTCCGGAACACAAAGTCTCTTCCCATATTTCAAAATCCCATTTCCATATACAAAGTCAATTAATCTCCCATCATTCAGATCTTTAATATTCTTTTGAAACTCCTCATCTTCAGTTTGAGATCTTTTTATCATGTCTAGTAAATTTGGTTTAGCAACCATCTGAAAAAGTATTGATGTTTCACCTTCCATGATTATTCCCATATCCTTCATTACTAGATCCATGAACATAGAATCCCTTTTAACTCTCATCTTGTTCAAAACATGATGATCCTTTCTAATCAAACTATCTTCCACTTTATGTTCCTTCCCCATGTTGTAGTATATGGTAAAATCATAATCCTTGAGTAGTTAGATCCATCTCTTTTACCCCATGTTGAGTTATTTTTTTGAGAAAATAAATTTTAAACCCTTGTGATTTGTATAAATCTGATATTTTCACCATTGTGATAGTGTCTTAATTTATTCAAAGAAGGTATTATAGCTACTAAACTAATATCATGAGTGGAATAGATTTATTAATGAATTTTTAGCTTTTATGATTCATAGATAATAACTCTGTCATTCTGCATAAGGACACAACTAAGTCCTTTCTTTGAAGCAACACTATAAATAAAAACCCATCATTCCCTCGTGCTAGAGTCAAAATAGAAACATTGACTGATCTTCTATTCAATTATTCAAAAAATTCTTCACACTCTTTTTTCAAAACAAACATAACCCCTCTACATGTGATCTTGGATAATGGGTTAGCCAATCAGGAAATATTTTGGACGATACGCCGATAATAACTTACTAAACCAATAAAACTATATACCTCAGTTATACTTGTCAGTGTTGGCCATTCATGGATTTACATGGACATTAAAGGATCAACAGAGATTCCATCCTTAGAAGAAATATGGCCAAGAAATGAAATATCTTGAACCTAGAATTCACACATAATAAACATCCCATGTAATTTTTTTCTTATCCAATTCTTTAGAATAATGAAAAAGTTATTTTCATTATCTTCGTATCTTTTGAAGTATACCAAGATTTCATCAATAAATAGCACTTAAATTCATCAAGATATTCCTTGAAAACACTATTCATTTGATCCATGAAGACAAAGGGTGACTTAGTTAGTCCAAAAGGAATTATTATAAACTCATAATGCCCATACCTGGATTGAAAATCTATCTTTGGAATGTCATCCTCCATCACACACAACTGATGATATCCAGATCGAAGGTCTATCATTGAAAAATATTGAGCTCCATGAAGTTGATGAAATAAATCACCAATGTGAGGTAGGGGATACTTGTTCAATATTATTATTATATTGGTCTTCTTCTAGTCAATGCACTACCTCAGAGATTCATCTTTCTTCTTAAGAAAAAGAACAGGGGGTCCACATGGAAAAAAACTAGGACAAACAAATGTTTTGTTACTCAACTCCTCTAGTTGATTCTTTAAATCCACTAATTCCTCAGTGGCCATTATATATGGGGTCTTCAATATGGGTCTTGAACCTGAAATTAAATCAATGGAAAACTCAATTACTCATTCTGGAGGATGTCCAGGTAAATCCTTTGGAAATACATCATCATATTCTTGTACAATGGGTACAAACTCTATTTGAACATTTCTTTCCTCGCCCATAGTTATTTCACTCTATTCCTCCCTAATAATTGAATTTAGTACAGGTATAGGGGTGGATCTAGATTAGAATCATATAGTGACGTTTCTGCTCTAAAGATAAGGTATTACATAGCGTCATAAAAAAATGTAACCTCCCTCTTCTTAAAATAAATATCTACATCGTGGTCTGAAATGCATTCTATACAGATGATTAAATCAAATTCAATCATGGGTATGACGATGAGATTAGCAGATAAAGACCATTTATATGCTCTAATGGGGATTGATTCACAAAACATTGTTGCAATTATACTTCCCTTAGGAGTTTTGAGTAATAAATCCCATGTTAAATAAAATTTAAAATATCGTATATTCATAGAAAACTAAGAAGATATAAAATAATGGGATGATCCCTAATCAAATAAAGCATTGGATAAACATGAGGAAACCATTAAATTCCCTTCCACTACATCTTTCAGAGCTTAAACTTTAGAAGTAGGGATCACATAAGCTTGGCCTTTCTCCCTTGGCCATTTTCTGAGGTATGTTTCACTGGCTCTTAGTAAATTCACCTATATAATGCCCCATTTATTTACAATTTTAGCATCCAATATTGACATCCTCTTTCTTTCCCTTGAAATCCTAAGCATGGTGGGATTTTTCACCAAACTCGTAAAAAAATCCCATTCCCTTCAGGAAAGTACTGGGGTGTTTCTTCCCACATTTCCAGTAGTATGGATATTCAACATTTCCCTTCTTTCCCTTCTTTCCATTTCCATAGATTTCAACATAACTTTCTATCTTTCTCTGCTTTAAAGTCATAAGACTTAGAGAATTCTTTTTCTATCTTGATATCACATAAGATAATATCATCATATGATGAGAAGGATTGTGAGACTAATACTCGATAGTGAAATGGTTTTAACCTATTAAAGAATCAATAAATATTACACCATGGCTTAAATATATAATATGATTCATGCATTCACAACCTTGTATAGTTAGCCTCATACATTGGGACATTCTAATACCCATTTTTCCTTAAACTCAGAAATGCTCTTTCTATATCCGCTCGATGGTCACAATGAAAGAATTTTTTTAAGAAAATATATTTAAACTCACTATATTCCATATTTTATATGTATTAATATTCATTTTTGTTTTTATTTAATGACATCCATTGATCTGAATCTACTATAAGGCGATAAAATTCCATGAAAACTTTTTCCCTTTCGCTACTCCCCAAATAAAAAAAATTCTCTAAGGAACATATCCATTTATCATCTACAAATGTATTTTTAGTCCCATCGAATGTTGGGGGTTGTTTCCCCATGAAGTGGTTTAACATTGATCTTCTGCATTGTGGATGAGGTTGCTCTATAAGGGTAAGGTTATTATTCATAACCTCAGTGAGTTTTCCTAATATGGTGATAAGCTGATCAGCACCAGTTTCATCTCCAGCTACACTATAATTATCTTTAGTATGAGGTAAATCCACACATGGATTACATGGGTTGATACATTTCACATTCCTTCTAATAGGCTCTATTTATAAACAATATAATACACTAGATATGATTATGAATCGCAGTACATAATTTTAAACTTGTAAAACACTTAACATAAATTGAACAGTTTATAGATGTAAACTATAATCCTAAAATTTTTTTTTTGAGGAGGGTTACAATTATAAATCCTTCATATTGGTTTGTAAAGAAAATGTGAATTATCATAAGCATTTCCCCCATGTGTGTTGAAAACAAGAGTTCAGAAAAGCCCATTTTCATATTCCAGGATACCCCGAGTCAAGCCTGAAACTCCTTGTTGGAGTTTTCACTCCTAGGTACATCTATCCATGAGCCACCTCTACCTACTATTATTTATATAGGGATTTATTTCATGGAAAATACACAAAATATCTACATTACCAAAATTCTAGGAAGTTCATCTATACTAATCCTCGATGGCTATCTTAGGGTAATGTGCTCTAACCAGAGTTTATCTAAATCTAGTTTTCAAGCTTTGAACAAAACTACCTCTGATACCAAATATTAATCCCCATTATTATTTACCCAGAGTTGGTCCATTATTACATGAAATCGATATGATGCAATGAATCATGTCCCAAAATACCGATTAGTTTAGTATCTTTGGAAGTACTAGATAGACACATAAGTTTAACATTTCAACATGAGATAAAAAACAACAACATTGTGTCCCCTTTGAACACATTTATACCTTAGCCTATACCTCCAGGTCAACCATAAAATAATTCTTCACATCCTGGAAAAAATAAAACATATAATGGGGTGAGCTATGATGCTCAGTAAGGATAACAATATAGGAAAAACATTATAAATAAGCATAAGCATTTAAGGAAATGTTAAAAACTAAAACAATAGATTTTTAAATTTAAACACTAGCATAATATGGAAAAGATAATTCGAATAATTCAATTTACTTATTCACTTGGATATTATACTAGTCGAATAATTACAAGTAATATCTATAGCTAATTTCATAATGATGGAATGCATAATGCTGGAAATCATAACCACAAAGTCAAGGCCTCGTGCCAAGACTACAAATCAGATTTTTTCAAGGCCTTCTGCCAAGAAACTATTTGGTCGCATGAAACCTACCGATGCATCAAGGATTTATAGCGGGATCCACCTACCATGTACTATGTCTAATGCATTTCTCCTATGAAAAGGTTGAAACATTACACATACATTTTTATGAAAACTAGAAAATGAAATGTTAATAAATAACCATCAACCATTAATGGTATTAAAATAACACATCCATAGTCAAAAATATCACAAAATATTCAATAAAATATGGATGATTTGTATGATAATAAATCGACATCAACTAGGTATAAAATCAATTAATGGATTTTGACATAGATGATATCAAAATTATTTGAGGGGAATATATCTTTATTTTTTGAAATCAGTTAAAAGTCACGTAATTATAAAAGAAAACATTTATTTTGAAAATATTCTTATAAGACATTTAGTGAATTTTCAAAGGTGTTATATCGGCAGAGAATAACCACCCTCTCCATGTAACTTAAAGAACATTCTTATCATAATTTGTCAAAAAGGTCATAAATTACCTCGTTTGGATAATGACGAAAAGATTACTTTAATTTTTTTTATAAAAATTCAAACAAGGGTATAAATGAATTTAAACCATAGTATAGTAAATAGTAAAAAAGTTTTGAAATAAATTTTTAAGAAACATGGATGTAGACGATAAAGCAGTCTCAATATATACTTACCTAAAAACAACCTTAGATAATAAAGAGATTGGGAAATTGTCCCTTACCTTGTATTTTTCCTGGGATGAGGGTACATTAACCTCTTGAATAATAGTTAAATAATTGTTATTAAATTATTAAAAAACTACATACATAAATATTATATCATATATTATCTTCTAATATTTCATTGTTAATAATATTTTAGTAGCATCAATGTTTAGGGTGTTAACTGATTCACTTCCCATTATATGTTTTATTATGTAAGACATGTTTTTTATGGATGGGATGTATTTGATTCATATCCATAATGATATAACATTCTAAAATATTATTTTAAATAATAAAATAAAAATTATTCTTGAATATTTGTGATGAGGAAAGAATTCATCGCGTTCGTGGAGACGTAAATCCGTACGTATGCATAAATGATACTTCCATTTCATTTTATTTTAAAAGGATAAAAACAAATCATATATAGGTATATTATTATTCTAGTAAAATTTAATATTATATATATGAAACGTATGTTCATTACCACCATCCTTTATGTGTTCCATGTATGGTATGAGTGAGTCATATCACTTTGGGGGGGGGTGGTATTCTACATTTCCTCAAATGAAATTATCATATATATATATAACATTAAAAGAATAAAGGCATTATATAAATTAGAATTAAAAAATTTTATAGAAATATAAAAATCATAAAAATCATATATAATTATATTTCTATGATAATGGCCACCATAAGAGATGGTAGTACAATATAAAACATTCATCGTTTCGTGAGGCTATAGTTCATCATCCACAGAAACATTATGTTCTATACCCATTATATAGAGGTGTGTGTATGTGTAGTTAAAATAATTCACTTAAAAACAACCTAGTATGTTGAGTATACTGGTGTTTTTATAAAATAAAGGAATATAAAGAGTTTAGGTGGTTGGAGAAGTAAAAAAAAGAAAACAACTTAAGAGGAGATATTACCTTTAAATCAGGTAAATCCTTTCAATTTGAACCAAAAGGATTCTTTGAAGTGACTTATTCAGAAGTTGAGGCTTCTAAATGGAAGAGAGGGATGTTGAGTTCTTAATTGGGTAGAGTTTGGACGAGCCAAGGGGCTTGATAGGTGAGGGATTTTTATAAGGGGGAGGATGGGTTCTTTTGGAATGTTTGAAAAATATTATTTTATTATATAACTATTTTTAGTTTCTAAAGGTCCACAACTGATTAAAGTCAAAGATAATATGATTGATGTTAGAAATAAAATCATCCAATAAGAATTAGACAGGTTTTGGATATTGTTGTAGTTTTTATAATCTCATATATTTAAATCATTATTTAATGATGTAAACACTGTATCATTATTGTTTCATAAATAATTTAATTTGTTTAATGTATGAAAATAATAAAATACAAAATGATGTATGGAATATACTTAAGATACAAATTAATATTTAATGTCAAAAATATAACTTATATAACCCCTTTTAAAAATTATTTTACTAAATTATATATGTTTATGTGATTTTTGTCTTTACTTTAAATTAATTAATATAAAGTGTCATTATCACACTCAAGTGGCTCCATTGGGTCCCATAATCGACACAAGGAAGCCAATTATCTGAAATGTACCAACCAATATGAATAGAACACATGTTAATGTAATTTCATATTATTATAACAATATTTTTTAAGCTTATTTAATAGACTTACCATTTAACCATGGTAAATAAAATATTTACTAAAGTATTCACAATTTCTAAAAATAAAAGTTACTTATTTACACAATTTTTCCTTCCTAGTTTCAAATTTGGAATCCATTTTTTTAAATTCAAAACAGTGATGTGGAAGAAATTAATTTAAAATTAATTCTCGTGTAAAAACAAAAATCATGTTTTTAAGAATTAATAACTCTCAAAATATTGACAGTTGTTTATGTCTAGTTTAAATGTAAAATTACATCCATGGACATAAATTATATTAAATTTTAAAAATATAATATAATGATACTTTAAAACACCAAAAAATTTAATTTTACACTATAAATTATTTCAATTTTAAAAAAAATTAATTAAAATTTAGTATTTTTTACTATTAATAAAAAATGAAAGTTTTAAAAAAAGTAACAAAAATTCACCCTCAGCTAATTTTGATATTCATATTTAAAAAAAGAAGTCCATTTTGAAAAATAAAATTTAAATTTTTTTAAAAGGTGGGTATTACTATTTTTAACGGCTAGTTTGATTGGCCATGGTGTGTTAGAATCTCGAAGTTGTGTACAACGCAAGATATTGCATTATTCAAAGGGAAATGTACTGTGGATGATTGGGGTGTTACACACAATGGATACATAAATTTACAATTTTTTTAATGTAATATGGAAAATTGATTTACAAGAATAACAATAACATGAAAATGTATTTATTATCCATTATTTATCATGTTAGGATGGGAGAAATGTATTTATAGAATGAAACCAAAGATTAAAATGTAAAAAAATAATAAGAACATATAAAACATCATTGAGAAACCTCCTTTGAATATCTTCATAAGATCCATTTGTTGGGTCTTTTATGTTGATAATAGCCTATATGATTTGTCTATAAAATTATAATAGATATTAGGGTGGTATTATCTTAAGATAAATTGATAAATTGGAATAGATAATAGTGGTGAGGGGTGAGCCTTTTATAAGATTGGGGAGTGGAAAAAATGTTATAAATATGAATACTAAAATATAAAAATTAACTCTCTTGGGAATGTGGATCCAAATTGAAGGATTTATGAGACGTATGATCGAAATAAAATCATACCGACGAATATAGAATTTTTTTAAGAAATTTTAATCCATATCACCTTAGATTAATTCCTCTTTAACCCCTTAAAATCATAAAAATAATAATTAACTTTTAGTTTGTTACTATTCATAATGTTGTAAAATTAATTGATGTTTTATATGAAAATATTTATTTTTAGTCAAAATATGAAATATATTATATCATATTGTATCTCAAGAAGTGTTTAAAATTCATTTAAATATAATGGTGAAAAATTGAATACATTTTTTTAGAAAAATGAAATTTTATGAATAAAACTAAGTTAATCTTAATTTTCTTCCGGAAAAAAATTATTAGATGAATGCTAATTTTTTTATTTAATATATTAACTAAAATTAAATTTAAATTTTTCTGAAATTGGTTATAATTTATTTTATTATGATAAAATCATATTGGGAACATCAATATATATTTTTATAAAAATTTCACTTATTAATTTAAAATGATTATATTTTAATATACAAATAATTCAAATACAATGAACACATTTTATACATATGGAAATAATAATATTTCATAATTTAGTTATTTATATTAATTATCTCTAATCAATGTCTAGAAGATAATAGTCACATTAAATACTAATAATTCAATTATTTGTTGTGGTACGTTTAAACTCAATGTTGTGTGTAAAGAATGATATAAATTAAATTAAATTAATATATAGGGAAATATATCATAAAATCACATGGTGTTAAAAATAATGAATGATAGAATCTGAAAAAAAATAATAGGATGATCTTCATAGAAGATAAAATCGAGGTGAATTTTAAAATTACATTAAAGGTAAAATTTAATTTGAAATTATATATCTAAATTTGAATGAAATATAATGATGAAAACGATATGGTGTCAAGTTATTGACAATCTGAAGCTTATTTGATCCTTGATATGATATTTTTTGGAGGTGTATTGATGATGGTGGTCATTTTCAAATATTTTATGATTAAAAATATGAATTTACCTTGTTTTTAATTATAATGGAAATCATGTACCATCAAGGATCCCAATTGTATTTATTAAATCCTAAAAAGTTGTGATTTTATATTATCTGTGTGATGTTTTAGGGAAACATTCTTAAGATTCTAGAAATTTTTCCATTATATTTCCACATTGAAAATTTGTAACTAGATATTTTAATTGAATTATCAAAAATTCGTGTAAGGATATTATAGTTAAATTTTTTGAAAAAAAAGATAAAGATCCTGTTGAATAATAGAGAAATAGAGGGTCATAGATTTAGTTTTAACTCATGTTCATTACGTGGTGATTTCATCTTTTGGATATTGTTTTGCTTTGGCTTCAAGAATCATCAATGATAGCTCATCTATGTGATGGATTGTCATCTGTCAGATTCCTTGAAGGTTCTTCTAGTGTGGTTTCTCATCGATCAGAACCTTGTGGCACATATTGGGATTTTATTACATATATCTGGCATTGTTTCGTGGATCTGTCCTTATACATGGTTCTAGAATTGTTTCTTAGATATGTTCTTGTGATTAGATTTGACTTCGAGTAGTGATCAGATGTGGGACTTTTGAAAAAGGTGAAGGTGAAGTGATGCTTCCTCCTAGGATTTGCGGTGGAATTGGATGATCATCACAGAGGCAACTCATCGGCTATAATAATGAATATATTTGGTGGTCTCTTTACCCCCTCAGTGCTCATATATGGTTTATATCTTTGGATTCTGTTATGATATTTTTGGAGTAATATTTGTCGGTGGTTGGTGGTTTTTGTTCGGTGGGGGAATTCAGAGCTCTCATTGGCATCTTTCAGGATTGATGGCGGTGGTTTGGGTGAACTCGAGGGTTTAATACGGTAATCCTCTAGTGTGTAAGTGTCAGATGGTACCATTAATTTGATCATCATGTTTTTTGTAGGGTTTTTGCTGCAGTATTTTTGGTGGGGTGTTTAACATGTAATGATTATTTTCATTGGGTTTCTAGTCACTCATATCAAAGGTCATCTACCTTTGGACTCTGGCCATGTAATGGGTTTCCATTTTCCCAGTTTAAAATGGATTTTTGTTTTTTTCCTTTTCATTATTTTAAATTTTAGGACCAACATTTTTTGTTCCTAGAAATTCTTAAAGAGTAGAGGAATATTTTATTTGATCCCGTTTTCAAGAAATAAAAAAATTATTATGGGAGTTCATAGAATACCTCTTTACTTGAATAAGGAATTCAGGATAATACATGGAATCCCACAACAGTTATTCTCTAATTATGATTTTGTGTTAGTGGTTTATTTTTCTCTTAAACAGAAAATTTAAAATATTTCTAAAAGGAAAAATACATTTAATGTAGCTTTATAATCACATAAGTTTTGTAGATATCTAGGTTATTATATAAATGGTATTTTTTATTCTTATGATAAATATAGTGTAGTAGTAACAAATGTAATCGATATATGAATTGATAAGTAATATTATGATACCAAAGAAGAAAGAGAAGTAACCTTGGTATCCTATATTGAATCGAATTAGAGTGAACCGAGTATTTGAAACCAACTATGTATCGAATAAATAGAAGAATAACAAATAATGAGAATAAGGGGAACCATAACATAACTACTCCAAATACTAAACGGTAGTCAATTTATATTTATATTTTTTTAAAAAAATTGAATAATAAATTGAAACATGGATAATATGATGATTCAGTTAAATGCGTGTTTGTTGAATATGACATGGTAGTCAAAGTCACTATGAAATTGAAGATGAAGGTGAATAGTGTGGGTACTATGAAAAAACTTAAAATATTCTAATATACTATTAGATGATGAAGGAACTGATAAAAATAAACTACTGGGACACTCAAATAAATTAGTTATGGTTTATAATACATGTTCATATTCATAATTCTATAAATAACACAATTCATTAATATAGTGTGTTTGGGTGTTATATGATATCTATCCAAATCCTCTGATAAATTTTTATTATATCACATTGAATTACCCAGGACATGCATATCTCAAGAATAGAAATGTGTAGAATTCCTAGGAGGGGTTAAACATTGTAAAAATATAGGTTCTAATTTACCGTCAGTATCTACACAACATTAGAAGTTTTGTAAGATAAAAAACAACATATCAATCTACTTTAATCAGCATTAAAAGTTCTAGAATATTATATTTTCATAATATCCCATTACACAAACATTTATCAACTTATATTATTTCTTTTAGTATCATTTCATATTATCTTAAAAATAGTGATACAATATCATCAACCACTCTATACCTAAATATAAATAATATTTAAATAAAACAAAATATCTCCTCAAAACCCAATCAAAAATAAACCAAATTATCTATATCATTAAGAAAATTGACATATCCCCTTTTCAAATTATTAAGATAACTGCAAATATTCATGATTGAATACATAGAAAGATAACGTCATAAAAAACATAAAAAATTTAAAAAAAACTAGTTATCTAGTTTTTATTAATTATTCTACAATTCATTCCAAATTTTATTGATATAAATTATGAATTTATATATCTTGTTTTTCATTACTATATTTAACTTCTTTAAAAATTATAATAGTTTAAAAAACATCAATGACAAAAAAAATAACAAAATCATACTATCACATTAATTAGCGATAACAAGAAAATAATAACAGAAATAATTTAAAATTTATACTACCAATTACAAGTAATATAATTTAAATGCAGTTAATATCTTTATCAGTGTGATATTAACTCAGTATTCTAATCATTATAAATCGTTTATTGAAAATAAAATTATTTTTTTAATCTTCTACCAAGTCCGATGCTTCAAGAATCAAGACCCAAAATGTTTAAAACAATAAACAAAACCAAATATCTCCAAATAAAAGACCAAATACCTGTAAAAGATCATACACTATTTAGATGTAGATACCCAACCCTAGAGAGCTCGGGGTTGGTTTCTGTTACTATTATATTTTCATGATTACAATGATTCAAATCCTCAATGACTGAAGAATTTATTAGTCTTGGTAATGTAGATACATAAATGAGTATTGTATAAAAAATTAGTATACTATTTAATACATAATTTGTTTTTCATAATAAATAAATAAATTATTTAATAACTATAGTCAATATTTTAAATCCATTATTGACCTTCAAATTACACTTCATGAATTCTTGGGGAAAGAAATGAAATAGGGGTTAGCATAAATGTAGAGTTATGAAAAAATAGAGCAGATGAAATAATGAATAAATGAGTAATTATTATGGAATAGAAAATAAATAAACACACTTACCATGTAATCATCCAAACTATATGGAAGTTCTTAAATAATATATAAAATTTAATAATTGGAAACACATGCCCTTAAAAAACTTGATAAGGAAAAATCAATATTAAATGGAAAGAAACTAAAACACATTCCATTTAATCAATGACCTAAAAATAATATGTATCCATAGATATGTAGATGAAATATCTCATGGATGAGTAATAACTGAAACTCATTGAGAGAAATTCTTAATTATTGAATGTCATGTTTCCAAGTCATGTTATACCTTTACCATCTAGTGAGAGTTTAAAATTTTCCAAGTTGTGTAATTAATTAATCCTAGGATAACGATGATGCATCAACATGGTTTCATTAACTAGACCCGAACCAATAGGTCTTTCATTACATGGTCAAAAAATCAAGTTTAGTATATAATAAACATCCTTAATATCGAATAAATAATATTGCTTATCAAATATTAAAATTGAATAGAGTCTACCGACATATCAATATTTTCCAAGTTAACCAAATAACATTGAAAGTAAACACTAAATGATATATGGTATAAAGTTTAAAAAATAGTCATATATAAAAAACATTATATGGATATTTATGGTAAATTATGTATTATGGGATCATAGAAAATTGAATATTTGAAGGGGACTAAAATAAATCGTTGAATTGAATGTAAATACTATTCATGGACAAATTAATCGTAATATATTTATAGAATTATTAAGGATTGTATCAATACAACATAACCTAGGTGGATTAAAATAAATGGTTGTTTTCATTGATAAATGGGATCATTATATAAAACACTATCAAAAACATTCTTGAGGAAGATATCATTTTTTTAAAATCCTTCTGAATTTTTTTTATTGAAGATAAATTTTGAAAACATTTTCAATAAATATTATCCTTTTAAAAAAGAAAAATATAATTCAATGAAATGACAGCACGAAAATTCATATATATTGTATGATGTAAACAAACCATTCCTTTTGCACAAGTAATGGTTATAAAGTTTCCTTGTTTGGAAATAGGGAAGACTATTCTTTTTAAAACATTAGTAAACGAAAAAAGGGAATAAATTTCTTTACCAAATAATTTTAAAAACATTTTTGGAAACATTTTAAGAAAACATGGATTTTAAATGAATACATGTTCACTGACTAAAGAGAGAAACAATGTTAGGTTTTCTTAAAATAATTGATTAAAAAATGTGGATAAATTTTAATAATACATAAATTTTTTATTAACAATAATATGACAGATATTGATAGTTTTAATTAAAAAAATTTCATATAATTTATCTTAATGTAAATAACATTGAAAGATAATTAATGTTATTATTCAGGAAAATAATCTTTTATAATTACGATGTTCTCTATACCACATTGAAACATTTTATATCATAATCCTCACGATGGAATAAAATTAATAGTATGTTTAATATAAAATATAGATAAAAGGATTAGTGACATAATATAAAAAAGGGGTTGTAGATACACCACACAAAATATTTCAGCAGTGAACATGAAATTTGACTTAGAAATGTGAAAAAGTGAGATGAGAATACCTTACCTTGCATTCCATTTTTCTTGAACGACTGTTGACTTCATGTATAAAAAAATTATAATCATAAAAATTTTGGGGAACTTATTCATATTTATAATCAATATTATTTCACTTATTACTAGGTTTTATACATCTACTTATATAATTATATTTACGTCGGGTGTTTTAACCAAAATTCTGTTTATGTTTAAAAAATGACTTTGGTAGTTCAACTATGGTCAATGTATCAATATAGAACATATCGAGAATAGTAATGATGACATAATTATCATATGTATACATCAATATTATTTTGTCAAACAATTATCATATATGTTTATGAACAATTAATCCATGTTGCAATCATGGAGACAGGAGGTCGTACGTACACATGAGTAATGTTCTTATTTTTCAATGTGTGTTATGGAAAAGATGTAAGTAACACCATATCCTACCATAATGATCATTATAGAGTAAATACCATATTATTTAATAATATGAAATTATATATACAACTCATGTGATGTAAACAGAATCACATCGGACAATTAGGCGGATTTCCATACACATCCACGGCCGACATTATCAATTTTTAGTGTGTGAAAGGATAATAAAAAAATGATATATAATAATTTCTAAAAATGTAAATATTTCATGAATATAATAATTTTTTTGTGTCCCATGTGTTTTTTTATAATAATAATTTATACATTCTATGGATTGTGTGAATGAATAACATCTCTTTGATTGTACATTTGTCCACACTTCCTCGAACAATATTATCATATTAATTAAAAGTGGATACTATTAATGGTATGCGTTATAAAAAGATAAAAAGAGTATATATAAATAAAAAATATCAGATATGTAATATATAGACATAATTTTCACCATAATTTCAACCATGAGATGATGTAAAGGAAAAATGAACAATCATCATTTCGTAAGGCGTTCAGCAGACACAAAAACAGTATATTCATTTCCCATTTGATAGAGGTGTGGCTAAGTGTAGTTCGAACCATTTACATAATACATCCTAGTATATTCAGGATACTGTTTTATTTATTTAATAGTTGAATAAATATATTTTATGCGGTGGAAAATTGAAATGATACTATAGAGTTTGAGAGAATATATTAGCTCTTAATTGGGTAGCATCTTCTTGTTTGTACCAAAAGGCTTCCTTGGAAGGATTTCTTCCCAAAGGGAATATTAAAGGTAGAGGGTTGGGATGTTGGGAAAATATATGGGAAGAGAATGGATAAACCTATGAGGTTTGGTATGAATGTGGTATGGGGGGGGGGTTGTGTCCTTTTATAAGAGAGTAAGAATACTCACATTGTATTTTTGAAAACAAGTTTCGTTTACCCACTTTTTTAAATAACAAAAAGTCATAGAAAACAAATTGAACTCAATAATCTTAGGTGCATGGCCAAATTATTTCAATAATTTTTTTTAGATAAGTGTCTTTTTCGTTAGCCCCCCCCCCATTCAGAGGATTTGTTCATTGTTAAGATTAATTTTTCCTTAATAATTGTAATTAATTTTAATTACATTCGATATTATTTTTGCTCAAAAACAATTTTTTCTTATTAGACATTATAAATTATGCTTATTCCAAATACAGAGTCCATTTTTTCAAGTTTAAATCATGTAATTTTCATAAATTAATTAAATTTAACCCCACATGTGGGACGGTAATGCGGGTTATAAAAGAAAATTTTTCTAAAATATTGCTATGTTTATAAAATAAATATTCGAGTTAAATTCATTTATGTGAAATAAATTTTATTAAATGATAAAATTATTATCTAGTTTAACATTAAAACCAATTAAAATTTTAATTTATCATTTTATATAAATTAAATAAAAAATCAATTATAAAATAAAATTCAGTATTTTAAACTATTCATTAAAAAAATGAAATGCATCAAAAAAATATCATAAATTACCTCTAACATAATTTTAATGTTTTTATTTAAAATATTATGTTTATTTTGACAACCTAACTCAATTAAATTGTAAAAATTTATATTTAATATGGGTTCTATATTAAAAGGTGATAAAATTTCCTTCATAACAATATAAGTTTTTATGTGTAAAATATAGTTTATTCTTAAATTATGCATAAAAAACCTAATAAATTAATATAAAAAACATTTTATTGAATAAATAATCTATATAATTCATTAAATTTATTAAATATTTGTAAATAATTATTTTTATTAAGATATAACTTCCCTGGACGCATAAAAATAATATTACTTTTTATTCAATCGGTTCATATTATTTCTCATTAATTGGTAACCAGTGAATACATTTTATATTTATATAAACAAAAAAAATTTATATGTTAGTTATTTATATTCATAACCATTAACATAATGGATTGGTTATATCATATTACTTTAAATATTAATATTTGAAAAATACAATGCTAATTGGTGGAACTAGGTCTTCTATGTAACTCAAACTCTCGAAGAGGGTTTCTATTGCATGTAACAAAAGATATCGAGCAAGGTCTCTCTTAATTTTATTTCATGCTAACTTAGTGTTTCATTAATTGAAATATTTATCACATATTTTCAATAGTAAATTTATTATAATTTATTCTGATATTATATTATATTATGCGCTTGGTGTCGTGTGGAATACATTATATAAAACAAAATACTTCTTAATTTAGATTTCTAGGGAGTCACATTATCCCCACCATATTTAAATTGCATCCTAAAATTTAAAGTCAATATTGGGTATTTATTGATTGATGTTTCCTTTATTGAAGTCTTGCATCCATAGAAGGTTTTGTGAAACATACTCTACAAATGTATGAATGGGAAGTGGAATGGACACATGGAATAACATATAACTAGGTCTCAAAAATGTTAAAAATTAATGGAAAGTGACTAAATTTACATAGAGGAAAAGTGTAAATATTTTTAGTTATTTAATGAGGAAATCAATCACAAACAACTGAATGATAAACAAAAATTTGAGGGCCTCGAAGCCATAAATTTGAAATGATTTAGAAAGCCTTTAGTTTGACATAAGAAAGTGTATTAGGAAAAAATTTTATTTCAAAGTAATTCTATAAATTTCAGGTGATTGTTTTACTACATATGAACATATGGAAAAATACATAATTTATAGGTTTATATTTCATACGATCAATCTTATCTCTTGGTGGTTATTTGATAAAATGTTTATTTATTCCATTACTATAAGAACATAATTACCAATAATGATTTTTTATGGCTGAATCACAGAAGGAATCTTTTAATGCTTCAAAAGTCCTATAAAAGAGGAAAACTTCTTACCATTAGTCATTAAATATCTTATAAAACCAATATGGTTAATAGATTATTCTCTAATACCCAAAAATGATAGTACTGGTTCATCATTAATATTTATTCATCAAAATGATTAATTAAAAATAATGAAAATTTAATTAGGACAATGTTTAGATTAGTGGTTGGTGTGAAACCCTTATCGTCCATCAATCATGGGTTTAAGAAACGTGGCCTTGTCCTCTTACATTATTGGTCACTCAGTTATAGTTTTTCCTTTTCTAAAAACAAATTTTTATAATCTCGCAAATATATATGATGGAAACCTATAAATATGATTATTTTTTAATGTAAGAACCCATGTTTTTTCTCAAGAATGGATTCTTTAATTTTTACTATCAATCTATATTTTGGACCAAATATTGATGCCTAATGAGTTATCATAGTTATTAGGGATTTTAGTGGCTTGTTTTGTGCCCGGAACACGATTTTTTGGAAATTTGGCCATGTCACATGGTTGGAACAATGTTTGCTTAATTGTATAGTTGGTAAATTCTTGGAAAAACTAAATCACACAATTTTCACATGGCTGTATAGACTAACCCTACATGTAACCTTTTTTTCCTAGTTACTCCTGAATGGTTTGCACACCATTTTTTAATCTATATAAAAAAACCGTTCATAGGCTATGTTTTTGGTTAAAATGTCTATTTTTCCACTAATGATATAATTAAGCCACCTCTTATTCAATAATAGGATTTCCAGTAGGATTTACTACAAGTGATATCATTTTTGATATTTTTGAAACCCAATTATATGGATTAAAAGATATAATTTATCAGAGATCTGATTAAGCTTTCGTTAATCACGTTGGACATGCAATGGTATGTACTACAATCTGTATAAGCCTTGTCCCTTCTCTTTTTTCCTCTACCAAGTTATCTTGGTCTATATGGTTTTTCAATTTTCTCAAATGTACTCTGATATGAGTGAAAAAAGGGTCGATACCGAATAAATATAGTCATACAAGCCTAAGGTGGGTTCTCTATAACTCAACCCTCACATTTGTTGAATTTTGAATTTGTTATGTGGGGCCCACAGATTTCATCAGTTGTTGTTAAAATAATTTATATTATATGATTATAATCATTTTAACTATATGGTTTTGATCTTTCCAAATATGTGATTTCATGTTGGTGGTTACACCCACAATTCTCAACATCCCATGTAGGATTTTTTTCATAATTTTCATTTTTGTGTTTTGACACATTTGTGCCGCTGTTCGGGTGAGCCTTGACTTGTCCATCCTAAGGATGTGGTTTTCCATATTTAATATCTTGATTTATGTTGTGAATTTCATTATATAAATTACCATGTATGCTCATTACTTAAACTACCTAAGGTAAGTGATCCAATTCATAATTAAATTTTAAATGGAAATTTGATAGTATACTAAATATATGACTTGACCGGATTATATGTGAATGATTAATATGATGCATATCTAAAGAACCCCTTACCACATTAATAGAAGGTATCAAAATGGTCCATAATTATCAAATATTCTTTAACTGGAATTAATAAATTTCCATGCTACATGGCCTTATCACACTAATGAAATTAAATGGTTGAACAAAATGAAATTATTGATTTATTATGACTTGATTGAAAGGTTTCATGATACTGGATCTTATTACACTATTGAAATTCATGGATTGAACAAAATGAAATATTACACGACTTCATAATTATACAGTAATGTATTGACATGAGCTCACCTTGGATTCTTATTGGGGAATTTAATGAGCCATTGGGAACCCCATTCAGATTCTAGGATAAATCTTTCTTAGGTTGAGACCCACCTAGATCCCCATCCATTTCGATCCTTTTCTTCTTTGGGAATTTCATGATCAGGGAGTCATGTGTTGTGGATTTTTTTGGAAGGGTGATACATAGATTAGATCATGAGGTTTCATAGGGTACTAACGATCACGATTTATGATCATTATAAATTATTTTATTTATGGATCATGGGATTATTTAGTGTCAATTTTGATTACTTCAATTATTTATCACATCATTCCTCTTTTATATAGATGGGAAGATAGAAAAAACCGTTTATATGGTATATGATAAGATGCTAAAATTAATTTTGGATATTTTTGGACCATGGTTGACGATTTTTATTTTGGTTGAGTTCTCTTTAAATAACATGTATGACTCTTCCATTGGGATGGATCTTTTCAAAGCATTATTTGGTTGGCCTTATCGATATTCATTTTGTTGATTGATATTAGAGAGTTCTCAGTCGTTGGATGAGATCTATTAGAAAAAATGATAGATAATGTTTAAATGAGTTTGTAGAGGATGAAAGTGTATGAGTACCATAAGATATATAATGTTAATCAAAGGAGGGTAAATCATTATTTTGAGGATGTTGATCATATATTTTTAAGGGTTTCCATTAATTGTGGTTTGAAGAGTTCTATTTTTGGGAGTAATATTTCTTCTCAGTTCATTGAACGATTTAAGGTGTGGAAATAAAATAGTGAGGTTTCATATGATCTATTGATTATTCCACAGCTTGAAAAGATCCACATATTCTTCCAAGATTTGGGGCATCATCATTATGCCCATGTTGATTCTCATATAACTGATTTGAAATAGTTGTATGTGTACAATTAAGTAATATGCATGTATTGGCTAGATTAGATCTGATACTAGTGATTTAATGTGTTATCTATGTGATTTATCTATTTTTACACATTCTATGGATCAAGGATTTTATAGAGGAGAGTATGTGGGAACATGAGTCATAGATGCTTCCTCGTTATCTAATGATATTTTTATTGAAGTATTTTATTATTTTGTTTTTATTTTTACATAGCTAATACTATTGTTTCAATTTGATATTTATCTCTTCATGTATTTTTTGGGATGTTGAAAATTGGTTTTAATTATGGAATTCATTTTGATTCTTATGGTTGATAATTTTTCGAGAGGTATTTGATTTAATGACTTAATCCTTTCAGACCTTTTACGTTGCATGAGCCTTGTTTTGGGAGTGTTTGGATGATTTTGGAGGGGAGGTTCTATTCAGGATGAGAATTTTGTTGGGAGAGAAGATTTATGGTCAATAAACTACATTATTCCATGAGAGAATAGACTATAATAAGGTGAATTTATAATTGGTGTTTTATATAGTGGAATGGTCAGTCATTCTATATATGAATTATTGGGAGACGATTTGAGAAATGGATGATATATATCGATGTATATACTTTGTGATTATTATTAGTGGATATATTAGTTTTTATTTTGGGATGCGACCATATTTCTCATATGTGATAAACTAGATACCGAGTTTCTGTGGGTTTATTTTCAGTGATGTGTCACAGTGGTCACCATTATCATAGTATGATCTTCATTGATGATATTGATTTGATTTTCATGGAAAATCTATAAAATAAGAGAGATATAGGGGATATATAGTGTTATATTTATAGGCTAGTTCTAGATAGACATGTCACAACATAATGACCACATATCATTCTATCACAAATTCTCTTCTAGAATATCTATAAATTTGAAATACCATTAGAATATAACTATTTTTCTCAATTTCTCAAAATAGTATATTAATAGACTATTGACCCCCATAAAATATCATATATTGTTATCAGGAATTCTCTTGAAAAGATCGATTTTTAGATATATGAGGTGACTTCCACCATTCTTTTCTCTTCAGTTACTCCATTGTTCTTATTTTTAGAAGGCTATATATTGATTTATGGGTAAGAATTTATATTTTTGTGTCATGGTTTTCATATGTATTATTTTGACCATGGTTTTTGGGTTTCCCTTATGTAATTCATCTAGGTGGTCATCTCTATTTCTAATTATCCATGTGAAATGGTTTTTGTAGAATCTTTTGAGGTAAGATATTTGAGAAGTCTATTTTTTTATATTTTAATTTTGGATTTTATTTTATTTTTATTATTTTGGGTGGGTGGAAAATATTTATTTAAAAAATATAATATATTAAATTAATGGATGTTTTTTGGAAGGGGGTTTATTAACTTGTTGTTATATATCCTCGATGATATTTCATAACTAACTATTCACAACTGACTCAGTTATGTTAAATATTTCACTATTAAGATGTGTATTTCATAGTTAATATGAGTTAAATGTGGTGATAACCTTTCAGAAATGGTTAATTAATCAAGGATGATAGAGAATAAGTTGTGTGAAATATAGATTTTTTTATTATC
The DNA here is from genome assembly GCA_963277665.1 of Viscum album. Taxonomy (NCBI): domain Eukaryota; kingdom Viridiplantae; phylum Streptophyta; class Magnoliopsida; order Santalales; family Viscaceae; genus Viscum; species Viscum album. Next base: position 135,385,194 of record OY728147.1, on the reverse strand, counting down.
ACCCATGAAATAGTTAAATGATTTGGATGTCATGATTTAAAATAGAGGATTATAGAAGTTTATGTCACTGGATTTCTATGTTTTGGGTCTTTCTACAGGAAGTATGTTTCTATTTCTATTCTTGTGAGGTTTTGTTGGTAGAGTATTTTTTTAGTTCAAGATTGGATTTTTTTTAAGTTGTAATGATGTGGCTACCTTTCCATTTTTCTTAGTAGGGAATTTGGTCATTAAAGTGGAATGGTGGAGCTATTGGTTTGGTGAAAGAGGAAGTGATGTGAGGTTATTGATAAGTCTATAGTAATGAGATATATATTTTCCATTTTATATTGGATATGTTTACATAGTTTTTTTTGTAACGTAATGTGAATGGTAATAATGAAAATAGAAACTTGGTGTGGGTTGGAATTGAATAAACTGTGGCTCTAAATAGATTTTGAATACTCAGAATGAATAGAAAAATACTATAGAAATTAATTTTGGTAAGGAAAGAAAATATTTTTCATTAAATATGGATTCAAATTTAATAATTAATGTATTAAATTTGGTTTATATTAATTATTAACTTGTAAAATGTTGTGTTCTAATGGAGTTATAGATTAGTTGTTATAGATGTATGTATTGAATGTAGGGAAAAATCTATGTAATATTACTATAACTGAAGGAATTTTTTGGGGTAATGGTGTGGTGATGATAATGGGAGGTGGATGAATTTTTTGGAGAAGAACAATATAGTTTGGTCTTAGAGAATCTTGATCATTCTGTATTTGTTATTCCATATTTTTAAATGAATATTCAATATATTCAAAAAATAAAAATCAAAGGACTATAAAGGTTTAGTTTTATTAGAGACAAGAAACACAACATTCATATTCCATGAAATATCATCAACATATCCCACAAATGTCTTACAATTTTTTTTACTCTTTATAGATATACCTTACCTAAAATATTTCTCTATAACATAGGGAAATGAGAGATAAGAATGAGTGACCTTAGATTCTCAGTAAGTAAAATATGTTATATATTAATTAATGATCAAATGAAATAGTAAATAAGATTAAGGGTATTACATCATGAACATTACATAAAATTTTTACACCTAATATTTCAATGATAACAAGAATGATTCGCGGAACAAATTTTTATAATTTCAAAATTCATGAATCATTAGTATGATAAATCATCATTAATAAATCACAAACCATATGTTCATGTCATAAAAATGTGATTCCACAATAGTTTTAGAATCCATTTAATATATTAAGGTTAACTACAATGAAAATAAAATTATAAGTATTAGGAATGAACATGTGTTTCCCATAGTGGATCAAGTCCATCAACTTGTTTCACATGGAAAATAAGAAACATTGACCTTTTTAACATAGTGGATAAAGAATTTTGACTTGATTCCCATAGATATCTCAGTAGGTATTATTAATTAATCAATAAATTAGAGGGATATATAATTCAGGGATAACCCCTAACATAATTAAAACCATGCAGGACAGTGCTATAAGATCATAAATCATTCATCATATCATAAACTATGAAAAATAAATTGGTTTCATAAATATTTCATCATTTCATCATAGTAAAAACCATTGAAAAAGAAAATCATTTGTAAATAAATTTTTATTGTCACTATAATCCAACCAGAGAATATATAATGATGATGTCATTAGATATTATGTTTTGAAAACTATAACAACATAAAAGGTTATGGGAGATAATGAATATAAGATATATAAAAGATTATTAAAACATTCTCATGTAAAATAACATTTTCATTTTGAAATAAATTGATTATTATATAAAAACAATGAAAATAATATCGGAAAAAATTTTTATAAATAAAATTGGAAACATTTAATCCAATCTTTAAATAACTGTGAGGTCTTCGTGGTGGGATATATTTTCATTGTTGTATAACTTAAAACAATGACTCAGTTCAATTTTTGGTAATCTATCAAATGTACCTTATTCTAAAAATGACATGAATATTTATTTAAAATATTTTTCAAATACTAACCCATGGGTAAAATTAAATTAATAAATCATTGAAGAATGGTTAAAAAATGTTTTAATTTCTTTTATGAAACATATATTTGGATGAAAGTTTATTTTTTATCAATGAATAAAATAATGTTGGTTTTATTTAGTATAATTATTTTGCTATCTTGATTAAATAAGGGGAATAAAAATAATGTAAAATTTTTTCTATAGAAATAACATTATTGAAATAAAATTATTCAAAATTATTGTGGTGTAGATCATAAAATGTCAATATTGGAATATAAAACATAAACAATCTCGGTAAAAAAAATTAGAATACAATATAAAACATTTACCAATTTGGAAATATTTGATTAAAACCATCATGGAAAAAATAAAGTCATAATTATATGTATATACCCATAATTATAATTAGATGTTTCATAAACGATATTCATTGCTAGAATATAATCCATATAAAAGAAACAACTAATTAATGGGGAATGTGTCACATATAAATTTTGGTGACATGTAAATCCCTTACCTTGGGACTTGAAATTATTCATACACATAATATCCTCCTATATAATAAATATATATTTCTTTAATGTGTATTATAGATCAATATATATATATGTATATATGATTTAATTATAACCTTTTCCCAATAGTTTGATGAAAATTCTTTATTAAAATCAATATTCTTATTGATAACTTCTTAGATATTCATGCATGTTTTCATTCTGTTGTTCTTTCCTTTAAAATTTAACCTGGTTCCAACTTCTACAAGACGTAAATATTGATATAAATATATTATATATTAATTATATACATATTATATTCTTATACATATGTATAGATAGAAAAAATGAATTACACTATTCATGGTGACTACAGGACAATGTACAAATAAAGGTTGTTCTTTTTTTATAGATGGATTGGAAGATCCATAAATAATAATGCATAGTTTAAATTCATTTTTATATCAAAAGTATTAAATATATTTATTAAATATAAACGTATCACCATCCATGACAAAATAAAATGAAAAACATATAACAATAGTTTGTGAAGGTGGTAGTCCATATGTATGCAAGAGTGACTTTATAGATATCAAGAGGATTGGAATGTAATAAAGGATGATTTTAAATTTTAATACCTTATATATAATTATTTAATAAATGTCATATTTATATTTTAATTCCAATATTATATTGATCTGTGAGATGTGATGATGGGAAAAAATTATAATGGTTTGAGATGTAGTTTTTTGATGTACACATGATCAAAAGTTTCATTTATCATTTTATGGAAGATGTGAAATATATAGGTTATGATATGATAAAAATATAAAATAATTTCATATCATTTAATTGTGTTATTTATATTAGAATTATTAATATTGAAATAAATTTGGTAAAAGATTATGTAAAAATGTTATGATCATGGTGAAGAAATTTACATTCTCATAGAATTCCCTCTATTGGATAAATTATTATAGGCCCATGGGTTGGTTGAATGGGATGAAAAATGATATATAAAATATTTTATAATATTTTTGAGAGATCTTTTATTGGTTTTTGTCAATATAAATGTCTTAATAGGTGTGAAGAAGTGGGGAGGAAGTACCACTTCCTAACATTGGTGAGTGAAAAACATGTAGTTTTTTAAATTATTAAGAAATTTAATTTAATTTTATTTAAAAAATATGAAAAATGTTACATATTAAAAAATTATAATTGAATCGTATATTCTATCTATGAATGTATTTTTAAAATAGTTTTTATCTCATTTTTACACTTATAATTTTAGTTTTACTCATAGTGAAAATGTTTTATCCAAAAACATGGTGAATTTTTTTTTACAATTAATAATAACCAAAAATTAATTTCTCCATGTTAAATAATGTAAATATTTATCAAAAAAATATAGAATACATTTTATCAATCTATCTCATATAAGTGGATGTATTTTATTTAAAAGTAAACCCACAAATGTGATAAAAAACGATATTCCATAAAAAAACTACTATGTTTAAAAAAATTATATATCATAAATGAAAAAATATAAATTTTTATGACATAAATTACATAAATAATAATAACATAATTCAATTAAAATTTATTTTATAACCATTTACATAAATTGATCTTCGTAAATTATTAGAAATTAAATAAATGTTTCAAAAATAAATATTTTTTACCATTCATTGAATATTTAATATTTTCATAAAATTCTGAAAAATAAAAACTAAGGAAATTTTGACATGTTAAATTGAAAAATTAAGTTTTTTAAATTAATTTTATAACGGTTTGATAATTAATATTAAATAAGTTATCCAATTGCGACAAAATCACATTTTAGAAAAAATTAATTTTTTAGGAATACAATTTGATTTCTTCTTATCTCAAGCCCAGAATAAAGTATTTGTTAAATGTTAAAACACATAATTATAGCTATAATATATAAATATAAATAAATAGATAAAAAAATTAGTGATTAATTTAATTTATTAAGATAAAAATATATTTCATACATAAAAACATTTTCAAAAAAACCATGTATAATCGATTGATGACCAATGAAATCATATGAAATCATATGAAACCCATATACTTACTGAATTTTTTTATTAAAATACATAACAACATATTTATTGTATTTTTTATAATGATATAATATATTAGATAATGTTTACACTTGGGGATTCATGTATAATGATCAATCAAAGAAATCAAAATATTTTAAGAGAAATATGTTGTAAATATCCTGGAGTTACATTATACCCCCTTAAAATAATTTTCCCAATATATTATTTAAAATTTATACATAAAAATTTAGGATAATTACACCTCACCAAATGATCAATTTTCCATGTAGCCTTTACAAATTGGTGGGTTCACTACAATACGTTTGACCCGATTAGTGGTCTTATTTTGTATCACATTATATCTATGATAAAAAATATCCACTAGTTATGATACACAAGAATAATATTACACAAGTGGTATGAAATCATACATTAGTATATTTGAAGTTTAAATTATTTAGTTCATTATTAGAGATAAATGGAACTCATTGGGAACTTGGGAGAGGATCAGTGGAAGTCCTAGGAGAGAAGCATCCATCCCAACTCAATCAGGAATCTAAAATTAGAATATATACTTATTAAAAAAATATTACATTCATATGTAATATAATAACCTTATTAAAAGGATAAATTCAAAGACAAATGTAACGAACCGAGTCCGGAGCTGCATAACTGGTGCCCCGTACCCGGTTCGCCACATGACCTCAAGCGCGTTTCCCCAAATGCTAGAGGCTGCTGAATAGCAGCGAGGGCCTTGGTGAATCAGTGGGGAAAATATTCCCTTATTTGGTAAAGTATGCATCGAAAGAATACACATAAACAATAGCGGAAGAAGTAAATAGCATGCAACAACTGAACTTAAAGTAAAAGCAATGTCTGATATAATAATGATGCAGAATGGTACATGTATCTATGGAAAGCAGTAAGCAATACAACGTGCTGAAATACAACTGAAACCAAAGTACTAAATGTAAACAGCAACTTCAGCAACATCGCGGGCCAAGGCCTGATCCCATGCTCTCCAGTTCCGACCAACAATCAAGTACCTGAGGTAGAAGGGCCACAATCCCTACCTATACCTGCAACCATATAATCTATTTGGGCCGAAAGCAGGAACCAAACATGGTGTGAGACTAATCCTAGTAGGCAACCACCACAAGATTTGTTCCCTACTGTAAGTGAGTGATATAACAAAAGTAAAGGTAAATAAATGCAGTAAGCAATTCTACCCATTACCATTCACATTCATTTAATTACACTACCAGGGAAAACAACAAATTTTTCTATTCCATGATAATCAAGTAACAAAACAGGTATCTAAAAAGACTACCTAAACACAAGGAGTACAATCCCAAGCTTGTTCTTTGCCTTGGTGGACTCGTCACAACCAACCATCAAAATTCACACTGACTCTCTGGGTGGCATAAACTAGAAGACCCCTATAGTCAAGTAATCAAACAAGGGACAGACACTCTGGGAAGCTCTCACGTCAATTCCCCTATGGTCTTACAACGATAACTACAGAGTCTCTGAGGAAGAACTTACGTCTAATTCCTCATGTGGTCTCGATGTGTGGGTAACTAATAACACCTTTGGAAAGCTCAAAGTCATATTCCCATACGTCATGTAAACGAATCTAAAACCAATAGAACCTCTAGGGAAGCAATTAATCATCTATTCCCTCTTTGATATCCCGCACCAGGTTCTCACAGCCCGGAGTAGTCCAGTCATGCGTAATCAACTATTAGAAGCCCTATGTAAGTTAAAAAACTACTTAGATAATATCTACTATACTTCCAAAGCATCCCAACAGCAAGAAACACATGAAATGAGTGATAACAAGAAACTAATAATTGCAATAGCGTTTCCTCATGGCAATGGTTCCAAACGGTGATAAACAGCCAAACGGGAGAGGTAAACACCCATGGGGTGATCCTCAACCATGCAACCAAGTATAAATTAGCAGCAATTCATCATTATATTACTAGAAATTTAGGGTACATAAACAATAGGATCAAAATCCTAAACCCGAGATACCTGACACAGGGGTATCCGACACTTTTGCAACCAAAACTCAAAGAATTTCAATGTAGGGCAACAAACCACCTACCTCGATCCTCGGAGATCAATATTCTAGAACCTCAGCTCGTGAATTGGACTAGAACGGAGTAGATATGAAAAAAAGTCTAAAACATTCAACCTCAGATAACTTATACGAGACGAAGAATCAGGAAACAAGGCTAAAGAAGAACCAAAAACTCACCGATGTGATTCTTCTACCACTGATGGAGTTTGATTCGAACAACCGGTGACGAATCAGTGTCTTGGAGAAGAATCGTCCTTCTTGGGAATTCTGGATGGTATTAGGCGGAGAAGAAGATGTTTATGGTCATTAGGCGTGACCCTAGGTCGATTAATGAAATAATAAAAGTATACGGTGTGTACATTTAAAGTACATGGAGTGTAGTGGGTTTTTTCGTACTCTACCAAAATCAGCCTCCACGTCACCCCTACACACAATGTGTGTGGCCCGGTCTCGGCCAACACATGACTTCGAGTGGCCGAGGAGTACATAGCGTGTACTCATAATGTACACAACGTGTACTCTGAAAATTTCCAGATCCACCATCTTTCCTTAAAAATCCCGTAAAAGAGATCTGTACCTGAAAATAAAGCTCTGGGTTCTTACAAACTTCCCCCCTTTAATGAACTTCATCCCCAAATTTCCCTAGAAAGGCGTAGAAGAAGAGACCTCGAACAACACTGGCCACTGTGATTGCATATCAGCCTCCCTCTCCCAAGTCTCATCCTGTATACAGTCGTGCTGCCATAGCACCCATACCAGAGGAAAAGACCGGCCACCGAGTACTTTTCCACTATGATCAACGATCCTGAAAGGATTCTCCTCGAAATATGAATCCTACTCTAACTTAACCTTCTTGGGTTGAAAAACATGAGACAGGTCTGAGAAATACCGACAAAGATGAGAAATATGAAAGACGTCGTGCATAGCCCGATACGTTTGAGGTAACCGCAACCTGTAAACAACCAGCCCGACTCTCTCCAGAAACTCAAACAGCCCGACGTATCTCGGTGAAATATTACCCTATCTCCGAATTCTCTTGTGTCCCAACCTCGGTGTGACACACAAGAAAACATGATGCCCGACTTCGAACTCCAGAGGTCGTCTCCGCTGATCAGCATAAGACTTCTGCCGAGACTATGTTGTCGCATCCTCTTCCGAATCAACTCTATCTGTTCTAAGGTCTCCTGAACAAGACGATGTCCCAGAAAAGCTACCTCTCCTACCTCTAGCCATCATAAAGGTGATCGGCATGGCCTACCATACAAAGCCTTGTAAGGTGCCAACTGAATAGTCGCCTGAAAACTGTTGTTCTAGGCGAACTCCACTAGAGGAATATGCATCTCCCAAGAACCTCCAAAGTCTAGAATGAAAGCTCAGAGCATATCCTCAAGCACTTGGATTGTATACTCAGACTGGCCATCAGTCTGGGGATGGTATTATGTACTCAAAAGTACCTATTTACCCAACTTCCTCTGTAGCCTCTGCTAGAAGTGCAAAGTAAAACGTGCATCCCTGTCTGAAAAAATGGTGTGTGGAACTCCATGCAGATGTACAATCTCTCAGATGTACAACAGTCCCAGCTCATCAACAATGAAGGTCTACTTGATCAGCAAGAATTGTGAATCCTTCATGAGCCTGTCCACTACAACACAAACCACATCATTTCCTCGAGGCAATCTTAGTAAACCTGTCACGAAGTCCATCGAGACATCATTCCATTTCCACTCAGGAATGGATAACTGCTGAAAAATCCCTACTGGCCGCTGATGTTCTGCCTTCACCTGTTGACAGGTGGAACACCGCATAAAAAAACCAGCCACATCCTTCTTCATACCTGGTCACCAATACTGATGGTGAAAGTCTCGCTACATTTTGGTGACACCTGGATGAACTCACCAAGATGAAGCGTGGAACTCCCGCATCAGCTCCTCCCGTATGTTTGCTGAAACCCATACACGACCATGAAAACATAACACCTCGTCATCGCCCACTATCCACCATGGAGTAGGGTCTCCATCTGAAACACCCTCCCGTAGGACTAGGCCTTCAGGGTCTGCTATTTTCCATATTCAAACTCGATCAAAAAGGGTATAGGAAACAGCTACAGAAGAAAGAACCCTCTGACCCTGTCTGTCGTGCACCTCCAGATGCATCTCAGATAACAGAGCCATAAACTTCCACTCACTACTTTCCTCTTGAAATGCCTACAACTGAGTCCTTCTACTCAGTGCGTTTTCCACATTATTACCTTTTCCTGGTGTATAAGAAACCTCTAAGTCGAAAGATTGTAGGGACTCGACCCACCTCGGCTGTCTCAGATTCAGGTCGCGCTGCGTGAAGATGTACTTGAGTCTCTTGTGGTAAGTATATACCATGAAATGCTCTCCCATGAGATAGTGCCTCCAACAACACAAAGCATGAACAACAAAAGCCAACTACAAGTCGTGCATAGGATAGTTATTCTCATGTGGCCTCAACAGCCGAGATCCGTACGTGACAACACAATCGTCCTGCATAGGTACTGCTCCAAGCCCAATGCCAGATGCATCACAGAAAACTGTATAACTCTAGCCCGGCTCTGGAAGAACTAGAATTGGTGCTGAAGTCAATCACCCCTTCAGCTCCTGGAAGGATGAGTCACATTCTTTTGATCAAATGTACTTCACACCCTTCTTAGTCAAGCCCGTCAACGACACTGCTAAGCGTGAGAAGTCCTGTATAAACCGTCTGTAGTAACCAGCCAGCCCCAAGAAACTACATACCTCGAAGACATTCTTTGGTTTCTCCTAGGTAACTACTTCTCTCACCTTCTCTAGGTCTACTGATCATCCTTTCTCTGAGATGACATGACCCAGGAAGTGAATCTCGTCCATCCAAAAGTGGCACTTTGAGAGTTTAGCATAAAGCCGATGCTCCCTCAGTGTACTCAAAATGATCTCAATATGGGTTTCATGGTCAAGTCGAGTGTGAGAGTACACAATGATATCGTCCACGAAGACCAAGACGAAGGAATCCAAGTAATCATGGAACACTCGCTTCATTAGTTCCATGAAAACTACGGGTGTGTTCGTAAGGCCGAACGACATAACCGTATACTCGTAGAGGCCATACCTGCTTTTAAAGGCTGTCAGAGGTATATCTGATTTCCTAACGCGTAGCTGATGATAATCGGACCTCAAATCGATCTTCGAGAACACCCGAGCTCCTCTAAGATGATCGAAGAGATCATCAATCCCTGGCAAGGGATATGGGTTCTTGATCATCAACTGGTTCAACTTCCGATAATCCATGCAAAGCCTAAGGGTACCGTCTGCCTTCTTCGTGAATAGGACAAGATAACCCCAAGGAGATGTACTAGGTCAGATGAAACCCTTTGTCTGAAACTCCTCTAACTACTTCTTGAGCTCCTGCAACTCAGGTTTAGCCATACTATTAGGAGGAATGGACACCGGTGCTGCTCCTGGATTGAGCTCAATCAAGAAGTCTACCTCACACTCCGAAGAAAAACCTGAAAGGTCTTCTGGAAAGACATCTGGAAAGCGATCAACCACTGGAGGAAAATAAAACTGTGAATTCCCCTGGTCATCCAGATAATGAATAGAAATCTAGGCCATAACTCCTCCTATCCCATGATGCTCGAGTCCATCTCGACTCCCATGAACATCCCACTCGCCATTATGAAGGAAATATTCACCCTCTACTGATACAAAACTCACCCTGCAGTGATAGAAATCGACGAATGTCTCAAAGGGAACCAACCAGTCCATACCAATAATGAAGTCATAGCCCATCATCTCCAGGATATAGAGGGACCATAGAAAACGATACCCTGCAACCTCGAGAGGGCCCTCCTTGCACTGACGTATGCTAGATGTCCTCATTCCCAAGGGCGTGTCGAGAGTCAACATGTCAGCAGATGAAAAGACATAGTTCTCAAGACATTCCACGAAAGCAATAGAGATAATGCTATGTGAAGCACCAGTATTGAAAAGGGATGAAGATAAAACTGAGGATACTAAGATCGTACCTCGAACTGTGGAAGGTCCATGATCCTACTCCCGATGGATCTGCTATACTGCAAATGTCTGGCTAGTACCGTGGCCCTGTTTAGCAGCCTGATATCACTGAGCTGATCCCCCTTGAGCCTGAGTACCACATCCATGACCTCTACCTTGTCCTGCACAACCCAAAGAACTCCTGCCCCCAGTCTGTTGTGGGACTAGTAATCCTGCTCCTAAATGAGGGGTAGAAAAAGATCCTCCTTCACTAGCCACTGGAAGAAGAACCCTGCAAAAATGCTACAGATGACCCATCTTGCCGCAAGATTGGAACTCCACTGGATCTCTCAGGCACTGAGGCTTCATATTCCCGCTCTTTCTACACAGATAGTACACCACCTGGTTTCTAGAAGGACGATCCCATCTACCGGAAGATATACCTCGCTTCCTCGAGTCACCTCGAGTAGACTCTCGGTGGCGCTTCCTACTGTCAGTATGAAACGAATCATCCTTAGATGCTGAACCGCACTAGTCAACATCTCCAGTCTCCCTCAGATTTCTTTCAGTGATCAGTTCATGGTTGACTATTAGAGTAATATAAGTCAACTGGAAAACATTCACCTGTGATCTGATATCCGATTTGAGGCCTTCCTCAAACTTCCTTGCCAAAAGCAGCTCGTCATTTTCAAGAACGGGAGTGAAACACGGTAACTCAGTGAAGCGGGAGGAATACTCCATAACCGAAAGAGTACCCTGCTACAGGTTCATGAACCCCCTAGCCCTGTCGGCCCTCAGAGTCACTGGATAGAAGTAGTCATAGAACATACACTAGAATTCGTCCCAAGCCATCATCCGCTGGCGCCCTGCCTATGAGACTACATCCCACCATCTCTTGGCAGAATCTCGCAAAATGTATGTCGTGAGCTTTAACCTTCTGTCTGGGGGTGTCTCCAGATGCTCAAAAATGGAAAGGATGGTTTCTAGCCATGACTCTACAACCTGAGGTCCTCCATCCCCTGTAAAAGTGGAAGGATTCTACTGCTGGAAGACTTGCGTTAGCTCTGCCATAGACGGGGCAGGATTCTAAGTTCCCAGTAAGGTCTACATAAACCTCATGAAACCCTCTCCGAACTGAGCATCCACACCAGTGTTCGGAATCACTGTAGGTGCCATATCCGGAACAATCTACGGAACTACTGGTAGTCCCTGGTTCGCCGTATCAGGCGTACGGTCACCGCCTGGTTCCTGACGTGCAACAGGAGGAATTCTTGGTGTTATAACCCTAAAAGATCAAAATCAAACCTCTGATTTAGGATCAACAAGGATAGAAAACACAAGAGTACAAAATGGGAATATGAGATAGAAACACTTAGACTTGAAAAACTGAACTACACGACGTGTATTTATACTACACGACATGTTTCTTAAATCCATTTACATGGGAGTGTAATTCTACCACCACTGGTCATGTAACGTTCCAGACTACATGGTGTATTGTCCCAAAATACGACGTGTACTTGAACTCCACTCCCCTGCCCGATTCTCTTTGCACGGCTAAAATACACGGTCCTCCTAATTCTAAACTACACGATGTGTGCACTAAGGACACGGTGTGTAAAAGCCTGGATTTGGTGGCCCGTGTAGCAGGTTACATGGCTGGCCACATGGATAACCCCTTACACGGCGTGTTCCGAACAAACACGGGGTGTATCAGAGAAGATAACACCGACCTGTGTTGTTCGTGACATAGACTGGTACCTAGAAGAAACTACACGACATGTTATTATAACACACAGTGTGTACTACATGAGTTTCCCTGACCCGCGTTGTTAGTGACACGGCCGGGTACATGGTTGACTACTACACGGCGTGTACTTATGGTACACGACACGTCCCTGAAGATTTTTTTACCACCCCGTCTTTTTTTCACACAGATAACAACACGGTTTAAAAACTACATGGCATGTATGAATAAAGTACACGTCGTGTATTCTAGTTTTTTCTGGGCAGTAGCTCTGAAACTGCTCCAAACGCCAGAAACACTGAAAAACAACCAGCTATGTGCCAAATTCCGATCCGTGGGGGCCCATACTCCCTGAGAATCAAAGATTGGAATCATACCAATGCATAAAACAAGTAAACAGCATAAAAAACAATGATCCGCCAAATTCTGATCCTCGAGGGCCCATAACACCTCCACGACCAGAGCTTGGCACCCATGCTAAATAGGCTGTAAAATAAGTAATACTCTATCAGCGCAACAAGTATTTCTATCCAAGAAACTACCACAACGACATGCATAATCTATCACGACATCTATCACAATAGAATGCAATTATAATTCACCCTATATGGCATGGTAAAATGCATGAAAAGTGATTTATTACCCAGTGCTTATATGATGCATGAGATAGCACACCCTCATCTCATCGGGTTGCAACCAAATACAACTATAATCATATAAACTGTAACAACACAAAACATGTGCATCACCCAGTGGTAAAATATAATAAACTCTAACACTTTCAAAACTGAAAATTGAAATTATGAGGTAATATAGCTTTTCCCATTACACGGGTTAATTACTCTCAGGCATAGTTAAGTACTAACTGCCCATTTCTTCCTATCCCTGGCTATTGTCGCAAAACATTAATCAATAGTAATGAAATAAAACTCCTCTGATACCACATTGTAACGACCTGAGTCCGGAGCCACATAACTGGTGCCCCGTACCCGGCTCGCCACATTACCTCAAGCGCGTTTCCCAAAATTCCAGAGGCTGCCGACTAGCCGTGAGGGCCTTGGTGAGTTAGTGGGGAAACTATGCCCTAATTTTGTAAAGTATGTAGCGGGAGGATTTCCATAAACAATAGAGGAAGCAATAAATATCATGAAACAACTAAATTTAAAGTAAAAGCAATGTCTGATATAATAATGATGCTGAATGGTACCTATATCTATAGAAAGCAGTAAAAAAAACAAGGTGATGAAATACAACTGAAACTAAAGTACTAAATGTAAACAGCAACTCCAGCTGCATCGCGGGCCAAGGCCCGGTCCCATGCTCTACAACACTGACCAGCAATCAAGTAACTGAGGTAGAAGGGCCACAATTCCAACCTATAACTGTAACTATATAATCTATTTGGGCCGAAAGCAGGAACCAAAAACGTTGTGAGACTAATCCCAGTAGGCAACCACCACAAGATTTGTGCCCTACTGTCAGTGAGTGATATAGAAAAAGTAAAGGTAAATAAATGCAGTAAACAATTCTACCAATTACTTTTCAAATTAATTTAATTACACAACCAGGGACAACCAGTAAAGTTTTATATTCCATGATAAGAAAGTAACACATAAGGTATCTAAAAAGACAACCTAAACATAAGCAGTACAAACCCAAGCTTGTTCTTTGGCTTGGTGGACTAATCACAACCAACCATCAAAATTCACACTGACTCTCTGGGTGGCTTAAACTAGAAGACCCCTATAGTCCGGCAATCAAACAAGGAACATACACTCTAGGAAGTTCTCACGTCAATTCCCCTATGGTCTTGCAATGATAGCTACAGACTCTCTGAGGATGCACTTGCGTCTAATTCAACGTGTGGTCTCGATACGTGGGTAACGAAGAACACTCTTGGGAAGCACAAAGTCCTAATCCCGTATGTCCTGCGTACGAAACCAAAACCAAAAGACCCACTAGGGAAGCACTTAATCATTTATTCCCTCTTTGATCTCCCGCACCAGGTTCTCATAGCCTTGAGAAGTCCAGTCGTGCGTAATCGACTGTTAGCAGCCCTATGTAAGTTAAACAACTACTTGGCTAATAGCTACCAAACTTCAAAAGCAACCCAATAGCAGGAAACACATGAAATTAGTGATAACAATCAACTAACAATTGCAATAGGGTTGCCTCATGACAACGGAGCCGATCAGATATAAATAGCCGAACGGGAGAGGTAAACACCCATGGGGTGATCCTCAAACATGCAACCAAGCATAAATTAGCAGCAATTCATCCTAAGATAACAATAATTCTAGGGAAGATAAACAATAGGATAAAAATCCTAAACCCGGGATACCCGACACATGGGTATCGGGCACTTTTGCCACCAAAACTCAAAGAACTTCAACATAGGGAAACAAACCTCCTACCTCGATCCTCGAAGATTGATATACTTCAAACTCGGCCTATGAATCGGCCTAGAATGGAGTAGATCTGCAAAAACCTCTGAAACGATCAACCTCAGATAACTTACACGAGAGGATGAATCTGGAAACGAGGCTAAAGAAGATCTAAGAACTCACCACTGCGATTCTTCTACAAATGAAAGAGTTTGATTCAGAAAACCGGTGACAGATCGGTGTCTTAGAGTAGAATCGGCCTTCTTGGACGTTATGGATGGGATTAGGTGGAGGAGAAGACGTTTACAGTCATTAGGCGCGACCCTGGGTTGAATAATGAAATAAAAAAAGTCCACGGCGTGTACTCTTAAAGTACACTGCATGTAGTGGGGTTTTCCGTACTCTGCCAAAACCGGCCTCCACGTCACCCCTACACACTATGTGTGTGGCCCGGTCTCGGCCAACACACGGCTTCGAGTGGCCAAGGATTACACGGTATGTAATCAAAAAGTACACATCGTGTACTATAAAAATTTTCAAATTCTCCATTTTCCTTAAAAAGCCCGTAAAATTGATCCATACCTGAAACCAAAGCTCCAGGTTCTTACAAAAAACATCTAAATGGATTTAGATTTTACCTCAGAATTATAATTATCATCATAAATTCTTTGTCAAATATGAGATTCCCTAATTTGTTGTTGAATAGAACTAGAATTTTCTATAATTTAATCAACTATCTCATGTCCCAAATTTTTATTTCATAAACTAAATTACATTATGTTGAATTAAAATTATATTACCATAGTGGTATTCTTATGGATCTATTTTAATTACTGAGCTAAATATATTATTTACGAAATTATGACCAGAGGAAGGTGTTGTTCCCGATCACATTTGATATCGATAGAATATGATCTCAGCATATCATCAAGGGTTTCAATAGCCCTATCATACTGAAAATAGGAAAAAGGAATATATTACATATTGAAATTAATCTTTTTATCCAGATCTTACTAATTACTTCACCATAACCTCAAGGTAAACCATGGCACCCGATATGATAAAATAAAATATTCTACACCACAAAAACATACAACATTAATAGTGTATATTTTTTAAGTTAATGAAGATATATGTCTTATTAGATTGAAATGATGTTTGAAAACCTTTTAAGGTGATAAAATGAAAAAAAATATTTTCTTTTGATAATTTGTGGAGCCCAAAAACCAAATCATTAGGGATGACTTGAAATTTTAAATCTAGAATGGGTCATGGTTGTAACATCTCAATAGCCTTTTATATCACATTATCAACATGATTATATGACAAGAACCTAGATATATATTTTTCAATATCTCTCATCAGTTTTTCGTCTTGAAATACTATTTAAAATCCCTTTACTTGTTTATATTTCAAATAAAAATTGATAATAATGAACTATTGGCCACCTATAACAAATATTTTAAATATAGTATGGATGAAACACATATATAGTTTCAAAAACATATAATTCTATCACCATAAAGATTACACTAAGGTTAATATATCACCTTCTTATCAACACTATATATTACTTCTAGGATTTTTAACCCATACATGGATAAGTGGGTCAACAATAATTTTATCAAGAAACTTCTGTCCCCTTATATCATGATTTCCCGATTCATCGTTTCAAAATAAATAAATATTTTTTTTAATCTTCATCATATATGATCTATCAAGATTATTTATTCTCAATGCATTAGACACCTTGTTATCTTACCAAAGGGGATAAACATACTGATCATTTATACTATTTAATCATTGTCAACCAATATCTATAGTGCATATTTAACACTTTTGGGTGAATATATAGTACAATTTTTTTCATTTTAAATATCACACCTTTTTCCATAAAGAAAATGTCTCCATTTATTCAATGAAAAAATTACTCTTGCTTGAACCAAATCATCGAATAGGTATTTTTCTCAAGAACATTCAATTTTCATTAGGAATAAGATATGACTATATCATTCATCATGAAAACATAGCCTAATGCTTTTTCGGATGCTTCACCATATATTACAAACCCCCATCCACTGTAGATCAATGTAATCACTAGAAAACTATCTAACCTTCCCTCATTTTATTTTTAATTTTACTCAATTTTCATATTTCCAAACTAATATTGATACCATTCATGTTAAATTAGTGGGGGATTTTAAATACTAGGGAAAATTTCCAAAAAAAACAATGATAATATCTATCTAAATAAAGAAAATTAATGATCATAGTAGACATGGTTGGTATAATTCCCCACCCTTAAGAATTAAAAATATTGAATTAAGTTAATAATTCACACTGAGGATCTTTTCAAGTTTATAGATTTAGATAATTAGGTTTTAACTTATAAATAAAAAATTGAATATTACAAGTAGAAACTTATACTCACTATGCATTTTTTTATAAAACATAAAATCTAAAAAAACTAAACATGTTTTGTTTTATGTTTTAAACCGCATGAATATTCCCTGATACCATCCTTAATACTATTCCACATTATTTCCTATGATTTTTTTTCAAAACTTGGGATGATTATAAAAATATCAGTACGAGATACATATAGAAAAAAAGGTGTTAGTTTTTTGAAACAACATATTAACCATGAATACTTTATACTAAAGTAATATTTTTCACCTTTAAGAAGTATAAAAAACATTTCACTGAATATAAGCTCATTGCATGCCCATTTTGTAAACAAAAGATTACTAGAAATCCCATATAAAGAAACATATAGAATATAAAGGTAACATGGGAAATAAACATACTTAAATGAAATAACCTTAGAGTCGAATTACACACATATCAATAAATGGAAAAGTCATACATCCAACTTCTATAACCAATGCAATAGAGGTTATAACATAACCACCTGTACATGGTTTATCATGGAACCACCCTTAATTTTGTTAATAACCTAACCAACCATCATTGAATTATCACGTAACCTCCAATAAAATTTCCAAGTATCATAACATAATCATAACAGATAAAATATGGTAAATATCAACATTTTAGAAATAAAATTTAATTTTCAATCACATGATATCATTCCATGATATTGAAAAACTCAATCCATTTCAAAAACCATTTTCAATTCCAAAACACCAAAAATGGGAATAAGGGATTTCTTTTCCTTTCAAAAACAATAATTCATAAATAGGAATACAAATAACAAATATAGTGGTATAGAGGTCATTGTCACTGCATATAGTAAAAACATTCCATTTTACGTTTAGTAAAACACTTCATAGAAAGAAGTCACTTACCTCATCTCTTACTTGACTAGTTAATTATTTATTAAACTAAGTAATAACCTCAAGGTAATTTTTAAATTATGAAGACAATTTTTCATGGTTATTATTCTTTTATATCACTTATTATAACATTATAGAAATTACATAATTATTTAAGGTAATATCGGTCGTTTTGTTGATATTGGGTACTTGAGTTGAAAATTGACATGTTATTATTACAAAGTTTCCATGGGGTTGAAAGTAAATTATCTCCAGAAGATAATTCCTATATATTATATGTATCTATTATATAATTATTTATAATATTCCATATTATTTGAATATAATAAATGAAATGCACCCTTCATGGAGACGGTAAGCCGTACATAAGCATGAACAATACATTCATTAATATTTCATATTTATTGTATTGAAAGATTAAATGACACATATGTATTTTATAATTGTAGTATAATATCATATGATATATACGTTACATAAGTTAATTGATTCCATTCCTTATAAATTCTATGTATGACATGAACGGGTCATATCACTTTGAGGGGGCACTATTCTGCACTTCCTCAAATGAAATTATCATGTTTACACATCATGAAAAACATAAAGGTATGTTGTAAAAAAAATTATAGAATAATAGACAATATAAAAATATTATATATCATATACAAATATATTTCCTTCATAATGGATACCATGATAGATTGTAGGAGATAATTGAACAATCATCATTTCGTGAGGCAGTAGTTCACCGTCCAAATAAATAGTATGTTCTAAATCTATTAGATGGTAGTGTTTGTAAGTGTAGTTTGGATACTTATCATAAAATATACTAGTATATTTAGGATAATTGTTTTTTTATGTAATCAATTAATATGAATATAATAGAGAGTGGAGAGGTAAAATATTGGAAATGATCTTTAGAGAAGATGCAATCTATTAAAACCGGTAATTCCATTTGATTTGAGCCAAATGATTTCTTGAATTTCCTTCTCCCTAATGTAAGGCTTCTTGGAGGAATAGAGGATTGTTGGGAAATTATTTGGGTAGAGTTTTGATGATATAATCGGTCCTTATAGGTGTTATTAAGGGTTAGAGATGATTCCATTATCTAAGAGGGAGGAGGGTCACTTTTGTTATGATTGAAAGAATATTTTATTATGAAGTGAATTTAGATTTCAAAAGGTCCCCACATCATTTTATTATAATATAAGGAAATTATTGTTCAAAATACTCTCATCCAATAGGTTTTAGACATGTTTTGGTTTCAAATATAACCTTATCATTTAGCTTTAAACCATAGTTAACTAATTTAACTCTTACCATGTGTTCTTGTATATTTATACAATATGATTAAAATAGTTACTATAAAATGCCAATAGAACCTTATGTTATCCACTAATGACATTTAAAAAATTATATTACTCATGTTTTTGAATCATAGATTTTGAGTACAATTATATAGTATAATAAAATAGTATTTTATTAATACAATTTTTTGTCAATTTTTATACTATTCATATCATGACTTTTAAAAAAATCTATAAAAACTAGATTCTTTTGAAAAAACATCATAAATTAAAATATAAAAAGTCATAATACTCACTAAATTTTTTTATGGAATAATATGTTTCAAAATAAATTTATTTTAAAATTTATAGTTTCATTTTTTAATCATTAAATAATAAGGTAATCACTACCTCATCATTGTATCAGAAATTTATTTATTTTTATGATGTCTAAAAATTATAAATAAAATACCATGATTTAGAAAATAAACTTATATTTATAATGAGTATTTAATGTTTATATGATCACATATATAACCCCATATAAATATAATTTTAGTAAAAGATACCTTTTTAGGTTATATTTTCTTTTACTTTAAATTAAAAGTAATTAAATGTCTTTTTCACACACAATTGGATACATGGGGTACTAAAATCAACCCAATGACTCCCTTGGTCGGAAATATATCATCCAGTATGGT
Source organism: Viscum album (assembly GCA_963277665.1). Lineage (NCBI taxonomy): Eukaryota > Viridiplantae > Streptophyta > Magnoliopsida > Santalales > Viscaceae > Viscum > Viscum album. The sequence continues at coordinate 135,365,117 of OY728147.1, read as the reverse complement.
TAGTTAATGTGTTCAGGTAATTTAATATTATTATAATATTATTTTTTACTCTTATTCACCAGATTGGCTCTTTAACCAGGGTAAATAACATAATTACAAAAATTAATATTCATAATGTCTAAAAGTAAAGGTACCTATGTACACAATTTGGACCTCATGATTCCAAATATGAAATAAATTTCTCCAAATTGAAAACATATAATATGGTGAAATTAGTTTAAAAATAATTCTCATTTTCAAAACCAAAAAGCATGTTCTTAAAGTGAAAATACTACCAAAAGATGTAAATTTTTTTATGTCCAATTTAAAAGTTAAATTACATAAAATGAAAAAATTATATTAAATGGAAAAAATATAATCCAAATTATCTTTAAAACCAATTAAAAGGTCAATATAACTGTTGGACTCCTCATGTATTAATCATGTTTTCATGATCACAAATCTTATTCAACCTAGTTAACTCATAAATTATATCCAATCATGTTTATTTATATTTCATGTTCTCTTATGATTTATAATACTTATGCTCAATCCATTTCATGCATATCACTGTTTAATATTGAATACAATTATTTTTCTAAGTACCAGACACCGTTAACTAGACACCATGAAGCTAGACACCGTAAACCAGACACCGTGAAGCCAGAAACTATGAAGCCAGACACCGAAATCTAGACACCATTAAGCCATACATTGTAAACCAGACACCTTGAAGCGAGACACCGTCAACCAGACACAGTGAAGTCAGACACCGTGAAGCCAGACACCGTAAACAGGACTCTGTGAAGCCAGACATCATGAAGCCAGACAACGCGATACAAGACACCGTAAACAAGACACCGTAAATAAGGCACCATGAACAAGACATCGTAAATGAGACACTGTGACACTCAAACAGCATGATGTATAGACACCGTGTGAAGGAGACACCATTTTCATGACATACTGTGACATAGTTTCTTAATCTATTTTTCCATCTTTCAATTTAATTTCTAACTGTCATATTTGATGCCTTTAATGCACGAACATAATTAATGTTTCTTTGTAGACATATTCCAAGGTACGAGGTGCAGAAAACATGGAACCTGTCAGCTAAAACTCATGAATTTGAAGATAAATATAATAGTGTGCCCAAGAACAAAGAGCGATACAAAACAAAAAACAATCCTGTTAGCACGACCGTGAAGAACATGTTGCAATCTTTTCATATAAATCATTCCTACTTGCATGAAATCCGACTCTGATGAAGAACGCACGGAGTACACTCGATTCTAGAGAACATATTCGCATTATCAAAACTCGTGAAGAACACAAGATGAATCGCCACACTTTTTTTCAAACAACTTCCAAAGAAGGACTCAGAGCTTCATTTACTTCAACCCAAAGAAGACCAGTGCTGCATTTACATCACACAAGAGAATTTTAACATCATCTATATATTCTTTCTCAACTATGATCATCTATTTATTTACATTATGATAAGTGTGTTCCGCTGGCTTTTTTGACACACACTGACTCTTGAGCAGAACTGGAGGAAACTAAAATCCTTACACCAAAATTTTTATTCTTTTGTTTACCCACGAAAACTATGGAAGAGGTCCTTGTGTGTCCTGGTTATTATTTTGTTTACCCACAAAAACTATGGAAGAGGTCCTTGTGTGACCTGGACAGTCTTTGTACTGTTGATAACCTCAATCCAGGGTGTGGATCAAAATTTATTTATATAAACTGCTTGTTGGTATGTGATCACCAAGTGGTGTGGATTATGTCTCGGCTTAAGACTGAACCACTAGTTTCATATCCACTGTTCCATTTAAATTTAGTCTTCTCTATTTTACTTCTCTATTGCATAATCCAAAAATCACTAATTTCACTTTGATATTTAGTCTTAGAAAGAAGTTATAACTGGTTTTTCTTAGTAGGACAATGTCAAAATTAATATTAATAATAAAAATTGAGATTACTGAAAATTAATAAATCTTATAAGAAGCTATTTACAAATTCGAACTATTATAACAGTACAACCTTGATTAACTGGACTGTATCTATTTTTTAGGAAACCATTTCTTTTAGAAATAATATTATTGTAACAAAAGTTTTTTATAGTTACTCTATTCACCCCTCCCCTCCTGAGTAAACTACCCCAACCAACATTTGGTATCAGAGGAAGCTTTATTAGGACTCTGCGTAATCTTACTCAACTGTGATTGTAGTTGTACTTAATGATCTATAAATTTCTGTTAATTCTAAATTTCTATCTCTTTTAAAGTAATCCATTAGAATGGATAATATATTGTAAGGTGCTGCAACCAACAGACCGCCATTCCTTAATGGAACCAACTATTCTTAATGGAAAATTAAAAGGAAAATGCATCTAGAGAGTTTGAGTTTTGAAATTTGGTCATCCATTATAGATGAATACAAACATAATGTGACTAATATAATTACATGGGACAAACCTACAAAACTTGATTACAACAACAATTACAAACCCATGAATGCTTTTTAATGTTCCTTAGGAGATGAAGAATTTAATAGGATTTCTTCTTGTAAAAAACCTATGAAATGTGGGATACCTTGCCTATCTCCCATGAATGCACATATAGTGTAAAAGAAATGAGACATAATACTTATACTATAAAATATGATAATTTTAAAATGAAACCTAATGATCCTATTTCTGACATGTATCTCAGGTTCAATGAGATTTTCAACACAATGATTTATCTTGGAAGAGAAATCACTACCAAAGAACAGATTATGAGAATCCTTAGATGTATACCTAACAGATGGAGGGTAACCTCTGTCTCTATTAGAGAATCATGCGACATCCTCAAGCTAACTATAAAAGAAATCATTGGGAAACTGATGATATACGAGGTAGAGATGAAAATAAACAAATAAGAGGAGGATGAACTAAAGAAGAAATCTGTAGCATTCAAGACCACCTCCTTGAAGCACAAAGACATAGGGAAACCGAAACCTTCTGTAGACAGTTACACCCCTGGACAATCATCACCTGACAGTGATGAGGAGATGGTTCAACGGGCCAGAAGATTCAAATGATTTTACAAAAAGAAGATCTTTTTCAGAAATCATAACTTCAAGGGCATGTATAATCTAAAAGGAAATTGGAAAAAGGACTGGAAAAGAAGTGACAAAACTAATGAGATTGTATGATATGAATGTAAGCGCAAAAGACATATAAAGGCTAAATTTCCAAATATCAAGTGTAAGAAGAAATATGAGGACAAGGACAAGAAGTTCAAAAAGGAAATGAAAGCATCTTGGAGTGCCTATAAGGATAGTTCAAGCAACATAGAGACATCACATGATGAACAGGATAACCAAGCCAATATGTGTTTTATGAAAAACACATCTGAGGTAACACTGAACTCTTCTGAACATAATTCATACTATTCTGAAGAGGAAATTAACTCTGTAAATATAACTAATGAAGAAATGGATTAATATTGCAACATGCTTGAAGAGACATGCAATAAATTTAAAGACAAATATAAATCATTAAAGAAACAACATGCTCTCACTGTAAATGCTAAATCTGAACTTACTAGTGAAAAGAAAAAAAATTCTCAACTACTCAAAGAAAACATTGAATGAAAAATGTCTAAGGAGAAATTAAAAAGTTTCTTAGAAAAGTTTACTAATGGGAAAAATACCCTTACCAAAATGCTAGGAAAAAAAATTTACCCTAAATACAATAATTTCATTGGTTATCAACCTGGTAATAGAATCCTTGGTTGAACAAATTTTGTTTCCAAGTCTAGGACATATAGTTTTGTTCCCAGTTATGGACAGAACTAAAATAGCTCATGTCATGACACATATTCTATTATTTCATGTTTTATTGGACCAAATAAAATTTATTTTTCAAATACTATACATAATGCATATAAGAAACCTATGAGACAAATATGGGTTCTTAAAGCACTTATTACTAATGTTACTGGACTAAAACAAGTATGGGTACCAAAATCTGTCTTTCCGTTATCATGTTATAGGAAATCTTCTTAAAGAGATCCTACTAAAATCAATGGTACTTAAATAGTTTATATTCAAGGTACATGACAGGCGACTACTCATGCTTCAAGAACCTGATAAATGTTTATGGAGGAAATGTCACATTTGGTGACAATGCCAAAGGGAAAATCATTGACTTCGGCCATATTGGTAACACTGATTCGATTTTAATTTCTAAAGTACTGTTTGTTAATGGCTTAAAATATAATCTTTTTAGTATCTCACAATTATGTGATGATGGATATCATGTTAAATTTTAAAATGATTCCTCTAATGTCTTTAATTTTAATGATGAAATAGTATTTTCTGCATCAAGGAATGAAAATGTTTATTCTTTTAATTTAGATTCTTTAGATTCTCTAAAATTTTCTTGCTTAGGTGTATTTCATAAAGAATATTGGCTCTAGAATAGGAGAATATGACACTTTAATTTCCAATCCCTTAGAAAGCTAACTAGAAAAGGCCTAGTTAAAGACTTACCCAAACTTGAGTTTCCACATGACAAAGTATGTAATCATTTTCAAAAGGGAAAACAACACAAAATCCCTTTCAAACCAAAAAATAAGTTTCTACTTCTCATCCTCTAAAATTGGTTCACATGGATTTTTTTGGACCATCTAGAGTTTCTTTTTTAAATGGGAAGAACTATGTTTATGTTCTAGTATATGATTTTTCTAGATCTACCTGGACCTTCTTCATGTCTCGCAAAAGTGAAGGATGTTCTTATTTTACTAAGTCATCCAAGTCTGTAGAAAATCTTAGTGGCCTTAAAATTAAATCTTTACGAAGTGATCATGGCAGAGAGTTTGAAAATCAAGATTTTGAATCATTTTTCTCACGAAATGGTTATAGTCACAATTTCTCTACCCCTAGAACGCCTCACCAGAATGGTTTTATAGAAAGAAGAAATAGAACCATGCAAGAAATTTCTAGATCAATTCTTTGTGAATATGAATTACCTATTTACGTTTGGGATGAAGCTATTAATACAACATGATACCTAATCAATAGAGTCTTGATTAGACCAATTCTCAAAAATACTCTTTATGAACTCTAGAACAATAGGCAGCCTAAAGTGAATTACTTTAGATTTTTTGGTTGCAATGTCTTTATTCTCAATAATAAGAATAATCTTGAAAATTTTGCATCCAAAATTGATGATAGAATTTTCTTAGGTTACTCAATATTAAATAATGTTTATAGAGTATTCAATAGAATAATTGAATGTGTGGAAGAATATGTTCATATCACGTTTAATGAAAAAGATCCACATGAGCCTATAACCATCCTAGAAAATCTGTAGGATGATGTATGAAATATGAACATCAAATCAAATTCCACAAATTCCTCTTTGAAAGAATATTTGAAAACATCCAATTCTATAAATCCCCTACAATCGAGTCATAATGAACCTGAATATGTTGATGAATAAGAAATCACTAGTACCAAATTTTCTAGAATATTTAGAACCCTTAAAAACCATCCTATAGATGTTGTTGTAGGAGACGTAGAGAAAGGAACACAAACTAGAGCATCTCGTAGAAATCAGGTTGAACATCAAGCCTTCTTGTCAAAAATTCAACCTAAAAACATTTATGATGACATCAATGATTAATTTTGGGTAATTTCTATGAAAGAATAACATAATCTGTATGAAAGAATCAAATTTAGAAACTTATTGAAAGAACCAAGGACACATTCATCATAGGCACTAAATGGATGTATAGAAATAAAGTAGTTGAAGCTGAAAATATAGTTAGGAACAAGGCTGTATTAGTTGCACAAGGCTATATTCAAGAAGACAGAACTGACTATGAGGAGACCGTTGCTCCATTAGCTAGACTTGAAGCCATCAGAATCTTACTTGCCTATGTTTCTCATCTGAATTTCAAACTATATCAAATGGATGTTAAGAGTTCATTCTAAAATGGGTATATAGATGAGGATGCCTTTATTGAACAACCACATGGATTTACAAATCATCATTTTCCCAATCATATATTCAAACTATCAAAAGCATTATATGGTTTAAAGTAAGTTCCAAGAGCTCGGTATGACAGATTGAGTACTTTTCTCATTTCCAAAGGTTTTACAAAAAGACTATTTGATAATAACCTCTTTATAAAACGAATTTATAATGATTTTTTAGATGTTCAAATCTATGTAGAAGATATTATTTGTGGATCTTCAAAAAATTCATTATGTGTTGATTTTTCTAAAATGATGCAAAACAAATTTGAAATGAGTTTAAATGGTGAACTAAAATTCTTTCATGGATTTCAAATATTTAAAAATAATGATTGAATTGTTTTAACTCAAATTAAATAGACATGAGATATTCTAAATCATTTTGGATTGGATAGCACTAAAAGTAGTGACACTCCCATGAGTACCACCTATAAGTTGGATCTTAATGAAGATGAAAAATCTGTTGATCAAACCACTTACAGAAGAATGATTAGAAGTTTACTCTACTTAACTACTTGTCATTTAGACATTATGTTTAGTGTGTGTATGTGTGCTCATTTTCAAGCAATCCTAAAGAATATCACTTAAATGTTGTAAAGATAATTTTCAAATACCTCAAGCATACACCCAATCTAGGACTGTTCTATCCTAAAGGAAAATCATTTGATCTAGTTAGTTATTCCGATGATAACTTTGGTGGCTGTAAGTTAGATAGAAAGAGTACCTCTAGAACATGTCACCTTTTAGGCAAGTCAGTAGTATCATGGTGTAGTAAGAAACAAAATTCGGTTTCATTATCAACTGTAGAATATCAATACATAGCTTCTGGTAGTTTTTGTGCACAAATTTTTTAGATGAAACACACATTACTAGATTATGGATATCAATTCAGACATGTACCAATAAATTGTGACAACACAAGTGCTATTGACATCTCAAAAAATCCTGTTTCACATTCTAGGACAAAACATATTTATGTAAGACATCACTTTTTGAGAGATCATTATCAAAAAGGTGATAGCACATTGGAATTCATTGGTACCGAATATCAACTTGCTGATATTTTCACTATACCATTAAATTCAGGGAGAATAGACTACATCATACATGATCTTGGCATAATAAATCATAAAAAGATATCACACTTGTCTTACTGTTCGACATTTTTCTATATTATACTTTACTGTTTCATGATTATGGTTTCTCAGTTACTGTCTCTTATGTTTACAGTCTCATCATTGCCACTTTGTAATTATAGTCTGACATTTACTGTCTCACCGTAATGTGCACTGAATAGTTCAGTCAATGTCTCACTGTGGTGATAATCCACTATCTCACTGAAACGACCAGTCACGGTCTCACCGTGAAAATTCTTTATGTTTTTCTTTAAACCCGTATCACGAAAATTATCATTTCACCTCTTTTACTTTCCCGCATTTTTATTTTTGTGACGTTTGGCATTCCTAAATGATAAAACAAAAAGTTCCACTCGGTTCTTCACCTGGGCTTACTTCTATTCACTCATTTAGAACCCTTTCAACATTGGAACTCTCTCTCTCTCTCTTGAACTTTCAGGGAATTCCCAGAAGGAAACGTCTATCATCATCCACACCTGAGAAGCGCAACCTGAAGAAGAAGAATATTTCACCTAAGATGACAATTGAATGACCTCTAAATCAGAATCTAGTAAATCAAAGTGTTGTACCTGAGAAATAAATCTTCCCTAAATGTGTTATGTCTAGAAAATCTCTGGTCTTGGAAGTGTTAAAAGAACAAGGATAGTTATAGTGATTCTCCAGGGAGAATAGACCCATCCATCCTAGGTTAGTAGCTCAACTCTACCAGTACATACAATTCTCTTTTGAATCTACTGATAGTTATGTTGTAATGAGTTTGATTAAAGGCCAAATATGATCTTTCTCTTCAAGGTTATGGGTTGCATGCCTTAGGATACCTCATTAACGAATATGTGAGGATTATTAGAGAGGACCTCCACCTTCAACAGATTGTTTTGATCTAGAAGATACTCTGAAAAACCTAACTAGAAATGGCACCAAAAGTAGTGCCATCACTGATGAAGTAGATGGAGAAACAAGGATTCTGTTTATGTTTGTTCAAAATCCGGTTATTCCAAGAAAAGTTTATTTTTCTGTGTTAAAATATCAGGATGTATTCTTGATTCACCATATGAAAAATGGACATAAGATCAACCTGTGTAATATGTGTGAGTTGATCAAGGTTACAACCAAGTCCACATCTCTGTTCTAATCTCAGCTGATATCAGCTATGATTTTTTTCAAAATGTGTGGTTAAACCTAACGAAGAAGTTCTTATGGACTATGAGTACTATCTCTCTAAAGCCGTCGTCATGATAATGAAGATAAACAGGAATACCTGGAAAAAGGAATGTGTGGAAGACAGTGTTAATGTTTATGAAAAGTTTAATCCTTTGGATTATCCATCAAGACCGAAAGGCATTTCTGATCCTGGTTTGGAATAAGATGAACTTGTTGAGTATTCAGAAGAATAGGAAGAAGAGGATGAAGTACCATATAGGGAAGCGGTTTTTGTTGAGGAAGAAAGGACAATTGTTCCTCATGATGTTCGTGAATAAATTCCTTCCCCAAGAGACGATGTCAATCTAGAAGTCCAATCCGAGGATGAAAGAGAATATGTTGTCACTAAATCTGAGAAGCAAGCCATGGAAGATCCTACATTAGAATAACTCCCTATTTTTCAAGAATAGAATCTGGAAGAACACCCTGTTGTGCAAGAAACGAATATGGAAGAACTCTCTGTTGTGCAAGAATTGAATCTAGAATAAATCCCTATTGTGAAAGAGGTGAATCTGGTGGAACCCCCTATGGAACAATATATTACTGAAATCATACCCTCTCATGAAGAAAGAATGGATATGTCCTTTCATCTAGCTAAATAAGAAATTAATGAAGAACATAGAGCTGAGTATGTGGATTTAGACCATGCTCTTAAGTCTCTCAGTCCTGATAAAGAGGAAAATGTTTAGGGGGAGGAATTCCATAATCTTGAGTCTTATGAAGCCTCACATCCAACCGAGTCAAGTCATGTGGAATCTCAGAAGAAATTTCCTAGTTTCTATGATGTGAATGTGTCTCAGCAGGTTACTGCAACCAGGCATGATCTTTCTTCCATATTTCATTTGAAATCAGTCACATACTTTGCACCTGAGAAGGAACATGAACCTAAATCCGACCTTGTACCAATTCCTACACCTGAACCATTATCTACACATCTGTCCTTTTTTAGTAAGGATGATCTTAGGGAATTTGGAGATACACTCTTATCTGGCTTAGAGAAACTTATGAACTCCCAACCTCATCCTGTGAAAAATTTAAGTGAGAGAGATGCCTCACTATTATTAGAAAATATTATTTGGAAAATAAAACCTAAGACGCTCCATGAGATTCAAGAAGTACAAGTTGAAAATAAGCTACTCAGTAATGAAATCACAACCCTAAGAAGCATGGTTGAAGACATGCAAAAAGAGATTCATTCGAGATCAGAACCTGTTACTTCTCCTCTAGCACCCACTGTTTCTCGAATCCATCGAGATGTTTTGTCTCAGATTTAGCCTTATGTGGAATCCTTCGATGAAAGGATTGCAGAAAATCATAAACAAATGTTTAAGGAGATGAGAGAGCTTGTGTTTAACCTTAATAAGCTCACTGATGAGTACACTTGTTGTCTACAAAAGGTAATAAATCAGCTCAAATATCTGACAACATCCGTCAAAGCTTCTTATACCTCTGATCAATCCTATACACCTTCAATGGATAGTACATCGCTCAAATCTATTGTCAAAGAAGAGCATCAGAAAGGTTTCAGTGGATTTAGTTTTTCTTCTTTATCTGAAGTTTTCAAGAACAGTGATAGAGTTCTTGACCTTTTGCAATTTCACTCCAAGATTTCTAATGATGCCCAGCAGGAGATTTCTATGAAAGTACATTTCTATTTCAATAGAATTTTCTCCAAAACTGATGTGACCAACCACTTTAAATACCTTGTAGAGAATTTTTGAATTCCTCTTGTGACTCAAGCATTCAAAACCCAAGTCCAGAAGCTAACCAAGTTTACTCGATGGTTGGACAAGTTTATAGAAAAAAATGATGACTTTGAAAATCCATGTATTATGGTAGAGAGATTATTACTGACTTTATCAAACTCTTGAGACCTTATCTTCATGTCAAAATTACAGCAATTGTTGCACCAACGGTTGAACCTCTCGGACCTGGGCTGCCAACATTCACCTCTAGCTTAGCCTCAATGTCTGTTGGCCAAGATCTCAGTCAAATCAGGCCTCTGATTCTTGATCAGAAACTACCTAGATCTTCTACTGCTCCTACCCTGGCTCCCTCAGTCTTTGAAGGTCTCCCTTTACCCTCTTTATCTACCACATCTCTACCTTCTTCTACCTCAACCACTGCCCCTATGGCTTCCTCTTCTGCTGCTGCTAAAGGCAAAGAGAAGGCCAATCCCTGAAGAAGACTAGTGCTTACTCTTTTATAATGGTGATGGCATTTCTTTTATTTATTTTTCATTTTGTACTACACTATGTTTACTCTTAATGGAATGTGCACTATTTACCATCTCTTCTTTCAACGTTTTGATAATCCCAAAAGGAGGAGGAGTTTCTATATGTTATTTTCTCTATAGTTGCATCCAATTTACACATTAACTGTACATGATTTGTGATCATCAAAAGGGGGAGATTTTTGGACTCTTCATGTATTAATCATATTTTAATGATCACAAATCTTATTCAACCTAGTTAACCCATAAATTATATCCAATCATCTATATTTATGTTTCATGTTCTATCATGATTTATAATGGTTAATCTCAATCCATTTCATGCATATCACTATTTAAGTCTGAATACAGTTATTTTCCTAAGTACCAGACACCGTAAACCAGACACCGTGAAGCCAGAAACTGTAATCCAGACACTGTGAAGCCAGAAACTATGAAGTCAGACACTGTAAACCAAACACCATGAAGCCAGACACCGTAAACTAGACACTGTGAAGCGAGACACTGTAAACCAGACACCGTGAAGCCAGACACCATGAAGCCAGACACTATAAACTAGACACCGTGAAGCCGAACACCGTGAATCTAGACACCGTGAAGTTAGAAAACATGAACAAGACTCCAGAAACAAGGCACCATGAACAAGACACCGTAAATGAGGCAACGTGACACTCAGACACCATGATGTCTAGACACCGTGTGAAGGAGACACAATTTTCATAACTTACTGTGACACCATTTCTTAAACTATTTTGTTGCCTTTCATTTAAATTTCGAATGGTCATATTTGATGCCTTTAATGAACTGAAATAATTAATGTTTCAGTGTAGACATATTACGAGGTATGAGGTGCAGAACACATGGAACCTATTGGCTAAAACTCATGCATTCGAAGATAAAGAGAAAAGTGTTCCAAAGAACAAACAGTGATACAAAATGAAAAAAAATCTTTTTAGCACGACTGTGAAGTACATATTGCATGGTATTAAAAAAGAAATCATTGTTACATGCATGCAATCTAACTTTGTTGAAGAAGAGACCAGGTACACTGGAATCCATAGAACATCTTTGCATTATCAAAACTCGTGAAGAACACAAGATGAATCACGACACTCTATTTTTCACAAAACATCCAAAGAAGGACTCAGAGCTTCATCTTCTTTAATCAAAAAAAGTCTAGAGATGCATTGAAATAACACAATATCATTCTAACATCATCTTTATATTCATTCTCGACTGTGATCATCTTTTTATTTACATTATGAAGAGTGTGTGCCCCTATCTGTTTTGACACACACTGATTCCTGAGCTGAACTGGAGGATACTGAAATCCTTACACTAAAATCATTATACTTTTTTACCCATGAAAACTGTGGAAGCGGTCCTTGTGTGGCCTGGTTATTATTTTGTTTACCCATGAAAACAGTGGAAGAGGTCCCTTTGTGACCTGGAGAGTCTGTGTACTATTGATAACCCCATTCCAGGGTGTGGATCAAAGTTTATTTATATAAAATTCTTTGTGGTAGGTGATCACCAAGTGTAGTGGAAAAGGTCTTGTCTTGAGACTTAACAACTTGATTCATATCTGCTGTGCTGTTTAAATTTAGTCTTCTCTGTTTTAATACTCTATTGCATAATACAAAAATCACTAATTTCACTTTGATATTTACTCTTAGAAAGAAGTTATAACTGGTTTGTCTTAGTAGGATAACATCAAAAGTAATATTAATAAAACAAATTAAGAATAATGACAATTAATCAATCATCTAAGAATTTATCAAAAAGTCCAAATCTTATATTAGTATAACCTTGATTAACTGGGACGTATCTATTTTTGGGGAAACCATATCATTTAAAAATAATATTATTGTAAAAGAAATAATTATAGTTACTCAATTCACCGATCCCCTATTGAGTAAACTACTCCGACCAACAATAACTATATAAATATATAATATTAAAAGAATGTTTAAACATAAAATGCAGTATTTTTCAGTATTCATTTAAAAAAGAATTTTTTTAGAAAAATACTAAAATATCACCAAAATTAAATTATCATGCCCCAATTCTATATAAGATTTTATTTTATCAAATAGTATATATAAATGTGACAAAACAGGATTTAAAAAGGGTTCTCCATAAAAAGTCGGTAAAGCGGCCTTTTAAATAATATCATAGTATTTTAGGCTTAAAATCAGATTATTTCTTATTTTAAGACCCTAAAATGTATTGTATAAATGTTAAGGAATTTAAAAAACTTGTATAATAATATTTTAGTTAGTTCAATTCATTCCTGAAAATACAACGACTATGTGTTATCTACCACTTAAAATAATAATATTATTATGTTATTTTTCGATATAACTCATCATTGTGTGCCATATAAGATTTCAGATAAATACATTTTCCCTTGTTGAGTTTTATATCAGACATAGAATCCAAATTAAAGTAAAATTAATATTTAAATAATATATATTAGTAAATATTAAAATGTAATATTAAATATTTACATAGGATGTTACAGTTGGTCTGGTCCATTTCTCTAAAAATTCATTCTTTTATGGATCTACCGAAATACACTTATGTAATATTACAAAACAAATGAATGAAACATTATGAAATATAAATTTTACACATCATAAATTTTACATAACCCTTATATTTCCTCAGGTTCTTTATTTCAATTATCATGTGCATCAGTTATGATATTGATAATCCATTTAGATTCAGATTCATCTATTTTTCTTCTAATCCAATGTAACTGGTCCACACTAAGGTGATGGACATATTAAATAAATCCTTTATAAATGTTATCTTATATTATATTTTTCCATTAATGTAACTCAACTTGGTTTTTTCTATTTATAGTCTATGAAATAGATGTAGCACTATATATGATTTTTATTGAAAACTCAACTCCCGGACTTGAAGGAAGGCTACAATATTCTCTTTGAAATACAACTACAAACTATTTAAATTTAGTCATGAACTATGTTTTGAGTTTATCCACAACCATATTTGAGAATTATCCTTTATGTATAGGAATTGATTAACATAAGATTGAAAAAACTTACATTGTATGTATGTATTCATTATTGCACTAATAAATGATAATGGGTTCATTTTGAATATAAAATGTGAATTCCCTTCCTCAGAAAATTATATGGGATCTATATAATGAAAGAAAATACACTCCTAAAATCACCTGAAATTGAAATAATTGGATAAGAACAATATTTAAAAGATTAATAATATAACAAACATAAATTTTGGTGGAACTATTGACAAGAATTTTAACCATTTTATCATTATGATTTTCACTAATAAATCAATATCTAATCATTTTTAGTAATTCAATTCCATGTGAATATTACATAGATATAAAAGAGTTAATATAGAGTGAATAAACTAAGAAACTATATATTATTGAGTTGATACTAATTTACCTTTCACCACATCATTATTTTAACCCACATTTGTAGTCATGATGAAATGATATTTCTCTTTTTTTGATTCAAAGAGGTGGATGATGTTGATCATCCTCATGAAACTTTTTTTCCCTTACACAAATTGAAATTATGACCATTTTCATTTCATTTAAATATTTGCAGCATATTTGGTGATTTAGTTTTATTATTATTCTCTTCCATTTCATTAACTTGTTAATTCGTTTTCACATGACATTCATAGGCTTTAGCCCCACCATTCGAAATTAAATGAACATCCCAAATCCACTAGAGAACATATAATGATGTTTATTCTCATATTCCTTGTTTATAGATGACTAGAATCTCTTTCTTCAAGGTGATTTATTCACTTTTTCATAACACATTATATCCATTTTCCTATCAAAATCATAGGAATTGTGGGATTCTATAGTTTTCCTTTCCACCATGAGTGTATATGAAATGATTTCATCATATCTAAAAAAATTTATTATTTATATTTCCTTTCAGGGTCTTATTTTTATGAAACCAAATAATTGAACAAATTGTCTTTCTAGTCTAATGATTAAACATAATGCATACATTTCGTGTTTTATAAAATATTCCCTATAAGTACCAATGGATTCATCTATTTTATTCCTAATATTAAGGAATTACCCCCCAAATTTTTATGCATAATATAAGGGTAGTACGTAAAAAATCCCTCTAAGAATATTCCCACACCAGATTTTAATTTTAATAAATCTCTATTGTATTATTAATAAGGATCAATCATTGATCTACATTAACTTCTAAATAATAAATATATAGGGAATAATTTTCATGATCCAAAAAATATAGAATAGAAAATTACGCCTCAATTATATTGATCCATATCTCAGAAACCAGTTTATCTGAAGACATATTAAAAGTGTAATTCCCCAATCTTCCACGGTACGTTTCTCCTTGATTGATAAAATAGATTGTTTTGTATGTAGCTTTGAGTTCTAGCACCCCACGAGCAATAAAACTAGCTATTTAAAAAGTATTTATGAATAGTAATACACACATTATAAAATTATTTACATTTTATTTTTCAAAAACAACTTCTTTTTTTGATTCGGAATATCAAAATTATCTTAGGGTGAATTTTTTGTATTTTTTTAAAAAAATTCAATTTTTTTTGAACAGTTAAAAAACTACGTTATATTTTTAAACGAAATTATTATTTAAAAATTTATCAAAATTTATTTTAAATTAAAAATATATAAATAATAAATATATTAGTTCAATGTAATTCATTGGAGACTTTTTTAATAAGATTAAATATATATAAAAAATGAAATGTTTAACGTCTTTTAACCACCTTCTTGGCACATTTTCAAATTTTCATAACATTAGATTTTACCACTTCTATAAATTAAACTAAAAAAATTAGACATACACATATTTCATCATTATGTAACATTTTTCTCAATATGATGAAAATATTTCTTGTTAATTAGAAACTTCTGAATTTTATTTAACACTATTAATAGTGAATAGGATAATTTAAGGTGAAAATTATATTCTAATTACCCTAACATGTGACTTAATTACATTGGATAAATGTTTTTTGACCAAATTCAACCTTAGGAAAAAAATAATTCTATTTGATCCCCAAGGATTGGATTAGGTCATTTATTATAATTTATTTTAAAAATATTTAAAAGTTCTAAATTCAAATTTTAATAACTAAACCATTTTTAATATAGGTATATAAATAATATAAATTAGAAAATAAATATTCAATAGAAAGATAAAAATATTTCCTACATCATGGTATTTTATTTATAATTTTTAGACTTTAAATAATTAATGTTATCTTTGACACAGTGAAGATATCGTAATTACCTTATTAATGAATGAATAAAATAATTGATATTATAAATATTAAGATAAATGTAAATTGATACTTTTAGGCCATCCAAGAATTTTTTTAGGTGAATATGAAATTTTAGGGTTGACTAAATGTATTTTTTTATAATTAATCTTATTTTTATGACTTTCACAAAAACGAAATACAAAATAGTGTCAAATTAAGCTAAATGTGTTTTTAAAACAAATATTGTTTTATTAAATCATATAACAGTCCTAATAATATAAGTCCCGGTTAAATGACTGATATAATGTTATATATGTCATTAATGAACCACTTATTGTTCTATTGGAATTTTATAGTATGTTTATTAACCATATAGTGTAAGAATACAAGAACACAAGGTAAAAGTTAAACAATTTAACTAAGGGTTAAATCTAAATAAAAATGTTAATATGGTGAGATAAACATGTCTAAAACCTATTTGTTGGTTGGATACAGACCCATACTCACCTTATACTCGATAAAAATCAATTTTGATCTATTATAAATGTAAAAAATAAATTTATAATAAATTAATATTTCAAGATTTTCTTTAAGTGCCTATCACCTCTCTTATAAAATGGTACTTCCCCTTCTCTTATCTTCACACCGCCAAATCCATTTGGATCATACATAACCTAATTAAATATCCTACCAAATACCCTCATTTAATCCTAAGGGCCCTAATATGATCATAAAACCATCCTAAGGAGCTCTTTTGTTTAAATCAAAAGGAAGCACCAGAAGAAGAGGTAATTATTTCATCACCTCTTTCAATGTTCATTTCTTCTGCCACTTCCTCTTTATTTTTTGTTTCCATACTAACATAATAAAAATAGTAACTTCTAAATAATTATATTTTATTATAAATATGGTAAAACCATATTCTTTATTTTATACATCATATGAATGAAAATGTCACCATACATGCGTGTGTGCAGCTTACCGTCTCCACGCTGTGGTGTAGTTTGTAATTTCCCACTTCATTATTTGGATAGGTATAATAATGATTATAAATGATGAAAATAAAAAAATGTTAATATTTATTTATATATGATATACCACTTAATTACAAATGATTTCACCATAAATTTATTATATTGTCAAATGTGCGTAGGTACGACTTACCGTATCAATGACGCGATGAGATTTCATTCCCCATCGTAACCATTGAATAATATTTTCAATTTGATGATTAAAAATAGTTTTTAATAAAATAATATAAATCTATACATGGAAAAAATACATCCTATTCATAACAAACATTACTTACATAATAATAAATATAATGGAAAATGAATCTGTTAACACTCAAAATAATGATACTGCTGAAATATTATTAACAATCAATATTAAAAGATCATATATGATATAATATTTATATATGAGGTTGTTTCATAATTTAATAAAAATTATTTAACCATTATACATGAGGTTAATGTATGCTAAACTAAGGAAAAGTACAATGTAAGGGATAATTTTACAATATCTTTATTATCCAAGGTTGTTTATATGTATGCATCTACTGGTCATTCTTTATCATCCACATCTGTGTTCCTTAAAATGTTTTAAAAAAATTAATATTTCTTAAACTATGGGTTAATGTCATTTATACCCTTTTTATATTTTTATAAAATTTTTGGAAAGGAAATGTTTCGTCATTTTCCAACAAGGCACTTTATGTCATTTTCATCAAATTAGGGAAAGAATGTTTTTTAACTTATATTGCGGGTGTTGCTATTTTACACCATTATAACACCTTTGTATCTTCTCTTACAAGATTATAAGAATATTTTTAAATTATATGTTTTCTTTACATTTAAATTATATCAAAATAGTATGATATATTTTACTCAAATAGTTTTGGGATTGATTTTATCTATGTCAACATCCTTTTAAAGATTTTATACTTGTTTGAAGTTCATTTATTATGATACAATCTTCAATATTCTATTAAAGGTTTTGTTATATGTTTAAAAATCGATGTGATATTTTTATATCATTCATGGTTTATGGTTAAAGTATTAACATTTCTTATTCTATTTTTAATACAAATTCGTATGTTATGTTTAAACATTTTCATACGAGGAATGCATTGGACGTAGTAAGTGTGGAGTGGGGCCCAGTATAGCAACTAGATGCATCTGTAGGTCTCATGAGACTACCTAGTGTCTTGGAAAAATGGATTGATAAAATTGTTGTAGTATTGGAAAGAGGCCTTGACTATGTGGTTATGATTTCCGACATTATGTAGTCCATCATTATAAAATTAGATATTGATATTAAATATAATTATTCGACTTGTATAATATTCTTGTGAATAAGTAAATTGAATTACTTGATTTATCTATTCCATATAATTCTGATTTTTATGTTTAAAAGGTCTGTTTTCTAGTATTATATAGTTATTTATATGTTTATAATTATTTATGATAGTTTCTACTATATTATTATCCTTCCTTAGATTCTAAGATCACCCCTTTATTATTTTTTAATTTTTCCCAGGATTTGAATAAGTATATTATAACATACATGAAGGGATAGGCTAAGGGATATGTGTGTGTTCAAAATTGAGAAAAATGTTGTTTTTATAATATATTTTTAACCTTATGTATGTATCTAGTAAATCCAAGGCTACAAACCTGATCGATCATTCAAGACATAATCTCTTATGATCATGCCAATGTTATGAAGCGATGCACCGACTGTTTGTAAATGGGGTTGGGGATTTAAATTTGGTATCAATGAGAGGTTTGGTACTAACCGTGGAAACCATATTTAGAATATTATTTATTATAGAACATTACCATAAGATAGACTTTGAGGATTCATATAGAATAACATCCAAAAAATTTGGTAATGTAGATATTATGTGGGTTATCTAAGAAATACAAAAATGCCTAGATACTATAAGTGGATGTGGTTCTATTACAGATATACTTGGGGGTGAACACTTTGACAAATTGTTTTGGGCTTGACCTGAGGTATCTTGGTAGATGAAAACATGCCTTACTGCACACCTGGTTTGACACTCCTGTGGGATATGATTTGAATAATTTTCCTTTTCTCTATAAAACATTGTGAAGGATTTATGAAATAATACTTCTCTAATTAAACATTTCTAATATTATGGATTATATATATAAACTCTTTAATTTATGTTAAGTATTTTACATGTTTAGAATTTTTCATTGCGATTAATGAACTAATCTAGGGCATGCCATATTTTAGAAATGGCGCCTAGTGGATAGAATGGAAACCATAACAACGCTTGAAATCCATGTAGGTATTTATATCCTATTCAATATAATTATAGTGGATCTAGTGATGTAACTGGTACTGAAAAACTTATAACCATACTAGGACAACTCACACAGGTTATGAATAATTACCTTTCCCGTATGGATCTCCCTGATCCAAAGGTGGATCATCAATGATAGAATGATTTATGAGGCATCAACATCTATCATTTAATTGGACTAAAAATCCAACTTTTACATAAACAATGGATAAGTTCCAAAGAGAAAATATTTCATGATTTTGGAAGTATTGAAAGGGAAAAAGTCATCATGGTATTTTATTACCTTTCAAGGGAAGCAGATCATTGGGGGTCATTAATTAAATACACAAAGGAGGATGAAGAATTGCTAAATATTGAATTGTTAGAGTTTATAATGATTTTTATAAAAATACATTATTCATGAACATCAGGCGAATATGGAAATTAAATTTCAGAGTCTGAGAAAAAAGGAGAATGATAATGTTGTAAAGTATAATGATAGCATTACAAGGTCAAAAAGGCCTAATGCATATTATATATGTAACCTAAGGGGTAATATTGATTGGTTATTTGATGGGTTAAAACCATTTCTACATCGAGCATTATTATCCAAATCCTTCTCATCGTATGAAGATATAGTCTCATGGGAAATTAAAACAGAAAAGGAATTCGGTATGTCTTATAACATTAAAGGGAAGAAAGAGAAGAATAGATCTATTGAACACTCTAGAAAAAGAAATAAGGGGATGAAGGGAATAGTTGGATTTCCATCATGTAGTAATTTTGAAAAGAATCACCTAGGAATATTCCTAATGGGGATGGGATTTTGTAAAATGTGTGGAGAAAAAGGCCATTGAGCTTGTGATTTCAAGGGGAAGAAAGTGGTTATCAATGTTCAATTCTAAAATTTTAAATAAATGAGGTATTATTCAAATTAATATCCTTAGTTTCAAGGTAACACACTTCATAAAAGGAAAATGAAGCAAGGCCAAGCTTATAGGA
This sequence comes from Viscum album, assembly GCA_963277665.1. NCBI lineage: Eukaryota > Viridiplantae > Streptophyta > Magnoliopsida > Santalales > Viscaceae > Viscum > Viscum album. The sequence goes on along the minus strand of OY728147.1, from coordinate 135,344,932 downwards.
TAGAAACTGTTGAGGTTGTAGGTATGAATGACGTGGTGGAAAGCACTTTAATAATTTTATAGAAATTATATAATTCTTTATTTGATTATTGATAATCTAATTCCTTAATATCTTCCTAGTTTTCCAGGAATATAAGATATTTCCAATTTGACTAATTAAGGTATTGGTTAGTCAAAACTATAAAGGGATGTATCATGGAAAAAAGGTTTTGTCAATCATTTACCATTGTGGCATATAAGCATGCTTTATATCCTAATATTATTGTCAAAACCATTAGTAAGTTTTATATAATCCTTAACATGGATTTAATTTTGGGCCATGATGGAAAAATTAATTGTAATAAGAAGTAGGTTAAATTTTTTGATGATGATAATGAATACTTTATCTTTAGGGAAGAAACATCACCATGTGATTCTCATCAAGATCCACCCCCAGTAACTCAACCAAATTCAATTATTAGGGAGTAATGGAGTGAAATAACTATGGGTGGGGAAAGGAATGTTCATGTAGAGGATGTATCTTTTGTTCAAGAATATGTGGATGTGTTTCCAGAGGATTTACATGGACATCCTCCCAAATGAGAAATTGAGTTTTCCATTGACATAATTCTTGGTTCAAGGCCCATATCGAAGACCCCTTATATAATGGCCACTATGTAATTATGAGAACTAAATAATCAACTAGAGGAATTGAGTAATAAAGGATTTATTAAACCTAGTGTTTCCTTATGGGGAGCGCCAGTTCTTTTTGTTAAGAAGAAAGACAGATCAATGAGTTTTTTCATTGACTACATGGAAATCATTGATATAACAATAAAGAGAAAGTATATCCTAACTCACATTAATGATTTATTTGATCAACTTCATGGAGCTCAACATTTTTCAAAGTCTGAAATTTTATCTAGATATCATTAGTTGGGAATGAATAAGGAAGACATTCTGACGAAAACATTTCGAACCAAGTATGTGCATTATGAGTTTATAGTAACGCCTTTTGGACTAACTAAGTTTCCGTCTATTTTCATGGATCAAAATAATAGATTTTTCATGGAATATATTGATGATTTTGTAGTGGTATTTATTGATGATATCTTGGTATACGCTAAAAGATACTAAGATCCTAAAAATTTATTGTGCGCTATTCTAAAAACATTTAGAAAAAATCAATAATATTAGATGTTTAGAAATTGTGAATTATAGCTTCATGAAATTTCATTTCATGGCTATATTGTCTCTAAGTATGGAATATATGTTAATCCTTCAAAGATGATGAAATTTTTTGAATGGCCATAACTAACAAGTATAACTAAGGTACACAGTTTAATTGGTTTAGTAGGTTACTATCAGTATTTCGTCCATAATTTTTTCTGATTGGCTAACCCATTAACCAAGATCATATATAAAGGGGTTAAATTTGTTTGGAAATAATATTATGATGAATTTTTTGATGAATTGAAGAGAAGATTAGTCAATCCTCCAATCATTACTCTACCACCAGGGAATGATGGGATTGTTATTTATAGTGATGCATCAATGAATGAACCTGGTTGTGTCCTTATGCAGAATGATGGAGTTAATGCCTATGCATCATGGAAGATAAGAATTCATGAAAAAACTATCCCAATCCGGATCTTGAGTTATAAACTATAATATTTTCTTTGAAATTTTGGATGCACTATCTCTATTGTAAAAAATGTGAGATATATATTGATTACAAGAGTTTGAAGTATATTTTATCATAGAAAGAACTCAACATAAGGAAATGGTGATGGATCAAAGTACTCAAGGACTATGATTTCACTATACACTATAACTTGGGGAAGGCAAATAAGGTGGAATATTCTTTGAGTAGAAAGTATCATGGAGTTCTGAATAAGATGAGAGTTGAAAGGGATCATAGGTTCTTGGATCTAGTAAATATGGATTGGGAATAATCATGGATGGGGAAGAATCAATACTTTTTCAAATGGTTTCCAAACCATATTTACTATAAAGGATAAAATGTTCTCATACTAATGATGAGGAGTTTCAAAGGGAAATTATTGTTGTGAATGATTGGAGACTATTTGAATTTGTATATGAAGATGGAATTTTGAAATTTGGGAGGACACATTATGTTCTCGACATACCTGATCTAAAAGTGGAAATGTTGTTCAATGATAATAGCTCCAATTTCTCTATACACCATTGTAGCAATAAGATGTATAATTATTTTATGGAACACTTTTTGTGGCACTACATGAAGATGGATATTGTTGATAATGTGTCAAGATATATGGTTTCTCAACATGTGAAATTTCGAAAACAACATCCTAGAAAAGTCTTGCAACCTTTCCCCATACCAGAGTGGAAATGGGATGATATTACGATAGATTTTTTCATGGGGATACAAAAGACTCCTAGAAGGAAAGATTCAATATAGTTCATTGTCAATCGTCTTACCAAGTAAACACATTTTTTGGTATAATAGAATGATTTACCCCTTGAACATTTTGAAAGGCTATATATGAATGAAGTTTTTAAACATTATCGTATACCCCTGTAGATTGTTTTTGATCATGATCCCCATTGTAAATCAATATTTTGGGATAGTCATCAGAAATCCCTAGATACTAAAATTAGTTTGAGCACTAACTACCCCCCACAAATTGATGGAGAATCGGAATGGAATTTTTAAACCTTAGAAGACTTGTTCAGATCATTATCACATGACTTTTAAGGTATATGGGACCATTATTTTCCTATGGTAGAATTTTCCGAAAACAATAGCTTCCATTCAAGTATTCATATGGGACCATATGAAGCGTTATATGGAAAGATATGTCACACACCAACTTGTAGGGATGATGTTAGTGAAATAAAACTCGTAGGCCCATAACTTGTTAAGGAAACAATGGAAAAGGTGAAGATTATTAAAACCCGCATCAAAGCAGTTCAAAGTAGGAAAAAGAGATATTCTCATAACTAAAGGAATGATATATAATTTTAAGTAAGAGATCATGTTTTCGTGAAGGTATATCCATGGAATGGTGTTATACGATTCAGTAAGAAGGATAAATTAAGTCTGTGGTACATCAGACATTTTGAAATTCTTGAAATAATTGGTGTTGTAGCTTATAGTTTGGAAATGCCGCCATGTCTCTCCAAAGTTCAAGATGTGTTCCAAGTATCACTATTGAGAAAATACATGTCTCACCCAAAAAATGTACTCACCTATGAAGAAATAAAACTAGAGCCATATCTATCTTATTCTAAAGTGCTTTTCAAAATTCTTGATACTACAGAACATGTTTTGAGAAACTGGATCACTCTTCTGGTAAAAGTTCTTTGGAGAAACCATAAAATTGAAGAGGAAACATGGGATCCTGAGGAACTTATGATGAAGAACTGCCCAGATATTTTTATGCAGCAATATTCTTGAAATTTTGAGGATGAAATTATTTAAAGAAGGAAAGAATTTAACACCCCAAGCATCGACAATATGTTTCTCTTTGAATTATACAATAACTTGTGTTGTACGCATCATCGAGTTATAGCACACCATGACCAATCAAACTAGACATTTAAAAAAAAGTTATGAATAGTAACACCAAATTTTAGAAAGTTTATAAATTTTATTATTCAAAATGGACATCTTTTTTGCATTTAGAATATAAAAATTATATTATGGTGCATTTTTTGTGTTTTTCTAAAAACATTCACTTTTTTTAGAATAGTGAGATACGCTGCGTTATTGTTTAAAACTGACCATTAATTAAAAATTTTATTTAAATTTATTTTAAAGTAAAAATAGAAACATAATACCTTTGTTAGTCCAATGTAATTCATTGGAGTCATTTTATAATAATATTATATATATGAAATTTTGTTGAACTGTTTAATGTCTTTTACCCACCATCCGGACACATTAGCAAAATTTCATAAAACGTAATTTTACCACTTCTGTGAATTGAATTCCAAAAATCCAACCCCCGTCATTGTAATTAGTAAGTAAAATGTGGTTTAATAGGATAAAAATAATTATTTGTGAATTGTAACTTTTTTCTTTTTTAACAAGTATAAAAGTAAATTGGGTAATTAAAGGTAAAATCGTATTATAATTACCCTAAAACATGTCCCGATCCCATTGGATAAGTGTTTAACGACCAAAATAAAACATAGTACAAAAATATGATCCTTATTCTTCTACATCGATTATATTAGGAAATTTATTAAGTTTTATTTAAAGAAGAGTTAAAAGTGTTAAATTCAAATTTTAATAACTACAAAAATTAATTTAGGGTTATACATTAGAAAAAATAGAATATATATGTTTATTAGAAAGAAAAAGGTATTCCCGACATCATAGTATTTTATTTTCCAATTTTATAAATTATATAATTAAATTAATTTATGACACATTGATGCTGTAGTAATTACATTATGAATGAAATATTAAAATAATTGATATTATAAATATTAAAATAAATTCAAATTGAATCTTTTGATGCAATAAAATAATTTTATATGTTAAAATGACATGTTTGGGTTGACTCAATGTATTGTTTTCAAATGAATAATATTTCTGTGAGTTTTACAAATACCAAATAAAAAATAGTCCTAAAAATCTAAGGTTATACCAAATGAATTATATACTGTTACATAGAAAATTAATGAACAACATAAGGTTCTCTTGTAATTTTATATCATTTCTATTAACCATATAGTGTTATAATAAAAGAAGACATGGTAAAATTCAAACAATTTAACTAAAGGTTAAATAAAATTGATAAGGTCAATATGGCGACACAAACATGTATAAAACCTATTTTTTGAAATGAATTAGACCTATCCCAAACATATCCTTGAAATAAATTAATTTTTAGCTAGTAGAAACTGAAAATAAGTTTATAATAAATTAATATTTCTTGAATTTCCTAAAGTACCCCTCACCTCTCTTATAAAAGGGTACTTCCCCTTCTCTTAACTTCACACCTCCAATGACAGTTGGCTGGGACGAACCCTACCAAAATATCCTTCCAACTACCCTAAATTCATCTTATAGGCCCTACTTAGATCATAAATCCGTCCTAAAGAGCCCTTTTGTTCAAATAAAAAAAAAGCACCCGAAGAAGAGGTAATTATTTAATCATCTCTTTCAATGTTATTTTCTTCTTAAAATTCTTCATTATTTGTTTTTTCTATACTAAAATAATAACCCATGTTCCTTATACATATTGAGATTTTATTATAAATATTGAATAACCGTATTCATTACTCTATCAATCATATGAATGATAAAGTCGCCATATATGCATACCGACGGCTTATCGTCTCCACATTGTGGTGTTGTTTATTATTCACCACATTGTTATTTGGATGGGTATAATAATGAGTAAAATTTATGTAAATAATAAATAAAACATGTTAATGATTCTTTATATATAATATATAATCCATTTACATATTATTTCACCATCAATAGAATGATATTCTCTCTCGTGCATACGTACGACTTACCGTCTCCACGACACGATGAGTTTCATTCCCCATCGTAACTATTGATGAAAAATATTTATTTGGTGATTAAAAATATTTTTTAAGAACTTAATATCATTCTATATATAAATAAAATACATTTTATCGATAACAAACATGACTAACATAACAAAACATATAAAAGAAAACAAATTAGTTAACACACGGAACAATGATACTACTGAAATATTATTAACAAGTAACATTAATAGATCATATATGATATCATATTTTTGAATTTGGTTCTTATATAATTTAATGAAAATGATTTAACTATTATACAAGAGTTTAATGTACACTGGACTAAGGAAAAGTACATGGTAAGGGTTAATTTTACAATCTCTTTATTATCCAAGATTGATTATACGTAAGTATCCACTGAGAATTCCTTTTCATCCACATCATTGTTCCTCAAAAATGTATTTCAAAACATATTTACTTTTTTGTATACTCTGTGTTAAATTCAATTATACCCTTCTTTGAATTATTATAATTTTTTTAAAGGAATTTTTCTATCATTTTCCAAACAAGGTACTTTATGACCTTTTTGAAAAATTATGGAATGAATATTTTTTAACATATACAGAGGGTGCATAAAATTTCCACCATTATAACACCTTCTAATATTCCATTAAAATATTATAATACTATTTTCAAAATAAATTCATTCTTTACATTTAAATTATTTCAATTTATAATGAGATATTTCACTCAAATATTTCTTGGATTAATTTTATCTATGTCAATATCCTTTATTGAATTTTACGCTTTCTTGTTGTTGATTTATTATGTAAAAATCTTAAATATTGTTTTAAAGGTTTTTTTATATGTTTCTCTATGGATGTGCTATTTTTATACCATTTATGGCTTATTGTTAAAGTACTAACATTTTATATGCTAGTTTTAATATGAATATTTATGTTATGTTTCATCCTTTTCATATGAGGAATGCATTGGACATAGTAAGTGATAGGTGAGGCCTTCAATAGCCCCTTGATGCCTTGGTAGGTCTAATGAGACAAACTAGTGTCTTAAAAAAGGCATAGACAATACTTTTTTGTATTAGAATGAGGCCTTTACTATGTGCTTATGATGTATGACATTATGAATTCCATTGTTTTGTAATTTTTTATTGATATTACATGTGATTATTTGACTAGTAGAATATCCATGAGAATAAGTAAATTAAATTATTTAATTTTTTATCTCCATATAATGAAGAAGTTTATGTTTAAAAGTCTTGTGTTTATTGTCTTAAACATTTCTCTAAATTTTTATGCTTATTTATGATAGTTTATGCTCTTACTGAGCATCTGAGCTCACCTCTTTCTGCTGTTTTATTTTTCCCACGATGTGAATAAGTATTTTATGACTAACCTATCGAGATAGGCTAAGAGATATGAGTTTTTTCAAAGGATACAACATTATGTTTTTTTTTAAAATGTAATGTAAAACATATATATGTATCTAGTACATCCAAAGATATTAAACTTATTTATCCTTCAGGACATGATCTCTTGTGATCATGAAATTTTAATTTAATCATGCACTGAATATGGTTAACTATGGTTGGGGCATTACAGTTGGTATCAAAGGGAGGTTCTGTACAAAACATGGAAACTAGATTTAGAACAACCATGATTATAGAACATTACCCTATGATAAACTTTAATGATTAGTATAGAAAAACATCCACACATTTTGGTAATGTAGATATTATGTAGAGTTTCCAAGAAATACATTTCTTTCTAGATACTACAAGTGGACATGGTTCTGGCACAAATGTACCTTGGAGTGAAAACTCTAACAAGGAGTTTCGGGCATGACTCAGTGTATCCTGGTACATGAAAAATTTCCTTATTGTGCACCTGGTTTTACATTCCTTGGGGACATGCTTAGGATAATTCATTTTTTATACAAACCATTATGAAAAGTTTATGAGTAAATACTTTCCCAAAGAAAACATTTTTATGATTATGGATTATATTCATAAGATGTCCAATATACGTTAATTATCTTACAAGTTTGGAATTATTCATTTCGATTCATTAACTAATCTGGTGTATTCCATTATTTAGAAATAGAGCCTAGTTTAATGAATAAAAATAGTATCAACTCATGTAATCCATGTACGCATTTCCCTCATATTCATGATAATGATAGTGGAGCGGGTGATGCAACTGGAATTTACACCTTATTATAATACAGTGATAACTCACTCAAATTATGAATAATGACCATACCCAAATGTAGAGTCCTTATCCAAAATATGGAGGATCAATGTTAGACAAAATTATAAGAAAAAATGACAAACATTTAGTGGGAGTAAAAATCCATTTGTAGCTGAGCGAAGGATAAGTTCCTTAGTGAAAATATTTCATTCTTTGGGCAGTAGAAAAAGGGAAAAAGTCATCATAGATGTTTATCACTTCTCAAGATATTCATATCAATGGTGGTCATTAATTGAAAACACGAAGGAGGATAAAGAGGTGTAAATTATGGAATGGAGGGAGTTTAAATATTTTTTATAAGAAAAAATACTTTCCTCGTGAACATCAAGCGTATTTGTAAAGGAAATTTCTAAGTCTAAGGAAAATGGAGGATAAGAAGGTCACAAAGTATGTGTCTGGCATTACAAGGTTAACAAGGCATACTGTAGATTATACATGTAACTGAAGTAGTAAAATTGATTAATTTTTTGATGGGTTAAAACCATGTCTCCAAAGAGAATTATTCTCACAATCCTTCTCATTGTACGATTATATAGTGTAATGAGTAATCAAGATAGAATGGATTTCTCTATGTCTTATGGAACGAAAGTGAGTTAAGAGAAAAAGTTATATACTGAACACTCTATAAGTGAAAATAAGGGGAAGAAAGGAAAAGGTGAATTTCTATAATGTAGTAATTGTGGGAAGAAACACCCTAGTACATTCATAAATGGGATGGGAGTTTGTAAATTGTATGGAGGAAAAATTCATCAAGACCATGATCACAAGGGGTATAAAGAGGATATCAATTTTTAATGCTACAATTGTAAAAAATAGGGTCATTATTCAAATGAATTTCTAATGAGTCTTGGAAACTCACCTCATAAAATGAAATAGGAGTAAGGCCAAGTTTATGCAATCACTACTATTGAGGTTGATGTTCTGAATGACATGGTAGTAGGTACTTTAATAGTTTCTTCATAATTAGCCAATGAATTATTTGATTATGGATCATCGAATTCTTTTATATCTTTTCAATTTACCCATAAAATTACATTTTTTCAATTTTAATTATTAAAGGATTTTTCATTCAACACTCCTAAGGTAAGTATCATTTCAATAATGTTTTATCAATCAGTTACCATTATGGAGTATAAGCATGATTTATCTATTTATTTTATTGTCATACCCATGATTGAGTTTTATATAACCCTCATCATGGATTTTATTTCGGACCATGATTCGAAATTTTGTTTAGGCAGAAGGATGTTTCAATTTTTGATGATTATAATGAATCATTATCTTTATAGAAGAAAAATATATATTTGATTCTTATCTATATCTACCCCCAGTAGTTCTACTAAATTAAATTGTTGGGGGGGGGGGGAAGGGAGTTAAATAAATATGTATGAGGATTGTAATGTTCAACTAGAGGATGTATGTATTGCCTAAAAAATTGTATTTGTAGAGGATTTACATGGACATCCTCTAGAACGAGATATTGAGTATTCCATTGACATTATTCCTTGTTCAAGGCACTTTTCAAATATTTTTAATAGAATGGCCACTATAGAATTAGTTGAAACAAAGAAAAAACTAGAGGAATTGAGTAATAAATTATTTATTTGTCCTAGTGTTACCTCATGGGGAGCACCTGTTTTATTTGTTATGAAGAATGACGGATCTATGGGGCTGTACACTGACTACAAGAAAATAAATTATATAACAATAAGTAACAGTATCCCCTGACTCATATTGATGATTTAATTGGTCAAATTCATAGGGATAAATTTTTTTCAATGATTGACCTTTGATCTGGATATCATCAGTTGTGCGTGAATAAAGAAGACTTTCCAAAGACAACATTTCGAACCATGTATTTGCATTGCGAGTTTACAGAAATTCCTTTTGGATTGACTAATTCACTCTTTATTTTCATGGATCTAAAGAGTAGAGTTTTCATGGAATATCTTGATCAATTTTTTGTGGTATTTACTAATGATATCTTGGTATACTCTAAAATCTATGAAGATCATGAAATTCACTTGCACACTACTCTAAAGACTTTTAGAAGAAAGGAATTATATGGGATGTTTAGAAAGTGTGAATTATAGCTTCATGAAATTTATTTTCATGGCCATATATCCTCTAAGGATGGAATCTCTATTGATCCTTCAAATTCAAGGGCAATCCAATAGTGGCCAACACCAATGATTTCAATTGAGGTATGCAATTTTATTGGTTAATCAGGTCACTATCATCATATTTATATAATTTTTCCTGATTGGATAACTCATTAACCATGCTCAATCTTAAGGGGGTTAAATTTGGGTGGAAAAAATATTGTGAAGATTTTTTTTGAAGAATTGAAGAGAATATTAGTCAATGATCATATAATGAATCTACCATCGGGGAATGGTGGGTTTATTATTTATTATGATGCATCAATGAATGGAAATAGTTGTAACCTTATGCAGAATGATAGAGTTATTGTCTATGAATCATGGAAACTAAAAATTCATGAACAAAACTATATCACTCATGATATTAGGTTAGCAACTTTAATCATTCCTCTGATGATATGGAGACATTTTCTCTATGGTGAAAAATGTGAGATATATACTTATGATAAAAGTTTAATGTATATTTTTTCATATAAATAACTCAACATGAAGCAAAAGTGATGGCTCGAACTACTTAAGGATTATGATTGCACAATACACTACCCCTTGGGGATGTAAATTAGGTGGTAGATTCTTTGATCAGAAAGGATCATGGAGTTCTGAACATAGGTGAGAGTTTAGAGTGATCTGATGTTCATGGATCTAGTTAGGATCAATATGTTAATAATTGTGAAATTTGAGGCATCAATACTTTTTCAAATGGTTTCCAACCCATTTTACTATAAAGGATAAAAAGTTATCAGACTGATGATAGAGAGTTTCAAAAAAAATTAAAGCTATGAATGATGGAATATTGTTTGACTTCATACATGAGGAATGAATTTTGAAATTTGGGAGCTAGAATTTTGTTCCAAACATTCCTGATCTAAAAAAAGAATTGTTGGAAGATGCTAATAGCTCAAATTTCTCAATACACCATAGCCAAACTATGATGTATTGATATTTGAAGGAACATTTTTTGTTTGAAAACATCAAGAGGGACACTGCTGATTATGTTTCGAGATGTATGGTTTGTCAATAAGTGAAGGATGGAAGACAAAATCCTAGAGGAGTCATGCAAACTATTCCCATACAAGAGTAGAAATGTGATGATATTATGATGGAAATTTTCATGGGGATACCATCGTATCCTGTAAGGACTGATGCAATAGTGGTCATTACCGATCTTCTTACTATGTCATCAAATTTTCGTATTATAAGAAAATACTTCCCACTTGAACGTTTAGAAAGACCATATATTAATGTAGTTGTAAGACTTCATGGTGTACCCCTAATATTTGTTTTTAATAATGATCCCCATTTTACAGCAAGATTTTAGAAAAGTTATTAGAAATCCCTAGATACCGAAGTTTGTTGGAGCACTACCTCCCACACCCAAACAAATAGACAATGTGAATGGACTATTAGAACCATAGAGGACATATGAGATCTTGCGCATTTGACTTTAAAGGTATGCGGGATTATTATTTACCTAAGGTAGAATTTCTCAATAACAATATCTTCTATTCAAGTATTCAGATGGTGCCATATGAAGCATTATATGGAAATTTATGTCACACACCAACATGTTGGGATGATGTTGGTGAATTAAAACTTATAGGACCCGAACATGTTAAGGAAACAATGGAAAAGGCGATGATTACCCAAACCAACATCAAAGCACCTCAATGTTGGAAAAGATATATAATGTTAAACGAATGATGGATTTCGAATTTCATGTATGCGATCATGTTTTCTTGAATGTATCACCATGGAAGGGTGTTATAATATTCTGTTAGAAGGGTAAATTAATTCCTAGGTACATTAGACTTTTCTAAATCTTGGAACGAATTGGAGTTGTAGATTACTATTTGGAAATGCTGCCAAGACTCTCCAAAGTTCATGATGTCATCCGAATATCACTGTTAAAAAAACAGGCCTCACCCAACACATGTATTGACCAATGATGAAATAGAACTGGATGTTTCTCAGTCTTATTGTGAAGAGCCTGTTAGGATTCTTGATACAAGAAAACAAGTGTGGATAAATTGGATTACTCTTCTTGTAAATTTAATATGGAGAAACCATAAAATGAAAGAGGCAACGTGGAAACCAGAGGAACTTATGATGAAGAACCACCGAAATCTTTTTATGTAGTAATATTATGGACATTTCAGGGGTGAGATTATTTGAATTAGGGAAGAATGTAATTCCCCAAGCTTCGACAATGTGTTTCTCTTTGAATAATACAATAGATTGTACGGTATGTAGCTTTAAGTTCTAGAACACCACAACAAATCAAACTATCCATTTTAAAAGGTAGTTGTGAATTGTAATACCCACTTTTTTGAAATTGTATAAATTAAATTTTAAAAAGGATTTTATTTGGGATTTGGATTACCAAAATTATCTTCAGATGAATTTTTGATATTTTCCGAAAACATTCAATTTTTTATAGTGGAAAACACTGAGCTATTGTTTTAAATTGACATTTTTTTTAAATTTATTTTAAGTCAAAATAGATACATAATACTTATATAAATCCAATGTAACTAATTGGTGTATTTTTATAATAATATTAGATATATAATATTTTATTGAACTATTTTACATCTTTTACCCACCTTCTAGGCACATTTTCAAATTTCCATAAAACATAATTTTACCTCTTATGTGAATTGAAATTACAAAATCTGAAAGAAATTTTTTTCATCAGTAATTAAAATGTGGTTCAATAGAATTAAAATAAATTTTGGTGAATAGTAACTTTTGAATATTACTTACCACAATTAAAAGTATATAGGGTAATCAAGGGTAAAAAAGATATTATAATTAACCCAACACATCTCCTAGTTCAATTGGAAAAGTTTTTTCCCACCAAAATCTACCTTAAGACAAAAATATGATCCTTTTGAACCAATTTTATTATATTAAGACAATTATTATATTTTACTTAAAGAATAGTTAAAAGTGTGAAATTCAAATTTTAATAAGAAAACCATTTTTAATATAGGGTTGTACATAAGATAAATTTGAATAAAAATATATATTAGAAATATAAACCTATTTTCTACATCATGGTAATTTATTTAAAATTTTTAGATATTATGTAACTAAATTTATTTATGATACAATGATGATGTAGTAATTACTTTATTAATGAATGATTAAAATAATTGATATTAAAAAAAATTAAATTGAAACTTTTAATTCCATAAAATAATTTTATATTTTAATATGACATGTTATGGTTGATTAAATTTATTTTTTGGATGACATAAGATTGTTATGACTCTGACATAAATCAACTACTAAATAGTGTCAAAATTGACATAAATGATTTTTTAAATGGAATGCTATTTTATTAAATTTTATAATAGTAGTAAAAATAGAATGTTATTACAAATGACTTATATATTGTTAAATGTTTCATTAATGAACCACATATGGTTCTCATGGAATTTTATTGTACGTGTATTGATAATATAGTTTGTGAATACAAGAAGCCATGGTAAAAGATAAACTATTTAACTAAGGGTTAAATATAAAAGATAAGGTTACTATGGTGAGATAAACATGTATAAAACCAATTTCTTAGTGGATTTATACCCATACCCACATTATCCTCAAATTAAATCAATTTGGTGATATTAGAAACCAAAAACAGTATTATAATAAATTATTATTTCAATCTTTTCCTAAAGTGTTCCCACATCACCTATAAAAGGTTATTTATCCTTCTCTTAACATATCACCTCCAAATCCATTGGACTTACCTACCCCTACTCGAATCTCCAAAAACTACCTTCACTTCATCTTAGAGGCCTTATATTGATCAGAAAGTCATCCTGTGGATTCGTTTTTTCAAATCAAAATGAAGCACTTGAAGAAGAGGTAATTATTTCATCACCACTTTTAAATTTTTTTTCTTCTTCCACTTCCTCTTTAATTATTATTTCAATTATGGAATAATAAATATAGTAACTTCTACATAATTATATGTTATTATTAATATGTTACAACAATATTCATTATTATATCCATCCTAAGTATGAAAAAGTCACCATACGTGCGTACGTAAAACTTACAGTCTCCACGTCGTTATGTAGTTTTTTTATTCCCCACTTAAATATTTGGATGGGTATAATAATGAGTATAATTGATATAAATAATAAATATAACATGTTAATTATTTTGTACATATAATATTCCATCCAATTACATGTGATTTAACCATCAATATAATGATATTGTCGCTCGTGCATACGTATCGTTTATCGTCTCCACAACATGACGAGATTTCATTCCCCACCGTAACCATTATAGAATTATTTTCATATGGTGATTAAAAATAATTTCTTAAGAACATAATATAATTATGTATATTCATAAAATTCATCTTATCTATAAAAAACATGACTTATGTAGCAAAACATATAATGTAAAATGAATTAGTTAACACCTGAAAGAATGATACTACTGAAATATTATTAACAATAAATATTAAAGGATCATATATGATATCATATTTATCTATGAGGTTATTTTATAATTTAATAACAATTATTTTACCATTATAAAAAATCTATACATACCCTTTACTAAGGAAATGTACAAGGTAATGGTTAATTTTACAATCTCTCTATTATCTAAGATTGTTTAAACATAAGTATCCAATAAGACTTCCTTATCATCCACATCCCTATTCCTTAAAAATGTATTTTAGAAAAATTAAAATTTTATTAACTATTGGTTACAATAATTTATACCCTTGGATGGATTTTTATAAAATTTTTGGAAAGGAATCCTTCCGTCATTTTACAAAAAATTCACTTTATGCCCTTTTTGACAATTTAAGGAAATAATTTTTCTTAACATATATAGCTGGTGTATCTATTTTTTGTTGTTATATCACCTTTGAAGAATCCCTAGAAATATTATAAGAATATTTTCAAAATATATATTTTCTTTACTTTTAAATTATTTCTAAGTAGAAATAGATATTTCACTCAAATAGTTTTTATATTGATTTCATCTATTTCAACATCCTTTGTTGGATTTTATGCCTGTTTGAAGTAAATTTATTAAGATACCATCTTCCATATTGTATTGAAGAATTTTTGAAATGTTTGACTATGGATGTGCTATTTAAATACCATTCATGGGTTGTGGTTAAAGTATTAACAATTTCTAGGATTTGTGAAATGTTTTACTATGGATGTGCTGTTTCAATACCATTCAAGGTTTATGGTTAAAGTATTAAAAATTCTTATGCTATTTTTAATACAAATGATTATGTTATGTTATAACATGGTCATATAAGGAATTAATTGGACGTAGTATGTGATGGGTGTGGCTCGATATAACCCCTCAATTAATCGGCATGTCTCATGAGAAAAACTAGTGTCTTGAAACAATTCCTTGACAATATTTTTATTTGTTTTCATGGCACGAGGCCAAGAATATGTGGTTGTGATGTCCGACATTATGAATTCCATCATTATGAAATTAGATATCTATATTACATGTGATTAATCGATTAATATAATATCTATATGAATAATCAAGTGCACATATTTTATTTCTCTTTGCCATATTATGCGGAAGTTTAATTATAATCATATTGGGATTTTTTTTATACATTTCCTTAAATATTTATGCTTATTTATTATAGTTTCTACAATATTTTTATCCTTACTTAGCATCTAAACTCACCCCTTTATTATGTTTTTTTCTAGTAGGTGAAGAAGAATATTTTGACTAAATTTCAGGGACACAATGAGATATATTAGTGTGTTAAAATGATACACAATGATTTTATTCATAATTTAATGTAAAAATACTTTCTGAATCTAGTACTTCCAATGAAATTAAACTGATCTGCCTTACGATACTTGATCTATTGTGATCATGCCAATGTTATTTAATAATGCATCGACTCGTGGTAACTAGGGTTATGGCATTAAAAGAAGAATATGGTTGATGTCTCATGAAGGAATTGGAATTATGTTTTTACCACTATTTATCATTTAGAAGTTCATTATGAATAATTTCATGAGAATGTTTCTTAAGAATAAAAAACAAGAGTATATATTCTAAATCCCATAATATTATGAATCCAAGGGGGAAAATCATTGAATAGTCTATCACATTTCTTATTTTTATGTATATTTATGATTTTATATATTGAACTAAAACAAAAAAAAATGTGATATGTAAGAAACATAATGAGAGAATAAATAGTTATAATTTTTTTTACATTTCCTAAAACATGGTACCGTTTTTCCTCCTATGAAACCATAGTATTATTTTTGATTATCCATGTTCTATATTTATTAAAAACCTAAAAAATTATTTAAAATGAAATTGTGATCTAACCCAATCATACCACTAATGAGTGTCATATGACGTGTCATCAATGTGCACTCTCAACATGCACTAGAACAATGGTTGAGATGTGATCAAAAAACACATTTCAGGATTATAACACCTAGATTCTTATATTCCACAACCATTCCCCCTTTTAGTATCTAGACATTGATGTATTATTCGGGAAATAATGTAAACAATCCTCAACTGAAATAATAGAATGTTATACACTAATTATAATAATTCCCAATGTTTTTACCAATTGTTTCCAACCATAATCTCCAAAGATTGACTAATCCCATCATTTTATACCAACTATATAGAATATGGATTTTAGTATATAAAATTAACAAGTATTTTAATTAATATTAAATAAATATCCCAAATACACACATGAGGACTATAACTTTTTAGTGTATTTGGATACTAGATTAACAATATTTTTTATTTTGGAAAAGATATTTACCATATCACACAATGATCTTCCAAATTATTACTCTTAGTAGACCCAACCTGATTGTTATCAATCTTCATAACCTTGTGAGGGGAGACATGTGCAAATATTTTATAAGATTATAAGTAAGGGTAAACATGGGAGACACAAATCTATGATCTTATAAATGTATAATATATGAATGAATATATGATATAAAGATCATATATTAAAATGTTCACACCAAACCTATCAATGAATATAACTTGGGGTCATGGAATAGATATATATCACTTCAAAAGTAAAAAATCAAATGAGTATTAAATCATTATAAATCAATCAATAACTCTATATTCATTCTATAAAAGTCTGGCACCATCATATGTATAAATACAATTTTATATGGCAATATTAACTATAATGAACATAGAATCCTATAGATATAGGACAGAACCTATTTCTCCTAGTGGATCAAGCACATCTATGAGTTGACCATATAAGATAAAGCACATCAACTTTATTCTCATAGTGGATCAATCACATAAACATGATTACCATAGTGGATAAAGCATAGAGACTTGTTTACCAAAATTTTCTAATGACATATAATATTTTTTCCAATGAATTTGAGGAAAATATAATTTTTGGACCATTAATAAAATTATTAAAACCATACACTAGTGTCCCACAATATCATAAATTTATACATCATATCAAAACCTATAAAAATTAAATGTGTTCTAGAAAAATTTCATCATTTATTCATATTATTACCCATTAAAAATGTATGGGTTTTATAAAAATCAAGCTATAAAATTTATAAACCATACAAACAAATAAAATGGATTCTTTCATTAGAACATATCCACATTAAATAGTAACTACATCAATGTTCGTTTTAATTGATGAATATAAGTTCCAAAAAATATGGTTAAAATATTATTGAGGAGAATAAACTTTCCAATTTAATATTATATATATTAAATATAAAAAAATTCAAAATTTTATTTAAAAACTATTATTTTAAATTAAATTTTAATAATTTTAATGGAATATTCAAATCATTAAGAAATCTTGATGCCATGAAATTTCATATATACCATATATGTAATTAAATATTCCTTTCATATTATCTATAAAAGTAGAAATTACCTATTTAGGACAATTTAATGAATATTCGATTAATATGTTTATTTGAAAATTAAATAGTCGGTTAAAATCACTATAAGAAATTACATGATAAATTTAAAAACATGAATTACAATATTTTTTCAACAAATTGATATAGAAGAAATAATTTTTAATATAATAGATAAATAATGACTATTTTTAATCAAAACATTATTTTTTTGTATCCTGAAAACCAAAAGAGAAGAAAATAAAATGAGAAAATTTTATTCTATATAAATAACAAGAGGATGTGTAAATTAAAAAATATTATTCAGTTGTAGATCATGAAATTTAATAATCAAAATATTTCTCATAACCAATATCAGTAACTAATTAGAATATATCATTAAAAAATTAAAATATGGAAAACATTAAAATAAGAACAACTTGACAAAAATAATGTTTTATTGTAATTAATGTCCCAATTATCATCGAAAATATTCATAATAATTTAATGGTAATTATATGCACCAAATAAAAGAAACAAGTGGTGAATATGGGACATTTCACATATAAATTAATGTTAAATAAAATCCCTTACCTCAAGTCTTGACATTCATTGTACATGTTAAACCACTAATATAATAAATATAAGTTTATTATAAGTTTATTAAAAATACAATATAATATATATATATATATATGGTTTATTATTATTTTTTCATTACTCATATAGTAATTAATCTGTTCAAAATTACCTATTTGGGTGACAACAGCTTCAGTTTCCATATATATTTTTATTCGGTAGTTTTCTTTCATAATATTTTATCATAGTTTCATATCATTAAAAAGTTTAATCATGATTAATATATCATATAGTTTCATTCTGTACAAATTTGGTGTCATCTACAAATGTAAATATAGAAAAATAAATTATATGTTTCAGAGAGATGGTTGGCTATATGTACGTGTGAACGTTGTTTCATTTTTATTATGAATGGAACATAAAAATATAAATAAAAATTGAACATATAATAAAAATTATTTATCATTTATATAATATATATATTCATTAAATATATCCTTATAACCATGCATGTCAAAAAAATTGAAAAATATATAACATCGCTTCATGGAAGCGACAGTCCACACTTATGGATGAGCGACGTTAAAATTTTCCAATGGTTTTGAAGATAAGAAAATGATAGTGTTATTATAATTTTATATTTTTATTTATGACATAAATATCAATTATATAGTTAAAATATTTCATTATACCCATTC
The DNA here is from genome assembly GCA_963277665.1 of Viscum album. Lineage (NCBI taxonomy): Eukaryota > Viridiplantae > Streptophyta > Magnoliopsida > Santalales > Viscaceae > Viscum > Viscum album. The sequence goes on along the minus strand of OY728147.1, from coordinate 135,325,848 downwards.
ATTATTGGTGGTCGTAAAAAATGAATTACATCAGTTTGTGAGGCGGTAGTTCACCCTATACATGAAAGACGATTTTTCCCATGTGATGGAAGAGGATAAATATATTGCTTATGAAATCCACATAATAAAGTCTTATTATATGTTTTATACCTTTCTTATTATATTATTAATTATTAAAACATAACTAAACGTGGTAAAAAAACATGTAAAACAGAATGGGCATCGTAAAGAAAATTACATTCTCATAGAAAAATAAACTTTTGAATAATTATTATGAAATGAAGGGTTGTCTTTATAGGAATACAATAATATCTATTATAAATACATAATATTTTATGAAAAAATTTATTTCAAAAAAATTTAGTTTCATTGATATCTCACATTACACACAACACCGTGTTTTAATAATATGAAAATTACTAATAAAATATTATTATTTAAACCAAACTGCCATGACCTAGACATTAAAATTAGATGTATGATCTAGAATTACTAGATTTTATAAAAAAATGCACAATGGTTTTAAATATATGAAATATATCAGTATATTTTATTAATGTCTTTATATGTTTCAAAAAGATATTTTTTTCTAAAAATGGTTATATATTTCATTTTATAAGATAATAACAAGAATTAATTTTTTACAAAGTATAGAAGTATTATTTTAAAAAATGAAATTAATTATTTAATAAAAATTTATAAATTTTCATAGATTTAATAACTTATAATTTTCTATCACTGTTAATTTTTTTAATGATTTAAAAATTTAGTGGTTTTTATAAAAAAATGTGTTTTTCATCTGATTAATTTACAAATTACCATTTCGTTTTAAAATGGAATAAATAAAAAAATAAGTAAAATTATATAATTATTATTTCAATATAGGTTATTTTAAAAAATTTATTTTTGTATTTTTTTGAAATACTTTTTCCCCAAAAATATTCCATAATAAAAACATGTTTTTTGACGAATTTGCGGGTTCAATTCAAAATTAAATTCTTGTACTTCTAGTAATTTAATTTTATAAAATAGATAAAATATTATTAATTAAAATAGATAATATTTTTTAATATTATCAAAATATTTGTTTCCAAATTAACAGTATACCAAAATAAAAAATTATGTATCCTCGTTATAGTTAAAATGGGGGTTATTTGTGAAATGTTTTCTTGTGTGAAAATTATCCATCAACACACACAAGATTTTAGTTTTAAATATTATAATTATTAATCAAAATTAATTAGTATGAAATTATATAAAATATTTAATTTTAATTTTACTCATAATGTATGAATTTATTTTATATAAAAGCTAGTTACTATGGTGAAAACTTAAATGGTTAATGTTTTTAACCATAAAGGTAAGAGAATAACTTATTTATAACTTCGTTAAATTAAATTTAAATGTTTCATGAAACCCTTATATAACTTAATAGTATTTATTTATCAATTTATTCTGGAACTTTTCTTTATATTTAGTTCTTATTATTTAATAGTTTTGGGTATTTACTAAAATATAACTCTTTCGCACTTATAAACGAAAACTTCTTCCACCCAAATATTCACACTATGTAAATATATTATCATTGAAAATACCTTCCAATATAACTCCCCAATGTCTATATCCATATTTTATAAAAAAAAATTATCCAAAAATCATTCTCTATGGTCATTAATAAGGGTCATATAGGTTGTTTTTCTAAGTGAATGTAATTATCTTCACCTTGAACTTTCTCTTTTCTTATTCTTTTACCACCATAAATTACTCCTTAATAAATCAAATATAATAAATAATATTATAAAAAAAAATGTGTTTTTTGATATTTTTTTAATAAACAATATTAGTTTCCTCTTCCTGTAAACATGAAATGAAATTATCGATCGTGTGTACGACAGATTACCGCCTCACGAACAAATGAAATTAATTTTCCATCACTACATATCACGAACTGATACAATGGTGGATTTAATATATATATATATATATATGTATATATTAAATTTGTCACATAATTGTACATTTAAAATTATAATATCACATATACCTTGTTATCCCCAAATTCATCAAAAAACAATGATGACACTCATGCATACGTGTGGACAACTATCCCAACGAAGTGATGTAAGTTATGTTTAAATTCATGTTTACATTGACTGTAATAGTGATATATTTTAAAAAAAATATTATTATATATTTTACCCCTAATAATTTTTTAATGGTTATTTAATACTCAAATTTATTTAGTTACATCCACAAAAAAAATGAAAACAATATTTATGTGTACATATGGCATATCATCTCAATAAATTATGTATTTCATATTTATAAATAAAACATTTAATGAATTCACTGATTATATATATAATGAATATATGAGATATTTTTATCCTAATTAACTTTTATATATGATTTATCCAGGATTAATGTTTTATAACAATAGTATCTAAACCAAAATATATATGGAAAATTAAGTTATTATCACATAGAATAGTCATATTAATAACGAATATATAATAAAAAGATATAAAAGGTTATAATTAAATCATATATGTTATTACATATAAGAGTTTGGTTATTTAATTTATTTATAATATATGTTTATACATATGGTATTATCATACGTGTATGAAAAAAATTAAGACTTGAGGTAAGGAATTTTTTTCTTACTCTTATTTTTCTGTTAGACACTTCACATATTCACCATCTATTTCTTTTATGCGGTGTATATATTTCCAATTAATTTCATTAATAATAATTATCATGAAAATTATATCGATTTACATATACATTTTAGGTTATCTATTTCATGGGTTTTATTACATAAAATACACCCAATCAGTAAGGGAATTATGATAAAATTTTATTTTTTATCAATATTGTCATTAATTATTTGTCAAATTATGAAATTTTAAAACATACATAACTATAATTCCAATTAATTTTCAAATCCATTGGTAATTTCTAAATAAATTTTTTTCCAATTTCATTTTATCCTTTTTATGTAATGTTTTGGAAAAAAATATTTTTATGGAAAATCTACTTTATTTATATCTACGACCAAAAACGTTTTCTTACATATCCTGGTTTTATAAAAAATTTAATATAATAATATTATATTTTAATTTCATTTTCACCCATGTTTTACTTTTTACAAAGACAAAATTCCTAAAGGAAAATCATTATCATTTTCTAAATGATATACTTTTGACTTTGTAGAGAAAATGTGAAAGGAATGATTATTTTAATGTATTGTGTGTAGATAGATGTTTCAACCTCTATACCCACTCAATAAATTACATATAATTTAAAAAATTTCATATTTTATCTTCTGAAAACATTTTTCTACAATATTTTGAGATATCTATCTATTTTAAAGAATAAATATCAAAATTGAAAGGGTGCTTTCCTTAAAATTATTTTAATGATATATTTAATGTAATTACTTTTATCAATGTCCATGAAATTTTATAATTCTTAATATTTATTGGGTATATGATCCAATTATACCATTCATATCATTTCATAGGATGTTTATGACTACAATGACAAGATATTCAATAAAACCGTACCTTTTTCATTTGTCATGCTATATTTATGAAATTATTATGAAAATAAATTTTAACTAGTATTTCTATAATTAATGTCTTAAATGATTATTAACCTCATTTATTTTGCACAAGTTATTCCAGGATAAAATGTTTATGAGTCCTGTTTAATTTTCATGAGTTATGATTTTTTTAATTTTGTATGGTTTGAGGAACATATATATAAGAATTAATTTTGTGATGGGTGGTATTGAAATTATATATCCCTCCCTTTAAATGAGAAATGATTGAGATCTCATGGGATAAAAAAGAACATGATGGGGTGTAAACCATGTTCAGTAAAATACTATGTTGAGAATAATTTTATTAAGAGTGAACATTGTCTACTTCAATGTTTTATAGAGTGAACCCAATCAACTATGATACGCTTTGAAATGTTCCTTGTTTACTTCAAAAATTATTATCTATTTTTTTTATTACACGATTATATGTCTTATGAAAATATTATTTTATTATGTCTTATTTAATTTCATAACATTATGATTCATGTACTATTAACATTAAAAATTTACATCATCACTCAAGTTTGGGATCATTTATATAATGACTATAGTTTTTAAATGTTATGTTCGTGTTCTTATACCCTTATGATAAAGTCATATTTACGTATCTCCATTTTTTTACCATAATAAGAATCTAACAGCATCATCTATAATGTTTATTATCCCCAGGTTAGTAATAAAGGTATTATATTTTATATGTCCATGAATGGTGGGAATTATAAAAATCATAGTGTGATCTGATTTAGTTCACTTATGATACATAGTTATGTTTCTATAAAATTAAATTAATACTCATCTATCATGATTTAATATATATATATATATATTTGTATTAAATATATGGATATATATATTTTGGTATCAAATGATATATTTACATAACCTTTGGAAATTGGGATAAGAAAATTTTAGTTATAACCCTTATGATAATCCAAAGTATATAACAAATTCCTAAGTAATGGTAATTAAACTAGTTTTTTTAATGAAAAACATCGCTTTATAGATACTTGCAGTATATATAGTTCTATAAAAGAATCATATATGGTTAATAACCTTGAAAAAAATGGGTTGAGTATATCTCATTCACCAATATAGTGCTAGGTGAGTGTTGAATTTCTACATACTTAGATTTACACACTTGGAAGATATGATTAGGTTAATTAAATTTATATTTATATACCATCATGAAGTAGTATAATAGATAATGATCATTAATAAACTAGTATATACAAATGGTTTCCTTGATTTTAAATAAGTTGTCATGATTTTTTAATCCTAATAAAAATTTTATATGATTGATCAAATGGATAAAAAATCTATTATCACTATGCTAACCATATTGTTTAATATATGTGTATTAAAATGATAAAAAAATGAACACATGTTGAATTAGATGTTAAATACACAAATGTTACAGAGATAAAAAAATCATGTTTTTTATTCTTATCAGGATATTTTTTTTGGGAATGTGCTTCCAAATGTTTTTGTTATTCTCTATCTGGTTGAATTTGATGGTATCATTGGAATGAATTTAATTACATTAAATAAAAAAATTAAAAGGAATTGATGTAATTTATTGTTATTACAATGGAAATTATAAACATATATTGAGTGGTGAATAACCTAAATATCCAATGGAAATAACATACATTTCTAGGTCTTGATTCCTATTCCAAATGAAATGTTATCTCATATCTTTGGGGAGAAATTAAGTTTGTTGATAGTCCTATTGTTTGAGATATTGAACATATATTTCATTAATAGTTTCCATATATTCCATAAAATCATGAATTTTATTTTCTAATATAACTCATAGCTGGTTCTATATCTATTTCAAAGACACTCTAATGAATTTCTTTGATATAGTTATTTTACTTAAAGAATAAAATACAAGAGAATAAGAAAATAGGATTCATTCAGAAAAGTTTGTAAACAGGGGTTGCACCTATTATATTTGTTAAAAATAAATATCGATCAATATTATACATTATTAATTATTGAGAACATATCCAGATCACTTCCCTGAAAAAGTATCCTCTATCCAGTATTGATGAACTGTTTGATCAACTCTAAAGAGATCAAAACTTTTATGGTAATTATCATAATTTTTTTATCATTAAATGAGGTTCATGAAGGAGGATATACCCAAGACAACATTACATAATATTTATTTACATTATGAATTTATTTTGATTCCATTTGAATATAAAAATACCCCTACTATCCTCTTATTATTAATGAATTGATTCATTATAGATTACTGTAATCATTTTTTGGTAGTCTTTATAGATGATATATATATATATATATATATATTTATTAATATGGTATGGAAGGTCATGATAATCACTTTTGAAATATATTGAATACCCTTAAGAAGGATAATTTTTTTAATAAAATAAATAATGTATGAATATTGGATACAAATGATTAGTTTTGATATCATTTAATATTAAGTAAGGTTATATTTGTGGCTCCCTTGAAGGAAGATGCAGTTGAATATTTTCAATGAATAATCACTTTTACTATAATCTATAGTTTTCCACGATTTGAAATATATTATTGGTGATTTTTTCATTACTTCTCTTGGATTTCAAATCCAATGACCCAGTTTAATCAAAATAAAGATAAGATCCTTTAAATATATAAATCAAAGGAAAGTTTCTCTTGCAGAAGGCTATGGTGAGATCGTATTCATCACTATAACAAAATTTTCATAAAAATAATTACCCAAGGAATGATATGGAGTTAGCTACTATAATTTTGTAATTAAAGGGAAATACGAATTTTCTTTATAGATAAATATTTAATACATATATTAATAATAAATTTTTAATTTATAAATTCACATTAATTGAGGTGTATATGTGATATTGAAGATAGTTGGAGATGATTAAATATTATAACTAATCCATACATTACCATCATAGGAATGTGACAAGGTGGTTGATCATTTGAAATGAAATGATCCTTCTATCTTATCTATGTTTACGATCTCAAAGCATCCAATATTTTTGTAGTTTTAGAGGATAGATCATGAAATCATTATGTAAGTGGAGGAATATTATATTTATCAATTGCATTTTTATCAATCTATCCATTTATTTATTTAATGAGATTAAAAGAATGATTTTGAATTGGGGATGAAGGTTGGAAATGTTCTAGAGTTTAACCTATCATTTTAAGGAATTATAAGGTTCTAAAACCATATACGAATTCCATCCAAATTATACTTGAAAAATGAACTATTGTATCTGGCTCACATTTCGTAATTCATAATTCATCATTGAATTAAAAATATGTATAGGTATCTGAAATAGTATTTATGGTGGGATGACATAAAGTGTGATATTTTGGTTATTGTATATCTTCTATCAGGTATTCCCAAAAGTTAAGAATGTAATACAAAATTATATGTGGATGTAATAATAATAACTCATACCATTATAGAAATGAGAAAACATCACAATGTATTTTATCATTAAATTCTAAAAAACATCTAATTTATATAATGGTATTGGTTTTGTAGTTGATATACATACAAATTTTAAAAAAAATTTAATTATTATTAGAGATCACTTATCTCTTGAAGATATTTTAAAAATATATATTAATGAAGCCATAATAATTAAGGGAGTAAAACATTTTATTATATTTATTTAGGACCCAATGTTTACCTCAATGTTCTATATAGGTTATTTATAGGATCTAGATATGGAGTAGAGAATAAAATGTTGTGTATAATACACATATATATATCAAGTATGATGTTTCCATTCAAAACAAATATGATATTCTGTGATCATGTTATATATATATTCCATTGTAATTTAGGATCATTCCCTTCCTCTAGTTGAGTTTCCATACAAAAATAGTTTTCACTCAAGAATTCAAATAGATCCATATTAATACATATTTTTAAATAAGTATAAGAATCCAACATACTGGAATAATTTTTGAGAATGAAATATTTTGTTACCTATGATAGTTGAAGAAATGGAAGATAAGGTATGATCTATTTATAAACACATTTTTGAAGGAAAAGGTCGACAAAAATATGAAGATATTATTCATCATGATATTTAGAATTTCATGTTTGTGATAAGGTGTACCAATTAATTTATCCATGTAATTAAGTAATGAGATTATAGAATAAAATACTTTTTATCCCAATTTATATTGACCCTTTCTATATTATTTATCATGTAATGATGGTAGTTTATCACTTGGTGCTTCAACCAAATCTATCTCAAGTCAATGAGGTGTTCAATGTATCTCTCATATAGAAGTCTATACTGATTATATCACATGTAATAAAATCATATGGTAAACCATTAGTGTATGATATTTATTTATAGGGAATAACATGTTGATATTTTGGGCCTCAAAGTTAAAATTCTTTTATAAAAGGCTATACAACTTGTGACTCTTCTTGTGTAAAACCCAACAATTTGAGGAACCATAAATGTAACCCATTGATATGAAAAGGTATAAGTGTATTATTATATTTTTATCATAGTGTATTGATTTTTATGTTGAAATTAATTTTAATGGGTTTATAATTTAATATGTCAAATTTTTATGGATTATTTTCTTTCAAATAAACATAATTTCTTTGATATCATTCATTATAAGAAACACTATGTTTTAAGGGACTTTAATATTCTATTAATGTATTAAAATATATATATTAATATTATTACATTTTCATTAAAAATTATATTTCTAATTTAAAGAATTTTTTTTAAAAAATAATCAATAGGGATTTAAATAGGGAATTTATATTTAGTAAAGTCTTTATATGATTCAAAAAGTTAGTTTTCTATTAATATTGGATTTATAGTTTTTTGTGAAAAAAATAATATAATTAAATTTTTGACACTCTTAAAGTATATATTTTTGAAAACTGACATTATTTTGTAAATGAAAATATAAATATTATCATAGAGTGTGTTTTTTTAATTTTTCTATATAGATTAATTTTTCAATTTTATATCCAAAATACTATTTTTTATAATAATATTTTATTTCATTTAATGAATTTTAAAAGTCCCATATTATTTTTAAATGGTATTAAAATTATTATTTGTGAAATAATATTAATAAAAAACAATTTATGTAATTTTAATCAATTTTATATGGAATTATAATATACTAACTTCTTATACTTTAGAAAACATTTTCAATGGATAAAAATAATTTATCGACAAGTTTACAAGATTAATTATAAATTAATATCCTCCATATAAATGAATAAAAATTCATAACATGTAGTAATTATTTTTAATTTTAATAATTTATTTTATGTAATAATGGTAACTCAATTTTTGGTGACAATGAATACTAACAAAATTAATTACTACAGATAAGGTAAAAACTGGGTTTTACATGTTACATGCACTCATGTGAAAATACATTTTCCACACAAAAAAATTATTTAAAAATTTTGATTTAATATTTAGAATACATGTGTATCAATTAAATAAAATGATTCGTTTTTTTAATTTTTAATGGATAAATTTACTATGTAAAAAACAAGTTAGTATGGTGAAAACTAAAATCTAAAAGGTGAGAAAACCTAGAAGAAAATGAAATACCATGTGTAAAATATATTCCATTTATTTTTTATGTTTTTAATAAATATTATATCTCGTAAACACTTTTGTTTATCAATTTTGGAGGCACATGGCTTGTGTGAGACTTCTCATTATTGAATAGTTTTGGGTATTTATAAAAATGCAACTCATTATTGCTTCTAACAGGGATAATTCTACCACACTTTTTTGCACCGATTAAGCCTTTATGATCAACTAAAAATAGATAAAATATTTAAAAAACAAACATATATAGTTTTTAAAACATGTGGTTTCTAAAAATAATTACACCAGGCTCCATAGTTATAGATTCAATTCCTGACTTTCTAAGTGATGTAAATTGTCTTCACCGAGCACTTTCATTTTACTTCTTCTTTTATGATGATAAATTATACCATAATAAATATAATATAATTAAAACGTATATTATGTATACTTAGATATTATCATTTTTATTTCATATCATATATTCATCTCCTCCTTCGTCAAATTAGAAATAAAATTGGTTATCATGTGTCCGGAAGAAGACTGCCTCTCGAACCGATGTAATTCATTTTCCAACATAGCCACTCACAGATGGTCATAATCATGTAATTAATACATATATATATATATATAATTTATGAAAAATAATAATTATACAATTTTAATATCAAATCTAAATTCTTACTATCTAATCCATTGAAAACTAATAATGTCGTACGTGTGTACGTGTAGACTACCACCTTGTAATGTTATGGGTCCAAGTGCTGCTAAAAGGTACCCCAAACCCAGTTGGTCACAGATCCTAGAGCAAATTTCCCCAAATTATAGAGGCTACCGACGAGTATTGGGGGCCAATGTGTGATATTGTGGAAACAATTCCCTCATTGGTAGAGTATATACAGCGGAAAACAAATAGTAAAAAATAGAAAAAGTAGTAATACCAACCAAAGTAAATAGTGGTATATTGAAATTAAATCCAATAGAGGAAAATAAATAAATAAATATATATATATATATATGATGAATGGAATATGTAACTAGAAAATCATCCCAATAAGTCATAATGATGGAACTAAATAAAGAAACCAAAGTACAAAAAAAACATAAACTCCAACAGGATCGCAAACCTTAGCTTGGTCGCATTCTCTCCAGCTGCAACAGAAATAAAGTTGTTGATGAAGAAGGGAAATTTACCTTACCTATACCTACAACCATAAAATATGTTTCAGTCAAAAACATGACCCAAATAAGGTGTGAGATGGATCCAAATAAGAAACATAAAAAATATTTGTGCCTAACTATCAGTTAATATATATATTATGTAATATGCCGAAATGAAGTAATAATCTTGAAAGCACTAAAAATTAAACAATCCTACAGTTTTCTATTACATTCATTTAAATTTATTATTCATCCCTTGAATAAGGTAATCATATGATATATTCTATGATATATATCCCCCTGTGTAATAGCAACAAAACCGATGTCTCGGAAGACCATTTAAGTAATTAAGTAAGATTGATTCCAAGCTTGTTCTTTGGATTAGAAGACTCATCAGAATCATTCTATCATTCAAAAAAAATCTAGAGAAACTCTTATTGTGTAAAACCTTTGGTTTACTATAACACTATATAATTAAATAAATATTCTTTGGAAAGCTCTCTAGGTCTAACCCCTTTGGTCTATATAACACTAATCATTTACAAATGACCACCCAAGAAGATCTCATGGTCAATACCCCTGGGTGAAAATGTCATCATTGATTTATAAACAACATCTTGGCAAAGATCACATGATCAATAACCCTTGGTCAACATAGTATAAGATAATTATAAATGACCTCCTACGTAGCTCTCACAATCAATACCCCTGACTCGATGACCAAATGGAATCTCTCACAGTTAATACCCCTAGGTAAACATAAAAGTGAAAACATACATAAATAATTCTAAAATATGGATATATAATATCCAAATTCCCTTGATCAATGTTTACAATTAATATCACTGGAATCTCATACAATAAGTAACTTCATCCTATCAAGACAAGGCATGGAAAACAACGAAACCCTAATAGGCATCTTAGACCAAATGGCTATAAAAGACTAAACAAGGGAAACACACCCACATAGTGTCCCATAAATATGGAATCCAACCTTAAGAATAATAAACACACCTTTATTAATCAATCAAACCATAGAATGTAAAAAACATGGTTAAATTCCAAAGTAGGAAATACCCCAAACATGGGTATACATCACATATAGCATATATAATCCAAAGACGAACAATTAAAGGGAAAAACCACATACCTTGACATCACACTAATTACATACTAGAACGTTAGCCCTTAAATCTTCCTAAATCGGCATAGATCTACAAAAGGTGAAAAACGTTCAACCTAGAATAACTCATAAGATAGGAAGAATCAGGATGAAAGGATATAGATTAATTAAAAACTCACCGGCGGGGTTCCAACGCACTTGATGACATCTCAATCAGAGGTAGGATGAAGAATCAGTGGTTCAATCTTTGTTCGTTGTTACTGAGTGATCCTAAATAAAACACGGGCAAAAAAAGTTAGATATGGATATGAGATTTGACCCCAATCTGATATATCAAATAAAAAGAGAATTACAAGGCGTGTTCACTAAATTTACACACCACGTACGAGCCTTCACCAGCCCCCATCTTAAGGAGTTTGTCAGGTCATCACACAACCAAGTACTCAACCGTTACGTGACCTTTACATGGTTGTAATTAGAAATAAGGTATATGATGTGTATATAACAAAACCCCATTTCTTCATTCTCTTTATAAAAAACATGAAATAATTATCCATATGTAAATTCAGATTCATGTTTTTAAAAAATTCTCCCATGAGGTTATTTGTTCCCAAATTTCCCTTCCAAAGGTGGTCAAGAAGAAACTTCAAACAACTCCTACCATTGTGATCGTACATCGTCCTCCCTCTCCCAACTCTCAACATGTACTTTCCAGTTCCACAATAGAACTCGTACCATTAAAACACACCAACTATGGATAACCATTTTGTTGTGATCAATAATCCAAATACGGTTCTCCTCGAAGAATGCATCACCCTCCAACTCAACCTCCCTAGGTTGAAAAACAGGAGGTGAATCTAAAATGTAACATCGTAGTTATGAAACATGAAAGAGGATGCGCATATATCAATTAACTCTATGGTAACTATAACCAATAGACAACCGGACCGACTCTCCATAAAACCTCAAATGGTCCAATGCATCTCGGTGAAAGCTTCTCGTGTCTCCTAATCCTTATGTTTCCAAACATCATTGTGACACGTAGGAAAGCCCGATCTCCGACCATGAAGTCTAGAGGTCGTCTTCTTTAATAAAAATAATAATACTAATGAGATTGGGTAGTAGAAAACATATTTCGAATCAACTCCACCAGCTCAGTGGTCTCCTGGACAAGGCGAGGTCCCAATATAGCTGCCTATACTCCCTCCAGCCAACATAAGGCTGATTTGCATGCCCTACCATACAAAACCTTATTAGGTACCACCTTAATCGTTTCCTGAAAACTATTATTTTAGGAGAACTCCACCAAGGTTATTTGTCTCCCCAATTATCTCCCAAAATCCAGGACTCAGGCTTGAAGCATGTCCTCCAAATCCTGAATCATGCACTCAAACTAGCCATCTATATGGGGATGGTAACATGTACTCAAAATAACCCATGTAACCAAATCCCTCTGCAGTCCCTTACATACATGAGAAATATACCATGAATCCTTGTATGAAATTATAGATTGTGGAACCCCATAAAAATGATCTATCTCTTGGATGTATAAATTTCCAAGCTCATCATCATTGGAGGATTCCATGATCGATAGTAAATGTGCAACTGCTGTGAGTCTGTCAACAACAACCCATACATAATTATTTCCTTGAGGTGACCTTGATAAACCCATCCCAAAATCCATCACAAAATCATTCCACTTCCACATAGGAATGGGTAACTATTGTAATAGTCATTATAGTTATTGGTGCTCTTCCTTCACCTGCTGATAGGTGGAAAACCCCATAAGAAAACCAGCTACATGCTTTATCATGCCTGGCCACCAATACTGACTATGTGGATCTAGATACACCTTGGTGACACCAGGATGAACTGCTCATATCGAGGCATGAAAATCTCTCTAAAACTCTTCTCATATATCTATTGAACCTATACACTCCCATGAAAGTGTAAAACCTCATCATAACCTATGGTCCAAGTAGAAGTAGGGTTTGTTCTTGAAACACTCTCCATTAGGACTAAGCCTTCATAATCTGATAGCTTCTTCATTCTCACTCGATCTAGTAGAGTTGAGGTAACTTCTCTAAAAGAAAGAAATGTCTTCCGCAATTTTTCATGCACCTAAAAAATGCATCTCAGTGAATAGATTCATAAGATTCCACGTACTGCTGGCCACATGAACTGTCTATATCTGAGTTCTACTACTCAATGCATCAGCCACTACATTGTCTTTCCTATGCAGGTCAAAAAGCACAAAACCAACATTATAATGGTAATCAACCCACCTTCAAATTTTCAAATTGATATAACACAAATTAACTATGTACATGAGGATTTTGTGGTCACTGTATAACACAAAATGGTCTCTTAGAAGATAATGTCTCAAACTACATAATGCATTCACAAATACAGCCAACGTGAGATTATGCATTAGGCAATTCTTCTCATTTGGCGTAAACTACCTAAACCCATAGGAAATGATTTCTTTTTTCTACATAATCACTACTCTTATCCCCATACATGATGTGTCATAGTAAATGGTGTAACTCTTGGAAATATCCAGAAAATTTAGTATCATTGCTGAAGTCAATCTCCATTTCAGCTTCTAAAAGACTGAATCATAGAAATTTGACAACTAATACATCAAACCCTTCTTAGTAAGGCCCTTCAGTGGTGATTCTAAGCATATAATTTCTTGAATATAGTGTTTGTAGTAACTATCTATCCCTAATAAACTTAGTACCTCAATAGTGTTATTTGGTTTCTCCCATAAAACTACTAATATCATATTCACTGGGTCTACTAAAACACCTTTTTCTGAGATAAAATGACACCCAAAAGTAATATGTCCCATCAAAAAGTGGGTCATTGAGATCTTATCTTATAACAAAATATCTCTCAATGTACTCAATATGATCTCATGATTTATGGAATGGTCATCTCGAGTGTGTGATTACACCAAGATATCGTCTAGGAAGACAACTACAAAAGAATCCATGTAAGGATTGAACACTTGGTTCATCGGTGCCATGATAACTGGCGACATGTTCGTGAGACCAAATGCCATAACCAAAAGATCGTATAGACAATACCTACTCTGAAAGGATGTGAGAGCATTATATAATGTTATACCGTGAAATTGATGATAACTGCATCTCAACTAAATCTTTGAAAAAACTTAGGCTCCACAAATCTGATCAAAGAGATCATCAATCCTTAGAATGGGATATCAGCTCTTGACTATCAACGAGTTCATATTCTTATAATACACACAATATATGATGGTACCATCCAACTTCTTTTCAAAAAGAATAGGAGAACCCCGAACATAAGTACTAGGTCGAATGAAAACCTCTCCTTGTACCTCCTATAATAAATTTTATTTCCCCTGTATCTCTAGTGTATCCCTCCTATAAGTTGGAATGGACACTGGTACCACTATTGGCACAAGCTTAATAGAGAAATCTACCTCTCTCTCTAGAGGTAAACATGAAAAGTCCTCAGGAAATACATCTCTAAAATAATTAACCACTGGAGGAAAGTCCATCTGTGAAGTCCCCTAGTAATATAGATATAAACTACCAATCTAGGATGTAATTCCGCCAAACCCATGATGCTCGAGTCCCAATCTACTCACATAGACATGCCATTCTCCCTTATATTAAAATTACCTTCCCTCTGGTGACGTGAAAATCACCCTACAGTGATAGCAGTCAAAAAAGGCCTAAAATGAGACCTTCCAGTCCATTCTATGAATTACATCAAATCATGTCATATCTATGACATAGAGGTCCCATAAGAAGTAATTCCCACCAACCTCAAGAGAGAACTCCTTGAACTGACGTACACTGACTATTAAAATTTCCCATGGTGTGTCTATAATCATAACATCAATATATGTATAGGTACAGAGCCCAAGGATCCCCAAAAAAGAAAAAAATATAAAACTATGGGAAGCCCCTGTATCAAAAAGAGCATATGCTAAAACTGAGTCAACTTGAATCGTACATATAACCATAGAGGTTACGAGATATTGCAACAATTGGTTCTGTTCCATTGCAAATGATTATCCTATACCAAGGCCCTACGACCCTTCCTGGATCCCCTGAACTGATCCACTATACTGTTGTTAAAAACCTTACATCTGGCTTCCAGGTCCTGACCACCTCCTCATCCTAAATGGCCTGAAGAACTCTTGTTCCCCGACTGATGAGAAACTGGTGGTCTTTCATCTAAACATTGAGTCCTAATAGATCCCCAATAACTATATGATAGTGAGAACATCCTAAAAAAATGAGGAAGATGATCCATATTACTTCTATATCAACACTAAAATGGGTCCCTTGGGTAATGTGGTCTCATATTCCCACTCCCTCTGCACTAGTTTCACAACACTTGGATACCAAAATAATCATCCCTCTGGCACTTCCTGCTATCAGTCGAAGGAGTACCAGCCCTAGATGTGGAACCGAACCGGCTCACCACTGTTAAATCTCTCAAATTATACTTAGTAATTAGAACCTGATTTACTATTGTAGTCACCAATTTCGACCTAAAAACATTCACTTATGATCAAATGTCGTACTAGATACCATCCATGAATTCCCTATCCAATGATAATTAATCACCTCCCAAAATAGGTATGAAGATCATATGGTTTGTAATGCGGGAAGAGTAATTCATCACTAAAAGAGTGCCCAGCTGCAAAATCATGAACACTAGGGCTTAGTCATCCATCAACATCTCTGGGTTAAGTATATCATAGAAGGTCCTCTTAAATTATTCCCAAGCCATATCTTGATGTGGTCCTGCCTGTGAGATAACATCCAACCATCACATGGCGGAATCACATAGCATGTATATTCTGAGATTCACCCTCCTCTCCAGAGGTGTATTTCAGATGCTCAATGATAGAATCCATGTAATCCATCCATGACTCTATCGCTTGTGTTCATCCATCCCTTTGTGAATATACTGCACCTGGTACACACACATCAAATATGCCATTATCATGTTAGTTTTTGGTGCACCCTAAAACACCTTCATCATCCTCATAAAGCTTTCCTGGAAATGTGTGTTAAACCCTGTGTCTAGTATAATAGATGGTTCAATGATGTTCATGATGGGAGGATCTATTGGTTGTCCATGATCTACCATTTCTAGTTTCTAATTGTCACCATGCATCTGGAGAACAATTGGAGGATATCTTGGTGGCATGACTCTATAAGGTCAAGCGCACACCTCAGTTAAAGATTATCATGATAAACAACATTGATGTCAAAGAATGGAACATGAGAAAAAAAAGCTTTAATGTATTACAAAACATGGTTACATGGCATGTAGAACTACTTCATTGTGTGTTCCCTTTAATCCTTAACATGAGAGTGTACCTCTACCACCCAGGTCCTGTAACACCCCATACACATGGAGTGTTCTTCATGAGATACGATGGGTTAATTAATGTTCCCTCATGCCCAATTACTTCAACATGGATTGAAAAATATGTTTAATTGAGTGTAAAAATACATAGTGTGTAAACTATAGATATGGAGTGTACCAATAAAGTTTCATCCATCTATTTCATTAGTCACACGGATAGATACACAATGTTTTACCACATGAAACGTAATCCCAGTACACTGTGTGTCCATGCAATGGTTTACCATCCCCATGACTTTTCTCACACACTCAGTCACATAGTTATCAAATACATGACATGTACATATTGTAGACCCCATGTACATAAGAAAAGTCATTTCTCCAGGAACAGAAGAACACATGATGTGTGTTAATAACATCACATGTTGTGTTGTCTGGGTTTCTTGATAGTAAACCTCTAAAACATCTATGAAACCTTATAAAATCCAAAATTTGGGTAAGGAATACCATGTTCCAATATTTTAGATCCCATACTCTCAAAAAATCAATTTTTAGCATACTTATTCATGTCATAACATGACATGACTCAATTTAAAGTTCAACATGATCTGATAAATTTGATCCAAGAGGGCCCATAACACCATATGGACCAAATCTTTCCATCCATCATAATGAAACATTAGATATAAAAATTACCTATAAAAATAGAAGGTATTTATATCACAAAATATATCACAAAAGAATGCATATATAAGAGAACATCTATAACAAGAGCATGCAATCAGTAATTCACACAAAATAGAATGACATGAATGCATGGAATTGAATCTCTAGAAAGATCCTATATGTTGTATGAGATAACATACCCTCATATCATCGAGTTTCAATAGAATAGAACCATAAAGATATAAATCATAACAACAAAAAATAAGAGAATCACCCAATGATAAAATCATGTCAACTATAACAATTGAAAAATCCTTAAAAATTTCAACATTCGAGGTAACATGGATTTTCTCTATACATGGGTCTGCTACTGCAAAGTTAAACTAATTATCAACTACCTATTCCATCATATTCTCTGTCCATTAGCTCCAAATTTTAAGGAAAATCCATAATATAACAACATATGATACAACCTTGTAATAACCTAGTCCAACCTATGATCATGATATTGTCCTCTTTAGGCCTTGCCCACACAGTTTTGTTTTACCTTGGCTCTAACCCTGATTAATCCCCCAGGAAAAGGCCTCATGATGGGACCAAGAAGAAGCAAACATATTTCTTAGAAGACCATCTAAATAATCATGTTTGACCGAGTCTAATATTGTGCATTGGAATAGTGAACTCATCACAATCATTCATTAATTCGTAAACAACCCTCTATGAAAACTCTCATAATCACCCCTTTGTGGTTTAAAACAACACAATATCATCAAATAACAACCATCAGGGAAGCTATCATGGTCTCACCCCTTCAAACTATGTAGCACTAATCATTTACAAACGACTACTCTGGGAGATCTCATGTCAATACCCTAGTTCAACATGGCATTAAAAAAATATAAAGGACCTCTTCGGTAGCATTCATGGTCCATACCCCTTGGTCAAAATATCATACCCCTTTTTCTGATACCATGTTATATCATGACGGATCCAGGTGGTGCCCAAAGTTTCCCTGAACTGGGTTGGTCACATATCATCAATAACATTTTCCCAAATTCTAGACGTTTTCAAATAGTAGTGAGGACCATGTTGTGAGATTGGGGAAACTATGCCATCATTATAAGATTTTACATACCATAAAATAAATAGTAAACAATAGCTGAAGCAGTAATACTAATCAATTTAAATTGGAGTAGACTGAAAATAAATCCAATTGAATCCATAATATATATATATATATATATATATTATTCAATGAATATGTACCTAATAAAGTATCCAAAAAAGTAAAAATTATAAAATGAAAAACAATAACCGATGTAAAATAATACATAGTAATATCCAATAGTATCTCAAGCCTCAGCTTGGTCCCATGATCTCTAGATCTAAGATAAATCAAGTACCAAAAGAATAAGAGTGCATTACATTATCTATACCATTAACCATATAATCTGTTTGGGCCCAAAACGGGACACAAATAGGTTGCGAGAGAAATCTTAGTACGCATCCCCCAAATGATCTACGCCTAATTGTCAGTGAATATATATAGCAGGTAATATGTAGAAATGAAGCAATAAACTAGGATGTACTCAATAGTAAACAATACTATAGTTTTCAATTACATTCATTTACATTTATTATTCATGCATAAAATCAGGTAATCTCAGGATCTATCCTAATCTATATATCCCCATATGTAATAACAACAAAACAGATGTTTCATAAGACTATATAAAAAACTATGTAAGACTGATTCCATGCTAGAGTTATGGCTTGGATGAGTAATCACAATCATTAAAACATTCATAAACAATCCTTTGGTAAAAATCTCATAGTCTAACCCTTTTGGATTAACAAATCACTAGATCATAAAATAACGACTCTCATGGAAGTTCTCATGGTCTAACCCCTTTGGTAAACATAGCACAAATCATTTTCTAATGAACACCAAGGAAGCTATCATGGTCTATACCTTGAGGTCTACATGGCATCGATAACTTATAAATGACCTCCTAGATAGCTTGAATGGTCAATAAAACTTGGTCAACATGGGATGAGGTAATTATAAAGAACCTCATGGGTATCTCTCACAGTCAATACCCCCAGGGTGATAACCACATGGCAGATCTCTTGGTCAATACCCCTGCGTCATCATATTGGTAAAAAAATACATAAATGGACTTACCATGGGAAGCTCTCAAATTAAAATTCCCTTGGACAACATTCAAAATGCATACCATAGGTATCTCATATTATCAGTAACTCCATCCTACCAAAACAATTCATGGGAAACAAGGAGAACCTAATGAGAATTCTAGAACAAATTTTCATAAAAACCAAACAAAGGAAAATCAACCGTGGGGTGTCCCTTAAATAATTTATCCAACTTTTCACATAAGAAAAAACCCTTTATTAATAAATCAAACCATATCATGTAAAAAACTATATTAAATTCAAAATCATGAAATTTTACTAATGTGGGAATGTGGCACTTATAGGATATATAATCCAAAGACGAACAATGAAAGGAAAAAACCACCTACCTTAATATCACACGATTGATATACTAGATAACCATCCCTTCAATCGGCCTAAATTAGTGTAGATATAAAATTGGTGAAAATTTTTCAACCATGAATAATTCATAATTGATGAAGAATCGTGAAGAAAGGGTCTAGAATAATTGAGAACTCACTAGTGGGTTTCCAACACACATGACTGTGTATCAATCGGTGGCTGGACAGAGTATCTGGGGTTCGATCATCGTTCACTATTCTCGAGATATCCTGTACAAAACACAAGATGAAGAAGTTAGTTTTGGACATGAGACATGACCTCACTCTGATATATCAAATGAAAAAAGACACTGAGTGTTCGTTAATTGTACACATCGTATATATGCCTTAACCGACCCCTAACTTAAGAAGTCTTGTAGGTTATCACACCACCATGTACTAAGCCGTTACACGACTAGTATATGCCTATACGTGGCCACTCGGAATATGTTGTGTACTCATAAGTACATGGAGTGTACTTAGAAAAACCAAATTTCATCATTTTTCTCAATGAAAACCCAAAATCAAGATCTATACTGATAATGAAGATTCAGGTTCTTACATGCCTCCACAAAGTGATGTGACTCATTTTTCATTTCCAAATTACATGGATAGTAATATTGATCTGTTTATAAAATTAAGGTGTTATATTTGATATATTAATTATTTTTTATTGGTCAATTATTAATTACCTTTCTTTTGATACATCTATTAACAAAATGAAAACGGTATTCATGCGTACATATGACCTACCATCACTTTGAATGATGTAATTCATTTCTCTATCTATTACATTTAATCATGTATGTAAATCATTATATAATTAATATAAATTATATTTATAAAATTAATAAATTATGTGTTTTGGGAAACATGATCAATGTATGAGATCTAAAAATACCACACCAAAATAGATTGGTAAACGAATTAGTTACCAATCGTAATAATGATTTAAATAATGATTATTGATAAATTAGTAGTGAAAGGTGTAATTAAATGAAATGTGGTTTGATATATATATTATTTTTTAGTAAATAGTTAGATAAAATAACATACACTTATAAGATATTATTTTTTAATGTTAATATAGAAAGATGAGACTTCAGGTTAGTGATTTTCATCTCACTCTTATTTCTTTAAGACACATGTGATATTCACCACTTGATTCTTCATTTTAGTGTTTATAATAACAATGATTGTATTTTATGGTTATTTTAATAAAAATTATATGGATTTATATATCTAATTTATCTTCTATAATACTAACGATATATGATTTAATATTCACCCAATCTATAAAAGATTTTTGTTACAATATCATTTCTATTATGATTGTCTATGATTAAGTTTACGATGATTAAATATCAGAATCTAAATATCAATTATTGTCATGAATTTTTTTAAATTTTTTTTATTCATTAGATTACATGTTTTCCATTCAATTTTCTCTATTTATTAATTTATTAAATTAATGAATTTTTTTAACGAGAATAAAATTTATTTATCCCTTTGGTAAAAAAACATTTTCATCCATATACTTGTTTTCTAAAATTGTTTTTAATGTTTTATGATAGATTTTTTATTTCATTTTATCCAAAGTATTGATTTTAAATAAAAAAAATTTAAAATCAATATTATTATAATTTTTTTAATGTGTTACTTTTAAATGTTTACATGTTCTCAGAAATAAAATTTGAATTTCAATGTATAAAAAATTATTAGTTTTTTCATTTCCGTAACATCTTGATGCCTTGAAACATCATTTAGATGTTTAAAAATTTCCTTTAAAATAAAATGTATTCAATAATATATTAGAAACATTTTTATTTTTGTGAAATATTTTAATATTGGATAGTGTATTTTCAAGATGATTTTTTTAATTAACTTTTTTTGGTAATTCTCTTAATAAATGAAATAAAAATTTGATTATGATTTCGAATTATTAGATATTTGATCCAATGATACAATCCTTATTATTTCGTGGGAGGGTTTAAAATTATGATGATATTATTTTTACTAAAACCATAAAATGTAATGCATTATTCTATATTTAATGTAATGTCTATAAAGCCCAATGATTTTCTCTTTGTTGTACTATCTGGATTTGATGAAATTATTATTAAGCATAGTTCATTCCCTTGGGTTATTCCATGATGCATTTTTTATGAAACCCATTTCATTATCATTGTTTATGATATGATTAATATTTAACAGTGTTGTAGGACACATACGTATGATTTTATTATGTTTAGGATGATCCTATAGTTATATACCCCTCCAAATCATTGTTTAATGATTAATATATAATCATATAAGTATGACTAGAATGCGGAGTTATCTTAGTATTCTGTGGGAATATTTCCAATATGCTCATAATGGCTTTCATCCATAACTACTATGATGGTTTTTGGAGTGATATCTATTGACAATAATAGAATTGTAAATGATCCTTGACTACCCAAAAATGGCTTTCTATACTTATGTGTATGTCCAAAATAAATGTCTTATGCCGCAGTTCTGCTCTCTTGGATCATGATATTTTATTCCATTGTGATTCATGTGTTTTAAACAAGAAAATTGTATTCCATGACTCAATACAATGATCCTGGGTATGCAGGGCATGGTTTTATATTTTTATGCTCTTGTTCATATATGTTTATGATTAGGATATATTTTTGTATCTCTATTTTTACCCTTAGTGAGAAATTGAGTTTAGCTTTATTGTGTTTCCCCTCCCCATGTTATGAAGAATTGTATTTTTCCTGATATTTTTTATAAGGATTCTACTAATGAAGATAATATATGAATAAAATTTAATTAAATTTTGAATCTATTTTTTTAATAATTCATGTTTCTATATACAATATACCATTACTATCCTCAAAAATAATTTTTTTGTAAATGAAATGAATATTTTCATCTTATGATGTAAAATATATGTTTGAAAATTATCATTATATATATATTTAATTCATATAAATATGCCTGGGAGAGATTTTGTTCAGTGGATGGTCATGATAATTTGATTAATAGGTGTGAATAATAGGGAGAGAAGGTTCCCTTTTTTAACTGAGTTGAGTGGCACAATTGTAATTTTTCAATGTTTTAAAATAGATTCATGTCACATCATTAGACACAAGGCTCAAAAATGGATCATATAAGAAGGTTATTAGGTTAGGATTTAAATAAAATGAACCAAATGGGTTAAAAAAAGTTTTTATATCTTATTATCTCATACCTTTTTTGTCTAACCCCTAGATAATCTTATTTTAACCTTTTAAAACAGTAATAGTTTTTTAATTATTTTACTATTAGTTGCGAAAATAAATTATGTTCACCTTATTAACGAATTTTAATTATGTTGATTTCTAATATGGAATCCATTATTTCAAATTCAATTCATATAAATGGAAATTTTTAATATAAAAGTTATCCTATAAATGATACAAAACACAGTTTTCTAAAAAATTGGATTCTTAACGATAATATATATTTATATAAAAATTTAATATAATATTGATTTAATAGAAAAATTTATATTGGAAATAATTTAATTTAATTGATTTCAAATTTAAATTAACTTTTAAACCAAAACATATTTATTAAAATTTGATGAATGGGAAGAAAATTTTTAATAAAAATATGCATTATGAAAAATTTATAAAAAATATTCAATTTGGAATATTAAAAAAAATCATTATAAATTAATTTTTAAATGCTCATTTCAAAAATTAAGTTCATTTTTTAAAAAAAAGTAATAAAAGTATAAAAAAAATCAAAATAAGTGTAAATTTTTTTTTGAGGTTTGATGTATAGTAGAGAAGTTACAAATATAATATATGGTTGTGGTGATGGTTTTGGTTTGTTCAATAATGAAGATAGTTATAGTACATGAAATGTGTGGGTTGGGGTATCTAGGGTTGTAGTTTTCCTCACATCTAATGTGATGAAATTGTAATTGTGTGTCGTGGAATGACTTTAGAATAGATCTGATAATAAGACATATGGTGTTGGGTAGTGAGAGTGAAAACTAGTAGTGAATTCTTTTTGGAGATCCATTTTTTTATATTATTTTATTAATATCTTATTATACATTGATGGAATATTGGATGAGCGAGCCTTATTAATAATGGGTGGCTATTTTCTTAGTATATGGATGGTCATTTTTCTGTTTAATAAATGAACAACTAGTGTGATTCAACAATGGATCCTTGAGTTATCTCAAGTATGATCCTACAATGTATACATGTAATATAACAGATAAATTTATAAATTATTTTTTCAGGGTTTTGGGGTGACTATGGAGTTTTAACATCATTTTACTAACTTTAAACTAATAGTTGGTATTGGTGTTCATTCCTAGTAGTTTTCCTTCATTATTTTCCACTTGATACCTATATTCATTAGAAATGTAATTATTTATTTTTATTTTTGATATTGTCCTATTTTTTGTTATACTGTTGAGTGGCGGTACTGATTTCATGTTCCTAGTTTTTATTATTGTAATTACCACTATTTTCATGTTTTATGTCCTTGGCGCAAGTTCCCAACATGTAGGCTATTTGAGGATGGCCTCCGAGTTTACAGTCATATACTTTATAAGGCAGAGAGAGGTTCAAAAATATGGTGGCTCATGAATGAAATAATAATTCATTCAATATATATTTTTTAAAATTGGATTCGAAACCCCAAATTTGTTTTTATTGGAATAAAAATTCACGTTATTTGAGGTGATCTGAGTGTCACTGACAAAAATATTCCCACATTTAGATAAATATTCAATATATCTTAAAACAATACATTACCAATAACTATAATGGTTCATGGTCTTTGGGAAATAGATATACTAGAATATTATTTCATTAAATATCATCAACATATTAGAATAATTTATTCGCACATAGAACCCTTTTGAGTCATTCTATAAATGTGAACATTCTACATAACCGAAGGAAATGGAAACAAATAATTGTGTGAGATCAAATTCACAATATGAGAAAAATAGGGATATATCTATCAAATATCATAAGTGATCTCAGATAAATTTAATGACCTGATAAAACTATAACAACTTATTAATCCATAATCAACATGTACTGTACTATTAAACATGATTGATTGTATAAGGATTTATCATAATAAAAGGCATGAGTCATAAGTTTAGCAAATAATAAATAATCAATCACAATACTTATGATCATATACTAATCAAATATCATAGGTTTTTGTAATAAAACTAATAAATGAAAATAATATTATTAGTTAAGGATAACATTCAAGACAATCATAGTGGGCATATTTTAATTTTGGATTGGGTTCACTCTTTATCCCCATAAATACAATTGATTAAATCTCATAGTAAATTAAATTCATATAGAAATGACATTCATTTTATGTTAGGAAATATCTAGCATTAATATTTTTTAGGTATATATATTGATGATCCTACCAATCACATAATTAAAACCATAAAAATTTGTACTAAAATATCATAAAATAAGTATTATTTCATCATAGCTAATGTAAACCATGTGAATGGAACTTGATTAATAATAACAGAATAAAATCACCATCATAATAATGATTTTTTAGAATGAAATTGGATGGTATAATTACTAAATATGCATGGGGAAGAAGAATATTCCTTAAAGGATAATTACATAGTGAAATAGTATTTTTTAAAATCATTAAAAATATTTTATAAAAAACAATAGAAAATATTATTTTCTATTGGAAACCATTAAAAACTAAAACATCCAAAAAAAATAGGAATAAAATTTTAATTTAAAAAATCGATACTTTTGGGAGAATTTTTATGGTGAATAATTTGTAACAGCACAAGTCTTTATAATTTTTTTATTTTATAAAAAAATTAATTTTCGTTTCATGATATCTTTATATGAAACACCAAGTTGAACATACACTAAACCCAACATTGTGAATAGAATATTTGACACAAAACACCTAACATAAAAAAATATAAAAACTAGAAACATTATAATATATTAAATATTTTAACTAGATATATTCTAAAACATTTAAGTCCTACAACATCAAGTTACCTTGTGTTATATGATAGAATGAATTTTTTTAGTGGTTTGTGTTACAGATAAGTACATGTTTTTTCAAAAAATAATTTATTATTAAGATGATATTATTTAATATAATAATGTAAGTACTAGTAAATATATTTATGGATATAAATATAATTAACTAAAATTTGAAAATATATAGTTTAATTTATTCATTAAAATTAATTATTAATGAATATTATAACCAATTGAATAATAGGTCATTTTTTATTGAAAATAATTTTTATATTCACAAGGTTGTTCTATCATAGTTAATTAAATTAATTTCAATTAGTTATTTATTTTAATGTAATATATAAATTATATGTTTAATAAAATATTTTTTACCTTCATCTGATTGATTTTATAAGCATAACATAAGAACAATCCCAATTTTACAACTAAAAACCATTATTTTTATAAAACCACTAAAACAACCTTTAAAAGGCACACCTATTTTTAATAAAAATGTTGGAAATTTTGTAAATTTAATTTTTCAAATTGAACATAATTTTTAAAATTTGAACATAAAAATTAGGTTATGGTAACTATTTTTTATTTTTATAAGAAATTTAATTTGTTAAAGAATAGTAAAAAAATACTTAATTTTAAATCAAAATTGCAGTCATTTATTTTATTTATAATGGTAAATAATATGTTTATGAATTTTTAATATTAATTAGGTAAATTTTAAAACTATTAATCCAATATAGTTTATTGGAATCAATTACACTCTGAAATTGGTTATATTAACTTTGAAAACATTTGATAATTTTTACTTTAAAAAAATTATTTTCATCTAATGTGTGAGATTATATTTTAAGTATTTTTTTTGAAATTATTGTAATAGAGTTTGGAAAAATAAATTAAAAATTTAGAATAAAATTAATTTATAAAATATCATAGTTTCAAATTTTTTTCAAATCAAATTAATAAAATTAATTAAAATTAATTATAGTGATTAAGAGAAAAATTATCTTAACAAAGGACTAAACATTGATCTTAATGGAAAAAATTACATAGAAAATTGTCTGATTTCTATTTTATAGAATTATTTATTCCCTATAAACAATTTTTATCAGATTCATACCATTAATATAGATACCTTTCATAGGAAAAATGTGGATCGAATTTCATTTTCAAAAATATACAAGAATGCCTCTTCCTCACTTCTATTAAAAGGGACTGACCCCAATAAATTATTCACAGAAATAAAGAACATTATCTCCAAAAATATTATATTAAATAAGCTCCAAAAATAACTAAAAACTACCTTCATTTATTACCATGGGTATAAATCAAACCAAGGAATCGATTTTGTGCAAAACAAAAGGAGTTACCTGATAAATAGGTAACATTTTCCAATGACTGATTTTCATTAATTTACTTCTCCACCCCATCAATTATTTTTATAATATAAATATATAATAAAATTATTATAATAAATATATGGATATTTTTTATTATAATTTTTCTACCTATGCTTAAAAACTTCCATATAATTGGTAATGAATGTACAATTCTTGTATGACAAACTACCGCCTCACGAAATGATGATTGTTGGTTTTTCCATTACCACGAGTCATTGTAGGATTTATGAGGTACACACTAGTTTTATATGATATATATGATATTTAAAATTACATTATAATTATTTATTTCTATTTTAACACATACATTTATTCACTCTATTTTTTAGATTTAAATTAACATCATTTTTGGATGTGTGGACTACCACCTCAAATAAATGAGGCTCATTCACACTATTTTTCGAATGTATTAATGATAGTTTTAATTAAACATATGTAAAATAAATAAAATATATATTATATTCACGAATTAATTAAATTTTTGGAAATATAAAATTTCTTTTTCTTTATTACCCTTTTCACACACTAAAAACATTGAAATACCATTCGAGGACATATTGAATAGAACATCCTGCATATAATGTGAATCATTTTACATCACTATATATATATTATTATTAAATAACATGTTATTTTTTATATAATTTCCATTATGTAATGATATAATGTTACTTGCCTTCTTTCTATAATACTCATTAACAAAAGAGAATGTTACTCATGAGTACGTACGACCTACTGTCTCCATGATTGTAAAATTTTTTCAGTTTTCATAACAATATTTGATAATTGGTTTTTTGATTATAATTTATTTATAGGTATGATAATTATTCCATGAATAGTTTTCTATATATTTTTATACAATTACCTAATTGACCATAGTCGACCTACCAATTTCGTTTTTGACACATGAACCGAATTTGGTCAAAAATGCGCAATGAAAACGTAACTATTTTTTGTTTTCTTATAAAAAAAGTGATAATTAAATGAAAAGTGATTGTAAACTTGAAGAAAAATTAATTAACGAAATAATTAAAAGATTTTTTTATTCAGGAATACAATAACCCATGTGACAATTTAGACTCAATATAAGTGATTTCATTTAAACTCATATTCTTTTAGACTATTTTTTTGTTATACAGTAATTCAATATTATATTTTGTACGTACTTTACATTGACATGTTATATTGTGAATATTATTATTATTGGGATATTCTATGTTTCATTAAATTTTTTTCCATTATGTAGATTATGTTTCTAATGTTTCAAGTTGGCATGGGACACTTTTTTGTTTTTAAATATTATTTTCCTCATGAATTTTTTTATTAAATTTCAGTATTATTAACATTCATTAAT
This sequence comes from Viscum album, assembly GCA_963277665.1. Classification (NCBI taxonomy): domain Eukaryota; kingdom Viridiplantae; phylum Streptophyta; class Magnoliopsida; order Santalales; family Viscaceae; genus Viscum; species Viscum album. The sequence goes on along the minus strand of OY728147.1, from coordinate 135,296,983 downwards.
GTATAAAAACCTTATTTTTACCTATCCTATAAGGAGGAAATATTCATAAATCCATATTATTTATTAAATAAGGATATTTTATAAGGTATATTGTTTATTAATTGAATCGATTATTCAATATGCGGAATTATCTGGACATGCAGTGATGGGTGGGGATTGAAATTTATATTTCCCCTATAATATCACATAATTTCCATGTATTTTTTTTTAAATTATATTGTATTATATTGAGACTACATGCTTGGACAATACATGATTCTAAGGCTCAGTGAGCCAGAAATGAAAATTTTAACATTTTTTTGATCATTTATGTAAGCATGCATGTGGGTTTTTATAACTTTTAAACCAGTGCTCAAATTAAGAATATAAGAGCACCATTAAATTGGTAATATTGGTATTTTAGATGAAAGAAATTAACTTCCACCACCAAGGGTCAGAAAGAAAAGTTAATTTTTAGACATTTCCAAATATAATCAAATAACATAAAAATATTATTTTATATTCATTCACAGTGTTGAGCGGTGGATGATGGTTCTACAGTGCGGCAACGAGGCGCCTAAATGGAATCTCATTAATGGATCATAAGTGGATAATAACAGATATGTTGTTTCATAAATGAAATAGCGCAATGACACAACATCATAGCATAACAAAGACGTTGTGACATGTTTCCTTTTTATGGAATAAAGGTTCGGTCATTGAGGGTTAGATCGTGGAAAATTCTCTAAAAACCTCCAGATAGTTTTCACTCTAATGAAAAATAACGAATTTTGGTAGAATGTTAAAAACTTCAACACAAATCGAAGGCCCATTTTACACATTTAATAGGATTTCTATAGCATCCCATGGTGTTCGGCAATGTGAATAATGATCCTATTGTCCAACTCTCGAATATACCTGGTGTGAGCTGCTTTACTTCATGATCATTGTTGGTGATCATTCTTTATGGTTTTCTGTGGATTTCACTGTGGTATTTCCTTTGTGTCTTGGGATTACTACATAGTATATTGTTACTCAACCCTTCATGACCTCCACCTGCACATGTTGTATATGTTGCAGACGACCGACGCCTCTATGGAGGACTTAGAGGCTCAGGGATTAGTGGTGTCCCATGAGACTAGGTAGGTGGGGAATACATCTATGGCTTCCATCATCTACTCTATACTCACTAATTATGCATGGTTTCAAATGTACGACTCTTGAATTTTCTATTGTAGTTTCATGTTTTCCAGTCATCCTATCATTGGGTTTGTATTCTAGCTTATTTGACTTTTAGTTGTACTTGTACTTAGTGGTTGTTCGGTGGAAAGCTTGATTACTTTTCCAACATTGGGATGTTGGTGTGTGTGTGTGCATACAGGTACTCTGGATAATGCCTCCCACTTTAAGTTTGATGCCTTCGGTGCTAGTTTCCAACCCTTGGCTTTCGGGATGCGGCAATAGGGTATGTCATGGCACAGGAAATGGGGGACAGGTCATGAAAATTGTATTAGAGGGAATTTGGTTCTATCATAAAGACTGAGATTTGGTTGTTTTGTTTTTAGGGAAACCATGTTGAATATTTCTAGTTTGACTTCTGAATTCGGGGAGTCCATTATTGGTGAGACAACCTACATATCCACACACCAAGATCCAAAATTCTACTTTTCTACTTTAAGCATGGAATCATAGTTTACATAAGTGTATCCTTATTATTTTATTGAATAAGATTTAGCTCACCATGTAAAATCATATAACTATGGTACATATTTACCTATTTTAGGATTCCTCTACACAGAAAACCAACTAGGTTTCTGATACATGATCGTGTGGATAGCCCGCCTAGAGATGAGGTGTCAGTCCTGGGACCAGTGCTAGAGATGGCCCCATCAGGTGGTGCACTAGTGTTTCCACCACCTATTGATCATAAATTACCATCTGCATTATCGTTAGTGGAAATATACAGACTCAGTTCCATGTAAGAGTTTCAATGATAGATACCTCCCAGATTTAGGGGAGAGACAGATCCTCTGGTTATTGAGGACTGGATGGAGGCAGTGACACAAGTCTTATTCATTGTGAGGACAACTATTGAGTTGATTGTAATCATGGTTGTGGTCCTTCTATAGGGTTTGGAAGGGAGATAGTGGAGGTTGACCATACAGACTCAGGATGAGATGACCCTCATTTGGACATACATGAAGTAGGTTTTCTGATATGAGTTTTCCATGCGAACTTGTGTTAGGTGTGGATATAGGAGTTTCTTCACCTACAGAAGGTCAGCTTGTTTGTGGATGAGTACAGTAAAAGGATTACAAACTAATATCTATTTTACACATATATGGGGTTAGAACCTTTCTTTATTGCCCAATCCTTTGATCAGGGACTCGGATGGGATAAAAGGGAATATATGGTGCCTCTCAGCATCCCAACTCAGGCTGGGGTGCTTGAGCGAGCCCTTCTCCTTGAGAGCTTCCTGGAAGAGCAACGACTGAAAGCCAGAGCCACCATAAAAAATATGGTGTTTGATTCTTCAGTGGTGAGCATCAGACAACATACATAGGGGCCCATTTGGGCCAGGTCTTTCAGTAGACGAACATAGGACTCATGTTTAGAAATACGAGGCTCCCCAATTAGAGGGAGTTAGCAGGGAGCCAGGATGTCCATCACATGCAATGGGTAGGGACACATTCCCCTTGAAAACCTGACCCACCACACTACCGATCTGCTGACTATTGAGGGACTTCCAAAGCATAATCATAGGTTCAGAAGAGGAGGTTCATAAGGTGTTGGATGTGACAGGGGAGTAGGCCGAGCAGCTGGTAGTGGATGATAGTTTTAGGTGCTACAAACACCACCCCCATGTGGCCCACCCCCAACTCACGAGGCCTACAGGCAGGGACGAGTCTAGTTTCAGGTAATGGAGGCATATGACCATGACGTTACACATATTTCTAAAGGTATGATATGCATCTTCTCCACCTTAGCTATAATTATTACATATATAGGTGCCATTCACTCTTTCTTTGGCACTGATTTTGTTTAAGGCTCAGAGATTCTGGTGGACCCATTGCCACAATACATATGATCAGAGACTCTTATGCGAGGGGATTAGAAAATTACACACTAGTTCCAGTAGTGTGAGCTTACTCTTGAATTCAAGAGGTTCGTCTTGGATATCCTAATTACAGCATCGAGGACTTATGACATCATCTTATATATGGACTAGTTATCCAAAGTCTATGATATGATCGAAAATTTTATGTGTAATGTGTGGTGTGACCCTGAGGATGGGACCATATTTTCCTTCACCGGTGAGAAAGGAACCTTTGAATCACTTGATATACTTTCTATGAAGAGGTTTCAACTAACCCCTCACTAGATGGCAAGGCCCAATGTTTTACCATGGGCATCTCCAGTATTGTTTTCCAAGATGTCAGACGAGAGCCTGAGGCTATGTGTGGAATACCGGTGCCTGAATTGGTGGTATTGAAGAACAAGTATCCACTATAGATGATTGATGAGCTCTTTGACCATTATAAGGGAGCTAGGGGGTTCTCGAAGATCGACCTCAGATCAGGCTTTCATTATCTTCCAGTACAGGATGAGGTCGTAACGAATATATCCTTTAGATGCTAGTAGGGATATGATGTGTTTTCTTGACACCTTCAGCATGACCTATTCCCCATAAGTGTTCATGGGACACATGAATAGGATCTTCCAATCTTACCGAGATTTATTTGTGGTGGTATCCATTGATGATACCTTACTGTACTCTACGTCAGAGGAGGACTAAGATACACACTTTTGGATAGTCCTGGATACACTTCGAGAGCACCAACATTATTCTTATTTATCGAAATTCTAGTTTTATATTTAGAAGGTCCAGACTCTTTAACACATTATCTCGGAGGATGGAGTTGTTGTGGATCCAGAGATGATAGAGGTAGTAAATCCTTGGGAGCCACCCAGGAGCGTGACTGAGGTGCATAGTTTTTTTGGGTTGGTGGGATACTACTTGAGTTTTGTACCTAAATATTCCTAATAAGAAGCACCATTATCTGCCTTGACACAGATGGGAAAATCCTTCATATTGAAAACGAAGTTCCATAAGATTTTTTAGAACCTGAGGCATAGACTGATGAGTGAACCCATCTTGAGACTACCAGAAGAGGGCATTGGGTATGTAGTATTCTGCGACACATCATGGACCAGACTGCACTGTGTTCTAATGTAGGATCAATTAGTTATCACCTATATCTCACAACAATTAAGGCAGCATGAGAAAAACTACACAACTCATGACCTAGAGTTAACATAAATGGTCTTTTTCCTTGAAGATTTGGTGGCACTAAATGATGTTTGAGAGATTTACCATATACTATGACAACAAGAGTATTAGGTATATCTTCTAATAGAAGGGCATGAACATGAGGTAACGACGATGGTTGGAGTTCCTACTAGCCTATGACTTTTAGATAGTCTATACACCTAGTTAGGGGAACATGGTGGAAGACACGCTCAACCTGAGGTTCGGTTTATAGTTTCTGAGTGAGGTGACAATCAATTTAGTCACGATGTAGATATCCTTTGTGGACGGTGATGGAGAAGATTACCCTCAGTTAGCGACTGTCTCTCCCCCACTCTTACAGCGAGTTAGGGAGGCACTAATTGTGGATGTTGGTTGGGAGGCTTGACATGATCAGTTATCCCTAGGATAAGCTCTTGATGGATTTTAGATAGGTGGGGAGAACTTCAACCTTTGAAAAAGAAGATATATAGTATCAATGATGCTATAGAAGGAGGTGTTGCGGGAGTTACATACATCTCATTTGGTGGTACATCCTAGTGTGACGAAGATGTACTCGGACCTATGACACTAGTACTAGTTCCAAGGATGAAGAAAGTGGTGGAAGAGTTCATTTCACAATGCCTCACTTGTCAGCAAGTGAAGGTCGAGCATCATGTCCCAGAATGCTTGGAATATCCCCTTGAGGTACCAGAATTAAATTGCCATGGTATCTCTATGGAATTCATGATGGGGTTACCAAAAATTTCAATGGGCCATGATTCTATATGGGTGATCATTGACCATCTCACCGTGATGGATAAATTCCTAATCATCTGGGAGTAGGGATCATTAGAGGTCATGGGACGGCTATACATCCAAGATATTGAGAAGCCTCAAAGGGTACCTTCAATGATCGTCTTAGACTGCTATGAATTATTTATAACCTGGTTATAGGATGGGCTACATGTGGAATTTAGGACACAACTACAATTGGTCACAACATTTCACCCTTAGAAATATGGTAATATGGAGTAGAACATATAGACCATGAAGGACATGTATAATTTTTGTGTCCTTAATTTTGGTCATAGTGGGAGGGGGTGCCTACCACTGTTGGAGTTTGTATACAACAACATATATCACTCCATCATTGGCATTGCACAGCTTGAGGCCTTGTGTGGGAATACATGCAGATAACCTCTATGCTAGACAGACCTAGGGGAGTATGCCATCTGGGGTCTAGAGTCAGTATGGGATACTACTAAGAAGGATCAGATCATATTTGAGTGGATGAGGACTACATAGAGCAAGCATAAATTTTATGGTGACAAGAGATGAAGACCCATGGATTTTGAGGAGGGGGCCATGTGTTCCTTCGGGTCTCACCCCGACGTTCTATACGGAGATTTGGCCCGGGCCGGAAGTTTTCTTCATGGTTCATTAGACCCTTCCATATTCTCAAGAGAGTTGGAGATGTGGCATACAATATAGCTCTTCCCCCACAAATTAATCTGGTGCATGATCTTTTTCAAGTGTCATAGGTGAGGAAGTACATGCATGATCCATCCCATTTTTTTCAACTCGTGCGTTTTGGACATTGACGATTAGGGGATGTTTGCAGAGCTCCCAGTGGAGATAGAGGATTAATTGGAGAGAGAACTTTGTGGATAGTCAATTACATTGTTGTGCATTTGGTGGTAGCATGAGAATCTTTAGGAGATAACATGGGAGTTGGAGGCTTAGATTCGTTCTCAGTACAACCATTTGTTTGATTAGTCTTTGTATTGGATTTTAGGGATGTAAAGCCCAATGGTGAGGATATTGTCATATCTCTTAATTTAGATGTATTTTTTTTAAATTATATGGAATTACTTCGAGACCACATGCTTTTAAAACATGACTTTTCGAGTCTCGATGATCCCATAAAGAATTTTGATGTTTCTCAAGATCTTTTAAGTAAACATGGGAGATGGATTTTATAAATTTTTAACAAGTCCTTGGATAAAAAATACAAGGGAACCATTGAACTCAGAACATTGGGATTCTCTTAGAAAGGAAATAACATCAACTAGTAAGGGTAAGACGGAATAGTTAATTTTTGGACTTTTTGGAAAATAATAAAATAACATAAAATTGTTATTTTATTTTTTTTTCAAACCCTTATGTAGTGGATGATGACACCATAGTGTGGCGATGATGTTCATTAATGGGAGATCCTAAAGAGATAATAAATGGATTGTAACAGTTACATTATTTGATAAATGAAACAGCGTAACGACACAACATCACAGTATAACACAAATGCTGAGATGTGTTATAATTTATGGTATAAGGCATTGGAGAATTTAGAGTTAAACAACACACAATTCTGTAAGGAACCACTAGCATGTTTTCTATCCAACTAAAACCGATGAACTATGGAAGAACATCAACAACGTTGATGCACCTCGAAGAATGGAGTTGGGATGAAACAAGCGCCTTCGACTTCATCAATCTTCACTATCATACCACTTCAGTGTCGAATAACTTCAAGGTAGGGGTTTGTTTTGGTTCATGTTTCCCCATTCTTCATTGTGAAAGACAAACGCAGATCAACCCAAGAATAGGTTGATCTACGGATCATCCCTTCTTATGGAAGGGTGATGTTTTTGATATTTCTATTCAAGATTTAATTATTACCGATCGAACATCTTTCCCAAGCCTCACTTTCTCTCAAAATACAACTTATAGGGAGTGGGCCAATATGAACAAGGCCTGACCCCCTCCACCTTGTGTGATCTTGGTGGCCAAATTTTTGAAATAATGGCACAGTTAATTTGAGGCCTTTTCAGGGAAGGAAACACCCCAAGGAGGTGGGAGGTGCATTCAAAATGAAGAATGGACCTCCGGTGTGAATCTAGTGGTAAGTGTAAGAGCACTCTCGAAAGAGCCGACGACTGGCAGTAGAGACGCTTCCCTTTGTCCTATCGATGGAGTGGCCTGCAACCGCATGCCGCGCTCTTCGGGGACACGTGGTCTCTCGACCACATGAGGGAGTCCAGCCAGCCATATTGGATGGATGAATCACAGTTGGGATATGGTTTCCTAACCACAGTCGAGGGAATGAAACCTCATCGATCACAGGGTGAGCAAGGTTCTAGGTGTAGCTTCGTGTGGTGTCTCATCCTGGAAAACTAGTCCCCACTAGCACACCAGGCAGGCCAGTGGGCTGGATCCTCCCAATCAGAACAGACCCGCCCTTGGCAGTCGGGCCTAACTAGTAGCCCAACAAACCTGACCTAGGCAGGGATGTGTCCTGGTCTGACTGGACCCGTACCACTCTAGCCTATTTTTTGAAAGACATCAAAATATTTCATATCATGCATCTAGTTGATGAGATGTTTGCAGCATTGGAACCTTTTCGATAAAGAGGATCGCTTTACATACTATAGGGAAGATTTAATGGATGTTTAAATTCAATGACTGACTTGGGGAGAAGTTCACTCGAGATCAAGCATGCAACATGCGGAAATCCTAATATTGGATAAGACAAATAGACTATTGATGAAAGACATAGTGTAGATCGAATACTATGGAATAGTGGGAAATGACATATATGTGACCCAGCAGGCCTATAGTAGTGAGAGACTTTTGTGTGATCTGTTAGACCCATGATACAAAATAGGAGGAGTACCATAGTATGGCCATAGGAGGGAAGCAGCTTCTCTGTGACCCGGCCTGCCCAATGTGGGGAGAAAATTCTATGTGACCTAGCGTAACCATGGTACTCATCATGGATGAGTACCACAATAGTCATAAGGTTAGTGGAAAGTAGCTTCTGTGTGACCTGGAAGGCGCACTGTACTCACTAAGGAGGTGTTCTCCAACATCCCACGGTGTTCGATGATGTGACTCAGGATCCTAATTTCTTACACTTGAATATAAATGGAGTGAGTATCTTGCTTCTAGATCATTCTTAGTTATTAGGAATTTTTGTTTGTTTGTGGATTGATTAATTGTCTTTCCATTGTTTTTTTGGGGCCCTACTGAGTATATTGTTACTCACCCCTTCACAGGCTTCACTGTAAAGATCCAGAAATTTCAAGTAAATTTTTTTCCTTAAATACCTTGGAATTTTACTAGAATGTGGCTTTTGATGGCACTTGATTCTGAGGCTCAGTGTGCCTAGAATCTACTTCTGAAGTTTAGCTCGGGTACGTTCAGTGAACGAAAGAGCGGGTTTTTCTATCTTTTGAATCGGTACTCGGAATTGAAATAAGAGGGCAACGATGAACACCTGGTGCTAGTAATTGCTTAAGGGGACATTTACCACAGTTTCATTTTAAGCGGGTTGTGTTTTAATACTTGGGGAATTAGTTTAAAATAAATAAAATTTTTAGAACCATTTTATTTAATATCTTTGGAAGTGAATCCCTCCCATGGGAAGTTGATGGTGGGGCCCATAACCATCCAACATCCCATGTGTGTATATTTGAAATGTAGGGCCCACATGAGCCCCAACCTTTCACCTTCCCCTAATCCCCTTAAACCCCATTCTTTATGTTTGTTAACTCCCCCTCCAAAATTGAGACCTCTCACCTCCCTCTCTCCATACTCAATTATGCCAACACATTTCAATTAATTAATTTGAAGGGTTTGAATTAATTTGATATTCACAAAACTTATTAAAAATGGGAGAGCCATTTTTATTATTTTGGGGTTGGAAAAATTGGTGGGAGAGATCTTGGGGGAATTTAGAAGGAAGTGTTCTTCTCTGACGAAGAACACCATCCTTCCATGAAGAACGATGCCTCTTCGATGAAGAATGCCTCCGACGAAGAATGTGAATTCACCAACGACGTTCCTTCTCTTCCTCTTCCTCCGTGTCAAGTGAGGAGATGTCATTTCCTCCTCGGACGCACTCCGATGTCTCCAACGAATCCACTTTCCTTGACGCCATCTTTCGCGACGCACGACTACCACGATTATTTTTCAACGTAGGGGTTAAATTTTAAAATGTTTATATTCCCATGTTCTTCCCTTCTAAAACAAGAAATGTGGATCAACTCATTCTCAAGTTGATCCATGAATGTTTTATTTTGTAGGTTGGAAGTAGTTATTCATGGGGGATTTTTATGGTGGATTGCTTCAATTTTATCTGAATAAAATTTTTATTTCTACAACGTGAAACCGTTTTTATCTTTGAAAAATTGCTAACGCCTAACGCGGAGGGCGCGGGCCAAACAAACACAGCCAGACTACCCGCTATAGATTGTTTGTTTGTACATGGATTGATGGGCGATGATGAAATGGGACCACAACGGTGTTCAGAATCCGTCGTAGTGAAAAGAGGGTCTTGGGAGAGCCTCAGGCGCAAGCAGTGGGTGAAACAGACCACCGAAGCACGTCCGGTGGTCCGTGGAAGGCATTACCGGCACACCGCGCCGGCATGGCGTCATCGGTGACGAACGACAGCAGCGCGCCCCTGGAGAAGTCCACTACGATGGAAAAATAAACCGGAATGGTATTTTCATTTCAGAATTTATGGAGGCATGAATTAATACCACAACAGCTGGGGAGAGGCCGTGGCCTCCCCGCTTGGCCAGCTAGCCGAGCCGGTGGCCCACGGCCGGGTCGGGGCAGGCCACGAGAGCTGGGCCACGCCAGCCGGGCCGAGCCATGCCCCGCCATGCTTGGCCAGTCCCAGATCCGAGTCAGGTCGACCTGGTTCGGGCCAACCCAGGGTGGGTTGGGCCGGGTCGGACCGGGCCCAAACCCCATTTTTCAGACTGTTTTCGGTTAAATGTCTATAACATGAGCTACGGACTTCCGATCGATGTAGTGTAAGTTGCGTTGGATTCCTTGTATTGAGCCGGTCATTTTGGTATGTTACACTCATGGTTTCGGTGATGTTTGGGTGTGGCCGGGTTGGTTCAAACCCGAAACCAACTGGGCCCTCGGAGCGGAAACACTTATTACTTATGTACCGGTCGTCCGATAGATGTGTCATTTTCTATGTTGGATTATTATTGATGGGATGTTTCTTTTGGAATACTATACATAGTATTCGAATGTGGTTTATGAATGGATAGGTTGGATTGTACCCGAAATCCAACCGGGCCCCTGAAACCGAAATGCTAAAAACTCACAGACCGGGCGTTCGATTGACGCGCCATCTGTTGCGTTGAGACCTATATGACAAGGATGTCCCTTGAGATACTTCCATGTGAGTTTACATGACATGTGGAAGTATCGACCAATAGCTCGTGGATCGGACCCTCCCAGTGACGAGCGTACGAAGTGCAGAGACCTAGTAGCTGGCTGAAACTTGACGACTGCTGATCGATCGACTCAGAGTGATTAGGATGGCCTAGGGGGTGCACCTTGTTGTAGAGTCAGACCAACCATGTAGGAGCACATGGTTGTAGTGGTAGACCCGCGTTACTCAATATAAGGAGTAACTCTGTAGGCTATGAATGGGTGTGCTTGGTTGTAGCGGCAGACCCATGGTGGGAAGTGCTTGGTTGTAGCAGCAGACACACAGTACTCGACAGGTGGAGTACTTCCACGTTCTATGGTTAGTAGGAAGTGCCTGGTTATAGTGGAAGGCCCACTGTACTTGGCAGAGGAAAATTTCTCCAGCAGTCGAGGTTTCGACATCATGAATAAAGTCCCGGTTTGAGGTGAGTCAATGACCTTTGTGTTTTTATCATGATTGAGATGGGTTAGTTGATAACTTAGGTATATGTATGGAAATATACCTATGTAAAGATTATATGTTGAGATCTTTTATTGTGGTTTATCCTTTTTGGATTTAGTGAGACCTTGAGGGTCTCGGGGTCCCTAATGGGCATCATTATACTCACCCCTGCACGGGCTATGCTGTCACCTCGTTGTGTTGGATGTAGACGACAGACAGCGCTGACCGAGGAAGAGTGTACGAGGACTGGATGGTACTCGGAGGTGGACACTCGGCATGAAGACATACAGGGCGGACCGATAGACATTGAGTACTGATGAAGACATTTGTACCTACTCTCTAGGTAGGAACCCGGAAACGATCCATGAGCGGCTTCACTACTCAACTGTTTGTCTTTTCTGTTGTACTTTCTTTCAGTTGTAGTTGTACCATTCAGTTGGGCTTGTATTTCCAGACCCTTTGTACATTCATCACTCCTGTTACTTCTTTAATTAGTGTTTTCTTCTTCTTTTACTGTGGTTGTGTGTGTTTACATTTTATAAAGGCAATGCCTTCCCAGTTTTTAGGGAGATACGCCTTTAGTGCTAGTCGCCAGCCCCTGGCCTATGGAATGTGGGATTGGGGTAGTCACGATACGGGCCCTGGGGGATGGGTCATGACATTCACCCAGAAGTGTTGTGTCTAGTGAAGACAACCGATGCCTCGATAGAGGACTTGGTGGATCAGTATTTAATCGTGTGTAGTGAGAACAGGCAGGCAGGGAGTACTTCTACAACTCCTAGTAGCAACTCTATACTTACCCATCGAGTCGGGTTTCTAGTAGATGACACCTAGAGTTTCATTTATACTTTCCTATTTTCACGTTAGTCTTTCATTGGGATTTTTTCTATCCCATTTGACATTATGTTTTACTTGTACTCAATGGTTGTTTAGCGTCATACTTGTTTACTTTTCAAACTTTGGGACATGGTTGTGTGTGTGTGCATACAGGTACTCAGGAAAATTACTTCCACTTAAAGGTTGACACCATCGATGCTAGTCGCCAACCACTGGCCTTCACGAGGTGGGCTATCGGAAAGTCATTGCACGAGCCTTAGGTATGGGTCGTGATAGCCCCTCAATGCATTAACAGGTTTCAAGATAAAAATATGTTATCCATGTAAAATGGGTTCCTACAAATAGTGTTAAACCACCTTGTGAATGGTCTTTATGGTATATTCTATCATGGTCATTAGACATGAATCCCAATAATTAAAATAGTTTTTTTGTTATAAATGTCCTTTTCTTATCATTGTTTTAAGGATTTGTGGTCATTGACATTCAGCGGATCATGTTATCTATCACTCTAGCTCAAAAAATGCTTGGTAGATTTTTCTTCCATAGCCATGTTTTCATTTCTCATATATGTTTCTATATGAGGGATCCTAGTTATGTGACAATTGTACTACCCATTCTTATTAAAAATATGTGTTATCAACACTCCTTATGATGTGGGTTTTCTCAAAAAATATTATTTTCAAATTTCATTCATTCGATTACATTGATCGAGTTTAAATTTTGAGGATGAAATTTATATAAGGAGGAGAGAATGTGACACCTTAACACAATAACATATTTTCCTTTTATAATAAATTTTTGTTTTCCTAGATTTATTTATGTAAAAAAACATGTTATTCTTACACTACAACAAACATCACAAATAGATTTTTTGACATGAAACTCCTAACATAGAAAAGAATAAAATAACCCAAGACATTAAAATATATTAAATATTTTTAATATATATATATTTTTCTTGTAATAGACAAAAAAATTATTTATTACTCATTAAAATAAACAAAAAATATTTTCATTAGTTTATGTTACAAGCAATATCGTGTTTTACAGAACAATAATATAATATTTTGATATTATTATTTAATATAAAAACATAGAACCTAGGAAAAAAATTGAAGGTTAATAATAGGATTAATTATATTAGGAACATATATAGTATATTTTATTGAATAAAAATTATTTATAAATGAATATAGGAACCAATTGAATATAAAGGGGATGTTTTTCTAAAAAACTATTATTATGCTCACAATGTCATTTTATCCAAATAAATTATATAAATTACAATTATTTAGTGATATTAATTTCACCTATATATATATTATTTAAGAAAATATTTTTTTATATTTATCCAATATATTTTATTGTCATAAGATAAGTACAACCCCTATTTTACACATAAAACCTATATTTTTATAAATGCATTTTTTACATCCTTTTAATGGAATGACAATTTTAAATATAAATTTTGGAAATTTAATAAATTTAATATGTAAAAATAAAAATAATTTTACAATGTGTATCAAATTAATTATTATAGATTGAAATTTTGGTATTTTTCTGTGAATTTTAATTTTTTAATGAATATTGTAAAATATTCAATTGTAATTCAAAACATCTTTTTTATCTAATTTATTTATATGGTTAGACCAAATTTTCAATTAGTATTAAATATTAATTAATTAAATTTGACAAATATTAATCCAATTTGGTAATTTGAATCAATCACCCATTGAAATTTGATAAAATTTCTTAGGAAGATTTTGAATATTTTTACATTAAAACCCCACATTTTTGTCCTGTATATGGGATTATGTTCCACTTAATTTCCAACCCTTATGTCATTGGATTTGGAAAAAATGGATACAATTTTTTTAATTAAAATCATTTATATTTTTTAAAAATGTTAAACTAATTTTATTACGAATTTTATTGTAAAACTAATTAAAATTAATTAAAATGATTAAGAAGAAACGTAGCTTAAAAAATGACTAAATCTTAAACACAATGGTATGAATGACCTTGAATCTTATATAAAAAGTTATTTTATGGAAATATTTCTACAGAATTATAAATTTATATAATTTTGACTATTACTAGAGTCACTTTTCTTAGCAAACATATGGGGTGGATTCCCTTAATAAAATTTACAGGAATCCAACTCATCCTCCACTATAGAAAGGAACACACTCCTACCACTTATTCACAGATATCAAACCCTTTTTATAACCCAATATCTATAAAAATAGTCACAAAAAAATCCTCCCTTCATTCTATAAGACTCTTATTGGGATGAAATATTACCATGGAAGCCCTTTGGTGCACACCTAAAAGTGTTACCTGGTTAGGAGGTAACATTTTAAAATGATCACTTTTTTCTCATTTACTTATCCACCTATTAAATTATTTTTATAACATGACTATATAATAAAATTATTATCCTAAATATACTGATATATTTTTATTTTAATGTTTCTTCCTAAAATTAAATACACTTCCATCTAATGGGCATCGAAATTACTGTTCATCTTTGGTGAAATACCGCCCCGTGAAAGGTTGATTGTTCATTGTTCCTTTACCACTTTTCATGGTGAGAACTATCGTGGAAACAATTTTTTTATATGATATATATGGTATGTATATTTTATTTATTATTATTTATTATTTTTTGGAATATATATTTATGAACTCTTTATTGCGGGAAAATGATAACATCGTTAGCGGAAGTGTAGACTATAGCCTCCTTAAAGAGATGTAATTCATTCATGCCATACATGGAATGTATTAATGAATGATTCAATTTAAAATATGTGAATTAAATAGAATATATGTGATATTTATAATATAATTACATTTCTTGAAATATAATATATCATTTTCTTTATAACACTTTTCACACATTAGAGAAAGTGATAATATTGTTCTCGGAAGTCTAGACTACCACCTCCTCAACACCATGTGAATCCTTTTATATCACAACAATTTTAAATATTAGTATATATGATTAAATAATATTTTAAATATTATATAATTATAGTCATGGAAATATATAATGTTACTTACCATATTTCCAAAATTATCACTAAAAATGGGATCCTTACTCATGCATTCCTACAAACTATTGTCTCAATGATTGTAACACTAGATTATTTTTCATAACCATATTTCATAATTGTGATTGAAAGTATAATTTATGAATAAATATTATCATTATATCATGAAAATTATTCTTGATATGTTTTTATAATTAACCCTTCGACCATAGTCGAACTACTTATTTATTTTGGACACATCAACTGAATTTCGTAGAACACACCCAACCAAAGTATAACTGTTTAAGTACATGAATAAAACATTGTAATAAGTAATGTAAAAGTAATAATAATCTTGAAAAAAAATTTAATCATGAAAAAAAATTACATTTTTTTATTATTATTTAATATAGATACACATGTTACAATTCATAATCAATGTAAGGGATTTTATCTCAATTTACATTGTATAGAGTCGTATTTGTTCTTATGATTCAATTCGCTTTTATATGGTGTATATACTATACTTTGAAATTTTTAATCATGGATATTATTATTAAAATGATATTATAAGATTACTTTAACGTTGTTACTTCATGGTGAATATGATTCAAAATTTTCAAAGTGGTATGGGACACTTTTGAGTGTTTATAAATTATTTTCCGAAAGAATGTATCGATGATATTTCAATGGTATTTACATTAATCATCATAATTTATTATTACTTATTCTCAACTGAGTAAGTATTTTTAAATCCATATTCCTTATTAGATATGGATATTTTATAAGTCATGTTGTTAATTTATCGAATCTATTATTTAATACGGGGAATTATTTGGACAGTGAGTTATGGGTGGGACCAAAATTTATATTTCCCCTCGATGCATCAACCGGTTCTCAGGATACAAATATGTTGTAAAAAATAAATAGGATTTTATCCATATTTTTAAACTGTCATTTGAAAGGACTTTAAGGTATAGGTTTTCATGTGACATAGAATTAACATCCAATAACTAATCATTTCTGTCATAGATATTTCATTTATTATTGTTATAGTCCAAGAGATTTTTATATGATTAAATCTATGGATTCATTGTATTATTATATTAATAATTCATGGAAATGAGGTTTTAGTTTATTACATGTCACTATTGAATAGTATTTATCAATTTATTTAACTATAATGTGATGTCAATTATTTAACATTCCTTTTTTATTTATTAATATTGACTCATTATTTATTCATCCTTGCCTAACCTTTGTAGAATATGATCTCACAATTATTATATCTTCATTACAATGATACACAGAAGAAATATTTAAAAATATTTCAAGGATTACATCATTTTATTAGGTAAAATTTTTTTATTTTCATTTCCTATTATAATGTGGGTATCATGCTTGAAATCAGGTTCTCCAAATATGTTACACGTTAGGTCCTTAAGGATTTGAATAATGTATATTATGTAATGTAATAAATTAATGCACAACTTATGGTATTTATGGGGTTGGGGTGTCATATAATGTATATGACATCTGGAAATTTTATTCATTCTATAAATGATAATTAAACAATCCCTTCACTATTTTCTAAATAGTATAAAAAACACATTTCGAAAACAACACAATGATTTGTATGAAATGCTTAAAAATAAAGATAATGATATTTAAAAAATTATTTTTTTCAATAATTTAAATTAATATAAAAACATATATCAAACAAATTTTATGAAAAACGATATAGCGGAGAAATATTGTGGATCTAAAATAATAAATAAGGTCGTATTTTATTAAAAACATTTCTTTTTCTATTTTCATGTATTAATAAAATTTAAAATGAAAAGACTAATTAAAAATGATAGAAATAATTAGAGTACAAGAAAATATATGGGATTTATAAGAGAAATATCATTCAATTTATCATAATGGTAATAGAAATTTAAATAATCATAACGAAAATGGCATTATGACGTAAACACTGACCTCATGTCACAACATTCTTCATATGTGATCCATACTCCTATATTATAAATTTTAAAAAAGTATAATTAAAATAAAAAATTAATTAATTATCATATTAATATATATCATTCACTTTTAACTTCTAATTACATATTTATTATCAATTATTTATTAAAAAATTATTCAGTTGTCCACTGTTCTGTTTTTCAACATTGTCTCCTTTAATTGATTTTGGTAATTGAAAATGGGTAATTCAATAATCATATACACAATATTATTCAGGTAATAAATTTATTTTAAATAAATATTATACAATTTTAGAATAATTCTTGAATAATGAGGATGAAAATTGAATTATATCAGTTACGGAAGGTAGTGGTATTTACATACACACTAATGAGGGTTTAATATTAAAAATATGTATATAATTGAAGGAAAATAATAATTTCTCATTATTGTATAATAATTAGGTTATAAATATGTTATATATTCAATAAACTCATAAATACCACTAGTTATGGTTGGAGGATATGAAAAATGAAATACATCCCATGATAAAGGTGGTAGTCCACACATAGTCCAGAAAAAAAATTCATTTCCTCTTTGATAGAATAGAGATAGATAATGATTTCTTCAAAAACATAATTTAATTTTAGATTTAAAAATTTATTGAGTTGTTTTGATTTGGTTATAGAAGATTTAGAGGATTTGGAATAAAAAAATTAACTTTAAAATATTAAGTAAAGACAATTACTGCTTATTTGCTTATCCACCATTAGATTTCAACATATTCTATAATAGTTTAGTGTATAATGGTGTAAAATATATTTAGTCCTTGGATTTGAGATTTAGAAAATTATTTGGATATATATTTTTCATGATTAATTTTTGTAACAATTATGGATAAGTGACAGTATAAAGATCCTGTTTATTTGTGAGAGGAGTGACTCACTTGTAAATAAAATTAACAATAAAATAGAACTTTGTAAATTTCATGGGGTTGTTTCTAAAAAAATCACCATTTATATAAGAAATGGTACATTAATGCTGAAATTGAATCATCTAATCAATTATTTTTGTATTTGTGACAATTGTGTTCTTATCAATTAGGTAAATACACATCAATCCCTTCAACCCATCCCATGAGGACAAAACTTTACTATGGTAAATTATTCCTATCCATAAAAATTACATTAAAAAATTCTTTATAAAATTAAATTTTCAGATTCTAAATATGGTATGTATTTAACAATATTGAACAATTGAGGTTATATAAATTAATTCTTATATCAACACACAAAACAAGTAACGTTTTATTATAATAAATGTATAACTAATGATAAAAAAATATTTAACTCTCATTAATTGTCTACAAATAACCATTAGATAAAAATCAATTAATCTTTTATAATATAAAATATATTCATTAAGATAATGAAACATGGAATACATAAAATTATTATACTATCTAAAAAATATCTGTTACTTTGAAATGATATTTACTATATTTTTAACCAATTTATAATCAATGTATAAATGAACATTCATTTCTAAAAAATTATAAAAAATACTATTCCATTTGTTTTTTAACTAAAAAAAGAAAAATATCTTTTAAATTGAAACATATTTAATAAAACAATTCCTATAGAAAAATGTCTACATCTATCTACGATTTATTGGATTAATATTTCTTAACCTTACATAACAATTACATGGATGTCATTGTGTTATATTTTTATTTGATAATATAATTTCATTAATATTATTTATTTATTTAATCCCTGAAAAGATTAAAATAAATCATAATATATAATTAAAAAAATCAAAGGTCTTTTCATAGGTGAATTTTACTCCCTTTGAAAAGTTATTTATTTATCAATTTTATTTAAAAATATTTTCATTCCATTCATTTTAATATTTCATAAAAAATTATTCTCTTAAGTTCAGAGTCTTATTTTTCAAAACATATCAAATGTAGAAACTTTATTTATGGGAAATATATTATAATATATTGCAGTGTTATACTCCACCAGTTTATAATAATTTAATCCATGAAGTCTTATTGTTATAATGGAATCAAATGATGATACTTAAACCTAATTAACTCACCAATTTCCCATATAAAGTCCTAAAATTTTTTTTCCCCAAATAAATGAATAATTGAGAGATTTATTCCAAAAACATTATATATTTGATCAGGAATCTCAACTACTCGTTACCTAGTGGTTCGACCCCTACATTCTGTATTTATGGACGACCATGTATGTACGTACTCAAAAGAGATATGTGGAACATGTCATGAACTTTAGTGGGGTTCAGTATAGAAACCAACTGATAAGTTGCCATCATAGTTTGATCAAGAATCTCATTGAGATTGATATATTTATTGCAGAAATTTAATTTCCTTTCAAATATCATAACATTATTCCAAAGATATATTCAATGGATTAACTTATCATTAACATCAAAAACCCAATCTATATGTTAGATTCCATTATAACCTTTAATTCATCTCTATGATACTCTATTGATCTGTGGAATGGCTTTAACATTATTTACCATTTCCCTAACTGACTCTGGTCCAGATAGAATTTTTTCTACCGTTAGCCTAGAATGTAAGAGTTCCTCCCTTATTACAATAGAGTGATTGATATGGTTAAACATTAATGGTATAGTGAAAGATAATTTTTTACAAAAATGTACTAAGAGTATGGCGTTAATACTAATAAACATTTAAATATATTAATTAACCTCTTGTTGTATCTTATAAATTTTTAATGGTCCACGTAGACTAACCATTTGTATGATGATGATATGGAGTAATAATAGAAATATCTACATTTAGGGCTTTCTGAGTAGTTCTTCATAACATAGAGGTAAAAATTATATCTGAATCAAACATAATTTAGAGTCATTCTCAATGAAAACTTTCAATATTCTTAATGTTTTTCTAGAATTTTGGTCAAGTAATAAAAATTATCTATTTGAAATGAAATTTAATGAATTTATATGATATTTTATTTTTATAATATATGAAATATGCTATTTGAAAGTATTGGGGATTCTTATGATGAAATCCACAGTGATATTTTCACATTTACATACAAGAATATTTAATTGTTATGTCATTTCATTAAACTTATGCAGTTGAACCTTAACATTCATACATTCTATGCATCAATATACATACTATACAATATCCCACTTTATGTCAAACCCCTAGAAATGATTTTTGAGATATTTATAAATTCTTTACTTCAATTACAGATATAGAAGTTTGTGGTCTGTGATTCATCCAATATATCCTTCATTAATTCTAGTATTGAAGGGACATTTATTCCATCCTAGAACCATAGCATTCCATAATGGTTCAGATTCAACTCTAAAAAATACTTACCTTCTGTTGTCATTCCAAATACTACTTATGTGACTCTTCAATAATTATGTGGATAGATTATTAATAGTAATCCAAGAAAGATAGTATCTGACACCATGAGTTTTTAAAAATAATTCCATTTTTTATGGTGTAGTTGATATGCAACACAATGTCTAAAATAACCAAGATATACTTTTAAAATATTATTATTTACCAGATAGTTACTTCTTATATACTAGATGGGTGGTTATGAAAAGGATTAAGAAAATTTGGAAATATATTCTTTAAACATATATAAAATAAATTCATTGGTTATCAACTAATTAAAATTGAAAACATATACAAATTAATGTTAATGGATATATTTTTATGAAAATTATTTTTATGCACACATTGTGTCTTAATCTTTATATATTAAATTTATCACTATTATTGAAATATTTTAATGGAAAATGTTTTTTACTTGTTTAGTCAAATTTTTTATCATTCATTCAATATGTTTTCTAGGTACAAGATAATAATTTATCCTATTTTATTCTTAAAACAATATTTTTCTAAAACAAATATTCTCGTATAATGCACACTTAATTAAAAATTAATTTTTCAAAATTATAGAAAAAATATTTATAAAAATAAAAATAATTTTAAAAATAAAAATTTAATTACTATATTAATGTAAATTTTTGATAACTTTTTGAAAATATAATTTTTTTATAAATATTGAAAAAATTTAATGTTATTAAAATAATTAATTTATTTTAAATAGTTTAGAATGTTAACCATTGTTTTAAAATGGTTTTAATTTGAAATTGGTACATTTAAATTATAATCAAAATAGAATCATTTCTATGTTTAATTTATATATAAAAATATTTGATAATTATTATTATTACTTCGTTTGAAAATATCATTTTCATCGCAGATATGGTTTTAAATTTCAAATAATCTATTCCAATTATATGAGTAAATTGAAATAAAATTGGTTAAAATTTTTGTATCATAATCATTAATCTTATCTAATATTATCCAATAAATTTATTACCCTAAATAATAGTAAAACTTGTAAAAAATAGTTACCACATGTAAGGTGAAAATGTGTTTAATGGGTTTTAAACTAAAATGGTAATAGAAAAAATAGACGAAAACATGTAAAATTGTTATTTTCTATACATATTTTGCATCATATCATGCATGGATCAATAATGGCCCATTTTGGTTCCCTATTTCATGAGAAATAATGTGGGTGTAATTAATTCTCTTCAAAAATTCCATGTGTGTCCTCTCCCCACTTATAAAAGGCCACCCCTATCCTATAAAATTAACATTTAGAATCTATTTAGATCATCCAATATATTCCAAGATCCATTTATCACTTCCCTTCCCGCAACTTAGAGGCCTTTTTATCATAAATTCAATATTTGGAGGCTTTAGGTGTAATCTTAAAGTGTGTTCTGGATATGAAGTATCATTCTAAATTGGGTGTATTTTCATTATTTCTTCTTCCACTGAATGAATATATTATTTGATCATTTTGAAATAACAAAATAATTATATAATCTATACAGTGTATTTTTTTTTTATTTCATAACCTACAATAATCTACCCCTTTTATAAATGGGAAATCAGAAAATCATTTTTCTGTACAAAAGACTACTACCTCATGTACCAATGAAAATTTTCTCTATCATCACCATTCGAATAAATCCTCTCCTGATTGTCTTGAGAAGGAAGAAGAATATTACAGAGACTTAAGTGACATCCCTATGATGACAATGTTCGTAATAAATTTCAAGTGTTCATTAGCAGTTAGGGGATGATTTCCCCTTTGAAGATAAAATAACCAACCAACCATGTGATAACCAGATCACCAACTACATGATTCATGTTATCAATGAAATAAATCAAAACATTTATTTTACATCAAAAACACTAAAAATGGTACCATAGAAGAATATTATCAAATAAAAAAGTATATAGTAGAATACAAAACATAAAGACTCAATCAACAGAAACTAAATCTCCAAACATGTTACATGCTCTAACTCCACCAAATATCTCATCTACCACAAGGAAACACTAGATAAGTGTGAAAATTTACCATCTTACATGTGATGATAAACAAGTATAGAAAAATCAAAAATGTTATAAAGCATGGGTGTGTAAAAAACTCTGTATATTTTCCAAAAATTACTTCCGTACGCATTCCACAAGGATACATCAAGTTGGGAAATTATATAAAATGGTTTATCTAAAACAATTTATAAAAAATTTAAATCATAATATAAAAAATTTCCATAACAGATATTTTTTCACAAAACAATATCATGTTCCAATGAGGGAAACCAAAAATTTTCATTATAAAACTTTCATATTTCCTTTTGGAATACCTCCTACAAATCTATAGTCCCACACATCCAAATATTCATGATTCATTATGACAGTTCTATACTCGTAAGCACTTACATGACAATCTACCAAGCCATCAAAAAATAATTATATACCATGTTCCATTACCCCATTTTCATTGAGAACATGACCATATTTTAACCATGCCTTATAACACAATGCTAACACACACAACCAAGTATACGCAAAATACCTTCCAATAAAATCATTCCAAAATTATTCCAATACCAATACATTTCTATTCCAAACCCATTTAAATTCCAAACCCATTTCAGAGAAAAAATAATATAAATAGAAAATTATTTTTATTGAAAAACTTTTTTCAATAAATCAAGTAGAGAAAATATTTTAACATATACATTTTAAAATAATTTATCAAATAACACTGCATAACAATTCCATAGTTTCACAAAAACCCTAATCCATAACTAATGAAGGTTTCTACAATTCATTTCAGACCAATTTCAAAATAGATTTTATAAAATATAATCATTTTGAAACAAATCCTTCATGTTTTGTTAACTATTTTTATATGAGAACTCCATTAATGGTATGTTATCTTCCCACAAGCCACCAAAATATATTACACAAGTCTGTAACATGTCTTCCATTATTTGTATTTCCTACTATGATTATCCCTCATTCTAAGCATGATTCTTCATGATCACTTCTATTTGAGTCCCAAGGAATTTAAGTTTTTATTTCTAGGAATGATATGTAAACTGATAATATTTTTCTAACACTATTGAAATTTTTATTCCACACCATTTTATTTCTTCTCAAATAATGATTTTTTAAAAGTACTCTTCTATATAAGATTCACAAATCAAGATGAAATGATTTGATTTTGCTAGTGGATCCACTATCAGCCATATGACAACATGTTTCTAAATCATTATGGGATACATGTTATATATAAATATATATCTGGTTACATTTCTTAATTAGAATAGGTAATGACTATAACATATATGTTGGTCACTAATTCTATCCCACAACCAACTAGAAAGTTTACCATCTCTAAAATAACTCATACACTTTTTCTCATACTGAACCGATAAAACTATTTTTTCAATGCCGTATACATATTTTTGTAATTCAGGGTGAACAACCCATATCAAATTGTGGTAAGTATAAGGCTGTTGTTCGTAATAAGCCATAGGTATGTACATCCATTTTCAAAACACTAGCACTAAACTTTTATCTAGATTTAATCCCATAGTTTTATCCCCACCATTTATTTTTTAACTTCTTTCCACACTCAATACATCAGATTTATGTGCCTCTATAACTATATTTACTAAATATGGGACAAAATAAACAAGAAACAATGATGTAAATTCACCCGATTCTTCACTTTCTATGTGCATGTTTGCTAGGACTGACATCAAATTCCACTCATCTGAAGCATTTTTTCCAATAGAGCATATGAATTTTGTGTCAATTCATCTACCAAGGAATTATTTTTTCATGTTTATAAATCATGTAAAAGTAAAGTGTTTTGAGATACTTCTTCCATATTCTTTTTATAATATTCTAATCTCATTGTTAAAAAAATATTCTTCAATATTTTATGATCTACGAACATAGTAAATTTATCACCAAATAAATTATGATGCAATGTATTTAAAGAACGTAATATGGTAGCTAACATCAGATCATGTTTTGGGTAATTCTTCTCTGTCACCCTTTACTTCCTTGATCAGTAAGAATCAACCTGGTCTCCCGGTATGAGAACACATCCCAACCACAACCTCGAAGCATCAAAAAACACCACGTACCCTTGTTATGATTAAAAAACATCAATATTATTGCTAATGTAAGGAAAAAATTTATCTCTTTAAGATACTTATATAATTCCTTAACCAATTATAGTGGAAAATTATTCATTTTAAATGCTATCATAGGCAATGTCATTCAAGAAAAATCATGAACAAAGCATTGGTAATAAACAACTAGCCTAAGGAAACATCATATCTTAATGAAATTAATTAGAATTTACAATGAGATAAAAGAATATATATTTTTGGGATCCATATAAACATCTATTTAGGAAATTACATGGCCAAGTAATTTTACCAATTATATCCTAAAATAAGACAATGAAAATTTTTCATACCAACAATGATCCCTCAAGATTCCCAATACTATCACCAACTATTCATTATGCTTCTCCCTTATCCTTTAATTCACCAATATGTCATCCACACACACAACCAATAAATAATCCATATGTCACCAAAATATTTTACACATCAATTAAATAAATACCAATGGTAATTTTATAATACCTAAATGCATAACAACATATTCATAATGGCCATATCTACTTCTGAAATCTCGATTTGGAATCTCCTCTTTCTTCATGTACAATTGTTGATATCCTGATCAAATGTCAATTTTGGAGAACCACTGGGCACCCCATGATCTATCAAATAGAAAAAAATGTGTTGGACTAGATACATGTTCTTTAACATAACTTTATTAAGATTACAATTATCCCCTCATGACCAAAGAGTTACATTTTACTTTTTGATAAACAAGACTATAGCAACCCATACCAACATGCTCGGATGAATTAAACCCTATTTTCCATCTCCTTATACTACACATTCACCTCCGACAATTATGTTGGTTCCATTATATAGTATAGAAGGTAAATAATATGGGTCCTTAGAAAGAGATCAATTGTAAACAGAGATTATCCCATTAGTGGAAACCTAGATATATTTTCTGGAAAAACATCTAGGAACTGATCAATAAATATTGGAAAAATATTATTATAGATCTCATCTATAATTCCAAAGACTAGGCTATCAACATTAATGTCATTTTTCCAAATACTAGTTCGAACAAACATTTTACAAAAACATTTTCATTCTGGTCTCCTTGAATGAAATTCTCGACACCATCTGCAATTGTGAAACTAATTTTTTTATATAACAATCTATGTGAGCCTTCAACATTATCATCTGATCCATACTAAGGATTATATCATGTACAATAGTCTCATTTATAGAAAATCCCATTTCATTTCTGCTCTATCAACATTTATAGACCATGGTCTAGACAGAAAGTCTTGACAATCTCTTTGACCTTGAATCACCATGGATACCCCTTTTCTGTTGATGGGAGGTATCATTTTTCCCTTGTACCATAAAATCATAAAATTTTTGTGAAACCTAAAGAGTGCACGACACCTAATGTTGGAGCACTATGATAATAGCTCTAAATATCCTCCATCTGGTTACAATTGTGGCTTGTTCTAGGTGGTTTTTTACCGTATTGTTTGATGTGATTCAGTGAAACACACAGAAAGCATCCCTTCTTAATTTTATTTCATGGTGGATGACTTACTGGCCTTATGGAATTATTATGATGTTTTCCACATTCTTTAGAATTGGTTTCCCTGTATATCTTACTCTTAGTGTTTCAGTTCGGACCTCTTCTCCTGAAGATATTTATACTTCCTACACATGGATTTTCAACAGTGGTATACATGATAAAAAGAGTATAGGTTTGCAGCCAGGCCTCAACAGTTCAAAAAACTAGAACTATTGTCTTAGAAAAATATTGGTTCATATGTGTTTTAGGTGAAATGACATTCTCAATAGCTTCTTCCAGTTGGTTATTATAATTCCTATCGAGTTCTATTTTCTATATAAACAAAAAAGCTTGCAACTATCAATCTATATCAACTAATGGAATAATAATTTCAAATTATACCACATCATAGTATCTCAACAATGATTTTCAAAATAAACATTTTATACGTCACACTTTTTTGAAAAGACATCTCACTTTATTTTGAAATAAAATTATTTTGAAAATATCATTATCATTCTCTTTTCAAAATAGTACATTTAAAAATAATTTAATCATTTTTCAAAAATCAATACATTTTACCAAAAAATTTCTCAAAATGATATATTAACTCCTTGTGGGATGTAATTTATATAATGAATTTCAGGATCATTTAATTGGATAAACAAATGAAATGAGATTCCAAAACCTAAAAGTGTCTCCAAATAATTTTGTACACAACATCCTAGTAATATGAAGATCAGCATAAATGGTTTATCTGTATCCTTTTATTCTCTAGATTTCTGGTCCTGATAATCCTACTTCTCTCTACCATATAATGATTATGAATTAAAAAAATGAATTTGAACTTTGAGACCAACAAAACTAATGGAAACATATTAGTCAAGGACCGAAAAATATGATACCGCCTGAAACATCCCTCATGTACTTATTATCCGGATAAAGCAGAAGAACATTTATTGGCCTTAAGAGACAAATCAAAGATTCGAAAGGATAGAAAAAATGTCGAGGTCATAATTAATAGTATGGGGATGGTTTTCCTGTTAAAAATAATACAACTAACCAAAGAATTCATAACCAAATAATCCAATACAAGATGAATGACATCCATTATAGATAACTAAACATTTCAATTATATCTAAACTACAAAAAACTACCAAAATAGAAGAGTACCGTAAAACCTAGTACACAATGGAAGAAAATACTAGAAGACTCAAAAGACAAACTCCAAATCTACAAACATGCTCCACACTCCAGCTCCCAAAAAATTCACAAGTATAATAAGGAAACACTATATAAGTGTGAAGCACAGCCTTTTCCCCTTTAATGAAAAAAATATCTAAAAAGGAAGCAGTGTTACAAAGAAGGATTGAGTAATGAACCTAAGTATATTTTCTCCAAATGAATTCCATATTTATGAAACTACAATATAATATGTTCACATGTTTACATAAAATGGTTTATATAAAATAATTTTTAAATTAGTTTATATCATAATATGAACAAGTTTTATAAAAAAATGTTTTCCCAAAATAATATCAAATTCCAACGAAATAATCGAATCATGTTTTACACAACTATATCATATTTCCTTTTGTCATATCTCATCTCAATCCATAAAACCACACATTTGGACATCCATGCTTCATTATTAGAGTTCTATACTCATGACCGATTTCTCGTGAATCTACCATGTTCCACAAGATAATTTAATCACACGATCCATTACAACATTGGCTCCAAGAACAAGGAAATCCTTCAATCATGCATTGTGATTCAATATGAACAAAAACCACCAATAATACCCAAAGACCATATTAATATATTCATTCCAAATCCGTTCTAATACCAATCCATTACAATGAAAAAACCATTTCCATTACCACAACAATTTGCATGACAAAACCCTTCAAATAAAACGAAATTTTTATTGAAACCATTTTTTCAATAAATAAAACCACGAAAATATTTGAAAACAAATATTTAAAAAAACATTCATAAAATATGTTTGTATAAGAATTAAACATTTTCTCACAAAAAAACAAACCATCAGTAATGATGGTTTCTAACATTAATTTCATCGAAATCACACAATCAATATTAATTAATTTAAAAAATTTGAATCTAGTCCTTAAATTTATAATTATAGGTTTCTAGAGTGAAGCTTCCTAACTCATCAAATTGTATAAAATGATAAACGGTATGAAAAACATCCATAAATCTAGATTAAATCTCCAAAATACACATATGATATCCTCCCCTATCATTAAATCGTCCAAATATGATCATATTTTTCATACACTATATTAGATATATATAGAGTGTACTTGGATCTATGAAATATTGAGAGATAGATTAGTATATCTAAGAAAAACCACAATGAACGACCAAGAAAGATCACTTACCGCAAGAATATGGATACAAATAACAAAAAGAAGACTTCGGATATCCTCTAGATCAATAATAGAATAATACCTATAATTTGGTAAGAAATAATATTGTGTTAGGTTCATATAAGCGGATAAACTCAGGAGTTATAGATCAAAAGATGTGAGACCCAATATTTTAGAATCTCACTGTTAACCCATGCATGGTTAGTCACACAGTCAATAAGATTGTACTCTAACCATGCACTAGACACTAACTAATGTATGAACATCGAATGGTTTTATCACATTTCTATAAATCTATTCCCCAAGCAAGACAAATCCAACTTTCCAATATATCCCCGTCTCTTCTCGGCATCCGCATTGTTTGGACCAGTCATGGACTACCCAGAAGCCTTCCCTTTAGCCTATGTCTCATTTTCCATAGTTTCTTATAGGTGTTAAATTATTATCTCAAATCACACACTAATTATTAACCCTTATAAAATATCCATAACATTCAAAACTTCTTTCAAACCCTCCCAAAATCACCCAAACACTTCTGTGCATAAGAATCATAAAGAAAGGGTTACTAGAAACCAGTTGTACCACATCACCTCTCATGATTATTCATGATGATGTATTTAATGTAAAATATTTTCTGAGTGGAATTTTCACTATAATTTATAATTAATATATCATATAATTTCTTACCTTACCATCCATTTTTTAATTAAAAACGCCATTCAAGTATTAGGAGAAGTGCTACCTTGGAATGTGATCTGATACCTTTTTATTATCACATCAGATGGCTGATATATATATATAAGTTTATATATATAAGTAATATTTAATTTATTATATAATTAATTTTATATAATAATAAAATACCAGTTAATAAAGTTCCACAATGATCATTGAAAACAGTAAACATTACTAATGCATACGTACGACCTACCACCTCATTGATTTTATCATTATTTTATTATCATAACCAGGTTTCATGTTTTTTTTAATAGAATAATATATGAATAAAATTATAATTAAATCATTATTAACATTATTAATTTTACTAAATAATAACCTCTTTTACCTTAGTCAATATACCAAAGTGATTTTGGACATATGAGCTGATTATCATCAAAACATATAATGTTAAATTATTTAACTATGTAATTGGATATGAAATAATTAAAAATAAAATTAAAGTAATAATAATCAAGAAAAATTTTATTAAACAATTATAAAATTATCATAAATTCATTATTTGTGAATATAAGTAACACACTTGATGATTTGGGCTCAAGGTAATGAGTCTCCTTTAAACAACCATTAATTTGGTTAATTAACATTATATCTCTAACTCACATGTTCTATAATTTTATGAAATGCTTATAAATTATATATATGTTTCTAAAATATATACCTTTCATATTCTACCTTCCTTTTATATAGAAATACATTCCATAATAACATTTCTCAAATACCTTCATTTTGAAATTTCCTTTGATTATGATATGAGGAAAGATTAGGAAACCCACTTTCATTCCATGGGTAATTCTTATGCCAAGCCTTATGGATGATTTAATTTTTTTGTCACACCAATTTCATGATCATTTAATTATGGAGTAACCCTGATTGATCTTTAGAAAATTGGTTAAATGATTATTCACATGGTGCATTATTTGTGGAATTGGGGAGTAAACCTAATCAATTATATGACTTTTTCCACCATGTTGTATTGTATATGTAGTTAGACTTGACTAATTTTTATTTCTTGCTATATGTTGCTTCCATATTTCCTATATTGGCATTATCTTATGATAACATGTTCTTGAGGTTATTATCCCATGTTATTACTCATGATTCATCTCTTTTATGATATGATGTTATACATTATACTTTCATGTAATGTTTCTTTATCATGTTATTCCATTATAATGATTCTTTGATCACCCATATATTTTATGTATTTAACATCTATCCAATTATAGTTATGGAAGATTGAAACAATTTATGATGAAATTAGGATCAAGAAAATAAATATGTTTAATTTTAGTCTCATTTAGATGTATTATGATCCTCATCTTACAAACACATTTGGCCACATGATAGGGTTATAATTAATTGATATTAAACCTAAAAATCATGTAATAACATGTGTCAAATGAAAGAGTTTCTATATAATATTTTTTTCCTTTACATATAATTTCATTGTCTATTATCTATAAATAATTAATTATTGGATCTCTTTCAATCCACTTCATGGATAATCTTACATAATCCTTCTCACTTATAGAATCAACTACCTTATTTGTTCTAATGGGGTGGTAATGTGTGAGAAATTCATAATAATAATTCACCTCTAACCATATCTATTGGCATATATTCAATCATTTTATATGAATATATATTTGAATATTTTATGAATAGAATGTATATCACACCATTCACTATATATATAACAGAGCCATATTTTCAAATAAAAAATATCCATTCCTATTTCAAATAATGAGTCATGTAATTTTTCACATGAATCATTAATTAACATGTTTCACACAATAGTATCATTTAATTATTCATGGTAAAACATCAAATAAAATTAATTTATTCAACACTACATATCAAAAACCCTTCTTTACTATAGGTTATTGTTATCACATGCGCACTATAAATTTTAATTATGGGACTCGAAATTGTAAATTTCACTACCAAGAGTTCATAATTTATAAATTCACTATATTGATCATCCTTACATATGGTCCTTAACACAATCATAAAATTATCATCATGTTATTCATTCTTCGTATAATATATAATAATTTCATATATGGTGACTACCATAAATTTATCAATGTTACAACCACCAACTTTATTAATTTTACTAGTGACGATAGAAGGGTCATTCAAAAGTATAAATTTTATAAAAATACATTCATAGTGTAAATACATGATACATATGTTTTTCTTTGGTATATCCTCTCAGATTATACATAAATGATAATATGTAGATCGGCGATCATTACTGGAAAAGTAATAACCTGTGTGAAGTTTATCAAACAATTCATAAATATGGTGCTGAGGATACTTCTTACATATAATTATATTGTTATATTTTTTATGATAAATAAATATATGAATTGACCCGTATTTATTAAAAAATAAATAGGTCCATATGGATCCCTTTTTTAGATTCTTCTATATTTTATCCATCACTCACAACAACACAATTGAGGTAATTCCATAAATAGTCTTTCTATTATTCATAAAACAAGGTCTGTGTTCTATTGAAAACTAATATTCATGAGTCCAAGGAAGACTAGGAAAATCTATAACAAATAATTCAATATATTCTAATAAAATAATTATATCATCAATGTTGAGTTTCTCCTGAAACATTTCAGATAAGTACCCCATATAAATAAGTAGTAATATATATATAATAGAGGAGATTTCCATGGACCGTAAATATTCCTCCTAAAAAGGATAGACGATCATATGATGACCCAAAATATCAAATGTGTCATACGTTACCCAAAAATGGATATAATATATATATAGGAAGAAATAAGATATTCTTAAAATCACACAAAATTATATTACAGCGAGAATAATAATATTTTCATGTAGAATATTTTAAAAAACGTGTATGATAGAGGAGTTACTGAATTGAGATTAAATAATAACACCATTATAGGGTTTCAATGATAAATAAAAATATAACGGTTAAGGTGGAGATGTCAAAGTCTTACAAAAGTATACATATATAAAATAGTTGGTATTTACTGAATCAAATATTAAATTTTATGTTCAAGAGTGAATGATAAGTTTTACCATGAAAACATCATTCTCATAACCTACCTTATCAATTGTGATTTCATGAAATTTTATATTCATACAATATTTGGAATAATTTTTATACTCTATCAAACAATAACATTTTCGTGTCAATATTACATTAAATTGTTATCTCCCCCCATTAATTTAATTGGATGTCTTATTTACATAAAATTGATATTTATTTTATCATTGGTGATATTCTCTACACTTAAAAAATTTATTATTCACCATAAATTATTTTTATACATGCTTATTTCTAAAATTTATGCATAAATGTAGATCAATTTTATTTCCTCCATATGTTTTATTATTTGAATCTCTATGAAAATGAATTATTATTTTCATTTATGAAAACCCAAAATTAGTATGATGGTATGAACATTATATTTATACCAGGAGAGATTGAATAATGAATTATTTATATATATAAAATCATAATATATCCAATGGTTTTCAATAACTTTTACTTAGCCTATAAATTATCATCCAATTTTAATTTTATTTATGATGGTAAAATGAGAATCATACCATAAAAGCATTCCAAAATTTTCATAACTGTATTAATGTATTTACTATCAATATACTTCAATTCCCATAATTACTTCTTTGTTTTACTGTGAATTGTTTTCTGAAAATACATACAAAAAATTACCCTCATAAACTATTACTATTTCTTGGAGATGATTTCTATTTCTTAGCTCATTACCTTTATTAAAGTACACCATATATCATATTCATCATCCAAAAGATACACAAAAAACGAAACCTAGTCATTTTCTGAGTAGTGGAGAATGGAAAATATATTTTCTATAGGATTGATCAATTATTCGACAATAAGTGGTTTATAGGACATACTGATGGAAGGAGGACGCACTTTTATAAAATACTGAATGTGTTTTTACCTTTGTTTGGATTTTTATATATTTAGTATGATTCATGTTACAATTACTAGTATGAGATGGTTGGGTGAGTATTACCATGCTATTTTTCATCCTATGTGTAACTATATTTTGTGCCTCATAAGAAAAGTCAAAAAATATTCCATCAGATTCACATTCAACATGATTACACCTAGATTACACCATTGAGGAAAATGAAAAAAATTGGAGTTTATGTATCCAGCATTAATAACTAGAGTAAGTGTAACAACCAGAGATTTTGGATCCTTTTGAAGACATATTGTGGTCTATAACTTAGGTCACATGATACATACAATGAATAAAATAACAAAATTTTAATAATACACTATTAATAAACCTATAATAAAACTTAATATGATAAACTATTAATATTTATTACATATAAAGGTAAATAATTAATATTTTTTAATATAAAAAACATAAATTAAAATAAAAATGATTTTTTTATATTTTGAGTTACCATTCAAAAAGATTAATATTCCAATTTTAGAATTTAAATTTGGTAATGAAAAAATAATTCATGAAATCTGTTCAACAAACTTATCATAAGAAATATTTTTTATATTTTTCTAAAATAATGGATTTTTTGAATATTTCTTAAATATATATTTTACTTATCTCAAATATTATATGAATACATTACATGCTTCTAAAATCTTTTTTATATAAAATGGCATTATAATATATACAATTTTCTTCAAAATTATATTTTTAATATAAAAAATTATTCACAACTTCTTAAAATTTTATTTAAAATTTTAATGAATACTATTTTGGACTATTTTAAATAATTAATTCTCCCACGAAAAAAAATGTTTTTGATTTTTTTTATTATTAAATAAAAAGTATTTTAATAATAAAAAATATTTTTAATTATTTTTAATCAATGTAATTTATAATTTTAAACTAATCAGTAATCATTATAATTTAAAAAAGTTCAAAAATAAAATATTTTACGCATTACACTGGCCAACATTAAGATTAATTATCATTTAAACAAAAATATAATTTTATAAATTTATTGACATTTTTAAGATTATAATTCTACAATTACTTAATATTTAAAAATAAATTTGTAGATATAAAATATACCTTATTATAATTAATGTCCATCACCACGATAATAGTGAAATAATTATTTTAAAATTATGTTTTTATAAATATCATGGAATTTAAATCAAATAAATAAATTTAAAACCCTTAAATAATAATTATTATATTATTTATAAACATATAAATAAATATATTAAGACTCCTTTATTTTTTATCAAATAACAAATTATATTAATAATCTATAATGGTAAAAATAACATTTTTAAGCAAAAACTATTTTTCTACACATTATCTATTTTAATAGAAATATTATTTTTAAAAAAATTAGATGTTTAATTATATTAACTATACATAAAATATAGTTACATAAAACCCAAATTTGGTTATATGTAATATTTTATTAGTTTAATATAACATAAAATCAAATTCTAAAAAACTAGTTACAAAATTTAAATGAAAATAACATATAATGTATAAATTAAACTATTAGAACTATATGAAAAGTATAAAAAATTTGAGGAAAATTTGTTTTTTTTATCGTCATAAACTCACCCCACTATCAATAATTCGGTATCCTATGTTCCATTTAATTTTTAATAGTTTATTGGCCTTATGAAAAAATGATGACTGTTTGTAAAAGTTACCCTTTCTCCCATAATAAATGAATATTCATTAATCCTTTCCAAGATACACAAATACATATAATTTCTCCTTTAAAAAATTATATTTTAATCTCCATATAACCCTCTCAAAAATATATAATCCCATGGTAATTCATAGTAATCCTATGACTATAAATTGCAAGGTAGCTTCCAACGGAAATATCCAGTCTCCAACAAAAATGTAAACTCCTCTTAATCATTTATTCTTAATCCTACTCATAAAAATATATTATCACCATAATAAAATGAGTAATTATATATAATTAGTTTACATAATTATTTTATATTAATGGTATAAACCTTATTTATTTGTTTCTCAACATAGAAAATCAATAGAACGTCCTTTGTGTGTTGCGCGAACTGCAACATCCATAAAGAGACACCATTTGTTTTCCACTAACATTTTTCATGTCTAGTATCAATTTTGGAAATTAAGAATAATTATAATATATCACAAATAATTAATATTCGTAAATTTTAATTTAATATCAACCATTATACCTCTCATTAATTTAGATAAAAGAAATTTAGTCATGAATATGTCCATATTACACCCACTAAGATGTTTTTTTTGTTTTTATATATTTTCATATAGTTTGCAAACATATTTAATAATAATTAAAATTAATTAAAATATCAAAATAATATAAATATTACTATGCAATAATGATATATTTCAAAATAAATACCATCTTATACATACATCCAATCTTGTTAAAATGTGATCATGTTTATTTTTGTTTGACCGACTATATGAACAATGAAATACACTATGATTATAGAAGACTTTTATACAATGAAAATTAATTCAATTATAATATATAAATTAAATATTTATTATTATATGGTTATGGAAATATTATATTACGTATTTTAATTATTATTAAAGTATCCATTTTTTCTAAAATTATACAAATTTGCCATTATAAAATGAGTTTTCAAATTATGTTTCCAAAATTAATATGGGATGAAATAAGAAGATTTTTAATTAATAAAAGTTATATAGAATATAATATTGAATTATATATCTATAGTCATCTTTTTTTAAATTATATGGAAATGTTTTCAAAAATATTAAGCATGTACCAAACCGTTAAAATTATTAACTCACGATTTTCATAATAAACTACAACTAATTAATGATCCCATTAAAATAATTATAATAATAACTATAAAATGGTTATATTTATGATTAAGGTTCTAAAATATTTTAATAATTTATTTATTTTTTTAAAATTTTTTAGTGTTACAATAACTAATCAAGGGATAAAGGTAACAATTTATTGTCTCAATTTACCATTATTTGAGGTATTATTTCATTTTTGAACCTATTTTTATTTACTGTGGTATAGATGATTCCAAAATTAATTAATTAATTGATAATAACCCTTGTTAATTATATATAAACTTTTATTTCAAAATAATTTCTTCATGTTCTTTCAACCCTTTCAATTATCATCTCTTGAGGGTTTATTTGTCTCAAATTTGAATCTGTTGAAACATGTTTATAGTAAAAATAATATTTAATTTAAAAAGGTGTAATTACTACCCCATATTCATTTTCTTCATGATTATCTTTTATTTCAATATATTAAATATTTTATTTAATTTTCTACTTGTCACTGGATTTTGATTCAAATGTTACAAAGGCGTTGAGTATTTTTTAGGACTCAAATCTCTTTATCGTGTCATAATCTCATTTCATTTACTACAGTACTTCAAAATTGATTAATTATAACCTATTAATATATTATGTTTTTATTTTAAACTAATTTTATTGGTAAATCACTTCTCTTTATCAATACACAATTCTTGGATTAAGTGTCTTCAAAACAAAAAGTGCATCATTGGTGAGAAGAACACTCATTATTACAAATGGATCTTTTATATCATGTCTATATTTTTCATTCCACCAATGTTCTCCAATATTGTTTTGAAATCTAATATGGAATATTTTATATTATTTTCATCATTGTTTATCTATTTTAAATAATAATATTTAATACTCTTTTAACGATTTGGGGTTTTGATACGGTTATTTTAAAGTTGAAAAAAAGTTTTTCCATTCATAATAAATAAAATCTTTTATCATCCACTACAATTATTCATTTGTTATCAATATGAATTTTTTCAATAATTTATGACTATATTTAAAAAAATAATATTTAATAATTTGTTTTCAGATATAAATTTTTAATTTTTTTTGACTCCTATTAATATATAATTTTTTAAATGAAAAAGATTTCATTGTATTTTTAAATCCCCATTTTGGTAAAATTAAACTGATTATTTTAAGAGTAAACATTATAAAATTATTTTTGATTCTATTTTTAAACCATTATGTCTATCAATGATATGTTATATTGAACTCTTTATAATTATTATAGCTTCTTGGCCTAGAATATACTTAAAACGGTGCGCTAGGCCGGTTGGCCACTAGGAATTAGGTGTGCCTCCTATACACCAATGGTTGTTGACTAGGAGAGAGGGTATAAATAGGGGATTGTTGGGAGACTGTACCCACTAATGGTGATAATAATAATAGTCCATATGTGTATAACATAGTTGAATAAGTACCATAACTCAGGGGAAGAAGTAGAATAAATCCTATTGGAAGCATAATAAACTAAAAAATATAAACAATCCCAAAATCACGATACCATTTATAGAAGGAAAAAACATTATAAAAGTTAATATAATAAAATATACTGTATGGTATCCCCTGGATGACCAATATTATGTAAAAATAATAAATTGATTGAAATGATGGTCCAACCTGATTTAGTGGAACACATATAACCACTTCTATCTATCCCCTAAAATAAGTTCATACTAAAATCACTAAGGACCGTATCTTGAGCATGAATCATTACCTAATTAAAAAATCATAAATTCTACAAGCATCTTATGGTGCCCTTGTAGTGTGTGATTATGAACATAATAGTCCACCCCAAACGTGTTCATGTCTTATATGCTTATTTATTCCAGTGTTTGTAAAATGTTAAAAAATTTAAAAGCATACACATTTAATAACTAATATACGTTACTAATGCTCAATATCCCCAATGAAGATTATACCTACATCAGCCAATACAGGTAAACTCTAAATAGATTCTTCAAATTATATATATGTAATATAGTACTTATCATCGTATATATAATTATAGTGGACATGAATCAATTCATTGTTCCCAAGGAATACCCTGATGGTTAGAAAACCATGGGAACCCTTGGTTTCCACATCAAATTATACCAAAATGACATCTTAAACTCCATCCTGAAATCGTTGTCCAAATGGAATGATCAAACATGTCCTTGGTCCATCATATCTCATCTTAGAGTATCACCATCAACTAGAATGGAAATTTCACGAGGAACGTTTATATCCAACCATAAATATATAATCATTATCATCAGAAATGATGAAATCACAGGGTACAAGGTTATCTATTCTCCAATAATATTAGGACATCATATTCAAGGGTAGTAGTAAGCATAATCCAACAACTGACGGTCTCAATACCATCACCCACGGTCCATTACTGTGAATGTGGATTTCTATGGTGAGCACCCCAAAAATACCTAATTCATAACACCATCCCCTAAGCCGCATAGTCAATCGGGGGCTACACCCACAATGAAGAGTCAACATCATATCAAATGAGGCATATATACATGAACATGACTCTAACAACACAACAACTAGAAATAGTGACAATAAATCCGCAATGATAATGTGAACCACATCATCTGGAACCTCCTTCCCATATGGAACCATCAATAAATACTAATGATAAACACCTTGAAAAGTATCACATTTCATTTTATAATCCTCATAACAACAATAAAATAGGCCAATAACCATGTTGCCTCATCCTAGTGATCATCATCATCCAATGTGTATCATGCCACAACCTCTACTTGATGATTGGATAACCCCAATCCAAGTTATCAGCATTACCTCAATCCTCATGCCTAACCCATATCATTCCCAAGGAACTCGAGCAATTGTTAAGAATAATTTAATTAATTAAATTACTCCCTTGTACAAAACATCAAAGGTGGTCTAAAGAAACATATCAGGTTACCATATATAAGTGAACTATGACATGCCAAATGGAATCCCTTGACATCAAATCATT
The DNA here is from genome assembly GCA_963277665.1 of Viscum album. Lineage (NCBI taxonomy): Eukaryota > Viridiplantae > Streptophyta > Magnoliopsida > Santalales > Viscaceae > Viscum > Viscum album. The sequence continues at coordinate 135,258,113 of OY728147.1, read as the reverse complement.
AATTTAAAAGTGTAAATTTATTTATTTAGGGTTTCCCTTAGACTACCCACATAGAAAAATATAGAACTCACCTAAAAAAACCCATAAAATAAAGGATTAATCTAGGAACTACTTACCTTATACTCATATGTGCTCTCTCATATTTTATCATCAACTAACTCAAGCTGAAATAAGAGAAATCCAACTTTTAAAAAAATCTCCCTTAAAACGTGGAAATATGGATTTCATGGTTTTAGAATTTCATATGTAAAGATAAATGTAATAAATATTCATGTGTATTATAGACCATAACAATACTCTTAAAATGAGACCAATAGTCAATATTTAGAGTTTTATCGATGGAGTTAGGCTAGATCCTCGGTGAGAGAAAAAAATAATGACACCCTCTAATATCCATGTGAATGGGAGAAGAATGAAGAAGGGTGGAAATATATATGCAGGATGGGAAAATATTAATTTAATATTTTTTAAACCCTCACTATATGGATGGGTGCTTTGGCCTACCATGAACAAACATTTTGGGACTCACTATCCAAGAACCACACTCGAATAATATAGGTGCATGGTTTCTCAGACCTTGAGTTAACCATGAACTTCAACTCTACTTAAAATTACAGTGGTAATAAATAGCCTTATTCTCTATCCACACATTCTGAAAATTTGTTCCTGGTCCTAGAGTATGGCTACAATGTTACTTCTATTGTGTCTTTATCTATACTTTCTTGAAACTATGTTTTGAGGTTTTGATGCACCTGAAATTCATCTCATACCACATCCCACATAATGTTCCTTAAAACTCATCTAAAAAAATGGTTCAATCAAACACCAATAATTAGGTTCCAATGGTCACAAAACATCGCCTATCCGACAGACAAATCATACGAGGTAAGGTGTTTTGGCCAACAAGAAGACCTATGAAGATATATTCTCCCCACCATAACAAATATCGTCCCTAAGATATCATGATTTTCAGATAGATCTTACTAAACATGCATCTCATCTATATCGACCCAATATACCCTGGTCAATCAGTCATGATCCAGTTCCTCTTGTGAGCTTCCCACCGTAGGAATTTCCTACCCTATCACTTCTTGACCGAAAATCAAAAATATTGTTGGTGAAATGAACTCCTTGTACTCAAAATTCCTACAATGATGAAACATCATTGATATAAAAAAATGAGGTGCTTATATAATTTTTATGTCATATATAACATACATCTAGTCCTCTATCTCATTATATGACTATAAGTACATGTTTCATACAAGACACCCCCTCATAACCTGAATCTCATCATTTTCCTAAGATCATGCACATGAATATATGAAAAAACAATTATCCCACACAATATATGTATATATATACATACATATATATGGATTCCCATCATAGTTGTGATTCCTTAGAACCTGATAAAAAAATCCGCATTGCATTTTTGCCCAAAATTAATCCCAGTTCCTATTCACCTCATATATATATATATATATACAAATACATATCACTCATTATTACTATTTCCATCCTATTAAATAGAACCTAATTAGTTAATAATAAAATACATAAGAACCTCTAACACAAATATAGTCCATGCAAGAATAAAAAGACACCAGAACATTCTAATGGTTCACCTCAAACTATCTTTAACTCCTAATCATGTTTTTCTCCTAGAAGCTCAACTGCATGCACCAGGAATGAATTCCACCAATCCAAGGTCTAGAATCCTTGTAGATATTCACCATCAACCATCCACTGAACCCAAATATGGGAATCCATATAATTTCCATGAACTTCATGTGTATCTAAAGTGTGAGTACAAGCTCCTGGTACATATCTTAGTCCTAACATAGATCTATATGTCTACCACCATCCCCAGATCCCAACAATCTCAGAAGGCTTCCTACAGAACCTTTCCGAATGTCCCTTCTAACTGCAGGCCCAAAGCACCATTATAATTCACTCACACTACGTCAGAACATCTCTTGGATACCAACATGAACCACAAAATCGATGAAAACTCCTATATGGCCCACTCAAGTATTTGTCTAGACTCCCTATCTGAATCCATTTATGGTCTCACATACAACTACTGGAAGCATTATAGAAAAAATCACTTGACATAATCACATGGAAGAATAAAATCAGTATGTCATGTCCCCCTTGGATATCAATGTATCATTCACTACCTTATATTATGAGGTCATCATGAAGATGTTTACCCACACCATGATAGTGTTCTATAAACCATTATAAAAATGGCACACCCTATAAATGTCATCTCCCACCATATCATGTAAATATCATGGGAGTAATATGAAATTTTCCAAATAATTTATGATAGATGTATCCCCATCTAAAGGTCCATGAATTAATTGACATGGTCCTCACACAACATCTTCAATAGGAAGTGGTCAATGAAACATTCCTTGAAATTATTTTAATCAAGTTCATTATGTCTCACTTCATAAAACATTAAATCCCACTTGTGATTTTCCATTCCACTGAGCATTTACAAAACTAGATTCACCTCTAACATGGGGGTGTCACTAGTTGGCTGATGGGGTTCTACACTAACTCAGTCGAGTTCGCTACTACCATCAGTCCACCCTCAATGTGAAATAATAACAATCTCTGAGACTCAAACTCATGAGTTAGATACACCATTTATGGATCATCTCCCTGATATCCATTATCAATTCCCTGTATGACGTCAATTAGAATCTCCCATATCTACTCATTTAACAATGGAATAAAATGATTCATCTTATAGGGTTTTCATACCTATACAAGAGACTTTATGCGAATCTCATGATCACCGTAAACCTCCAACGACACACCTCAACCCTTAGGGGCCTCATCCTAGTCACACTCAAGATGCACCATACCACCCACCTCCTTACGCCACCCTAGAGGCCATCTAGGTGGAATCATGCTTAATACTAATACATTATTTGAACAACCATCACAATCATATATATATATATATATATCATATAATGGTAATTCAATAATTAGTTTTTCATCTCATCACCTTTACAATCTGCTGCCGCACCCATGTCATAAGGCATCTGACCACATGGCCCCTTACTAGCATATATCAGTGTCATGTATCAAGGATCATCTGGCATCATCGACCCCTGAAAACCCAAAACAGAGTCAGGAATCACATGATATCCATCCCCATGCTTCATTTCCTTCCTGTAATTAGACTATCCATGATATATATTGTATCTTAATCATAGTTTGTGGAGTATATTGCCACCAAATATGATATATAGGAAAAAGAATTCTTCTTTTTATTCCATTTTAAATAGCTCACCCATATTTTTTCATTCCTACCAACAATTATTATAGGCTATCCCTTATCTCATTTTCATATATAATCCGATACTGATGCCATCAGAACAAAATGCAAGGGATCAGGGAGAATAATTCAACCAAATAAGTTAAATAGGAAAACACTTTTTTGTTTCTTTGTTGGAACTTTAATCAAAAAAACACCTCTTAGATATTTTTAGGTTCCAAATAAAAATAAAAAATAAAACATACATCATATGATCCTAAGTTCATATCATTATGATTAATCAAAACTCAATTTCCATACTAGGATAAGATTCTAAATCCATATAATAGATAATAATCACAAACAATAGAACCACTGATGGTGAATATCAAATAAACATTAAAATAACACAACAAAACATAAATTTACCTTCCCTGGATACTTTCTATGTCCCTCATGCATGGGGATAAAGGACCCCAAACATGTTCATTGAACCAATTTCTCGCCACATCCTATTATCTGGTGTACCATATCCTAAATATTAATACCAAAAGAAAAATAAAGGATTTGGTGCCATTTCTAATCATATGAGAATGATTAACTTTTAATAGTTAGGTCTAGTGCTTCTTCTTGGAAACACCAACAAGAACCCATTGTGATTCCATTTATTTTATCTCAAACAAGAATCTACATTAAATGGTTCTTTAGGATGGTTGGACATATATCCATAGAAGCACCACCCAGTATGCAACATTCTATCGAATAGTAGTGAGTGACAAAAGAGGAGATATTGGGGGGAATATAACCTCTTATAGTGATAATAATAATGATACATATGTATATCACACAACATACGAATAACCATAACACAGTATAATAATTATATTAAATCATATCAGAAGCATAACAAACTCAATAAAAAAGAAAAATCAGAAAAGCATAATACCATTTTAAGTAAAAAACATGTCATCTTATGTCATACATGGAAATAGATAGATGGGTATCATGTGGCCAATTATATTTTGTACATATATATTTATAATACAAAAATTAAGGTCCATCCAGATATAGAGGAGATACATGGTCCACTACCATCCATCCCATTCAAAAAGGTATCACACCAATTAATAAGGTACAACTCCTGAACCTAAATCCTTACCTAATCTAATAATCATAAAGTATTCATTTTTCCTGATAGACCCATGTAGGGTGTGAGTACAAACTTATCAAGACACCACAAACGTTTTCATGCCTTACATCCATAATTATTAAGGTGTTTTTATAATATAAATAAGAATTCAATTCATACCTATATATTAAAAAAACCTCTACAATTATTCTCAACATCCAAAAGGAAGAATTTTTGTACATCATCCATTATTGGTATCATGATAATAAGTTTCCCAAATTATATATACACAACACATTACATGTCTGTATGTATGTGATTTTAGCAATGAGGACCCACTGAATAGTTCTCAAGGTGTCCCCTAAGAATTAAAAAAACAAGTGTACCATAATCTTCCACATAAAAAAATACCAGTAGAACCTCAGTCCATAAATAATGTAATTGAAATATAAATAGAATACTTAGTCAATTATATAGTCCATTAAACATGATCCTAAAAAATCACAGTCTTCAGGAATGTATTGTTTTCAAGGAACATTGATATCTATACTCCAGTAAATAATCACAGTCAGTTCCATAGTTGACCTCCCAAGGAATGGTGATATACATCATCTAATGAACCAAGAACCTTGGACTTGAGTGTAATAGTGAGCCTTATCCACCAATAGTTGGTTTTAACACTATCACTAGATAGGTTTCCACCATACACATGGTTTTGTATAGTGTGAACCCCAAGTATCAAATGATATACACCATTCCAAATTACACATAGTATATGGGGCCTCAAACAACACTATGTAGTCAACACAACCTCGATTGAGTCATGTCTATGTCTACGTGATACAAACGACATATCTACCAATACGATGAGAAGATATAAACAAATATAATCCATGAAACATTATCTGGAACCTCATTACCCTATGAACACAACCGTAAATCCCAATGTTCAATACCATATAAAGTCACAGAGTTCATCCCCTCATCCAGACAAATTATTGCCTAAAACTGACAACCATGTCCCCTAAACATGTTGATCATCATCTCCCCACGTATCTTAGGCCATGAAGCCAGCCAAATGATTGTGTAACCTCAATCTGGGTAGTCAACACCACCAAAATCTTCAGAGCTAGACTATCATGTTCCCATGAAACTAAACCACTAAATGGAAACAATTAAATTAATTAAATTACACCCCTGACCAAAACTACCGAGGAGGTCCAAATCCCCGTACAACAAATTTCATACTTTTTGGAGCTACGAAAATTCTAATAAATCCCTTGTAATAAATTCATTAATTTATATTTAAAAATTTAATTTATTTAGGGTCACTCCCGGACTACCAAAATGGGTGTTAATATAACAGATTTCCAATCACCTATAAAATTAAGGTCAAATCTAGGAACAACCTACCATATACTCATAAGAAATTTCTCTCTGATATCAGTCACTAACTCAAGCAAGAAATATATATATCACTATTTTATAAATGAAATAGAAAACAAATAAAAATAATTATAAGTATTTATCATTCTATATGGAGATATAAATAGAAAATAGAAGAATGAGGACTAACGACCATACTGATATACTTCATTAGGATAAAATGATCAAGAATAGGAGGATGATCAATAGAGTCAGTCAAAATCCAAGGTGGGAGATTAATGGGGGATCCCACTATGTTTTCCATGTGAAAGAGAGAAAAATTAAGAATGAGATAATTGAATAGGTCGAAAGATAAAATTAGTAAATCCCCACTTCTTGAAGACCATAATTGTTTGGCCACACGGTTTGGCTAACCGTGCACAAACCATGTGGTGCTCACTATGAAAGAACCACACATGCATGAAATTGGTGCACAAATTTCCAAACCATGTTCCGATTGTATGGATCACCTATTTTAAAAATTTTAGAGGTGCAACATGACTATGTACCCCCACCCACATGGTCGAAAAAATCATAACCACTAATATAGGTAGGTTTCACTGTTAGTGTTGGGTGGAATTATAGTTAAATCTAATGTGATTTTGTTCCCTCACCTTCCAAAAACTATATTATTTCGGGTCTGGTGCACCCAAAACTCCTCTAAATCCTAATAAAAATTTCAGATCCTTAAAAAATATTTAAAACAAGTCCATTGATAAATAAATATCTCATAATTACATTCCAAAGATCAAGAAGAGTTTTTTCCCAACCACCAAACATAAAAATTAAAATATGATAAATAATTTCAACGCAATAAAAATCATTGTGATTTTAATATATTTTTATCCAAAATAATTATATTTGACTACATCCATGGATTATGACATCAATAATGGACATAGTATGCCAAAATCCATTAATTGAGATATAAAATTTAGTATTTTAACGTTATTTTTCCTTAAAGGTCCATTTTAAATTATGTTCTCAATTTTTATATCCGGGGAAAATAGTTTTTGAAAAAAATTAAATACTTATTAATGGTTTTAATTTAATTTTTATAGAAAAGGGTTCTATTCTTAAAATAGACTCATAACCATCTATTTTACATTGGCCCATATAAAATATTTTCAGAATGATATTTTTTTTGATTTTTTTAAAACTATAAAAATGAACTCTCTAATAGTGTTTTAATTCATTATAAACAATATATTATTCATTTATTATGTGACTATTTTGGGTGACCTTTTTTTAGTTTCGTCATTTTTAATTTATGATTTTGTTTTGATGTTTTGAGAAACCAATTTTATTACATGATATCTTTATGAAAATATAATAATTTAACTTGAATATCTCAGGAATATCATTTTATTTCCAAGGGTTCTTTGTGTGATGTTTTGGTTCTTGTTCTACATGGTTTATAAGGATGAGTTCTTGATAACCTAAGGGGGAGAATATGATAAGAATTTATATTATGGGTATACACTATTTTAGGCCACCATAATAATTTTAATTATTTCTCCCTTGTTTATTTTCCTTATTCATTCTCTGATGTTTTTTCACACACACATTTTGTCTTGAATAAATAATGAGATGATGATTATGATGATGATGAAATATATTTCCCTTATATAGTTGATTAAATTATGTTATTATTGTTTTATGTGGAATATAAATGTATGTGTTATTATACAGATGGGGCATATATCACCCTACAATGCATTAGGTGAATGATTTTATCAAAAATATAAAACTATTATGTGAATGGGTTCACAAATATCTATATTCACAATGGGTGAGTCTGGGCGATAATAACTCTACATGCTATTGTAAGTGTGAACGGGTTAATAGCCACAAAGGTATGTAATGAAATATTTATGATTTTTCCAAATTATTTACTATAGTTCAAGGAACTTTTTATATGCTTCGTTTTTTATTTTCTTATGCGTGAGTTAATGTGATATTAATTTGGATCTTATGATTATGGTAAACACTTAATGATTTATGTAATTTTAATGTAAATAATTTTAGAAATTATTTTTCCAAATGACTATGATCTAACCATTATGACCTTTATTACGTTATCCGTTTCAGATTGTCTTAGATCACACTTTATTTATCATTCTATTCCTCATGCTATGAATATTATATTTTCATGTGATATTTCAATAAATGGTTAATTTGTTCGTGAATATTGTGAAATATTCACAAGTTTTGTAAACTGATATATTTTTAAATTTGATTACATGATAATTGACCTGATGTTCATATGGGTGTGAGCCTATTTTGAGATGTATTATTTAAATAATGATATTAATGATTCATTTAATTCATTTTCTGAATAGGACACACTGGTATGTATTATATATGGGATTAGTAATTTGGATATTGGTTTAGAAGTTTTTGGATATTATCTATGATACATTTGGTGTAAGGGTTTAATAATCTTGGTAAACAACCCATTATATGCGTCTATGTATACAAGGATATCCTGATATGTTGATCAATTATTCAATAATTGTTTTACAAAAATAAATATATTTTTGGATATTGGAATGTGAAACTCATTGAGACATAGATTCACCATGTGGTAATTTTTTTGAAAATTGCTGGTTGGGAATTCAACCAATCATCACCCAAAAGAAAAATTTGTGGGAATAATATTACACACCTTGTTTGAAACTGAGGAGGAAAACGATTCATTTAATCAATCTCTCTTTAAAAAAAAATGAATTAATAATTTGATTTTTCTCTAAGGAATTATGATGAGAAGAGAAAGACATCCAAATATAATTTATCCTATATATATCATGTAGATTTATTGGATTAACCTTATAAGACATAGTTGAAATCATAGTATCATGAGAAACAATAAAGGTGTATTTAGATAAGATATCTTAGGATTACACATTCATATTCATACACATTAATTATTTGGAAATTATCATAACCATTTTGGATTATTTTATTATGATAAATCAATATCATGAAAATGATGAAGTGGAAGGTATGTCCATATATACAATTAATAATCATATCAGGGATAAATAACTTTATAGTTTTATCACTGATAATGAGATGGGTATTTCAGTAGAAGTTATATGTTGATTTTATATTGGATCAATTATCTAATTACTTCAAAAAATGATGAATAAAATTTTTAAGACAAAATTTGTTAAAGGGAGGGAGATTTTAATGGCTATATATATTGTAACATTTCAATGAAAAACTATATTATATAAATTTTTTCACACACTATGCCTAACATAAAAAATAGGACACATAAAAAATAGATTATTTGAAAAACATACAATAAATAATAAGGTGGAAAAACATTAATCTTTATTTCCATTAATGTGTAAATAATTAATATGAGGTAATAATAAAATGTTTTCTTCAATAAAAATTATTTCCTTTATAGTATACAGTTTATTTTATGAATAAATATACACATATTTTAGAATTCATATTTGTTAATGTAATTTTTTTTATTACTATAAAAATTTTAACTTAAGATATATTTTTGAAATTTGGATAAAATTGTTTTTTAGGAAATTATTAATTAATATTAATTTTAATAATGTCATCTCCTTCATGAATAATTTTTTGTAGAAATTTTTTTTTCTATGGACTTATATTTTATAAAGTAGAATAAATATTTTTCAAAATATAATTTTGTTATCTAAACACATGATATTATTTTTTAAAAAAATATATAGTGCTTTAAAATAAATTATATTCCAATTGTCTACTCTAATTTTTTATTACATTATGGAATGATGATTTGGATTTATCTTATTAATAAATAAATAAAATGTCGATGATAATAATTAATTTAAAATCAATGAATTCAATTTTATTCATAATTCTATCCTAATAGTAAATGTTTTTTTATAAATTTAAACTTTTTAAAAAATGAGGTTTTATACATTTCACGCGCTAATGTTTAGAATAAGTTTCTTAAGAATATAAAGATAATATGATAATATTTTTCATTAATTTTGTGATAATAATTTTAATATTATTTAATAAGACAAATTTCACATTTACTTGTAAAATTTTTATTAATAAAATAATTTCTAATCACAATGATAATAATGAATAAATTATTTTAAAATTATTTTTTGCAAATATCAATAAATTTATAAAGAATAATTGATGCATCCAAAAGAATTCGTTAGACCTTGATAGATTGATCAAATTATAAATTTACACTATATTGAACAACACCAGCTTCAAAGGTTTAATTTTACCGAAGTATGAGTTTGATCACACATAGAGCAGGGAACACAATGATGAAAACTCTTAATCAAAGGTAAGGTCATCCCAACTTCAATTGATTTTATTTAACCTAATGATATAATTGGAAATAAAATAAAATCAACTGAAAAATCAGAAGGGAGGGAAATCAGTTTCCATGTTTGGTTTTTCTAAAATGAAATCATAACATAACATATAAATATTAATACAATTTGGTTATATAATCAAATAATTTTATGGATAAATGAAATGTTAAAACCATAAAAAATTTCATTTAAAAGATAATGTTTCCTATCTAGATGAATAAAAATATTAGGATTCAATAGCATTATATTAAAAAAATATAATAAGCTAATACAATTGTTATGAATAAATTAACTTCATTATGTTCAGTTTTCTGCAACCAAATTCAGTTGTTCCATGATTTAATAATTATTGTTAGAATAATGAGTCTTAAAATAATACCAATTGAATATAATCATTGGGAATGTGAATAATGAAATAGAAAATTTTGGTATGCACTAATTTCATCTCATTCTACTCTTCCTAGTGAGTTATCAATCATGATTGGGTGATCTACAATGATGAATAAACCATTTACATAGGAAAGGGAATTGTTGATAGTGAATGAGAATGAGAATGAGTGAAGAGAGAGAGAGATAGGGTGAAATAAATCTATAAATAATTCAAAATTAAATTATTTAAGTAAAAAAAACTAAATATAATTTCATAATGAAAACATATCTATGCAGAAATATGGGATATAACCATAGAGCTAACCCCATAGTGGTTGATCCTCATGTCTCAAATCAATCCTTTCTCTTGGCTAGAACCCTATTTTTATAAGCCTTTATATCTTCAACGGTATTCTACATGTTGAAGAAAATATTTAATGTCAACACAGATCAATTTATATAACTCTCATTGAAGGATACTATAAAAATATTATTTTTTCTATGTATAACGATTTCACACTGTGTTATTATTTACAAGAAATGTATTGTGTTGGCCCAAAATTCTCACATATTGATACACATCGTAAATTATTTTATAAATTTTTTTTGGAAGTTTCACGACATGACATATATGGGACATGCAGTGACGAATTTGTTCTTCACTACCAAATAATTTATTTTCCTCATCACCTATATATGGTTAGAGCCATCTATAATTTCACATCAAGTAATGATTACATGAAATTTAATGTTTTCTTGACCTCCAAAATCACTGGTTTTCTATTTATTTATATAACAGAGTCCATAACCACTTTTTATCATCCAACAACCTAGGAAACCTTCATTCAAATGATCTCTCGATCCATATAGCTTTAATCATCAATAATTTATTCAATTATCAACTTGGATTTTTTTCAATAATCACTCCAATATTTCTTTTATATTCTAACATGTATAGTTCATTCCACAAAAAACACATAAAACATTATTTTTAGACTTCAATATCATATATAATAAATTAATATTAGACCGAAACACTTATATAAACACCGGAAAATATAGATATTAAATCAGTATATCAGTAATTAAACTGAAAAAATAAAATATTGCTTTCTATGAACACATTAATAAATATACTAACATAAATTTGATTTATAATGAACACCAAATAATAATAAGAATAAAAAATGGTCAAAAAGTCATTTTATACTAAAATTTTTCATCTTTATATTATCTATTTTAAATTAGAATTTAATTTAATAATATTAATAAATTTATTTGAATTAAATATAGGTTATTTTGAGTTCCATAAAACAATTTTTTTTGGTTTAGGTAATATTTTCAATAAAAAATAAAATTATATAGATAAAAAGCTATTATCATGTTCAAATATAAAAACTAAAAATGTAAATACATAAAATAAAAAATATTATAGCATGTTTGAAACATGTGTGAAAAAATATGGTTATTCATTTATTGGGCCAATGACACAAAAAAAATATAATTTTGTAAATTTGGATTAACATACCTTGTAATAGATTCATGACATTGTTTAAAATAGTTGATTATTTCCTATAGTTCTCTTTTTCTCTATTTATAATATGATACAACTAACACCCTTCAAATATGCATCACACCTTTGAATTTCTCCTTATAAAACAACTATTTTACTCTCCCAATAAGTCACTTACCAAAAAAATCCCTTTGAGAGTCATACATTTCCAATTTAATTCAATTTCAATGTAAAATCCAATGGAAAAATCATGTCTCAAACAGAAGTGTTAAAGCAACGCCCAAAGATTATAAGATATATTTATCATTAAATAAAATCTCATTGATATATTTCACTACACACAAAGACCTATTAAATGGATCTAATGAAATCAATAGGAATGTTTTTAAGTTAGAATTATTTAATTTTTTAATTATTTTTTTAAATATTTTCGTAGGTTTACTTTTTTATAATTTTTTGAAAAATGATATATTTTTCAGTGAATAGAAAAAATTATAATAGTTAATGAAAAAATTATTTTCAGGTATCTTCTTATGGTTCTTTTATAAATATTTTGTTAAAATCTTAATTGTTTTCTTTCTGTTAAATGTTTTTTAAATTTTTCTTTTTAGATCATCATTATATAGGTTCTTGGAATAAAAATACTTTTATATATAAAATTTAATTTTTTATAAAATTGTTTTTCATTATGATTTATGTGATTATTATGAAATAAATTTATTAAACATAAAAAGATATAATTTGATAAAATTAATTTCATATTTTTTATCATGAATTAAAAATATATATATATGAATATTTTATTTTTAGACATTATAAATAGTAACCATGATAAAATTTAACATCTTTGTAAAGGGGAAATCATATGTCAATGGATAACAATAATGGGTAAGGAATTAAAAATATATCTAAAAATTGAATTTAATTCATTTATGGTGGGAATTTTGTCAATAATAATCAATAATTTTAAATATGATTGAATAATTTCCATAAATTCTTACCCCACACGGATGCTGTATTTATCAAATTAATAGAAAATGAAAATAAATGATTTTAAAAATATTAATATTTATTTTATTGGGTGTACAATACTGTCAGAAGAATATCATAAAAAATATACCCAATTATGAATGTGTGAAATTTTTTTATTTGAATTTCATGTCACGGCCCGCCTTCACCAAAAGGAGGGAAGGGTCAACATATTTGCATGACCTTCTTTAATTAAGTTAAAGGAGAGATAATGACCCCTGAAACGCACCTTAAATAGGTCACAGAGTGGCGACCAGTACCAAGGGCATGAAATTTCACACTAAATGGAAGGCATTACCCTTTTTTCATTTAATAGGATAAAGAGGTAAGATAGTGAATCCCACAACACAAAAACTGGAAGTAAATGTAAATCCAAGAACCATTCCCAATGCATCTTACAAAAGTAAAAATCCAAAATGTATAAGGATACTACAAAGATAATTACCAAAAGAAAGAACAACAACAAGTGCAAAGATCTATCGCAAGGTCTGAGCTAGTATGGTCCAACACGATCCCTGAAGTCCACCTGGAAACCTGAAAGTAGTTTTATATACGTAGGGTTAGAATACAAGTATACTCATTAGGGAAAAACCAAAGACTCTTGTGCAAAAGTGGGGAGGCATACTAATGCCCTGTGAGAAATAGTTAACCAGGCACCTTGCAAGGAAACTAACCACCCAATCCTCACCAAGGCATTCTCCCTAAAAAACGCAAGTCAAGTAATGTATAGTAATAGCACATCGATGTTTGGGTACCCCGCACCGCTTTCCCACTGGTTATTGAAGACATCCTATGCATCAGACCAATCTCACCATTCTCATCATAGTCCCACTGACACACCCCACCCACACACACCTGGGCCACAACCACATATCCTGCCCACAAACATCTGGGCCATAACCACTAACACCCCCGCGGACACCTGGGCCATAACTGTCTCACGTAACCATGCCTGCAAACACCTAGGCTCGAACCACAACTACCATGCCCGAAGACACATGGGCCTCATCCCGAATATACTTTGGAAACCACAAGCCCACACACACCTAGGTCAACCACCACACTACCCTTCCCAAAGACTCTTGGGAAAATAATGGACTTCAGGCCATCACAACCTACCCGATGATACTTGGGATATCCGGGAAAGGGAGAAGAAAGGAGCTAATAACCAGACACTAATAGAAGTGTTGTGAAAAAACACCCTCCCCAATGAAATGGGAGTGTTTGGAACTAATTTCTCAACTTGGGTGGGGCGCGAATAAGAAACACAAAAAATAAAATTATACGTATAGGTAAAAAGCACTCGCCCAATATAGGTTTTTCCTCAGCTAGCATAAAGAACACTATCCTGACTATTATTTCATAAGAGAAGAGAACCTTATACATGCCCAAGTCACAACTCACATCAAACCAAAACCCTATTTGTACATACTTCTTTTCATGTTTAGTAACAATGTTTAAATAAGTTTCTGCACTACTTTGAAACTAACTACATAAGCACAAACCAAGGGAAAAAGTTACAGCCAACAGAAATTTAAGCATTCACACCCAGTTCTATTGCAAGTCACAACAGCAAAGGGATAAGGGAGATCAATCGAAGTAATGGAACCAATGAAAACAGCAAGATACATCCCCATGTATCCAAAATATATGTTTCAATGGTTTCTCAACAACAGAGGATCCCTCCCCAATTTGTGATATAAGCAGAGTAATCACACTTCCTCAAATTCACCACCATCAAAAGTACAACAATAGGGGATCCCATCCCCACTTGTATCGCCCCATCAATCTAAGCCCCTATCCAACCATGTAGGAAACGACCAAACCAATACTACCAACACAAGGCAGACTCAACATGTATTTTCATATTTAAAGGATTTAACACATTCCATGATTCAATTCCACTGGGCTTAAACCGGGGTTATCATAGAAAAGGAGTTGATCCTGGTGCTTCCAATTTATTTAGTTGATATACGTGATTAACTAATTTTCTTTATATAGAAAAAGGTTCAAAACCAAAATATTAGCCATCTAAACATCACAAGGGGTAAGGGTTTATTAGTGCACATAGAAAGACCACCAACGACCATGATTTTTAGTAGGCGTAAGCCCGCAAAATTCAGCAATCATTAATCATGAAAGAGGATAAAAACAGAGCATCATCATCGATCAAACCCCTCCCCTTCATTCTTTAGAGTCTGTTTATTGTCTTTATTAATGTTTGGTTCATCCAATTCTACAGAAGCAGTAGCATACCCACCCCGCAAGACACACAAAAAGGAGAGAAGAAGGTGAAACCCCTACCATACTGATCAAGGATCGACATTTTTCTCCACATGCTAGGAATGGGGGATGCATGACTTTCAGGGCTCTAGCACAGGTGCACCACCTGCCTCTAGAACAAAGGACATCAAATACAGAAGGAAGAGGAGACTCTCCAAAAGGAAGGAGAATAAAAACTAGCGTGGTAAATAGATGAGATCCCAATGTTACGGGATAAGAAATTTGAACGCATTGGAGGTCGGATTGTGTATCTTCCACGCGGTTGGGTGGTTACACATGACTGGATTAAATTTTATTTATTATGGAGGTTTCTTTGATTTTTAGGTATTAATTATGGGATTAAAAATGTCCTTTAAACAATTTAGAGTGGTATCTATTGTTGTAGGCGAACTCCACCAGAGGCAGTTGTAGAAACCATGATCCCCCAAAGTCCAGAATAAATTCCCGCAAAATGTCCTCTAATGTCTAGATGGTGCGCTATGTCTGCCCATCTGTCTAGGGGTCGAAAGCAGTGCTAAGACGTTGTTGGGTGCCAAAATCATGTTGTAATCCCCTCCAGACTCATGAGTTAAAACGTGCATCCCTATCCGAGACAATGGAACTCAGAACTCCATGCAACCTCACTACCTCGTCCACTTACATATGTGATAGAGCATCCACTCCACTCGACTCCTTAATCACCAGAAAGTGATCCGACTTTGTCAAGCAGTCCACCACTACCCATGTCATGACCCACGTTCACCAAAAGGAGTGAAGGGTCAACAGATTTCCATGTCCTTCCTTATTTATTTTGAAGGAGAGATAATGACCCCCAAAATCCGCCTTCAAAAGGTCCTAGAGTGGTGACCAGAACCAAGGTCATGAAATCACACACTAAATGGAAGGCATTACCCTTTTTCGTTTAATAGGATCAGGATATAAGATAGTGAATCCCACAACACCAAAAATGGATGTAACATTAAATCCAAGAACCATTCCCAATGCATGTTACAAAAATAAAAATCGAAAATGTATAAGGAGACTACAAAGAAAAATACCAAAAGAAAGAACAACATCAACAACAAAGATCTATCACAAGGTTTGAGCTAGTACGGTCTAGCACGATCCTCGAAGTCCTCCTGGAAACCTGAAAGCATTTTTATATAGGTAGGGTGAGCATAAAAGTATACTCAGTAGGGAAAAACCAAATACTCTCATGCACAAGTGGGGAGTCATACTAATGCCCTGTGAGAGAAGAGATAACCAGGAACCTTGCAAGGAAACTAACCACCCAAGCCTCACCACGGCACACTCCCCAAATAACACAAGTCAAGTAATGTATATTAATAGCACATCGATGTTTGGGTACCCCGCACCGCTTTCCCACTGGTTATTGAAGACATCCTATGCATCGGACTAATCCTTCCATTATCATCACAGTCCCATGACCACACCCCACCCGCACAAACCTGGGCCACAACCACATATCTTGCCCACAAACACCAAGGCCACAACCACTAACCTGCCTGCAGACACCTGGGCCATAACTATCACACATAACCACACCTGCAAACACCTAGGCCAGAACCACCACTGCCACGCCAAAAGAAACCTGGGCTACAAGAACTATTTCCACACCCGAAGACACCTAGGCCTCATCCCGAAGATACTTGGGAAACCACCTGCCCGCACACACCTGGTCCAACCACCACACTACACTGCCTGAAGACTCTTGGGCTTATAATGGACTTCAGGCCATCACAGCCTACCCGATGTTACTTGGGCTATCCGGGAAAGGGTGCAGAAAGGAGCTAATAACTAGCCACTAATAGAAGTGTTTGGAAAAAACACCCTCCCCAATGAAATGGGAGTGTTCGGAACAAAGTGCTCAACTTGGGTGGGTTGCAAATAAGAAACACAAAAACTAAAATTATATGTACAGGTAACAAGCACTCACCTAATCTGGGTTTTTCTTCAGCCAGCCTAAAGAACACTATCCTCTCTATTCTTTCATAAGAGAAGAGAACATTATCCATGCCCAAGTCACAACTCACATCAAACCAAAACCCCATTTGTCCATCCTTGTTTTCATGTTCCGTAACAATGTTTAAATAAGTTTCTACACTACAGGGAAACTACAAAAATAAGCACAAACCAAGGGAAAAGGTTACAACCAACAGTAATTTAAGCATTCACACCCGGTTCTATTTAAAGTCACAACAGCAAAGGGATAAGGGAGTTCCCTCGAAGTAATGGAACCAAAGAAAACCCCCAAGATACAGCCCCATATCCCCAAAATCTACGTCTCAACGGTTTCTCAACAACAGAGAATCCCACCCCAATTTGTGATATAAGTAGAGTAATCACACAACCTCAAATTCACAACCATCAAAAGTACAACAACAGGGGATCCCATCCCCACCCGTATCACCCCATCAATCTAAGCCCATATCCAACCGTAGATAAAACAACCAAACCAATAATACCAACACAAGGCAGACTCAACATGTATTTTTAGATTTAAAGGATTTAATACACTCCATGATTTCAATTCCACTGGGCTTAAACCGGGTTTATCATAGAAAATGAGTTTATCCTACTCCTTCCAATTTATTTATCCATTTATACGTGATTAACCAATTTACTATAAACATCAAAAGGTTCACAACCAAAATAAAAGCAATCTAAACATCGTAAGGGGTAAGGGATTATTATTTCATTGAGAAAGACCACCAACGGCCATGATTTTCAGTAGGCGTAAGCCCACACAATTCAGAAATCATTAATCATGAAAGAGGATAAAAATAGAGCATCATCATAGATCTTACCACTCCCTTTCATTCCTTAGAGTCCGTTTATTATCTTCATTAAATTTTGGTTCATCCAATTCTACAGAATCAGTAGCATACCCACCCCACAAGATACACAGAAAAGAGAGAAAAAGGTGAAACCCCTACCCGACTAATCAAGGATCGACATTTTTCTCCACGCGCTAGGAATAAGGGATGAGCGACTTTTAGGGCTCCGACATAGGTGTACCAATTTCCTCGGGAAAAAAGAACATCAAAACCACAAGGAAGAGGAGACTCGCTAAAAGGAAGGAGAAGAAAAACCAGCATGATAAATAGATATGATCCCAATGTTACAGGATAAGAAATTTGAACACCTTGGAAGTTGAATTGTGGTTCTTCCACGCGGTTGGGTGGTTACACACGACTGGATTAATTTTTATTTTTGTAGGGAGGTTTCTTTAATTTTTAGGTATTAATAATGGGCTTAAAAACGGCCTTGAAACACTTCGAGAAGTTATAAAGGCCTAAAAGTGGGGTTACGAGGGAGGCTGTAGAAGAAAAGCCCGCCAAGGCTGGATAACATCGATCGGTCGCGCTGATTGGTCGCGCCGGTCGGTCTCGCCGATCGGTCCCACTGATCGGTCTCCCCGATCAGTCATGCCGATCAGTCTCATCGATCGGTCTCGCAGATTGGTCACACCGATCGGTCCCCCCGATCGGTCCCCCCAATCAGTCTCGCCGATCGGTCGCACCGATCGGTTGTGTCAGAAATTGGCAATGGGAGGGGTCATGAGGGTCTGGGTGATTACATCAGATACCTCTCAAACTATTCTCACCCTCGAGAATCCAGAACTAGACCCGATGGAAAGAGGTGGGTCCTAACAACCACCCTAGAAGATACCTCTCAGGGGTGAACCTCTCCAACACAGGAACACCTTATCTCTTGAACAACCACAGACGCCCTGCCTCTCCTTTTCCCGTACAACCACGCAAAACAAAAGGCTAAACTGTCGGTCCAGGTGGGAGAGGGGTTTTGCTTCCTATGTGTTAAGATAATACATGCTTTGGGCGGCACTGACTCGCCCACACGAGTTTAGGCACATCTACTCTAACGCGTCCTAACTAGGAATCAGGTCCTCCCCTCCCCATCCTTTAGGACACTTCACACACATATCCATAGAAAAGGAAACTGTACATCCATAGACAATAAGGTAAGCATCAGAAAGTAAAAAGGTACTGAACAAACAGAACAAAATTTAAAACAGCTCTGCGTACTGGGCATGCATTTGCGCTTTCCTCTCCCATGTACTCTCCTCAAGCCCAGTGTGTTTCGATAACACACGAACAAAGTTAATGGTTCACCCACAAATCACATCCTCCTTACAATCCTCGATTTTGATCAGTCTTTCTATAAGGTCACATCGTCTTCAATATCTAGCTCTCCCCAGTCGAGGACGTGTGAAATGTCATGCAGATATCGTCAGAGCTGGGGCACATGGAATACATCGTGTATCCTCAGTAGCGGCGGCGGTAGCGCTAGCTGATAAGACACATCACCGATCCACCGCAACACATCGAAGGTTCTGATGAAACTGGGAGAAAGCTTAATTACCCTACCAATCCTCCGATGTCCACGACGAGGGGAGACCTTCAAGAACATGTGGTCCCCGACCTCAAACTCCAAGGGTCTCCTCATATCATCGGCATATGAAATTTTCCGGTCCCTAGCCACATTCATCCTTTCTCGTATAAGCTGAACCTTCTCGGTCGTGCTCTGCACCACCTTCGGGCCAAGAGCACCTGCTTCTGCAGCCTCAGACCAGCACACGGGTGAGCGACACGGCCTCCCGTACAAAGCTTCGAATGGATACATGCCAATGGTATAGTGGTAGCTATTATTATAGGCGAAACCCACCAAAAGCAGGTGTAGCACCCATGATCCCCCAAAGTCTAGAATACATGCCCGCAACATGTCCTCTGAGGTCTGGATGGTGCGCTCTATCTGCCCATCTATCTGGGGGTGGAAAGCAGTGCTAAGACGTAGCTGGGTTCCAAAAGCATGCTTCAATCCCCTCCAAATTCGTGAGGTAAAACACGCATCCCCATCCGAGACTATGGAACTCAGAACTTTATGAAAACTCACTACATCGTTCACATACTTCTGTGCTAGAGCATCCACTCCACTCAACTCCTTAATCGCCAGAAAGTGAGCCAACTTCGTCAAGTGGTCCACCACTACCCAGATGGCATCACAACCCCCTTGCACCTTGGGTAGTCATGTGACGAAATCCATCGACATGTCATACCACTTCCACTAGGGGACATCTAGAGGTTGTAACAACCCGCCTGAAACATTGTGTTCATCCCTTACCTACTGACACACTAGGCACTTGGCCACAAACTCTGCCACTGCTAGCTTCACTCCAGGCCACCAAAGCAATCTCCTCAGACCCTGGTACATCATGGAAACTCCTGGGTGTACCTCTCTGGGTGAGTTGTGGAACTCACTAAGAACCCTGCCACGCATTTCATAAAGAACAAACATCTTCCCCTGGAAGAGAATCTGATTTTGACCATCTTCTGTCCACCCTTCCGGAGCATCACCCAAGTCAACTCGTTCACGCATCACTTTGCACTCTGGGTATCCCCAATAAGACTCCTCCACTTTCCGTAATAGAGAATACTACAATTTCATCAGATACAGGCAACCTCGACCACTATCCATCCTCGCATCCAGGTGCAGTGCAGCCAACTCCTCCATCGACTTCAAAGCATCTGCCAACTCTCGGACTGCATCCTTCTACTACCTCCTACTCAAATCATTGGCCACTACATTCACTTTTCATAATGTCTAGGAAATCTCAAAGTCGTCATCTTGGAGGAACTCCATCCACCTTCACTGCCGTAAGTTTAGGTCCCTTTGGGAGAAGACATACCTCAAGGTTTTGTGATCCGTGAAGACCACACAGCGTTCTCCGATGAGGTAATGTCACCATAACATCAGTGCGAAAACGACCACTGCAATCTCCATATCATGGGTGGAATGATTACGCTCATGGGGACGTAACTTCCTAGACCCATAAGAGATCACCCCTTGTTGCTGCATCAACACAAAACTGAGGCCAAGTCCTGAAGAAACATAGGACAGCTCATAATCCGCCCCATCTTCAGGTAGTCTTAACACTGGGGTACTAACCAATTTCCCCTTCAGATAGATGAAGGCTGCCTCTCACTGCTCACTCCACATGAAAACTTGGTAATTCTTGGTCAAGGTCGTCAAAGGTGCTACAACTCAAGAGAAGTTGGGTACGAACCTCTGATAGTAACTTGCCAGCCTGAGGAAACTGCGAACCTCTGCCACATTATTGGGTGCTGCCCAAGAAATAACAGCCTCAACCATTGATGGGTCCACGACTACCCCCTGTTCGTACACTACATGCCCAAGGAAGCTTACTTCTCACGTCCAGAACATTCATTTCGACAACTTCCCATAGAGTTGGTGCTGTCGGAGGACCTCCAAAACCGTCCTCAGATGCTCTACATGATCCTCCTATGATCTTTAATAGATCAGGATGTCGTCGATGAACACAACTACAAACCGATCCAGGTACTCCCAGAAGACGGAGTTCATAAGCCCCATGAACACAGCTGGGGTGTTCGTAACACCGAAAGGCATGACTACAAACCCGAAGTGCCCATATCTACACCTGAAGGCTGTCTTCAATATGTCTCCCTCCTTCACCCTCAACGGGTGATACCCATACCATAGGTCAATCTTCGAGAACCATCCTCCCCCTTTCAGATGGTTAAAGATATCGTCTATCCTCCAACGAGGGTACCGGTTCTTGATTGTTACCTGATTCAGCCTCTTGTAGTCTTTGCACGACCTGAGACCACCATCTGCCTTCTTTGTGAACAGGACTAGAGCACCCCACATTGACGCACTTGGTCGAACAAAACTCTTCTTCATTATATCGTCAATCTGAATCTGCAACTCCCGTAGCTCTGATGGCGCCATCCGGTCGGGGACCATCGAAATCGGATGAGCACTAGGCTGCAGGTCTATCCAAAACTCGATATCACGTGGAGGGGGTAGAGTCATCACCTCCTCAGGGAAGACATCCATAAACTCACCGATGATACCTAGAACCTCCACCATCTCATCATCCACTGACTCTACTAACAACTTGGCTAACAAGGAGAGGATGGGTTCCTCTCGCCTGCTTCCCTTCCGGCCACTCCGCTCATTGGTGAAAGTAACAGCTCAACCACCCATGTCTGAGAACACAACCCTTCCTCGAAAGCAGTCGATGATGGAACACACAGAGAACAGCCAGTCGATGCCTAGGATGACATTCAATGGCCGTATCTGTAGCAGTAGTAGATCCCTGACCAACTGATGTGGCCCTATCATCAGTCTGCATCCTCTACAATCATATAACAAGTTAGTCTGACCTCCGACTGGTGTGCTCAACACCAGGGGCAATGGAAGTCTCTCGGCATCCAGACCCAGAGTACGGTCCAGACAGAGAGCAAAAAAAGAGTGCGAAGCTCTGGTATCGAACAAGGCGTAAGCAAGGGTACTGGACAAACTATTCATACCTTGAACAACCTCCGGTCCCACTGAAACTGTTGCTTCCGAGGCATTCAACTGTCCACGCCCAACTCTTCTTCCCCTCTGATTTCGGTCCCCTCCCCGACCACGCCGTGGTCGAGGTCCCTGAAAAGCGCCCTGAGGTCAGAATCCCCCTGCAACGTTTGCCCTTGGAAGAGCGGGAGCTCGCTGCCCCTGCTGCTGCTGCTGGAAGGGCCTATCTGGAAGCTGCTGCAGTGGAGGGTGCCGGGCCTGTCCGCCACTACCGCACTGAACTCAGTCCGAGCACTGATTCCGGAGATGTCCATGTCTCCCACAGACAAAGCACCTCATTCCTGGTCCCGAAGGGAAGGGGTGTGGACTAGGGGACCAGAACTAGAACTTCTACAAACTGCTCCCTACTGGTCGGAACCTAGAGGGTCCCGATGTAGGGGGTCTAGTACTGAAGGCCTACCCCTTCGATGATCCCAGCTGGATCCCCTCTCGCAACACACCGCCCAGCGTGTGCATCCTCTCCACCGCCTCTGCCTTCTTCTGGACCTCCAAGTATGTCGGCAAGGTGATGGGGGTAACAGCGAATTGGTGGGAGGGTCTGAGTGCCTCTTATAAACATCTCGCCTGAGACTCCTCATCTAGAAAGAGGTTAGGAGAAAAGAGGAGGAGGTCCTTGAACATGATCCCCAAATCCCTTACCGATATACTCCCCTACTGGAGGGAGAGTAGCTCCTGCCTCTTCTCTACCTTCATCGCAGAAGAGAGGAATTCCACCCGGAACTCCTTCTCGAAATCAGCCCATGCCACATCATCATTTCTCCTCTCCCCCAGGTAGAGCGTCCACCACTGACGTGCTGCTCCCTGCATATTGCTGACGACCAGAGGAACCCAGTACTCGGTCGGAGCCTGGATAAAGCTGAAGGCTATCACCAGCTCCTCTAGCCATCCCTCCGTATTCATGTTAGAGGTGCTGCCCTCGTACTTCTCGAGGGTATATCGCTGGATATCTCGACGCATCTTCGGCCACTGATCATCTTCTTCCTCTCGTTCAACCCCCTTCTGATCAGGTAAATCGACCTCTTGGGCCTCGATTGCCCGTACAACTCGTGGTAGTCTCCCGGGTTCCATAGCTGTCAGGTAAATAAGGAATGCCTCAGCCCAAGTAGTAAATAATAATGTTCTTGAAACATCTTAAAATTATTATATATTTTTTTCAAATTCCCAAATACCCCAAAAACACGAGAACACAAGTCATTATGATGCATGTACTTTTCCTAGGGTCTCTACCCTGCAATCAGCGTTGTCTCACTTGGTCGTTCGGTAGGTCTAGAGTCCTTGCATCGGATCACGGGGGGGGGGGGGGGGGGGTCTAAAATCATGTGTCATAGCCAGTCTTCTCTGGCCTAATTCACGCACCGAGGTCACCCAAAACTATTGCCCTACCATCCAATGCAATCCTCAGTATGCCTAACTCCAGACTCCATCCTATACCTCAACCTCCTCTAATACCATTCTGTCATGACCCACCTTCACCAAAAGGATGTAAGGGTCAACAGATTGTCAGGCCCTTCCTTCTTTATGTTGAAGGAGAGATAATGACCCCCGAAACCCGGCTTCAATAGGTCCCCGAGTGGCGACTAGGACCAAGGGAATGAAATCACACACTAAATGGAAGGCATTACCCTTTTTCTTTTAATAGGACCAGGAGATAAGATTGTGAATCCCACAAAACCAAAACTGCATGTAAAACTAAATCCAAGAACCATTCCCAATGAATGTTACATAAGTAAAAATCTAGAGTGTATAAGGAGAATACAAAGAAAAATAACAAAAGAAAGAACAACAGTAACTGCAAAGATCTGTCACAAGGTCTGAGGTAGTACAGTCCATACCGATCCCCAATGTCTTCTGGAAACCTTAAAGAAGTTTTATATACGTAGGGTGAGAATACAAGTATAATAATAAGGGAAAAACCAAATACTCTCGTGCACAAGTGGGGTGGCATACTAATGCCCTATGAGAAAAGCGATAACCAGGCACCTAACAATGAGACTAACCACCCATGCCTCACCAAGGCACACTCCCCAAATAACGCAATTTTAGTAATGTATAGTAATAGAAAATCGATGTTTGGGTACACCGAGATTCTTTCCCAGTGGTTATTGAAGACGTCCTACGCATCAGACCAATCCCACAATTCTCATTACAGTCGCACTGCCACACCCCGCCCGCACACACCTGGACCACAACCACATATCCTGCACGTAAACACCTGTTCCATAAACACTAATATGCCCACATATACCTGGGCCATAACTGTCACATGTAACCACTCCTACAAACACGTAGGCCAGAACCACTACTGCCACGCCCGAAGACACCTGAGCCTCATCTCGAAGATACTTTGGAAACCACCTGCTCGCACACACATGGTCCAACAACCACACTACCCTACTCAAAGACTCTTGGGCTAATAATGGACTTCAGGCCATCAGAGCCTGCCAGAAGATACCTGGGCTATCCGGGAAAGGGAGCAGAAAGGATCTAATAACCAGCCACTAATAGAATTGTTGGGAAAAAACCCTCCCCCATGAAATGGGAGTGTTCATCACTAAGTGATCAACTTGGGTGGGGAACGAATAAGAATAAAAAAAACTACAATTATACATATAGGTAATAAGAACTCAACCAATCTAGGTTTTTCTTCATCCATCCTAAAGAACACTAGACTCACTATTCTTTCATAACAGAAGAGAACATTATCCATGCCCAAGTCACAACTCACATCAATCCAAAACCCCATTTGTACATCGTTGTTTTCATGTTCAGTAACAATGTTTAAATAAGTTTCTGTAGTACTGGGCAACTTGTAGAATAAGTACAAACCAAGGGAAAAAGTTACACCCAACAGCAATTTAAGCATTCACACCCAGTTCTATTGAAAGTCACAACATCAAAGGGATAAGGGAGGTCCCTCAAAGTACTGGAAGCAAGGAAAACCCCAAGATACCGCCCCATGTCCCCAAAATCTAGGTTTCAACAGTTTCGCAACAACAGAGGATCCCACCCCAATTCGTGATATAAGCAGAGTAATCACACAGCCTCAAATTCACAACCGTTAAAAGTACAACATCAAGGGATCCCATACCCACCCGTATCATCCCATTAATCTACGCCCATATCCAACCGTGGAGGAAACAACCAAACCAATACCACCACCACAAGTAAGAATCAATAGGTATTTTCAGATATAAAGGATTTAACACACTCCATGATTTTAATTCCGCTGGGCTTAAACCAGGGTTATCATAGAAAATGAGTTGATCCTGGTTATTCCAATTTATTTAGCCGAACATATGTGATTATCCAATTTCCTTTACACAAAAAGAGGTTCAAAACCAAAATAAAATCCATATAAACATCGAGAGGGGTAAGGGTTTATTAGTGAATAGAGAAAGACCACCAACGACCATGATTTTCAGTATGCATAAGCCCACACAATTCTAAAATCATTAATCAAGAAAGAGGATAAAAACAGAGCATCATCATCGATCACACCCCTCCCCTTAATTCTTTAGAGTCTGTTTATTATCTTCATTAAAGGTTGGTTCATCCAATTCTACAGAAGTAGTAGTGTACCCACCCCACAAAATAGACAGAAAGGAGAGACGAAGGTGAAACCCCTACCCAACTGATCAAGGATCGACGTTTTTCTCCACGCACTAGGAACAGGGGATGCACAACTTTTAGGGCTCCGGCACAGGTTCACCACTTTCCTCAAGAACAAAGGACATCAAACACACAAGGAAGAGGAGACTCATCAAAAGGAAGGTGATGAAAAACTAGCGTGATAAATAGATGAGATCCCAATGTTACGGGATAAGAAATTTGAATGCCTTGGAAGTTAGATCGTGGTTCTTCAACGCGGTTGGGTGGTTACAAACGACTGGATTAATTTTTATTTAGAAGGGAGGTTTCTTTGATTTTCAAGTATTAATTATGGTCTAAAAAAAGGCCTTGAAACACTTCAAGAAGTTATAAAGGTCTAAAAGTGGGGTTACAGGGGAGGCTGCAGAAGAAAAGCTGGCCAAGGATGGATAACACCGATCGGTCACGCGGATCGGTCACACCGATCGGTCTCGCTGATCGGTCGCGCCGATCGGTCGCACCGATCGGTCCCCCCGATCGGTCCCGCAGATCGGTTGCATCATAAATTTGCGAAGGGAGGGGTCATGGGGGTTTGGGACATTACAACCCAGATGGCGTCACAGCCCCCTTGCACCTTGGGTAGTCCCGTGACAAAATCCATCGAGATGTCGTCCAACTTCCACTCGGGGACATCTAGAGGTTGCAACAACCCACCTGGAACACGGTGTTCAGCCTTTACCATCTGAAACACTAGGAACATGGCCACAAACTCTGCCACTAGTCGCTTCACTCTGGGCCACCAAAGCTATCTCCTCAGACCCTGGTACATCTTGGAAACTCCTCGGTGTACTGCTAGGGGTGATTTGTGGAACTCACTAAGAACCCTGCCACGCATCGCCTCGGGAACAAACATCTTCCCCTGGAAGAGCATCCGATTTTTACCATCTTATGTCCACCCTTCTGGAGCATCACCCTGGTCAACTTGGTCGCACATAACTTCGCACTCTGGGTCTCCCCACTGAGACTCCTGCACTTTCCATAACAGAGAAGACCGCACTGTCATATGATCCAAGCATCCTCTACCACTATCCATCCTCACATCCAGGTGCAGGGCAGCCAACTCCCCAATCTCTTTCCAAGCGTCTACTGACTCTCACACCACATCCTTTTGAGACCTCCTAGTCAACTCATCGACCACTACATTCCCTTTTACTGAATTGTAGGAAATCTTGAAGTCGTAATCCTGAAGTAACTCCATCCACCTTCGCTATCATAAGTGTAGGTCCCGCTGGGTGAAGACATACCTCAAGATTTTGTGATACAGGAAGACCACAAAGCGTTCTCTGATGAGGTAATGTCGCCATTAAATCAGTGTGAAAATGACCGCCGCAAGCTCCAGATTATGGATGGCATAATTGCGCTCATGGGGACGTAACTACCATGACCCATAGGAGATCACCCCTTGTTGCTGCATGAGCACACATCTGAGGTCTTGACCTGAAGCATCACAAAACACCTCATACGCTGACCCTTCTTCTGGTTGTCTCAGCACTAGGGAACTAAAATTTTTTACCTTCATATGGATAAAGGCTGCCTTGCACTACCCACTCCACACGAAAACCTTTTCCTTCTTGGTCAACGTCATCAAAGGTGCTACAACTCGGGAGAAGTTGGGTATAAACCTCCGATAGTAACCTACCAGCCCGAGGAAACTGTGAACCTCTGCCACATTCTTAGGTTCTACACAAGAAACAACCGCTTAAACCATTGATGGGTCCACCGTTGCCCCCTGTTCGGACACTACATGACCATGTAAGCGTAATTCTTGCATATATTACATGTATTTCAACAACATCCCATAGAGCTGCTGCTGTCAGAGGACCTCCAAAACCCTCCTTAGATGCTTTGCATGGTCCTCCTCTGATCCTGAATAGATCAGGATGTCTTCGATGAACACAACTACAAACCGATCAAGGTACTCCTGAAAGACATAGTTCATAATCCCCATGAACATAGCCGGGGCGTTCGTAACATCGAAAGGAATGAATACAAACTCGAAGTTCCCATATCTGCACCTGAAGGCCGTCTTCGAGATGTCACCCTCCTTCACCCTCAACTGTTGATATCCAGACCGTAGCTCAATCTTTGAGAACCATCATGCCTCTTTCAGCTAGTCAAAGAGATCGTCTATCCTTGGAAGAGGGTAGTGAATCTTGATCGTTACCTGATTCAGCCTCCTGTAGTCTATGCACAACCTGAGACCACCATCTACCTTCTTTGAGAACAATACTGGAGAACCCCACGGTGGCACACTTGGTTAAACAAAACCCTTCTTCATTAGATCATCAATCTAAATCCGCAACTCCCATATCTCCGAAGGTTCCATCTGGTAGGGAGCCATCGAAATCAGGCGAGCACCAGGTTGTAGGTCTATCCCAAAATCGATATCACGTTGAGGGGGTAGAGTCATCACCTCCTCATCAAAGATGTCCATAAACTCACTGATGATCCCTGGCACCTCCACCATCTCAGCATCCACTGACTCTACTTATAGAGCGGCTAACAAGGAGAGGATGGGTTCCTCTCACCTACTGCCCTTCTGGCCACTTCGATCGCAGGTGAAAGTAACACATCGGCCACCCAAATCTGAGAACAAAACCCTTCCTCATAATCAGTCGATGATGGAACACACAGAGAATAGCCAGTTGATTCCTAGGATGACATTGTATAGCTGTATCTATAGCAGTAGTTGATCCCTGACCAACTGATGTTTCCCTATCATCAGTCTGCATCCTCTACAAACATATAACAAGTCGGTCTGACCTCTGGCTGGTGTGCTCAGCACCAGGGGCACTGGAAGTCTCTCAGAATCCTAACCCAGAGCATGAGCCAGACCGGGTGCAACAAAAGAGTGTGATGCTCCGGTATTGAACAAGGCGTAAGAAAGGGTACTGAACAAACAAATCATACCTCGAAAACCTATGGTCCTGCTGGAACTGCTGCCTCTATAGCATGAAACTATCCACACCCAGCTCCTCTGCCCCTCTGCTATCGGCCACCTCATCGACCACGCCCTAGTCAAGGTCCCTGAGGAGTGCCCTGAGGTCGGCATCCCCCTACAACGTCTTCCCTCGGAGGAGCGGGAGCTCACTGCCCCTGCTGCTGCTACTGGAAGGGCCTAGTTGGAAGCTACTGCTATGGTGGGTGCTGGGCATGTCCACCACTGCCATACTGAACATGGTCCGGATACTGATTCTGGACATGTCCATGGCTCCCACAGACGAAGAACCTCGGTCCTAGGCACAAAGGGAAGGGGCAAGGACCAGGGGACCAGAACTGGAACTGCTGCGGCATGCTCCCTCCGGGTCGGAACATAGGGGGTCCCGATGCTGGGGATCTCGTACCGACGGCCTTCCCCTTTGATGATCCCAGGTAGATCCCCTCTCGCGACACACCATCCAGCGTGTGCATCCTCTCCACCACCTCTGCCTTCTTCTGGAACTCCAATTATGTCGGAACGGTGAAGGGGGTAACGACGTACTGGAGGGAGGGTCGGAGCGCCTCCTCTAAACGTCTCGATCAGGACTCCTCATCTGGAAAGAGGTCTATAGAAAATCGGAGGAGGTCCTTGAACTTGATCCCCAACTCCCTTACCAACATACTCCCCTACTGGAGGGAGAGTAGCTCCTGCCTCTTCTCTTCCTTCATTGTAGAAGAGAGGAATTCCGCACAGAACTCCTTCTCGAAATCAGCCCATGCCACCTCAGCCTCTCTCCTCTCCCCTAGGTAGAATGTCCACCACTGACACGCTTCTCCCTGCATCTTGCTGACGGCCAGAGGAACCCAGTACTCAGTCGGATCCCTGGTCAAGCCGAAGGCTATCCCCAGCTCCTCTAGCCAGCCCTCCGTCTTCATGTCAGAGGTGCTTCCCTCGTACTTCTCGAGGGTATATCACTAGAAATCTCAAAGAATTTTCATCCATTGGACGTCTTCCTCCTCTCGGTCAGCCCTCTTCCAATCATCTAAATAGACCTCTTGGGCCTCGATCGCCCGTACAACTTGTGGTCGTCTCCCGGGTGCCACAGCTGTAAGGTTAATAAGGAATTCCTAAGCCCAAGTAGTGCAGAATATTGTCCTTAAAACTTTTTAAACTTATTTTTTTTCAAATTCCAAAAACACCCTATAAACATGAGAACACAAGTCATTATGACGCATGTACCTTTACTAGTATCTGTACCCTACAATTAGTGTGGCCTCACTTGGCTTTTTGGTAGGTCCAGAGTCCTTTAATGAGATCATGGGAGGCCCTAAAATCCAGTGTCCTAGCCATTCTTCCCTGGCCTAATTCACCCACCGAGGTCACGCAACACTGTTTTCCTACCATCCCATGCATTCCTCACTATGACTAACTCCATACTCCATCCTATCTCTCAACCTCATCTGATACCATTTTGTCACAACCTGCCTTCACCAAAAGGAGGGAATGGTCAACAGATTTCCAGGCCCTTCCTTCTTTAAGTTGAAGGAGAGATAATGTCCCCCGAATCCAACCTTCAATCGGTCTTGGAGTGGCGACCAACACCAAGGGCTTGAAATCACACACTAAATAGAAGTAATTAACAATTTTCTTTTAATAGGATCGGGAGATATGTTAGTGAATCCCACCACACCAAAACTGGAAGTAAGAGTAAAGCCAAGAACCATTCCCAATGCATGTTACAAAAGTAAAAATCCAAAATGTATAAGGACACTACAGGGCAAAATACCAAAACAATTAAAAACACAAACTGCAAAGATCTGTCACAAGGTTTGACCTAGTATGGTCCAGCACTATCCCCGAAGTCCTCCTAGATACCTGAATGCAGTTTTATAGACGTAGGGTGAGAAAAAAAGTATACTCAGTAGGGAAAAACCAAAGACTCTCGTGCACAAGTGGGGAGGCTTACTAATGACTTATGAGAAAAGATACAACCAGGCACCTAGCAAGGAAACTAACCACCCAAACCTCACCAAGGCACGCTCCCCAAATAAAGCAAGTCAAGTAATGTATAGTAATAGCACATCGATGTTTGGGTACCCCACGCCGCTTTCCCACTGGTTATTCAAGACATCCTATTCATCGGACCAATCCCACCATTCTCATTGTAGTCCCACTACCACACCCCGCCCACAGACACCTGGGTCACAACCACATATCCTGCCTGCAAAGACCTAGGCCACAAACACTAACCCGCCTACAGACACCTGTGCCATAACTGTCACATGTAACCACACCAACAAACACCTTGGCCAGAACCACCACTGCCATGCCTGAAGACACCTGGTCTAGAAGAACTACCATCATTCCTAAACACACCTGGGCCTCATCTTGAAGATACTTGAGAAAACACCTACCTGCACACACCTGGACCAACCACCACACTACCCTGCCTGATGACTCATGGGCAAATATTGTGCGTCAGGCCATCACAGCCTGCCTGAATATACATGGGCTATCCGTGAAAGACCACTAATGACCATGATTTTTAATAGGTGTAAGACCACAAAATTCAGAAATCATTTATCATGAATGAGGATAAAAACAAATCATCATCATCGATCACACCCCTCCCATTTATTATTTAGAGTCCGTTTATTATCTTCATTAAATTTTGGTTCATCCAATTATACAGAAGAAGTAGCATACCCACCCTACAAGATACATGGAGAGGAGAGACGAAGGTGAAAACCCTACCTAAATGATCAAGGATCGATGTTTTTTTCCACACTCTAGGAACAGGGGATGCGCGACTTGAAGGGCTTCGACAAAGATGCACCACTTGCCTCAGGAACAAAGAATATTAAACAGAAAAGGAAGATGAGACTCACCAAAAGTAAGGAGAAGAAAGACCTACGTGATATTTAGATGAGATCCCAATGTTAAGGGATAAGAAATTTGAATGCCTTAGGAGTTGTATCGTGGTTCTTCCATGCGGTTCGGTGGTTACACACAACTAGATTAATTGTTATTTAGTAGGGTGGTTTCTTGATTTTTAGGTATTAATTATGAGTTTAAAAACATCCTTGAAACGCTTCCAGAAGTTATAAAGACCTAAAAGTGGGGTTATGGGGGAGGCTGTAGATGAAAATCCTGTCAAGGCTAGATAACATTGATCGGTCTCACCCATCGGTCACGCTGATTGGTCCTGCCGATCGGTCTCGCTGATCCGTCATGCAGATCAGTCACGCCGACGGGTCTCCCCGATCGGTCTCCCCGATCGGTCACGCCGATCGGTCACACCGATCGGTCAGGCCGATCGGTCCCGCCGATCGATCCCGCCGATCCGCCTCACCAATTGGTTGCATCAGAAATTGTCAAAGGGAGGGGTCATGACGGTCTGGGCCATTACATGAGATACCTCTCAAACTATTCTCTCCCTTGAGAATCTAGAACCAGACCTGAAGGAAAGAGGAGGGTCCGAACAACCACCCTAGAAGATACCTCTCAGGGTGAACCTCTACAACATAGGAAAACCTTATCTCATGCACAACCACGGACTCCCTGCCACTCCTTTTCCCATGAAACCATGCCAAAAAAAGACTAAACTGTCTGTCTAGGTGGAAGAGGTGTTTCCTTTCCTCTGTGTTAAGATACTATCCTCTTTGGGTGGCACTGACTCACCCACACAGGTTTAGGCGCATCTACTCTATTGCTTCCT
This sequence comes from Viscum album, assembly GCA_963277665.1. NCBI lineage: Eukaryota > Viridiplantae > Streptophyta > Magnoliopsida > Santalales > Viscaceae > Viscum > Viscum album. The sequence goes on along the minus strand of OY728147.1, from coordinate 135,225,037 downwards.
AACTAAGAATCAGGTCCTCCCCTCCCCGTCCTTTAGGACACTTCACACACATATCCATAGAAAAGGAAACTGTACATCCATATTAAACAAGGTACGAATCACACAGTAAATATGTTCTGACCAAACATGACAAAATTCCAAACAACTCTGGGTACTAGACACACATCTGCGCTTCCCTCTCCCAGGTACTCTTCTCAAGCATGTCATGATTCCATAACACATGAACCAAGGGAATGGTTCACCCATGAAGCACTTTCTCCTTATGATCCTCAATTTTGATCTGTCTTTCTATGAAGGTCACATCGTCTTCGATATCTAGCACTCCCCAGTCGAAGACGTGTGAAACGTCATGCAGATATCGTCGGAGCTGGGACACATGGAATACATCGTGTATCCTCAGTAGCAGCTGTGGTAGCGCTAGATGATAATCCACTTCACCGACCCTCCACAACACTTTGAAGTGTCCGATGAACCTGGGATAAAGCTTACTTCCCCTGCCGTACCTCTGTTGTCCACGCCGAGGGGAGACCTTCAAGAACACGTGGTCCCAACCTCGAACTCCAAGGGTTTCCTCCTATTATCGGCATTTGACTTCTGCCAGTCTTGAGCCACCTTCATCCTTTCTCGTATAAGCTGAACCTTCTCTGTCGTGATCTGCACCACCTCCGTGCCAAGAGCACCTACTTATCCGACCTCAGTCCATCACACGGGTGAGCGACATGGCCTCCCGTACAAAGCATCGAACGGATCCATGCCAATGGTAGAGTGGTAGCTATTATTGTAGGTGAACACCACCAGAGGCAGGTGTAGTACCCATGATCCCCTGAATTCTAGAATACATTCCCGCAACACGTCCTCCAAGGTCTGCATGGTGCGCACTATCTTCCCATATGTCTGGGGGTGGAAAGCAGTGCTAAGATGTTGGTGGGTGCCAAAATCATGCTGAAATCCACTCTATAGTCATGAGGTAAAACGTGCATCCCTGTCTGAGACTATGGAACTATGAACTCCATGAAACCGCACTACCTCGTCCACATACTTTAGTGCTAGAGCGTTCACTCCACTCGACTCCTTAATCGCCAGAACGTGAGACGACTTCGTCAAGAGGTCCACCAGTACCTTGATGGCGTCGCAGCCCCCTTACACCTTGGGTAGTCCTATGATGAAATCCATCTAGATGTCATCCCACTTTCACTCGGGAACGTCTATAGTTTGTAACAACCCTCCTGGAACACGGTGTTCTGCCTTTACCTGCTGAAACACTAGGAACTTGGCCACAAACTCTGCCACTGCTCGCTTCACTCCGAGCCACCAAATATGTCTCCTCAGACCCTGGTATATTTTAGAAACACCCGTGTGTACTGCTAGGGGTGATTTGTGGAACTCACTAAGAATCCTTCCACGCATTTCCTCTAGAACAAACATCTTCCCCTGGAAGAGCATCCGATTTTGACCATCTTCCATCCACCCATATGGAGCATCGCCCTGGTCAACTCGGTCGCGCATCACTTCACACTCTGGGTCTCCCAACTGAGACTCCCTCACTTACTATAATAGAGAAGACTACACTATCATCTAATAAAGGCAACCTCTACCACTATCCATCCTCACATCCAGGGGCAGGGCAGCCAACTCCTCCATTGCCTTCCAAGCGTCTGCCGACTATCGGACCGCATCCTTCTGCGACCTCCTTCTCAAAGCATCGGCCACTACATTCCCTTTTCCAAAAGTGTAGGAAATCTCAAAGTCGTAATCTTGGAGTTACTCCATCTACCTTCTCTATCATTAGTTTAGGTCTCGCTGGGAGAAGACATACCTCAAGATTTTTTGATTAGTGAAGTCTGCAAAGCGTTCTCCGATGAGGTAATGTCTCCATAACATCAGTGCAAAAACAACCGCTGCAAGCTCCAGATCATGGATGGAATAATTATGCTCATGGGGACGTAAAAACCTAGAACCATAGGAGACCACCCCTTGTTGCTGCATCAACACACATCTAAGGCCTTGCCCTGAAGCATCACATACACTTCATACGCCGCCCCTTCGTCTGGTAGTATCAGAACTGGGGCACTAACCAATTTCTCTTACAGATAGCTGAAGGCTACCTTGCACTCCTTACTCCACACAAAAACCTGGTCTTTCTTGGTAAAGGTTATCAAAGGTGCTGAAAATCAGGAGAAGTTGGGTACGAACCTCCGATAGTAACCTGCCAACCTGAGGAAACTGCGAACCTCTGCCACATTCTTGGGTGCTTCCCAAGAAACAACCACCTCAACCTTTGATGGATTCACCGAAAACCCTTGTTTGGTCACTATGTGACCAAGGAAGCGTACTTCTCACATCCAGAACTTGCATTTAGACAACTTACCATAGAGATGGTGCTGTTGGAGGACCACCAAAACCGTCCTCAGATGCTCCGCGTGGTCCTTATCTGATCTTGAATAGATCAGGATGTCTTCGATGAACACAACTATGAACCAATCCATGTACTCCCAGAATAAGGAGTTCATAAGCCCCATGAACACATCTGGGGTTTTCCTAACACTGAAAGGCATGATTACAAACTCAAATTTCCTATATCTGCACCTAAAGGTCATCTTCGAGATTTCTCCCTCCTTCACCCTAATCTGGTGATATCCAGACCGTAGGTTGATCTTTGAGAACCATCCTGTCCCTTTCAGCTAGTCAAAGAGATCATCTATCCTCATAGGAGGGTATAGATTCTTTATCGTTACCTGATTCTTCCTCCTGCAGTCTATGCACAACCTGAGACCACCATCAGCCTTATTTGCGAACAAGACAAAAGCACCCCATAGTGATGCACTTGGTCGAACAAAACCCTTCTTCATCATATCGTCAATCTGAATCTGCAACTCCCGTAGCTCCGAAGGCACCATACCGTAGGGATCCATTGAAATCAGATGAGCACCAGGCTACAGGTCTATCCCAAAATCGATATCACGTTGAGGGGGTAGAGTCGTCACCTCCTCAGGGAAGACATCCATATACTCACTAACGATCCCTGGCACCTCCACCATCTCATCATCCACTGACTCTACTGAGAGCTCAGCTAACCAGGAGAGGAGGGGTTCCTCTGTCCTGCAGCCCTTCTGGCCACTCCGCTCACCAGTGAAAGTAACACGTTGGCCACCCATGTCTGAGAATACAACCCTTCCTTGGAAGTAGTCGATGATGACACACACAAATAACAGCCAGTCGATGCCTAGGATGACATCGTATGGCTGTATCTGTAGCAGCAGTAGATCCCTTGATGACTGATGTGGCCCTATCATCAGTCTACATCCTCTACAAACATATAACAAGTTGGTCTGACCTCCGATTAGTGTGCTCAGCACCAGGGGCACTGTAAGTCTCTCAGCATCCATACCTAGTGCACGTGCTAGATCGGGTGAAACAAAATAGTGCAAAGCTCCGGTATCTAACAAGGCGTAAGAAACGGTACAAAACAAATTGATCTTACCTCAAACAACCTCTGGTCCCGCTGGAACTGCCACCTCCGTGGTGTGCAACTGTCCATGCCCAGCTCCTCTGCCCCTCGGCTGTCGGCCTCCTCCCCGACCACACCTTGGAAAAGGTCCCCGAGGAGCACCCTGAGGTCGGCCTCCCCCTGCAATGTCTTCCCTCGAAGGAGCGAGAGCTTTCTTCCCCTGCTACTGCTGCTGGAAAGGCCTAACTGGATGCTACTGCTATGGCGGGTGCTAGGCCTATCCGCCACTGCCATACTGAACTCAGTCCAGACAATGATTTCAAAGATGTCCATGGCTCCCACAGATGAAGAACCTCGGTCCTAGGGCCGAAGGGAAAGGGTGAGGACCAGGGGACCAGAACTGGAAATGTTGTGGCCATCTCCCTACTGGTCGGAACCTAGAGGGTCCCGATACTGGGGGTCTGGTACTGACAGGCTTCCCCTTCGATGATCCCAGCTGGATCATCTCTTGCGACTCACCACCCAGTTTTTGCATCCTCTCCACCACCTTTGCCTTCTTCTGGACCTCCAAGTATGTTAGCAAGGTGAAGGGGGGTAACTTAATACTGGAGGGAAGGTTGGATCACCTCCTTTAAACGTCTCGCCCGAGACTCTAATCTAGAGAGAGGCCCGGAGAAAAGCGGATGAGGTCCTTGGATTTGATCCCCAGATCCCTTACCAACATACTCCCCTGCTGGAGGGAGATTAGCTCCTGCCTCTTTTATGCCTTCATCGTAGAAGAGATGATTTCTGCCCAGAACTCCTTCATGAAATCAGCCCATGCCACCTCATCCTCTCTCCTATCCCCTAGGTAGAGCATCCACCACTGACACGCTGCTCCCTGCATCTGGCTGATAGCCAGAGAAACCCAGAACTCAATCGGAGCCCTGATCAAGCCAAAGGCTATCACCAGCTCCTCTAGCCACCCCTCAGTATTCATGTCAGAGGTGATGCCCTCGTACTTCTCGAGGGTCTGTCACTAGAAAGCTTGAAGCATCTTCTGCCACTGGTCATCTTCTTCATCTCGGTCAGCCCTCTGCCGATTAGGTAAGTCGACCTCATGGGCCTTGATCACAAGTACAACTCGTGGTCATCTCCTGGGTGACATAACTGTAAGGTAAATAAGGAATTCCTAAGACCATGTAGGGCATAATATGGTTCTAAAAACTTCTTAAACTTCTTATTTATTTATTTTTTCAAATTCCCAAAACACCCCAGAAACATGAGAACACAAGTTATTATGATGCATGTATCTTTCCGGGGGTTTCTACCCTACAATCAGCATGGGCTCACATGGTCGTTTGGTAGGTCTAGAGTCCTTTCATCGGATCACGGGGGCCCCGAAAATCTAGTGTCATAGCCGGTCTTCCCTATCCTAATTCACGCACCGAGGTCACCCAACACTATTTCCCAAACATCCCATGAAATCCTCACTATGCCTAACTCCATACCCCATCCTATCTCTCAACCTCATCTGATACCATTCTGTCATGACCTACCTTCAACAAATGAGGGAAGGGTCAATAGATTATCAGGCCCTTCCTTCTTTAACTTGAAAGATATATAATGACCCCCAAAACCCGCCTTCCATAGGTCCCAGAGTGGATACCAGCACCAAGGGCATGAAATCACACACTAAATGAAAGGCATTAACCTTTTTTTTAATAGGATCGGGAGATAAGATAGTGAATCCCACAACACCAAAACTGTAAGTAAATGTAAAGACAAGTACAATTCCCAATGAATGTTACAAAAGTAAAAATCCACAATGTATAAGGAGACTACAATGAAAAATACCAAATGAAAGAACAACAACAACTGCAAAGATCTTTCGCAAGGTCTGAGCTGGTACAGTCCAGCACGATCCCTGAAGTCCTCCTAGAAACCCTAAAGTAGTTTTATATACGTAGGGTGAGCATACAAGTATACTCAGTAGGGAAAATCCAAAGACTCTCGTGCACAAGTGGGGAGGCATACTAATTCCCTGTGAGAAAATAGATAACCAGACACCTAGCAAGGAAATTAACCACCCAAGCCTCACCAAGGCACGCTCCCCCAATAACGCATGTCAAGTAATGTATAGTAATATCACATCGATGTTTGGGTACCCCGCGCCGCTTTCCCACTAATTATTGAAGACATCCTACGCATCAGACCAATCCTGCCATTCTCATCGCAGTCCCACTGCCACACCCTGCCCGCACACACCTAGGCCACAACCACATATCCCGCCTGCAAACACCTGGGCGACAACCACTAACCCGCCCGCAGACACCTGGGCCATAACTATCACACATAACCACGCCTGTAAACACCTAGGCCAGAACCACCACTGCTATGCCAGAAGACACCTGGGCTAGAAGAACTACTGCCATGCCTGAAGTCACCTAGGCCTCATCCCAAAGATACTTGGCAAACCACCTGCCCGCACACACTGGGCCAACCACGACACTACCCTGCCCGGATACTCTAGGGATAATAAAGGACTTCAGGCCATCATATCCTGCCCGAAGATACTTGGGCTATCCGGGAAAGGGAGTATAAAAGAGCTAATAACCAGCCACTAATAGGAGTGTTGGGAAAAAACACCATCCCCCATGAAATGGGAGTTTTAGGCACAAAGTGGTCAATATGGGTGGGGCATGAATAAGAAACAAATAAATTACAATTATACTTATTGGTAACAAGCACTTACCCAATCTAGGGTTTTCTTCATCTAGCCTAAAGAACACTATCCTCACTATTCGTTCATAAGAGAGGAGAACATTATCCTTGGCCAAGTCACAACTCACATCAAACCAAAACCCCATTTTTCCATCCTTGTTTTCATGTTCAGTAATAATGTTCAAATAAGTTTCTGCACTACTGGGCAACTAACCTCATAAGCACAAACCAAGGAAAAACGTTACAACCAACAACAATTTAAGCATGCACACCTGGTTCTATTGAAAGTCACAAAAAAAGGGATAAGGGAGATCCCTCAAAGTACAGGAACCAAAGAAAATCCCAAGATACTGCCCAATGTCCCCAAAATATAGGTTTCAATGGTTTCTCAACAATAGGGGATCCCCCCCAATTTGTGATATAAGAAGAGTACTCAGACAACCTCAAATTCACAACCATCAAATGTACATCAACATAGGATCCCATCCCCACCTGTATCACCCCATAAATGTAAGCCCCTATCCAAACGTGGAGGAAACAACCAAACCAATACTACCAACACAAGGCAGACTCAACAGGTATTTTTAGATTTAAAGGATTTAATACACTCCATGATTTTAATTCCATTGGGCTTAAACCGGGGTTATCATAGAAAAGGAATTGATCCTGGGGCTTCCAATTTATTTATCCGAATATATGTGATTAACCAATTTCATTTACATAGAAAAAGGTTCCCAACCAAAATACAATACATCTAAACATCACGACGTATAGGGGTTTATTAGTGAACAGAGAAAGACCACCAATGACAATGATTTTATGTAGGCATAAGCCCGCACAATTCAGAAATCATAAATCATGAAAGAGGATAAAAACAGAGAGTCATCATCGATCACACCCCTCCCCTTCATTCTTTAGAGTCCGTTTATTATCTTCATTAAAGTATGTTTCATCCAATTCTACAGAATTAGTAGCGTACCCACCCCGTAAGATACACAGAATGTAGAGAAGAAGGTGAAACCCCTACTTGACTGATCAAGGATTGACGTTTTTCTCCACGCACTAGGAACAGGGGATGCGCGACTTGCAACGCTCCGGCACAGGTGCACCACTTGCCTCGGGAACAAAGGAATTCAAACGTACATGGAAGTGGAGAATCGCCAAAATGAAGGAGAAGAAAAACCAGCGTTATAAATAGATGAGATCCCAATGTTACCAGATAAGAAATTTGAATGCCTTGAAAGTTAGATCGTGGTTCTTCCACACGGTCGGGTGGTTACACATGACTGGATTAATTTTTATTTAGTAGGGAGGTTTATTTGATTTTTTGGTATTAATTATGGGCTTAAAATGGCCTTTAAACTCTTAAAGAAGTTATAAAGGCATAAAGGTGGGGTTACGGGGGAGGCTGCAGAAGAAAAGCCTGCCAAGGCTGTATAACACCAATCAGTCATACTGATCAGGCGCACCGATCGGTCACGCTGATCGGTCTCAGTGATCGGTCCCGCCGATCGGTCGCGCCGATCGGTCCCTCCGATCGGTCCCACCGATCGGTTGTGTTACAAATTGGCAAAGGGAGGTGTCATGAGGGTCTGAGCCATTGCATTTCATTTCATTAATGTTCTTTTTAAAATAAAATTAAATGAATATTTCAAAAGAAGATAATAAATATATTTTATTACAAATAAAATATTAATAAATGATTTAAATTTCATTAAAACATAATTATCATCCAATTAAATTAGATATGGATTAAAATATCCAAAATGGTGCATTTATAGGTAATTTCTTCTTTTTCTATAACATTCTTGTCCCCTAAAGGGTAGAAAACATTAATTTGGTTGTAATTGTTATAATGGATAACAGGTTATGAATACTACAATATAATGGTGAAAAAAAACATGTCCAAATATTATTTTATTGGAAGGTATCAACCCATACTCATATTATTTTCTAATTATATAAATTTAGAGGTATTTGGTCCTATAAAATAATTTATGTTAATTTAATACTCCAATAAATTTATCGATTTCTCCTCCCCTAACATATAAAAGGAAACCCCTTTCCTATATTTTTAAACTCGTTTGAGAAACATGGATTGAGGAAAATTTTATAAAAATTACTTCTAAACATTATTATTGGTGATTTTTTAGTTACTACTAATATTGAAATATGATCTCCAGGGTTCTTATGATGGAATCAAAATGATGTCTATTGGAGAATAAATAGATGTCTAGATAGATTCGTTCATGTTTATTCTTATAAATCCATTATATATAATTGATCATTCCTAAAATAGTTACTATATAATAATAAATGTACTAAATTATTATTATTATAATGGGATAACTACATTTCATCATTTTGAAGTCTAGTGAAAATTGAAAACTATAGCAACCCTTATTTTGGACTGGATATAATTCCAAGGGATTATGAATTTTACATTTATTCGATGGTCCATTTCTTATTTAAATATTGACAACATAACTCTAAGTGTTTAAAATCATTAATGTGTTGTTTTTAGGCTTTGTTAAATTAACGAGAGGTTCCTCGGGTGCTCCCTCATGTTTCAAGAGCGTCGGGTTCTGAAAATTCAAAAAATGGAAGAACTAGTCTATGTGCACTGTTTGTTTAAAACCGTGCAACTCACCAGTGAAAATCATGGTAGTATAGTTGTTGTAAATATTTTCTACAAATGTGATTTTCACTATTTCCCAAACCATACACCAAGCCTACATTCTATATGCCATTTAGGCAGGGTGCGTTTTGTTTTTATTGCATGATTGGAGAACAATTTCGATAACCAGGTAGCCAAAATCATACCACCCTTTACCCTTAAGATGTATCTTACACACAATTGGAACATTTTTTATCCCACCATGTAGTCAAACCATGCACCTTATTAATGGGGTGAAAATATGGTTTAACCCAACCTCTTTATATAATTTAATCCTATTTTTCTTCTTCTCCAGTCACGTGTGTCTTCTCTCTTTTTCCTTTTTGATCTCTCCACCTACCTAACATTGGAATATCAATACCTCTCATGTCCAAAGTGTGAATCAAGATCTGTCAATGTCTTCATATAGATTTATTTATGATCTACCTCCTTATAACATTCTATTAATGTTTATCTTAATATATGTTTCACTATTTAAGTGAAAAATATTTTCCCCTATTTCAAGGGTGAAATTAAGATTCTCTATTTTCTCTTGAACCATACCAAATAATGATTTGATATCATATATGTGGGTCTTATTATGTGTGATGATTAAATAAACTATGAATTAAGATGATTCCAACTATAAACTACAATTGAAATGAGGTTTTTTACCTTGTAATGTGATTTATATATTTAAATTTAATTAAATTAATTGTTTTATAACAATGTCATCTTTTCTAATAAAACCACCAATTGGAGATTTTTTTCTTCTAAATCAGAGATATTGTGCTTACTGTTTCATTGGTTTGATTGGGAGGAGGATCCATGTGTTAATACTTTTACACCTTCCCTTAAAAATAGTGGTTGAATTAAATTCATTTTACATGTTACTAATTCCTTGTGTCTTATGCGTCGTAAAAAATTTGAAATGAAATTCCTTGAAATTTTTTTCTAATATGATCAAATCCATGTAATTATATTGAATTCCCTTCCATTTAATTTTGATAAATATGTAATTTCATATTTATATACGTTCAATTTAGTTCTAATGGTGAAAAAATGGGTTTTGACTTGAGGACCCCTTAGACGAACTGTTGATTCTTTATGTTAGAATCATTACTACTTTGTAAAAAATATAGTGTAGACATAAGTTATTCTTAGGACTTGATCACTGTTTATTTTCAAATTTTACCTCTATATGACTAAAATTTCATCTATAGGGGATACCCCTTGAATGGGATGGAAGGCACGCTGATTTTACAATTCCTCAAGAGAGAATTTGGCCCCTATAGCCATACTAGGTATGTAAATGGTGGCTATTACTTGAAATTTTTACACCAATATTTGAGTGACATGTGGGACTTCATCATTGGATCACCATGAACATACGGTTTGAAATTTTTTATAAACCAATCCCATGACTAATACATGCACATAATGTCCATATTTCCATGGATATGATAAGGGGATCTCATAATATGATCTCAATTGGTATCGAGTTGAATTTTATGAATGTAAATTTTTTATTCTCATATGTGAGTAGATCACTTAGTCATCTAAATTTTGGTGGATGTCCTCCAATACCAATCACATGCCAGGGTATAGTCCACCATATTTTACTTTTTACTGATAAATTTTCCTATGTAGGTTCCCCTGGTTTAGACTCACATGTTAAGGGTGAAGAAGGTAAATTGGATGGGTGTCAAAGTGGAACCTAGTCTTCAAAATTAATATATTAGTTTCTATATTACATTGAAATCTTATGGAAGACCAATCATTTTATTTTGAAAGAAATCTATTTGTCCTATAAACTCTAGGTAGTGGCCAATTGATATTATTTAGAATACCTTTTAACGCCACTATTGCACTAGGGCTCCCAAAAAGACTTCCTTGGTTGCAAGATTGTGATACATGGTTGATTTCTTGAGTTTTCATCCATTTAATTAGGAGTTAGGAGAACACATCCAAGCTGGTACAAGGGATCCTCATAGAGACATCCTTTTTGATTTTTATATTATTTTATTGAACCTTCATATTTTATTTTATTCCACCTTGTACTTATAAAATCATTTGGATAGGCATGTATGGTTAGTTGAATGTTTTCATTGGATACTTTTATTCAATCATCGTATTATTTTTTTACTTTTTTTGGTTATTATTTCTGCTTCCACTACTCTCTGTAAATTTAATAAATATTATATCCATGTTACTCTTTCATCTATATGGTATTGTATCCCCAATATACACCCATTAGACCCTATCTACTATTTTATAGCCTATGGGGTATGAGGAGGCGTTCTTGAGGCCATGTTCTGACTTGTCCAGCTACTGATTTACTGGTCGGTCTGATTGAGACATTTAAATTGGTTTTAAGGACTCTTTACACATTTGTGTTATTGTTTGGGGATGGTAGAAAGGAAACTAGGAATGTGTATGTGCTTGGTAAATAGATGTTCTAGTGAGTGATGAACATAAGTATGGTGAAATGTTGAAGTGGCTAGGGATGAAACTGTTATTCATACTGTTTTCTATTACAATTGATTTTGATTTCACCTTCTGTGATTGGTGTACCTTCCACTATATACTTTTTTGGAGACTAATAACAATTTCCCATCACCCAATTTCTAAAGGAAGTTTCATTACATGATTCATGATAGGTACATATGAATTCATATGCAGTGCATTAGTCGTGCCATGTATATTGCATCACTAGGATGTTAGATATTTACTGATGTTCCTCACATGCTCTAATATTATTATTTTTATATTCCATTACATAAATTTCAATAAAATGTATGGTTTTTACATATTTTGAATTTTTCTTAATTATTTGATGATTTAAATCAGCATTCTCTTCTTATATTCCATGTTTGACTATTTCTCTATTATGTAGTAGTTGTTATAATAATTTTACCCATTTCAAAAAAATTGGAATACTTAGTGATATATTTCTCATGTCCAGTTTCATATCATGTTGAGGTAACTATTTAGTGTGCTACTTTTAAAGTACCTAGTCTTCTATGGTTATTTATTATTGGATGTAACAAGCTGGTTATGATTAAATAGGACAAAATTGGAAACATTTATGGTATATTGTAGATTTATAAATTGGGAAATGATGACCCATATCATATACCAATAATTGATGTGTTTTTTATGATTAAATATTTTATTAATTTTCAATTTGATACATTTTTATTTATATCAAAAAATATGGCTATAGTTAAATGAGATCCGACTATCCAATTCATAATGTTTATGGGTTCTCTATGAATTGGAAATGGATGAAGCACATATTCAAATCCTCTTTTAGGAACTTGATATATCTAAGGGATTTCATATAATATTGAAGGGTTCAAATTCAATTTTAATATTGGGTAAAATGGTTGTGGCTAGATGGGGACCACCATCAACATGTAAACTGTATGGGAACTATATAATTTTAGAGGGGGTAACCCTTAAAACTAAATTATCTCTTATGATGATTTTTCTCAAAAATGGATTTAATTATCAATGATGTTAAATTTTGAACTTAAATGTTATTGTTTCCATGTTAGTTATTTCTCAAATGTTTCCCAGGCTTAATTAATCATATGACATGATTTCAAATTGCAGAAATGGTGCCATGTAGGACCATTGGGGCATGTTATTTTTGAAATGAACCCTATAAGGGTTTTTTTTAAAATATTAATGTTTAAAATATTCATGTTCATTTAAATTGAACCCAAAGAGGAATAATGGGACCCTCATCATTTTACCTTTATTTTTTTATTCCATATAGATTCTCACAAATGGGGGTGCGCTTAATTTTCATGTTGAAGAATGTTTTTTAAGTATTGTAGGTACCTTTTTGTGTTTCCTTATAAATTCAAATATATTTTCATTTACTGAAACTATTAAATTATTGTGAGGCCTTTTTTAATTTTCATGGAAAATTTTATGAGGGGCTCTATAATAATTGATTGGTGTTAAATTGGGTTATGTAATTAAATGTAATCATTGTAACTGGATTTCACTTAATAATAAAATTTTAAAGGGTTGTTTAAAATACCATGCCCATTTTTCTTTATGACTAGCATTGGTTTTTCATTTAATTAAAACTTTTAAATTTTAAATGGTTAAATGAGATATGGATTAATTATCTAAATGAAACCATAAGTAGTGTTTTATCATAAACCTCATCTGAGGATAGTTTAAATCCTTTCAGTATGTTTCTTGTGTATTTCCCTTGAAACGAAAAAATGGGAATTTTACATAGGCCACTTCTTTCTTATGTGTGAATCTAAATGATATTCTATAAATCACAGTGATATTTTCATATATGTGACCTCGTTTTTAGACAACACATTACATATTGGTAAGAGGATAGACATAATATGTAGAAACCTATGATCTTTAGATCCCATTATTTTTTCTTATGAGTTGTTTCTCTTGCATGGTATTTTTCAGGGTTCATATTTCTATGAAGGATAATTGGTTTCTAAAATAACAAAATATTTATATTAGTGGTTTGTGTTTTTTTGACCCTTTCTTTAAGTGTGAGTAGTTTGGAGTTCTCAGTTCGAATATCATAGACATGCCAAGGGCACGATCAGTAGCGTAGTAGGTCATGTGGACCTTATTTTCATTCCATTTATATGTTGGGTGACTCAGGATGTCATCACATTGTTCTAGATACTTATCAAATAATACATCCAGTGTTCTCTTCTTCACATGGGATATCAAATATTGGAATTCAAAGGACTAAAAATCCTTTAGATAATATAATGGATCAAATTTTTTCTCATGTAATCTTAGGGTAGCATGCATCAATATACGATGTACCTATTTTCATTTTGAATCCTGTGATTGGCCATTTTAGTTTGGTGTTACTCATTCAATACAAGATATGTTATGATTTTAATAATGGTTAACTCTAGAGTATAGTTACTGACATGTAGATTGGGTTCCAACTCATTCCAATTCATGGAATTACATTCCATGAATATCAATCAGTTTTACATGTTAGTCAATATTTTTGGTATTTACACTAAATATTATGGCACACGTAGACATAACATAGGATGAGAGTTACATGTATATCTAATGTGAATCTAATTTATAAGTCTTAATAGTATGTTTTACAATCTCTTTTGATCAATGGTTGTTAAAGATTGGTGGATACCTCTAGGACTCTGGGCAGTGATGAATGGAGTTTGGATCATTGGACGAGATCCCATTTAATGTAAATACAACATTCAGGATACCCCTAATGTGGGGGGTGTGTAACATAACCACTGGTTAAATGTATCTTTCCAAGTAGGTGGATCACAGCCTTTATAGCAATTTCAAAATAGTGGAACATTCGAAAATTCACTCAGATTTTGAGAGTTTTTAATGATGACAGTTCATTAGAAGGATCATGATGATGAACGGTCAAATGGGTACAAAACATTGGTGAAAACCTTTTTCAGGAAGGTACAATAGTGGTTAGGCCATATTATGATGTGATACCTCTGGTAGTTAATGCATCATGATCAGGTCTATAATGTTTTGGTTAATGTGTCCAAGCTATTCTAATGGATTCGACCTATAAAATTTTGATAGTCCTTAGCCTTTTCATTTTGGCATGGTTGGTTTGAAAATTATTCATGAACTTCTCTATCATAATTGATTAGGTGACTCAGATCATTTTTTGAGATTTTTTAACAATCTTAGTGTACTCTGTACTAAACAATAATCATGTTCCAAATCTTGGTATCATCTGGGATCACTAAGAGCGTCTTGGTCATACACAATGCTACTGTTTTAATAGTCATTCATCTTGGTTTGGTGGTTTTGAGAAGAATTTACTTCTAAATCATAGTTTTCTTTGGAAGCTATTTTTCCAATGTGATACATGGGTTCCAGATTACGAAACCCTTGGATGGACCCCCAAAAACCAACTATTTATTTTGGAATTATTTTCTATGTCATTTCCTGTTTGATTTTGGTCAATATCCTTGAAACGTGGATCTTATGCATTGTATCATCATCTTTTGAATTAGATTTTTGGTGTGGTTTTCCATAGATGATCTACTTGGACTCCTAGTTTGTTGTTGAGGGTTACTTCATTTAAATTCTATGAGTTTAGATTTTTTTGCAGAGGACATGTCATTTGAGTGCTTTATAAATGGTCAGATGGTAGTTTGTTCACAAGTATCCCTATTGTATTGTAAAATAATATTGATTTAGAATAAACCCCTTGATTGAAACGTGTCTTGCATCATGTTAATCTTTGGAATGAAATGAGCATGTTTGGAATGAAAATTAAGAAAGATGACATTTAGTAGTTCAAATAGGACCTTTAATCACATGAAGATCAATTGGATAAACATTAGAAAGGGGGATAAGGATATTAATTTGGAATCTTGTATCTATATCGATGATATTGGGTATGCTCTGCCTCAATGTGGTGGTTCCAAAAACATGTGTTCTCTAGGGTTTGTATGGATCCAATAATGTATGTTAATGTGACACTTGAAGGTGAGTTGGGTGTTTGGAAACAAAACATGGCCATAAAGATAATAAATCATGGCCTAGGTAGGTTGAGAGATTATATTTTTTTCCAAGTCTTCTCCATGATGATATGTTATAAGATGGATATATTTTGACATTATTGTTTTTTGACCTGATGAAATTCCATCGAAATTTGAATTTTTTCAATCGGTGGATGATATGTTTATTACAACATTATTTTGAGTGAAATTATGAGATTTTGGAAATTTTAATGTGTTTTTTATTCTTTGTTAAATTCCCTAGAGGTTGCTTAGGTGCACTAATGTGTTTTGGGAGCATTGGGCTATAAATACTTGAAAATGGGAAGGACTAGTTAGGGTGCATAATTTTCCTTAAACTGTGTGGACAAATAGTGGAATTTTTGTGGCTACTGTAGGATAGTAGGTGTGGAAGGTATGGGTTTTGAATAGTTTCTTGAACTATTCTCCCTTCTCGTATGTTATGTTTCATGTAATACATGTGTGCACTATTTATCACATAGTTTGAGCATAATTTGGAAAACCATATGAAAAATTTCATGTGAAGAAAACCATGTGAGCCTCTTTTCTTAATAATTATCTTAGACATGGTAGGTTCATAATTTGGAAAACCATGTGGCTAATCCATGAACCTCATTAAAGTGCTTAAATTTCAATTTTTCCCGTACAACTTCATTTCATTTAATCTTCTTTTTCGTATTTTCCAGCCACATAGGGCTCATCCCTTCTTCCCCATGGAGCTCTTCTCATCCATAACCTTTAGACCTAGATATCACTTATTTTTAAATTCCAAATAAATATTTATTAAAGTACATGGATAGCTAGAGTTGGGATATACCTCCATCTCTAGTCATATCTCAAATAATTTTTAGATCGATGGTTCTCTTTAGGTGAAATCTATATTGACCTATTTCTTGGGAGAATTTATTTCTCTCCATTTTCTCTAAAAATTTACCCAGTTAAGCCATGATATCAGACATGTGGGTCTTCCAACATAAGAGGAATTTGGAATATATTTCTTTCACTCTTATTTCATCACATTATGAAAGGTCTTCAGGTGCTATGTTGTCATACTTACCTAGAGTCACATTAAAATAATGAAATTCTTGAGTTTAATTGTATATATTCTCTTCTGATGTAACTTTCACATTTATGAGTGGTTTGGGATATAGCCTAATCCAATTAAACCCCTCAGGGAATTATCATCTAATATCTAGGATGAATGATGTATTCTGAATTATTATGTCACCTCATTGGGTGCTTTAATTAAATTTATTGTGAATTGAGATGCTAGCTTCTTTAAACAACCATTGAAATGGGTTACCTTATTTATAATGTAGATAATCATTTAACTAAAATTAAATTATTATTTTATATAAAAATATCATATTTTATAAAAAAACCCTTATATCGAGGTTCATTTTCTTCTAAAGATGATTTTTTATTCTTATTATTTATTTGGTTAGATTTGGGACACTTTCCAGGTTTTAAGACCTATACAAATGACCTTTAAGGAAGTGGTCAGATTAAAATCATTTGAAAATTTCTTAATGCATTGTATTCTATGACATATCATATTTTTTTTGTGAAATTCCCAAATTCTTATCAAATATGATCCAATTTATAGAATTAAATACAATTCCATTTCAATTGAACTTATTATATATCCAATTTCTTATTCAGTTGCATTCATTTTAGTGTTAAAGGTGGAAATGTGGTTCAAATTTATTATCCCCCTGAACATACACTTTAAATATTAATTAGAATTATTAATTATTTTAAAACATGATTGGGTGAATTGTGTTATGCTAGATATGAGATCACTGTGTGTTTTCTATTTTTACCTCGAGGTGAGTGACACTGGTTCCCTAGCGGTGACCCCTAGGACTAACCTCGTGAAATTAATGTTTTACCATACCTCAAGATATACTCTTTAAATTATGTGTGATATCATATACATACTTGGTGGTTATTACTTTACTATTTTACGACCATATTAGAGTTATTCATGGGGCATTATACTCGGGTTACCAGGATTGGACTCATTAACATTGCTTATAAACTGATCCATTGATTGATACATGAAAATAATCTTTGGATTTTCCTAGAACAGGTCAGGGGTCTCTCAATATTTCATAATTTGGTTTTAAATTAAATTAATGAAAAGTTAGTTAGATATTTTCTAATGAAAATGGATTTCCTGGTCTTGGAAATCTCGACACGTCTCCTCCAAAACCCAATCATAATCTTGGGTATCATGCACCGTCTTGAACATTATATGACTGACATTACCTAGTTAGTTCCATTGGTTTAAACTCAATGGAATTTTATTGACTATGTATGTTGGAAAAGTGGTCAAGTGGTACCTAGTCTAATGAATTTAATAATTTATGTTGGTTATGAATTTTCCTCTAATTAAAAAATTTTCAATTGATTTATCCCAAAATTAATTTATCATAGACTACATGGGTGGACGTCTACTGATATTTTGTATCACACCCTTTTCAGGCCACCATTGCACTGGGGTACCCTAAGAGACATCCTTGTTTTATTTCTTCATCTCTCATGCATGTATTTGGGAATTATGAGTGTAAGACAAATACATTACTTGGGGTACTCAAGAAACAATACTTTTGGATTTTTTGTCTTATTGTATTGTAAATTACTCTTGTATTTCCTCCTTCATTAACATGCAAAAAATTTGGATGTTCAGGTATTGTATGTTTTATATTGTAATTTTCCACTTTTATTCTTTCATTCAATTTATTTCTATTTTTATTCAATTTATTTTCACTGATTCTACTACTATATATCAAATTCATCATTGTTTATCTCTTTGACTCTCCAATATAAAGGGTGTAATAACCTCACTATAACATAATTAGACCCTCACTACTACTAAAAATCCTCTTCTGTACGTGGTGGATCTATTAAGTCCATGTGGTGGTCGGTACATCTAATTGTTTAGTGGGAAATCGTGTCAAGATTCTATAAAAACAATCTTCTGTATACGTAGGGCTTACCATCTGATTATAGTGGTGTAATATTCTTTCATCACCATATTACACGGGTTGTTATTCATATTGAAATAATTTATATATAAATATATATATTATATTAATTAACTAATAATTATTCATAAATTATAATATAAAATCTACTTTTTTAATTCGAATCTTTTGGAAAATGAATATGTTTCATGTGCATATGTGTGTGGAAAACCACCTCTATGAAGTGATATATTATGTTTTTCATTTCCAAATTACATGGATTTTAATAAAGATATATTAAGTAAATACATAAGATATATATGATATGAAAATTATTATATAAATTATAAATCATATTTACCATTCTTTCGTTTAATTTATCAAAAAGTGGAAAAAAAACAGATGTGGATACTTATGGCATACTGTCTCCATGAATTGTGTAATTCATTATCTTTTCTCCATATTTAGATCCCCAATAATTATATTTTTATACTGAATATATTATATATTTAGATAATCTGTAAGATTCTAGTTATCATGTAACCATGAGAAACATAGAAGTACTAAAACTACATTATCAAAACATAGTTGAAAAATGAAGTGGTTAACATTGAATGTAATGATAAAAAAATTATTTAGAAATGGGTTATGAATACTTATAAATGGTTCATATATTATATATTATAAATTTCTGTGATTATTTAAATTAATTATAATCTATTTAAATTTACTATATAGGATGTAAAAGTCACATACGATACATGTGGAACTTGAGGTAAGGAATTTCATCTCCACTTCCACTCTATTGAGACATATTGTCTATTTTACTAATTTTTAAATTAATATGGTGTATATATTTCAAAATTAATTTATTTAAAATAATTATCTATTTATTAATTAATTGTATTTATAAAATCAAGTTTACAATTTGTAGACCTAAAATTTAAATGTTTCCAAATAGGTAATAGTTAATTTCAGAATCCCATTGTTTTGAAAAAATTCTATTCATTTCATTTCATAAATATAATAATATATGTTTCATAATGACCATACATTGTCTTATCCTATTTATATTAAAAAATCAAGTTTTCATTGAACTTTTACTCTCTTTTTAACTTGAATTAATAAAAAATATTTAATATAATAACCAATATTATTTCGATTTTTATCGGGTAAATTTTTATTCTATGTTCATATTTTGTAAAATTGTTATAAAAATTAATTTTTATTTACTCAAGTGATTTATAACGGAAATATAATGTTACCCACTTTATTTAAAAATTTGTATAAATTTCTATAATGTTTTTAAAAATTATATTTTTAACATTTTTTAATATATATCAAAATGATTATTTGTTTTAGATATTTATGATGTTAAAATATTCGATCTCTTCCATAACCATTTTATTCATTATAGATACCTTTATATGTTTTAAATAATTTAATGAATAAAACAATTTATTGAAATATTATTTTAATATTTTACATCGATTTTATTTTTCACTATGAGGGACATGATTTTAATAAGGAAATAATATTACTGATATTTTGATTGTTATATTTTATCTCTTAATAATTTTTCATTTTTAGGATTCTCTTGAATCCATATCTTTATTGGGATCAATGGACATTATATTATCTTAAACATATAAATTAATTATATCATGGATACGATTATATCATATGTCATATAACATTTCGGCATACATTGTTATAAAGTTAAGGTTATTTTATTTTAGTGTTGAAATGTTGATAGTTTGTATTCTTTACTCATTACATAAATTTAGTTATAAGGAATATTTTTTATGAATAAAATTTATCATTAAATAAATGTAGAATGTAAATGAAATAAAGTGATATGTGGGTCACAAAAATATATATCCCTTTGATAAATCGATATGAACTATGAAACAAAATATTTATATAAATTAAATAGGTTTTTAGTGTATACATACCCATCAAATATACTTTCATGCAACAAGGATTTAACAATAATGATATCATGATGTCCGAAATCATGACCTTGAATATTAATAATTTCTTTAATCAAGAATTAATATATTATCGTCCATTGGATTATAGTATTTATATAATTTATGGATGCATTATTTTCTCAAGTTATTAGTTAAAAGGATCTTAAATTCAGTCATTTACCTTAACATATAAATTATTCCGTAATTTATCAATACATATTTAATTGTACATAACCCAGAGGGATATTTATAACCACCCTTTACTTTTATTCCTTTTCGATTGATATGAGGTATGATATAATGAATAATATCAATGATTTAATAATCTTAGTTATGCTTTTTTATTAAAATTTCTATAATATAATATGTGAATATTGTATGTATCTAGCTTTTCAAGACTATAAAACTGATTGGTCCATCAAGAAGAGATCCCTAGTGTCCTATGAAAATACAATAAAGTATAAAATATGTAGGGGTTTCTATATTTCGGATTATCTAGAGTTGGTATTATAGGATGTGTTGAAAAACCATGGGAAACATATTTTAAATCAATATATCTATCATTTGAATCATGATAATCCATTATAGTATTTAATAACTTTTATCCATAGAGAATTTTTTTTATTTTTTACAATAGTTGGGATATTTTTTATTAAACATAGTATGTTCCATTATTTATTGATGGTTCCTAATAGAATAATGAGAATAAAAACTCGAAAAAAGTAGAGAGTTCACTAATGAGAAATCGAATAAGAATGATATTGGAACTAAAAAGATAATTACCATATTTGGGTTTGTGACTTAGTAGATGATGACTAACCTTTATCATATAGAATTTAAAATTATTACATAGTGTATATAGCCTATGTTATATTTCTCCATAAAACATAAACCTCTATGTTTTACTTCAACTACTAATCTATTTTTAGCTGACTAGTTGATTAAGTCCCTAAAAAAGGTATTCCTCAAATTAAGATGTAATGAAAGTAAAAAAGGTTCTTATAATAGTTAATTGTTTTATGGGAGATTCATATCAATATATTTAATTAATCATAACCATTAAAGAGGATAATGAAATAGAAATAATTGAATAAGGAACATTTATAGCGATTTAATTTGATAAATATTTTCCTTGAGAATAGCGAGCTAAAATGTATAGGAAAATTAATCACATTAAATAAGAAGGAAGATAAAATAGTTGAAGAGTATGAGGGAAAACTAAAATGTTTATCTATGAATGATTCAATCTAAATTCATAATCAATAATTATTAATTATAATTTCTTTAATGATACCAATTCATGTCTCCAAATGTAACTACTTTCTAAATTATTTCATTATATGATGATATAATATCAAGTACCATTACGAAATAGAATTTATTTTATAGATCATTTTTCATAAATAAAAATTTATATTATAAGTGTTTTTATGAGAACTAGTGAAAATTTAATAAAAAAAAGAAGAAGGAAATGTATCAATTTCCATCATGTAGAAATTGTGGAAAGAAACATCCCAAGAAACTACTTCATGGGAAGAGGAGTTTGGTACAAGTGCAGAGATACGAGTCATCCTGTTAATTATTGTTTTAAATATAAATAAACAACTAAAATCTATTTCATGAACTATTAATTTATGGGATTTTATTAAAATAGGTTCTCAGAGAAATAAAGAAACAAAATACATTAATATCCTAAGGGAGTAACCCAAGCACATGGAATTTCTATAGATGATTTCAAATATACACGCAATGTAGTTAAAGGTAAATATACCTTACACTATATAAATATAAATTTTTTATTTGATATATTTTGTGAGAAATATTTTATATAAGAATAATTTTATAACAGGGTCAGATCACCTTCTCAGTGATTAGATTTTGACATGAAGTGAAAAATACTAATGGTAATATTATACCGTCTTATTTATTTTTATAATCTATGATAAAAATTTGTTGGATTATTATTCTATAAAATATGTGTTTTCATATTATAGTCAAATTTGATTTAATTATTTGAATGGATTTCATTGATCTATAGAGATATTTTGTACTTTCCCAAGGAAGGGAAAATACATTCTATATTATCAATCAACCAATGATCATCTCTCTATGTGAGGATTGACTTGAAAACCCAATTAAATGTAATTCCATAATATATTTTTTTCCACATAATGATGAGTGTTATTTAACATAGATGGTCGGGGTGAAACTCATAATTGGGGATATTCCTCTTCAATTATGGTAATTTATGTCTATCTAAAAGTGTTTCCTAGTCTTACTTTAAATTTTGAAGTTCAATTTCAATATAACTCATTCATGGTAGTAAACATATTTCATATATACAATTCAGATTTTACCTTATTGAGTTTTATGAGTTGAAGAATAACTTTTAGGATAAATACGATAAGGGATTAATTAAGTATAGTGCTTCAACATAGGGTTCAATTCTTCCATTTGTAATGAATAAATATGTATCAACTCTTCAATGAATTGATTATCAGGATCATAACAAGATTGTTATTAAGAACCAGTTTCCCCTATCATGTATCAATGAACTTTTTTATCAATTAAATGGATCCTAATTTTTTTTCCTAGATTGATCTTCAATCTGGATATCATCATATCAATATCTATGAGGATGTACCTATGATATAATTCAATACATGGGATGGATATTATAATTTTAGTGTAATGCTATTTGAACATACCAATTATCATACCATATTAATTTATTTAATGAATGTGTTTTATGGATTACTAACACGTTCCTGTTGTTGGGTGTGGAAAAAACAATTATTTACTAAGTTAAAATATATTATAGTGGTTATCCAAGGTTGTGTCCCGATGAGAAATGCACACAAAATAGTTTGTCAAATTTTACTTTAAGAAAAAGTTAAATGTGTTTGAAATTTTTTGGTTTTGAAATAAAAGAGAGAAACAAAATAACAGAAGAAATTAAGGAAGATATTCCAAACATATATGGAATGAAAGTAATTTAAAAACTATTTAATGATATGGGTGATCAATTCGAGGCCAGTTTTATAATTGCAATACTATCCTTGTTCAATTTTATTCAATCTTCTTCTGCTAAGTTGATTTAAGTGAGATACCATAATTACTTCAGATAACTT
This sequence comes from Viscum album, assembly GCA_963277665.1. NCBI lineage: Eukaryota > Viridiplantae > Streptophyta > Magnoliopsida > Santalales > Viscaceae > Viscum > Viscum album. The sequence continues at coordinate 135,201,618 of OY728147.1, read as the reverse complement.
CTCTAGTTACATGGTTTAACAGAATTCTAGTTCGGTATACAATTCTTCCTTTTTGTGATAGAGTTGTAGTGAATACCCCCAATTATCTTAGGCAATTCCCAATCATGTATTGATTATCATAAATAATCATGAATTTTCACCACACCTCCCACACGTACTAGAAATCGTCATGTACTTTACCACTAAGCCCTAATATTATTCTATCAAATATAGACCAGAAACTAAGGGAGGGAGAAAATTTATCATTTATAAAAGAAATAATAACAACAAAATATAAAATCAAATATGATCGCATAAGATAATAAATTCATTTTTTAGAATTTGAAAACAACTTCGCAGAAAAGAATTATTTTTTATTCAATAAAATGATTGAACTCAAAGCATTAAAAATATAAAAACTTCCCTCCCCCAATCACCTCATATTTTTACCCCACCATGGTAAGGGTAATTGGGAATAACGAGGAAGTTTAAGTCATTAAAAAAATAAGAAGAAGTAAGAAGTGAAAATAATGAACATAATTTTCCCCTCCAGATTCAGTTCTCCAGAATTCCAGGTTCGATTCTCCCTCCTTATCTTTGAATCAGGATGATGTCCCTTATTATAGGAGGTGAGGAATTTATATTTCCATCTACACACTATGTTTGAAATCATTTTGATCCATGTGGAATGATATATGGCCGAATTATTAGACATGACTTTTCCTGGCTGCCAATCACTATTCCACCAACCATAATTTGAATGATTTAAGGGAGGTCTTAACCAACTCATTTCACCGATAAATATATTTTGAAGATTCAACGTCAAGTTGGATTTCTGACCCATCTAGAAGTACCCAATTTGGTGGTCGGTTTCCAGAGATATGTCTCATTGAATGAGTCATGGTCCATTCTGCCTTCTGGAATAAATTTTCACATTAACCGATTTTGTTTGGCCTGTTGGAATTCGACTTGGCACTTGGTCATGAATATTTATTTGTAGAAAATAAAACATGTCATCCTAAAAAAAGGAATCACATTTAAGTGATAAAAATTCTAGGATTTATGCTTGAAATATAGAGGCATCATAAATATGTTTAATGCCCAGAATTAACCACTTTTCACATTTAAGCTCAAAACTCATCAAAAGTCATAAAATAATGCAAATAAGATCAAATTGATTAATGTTAAGGGATTATATCATTTAAAAACATATTTTTTAATATTAAAATATGAGATCTATCAATTCCCCCACACATATCACTTTGAATCCAAGACATGTAAACATCGATATTAAATCAAAGCAAATTTAAAACACATATCCATGAGATCTGAAAATTTAACACCAAGAAACAAAAGATATCACGCCTCATCAAAAAACATTATTCAAAGTTATAAATTTATTTTATTAAATATATTTTCTCTTCATTTATTCTCTCTAGCAAAAAAAACACTTATCTATCATTCATTTTCTCTCATCACACAAATATCAATTTTCATCAATGTATTTATCATCCAATACTCATGAAAGGGTCACAATAGGCTTGATAAATTCCTACATATCCACCAGATATGAGTTAAGGACATATGTTCATCATGATTACTTTTCATGTTTTTTCTATGGATTCTGGTAGGTATAATTTAGATTGACAAATTCTGAGGCTGAATAAGGTGTGTTTGGCTCTTTTTGAAGAAAAATTTCATTATTCTAATTTTTACTCAAATATGGTCTTATCCTCACTCCCCTTAAGAGTAAATAAGCTCCAAAAACATGGAAAATCAGTGAAAATTGTCACCATTCATCATTTCAGAAGAAAAACAATCAGTCATCTCAAACATGATTTTTCTTGAAAGCTCCAGATAGGCACAACTTTCCTTTCATTAGAAGCTCCAGAAAGGCACAACTTATTTTACATGAAAGCTCCAGATAAAGAACAAATCTCAAAATAATTATATTTTCAATATTAAGAACTACTCTTCAGGATTAGATTTTCCACCCAATGCCTCTCCAAATTAGTTATAACAACACAGGTCATCCTCCCCCCACACTTAAGTTCAACTAGATTATGAAATTTTAATCTAAGAGCAGGTCAGATAGGTAAAATTGGATTGTAATGTGGCTAACATAACATGTTTTTCATGGCTTCTATGGGCTACAATTATTAAATGTATAGTATGGGTCATCATAAAAATTATTATTTTGAAAAGGGGGCTTAAATACCAACGAAATTCATCAATCATTTAAAACACATATACCTCAAACCCTCATGTTTTGAAAGGAATAAATCAAATTCTAGTTAAATCAAGCATGGTATGGTAATCTCAAGAAGTGATTTGAATGAAAAGAGTATGAAATACAGGTTTAGAAAACTCATAGGAATGTGATTTCAAATATAAAGACAATGATATGTGGCATGTGATTCAAAAATTAGAGTACTTTTCCTGAAATTCATATAAATTTTAACTTCAATCAAAGTTAATTTCAACATTAATTTAAGCTTAGTTTTATGTGATAAATTGTTTCAAACATTGAAATGTGTTTCAAAATATGTTATTATAATCATTTAAGATCAAGAGTTTCAAAAAAAACAAAAATATGAAAAACTCAGAAATGAAAATACTAAACTATAAATGTTCCCTCCCCCACACTTAAATGATGCGGTGTCCGCAATGCATTCAAATTGATTTAACCTTTAAGAATATTTTTAAATGGATCATAGAAATCAATAAATTTTAAAGGAAAGGTAAAACCTGATGGATTTATTGATAAAATTGGTTGGGAGTGTGATCTCCTCAACTGGCTCTGATGGTATGGGCCCAAGGAATTTCTTCAACCGATGACCACTAACAGTGAATGGCTTCCTCTCTCCATCCGTCACAATCTGCACAGTACTAAAAGGATATACTTGAGTAACTATAAATGGACCTTCCCATCTAGAATGATGTTTACCTGGCATCATCTTGAGTCTTGAGTTGAATAATAGCACCATGTCTCCAGGATGTATATTTTTAGTTTGGATCAACTTGTCATGAGCCACTCTTGTTCTCTCATTATAAATCCTAGAGTTTTCAAAATCTTCCCTTATAATTTCTTTTAGCTCCCGCAACACTAATTGTCTCTCCATCCCAACACATTCACGATCCAAATTTATCTTCCCCACAGCCTAATATGCTTTATGTTCCAATTCCACAGGTAGGTGACATCTTTTCCCATAAATCAACCTATATAGACTCATTCCTATTAGGGTTTTGTAGGCTATCCTATAAAAACATAATGTGTTTTCCATCCATTGGATTCAATCCTTCTTATATATATTAAAAGTCTATTCTAAATTTCCTTTTATTTCCCTATTGGATACTTCAGCTTGACCATTTGTCTATGGATGATAGGGAGTTGATGTTTTATGATGCACCCAATATTTCATCAGTAAAGATTCCATTATCCTATTGAAAAAGTGAGTCCCTTGATCACTAATGATTTCTCTAGGTACTCCAAACCTACAAAATATTTTAGTCCTGACAAAATCACAAACAACTTTATCATCGTCAGTCTTGGTGGGGTTTTCTTCCACCCATTTGGAAACATAATCAATGGAAAGAAATATATAATAATTTCCAAATTACATTGGGAATTTTCCCATAAAATCTATTCCCCAAACTTCAAAAATTTCACACAAAATTATGTTGTTGTTGGGGAATGTCTTTTCACTTTGATATATTTCCAGAAAACTGACATTTTTCACACCTTTTAAAAAAATCATAAGCGTCTTTAAAAAGGGTGGGCTAATAAATTCTAGATTCTAAAACATTCCTTGTTGTCCTTTGATGTCCAAAGTGGCCTCCACAAGCTAATGTGTGAAAAAATCATATACAGAATTAATTTCAATTTCATGAAATCAACTTCTTATTACTTGGTCATTGCAAATCTTCCAAATAAATGGATCATCCCAGATGTAATATCTAGATTCATATTTCATCATTTGAATTTGTGGGAAATTAAAATGAGATGGGACTTGAGATGTTACCAGGTAATTGATGATATTGTAATAAAATGGAACTTCACTGTTTATTATGTAGAGTTTTTCTCTAGGAAGCTCATCATTAAGTGGGTTCTGGTTTAGAATTTCTCATTCCACAGTGTGGGGTAGTTGACTTAGATGATCTGCCACCTGATTTTCACTTCCCTTTTTATCTTTAATTTCAAAATTTAACTCTTGTAATAGTAGAATCCATCCCACTAACCTTGGTTTTTCATGTACCTTTTTCATTAAATACCTAAGTGCAGCATCATCAGAAAAAACAAAAACCTTAGATCCAATAAGATGTGATCGGAATTTATCCAGTACAAAGAAAACTACAAGGAAATCCTACTCAGTGGCTATGTAATTTATATGTGTGGCATCTAAGGCCATTGATGAATTGGATACATCTTGAGGGATTATTGAAATTCTTTGTGATAGAGAAGCTCTCACTGCTTGGTTGGATGCATCACAATGAAACTAAAAAGGGTAATCGCAGTTGGGTGGTTGCATTATTGGAGGTGTGATAAACCTTTGGATTAGTACATCAAACGACTTTATACATGCATAATCAATATTAAAGTCATCTTCTTTTAGTAGTAATATTGAGAGAGGGAGATAAATCATACTAATATTTTTTATGAACCTTCTATAAAATCAATACTGTCCTAAAAAGGATCTAAGATGTTTTAAACAAGTAAAATATGGAATGGAATTTATTACTTCAAATTTTGATTTATCAACCTCTATCCCTTTTTGTGAAATTATGTGGCCGAACGCTATTCCCTTTTCCACCATGAAATGAAATTTTTCAAAATTTAAGACAAGATACTTTTGAAATCAACTTTTCAAAACTCTTTCCAAATTTCCAAAGCAATGATCAAGTGAATAAACAAAAACTGTGAAATAATCAAGAAATTCCTCCAAGAAGACCTCAATATGATCTGACAAAATACTCAACATACACCATTGAAATTTACCTGGGTCATTTCCTATCCTAAAAGAAATCCTTTTTAGGTGAATGTACCAAATTGATATGTGAAGGTCGTCTTCTCCTGGTCTTCTAGTGCGATCGGTACCTGAAAGTATCCAGAGAATTCATCTAAAAAACAATTATGGGGTTTTCCAGCTAACCAATCTAGAATTTGATTGATGAATGGAATGGGGAAGTGGTATTTTCAAGTAACTTGATTTAGCTTCTTGTAATCTATACACACTCTCTAGCTATTTTTTACTCTCATGGGGATCAATTCATTTATTTCATTTTTGAGAGTTGTTAGGCCAGTTTTTTTGGGACTACATAAATGAGACTGACACATTGAGAATAAGATATTAGAAAAATGATGTCAGTTGCTAGAAATTTATCTATATCATTCTTAACATCCTCTATGATTGTGGGATTAAGTCTTCTATTATGTTGTCTAATTGACTGGGAATCACTTTCTAAAAATATTCTGAGAGAGTAGACCTTATGATTTATTCTAGGTATATCACCTAAACTCTATCCTAAAGCTTGGACATTTCTTTTGAGTAGGTAAATTAGAGTTTCCTCTTGTTAATGGGGAAATTTATTGGAAATGATTACAGGAAATTTATCTCCTTCCATTAGGTAAGAATACTTTAAATTACATGGAAATGGCTTAAGTTCCAGACATGGGGGTTCTTCAAGGGATGACATTGAGTTAAGGTATCATATTCCTAAGATAGGAATCTCTGGTATCATCTTAATTTATTTTAATAAATCATCAGATAAGTCATATTTTAACTCATTATCTAACACGATTTTAGAATTTTTAGCTTCATGGGAATTGGAATTTTCAAATGAAAAATGTTTTCCTAATGATTAGAAGTCAAGAATCATACCTGAATCTTCAATTGGTTCTATACCTTCATCATGGGAGATCGCATAAAGTGAGTGATTACTGGAAGGATGTTTCTTTGCATCAAGAATGTTGAAGTTCACTGTACTATCTCCAAGTTCCATTGTGAGTGTTCATTCCTGGACATTGATGATATTCCTTACTGTTTTTTGGTAGGGTCACCCCAGGATGATGAGAGAGTGGCATGCAGATTTGTCTTCTTCCTTGGTAAGGACATAAAAGTCCAATAGAAAGATCAATCCACTTACAACAATGAGTACATCTTTTATAACTCAAGAAAGAAAAACGGTGGATCTGTTTGATAATTTCACCACCACTCGAGTTGGTTTTAGTTCTCTAATCTGCAAGGATGAAAATACTAAGCGATGCATACCATTTATTCAATCTCCAAGATCACATATTGCGTCAGTAAAATTTAAAGACCCAATAGTGCAAGGAATAAATAATTTCCCTGTATATTGACATTTGTTTTGGTATCATTATCAAGATCAGTGCTGAGACAAATCTTCCTAATCTGATTCTCTCTTTTTTATCCAACTGCCTTATTTTTGTGCACAACTCCTTAAATTTTTTTTGCATAATTAAGGATTTTTTTGATTGCATCTAATAGTGGGATATTAATCTAAACATTCTGGAAATATTCATGAATTTATTTTTGAATTATCCCTTATTAAACCTTATTTGATTCAACTAAAGTGGATGTGAATGGTGTTTGTATATCCTTTTTCTCCCGATGTTGTTTTTGCAAAGGGGTTTCTGGCCTTTCCATTATAAACTGGATTCTTTCTCCTTTGTTGTTTTGGTCTCATAATTTTGGATGGATTTTTTGTGGTTCAGTAGGTTTTTTAGAATCATCGGCCTCACTTTTTTAGGGGACATTAGCTCCTTTCCACTTCGTTTTGTAATGTAACTCGTGCTTTCTTTGGGATTTGGAACTATTTGTGATGGGAGTTTTCCTAGATTTTGGGTTAGAATATCCATAAGTCTGTCAAATTTATTATCTAAAATTTTCACTATCTTGTTTATATCTTCAACATCCATTTCATGGTGGTTTATATGAGAACTTTTTGAAGGTTTTTCATATGGTTTCTACTGGTATGGTTGTTTATAAGGTTGTTGGAATGGTGGTGGATTATGGTATTTCTTCTATTGGAATGGAGGTTGATTTTGGTATTGATTATAAAGTAGAATAATATATTGGTTATATCGGAATCCATATCCTTTTTGGGGTTGAAGTAGTTTATTTGACTAGATTTTACTTTCTTGACAGGCAGCTGCACAATTTTTAGTTCCTTGTAGTTCTAGACATTGATTAGTGTAATGATAACTAGAATAGTATAAACCACAAACCTGATTCTGTCTTTGTTGTTCATTCACTAAGTTCATAGTAAGTTTTCTCATCACACTATTAATTTACCTACGTGTTGTTTCATGTAAGGGTTAGTATGAATAAAAAGTTCTTACCTCATGGATACCACTAGTTCTTGTACCTATAGTTCTAAATTGCTGTGAGTTTTGTGAAATCTTCTCATCCAGGCCTCTGGCATCTGCTGGTAACTTGTCGATTAAGGATCTTCTAGATGAGGCATCTCGTAAATTGAAATAATTTTCAATAAATCCTTGGTAGAAGAAAACAATAAATTGGTTCTCTTCCATTTCATGGTGTGGGAAACTTGCACAGAGTTTCTTGAAATGTTCCCAGTATTCGTAGAGAGTCTCTCCCGTTGATTGATGTATACCTTAAATCTATTTTTTAGTTTCTGTGGTTTTAGATGTAGGGAATAATCTCTACAAGAATATTATTTTGAGATCTTCCAAATCATTTATCTCACTTTGTTAGAGACTATACATCCATTATTTTGCTACTCCCTTAAGTGATAAGGGAAATGCCCTCCACTTTACTTTCTCTTCTGCAACTCCTCGGGGTTCGAAGCTGGAGCAGACATAGGTAAACTCTTGGATGTGTATATTTGTGTCTTTACCTGAAAGACCATAAATTTTGGTATCACATGAATCATATTAATGCATAGTATAAAATAAGTTTGTATGTTAGGGATAGTTAGTTGGTTATTTTGATTAGCAAATTACGGTGTGCAAAGATAACATTGAGTTTGGTTGGGATTATTAGACGTTATTGTAGGTTCAGAGTGATCAATGAAAGTATCACTTGAAACCATGAGATGTATTTCTTCAAACATTATTTGAGAATTTTTTTTTCTCAATTGGGTTATTGTACGATCAATTTCAGGATCAAATTCAATTAAGGGGTTATTTGAACTACAGGTCATTCAATAAACTTTTTTTAGTTTTTGTATTTTGAGGGACATCCTCCCCGTAAACGGTGCCAAGTTTGGTCACGTGCCTATCGTTGGGTGTAGAAAAAACAATTATTTACTACATTAGAATATATTCTAGTGGTTAACCTAGGTTTTCTCCCAATGAGGAGTGCACACAAAATAGTTTTTCACTTTTTAATTAGAGAAAATGTTATGTGTTTTTGAAATTGTTTGGTTTTGAAATAAAGAGATAAACAAAAATAAGAAGAAATTAATGAAGATATTACAGAAAAATATGCAATAAAATTGATTTAAATACTATTTAATGAGATGGGTGATCATGTCGGGGTCTATTTTATAATTACAATACTATCCTCGTTCCATTTCATGCAATCCTCTTCTGCTAAGTTGATTTAAGTGAGATTCCATAATTACATCAAATCAATTCTTTGATTAAATGGTTTAACAGAATTCTAGTTTGGTATACACTTCTACCTTTGTGTGATAGAGTTATAGTGAATACCCCCAATTATCTTAAGCAATTCCCAATCGGGTATTGTTTATCCTAAATAATAATGAATATTCACCACCCCTCCAACACGTACAAGTGATCACCAGGTACTTCACCACTAAGCCCCGATCTTATTATATCTAATATAGACTAGAACCTAATATAGGTAGAAAAATGTTCATTTATCAATGAAATAATATCAACAGAATATAAAATCAAATACGATCACATAAGAAATAAATTCTGGTTTTAGAATTTGAAAATAACTTCCTAGAATAGAGTGTGTTTTTACTCAATAAAATGTAAGAACTCAAAGCATTAAAAATATAAAACCTCTCATCCCCCAATCACCTCATATGTTTACCCCACCATGGTAAGGGTAATTGAGAAAAATGAGGAAGGTGAAGGAATTAAAAAAATAAGAAGAAGTAAGAATTGAAAATAAAGAATATAATTTTTTCCTCCAGATTCAGTTATCCATAATTTCAGCTACGGTTCTCCCCCCGTAGCTTCGAATCAGGCCAAGGTCCCTTCTTATAGGAGGTGAGGAATGGAATTGGACATCTACACATGACAGTTTAAATCATTTTTAATTGTGTGGAATGAGATATGGCCAATTTACTTGACATGACTTTTCATGTACTCCAACCACAATTCCTCCAACCATATTTTGCCCGGTTGAAGCGCAACCATAATCAACTCATTTATCCATTAAATTTATTTTTAATACTACTAGTCATGTTGGCTTTCTGACCCAGCAAGAAGCACCCAATTTGGTGGTCGGTAGGCATAGATATTTCTCATTGGATGAGTCATGGTCCATTCTGCTAGCCCGAATAATTATTTACATTGACCAATTTTGTTTGGCATGTTGAAGTTCAAATTGGAACTTGGTCCATAAGAGTTATTTGTATCAAAATAAACATGTCATCCTAAAAAAAGTAATCACATAAATTTAATCACAATTTTTGGATTTATGCTCGAAATACAATGGCATCATAAATTTGTTTAATGTCCAAAATTAACCACTTTTCACATTTTATCTCAAAACTAACCAAAAGTCATAAAATAATTCAAATAAGATCAAATTGATTAATGGGAAGGGAATAAATAATTTAAAGACATATGTATATATATGAAAATATGAGCTCTGTCGATAACCTTATTCATTTTTTGGTGGCCTTTATTGATGATATTATTAAATATTCATAGAGAATGGTTGTTCAAGAAAAACATTTAAGAATTTTGTTGAAGACCATGAGGAAGTATAATTTGTAATCTAAATTTAACAATCTTGAATTTTCAATTAAATAAATTTCATTCTTATTTCATATAATCTATATTGAAGGTATATTAGTGGTGATTTCTTGGAAATATTTTCTTTTGTAATGACCTAGAAGAACCATGGTATGTGAGATCCGTAGCATTCATGGGTTGGTTGGATAATATCAAATTTTTTTAGAGAGATATTAGTTGAAAATATAATCCAATACCAAGATTAATTAAAATAGGGTTTATTTTATTGTGGATAAAAAATATAAGAAGAATTTAAAAGAAATAAATAGAAGGTCGGTCACCTAAATTATGTATACATTACCATATAGTGGAAGGGGATTGCGAAATATATATATTTGTATATAAATATTGATGCGTTTAAAAAGGAAATAGTATGATTCTTCATATAGAATGGAACAATGATAACATATTCCTTATAGTAAATAATATTCTTAGGAATAATTACAAAACTTGTGATTTGGTGTGGGAAATGGAAATTTTTTAATAAAGGATATATATGCATTATCAGAACGGTGAAATTTCTAACCATTACACTAATCATAAAATCAAGATTTATTTATTTTAGAAAAATAGTTGAATATATTCTAGAGAATATTGTAATAGTTGATTAGTGATTATGATTACTCAATACATTTCCACCAGATGAAGGTGAATATAGTGGTGCGTTCTCTAATTTATAGTGAAATTCTAGTTTTTCATTCAGAGGATTGAAATAGATTCAATAATTATGGATTTACTATACTAGGATATTGAAATATTAAAATATTGGAAAGAAATTTATCTTTATTTGTTGAATTTACAAACATATATCTATGATAGGATTGATAAGGTGAAAAATTAATATGTTAAATTAAAAAATAATAAGAATAATTTTTCAGAGAGAAACCATGATCATTCTAGAATGATATGGTACCAGAACTGATTATTTTTCTTATAAATACTAGGGTTTAATAATTATTTGTTATATGAATATAATAATTCATCATTCCTTATTCATCATGAAAATGTGAATATGTATATTGATATGAAGGGATGTTTCAAGATTAAAAACAAGAAAATGGATTTTTTATACTATGAATCATGAATTCTGGAGTTTCATCATGTCAATACTGATACAAAGATTTTTATGGGATATTAAATCAATTACTAATAAAATAATTCAAATAAAAAATTACCATATATTTTATTATTATAATTTCTAAAACATCTAAAGGGGATTATTATCGTTAATTTTTAATCATTCTATTTATGAAATTAGTGAGTTTTCTCACTGTTTAAAAATATTTCATCCTTGTTCCAGATAATTAGTCATATATGAAAGGGGATTTGGTATTTCATGGAGTACCACACTCAATTGTATCTAATTAGGATTTGAGGATAATTTTTTGTTCAAGAAAATACTTCATTAGGATCAGGATATAATGTTTAGTCTCATTACAAATTATAATCCTTAGACATAGGTTCATTCTGAGAGGACTATGAAAAAACTAAAATGCATAATGAGAGTTTGATAAAGTGATTATGATGGTGGTTTGGATCAATTACTTAATATGGTAGAATTTTATTACAATACAGTATTTCACTTGAGAATTCCGATGTATCCTTATGAATCCCTTGGTGGATTGATGTGAATAACTTCGACCTTTTCGGATGAAGATATATAAATAATTCCTTTAGGACTAAATCTAACCATGGAAATGGAAATTAAGATAATATCGTTAAAAAATATAATGGTAGTTCAGATTTGATATGAAATCTATGTTGATAGTCCTCAGTGGGATATAAAGTTAAAATTTAGTGACATGAAATATTATGATTATATCCATTGAATAAGGTTATGAGATTTTAAGAAAAGAAAACACGAACCCTAGATATATTTTTCCCTTCAAAATTCATCAACATTTTGGGTTTGTAAATAATCATTGTTTTCTTCTACTAAATCTCTGTTATGGTCAATATGTCTTCCATGTATCACTCTTGAGGAATTATATACTTGATCCTCCAAATGTAATGAACCCATAGGTCATAACATTGGATGAATATTTGTATTCTGAGGAATAACTAGTGAAGGTTCAAGACACTAGATATGAAGTATTATGAAAAAAAACCAGTAACATGTATAATTTTTTATAGTGAAATAATATAAATTAAAAAGATGCATGGGATATCGAGGATGTGATTAGGAAAAATAATTCTTAGTTTTTATATCATAGTGACAGAATCCTAATGGTGAAATTCATTTAGGATTATATAATATAACACATAATTATTTCATGATATATTTCTATATAAATAATATTTCATTGACAACCTTCATTGCACAAAAACATTTTTAGATTAATCATTCAAATATATTGAAATTTGATTATGTTAAAATTATTTAATTTCTAAAATCATCATGTCATTATTATCTTAGGTGAAAATTTTAAATATTTCTGAAAAAATATAATTTTGTGGTGAATATTTAAAATACTCATTTGTAAATAAAACAAATATTTCAAATATTTCAAATTCTAATTTCTATTTGCATTGGATTTAAAATTTTATATGTTTTTTGTTAAAAATAATATAATGTATACCTTTTCATTCCCCATTACACATTTTCAATGTATAAGAAACATTATTACTTTTAAATTCATTTTTTATAAAACTATCTTTTATCAGGCTTTGTGGGATTAATATAAAATTAATCTTTCCACATAGAGTGATTTAATCATATAAAATATATTAGATACTTCTATTCATTAATTTCGAATTTGGTAAACATTCATTTTATTTTTAAGAAATATGAATTGTAAATTTGCCAAAATTTATCGCATCAGTAATAAATAAATATGGTAATTATATTTTAAAATAATGTGATAAGACAATATAAATATATGCATTGAATTAATATAATTCACATTAAAATTATATTTCATCAATAAAAACAACAAATATGTAAATATTAACTTCTTCCATTTCACATTGACTTATACTGTTATATTATTTTAAGAATGTAATAAAAAAATTGTCAATCTGTTAACTATAATATATTTAATATTATGTAATAAGTGTGAAAATAGGTTCTATTATGTTTTGAAATATTATGTTAATGTTGAATTTACTTTTTATGATGTTAATTTATTTTCATTTTTTTATGATTGAATAATTACCGTAATTTATTACATAATGCCAAAATAGTATTTACCAAATTTACAACTACATATAAAAAATGATTTTACAAATATTTAGAGTAATATAATTTAGGATAGTTACTATGTTAAAAAAAATAGATTAACATAAAAAATGGTAATTTTTTAAAAATTAATATTTTAATTCAATTGTTGTCATATTGTTTACAATGTCAAATAAAATTTATCTTTTCCAAAATGAAATTAATGTTATTTTATTATAAATAATTTTTTTTAAATGATTTATAGTAAAAAAAAATATTATAGTCATTCAAGTGTTGTTGACATGGTTGAAAATAACAAATGGTCCGTTTATAAGTATTTTTTACTTTTATGGTACCATTGTTCACCTTTAATGGGTTAAAACATATATATTAGAGTAATTTTCAAAAGGGATAACATGGGGTTAGTACTAAATAATATGGGAGAAAATATAATAAAAACATGTTCAATTATTTTGTATGAGATTATTTGGAGTCATAATCACATTAAATATATTTATTTTAATTTTAATCAATTTTTACATGAATAATAAATTATATTATTTTAATACGCAACGAACATCTAATAGTGGCACACCATTCAGTTATAAAAGAGAAACCCTTATATTTTTTTCATTACAACACATTTAGAAAAATAAAATTAAACAACCCAACCAAATTCTATTAATAAATTCCTAAAAAATGATTTATATGTTCTAGTCTTCATGAATGGACACTATAAGTGTCCTTGCGAAGCGATCTAAAATAATTCTACTGATGATGAGGTAATCTTATTTAACAAATCATTCACATTTGATTCATATAATACTTCTACTAAATCTATTTTTTCCAATATAAAATAATAAATCCATAATTAAAAATATATTGAGATGTTATTATGGATTTGGGATAACAATATTCCATCTCTTCTCAATCTAAGAAAAAATAAATAAAATGTTGCTTAGGTGTACATATGACATATCATCTCCACATAGTACGGTAATTTATTTTTTCAGAACCTTGTTAATTGGTTTTTAATAATTGTGTAACAAATTAATATTGATGATATATTAGAAAATAGTATAATTATGAAATTACAATGTCATATATTACTTCTTACCTGTCAATTTGATTCAAATAGAAAACATTTATCATGTGTACATGTGGACTACAATAACTATAATTATGTAATCCTTTTCTTGTTTAATATTAAAATGTATGGTCATTGGGATATATTTAATGAATATATATGTGCAATATTTTTACTAAAAATGGTCCAACAAATTAGTATTATTACTTAAATTTCTTTTGTTTCATCAATAAAAATATGAAAGCAATGGTCATGTGTACGCACAGCCGACCATCTCATTGAATGGTGTAATTCATTTTTAATCAATATATTTTATGGATGACACTAAATAAATAAATATTTTATATATATAATATTTAGTTCATGAATAAATTTTTATATTATGGAACCAATTGAAAAAAATAGAGGATCAAATATCCAGAATCTAAAATTTTTGGAAAAACGATGTGGTTAACACCCAAAATAATGGTAATAATATATGATTTTCAACAAAAGGGATATACAATGACATAATTGGATCATAAATAATATTTTAAATATTTATTTTATTATTTAATTTAAATATATTATTTTTTAATTAATTATTTAGGATCTTAAAACAACTTATTAGTAATCTCTTACATGAGAAAGAGATTTCGTCTCATTTTCCACTCCAGTGAGACATATTTAGTATTATGTACCAATTTAATTTTATATTTTGTATAAATTTCCACAATTATGTATTTAAAATGAATATATATTTATTCATCATGATTAATGATTCAATTCATATTTACTATTTTTTGGTGTATCGGTTTAATGTTTACAAAATAGGATATAGTCTTCTATAATATCATTTTCTTCATACTGCACCTCTTTTCATTGAATAAATATTATAATATGTCATTAATAAACACCATATACAGTGGAATAATATATAAATTTATGTATTTTAATTTTTTTTGTTCAAAATTTTCATTTCTTTGGAACATAAATCAAGAAATGAAATATTTAACTCAAAATCCAATAATATTTCCCTTTTGATTAGGTATATTTATCTTCAATGTCCATAGTTTCCAAATATTTTTTAAAAAATCCTTTTTTATTCACTCAAATGAATTATCAATGAATTTTTTTGTTATATATGAATTTTTAAAAGGATTTAAAATAATCATTATTATTTAAAAAAAGTTTTTTATCTTTTATTTGAAAAATTAGGGAGGTTTCTTTATAACATATACAATGCTACCATATTTTTCATCTACTATTATTTTAAAACTATATTTTTATTCTTTTAAAAATTTAAATGGTTTTACAAATATAACAATTTAATTAATTATAATTTTAATATTCATCATACATTTATTTTATCTATTCAAAGGACATTATTTCAATATAAGACTTATGTTTATGATTATTTTATAGTCATTTTTATTTTTATTTATATTTTGGTCATCAAATTTCTCAGGAAAATATCACATCCATATAATCAATAGACATTAAATTTCACTTAACAACTTATATTCCTTGTATAATGGAAATTATTACTACCTAAACCATATTGAATTTCTATATATTATGTTTTACTTTCAATGTTATTTTAGTTGACTAGGGAAATAATTAATATTCTATACTGTATACGCAATATGTACATTTTTTTACAGGGAATATTATTAATGAATTAAACTGACCATTCCATTTATGTAGAATGCATTGGACATGTACTGGTGGTTGGGGGATGAATTTATCTTGACACTTGATGTGTCTACATGTATTATGATACAAATAAGACAGCCAAGGTAAATGAATTTTTGGTTTATAAACCCCCATAAATGGAAATACCTAGGAAAATAATTAGTAGTAATAATATCATGATTTATGAAATCATGGAATTCAATATTGATAATTTAAATTATAGATAATTCATTTTACAATATCTATGAGGTTAATTCATTGATATTATCATTGGATGCATTTTTTCAAAGGTTATTGATAAAACTTCATGTGGTATACATTATTTAACTTTTCATATCCATTTATCTTTTCTCATGATATATTTTAAGTAAACAAGTTGTACTGAGCATTTGAGACCCCTTTTGTTTTTTCTCCTTTCCCCAGGATATGAAGATAGATATTACGAATAATATGAAGGATGTGAGATTGTTTCTTATTTTGTATACTATATATTTAAAATGTAATATTGGATTCATGTATGAATCTAATTCCAAACTACTACTAATAATATCATCCCTTTAGGATGTCTTCTATTTAATCTTATTTAAATGTAATTATTCAAACACTGACGTTGAGTTTTTGAATTTTCGATTCTCTATAGTAACACATCATAATATTTTTATACTAATATTACACCTAAAAACATCATATTAAATTTAATAAATGATTACTTCAATATCCTTAGTATAATTATATCTGACTATATTATTGTGTTTCACTTAATTTATTCATTTATTTTTACATAGAAATATAAAACACCATCAGTTGTTCATTGTGTGGAATACTGCTTCGATAAAGAGACATAAATTTTTTATCATCACCTCTTATCATAGATCATTTTGATGGATAAAAAAAATATTTATATCATAAAATTATTATTATAAAAATTCAATTTTATATCCACCATCACACCCACTCATGGGTTTCAGAATTATAATTCTAATCTTGTGTATGTTCATATTAATGCATCCATGTCAAAAAAAAATTCCATTTATATTTTTTTATTATCTAAAAATTAACATGTTTGGTTCAAAATCATGAAAGAATATAAAAAATAATTATTATTCTATTATAATTATAATATTTTATCAAAATTACCTTCTTAATCATACCTAGAAATAAAGTTAATACATGTTTGTTTTTTGGGTTTATTTGACCACCCTTGTGAACAATTATATAAAATATAATTATGGATGAATTTTGAAAAATAGAAAATAATGTTATTATAATAACTTGGGTAAAAATGGTGTGTATATGGTTCATGAAAATATTATATTAATTAAATAGTTTTTATGAAAAAACATTTTCATTCCCAAAAATTAAAAAAAATATTCCTCTATTAATTAATTTTTTTCAAAACATAAAAAATTATCATATGGGATAAAATAAGGAAAATAAAAATATAAAAGATATATATTATAGAATTTTCAATGATATATCTCTTGGAGTTCGTTAAGTAGAACCATGTTATGTGTACATTATATTAACATGTATTCATTTTTTTTTAATATTAACAAACTCTTTATCACAAAATTATTGTTCTTATACTTAACATAATAAATTCTAATGTCATAACATTATCTTTCACCTAAAAATGTAAAATAATATCCCCACTATGATGGAAATCAATAAGTTCCACAAAAATAACATAAATTTAATGTGTTACAGATGGATTTCATCCTTTGAAGGAAACAAATAATATTGGATATCAGTGGTGGAGAATTATATGAATTTATGGAACCATATCATAGTATATTCCATTAGTAATATCTAGTGTAGGATATTTTGAGAATGGGAGCTGCCCATAGTAAATAGAGATTTACATGTGTCATTAAATGTTCCAATCTATGGGTGTTTGTATTGACCCTTAGACTTAAATATTTTTACTATTGTGTATTAAAAGTTGTGTAGAAAGATATTTTAATGGAAATTGATATAACCTATGATCATGGGGTGGTTAGATACATTGGGTGTGTCAGGAGTAATATTTCCTTAATGAATAAAGAGAGAATGGATTTTTTCCTTCTATTTATTTGCAACAGTTTATATCTTAGACCATTTGATGAAATTGGTATAGAAAAAATAAATCCATGGAGATGGTTTTCTATTATAAATTTAAATTTCATACAATTTAATGAAAGATACAATGAGAACATGTGTTGATGGAACCAACTTCCAACCTGTTTGATTAGAGGTATCACGCTAAAAGGATTATCATACAGTGTATGAATCCATATGAGATATTTTTTAATTACATCATTAACTTATTTAATAGTTGGTTCCTGGGCATGTTTCTAGATGATAACTGTGGGCTTTATGCAACTTCCCCTAATGACATAGAGAAATAGGCCTAGAGGATCACACAATAAGTGTATCTAGAATCTTATTTAAAAAACATATTATTTAACATGTTCAATGAATATTATTCCTATGTGTTATTTAATAATTATTCATGAATCCTATATTATTTATATTTTTTCACCAGTGATTTGAAATACTATTATGTGATCATAATATTTAATTTATAAACATTATTTACTTATAGAATATAATATTTATTATATTATGGTGAAATAATGTGGTCAAATTTATTTGATAAAAAATAGTCATTATTAAAGGCCGAATAACTATTGTTGGGGATTGGAAGATCGAGTTTTTTGGTTCAGTGAGAAATAATATATAATGAATATTTTTTGATTAAATATTCTTATGTTGCGAACATCTCATTGAAATAAAAACAATTTTATTATTATTTTAAAATGGGGTTCCATATAGGATTAAATAAATATAAAGTTCACTCGTGAATATATTTATTTCTAAACCTGAATAGTATTCAAACCCATTTATATTATTCATATATTGTTTCAATTTAATTTGTGTTATGAAAAAAGATAGATGAAGATATTCCTCTCACTCCCAAGAGAGAACCCTCTACAAGAATTCTCCAAATAACTGAGAGTGATCTTTCTTGACCTATTGACATTAAATCAAGAGAGATCAAGGATAACACATTGAATTTGATTCTTCAGGAGACAAAATATGAATGTCGTAGGTTCTAGGATCTTCCATGATAGCACTTAGAGATTCCTATAGTGACATTTGGTCATTTAAGGAACACATTTTTATCACCACATGAGGGAATCCACTCATTATTACTACAATTATATGATGTGAAAAATAGATATATTCTCAGATCCATCAATGAAGAAATAATTCTGAAATTGTAGTTATTTAATTGGTTAAATTAGCTATAAGTAATATTTTATTATCTTGTTCATGGTTCATGCATTTTATCCATTTTCTATTTTTTATTATTCAATTTAGTTGATCATAGTTTTCAAAATCATGTAAATATATAATTGATCAGTGATCATGAAAGAATGAAAAGTTAGGTAGAACACATTTCCTGCTTCCACTACACACATAACCTTAAATTGGTAACAAAGAAGTCACATAATTATATATAATTATTTAAATATTATTGATTTATTTGTGCATTTTTCATTCAGTTTTCATTTAATGTTAAATCATTGATTAAACCTAATTGTGATATCTTCTTATTCCACATTCATTTCATGTAGATATAATCAAATATATTGAATTTGTGAACAAAAAAAAATCTGATAACTCATCAAGATGTGAATATAATTTTTGGCAGATTACACTGGAGTACATGGCATGTAAGATTAACTACATAACGTGCACTGGTGTTTGATGTACCAAGAATTAATTCAAAATTAATTCAAATAGATTACGCTGAATACAAACACTAAATTTAGGTTTACATAATTTTTTTATCATTCCATCCTAGTGAACATTTAGATAGAGTACATGTAGGGTATCACATATAAACTTTGTGTAGTCTTATAGTCACATAATGGTCATGAATCAGTATGTACGACCTACCTAACTAGAGACCATGTAACTCAAAGACCACATGCAGTGTATTCCAATTTTTAGAAACATGGTTTACATGCCGAGTCCCATGTATTGTGCCTTGGATAGATGGTGAGAAAATTACACGTCATGTAGGGTGTTTTTATAAGTTGTGTACATATACAAAATTATACCAACTTAAAATTAATTTATGGTACTATGAAAACTGTTTTGACATGTTATTGAATTTTTTATTAAATTGATAGGACACACCATATGATTGGGTTTAATATATATATATATATATCTATGTGTGTGTGTGTGTTTCTGTGTGTTTAGATAATTTTTATGTAATGTTCAGATCTTCGTATCATGTGTGAGTCCTAAAACAAATTTTTTACTCTATATGAATT
Source organism: Viscum album (assembly GCA_963277665.1). Taxonomy (NCBI): domain Eukaryota; kingdom Viridiplantae; phylum Streptophyta; class Magnoliopsida; order Santalales; family Viscaceae; genus Viscum; species Viscum album. Next base: position 135,181,414 of record OY728147.1, on the reverse strand, counting down.
GGTAAATTACACATGATAGAATAATCATATAATTCATGTAATAATTATTTTGATAGAAAACATATTGAAAATTTGTGATATGTCATGTATGTCGTATGTCACTATTGAAAAAGAGTAGGAGTATAATATATATTGGGTTGAATCAAACAATTATTCACCGTCTTTACTTTAAAGTACATTTACATAAATAGTTAATTTCTAAAAAATATATTTATTTTTTTAGAACTATTATGGATATAAATATCAACAAAATCCAAATGATAAATAATATATATGAATTTATAAACTAAATATCATTATTAATTGATTCAAATGATATTTATTATAAATAAAAGTTATTAAAAATTGAATTTTTTTATTAAATGCATAATTTGTTTCATGCAAATGGATGGTCTTGACCTTAGAATAGACTTTTTTATGTGATTGGTTTACTATTAAATTATTGTCAAATTAAATTGTTGGCCAGCATTACATTCCTACCCTTATTATATATGGTCCTATGTGCCCATTTTTTATTTTATGCAATGCCTTTTACCATTATCAACATTTCAGTAAACGAATATGTATTGGACGGTGCTCCCAAGCATGTACTGGTTTTTCAAGATTAGAATTTAGGAGAAACAAATCCAAGAGGGGTATATAGGCGGACATGTGGAATGCATTAACACGAACCGTAATTGTTTCATTGTTCTTTAACCCTAGGTGGAAGGTTCATTTATCATTCTCTAGATAAAGTGACCATTATTAATATTTCATGATCATACCACATTAAAATTTTATTCATATAATGTTTCATTGTTTAATTATTATTGTTGTTTTTTAATGATCACATGAATTAGTGAATTAACAATCCTAGAAGACATAACATAAAGAAAATTTGATATGAGTAAACATTATTTAAGACATGGTTACTCACATTAGTAATTATACATAATAATAACAGGAATTTAATAAAAAATAATTTTGAATTTTCACATAAATGGATAAAATCACTTAATAATATATGTTATGTTGGTATATCCTTCCACTACTTCATTTAATATCTAACCACTTTTCGATGTGATTGAATAGCCAATGCATAGGTTCTTTCAATTATCTGAGAATTATGTCATTACTTTTTGGGTTGAATTAAAAAAGATCACATCATGTGTTGACTTCCTAAGATGGACATTATGTAACTTGGAGTCTAGTGTAGATGAAATTCAATTTAAATATTTCAGGATTGGGTAGTCTACTCAATATTTATTGGGTCAGTATGTTAATGTATTTGTCATTTGGAATGCGTACCTAAAACAAATCATGTTTTATTACCTACCATAGTTGGTGTAATGAGAAGGGTAAACCAAATTTTTCCACTAAAATTTCCATTAAACAAGATATTCTTCTAATATCCATGATTTTCAATGTATTTTTTTTAAATATTATCTGACCAATTTTAAAAATCCATTGCTGAGACAACGTGTTATATCGAGGACCGGTGTGCCTAGAAAAATTATTTGAAAAATATTAAAATATTTAATAGAAAACATGCATAGTTTTCTTAAACAATTTGATTAACATATAAATGGGTGCCCATATCAAAAATAAGAGGGTACTGTTTTCTTTAGAGTAGTGACAGTAACCATGTTGCGGCCTCAAATTGGATGGCATGACTCATCTATAAAAATTAGTCATAGGTGAATGTAATGATTAAAATAAATTGAGAATTTATTTTATTTTCCCATTTCATCGATGCAGCGATGTAGAGACGCTTTTTATTTATAAATAAAACATTATTTAGTGATATAGGGTTAGGATCAAAACCCTAAAATATCCTAGAGTCTCAGAAGTGGAAACCCTAAATTTCTCTCGATGTGCGATGATGAATCTAAGGATCGAAGATCGACGAACACCATTCTTGATTGATCTCAGTAGTTGCAATCAATATTCAACTGTGAGAGATCCAATTACTAGGTAGGATGTGTTATTCTATATTTCCATCCACATTCATGAATTCAATGATGAATACATACCCACCAACGAACAGGTTGATCCGTGGTTGGATCGTTCCTTGTAGGATGAGTTATAGTTGGCTAGATTTATGGGGTTTGATAATTGATATTATAGTTTTTATTTTTTCTCATTCATACATGAATTGATTGAAGCTGGAACAAAAAATGGATGAGGTTCAATCCTTGGATTGTTTTTGTGCATTTTTCTCTCCCATGATTATTCTACATGTTCTTCATTCAACAATTGTTTTCGAATGAACAATATTGTCACCTATGTTTCTTGGAGCAACAATCATAAATTGAATATCCAGTATTAGAAAAACCTAATGGAGGTTAAATTCTGATGAATATGGATGACTCAAAATGATTTTATAGAAATCATTTTTTGGGTGAAATGGATAGGATTTGATTTAGTAGGTTTTATGAGAGTATTGAAGTCCTAAACACCTCCTTTCGGTGTTAAGATGTTGAGTCATACCTCGATCTTGATTTTTTTGAAGAACCAAATAATACAGTAGAACATAGAAATCATTTGAGGCAAGCGGGAGTAAGAATATGACTTTCTAGAAAATCATGAAACACGTCCAGTAGCCCCATCTACATTCCATGTGTTCATCATTGGACCACTCGTTGTGTACATAGAATGTACAAAAACACTGGGTAGATTACATGGGTTGCATACAAAGTTTTTACTCTACCACATAGCATGGATTTAAATGGATACAAATGCTACCCTATGTACTTCTACACCTGCAAGGTGACATAGTTTGAGACTGTCTACTAGAACATGTCCATTGCACAAGGGCAGACACTAGATGGAATGACACATAATGTGACTCTTTCAACATGTCGTGTACCCATCTTCTACACGACATGTTAGAATGACATAGGTTGTTGTACACAGTAAGTAACTGAGGTCAAGGGACATGGTGTGTGACCATAATACACACCATGTACCCCTTTGTACATTTATTACTTCTATTTCCTCTATATAATGGAAATTGTTTTGTTAGTTTTTGTTTCCATTATCATTTTTTACTTATGGTAGGTACTAATCATTTCCTACTCATAGAACAATGATCCCTTCCATTAGACATTCTGAATTGATTTTTTGAATCCCCCAATAGGTATAAAGTAAGATCCTCTACTCATTCTTTATTCCCTATGTAGATTCATTCTTAATTGATTTGAAAATTGTTATAGGGCATAAATACTAAACATAAAATGTCAATCCAAATTGAGTTATTGGTATCAACACATGGTCCTGGCTAGGTTCCTCATCTATGTGTCATTTCTCGATTTAGATCTATCAGTGCATCTATCTCATTATAGTTCCTAATTAATATTACTTCGTGGATGATGATAATATATTCTATAAAACTCAAGAGTGTGTACTCCCAAATGAGTGCTTAATGGAAACATAGAGTTGAATCCCTAGTGTTAGTATGTGGTAATTGTTACATACCTCTCGAATGTGAGTCTTGGATAGTGTATATTGTGATATTCTTATATGTATTGTATAAATATACTTGAATATAGATGAAATTACTAATATTTCTTATATTTACATTCTGTTTTAGGGTGTCCTACTATGTATTGTTATAATCACACTTTCACAGGATTTTCACGCATGTGTCATGCCTCGTGAAGATGAGCCACCTTTTCACAATGTATGATGTAGTCAACAATAGGAGGGTCCTTTTTCATATCAAGAAAGCCAATGTGTTCCTACGGCTACATGCAGTAGTCATACTACCTTTTGTTTACAGGTTGCACTTATGTTTTAAAGACTCCTTTTGGTGGATTTATATTTCGGCACGGTTTACATTACTTACATTTATTTCCTATCGTAATCAATTTGTTGGGATATATTGGTCTGCATGCATTGTTTACGTAGTGGATTTCAAATTTCTACATTTTTTGGGAATGGATATGGGTTCATTTGTATAGGCATATAGGAAATACCTCTGATGTTAGTGATATTCCTAATCAGTGATATTCACTGACCCCTGGCCTATTGTAGGTGTTCTTTGGGTGTCACAACATGTTCCCCATTGGTACTAGTCATGACATAGTGGTATCAGACCTGGTCTATTCTACCATAGGGCTAAGAGTCTATGAGATTTGTTTGGGGAACTTTGTTAAGTGTTTTGAGTTTGTATTTCAGGCTAGGATCTCCTTTGCTGGTGTGGGAGGTCGACATATCCATACACCAGAACATTGATAACTGGATTTTTGAATCAGTACATGATAATATAGGGTTCAAGGAAAATAATAGTACATTCATCACATAGGAAAGGGTTGTGGTTTCCATTTCTTTATTAATTCATCTATCTATAAATAATCATTCAATATGGTAAATCATATTTTACTACAGGATAACTCAACGAGGCATACAAGCTAGGATTCAACAGCTTGATCATGAGGATGATCCCCTCAAAGATGAGGCTTCGATATAGGGACCAGTTCCCCATATGTCACCTCCAGGTGCTGCAATATCTCTACTACCACCTATTGAAAAGTACATTGTACCCATGATACTAATAGACATGTAGTGAAGGATGAGAAAGCTCCATGTGTTACTGATACACAGACCCCTCTAGTTCAAAGGTGAGCCCAAGCCTTAGGTGAATGAGGATTGGCTTTAGGTGATGACCCGAGTTTTCTACCAAATACAGACATTAGAAAACCTGATGGTGGTTCTAGAAGTTATCATTTTACACATCTCAGTAGAAAGATGGTGGATTTTGGCCCACCAGGCTCACGATGTGCCGACCCTCTCACAGAAAGAGTTTTAGTATCCCTTTAGAGAGTATTTATCACCAGTTTCCCTAAGAGCTATGCATATATTGGAGCTTCTTCATCTCCAGTTGGGTAGCATGACAGAGGCTGATTACTCATCGTGGTTCAAGAACCTTTCTAGGTACAATATCGATATGGTTATTGATTAGAGCTTCAAGGGTAAAACCATCTACTGAGGTATGTGTATATACATTGGATAATTTTTTCCCCTCTTTGCATTTAGACTTATGTTGATGTGATTAAGAGATATTTTTATGTGGAAATATTCTTGGATGAGCAGATACATGCTGTGATAGCCAAATGTGGATAATTATGAACCCAAACCTTAGTAGCTGGGTGTCAATGTTAGTCCAAGGGATCTAGGTGTGGGATACATTTCTAGAAGAGGTATTAATATTGAGGATCTATAGTTCAGGGCTAACAGGGTGGGCCAAGTCAGCCTAAGGAGAGGCAAGGCTATTAATGCAATAGTTGATGAAATATTGTTACGGATTATCTAAACTGTCAAGATACTAATAGGGATACTATTTAAGAACCAAAAAGGAAGATATTTTGACAGAACCACGAAGATCCGTATAGTGGAGGACATGGAAGAGGAGTTGAGAGAGAAGTAGGTGGTGGTTGACCTTTCGACTTATTTCCACCACCACCCCTTGGTGGCCGATGATTAGCTCAGGGAGGATGAGTACAAGGGAGGGCACATCTTCATGTGGTCGAGAAATAGGTCCTATGGACTCCGGGAATGATCTGAGGTATGATCAGTGCCTTTTCCACTTTTGATGAATTTTTAATAGCCAACAGTGTTAGTCATTCCATTCTCTGCACATATCATGTTCAAGACCTAGATATTTCGATTGAACCATTGAATCGCCCCTTACACATTGAGACACCTTCTAGAGAAGACTCAAATATTACACATCTATGCCGAAATTATGACCTGAACCTTGTAGGTGAGTGTTCTGATCAGAATCTCTTTGTGAAAATGTTATGGCCTTACGATGTCGTTCTTGGTATGGATTGGTTATCCACAGTATAATCCCAGATTGATATTTTAGGCAAAAGGTGTGGTGTATACATAGTGATGGAATCATTTTTTCCCTTTTTAGTGAAAAGGAATCCCTACAAGCATAAGATGGACTCATGTTTAGAAAGGTGCACCCGATTACTCATCAGTTTTCTACATTTATGATTGATATATAAAAATTTGTGAGCATTCAGTTTCCATTAGTGGTGGTGGAGTACGAAAGTGTACTTTCTGATGATGTACAAGGATTAACACCCAACCTTTAGATAGTATTATACATTTATTTACACCCACATATGAAATTGATATGTACAACATCATATTGGACAGCTCTAACAGATCTTCATGAGATGAGGGTGAAATTGGAAGGCTTCATGGGAAGGTCTTCGTAAGGACCAATGTTTCACCAGGGTGGCCAATTTTTGTCTTCCAAAAAAGGAAAATGGAAGGATGAGGTTGTTTGTGGACTTTTGGCGCTTGACATGTAGACTTTTAATAAAAATTATATCCACTACCAAGGATTGATTACTTCTTTGATTAGTTGAGAGGGGCACGATGGTTCTTGAAGGTTGACCTCAGATCACTATGTCACTAGTTGTGAGTACGGAAAGAGTATATACTAAATACGGTTTTAAAAAGTCATTATGGTCACTATGAGTACTTGGTGATTCCCTTTTGAATGAGAAATGGCCCAAAAGTGTTCATGGTACCCATGAATTAGATCTTTTATCATTATATTAACTGGTCCATGGATGTCTTCATCGATGATACCAATGTGTACTAAGCTTCCAAGGAGGAGCATGTGAGACAATTAAGGATGGTCCTAGACATACTCCAAGAGAACCATCATTATGGAAAACTCTCTATGTGTTAGTTTTTGATTCTAGTGGTCCACATTATGAGACATGTTATCTTAGAGAATGGAGTGGTAGTATAATCGGCCAAGGTTGAGGCAATGTTAGCATGGGATCCACCTAAGAACGTGATAAAGGTATATATCTTCCTCAGGTGAGTGGGATATTATCATTAATTTATACATGATTTCTCTAGGATATTAGAACCTATTATAACTTTGACTCAAAAGTGGCATCCTTTCATGTGGTTTGAGAAGTTCCTGAAATCTTTTTAGTAGTGGAGGTAGAGTTTGATGTTTTCTCTAGTCTTGATATTGATAGAGGAGGGTGTCGAGTACGTAGTGTTCTACAATGCATCTGGAAGTGGGATTTGTTGTGTCTTTATGAATAGGTTATGGGTGAATGCCTATGTTTCATGCCAATTGATAGCACATTAAATGAACTATGTGACCCATTATAATGAATTTGTAGTGGTAGTATTCGCATTTATGATGTGATGACACTAATTGATGGGAAAGTGGTTTATCATATACATTGATCACAATAGTCTCAATTATATATAATCACTTATAAAGATCTAAATTTCATACATAGGCGATGAGGAGAGTTCCTCCTAGACTATAATTTCAAGATTTTCTATACTCTTTTTAAGGGGAATGTGGTGGAAAATGATCTGAGTATAAGTTCAACTTCAATGTTGATGAAAAAGGAAACAAATCAGCTTCGATCCTTAAATCTATCCTTTAAATATGTTTATAAAGCATCTTACCTCTAGTTTATGGTTGTTACCCTACTAATTTATAGTGATTCGGGGAGAAACCTCCTGGGGACACTGAGTTTCGGACCCTATGTGATCAGATATCTATAGGGAATGCTCCCGATAGACATTCAGAAGGTTCGGAGCATGTAATTGTTTTCAGAGGATGTAATATAGTACCAGAGGAGTTACAGGTTGAGTTTCTAGAGATTTATACATCCCCTTTTGTGCTACCTCCATGTGTGAAGAAGATGTTCCAAGGCCTCTAAAATATGTTTTGGTGGCCTGGGATGATGAAGAGTGTAACAGATTTCATTTCTTGATGCTTTTCTTATCAGCAAGTGATAGTTGAGCAATAGGTTTCAGTGGGTTTATCTCAACCCATTGAGGTGCTGGATTTGAAGGGGGAAAGTGATATCATTGGACGTACTGATAGGTTTACCATGTACATCCAGGGTAAATAACAACATATAGGTGATCATTGACTAACTGACGAAGTCAACCCACTTCCTAGATATATAACAATATAGTTCAGTAGAGATATTGTGAAGCCTCTATGTGCATGAGATAGATTGACTCAAAGGAGTCCCATCATTTTTATTTTCAAATCGTGATGCTCCGTTAAAATCATGGATGTTGATGTGATTTCAGGGGGTGTTTGGGACCAAGTTATGCTTAAGAAAATCATTTCATTGAAAAATGTATTGCGAGATGGAGTGGACCATTTAGGTTCTGTAAGTGTTTTTTTAGTATTTTAGGTTAGAAAATGAAAGTAGTTGGGAGGATCAACTACCATTGGTTGAGTTTTCATTCAAAAATATAAACCTTTGAACAGCTGGTAGGGAACCATTTGAGGCTTTTTACGGGAGACCCTGTAGGTCTCCATTTTGTTGGACTGGAATATGAGAGTCATCACTCATGGGCCTAGAGTTGGTATGAATTACAATAGAGAGATTTTAGATAATCCAATAGTAGATGAAAATTGTACAGAGCTATCACAATTATTATTTTTACGGGATACATAGGCCTTTGGAGTTCAAAGAAGGTGACCATCTATTCATATGGGTTTCACCTAGATGTGGATTAAAATGATTTTTTAGGTTTTAAGGTTATATCTAAAAATTATTAGGCCTTTTCAGAATCTATGTAGTGTTTGTGAGGTACAGTACAACTTAGATCTACCCATGTAGTTGGACTAGGCACATGATGTCTTCCATGTGTCGCAACTAAGAAGGTACATTCCGGACCGATCACATGTCATCGATTGGGGTGATATATACATCTACAATGGAGCGATATTTGGGGAGTACACAATAGATATTGATGATCTGTAGGAGAGTATACTTCATTGGGGAGTGATTCCTTTGGTGTGTGACTTGTGGTAGCATAAGATTCTCTTGGAGAGAATATTGGAACAAGATGCTCAGATTCATACACAGTTCCCACATCCATTTGAGTTTCTTTTATTTGGATTTTCAGTGACGTAAATCCCCCTAGCGGGGAGAACGAAACGTCCAAAATTTTATTTGTTTTTATTATTATTAAATTTAATAATTTTGAGACCATTCACTGAAACAACATTTAATTATGAGTTGTGATGTTCTTAAAACAATTTTTTTTAAAAAAATTAATTTTTTTAATAGAACAAGTGTGATGTTTTCCAAAAAAATATGGACTAACATCTAAATGGTTTACCTCATATGAAATAGGAGGGTACCCTTTCATTCAGAGTTGTTTCTCTGACCTAGGCACAACCTAACAATAGATGGGACTGGTCAATTGTAAAAAGTTGTCATTATAGTTTTTAATGAATAAAATAAATTGGTAATTTATTTTATTTTTCCATTATATTTTTACAGTGATAGAAAGATGATATTTATTTTTAAATAAACTCTTAGGCAGGGATCCAAGTATAGTCTCATTACCCTATAATTCTCTAGATTATATGAGGAGGAATCCTTAATGTTTTCTCACCGTAGGTGATGATATAACTATAGATCAAAGATCAATGAACACAGTCTTGATGGTTCTCTCTATAAGAAATTAGGCATCAACCATTAGTAATCCAATTCCCAAGTTGGATGAATTATTTCATAATTACTTCCCCATTATTGAATTCAACAATGAACGTGGACCAACCAGTAACTATGTTGTTCCATGGTTTTATCGTTCCTTACGTGATGGGTATTAATTTTTGGGATTTATAGGGTTTGATTATAGAGTTTATTATTTTGATTCTTTATCATTCTTATAGATATGGATTGATTCTAGAAAAAACAGTGTCTATGTTTCATTCCTTGGATTTTTTCCTTGTAAATTTTTCTCTCCCTCGGTTGTTCTACTTGTTCCTCCTCCTTAAGTGGTTTTTGATCGATTGATCATTCCACATTCTTTTCATGGAACAAGAATCAGTGATTGGAGATCCACCATCAAGACATCCTAACAAAACTGTAATAGATTTGGGGATTGATGGTTCTATGTGATTTGAATGAATTCGTTCCTTAGGTGAAACACATAAAATTTGATTTAATCATTTTTTTAAGACAATTGAAGGCCTAAGACCCCTTGTTTGGGTGTTAGGGTGGTGACAAGAACCTCAATATTGAATTTAAAAGTGAACTGAGCACCGAAATGGAACCCAATGATCTAATGGGGTGAGTCGAATGAATAATATGATTTCTAGAGGATCGAGAACATACTGCATGTACCCTGGTTTACACGGTGCATGTTTATCGTCGGACCACACTGCGTGTACATGGAATGTACATGGACATGATGTGGAGTACACAAGTTTCCTACACGGAATATACTCCACCAAACTAAATGGAATTAACTAGATACACAAGCTACCCCATGTAATGGTACACGTGCAAGGTTACATGGGTTGCCACCATGTACATCCACATGGATAGAGGACACAGGAAGACCTCGGATGGAAGGACATGGAATATGACTCCAACGCACCATGTACCCATCTTCTATATGAAATGTTCAAACATTATGGGCCTTTTACATGGGTAGTTTCTGGGGACAAGGGACATAGTGTATGACCCTATGACACACCGCGTACCCCCTTTCAACATGGATTGATTCTCTCATCCTCTATTTCGTGGACAAGATTTTTTAGGGTTCATTGCCTTAATCATTTTCCCTAAAGGTAGGTATGAATCATTTCCTAATTATAATATTACAATCACTTCATCATGTTATTCTGGACAAAGTGGTGGAATCCCCATAGAGACTTAGAGTGAGATCATCTATTCAATTTTCTTTCCCTAGGTAGAGTTATCGGTAATTTATGTTACCAACATGACAGAGCATCAACCCTATACTTATAAGGATAATCCAGATTGAGTTAATAGTATCACTCCATGTCCATAGACATGATCCACATCTGTCTAACATATCTTTCTTCACATGGGGCAGTGTGTCTCTCTCATGATGGTTCTCGATGAATATTACATCATAGATGGATGTCATCTGAACTATTGGACTTAGGAGTGATTACTCCCAAATGGGATGTCTCTGTAATCTACATTTTGAATGCCTAGTGTTGGTACATTGTAGTCCAGACATACATATAGAGTACTTGTCTTTGATTTAGTATATATAGAAATTATTATATGTGTTTTAGACATATACTTTTTTAGAGTTGACTGTATGTTTCCCTTTTCATATTTCTTTTTAATTTCGAGGTTTCATACTGAGTATTGTAATACTCACCCCTATATGGGATTTTCCCACACATGTTGTGTCTTGTATAGACAAGAATCCTTTTGATTAAGTCCTTAGTGGTCCAATATTGGATAGAGATTTATGAGACAAGGTAGGTAGAGGTTTTCCTACAAGTACTAGAAGCATTCCACGTACCTTTTGTTTATATGTTGGACTTGTGGTTTGTGGATAATTCATGAGGCTTTTATTCATTCCTGATTTACATTTCATTCATTACATTAATGTCTTACTCTACTAGATCGGATATTGTGGCATGGATACATTATTTACTTAGTGGTTTTCACATTCCAAAATTTTGTGGGATTGAAGATGGGTTTGTCAAAAAAGGTACATAGGAATGTTTTCCCTTGTAGTGATATTCTTACTTGATGATAGTTACCAGACCATTGGTTATTGGAGGTGGGGTTATGGAGACATTACACGGGCCCCACTGGGATGGGTCCTGATAATTCTAAATCAAACGGCGAGTTCTATTATGTTTCCATTAAGTAGTGGGAAATTAATTAATAAAATATTTAATAATTTTTCTACATATTCTCAGATAAATTATAAAAAAATGGATCAACATATTTTTATAATAAATTTACTTCAAACATATCACTATGATCCATACATGAGAATGATAACCTTCTCATGGACCCAGACTTCAAATATTTATAAAAGAAATTACGAGTTATTCTTCACCGTGAAAGGAAATTGTATGTGCTGGAGGAACCAATTCATAAAGAAATTATATTTTAGTATAATGATGAAAAGTTTTCTCTCTATGAGAAAAAAATTAATTATGCTACATATGTTTAGTTTTTTCATGAAATCACCTAGGACCAATAACTGTTTAAAGAAACATGAGGACAAATATGCATGTAGAATGATGTCTCCCCACTAGAATCTCTATCATGATAAGGAATGATAAGATTGATATGATATCTCTAATTATTTTCTACAATTATTCATTTAGTGTATTCTCTAGAAATTACCCATGTACTAAAGATTATTAGCTATATTGAATGCTTATAAATAATTAGTATTTAATTTTAAGATGATTTGTGCACAGATCTCATTCTTTAATCACTTCCTACGACCTTAAATTCTTTATTTGAAAATTATAATATGACAAATAATGAAGAGAGTCTTTCAAAACATCTTAACATGATTCTCCAAGTGTATAAGTACATGGGAAATGAAATTTTCTGACTCTTATGGTGAATAAGAGAAGGAAAAACTAGGAAAAAGGGTCTATCACTCACAAACTGTCTAAAGATCCATAGAAATATCATTCTAAGAAGTGGATTATCCGGATGTATGGTTAGGAAAATGATGTAGTTTTTTTTCATTTGGGAATCCGGGACATTGGGAGTATAATTTCACCCAAATGAATGGGAAAGCTATATTGGAATTTGTTATCATGTGTAATATTTCAATATTTTTCCATTAGTAATTAGATACATCTTATGCTGATCACATATGTATCCAAAAGCCAAAACCAAGAATATTATAAATGATTACTAGATTAGAGTTGGACTTTAGAGGTACTAATCATATGAGGCTGGATAATGTAGTTGTTGGTGACTAAGACCTTTTATTTCCAATGGGACTAATTTTAGTTTTAGAATATTGTTATTATGTACCGCCTATTACCAAGAACATATTTTTTGTATCATTTTGAGATGTATATGGGGTTATTTTCATGTATTTAAATATATTTTTTATAATGAAAACATATGTTATTGTATGGAATGTTTAAATAACTATCTACCTTTATTTAACTAAAATAAACATTTATTTCGAATTGATAATCAATAATGTTCACATGACTCATATTACATGCACCTATGGGATCTCCATATTGTCCATGTAAACTAGAATCATCTAAGAAATAAATGTAAATCTGGTTACATAGGCTCATCAAAGCTAAATCCACTTAAAGGATTCCATGATTATTAATAGAGAAAGATGATGAAAATTTTATTCTGTGGACAGGGTGAAAGAGCCATATATATTCTAGGATTAGTGCACATTCATGTCTATGGTCCATTTCTAGTAGAATCTAGAGGTGGGTATTCTTGCATCATATATTTTACTTATTCCTTGATTTGGTATGGTTTTGTATACATGATGAGGTATAATTTTGAGTCTTTTGAGAAATTCAAGGAATCCAAGAATGATTTAGTAAATCAAATTGGAAATAAGATAAACAATATTTAATCATATTGAGGTGGTGAACCTCTTAAAAAATCAATTATCAACATTCTAGGGGATTTTGGGATTATATCTCTACTCACTCCACCTTACACACTATAGTGGAATGGTGTTAGTGAATGTAAAATTTAGACAGTGTTAGGCATGGTGAGGTTGATAATGAGTCATGAATATAATCTATTATCCATTTGAGGATATGGATTAGAAACTATGAAATAAACATCAAACAGGGTACCAACTAAAGTGGAAAATGGAATTCCCACCGATTTATTGAGTATAATGACACCCATTTTTTCACATACACATTTATGGTATTACATGATGTTTTTAAGGCTTTATTAAGAAAAAAATTTCACCCAATTAATATAGTTTATATTTATCGGGTATTTAAATTATACAACGGCATACTACGTATTCAACCCCAAATATAAGAAATTCATTTTCACAAGACAAGATTTTTTCATGATAGGGAGAGCATCCTCAAAAAGTATAGTGGGAAAAAATGGAATTGGATGATGTTGATGACGAGACACACAATAGTTGGAACAAGAATAGATTGAAAATGTCCCCTAAAAAATAGTAGATCTAGAAACAAAAGTACTATGTTGGAGAACATGATTTGTAAGATAAATAGAGGGTTATTGTTTTGTAGTCACTGAATATGGTGACTAATTATTATTTGAAAATAATGAATCTCTATCCTAAAAAGAATAAATTTATAGATCATTAGCTAAAAGATAGAAAGATTCCATGAATTTTGAAATAGTTTCCATGTACCATGAACCATGTTTGGGTTCTAGTATATCATCTAGTTATATTAAATACATTAGGGAAAAAATAGGTATTCCAGAGAATACTAAACAAGGAAGTTAAAATAAATAACCATAAACAAGTCTAGTGGATAATGGTTTTAAATAGAGTCAGGGAATTAACTACGATGAATCCTTTTTTCTTGTCTATATGATTAAATCCATCATAAATCTACATTATACATTAGCTTACCATGAATATGAAATTTGGAATATGGATTTAAAAACTAAGTCCCTTAGTGGGAACCTTAAAAAAGATGTCTATATGACACAACTAGAAGGGTTTATGAATCTAGGTGGTTCCAAATAGATTTTTAAGTTGTAGATATATATTTATGGATTGAATAAATCATTAATTTCATGGAAAAATTCACTCAATTAATCTATAATAGATTATTGATTCATTTAGAATGAATGTGATCCATGTGTTTACAAGTGGTTTTGTGAGAATGAAGTCATTATCTTAATATTATACATCTATAAATTATTACATATTGGTAGTGAGATTCTATTTATACAATTTTTAAGGACTTGTTAAAAAAATGTTTCTCAATGAAGTACATAGGTGAAGCAACCTGTATTTTAGGGATAAAGATAATTCATGATTGTCCTAAGAAGCTTATTTCACATTACCAAAGTACATACATTGACCAGTTACTAAATAGAATTAGTATAGAACAATACAATAGGGTATTGGTAATTGATGTCACATGATTTACATCTATTTATGAAAAGGTGTCCTCAAAAACCATAGTAGAAAGATAGAATAGTTAGGATCCCAAATTCTTTAGCGATAGGATCTATCCAGTATTCCATTATATATAATATATTTTATGTTTCCTAGGAATTGATCATAGTAAGAAGTTATCAAGATGATCAGGTAGAATGTCATTAGTCCTCTATTATGGTTATCTGTAACTATATTTTAGGAATTATGGATATTATCTTGGTGTATGGAGGGGATCATAAGTTGGTCATAAGTTTTCAGCTAGATGATAGTAGTAATAAATTGTTCAAATAATCTAGTTTTCACTGATAATTTAGTGGTTTATTAGTATCTAGAGGGTTCTGATACATCTAAGGATGTCATTTGGACATGAATATTTTCCCATGATCTTGAGGTGTCACACAACAGTACCGACCCTATCTCATTTTATTTTGATAATACTGTTGTAATGGATTTTGAAAAAGAGACACAGTCATGGCGATGGACAGAGAATATGCTATCGATGGATAACCCTTTGAGGTAGTTTTTTCAATCGGATGAAGTTACAGTATGTTGAGTACTCACATAAGAGACCATGGTGGACCCCTTTAATACATTCCTATCTTAGTAGGAGTATGAGTGTCATGTGATATCTAGTAGACTGAAGATTGTTAACAGTTTTTTCTTGTGAAATAAAGAGTCTGTTTGAGGTGGTTCCCTAGAATTAAATTATGTTTTCTTTATGATAAAATTTATTTATAGTTATTAATATTAATTAACTTATTATAACATCATGATTTTTATTATTCATAAAATATTAATTGATATTGTCCACATATTAGTCATCTCACAAAAATTTTGTATAAATTTATCTATATGATGTGAACCCAAAAGATCCAAAAAAGTATTCTTATATATATGATCTATTTCTGGATGATATATATTAAGGTATAAAAATGATATAGGACATTTTGGGTGGAGACTTATATGACTTTTATTCACCTTCACATGGTGTATTCCCATAGTAATATCCAATGTACGCTATTATGTGAACAAGATCCACCTGTAAGAAATATATATTTATATGGGCCATTAGATTCCCCTGTTTAAGTATGTGTGTATTAGTCCATATACATTAAGATTAGTATTAATGAGTATTATATGTCATGTTATTTTATGTATGGATGTAATCCATGATGGAATATGTTCTCAGTGAGGTAGAATATATTGGTTGCGTCAGAAGTAATATTGCGTTAATGAACAATTCAAGAAATGATTTTCAACTTATGTTATTTCAATGATGTTGATATCCCAGGACCATGGATTAAAATTATATTTCCTAAATAAATCCATTTCCAATGAATTATAAAGGAATGATTGATTTTAGAAATTTCAATGAAAGAGACATCGAACACATAAGTTTTTGGAACAAGTGTGAAACCTATATGATTAGGGATATGGTGATAACAGGATTAAAGTACATAGTATGTGTGAGTATGAGGTACTTTGTTTTAGTGACATTATCATATTTCTCTATGAGTTTCTTGGCTTTATTATATATGTTATCCTTGAAAATTACATTACTAAGCCCAATTCCACTGAGAATGAGGTCATGAGGGTCACACACTACGGGTATCCATAATCTTAGTTACATAATATATTACTATTTATTTTTTCAAAATTTTGAAAAAATATTAATCAGGAGCATGGTTTAATAATTGTTCATGTACTCTTGATTTCATATATTCCATCACGGGTTAATCAAAATATTATAATGTGAGTAGATTATTTAAAAATACATTATTTACTATTTAATGAATATAATATTTATTTATTTATTGGTGAAAAGTTTAGTAGTATTTAATTATTAAATAAATAGACACTATCTGGGGACTGATAACTATTATGGTGGAATGGTGGACCGAGTATTTAAGTCCAATAATAAATAATATATATTGAATTTTATTTGATTATATAACATTTAATTTAATTCAAATGTTAATTTCAGGATCAAGAAATAAAAATAAAAATAAAATTAGTTTGAAATTGGGTTTCAAAAGTTATTAAATAATTATTAAAGGATTATTTTTAAAAAATAAATTATAAATCCTAGAAATTTTTAATCCCAATTATATTATTTTATCCATAGTGTCATTTTCATTTCTATTGTACACAATTACCTGTAGAGAGATTCCTCTCAAAACATTGAGAGCTCCCTCTCCTATAATTATAATAAGAATGTAGAGAGATCGTCCCCAACCTCTTATTATCATGTCTAGAGTGATCAAGAAGATCGCTTTGGAAGTGATTCTAGTGGAGTTCAAAGGTGAAGGATGCAAGGGGTATGATCTCCCTTGCCAACACATGGAGATTCCATCGATTACATTAAAATATTTTTAAAACATGTATAGATAACTGATAGAGGTAATCGTCTCATGATTCTTAGAATGCAATGAAAAAACAAGGAATATAGATTGTTAGGTCCATAAATTAAGAAATGATTTTTTAAGGAAACTATTTAATTGATTAAAATAACTAATAGTAATATGTGATGATCATGTGCTTGGCTATGGTGGTCTAGACCTTATCAGTTTTCACGTATCCATTAATTTCTATCATAATGTTCATATTTCTGTAAATATTTCATTTATCATTTATAATGAAAACCATAAAACTTGGTAAAATCCATAACATGCCTCCAAGATAATAAGAACATTATTGGGGTATCAGAGGAGTCACATAATTATTTATAATTATTTAATAACACATATTATTTTTACCTTTTCATTTATTTTATAATTAGTATTTAATAATTATTTATAAATTATTGAAATATATAAATATTCATCATTAATTTCTTGTAGATGTAATAATTTTTTTTTAATTTAATGAATGATATAATATTGAATAACTCATCAAGTAGTTTTAAGGATTCTCAACAGATAACACAAGATTACAAGGCATGTAATTATAACTGCAAGCCATCTACATGTGTTCAATTCACTCTAAATGAATTCCAAATCAATTCGAACTATGTAAATTAAGAACACGAGAAACATTTAATTTTACTTTTTTTATTGACCAGTCCATCAAATTTCATGGTCAAACGGAGGTAACATTGGGTAGCCTATTTACACGATGTGTATTGGTTCATTCATAAACAGGTTGTGTATCTATTTACGAGGCCTAACAGACTAGGAACCATGTAGATCCGCGACCACACATTGTGTACTCAATTATTAAATGGAAAAGATCTACACACTGAGTCCATGGTTTTGTTCCTTTGATATTTGGGGAGAAATGTACATTCTGTGTATCTTTTTTGTACACATCGTATACTTATACCAACTTAGACAGAATTAAATTAAATTTATTTTACTCTTTAAAAAATATCGATATTTGCCTTAATGTGGTTATTAGGCTGAAAGAAAACACCATGTGATGGGTTTGAAAAAATATAAATGTATAATTAATTTCTACATAATGTTAATATATCCATTTCATGTGTGAATCATATTAATATTTTTTACTCTATGTGCATTGAATCATACAAGTGATATAAAACTAATATAATTCATGTAATGATTAATTTGATAGTAGATACAAGGAATGTGTGTGATAATTCTTGTATAACACATGTCACTTTAGAAAATATTATAGGATTATATTATATATTGGGAAGATTAGAAGAGGTATTCATTGTGCTTCCTCCAAGGTACATTAATTTAAAAAATTATTTTTTTTGAAAAGAAATAATTTTATATAAATTATTATTGAATAGAATTTCCAGGAAACTCAGAATACATTTAAGATAAAAAATATTAATTAAATAAGAAAATTAATTTATTCAAACATGACTTATATAAAAAAATAATTATTTTATAATTGAGTTCTAAATTTATTAAATGCATAATTCGTTGCATTAATATGAATGATTATGAGTTTAGACCAGTCATTTGTATGAGATTGGTTTCCTTTTTATTTACTATCAAATTAATTAGTTGGCATAAATTTCATCTCTCCTAACTTATGTGTTAGTTGAATCTTATATAATGGATGGATCGCTCAAGGTAATCAAGGTGGTTCATGTTTGTAAATGAGGTAAAACCAATAAAAGAGAGATACATAAGTGGTTAAGTGGAATGCTTCAAAAATAAACTTAATTGGTTCAATGTGTTTCCCCCTAGATCTAATGTTAGTTTACTATATATTAGATAAACTAAACATTAGTAAAATCAGAGGACCATATCACTTTAATGTTATATTTGTTTTCAAATTTCCTTGTTATTTCATTATAGTTATTTTTTCCTCGTAACATCAATTGATGAATTGAAAACCGTGAATGATAAATATAAAATAAATTGTATTATATGTAAACCTTTTCTAAGACATAGTATATCACTTAATAAAATAAACATAATATTTTTTTAATAATGATAGTAATTTGAATTGTACATATAAATGGAAAAAATATCTCAATAATATATATTAATTTGGTATAGCCTTCCGTTAATTCAGTTAAAATAAAATGATTGTTCAATGTGATTGAATAGATAATGATGGGGTGATTTATATTCTTTTGGAATTATAACATGATGTTTTGTGATAACATAACCTAGTTCACATCAATGATTGTCTTCAATAGACTGATTTGTCGTAACTGACAGGGAATTATTGAGGAAACCAAATTTCACGATTTCAGTATTGGGGAGTCCACTCAATAGATCAATGAAATATGAGTTAATGAAGTTTTTATTTGGATTTCATATGTAAAACCATTAATGTTTCTTTAACAACTATGTTTTTCATAATGGGAAAGGGAATATAGGCACATCACACTATAATGAACAGGAAACTAGATATTTTGAAGCTGATAGAAAGGGCTATTTGGTTTCAAAAAAATAATGTGATATTAAAAGATTCCATTCTAGTTTTCATAGAAAAGTAGTAAATTGAAATTTGGTGGAAAGGGTGAAATGGACATATGTATTCTGGGATTAGTATACAGTAATGAGAGTATACCATTTCCAGTAGAATCTTGAGGTGGGTATCATTACAAATAAACATTTATTGATGAATTTAGTAGTTTGGTTAAGTCTACATGATGAGGTATCAGTTCCCATCATATGAGAATTTCATGGAATTCAAGAATGAATTAGAGAATCAACATGTAAAGAAGATAAAGACATGTTGATCAGATTGAGGTGGTGAAAATATTTACCATTTTTTATCTACCTTCAATAATAGTTTGGTATTATATCTCAACACAATCCATATACACACCATTGTGTAATTGTATTATTGAATATTGGATCCATAACTTTTTAGACATGGTATGGTTGATGATGATTCATACATAACTTCTATTATTCACTTTGGTGTCTGTATTACAGACTATGGAATGAAAATTAAACTATGTTCCAACTAAAGAAGGGAATGGAATTCCTAATTAGTTATGTAGTCTACTAAAACAAGTTTTGTTTCACACACATGTATGGGATTGTAAAAAATGTTTTATGGCCATATTAGGAAGAAAACTATCACCCGAAGGAACAATGTGTATCATTAAAGGGTACACTATGTAAAAAACTCTTACTAAGTATAAAACACCCCAAATAATAAAGTGATAGTTTGTATAAAATCCTTCGTTTTTGAGAGGGAGAACATAATAATGGATAATTGGATAATGATTGAATTTTATGAAGTTGATGCTCAAGATACTCAAGAGTTTGTTCATGGATAAATTCCAAAGGTCCTGATGGAAAATTTTGTTCCTACAACACAAGTATTGTGTATGAGGACAAGAGTTATAAAAGAACTAGATAGATATGGTTAAATAGTCACAGAAGATGGTGACTCATTATTAGTCAACAATAATGAACCTCCTTCATATAATGATTCTATAGATATCTCAGACGCTATAATACTAAAACAACCCATGAATTTCTAGAAAAATTCTACATTTATTATCGTGTTTGTGTTTTAGTCGATGTGCTAGATGAGGTAAATTCCATAGGGTGAAAATGGGTATTCAAGGAAAAACATTACATGGAAGGTAATGTAAATACCAATAAAGTAATGATACTTATTAAAGGGTTTAAAAAAAGTCAAGTAATTAACTATGATGAAATTCTTTCACTAAATGTGAAGTTTAAATCACTTAGAAATCTACATTATATAGTATCTTAGAATTAATTTGAAATTTTATAGATGGATTTAAAAACTAATTTCTTTACTGGGAACCTTCATGAAGACATCAATATGAGACAACAAGAAGTTTTTGTGACACCTGATGATGTCAAATATATTTTCAAGTCACAACGATCCATTTTTGGATTGATTTAAGCATCCAGGTCATGGAACATTTGATTTGACGGATTTATAAATAAATTTTGTTTCATTAAAAATGAATGTGGTCTTTGTGTTTACAAAATATTTACTCAGACAAAATTCTTAATCGTTGTAGTATATTGTGGTGTCATATTAAATATTTCAAATGGTATTCTGGTATCATAATCTATTAAGGATTAGTTGAACAAAAATTTATTCAACAAAAACTTATCTGGAGAGTCTTACATTCTAGGTATCTAATTCATTCGTGATATATCCAATAGGATGCTTGGAATATGTCAATGTACATACATTAACCATGTACTGAATAGATTTAGTAGGAAAAAATACTAGATGGGATAGGTAGCAGTGTCACATGGTTTAAATATATATAATAGAATGTGTCCCCAAATACTATTTGGGTTTGAGAGAATGAGTATGATCCTATATGCTTCACTGATTTGATCAATCATGTATTCCATTTTATATACTATAGTTTCTGCTTCATATGCATTGATCATGTTAAGAAATTATCATATTGATCTGTGAGTGAATAATTTGTCATCTATTAAGTCTACCCATAAGTATCTGAGGTGAACTAAGGATATGTTCACTGTGTTTGGAGGGCCTGTGGAGATTTTTATAATGGTTTATACTGATTATATTTTTTAAAAATAGTTCAATGTTGCTAATTGTGGTTGATTATAAATTAGATTTTGACTGTATAGAGGATTTTGATGCATCCAATGTAGTTTTTTGGGATATAAAACTCTATTTATGATCGTGATGTGGAACCCAGATGCAATGAACCTATCACATTGTACTGTGATAAGACTAAAGTGGTTCCTCTTACAAAAGACAGAAGATCACACCAATATACAATGCATAAAATCCTGAATTATCACATATATAGGTATTTTTATAATAGTCATTAAGCATAAACAATAATAGTACCCTTATAAGAGAGAGTGCAGGACCCCATAACTAAAGGCCTATATCTTGATAAGTAGGATTATCTTGCGAGAGCTGGCATAGTGGAGATTGTTAGTAGTTGGCTATTATGCATGTGGGACATTGTTGGAGTTGGGACCCTAGTATCATGCTCTATGAACATTATGTTTACCTATATTCATAGTTTTTAGTATTAATAAACTCATTACCACATATTGATTTTTCTCCAGTGTAACATATTAGGTGATAATGTCCCAATATTAGTGTTGGATATTATCATAACTAGACCCGCCATTACAAAATCCACATTTATATCATTTAATGGATTTTCTTATCTATGTATGTGTGTATTGATCCTTATAATTTATTATTTTTATTAATGAGAATTGTAGGCCATGAAATTTTATTTATTGATGAAAACTATGATGAAATATGTTCACATTGATGTAGGTTTCATTCAAGCATCACATGTAACATTGAATTAATGAATAATGAGAAAAAAATATTCCCCTTATGTTCCTTAATGAATGTTGATATATCAAGCCCATTTATTATTATAATATATCCTAAATATATCCATGGCCATGGTTTATAAAATGAAAGATTGATTTCCAAAATCTCAAAGAAAGAGACATTGAGAACATATATTGATGACACGAGCATTCATCCTCCTAAAATAGATATATCATTAAGGGAATATATTAAACAATAATTTATTTTAAAATGTACTAGGTTGTTGTGTAATTAAATTATTTCAATATGGAATAATTTTCTTGTTTCGAGATGTTATCTTTGGACTTTATTCATCTAAGCCAAATGCCAATGAGAAATAGTCACAGAGAATCACTCACTAAGTGTATTCAAAATCTCAGTTAAATAATATATTATTATTCTCTATTTTAAAGTATTAATAAATATAAAGCATGCATGTGGTTTATTAATTTTTTATGTATTTTTGATTTCTTATATTCAATCACTAGTTAATTGAGAGAAATTTTTTTGAGGAAAGTATTAAATAAATATTTATTTGCAATTTAGTGAATAAAATATTTATTTATTTATAAGAATATAATGTGGTGACATTTATTTATTTAATAAGTAGTCAGTACTGTCATATGTTGATGAAGAAATGGAGAAAGATTTTTTAGGACTTTGGATAAAAAATACATATTTAATATTATTTAATTAAATTATATTTATGATAATTCAAAATTTAAGTTCTTCCCATGAAAATAATTACATTATGATTATTATTTTGACATGGTGTTTTGCAAGGGATTAAATAAATATTCTAGGTAGATTGTAAAAATATTTATATACAACCTCTAGTAGTATCTAATGCTAATTATATTATTTTTCTATAGTTTCAATTTCATTTTTGTTGTGCACAACTATAGACAGAGGTAATCCTATCAACCCCAAGAGATCCCCCTCCTGATGAAATATCCAACGGATATAGATAAATCTTCCTCAACCTCCCAATATAATGTAAATAGAGATTAAGGAGATTTATTTGGAAGTGACTCTCATGGAGATCAATGGTGGATGAAACAATTTTTATGATCATTTGTGATTTCACCTAGTGAATCCCAAAGAATTGTCCAAATATTTGAGAAAAACGTGTGGATCACTTCATGATAGAAATCTACTCTTGATTCCTACAACACAATGATAGAACAATTTACATATATTTTTAAACTTTTCAAGGAACAAATAATTCTCACAAGGAAATTTTTTAATTTATTATATAATTCATAAAAAAGTTGTGTTGATCTTGTTATTGGTTCTCTTGTTTTATCCCTTTTCTATTTTCTAGGATTAAATTCTATTGATCATGGTAATCATCATCCAGTAAATCTCAGATTGATCATTGATCATGCTAAAAATTAAAAGTTACACATGACCCATGACATGATTCAACTATACTCATAAACTTCAATATCAGTAGTTAAAATGGAATCAAATGATTGTAAATGGTATCAAAATTATTAAACATGCATAAATTAGTTAATGTTATTAACACTTGATGGCCGTAATATGATTTATGTATTCAATCAAATAATGATAGTGTAATTTAATAATAACAATAAAATGTAAATATTAATGGGTAATGGTTTTAAAAGATAATATTAATTTTTATGTCTTTTTTTATAGGTGGTTAGAGTTTCTTAAAATAAAGACAATGCAAAAGAAGTGTTTGTTGTGTAAACCTCAATTTCATTTTGTCACATTAGAATGTCTTCCATATATTACAATTTAATTGTTATGTATACTATGCAAATGGATTTCATCATCATTAATAACAATTTTTTATGAGATATAAATCCTTATTTTAAATCTTCTCTAACATTTACATTCATTTAAATAAAATCTCAAGTTTAAAGGGTTTCTTTTTCCTGAATTTGACTCCCTTAAGGCATGTTTATAATAAACACCGTAGATCATTTTAAATTTTTTAAATAAAAACAAAATATTAATTTTTATCTTGAATATATTAAAATTCATGATATTCAATGTTTTATTTAACATTATACCTCTCAGTAGATTTGATTCAATTGTTACGAAGGCGGTAAAGGGTTTTTTTACTCGAATGTCTTTATCAGGTTTCAATCACCCTTCATTGACTATATTATTTCTAGATTGATATATTATAACCAGTTATAGGGTCATGATGGGTTTTAAGTAGTTTTTATGGTAAATTACATCATATTATCAATATAAAATTATCTGATTTAATTTTTTTAATTAAATTATTTCAGTAGTAAGTATATCTCCAATTCATTCCGAATTATAATTTCTTCAAAAGAAATATTTTACTTCCCTCTATTGTTATCCTCTATTTTATAAGCCCTATATGTACTATTTTTTATGATTATCATAATTCTAGGTCTTTTTTGGAAATAATTATTTCAGACTCTTTTAATGATGTGTGTTTTTTATAATGTTATTTCAATATTCACAAAATGTTATTTCCACCCTTTTAAAATAAAATTTTTTATAATTAGCTACACATTTTCTTTTGATAACCCTCGGAAGTTTTTTATATTATTAAATATTCATTATAAATTACAATTCTTTTTATGTAAATTCATTAACCATTTCATAATATGCTATGTATTTATCAAGTTCCCATTATTAAGGATTTTTTAAAGTAGAATTTTTCAATGTATTTTCACTTCCCCTTTTTGAAAAATTTATAGGTGTTTTTTAACTATAAAATTTTTAATTTATTTTTACTTATATAATTTATGAAATTTTTGTATTTAAAGGATTGTTTATTTTGATTTCATTATGATAAGTTTATGATATTAATTATCCTTAAAATTATCCATGAATTATGACATCTATATGGGACAAGTAATGTCCAAATCTAGTAATTGAGTTATAAAATTTATTATTTGAAATATTTTCAAAGAAATTCAATTTTAAATGATGATGTGTTATTTCATTTTTAGGGAAATATTTTTCGATAAAATCCAATTAATATGAAAAGTTTTTTTCCTTACTAACAATTGATAAATTATGAAAAATGACTCATAAAAGTTAATTTTATAACGGTAAATAATTTTCTTCATAATGATATTTGTCTTGATTTTATATCATTTTCATCAAATGATATACCACAAATGGAGTTTTGTTTCAAGGTTCCTGAAACATTATTTAATTATTATATGATTATTTTGGGAGAATTTTTTTACAAGTTATTTAACTTATCTTGTTATTTGTACGATGTATAAAACACATTTTATTCCATAGGTTTTTAATGAAAATAAAATAATTCGAATTTTGATTTTTTAATTAAATATATTTTATTACAGTGGGTTTTATATGTGTTGATTGGAATATTTTAAGAATCCATTTTTCAATAGTTGGGTTATGTTAAAATTCCATGCTTATGTTTATTTGGAACATAACTATATGTATTATGAGATGGAGAAGGAAAATATATTCTTCAAATTAATTTGGTAAATGATTATATGTCATTACATATAAATTGTATATGAATAGTTTAGAAAGTATATTTTTTCATAATGGGTGAGCGTGATTGATTTTAGCTCTACTCATTATTTTTTGACTTGGGATGGCATGTAAAATAGTACAAAATGAAAAGAAATTAGATGTTAATGATTATACCACCTTCATTAAAATGGTTCATGGATCCATTAATACGATTCAACTTTATTTAATCATTCCATAGTAAAATTAATATTTTTTTGAAGTTATTGTTATTTTTAACACATAATAATTATAGTTATTGTAAATATTAATTTTTATTCAATCATGATTTCTATATAACTGTGATTTGGAAACTATGGGCTTTGTAATGTTATCCCTTGTTGAGAATCTAAACTCATCAGATTCTTAGATTTATAATCCCTTTATTTTGAATAATATTTTCTCATTTTACATGTCAATTAAATTTCTAAAAGAGCATAATTATAGAAAAAAGTATCATGATTAGTAAAATAAAATGATTGTGTACCTTATTTATAAGACAAATAACCTTTTGGTCCATGGGTTGTGATATTATTATGATATGTATTATTCAATTAATGAGTTTATTTTATTAATTATTTCAGGTTTGGATTCAGTATCTTCCATGATGTATCATCTGATAATTAAAATTATTTTTAAGAGGTTATATATAATGACTTCTTCTTATGAACCTATCACAATTTATGTTCATCCAGTTTCACTCTGGTATTTCAATAGATAACATCCATTTTATACTTTAATTAATTATAATCTAATCACTAAAAATATGTATATCATACATTGATAGTAATTGTGGAAACCCAAGAACTAGATGTAAAATATTACACAATTTAACTTGATTATTCACTGTATATTATAATAATATAATCCTAAGAACCCTAAAGACATAGTATATTTTGAGACTATATATATAATAATGATATTTCATGAAATAACTTCCCCATATCACATAATTATCTTCTCACATAATACTCTTACTATAAATTTAGAACGTAAAACCATTCTTCATAATCTCGGTAAATGTAAACATAAGAAAGGTTTAAATTAAAGGATAAGTAATTGTAATATCTAGAGATATTAATTGATGATCAAATGGGACAATAATTTAATAATATGGTTTCGAGAACATGATAATAACTTAAGAGATAATATCCAACACATTATAGGTCAATAACATGAGTCTTAAAATAAGGCTTTGTTAAAAAAAGACACAAGACAATATGGTGAATAATTATAAATAATCAATTATGTTTTTAAGGGAAATTGAAAGCATAATACACAAGTTTTTGATGTATGTATAATTATATAAATTAACTTCCCTTGTCATGAATCAATTGTATGTCAATTATAGTTTACCAAATCCAATATTGGATTGGATTCAGAATCAATTACCATAAACACATTGGAATGGGTCACATAGTAGATTGTGTCCACCCAACATTGCATTTAATATTATCTCATGGGATATGAAAAAATAAAAAACCACCATTTAATGGATTTATAATTTTTATCACTCCCATTGAAAAATTAAAACCATATATTTTTGTTTTATAAGATCAATAAAAATCAACATTTCATTATAGATTAATTAAGTAGGAGGAATGAAATAGGTCTAAAAAATTATCATAATAAAAATTCAGGATAAATAACTCTCATGTAATAATTAAATCATATTCCGAGTGAATAATAATATTCCTTGATATATATTTAGTTCAATAAAAAATAACCTTATAAAAGACTCAGAAATTGGATTTTAAAAATAAATGAAAAATACCCTTTTCTTTTGATAAATTATAAAAACAAAAAAATTATAAAATAATATGAATAATAAATTATTTCAAAATATATCGAATAATATAATTTAATAATCATAATTTATAATGTATATGACATTAGGAAAAAAATTTCATGTCATAAATGTAAAAATATTTTTTCAAACATTTATAAACAATGTGAGAAATGACATGTTAAGAAAAAGTGAAAAATATTCATTTGCAATGTTTGTAAATAAAGTAAAATATAGTATAAAAATTCAATTTTAAATCATTTAACATTGTATAAAAAGTTCCATAATAAGTTTTTTTTCGAAATTTATATGGTGGAGAAAGGATATCCACAATAAAAGAGAAATAACATCATATTTCATTAAAAAAATCATTGGATGACTTTGAGTAATAATGACATGAAAGAGGGAAATATTAATTTATACCCACATAAATAATAATTGGAGAAGGAAATTTATTTATTTTTGAAGATAAATATTAAAATTATTTATTCAATTATAAATTGAAACATAAAAAAATCTTGATGAAATATGAGATTGTTACATAAACCCTTACCTCAAGTCCAAAGAGGCATCATACATGATATAACATCATATATAAAAAATTTATTTTTATAATAAATCTATAAATGATCCATATTTATAATAATATTATAATATATAATTACATTATATTGATAAACTACCATCTTACAAATAGTTATTCATTAAAATAAATATTTGGGTGTCAATTGATCATTTTTCACGTTTTTTTTTGGTTAATAGACTCTAGTAATTGATAATTGATCATTATTTCATAATAAATAAAATATAATTCATTACATTAATACATTATTTATTCATTATTTAACCTTTTATAAAAAAAAATTAAGGTTGTGTATAAAAATGAATTACATCACTTAGTAGATGTGGTATTTTCCACCGAACAACAGGTACTGCTTTCTTTTCAAAATTAAAAATATGAATGGAAGGATTGTAATAAATTATGTTTAGATAAAAATACTTATTTTATTAATATCATATATATTGATTAAAAAATATATAT
The DNA here is from genome assembly GCA_963277665.1 of Viscum album. Classification (NCBI taxonomy): domain Eukaryota; kingdom Viridiplantae; phylum Streptophyta; class Magnoliopsida; order Santalales; family Viscaceae; genus Viscum; species Viscum album. The sequence goes on along the minus strand of OY728147.1, from coordinate 135,152,432 downwards.
TATGGTTCGTGAGAAACAATGATGATAATTGAAATATATCACTTCCTAGAGGTTGTTCTCTGCTCCTAAGCATGATCGGAATTTTCATTATCCTAAAGATGGAAATTTTTATTTAATAAATATGTTAAAAGTTTTTTATAGTATTGATACATGTATTGTTATGTTGTGGTGGTTATATGATATTTATAAGAGTTGGAATAAAAGTTATAATTTAATATGGCCAGTTATGAAAATCACCTATTCTTTGGGTATCCTCATTAATCAAGCACCTTTATCTTCTTTTGTTGGTGTTTTTGTGAGAAAATAAACTCTATTACATTTATATGGTATTGGGAAATTAATTGTAAAGATATTTTTCATGATAATGTTAAAAATTTGTGTGGATATATAAGGTCGTTATGTTCCCCTTTTTTGTGAGTGGAGTGACACCCTGGTAAATACCCATAACATTAAAATAAAATAAGATTATTTTCCTGGAAAAGTGTCACGAAATGAAAAATATTTCAGATAAATGATATTTTATTGTCAAAATCCACTAAAAAATTTCAATTATTATGTTTGTTAGTAATAATTGCAGCCTTATCTCTTAGGTTAACCCTATTTATACTTTTAAACCTTTACCGTGGTGAAAACAATTACAACGATATATTATTTTTTAAAAGATTTTTTTGTTTAATATTTTAGATAATATTTAATATTTTTATTCATAAATTTTAATAAATTTTAAAATATTAAATTTATATGTGTTGTAGAAATTCTATCAAATATATTCACAAAAAATGCATTGAAACCATTTTTCTAAATAATGTACCTTTTAACATTTGAATGGTTTTAATATCTTTTCCCTTATAATAAAAAATTTATAAAAATATTAGCATATAATATTTGATATATTATATAAAAATTTAACATAAAATTCATCAATAGTTATTATTTGAATTTATTATGATAAAAATAAATTTCCCATTTTAAAAAATTACTTTTAAAAAATATGCATTTGACCATCGAATGGGTTGATATTTATTTCTAACCAATTTATAATTAATTTATAATTGATAATTAATTTTTAAAAATTTATTAGAAATAGTTCCCAATATCATTACTACATTAAATAAAATAAATGCAATTTTAAATAGAAATATATAAAAATTAAATAATGTTTTACAAATACACTTATGTTTGACTAAGAATTGTTAGAATAATATTTCATATCATTAATTAAACATTCATCAAATGTTATTTGGTGAAATTATTTTATATTATTTTAATTTATTATATAAATATTGTTAATATGATTCCTTAAAATAATTAAATCTTGGAAAATTCATTCTAAAATAAAATAGAATAATTGATATTTTCATAATTGAATTTGATAACTTTTTCAGAGTAATTTATTTATCTATTTCATTCTACAATCTAGTAATTTTTTTAATCATTAATAATTTAATAAATAAATATTCACATGATTTTTTAGATTCATTCATCACATGTTATTGAGAAAATCGAATTTTTTAAATAAATATATTCTAAAATATAACAGTGTTATATTATTCTCATTTACCACATGAATTCCCAAGATAAAAGTCAAGTATATAAGCAATGATGTTTTAATTATTATTTAATTAAGATGAAAAATATCTATCATATTTTACAACAATCACCATATATTATTATTATATGAATATAAATATGATAATAAGGGAGTAAATACATGATTCCATGATATAAAACATATTGTATAATTTTTAATTCATTAGATTTATACTCTATGAAGATATATCAATTTTCAAAAAATAATGTCTCATGGGTTGTATTAGTCTAAATTAAACATTATTGACTTTAAAAATTATCATTATATATTTATAATTCAAACCCCAATTATGTTTGTTATTTAATATTTTCAACACACTCACAATAATTAAATGTTTCTACTTGACATCCATTTGATATATCTTGCTATTTATTTTTGTAAAAATGATACTGAATATTTGAATAGTTTTTACGATAAAATGGAGAATGTGTATCATGAATTCCCATTAATTAAACATGTAAATTGTATTTTTTAATAATTATATCCTTCTGTCTTACAATTTCATCTGTCCAATATTTTTTTCACGATACCCACATTATATTGATAATAAATTTATTTTTATACCAAAACACCAGCTCTAAAATACTATAATTTTCAATTTTATCATGTAATTTATTTATTAAGTATAGAGAATTACTAAATTAAATTGATGATAAATAGGACTACAAATGAATTTAGGATTTTTTTCTAGATTTTTTTTTTAGTTTTAACACTTATATCTTGATTATTAATGATATTTTAAATCTCTACGTGTTCTTATTTCCATTTTAGTGATTGATTTAGATGTATAGATTCATCCTCATAGATTTTAAAATCCAAATTAGATTCATAATCACTTTATTTTGACATATATTATATATGTTAATCATCCATCCCTATGTTTAAAAATATTAAAACTCTATTTTTCCAAAAATCACTTTAAATCATGATAAAGTTTTCATGAAAACATCAGTGACTTTAACATAAAAAACAATTATTTTTACAATATTGTTTTTCTAAAACCTATAACCTATTTTATATTAAATATTTTTAATAAATACACATTAGTTCCTTTTTATCTATGCTAATTATTTGTTTTTATATAATAACGATAGTACACATGATTCATACTACACATAAATATTTGAAAATTCTATTTTTCATATATAAATCACAAGACCTCATATATGAATTTTTCTTCAAACAAATTGATTTTTAACATGATAAATATTTTATATTTCTTTGATTCTAATGAATATTGTAATATCATACATGAATAAAATATTTTTTCTATATCAATAAGAGTTTTAGAATTTAATTTATATACTATATTTTGATGTATGAATTTATAGAGTGGTATATGCATTAAGGATTCCAAGATATAACAAGTATTTTTTAAACATAACATTTTTGTACACAGTTCCATTATTTAATTAAATATTTCTAATATACCAATTTGTATCATTTTCTCTAGGTCTTCTGAAAATTTTGATTTTCTGGAAAACATGTTATTTATTTTATAAAAAAATATGTCAATCCTTTAAATTTAAATTATTAATTCAAAATAATATATTACTTATCTTGATATGTCAATTTATGCTTTATCGGATAGTAAAAACAATATAAGTAATTTTAAGTGGACTCATTATATAAATTTCTCAATGAATTTGACTTATACTTCCCAAATTTCCTTTTTTACAAGTTCCAAAAACTAAATATTATTATATTTCAATCATTTTAATGCTAAAAAAACTTCTTCTAAAATGATAATTATGGTAATATTTTTTCAATGTTTACTATATATTTAATGACATAGAGAATTATATTCTTTCTTGCTTTGATGAATTGAATTATCACATTTTTTATCTGGAATATTATTATATTTATAACATTTACCAAAATATGTATATATATGAATAAGATTCTTGATAATGCATCTATTTCATCATAAAAATAAGTCAATCTATATATTCAATCAATTGAATGATATTTTAAAATTTTTTTAGTGTCACTGATTAAAAAAATTCCTAGAAAATAATTTATTCTTTCCAACATATATCTTCCCAAATACATTAATATTTAATTATTAATGATTTTAAAATTTTAAACCTATAAAAATATAAATATGAAAATCATTAACTAATTTATTAACCTCTCATACTAGAGAAACCTTTTTTATCAATCATACATGTTTTGTTCATATATAATTATTTAACTGAAATATCAACTACCATGTTCACCTATTTAAATTTTCATATATTACAAAACCATTATATATATAATCTTCATTTATATAATATTTTATAATTTTAATTTGAAGTTTCTACATTAGTAAATGTACCATTGAGATGGGGGATGGTGAATCAACTGTATAATTTTTCAATTTATTTATATGGAATAAGCCTATGTGGCCTTTTATAGTCATGTTCTAAACATTGTAATAACTATCACTCCAGGTATTCAATAGTTTTGAAAAAAATCACATCCCATGGGGATATCATAACAAGGTTCTATCCGAATGTGGGTACCCAATCAGAACTAGGTTTGGGTCGAGTTCTGAGACCAATATTAAAAGTATTATTTTGATGTTATTATATGAGAGGGGTAGTGTTATTCCTTAATTAATATAGGGTTGTTTTTCTATTTCAAGATAAGGGTGGAATAAATCCTTGAATATTTGTATGAAGACATTAATAATTAGAGAATTTTATATACTGGAACCACAAATTTGAATCAAATTTATATTCTATAGACTTTAAAACATATCTTTAATTAGTTTTAGGATGTATACAGATATGAGAATTCTATATTCATTATTTGGATAGGTATTGAAATACTAGAGAAATATCACTATAATTGAAAAAAATTTGGCCTAACTTTTCATGATTTCAAAACGATTAAAATGTTTCTGAGAGAAAAAACATCAACACATACACACTATAGACTCACTCCTCCTAACAAGTAGTACAATAAATGATCCACTAAAAAAATCATATTTCCTTGATACCAATAGTAAAATATTCTATTCATTACTAGTCGATGTTATCTTCTCTATCTTTAATAAAATACTTATGTAATCTCACACTCTATCATCTACCAAATTCTTTAATGTCAATGGTCATCCATATTTTCCATTCTTCATTTTTATTTTCTATATTAATATAATTATGTGTGGGTTATTTCGATAACTTTATATGGAAATTATTCAATGATTATTGGTCGTGTGATAATTTAATTATGCTTTATATTCAATATTGTCAATTATTAGTTAATTAATAAATCATATTTTACCGTGACGATAAATTTAAAATTTTTTCTTTTGAAATTTGAAAAAATATCTTTATGTGATCTTCTCATTTAATATTGCACAATTCTTAATATTTGAAAATGAACCATATGGAATTCTTGAATATCTCATATATAATATCAATGACTCGTAAAAAAATTCAAACAACCCTTAATGTTTTTTATTCCTTTACCAATTACAAATACCACAGTTGAAATGACTATTCTAGAATCTACAATGACACTTACAGTACTCAAGGGTCTTTTTATGTTTGTTTAATTCATCCGAAAATTAGTATAAAATGACCCCTATGATGGATTCGGGTTGTCTCTTATAAAATAAGACATATGAAATTTCCACTTATTTATAAAATCCATAATTGACCTAGATAATCTCAAAAAAATATCAAAAAACTCCTTAAATTTATAGGATAGCTAAAAATCGTTTTTAATCACAACTTAATTCCTCTTATACATTTTTTTAAATAATAAAACAATTATTTAACAATTACATTTGGTTATTTGATCTTCCCTTTTGAAATTTTTGTCATCCTCAATGACATACTCATCGAGACATATAATCCCAAACATTCTCAATAATAACAATATTGATACCTCACTACTAGATATATTAGTCTTTTTTAAATGAATTCATCCATCAGTGACACACAATACTAGTTCAAGTAATTTTGATGGTCTACCCCTTAATTCAAACACTCATCAAATTACTTGTCCCACATTTTCCCATAATACAAACTATAGATTAACATAATAAAAATCATTGAGTTGTGGACTTATTTTCCCCCTCGGATAATGAAATAAAATCATGGGGGGTAACCCAATGTTCCTCATGTGAGATGGAAGGAGGAAAATTCATTATAAACCCCAAAGATTTATATTCATCCCTTGGAATTTTTTCATGTGGTTATCCAAAATTTGATCCCTTTTAAGAATAAACTACATCTTTGTATCCCCTTTGGAAACCATAAATTTGATAAAGGGAAACATGATATCAATATTCATATGTGGGTTATTCTTCACTTTAATTTTAGAGATGTCATTATTACATTGATTTTCACAAGGACTTCTTAGTGGGTTCACAATCTCCACATCAAATCATCATGTATTTTTCATCCATATCTTATAGGTACAAGCACTATTAGTGAAAAAATATTAATATTTTTTCTTTTTTAAAAATTAAATTACTCTTAATACTATTTTAGATAAGAGAAAATACTCTTTCAATAAATATTATCAATGAGGGATATTTTATGGCATCAAAATAAAATACCCATTAAACATCAAATAATTTAGAATGATTTAGTTGATTAAAACTTTATTTCATTTGGAAAAAATAAATGATATCTTTTATCTTATTTATAAATCATTGGGATGACATTAAATGTGATTACTTAGGTTCACATGGATTACTTAGACATATTTTCACTGGATATAAAATATAATATTTGTATAAAATGAGATAATGTAAGATTCCAATCAGTTTTAAAAACACTTTTTAATTACGAAATTCTCCATCAACATCATTGAAATGATTATTCCAACATTTATGTATGTGTATACTCGTTCAGATTCCTCCATTCCAAACATATTCAACAATTAATTTTCAAAGTATTCATGGAATGAAAAATAATTTTTTATTTTTTCAGTAAATGAAAAACCAAAAAATATAATAATACTCCCACAATAGATATATCAAATTAATTCATTATTTTTCAATCAAAATATTCACATGAAATACTTTTTTCACTGGTAATGATATTATAATAAATAAATAAATTACATTTTGAGTACTTACATACACTCTTTTTATATAAAGGGTTGATATCTACCTTTCCATTATTGAAATACATATCACTTAAGAAATAATTTATATTTGAGTACCATGAACTTTGGTTATGTTTTAGATTATTGTTATCATCATTAAAATATGAAATCCTTATTCTATCACTTTTATGATCAATTACTTCACCCTACTCAGTATATATTTTCTCCAATATCTATATTTAAGAAGGAATATTTTATATCGATTTGACATATTTTGTAGTTTCTACAACCTATAATTGATAGGAAAATTCCAATTCACTCTAATCATAAAATAGTTGAAAATGAAGCCATAAAATAAAATCCTCCAATGTATGGTTAACCCTTTTCATATAGAAATACCAATGTTCATTTATATTTCCTCTTTTTATTTACCTTGTTCTAAATACCCACTTGGTCCCAATCGAATTTCATTCTATTATTCTAGGAATAATATTAAAATAATGATTTTTATAAATCTAACCAAGTTCATCTTCCATGAAATTGATCGATTATTTATAATTGATAGAATCTTTAATTAAATGTGCACCATTTTTGAGATAAGAGATTTTTAGTTTTCAAACATTAATCTATACATTGTATAAAAAAATTATTTTTGTCTCCAAATATATCCCTTGGATCTATATCCTTCATTAAATTCTGATACATAAACTTATCAGCTCGACTAGTCCCTTCTAAAACATTAGTCTAATTAACGTTAATTTCAACAACATGTGGTTTATTATTATCTCCTTCCATGATATTTGTATCTAATTCCTTCTTAGTGTATTTATTTGAATATTAAAAAACTCACTCAGTCGAAACATTATTTTTGGTTTTATTTACAATTATTTTCAAATCATGAAAATATAACACTTTTAAGCTCTATGTTCTATTATTATATAGTATTATCCATAGGATCATTATATCACAAGATAGATTCATTGACTATACACTACATGAAAACAGGCGTTTCACTGCGGTTTTAAAAACCGCCACGAAATAGCTTTCGGGCCAGTATTTCGTGGCGGTTTTTAAAACCGCCATGAAATGTGTAAAAAAAATTAATTTTATTTTTATTTTTCTTTATTTTTTCGAAGATTAGCAGCGTTTTTTTAAAAAACCTCCGCGAAATAGCCGCGGTTTGGGTAAAACTGCTGAGAAATGAAATGAAAAATATAAAAAAACATGAGAAACCGCGAAATCACTAAAATGGCCATAAATTTTGATCCGGGAGTCTGTTGGAGCGCCACAACCAGTCAAATCAAAGCTCATTAAGAGATCAACACTAGTGAAAAAACACTTTTTCGCGTCGTTTTTTTTTAATTTTTAACGTCGGTTATAAACCTACGTCTTTATAGGCGACGTTAAAAATACAGTTTTCGCGTCAGTTCATAGAAACCGACGAGAAAAATAATTCGCTTCTGAGCTTCGGCGTCGGATTTTTATAAAACCGACGCTGAAGCTAAATTTTGACATTATTTTCCGCGTCGGTTCATTAAAAAACCGACGCGGAAAATATAGTCGACTAGGTTTTCAGCGTCGGTTTTATATAAAACTAACGCCGAAATATCGGTTTTCCGCGTCGGTTTTTCTAAAAACCGACGCGGAAAACAAATTTACATAGTATTTTCGGCGTCAGTTTTTTGAAAAACCGATGCCATATCAAACTTTCGGCGTCGGTTTTTAAAAAAATTGACGCCGTAAATAATTTTTTTTAAAAAATATTCGGCGTCAGTTTTTAAAATAACCGACGCCGTAATTTTTTTTAAACAAAATACATATATTTTCTCCTCCAAACAAATCGGAACCCTGAAAAAAAATAACGAAGTATACAAAAACAATTAAACAGCTTTAACAGAAGTACTTGAGAAAACTCAAAGTAAAGCAGAATTAAAATACACGTACCTACATGGTGCATTTTCTTAATCTAACAATACTCAGTATCAATCATTTTACGTTTCCTCCCATAGATAGCACCAATCCTATCAAAACAGTAATTAAACTAAGGAGATGTGCGTGAAAAAATCAATCCAAGATATTAGTGCAATGAATAAACATTAAATGAAAATGTGTAATTTATTTGAATCATTCATTTTTTCACAAAGTAAATTACCAAAATGAAATGTTACGACTCCTGATCAAAATTCCAGGAACACTCAGCCGATGCAACCTCTTCCTCACCTCGCCCACAGAAGATGTTGGGGGTGTCTTTTCACCATAGGATCCCCACCACCCCCAACCTCAGGTTTTTATATTTGCTCTGTATAGACGTGCATTACCCATTCACTATTGTTATTTGTTTAAGTTATGGAATAACAGAGAAATAAGTTTGAGTGCAAAAAATAGGTTAGAAAATTGAAATCAAATGTAGATTGAAGAGACATAAAGAAACATACCTTAAAAATTGACGCCTTCTATTTTATCTTTGTGCAAACCCACTAAGCGCTGTTTCAGGTATTATGTGATATGCTTCTCGGCAATCATTTTCCAATATTTATTTGCATAAAAAATAAAAAGGCCTAGAAGATATTGATGTGCATTCAAGGGAGACAATTTTTAGTGTTTGTGGATGTTATTTCTCTATACGAATCTCTATGTTCATGATCCAAGTACCACCCTACAGATCTGTCACTGTACAGACAAATGATTTTAAGAAATAACAATGAAAAGAAATATAATAAATAATTATGAATTAAAATACACGTACCTGAAATATACGACATGCTTATTGTTGGTTATTGTTGAAGGATTCATTTGATTATTAGTAGATTCAATAAAACAGTTTTTGCAGAGGCACTTGAGAAAACTCAGTAAAGCAGAATTAAAATACACGTACCTGAAATATATGACATGCTCATTGTTTGTTATTGTTGAAGAATTCATTTGATTATTAGTAGGTTCAAACACCTAATATATCATAAGAGTTAGTTTTTTAAACCCATATATATTATTATTTATAAATATTAGTATACATACCTCAAATCTTAATCAGACTTAACAAATAGTCCGCAAAAGTAGATTGAATATGGATCATATCAGATTGAGAATATGAATGTGAATCATTGAATACCTACAATAATATTGAATGATATGAAATTAATAAATAGAAGAAAGTGGATGAAAATATATAAAAAAATTAATACAACTAACCTTATGAAAATCAGTAGTTTCCCCAGTTGTGATTATCTCGTACATAAATCGTAGAATATAATAACCACATTCAACATGTCCATTTTGACGATGACACTGCAGTTATAAAACATTTAACTAATAATGAAACCCAATATATAACAAAAATATAAAAACTAATTACCTGTACTTCCACATATTTGATTTTCGTTGGTTTCTTTTCATTTGTAAAATGTTTCCATGAACTGAATTTTTTTATATAAGAACTAATAAAACTTGTGTAAACAATTAAAATTAAACATAACAAACTTCTAAAAATAAAAAAACAACTTACCTGTTTAATAAGTTGGAAAACGGTTTACGCACTTTTCCTAATAAAGAGCAAAACCAATATAAGGTGCATTCATTTGGGCAAAATACACCTAACATCCAATGCCCCCTATAATACAAAAAGTTCTTAATTAATGACATTATAATGATCATGAGTTCAAAATTATGTTGATATTCTTACTTATCAAGAAATGGCAAAAACCAGAACTGAATCCCTGTTTGTGATAATCTCTCGGATATATATTGAACTCTTTCATCATTTTTCACATGTTTGACTTCCAAGGAAATGTACTCTGGATCTATAAAGCTATAAATGCTTGTAGTTTCATTTTGTAAAAGAATCCTGTATAGATACCTAATTTAAAAAGAAACTATAGTTAGTCAATGACATAACAATATTTTATTAAAGAAATAGAAATTCAAACGTCAATTTACATACATGGAAAACAACTACACCACATTCAGCCCGATCTCTTCAAAATTAACTAAATTCATGATATCTTCTTTCAATATTCTCAATTTATAATTTCTTCCACATATATCGGACGTCATCCGAAACTCATAGATAAAATTCAAGGAAGAAGAGCACTGAGATAATCTTTTCAACCAAGATAAAATATCAGAAGTATCTACAGCCGACTGTTTCTGAACATTTTGCTGCATTTGTACAGTTTCTTTTTCTTTCAGATATTCCTATATAAGTTAAATGTCAGAAAACATTATAAGTAATTTGGAATCATTTCTAATTACTAGTTAAAAAAACTCATACCTCATGTGAAATATAATGAAGAAGTGCAGTTGGACAAAGTAAAAAATGGCCCATACATTCCCCAACACTGGTGATCTCCGCAGTAGGAAATGGTAGTAGAGCAGTAGGATCTATAATAACAAGTACTGATACTCTAACTTGACCCATCTGCATAGGCTGATGATGTACCGAGTCCCCCAAAAAATACACTTGTCCTAACGCAACAATATGTACATGAGGATCTCCCGCAAACAACTCACAATATAAGGTTCGATCCGATGGAGGAGGTGGAGGCTCAAAGTTAGCAGGTGGGGCAGGGTAGTCAGGGTGAGCAGGCTGAGAAGTCAGAAAAATGAAAAGGTTATATTAGTGTTTAAAACTTATAACATAGAAAAATTGATTAAAAATTAAATAAAATAATATACCTCAAATGGTTGCGCAGACGGGGCAGGGTAAGCAGATGAGGCAGGGTAGTCCGGGTGAGATGGATGAGAATGTTGAAAAATGAAAAAGTTATATCAGTGTTTATAATTTATAAAATAGACAAATTGATGACATTAAATAATATACCTCGGAAGGCTGCCCAGACGGTGTTGGGTAAGCATATGAGGCAGGATAGTCTGAGTGAGTAGGCTGAGAATGTTGAAAAATGAAAAAGTTATATCAGTGTTTATAATTTATAGAAAAGAAAAATTGTTAACAGTAAATAATATACCTCGGAAGGATGAGCAGACTGTGACTGTCTTGCCAAGTGTTCTAATAAAGCCTTCTGTACTGCTGCTTGAATTTGATCACCCATAGAACATTTCATGTCCTGCAGCTCTTCTTTTAATGATTCGATTTCCGGGTATCTTGGTTTCTTACTCTTACCAAAAACCTTCCGAATACTAACACCCGCCTGATATCCTCTAACACGGCTGGGGTGTTCAGTCTTTCCCAAAGCAGTGGCTAGGATATCCATCCTACCCTCGGGGATAAAATTGCCCTGTGTCTCTTTCTCCTGAAGTTCATCCTGAAATGAAAAATAAAAAATTTATATTAGTGTTTATAAATTATAAAAAAGGAAAATTGTTAACAAAGAATTAATATTTACTTACAATTCTATCAGCCACTTGATGAGCCTCGTCTGTAAGATATTGTTCATTTTTTCTTCTTCTTGATCATTTCCATTTCTCATGGAGAGTGGGAGGAGATGGAGGACCATACTGGACCTCTTCTGAACCACTACTTGATCGAGCTCTTAATGCTTCAAATTTTTCTTCAATAATTTTCTGCTCCAAATACGAGTATCCTCCATGTGATAAAGTATGAGGGTATACGTTTTTCAACTGGATCTCGTGATGAGATCTTCTGGAGGCATGTTACATAAAAATAAACACATAAGTAATAAGGAAAATATAGCATAAATTTTAAAATATAAAACAATTACAATACCTAAAATTTCTCTTCCTGATGACTGTCAACAAATCGCTTCCATGTTTCTTCATCTATATATGGATACTTAAGACATGGGCTTTCAAACCTTCTCTTTCCAAAAACATAATCTTTCGTCAGTATTTTTTTTAAAATCTCTCCATCGAACCGCCGCTAAAGAGAGATGTCTTTTCCTAATTTCTTTGGTTTCCTCAAAATTGAATGTCATCTGTAATTGAAAAAATTAAATATGTCATTTAAACTATATAATATTAAAAAATGAGATAAAATAAATAAATAAAGATATTTTACCGTCACGGCCTCCCAAAGCTGTTGCTTCGCCGTCCTGTCGACTGACTTCCAATCAGGATATAAAATACTAATCCTGCAACGGCTCTGCATCGCTATATAACTGACAAACTGAACTGCATTTGGGCCAACTGCATTATTATTATCATCAAAACGGATGTGTAATTTGTTATCATCACGAGCGAGTGATAGTTTTGGTAAACGTGTAATACCACGTTTACCAACTAGAGAACTTGATTTTTGAGTAGTAACTGGAGAAGTCTCCTCCGCCGAGGACGCATCAGTAGTCCTGCAATTTTTTTTATAAATTAACAGTTTTATTTCATTAAATATGTATATTACTGAATATTTAATAATATGTCAAAATAGATATACCTCGGTAACTGCTCCTCTCTATCTGTATTTGACATTGCTACTAGAAAGTGTAATGAAATTTTGGGTACCTACATATCATTAGAAAACTGAATAATTAGAAACAAGGAAATGAAAAATAAATATGTAAAAATAGAGGCATACATTTGTAAGTTTTAAAAATATACACAAAATATAAATATTTACCAGAAAAATTAGGAGACTAATTTAGTGTTTTCCCACGTCCCTTCATCATGATCGGTACGTACTGCATGCACTATGTCTGTCTTATATTCATTGTAATCATCTGAAAATTGCATAATAGATGAATAAGGCTCATGTAAATCACTAGCATCATCAGAATCATCATTATCACCCAAATGATATCTTTTCCCTTGAAAAACAACTTACCACTGATCATTCGACGGATCAATGACTTAAAATACTTGTTTTGCTTGTGTCGCCAAGATAAATGGTTCCTCATTGTGATTAAATCTTTTCAAATCAACCAGTTTAAACCCATATTCATCATGTTTCACGCCACTATTACTATCAACCCAATTGCACTTAAAAATAGTGACTCGAAATTTAATATAATCAATTTCCCATATGTCTTGAATAACTCCAAAATATGATGTTGATGCAGAAATTGGGTTTTTATCTTTGGCACTCGAAAAATGCACTGCTTCAGCGAATACCATCACACCACTATTCTGAACGGTACTCTTGTCATCCAGGTTTTTTGTGTAAAATGTGCAGCCATTGATATCAAAACCAGACCAAGTGATCACATTAAAAGATGGTCTCCCTGATAACCACTTCAATGTTTCTGATACAGATATATCTGAGGTGACTTTCTCTTTAAACCATGAAACAAATGTCTTCTCATTCTCAATCATCAACCACTTTTCATTTCTTTTCTGATATCGTAACTTTAATTCAGAAATATGTGAAGATATATATGGTTGAACCTCATCTGTGTTGTTCAAAAATGTATAAATGTGCTTGCATCACTTCATCACGTGGAATGAACTTTACCTTTAAGCCTCGAACCCCTATACCTTCTCTGTCAACTGTCATATGTCGAGATAGAGGGAGACCAATATGCTCCACCTCATTCAAATAATCAGTACAGAACTCAATCACCTCTTCTGATACATATTTTTGAACAATAGAGGCCTCTGGTCGATAAGGATTTTTAACATATCCTTTCAAAATTTTCATATATCTTTCAAAAGGATACATCCATCTTAAATAAACAGGCCCACACATTCTTATCTCACGCACCAAATGAACCAATAGATGAACCATTATATCAAAAAATGTGGGTGGGAAATACATTTCTAGTTGACAAAGAATAAGAGTTGCTTCATTCTCCAACAAATCTAACAAATTTGGATCAACGACTTTGCTACAAATGGATTTAAAGAAATTACATAACCTGATGATTGTCTTCCTGACAGCTTTCGGTAATATACCACGCACAGCTACTGGTAGAATTTGTTGCATTAACACATGGCAATCATGTGATTTCATACCTATTAATTTACAATCCTTCAATGACACAAACTTATTCACATTTGAAGAAAAACCGCTGGGTACTTTAATACCATGAAGACACTGACAAAAATTCATCTTTTCAATCTTGCTTAATGTGTGACATGCCCGAGATAAATATGTTCTTTTTCCTTTCACAGCGGGAGCTAACTCCAAACGTATTCGCATTAATATCAAGTCCAATCTAGCATGTAATCCATCTTTTGTATTTCCTTTTATGTCTAACAAAGTTCCAATAAAACTATCACATATGTTTTTCTCAACATGCATAACATCAATGTTATGTTTTATCTCTAAAAATCTCCAATAAGGTAGTTCGAAAAAAATAGACTGCTTCTTCCAGATATGTTTTCGTAAACCAGAACTTTTTCTCTTTCCAAATGTTGAATCAATATCTTTCACTCTGTCATAATATTCTTCAGCTGACAATGGTTGAGGGGGGAGGATGTATTCTTGTAAACCGTTAAATTCTTTTCTCAATCTACGATAAGGATGATCAATTCGCAAAAATCTTTGATGTCCCATGTACACTGTCTTTCTTCCATTCTGCAATTGATAATATGAAGTTTGTTATTCACAAATTGGACATGATTTATGTCCCTTAACACTATATCCAGATAAGTTTCCATACACAGGAAAGTCTTTTATAGTGAACATTATCATAGCACGCAAAATAAAATACTCTTTCTTGTATGCATCGAAAACTGTAACACCTTTCTCCCATAGCAGTTTTAAATCCTCAATCAATGGTGTAAGATACACATCAATATCATTTCCCGGTTGTTTTGGTCCAGAAATCATCAAGCTCGTCATAACATATTTTTTCTTCATACATAGATGTGGGGACAAGTTGTAAAGTACCAGCAAAACAGGCCATGAACTATGTTGGCTACTGAGGCTCCGATATGGATTCATTCCATCAGTACACAATCCCATTCTGAGATTTCTAACTTCACTTCCAAAATCATGAATTTTTTTATCAAAACTCTTCCACTGTGGTGAATCGGCAGGGTGACGTAAGTAACCATCAGAAATGCGCTCATCTGAATGCCATCTTAACCTTTTTGCATCATTTGAATTTGCAAATAGTCGCTTCAAACGAGAAATAATTGGAAGGTACCAAAATTCTTTAGATGGAGTTTTGATTTTGGAACCTAAAAATAAATCAGAATTGAATTATCAGAATTGTTTGAAAAAAATATTGGATGATATCATTAGAAAGTAAAAAAATTGATTTTTCATAACGTTACATGACATCACCTGAAAATGAATCTGAGTTGAATTTCTCATCCATCTTATAGCGCGATGTTCCACATGTAGGACAACTTGATAAATGTTCATTTTCTTTCCTATACAGTACACAATCATTGGGGCAAGCATGTATCTTTTTATACCCCAATCCCATTGGGCATAATATTTTCTTCGCCTCATAATTGGAATCTGGAAGCCCATTGCCTTCTGGAAGAATCTCTTTTAAAAGCTCAAGTAAACTGGAGAAACTTTTATCACTCCACCCATTTTTTGCTTTTAAGTTAACTAATCTCAAAACTGCTGATAACACTGTATATTTACTGCAACCTGGGAATAATGGTTTCTCAGAATCTCCATACAATCGTTCAACAGTTGGTGTTTTTTCGATGGTTTCAACACCTAAATCATGAATTAATTCTTCAATACGATCCTCTGCCTCATTATGAATAACGTCATCAACATTGGATGTTGAATTTTCAGTTCTTTCACCATGCAAGATCCAACGTGTATAATTAAGGCTAAAACCATAACAAATGAGATGATCCTTGATTTCTCTGAAGTTTAACTTTCTCATATTTACACACTTCACACATGGACAGAAAATCAAATCAATATTTTGATTATTCCGTTTAGCAAATTCCAAAAAATTGTCAACTCCTCTTTCATATTCACTAGTAGTTCTTCGTAGATAAATCCAATTATGATCCATTAATACCTGATATCACAATATAATTGATGAATATATTAAAACATAGAAACATTTAAATATCTATCAGATAAATTGTAAACAAAAACATATTCCATAAAAACTATTGATAATCAGATAAAAGACATCAGATATGAAACACGTTTACAAATAGAGTAAAAAGTTTATTTTCATATTATATACATGTGTGTTATATTGAAATACAAGGACAAAATGGTTAAATCAAAGGTTTCATTTTTTGAAAATAAAGTTTCATGATATAAATATTATATGAAAGACATACAAGATAATATGATTTCTCACTATGACTACTATTGATCACACTATATTTATTTTTTTATTCATTTGATGTAACATGAATGAATCATGGAAAAATTAATGTGAAAAATAGTGCAATAACTATCCTTATTTAAGACAATGTGTATTAAGAGACATGATACAATTTTTGGTGACTATGATAACTCAACTCCCTCAATCCATGAGTTTTATAATAGGGAACTATGAACATATAAATTCATTATGGAGGGATAAAAATTCCATTGCATATTGTAGGTGACAACTTACACCCCCATCCATGGGTCTATTGCAGCAAAACATGTCAAGGAATGGATCAACATGAAGAGAAATATATTATCCATCCATGAAAGATTAGATCATGAGAATGTTTTATTTGCAGCCTATGACTTAGAGGGGGAAGTAAATCATTTCATGACTATTATTTAGAGGGAGAGAAAGATGAATAAATATAATCAATGGAATGAGATTAGTTTAAGAGGAAATTTATTAAAAATGCATGAATCTAACCCCACATATGAAAGTGGAAAGGTATTTTTGAAGATTAATAGAGGGATAATGATTATATTATTATCTACGAAGAAATAATTACAATACATTATGATTCTAGTCGTATTATGGACATTGCATGAAAAATTATTTATTATATAATGGCATGAAAATAATTATTCAATTTTTTTTAACATAATAGATAGTGGTAATTATTCATGTCTTAGTTAAATGATGAGAACCAAAGAGAATTGAGGAATATGGCATGGTAAATCTCAAGAAGGAATGAAATAACAACAAACTACATGCAAAAATGTGAGTGAATTCATTTAACACAATAGAATTATTTTTTTTTGAAGAATTTATTAAAATTGAAATGGAATTAAAAATATAGTACTTCATAATGTAATGAAAGATCATTTTAAACAGGAATAATGATAATACAAACCAAAAATTTGAAGTTCAACCCGAATGGAGATGTTAAATCCAAACTGCGACCGATATAATTACTTCCAAAAACAAACAATATCAAATCTACACCAACAATGATAATACAAACAAAAAATAATGATAAATTACAACTAAAATCTAACCAATAATCAAAATCACGCAAAATAGGGTTATTGATAAAGAAATAAACAATGGGATATGAAACAAGAGATAAATAGGAAGAACACATACCCAAAATCGTGCAGACGACAAAAAACCTTCAACAATGGCCGTCCAAGATCGCAAATCAAGTTCGAAGGTCGTCGGGAGTCCGAAGCGCCACAGCGGAACTCGATTTCGACGAACGAACAAAATGAGGGTTTCTGACCGTGAATATTTTTAAAAGACTTTTCGGGTCGGTTTTAAGAAAAACCGACGCAAAAATGTTGTTTTAAAATTTTCAGCGTCGGTTTTCATGAAAACCGACGCTGAAATATTTTTAAAAATTTATTTTCTGCATCGGTTCTCAGGAAAACCGATGCGGAATATAATTTTTTTATTAGTTTCGGCGTCGGTTTTTAAAATAATCGACGCGGAATTATGAGTTTCGGCGTCGGTTTTCATGAAAACCGACGCGGAAAATGTGTATACTAATATTATTCGCGTCGGTTTTCTTAAAAACCGACGCGAAATATCAACGCATAATTATTTTTGGCGTCGGTTTTTTGTAAAACCGACGCCAAAAATTCCCCGCACATACTATTCGCGTCGGTTTTTAAAAAACCGACGTTATTATGACGACGTTAAAGCCCATATTTCCACTAGTGCAAGAAGAAAGTATAATAAAAAACAAAAGACGATCTAAGGTGCTGATGATATGAGAGTTGTAAGAAAGTTGAAAAAAGTTCTCTGACTTCAAACGACCATAACTTTCACTCTAGGTGTCCGTTTGGGCTCTACCACATATTAAATCGAACCCAGTGAAGAGAGATACGCACCAGATTGACAAAATGAAGCTTTTTTCGTGTTTGTTAACCACAAAAAAACCTCTGAAGGCTTCTAAAACCCCGTTTTCCGTCACCGGTGTCCCGTTGAACTTCTCTTCAAACAGACCTAACATTCGATCCGTGTGTCAGTTCGGACTCCTCCGCCTTCCAAATCCTAGTTCGTTCCATAAGATTCGGTTTGACTGGTCACGGCGCCCACATGGACTCATAGATCATAAGTTATGGCATTTTTAATGGGTATCGGGTTTGTTATATTTTTCGATGCCTCGTTTCTAGGACCCGTTCCCCGTCACCTTTTTTCTAAATAGTCGTAACTTTTGATCTGTCGGTCCATTCTGTCTCTTTCACCTATCAGCTCAAATATCGTTTTAGGATCTTTGATTTAACTAGTCGCAGATCTGGAACAGACTCTCGGATCATAAATTATCTCCATTAATGTCAGTCCAATGTTTTTGTCACTTTTTGACCGTTTTGGCGGGTTTTAACGATTTCTCCATTTATTACTGTTTATTTGGGTTTCCATGACTTGTTATCTTTATCAATGGTTTTTTGTGGGTTATTATGATGATTGTGTTGAATTCTTAAGGGGTTTTCCAGAGATGTCATGAGTTTTCATACTTTCCCATTCTTTCTAATGCCTCATTCTTCATGATTCTGCATCCGTTTTCATGCATTTTCATGATTTTCATCCCTTATCACGTTTTTTCATACTTTTTCATGTGTTTCATTTATTATTTATTATTTATTATTCATTATTTATAATTTATTATTTATTATTTATAATTCACTTTAATTTATTTATTATCTATTATTTGTTACTGGTTATTTATTATTAACTATTTATTATTTATATTTACTTATTATTTATTATATATTATATATTATTTATTATTATTAATAATAAATTATTATTATTATTATTATTATTATTTGTTTCAGGTTATTTATTATTTATTATTTATTATTTATATTTATTTATTATTTAATACTTATTATTTATTATTTATTATATATTATATATTATATATTATATATTATATATTATATATAATATATTATATATTATTTATTATTTATATTTATTATTTGTTTATTATTATTTATTATTTGTTTATAATTATTTATTATTTATTATTTATTTTTATTTATTTTTATTATTTATTCTCTATTAATTTTTATTATTTTTTATTTATTATTTATTATTATTTTTTATTTATTTCTTATTTCTTATTTCTTATTTATTATTTATTATTTATTATTTATTAATAATCATATTTGATTTATTACGTGTTATTTATTATTTATAATTTATTATTTAATATTTTTATTATTTAATATTTAATATTTAATATTTATTAATTATTAATTATTATTTATTATTATTTATTTATTATTTATTATTTATTATTATTTATTTATTATTTTTAATTTATTATTTATTATTTGTTTATTATTATTTATTATTTGTTTATTATTATTTATTATTTGTTTATTATTAATTATTATTTGTTTATTATTATTTATTGTTTATTATTATTTAATACTTATTATTATTTATTATTATTTATTTTTATTTATTATTATTTATTATTTATTATTATTTATTATTTATTATTGTTTATTGTTTATTATATATTATTTATTTTTATTTATCATTTATTATTTAATATTTAATATTTATTTTTTATTATTTTTTATTTTTTATTAAATATTTTTTTATTTCGTATTTATTATTTCGTATTTATTATTTATTATTACTTATTTATTATTTATTATTTATTATTAATTATTTATTATTTATTATTTATTATTTATTAATAATAATATTTTATTTATTATGTGTTATTTAATAATTAATATTTATTATTAAATATTTTTTTATTTCGTATTTATTATTTATTATTATTTATTATTATTTATTATTATATATTATATGTTATATATTATTTATTATTAATTATTAATTATTAATTATTTATTATTTGTTATTTATTATTCATTATTCATTATTTATTATTAATTATTTATTATTTAATATTTATTATTTTAATATTTGTTATTTATTATTATTTATTATTTATTATTTATTATTTATTTATTATTATTTGTTTATTATTATTTATTATTTATTATATCTATTAGTTATGAATTATTTTTTTTCAATTAATATATATAATAATATTAAATTCTGTTTATTAACTACATGGCGAGCTTGCTTGAGTGGTAAAGTCTTTGGAAAATATGCAAGAGTTTAGGGGTTCAAATCTCACCAAACACAGTATTTCTTTATATTGCATGGGCATGTGCACTTGCATGTGCATGGGATGTGCATGCATGGATAAATAAAGTAAATAAAGTAATACAAAATAAATAAAATATATACGAAATAAATAAGTAAAGTAAATAAATAAATAAATAAGATAAATACGAAATAAAATAAATAAATAAAATAAATACGAAATAAAATAAATAAATACAATAAATAAATATGAAATAAAATAAATCAAATAAATAAAATAAATAAAATAAATACGAAATAAATAAAATAAATAAAATAAATAATATAAATGAAATAAATAAACAAAATAATTAAATAATTAAATAATTAATTAAATAAATAAAAAAAATAAATAAAAAAAAAATAAAATAAATAAAATAAATAAAATAAATAAATAAAAATAATAAAAAATTATATTAAATAAATAAAATAAATAATTAAAATAATTAAAATAAATAAATTAAATAAAATAAACATATGAATAAATAAATACGAAAAAGAAAAAATTATAAATAAATAAATAAAATAAAAAATAAATAAATAAATGAATAAAATTAATACGAAATAAATAAAATAAATATATAAATAAATAAATAAATAAATATATAAATAAATAAATAAATAAATAAATAATTAATTAATTAATTAAAAAAATAATTAAAAAATAATAAAAAATAAAAAAAAATAAAAAATAAAAAAACTGTAGCTAAAAAACCGCCTCGAATAGTTTCCCGATGCACGATTTTGCGGCGGTTTTTCAAAACCGTC
The DNA here is from genome assembly GCA_963277665.1 of Viscum album. Classification (NCBI taxonomy): domain Eukaryota; kingdom Viridiplantae; phylum Streptophyta; class Magnoliopsida; order Santalales; family Viscaceae; genus Viscum; species Viscum album. The sequence goes on along the minus strand of OY728147.1, from coordinate 135,130,694 downwards.
ACCAATCTATTTAGCGGTGGTTTAAACCCCCGCGAAACATAAAATCAAACTGCCGCTAAATGCCTTTTTTGCTGTAGTGATATCATCAATCTTTCCAAAATTATACTTCTCAATCATCATTATGAAAGGCCTTACACACACTCTGATGTAGTCCAGATTTTGTTTCTATGAATAAATCTCATTAGAGGTAATGTTTAAATTTTATCTTAATATAATCCTAATTTGGATATGAGAATATTAATTTAAATCGCATCTAATGTAAATCATTGTGATATTATACACATCTAACATGGTTCTACCCATCTAAACTAATCATATGATGTTTATATCTTTAAATCCATTTTTCTTACACGTATAAAGAGCATTATAAAGAAATTTCATTCTATATTTCACAACATAGGACACTTATGGATTACTAGTGATTCCCTAACATTATCAAAACTAATATTTTTTATAAACAAATTTCACAACATTTCCCCAAAGAATTTTATAAATTAACACTATTTCTTTATTATTTTTTATGAACATTAAATTAGTCAAGAAAGTATAACCATTAGTGAATATGATGAATTAAATATAACATTTATTAGATTTTTTTACTAATTCTACCACACAAATCGGATTGTATCTACCCTATTGGCCGGATGAACTGTATTCCCACCCTTTTGATATATAATTATTTCAATTTTACCATTAGAAAAGTATTATTGATTTATATTCATTCTCTTTTGGGATAAGGAATATTTGTTATGAAAAATATCTTGGAAAAGGTTCATAAACATCATTGAAGGTCGAAACCCAACATTCAACATCCCATGTTTTTTAATATGAGCTCAAATCATGTGAATTAATAGTGGTTCCAATTCTAAAAAGGATATCACTGGTTATTTCACTACTACTGTTAAATTTTCCATAATTTACTCTATTATTAAGGGAAAAAATATTTTCTGAAATTATTCTCAATTAATTCATAAAAATTATGATCAGACATGGAGATTTTTTTTATATACATAAAAAATGATATATTTTAACATTATCTATTGGGATTCATTTTATGCTTCTCCAATTCTGAGTATCTTTAAAGATTTATAATTAAAAAATGTATCAATAGTTACATCATGATATAAAATATTCTCCAAGAAATCAATATCTCTATTCATATGTTTTGTTAAGACAATATCTTGAATATATGACTTGATTTTTTGATAGCATTATGATTACTTCAAGAATGAGTGAAAACATCATCCAATTTTTGTATTTCTTCTTTGACTAACATTTTGAGTTTTTATAGGAGTCATTTTTATAAATTCCTCAATGTAATTACCTTATAGTTTAACCATAGACATACCCCCTTTATAAATTCACATATATATAGGATATTTATTAGATATGAATTTCTCTTTTCCACTTTCTTCTTATAAGACATTAAAGGCCCCATCAGATGATGTAAATTAAATACTTTATTTGTTCTCAATCACTTTAAGAAATTGAAGCCAATAGTATTTAGTGATTTGGTATTTAAATGTTCTTATGATTATTATCAGTTAAATTCACCAGGACTCATTAATATTGATAGTAGATAAAGTTAAATGTCCCTAGAGAAAATTAAATTCAGTCATATTATTATGGTGTCAATGGTCACAATGTGAACATAATTAATGAAATATATTTTACTGTATTTTACTATATTTACGAGGGGGTATAGAAGGGATACATAACATGTTTTTCAGAGGGAGGTTTGAGATAATATCATCATGTCATGTTGATGTCATGTCACACCATGACTCTATGTTTCCTAACCCTTAGTATAATTTTTTGATTTTACCCAACTTTTATCATTTCTTGATGAATGATATAATCATATGGTAAAAATAGGTGTGAATATAGAGACCCATAAACCTCCATTTATTAGTGTGGGATCTTATATTCAACCAATATTTATCTTTATTATGTTCCCATTTTATTCTCTGTTCAGTTTTACCCTTTTTCATTATTTAAAAAGGTGTAGTCAATAGTTTGCAGGTTGTATTTTTGTTTTGCGTTACTATTTTTATGGGGATCCCTATACCCCATAATTTTTTGCATTATATTACATGATACATCCATATGATGATCTATTATTTGACTTTTTCACGCACAATAATTATTGAATTATTAATATAGATAGGAAATTTGAAAACTTTTTTGGTTTATGTCGGAATTTTCAATGTTTCAAGTTTTTAATGACTTTTGTTTGACGATAATGATTGTTTTATATAAGAAAATGAATTTAAGTATAGAGAAATTATGGGAGGGGTTATAATAATGAGTTTTTATATATTCTATAGTATTTTTGTATGATTTTTTATTTTTGATACTCTTTTTGAATAAATTGTACTCCAAGATATATAGTTTGTTTTTATAGAGAATTAAATGATGTGATAATATATCATAAAATAGAAACTACTTAAATATGTTATGTTATGAGTTTTTTGAAATATATATTTTCATATTCTCATCCATGTAAGTGTTTTAAATGGTGTCTGTTGGAATATTTTAATAATTGTGATTGTTGATATGGTTATTGATGCCATTTATTGTTGTGGGGATTAATTATATTTTTTAGATTCTATTATTGTGGTTTTTTTATTGTTATAGAAGATTTTTTTCTAGTTTGAGAAAGGATGTATTAATTAGTGGGGCTATTTCTTCCTTTCAATGATTTTCATGAGGGAGTATTTTTTTTTATTTTGGAATAGTGACATGGTTGGTTATGTAGAAGAGGAAGTATTGTGTGTTTATCAAGATAACTATTCAAATGATTTTTCAAGAGGATCTATGATGGGTGGTTAGTGAAGGTGGGGATCCATATCATTTTATAAAAAGATAAGGAATGTGAATGGTTTTAATGAAAATGGTAAATAGTTGTGGGTTATAATTGAATAAATTAGGCTGGTAAACATAATTTGGATTCTTTAAATAAATGGATAAAATTGCTTAAATAAAATTGGGTAAGTACAAGAAATTGTTTTCATTAAACAATAAATTAAAAGTAAAAATGTATTTAATATAGATAGAAATGGAAAGTATAAATTTTTTAAATAATGTGTTGTAATTTTTTTTACCTATTTGTGGTTGTTGTTTTGTAGGTGGGATGTGGAGTTGGTTTTTTGGAATATAGTTAGTAGTCAAGGTAGTGTATGGTGGTAGTGAAGTGAAGAAGATTAATTTTAATAATAGAGGCGTTTTTGTAATGCCTCGACTCCAGTTTCCCAGAGTCAGTGCATTATTACATAACATTGGCATGATATAAAGAATCATGTCTCAAAATACCGATCAGTTTAACAGCCTTGGAAGTACTAGTTACATTCATATGTTTTATATTATATCATGAAATAAAAACATCAACAAAATTTTGTCCCATTTTATCACACATATATCCTTAGACTCTCCCTACCATTCAACCATTAAATTCCTCTTCACATCCTAGGAAAAATAAGATATAGAAAGGGGTGACATAAGATGCTCAGTAAGGATAACAATATAGCAGAAACTTGTATAAATAAGCATAAATATTTAAGCAATGTATTAGACTAAAACAAAAGCCTTTTAAACCTAAACTTATGCACAATATGGTCAATATTAATCAAATAATTCCATTTACTTATTCCCATGTATATTCTACTAGTCTAATAATCAAATGCAATATCAATAACCAATTTCATAATGATGAAATGCATAATACCAAACATTATAACATGATAGTCAAGGCCTTGTGCCAAGACAATAAATATGAATTTGGAAAGGCCTTGTGTCAAGACACTAGATTGTCTCATTAGACCTACCGATGCATTGAGGATCTATAATGGGCTCCACCTACCATTTACTAAGTCCAATGCATTCCTCATATGAAAATGTTTAAACATAACATAAACATTCATATTAAAACTAGCATACGAACTATAGATACTTTATCCCTAAACCATGAAAGGTGTAAAAATAACACATCTATAGTCAAACACATAAAAAAACCTTAAATTCAACATGGATTATTTGTATCATAATAGATCAACTTCAAACATTTTTGAAATCCATCAAAGGAAATTGACCTTGACGAAATGAATACTATTTCAAAGAAATATATCATCCTATTTTTAAACCATTTAAAAGTCACATAAATATAAATAAAAAATTTATTTTGAAAATATTTTTATAAGATTGTATAGGAATCATCTTTAATTTTTTAATGGTAGAATATAGCCACGCCTTCCATATAAGTTAAAAAAAGATATTCTTACCTTAATTTTGTCAAAAAGGTCATAAAGTGACTTGATTTGAAAACAATGGAAAGACTATTTTGAAAACATATATGGTTAAATAAAGGTATAAATGACTCTATCCCATAGTCTAGTAAATATTAAAAATGTTTTGAATTACATTTTTAAGAAAACATAGATGTTGATGATAAAGATGTCCCAATAGATACTTATATATAAACAACCTTGGATATGTAAAGAGATTGTAGAATTTACCCTTAACTTGTAATTTTTCTAATTAGATGGTATGTTAACCTCATGTATAATAGTTAAAACATTGTTATTAAATTATTCAATAATGATATACAGAAATTTGATATCATATATGATTTTCTAATATTTCTTGGTTAATAATATTTCAATAGTATCATCATTTCAGGTGTTAACATATTTGTTTTCCATTATATTCTTGGATTTGTAAGACATGTTTTTTAAGGATAGAATGTATTTTATTCATATAAAAAATTATATTATGTTCATAACCATTATTTTCCATCATAAAATGAAAATTATTCACGAATGATTATGATGGGGAGTGAATCTCATCACGTTTGTGGAGACAGTAATCTGTACGTACGCACGAGCGACAATATCATTATAATGATGGTGAAATCATATGTAATTTTATGGTATCTCATATATACAGAATCATTAACATATTATATTTATTATTTATATCAATTATAATCATTATTATACCCATCAAAATAATGAAATGTTTGAATAACAAACTACACCAAGAAGTGGAGACGATAAGCCGTAAGTACGATCGTATGGATACTTGGTAATTCATAGGATGGATAGAATAATGAATATGAATTTAAAATATTTAAAAAAATGTCACAGTATGTTTAAGGTACTGGAGTTATTATTTTGGTATAGAAACAACAAATAAAGTGGAAGTAGAAGAAGAAAATAACTTGAATGATGGTGGTGAAATTATTACCTCTTCTTCGGGTGTTTCCTTTTGAGTTGATAAAAAGGGAAACATAGTATTTATTTATGATAAAAATATGGACTATAGGATTAGTTGAGGGATGTTGGGAAGGTATTTTTGTCGGGTATTGCTGATCCAAATTGCTTTGGAGGTGTGAAATCTAGAGAAGGGTGAGTTCTCTTTTATATGAGAGGTGAGGGGCACCTTAAGAAAAGATTGAAATATTATTCTATAATAAAATCATTTTCGTTTTATAATTGCTAAAAAAGATTTATATTTATTTCGATTATAAGGTAGGTATGAGTCGAAATACTATCAACCAATAGGTTTTAGACATGATTAGGCCAACATTTTAAAACTTTCTTTTAGATTTAACTCTATGTTAAAATGTTTAAATTTTACAATGTCCTATTCTTTGATATAATAAATGGTTAAAAAACATACTATAAAATGCCAAACAACCCAAACGTGTTTAATTAATTAAATATATATTATTATATAAGTTTTTTTTTTCTGAACCTTAGATGTTTAGGAATATTATGACAATTAATAATATACTACTTGTTTTAAAAACTCATTTATGTCAATTTTGACACTATTTGGTATTTGGTTTTTTGTGAAAGCCAAAAAAACATTATTACATAGAAAAAATACATTATATAAATAGAAACATGTCATATTCACCTAGATAATTCGTGTATGGAATCAAAAAATTCAAATTATATTTTCTACATTATTTACAATATCATTTATTTGATTCTATTATTAATAAGAAAAATACCACATCATTATTGTGCCAAAAATAAATATATTTATTTTTTCTAAAAATTATAAATAAAATATCATCATGTATGCAACTTTTTTATCTGTCAAATTATTATTTATAGTCAAATATATCAATTTTATTATCCCATATAATTTTTTTTACAAAAAGATGCATGCTTTTGTTATTTTTGTCTTTACTTTAGATAAATTAATATAAAATGTAATTATCACTCTTAAATGGCTCCATGGGCTACTAAAATCAACCTAAGGATGCCCATGGTTGGACATGTATCAGTAAATTGGGTTAGGACATGTGTTTGGGTAATTTTATATTATTATAATATTATTTTTTACCCATATTTACCGGATTTACCCTTTAACCGTGGTAAATAAAATATTTACGAATTAATTATTCATAATGTATAAAAATAAAAGCTACATATTTCTAAAATATGGACCTCCTAATTCCAAATATTGAATCCATTTTTCCAAATTCGAAACACATAAGTGTCTGAAATTAATTTAAAATTTGTTCCCGTTGTCAAAACATAAAGCGTGTTTTTTATGAAATAATAACTTCTAAAAGATTCACACTTGTTTTTGTCTAGTTTAAATGTGAAATTACATAAAATGTCCAAAATTATATTAAATGATAAAAATATAATCTAATTATACTTTAAAAACATTCAAATGTATAATTTAACACTATAAATTATTTTGATTAAAAATGTTGTTTTTAATTAAAATTTAGTATTTATCAGTATTCATCAAAATATGAAAGTTACAAAAAATTCCCCCTACGATAATTATGATATTCATAATCAATAAATTATTTCCATAAAATTTATAAAATTCCAAAAATGGGGTACTACTATTCATAATGGCTAGTTCAATTTTTCTTGGTGGGTTAAAACTCCAATTTGCATACAATGGAAGCTACTCCATTATTCAAAGAGAAACGTACTATGGAAGTTTGGGGTGTTACATTCTCCTCTCCTTAAAATAATTTCATCCTTGAAATTTCTAGAATATTATTGCATGAAAATATTCGGGTGGTTCTTTATTATAAGTTCCTTGGTTTCCCATGTTGCCTCTTCCATCTTATAGTTTCTCTAGAGAACTTTTACCAGACGATTCATCTAGTTTCTCACCACTTGTTCTCTTGTATCAAGAATCTTGACAGGCTCTTCACAATAAGACTAATCAGGTTCCAGTTCAATTTCCTCATAAGTGAGTACATGCGTTGGGTCAGACATGTATTTTCTCAACAGGGACACGTGGAACACATCACGTACTTTGGAGAGACTTGGTAGAATTTCCAAACAGTAAGCTATATCCCCAATTCATTCTAGAATTTCAAAAGGACTGATGTACCAGGGAGTGAATTTTCCCTTCTTACTGAAATGTATAATACACTTCCAGGGAGATAACTTCAAGAAAAAAAGGTCTTCTACTTGAAATTCCAAATCCTTTCTTCAGTTCTCAGAATAGCTCTTTTGCCTACTCTAGGCTGATTTGATGTGGGTTTGTATAAACTTCACCTTTTCCATTATTTCCTCAACATGTTCTGGGCCTACAGGTATTATTTAACCAACATCATCCAATCAAGTTGGTGTTCAACATCTCTTTTTGTACAACGAATCATATGGTTCCATTTGAATACTTGAATGTAAGCTATTGTTATAGGATAATTATACCAAAGATAAATATTGATCCCACATACCTTGAAAGTCAAGTTATCAAGATCTCAACATTTCTTCTAAGGTTTGAATAGTTCGTTCTGATGGTACATCAGTTTGAGGTTGTTAGGTAGTGCTCAAATGATGTTTAGTATCCTGAGTCTTCTGAAGATTTTTCCAGAATCTTGAAGTAAAATGGGGATCATAATTAGAAACAATCGACATGGGTACACAATGAAGTCTTAAAACATCATTAATATATAGTCTTTCCATACGTTCAAGTGGTAAATCATCTCTTATAGAAAGAAAATGTATTAATTTGGTATGATGATCAACAATGACCAATATTGCATCATTACTTCAAGGAGTCTTTGGTATCCCCTTGACAAATACCATTGTAATAACATCATATTTCCACTATGGATTGGGAAGAGGTTGCATGACTTCTATAGGATATTTTCTTCCAACTACCACTTTTTGAAATACCATACACCTTGAAAAATAATTTGTAATCTCTCTCTTCATGTTGTCCCACCAAAAATGTTCCTTCAAATCTCTATACATCTTAGTTCCACTAGGGCGTGTAAGGAAATTAGAGCTATGAGCATCATCGAACAATTCCATTTTTAGATCAGGTATGTCATGAAGAAAAAGACTCTTCCCAAATTTCAAAATTCCTTCCTCATATATGAAGTCACTCAATCTCCCATCATTCACTGCGTTAATCCTCTTTTGAAACTCCCCATAAACTATCTCAAAACTCTTTATCCTTTTTAGTAAATATGGTTTGGTACCATTTGAAAAATTATTAATGTTTCACCATGCATTACTATTCCCATATCCATCTTTACTAGATCCATGAAAATAGGATCCCTTTCAACTCACATCATGTTCAAAACTCCATGATTATTTCAACTCAAAACATCTAACACCTTATTTTCCCTACCCAGGTGGTATTGTATAGTAAAATCATAATCCTTGAGTAATTCAAGCCATCGTATTTTCCTCATGTTGAGTTCTTTCTGTGAGAAAATATACTTCAAACCTTTGTGATCATTATAAATCTCAAGTTTTTCACTATAGAGATAGTGTCTCCCTATATTTTGAGAAAATATTACAACTACTAACGTAAGGCCATGACTGGGATAGTTTTTCTCATTAATTTTTAGCTGTCATGATGCATAGGAAATAACTCTATAATTCTACATAAGGAAAAAACCGTGTCCTTTCTTTAAAACATCATGATAAATAACAAAACCATCGTTCTTAATGGCAGAGTCATGATAAGAGTGTTGAATAATCATATCATGGGTTATTCAAAATATTCTTCACACTCTTTTGTCCAAAAGAATTTAACCCCACTACGTGTGAGCTTGGTTAATGGGTTATCCATTTGAGAAAGATTTTGGACAAAACAACGATAATAACTTTCTAAAACAATAAAACAGTATACCTTAGTTATACTCATTAGTCCTGGAAATTCTTGGATTTTCTTTGTCTTAGAAGGATCAAAAGAGATTCCATCCATAGAAAAAATATGGCCATGAAAAGATATCTTCTAAAGGAAGAATTCAAATTTGCAAAACATCCCATATAATTCATTTCTTCAAAGAGTATTTAGAATAATACACATGTTATTTTCATGATCTTCGTAGCTTTTGGAGTATACCAAGATATCATCAATAAATATAACTACAAAATCATCAAGATATTCCTTGAGAACTCGTTTCATTAGATCCATGAAGATAGAGGGTTCATTAGTCAATCCAAAAGGCATTACTGTAAACTCGTAATGCCCGTACCTGGTTCAAAATGTTTTTTTCGGAATGTCTTCCTTTTTCACACACAACTGATGATATCCAGATCGAAGGTCAATCTGTGAGAAATATTGAGCACCATAACCTTGGTCGAATAAATAATCAATACGAGGTAGGAGATACTTTTTCTTTATTGGTATAGAATTTCTCTCCATTTAGTTAATCCATAACCTCAAAGATCATTCATTATTCTTAACAAAAAGTACAGGGGATCCCCATGGAGAAACATAAGGGAGAATTAATCCCTTGTTACTCAATTTCTCTAGTTGTTTCATTAGTTCCACTAATTCCACAGTGTCCGTTCTATAAGGGGTATTTGTTATGGACCTTTAACTAAGAATTAAATCAATGGAAAACTAAATTTTCCATTCTGGAGGATGTCCTATTAAATACTCTGAAAACCCACCAACATATTCTTGCACAATAGGTATGTCCTATATTTGAACATTCTTTTCCTCAACCATATTGATTTCATTATCTTCTTCCCTAATAATTTAATTTAGTAGAGCTACAAGGGGTTGGATCTAGATAAGAATCAGGTGGTGATGTTTCATTTCTAAAGATATGCTACTCTTTTTCATCATAAAAAATTGTATTATCCTTTTTCATACAATAAATTTTTGCATCATGATCTAAAATCCAATCCATTTCGAGAATTATATCAAATTCAATCATGGTTCTGATTACGGGATCAGCAGATAAAAAACATTTATATGCCTTAATGGGAACTGATTCAAGAAACTTTGTTGTGATGATACTTCACTTAGGTGTTTTGACTAACAACATCCTTGTGAAGTCAAATAGAAATTATGTAATTTTCATAGCAAACTGGGAAGATATGAAATAATGTTAGGATCCAGAATCATATAAGGGATTGGATATACATGAGGAAACCATTAAATTACATGCCACCACATCTTTCAGAGCGTAAACCACAGCAATATTGATAGCACAATCTTGGCATTACTCCCTTTACCTTTTATGAGGTATGTTCCCTTGGCGCTTAGAATATAAATTTGAATAATTCCCCTTTTCTCTATAATTGTATCATTCATCATTTACAACCTCTTTCTTCCCTTTCTAATCACAATATTTGTGGAAATTTTCACCACACTTGTAACATAGTCTCATTCCCTTTAAGAAAGTACCGGGGTGATTCTACACATATTTACCATTGTATGGGTATTCAAATTTTCCCTTCATTACATTATTCCCATTTCTAGAGTGTTCAACAGATCTCTTCTTCTCCTGCTTTTCTTTAAAGTCGTTAGAATAAAAGAATTATTTTTCTGTCTTGATAACACATGAGAAAATATCTTTGTATGATAAGAAGGAGTGTTGGTCTAATGATCACTGGAGAAAAGGTTTTAACACATCAATGAATCTATCAATATTACTCATTGGATTATGTATATAATATGTTTCATGCCTTTCTAACTTTGTAATGTTAGCCTCATATTTTTCAACAATCTCATCCTCCTTTTGTCTCAAACTCAAAAATTGTATTTCTATATCCGCTCAATGGTCACGAGGAAAATATTATTCTAAGAAAGTATCTATAAAAACCCTCCATTCCATGTTCTATACATCTTCATCTTCCATTGTTTTTGGGATTAATGTCCTCCATTGATCTTCATCTCTCGTCAGGTGACAAACTACCATGTAAACTTTTTCTCATTCCTTACTCCCCAAAGCATGAAATATTTTATATAAGGAACTTATCCATTGCTAAAATACAAATATATTTTTATTCCCATTCAACATTGGTGGTTATTTCCTCATGAATTGGTCTAACATTTATCCACCATGTTGTGGATCAGGGTGCTCCATATGGTTAAGGTTATTATTAATAAACTGACTGAGTTATCGCAGTATGTTGGTAAGATGATCAACACCAGTGCATCACCATCTCCACTATAATTATCTTGATTATGAGAGAAATCCCTAAAAGGATTACGTGCATTGATGTAGTTTCCATTCCTTCAACTAAGCGCTCTTTTTAAAAATGGAAAACAGTATATGAGTTTATAAACCACAATACAGAATTTCGAACATGTAAACCACATAACATAAATTGGACATTTTATGGATATAATCCAAATCATAATGGTATTTTTTCTTGAGGAATTATATACTCATAAATCCTTTATAGTGGTTTGTAATGATAATTTGAATTTTCTTATGCATATCCTCTGGCAGTGTCATAACCAATAGTGCAGCAACGCCCATTTTTGTGCACCAGTTCCTATTTAAGTCTAGATCAAATCAGTGTTTTTGGGTTTTACCCCTAGGTACATATGTGCTAGAGCCACCTCTACCGGCTCGTATCTAGATAGGGATGTATTGCTTCGAAAAATCACAAAATATCTAAATTACCAAAATTCTAGGATGTTCCTCTATACTAATTCTCAATGTCTATCTTAGGGTAATGAGCTCTAACAAAAGTTTATCTTAGTCTAGTTTCTAAGGTTTTTAATAAACTTCCTCAGATACCCATAGTAACACCCATACCCTAGCTACCCACGTCGGTGCATTATTAAAAAACATTTGAATGATATAAGGAATCATGTCCCAAAAGACTGATCAATTTAGTAGCCTTGGAAGTACTAGATATATTCATAAGTTTTACATTACATCATGAAATAAAAACATCAACAACATTTTGTTCCCTTGGTCAAAATTATATAATTTTCATATCCTTATAGGTCAACCGTTAAATACTTCATTAGACCTTGGAAACATAAAACATAGAAATGGGTGAGCTCATATGCTTGGTATGGAAAACTATATAGTGGAAACTTTCATAAATAAGCATAAACATTTAAGGAAATATATAAGACCAAAAAAAATCCTTTTAAACATAATATTCTTCGTAATATGGCCAATCTAAATCAAATAATGCAATTTACGTATTCACATAGATATTCTACTATCTGAATAATCACCTGCTATATCAATATCCAATTTCATAATGAAAGAATGCATAATTCCAGACTTCATAACCACATAGTAAAGGACTTGTGCCAAGACTACAAATAATATTTTTTCAATGCCTTGTTTCTATACACTAGTTTGACTCATGAGACCTAACAATGCATTGACGAGCTATATTAGGCTCAAACAATCACTTACAAAGTCCAATGCATTCCTCATATGCAAAGGTTTAAACATCACATAAACATTCATATTAAAACTACCATATGAAATGTCAATACTTTTTCCTTAAACCTTGAATTCAGTAAAAATAACAAATTCACAATCAAACACATCACAAAACCTTTAATACGATATTGATTATTTTTATCATAATAAATCAACTTCAAACAAGTTTAAAATCCATAAAAGGATGTTGACATAGATGAAATGAAAACTATTTGAAAGAAATACCTCTTTCTATTTTGAAACCATTTAAAGGTCACATAATTAGAAACGAAAACATTTATTTTGAGAATATTTTTATAATATTGTATGGGAATCTTCAATGATGTTAAACAGTGGGAAATAGCTGCACCCGTCGTATATGTTAAAAAATGACATTCTTATCTTAATTTTTTGAAAAGGACATGAAGTACATTGTTTGGAAAGTGATGGAAAGATTCCTTTAAAAAGATATATGGTCAAATAAGGGTATAAATCACATTAACCCATAGTATTTTAAATAGTAAAAAAGTTTTGAATTACATTTTTTAAGAAAACATGGATGTTGATGATAAAGAATTCACTGTAGATACTTATGTATTAACAACCTCAGATAAGTTTAGAGATTGTAGAATTAACCATCACCTTATAATTTCTTTATTCGATGGTATTCTAACCTCTTTTATAATAGATAAATCAATTCTATTAAATAATAATAGAATTCTATATATAGATATGTTATCATATATGATCCTCAAATATTGCTTTGTTAAAAATATTTCAGTAGTATCATCGTTTCAGGTGTTAACTGAGCCCTTTTCCTTTATATTATTGGTTATGTAAGCCATGTTTGTTATGGATATGATGTATTTAATTCATATAAATAATAATATTATGTTCTTAAATATTATTTTTAATCGTAAAATGAAAATTATTCATCAATTATTACGATGGGGAATGAATCTCATCGCGTTCATGGAGACGGTAATCTGTACGTACACACGACGGAAATTATCATTATATTGATGGTGAAATCATATTTAATTGGATGGAATATCATATATACATAATCCTTAACATGTTATAATTATTATTTAAATCATTTATAATCATTATTTTTCCCATCCAAAATAATGATGAGTTTGAATAACAAACTACCCCACGACGTGGAGACAGTAAGTCTTACATACGCATGTATGGTGACATTGTAATTAATTGGATGGATATAATATAGAATATAGTTGTACCATATTTATAATAACATAAAATTTTTTAAAAGGTACTAGAGTTATTATCTTGGTATGTAAACAACAAAATAAGAGGAAGTTGAAAAATAAAATAACTTGGAACATGGTGGTGAAATTATAAACTCTTCTTCATATGTTTCACTTCGAGTTGATCAAAAGGGCTCCATATCATTGATTTATAATTCATTTATGGGATCTATGTTGAATTTAGGGAAGTTGGGAAGGTATTTGGGTAGTGTTTGGCTGAGCCAAATGGCTTTGGAGGTGTGAAATTAAGAGAAGGGGAAGTGCCCTTTTATAAGAGAGGTGATGGGCACCATAAGAAAATATTGAAATATTATTTTATCATAAAATAACATTCGATTTCTAATAGCTTCAAATGAATTTATTTATAGGATAAGTTGCGAAATTGGTTGAAATTCTCTCATTGAATAGGTTTTCTAAATGTTTAGGTCACAATATTTACCCTATCATTTAGATTTAACTCTAAGTTAAAAAGTTTAACTTTTACAATGTCCTCTTGTATTGATATAATAAATGGTTAATAAACATACTATAAAATTCAAAAATAACCCCAAGTTGTTCATTAATGACATATATATTTTTATATAAATCCTTTTTATGAACCTTAGATTTTTAGATATGATATATTAAATAATAATATAGTACTTGTTTTAAAAACTCATTTATGTCAATTTTGACACTATTTGGTATTTGGTTTTTTGTGAAAGTCAAAAAAACATTGTTACATTGAAAAAATACAATATATCAATATTAACATGTCATATTCACATAGATAATTCGTGTATGGCATAAAAACTTTCCAAATATATATATTTTATTATTTACAATATCATTTATTTGGTTCTTTTATTGATAAGAAGAATATTGCATCATTATTGTGTCATAAATAAATATATTTATTTAATGTCTAAAAATTATAAATAAAATACCATCATGTTGGAAACTATTTAATCTTTCAGATTAAAATTTATTTTTGAAGAGATAAATTATACAACCCCATATAAAAATGATTTACAAAAAGATACATGCTTTTGTTATTTTTTTATTTACTTTAGATTAATTAATATAAAATGTCATTATCAATACCAAGTGTCTTTATGGGGTCCTATAATCGACCCAAGGATTCTCATGGTAAGAAAAATATAAAAAAATAGGGTTAGGACATGTGTTAGAGAAATTTAATATTATTATAATATTATTTCTTTACCAATATTTACCAAATTTACCCTTTAACCATGATAAATAAAATATTTACCAAAATAATTATTCATAATGTATAAAAATAAAAGATATCCTTATACAAAATTTTGACATCCTGATTCCAAATTTGGAATCCATTTTTCAAAATCAAAACCCAAAACTGGCAGAAATTATTTTAAAATTAATTCCCGTTGTCAAAACAAAAAGCGTGTTATTTAAGAAATAATAACTACCAAAATATTGACAATTGTTTCTATCCAGTTTAAATGTGAAATTACATAAAATTACATAGTTATATTAAATGAAAAATTAAATCTATTTATACTTAAGACCCATTTAAATGTATAATTTAACATTAAAAATTATTTCGATTAATAAAGTTGTTTTTAATTAAAATTTACTTTTTTCATTGTTCATCAAAATATGAAAGTTACAAAAAAATCACCCTAAACTAATTTTTATATCCCTAATCCAAAAATTATGTCCATTTAATTTATAAAATTTTAAAAAGTGGGTATTACTATTCATAATAGCTTGTTTGATTGGTCATGGTGTGTTAAAACTCCAAGTTGCGTACAATGCAAGCTACTGCATTATTCAAAGGGAAACGTACCATGGAAGCTTGTGGTGTTTTAATTTTGAAAATAAACATATGTTTTGGACTCATGTGTGGTTGTTATATTTTGTAAATTTCTTGCAATTTCATTACACACTCTATTGGAGATAAAAAATATAACGGATTCCCAAATGATTTGGGTTATGGCTGTTTTTGCCAACATTTAGGATAAATGAGGAATATGATGAGTAATTTCTCCCTCTAAAATTTGATACCTTATTTTTGTTGCCTGATTTGGGATATATTTCAATTGACTGGTTGTGTAGATGTAGTGATTATACATACTAGGGTCGTGTATTGTAATAGGAATCCATGCTGTTGATTTTCGTTATTTTCATGATTTCCTACTCATATGGATATGTGTTATCATTGTGATGTGTAATGGATATTTGGATTTATGATATATTGTTATAGGTATGGATATGGTATGGATGATACATGTTTTAATAAATGTATTGGTCCCCCTTTAGGTTGGAATATGCAGGGGTATAATCTGGAAAATATAAATTGTGAAGAGATTGAAATGGTGTGGTGTGACATGACTACCTAAGGGATGAGATAGCATATGATTTGATATTAGGTTGTTAGAGATCCAAACTAGTGTGGATGTAACTATTGGGCGAATTTTTTATATATTGTTAAAATATATTGTTATCATAACATTTGTTTTATATGAGGGAGCCTCATTAAGGATGGGATATAATATCCTTGGAAGTTTAATATTGGTTCTACTATTTATTGAGTAAACATTTAGTATGATTCACCTAAATTACCATTAATGTTATTAAAGAGAATAATATTGAGTACAAAAATATTCTAACTCAAACAGAAACACACACACTGACACACACACACACACACACACATATATATATATTAAAAAAATTCCTTTTTAACATTATTAATTTGGTTTGGATCTCAAGAGTATAACATTAATGGTTTGGGTTGAAGTTGTGTTTCATACTATGAGTTCTCTATTGAAAATTTAGATTGGAGACCTCTGTTTGAATTAAATATAATGAATTGTGGTTAATTTGGATATTATTTAGTTATTTTATGGTGTTGAATGTTGTTTCCATTTTTATGTTCCTAATTTTTATGACGGTAATACAAAACATGTGACTTTTTTATTCTGTCAGTGTTAGTCATTATCTTGGGGCACACTAGGGGTGGTACATAGGGGTCACTCTGCTCTTCACTGCAGTCCCAGGAGGGATTCCCAGTGAATGATGGCCATTAAAATTTTCTATTAGATAGATTAATGGAAGATATTATGAATAATTAGGTTAGGAACAGGTGAGGATTACATGGAAATGATAGTGAAAAAGTGTTAGTTGAACGTAGTGTGTGACGTAGTAAAGGGATCTATCTAGGTAGTAGGAAATTAGGGCTCCTTGTCATCCAAAAAAAGTAACCTAATATTTGAGAAAAACATATAAAAGGTAATTTTGATTTTTGTGTACATACCTAGGAGATTTACAACCATTGAACATTTTTGTGATTATGTCTGAATTAGAGTGATTTTATATAAAATCCAAAAAAAATAAACTGAAATGAATAATACATGATTTATTTGCTACTAAGAATATAAGAAATCAATATTGTATAAATAGATTCATTCATTTTACTATCTGATAATGGATCAATTTGTTCATATTTAGTTAGATGATCTCGTTGAATTCCAATGGAATGATCTAGATGTTGAGGATGAGGATTAGAGGTAGACATTGTTCATGTTCTAGTATTACTGATTAAAACCTATAAGGGGAGTGTCTACAAATATGAGATGGAGAGAGCGCTAGAGGATCTTGATATCTCATTATTTTTTGTCTCATATAGGTTGTAATTTTAGATTTTTTAAATGATTAGTAATAAGAGAGGGAAAGTGCTCCATTGGTGGGATTTGTACCTCCAGTAGTGGAATCAGGAAGATCATTTATGAGATGATTTACATTGTATATTTCATAATGAGTTTCAATCATAAATGATGAGTGTGTAATTTATTTAGGAGTTTTTATCCCCTAAGTAAGGGGTTCGAAGAATTTGTGAATTTAGGTAAGATTTGCTGAAAAAGCAATTCTTCACACATGATCTTTTCGTAGATGAGGAGTGTCCATCAAGTTATCTTGAGGATTCACTATGCTCGATCAATTGTATTGAATTCGCCCCATTTAGACTACATATATATTTTTGGTATTGAACATGGTTGAAGAGATTTAAAGGATTTGTGTACGTCCAATATCAGTTCAAGGTGGGGTTCATTAGAGTTCATTGAGGAGAAGTTAAATTGGTTGTGGATCTTAGGTAAATATACCATTGAGTTTTTGACCATAGGGGAGCCAACCACATGATTTTTCTCCTAATTAATCAGGATATTCTAGTTGTTATTGACCCACTGTAAGATTAATGCTATTTTTTCTTTTTTGGGGACTCAATAACCATCAAATATATTATTACCCAACTATTTCAATGTTGTAAAGGTGGTCAATAACCAGTTCACCCTCTATAGTAGTTATCTAAATTGTCCTATCAGCAACATGAACAATATTTGTATGATCTATTGGGAATATATGGATCTATTAGAGGTATTCACTATGATTTTCCCTAACACTATGTAAATTAGGATGATAGAGTCCATAGAGTTAGAAATCAGCATCTTGGAGAAGGAGTTGGATATGGATAGTTACATGTTATCGAGATGTTATTTTTTGATGGGAAAGATATATTCTTAGAGGAAATTTATTTATCTTACACTATATATTTTTATTTTTATTTTTTATATAATATTAATGTCATTTACTGTGACTACATTAGTTCATTCCTTGGGACAAAAGGAATAGGTAACTTAATTTCCAATGATGTTTACTATGCTAGTTAGAGGTAAAAATAGTTCTCTTTATATTTTTGAAATTGTTAGGTGATTTTGGGATATCATCATTGAGTTAGTTATTTTTTTATTTAGAAACATTATTGAGATTATATTATTGGCATCATCTAGTTTCATTATGTGTGTTCTATCATTGTTTATTTTTAGATGGGAGTTGTGTACTTTTAAGAGTAAGATCAATGTGTAGTGACAATTAATGAGTGGTATAAATGTTTATTGGAACTTAGTGACCATGTTCTCTTATTTGGAATCAATTTCATTGTGTTTATAAGTGGTATAGGTGGTTGGGTTTATGAGGGTGATATATGGAATTCCACATGCATTACATGAGGTGGTTGTGATGATATACCCTCTATGTGACATCATGTTTAAGATAAAGCTTCATCTTGGATCCTAATAAATTTTGATAGATCAATATTTAATGAAACCATACCTATTATGGGAGTTTGGGATTTGGATCGATTTATTAATACATAAGGGTTTATCCCACCCATTTTATTAATATGGGGTTCCAATGTGATATTTTCTAAAGATTCCAATAGTGGCATGGTGTTATGTATAGACTATAAATTTTTTAATTAGGTAATTCTCAAAAAACATTTCACACTTTTGAAGAAAGATGACTTTTTTTACTAATTGAACGGTTCTAGTCAATTTTTTACGATTAAAATATGGCATGGGAGTCACCTAGTGAGTGTGATGATGGAGGATATCATGAATAATGCCTTCAAACATTTTTATGCACTCATTGAGCATGTGGTTATGACATTTGGGTCCATGATATCAAAAACCATTTTCACTGAAGTCATAAACTCTGTGTTCCATTACATCCTAGATCAATTCATGGTAGTGTCGGTTGATAACTCCATCATATATAATAATTTTGAGGAAGAGTATGTCTAGATTCATAGGGATAATTCATAGACCCTTTATCACAATCACATCTATATAACTTCTTTATGTGGATGATTTAGATTTCTATAGTCTATTTTTGTAGTTACATATTTTCTTGGTAGTGAGTGGTGGTTTATCTATTGATGATTGAGGTGGATGTTTCTTTGGATACACCAAAGAATTCTGTAGAGATATGCATCCTATAGGGTATCACATGAAAATATCAGTGGTTACTATCTAATTTCTATTATATTATGGCCCATTTAATGGACATCACTAGGTTGGACTATGATTTTTATATAAATATTAGTGTCATATAGATTTGGACTAGAAAAATGGGAATTTTATCAGTGATATCATCCTTCTCTTTCCATGTAGGGAGTTAAATTCTTGATTTTTTGAAAATTATCATAATGTGTTCTCAATTTCGTCATCATGTTTCATAGGTAAGTGATTTTACGTGGGTCTATAAACAATCAACCCCATGAGAATAACTATTCCACCGATGACATGCAGTTGGTGGTAGTGGTTTTTATTTTAATCTATGGTGGCATTACTTCATTATTGATTATTTTATGATATTCACAAGTCACAAAATCTTGAAGAATATTTTCTCTAAGAGGGATATAAATTTACATATATATAGATAGATGCATTTATTATAGATAAATGAATTTGTGATCTCACACACCCATGGGAAAGGAAATATAGTTTCTATTTTGGTGAGATAGAAGTTGTGAGGAGATGTTTTTTGGGGTTTCTTGATTATTGAGAGTGTTGTAGGATCATATAAAAATAAATCTTGATATGAGGGATGATGTTTGATGATATCTTGTATACCAAATAATATTTTATTCATCGTTTTTGCAGAAGGTGGAGGAGTCTTAGTGGTGATACTCGATGTTTGAGGTGATGTAAGATTGTGACATTCATTGTAATGTTGTTGAAGGATGTTTAAAGGAGGATGATAATGCTATTATGTATAATTAGCAGTTTTTATTCCATAAAAATGAATGAGGAGGATCTCTATTAGTTTCATATTTTTTTTCTGTTTTGCATCCTAGTACATAAAATAGGTATCATTACATGAGGGGTTATGTTTGGTAACCGCCAATTAATTAATCAAAATAAAATCATGTAAAATTATGTTGGATATTATTGTTGTTAAATGAACTGAATTTTGTTCCTATTTGTTTTTTAGTTTTAATATGTTCTAGATTGGAAGTGGGGGGACATCCAGATGTATTTCATCACTGGTTTAAAATTTCCTTGTTGTGGATATGATGATGTTTCGTTGATAAAGGTTTAATTGATGAAGCCTTCACATACAGTAGAGACACAAAATATGACGTACATTGACATTAAATTACTTTTGTGGAATACTTAATACATAAAATAACAGACACACAAGGATCGTAATAGTTTAGTGTCTTTGGAAACTCGGAATATAATCTTCTAATCGCGGTGAAAGATCTTAAACATCTCCATTAATGATCTTACCCTTTTGTTTTCTTACCTAAAACCTTTCCTTAAATCCTGGGGAAATGAAAACATATAAAGGGTGAGCTCAAATTCTCAGTAAGGGTAATCATAGATAACATAAAACAATCCATAAAGGGTGAGCTCAAATTAAAGAGCGTTTTGGTTAAAATCATTTCATTTATCGTCCGTGTTTTCACTTTTAATTATTCATAGGATTACATAGATCATTATTACATAATTACAGAATATAAAACATGATTTATATATAATATATATTCAGAATATACATATATATAATAGATTGATAAATGAAAATAAATACAACGTTCATGGAGACGGTAGGCCGTACGTACGCATGAACATTGTTTTCGTTTCCTCATTGAATTGAATGGAATTAATTGGATGACATGCATATTTATGTAAATAAATATAGTATCATTATTATTTCATATATTTCATGATTACTTATTATATATACTTTATAATCATTCATGAATGGTTAATCATTGAGAATGAATCTCATCGCGTCGTGGAGACGGTAGTCCGTACGTACGCACGAGCGATGATATTGTTCCCATAATTATTGAATTGAATTAGAGTGGATGATAAAATATATCAGAATCAGTATGATGTTATAATAACTATGTATAGTTATTCTTTACACCATTATACCCATCCATGTAAGGTGGTGTTGGAAAAATAGATTACACCACGGCGTGGAGACCGTATTTCGTACGTACGCACTAGTAGTGATTTCGTTTTCTGTAGGATGGATTGAAGGTGAAATGGGGTTGTTTCATATATATAATAAAATATCAGTATATTAGTAATAATTATGTTATTAATTTATAATGAAAAAACTAAATAAGAATAATTTGAAGAAGAAATAAGCTTGAAATAATCGGTAGAAGAGATTACCTCTTCTTCGATGGACCTCCTTTAAACTTCTTCTTAGGGCACTAGGGTTGGTCTTTTGAGAAGACCAGAACCTCTATAAGGTTTATAGGGAAGTGGGGATGTGAAATGGGCAGAGGTTGGTGGATATTAAAGTCTCAAAATGGTGTGATTAAGAGAGGGAGGGGATTCTATTTTATAAGGGAGGAGAGGGACACCTTTCGAAATATATGAAATATTAGTCTATATTAAATCCCACCCCAATTAAAAACTTCCAAAATGACTCATATCCAAATATTAGATGATATGGGGTTGTAATCGCATCAACCAATAAAATTTATACATTTTAGGAATCTATTTTAAACATTATCAACATGATTTATCCTTATTTATCAATTGAATTTTATTTGTGGTAATAATATTCTAAATATTAAATTATTATAAATAATTACATGTGTGTTGTGAATTTTCCATAATATGACACTTTTTGACATTTTAGACCATATAAATTTTAATTTATAATTTCCTAATTTTTTTTTTGATTTTTAAACAATTTTATAATATGTTATTTTTATAAAACAACAATAGTGTCAATTTTGACACTAGTCATTTATTTGAATTTAAATATACAATATACAGAAGATATGTTCGAACTAAAAGATTTAAAAGATTCATAACATTTCATATTTGTATATATAATTATTTGAGAACATTAAATAGTTCATATAATATTTATTTTAATATATTTAAAACCATTTATTTGATTTTTCTCTTAAAAAAATAATTTCAACATCACTATTATGTCACATTTAATGATAATTTTTTAACCCCTAAAAATTATAAATAAATTCATATGATGTAGATAATTTTATTATATTTCTGTAGACTATTCATGTTTGATGTTTCATGATGTTTATCACCAAAGATAATTAATATACTTATAATATTTAAGAGAGTGACATATTGTCACTTTCTTTGGTTTTAATAATAATTAAATTATTTTCAAGGAAACAAGTCCATAAAAAGATTATATTCTGACACTAGGTGATATATGTAATCCTTTAGTCATCCAATATAATTTTGGCAGGTCTTATGGTAATTTTATAATCTTATATATACCCTTAATTACCCGATTTACCTTTAACTATGGTAAATAAAATTTACCGTAGTTACTATTCATAATGCCCAAAAATAAAAACTATCTTATTAACATAATTTGGACCCATTGATTCCAAATATGGAATCAATTTTTCTAAATTCAATACACAAAAGTTTCAGAAATTAAATTAAAATTAATCTTGTTGTCGAAAGAAAACAGGTTTTTGGTTAAAACATTGCAAAAGATTGAATTGATTTAACCTATGAATTCAAGGTAAAATCAATGATAATGACATATATTATATTAAATAATAAAAATATATTATATTTATACATAAAATCAATTAAATATTATAATTTAACCATATAAATTATTATGATGAAAAAAGTTGTTTTTAATTAAAATATAGCATGATTTTACTATTCATTAAAATATGAAAGTTATTAGAAAAATATGAAAAATGTATCCATGGTAAAATTTTATATCATTATTACAAAGAATATTTTTAATTCGTAAAATTGAACTTATAAACACTTCAAAAACTAGATTTAATGTGGGTGCGCCATCAAAAGGCGGTAAAATTGCATTTTTTGAAAAATACTTATTTTACCCGAAAAAATTATTTTGTTCTTATACCATGTTCTATAAAATATGTAAGATGAATAAAAATTTTATAAAATTATAAATTTAGTTAATACTATTCATAACAGCTATTTCATAATAATATTATAATAATATATCATTGTTTAGTAAAACCCGGTATTGTGTACAACACACGCTATCGAGGAAGGTTGCGATTGCGTGTAATGGAAGCCAAGTTAGGGTTGAGTGTAGTGCCCGACTCCTTTGTTGTTGATTATAACAAAATTCATTAAATATATATATATATACTCAATGTTTAGTAGAATAACTACTATCAATCAAACATGAAATTTTGTGTAACACGATCCATGATTAGTGTTGCGTATACTGCAAGCTAGTACGGTGTTGCATATAGCCCAAGATAATCTTGGTGTAGCGTACAACAGAAGATATGAAATACATTAAAATGAATATATATTATAAAGTCTCATGTTTTTACATTCTACCCCCCTTAAAATGAATTTCTCCCTCGAAATTCGTTAGGGTTATAAAACGTTTACTATTCATAGATACCCACATCTTAAAAAGGAATACTAAAACGTAATTTTAAAAACTAATGTATGAAATGTAATGATTAACCAAAGTAACTCATCATTGTGTTTCCATATAGGAGAACATAGGTGAAAATATGGATATGGAAGAGAAATATAATCATCATGTTCTGATGGAGAGTGGTAGAGAGGATGGCTATGAAAAATCCAACTATCACAAAGCCATAGATTTGTGATGATCTAAGGTACCATCTGATTCGTCGGATATAATGGAACTAGGACAAAATTTTTTGTTTTCAAGATCATTTCCCTAAAGTTGATGAACTAAATGAAATACTTACATGATTTTGGTACAATCTCATTGTTATTCGTGAAGCGTTAACAGATCACGTGATAGAATTATGGGTCATTCCATCTATCTCAAAGAAAAGGTTAGAAAAAGTTATCGTATACATAAGTCCATGTATGGTTAGGTTAATCATATATGATTCCAAAAATGGACTTATACTTCATCTATCATACCGCTAAATAAAATAAAACTAGTTTCTACTAACCAGGGACTTCCTGTAGGCTAGTGGTAGGCAATAAATGCCTGGTGCACTTAGGTTGTGGGTTCGATTCCCACAGCCTTGTCTGACACGACGGGTTGTCGCCCATCCTGCAGGTTGTCCTTTTTTCTTAAAATACATTATTATAACTTTTTATCAATAATATAGAAAATGTACTAGCCTTAAACAATACTAACTTATGTCCAACCTAATCCATTTCAATCTTTAGGCTTATCCAAAATACTGTTGTCCAATCTCATATTATAGTGAAAACAATTACCAGAGAGTTCATATAACAAGCATGTTAATACCATCGTTGATCCCCATATATCATAATATATGTCTTGTTGGTCATATTCCAAACATTAGAAGGCCTTAATCATGTTTTCTATTGAAAAATGAATACCTATTGAACCTTTGTGAAAACATGAGTGCTGTCAAAAGTTAACACTTTCCACATACCAAAATACAAAAATTTTAATATACTCAAACCACGGTATCACTTTTTCCTTATATTAGTCAAGAGCTCATGAATACTATCAAACATTTCATTTTCTCTTTATTATACATATCATCTGCTTTCCAAAAATATTTCAATCACTTTTCTTGGTTACCGATGACATATTCTTATGGGAAACCTAAATGGACCAATACATAGATATTATAATATACCATAAAATTACCTCAACAAAACTACTCTTGAATACCAATAGAAAACACTTCAATTCATCCTCTTCAATTATTATCATGGAATAAGTCCTTCCTTGATTTAGAAGTGACTTCTTAGGTTAGGGCATTGAGTTAGGTAATACCCATATTCTCCACAAATAAGACATTGAACTCCATAATAGTCTGTTACTCTATGACCCTTTTCTCCACACAGATAACACTTGTCCCTCCATTTTAGGTATTCCTCAAGGTTCTTCTTCCCTTCTTTAGAAATCTCAATCTTCCGTTCTTTATGCTCCTCAACATGCGAACATGCATAAAAGTCTATCTTCCTCTTATTTGATGAATTAGGCATACCACTAAATTTCACCTTGTTAATCATATATCGCGATGACTGATTTGGTATAATGACAATATCTTTCTCTCTAGGCATTATGAAATTTTGTTGCTCATAGTCTCCAATTTCTCCATTGGATTCAGTGTTAACCGAATTCCTTCTTGTTCCCTCCATTCACTAAAACACAAAAAGAATTCTGTGAGATGCAAATATCATACAAGGAAAATAACATAATAAAGGGGGAGTAACTTAGACAACTAACAGCTTAGGTTTAATTCTAATATCGTTACCATAATTCTAGGACTATAAACTGTACTTATACTTATCCTTAGGGACATCCCTAGACATACCGTAGAAATATATCTAGGGATATCACTATAGTTTTCGTATCCTAGTTTCTAAAGGTTGACTAATCCTTTCCTCTGATACCAACTATTGAGACCCAAAGCTTGACGTACATGGACATTACAATAATTTTGAGGAATACTTAATACATAACAAAAACAAGCACACAAGGATCGTAATAGTTTAGTGTCTTTGGAAACTTGAAATATAATCTTCTAATCGTGGTGAAAGATCTTCAACATCTCCATTAATGATCTTCCCCTTTTGTTTTCTTACCTAAAACCTTTCATTAAATCCTGGGGAAAAGAAAACATATAAATGGTGAGCTCAAATTCTCAGTAAGGTAAGAATAGATAATATAAAACAATCCATAAACATTTGAATGAAAAAGATTGAACATAAAATATAAAAATCAAAATCATGAGAAAGGACATAAATCATGGAAGTATGTACGTAATATATCATAAAGGAACATAAATCTTGATAAAATAGCATGGGAATAAATCATGTAATTGTGGGAACCATTCAACACATGTAATGATTTTCATAGTAGCCAAGGCATTGCTGCCAAGACCATCTTAGTGGACAAAGTCCCTTTCTGAATCGAGTTCACTCCTCGTTTCAGTCTTGTAACACTGAACCAGATTAACTTATTGTTCCATCCATGTCTATCTCATGAGATATAAATCTTTACCCAATTCATTGGAGGGAGATATAGGTCCCACCCATCTCATAATGAAATCATTCTTACTTTTTCCACAAAATAAACATACATCATTCATAATAACCCAATAAATAAAATGGGTTTCATAAACATCATCCCATCATAACATAATCCATATAAAATAAATTGATATCATTTCATAATAATAAAAGTGAAACCATTTAAATCATAGAGACATAATACTTGAAAAATACACATATTAAATTATGTCATCTTAGATAGAAAAATGGTTTTGATAAAACACTTGAAATTAATTCATGAAGAAAATATCCTTTCTTCATCAAATTCAATTTATTTTCACAAAAAGTCAAGAAAGTTTAAAAGAAAAATATTTTTTTTAAATATTCATGAAATATTTTGGAGTATTCTTCATGAAAATAAGGCTTTATAAAACTGTAAAAATCCTTTCAGGCCGTATAAGTTAAAAAACATTCTTCTCGTAATTTTGCCTGAAAAGTCAAAAAAGTACCTCATAACGTAAAAAAAATAAAGATTCCTTACATAACATGTAGTAAAAGTCAAAATGGGAAAAAAGGCCATTAAAAATACATAAAAATACTTTTAGAAAACATGGACATGGATGATAACAATTACCCCAGTAAATACATACGTATAAGCAATCTCATATAAAAATGAGATTTGCAAAATTATCCCTTACCTTAGGTCTGATATGATTCATACGTATCCGATACTCCTGTATAATGATTTAAATAATGTAATTGACTTATTAAATTATCATATTCATTGTTATGATATCATATATGGTTCACTTATGACTTTATATTATCTGTTCTTTTGTAAATTCCATGTTAAAGAGCGTTTTGGGTAAAATCGTTTCATTTGTTGTCCGTGTTTTGACTTGTTATTATTCATATGATTACTTATATGATGATTACTTAATTCCAGAATATAAACCAGGATTTATATATAATATATATTCAGAATATACATATATATAATAGATCGATAAATGGAAATAAATACACCATTCATGGAGACGGTAGGCCATACGTACGCATGAACATTGTTTTTGTTTCCTCATTGAAATGAATGGAATTAATTGGGTGACATACATATATATATACATAATTCCAGTATCATTATTATGTCATATATTTCATTATTACTTATTATATATACTTTATAATCATTCATGAATGGTTAATCATTGAGAATGAATCTCATCGCGTCGTGGAGACAGTAGTCCGTACGTACGCACGAGCGATGATATCGTTCCCATAATTATTGAATTGAATTGGAGTGGATGATACAATATATCAGAATCAGTATGATGTTATAATAACTTTGTATAGTAATTATTTACACCATCAGACCCATCCAGGTAAGGTGGTGTTGGAATAACAGATTACACCACGGCGTGGAGACGGTATTCCGTACGTACGCACGCGCGGTGATTTCATTTTCCGTAGAATGGATAGAAGGTGAAATGCGGTTGTTTAATATATATTATAACATATCAGTATATTATTGATAATTATGTTATTAATTTATAATGAAGAAACAAAATAATAATAATTTTATTAAGAAATAAGCTTCAAATAATCGGTAGAAGAGATTACCTCTTCTTCGACAAACCTCCTTTAAACATCTTCTTAGGGCACTAGGGTTGGTATTTTGAGATAACCAGTACCTATATAAGGTTTCTAGGGGAGTGGGAAAGTAAATTGGGCAGTGTTTGGCCGAGCTTCAAGGCTCAAAATGGTGTGAGGAAGAGTGGGAGGAGATGCCCTTTTATAAGGGAAGAGAGGGGCACCTTTGGAAATATAAGAAATATTAGTTTATATTAAATCTCAACCCCACTTAAAAACATCCAAAATGACTCATATCCAAATATTATATAAGATAGCGTGGTAATATCGTCAACAAATAAAATTTAGACATGTTAGGAATCTATTTTAAACATTATCAACATGATTTATCCTTATTTGTTAATTTAATATTATTTGTGGTAATAATATTCTAAATTTTAAATTACTATAAATAATTGCATGTGTGTTGTGAATATTCCATAATTTGACACTTTATGACATTTTAGACTATATAAATTTTAATTTATAATTTTTAAATACATTTGTGATTTTTAATCAATTTTATAATATTTTATTTTTATAAAATATCAATAGTATCAATTTTGACACTATTCATTAATTTGAATTTAAATAAACAATATACAGAAGATATGTTTGAAATAAAAGATTTAATATATTTATAACATGTCATATTTATCTAGAAAATTAGTGGATCACATTAAATAGTTCATATAGTATTTATTTTTATATTTTTAAAAACATTTATTTGATATTTCTCTTAATAAAATAATTTCAACATCACTATTATGTCACCTTTAATGATAATTATTTAATCCCTAAAATTTATAAATAAATTCAAATGATGTATATAATTTGGTTATATTTCTGGATACTTTTCATGTTCGAAGTTTCATGAATTTTATCACTAAAATAAAATTAATATACTTTTCATATTTAAGAGAGTGACATGATTTCATTTTCTTTGGTTTTAATAATAATTAAATTATTTTCATGGAAAAAAGTCCATAAAAAGAATCTATTCCGACAATTAGGTGATATAGGTCATCCTTTAGTCATCCAATAGAATTTTTTGAGGTGTTAGGGTAATTTTAGAATCTTATATTTACCCTTAAATACCCGATTTACCTTTAACTATGGTAAATAAAATTTACCGTAGTTACTATTCATAATGCCCAAAAATAAAAAGTATATTAATAACATAATTTGGACATACTGATTCCAAATATAAAATCCATTTTTCCAAATTCAATACACAAAAGTTTCAGAAATTAAATTAAAATTAATCCCGTTGTCGAAAGAAAACGGGTATTTGGTTAAAACATTGCAAAAGATTGAATTGATTTAACCTACGAATTCAAGGTAAAATCAATGATAATGACCTACATTATATTAAATGGTAAAAATATATTCTAATTATACATTAACACCATTAAATATTATAATTTGACCATATAAATTATTACGATGAAAAAAGTTGTTTTTAATTAAAATATAGCGTGTTTTTACTATTCATTAAAATATGAAAGTTATCAGAAAAATATGAAAAATTTATCCAAGGTAAAATTTTATATCATGATTCCAAAGAATAATTTTATTTTGTAAAATTTAACTTATAAACCTGTAAAAAACTAGATTTAAAGTGGGTGCACCATTAAATGGCAGCAAAACCGCATTTTTTGAAAAATACTTATTTTACACGAAAAATTTATTTTGTTCTTATACCATGTTCTAGAAAATGAGTAAGATAAATAATAATGTTATAAAATTCATAATTTAGTTAATACTATCCATAACAGCTAGTTCATAAAAATATTATAATAATATATCATTGTTTAGTAAAACCTTGTATTGCTTTCAACACACGCTATCGAGGAAGGTTGCGATTGCGTGTAATGCAAGCCATGTCATGGTTTCGTGTATTGCATGACTCCTTTGTTGTTTTGTATAAAAAAATACATTGAATATATATATATACTCAAAGTTTCATAGAATGACTATTATCAATCAAACATGAAATTTTGTGTAACATGATCCAAGATTACTGTTACGTATATTGCAAGCTAATACGATGTTGCATATAGCGCAAGATAATAATTGTGTAGTGTAAAACAGAAGACATGAAAGAAATTAAAATGAATATATCTTATAAAATTTCGGGTTTTTACACATACCCTAGTGATAAATGAGTTTTGTGGATGATTTGGTGAGGTGGTATATATATGATATCAACATTTTTCTGGGGATAACAAGCTCCATCATTTATGATCATGGTATATATGTTACCATGTGATTATTGGGAGTTTTCAGTGTGGTTGAGGATCCTAGTAATTCATTATAACTACTTTACACCCTCATTTGGATGAAAAGTTAAATAAGAATGTTTAGATTCTAGTAGGTATGTTGAGAGCATGTGTGTTTGATTTCTGTGGGTTATTGGTGAAATATTTTACTTTGGTTGAATTTTCATACCATAAATATTGTAACTATTCTATTGGTATGCTCTATTTGTGGAATCTTTTTTGAAACATAATTAAACATCATTTCTTAGGATCGGGATCAGAAATTTTTATAGTATTAAACCACATATAGAGAAGAGAATGATAGATAAGATTAAATTATTTGGGATTCCATAAAAGAAGAAAAGGATAATGAAAAAAAAAATTACGATGATCAGAGGTGGAGGCATCTAGGGATCAATGTATGAGATCTTTTATTCTTATGGGTTTTCCTTCATTATGGGTAGTAAATATTTTTCAATAGATATAATATTTATACTCATGTAATTGATTATTTTGAGATGTTTTTTCTCATTGGTAAGGTTTTATATCCCTTATTGATTCCCCTGTAGCTGGTCTAGATATTCAATTTCATCCCTGTGTTACATCTTCTTCGGTATCTTCATGATTATTACTATATAATTTATTAATAAGAATTTTATATTGAGGATGATGCGGTATGGTTAGAGAATATGGTTTAGATCTGTGATGCGTGGTATATTGTTTTAAATTTCAAACCTATCTAGTTTTTTCAAACACTCTGGAGGCATGGTCGAATAGAGTAGATAATATGGGTACCTAAAGAGAAATTGAATATCAATTATCCAAATTTATTATGAGATTTTTTTAGTGTTTCATTATTTAATTTTTCATTATGATTTATGGATATTTTTATTCTCTTTTACTAACTAATACACATTAAATTCAATTATTTGTGTTAGAGAGGTATCTCTCATGGGGAGTTCTTGGGCCATTTGTTAATATATTTCCCCATAGGGTTTGTTCAGATTATCAGGGATGATAATCCATTAAGAGATATCTAATATACCTGATCAGAACTTTTGGAATGGTTACATTTCATTAATCATGTTTTAGAGGTGATGGGATGAATTTTGAAGAGATTTATTTTTGGGGATGATATTTTTTAGGTAAATTAAATTCTGGATCTAGAAACATGGTCATTACATGATAGACCAAGCTATAGTAAAGGGTGAATCTATATGTGATGTTCCATGGGGAATCATTTTTGGTCTTAGTGTAGTGGGATTTGAGGTGGATTATTTTCCAAATTGAAGAGGTTCTTATTATTCAAGGACTATGGGATGATATTCAAT
This sequence comes from Viscum album, assembly GCA_963277665.1. Classification (NCBI taxonomy): domain Eukaryota; kingdom Viridiplantae; phylum Streptophyta; class Magnoliopsida; order Santalales; family Viscaceae; genus Viscum; species Viscum album. The sequence goes on along the minus strand of OY728147.1, from coordinate 135,098,783 downwards.
TAATCATTTTCCTTTTTATCGTGACACGGTCTCAGTGTCACTGTATTTGGATATTAAGATCATGTTTCCATGGATTCATTTTCAGTAATATAACATTGTGGTTTATATGGATGATGTGGAACATTTATTAATGACAATGATTTTAAAACGTTTTAATTATTATAATAGGGGAGAGATACCGAGTAAATATTACATTATATTGATATGGTAGTTTGTGATAGTTCTATCATGGTATGTCGATGACGTGTTCTTCTATGGGGATGTTTCTACTATCATAGTTATAAATTTGAAATTATTACTAAATTGTTCAATTTGTTCATTATTTTTACAAAAAATTCATGGCCAATGGTGTTCCCCTAGTATCCTCTGAACAAAAATTGATTGGTTCTAGCTCTTGATCTCATGTGATCGACTAACAGTTATCTACAGTGACTTCCAATCTTTTATTCTCTTGATATTTTCCTTTCCCTTCATTTTAGAATCACTATGTGAGATATTTATGAGTTATATTTGCAATTTTTTGTAATTTTTCTAATTTGGATATTCACATCCTCGATTTCTGAGGATTCACTTATGTGATTCATCTAGGTGGTCATCAATTTTTACCTTCTTCACACAATATAATTTTAAACAAATTCATTAATGCAAGGGATTCAAAAACTCTATATTTTTATACATGAATTGGGGAACCTATATGCATTTGTATACTTCAGGTGGATGTTAATGATTTATTTAATTTATATAATCAAGTTAATTTAGGTAAATTGATTGGAATGGGTGATTCTCTTATTGTAATATATTTTCCATGATATTTTCTATATTATTATTGGTAGTTGATGATGTTGATATAAATACTTTTTTACCAAGATATGAATTTAGTTTTCACTATGGGATAAATTATTTTATCATATTTCTAATTTTTTTTAATAATTTAATATAATAATGAATCATTTTATTAAAATATGTATTTGTGTATTATGACACATAAATTTTTTAAATGAATGTCATTAAATGTTTAAAAAATAGGTATTGGGGAAGCGCATATTTCTAGAATATTTTATAATGAACTTACTTCTATGAGTGTGTTTTTATTCATTACTAGAGTATTTATGTGGGAGTTTGGTTCTTAATGTGGAATGGTGGTGTGGTTGGTTGCCTAGAAGTAGAATTAATTTTTGGATATTGATATGGTTTTTTCATGATATTCCATGTCGTTTTGCAATGTTTGGTTTGTTTATATTGGCTTATTGTTTTTGACATTCTAGTCATAATTAAATGTGAATGAAAATAATGAAAATGTATAATGGGTGTGGGTTGGAATTGAATAAAGTGAGGTTGTTAATTGAATTTGGATACATGAAATGAATGGGTAATGTGATTGGATATACATGTCACATATTGAAGAAATATTTGTCATTAAATACGTAATTTAATTGAATAATTAATTTAATATGGTTGGTAAATCAAAAATATTAATTCTCTAAACATTTTTTTTGAAATTAGGTCAATGATCAGATAATGTGGATATTTTCAATCTGGTGTGGTTCTGTGGTATATAAATGGAAACAATGTAAGTGTTTATTTATTGTGGTGTTGTCATGATTATATATTGTCATTTTTTTATGAACCATATATGTTGGGATTGTATTTGGTTTCATTATAAATGTATTTATTAGGAAATTTATTTAAGCACCTCAACAGAGTTGTATAATATCACTGATGCACAAATGTTTTTGGTTATTAGTATTTTCCCCATATTAATAGTTTATGGGAGAATAAAATGATGAATACCCTGACTATATCCATGTCATTTCTGGGTGTGGTATGTGCTTTGATTTAGTATAGTAGATTGGTTATGTGGATGTATTGATGGTACTTTGTGGGTGCCATGCGTTTTCGGAGGAGGGAATCGGGTTGATGTCCATCACATTTAAAATACCCCATCTATATTGATATGTTATGAGGTTGTGATATGTGGTAGAGATATAGATATGTTATATATGGTGGATGTGATAGTTATGATATGGTTGATAGTAGTGATATTGAGAGTACTAGACCCTACAAGATTCGGGGTATCTGGGGTTGCAGTATAGCTCATAGTAAATATGATATGATTGGTTTTTTATATTTTTGAATGAGTATTGAAGTTAATAGGGAAAAATATTTCTGATCGAGGGATGTGAGAGAAAAAACAACCAAGGAAGTGTTTGTGGGGTTCATTTTTTCAATATTTTTTCAATATTATTGTTATCCAAACCATGTTAAATACCTTGAGAGGGGGTTGAATTGGGGTTTGGTATATTAAAACTACTTTACCTTTTTGATCTAGTTCAATTATTAAATACAAGTATTTTTTAAAAAACTTTGCATAAAAATGAATAATTGGATGTCAAGAAATAAAAAATTCATGAATGTTGTACTTGGTTCACCGTCACTAGGATACAAGAAAGGGGAATAAAATTAAATTTATCCAATGTAACTAATCCACTAAATCACAATACTATTATAAGGTTAGGTGGAAACTCAATGTCACTCATAGTTTTCAACCACAAAAATTTACAATTTTGTTTCTATCTTAACTAAATTCTGTGCACTGAACCTTCAAAATATTCAACCATTGATGAAAAACACCATAAAATAGTTTGAAAATTAAAGTTTTTTGAAGTTCTATTTCCACCAAATAGAAGAAGTACACTTCACTCTACTCCAATTTTTTTTATAGATAGTCCTTTCATGAACTTTTTTTAGCATCATAAATTGTAATTAAACATTCCTAGAAGAAATTTCACTATGTAGAACCAATACAACTCAATATGAATTTAAATTCATTATAGATGAAATCTCATTGGACACCATTACTTTGAATGCTAAAATGAATTTAAAAATATACTCTTCTATAAAGTGATATTACTTTTTTGATAGACACATCCGATACCAACAATACTATTCAAAATACTTTAAAACTTATCTGAATTCTCCCTATGATGATTTTTTATAATCAACATCTTCACCCTTAATGAATTGATTATGTGTCTAATATATAGTAAAATAATCTCAAATAAATTTCTAATCATAATTAATGTTAACTCTTTTGTGAATCATCTTTCACAGTGAAGATCACACTAAACTAATAAACGAACATAGGTTCCTTTATAAGCTCAACTTCTCTATAAATTGACATCAGGAACTCAACTTATCTGAAAATTATCACTATGATATTTATATATAAACATTATATCTTTTTGAACATAAATTCTCTATGAACTCACATCATGAAGTGGTCTCCTTCTTGCACTGTCTTTTGAAACTCATGATATCCACAGAATGAATATACAGACTAAAAACCTCAAAAAACAGAATTGTAGAACTCATATGCGTCAAAAACTATCTTCATGAACTTAAATTTCCTATGAAATTAAATCACAGTCATAAAAAGTCCCTGAAAAGACATCACAAAGTGACTTCTCATACATACCTTCCCTATGAAATGACTATGACAGCGTAACATCTTCACAGACTAACACTGTGAACTCAAATTCTCTATGAATTTCCTTCATGAATAAAACATCAATGCATATTCAATTCATTAAGTCATTTTATCAATGAAGAAAAATTACATTTTAAACATAAACATCTCCATAAACCACAACTATGTCGTAAATTCATCAGTCAGTTTTTTCAACAAACAAAACCAACCCAAATACAATAAATCACCACTGAGAGGGATTGTTTCTTGTTAATATTCCATTTGGTTTTTTTAAAACACTTTAAAACATCTAAGACACAAATTTTGAAAAAACAATTATACTTTTATAACTAAAAAATGGTAAAACTTTTTGACACCAAAATGTGATTAAAGAATTACTCAACACATAATATAAGACATCACGATCCATTCATGGTGTGAGAAACAATAGTAGCACGAAAATTTCATCAATAAGTTACATCATTCATGAAACAACCATTCTTATAAAACTGATCTCTCAATCAATAAGGCTTATTATTCATCACCAAAAAAAATTCATCCCAAACCTCATAGGATAACATTCATGACAAAAATTATTTCAACAAAATTATTTAGAACCAACTTATTTAAAACACTCCCTTTTACAAATCCATGTTTCACATATCTACCAGTCAGTTTATCCCAAATTATTGATCATAAAACATACTCCTCCAATAGTATTCAACATAAAGGCCACTCTATTGGGATATGTAACATTTTAAAGTAAACATATAATCACATTGGGTAAAACACACCATAACTTAGGGGGAGGTGGTCCCACATCCACAATGTTCATGTTTGGGGTGTCAAATGAACTCAAAGAGTTACTCAATTCCAATCAAATATATCTTTATGTAAGGTCATTTCCAGGGTGTCGTCACCCAGTAGTTTAGTAAGAACATACTCCAACTTCATAAGTCTATGTACCAATTTCTTTTTGATAAAGTGATATTTGATTTCATTTTTCTTATTCAATAAATAATTGACTACATTACTACTATAACTTATAACACTTAAATTGTCATAGAAGATTTTGATTGGAAATATTGCATTAAGTACGATATCATCAAACATCTTCTTTATCCATATTAACACCAAACCAGTTTGAGTTTCTACAATATATTCATCATCTTTAGTTCTCAATGAAATGAAATCTTGTTTCTTTCCTAGCCAATAAATACATTGTCTCCCAAGATTGAATGTTACACCTGATGTTGAATTTCAATCATATGTTTAACATTCCAAAACTATATATTTATAACCTAATAGCTCTTTAAGATATTAATTTAATAAAAAAATAACTGAAATTACTTATTCCCTTGATATGATAATGTAATATTTTCACTATAATAAAGTTTTCTTTCATGGGATTTCATTGACAATACCTTCTTGGTATGTGGAAAAAAATATCGATACTTTTTTTCTATAAACTAAAACTAAATTGCAATAATATTCTGGTAGTTGGTGATATTGACTACTTTTCCATCATAATAACGAGATTGTTTCAGTATGTTATCCCATAGAGTTGTCATCTTCTTGGAAGTATGCTTTATAATTATTCATAGAACCTCATGGGAAAATTTTTATTATGAAATAAATTTTTTTATGTCTAACTTGAGTTCCCTTAAAACAAAAGAAAAATGTTTTTTCAACTGTTAATGAAATATCAAACTCATATTTCATGAATTCATAAAATTGTTTTCACTACGATTCATTGGATCCACCAAAGATTATTTCATTGATATATACCATCAAAAGATTCCTTTTATTACTCAAATTATTTGGACTGATATTATAATTAACTCCATCTCACTAGAATCCAAACTTCTTCAAATATAGATCAATTATGGAGTACCATGTTTTGATTGTTTTCTCCAAAAAATATTTTTATTCTTCAACTAAAAATAATTTTCTCATCTTCATGAATAGGAAAATCATATTTCCTTTTAATATAATATTTTTCTATTAAAAATTCTTCAAGAAATGAGGAAATTTAATCCATCTAGAAAACATTGAATATATATTTCAAAATCATGGAAACAAATAAACAAACAATCTCCAACACTACAATGAGTTTGATTGTCTTATCAAGATCTATACCCTCAATCTCTATGTAACCCTTTCACAAAAGTCTTTCTTTATTTCAAATTATGTTTCCATCATTATTAGTAATGTTTTTTAAAACCAATTTCATAATGAAATTTTTTTTATTTATTCAACATGAAACGATCTACCACATCTAATTATTATTTATTTTCCCACGATCTTCATTCATAGAATGTAAAAAATTACCTTCTTTAGAAGATTATTCAAAAAAAGAGTTGGTTTTAATTATGATAATATATATTATTATTGTATACTATTCATCCTCATTGCTTTTACTGGTTCTTTCTGGTCTTTAATGATGTTATATTTATTGATTTCAGTTTATATCTACTATAATTGTGTAGAAATAGTTCAATGATCATCATTTTTATCATATGGTTCTTCTTCAAATTCTTCCCCAGTGAAATGTTATACCCCTAATAAGTTCATATCTTCATCACTAGCCTTGGGATAATTTTCATGAGTTTTCTAACAAATCTTCTCAATTTCCACCATAACAACATCATTTATCTATAAAATTTTCCATCTTATAATTAAAGAAATTATTTAATTCACTTTTTCCTAGGTATCGAAGATATATCCCTTCATCTCTGTGGGATTCAAAAAAATTATGCCTATCTGCATTAAGAATAAAACAACAAATTATGAAGACTAAAAAATTACTTCAATTTATGTAACATTCCATAAAATAACTCATATAAATTATTCCATTACATTAGACATAATAAGGCTCAATTAAAAATATAGACTGATGTAATCAATACTTATTTCTGAAATTTCTTTAGATGATCTCTCTCAATAAGAATAACATTTTCCATGTTTTTTATAATCCAATATTTTTTACCAACCACTGTTTTTTCCTTTGGATTTCATAATGAATAATCACTATAAATTATACCTTTTTTCACTATATAATCCTCCACATGGCTATTTGTGACCTCTATTCCATTATCAATTTAGAATAATCATATTTTCTTAGATAGTATATTATCAACTTCCCACTGATAATGTGTTATACAACTAAATAATTATTACATGTTGGTGATGATTGAAACCTAATACATTATTTAAAAATAATCACTAAATCTAAAATATTATCTTCATCCATCCAATGGCCCGAAGGCCTTCAATTTTATTTATTTATTTTGATAATCCACCTTTCAAGGGGTGTGGTGGGACCCTTAAAAGGACTATAGGCATAATTATTAAATGGCTTATAGGCCTTAGAGGAATTCACTTTACCGTAGGATTCAAACATTACATACAACACAGACTCACTACTTGGAACTACTCCTCCCAGCATCTTGATCGTAAAACCAGATCTCTACCATCAAATGGCTATTTGGATTGGCATTCCAATGCATGCACATGCTTGTGTCGATGGAAAGTATTAGACCCTCTCATTCATGAAATCTGTTTAGCTTATGTTGTGGTGAAATATCCTTATTCATCCTCCTTGTAGAGCTTGTTCCTTGTAGGTCATCTAGTTTGCATCTGCACTTAAGGCGGCCAAAAGTCCTTGAGGATGCCCAAAGGCCTTACCGACCTGATGGCCTGGGTGGCCCGAAGGCCTTAAAGGACTCAGGGACCAAATAAGTGGCCTAAAGGCCCAAACATGGGCATATTTCCGGCTACTATAGTACCAAATAGAACCTTTACCGTTTCTGCTACAGCACCTGCTATAGTCTACTACAGTGCTTCTACAGTACCCCCAGAAATAATGTCTCTGCCTGGATTTGAGATCAGGTCTCCTCGATGCACTTATGGAGCCCTTACAAACTCAGTTGAGGTTCATGTGCTAAAATATTATCTCATACTATCAATAGATCCTAGAAAAATAAGGACATGCACATAAATATGAACCAGTTCAAGCACTCTGGTTGACCTTTTATTTTCATCCTTATATGTCCTCTATGTGATACAACATTTTCGAAAATAATTCCATGTTTGAGTAAAATATTATTATAACCTAGGGAAATATCGAGATTAATATCATTTCAACATATCATATATGTATTATTGGATCACATTACTTATGTTTTTAAGACATATCTAGTTTTCATCTTCCATAGATAGAAATAAAATAAATTATTCTCCACTCACAAGTTAGAGATTCATCTTTGTGCAGTTTCACAAAAAAAGATACATCATAATTTCACTTGATAAAAACCAACTTCTTGGTAAAGATTATAGAGTTCCTAGAGTCACATAGTTGACTAAATCTCATTGTATTTTGACTAAGACCTTTAATAACCATGATATTTCCCCATCTCATGCCTCTTCCCCCAAAAATATCATTTCCCATTCCAATAATCGTAATTATTCTTCAATATTAATTATAAAAGAAATATTCCTTTTTTTACGTGATTAAAATCACCATGTACATATTTTTTATCATATGGGTGGTACATCATTTATCATTAACCCATATTATATTATGATCTGATACATTTAAATAGTTCTCTATAACAACTACCTTCTCATCTATTTTATGCTTTATCTATGTATTTTACTTCATACATGATGTCGACTAATATTCTTTATATCCATAAGTGTATGGTTTTCCAACCTCCACTTACAAAGTTAAAAATTTATTTTTCATTTCTATGCCAATTGAAGACACCTTGGGATTCGATTTCAAACTAATTTGTTCATTATTTGGTTAACTTTCTTACACTGTCACTCATTAAAATGTGTCAATGTGCTTGAAACATCCAAACCCAAAATAGTGACCTTACAATCATTCTTGGTATATTGAACTCTGTTAGGCTTCCTTTGTTTATATTTAATCCATAAAAACCTATTTCATATAGAACATACTATTTTTCAATGTCACATATTTCCACAACTATAACACATAATATGGGGTTTAATCTTTTTTTTTTTGTAATTATCGTAGTATATTTTGTCCCTTGGGTTCTTTAAATATTCAAATTCTGATTCATATATAAATCAATATTCAACCTCTATTAAAGTGTTTTTGGTCAAAAAAATAATTAATTCTTTCTATTTATGATTGTTACTCATACAATATGTCTCATTTGGATGCTTTATTTTTTTATATTGACATTCCATTGACATTTTTGTTGGGCCTAAAAACTCTAATTTCCCTTTTTCTATCATATGTGTGACTGTCATTCCAGATAAAAAAAATTCGAGTTTGGAGTCTCTTATGATCTTTGACATTAATTCACAGGCCAACAACATCCTCCGAAATTTTATTGAAATGTTTAACCAGATAATTTTATGTTTTAGTGAGACTATTTGTAACTATATACTATTCTTCAACCATCATCTTTAAATTTATGAATTTATCTAATTTCACATGATCTTCATATCTTATCATCTCTATATTGATCTTTATCTCATACTTATCTTCTTCTTTGGAATATATATTTCATCATTAAGAACCGTTATGTTAGATTTCATTATTTTCTATCTCCATACGTACTTAACCACAATAGATACTTGTACTTCAAATTCTAGACCAACTCTTCCAATGAATTATCTTTAAACATTTTCTCTTTCTTCCAATGTTATTTTGTTACCTATATCTACCACAATAGTCTATTTTCCATGATCATTTAAGTCTACCAACACTTTTGCATCATATTATTATAAATAGTAATTTTCTTGTGAAAGGATATTATTATTATGAACAAATTTATCATAGAATTATTCATTCCATTCACAATAGCTAAATAATTCTTCTTGGGAGTTTAATCATCATACTCTACATCATCTTGAAACATCATGGGGTCACTTTATTGAATGATTTCTAACCATTACACAATGTATTACTTCAAAATGAGGGTCCCATTATACATTTCTTTTCCCCATTGTAGATTTGAGGAAACTAATGAAAAAAATCATCCAAATTTTCTTCCTACCATTCATCCTCAATAGTGAGTATAATGTATTCCATCAATTCAACCTCTTTGTAATTACTCTCTCCCACAGTCTTATTATCATCATTTCTCATCTAGTACGAGATAGGAGGACTTTCTAAGCTATCCAATGTTAAATCCTTTCGGTATTTGAATTAAAATTAAGAATCAATTGGTTTTAAATGAGGTGTAATTTTTTCATGATGATCTTAATTATCTTCACGTAGTTGATATTTTCTCCCAAAACAGTCTTTTCATTCACCACAATATTCACCCAATAATAGAATTATTATACCGTTCATTTTAATGAATTATCTTGTCCTTATACTTATTCAACAGAACCTGAAATATTGCTTCTAGAAATTTTGGGTCAATTATTTTGTATTAACAATATTTTTGAACAAGGAATTTTATTTCATTGAAGAGATTACCTACATGTAGATAATGTTAGATAATTATCTTCCTAATGCATTTATTCCACTGGCATTGACATCTAATTCTATTTAGTGTTCCTCGAATAACACATCACAATCTATACTAGCCAAAACAGAATGCATTGAAATTATAAAATTATACACAAATAATGATCGAAGGATTTTATTCATCATATTCTTATATAGATGAAATTTTTTTCCATAAAAGATGGAAATTACATTGTGATTAAAAAATATCATTACTTCTAATGAGAGAAACTTTTACATTATCTATTTTCATTGATACCAATTGTAAGACCAACAATATAAAATATCCTGATAAGGGGGTGAATTATTCTTCACAATATTAAGTAAACTGACCTTTTTTCGTCTTGTTCTATCTTTAAATATAACATTCTTATCTCTTATTCAAGTAAAAAATAATTATTTGGAATTAAAATAGGAACAAGACACATTAATTTTTACTTGGTTCACTCACACCGGGATTCATCTAAGGGGAATATAATAGAAATTTTATAATGTTAAAAATCCATGAAAGGACACTCCTATTATATAGTTTATAATTGAATCATTGTCCATTATTTTTTTTCCACAATTAATTATTTTAAGTCTCAATAAAATTTTAGCTAAAGTGTGAACATTGAAACTTTAATATATTTTTCACTTGATATGAAACATAGTAGAAAAGCATCAAATGTGAGTTTTTTTTAAAATCTTGGATTTTAACCAATATATGATGTATAATTTTCTATGTAGAAACTTCATTTTCGGTAGTCCATTAGAGAACAATCCTTGTTTTTCCATGAACTTGTTTATTCCATTCGTATACATCCTTTCATAGATCACATGGGTGAACTATGAACTGGGTTTACATTTCAGATAGACGATATATCTCTAGCCACCACTACATTATTAGTTACAATGAACCAATATATAAACTATTATATGAACTGAGATCCAATTTTAGAGTTACTCCTTGGTGAATTCAACTCCATCATGAACCACATTCAGACTTATCCAAATTCTCCTTATGAGGAATAATTATAAATCTACGTATAAACTAATTATAAATTCATTATGCTTCCTTTATATAAGAAATTAATCTCATAAAACCTAATAATAAAAATTATATTAAATTTCATTTTGAATCATTATTCACCGTGATTATCTCAATAAACACCTCTATAATATGAGCATCCTTTGGATACTCATCATCTTTGTGAGAAATGTTTTTTAACTGAACATATCTGCAAACTAAGTTCGTGAACATAACATCACTATGTAAATACTTAACAAAATAAAATTATTCACGAATTAATATCATGAACTCAACTTCAATAAGTGATGTCTTCATAAACTAAGCATCTCGCTGAACTAATTTAAAGAACTCAATTTCACTATGAAATAACATCATGAAATAAACTTTACTGTGAACATACATCAAAAACATAACAAAATTGTGAATAGACTTCAAAAAATTAAATTCTCTATAAACTAACCTCATGAACATAATTTCCCTAAAACTAACTTTTTGATGTAAAATTATCTTCCCACTACCTTCATGAACTCAACATCTCTACAAACTGATCTCCTTTAAAAAAACATAAATTATTATATTACTAACATCTATGGTATAATGTAATAAATCATATTCTCCTATAAAAATTTCAAACCAAAAACTATTACTCACCACCTGGATGGAATTTTTACCAATAATTATGTCATTATACATAGATTCACTATTCGGTGACTGATCCTTAGTGAGGATGGGTGATAATTTCCTTGGTGGGTGCATGTCGGTTCTTCCTTTTGTAATTAGTATTGATGGAGATCCTACTAAGTATACATTTATTCATAACCATATATATATAAATGTATATATATTCAGGATTCATGGGTGTGTTTATTATACTGATATAGATAGTAGTACATTGGAGCTTGGGGTTGTTATTGATGTTTTTTCCTTAGAGTATTCTGATGGTTCTTTACCTTTGATATCTATATTCAAATGAAATATCTTACATCGTGGTTATATTTTTTGTTGGAATAATTTTTTTATAGTGTATATTCGATGTTCCATTTTTATGTCCATGGGATTTATTTGGGTAATTCTTTCCATTTACATGTTTTATACCCTTGGTGATAGTTTCCCACTGGCATCTTATTAGTGGAAGACCTTGTGGGTCACTATAAATTTCACTACAATCTTGTTAATGGTTATACATGAGGATGGATCATTAATGAGAGGATACAATATTGAATTACTTATTGGTAAATTGGTTTAGAAAACCCCACAGATATATCTTATGGGAATTAAAATTCATTCTATTTTAGGTGACCAATTAATCACTTATATTAATACTACATAATATTATATGAATATTCAATACATATTACAATAATACATTGAAAATAATAATTTTTTTTAATATTTTTTTGGATACAAGATATATAATCATATTATTTCATAATATTTATTCAATATAAAATATATTTATCTTACATATAACCCCTATGAACAATTTTCTACACTAAATATTTCTTTATAACATTGAGAAATTAAACCCATGATATGGTAATCATAGATTCTCGGTAAGGGTAAACATGATATATATTAAAAACTAATCATAAGTGAATATAAGATAATATTAATGGTGTGAGAACATTATCATGATATATTATATCAAAAACAATAAGTCAGATACCATTAAAAAAATTCATGTTATAATTAATTTTATTAAATAACAGATGTTCCCCAATAGTGAAAAGTGTCAACGATAAATAATAAACCCAGTGATCATATCATAGTACTTATAAATATTTTTTTGGAATAAATAAAATTTAAGAAGATTATTTACTTATTCAAGGACCACTACCAAGTATAATATTGTTGAAATATTCCCATAGTTTATAGGGTTTAAACTACATTACCACACACATAGAAAACAGAGTCATAGAGTGGATTTTGTTCACTATCATTTCCCTTTCATATAAACTCTTGAGATAACATGATTTTACAAATGTGTTTAACTGAAAAATAATTCAAATCACATCTATCACTTAATGAAAACAGAATATATATATTCCAAAATATCATAAAATATTGATCATTGCATCAAAGTGTAATTATCTGATGGAAAATAAATGAGATTCATAAAAACAAATTTAATGAATAATCATTATAATACATCCAAATAAATATGTTTTATTATATCAATGAATCATATCTCATGTGAATTATAGTATTCATTAATGTAATTTGACATAGATGAAAAATTCTTCTAAAAAATATTACAATTATTCTTTGAAAATAAAGAGAAAACATCTTTTTTTTATAATTAGTAAACACTAAAAAATTAAATAAATGATTTGAAAAAATTTTTTATTTAAAACACGAGGAAAAATTTAAATGAGGATAAATTATTAATAATGTACACTACATCTATAAAAACTTTTCATTTCATAAATTATTAAAAAACATTCCTTTCATACATTTGTAATGAAAGTAAAAATAACATGGTAAAAAATGATTATATGATTTTTTTTGAAATGTTTATAAACATATATAAATATATTTTATATTATTTTTCATAAATAAGTTATATGTATATAATATCTTTCATAAAATAATTTTTCAGAATTTTAATTTGGGGGATAATGATTCTCAATCAAAATTTAAAAAGAATATATTTTCTCATAAAAACATTATTTCTATATCTTTTATTACAAAAGAGTATGAAAATTATTGAATACATGAAAATATATGAAATAAATAGATAAAATGAACATATGTGGGTTTTATAGTCTAATGTTTATTAAATTTCCTACGATTAAAATTGAAACATAAGTAATTCTGCTAAACACTGAGATTGTAAAATAAACACATACCCCAAGTCCTAACCCCCCTTATACATGAACACACTTCTATATAATAAATTTAAAATAGTATTTATCTATGAAAAAAAAAATTCATAATCATCTAAATATAAATTAGTTCCTTGAAAATTTAAATTTATAAATATTTTAATAATTCAAAATTCAAATCAATATTTAGGTGTAAAATGTTCTCTTTTTAACATATGCTTCAGTTTCGTAATTATGATCCTTAATCATTGGTCATTATTTCATCATATAACAAATATTATTCATTAAATAAATATATTATTTATTCATTTTATGTATTTTGTAATAATCCTTGCAAAGGGGTGATGAAGATCAAACGAAATCCCTCTTTAGAGGTGGTACTCTACACATACACCAAGATGATGATTTTATTTTAAAATTAATGGAATGAAAGGAAGGTACATAAAAATTTGTTATTAATTAGTAATACATATTTTAGAATTTTAACATATATATTTATTAAACGTATCTATATGATAAAACATGAGAGGTGTGGATGAAAAACAACACAAATCACTTTATGGATGTTGTATTCTGGAGTCATGCATGGGTTATATTTTCATTTTCCATTAAATTAATATGTTTTAGATAATGATTATTCTTGAAAAATAATATAATTTTAGTAATATAATTGTTTTTGGATTGTTTTTTTGGGTTATATATTATTTTGAGGACTTTTATGACTAAACAATCCTTACAAAAGTTGATTAAGATAATAATGACTTCCTTGGGTATTCTAATCTGGATTATACCTTAATCCTTATTATGATGGAGTATAGGTGATAAAAAAACTCTAGTATATGTTTGTGATATTTTAAATTTCCTTTTTGTATATATATTTTAATTTATGGTTCTTGATGTGTTTGGAGAAATTAGGAGACAATGTTACTTTTTATAAGTGAGAGGAATTGAACATTTGTAAAATAAATATTTTCAAAATAATATAAATTATTAATCCTGTGAATGTGGATTAGAATTTTTTTAGAATATTGGATAATTTGAATTACAAAATAAAATACACCAAGGAAATTTTTACAATTTTTAATGATTATTGTCTTTATTTCATATGTTACCACCATATCACTTTTGATCATTACAACAGTTTAATACCACTACAACAGTAAAATATTTTTATTCGGAAATATTCTGTTTAACTTATTAAGTAATATTAATTGTTTTTATTTCAAATATTTTATCTATAATATATGAAAAAATTTCATCACTAGTCAAAAAATAGTTCTGATATCCATGCACAAAATGTGAAAAAAACTTTATTAGAAATTTATTTACTATGTTTAAAACTGATTTAATTATCTTTTAATCCCTAAAAATAACAATTATAAGAATATTAATTAATTAATTTAATTATATTAAATAAAAATTAAATTAAAACCATTCAAATATAATTATTTATTTAAGTTATTATGATTAAAATAAATTTACTACATAAAAAAGGTCCCAACAAAATATAAATTTAATATTAAAAAGAATCAATCTCAACTTCTATCCAATTTATATTTTATTTATAAATAATATTTAAATTTTATACATACATAAAGAGTAATATTCCATATGTAAAATAATTTAATAATTATAAATTATCAATTAAATAAAAACATATTTTAACAAAACAATGTTTGTAAACAAAACATCTCTATATAGCAAATAATTTATAGAATAATATTTCTTAGAATTATATAACCATTTTCTGGATGTATTTGGTTGTTGTTATTATTTATTAATCAAATATATAGAGTATATTTTATTGATATTATTCCTCAAAAGTATTAATTTTATAATAAAACTACATTTTAAAAAAATCAAATATATTTTCATATGTATATTTTACCAAAGTAGCAAATTCATTTTTCATTAAAATTTCAATTATGTGTCTAGTGATATTTTTAAATTTTATATTTTAATACATCAAAACAAATTTACTTTTTGTGTTGTGTGTATTACAATTTATTCAATATATCCAATTTGACATTGATAAATATATTATAAGATCTCATGATGTTACATTCTTCTCTCCTTATAATATTTTCCCCATGAAATTATGTTATTAAAATATAAATAGACGAGTATAATTCTTCATTATTACATCATATGGTTCTAATATATCATCCTAATTTTTACAGTTTCATAAAAAAATTCTAACAGGAGAGTGGTCATGTTCCATAGAATATTATCTCTTTCATCTAGAATCACTACATGTCTTTTTATATTATAAATATTCTGCTCTGAATATAAAACATATAATTTTTAACACTTATAAAGGATCAAGAATGTACTTACTCAAAAAAGATATATGAAACATATTATTAAGGATACAATGGTTCATTAGATGTTAAAAATTGATAGGATTCCATATCGATATGATAAATAATCTCACATGGAATGGTATATCTATGAATCAACATTGCCCTTTTTCCAAATCCTAAAACCTTCTTCTATAGAGATATTCAATGGAATAACTTATCACAAAATATTATATCCAAAAGAGATAACTATATTATTAATATTTTTTTGAAATTAAGCTACTATAATGTTATACCAAAATCATTTAACTATCTACATAGTTTTCTTAGAAACATAATTCACATTATGTTTTTTCTCCATCTTTATCCCTACCTGGAGTAGTTCTACACATATTTCTATAAATTTATTCTTAAGGATCAATCTAAATTCATTTTTAAAATTGAAATTTTTAATGAAATTCTTAAAACATCATGTTTCTAGTAGAGAAACGCCATATTAATTAGAATATATAACAAAAAATACATGATTATGAAAAATTTTAACACGAAAAGACTATAAAATAAATATCTATTTAAATAAATTTTATCTCTTCAAAATAATGTGATTTAGGAAACACCGAGTTTAAATGAAACATGATACTCTATTAGAAGATTTTTATTTAAACATAAAAATGATAGCCCAATTCTTATGTTATAAGGAATGAATAAGTCTAAGAACATTTGAAAATAATATGGTCAATATGTCAAAGTATTTGAGTTATGATTTTTTTTAGATTTTCTAAAGGGTTTTATTTTTGCATAAATTTTGAAATACTGATTTTTATTGAAAATTGCTCAATTGTATGTATAATTTAAAGAATTAAATTTTACATTACATTTTTTAAAATATTAACTTTTTTTAACAATAATTCATTTTATCTAATTTATGTCATTATAATAAATTTCTTTTTGAATATGGATATTAAAACAATATATACTTATGATTTTTTTAGAAAACCTATATTTATTTGCCTATATAGTTTAATTTAAAATTAAATTATAACACTTTGGTGAATTGAATTTTAAAAAACTATTATAAATTATGAATAACAATAATTTATATATTTTAATAATTTCAAGTTAATTTTAAATAATTACAAAATGTGAGTACAATAAATGTTAATTATGATATTTTAGAAAAAATGAGTGTACTAAGGATTCATCTTAAAATAAAAAAGACAAAATGACATAGAAACTTTTAAAAACCCCACTTTAATGATATATTTTGACCTTTTAGCATCCATGGTTTTACAGAGATAAATTATTGTGTCACTAATAATTATAAAAAAATTTATTGTAGTTGAATCTTTTCAAAAATACCAATTGGGCCCCTCCCCCACCTATTAAATGTCACCCACTCCCATCCCCTATTCACACCTCCAAAGCCATTTTTATTGGAAAATATATGGTAACATATCTTCTTTAAATCCCTAAAACATCCTAAAATCCTTTCTTAGATTATTAATCTAAAGAGTGTATGTTAAATATAAATAAATTTCTTGAAGAAGTGGGAACGCTTTTAACTAGGAAATTTCCTTTTACTTCATCTTCTAAATCATTCAATTATTTTCATACTTTTACAAAATATTTACATGAATATTATATCATTAGCTGGCTTGGGTACCCTGGTACCCCAATAACTGAGCTGAACCAAACATAGCCAGAAGGTCATCCCCAATCCCCACAGGTCGCTGACTAGCACCTAACATCATACAATGTTCAGGTGGGAATGAATTTGATACAAGAAATTGTGGAAGAAAGACAAGAATGTAAAAATGAATACAAAATAAAATACATTGGGAATAATGTTCTAGAAGTCAAATAAAATATAACCCAATGTACTATAACCCATCTAAAAAAATAGGAAAAATCAACCTAAGTCACTAATGAATAAACTCACCAAGTCCAAGGATAAATAGCTGGATCCACCTCCAAAAGATCCTCCCCCATACATGAACATAGACGAAGATAACGTAAAATTCTATAAAGGAAAAACTATTATGTGAGTTAAAAATACAAAATAATTTCACCACGGATTCCATATCATATGCAAACAATATATTAACCATGGAAATTATATCATATTTAGAATAAAATTTTTTTTTTCTATAATGTATATTTCAAAAAATCAAGCATCATAATAAAAATATTAGATAATAATTTAACAAAATTATTTATATGTGATGTAATATTTCTAATATAATATATTAAATAAAAAATTTATATAATATAGTATATATAAATCAAAATGGAATGTAAAGTAGTTTAGAAACTTCTTCATAAATTTATATCTCAAATATATTCAATAGAGAAACACGGTCATCTACCCAGTAGGTATGAAAATTATAGTCTATATTAATCTTCAATCTCTAAGTGATCATAGAAATATTTTTATACTCATGTCCCTATAACATTGTTTAATGGAGACTCTTAACCAACCCATTAGGGATATCAGTAGAAACATTTTTTTAGAATGTTGCATAAGCGTAGAGTGTGTCCAAATAACTAACAATGTTCCTAAGGACTTTATGTTCTCCTAAAAAATTATAAATGGTAAATTTATTTTAAGACGTCATAAAATAAAATTAAATCCCATTCCTACCATTTAAAATTAAAATTTTTATTTTAAGACCAAAATGGCGATTTAATAAAAAAAATTCTTCTTTAACAAGATAAAACCACTATGTGTATATCAAAACATTTTAAGACATTTTAAAAAGTTTGAATTCAATTAAAAATTGATTCCAAAAATTTCACAACCTATTATGATAATTAAATTAAATATTTTAAATTAAATAGATTCCATCAAATTTATAATTTATATTAAACAATTTAAATCATCCAATTTCTTCAAATGCTACTCAATCCAATGGAATTGGTGGTTTTCCAAATATTCATGACAAATCCATTTTCAATATCCCTGTTAACTAGAATTGGGTTTTATAAAATAAATTGAAAGCATGATTGATAAATATAATGTAAATCATAAATTGAAATAAATTAATCAATTCGAGGATAATCAATTTGGCCAAATTGTATAGATCCATCTACTTTTTTCAGAATCTAAACAATCACAAAGGAACTCGTTAATGTTAACAATTGTGTAGAATACCTAGAAACAAAACCTATTAGTGATATTTTGGGGTAAAATCATAGATCCATCAATTTCAGTATGATCCATTGAAATTCCGAAGGAGGGAAAGGGATAAAAACAATTAATGGAGTGACTGCTTACCCGGGAATCCACACTGCAAGTGCAATGACATTTAAACACCAAATCATGTATCCCGAAAGGGTTGGAGTGCTCTAGGGTCACCTGGGTGATTCTTTTGGTTGAGATAAATGAATTAGAATTGGGAATGGTAAAGTATATCATTCGTTCTAATTTTTTTAAAAACCTATATTGGTGGTATTACATGACGTGTCATCCCACAACAGGTCTTGAAATGGTTGAGTTTCGTAGCCAACAAAAAATGAATCACATTAAATGAATAAGATTTTATTAAATGGTTCGCAACATGTAATGGGTCATCATGTCATGTGACCGTTCATGGTTTCAATTCCCTCACAACATGAACCTTCTCATGGTATTCCCCTATAGACCATTACACATCATGTAACCTAGTTACATGGCGTGTATCCCTCTAGATTCTCAAAATAGGATGGTTAAAGGTGGGATCAAAAAACATATTTTACTTCACCATTATTGGTATCCTCCCAATTCATTATCAATCCCCTCTAGTCAGAAAAAAATGGAAAACCATGATAAGTTAAAAAAATAATACCTGTTAGATCAGTAAAAGGATGTTATAATCTCCCAACAATAAAAAATTTTTTCGCAGAAAGCCAATACAAAAGCATCCATGACAAGAAAATGAGGCTAGTACTCTTACATTAGTGCCACATGATCCCAAGTATAAGGATTTTTAATACCATAAATTCATTTCACACAATCCAATGGTATGATCCTCCCACGATTACCATATTCTCATAATCAACTATCTTAAATGGACACTCAGTGAAAGCATAATCTGGATCAATTTCATGATCACTCCAACTCAAAACAAGAGATAGAGTAGATAAATACATTCAAAACTATGATAAATGGAATATTTTATGTGTTGACGTCATCTGGGGTGGAAGTGATAAATAGTGTGTAAATCTAAAAACCTTTTCAATGACCTTAAAAGGTCCCATAAAATGAGTATTAAGTTTTTCTTACATCCCAAAACATCAATCATCTAACTGGTGTGAAACATTAATGAACACCTGATCACAAAATGATAATTAAAAAGTTCTACAAAGATGATCATAATAAGGCTTATATCAATTATGTTACATCAACATTCTCTTATGAATTAACCAAATCTTTTCTGTCATTACTTGTAGAAAAATTTGTTCAACAGAGTAACATCAAACAATATCTGACCAACATAATAGAGGTTTAAAAATATGGAAGAGGAAAGCCTAAAAAATATCCATTATAATTGAGTATTGGTAACTATTGTTTTAAATAAATTCAACTATCCCCAATTGATCATCCCAATCCACACCAATGTCACGAACAAAAGTGTGAATCATAATCTCAATAATATGTATAGATCTCTCTGTCTGGCCATCTGAATGATGAATGTAGGCCATGCTAAAATGGGCTTGAGATTCTAGTGCCACATGATGGAATCTCCAAACGAGATAAGTGAACAGTGGAACCCTATCAGAAAATAAATAATATTTAACACTGTGCAAATGGATAGTCACATTCACATAGATATTTCCCAATGCCTCAACATTGTATATATCACAATAAGGTATTAAGTGAGATGAATCTGTTATCATGTCGATCAAAACGCATATTACATTATTATTTCTCTATGTATATAGAATCCCATCCAAATATACCATAGATATTTCCTCCCACATTTTTGTAGGGATTAGAAAATGATAAAGTAAACCTGATGGTTTCTTGACGCTTGCCATTATCTTTAATGCATGTATAACAATGGGAAAAACATTGTAATTCCCCATCTCATACCTCACCAGCAGAACAGATGATGCATGTCACAAAACATAGTAGTCATTCATGGGTGTACCAACCACTGGGAATTATGAAAATCCCCCATCAAATTTTTTCTTACTGATAACAGAACAATGGATATATTTACATAGCATAGAACACCATCTTTGGATAATGACCATTGGGAAAATAACTCCCCAACACAAAGAGAGTCACTAATTATATGCAATTCATTATCAATATCATGACCTACATAATAAATTCTATGGGTGTAGAATTCTTCTAAACATAGGAAAAAGAAAGATCATCCACTTTCTTTAAAACTCCAACATGCAATTGCAAATAAATATCCATCAAATTCAACTCCTTTAAAGATTCACTCACCTCATGGGATGGAATTTTACTCCTCAACACATCTACAATTATATTCCCTTTTCTTAGGTACTAGGTAATGTCAAAGTAGAAAGATTCTAGGTATTCCACCTAATGCATCGGGAAGATTTTCAATCATTTAGAGAGAAAATATAACTCAATATTTTGTGGTCTTAATATATAGCGAACCATTCTCCCAAAAGGTGGTGTCTCCAAATTTTATGGGTGTTCATCATAACTTCATGTTCAAGTTCATGTGTCGGATAATTCTTCTCATGTTACCAAAGCTGACTAGATTTAAATGAAAAAACATGATTACCTTGCATAAGAATTCATCCCATGCCCTAATGAAATGCATCACTAAAGAATACATAGCCTTGTTCGGCCTATGGATGAGTCAACATAGGCGCAGTAGTCAGAAGACATTTTATCTCAATAAAATAATTATAGATTTTATAATTATGACAAATTTTCAATCCCTTCCAAGTTAGAGGTGCCATTGGTGAACATAACTTTGAGAATTACTTCATGAACTAGCGATAATATAAAGATAAGATAAACATTAAATGAATAATCGTTTTCTGAATGTTTTGTTCTTTTATCAAAAACTGATGATAACAAGATTAAAGGTGGATATTTGAAAACCACTTCACCCCTTTCAAATGATCAAAAATATAATAAATCATTTGAAATAGTTACATGTTCTTTCTCATAAATTGATTGAGATTTCATTAGTCAACACATAGGCGAAGGGAACCATCACCTTTATTGTCGAAGAGAACTGGATCCACCCAAGGTGATGAATATTGGAATACAAATACTTTATCAAAAATATCATCCACACAAGACATCAACTCTTTCATTTATGATAGATCCATGTGGTAACGGTGAATAGAATGAGCATGTGTCTATCCATCAAGTAAATGGAAAACTCAACCTCCCTTACCTATGGAAGACTAGAGAAATCAGAAGGAAACACATTGGGAAACATGATGAAAACAAGAGGGGGATCCCTACTCAATGATTATCACTCCATATCAAAATAATAAACCAAAATTAATATCCCCAAATCTGGATAAGGGGATATATCCCTACTCAATCTTGGGTCCCATTCTACGTGAATGACAAGTGCCACACAACATGGTGTAGTAAGGTAGCCTCATTAAATATAACAATCAATCTGGGATTTATTGTAAATGATCCGATGTGATCCAATAATTATTTCATGTGGTTTCATGTCGATGATCATAATACTCAAAGCCAACTCGATGTCTGATAGAGAGAAGATACAAGCAGGACTATGAGGACCCCAATCTCTATTTGTTCCAAGGGTAATAGTAATATCCATTAAACTATATAAATCCTCTATAACAGTATATGTTATATTACCAATACATGATGAAATAAATGACTGAGATGAAGAGTAAAAAATCCTGTAGCCACTAATGATGAATCCATTTTAATGATACCTCTCACAGTCATTGCACTTATATCTACTTCCCATAAAGACTCTTCCATTAAAAAATTTATCTTTTAAATGGATGCCTTTGGTTGTAATCCTTTTATTTGTGAAGCATATGATTTTACCACAGTTTTTAGAGGACCTAATTTTCTTGTTCTAGTACATGTATTAGAAAATTTATGGAATAATATCTATAAGTGACATGTTTGTATACAAGAGATATAGTTACTGGGAACCTCAATGCAAACTCTCTTAGAATTTCATAGCATTCCACACTAATATAAAATAAATGGACTTCCTGATAGTGTTGTAGGAGATCTAGAATAACCATTATGTCAAGAACAACTAAAAGACTTATCACACTTAAGCATTCACTTGAATGAAATGATGCTTCCACTGGGAGAAAAAGGAAATCCCATCATCCCTACATTTCCAACCATGGCTATATCAACCATAATCTCCTGATCCAGCACATAAAAAAATTTGGCAGATTTAGGAAGAAAAGCTAAGAAAAAATATCTGATTAAAGTCCAAACTCAAACCATTGGGATTTTTCCACCCCTTAGATACAATCTCAAGCACTAGCTATAGTAGCTCAGCAAATCGAATTGTATACCCAGTCATAGTTCTATCAGGCATCTCAATCATGAAAAAATCCCCATCCTTTAAAACACCAAAGACTCTAGATATAACTATTCTATTAAATAAAAATTGAATCCTTTCCATGATAAGGCTCAATGTTTCTTTACCATCACCATCGTTCCCCACAATCATCTTTTAGGTCCACCAGAAATGAAGGTGGAACACTCTGCATCGATTTTCTAAAGTGTCTATAAGAACTCAAATAAACATTTTTTCTAGAAAAACAACTCCTCAGCATTTTAAAGATCAGTGGATCCAATGAAAAATTCTGGCTACTGGGGAAGTAACTCTGAGAAATTATTTTAAAGAACATAACCCCAAGGAATCACATGTATATCATAAAGGAGGACTGGATTAATTACATATCCCATAGCATGGATAGTGCACACAATGACCTCACCTAGATTTGGTTCCACTAAATAATTCACTTCCTATTATTCTGTATCAGCATCATTTTGGTTCTCATTTTCAGGTATTCTCAGAGGCATGATGATACAAAACATCATATGATGACAAGGATGACATAAAAATATCACTCAAACTGGGTAACGAGGAAATTAATCCCAACATAAAGAACCAACACAATTGGTATTTCACACTATCCTTTTTAAAAAAGGGAAAAGACTAGAACTAATCCACAAGGAATATTTTCCTAAACATTACTAGATATATATGGTTCATATGGGTGAGAGATGGAAAGAAACTCAATCAAAAAAACCTCTTGAGTCCTTATATGATTTCACAATGCATACAGACTTCCTGACAAGAAGCTTAGTGACCTTATTTTTATACCGCTTTGTCACGAACCAGACTGGGTACCCTGGTAACCAAATAATAAATATGTACCTTATATAGCCTAGTGGGAATTCCCAATATTTAATAATTGGATACTATCAAAAGGTATCATAAAACATGCCATTGGGAATGAATTTTCGACAAAAGATAGTAGATGAAATATAAGAAAGTCAATTGGCATAAAAAGGAAACTCCATAAGGAGTAATTTACAAGAAGTCCAAAAGGAAATAAATCCAAAATTACTACATATGAAGAACCATAATAGGGAAAAACGATTCCCCTAAGGAAAAAACTCCCCATATCCGTGGTTCAACAGCTAGATCCACCTTCAAAAGATCCTTCCCCCACTAGATCCTAGAAGGAGAAATCTATAAACACTTAACGTCTCAAGTAGGGGTTGAGCTAAAAATTATAAAAAAGTCTCAAAAAGGATTATATATCAAATTTGAATTATATATTAAAAAAATGAATTCATTCAATTTTATTACAGATATGTTTGTCATATTAATGAATATTGCTACAAATTCTACCATACAACAAGAATGATCGAAATTACATGATGCCATGACTTTACAAGTGATATAATATATCTAAAATTATGACCTAAATGAAACATTTGTAGATTTTTTTATATAAATCCAAAGGGATTGTAAATTAGTTTAATAAAACTGGCATAAATTTGTATATCAAAAAAATCAAGCAAGAAACAGTCATATGCCAATTAGGTACAAATAATCTAGGCTATATGACTCTATACTCTCTATTTGATCACCAAAATATTATTATACACATGTCCCTTTTATTCTATCCAATGGAATCTCGTAAACATCGCACAGGGTATGTGGCCTACTGCATTTATATTTTGGAATGTTTTATAAGCGTAGAGTGTGTCCAAATAATTCACAAACTACATAACCCTTGCATGCCTTCTTACATAATATATGATGGGAAATTTATTTTAAGACTCATTAAAATATAATTAAATCCCATTCCACCAACCTCAATTTCCAAATTTCTATTTGAAAACCAAAATGGGGTTTTAATCATAAAAATGCTACTTTAAAAATATATAATAACTAAGTTTATAACAAATTATTTTAATCCATTTTCACAGGTTTGAAATCACTTAAAAACTAATTCCACCAATTTGAAAATCCATATACCTGATAAAATTCAACAATTTGGTTGATGTAGATTCCATCAATGATAAATTTTAAATTTTAAATTTTAAATCAACATATTTCTAGAAAAACTCCCCTATTTTATATAATTGAGGGTTTTAAAAAATTTATTTATAAAGCAATTTCAAATTTCCTAATTCACTATAATTGTCTTTTATCAAGACAGTAGAAGGAATTTTTGAATAACTTCATTTTAATAAAATGTCTCAATAGGTCAACAAGTCCTAGGATAGTCAATTTGTCCAAATAGGAAAAAATCGCCAACATTTTTCTAGAAACTCAAAACCATCAATAGAACCAATTAATGATAATGAAAGTGTAGAAGACCTAGATATCTGACCTATAAGTGAGATCTGACAATACGAATCATATAACATTTAATTTCATGGTGATCCATTGAAATTCCAAAGTGGGATAAAGAAAAAAATGAAGAACATAGATAACTCTTACATGGGAATCCACACATCAAGTAAAAAAATGAAAAAATTCTAAACAAAGGAACCCAAACGTTTAGAGGGCTCCCAGATCACCTGGGGAAGGCTATGGGTCAAGAGAAATGAGAATTAAAATGATGAGAAAAAGTATCTCAGCCATGCTGCCCATTTAATGAAACTATAGTCGGAATATTACTAGTTTTGTAATCCCAAAACACATCATGAAATGGTAATAATTCATAACCACTAAAAATAAATATCATTAACAAGAAAACCATTCATTAAATAACTCATGACATGTACCATCTCATCACATTGTGTGACCTATCATGGTGTGAATCTTATCATGACATGACCATATCATTTTTTGAACCCATTGACCATTACACATTGAGTATCCTATTTACATGGTGTGTAAACCTCCAGCACCTAGAAGAAAATACCGATTAATGTTGAGATTCAAAAAAACTCTTACTTCACCAATATAGTTATCCTCACAATTCATTCTCAACCCCACCCAATCGATGAAAAGGAAAAAACTATGAGAAGGAAAAAATCCATACCTGTCAGATCGGTATTGGGATATTATAAAGATAATAAATACTTTCACTTGATTATGTGAATTTCATATCCTATGTTCATATCTAATTCCATAAAATTGAAAATCAAACTATTGATCGTCTATATGGAGAACCACTACCACACAAACTAGAGTAGTTCTTTTTCCATTACAACATTGCAAGTGTGGATATAATGATGTATTTAACCCATGTATATTATATTTATGAAATAATTATACTCATATAATTATTATATCACATATACCTTCTTAATTTCTGCTGCATATGGAATTTAATATCTACATTCATGTGTACAATGGACTACCAGATCTCAAATCGATATGATCTGTTTCTCTCTTAAACTTTTCATGGAATGTATTAAGGGTAATGTTAATTAATATATGTCACAAATACGACCTAAAAATACCTATATATATATATATATATTATCAGATATAACTTTTTAAAATCCCATCATTTGGAAAATAATATTGTTTCTTATGCGTATGTGTGGACTTCCACCACCACATAGCAGTGTGAAATGTTTTATACTAAATTTTTACATGGATTGTAATAAGAAGGTATTTTATTAATATAAATGATATATATAATATTATAATTATTAATTAAAGTATAATTAAAACTTATTCTCATTCCATTATATCTATAAAGAAAAATGGAAAGAGGGTTCATGCATATGTATGGCATACCATCTCCATGAACGGTGTACATGATTTTTTATCAATATATTTTATTGACTAATAAAAATAAATATAAAATAAATATGTATTATATTTATATCATGGTATAAATTATTTATTTCTTGTATCAATCGTCAAACTTATAGGTGAAAATTAAATAAATATATATATACATGAAAAACAAAGCAATTATCACACAAAATATTTATTTTACCAAGGAATTGTTCGTAAATATGTGATTGAAGAAAATATGTAAATCATATAAGGTATAATATATATAATTATATTATTTAATATATTTGTGATAAAACTTATATTTTTTATACATGAGTTTTAGACACATAATAATGAAGTTAACCATGTGGTATGTTTTTGATAGCTCACTTTTACTTCCATGAAAATTATTCCATATTCACTACTTATTTCATTATGTGGTGTATATACTTAAACATTGATATATTACATAAAGAATTTAAATATATTTATTAAATTTATTTTTTCTTTTGAATTTATTTCTTTTATGGATATTATGATTCAAATGTTACCAATGTGGGTAGTGTTTATTTCATTACCTCTTTATTATTTGATATTAGCTATATTTTAGTATCCCTTTGGGGAATTAATTTATATTTCTATATTAAAAGGAATTTACTTTCTTCTACTCTAGACACAAATAATAAATTTCATGTAATAGTACCATTTTTAACTCTTATTTGCTTAAATTATTTAGGAAATTCTTTAGTGAAAATATGATTTTATTTATCTCTTCTATCAGAAACCACTTTTCTTCTAAAACAATATTTAAAAAAAATAAAAAAATCATGATTTTATAAAGATTATTTATCGAATAAATTCTTACACATTCCTTTCTTTTAACAAATATTGAAACATTGGTATATTTTTTCAATATTTTAAGAAATATATTTTTTAATTTTATCTAAAATGTTAAAGGAATCTTTGTTTCGACATTAATCACATGAAAAAATTTAATTTTTTAATTGACACTAATTTTTATATTTTTTTATTTTTAAAAGGACATTTTAGAAGAAATTAATTTTAAAAATGTTTTTTCTTGACATTTTATTTTAATAGGTTTTTCTCAAAATACATAGTTTCTTTTCCTTAAGAGTGTTTTAATAGATCCTTCCATGGTATTTATATTCATTAATAACATAAAAACATTATTTTAATTATGATCCATTAGTGATATGTTGTATTCATGTCAAAATTATTATTTCTATAGTTGTTTTGTGATCAAATTAATAGAGGATGGTAAATTTTTTTACCTTTTACCATATTATTATGGTTTGTTTATTATTAGAATTATTTATTATGGACAACTATTAACATTAAATATGTTAGTTTTTCAATATTATGATGATTAGGTTTAAATCCATTCATGTTAATAATTCATTTATTTTATTAGTGATGGTTGCAGCCTGGATATCGGTATCCCCTTGATGCATCAATAGGTCTCATGAGTCATATTACTTGAAAAATGTAAGTGGCTTTCTACATGTTGTTTTAACATATTTTAGGAAAGGTATTGATTTTATATTTGATATGTAAGATAAAATATATTCCATAATAATTAATTGACTAATCATTATCTATGATATTGTCCGAATGATAATAATTTTGGATGTATTCCTTTGTAATTTTATTGATTAAATGGAATGTATCTCAGAAATTCACCCTTCCATATTGATTTTTTATTATTTATTCCTGATATATTCTCATATAAACAAATCCGTAAAGGTAATTTTATCTTACCCCACCTCTTATATTTTATTTTCACCAGTAAACATAAAATGGGTTTTTATTATTATTTTGGGATATTCTAAGGAGAGTAATGGAGTTCCTAATGAGGGAACTTTTTTGTTTTTGTTTTCAATTATAATGTAATATTCATGATTGTATCATATTAACCAAAAATTATAAACTCTTTTTTTCATTTGGGATGTGATTCATAGTGTTTTATTTGTACGTAATAAATTAACCACAAAAATATGGATTACTATACTACGAGTCATTATAGTCAGTATTAAAAGCTGTTTAGCAGAAAATTTGGGAACTAAATTTAGAAAAAAAATTATGGAAAATAACTATTAGTTATATTTTAAGGATAAGTCTTAGTATAGGATAACAACCTAATGTTTTGTTATGGTTGATATTATATTCTTTTCCTAAAAATTAATCCCCATTTGGATACTACAAGTGGATTTAGTTATATCACAAATTTAAATATGAGAAAAAACTCTTGAAACGGTGTTCTGGACATGACTATTGTTTTAACTGGTGTAGAACAATGGGGAATATTTTGAACCTAATTTGACTCCATAGTGGGATATTATCTAGATATGTTTCATTTTATTTTAGAACCATCAATATTTATTAGAATAAATGATGACTATGGATGACCTAAGGAAAAAATATGTTTTCATTGATTGAAATAAGGTTTTCATAAATGTTTCTCTTTCTTATAGAGAAGAAAATTTGTTGTGGTAATTGACTCAAAACACATAGTATGAAGAAAAAATGGAAGGGTTTAAATTGAAGAATTTTATTATAATTTCGAAGGGATAATGTTTCCCTCCCATGTAACATGTTGGTATAGAGAGATGATTATTTATTCCGAGATCAAATGAAAATGAAAATGTTATTAACGATGAATAAAAACAAATAATGTTAGAAGGGAAGAATCTTGAATATGTATATAATATAAAGGTAATGATTAATCATTTATTTAATTCGTTTAATCCAATAATTTGAATGGAGTCTATGTGACTCTAGATAATGTGTTGATGATAGATAAAAAATAGATAAGGGAATGAAAAAAATAAATATTGTTACACAAGTGATAATTATGTAAAGAAACACTCAAACACTTGTACGAATGTAATGGGAGTTTATTATACGTGTGGAGATAAAGGCCATAAATCAAATTGATGCAATATAGATAATGACAACTCAAATGTTTTTTTTTTCAAATATAATTCAGATCGGGCACACCATAAATGATTTCACAAAAAATCAATAGAATATACTTAAAAACAAGATATTGGGTTTCCGAAAACCTTATATAATTACCAGAAATGTAGTAGAATAATTAATGTGCTAATGTCTGGATTCAATAATTTCATGAAAGGGTTATTTTATAAAAAAATTATGGTTATAATAATTATTAATGTTATAAATATTGTAATGTATTACATTGTCTTTATATCTTTGAGACCATATCATGAATGGTAAAAATTACCAAAAAAAAGTGATTCAGTGGAAATTATACTTCTTGGAAATCATATTTCTGGGGGTGTATAACCCTTAATATGTTCTTGATGTTGAGATAACAATGATAAAGAGATATAATGAAGTTATTGGTAACTATTATGTATTATCATACATATTATGTTAAGCTAATTATGGGTTAATACCAGTTTGGAACATTATTTGAATTGAACTAATTATTTTTTGGATTAGAGACTACCCACATGTCATATGACAGTTTGTTAAATCTGAAATCGATGTGGGACTTGAACCCACAAATGAGATATGATAAAGATGATGTTTCATCCACTAGACTATGTGATGTTTCGATTAATGAGAAATAGTTTTTACTTAAACAATTGGACGGATAAATACATAAGGAATAGATAATGTTAGGTATTCAATGTCACAATTGATGGTGATATATTAATATATTTTATTTAATTACTCAGGCTAACTATTTTTTGTTTTGGTAAACATTTAGAGACATATGGAAGGAATTATTATATTTTAGGGATCTTTTAATGTGATAAAAGTAAATTTTAGTGCTTCAAGAATAAAATATAACGTTTTGACCTTAATTTATTATAATAATTTTTACATTATTAATTTTTACATATGAAAAAATTATAAAATTATTCTTAGAAATAGAAATATGTCATGTTTGTATATTTCAATATTTTCTTTGATAATAAAATAATTCGTTATCCTTAAGAAAAAGTTCACGAATCAGAAATGTTATCATATTTACATCATATCTAAAGAATGATATTGTATTTTAAATTATAACATATTTTTTTATTTGACGTAATTATTATTCCATAGATCATATCTAAATAATGAAATTTTATTTCAAATTATAAGATATTCTTGAATGATTAAATTACATGGATGCATTTTATTGATGATGGGGAAAATGTAGCACTCCATGTTTTTAAAATAAAAAACTATATTATGTATAATATAAGATAAATAGAGAAATTTAAAAAATATAATGTAACATTGATAGGCTATAAGAAATTTTCCTTTTAAATAAATTTAATCACTTTAATAGCTTGTAATTCATGAAGCACCTTGTCAACTGAAAATTTTCTTCCCTTTGAGAATATAATTATTTAAACACGAGAAATAAAACATATTTATTTTGTTGATGGGTATGAATAAGGATAGATAAATTATGAAAATTTTATGATTTACACATGTATAAAAAACATTAAATGGGAATATAACTATTATAAATTATATAATAATAATTTGAATGCAAAATAAATATTTTTCTATAAAATACTATTTTATAAAATGAGGTTAATTCAAGCCTTGCACAAATAATTTAAAATTAATTTTTCCTACATTTAGAATATTTATTTCAAGAAAATAAATATAATTATTAAAAATTGACATGTTTAAGTTATCTTTGGGATAATTTTTTTGAATATTATATAAATATTAATTTTCTGATGAATATTAAAAATTCCAATTTTTATTGAAAACTATTTTTCATTTAAATTAGTTAAAGTGTTAAATTATTGATAATTTTTTTAAAAGTAAAATTTTTATAATTTGTATTCAAATTTATCAAATATTGGACATTTTAATCAATTTCATATTGAATTGTGATATTAAAACATTCTATATTTACTATAATTTTTTCTTTGTGAAATAGAGGTTTCATCACGGATGTAGTTTAATATTAAATAAAATTATCTAACTTCTATAAAATTCATTTGGAAAAATGAATTCCATATTTATAATCATGATAATTAATATTATCTAATTAGGTAAAGATAATTTTTTTACCATAATTAATTGTGAATACATTATAACTTAATTATCATGGTTAATGTAAAAATGGGTTTACTCGGGGATAAACATAAATGATATGTGTTAAAATTACCTAATCACTTTTAAAGAATCCATTATATATCCATATTTTAACTGTATAACCTATATAGTTCTATAATGATCTATTTCTGGGTCTTCATTCATGAAATAAATGTGGTAGTAATTGATTATTTAAGAAATTATAAAGTGCATCATATCTCGACATAAAAAAGGCCACCAATGTCCTCCTATATTCACACTAAAAAAGGTATTTTGTTTGGTAAATACCTAAAACAATATCATCCTTACATCCCTACCAGCATCCTAGAGGACTTGAACTATGATAATCATGTATTTTTCCTATTATACTCATTCCATTAAATACTTATTTATCAAATAATGTACCATACTAGCACACACTAGTGTGAGTCTCTCATGGAGGCTTCTTATACACATTGATTCTTCTATTTTATTATAATTTTATAACGCAAATAAAACCTAATTATACAATAATATATATAAGTGGATTTCTTATTGATTTCATGTAACATTATTTATATTAATTAATGTTTCAATCATTATTAAGATGAAAAAAGACATAAAAATGTTTATGGATGATAACAGCTATTCTTTGGGATACGTGGTGATGATATTTTTGATATCAAAAATATATTAATCGTTATATTATCCAATTTATAGATCCAAAACATTAAATATAGATAAATTAATGAAAATTTTATTACCATACACCATATCCTTTTTTGTAGAAGAAATATCTTCCATATTAATACTTAATTTAATCTCCACAATTTTAATGACATGGATATCAATAAAAAATAATATGATTGAATGAAAATGAAGTAAATATTAGTATAGAAAGTGGGGAAAATTCACATTAAATTAATTTTAACCTCCAGATAAATCGTAGAATATAATATAATAAATTAAAAAAATTATTATAAAATCAAACCCCACCAGTTATCCCCTCAAACAAGAGTGAGGGTTTTCTCTCACCATCCATATTGATAGAATAAAAGACAATGGGAGAGAAAATGAAATTAAAATAATAAAAATATAGATAAACTAATATATATATATATATTATGAAATACTATTATAGGAAAAAAAATCACTACATTATCCCCCATAAAATTGATATTCTTTAGAATAGGTGAGGATGTGACACTTTATAGAGGAAAGGGGTGAATAATTTTCACCCCACTATTTTAACTACAAAATATTTTACGTGACCAAATAAAAATAATTAATGTTAAATTTTAAAATATCTAATGTTACTTATTTATATATCCATTGTGAACCGAAAAAAATGAGCTTAATTAGACACTTTTGGATTGAGTTATAGATATTTCACTCTAGAATATTATTTTATACAAGCAGACTCTCTGTATCCCCATATTCAGTTCCACATAATTTTATGGTCTTGAAAAGGGAAGTATAGGGCATGGATGCATGTATGAAAAATTATAATTAATACATCATCTATATCCATGTAGAATTTTAGCTCCATTCGGGTAGTCGTTCTAGGGATATAGGGACATCATTATATATATCTAGATATGTGTGGGGGTTTTGAGGCTCGAATTGTGAGTTAGTTTGGGCCCTTAAAATGCTGAATTTAAAATTATATTCGATTAAATGAAATCAATTACATGAATATGGAATAATGAAAATATGACATCATCTTTTAAATTACTGTTAAAAAAGTTATGGACTAAATACCAAAATCAATTACAATAATTAAAAAATGTATTTCATTCATTTAAGCATAAAATACTACAAAGGCCTAATTTTTTGAAAATTTAACATAAATTAAATCATTATTGGGAATAAAAAAATTAATATAAATTATTAAATATATGAAAATATTACATTCATCACTCCTCCACAATTAACCATCTCACTCTTGGGAAATCATCAAACACCATGGTCAAAGAATTATTTTCAAATTATTAATGTGTTCACATATTATTTATCCCATCTAAGTAATTACCTGGTGTCTTATATAAATAAAAATTTCTAAATACTTAGAAATCGAAAAACATTATTCCATATTATGATAATACTCATATTGAGGTTGTACCTACCTCCCAAGAAACATATTTCACTCTTCATGCATGGATTCTTATTTTGGATTTTTCCCCATTCCCAAGAACATGTGTGATATCTGTTAGATTTATTTTTTCATAATATTACCACTAAATGGAGTAAAAATTTCTTCAATAATTATCTATTTTAAAATGGTTTTCTGAGGAATATGGCCAGGGAAATTTAAATGTAAAATAATCAATAGAATAATGAGCACGGTTGAGCTCTAATGTGATGTAAATGCATGAAAATAATTTTCCTTGTGAATGGTGTTCTCTTTAACAATCTCAAAATTAGTCACTTAATAAACTAATTTATTTCCATGAGATGTTAAAAATGGTAATACCATCACAAAAAATACTTTATTTATAAATTTCTATAATTTTTATAATTTTATCATCCTAATTTCAAATCTATAATTTTTCATCATAATACGATTTCAATGGGAAATAAAATTATATTTTGAAATTCAAATATTTGTGTAATCCGAGCTAAATTTTTTAATGATATTTAGGAAACTCATCCATAATTAAATCATTAAATTTCTTCCACCAAGGAAAAGATAAATATGTAAATACTTTCTGTTTCAAAATAATTTACTAGGAAAAAATTACAACTAGAATTATCCCACCCACAAACTTGAGTTCTACAATTACCATGGTTTAAACATTTATTGATGGTTAGAAAGGGTTCAATGTATTATAATGTGTCATATTAAAAAAATTATATTAGGGCTTGAAAGGGATTAATAATGTTCAAATATAAAGTTAATCAAAATTTAGGGATAAATTTAAACATGTATTTTAATGTGGTGGCTCAATAATACATGATAGATTCCATGAACACTATGAGCATTGAAAATGACAAAATCTAGAAAGTATAAAACAAAAAACATGTATTAAATAAAATATAGAAAAAATATAATTGTACATAATATGTAAAAATAATTATAAACCTCATTGGTTGTGAAATATTTTCAGTTTGGACAGCACAAATGTTCATGAGTTCCAAAATAAATCATGCATTATCAAATGAAATGATTTAAAATTTGGGAAAAAACATTTTGAAATAATATAATTCCTGTATATTTAAATCAATAAAAATTACAAAAAATACCAATATTTTTTAAATTTTAAGTTGTAGTTGATTGTACTCATGAATGATGAAAATTAAATAAAATTAGAAACCAAAATAGAAACAATTCAGAAAATGAAAGAACATAAGAAAATGGACGGTCAAAAAAATTACTAAAAAGATATTGAAATACCCGCCCCCCCAGACACACAAATATACCATTTAAAAGTAATTTTTTGTTTAATTTAGATAAATAATTTTATGGATAATTATAATGGGTGGAAATAAAAATAAAAAGAAAAGACATAACCTAAATTATTTTTATGTGGATGCCTTGAGGGAAGAATATATCTGCAACCAAAGTACACATAAATTAATTAAAGTAATAAAACATGTCAAAATATATAGATAAATTATAAATAAAAGGGATAATTATTTCTTTATCCCACAAGAGGGTGATTGGTTTTTACTACCCAGAGTTAGGCAGTTGAAGTGGTTCTACCAAAATCCAACGGTGTACGAGGTTTCTTCCTTAGAAAACACTATAAAATATTTCATCTGGTGATCTTTAGATTTAATTGTTCATTGTAGAATGTAAGTCTATGTTAAATTATATCATATCCTATTTCAAAGTGGTTCATCTTGAATAATGGGGAACAGATGAAGAATGAGCCCTCTTCTACTTTACACACAAATTTGATTACTTCATCATGGGCCTCCATTGGTGAAATTACTGCATGTAGAATTTTTGAAAGGGAAATATTAGTTATAATTTCATTTCATATATAATTAAACCATTTATTAGAAATAGATAAATTTTATTTTCATTTAAAGAAGTATTATTGGTGATATATTTAAAAAGGACCACTCGGAATTTTGTCTTATTCAGAGAACCGCGTTATATTCTTCTAAATAAAGATATAAGTACATAAGAGATGATTATTCATTGAAATTGATAAGTGGACACTCAATATTTGATATTCAGAAGAATATAATTAATTTTCATCCAAATCATGTAATTCTAACAAAATTGTTTCTTCTGTAATGTGATATTCACAGACTACTTTAATAAATGAAAAATTAGAGATGATTTTATATTCAAGTTTCATAGCCAAGTATTCATTGTCTTCTTCCCATAAGAATATAGTTGGAAAAATTTTATAATTATCCTATTATTTTATTTGTTTCCATTACATATATATAAATTTTACTTATTCCTGTGCCATAGCAAGTGATGCTGACAACTTTCATTCTTTTTGGTGAATTTTGAGATTCACTTAAATATTCAAGGTATTTTGTTCCATTTTAATAATCAATTAATTTTATCCATTTAGATATTAAAATTATCTTCACTGGTAGGATAAAAAAAACGTATCAACGGTAAAATTATTTAAACAATCCATATTAAAACAAATATTTTCTTTTTAAATAAATCATATCAAATATAGACAATGTTTCTAGTTTGTAAAAAATTAATTTTGTTTTTTGGTTTAAAAAACAGTGTGTATACTCTCTTGGAATGGTGTTTCCCAACACAATAAACTATTTATTTTGAATTAATATCTTCCACATATATACCTAATCCAAAATCCACTATTTTAGTGACTCAGATATGAATGAGATAGAAAATGAGTGAATGAAGAGGAAGAAAAAATTAGTAGAGAAAGTGGTGTGACCACTCACCGTAATTATTTTAACTCCCAAAAATATGATAAAAAACTACGAGAAATAATTCAAATAAAATTAATATAAACACAAAAACATATCCTGTAGAATAAAAATTAGGGTTTTCTCCCTATAAACATAGTGACA
Organism: Viscum album; assembly: GCA_963277665.1. Taxonomy (NCBI): domain Eukaryota; kingdom Viridiplantae; phylum Streptophyta; class Magnoliopsida; order Santalales; family Viscaceae; genus Viscum; species Viscum album. Next base: position 135,061,406 of record OY728147.1, on the reverse strand, counting down.
AAATGAAGACATTGGTGGAAACCAAAAATAATTAAATAGAAAAAAGAAGAGGGGAGATAAAAAAACTATATATTAATAAAATGAATAATTATTATATATTAAAAAACCAACTTAACTCACTAAATATGGTTATCATTTTTAATATGATATTTTGTTTAAATTTATAGGGAAAATAGGGGAAGAATCCTCGCACCAAAATTTGACCTCTGGAATACAGCACCTGAAAGCCCTAATAAATGGAGGAATTGTAAAAAAATGACTTCTGTAGAGTTATTAATTTATTTCTCCATAATTAACCCAAAATATTGGTCTTCATTGGACACCATATTATAAATGTATTTTTGTTTCACTCTAAAATTTTATACTAGATATTAAAATCTCATATATTCCCAATATCTGGTTTCTCATGTCTTTATGGCCTTAAATAAGGGAGAATCGGGGTTGTATGACTTTCTAAAAAATATTAATAATATCACATCCAACAACATGTATAATGTAATATATTTTATCCATTTAATTAAGGATATATTTTCAAACCATTAAATGTATACAAATATTTGTACAGTTTTCGAGGCCTAACATGTTATCTAGTTTTGGTCATTAAAATGATTGATTGATCTTTGAATACAATTAAATGAAATGAATCCCATGAATTATAGAAACCTATAAAATTTAATTTCACATTTTTAATTATTTTATAAAATTATATAATCTAAATAAATTAATTAATTAAAATAAATAAAATAAATAATTATACCATTATTCAAATTAGGCTCAACAAATACATCTAAAACCTAAAAAATTCATAATTTCCCATTAAATAAAACAATTATGAGATTAAAAAACTAAACAAAATTATTAAATCTGATTACATGTAATCATTATTAGTTATATCATAAGTTAAATCAAGGAAAGATTTAGGTTAAACATAAAGAATTTCTCAAAGAAGAGGTTATGTTTATCTATGAGTTTTCATTACTTACTATTGTAACTCCTTATAATATTGTATAACTATTAAAAAAATTATCATATATACATATATATTTTTATTTTAATTCCATAAGCTATATTTTTCTCTACTTTAATATAATGGATAACAAAACTACAAATTGTGTGTACGGTGAATTACCAACTCACTAACTGATGTAGTTCTTTGTCCCTCACAACCATTAATGGGGGACATTATGTCATATTTAACTTTTATATATGTATATATAATATTAATATTTCTAGTTATATAATTATTCATTATTATATACCTTGTTACCTTCCACTCAATGGAGAATATAATAATTTACATCTTGTATAGATCATCAAATCACCTCATAAAGTGGTCTGCTCTGTTTCTCAGTTCTGCATTACATGGATGGTATTAAGGATAATTTTGATGAATTTATTTGATCAGAATGACCTAAAAATACTTCTGTATATATAATATCCAATCAAAATTTTTTACATTCTAATCAATAGTGAGATAATAACATCACTCGTGCGTAAATGTGGACTATCTCCTCTATGCACTGATGTGATTTTTTTATTATTTTTAAATGGATGGTAATAAGGATATATTTTATTAATAAATATGATATGTATAAAATAATAACTTTTCTAGAAACAATAATTTATAAATATTTTACATTCCATTTATCTGTAAAAAAAGGAAACAACGTTCATACAAACGTATAATATACCACCCCCATGAATGGTGTATTCCATTTTAATATTCTAACATTTTCAGATTTAACTAAAAACATAAATAATTAATATATATGATATTTATATATTGGTTAATATTATATCATTTATTTAATCATGATCAAATTAAAAGGAAATGTTTTTGAACAAAAACATACATGAAAAACGATGTAATTATCACCTGATATATAGATGATAACAAAGAATTCATAATAATTCTCTAATAAAAGTCAATAATTAGAAAATATATTGTCTGAGGTATATCAATATGGTTCAATAAAATATTAATGATAGGAAAAATATTTATAATATATGATATTTTAACCCATATAAAGGGAGAATAATATGTGATAAGGTATTCTCCTCTCACATTTACTTCTATGATACATATGCCAAATTTACCCCTCATCCATTTATAAGGTGAATATAAATACACCTTGACATGTTACATCATTAATTTATATATAATAATGGTTTATAGAGTTTAAATTTTTGATATCCCTTTAAGGGGGTTTTTTATTTTAATGTTACCAATGTGGTAGGGGTTTATTTCACAATATCATCATTATTCGGTATTTTTTATATGTAAGTCTTCCTTTGGTGAATTTTTAGAAATTTAAATATTTAAATCAATTTATTTTATTCTTATTTTTAATTTATTAATATTTTAAATTAATAATATATGTTTTCACTCTTTTTTATATAAAATTATTTAGAAACTTTTTTCTATAAAATTATATTTTTTCTCTCTTCAGTTGAAAAAACTTTTTCCTCAAAAATCCAGTTTTCCAAAATTGATTTAACATTTAAAAATTATTTATTAACAAAAAATTTAACCATGTTTGAATTTTTTTGAAATTTTATAGAATATAATATTTATTTTTATTTATAAACAATGAATTGTTAAATTTTATCAATAAAATGTGAAATGAATCTTCATTTAAACATACGTGGAATATATATTATTTCCTGCTCTCACGACAACTATATTTTATAATAAATATATAATAGGTTGAAATTTTATTTTCAATGTAGTTTATTTTTCAAATTATTTGTGTAAATTTAAATTTAAAATTTAATTTTTTAAAATGAAATGTGCATTTTCCTCAACAATGTTTTTAAGGATAATCCCATTTTTTTTATTAATAAAATGAATCAACACTTGGTTGTTAATTTAATGCGATGGGGATATATTGTGTTGATATCATCTAATTATTTCATTTAATGGTTTATCATAAGATTTAATAATGAATTATAATTTATTTCAATTCACAATGTTACTCTCGATGGCATATGATTATGTTTATTCATTAGGATAAGTATTGATATTTCTTATGTTCATTTTTGAATAGATTTGTTTATGTTGACTATGTTTCAACCCGCACATATGATGAATTAATTAAACAAATTATGTGATGGTTGGTTCCCATTTATATGTAGCTCCTTGAGGCATTGAAAGGTCTCACTGGACAAATTCATTGGCCAAATTAAATAGGGTTCTACCCATTTAATTAAACATCCCTGTGAAAGGCATTCACAATATTTTTCTGATGTATATATTTAGTAATTCCCCCATTATGAATTTAATTAAATTTATTATTATCCATGTTATTTTTAGAATGATATTATCTTATTATGAATTTGATTCTCAATTTATTTATTAAATGGAATTTATTTAAGTTATTCATCATTCCATATTGATTATATATTCTTTATTCATGATACATTCTGTTATACACATACCCAAACTATGAATTTGAGGTCACACCTATCCTCTATTTTATTTTACCCAATAGACCAGTAATTTTTTATTAATTATTATGTAGGGATATGAAATGGGGAATAATGGAATTCTAAAAGAAATCACTTTTGGTATTTTATGTTTTAAATTATAATGTGTGATTCATGTTTGTATCTATTTTATCAGGACTAAAAAACTATTTGGTCCTTTGGGATGTGATTCCTGGTATCTTATTCCAATTTATTAATCTAACCACATACTTTGGATACTTTTGGTCATTATTTTCTAAAATTCTTATATATGATTGTTTTGATACCAATGACCATTTAGTTTCATAGAGAATGTTTTCAACATATATTCCAGTGTTTGAATACTCCTATCTAAAATAAAAATTTATCTGATGATGACATAGAATGCTAAATCTAAGATTTATATTCAATTCATGCTATGGACTTCTCTATATTATCAATGTAAACCTTTGATCTCGATAAAATAAAATTTAGAGTATTAATCCATGAAACATTAACACCTTATTAATTAATATCTTGTAATGTGGTTTAAGAATAATATAAAATGTTATATTAATGAAATTTGGTTACATTGTAAGGAGATCAATTATAAACAAAATATTTTTTCCCCATTACATGTATTAGGGAGTCTAAAGAAAAAATCCATAGTGTTTTTTCATTTTATATATAGTTGTGGGTAATGATTTCAATATCCTATTTGACTTATGAGGTTCATCAAAAACATGCTGACATAGCATTTATCTAGATACATTATCCTCTAAATCCCTATTTATGGTGTCCCTCTTGAAACAATCATTCATATATCGAAAAAAATTTGTGATTTCACTATGGATAGATAATGGTTAAATATGATCCTCATCCAATATATTATTCTTCAATTAATCTATCCATAAGTCAAATATTCGAGTCCTTAATCTTATCATCTCATCATTGTCATGATGAAACCCCAAAATTTTTGTTTCCATATTTTTCTTTTCCAAATCCTTTTTATGTTCCTCTTCAATATTCACATGGATATATTCCTGAATATTCGTCTAATAAAGATATAATTTATCCCATTTCCTTCATATTTCTTGTAATATCTTCTATAGGTTAATAAGTATTGAATCTCTTTCAATATTCATCATGTACAATTTGACATGATCCTTCTAACTCATAATACTGGCCACCATGTTTTCCTTCATGGGTTGTAATGTACTGAGAATTCATAATCATCAATCACACCCATAAAAACCATTTTTTTATATTTAACTCTTTCTATTTTAATAAATACTTAAATAAAATGTGTCCATTTTAACAATGTAAAATTACGATTGTTATTTCTAAATAATGAGTTAGGTAAATTTTCACATGATTATTCAATTTAGCATGAGACATATACTATTAAATGTTCTTAATATATGAGAACACATATCATCCCTTTCATTGATGACTCACTATTTCTAACACACTCTTCACCAAAATAGGTTAGTGAAAGAACAAGTACACTGACTATCATTATCATCATTTCCATGAAATTTTTTTCATATTCAACTATGAAAAGTAAAATAGTTACCATATACTAAAAATTGGTTATTATAATTTATATGTGTTACATTTCACATAACATGTTAGTAGTATCAAAAAAATCAAGGAAATATGTGAATCATGGTCATTATGCCAATCTAGGTCATTTGGTATTAACTTCTTTCACAGAATGATCCACATTTATACCATCTCATATTATTATATAAACCAAAAATGGTAATTCCTATCGAAAAACATACACATGAAAAATTTGAAATAAGACATTCTCTATATTTATGGTCTAAAAAAATAATTTATTGGTCTTTTATGATAGTCTTTGATAATTTAATATATAAAGATATAATCAATAAAGTCTATCATAAATATATCAATGTAATATCTAAATAATTTATTCATTTGATTCTTGAAGAAAGTAGGCGGGTTCATAATTATAACAAAAAAACTCTAAATTCATATTTATCATCCATTGTATAGATGGTAAACCTTGGTAGGACCACCCTCTTGACCCATAAAGGATGATACATTGAAAAAAGTTCTATCTTTGAAAACTATTGAGATTCATGATGTTGATCATACACATCATCAATACAAGGATATGGAATCTTATTCATAATAATTATCTTGTTATGTTCTTGATAATAAACATAATGAATCATTGAACAATCATTATTCTTAAATAAAATATAATGAGACCCACATGTTGACAAATAATTGAATATGAATCCATTTTTTTGATTCTCCTTGAGTTTCATCGGTAATTCATGTAACTCATTTTGGACTATTCTATATCGATTTTTCAAAATAGTCATATCATCAGGTATGAGTTATACTAAAGGCTCAATTTCATTAATAATGGGAATACATTCCAATACTATTGTAAATACTTCACCAAATTCCAAAAAACTAGGATTATGTTTAATATTGGGTTTCTCCCCAACCATTTGAGATAATTACCCTTCATGAATAGGTAGTGAAACCCATATAATGGAAGTAATTTCCATTGGAAGTTCATGTTCATCATCAAAATAATAAAATATCATATATTAATTTTGGATATCATATTTAATATCATTTTCATGGAAATTTATTCGGGGCCTAAATAGACTGAGTAATGCTATTCCAAAAATCAAATCAAATTCAACTATTTGGAGAACAAAATGATTTTTTGGAAAGACATTTTAACAAACATTTATCAGAGAGGATTTATAGATTTTATATGAAATCATTATATATCATTACACATTTTCTTTCTTATTAAAAGGTGATTGATGTAAATTATATTTATTGATAATTGTATTTGTGAAAAACTGGAATAAGGTCTATACACCATAGAACTGTATCATTGGAGTGTAAGTGTTACGTTAGTAGAGTTTTCTCTCCGTTAATATCATTAGATAATATCCTCCCACCACATAGGAATGCAATTTCTATATGTCCTTATTCGCGACACATAAATCATTAAAAGTCCCCTTAGGATAATTGTTTCCTTGAATATTTTCACAGATGCATCATAAAGAAAAATAAATTTTATTTCATCCATTGGTTTTATTATTTCAATAGAATCTAAAATAAAATTTTCCCTCATTTACCCAAAACCATGAGAATAATTTTGGGCTCCATGTTTTATTTCTACCATGAGATAAAATATAATTATTTCTTTATTACTATAAGAGTCTCTTTAAGCTAATGAAACTCAATGACATTTTATGTGCCACTAAAGATCCAATCAATTTTATTTTTTGGAATTATAAAAGAATACCTGATGAAAAAAATTCAAGTATGGTGAAATTTATCATCATAGGTATAAGATTATTTTTAATACTTCTATAAAAAATAAATAAATTCCATCTCTATTTTAAGGTGAAGATTTTAATGAATATAATTATTGTAAAATACCACCCCTAAACTCTTACCAGATTAATGACCCAATTTAATCCTCTTTCTTATATTTTTTATAATAGTCTACCATTGAAAATATTTAACTTGAAATTATAGATAATGAACACAACATTATAATTGTATAAGAACTGGTGATTAAAAATATTTTTTCTGTATCATTTTTATATTTCTCATCAATTAGTGGATCAGATGTCACACTAAACGATGGTGGTAATTCCTTCATAAAGTCCCAAGGGTGATTTGATCATTCATTTTGATGTTTGGATGTTCATCATTATTCATTTTACTATTCATATCATTGGAGACATGGGTGAGCATAACCATAATATTTTTCATCAAATATTTGATTCCATTTTTTTATTCATATATTATTTTATGGAATCGTCCATAAAATCAATTTTTTAAAATATTCTTCCTGGTTCTATCCATTGACTAAAATTTAATATCATGGTGTAATTATAAATAATCTATAATCATAGTGATAAATCATCTTATGATTAATATCATTCCTTAGATGTCATAAATTATCATGCCTTTTTATCATCCAATGTCCCTTTAGGTTCAATCTATGTTTGTATAATTTAAAAAGGTGATTTTATAGTTTCTATAATCTCATTATTCATAACGTAATATATAAAAATAACCTATCCTAGTATTGATAGATACTAAATATACCAAAGAAACACTTATAAAATGTTACATAATTTTAGATATATATTCTACATATCTTATACCATATATTCCCATGATTTATAATGGTTTAGTGTATTCGAACACATGATAAATAATAGATGTATTTCATAAAATATCATCGCTATATCCTATAATTATCTTCTCAGATTTTTAACATTCATATACATTTCTTACAGAACACATTTCTTTATAAAATAGGGAAATTGAATAATAAGAAAGGGTGACCTCAAATTATCAGAAAGGGTAAAGTTGATAGATATCAATCGGGGGTCATAATTGGGAATAATATTGGCATAAGGATATGATAACTTGATAATAACATTCAATATCATTCTCAACCAGTCATTGATCATAAAACAATAATCACATCATAAGACTTTGTCAAAAGATAATACATTGGTAAAAATATTGTGTTATTATGAATAATAAATAATTAGTCATAATAGAATATCATGAGAATAAGACATGTATTTTTGTGAAAGCACGAAAATATATAATCATTTCCATAGAAAAGGTTCAGTGTGATGAATATTGTAGTGGACTATGTCTCGTAGTTTATTGGCCTCACTCTCCATTACCATAAAAATATTGATTATAGTCCCATTGTGAATTTGGTTTACTAACCAACTGATTTAAATTATGTAATGAGATATCAGGAATTAATCAGTTCATTAAAGGGATACATTAATTCAATATCACCACACATATAATCAAAAACATACATAAATGTGATGGAAGATCATAAAATAATCATCATTACATCACAGATTAATTAATCCACAGAAAATAAATTGGTTTCATTAAAACAACATTCAATCATTTTCATCGTATGTCATCTAGGGTAAGAAATTTTTTTGTATCATTAGATAATATTTTTTATAAATCATATGATTCCTTAAACAATTTTAACATGGATGAAAAATAATTTTATGCACGCAGTAGAAATTATCATTGAAAAAGAAGAGAAGACATCCTTTTCACTTTGTAATGATTAAAAACAAAACAAATAAATTAATAATTCTAATGGTATTTCCATCGAAAATACATAGAAAATTGGAAAATAATATTAAAAATGATGAAATGGATTACAATAAAAAAAATCCTTTAAAAATGATATTTTTAATAACATGAATATAGGGAAACAAATTCTCAACCAAAATTGAGAAATATTGTAAGACTTTATTAAAAACATTCCTTTCAAAAATTTTATTAAAGAAGATTAGGGAAAAGAATTAATACCCAAGACCTTATAATTTTCCTTTTTATAAGTTGATATATCTGATTTATAAGGTAAATAACTTACAATATTTATTAATATTAATTAAAAGATAAAAAATCATAATGAAAAGGTGAGATTATAACATAATCCTTTTCTTCAAGTCCCTATATTCTTAATATATGATCTAACTCCTATAAAATATATTTTTACTTAATAAAATCCATAAAACCCCAATATTAATAAAAATTACTATATATAATTCCCATATAATTAATGAATACCCATTTAATATGAATTATTCCTTATAATAATTTTCTGTTTTCACCTATTTTATTTTACATATATGTTTTTCTTTAGATATTCTAGTACATGGACATTGGTTAAATTTTTTTTATCAAAATATTATGATTCATATCCAAAATATATTATTTATCCATTTTCAATACTTTTATAATCATATAGTTATGGAGTTTATGAAAATCTATTTATTTCACTTTATGGAGGTGGTTTCCAAAAAGTTCACAACAGTGATGCCTTCATTTTTAATGCACAGAAGGAGATGAAGATAAATTTAAATTTATCTTTGTTAAATAATTATAAAATTAATAATATTATACAATAATCACTAAATCTATATATATATATATATATATTAATTTGAGGGAGTGATGAAACATCAAATATATCGATTCATGGTGGTGGTAGTAAACATGTACACATGAGAAACATTTTCAGTTTTTAAATGATAGAAAAGAATTAAAAAAATTTCAAAAAATCAACAGAGTAAAATTTATGTATAATAATGGAACTTATTATATTATTTTCATGATTTTATATAATATTTGGAATATTTTCAAGACTTAATAGAATTGAAAAAATTTGTTTAAGACAATGACCCCTTAATTGGGATTCCTCCTTTTGATAACACATATATCCTTCTTAGTTTGTTATAATGGTGATAAACGAATACTTTTGAAATGGAGAAGGTATTTTAGAATTTATTTTATTATATATTGTTCTTTCTAAGGTTCTGAAAGTGTGTAGAGAATTGGGTTGAGTATGCTTTCTTTTATCAATGAGATTATTGACACCGTTATAAATTCCCATAATATTAAAGGAATATATACTAATTTTAATTGAATAATGAAACCAAGACCACAACTCATAGGATAAGTAATTATAATAATTTTTTAAAAATTTTATATGTTATATGTGATAGTAAAAATATTGTCTTATCAATTAAGTTAGCCCCTATTTAACTCTTTTAGTCATTGCATTATCGAAATCCTCTTACAATGGAAACATATTTATATTATAAAATATAAAATTCAGCTTATTATATAATAATTATTATGATCAGTAAAAATATTTAATCGATTTTACCATATTCAATTTCTAGATTGGTATAAATGAATTCTAATATCTACACACAAAATGTGTAAAAATAATTTTTAGAAAAAAAAAACTTATCTTTAATCCAAAAAAAGATTTTATTCTCAATTCATTACAACAAACAAATATTTTATGAATATTAACTGATTTATTTGAAAATTTTAACTAAAAATTTAGTATAACCATTAATAAATTATGATTAATCGGTTTTATTAAGATTAATATACATTGCCCACATACAAATAATTTTTATGAAAATAATACTTTTGCCACCAAAAAATTTGATATTTATTTTTAACAAATTCAAAATAAAATTTTTAATGATAGTAAATTTTTATAAATTTCTAAAAAATACTATTCCATATGATTAATAATCAAAATAATATAAATAAAATTTTAAATAGAAATGTAATTCATCAAAAATATGATTGTAAAAAAACATCTCCATTAATCCAGGAATTATTAGAATAATATTACTAATCCCTAATTAAACATAATATATATATATATGTTTAATAATTAATAATTATTTGCAATTAAAAATAAAATTATTTACAATATACCTCAACCTATTTAAATATATCAGAATACGTAATTCAATAATGCAGCATATATAGTATTTTATTGTCTGAATTTTACCCCTTTTTCGGACTCATTTATTTTTCAATTTCATTTATTTATCAAAAGATTCATTTATTTATATATAATTTTATAATAAATTAATCATTTTGGTTTGGGGTTTCATTCATCACAATTAATCGAACAATTAAAAAATTTTATGGTGAAATACAATCTAAAATATTATGGTGTTATATTATTCTCTTTCACCACATGAATTACCAAGAAGAATTAAATTTTTTAAAACATAGTCTTCTAAAATAAATTTTCATTTACATTAAAAACATTGAAATTTCGCAATGATCATAATAAAAAAAATTCTTTTATTAAAAAATTAAAATAATTAAGATGACACTTAATTCATTGATATATATTTTTTCATATATTTTTTCCTTTTTTTAGTTTATACTTTATCAAAATATATCAATCTTTTGATAATAATCTATTAGGGTTATTTATGTCCACATTATCCTCTATTTTTTTAATACTTATTTTATAATTAACAAAAACCATTGGTGTGATCATTATAAATTTCATCCCCACTCACACCATTTAATAGTTTATACATCACATAAATTAAATATATAATGTTTTTTATTTTTGTGATAAAAAATAGAGTGTTTTGATAAATTTAAATAATCAACTAGAGAAAATGCATCCTCAAATTCAATACTCTAAATGTGTATATTATATTTTTAGTAGATATATTATTTTTTATTACAATGTCACCCATCCCATTGAGTCTATTCAAAAACATCCACTTCATACCAATAAAAATTTTATTTTTAAATATCAAAAATTGATATTAAATATTATAATTTACAATTTTATGAATTCATCGAAGCATTACATAAAGAAAATCACTCTCTTAAATATGAGGCAAAATTTGGAAGTGATGCGATGCATGTATTATTAGAATTTTTTTAGTTTGAACACCTATATCTTGATCATTAATGATATCTTAAACCTCCACATTTTTTCATTATCATGCATTTATTTTATTTATATGTATATAATCTTCCACATCATTTTAAAAATAAAAATAATTTTCATAATCACTTTACCTACACTATTGTAAATAATTCTAATTACACATATCTAAATGTACTTAATTTCAAGAAAATGTTCCTTAAAATTAAAATAAAACATGATACTTATGTTGAATTTATTGATTTTAGTACCAAATATGACAATTTATTTTGAAATATTCTTGTTTTGATACATCTATTCTCTTCTATATAAATTATATGCAATGTGTACCCATTCATTCAATATTGTATCTATCCAATTAACCTTTTTACATATATTAATGACAATAAAAATGCATCAAACAAACCTAAAATGTTTGAAGAATTTTATTCTTGACTATGACTCATTATATATCATATAATAATTTATTCTAAATATACAATTATTTGTAATATAAAATAATTTAAATTTATTTATTATTAATGAATATTGGCAAGCCATTCTTTAACAACATATCATTTTCTATATCAACATGACGTTGATTTTTTATTTTAGATAATGTATCATTGAGTGGAATTTATAGAGTGATATATACATGATATATTCCCTGATTAACAAAATATTTTTAAAACTTATAATTTTTATATATTATACAATTATTCAAAATATTCATTTTAATATCATAATTTTTTACATTATCTATAAATATCATTAAAATTTTGATCCTATAAAAATAATTTAATTTAATTGACATAAATATATTTTAATACATTATATTTATGTTATTGATTAAAAACATACAATATTTATCTTGAGGTGTTTATTTATAATTGATGGGAGAAAAATCATCTGAGTTATTAAGGTTAACTTGCGACCTTTTTTAATTACCCTTTTAATGTTACCTCTATTTACTTTTTCACCCTTTTTATATGTGTCAACAAAATTAACATATCATTTAAACATAGGAATGTCACAAAAACTCGTATAAAATGATGGTTATGACATTATATTGTCTTAGTTAACAAATTATTTGATTCTATAGAGAATTCACATCATTTGAATTAAGATATCATGACTTCTTAACATCATTCATATGGATTAGCATTCAATTTTTACCAATAGGTCAATATCTAAATGTTTTTAAATAGATTGATAATTAAAATGTTCTTCCCTAAAAACTACTCAAACTATAGATTCACACAACTAAAATAAACTAATCAAAACATTTATCAAGTGACTGATAAAATTCATTCTTGGAAAAAAAATTATTTCTTTCTAATATCAATTATCCAAAATACCTTAATATTGCATTATAGTTGATTTTATAAATTGAAATATAATCCAAGAAACATATTTAAATCATTATGTAATATTTTAACACCATTCTTATATGGGAAACCTTTTTTCTCATATAATTGTGTTCAATAACTTTGATCCTTTATATGAAACATCAACAACCATAATCACGTATTTAAATATACATATCATGTATAGCCTTATTATAAGATTGTTTTTATTTAATTTAGATATTATGATTTCTATTTTACAATCCCATGGTAATTATTATACCACATGGATTGGGGTGAATTTATGGTCTAGTTTTATAATTTATTTCTGTGGAATAAACCTCTTTAAATTTCTATTTTCTCAATCAATTAACGTTATGCCCTCCACTCCGATTAGAAAATATTTTTTGAAAAATTATAATCACATAGGTATTTTGACATATTTTAGTCCAAATGTTGGAACCTAATCCTTAATATTTTTTTGTTGAGTTTTATGAGATTGATTATCACTATAATTTTCAAGTTATTATAGGAGTGGGAATATGTTTTTAAGTGAATATTGATGGAAAATCCATTCTTGTATAATATAATAGAAGTATAAATTCTTCCATATTATGAGGTATAAAAAAATAATAAGGGATTTATTTATATTGAAACCACACACTTACAAAATTTTAATCTTCTCATGTGTGTGAAAAGTATCTAAGAATCAATTTTATATGTTACTACATATGAAAAGAAGATATTTTTCCATGGGAATGGTCTTAGAATTCCTTATAAATATCACTAACACTGGATACACATCCACATTCCATCACATGATTTTATAAGGGTTTAATTAGTAAATTGAGAAAATAGACACAAACACCATATCCTTAGTCCACCTTATAAAAAATAGTTTGTCAAAAAACCCATTCATCCTCCCATGACCATAAGAATCAATAATAATTGTAAATATCATTATCTATTATCTTCTCTCATATTAATACAGTAGTTCTGCAACCTCACACAATATCAACTTCTCTATTAATGATTCTTAATATAGAATAACATTTTCTATTAATAATATTTTTTTCTAATTCATATATTTTTGTGAATAAAATTTGTATATTTTTTATGGATATTAGTCCTTGATCCGTGGAAATGTGATCTTATATTATTCTTTTTATTCAATATGGTCATTAGTTTTCTGATTATTCCTCAATATATGACCACAATAATAAATTCTCAATACTTGAATTTGAAATTCCCACTAATATCACAATATCATATAATAATTTTATATTCCACAATTATTAATGTGAATACTGACATAGAAAAAAAATTATATTTTAATATTTTATGTTTATCTAAGAATTTTCATATTTGTATATAATCACAAAATTTCTAGGGAGATGAACCATATAAAAATCCTTGAATGTAATTTTAATAAATGTGTAATAAATATTATTTATTTCTATGTGATCCTTAACCATGTTTTGTATAAGATTATATTATAAGAGTATATAACTCTTACTAAATTCTTATAGTGTCTCTTATGGTTTTATATATGAATCTTATGAAATAGAATAATGAATTTTACATTGTCCCAATGGAATATTACAATTTATAAATGAGACTTTTGTAATTTTAGAGTGACTATTTTGAAATCTCAATGACACTTATGAAATATCAAATAACCCTTATATGTTTTCATTTATAATCCAATTATCCAATACATATCTTAGATTACTCTTGACAGTTTTGGAATGATTCATAGGATCCTCTAAAAGAATCAAGAATTAGTTTTAATCTATCATTAATTAGTCCAAAAATGAAAATTATGAAATTGTTATGATGACTCATATAAATTTTTAGTTATGAAATTTATACTAATCTATAACATCTATTATTGAACAAAAATCTTCTCAATCCGACTTCATTCATCTCGTTATATTTTTACAAAAACTCAAATATAATTTTAATGACCTTAAAATCCTTCATACTCATCGATGAATACAAGTATAAAATTCATTTAAAATTCCATTGGGAACATAAATATAACCCTATTATATTTTTTAAAACTAAATGACATAATAAAAGAAGAATAAAATTACATAATTTCTCAATGAGAAAATTCATGACACATCACCACAAGAGGAAGTATATTTATAAGATATTTTAATCCATCTATGATAACATATTCTAATATTTTTGATTTTTATTCCCTCCCCTAAAATAAAAAATCATATCCAATATTTTTTTCCCACTTCTTCAACAAAAATAGCTTCAGATTCACAAGAGAAAAATCAGTATTTTTAATTTGATATTTTGATTTGAAAAAGTAAATACAGGAATAGTGTGGGTTGTACCCAATTTCCCTTAATTTATATGGAATAGATGAAAATTAAAATTTAGACTCAAATTATCAAATATCTCATTATGAATTTATTTTTTACTGATATCAAGAAGATGTCCAATTATGGAAATAAATTCCATATTTATATCCCAATTTTAAGAATCTTCTTTGAGAAAATATAATTTTGTTTTAATTGGAATGTATTGAGAGTGTTACACTATATTTATAAAGATATAAATTTCAATTTTATTTCCACTTGAAATGTAGAGTGATTTCTCAATGATTACCCTTAAATAACCATGTTGATTTTTCATCATGACAATAAGGGAATAAATACATTCAGCAATTACATATTATATTTTAGTGTTTCAAATGTAGTTAAATTATATTAAACATATTGATATCAAACTAAAAATCCTACCAAATTAATTATACTACATAAGAAATTATTCATTTCTTCAAAATGAACAACCCAATCAAAATCAGTTCATCTAGATAGATTCATTCCCATTCATCCATTGTACATCAAGATATATTTCAATGTTCCATTCATTTTATTTAGAAATATTTCTAAAACCATTAAAGGTGATTCATTAGGATAACATTAATATGTTACACCCATGGACACTACATAGATAATAAATTTTTTTGATATCGTTTAATAAATTAATCTACCAATAATCTTTACATATTTTATTTAGTTTACACATTCTCATTATACATCCTTCTCAAGGATTATTATAATAGGTATTACTGTTTCAACTAGTTTGTAATCCTCTATTATAAGATTATTCAATAATTATTTTTCATACTTATCTTGGGAAATAAAAAAATTCGTTTTTTAACACTTGAAATAAAAATAAATATCGGAATTATCCAGAAAAATATTTCTCAAAAGGATTCCTTTCTTATCTATCAAATTATTCAAATGAATTCTATATTTCACCTATAAAAACTAATATAAAAATAAATATTTATAATAAGATTAATTCTTCACCGTTTTCACAAAAATATTCATGTCAGCATTTCCATTATTGAGTTTTTTTTTCTAAGAAAACATACAATATTATTACCAGAATCTGGGGTGGATTTTTCCCTTAGAGATCTATTTTTAGTTTTAATCCCATTCTTCTAACACTATGAACACTATATCCTTTATGAAACTCAATATATTATTCTTCATTCACACACATGCACACAGTAATATATATATATATATATATTTAATATGTTAGATTTTATATTTTTGAAGTATTTTTTTCTTCCTATGATCTATAAATTCTAGGTGCACACATATGTCATATATTCTTAGAACATGTGAAAATTCCACAATAATGTTATCTCCTTCAACCATTGTACATCCTATGTATACATTTTTATAATTTTTTTGAATTAATTACACTTTATAATTGAACTTTTTTTGATATACATTGGGTAAAAATCATATTTTCGTTTTCATTATATATTAAATATTCCACATGTAATTTTTTTAAATAATATCCACTTCGTAGATGACAGTATTAATCTCTTTTTTTTAAAGCCACTAAATTTGAATTTGGATTTATTTAAATGATTATTACTGTTTGTTTTTCAATAATAAATATCTAACATTTATAAATTAATCATTATAATCACCCATTGTATCCACTACTACCATATGATTATATAACTTATAACACTTTTTTTCAACATCAATATCCTCTTCCACAACCTTGGTATAATCGAAGTTAATATATAAAATATGTTTCCCATTTATTGTATCACCCTCATTATTTCAACCTAAAACCTTGGAAGGTTATTCTTCAAAATCTTATTAAATGGATTCATTATAAGTTTTAATGTTATTTTTATTATTGATGATTTTTACATCATAAAAATATAAAATAATTTCAATATTATAGTTATTTCATTTTGTATAATTCTATATTGGATGCATATCACACCAACGTAACTTCCATATCCACATCATCAATAATTATTGGATTTTTATACATTATTTTCATTAAGAAAGGACTCCCAAACACTACTTCATATTCAAAAATTGGTTTCTTATTTTCCCAAATATCATAAGAGGTCATATTTGAATTGGGTCTTAGTAGAAAGATATTTTTAATAGTGAAAACTTTGTAAAAACCCAATATCAAAAAAAAAATATTTTTTACATTATACTTTCCTATAATGACAATCCGTCTCTGTAACAACTTCATGTCTTTTCTTTTTTCTACCCCAATTTTCAAGGGTGTATAAAAAGTACATTACTAATTTTTTAATCGATGTTTTCTAAGGAATAACTCTAATGGTTTATTGTTTAATTCCAAACCATTATCATATTTGAGATTCATAATACTCATCCATTGTTCTTTATTAAATATTCTCCTAAGAACATTAAAATTTTATAATACACCTATTTTATGGTTTATTAAAATCTCATTAGTCGCTCATGGAAAATAATTACTGAATATGAGGAAGTAAAGGTCACCCTGAATGGATTTATGCCTAATTTTTCTAGAAAATATGAATGTATCAAATCAATTTCACTATTTCCTAAATTAAAATATAATCAATATAACTTCAATTAAACTCTAAACATATTCCATATCTTAAATAATACATTTTTGGAATTTTATGTATATTTTTTTTGAAAAATATCAACCTGTATAAGGAATAATTACATATAACATATGGTCATATAAATATTCCTGATCTTCTCGGAGTTATTAATTAAATAATTATTTTAAACTATCATGGGGGGTAATATTTTTAAAATCATATGTTAGAGTTGTATTTATAAATAAATATAATTTACCAATGTTTATGTTTTCATATGACTTTTTAATACCACCTTAATCTTCAATTTAATTATATACATAAGATATTTATGGTCTATAGATGATAATATTACATAATAAATTAAATCTTTTTCTGAAAAAAAAATTATATTCAATAATTTTATTTATATGGTAATGACATTATTTGTTTGAATCCAACTATTATATACAAAAATGAAATTATTCCCATTTATTACCCATAAAAAATGTATATTACATAGTATGTACACTAATATTTCATGAAAAATTAAATTACATAGAGTAAAAATAATAAATTTCATCCATATCAGTATGGTCTCTATTATAATGGACCTATACCATCTTTATTAAATATAATTACCAAAAAATATGGACAATTTACTCCATTATTGGTTATATTTAACAAATCATATAACACAGAATAAATCAAAACACAATCATTAAAATAGTAATAGGGTCATATGGAACCTCAAACAAGTAATGTATTGATATTTTAATTAATATGATAATTGATATTTTATATCATAATAAATTTAACATCCAATATTATTTTTATGTTCTATATTTAATTTTGAATTTTCATGCACCAATGATTTCTAATACCCTAGGACTCTATGTTCTCCATCATTTTCCTCAAACCTATGTCAAAATATATCATTTCCTTAATGTTATTTTAGATCAATTGGATAACACATTCTCGGGAAAAAGTTATAACTAATTGATCATAGCTAAATCATTATATATATTAGGGAATGTAATTATCAAATAAACTTTCTAGGATATATATTTTTATAATTACAATGATTCTAATCATAAATATCTGAGAAATTAATGAACATGAATTTTTATTGTAAGGCTTTAAGATATAAATCATAGTATAGTAATTGATATTGTGAAAGTGGTTTTAAATTTAGTGGGATTAAATTCAATAAAAGTTTATATAGTGTTCCTATAAAACAAGATATTTATTTGAAATTTTTTTAATATATATATTATTTATCCCAAACATTTATTCTTCAAATACGAGATTTCCATAAAATGGATATGTTTAATGGAAATAGTTTCCTAGGTTCACATAAAAAATAAAAATTGTTGATTTTTATGTAGATAATAATTATGATAATACTATAAGTGAATATATTAAGAATTAATTTTTTTAATCCAAAATCATTTATGTGGTATAATTTTTCTATAACACACACATATATATAGAAATATATAGACTTATAAGTAGATGATATATCATTATACTAGTTTTAAGTCTCTAGGAATTCAATAAAACAAAGGGTTTTTTCTTTAATATTGAAAAATAAAAATAAAACAACCTATGATATTATTTCAAATATTAAAAATTGTTACCATTTATATAAATTAATAAAAAATATATTCCAATCAGATTCTATATGAAGTGTGTTTCTCTAGTGTTTATGAATGCGTTTTGTCAAATATTTATAAAAAATATTTATTAGATTTGGACATGTAATTAATTGAATATAAATTATGATTTAGAATAATATAGTATTTAACATATAAATAATGAGGTAAAGATTATATGTTTAAATAATCACATTGTTTTGGTTGAATTTATAAAAAATCAACTCATGATAAATTAATTATCCTCTTACATATTGGTGTATGGTTTTTCAGGCACCCCAATAAGAGGAAATTTTTATGAATCCTTAGATAATTTCATTTATATTAATAATGGTCAAAATAACTACTATTGTAACAATATTAGTATTCTATAAATAGATCAATGTGTTAAATACATAAATAAATGGTTTAATGTTGTTTAAAAATTGGGATACATCTACATTCAATGATCAATAAGACTATATTTTTCACTCACAATATATAATTTTTCATACACATTGAGAAATACAAAATTTTATTTATATAGTTTTTAATTGTCCAAATTAATCTTTTATAATGTATTTTAGGTTTTGAAATATATATATATATAATAAAAATTATCTAAGAGATAATTAATTTTTTAGATATCATATTGTGATATCATATTATTTTAAAAATAAAATTTATTTGTTAAAATATGGTAATTATATTGATGAAGAACACACACACACATATATATATAGAGAATATAGTTGGAGGGTTCTTAGAATATAAAGAAAAAATATAATAAAATTTTAGTTTTTTTAATATTAAGCAATTATGTTTCACAATTATATTGTAAAACTAAATTAAATCATGATACATAATAAGCCTTTTACACATGAGTGAAATTTAAAGAGTAATTATGTTTTTTAAAATGTTATGATATTCATTAATATACATTTTCCAATAAAACTCATGGTTCTATAATTTGGTTATATCTAAAGAAAGTCTTTAAATTTTGAGAATAGTTAATGATCCTTTTTTCAAGTTATAATTATTTATCTTAATTTGGGGTTCTTATGATATTATTATTAATTAAATATTTTGGTGTAGTATTTTTTGAAAGCTACTAATTTTATATAAAAAACATATATTTTAAAATTTCTTTAGGTGAATGAAATATTTTTAGTTAAAATATTGAACTTCTGCTTTGTCCTATTGTACGAATCAATAAAAATATTAATATTATATGAAATTATTTTCTTTGATGAAGTTGCATCACAAATGAATTTAAAAAAAAATAAATTTATTGATCTTTTAGGTAGATACATGATTATGTTACTAGATGTATATATTTATTTAACATTATTATTCACGTAATAGATAATACACCAAATACATATGATCTAGTTAAATTAATTTAATATTATGATGTGTCTCAAATAATTTAAAATTATAAAATTTTAATTTTATGTCATAAAATAAAATAAAATAGATTAAAAAATATTATAAAACATCTGACAATTATTTATAAAAAGTATCTACATCATCATTTATACAGTTGTCTTGTATTTATAGAAAGCAACAGTAGTAGAAAATTTACCCCTTAAAGATAAACCTATGAGTTATCCATAATCAGTGAGAATTATGCAATTTAATTTCACTTGATCATATTTTTTAATTAGTTTGAGTAATGTATTATATAAATTTCCATATATAACTTCTGACACATAAACATCAATTTTTATTTGGTTCAAAAAACACTAATATTTTATATAAAATGTTATATATAAGGTCATTTGTATACATGGGCTATGGGATTCATATTAATCCACCAAATATAACGATAATTAGGTTTTATATATGTTATCCTTTAGTAATTGAATAATTAATTATCAATATTTTACATATGTATCAAATCAAGGAGTGGTTAGGTATGTTGTTGATCATGTAGTGGTTTTTTCATTACGAAAATGATTATTTATCTGTATCTATGAACAATGTTACATTTGAAACCTATATTGTTAATGAATAATTAAGTTAATTTCTACAACTATATGACTTATATGTAAAATATTATTAAATATAGTAAGTATTAGTTTTTTATTCTTCAATCATGGTCACTTTACTTGAAGAAATCTTAATGGAAAAAATTGGTCTATAAAGGGTATCCCTATTTCATTTCATGTGAGCATACTATATTTATATGGAAAATATATTGTATAAATATTTATTTAATATTTACATATACTAAATGGAATCTTTTATATTGATATATGTGTTTGATTGAAACTAGACTACATAAATTTATTACATGATTAAAATTGTTGTTTTATTATATTACATCATTTTCTTATACATAAGAATTATGAGTTCATAAATATTTTCAATTCATTAAATTATAATATGGTCATAAAATTATGTATTTGAATAATAATTCATTTTTAATTAGAATTTTTAAAAATTTATTATGTTTCTATTAAAACATATCTATAGATTTTAGTTATTTATCAAAAAATATGAACATTTTTTAAATGATTTATTTAACATTTATCATTATTTTTTGAATTTATAAATTCTATGAGGAATTAGTAAAAGTGGGATATTTATGAAAAAAATAATCTAAATCATTATTTCATTATATGAAATAACAATAATACATAGTGTAATATAGAGTGCATGGTGATGTAATTCAAAATATATAATACCACACTATATCACTTTGTTTTATCTCATCTAATATCATTATCTTCCATTCAATTTAATTATATAAAGTATTTTAGAGGTTTTTTTAGAGTCTTTATTAATTAATAATGTTCATAATAAATGTAAAAAATTTAATGAATGAAAGACTTTCATTATAAGAGTATTAATTCGGGATACATTTTGTCTAACCATTATAAAATTTCATCATATTGGGTTAAAATATATGTATTTAATGATGGAAACAACAAGTTGATTAAAAATTAATGCATAGTAATTATTATAAATAAACTCATTAATCTAATCACTATTTATTCCTACTTCATCCATAGTAGATGGAACAATTAGAATGAAATTTTTACATATAGGTATTTCGGATGATGCTCTTTAATTCACAAGGATGGTTTCCAAACAATAGAGACATGATTATTTTTTAATGATTAGTACTCATGAAAATGTTTATAAATTAATGATATAACATGTATAGGTAAAATGGATTTCAAGTGGTTTATATTTCTGACTCATATTTTTCATAACCTCACATGGATGATCCTGGTGTAATATATTTTATATTTTTATCCTAATTTTAGTCTTTTTATATTTATCAAAAAATTATTCCTCCAATATTAATATATAATTTGAATCATTTACATTCTACTATTAATATATATTTAACATCCTCAAATTTCAATCCACAGTATTTTGATATCCCAATAAAAATAAATAAAACATGTATAAATAACGATATCTTAAGATATAATCTAATTCCACTCACTATGTTCTTCACTGTTCAGTTAATTTAATTTTATAATTAAATAGGTATTCGAATGTTCTGTAAAACACAATTTAGGGTAGCGTTTTGTTTTTAGGGAAACAATATTCTTAGGAATTGAGTCAACCATATGATAATCTAATAACCCCTTACACATTAGTGATATTATTAACATGAGATTTTAATACCATTTTCGAATAATTTTATATAGCTTTATTAACCAATAATCCATATATATATTTTTCATGAAACATATATTATATACACATATTCATATAAATACATATATCCCCCTATATTAGAGTGGTATTTTTTAGGAAATCTCAGTTCGTCAGTGTTCAAGAATTCATATTCCATTAGAATTCATATTTATTATTTAATGAAATTCATTATGTGACATCATGAAAATTTATTCAATGTAACCATTTATATTTATTTAAAACTCATAAAAAATTTCCTTAGGATATTAAAATCTTATGCTAATAATGATGTGAAAACATTTGGCCCCAATTATGACATCTTATATTCATTATATTCTACTTATCAAAATCTAGTCTCCTATCAATTAATGCTCCACATTAACATATACATCAAAAAATTGGAATTATGTGGGTTTTCAGAACCATTTTTAGTAAAATCAAAAGTTTATATATTAAAATGGAATATATAATCACCTTAATACTAATAGGTATTTGATTCAACTACCATATTAAATCTTAATCATATAAATGGCTGAACTAAAATATTTTTCACAAATATTACCATTTCCTATAACATTGTTTAAATATAAATTTATTTTCATTCACATATATGTTCCCCTTAATAATAAAATTAAACATGGAATCTATGTTCGTTGACATAAAAATCAAACCAAGTCCTTGTATAATTTTATGAAACAATTATTATGACACTTAGTGAGAAATAAAAAAAATTCCCAAAAATTAGGTCATTTTGTTAATCCAAATCAATTATAAGTATTAATGTATTGTCCGAATATTTTATTATCTATTCTTAATGTTGAATAATTTTTATTTTTTCAAAATATTAAAACAGTCACCCAACACTGAATACTCTATCCATTATAGAATTTCAATCATTTATATTTCATTTACAATATTGATAGGCATATTCTTTTAGATTTTATTTTATTTTTTATAAAAAATAAGATTATAATTAATTATTCATTAAAAATATTAAAGGATACACTTTTATACAATTTCATAGAATTCCTTTATATCAATTTGGAATTACTATCGAAAAGTGAGGAGAGACAAAATATCATGTTATGATGTTTTTATGACATTTCCATTCTTGATTAATATTATATTTTTATATTGATTTAGAGTTTTATATAAATATATATATAGTATATTTATGAAATTATTTTCTATGAATTATACATTATTTGTTTATTATTCAAAATTATTTACGAAAATTATAAAAATATTTTTCTTTGTAATGAACATTAAGTGTAGTGGCTTACAAAATTTGAGATCCATGAAGAAAGTCAATTCTAAACAAATTTATATCCCAAATATGCATTGATTTAGACTATATTATTTTTAAAAATTTTATCACACGTAGTTTAAATTTTTATCACATTGACATAATAAATTATAACATGTAAGTTAATAAATGATTCCACATCATAATGACTTTTCCACTACTCCCTTATTGAGATATATACTCGTAAAATATATATAAATTATAGAATAATAAGTTCTAATTTATTTCATTAATAATTAAAATGTAGTATTTATTTGAAAATAATCATTCAATATCTCTAATGAAACATGTTATTAGTTTTTAATTTAAAATTTTCATTCTAGAAACACCCATTAGAAGTCCAAACTATTCATAAATTTGATATATATTGTATACTTTAATGAAAATGTAAATTAGTATTTAAATAACTTTTAAATACAAAAACTGGAACAAAATTTTCTAAAATAATATATCATAAATATTTGAAAAATATTTTCAAACAATCATCTCATTTTTTCTTTAAAACGCACCTTTTTATAGTTTTATATTCCAACCAACCAATAAGTAAAATTAAATTTTTGTTATTCAATATCATCAACACTCCTAAACTTTATTCCATAAGTTTTTTTGATAAATTAAATAATTTTATAATGTAACTCATTAGGTTAATGATAATAATACAACAGAATAGTTTGCATTGTAAGAAAAGGATTTATAATTTATTTCCCTCAATTTCTTTCTAGTTTGTACACTTATATCTCAGTCTCGTACTTCATTTCCAAACTATTCATGTTTTATTAAACTTGAAAAAATTTAAACAAAAATTATATAGTCTTTCAAGTAGAATTTAAAACCAAAATGAGATATTTTATTATTTTATTTACAATTTCTTCCTTATTTTTAACACCCAAAACTAAAAATCTAAAATTTCAATAAATATACACTTCAAAATAACTTTTCTCATTAATATTTTATCTTTATTGTGATATGTTAAATGAATTTAAAACAAATTATATTAATAAATTTATAAATATTTTTATCTTATTTTTGACATTGTAATTTAATTTCATCATTAGTTGTCTATATTCATGATTAGGATTGTTTCATGTCTCTAACCACACCTCTATATATCCTGGAATCTAAACTTTTGTATGGAAGGTCGGATAAAAGTAGTAGAGGGACTATACCCTTCACTATATTTTGAATAATAACAGTAATGGAAAATTACTACAAGATATAACATTATAGTACACATATATAATCTCAAAAGAAAAGTAACTATACAAATTAATATAAATAACTGTATAGTGACTGAAAATATTTTCGTATAATGAAATTCATACATCATGATGAAATATTATAGTTTTTTTTCGTATATATGAAAAAAAAATTACTACTTTAATAAATGGGATATATACATGTAGCTACTTGGACTAACCTCATTATTCTATTCAAATCCATCAAAAATTGATTTTTCTAAATTGTAGTCATGGGGCCACAATTCCAAAAAGTGAAAAAATCTCAACATGGATATAATTTCACTATTTAATCTTAGGAGTGGTAACCCATTTGTTAGAGATCCTATAAAACAAAATATTTGATTTTCTAAAGGTATTCATCATTATATAGTTCATCGATGAAACATCATCCATTTCATTGCTCCATTTCGCAGGAATCATCCATGAAATAAGAATACTACTACTTCAAATAGCTTGAACCACTATGATGGAGTCGTATTCAAACCAAAATTTGATGTAGACTTAGTGTTTTAAATTATTAACCCCATTAATAATACCAATAAATTCATCATCCAGAGATGTGGTGAATCCACAATTCCCAAAATGGCATCCCATAGTGTCAACACAATGATATTAGAAAACATATACATAAATAGAAGGGATTGTACTTCCCCTTTACATGGAATCCATAATGAATTTGATAAATACTAAACATGTAGGCTATTACATGAATTCCGAAGTTCCATAAGAAGGTTGATATTTACCTCAAATACTAGGATTATATAGCATGGTAATATCATGAATTGAGTAATCACAATATCATTTTGGAAGGTCAATTTGATGTTTAATATCATAACTAAATCGAGCCAATGTTGATTGATGATTGAATGTACATTCTTCAAAAAAAAATTATTCACGGTAGAAATTATAGTATGGATGACCTCTATGATAGCAACGATTTGTAAAAAACATCAATTTATTTTCGTATGATAACTAAAAATGATATCTCTCCTGATATGATTCGAAAAATAAAAATTCAACCCATATTCTACCCAACTAGAACCCAATATCTTTAAATTCCATTAAAATCTAGTGATGATGGAAATTATAAAATCCTTATTCTAGGGATTCTAAAAAAATAGTAAAACCATCATTAAAATATAACCAAATACATAGGAAAATTAATTACATTGTGTACATTTCACCCATAGTTCCCCTACTAGATAAAATCATACTTATACTGTAAAAAATTAGAAGAACTATATTATCTAATAACGAATCTCTCTTTGAACACTGATTCACAATGGTTATTCTCACTCTAAATCATTTTATTATTATTTTAATTTGGCATGACCAGAATTGCATGAACTTTGTATTCACATAAATTTATTGTTAATCTTTACATGTTATCCATGAATAACACCAATCAATACTCTATCTTATCAAATTTTTCCTTACATATTATAAGAACCACATATGTTGCTTCCATATAAAGTCACATACATATTTTTGATGGAATAATATATGAGATATATGAAAAATAAATAGTTATTATGTTAAATTCATAATAGTTGACATTATTGATATTTTATAGAGCACTGCCCTCTCTAAATCATCCTTAGTTTCAGTTCCATTATCATTTTATTATGTATTTTTATTTTATATAATACTAGGGTTGAGATTCTTGGTTTTTTGAATGGTTTGGATGATTTTCGAATTGTTTTATGGAAACAACATTGAATCATGGTTAGGGTAGATTTTTAATCTTATATAGGAAACCATATAATATATTCTAATAGTATTTTGGTGGCTGGATATTTAGGGAAAATTTTGGCCAACCCGTGTGGGTTCCAAGTGAAAATGTGCAAGTGGAGGTAGAGAAAAAAAATGTAGTTGGCACATGAGTTATAAAACCATTTGATAAAACCATGAAAGGGGTTCTTTAGAGATATTATCCTTCACATGGTTGGCACATGGTTTCGAAACTCTCTATCTTGAATGGGATATATGTGTTTATTACTCAAAAAAATTATTTTTTAAATTGTATTTTAGACCATAGAACCTCATTTTTCTTCTACACTCTCAATCTATTGAACCGACCTCATTCTTTAAATGTAAATAGTTATTATATTTTGCTAGAAGATTACTTTTATTGAACTACATGCATTGGATCTTTAAAATCAATCATGTGTCTAATTTCTCGTCTTTATTTTTGGGGATTCTCCTTTCCACTCACATATAATTTTAGATCTAATTATCTATCGATAGATCTATGATCTATGTTGTGTTTTGTTAATATTTTGAGTGGATGTATTGATGGATATTATTTTCAAGCATGAATTTAGTGGTTTATTACTATTGTTCTTAATTTTAATCACCCAGTGAGAGATAGGTGGTTTTATCTCTTAATAACATACTCTATAACTTGATCGTTTTTTTAATTTCATTCATGGATTTAAAAAAAAGGTTTGAGGATTTACAGAGGATAACTAACCTTTATTTTTGATATGGGAATCATTGTAATTGGAATAGATTTTGGAATATAACTGAATTTATTGTTTTGAATTTTTTTTTAATGAAACATAGATTTATTATGAAATTCATTATTAGAAAAATTCAATTTTGGGAAATATTTTTGTGTGATAACCTGGAATAAATATTATAAAGTGTTCAATAGTATGTAGGATAATTCATATTCTAGTGTTTTCCCTTAAAATATGAAAATATGGGAGATATCATGTTCATAATTGCCTATGAAAAATAGGTTCACCAAGAAATGGAATGGTGAAAGGATGACTCGACACTCATGAGTAACAAGAGGTATATGCCATGAATGTGAGTGAGTGGGACCATGAAATTGGTATACAATGTGGAATGACACTATAAATTATTAATTGAAAAATTCTTATAGATTTTAATTTTAAATTAATTATCTGAATAATGTAATTTATGTTCCCATAAGTGTTTAAAAAATATATTTCTAATTTTGTATATAATTTAATATTTTCTTAGCCACATGTGATTATAATTATTTTGGGGAAATTTGACTAGTATGATTACTTAACCTTAACTTCTTCACCTTTCTACATATCGAAATGTTTTATCCAAGACATGGGTGAAGAAAATATCTCATATTTTTATAGTAGAGTGTCCTTATTTGGAATCCATTGGAAGGTGTTTGGAGATTGGATCCTTTTTCATGGTTTGGATAGATTGCTTCTACTATAGTGTATTTTATTTTGATGTGATTTAGTTTTCATCAGTATTTTTTTATAATTTTAAACGCCTACTCTGATATTATATTTTATTATTTTAGAATTTTATTTATAATATTTATGCTCTTGCATTGTATTGGTGTTTTGGTTGTTTATTTGTTATTGACTGTTTATTTTATAAAAAAAATGAAAAATAATCCTGCAATTTCTATTTATTCCTTATTTATTTATTACTAGACTTAAGTTTCATTATGGTGTCACCTAGGGTTAGTAGTGACATTGACACATCCCAAATCCATGGGTTAGGGTGGGATGTTACAAATTGTATTAATCAATGTCATTTTATCTTTATAGGATAGAAGTAAGTAGATAAGAATTTATACTACACCCCCAAGACAATAAAATAATTTAATTTACGTATGAAATTGATTTTTTTTCTATATATCTTTATACGCAACACAATGTTAATTTTATTATATATAAAAACAGGATAGGATTTTATGCAAGATGGAGTTTAACGGCCTCTTAATGGAGAAAATGTTTTTAAAATAAAATATAAATCATTAATGAATTTTATTTTTAAAAATAAATATAATTTTTTAATTCTAAATTTAAAAAATATATTAGGTTGAATTATTTGGATTTTTTTAGAAACATCATATTATTGATGAATATAGAAAATGAATACAATTTAGTTAAAAGAAGAATTTTCATTTAAATAATCATTTGTTCTAATTTATAGATTAAATTTTTTTAATGTCAAAATAGATCATTAAAGAAAATATCAATCTAATTTATGTTATTGGAAATGTTTTTATATTGAATGTAGATTTGAAAACTTATTAAACTTGTGAAAATTTCTTCTTTAAAATACCATTTTCTCATTAATTGTGTAGGGTTAGACTTAATATAATTTTCCAAAAAAATTTATTTAAATTTCATATAATGGAAATAAAATGTAGTAATAAGTACAATATTTTTGGTATAATAATATAAAAATATTTTTTGAAAAAAAATATCAATGAATATGAAAAAAATTAATTATGGTGATTTAGGAATGATTAAGCTTAATAATGGACTAACCCATAATATTAAGGAACAAAATTACCTAAAATCTCTTTAAAAACCCATTAGATACCAATAATTTTACCATATTCCATATTTTTTAAAATTATTTTGGTAATTGGAAATTTATTAAATGGATGTGATCTATATAATAGAATAAGTAAGGAAAAAGAAAAAAAGGGGAAATTTCATTACCTTTAACATTAATAAAACATTAAGATATGTAATGAACATCATATTTTATATTATAAATATCATCTAGAAATATTAATAGGTAGTTTTTATCATTATAATTTATCAATAATTTTTATAGACTGTTTTGTTATATAAAATGCTTACAGAATGCCAACATAGTGATTATTTAGTTAATAAAAAACTAAAAACATGATACTATAAATATTAAATGTGAAGTAATGTTATTGAATTATTATCTTTATTTTTTATTTATATGAATATGACATATTACACAGCTGAAATATTAATATATTTGAATTAAAATATTGTTTTTAAATTTTAAAATAAAATAAAATTAATAAATAAATAATATACATTATTTCTATTCGACAAAAAATGATATTTTATTATATGATTTTAAATTAAGAAAAAGAATATATTCTTATATGTGGATTTTATGTGCTGAAAAATATTAAATATGGTCATGTAATACCCATGGTTTCTAGTATGTACCCCTATATTGATGATTTTAATGGTTATAAAGTGAAGGGTGATGAATGGGAGAGTCGGGAGAACTCAAAATGATGTTTTTTGGCAAAAGGGGAAGTCACAGGGGTGGCGCACGGCTTGTCTAAACCATGTGGCCAAACCCTGCGTAGTTGGTCTTGGAGGCAGTAGCTTCAGCACGGGCGGTGCACGGTTTGTCTAACCGTGCAGCCAAACTCTGTGAGAAGGGTGGCTGAGGCAGTATCTAATGCACGGTTAGCGCATGTTTTTTCAAACCGTGCGTACTAACTGTGCGACCACTTAGAAGAGATCCTATAAAGGTGGATCTCACACATTTTTGCCTCTAAGTTCCTCGTTTAAGCTTTTATATGGCCCTAACTCGGGATTTTGGTTCTCCTAAGGTCAAAGAGGGTTCTCCCATCATTCTAGAGGTGATCCAAAGGCTTCTCTTGATGAACCGAAGCTGGATTCTTGAGGTATGTGATCATTCTTGTTTGATTTCACAGATCTACTTAGATCTACTTCTTCTGCTCTCTAGGTTTCTTAGATCTACACCTGTTATGGGTATATCTAAGTGCGTGGATTCCAAAAATGATGATATTTGGTCATGGTTTTGTTAAGAGAAGAGATCTAAGGAGGATCCTTGGTGAATCTACCGAGTTTTCTTGTGTGTTCTCCATTTCTTAGGGTTATCATTAAAACGTTTGAGGTGGGAGGATTCTCTCTCGACTCATCTTATTAGAATTGACTGACTTAGTTTCAAATTGGGTTATTTGAATATAATTTATTGTGAAAAGCATGGAATAAATATTCTATAGAGATGATTTATGGTTTTAGTGAAATTGTGAAATCATGGTGATTTGTTGTGAAAAGTGATTTGGCTTCCTGAATTTAAAATGATAATTTTAAATTATATAAGGGATGGAATTGTAAATGGTTTGATTAAAGATGGGTTTTCAATAAAAAGTGTGTTTTATTGAAATGATTTAAATTGGTTGAACACACTTGGTTTTGATGGAAACGGTTTTCAATAAAAGGTGTTTTATTGAATGGATGATTTTGGCATGACTTTTGGGAATGGGTGGTGTGTGTTCATGTTGAATATACAAGGCATAGTTGAAATAGAACCTTGTGCTCAGTGAAAAACGTTTAATGGTACATGGTAACTATATGTACGAGGCTTCGTTGAAATATGACCTTGTCCTTGGTGCCAATGGTGTAATGTCACATGGGAAATAATTACCTTGTGATGACTTTGTAGATGGACGAGTGACCACTCATGACTATGGAACTATCATAACGTAGCATGCATGGTTGATTTCATGGGTTTGTGAAATGGTTAGGTATGCCAAAAAATGATTTTTTAGGAAATGGATCTAAATCATGTTTGGTTATTTTTCTGGAAAAAATAACATGCAATAAAATTGGATTAAATTTCTCTTGGAATGCCTTTTGTTATGAATGGTTTTCTAAACTTTTTTATATTTAGTTATAAATTACTTTTGATAAAATGTTTTATATAAGCTATTTTTATATAAATGTGGCTAACTCTTCTATCGTAGTGGTGTGAGTAGGGAATTAATTGGGGAAAACCTTATGAGTTTTATACTCACCCCTGCTTTGGCACGTTGGTCTTTTTTTAGATGTCGTATTCCTAGACACAGGTTAATGTAAAGCATCCTATGGCTAGTGGCTTGTGGTGATACTTTGGAGATGTTGTGGAGCTTGGATATTATGAAGCATGGAGTTTTAGTGTCTTTCGAGATTCTTGAGTTGCTTATCTGATGTGTACATTGATGCTTAGTTTGGTCTTCCGCTGTTGTGTACTTTGATGCGGTTCATTCTAAATGAAGTTTTTTATTGGTGTTTCTTTTGTCCATGCATCATATAGTGAATGTTTGGTTATGGTTGGTTTATAGGTTTTTTCTTAAAAGTTAAATTGTCCCCCAACTTATATTTGAATCCCTTTGGCATTTATTGACAACCTTTGGCATCATGGGGATGTCGCTTAAGTAGAAGTAACACACACCGCCTCCTTAAGCCAATGAGGTTGGGGCGGGGTGTTACAAATGGCGTCAACTTGTTCTGTCCTTTCCTAACAAGTGCTCATTGATGGTCTTGGTCTTGGAGTTGAAATTAATTCTTATCTATTCCTTGGATCGAAATCTTAGACAGAAGAAGGATATTCAGAATATGAAATGTATATCATAAAAAGAATTAGCTAACCCATTTATGTTGAACTTAAAGTTATAATGGTGTTGGGTACATAAGTGTTTTGGATAGACATCATGTATGTTGGAAATCTCATTTTCATCGGTTTATCCAATGATAGGAGCATAACATGCATTGTAGAGGAATGACTTCCCACTATGATTTCATATCTCAGTGTGAGGAATGAGTAAGGATTTTGTGCATTGTTCCAATTTTGAAAAAATGCAGAAATTTATTTCAAGTAAAGGACTTTGAAAACAGGTTATTGGGTGTATTTTGAAAGTGGTTTGATTTTAAAAAAGTATGTCGAATGTTTACAAAAAATGGTTGAACATGGAAAAAGGTTTTTTTTTGGAAAAACAATGTTGTGATAGATGATGTGATATAATTTCAATGTTAAGCCATTAGTTTCTAGAGAGTGAGATTGACAGAGTTTGTTGTTGGTTTAGAAAATGGAACCCTGTAGATGTTGTCGAAACCAACCCAAAGAAGCTGTAGAAAATGTGGTTGCACCGGACCTACGTGGGAACCAAGAGCTTGTTCATAGTTTTTTTCCAGGCTTTTCATACTGTGGATACAGGGAACCGGAGGAATGAACCATGGCATGTGGATCATACCATTTAATTCATGAAGCATAATCCAGTGAGCTTTATGGGTGATGATGAACCCGAAAAGGCGGAGGTGTGGCTAAGGAGGATGAATCATATCTTTGATTTCATAGAAACAACAGTAGAGCTGAAAGTAAAGTTATCGAAGTATATTCTTGAAGATATTGTATGTCAATGGTGGGATTTAGCGGTGAATGCTAAATTGGATGAAGGACTAACATGGGAGAATTTTGATTAATTGTTCAACATACAATTCTATCCTCAAACGTTCAATATATAGAAATTGACGGACTTCTTCAGCCTCAAACAATATAGTCTCTCTGTCATAAATTATGTGGCTAAATTCATGAATTTAGTCTATTTGGCACCAGAGGTTGCGGCGAGTGCGTCATTGAAGGCACGCATATTCGAATCAGGGATAAGGTAAGAGATGCGACCGAAGATTGTGGTTCTCTGTATTATGGATTTTATAGTGATGTTGAACAGAGCGACTGTTGGAGAACGTGATATCTCGAGATCCATAGGAGGAGGAATGATGATACCTACGAGAAATGGTGGGAACTCAACTTTTGGGAACAATAGGAAAAGGTATACCTATTTCCATGGTGCGAGTGTAAATACGAACCTGACGGCGGGATCAGTGAACCTTCTTCTATGACCCCAGAGCATAGCAGGCTGCTTTTAATGTGGTTTGACTATAGACATAAACTTAGAGTGTATGGCGAAAACAAAAACATTCTATAATTGCAACAAGATGGGAAATCTTCAGTGCTATTGTTATAGTGCTCCTCGGTCAGGTACTCAGGACACTTCTCAAGCATCCCAAGCATCATATACTGCGACAGGAAGAGGACAACATAGTAAATCTCGTCAGCATAATAGAGCTGGCCCTGGTGATTCTAAAAATACCATGACTCCTCAATGAGGGAAATTCCAACAAGGCAATAAGGAGAGTAGTGCAACGACGAAGAAATTACATGGAGGTGGGAATATGTTGGTCGATGATCAGGTTGGACCATCTACAGTGAGAGGTATGATTCTTTTGAATTTTACCCTTGTGCAAGTTCTCTTTAGTAATGGTTCATCACATTCCTTCATTGATTCTCGTGCTATTGATCAGCTATGATTAAAATTAGAAATGATGCCTTCTATTTTGAAACTAAATACTCATCTTGGGGAAAGAGAACTTCAATCCTTTATGTGTAGAGCATGTGTTATAATTGTTAATGAAGCTGACTTAAAGTGGGACTTCTCAATGTTGGACATAGATGCCTATGACCTATTCCTGGGTATGGATTGGTTGACAATGGTTAAGGCTCACACCGACTGTTATAGGAGATTGGTTAGTTTCACCACTGAGGACGGCATCGACCATCTCTTTATAGGATAGAGGATGGTAAAAGAAGATGCAAAGAGCATGTTGGCACCAATGGTGGGAATGATTTTATCCCAAATGGCTACGTTGACTTTGGAATCAACAAAAGAGATCAAGAGAAATAGTTTTCCATCTGTGGTGGATCAATTTCCATATGTCTTTCACAATAACTTCTCAGGGTTACCACATCTAAGGGAAGTAGATTTTTCGATTGATCTCCTTCTAGGAACCAGTCTAATTTCCCATCCATCTAATAAGATGGCACCAACAGGGTTACAGGAATCGAAAGTGAAGTTAGAGGAGTATAAAATCAAGGGTTTCATTCGACCAAGTACATCTCCATGGGTAGCACTAGTGTTGTTTGTGAAGAAGGCATATGGAACTCTTTGGATGTGTGTTGATTATCGTAAGCTTAAAAATGCTACAATAAAGAATAAATATCCACTTCCATGCCTAGATGATCTGTTCGATCAATTAAGGGGAGCTTAGTGGTTCTCCAAGATTGACATTCGATCAGGATATCACCAATTGTAGGTTCAAAATGAGGACATTCAAAAGACAAATTTCAAAATTAGATATGGCCACTACAAATATGTACTCATGCCTTCTGGTCTAACAAATGCACCAGCGTTCTTCATGGATTTGATGAACTCGATATTACAGCGATATCTGGATTCGGTTGTTTTGGAGTTTGTTGATGATATCATAGTGTATTCAAAGAAAAGGTCTGATCATGAGGTGCACTTGGAAAGAGTGTTACAAATCCTGAGAGATCATCGTTTTCATGCCAAATTATCAAAGTGTGACTTTTGGATACAGGAAGTACGTTTCCTTGGCCATTTTATTTCTGATAAAGGTGTTTCTATTGATCCTGAAAAGATAGAAGTCGTTATCTCGTGGCAACCACCGAAGAATGTGTTTGAGATACACAGTTTTCTTGGTATATCTGGTTTTTACCGATTCTTTTTGCATGATTTCTCACGACTAGAATCACCAATGACAACTATTATAAAGAAGAATGATACATTTCAATGGACAGATGAATGTCAGAAGTATTTCCAGGAACTAAAGGTTCACCTTACATCAGCACCCACCAAGATCTTGACTGAATCAAGACAGTGGTATGTGGTGTATTGTGATGCTTCAGGAATAGGGTTGGGTTGTTTTCTCATGCATGGAGACCATGTGGTTACTTATGGTTCATGTCAGTTGAGGGTTCATGATAATAATTACCCAACAAATGACATGGAGATAGCTGCAGTCATCCATGCTTTGAAAACATGGAGACAATATCTCTTTGATGAGAAATTTACTGTGTTTACAAATCAAAAAACATTGAAACCCATTTTCTCACCGTGAAATTTGAATCATAGGCAACGGAAGTGGATTGAGTGTCTCTAGATGTCTGAATTTGACTTGATGTACACGCCAGGAAAAGGGAATTCAGTGGTGGATGCACTGAGTAGAAAGTCATATGATCAGCTAGCCAAAGTAGCTTCTGATGAATGACAGTAGATATCGGTCATAACCGACATGCATGTGGAATGTAAAAACCGAGGTGATATTTAAATTTTCATTTCAGCTACTCTTGTTCCTGATTTAGTAAATATGATCTAATAAGAACAAACATCTGATGCAGAATGTCTAGTTGTAAGGTCAAAACTCAATGGTGGGGAGACCATTGATGGCTGCAAACTTGATGGGGATTCAGTTTTGTGTTTCAATGATCGGATGGTTGTGCCAATGGATTGTCAGAAACAACTCCTTCATTCTTATCACCATTCAATATGGGCAGTACACCCAGGTACACAGAAGATGTATAATGTGTTGAAGGTGCAGTTTTTGTTGAGAGGCATGAAGAGGAAACTGCCCGAGTTCGTTTCTCGGTGATTAACTTACTAGCAGGTTAAAGCAGAGCATCATAGACCAGATGGTATGTTACAATATTTACCTATCCCAATGAATAAATGGGATCAGATAGCAATGGATTTTGTTATAGGTCTTCCAAGAATGGTCTGGAAACACGATGTCATTTGGGTGATAGTGGATCGTCTAACCAAGTCGGCCCATTTCATTCCTATTCATGAAACCCATATGGTGGAAGATCTTTGAAAAATATATATCCAAGAAGCGGTAAAGAAGCATGGTGTACTAGTGTCTATAGTCTCAAATAAAGATCTTAGGTTAACATCTCATTTCTGAAAATCATTACAGCAAGCCCTCAGAACTCAGTCGACTATATGCACAGCGTATCATCCTCAGAGGGATGGGAAATCCGAACGGATGATACAAACCTTGGAAGATATGATGCAGGCTTGTGTAATGGTTTTTTGTGGCTCATGGGAAGAGTATATACCCTTAGTGGAGTTCTCAAACAATAAAAGATATCCAGCCTCGATACGCATGGCTCCATTTGAAGCATTGTATAGGAATCCTTGTCATTCTCCACTATGCTGGATAGAACCGTGTGAAACTTCCCTAGTCAGGCCATGCCTTGTCCAATAGATAACAAAAAAGACCCAGTTGACTAGAAATAGGATAGATACGGCTCAAAGTTGTCATAAAACTTATGTAGATCACCATGAGAGACCGGTGTCATTATTTTTGGGAGATCATGTCTTTTGAGGATCACTCCAAGACTGGGACATCGTCATTTCGGGAAGTGGGTAAAGTTATAACCTAGATACGATAGCCCTTTTGAGATACTAGAACTGGTTGTAGAGGTGTAATATCAGTTGGAATTACCTCCATGGTTTAGTTTGGTGCATAATGTGTTCCCTGTATCTTAGTTGAAAAAGTATCAAACTGATCCTAACCATATGATCAAATGGGATCACGTTGACCTAGAGCTGGATTCTTCGTTGATACATATTCTGGTATGGATTGTGGATAGACAAGAGAATGTCTTGTGTGGGAAAAGCATCAGTCTAGTGCGGTATTTATGGAATCATGGTAAGATTCATAGAGATACTTGGGAATGTGAGAAGGAAATGAAAGAGCTGTGACCAAAACTCTTTCAGTTGGGTGAAACTTTTCTACTTTCTGAAGACAGAAAGGCCAATGGTGGGGATAATTTACTACCCCCGGTTTTAGATATGTAACCCTTTCTTGATGCGTTTAATGGTTATAAAGTTAAGGGTGACGAATGAGAGAGTCGGGAGAACACAGAATGATGTTTTTTTGGCAAAAGGGGAAGTCACATGGGCAGCGCACAACTTGTCTAAACTATGCGGAGAAATCATGCATAGTTGGTCTTGGAGGTATTAGCATCCACACGGGTAGCGCACGGTTTGTCTAACCATGTGGACAAACTATACGAGAAGGGTGGCCGCGACAGTAGATAATGCACGGTTAGCGTACGGTTTGTCAAACCGTGTGAACTAACCGTGCGGCCACTTAAACGATTCCCTATATGGGTGGATCTGACACATATTTTCCTCTATTTTCCTCATTTAAGCATTTAAGTGTCCCTAACATGGGATTTTTGTTCTCCTAAAGTCAAATAGGGTTCTCCCATCATTTATGAGGCGATCTGAAGGCTTCTCTTGACAAATAGAAGTTGAATTCTTAAGGTATGTGATTATTCTTGTTTGGTTTCTCAGATATACTTAGATCTACTTCTCGTCTTCTCTTAGTTTCTTAGATCTACATCTGTTATGCGTATATATAAGTGTTTGGATGCCAAACATGATGATATTTGGTCTTGTTTGTGTTAGGAGAAGAGATATAAGGAGGATCCTTGGTGAATTTTCCGTGTTTTCTTGTGTCTTCTCCGTTTGTTAGGGTTTTCATCAAAAACATTGAGGTAGGATGATTCTCTCTCGGATACTCATATTAGAATTGATTTTCATGTATTCAAATTGGGTTATTTGAATAGAATTGATTGTGAAAATCATGGAATTAATCTTTTTAGTGATTATTTATGGTTTTTGTGGAATTGTGAAATCTTGGTGATTTGTTGTGCAAATTGATTTGGCTTCTTGAATTTAAAATGATGGTTTTAAGAATTGTAAATGGTTTGATAAAATATGTGATTTCAATAAAAAGTTTTTTTTTATGGAAATGGTTTAAATTGGTTGAACACAGTATTTTTATGGGAAATGGTTTTCAATAAAAGATGTTTTATTGAAAGGATGGTTTTAGTATGATTGTTGGGAATGGGTGGTGTGTGGTCATGTTGCATATACAAGGCTTGGTTGAAATAAGACCTTGGGCTTGGTTCCAAACGTTTAATGGCTCATGGTAACTATATGTACGAGTCTTGGTTGAAATATGACCTTGTGCTCGGTGCTAAAGGTGTAATGGAACATGGGAAATAATTATCTTGTGATAACTTGGTAGATCGTTAAGAGACCGCTCATGGGTATGGAACTATCATAATGTAGCTTGCATGGTTGATTTCAAAGATCTTTGAAATTGTTGGGTATGACAGAAAATGAATGTTTGTGAAATGGATCTACAGATTTTTTGGTTCTTTATCTGGAAAAAATAACTTACTGGAAAATTATTTTAAATTTCTCTTGGAATGCCTTTGGTTATGAATGGTTTTGGAAAATTGTTTATATTTAGTTATATATTGCTTTTGAGAAAATGTTTGATATAAACTGTTTTTATATAAATGTGTCTAACTCTTCTATCCTCATGGCGTGAGTAGGGAAGTCATTGGTGAAGACCTGCTGAGTTTTATAGTCACCCCTGCTTTGGCACATTTGTGCTTTTGCAGATGTCATATTCCGGGACATAGGTAAAGGTAAAACATCCTATGGCTAGTGGCATATGGTGATACTTGCGATATGTTGTGGATCTTGGAGCTTATGGAGCATGGAGTTGTAGTTTCTTTTGAGAGTCTTGAGTTGTTTATCCGCTGTGTACATTGATGATTAGTTTGGTCTTCCGTTGTTGTGTACTTTGATGTGGTTTATTCTAAATGAAGTTGTTTATTTTATTTATTTTGTTCATGCATCATATAGTGAATGTTTGGTTATGGTTGGTTTATGGATTTTTTTTCATAAAGGGTTAATCATCCCCCAACTTATATTTGAAACCCATCATAATTTATTTCCAGCCTTTGGCGTCTTGGGGATGTCACTTAAGGCCAACTAGCCCTCACCACCTCTTCAATCCAATGAGGTGGTGATGAGGTATTACAGGTCTATTAATGGATCAATTGATATTTTATATTTAACATATTGACCCATATACTGTAAAAACATTATTAACGCAGTCTAGGTTTAACCAGTATTTTAGCTCGTCATAGGCGCTTGTTTTAAAATTAATTTCCAAAACACATGGTATTGATATTATATAAATTAAATAAAATAAAAATAATTTACTATCTCTACATTACCTAATAAATATAAATTTATTTTATTCTTATTTGTTAAATTACATATGGTGGAAAACTATATTCTTTAATAAAAAACCATAATGATAATTTTTTGGAATCATTGATGTTAAGGAACAAAATCATTAAAATGCACATATTTTTTGTATTGGAGGTATTAATCAACCATTATTCCAATTTTATGAATTATGTATCAATTTTTCGAGGCACATTAGGTATGTTATACCTCCCATTAGTGAATACCTTTTTGTATTTACAAGAGTGACACTCCCCCTCCAGTATAAAAAATAAATATATTCTACTTCATTCCTCATACCACTCAAAACACATTGTTCCTTCAATACACTTTCATAATAGTCCCTAAACACCCCTACTATAGGACTAAAATCATCACTATGTTGTGAAATAAATCCATGGAGTTATTTTTGAAAATAAAAAATGAGTTGCCCGATTAAGAGGTAACATCTCCTCTAAATTTCTCTAGTTTCATTTCCATTTTTTCACCCAATAAAATATATTTATTCCGTTATTATATAACAAAAATGGAACACTAAATATATGAGGATGTTATTTTAATGTTTTAGACATAAAAATACTAAAAAATCCATCTAATTGGAAAGGAACATAATGTTTCCATGTACTGTAAACTATAACCTCACAAAATGATAATTGTTAATTTCTCCTTTACTAGCTATCATGGTGTCCAATATGATGGAAAATCTATTTCTATAGGTTATATATGATATTTATAATTCATTTATTATGCTATAATTTTTAGTTAGAACATACCCTTTTTCTTTCTATCTTGTGTAAATAAAATAATTTTGTTTGAGGACGAGTGGACTACGGCCCCCTCAAAGAAATGTGACTCATTCATTACATACATGGAACATGTAAAGGACGGCCTCAACAAACCTGTGTTACATTTATAACATATATGGGATAATGTAATTTTAATATACATCTATATCGTTTATTTTTCATTATTTTAACAAAATAAGGAAATTTTTTAGCGTTCATGTGTATATACAACTTAATGTCTCCATGAACAGTTCACTTCATTTCTAATATCAAAATATTATGGACTATAATAAATAAATATATACTGATTATATTTCCTAATTAGTTTATGGTTTAAAATTTATAGATAAGGAAACCACAATATAATAAATTATAATAAAAAATAAAAAAATTAAAACATGCTTGAGAAAAATAAGCATTTAACACCCAAAATAGTAAAAATAATGATTTTTGTTAACAGACGGGTAATAAGATATTATTAGAAGTTAATATATGGTACTATAAACATGATTATGGTTATGATATTATTTATTAAAATATTTTAATCCACCATAAATGAGACAAAATAAAACAAATCAAAATACATGGATAAGGTATGGGAATTTGGTTTCAATATACGTTCCATTGAGACTTCATTGTTGTTATACAATAGTTTACATCTATTTGGTGTATATTTTTAATTATTCATGTTAAATCATGAAAAACATTATAATAATGATATTATAAGCATCATTTAATTTCATATTTTTCTTTATATTATGTTTCAAATGTTTCAATGTGGTATGGGACACTCTGGAATTCTTAAAGATTATTCTCCTCAAGAATGTTCTCATTGATTATCTATGAAATTTCACTTATATTAGTGACTGTTGCGTTTCTCTTGAAAAAACCAATTTATTTTATACATTTTTCATTGAAATTTAACTTGAATATCCATTTTAACACACAATGGATATTATTATTTCTTTAAATATATAGCCTTTTACATACAGTGTTCACTTTGATAGTTATTTGATTAATTGTTAATTATTGATTAATCCATGACATCTATTCAATACAGAAACAATTTGATAGAAAACATTATTTATTAAATATATGAGGAATTATTTGTCCATGAAATACAAATTTTGGTGACCATTTAAGTAAATTTCTATAGGTAGGGGATTGGTTAATGCAAGCCCCTCGGTCCAATAGTGGTCTCATGTAGTGAATTATTGGTCCAAATAGTTTAAACAATATTTAGATTCTAAAACTATCTTGTGCCTATGAAAAAATAATTCCTATAATTAATCATTGAATTATTTAGAATTCATTTGTTATTTATTTATGATATTTTCTATCCACATATCTATGGATACATATAATTTTTTGTTAAGAGATTTAATGGCATGTTTTTTCAGTTTCTTGCCTTGTTATATGGATATTGCCTCATCTGGTTATTTATAAGGAATGTGTTATAAGTTATTTACTCTCCCATAGTAATTTATTCATATTGATACATTATTTATTCTCTTTTACTTACCCTTACTATGCATTTAATCTCATACTTATTTTATTTCCTTTCCCTAGGTTATGGGGAATTACTCTTTGGATAAGCATTCAAGGGTGTAGTATATTTTGGTTTTATGTATCTTTCATATATTTCCAATTTTCCAATGTGTTATGGGTATCATTTATGTAATGTAAATTTACATGACTACTAAAATGATCGGTAAATTGGGTTTTTTTCTTCATAATCATGCCAATGTAATTAAATAATGCACCACCTCAATGATTTTGGAATCTAAGTGATAACTTCATTATCGAAGGAAGTTTATCATCTAGCTTGGAATATAAATTTCAAAAACATTGATTGGGGGAAAACCCCTAAGATTGATATTGAGGATTAATATACATTAACATCATTGAATTTTTGTATGGTAGTGATTGTGTGTGTATTCCTAGGAATGTATCCCTGTTAATATACTATAAGTAGATGTTGTTTTCACAAACTTTTACTTAGGTGTAATAACACTAGCAAGGAGTTTCCAGCCTGATTCAGGGTAACGTTGTACACGAAAATGATCATTTTTTCACACCTATTTTGACAC
Organism: Viscum album; assembly: GCA_963277665.1. Classification (NCBI taxonomy): domain Eukaryota; kingdom Viridiplantae; phylum Streptophyta; class Magnoliopsida; order Santalales; family Viscaceae; genus Viscum; species Viscum album. The sequence goes on along the minus strand of OY728147.1, from coordinate 135,018,270 downwards.
TTCAAGGGGATACTCTTAGGATAATTCACATTTTATTATTGTACCATTATGAAGGATTTAAAAGTAATGATGTTCCCAAAGCAGCCAATGTTTATGATTCAACGTTTTGTGATGCATAAATTAATGATTATGATATAAGATATTTGGAATTATATATTATTTTTTTATGAGCTAAAAAATAATATATCATTTTTATAAATGTATCACCATAGAAATAATGTGAAATCTACCAATGTACGTGATCCAAATAGTAAGAAGGATTGTATCTTTGATGTTCTTAAGACAACCGTTAAAAAGGGAAGCATTATCCCACATATTATAATCATATGAGTAACTAGTATCATTTCCAAATGATATAGGTAATAAATTATCCATGTACTATGTTTTTCATGGTATGAAAGGGAAGAAGGGGATGGTAGAGGAAAATATGAATATTGGGAAGAAGGGAAAGAATGATTTTCCCACATGTGATACCTATGGAAAGAATGACACTGGTAAATTATTGAAGGTAGTGGGAGTTTTATAAAAGTTTGGAATGAATTGAAACCATTATATTGATTTTATGAGTAATAAATAGGTTTCCAATATGAAATTATTAAACTTTAGGTATATGGGACAATATTAAAACTAGGGTCTCAAGCAGCAATGAAATAAACTACAAATTATATTGTTGGATAATGATTAAGTTATGAAACTAATGAAAATAAAGATAAATTATTAATATTTCTATTTATTTGAATATTTTCTCTATATTGTACTAGTTATAATAATTATTTAATATATGATTATTTTAATAAAATACTTTTTCATAAAGGATTTGATACCATATGTTGAATTGTACTAAGAAAACATATCAATAAGATAGTTAAAATTTTCAAAAAATAGATAATTGAGGGGAAGAAATCCCTTAATATGTTCCTGATGTTCATATAATTAAGAAGAAATGAGTTATTTGGATATTTTATTACTACCTAAGAACTAATTAATATCTTTTTGAAAAGTGTTCTATTTATCATTGATGGAGTTTACAAAAGTATTTAAAGAATATTTCCAATAACATGAGTCTTACTTAACGAATATGTAACAACTCATGTTTCCATTATGGTTTCTGGTAATTAGAATTATTATGATATATCCATTTGATATTTGAAGAATTTATTCACATGTTTAAAATGTGAAACATGAGAGATTCTACATAAGGAAAATAATGAGTTCATTTTGGAAATCCAGTGACATTCTTTCTAAGGTGTTGGATCATAATATTTGGGAAATATCAACCATTTATGATATAGTTTATTATGATCTTAGGATAATGTTTTTGAGATTTATTTATTATATTACTATACGTTGAAACTTGTTCGAAGAGATGAAGTATAAATATATTAATGCACAAACAATGAATATGATTGTGCCTATTGAAATATACCAAGTAAGTGTATTTACTTTACTTATTAGAGAGAGAAAGAATTTCTCAAACATAGGGAAAATGATCTCGAAATATAAAAAAACAATTCTAGTAACTTTGGTTCCAATGAATCGAATTCCATTATAGATAATCACGAATTTAGTTATTTCTTATTAATAACATTCCCCAAACTATATTTTCTAGAACTCTGAATCAAAACACGATTGTTAGATTTTTCCTCTATATCTATGTTCAAATTTCCCACCTATTTTCTCCTACTATATAACCTAGTTAAATGATCATTTCACATTAATTTACTTTTTATTAGGAATATTTGATATTAACCATTTTATGATTTGGCGTTCTCAACAATAGATCATTCTCAAATATCTATCACCTTATCACTAAGATCATGTTTTGATTGTAAGTGTGAGATTTAATTATGTTGGATAGAATGTAATACCCCATGAACTAAATACATTTTAATTTTATAATAAAATTAATTTATTTTCTATATATCATTATATGCCACACCATATTAATCTAGTGTAATATAAAAATAGAATTAGCTTGATTACAAATCGAGATTAAATTCATTTTAATAGAAAACCAGTTTTAATAATAAATTTTGAAACATTAATGAATTTTATTTTTAAATATAAACATAATTTGTTAATTAAGAATGTCGAAATTAGAATAGGGTGAATCTTTTGAATTTTTCTCAAAAAACTAATTTTTTGCTGAATAGTGAAAATTACTGCAATTTATTTAAAAACAAAATTTTCATTTAATTAATGAATACTTTAAAATTATAATTTAAATTGGATTTTATTGTCAAAGTAGATAAATTATTAAAATATTAATAAAATTTAAGTCATTTAAATCATTTTTATATTGAAATTAGATATAAAAACATTTTGAACTTTTGAATGTTTCTACATTAAATACCCACTTTCTACGCACATTTATGGGATTTGTGTTAATCATAATTTTCATACATCTATGATTTTAATTTTGAAAATATTAAATACTCTTCTATAATTAGTATAATGTTTTTTGTCTAATATTATCAACATAACTTTTTACCAAAACAATTAGCGAATTTGATTCAAATTTATTATAATGATTAAGGTAAAATTTAGCTTAATAAGGGACTAAACCATAATATTAAAGACCAAAATGACCAGAACACTTTTCAAAAATGCATTGTCTATAAGTAATTATACCAAATCAAATTTTTTAATTATATGGGTTACTAGGATATTATTAAATTGAATTTACCGATATAATATGTTAAGTAAGGAAAAGGGAAAAAATTGAACATTCCTTACCTTTTGAATCTATAAAATGTAGAGACATGTAAACAATATAATATTTTAAGTTATAAATATCATTATGAAATATAAATATGTTATTTTTTCCAAATTATTTATCAATGATTTAGAGATATGGATTAGTTACTTAAAATACTTATCAAACACCAACAAAGTGATTAAGTAGATCATAAACAACTAAATTAAATGACATTATACATATTAAAATTGACATGATGTGATTGAATTATAGTCTTTATTTATTAATTTAATGATATATATAATGTTACCCAAAAATAAAAAAATTAATTCCAATTTTGATTTTATATTTTAATAATAAAATTAAATAAATAATTTCAAAATTAACATTATTGTCATTCTACAATAAATGATATTTTATTAGATGATTTCAAGTTAATAAAACATTAATATTTATTCAGGTTATTTTTATGTGATAATAAATATTAGATACGGTCTATTTATGGACCAATTTATCTTTTATAATTAATATATTGACCAATATAATGTAAAAAAATTGTAAATCCGGCACGGGTTTAATCAGGGTTTTAGCACATCACGTGCGCTTTGTTTTAAAATTAATTTACAAAAAACTAGGTATTTTTATTTTATAAATTAGATATCATATTAATAATTCAGTGGATATATATTTTATGAGAAATCTATCTTTATTTTAGAATTATTGGTAAAATTACATAGGTAGGAAAACTTGTTCTTTAGTAAGATCCAAAATGATAAATATGGGAATCTTAGATGTTAAGGAACCACATTATTAAAATGTTCATTTTTTTGTGTAGTGGAGGTTTTAGTCGACCATTATTCGTATTTACACCTTTTTTTTATTTTTTTAATCCACTTTAGGTATGGTAGAACTCCCATTAAAGAATACCTATTGGTATTTACAAGATTACCCCCCCCACACACACACTATAAAAAGAAAAGAACTCTACACCATTCCTCACAACTCTAAAGCCACATTGGCTCATCCAAACTCGACCAAAATCATCTCCCAAAATCCCACCTATAGAAAAAAAATAATCCCTTTGGTTATCATGAAATCCAGGGAAGCCTTTTGGTACAATTCAAATGGAGTTACTGATTTAGAGGCAACATCTTCTCTCAAGCTCTCCAATTTCACTTCCATTATATACCCCCTAAAATATATTTATTAAATTATTTAATAGAAAACTAACTATTAAAAATATAATAGGATTTGTTATGTAATTACATAGACCTACACATACAAATACCTCCATCTAAATGGTAATGAACATAATGTTTCTGTGTGGGGAGTCCTATTGCATCATGAAATGATGATTGTTCATTTTTCCTATACCACATATCATGGTGGAATTTATGGTGGAAGATATGTTTATATATGTTATATATGAAATTTATCATTTCTTTATGCTTATATAATTTTTATTTATAATATACCTTTTTCCTTTCCATATTGTGTGAATACGATAATTTCGTTTTGAGGAAGTGTGGGCTACCACTCCCTCAAAGAAATATGACTCATTCTTTCCATACATGGAATATATAAATTATGTTTTTAATAAACCTATTTAACATATATAACAAATATTAAAATTTTAATTATAATATAAATATCTATCATTTAGTTTTCGTTTTCTATTACATAAACTAAATGAATGTAGTGTTCATGGGTACGTACGACCTACCGTCTCCATGAACGGTGCAATTCGTTCCTAATTTACAAACAATATGGATTACTATTAATTCATATCTAATTATTATATAGGATAATTAAGTCATGGTTTAAATTATTTAGATTATGATTCCATGATCTAATCAATGATTAAAACAAATAACCAATTAAAACTTACATGATAAAACTTGGAAATTAAAACCCAAAATAGAAAAATCAATGCAAGTTTTTAACAAACGAGTGATGAGTATTTTAAAAAGATAACATATAGTATTATAAACAAGATTATGGTTATGAAATTATTTAGTAACATATTTTAAATTACTCTATATGAGGCCCAAGACCACAAAAAATAAGTAAGGTTAAGGTAAGGGAAGTTATTCTCAATTCAAATTCCATTGAGACATATTTGTTATTACGCACCAATTAACTTATGTTTCATGTATATACTGAGCTTTTCATGTTAAATAATTAACCCCTTTATTCCCGTGATAATATATTTATCATTTAATTTAATTTTTTTAACATTATCATTTAATTTTTCAATGTGGAATGGGACACTTTGGAATGTTTAACGATTTTTCTCTTTAAGAATGTTCTCATGGATTATGTATGCAATCTCACTTACATTTGTAATTTTTATTTTTATCATAAAAAATCAATTTATTTTAATGATTATTCATTTTAAATTACATTCAATATCCATATTCTAATATGATATATATTATTATTTCCTAAATCATGTATCATTTTACATATGGTGTTACCTTTGACAGTTATTTGATTAACTATGAATTATTGATATATTGATATATTCTATTTAATAAGGATAAATATTAATAAGTAATATTATTCATTAAATAAATAAGGAATGCATCATATATTCAATAACTGAGTTGTGAAACATTTAAAGAAATCCCTACAGGTTGGGGAGTGGTAGGTTCAATCCCCTTGATGAATCGGTAGTCTTAGTAGGTGAATTAGTTGGAAAAATTGGTTAATGTGTATATTGGTTGTGAAGGTATCATGTTCTATAAAAACATGACATATGATAATTAATCATTTCCATTATTGAGAATTTAGTTATTATTTATCCAGGATATTTTCTATCAACATATCTATGAATGTATTACATTTTTAGTTAATTGATTTAATGGAAATTGTTTTCTGTTTCTTATAGTTCCATATTGATATTTCCTTATATATTTATTTTTAGGCATTTGGTTATCTGTTATTAATCATTAAAAAGTTAATTTATTCTTATTGATTCATTATTTATTTCTCTTTACATAACATTACAAGGTATTCTATCTCACCCTTTTTATGTTTCCATTCCCCAGCATAAGAGGAAGAACTCTTTAAATAGACATTTAGGGAAAAAAATATATTTTCTTTATTGGTATCTCACTTTTATTTCCTATTTTCTAATTTATTATGGGTATCATGTACATAATATAGCATTCCCATACTACTAATCTAATTGGTTATTAAGTATTTTATTCATTTTAATCATTATAATATTATAAAATAATCCACTGGATCTGGGATTTTAGGGTCGGGGTGTTATAATGTTTAGAGATCACATGTATAGTATGGATAGACATATTGTCTCATTTATGCTTATGTTTACGTTACTAGTGTGGGTTGGGTCTTAAAATTTTTTCTGGAAACATCTATGTTTGTTTTCATCTATTCATCATGGGTTTTTCTAATTAATATTTTATAGCAAGCATTATAAGTGAGAAACCCCACAAGGACTATAATGTTCGAAATTCATTCAATGATTTTCTCAATTTTTTATGAATATTGTTTCTTATGGTTATTTTATATATTTAAATACTTCAGTTACTAACGGCTTATGATAAAATGGATTTCTTTTATCTATAGAAAAATTTCAACATATATATGACATAGAAAACCATAGAAAGAGGCTATATAAAACAAGGTTTCACGTGATCCACTATTGAAAAAAAGATGTTTTAGTGTTTTGTTCATGAATTTTTGGACATTAATATGTGAACGTGAAATTATGTACTATAGAAAGGGGATAATTTTGGGAAAATTCTGAAAAATAATCAACCAAATTTAGTAGGTGATTTAGAATATGAAAAAGAAGAAGTGTTACAAAATATACTGAAGGAAATATTTTTTCCCTTCAAACATCAGTGGATCTAATGGTAAAAATAGTATTCAAAATGTTGTAGTATCATGAAAAAAATATTACAAGCCATAGCTATCTATGAAAAAGTTGATAATGGCCTTTCATTGGAGTAATTTGTATAATTTTTCTATAAATAATTCTATCCTCACACAATAAATATAGACATAACGGCATATTTCTACACCCTAAATAAAGAAAATTTGATCCATGAAAGTGTATGTAAACTATTTTTTGGAATTAGTTCAATTTCTTATAGAATTATCTATCAGTGCATCCTTGAAGGAACATATCATTGTGTCTGTACTATGATTTTAGATCCATTCTAATATAGCTATCATCTATAATATAGTTTATATATAGATGCTGAATAAATAGAAATTGTTGGAAATAGATATCACATTAAATCTAGCTACAACATGTTCATTTTCCACCATAAGAATATGTAGTAACTCTATTATTATGGGAAATAAAAAGTGGTACACATACTAAAAAGGTGGTGGAGCATCTCACATTCAAGAGAATAGATCAGTTAACATTCATTCACGAACCAATACCATTTTTATCATCGTCTAATGTGGTTTTTTTGAGTATATGAAGTGAGATTTTGTGGAACCATGCATATAATATAATAATTAAAATTAGATGGTATATCTTCTATGTTACTATCATGGTGTTACAATTTCATCTTCTATGAATAAATTACATGTATCCCAGATAACATAGGCTTCAACTACATGGTCCCATTAGAATCGTTCTCATCCTCAATACTAAGTGAACCAGAGTGACTCTAAGAACACCCTAAATACTTACGAAATACTACCATAATAATAAACCATGGAACGAAGGGATTTTAAAAATAAGTTTTTTGGTTTTTAGTAGATTATCAAGGAATAAAAATCATGTCCTTCAAATTTATGAGTTTCCATTATTCTTAAAATTAATCAAATACATGTTTTGGTTGATAATATTGTATCAAACTCTTTTATTGCTTCAAATTTTATTGATCAAATTGGGTGGAAAATTGAGTTGATGCAACATGTGATGTGTATCTAGAAAACACATAATTAGTGAGATTATAGAGGATATAAATTTTTATCTTTTTATGTAACAATAAATAGTGTCTATTATGTTTATCACTATTCCATTTTGCATGTATTTTTCTCTGACTTGATCAGAGTAATGGATTGTTTAGTTCTTCTCACAGATGATATAAATTTTTATGCATGAAGAGTAAATTTTAAAACCCTTGATGGGACAGTGAATCTATATAAACCTATATGGGATGAGAACGTAGGGAAATTAGGTCATTTATGACCAATGGTTTTAAATATTTTTATCAATTTGATGTAGTCAGATTGGAGACTAATGAAATAATTGAGAGAACAAATTTTTATACCATAGTGGACTAGTATCCTGACATGTTCCACAAAAAGTTACCCGGATAAGACCATAGGTGGATATGCAATTTTTTATTTATAAAATTTTGAGGATAAATCATTTTTAAATTCCAATAGGTTGAATAGAACCGACATTGTTAAAGGAGAAAAAATATAATTGGATGAATTACAATGTAAAGGGATAATAAGACTATGTGGCTCGTCTTGTGATGTTCTTGTTCCTTTAGTCATGAAATAATGTAGTTCATTATGACTATGTGTTTATTATCATAAGATAAATCATGTTATGATAATGAATATATATACACTGACTACGAATGATTAATTTCATTATAACTCGATGGGAACGTTGTGTTTCCCTAAAATTGACCCACACTTCGAGTTTCAAAGACTATATTCTAATACATCTTTTAGGAGTTCTTACAAACATTATTATTATTAATTCATGCCATTTGGTTTTAAAAATTCGCTAACTAAATTGATGGAATTCATTAATCAAGACTTGTTGTAACGCCCCGACCCCAGTTACCCAGAGTCAGTGCATTATTACATAACATTGGCATGATGACAAGAAAGATCAAATCTCGAAATACCGATTGGTTTAGTAGCCTTGGAAACACTAGATATATTAATAAGTTTTACATTACATCATAAAATGAAAAACTACTACAACAACATAATGTTTCCACAATCCACACTATTAACCCCTCATAAAAATCCCTGCAGGTCATTCATAACTTACTTCTTCACATCCTGGGAAAAATAAAACATAAAAAAGGGGTGAGCTCAAATGCCCAGTAAGGATAACAATATAGCGGAAACTTTCATAAATAAGAATAAACATTTAAGGCAATGTATAACTAAAACAAAAGCCTTTTAAATATGAACTTTCAACATTGTATGGCATAAATAAAATGAAATAATGCCATTTACTTATTCACATGGATATTCTACTAATCGAATAATCACATGCAAAAATCAATAACCACTTTCATAATGTTGGAATGCATAATGCCAGACTATCATAACCACATAGCCAAGGCCTCGTGCCAAGACTACAAATAAGATTTTGTCAAGGCCATGTGCCAAGACACTAGTTTGTCTCATGAGACCTACCGATGCATCGAGGAGCTATAGCGGGCTCCACCCGTCACATATTAAGTCCAATGCATTCCCATATGAAAAGGTTTAAACATAACATAAACATTCATATTAAAACTAGCATATGAAATGTCAATACTTTCACCATAAACTATGAATTGTATAAAAATATCACATCCACAGTCAAACATATCACAAAACCTTCAATACAATATAGAAGTTTTGTATCATAATAAATCAACTTCAAATAATCTTAAAATCCATCAAAGGATGTTGACATAGATGAAATCAAAATTCTTTTTAAAGAAATATCTCCTTTTATTTTGAAATAATTTAAGATCCATATAAAATAAAACATTTTCTTTGAAAATATTCTTATAAGCTTATAAGGGAAGCTTTGAAGATTTTATAACGGCGGAAAATAGCCGCACCCGCCGTATAAGTTAAAAAAACATTCTTACCTTAATTCTGTCGAAAAGGTTAAAAAGGACCTTGTTTTGAAAACGACCGAAAGATTCCTTTATAAACCACTTATAAAAGTCAAAAAAGGGTATAAATGACTTTAACTCATATTCTAGTAAATAGTAAAAATGTTTTGAAATGCATTTTTAAGAAACATGGATGTGGATGATAAAGAGATCCTAGTAGATTATTACGTATAAACAACCTTGGATAATGAAGAGGTTGTAAAGTAAACCCTTACCTTGTACTTTTCCTTGGTTGGGGTAGGTTAACCTCCTGTATAATGGTGAAATAGTTGTTATTAAATTATACAAGAATCATATATAATAATATGATATCATATGAATATCTTAGAATTATCGTCGTTTCGGGAGTTAACTTACTCATTTTCTTTTATATGTTTTGTTACATAAGCCATGGTTGTTGTATCTTATTCATATCCAGAATGATATCTAGTCCTTAAACATCATTTTTAAATCATCAAATTATAATTATACTTGAATGGATACGATGGAGAATGAATCTCATCGCGTTCGTGGAGACGGTAGTCCGTACGTACGCACGAGCGACGATATCATTCTTTTGATATTAAAATAATATATAAATGGATGGTATATCATATATAAAGAATCATTAACATGTTATATTTATTATTTACATGAGTTACACATCATTATTATACCCATCCAAATAATATTATATTGAATAACAATTACACCACGACGTGGAGACGGTAAGCCGTACGTACGCACGTATGGTGACATGTTATTCAAAGGGTGGATAGAATACTGAATATGATTGTACCATATTTATAATAACATCACAGTATATGCGAGATACTGGAGTTATTATTTTAGAATGGTAATAACAAAGGAAGAAGAAGTGGAAGAAGAAATGAACTTGGAGAAGGGTGGTGAAACCATTACCTCTTCTTCGGGTTCTTCCTTTTAATTTGATCAAAAGAGCTCCTTAGGTTGGGTTTCTGATCAAACTAATGCCTCTAGGTTGTAGTGAGGGATGTTGGGAGAGTATTTGGGCAGAGTTTGGCCGAACCAAAAGGCTTTGAAGGTGTGAAGAAATGAGAAGGAGGAGTGCCCATTTATAAGAGGGGTGAGGGGCACCTTTGGAAAAGCTAGAAATATTAATTTATAATAAATTCATATTCGGTTTCTAATGGCTCCAAAGATTATTATTCAAAGGTTAAGGTGGGGATAGGTCGAAAACCACTCAACCAATAGAATTTAGACAGGTTTGGGTACTTATATTAACCTTATCATTAAGTATTAACTCTAAGTTAATTAGTTTCACTTTTACAATGTCTCTTTGTATTTTTATATAATATGGTTAATAAACTTACTATATACATCCAAGAGACCCTCAAGTGGAACATTAATGATGAACCTATCATGATATAAGTCTCTTGGCCGAACCTTAGATTTTTAGGAATTTAATATCAATTAATAATATAATATTTGTTTTAAGAACTCTTTTATGTCAATTTTGATACTATTCAATAGTTTATTTTTTTGAAACTCATAACAGATTGATTACTTCGAACAAAGTCAATTAAATCAATCCTAATATATCATATTATCCTAGAAAATTATTTTAATTCATTAAAAGTTTTATATTATATTTATTTGGGTATTTATAATATCAATTATTTTAATTTTTCACTATTATAGTAATTACTGCATCATCATTGTGTCATACATAAAATAAATTATTTAATGTCTAAAAATTATAAATAAAATATCATTATGTAGGAAATCTTTTTAGCTTTCTAATGAATATTTATATTCTAAAATCCAACTTATATAACCCTATGTAACAATTGTTTTTCTAAAAGATATATGCTTGTGTCATTTTTGTATTCATTTTGACTTAATTAAAATAAAGTGTCATTATCACTTACAAGTGGATCCATGGGGTCCCAAAATCGACCCAAAGATTCCCATGGTCGACCATGTATCAAACAATAGGGTTAAGACACGTTTTAGGGTAATTTAGTATTATTATAATATTATTTTTTAACCCTTATTTACCGGATTTACCCTTAACCATGGTAAATAAAATGTTTACCGCAGTAATTATTCAAAATGTCTAAAAATAAAAGTTACCTATTTACACAATTTGAACATCCTGATTCCAAATATGGAATCCATTTTCCTAAATTCAAAACACAGAAGTGTCAGAAATTAATTTAAAATTAATTCCCGCTGTCAAAACAAAAAGCGTGTTTTTAAGAGATAATAACTATCAAAAGATTGACACTCGTTTATGTTCGGTTTAATTGTAAAATTATGTCCAATGACCAACATTATATTAAATGGTAAAAATATATTCTAAATATACTTTAAAACCACTCAAATTCATAATTTATCACTATTAATTATTTTGATTAAAAAAGTTGTTTTTAATTAAAATTTAGTAATTTTCACTATTCATCAAAATATGAAAATTATCCGGAATGTACCAAAATTTCACCTTAGGCTAAATTCGATATTCCGAATCCAAAAATGAAGTCCATTTTCAAATATAAAATATATATAATTTCAAAATTTAGGTATTACTATTCATAACGGCTAGTTTGATCGGTTGTGGTGACTCGACGTTGCGTACAACACACGCTACTGTTTTATTCAAAGGAAAGCGTACCGTGGAAGCTTGGGATGTTTCATTTTAAATATTTTGATGTCTCCATTTAGTCAAAAAGTTTAAAATATTGTATTTAAAAAGGTTTCACTATCAAAAGTTGATAAAAGTGCAATACTGAAAATGAATCTGTTCTTGCATTATGACTAAGAAACTCATAATATGGATTCTAAAATTATAAGGATTATATAAAGTTTAAAATATAGTTAATACTATTCATGACATCTTTTAATGGTGTGATTGAACTCGGTGTTGCGTGTAGTGCATGTTATTGAATTATTTTTAAGAAATAACACACTCTGAAATCCTGGGGTGTTACATTCTCCCCTCCTTCAATAAATTGCGTCCTCGCAATTTGAAATTGTTCTTCGAAAATAAAAGGTTGAAAATAGAAAATATATTTGTGGGAAAACCCACATCGGAAATTGGGTTACTAAAATTTAGTCTTAATATGAGGAAAAGAGAAATGAAAGGGTCACCACCAAATTATGATCTCGATTAGGAGAACATTGGTGGCAATTAGAGACATATAATTGGAGGAAAAACGTAAATATTTATAGGTAGTGATTGAGGTCATCAATCACAAACAAGTATAAAATTGAGGTCCTTAAACTCATCAATCTATGATGATTTGAAATACCATCGGTTCAACAAAACATAGGGTATTAGGATAACACATTTTTTTACGTTTCAAAATTTCATAGTTGAAATCCCACGTCGAAAAATGAATTAATGAGTCCTCTATTTAAAAAAAAAGTGGAAAGTATGAAGATTACCGAAAATAACACATACTAGGGTTCCATGTAGGAAAATATGGATATGGAAGAGAAATATAACCATCAATGATCTGATGGAGAGTGGTAGAGAACATGGCTATGAAAAGGCCAACAATCCCAAAGCCATAAATTAGTGATGATTTAAGGTACCATCTAGGGAAACATTTTTGTTCTAAGTTCCTTTTATTAATGTTGAGGAATTTATTTATGAGATTGGCTAAGATCATAAGGAGATATACTTACTTTATAATCAGAGTTTTATCCATTAATAAGTTTCTACCACAAACTCATCTTTCACTCTAAAAGATAATAGAATGTAATTTTTTATTTATTTATACTATTCGTACAGGGTTCCAAAATAAATGAATTTATAATTCATCTACCGGATCTTTAAAAAAACAACATTATTTAATCCAGGACATCTCATGGGCCAGTGGTAGGTGATACACCCTTGTCGCCCTTCAGTTGCGGGTTCAAGTCTCGCAGCCTTGCTGGACGCGACGGGTTGCCGCCCAACCTCCGGGTTTTCCTTTTATGGTAATCCAAAATAATCCAAACTAGAACTATCCAAAATACTTCTGTCCAAACTCACAGTCCAACATTTATAAGTAAGGTAAACATAATATAGATCCTTTTTACCCCGCAATAGCATATGAATACCTTCATCTTGTATTCTTTTAATAAACTGAAACATCTTGAATTACCATATTCCTTATTGATTACATTCATGCTCCCCTATTCCATATAGAATGCTGGATATACTTCATTAATCCAAAAATGTTTTAAACCCCAACAATGATGGAATATACAAATCATTAATCAGCTTCAAGGTAGTCAATAATTTCCAATATAATTTATCCAAATAAATCATGTATTATTCTAAAATCACCACCTCGGTATCTGAACCATATTACGGTTTATCTTTCTCTCAACCATTTATTTTCCAAACATTTAACCTGCTACTGAGTCACTTTTCTTTGTTCCACACCATCTCAAGTCCTTAATGAAATAGTACTGCAGTACAATCCTTATATACTCCATAATTATTATAACAAGTACATTGTTGATACAACACTCAATTGACATAATCAACATAAGAACTCTAATCATTCCTCTTCATCTGAGGTAGTATCATAACTTGATTATTATCCAATAGCATCATTTGCGGAATAGTCTGATGACTGGGGCATAGGATCGCGTAGTGTCCAAACTCCTTGCAAATGAAGCATTGTACATTTGAAACCATTTTCTTACCCTTGCAGTCATGTACTTTGTGCCCTTTTCCTCCACACTTATAACAAACTCCCATTCCTTTCAGGCAATTTCCAGGGTGTTTCTTTCCACAGTTACCACGTATGGAAAAATTCTTCTTTTCCCTCTTCCCATTATCCATTTTTCTCTCTTCCATCCTTTTCTTCTCTTGCTTCCCTTCAAAGACATAGGACTCAGTAAACTCTTTACTTATCTTATCAACACATGATATTATTTCTTCATATGATGATAATACATGGGAGACTATTTCTCTTATCAATTCTAGCTTAAAACCATGAATGATATGATCCTTCCTTCTCTTTGGATCATGTGCATTTCTAGAGTTCTCATTCCTTCTACTGGGCGCCATTTCTAAACAATGGCATAAACTAGATCAGTTTATGAATCAAAATACATAATCCCATACTTATAAAACACTTAACATAAATTGAACTATTTATGGATATAATCTATAATCATAAAAATGTTTTCTTTGAGGAAGTATATACTCATAAACCCTTCATAATGATTTGTAAAGAAAATGAGAGTTATCCTAAGCATATCCCCCGGGAGTGTCGTAACCAAGAGTGCAGCAAGGCCCGTTGTCGTGCACCAGTTTTTGTTCGAGTCTAGCTCAAAGCGGTGTTTTCGGGTTTTACCCCTAGGTACATCTGTGCCAGAGCCGCCTCTACCTGCTCGTATCCAGACAGGGATGTATTGCTCGGAAAACTCACAAAATTTCTACAATACCAAAATTCTAGGAAGTTCTTCTATAATAATCCTCAAAGTTCATCTTAGGTCTACGTGATCTAATCAGAGTTTATCTAAATCTAGCTTCCAAGGTTTGTACTAAACTTCCTCTGATACCAACTGTAACGCCCCGACCCCAGTTACCCAGAGTCGGTGCATTATTACATAACATTGGCATGATCACAAGAAAGATCAAATCTCGAAAGACCGATTGGTTTAGTAGCCTTGGAAACACTAGATATATTCATAAGTTTTACATTACATCATAAAATGAAAAACTAATACAACAACATAATGTTTCCACAATCCACACTATTAACCCCTCATAAAAATCCCTGCAGGTCATTCATAACTTACTTCTTCACATCCTGGGAAAAATAAAACATAAAAAATGGGTGAGCTCAAATGCCCAGTAAGGATAACAATATAGCGGAAACTTTCATAAATAAGAATAAACATTTAAGGCAATGTATAACTAAAACAAAAGCCTTTTAAATATGAACTTTCAACATGGTATGGCATAAATAAAATGAAATAATGCCATTTACTTATTCACATGGATATTCTACTAATCGAATAATCACATGCAAAAATCAATAACCACTTTCATAATGTTGGAATGCATAATGCCAGACTATCATAACCACATAGCCAAGGCCTCGTGCCAAGACTACAAATAAGATTTTGTCAAGGCCTTGTGCCAAGACACTAGTTTGTCTCATGAGACCTACCGATGCATCGAGGAGCTATAGCAGGCTCCACCCGTCACATATTAAGTCCAATGCATTCCCATATGAAAAGGTTTAAACATAACATAAACATTCATATTAAAACTAGCAGATGAAATGTCAATACATTCACCATAAACTATGAATGGTATAAAAATAGCACATCCACAGTCAAACATATCACAAAACCTTCAATACAATATAGAAGTTTTGTATCATAATAAATCAACTTCAAATAATCTTAAAATCCATCAAAGGATGTTGACATAGATGAAATCAAAATTCTTTTTAAAGAAATATCTCCTTTTATTTTGAAATAATTTATGATCCATATAAAATAAAACATTTTCTTTGAAAATATTCTTATAAGCTTGTAAGGGAAGCTTTGAAGATTTTATAACGGCGGAAAATAGCCACACCCGCCGTATAAGTTAAAAAAACATTCCTACCTTAATTCTGTCGAAAAGGTTAAAAAGGACCTTGTTTTGAAAACGACCGAATGATTCCTTTATAAACCACTTATAAAAGTCAAAAAAGGGTATAAATGACTTTAACTCATATTCTAGTAAATAGTAAAAATGTTTTGAAATGCATTTTTAAGAAACATGGATGTGGATGATAAAGAGATCCCAGTAGATTATTACGTATAAACAACCTTGGATAATGAATAGGTTGTAAAGTAAACCCTTACCTTGTACTTTTCCTTGGTTGGGGTAGGTTAACCTCCTGTATAATGGTGAAATAGTTGTTATTAAATTATACAAGAATCATATATAATAATATGATATCATATGAATATCTTAGAATTATCGTTTCGGGAGTTAACTTACTCATTTTCTTTTATATGTTTTGTTACATAAGCCATGGTTGTTGTATCTTATTCATATCCAGAATGATATCTAGTCCTTAAACATCATTTTTAAATCATCAAATGATAATTATACTTGAATTGATACGATGGAGAATGAATCTCATCGCGTTCGTGGAGACGGTAGTCCGTACGTACGCACGAGCGACAATATCATTCTTTTGATATTAAAATAATATATAAATGGATGGTATATCATATATACAGAATCATTAACATGTTATATTTATTATTTACATGAGTTACACATCATTATTATACCCATCCAAATAATATTATATTGAATAACAATTACACCACGACGTGGAGACGGTAAGCCGTACGTACGCACGTATGGTGACATGTTATTCAAAGGGTGGATAGAATACTGAATATGATTGTACCATATTTATAATAACATCACATTATATGTGAGATACTGGAGTTATTATTTTAGAATGGTAAGAACAAAGGAAGAAGAAGTGGAAGAAGAAATGAACTTGGAGAAGGGTGGTGAAATCATTACCTCTTCTTCGGGTTCTTCCTTTTGATTTGATCAAAAGGGCTCCTTAGGTTGGCTTTCTGATCAAACTAAGGCCTCTAGGTTGTAGTGAGGGATGTTGGGAGAGTATTTGGGCAGAGTTTGGCCGAACCAAAAGGCTTTGAAGGTGTGAAGAAATGAGAAGGAGGAGTGCCCTTTTATAAGAGGGGTGAGGGGCACCTTTGGAAAAGCTAGAAATATTAATTTATAATAAATTCATATTCGGTTTCTAATGTCTCCAAAGCTTATTATTCAAAGGTTAAGGTGGGGATAGGTCTAAAACCACTCAACCAATAGAATTTAGACAGGTTTGGGTACTTATATTAACCTTATCTTTAAGTATTAACTCTAAGTTAATTAGTTTCTCTTTTACAATGTCTCTTTGTATTTTTATATAATATGGTTAATAAACTTACTATATCCATACAAGCGACCCTCAAGTGGTACATTAATGATGAACCTATCATGATATAAGTCTCTTGTCCGAACCTTAGATTTTTAGGAATTTAATATCAATTAATAATATAATATTTGTTTTAAGAACTCTTTTATGTCATTTTTGACACTATTCAATAGTTGATTTTTTTGAAACTCATAACAGATTGATTACTTCGAAAAAAGTCAATTAAATCAATCCTAATATATCATATTATCCTATAAAATTAGTTTAATTCATTAAAAGTTTCATATTATATTTATTTGGGTATTTATAATATCAATTATTTTAATTTTTCACTATTATAGTAATTACTGCATCATCATTGTGTCATAAATAAAATAAATTATTTAATGTCTAAAAATTATAAATAAAATATCATTATGTATTAAATCGTTTTATCTTTTTAATGAATATTTATAATCTAAAATCCAACTTATATAACCCTATGTAACAATTTTTTTGCTAAAAGATATATGCTTGTGTCATTTTTGTATTCATTTTGACTTAATTAAAATAAAGTGTCATTATCACTTACAAGTGGATCCAGGGGGTCCCAAAATCGACCCAAAGATTCCCATGGTCGACCATGTATCAACCAATAGGGTTAAGACACGTTTTAGGGTAATTTAGTATTATTATAATATTATTTGTTAACCCTTATTTACCGGATTTACCCTTAACCATGGTAAATAAAATATTTACCGCAGTAATTATTCAAAATGACTAAAAATAAAAGTTACCTATTTACACAATTTGAACATCCTGATTCCAAATATGGAATCCATTTTCCTAAATTCAAAACACAGAAGTGGCAGAAATTAATTTAAAATTAATTCCCGCTGTCAAAACAAAAAGCGTGTTTTTAAGAGATAATAACTATCAAAAGATTGACACTCGTTTATGTTCGGTTTAATTGTAAAATTATGTCCAATGACCAACATTATATTAAATGGTAAAAATATATTCTAAATATACTTTAAAACCACTCAAATTCATAATTTATCACTATTAATTATTTTGATTAAAAAAGTTGTTTTTAATTAAAATTTAGTAATTTTCACTATTCATCAAAATATGAAAGTTATCCGGAATGTACCAAAATTTCTTCTTAGGCTAAATTCGATATTCCGAATCCAAAAATGAAGTCCATTTTCAAATATAAAATATATATAATTTCAAAATTTAGGTATTACTATTCATAACGGCTAGTTTGATCGGTTGTGGTGTGTGTTAAAACTCGACATTGGGTACAACACACGCTACTGTTTTATTCAAAGGAAAGCGTACTGTGGAAGCTTGGGATGTTTCATTTTAAATTTTTTGATGTCTCCATTTATTCAAAAAGTTTAAAATATTGTATTTAAAAAGGTTTCACTATCAAAAGTTGATAAAATTGCAATACTGAAAATGAATCTGTTCTTGCATTATGACTAAGAAACTCATAATATGGATTCTAAAATTATAAGGATTATATAAAGTCTAAAAAGTAGTTAATACTATTCATGACCTCTTTTAATGGTGTGATTGAATTCGGTGTTGCGTGTAGTGCAAGTTATTGAATTATTTTTAAGAAATAACACACTCTGAAATCCTGGGGTGTTACACTTGTAGTGGCCCCCAAAATCATTCATTGTGGTATTTCACGATGCCATTTTGGTGAATTTTCAAACTCAAAAATAACATTGACAATATTTAGATATTCTGTTTACCATTTTACGAGATCACCAATTATATAAAAAATATTTAATGAAAATTTTCAATATAATAAGATAGATTCTTTAGCCATACCATTTCAAAGAAATGAATATTAATAGTCCATATAAAGATTATATATGTTGTTCCTTGGAACCCTATGAATAACATCATTGAGATATTCATATTTTTGCCTTAGTAGGTTATTATAATCAATTTGTTATGAAATATCACAACTAGAATTTATGATAATAGTTATCATGAATAATTTCACTTCATTCCACTGGTTTAATGGTTGTCTAAAATCCTTTTTAGAGATAAAATAAGGTCAAACAACCTTACCCAATCATATTAATCTAGAACATAAAACAATATATACTTTTTCAGGGATTCATTTAGAATAGGAATCATTTTTTTCTCTGGTAATGATATCATATGGTCACATAGATTTCATGATTATCACAAATTCTGGAGAATAATGATCCACTCTATAGATTGGAATTCTATGTTGTAGTTCATGATTTTAAAATATGGAATCAATGTCACATTTGTGAGAAATTCACTTTGATCAAAGAATATAAAATATTCAAACAAATCCTTTTTCAACAAGACTTTAACCTGTCAAAAAATTGATGGATGAAATACCTCTATATCATTGAATATGATTTATTTTATACACCTATAAAAGTTAATTATATTGAAGATTTTTTGTGTTGGATTCCACAAAATAAATTTTTCAATGGCTAAGACGTTCAGTTCAATTTCATGGCTATCCTAT
Organism: Viscum album; assembly: GCA_963277665.1. Lineage (NCBI taxonomy): Eukaryota > Viridiplantae > Streptophyta > Magnoliopsida > Santalales > Viscaceae > Viscum > Viscum album. The sequence continues at coordinate 134,998,284 of OY728147.1, read as the reverse complement.
TGGATATGCATTTGGATTATTCTTATTGGAAAAAGTTGAAATTTTACTTATAGTAATTCTTATTCTGTATTTTTTTGAACAATTTATGGGTTCCCAAATACCAACATCTAATTTCCTTACCATATCTTAAAAACTAAATGCTAGGGAGATTTTTTATATAAGAAAACACTATAAATACACTATGTTGTTTTTTCATTATCAAATTTTTTATCACATTCATGTCTAGATAAAATTATTTCCTTTTATCACCACTCAAAATGGATTGTCCATCCTGGAATTTAAAAGAAGTAAAAGGTGTTTTGGAGAAATAAATGGTGGTTTTTAATGAAAATGATTGTTTTAAACTATGTTTCGATATTCCATAGTTATGAGTAGGGCTAGGATAACCATCCACGACCCACATCTATGTGGTAATATTTAACAATGCCTGTTATTAATTTCATGAACATAAATATGTATTGTTTATATTTTTATAAATAAATATGAGAAAACATGATTCCTTATAGGTTATTCTGGATTTACTCACAATGGTATCCGAATTTATTTTTTTGGAACATAATACGGTGAAAGACATGGGAAAATGCTACATTCAGAAATCCAGATAGTTTCCCAGAAAACCAATTTCGATATTCTCTAGCCATGATCTGTGTTTTACCTATCATATTTATAAATTGTTACAATAATCTTTCGATGCATTGTTGACCATGAGTGTAATTCATTGTCCTCAAATGGATGGAAAATTATAACAGATTTTAAAAACATTCCAAGACATGCTATAATCATGTGTTACAGATTTTAGAGGCTTTTTGGAAGATCAGGTACCCTTAGTAAATTTTTCATATAATAATATTTATGGGGCCTTAATACACATGTATCATGTTGATGAATTATATTTTTATCCTAATTAGCACCTAGTTTTTTGGGAATATATTATATAAACTCTTCTTTTGGGACATATCCTTATCCATGATCTGATTGATAGAATATAGATGATCAGTAAAAGGATATTTATGTCTTAGAGTTTTCAAATATCTTATGTAAATCATAATCACCAATCACTATCATTTGATTTGGAAAAGTCATGTGTTCTTGAAAATATCTACATTACAAGGGTATCAACATTAGGGTTGGCTAGGTAAATTGTCACCTCGGTGTGTCTTCCCTTTCAAAAAAACTATAATGTATCGGTGAAGTGGATCATAAATTGTATTTACCACCCTAATTCATATCTATATAAATTTACTACATGTACACTAAATGAAATTGTGTTATCCTAATCCTATCCTTGTGATTTTATTTGTCACCATTGATCATGAATTGAATTCTATTAGGATACATGTCCTCATATATATTGTGGATAAATATAGAATGTTGTGTTGGTTAAAGAGTATCCAATTTTTTGTGTTTTATTGAATCATGGTCATATTCAGTAATTGATATTGGAATAAGAATAATTTGGGTTGTAGAAATGAAATGAACATTTCCAAAGAAATGTAAATTTTCAACATTCTAATGATTAAATTTTTAATGTTAGGTAGCATATAAAAACCTATGTTTTAGGAACATTACCATCTCATTATTTATTTTCTGAATATATAATACCACTATTGAATTTTGAGAGTTAATGATTTTGTTGGATTTTTTATAATTTTAATAGGATCCTATGGTTTGATAAGGGTTAATGGAAATAACTAAAATTATCTATAAAAACATGTAACAGATTCATGGGTTTTTTTAGGTAAGTTTGTTATGGGTGAATATTTTGGCCAAATAATGCAGGTTCTATGTGATACTATCTACATAGAGAAATAGGTAAAAATAATAGTTAGAATAATTTTTTTGAAACTATTTGATCAAACAAATCGAGGGGTTCTTGGAATATTGTAATATGCACACAGTTTGCACATGGTTTTCTAAACCATGTAGCCTAAATGTGTGATGTTCATTTATTTATCTAACAATTATAGTAAAACTTATTATTAAGACCTGAAATCCTCATTTTTATCCTCCCTTATGTTTTTCTAAATCTCTTCTTTTCCAGTAAGAATTCACGGTGATTACTTTTTTCCAAGAAGATAGTTTTGATAGATATATGTGTTTTAGATCTCTATGAACAATGGCGGGTCTCCGTTTTTTCATTATTCCATCATTGTTTCTCATATCCTCTATCATGAAATGTTAAATATGAAATATTATGTATATATGAATGATCTATAGTGTATTTAGACGATATATTGATTCAATTTATTGATTAAAAGAGAATTTGATCCTATATTTTTATGTCTCTTTGGGTTATTTTTTGTTTTCCTCACCTATTGAAAGGAATATTTCATTTCACTATTCTTTATATATTCTAGAACTTGATGATTTATTTTTTTAACTTTTTTATTCTATTTTAATAGTAAAACATATATAAATTCTCAATAGACAAAACTTACAGTTTTATGATGTGAGAGTCCTGGGAATTTGAATAGATAATAGAAAACCTCTTGATTTATGGTTTAAAATTCTAGATTTCTTTTAATGTAAAAAATATATTTGATGAATATTTTTAAAAAAAATAATTCATTTTGTCATATTATTTTCGTTTGAGTTATTCATATATATTTTCTATTATATGTTTTGAAGAGTTTAATAAATATAATTGTCGTAAGTGTGACCATTAAATAACAACAAATCTGACCGCAAATAGTTAAAAGTGCCGCTCTAAAATTCGTTCACAATGAAATGAAATATGGATAGGATGAATCACCACTATCAAGTATATGGAGTTATATTTTATTCATGTATGTTTGAATGTGTGTGAGTTGGAATCATGAAATGTGAATCCTAGGTAGAAAAAATTGATGAATTTTAAATTGATGAAATTTTAATTCCATTCATTTGAAATTTTATGAAATTTTAAACTAATTTATGATCCATTATTTGTTTAAAAATATTTTTTTAAAATACGGTATAATGTGTTCTTGATCTAATGGAATTATTCAGATTTTTTTGGGAAAATCCTACATGATATGAATACACACCCCTTACATATTCACTTTGCTTCATATGTAGATGTTATTCTACATTACATGAGTATGGGAAAGGTATTTTATTTCATAGAGGAGTATCATTATTATACATTCATGGGATGGTATTCAGGTCTTGGATTTATACCTTGGATTTCATCGAGTGACGTTACATCAATGTTTTTATATTTGTATGTCCATTATTTTTTGTGAGTTATTTTGTTACAGTTTTTTAATGATAGACTAAAATGATTTATTATTAGTTTTATATTTTATTTTTATCATTTATACTCACGCATCATTCATTTTTTTATCTTCAAATTCTTTTTGGTAAAAAATTGTAATTAATCTTCCTATGATTAGTTTTTTCTTTGGAATATATTTATAGTCTTTCGTATCTTAGAGAAACCACCAATTTTTGTATCTCCTCTGAACGAGCCCAATCCAATGGTTGGGGTGGTATCTTACACCCTAAATTATATGCCACCAAATCTAAAAATCACTTAAATCTAGAGTACATAGTTTCTTACTTGATGATTTTTCTATGAAAGGAATTTTAACATCATTAAACATTTCATTAAACCCTTTAATGGGTACCTAGTATTTTTAACCATGAATATTACACTGTTATGATAAAAAACCAAAAATATAATTTATTAGTATTTATAATTAATCACAAAAATATATATATAATTAATTTACTTACCTTTCATTCAACTAGAAATATCTTACAAACATGCATCCTACCTTATATGTGAAACATTAACCACTACATGTCATTATTTACTATTTACATCATCCACAACCTTCACCAAAATTATTACAGAATAACATTTGTACACATAATTAGCTGATGGGGTAATACTGAACATATAATAATATAAATTATTTATGACACCCCATCCTGGATGAAACTGAACTGGTTCCTAGATTCCTTGTTTAACATGACCTAAAGCACGACTCTCCATATGCAAGAGGATTATGAGTAGAAGAACTGGAAAATAAGTTGTTTGGTGGGGATACTATACCCTCTTGTTAGAGATCATCATAAAAAATTATAAGGGTAATAATGCACCCAACAAGTTTCGATAAAATATATAGGTTCTAAAATACCAAAACACATCGTATGTAATCATATAATAGTGGTAATAATATGTTATCATGTATACCTTAAAATAAATTAAAATATAGAAACCCGAATTTAAAAAAACTAAAATATCAAAAGATAAATTTACCTTGAAATAAATAAGATCTATCATATATCCTAACTCTAAATCCCAATTTTATCAAGAAAAAAAATAATCACAACCGGACTCACCCTAAACAAGTGACTTGCATCCATGAAGAATATTTTAGGTTACCCAAGTACCATGGAAGGTTGTGTAGGATGGGAGTAAAACTCAATAGTCCACCACCAATGGTTTCTCATGAAAATACAATCTAACATGTGAATAATATATGGGTGAAATGTATAAATAATTTTGAATGAATATTAATAGGTTTTAAAAATAAACTGATACATATTGAACCTCGGGTCTCGAGGAGGAAAACTGGTCATATTTTACCTTCTTTAGAAAAAAATAGTATTAGAACATAGTTGATATATTATGGCCCATTCAGTTAAAATTTACATCACTATGGTAACAATGAACAATTAATTGAATTCATCCATGAGGATTGACTGAGAATTCCCTTCAAATATTTGTAAATAAAATCCAATTGTCATTTGTAAACTCAAGGGATATATACAATTACATGGATTGATTAGAATCCAATAATTAATAATATAAAATTCAGCCCCAATATGATGGAGAATATTTAATAGAGATCATCCCATAGAATTAAACAATTAATTTTCTAAAGAATACATGAAATTAATATAAGGAATTAAATAAATGTATACATTACCCAAATCCAAGTGGTCACACCCCATGGAATTCATCAAAATGAATATGTGTTTATTCCTATATCTTGATCAAGGTATTCCATATAATTGGTTTTCATTGGATTCAAAGTAATATTCACACACCCGATATTCACAAACATCACCCAATAAAATCCTAGGATCATTCATGGGATTTAATGACCATATGAATCATTATTATTAAAGGAGGTCATCCAAGTCATTACATTGTCTTATAAATTTATAATAATAAAAAACCTCCCATTATTAAAATATTCATATAATATAAAATAATAAAAAATAAGGAAATATCACCATTCAAGTTGAATTATCAATTAATATTAATCATACATTAGACATAAGAAACAAGGGGTCCTATAGGTTATCCTTTGTAACCAACTCCCCACATCTTGAATCACATCATTATCGGTGGCCCAAAACTACCCTATTTGTTATCCTAAAAGTAAGGATCAAATAAACATTCATCACTCAAACAATTTTAACAAGTTTATATTGAAGAGAGGAATGATTCTTATGTCCAATTAGTTTTATTCCAACCCACATTGGTTTAATGACTCATAACGGGAATCCATGAATACCCTAAAAAATTATCCCAATAATAAGGTACAAATCTAACTCATCACATAAGGGTTCTAAAAACACTACCACTAAGCCAACATTGTTTTCTACGGCCAATAAAATGTTTAAGATATAAGAAATTGGTGAAACTAAGTTAGAATAAATTTATTTTAGGAGAATTAATATTCTATGAGACTATAAAAATAAAAAATGCAATACAATGATGATACCTTGAGGAAATAGCTTCAGACCATATAAATTATTTGATTCAAAACATAATTCCCAATTAAATATGATACCTTACATGGACCATCATGTATCGCATAAGAAACCGAATAAAAAAATATAAAAAAAACCTCACAAAAGAAATTATAAACAATTATAAACAATTTAAGAATTAAATATTAATGAAACAAGTGAAGGAAAAACAACTGAAATATCTTAGCTTAATGAAACCAAAGAAAACTACTTTCTAAATATGTGCAGTGGACCTCTGACCACATATGGGACCAAATTTTTAACCCTTTACCCCTCTATAAATAAAAATTTATTTAAAATCAATATAAATCTCTTCATATAATTTGTGGAAATCAATAACATCATAAAAAATATGACCGATGATTAGATGATGTCATCACCATATATCATAAACACAAGCTTCATGAAATCACCAAGAGAAATGACTAATTTAGAGATTATGTAGTAGAATATCCAATAAAATTTTATCTGATGATTGCTACGTTATAGTATAGGAAAGAGGAGAATAAGGGTCGTTTATATAGGTTAATACTAACCTAAAATATTTTTAAGTAATACCCAAGAACACACACCCATCTAATGGGTGGTGAAGAGAGGAAGATAGAGGTTTTTAGATTCCATGATCATTGAAAACGATGAGAATAGTGGGGTTTCAACTTCAATAACTCTAGGGGAATTTGGTAATTTCACGGATAAAAATTGTTATATGGATTGTGGATTCATTTAGTGGATATTGCAACTGTTATACACCCTTGTATGGCTGGTGGTTTTTTTTAATTTCTAGAATCCACACAAATAAATACCTTACCCTCCCACAAGCTCCTGGATACTTTTAAATCCACATTCCATGTATAAAAATCTGATTTAGTGATCATAAAATATTCTTAATACCATACCAATGTCCATTCCAAATCCTTAACCTATAATAATTTTAAAAACTCTTACTCCTTTTGAAATAAAAACATCCATATGAACGTTAGGTGTTAGAAACTCATTAGTATAACCAATATCATATATGATAATCCCAAATGATCCTCTAACTTACTCAGGTGACCTATCATGGTATCCACATAAATTTTAAATTCCCTCATTCCATTTTTTTGAAATCCCATAAAACTACCAAGCCCCAAAATTTATTTTCTGTTTCTCCAACCTCCAAAAAAATCTATTTCCATCACCACTACAAATAAAATGATATATTGCATACCCATGATCATATAACAAGACAAATAGTTTGATCTTATTCAAAAAACACATACATGACTTTTTTGATCCCCAATATATGATTTATGTTAAAAAAATAAGAATATTTTCCACCTTTTCCACTAGAAACTCCTTTCAAAACCCCACTCACACATTCCTACATCCAACCAGTGTCGTTTCCAACATACTAAACCACAAAAAACCACAGGAACTCCTGCTAATGGATTCTATATTCCTTATCACTAAAAACCAAATGATAATAGATATACTAAAATAGTCAATATACATTCCTAGACCAACTCTAGTTTTCCTTGATGATGCCAACACGATTCTCAAAATGCATCCAGCATCATAGAAATTTATCACTAGATGTGGTTTACAACCCTCCCCATAAAAACAGACACTTGATAATTAATCTAACCATTCACAGTCATCTGATCAAGAAAACATTTGGCCCCAACAATTTTTGAGTCACCACCTATCCTAATTAGCATTCCTTCACACACTAAGGAATCATGAAATCAATAGAATGCACTTAATATAGTCCAGACCAAGGATATCTGATAACTTTTTCCCCATCTAACTTGATCATCATCACGTATTACTATACACTAACACTCTAGGGAACTAAGAAACCAAGGTTATCCTAAAAACGTCTACATACTATTGATGTCAAACAATTTCAATCAATTACTTCATATTACATCCTATTGGCATTCCCCTGGGAATCCTTGTATGTACCTCAATAGTTTCCCACTATAATATAGATGTCACTTGGACTATTAGATGGTTTCTTTCTCATGTATGCGACCCTTCATAAACAGGTATTAAGACTATATAAACAACACATTACCCCCACCCCCATAATAGGAGTTTCAATGTTGTCACTTACCTTAAAAAAATCCCAACCACCACATCCCACACTCCATTTATTATCAAACTCAAGGAGTTTATATAGTTGTCCCTATCTCATCAATGTGGAAATACATACACCACTTGTGCTAATTATTGGCTTTCAAGAATGTCACCAAAGACAATCTCCAATATCTAGTTTATATGTGTTATTCACCCATTTACGTATGATGGTTCAATCACCGCCATATTACATCACTTATACCACTCATAAATAAATACCTTCGTGTTTTCACATTTACATAAACATAATACACTCATTATATCCATAGTCAATACACTCTTTCAATAAGTGGTGCCTAAATCATGTTCAAACCTCATCCTCTACGCCACCCAACTATGATCCATCCATGATGTTATCATTCACACTAGGGGTTTCCCAAAATGCACATCTAGAGACCCCTGAGCTTACCTTATAGAATTTGTCTCATCCACTCTTGGTCACCTCACATCAGGATGGACCCATCACATGAGGCCACCGAGGACTCCCAACTCTTTACAAAATAGTCATGAATCAACACCTTCTATGAAACATCCCCCAACAATCACGTGACCATAATGACATTTCACATATACTGCATAAACCTACCACTACGACCTCAAAATACCTCAAGCCTACATATCCCTTAAAACCATCCAATAAGTCTATCTCAAAATCCCATGATTTCTGAATTACCAAAACTAGGGTCCAACAACCACCCACGTATCTTACCATGCCCCTTATTCAATTAGTATCATCAGCTCTATGAATCCTCGATGATTCCATCCAACAAGATCTACATATAAAAGGGGTAAATTATACCTCTTTGACAATTATAACTACCCAATAATTTTACATGTATTGTTAAATGCGTTTTAACATAAAAATAAATTTAATACAAACTAAGGATATGAATACCTATAATCTTTGGGAAACTACGAACATAAAATAATAACCTGAAAATAAAATAAAAAATATTTATTTTAGTCCCCATAATGGGTTCCATAATACTTTATACCTCCTAAAACTAAATTAAATAAGCTATTCAGTGACTAGAGAAAATGGGTGATCTTGGAACCATAGAATATAATTATCATGATAATGAAATATAACATGTGAGTTAAATGTATAACATGATATCCTATAAGACAGGTCTCGTGATTAATCATATATAATCATAATATAAATAACAAAGAATAATAAGGTCTTGGAAGCATAATAAATTTATCAATAACATATAAGATGGCTTAATAATGAGTCTAGACTAACTAAAAAGATAATATCACATGGAGGAAAAGGTTCCATAATGAATAATGTTTACTCGTGAATCAAATACATAATGCATCATGTTTAAAAAAAATATCCAAAGTAGTGGATATTTATATGGGTTCACCCATAAAAAATACATATAATAATGTGTACCATGTAAATAATGTGAATCATAAGTAATAATCATAAAAATTATGATTGTAATGTGAATTTTCTACATAACCTTGGCTCCTATTATATTCTTTGGTGATTGTGTAAAGTTTGAATTTGAAAAATGAACATAAGGAATATATTAAATTATAAAAATAGGAAAGGAAAATATAGGTATGTATGTGATACAATTATATAAATAATTTACCATAATTCTCTAACATTTAAGAGATGTGTAATTGAATTATTGAGGGAAAGTTCACAACCCAAGGAAACAATTATGGTCCAGAAAGATCTCTTACATGGAGTCTCACTCATCCCGTGCATTTTTCGTATTAAAGAATAATTAAATCAGGTTAATTGTTTACTTTTTTAGAACATTCCAATTTTCTATGTTTAATATTTTATTTGTTGTTATTTAATATTCAATTAATTTCACATTTATGGTCATGACATATGTTTTGATAATGTTTAATCAGAGATCAAAAATCACATTGGTGGGTTTACTATGGTCAGAGAGTTTATTATTTCAAAATATATAGACTAATGATAATGATATATTAATAACCCTGATATATAAATTATACTTCAAAAGAAACCACTAAATATGGTTATAAAAAATTATCATTGTTACAATCCTGGAGACATTAGGTCGTAATTATTTTTTGATTGGCATTTCCAATTTTCATTGATTGTGGAATAAATAAGTTAAGTGTTATATAATCTATATATATACATAATTATATCATAAATATCATAATATTTCATTAAATATTCAAATAAATATCATTCATGTGATGTGGTTTAAAAATGAATCATATCAATTCATAGAGCTGGTAGGCCACATGTGTGCAGGAACAAAGATATCATCTTTATACGAATGGAAAGGTATGAAATGCATGATGTCACAAACCAAATCTGGTTGCAATCCGAGCTGACGACCGACCCAATCCATGTCAAGGCATAAAGGGTGTTCCGGATCCCCATAGGCTGGAAAAAGTTCACAGGTATCAAGATAAATCTTGGGAAGGATTTACCCAAATAAATAAAATATATGGAAACCAACAAAATAAACCAAACCTAGAGTAAAATTCATAGCATAAAATCATTTATCGAAAACCATATTTTGATTCATTTGTAAAACCAAAACCCAAAAAACACTAAAAGGTATGGTGAACAAAAACCAACACAAAAACTACTACTCGAAGAGAGGACACCACCCTCAACCCATCACCATGATGTCACATCAAGAGGTCTGCTAACAACCTTAACCACCACACTCAAATGCTAGACCCTTACCTATATCAGACATAAAATATCTACTTACACCCACTGGTGTAAGTATGGTGTTAGAAATCATCCAATAAGAGGACACCATGAAAATATTCCATGCACAAGAATTAGGAGACAATTACATTTTCAATGTTAAATAAATGAACGTAAGAAATTCTTAACAATGTTAATGAGAACAGTTTTCATGGAATGACCTTAAAGAAGTATACTTTAAAGAAAACACATGTTTGTGTTGTAACTCGACTGACATATCCTATATCATTGGTATGTGCAGATTAACTAAGAGAACCAAGGGATTGGAGAGACCCTATGGTTACTAGTAACGAGTGGCACCCTAGAAAGTCGTTTCTTGGTGAAATGTGGCATAGAAACCACAACCCTCAGAAAACGTGTCTTATAAACCATGACCCTATAAAAACATGGATTAGAAACCATGACCCTAGGTTATCATATGTTTAGTTACTGTTTAAGTCATCAAACGTGATAGTGAAATAGGGCCAAGCCATCTTTGGAACACTAGCTCCCTAGTCCTAGTTCCCTCCTCCAAATACCCTAGGCCTCCCACTTTGTTCTCATCTAAAAAAATGTTCACATCACATGTCAAATTAACACTTAAGAGCCAAACAAGGTTCTTACACACAAAAACACATCATTCAAACATTGATACCCTCTTTTAAAAGTATACGCACACCAAAAACGTTTCAGAACGTACCCTGTACTACTTGTACATTATATTAAACGATAGGAATAATTTTTTAAAAAAACTTTTTATATTCAAGAATATCTCTATGAATAATCATCAAACGGTTTCCAAACATGTTGAAAATTTTTTTAAATGGAAAAAAGTCACTCAAAACCATTTTCAATGAAAACATATTCTAGCACCATGACAAAACATAATCCACATAATCTGCACATCCTTACTCACACAATGCACAGTTTACAAAACAATAATAAATTGTTCAAAGAAGGTTTTCATGAAAAAATTCACCAACACCACTTAAACATACATCATACCAATTAAATGTTCAATGAGACTCAATCAAATATAATTTCTCATCATGTAAACAAATATACAAATGCGCTAAATAAATTAAATAAACAAGAAAATGATCATCAGTAATGTTTTTTATGCAGAATCACCTACCTTAGTGTAGGGAATGTCTTGAATCTTGATGTAAACTCCCACATCACAACAAATCTGATGCAAGGGACCTATAATGGACTTGAAAATAAGGTAATTAACATATGAGTCAAAAATCTACCAAACACAACCAAAACCAAACCGCAAAAATTTCCCAAAAAGGAATAATAGCCTATTGGAGGGATACACACCAACGACGAGGGTGCGGAAGGCTAGACAGAGATCGATGGAGGGTGTCTTGGATTGTGCAACACTGGAAAAATGAGAGGGGAAGGCTGTTGAGAATTTTTCCAAGAAAAGGGGGTGTGCGGGGGTCTCTTCCAAATTTAAAATAGGTTGTGCGTAGGTGTTTCAGCCAAACATGGGAAGGCTACCGGTGCCAGATCATGAATGAAGAGGAGCCAATTGGTCTGACAGGTGAACATATTGAACTAGGGGAGGTCGCGTTTTCAGCCGAACCATTGGCTCATGTGACCTTAGGCTCAATGAGGATAGGGCGTGCATGAATACATTCGCTCTACAAGGAGGGATACCACCGTGCGGGACTCCGAACGTGGAAGGAAATGCAACTTCCGGTCGGCGAGAGGAGAATAAAAGAGGTAGATAGGGTTCAACGTAGGACACAAGGGGAAAGGAGATTGAACATTGTTGTTCCGTGAGGGAGAGAGAAAAAGGGGGAGAAAAAAGAATAAAAAAACAGAAAAGAAAACGTAAAATAGAGGAAAAGAAAATGATTATAAATAATGAAATAAATGGAATATGAATCTAAATAAATTTAACCAACCTAAACTAAATCAAAATAAAATGATAAATGAATTTAATAATATAAATTAATAAATTTGGTTATCTAATAATAATAAAAATGTTCCTAAAAAATTATGAATTTAAAATTTTAATAATAAAAATGTCCGCCTTCCCACTAGTTAAGCTAATCGCCTTCACCCGTGCCATGCCCTCTCATTGGGCATTATCATGGTAGAGTTTATTTATCAGCACAAAAAGCATAGACTAATGTCGTGATCCATCCAAATTTCAAAAAAAAATAATATATATATGAAATTAATCTTATGGGATAAATTTTAAAATTAAAAAAATCATACCTCAAAGAGAAGTCCATGTGTGAAAATTCTCTCCACCATGGAAACTTTCCACCCTCAGATAGTCAATTCACATCCTGATCAGAGAGTAGAAATGGGTACTCCTTCCCAACCCAAGACTTCCACTCACATAAATGTGTTGTTATGTATAGTATTACCACATCTATTATGTATATCCTTACAGGTTTTTTGAGAGATAAGTGTCCCGATATTATAATAATGTGAGTTTTCATAGTAAAATTATCCACCATAAACCATATACCATTATTTCCACTTTATGTATTGAGGACACCAGTGACAAAGTCCATAGTTATGATTTTACATGTTCACATAGGTATAGGTATTAGTTGTATCAACCCCTTAGGGGTTTTCCTTTTATCTATCACTTTATAACAAAAGATACATCATTATAGATATTTAGAGATATTATTCTTCATAATGTAACACCAATAGTGATCTGAAAGGTCATAATATAATTTTTTTATTGGATAGAAAATATTGATCTATGTGAATCAATAAATTTCTATTTATCTATCTTGGAGACATTATATTTCTCATTCCTTAGAAGGTTTCCAATCCTTTCTTCTTACAACAGCTTATACCTTGTTTTCATTACAATGATGGTAATGGATTGAGAATTCATAGTCTTTGATCATATTTAACCATCATCATTTGTTCATATTAGGATCCTTATATGTGAAAAAATATTTTGGGATCTAGTATTTCTTATATATTTCACACATCTCATAATATTGAGAATTATTATAGATTTTTAATGACATGATCACTATAGCCAACTCTAGATCATATAAGGTAATGTTTTGTTCCTGAAAATTGATCAAAATTGTGGAATATGATATCACTTTATAATTTTCAAAAGTAAAAATCTTAATCCCTTCTTCAATTCATCCTTGAATAACACTAAAACATCACCACATTATTGGTAGTGTATATATTATTTTTGTGATAAGCCACTTTTTAAAATCTATTAAACTCAAATTACTTTCAATGGTTGAGGAAAACATCCTCCCATTTTGAGTCGACATGGTTAGTGAATTTCAAAATCATGAGAGTTTTCTATTAAATAATTGATAATGCCCATCTTTTCTAAAGAAGATAAATATCAACATTACAGATGCATGTATTCCCTAGTACTCAATTGCCTTTTTATTATAAGTTTTTATAGATATACATTTTCAAGTGTAAATTTTGATAAATAAGGATACTTCTTTCTTACATAACACATATTTACTATAATTTTCATATAATACATAATTTTAAAAACAATTTGGCACATTATTATAATCCACTTCAAGATCATGATTTATTTTGGATTATATCATAAGAATATTTGTAAATACTTTAAAAAAAATTGAGGTAATATCTAAAGCCTCAGTTCATTACTTACAAAAATAATAATGGATAATTGGTGGGTTCAAATGGAATAAAAATGAATCCATAGTGATGATTCCTTGTTCAAATTGTAGTTTTTATAATATCTACAATCCTCACCCTTAATTGATGATATCCCAATCGAAGATCCTCCATATTGAAATAATATTCCTCATATAGTTCATTGAACAAGTAATCTATATGTAGAAGGGGGTATTTTTTTTTATAATGTTTCTCTATATACATGACATTAATTTAGGGTTCCATTAACCCATGCTTCTTGAAAATAGGATAGTCACAACCCATGTTGAACAACTTAGGCATATAAAACCTTATTAAATATTTTATTGTAACAACTTTTTCAGTTCTTAAAACTCAACAGTTTCCACCTTGTAAGTAGGCTAGGATATAGTGAGGGATCCATTTATAATTTTGATTGATAACTCATACCCTCTATCAGAAGGAATATCACAAATCTCTTTATTTAATATCTCAATAAAATACCTCACAATGTACATGTCTTTAATCATGATTCTCGCCTTTGTATGGATCATTTATGAATGTTATGCTTTCTCATAAGTAAAAAGTATTCACATTTGATAATAATATTTCAATGGATATTCTTCATCCACCTCCTAGATGTATAAAATTGAATGTTGACTTGGGATTTGAAGAGTTATATCCTTCTACAATAATTAATGTTTCATTATAATAAAAAATAAAATCAACGAATTGTTTATCAAACATCAATAAAATATTTAAACTGATTTACACCAGAAGTTTCAGTCTAGAAACATTAACTAGAGAGGAGATATATAGTTTGGACACCACAAATGCTCTATTTTCAATTCTAATATATAACTCAACCAACGTGTTTTTAGGTGTTGTTGGAATAATTTAACTAAACCTAGAAGATGTGAAAGAATTTATTGAACCATATCCAAATAGATATTTTTATATTCTTGAATTAATGAATTTAATACTTGTCACCACATATTTATAGGGATCCACATCAATGGTAGTGATACAATATTCCAAGCCTTTATCTCAAGGCCTTGGATTTTTTTATTGATTTTATTTGACCACACTTGTATTTGGGAATTGAAATGAATAATGTCTATGATAATTACCATTGAAACTCTCTACAATGATATAAGTCATCATCATAACATTATTTTAGTATTATATATTTGTGTGATTCTTCATTTCCATTTGGAATTGATTATCCTGATTCCCTTCCATTTACACAATTTAAACACATCCTGTTTCTATTAAAATAATTATACAATACTAATTTCAATACATTTTTCATTTTGCATTTTTTTATTTCCTCATTTATATTTATCTGTTGAGACTCCCAAATGAAACTCTATTTTACAATTTTTTGTGTCTAGTCACATGAGAGGACTAAGAGTCATCAACCTCTATCTTCACTTTGAGGGAAAAACAATAAATATCTTCATAGGTTGAAAATTCTTGAATCTATATTTCTTTTAATATATTGATATTTAACCCAATAAATAATTGTTCTAACTTTCCTTCAGTATTTATGACAATGTTGGAGGTGCAACATGAAAGCATTGTGATGTTTCACTCAAACACACCAATAGAATTGTATTAAATTGTCTTTAATCTAAGAAAGTCACTCTCACTTTTAAAATTGATGGCATAGTGAAATAATTTATTGGAAAAATAACCAGGAATACGTATCTTTCCATGGAATCAATATCCTCTTTTTTTAATTCTTAATCTATGTTCACCAATTATGAACTTTCCCCATGGTGCGATGAAAACCCAAAACTACATTCTCTTAATATATTTATTTAAAGAAAAATAAGATATTATCAATAAAATTAATCTATTTTCACATGGACATGAGCTCACAAGATCAAATGAATATAAGAGGCCTTTCCATTATAAAGTAGTCTATTAAAAAATTCATTTTCTTATGAAAATGATGGAATTCCACATGATTTATGTTATTATTCATACCTTGATCAAGTTGATAATGTTTCCAAATGAATATCACTTATACCACTCCCTTAATATTAAATAAATCATTTGGTACATCATCACATTCTCTATCACATTGTTCATTAGAATTGTATCTCTATATTTTTTCTATTAACTAAATGAAATAAAAAATGATATTAGAATATATTATCATATAGAATCAAACTCTATATACCATGAAGGAATAAATTATAAATTAATACAATATCCAAATTTATGAGTATAATGTTTCAATCCAAGTTATACATAGTAATATTTGAAATTGGGTTCTCTAATATAACAATTTGTTCAAGTCCTATATATGGGTTTCTGGAGTTTTTGTTTATATAATAAATAAATTCCTCACGAGTTTCATACTATGTGTGTAGCATGGACCATTGTTGTCCACCTAGTGAAGATCGAGTTGAATCCAAATTCACCCTTTTCAGAGTTGTCACCCAAATGTAAAAGATTTTTAGATCAAAATTTACTTTTATTATCTACATAAAGATATACATTCATAGATACCACTCAATATATACATCACTAAAATTCTATAACATTTTCCAACACATAGTCTTATCCTTAGTCATATCATTAGGGTTATTGCAAAATTATTCTAGAACATATCCCCTAAAATAATCTAAATTTTCTATTTATACCAAATATAGTTATCCATGAAATTTATACATGTTATTAATTTTTTGAAAAATAATTATCTATTAAATACATGTTGATGATCGGAAGGCCAAATTAATTTTAGAAACTAGGAACATAAATCAAAAATATTATATTAAAATAAGATTTCATTAATTTAATTTCCATAATCCTATATTAAATAAATTTAACCTCGTAAAAATAATTGTGATATCCTAGGAATAAATAGATTAAAGGGGTGATCTAAAAATCTTAATAAGTGGATAAAAATGAAAAGAAAACTCAATATGAAAGTCAGAATTAAAGCAATAAATCATAAAAGAGAAGGCTCATGAGTAATCACGTAGTAGAATAACATTAATGGCATGGTATCATAAATTTATATAGGCATATAAATTTTGGAAACATCATATAACATGATATATTAATGAGTTGGGGATAACTTCTAAGACAATATCTCATGCTGGAAAATTTCCCATAATGGATTAGTAATTCTCTCTAATAGTAGAAATTCCAAGAACCGGTGGAATATAGTCCTAAAAAAATTAAATAAAAAAGGTTATGAGTAAAGAATACAAGGTGTTATTACATAAATTAGTGTGCATCACACCATATATATCTGCCTCCACCAGTGGGGCACAATATTCCAGGGTTGTGAAAGACCACATCTCCCTAGGATCAGTGGGAACCTGCTTTTCCATTACATCTGCCACCTGGTTAGCCTCCCGGTAGACATGTGAAATGTACACTCGCATGTGAGAAATATCACAAAGGAAACCAACCCACTGAGGTAGCATAAACCAAGGGACCTATCATGTCTTGGTGTTCAAGGCATGAACTGTGGTCTGAGAGTCAGATTTAATCCATACAGATTTCCAATTAAACTGGACTGCATACCTGATGGAATAGATCATTGCCCAAAGATCGGCTTCAAAGGAAGTTCCAATTCCAATGGCGTGGTGGAAGCATCTTTTTACAAACCCATGATATTTTTGGAACACTCCCCCAAAACCCAACGGACCTGGTGCACCCAACGCGGCCCCAGCACCATTTACCTTGAGGCAAGGCCCAATGGGTGGGATCCATCAAATATTCTTTAGCATCCGAGGCTTGCACGACCGACCTAAAACACCAAGCCTTCTAAGAATTTGAAGATAAGAAATTGTGTTAGAAATGGCGCCATCCTGCACAAGGGAAGCAACATAATCATCTTTATGAACCTCTACCAGTCCTTTATGAATTGTTGAGTGCACACCAGTGAACGCAGCAACATTCCAGGCCTCCCAAATGGCTGCAATAGAATCAGAAATATCTACCAAAAACAGGTTATATATCTGCTCACTAAAATGGTCATTAGACCAATCGGATAACAGCTACAGAATCGATGTGCATGCGTCAAAAACAACTCCAAACAAGGAACCAGCATAGGCCCACAATTTCTTGGCACGACAACAGCTAATAAAAACGTGGTGAATAGAATACTCATCAGTTTTACAGATGGAGCACATGGAATCCATCTGAATACCAGACCTCTTAAGAACATCAGTTGTAGGAAGTCAATTCTTACAGATTCTCCATATTAGAGAGAATCTGGAAGGTCTAATAAAGTGAGATATTAATTTCATAATCCAAGAAGGTGGAGGAGATTCACCCCCAAATATGTCCCTATAGAAATCCCTTCAATTGAATTTCCCAGTTCCGCTATGGATCCGGATCAAAGTGTAATGCTACATAAAGACATAATTATTGATTTCAGTATCCACCTGCACAGGAACACTAAAAACATAAGAGTGAAACTTTGAGAGTAAATCCAAAATAGATCAAGGGGCTACTTCAGGTGTCACATTTAGATCACAATGGGGTTGTTTGAGGCACTTTCAGTTCCAGCAATTCAAGGTGGAGTCCCTACAATCTATCCATCTGGTATCTGGCATAATTCTCACATATTCCTTCTTGATAGAGGCCCAAACCGATGAGGAAAGAAAATACTTGTATCCATTTAAAATCTTCCTTCTGATTCAGTTTGAAAGAAATTCATCATCAAATTCATGAGAAAGCAGGTTCCAAGTAAATTTCCCAATGAATCCATCATTAAAGGTACAAAGATCCTTGAGTTCTAGTCCCCCCCAGCTCCACAGGCATGATGCACTTCTTCCATGAAACTGTAATCAGCTTCCTCTCATGTGGTTACGCCATCCATATGAAATTTCATACCATGCTCTGATTTTCCTTGAGAAGTCCTCTCCGCCATCAATATATACAAGAAGAATATACAAACTTCAATGTGATCACTATGTTCACAATATAGACCATCCCAGCCAAGGACATATTATTCCCTTTCCAGAAGGCCATCTGATGTACTATACCAGCATAAATTCCTTCCAAGTATTGTCTTTTCACATTTCCCAAAAATAGTGGAACCCCAAGGTTTTGGAAAGGAAGGGATCCCCTCCTAAACCCAAGATGCCTGACAATTATGTTTCTTTTCCCAAGTGAAATTACATTCCCAAAAAAATGGATGACTTGTCCCAACTAATGGCTTTTCCTGAGACCTCCTCGTAATGACTGAAAAGGGATTTTATAGAGGAAATAGTTTTCCATGATTCGTGACCAATGAGCAATATTTCATTTGCATACAATAGATGAGACATGTCATTCTCACTAACACGAGCCCTAATCTACTTATAAAGTCTCATTTGGGAAAGGTCATTAATACACCTACTAAGGTAATCCTCTGCAATGGAAAAAAGAAGACCAGATAGTGGGTAACCTTGCTTCACCCCTGGTTCAAGGGAAGAAGCCCCTCGGGGAACCATTGACATGAATTAATAACATGGATGAACTAAGTATGATACAAATCAGATTCACGAAACCATTCGAGAATCCATACCTTCTAAGGAGATCAAGAAGTAAGCTCTATTTAAGAGTGTCAAAAGCCTGGGAATTATCAATTTTGAGGGGAAAATTCCCATCCATTGTCTTCATTCTCATAAGATTGACACTCTAAGAGGCTATAAAGAGGAACTTTTGGATTCTCCTCTTAGGTAAAAATCCAAATTGATTAGCAGTAATTATGACATTAACCAACCCACTCATCCTATTCACCAAAATCTTGCTCATATGTTTGGGTATTGTGTTCCCAAGTGCAACAGTCATGTAATCCTTGATGTCAAGAGCATTCTCTTTCGTGGGGATGAGACAAATAAAACATGAATTAATTCCATGGGGAATATATGAGTGAAAGATAAATCCTTCATTCCCTGCACAATATCATTATAAAAAATTTCCCCAAAAAACATGAAAAATTTGTTAGTGAAACCATCAAGACCTAGGGCACTCTCAAGATTGATATATAACAGAGAAGATCTGATCGTTTCCTTGCATGGGGAAGCAATTATAAGTTGTTTTGAGTGATCATCAATACAAGGGCTGATGTTATCAACAATGTAGTGAATGCTGGATTTCCCATTATCAGAATATATTCCCTTAAAGTGTTCAACAACAGCTAGAGAAATATCATTTTCTTCATTGTAGAGGTTCCCATCAATGATGATCACCCTATTCCTTGCACGTTCTCTCTTTTCCTTGTGCTATCAGTTGAAGAGCATTGAGTTCCTGTCCCCATAATTTATCCATTTCACATTCAGTTTATTTTTGACCAATCATTCCATTACCATTAAAATATCATCAAGCCTATTATAGGATGTTACTTTCTCTCTGGATATGGTAGGGTGCTGCTCATGAAAAATATGAATCCTGGCTAGAACCTCCTCTGACTTCCTGATATCCCCATCAATTTTTTGAATGATTTTTTACTATATTTACTCAGTATCCCCTTAAGGTGTTTGAGTTTCATAGAAAGTCTCTGGAGAGGACTCCCAATGACTTTATAGTTCCATGCCTCTAAGACAATCTCCTGGCATCCTGGAGTCACAATCCATCCATTTTTGAATCGAAAGGGAATATGGGATGACCTTCTGAGTTGGGTATTGACATCAATAACCATTGGATTATTGTCAGAATGATTCTTAGGGAGCATGAATCCAGAAACTCTATGATCCATAACATGATCATCAACAATGAAGAAGCATCTATCATGCTTACTATATTGCTTCCCCTCCCATATGTATCAGCACCATGTGAAATCAGAACCAGCTATGGGAACTTGGTCCAGGTTGCAATAATCAATGCACTCAAAAAATTCTGCAGCAGCAACCCATTTGATGTTTGTTCTAGTTTTCTCTTCATGCTTCAACACTGTATTTAAGTCACCAATAAGAATCTATTTTTTCTCCATTCTCTTAGAGGTGTCTTTGAGTTCCTCCTATAACTCCCTCCTCCTGATATAAGAGTTTGAGGCATAAAAAAATATACTAAAATGTCCTTCCCAGTAAACATACAGTAAACCAGGACACTTTAAGGCCCACTATCACAGGAAGTGATCTTAATGTCATCATTCCTTAACAACCATAATTGGTAAATGTGAGATGCATTCTAATTATTGGAGACATAGTTGTATCCTATGGATCCCCATTTGAATCCTTTCTAGTTTTCAAAGAGGACTTTTGGATCAATAATACCAACAAACATTAGTTTGTAGGTCATAATAGAATGTCGTAGGGCCCTGACCATGCGGGAATTTCCCGTCCCTTGAAAATTCCAGTAAAAAATCTTCATTTTTTACTGGCCATGCCTCTTGTCAGAGGCTCCCCTTTTCTTTACAATGAGACATGTTTTATCCCTTTCTTCCCCTGACCACCCTACCCTTGCTTCTGTCCAGGGGAAATAACCCAATGAACTCGAGAAATATTTGGGCATAACCATGAGAACATGTATATGACTACTTAACCAAAATAAAGAAAATATATCATTAAGAATAAACAAAAAAATTACCCATTCATTGAATATTGGGTACATCACCTTGCATCATTTCATAATCGAAATAGATTTCATAAAGTAGGAATTTGTCAAATGATTATATGTCATGTATTTTCCCATAGGAATGTAAAATAAGCATGGTGTATATGTGGGGGACATATTTAAATAATTATGTCTAATATTATAATGTTAACATGAGATATAAACAATGATATAGAGGATAATTTCGTAACCTAATGAAAAATGGTGGATTGGAAATATCACTAACCTAATCCCAAACTTTTCATGTGAATTATTTATTATCATGAATAAAAAATGTTAATAATTTAAATAAATAATAAAATTTCTCTTGTTTTATTCATTTTATTTATTTCTTATCATGCTATATTAAATTACATAATCATTTAGGTTCATGTCCTCTATTTTGACGATGTTTGGATCATATGTCCAAAAATATATTTGGTAAGTTGAAAAAGTACAAAGAGATTAATATTTCATCATAAAAAAAATTCTGAAATTATTATCATCATTATATGTCAATTAGAATTTTCAAATAAAAAATGATATTTTATGATAAATTAAATATGTTTCAATCATGGAGATGGTAGGTCATACATACAAATGATTTTCTTTTCAATTTTTCCATGATGATGATGGTAAAAAGGTAAGATTAATTTTTTTTATAGATTGATCAATATATCTTATATATCATGATACTAATTTGAAAAAAATTATATATACCATCCATTTTATGGGAAATTGAAATACACTGAATAGTGCAAGATCACTGAGAGGGGAGGGGTGAATCACAGATCCCCTTGTCATATTTTACATTTCCTTTTTATGAATTTCCTTCTTTATCAATTCAACCACTATGCCTGATTAAGGCCTTGATCCAATCTTCAAATGATGCATTAAAAAAAAGACACAGGGATTTACAATATTGGTACAAAGACTTACTCCTTGTCGTGTTGGTTATTCTCCCCAACACAGTTTCTTCACTATATCAAAAGTTGATTACAAATAGTAATTGGTGAGACCCCCAAAATACAATTTTCTTAAACTCCCCAACTTCACTGCACCTTATTTTTTCTTCTATAAACTGTTTATCACCAAAACATTCAAATTATTCCTTTTAATGGATTTATAGTTATCCTTCTGGTCAAGTAGCTTCAACAAACTCAATTTGAAACAGTTGGTCTTGCTCAAATGACATTGCACACAAAATGCTTTCCCCACATGTGAAAGGGTATAAAAAAGATCATATTTTATCTTGGTTATGTATTATGAAACCTGAATACACAATTTATGGTTTCCTTACATCATTAAATGTTCACTTGTTAATAAGTCTTCTCGATTTCCACTTATCAAAAACAAAACCTATAGATGAATCTCTAATGCCTCTCAAGCACACAAAAAATAAAACTAAATTGGATATTTGATTTAGGTGCACTGGTTGTTCTTCTCAAGAGACAGTGAATATATGCAGTTGTCTTTGAGGTTCAACAAAATGCATGAACCATGGAGGCTTTTTGGTTTTGGATGTGTCGCGTAAACTAAAGAAGAGAAAAGCACTATCCTTGAATGGCTTCACAATACAGTTCTTCGTGAAACGATCATGTTTTCAAGGATCTTTTTGAGTGCATATGGGTTCTCCTTATTCCTCGTGTCGGTTTACCATGAAGAGTTCACCTTTCTTCTCACATGCAAAAGCTACATTAATACTCCTTTGCATAGGGTGTGATATACTGCTCCACGTGATGTGAATTTTCTCTGTTATTTCAACAATAAACCTCATCTTGAAGGCTCTATATTTATAAGGGAGGTTCACTGATCCGTTTAATTCAAATATTTGGGAAACAATGTCATCAGATGCATAGAATTGAATTATCGAGATCTTCTGTTTGAATATTTTTAATGTGGGATGAGATTATTTGAGTCTCTCGGTTTGGTTCTATTCATCGTGGCTACATTTTTTTATGGAAGAAACATCACTTTCATGCATTTAAAAATTCATGAAAACTATAATCTCAAACATCGAACAACATGTGTGGCCCCATAACCTTTTTATTCTCTCATCTTTGAGTGATATTTTAATTTCAGTGCATCCATGAAAATTTAATTGCACGCATGTCTTTGGTTTTCTTAGACGATCCTAATGCACTGGATTTTATCTTCTAAGGAGGCCAGATTATTATTATGGAGGTGCCGTAATGACGACGGTGTACTGCATTATCAAGAGCTATATAGGATCTTGGACGATGAAGATGAAAACATGGAGCCTCTATTCTAGTTGTGTCAACTTTGAACGGATATTGGATGTCCATGAATAAAAGTGCGACTGTGGGATGAGATGAGAAGTCGTCATGATATTTGGATTTGATGGATGGCTCAGATAGAATACATGTTTTTTAAAATCTCATCCAACATCGAAAATCCCTGCATAATTTCGATGGTTTATAATCCTCGGTGCTCTGTTCTCATTTCAATTAATTATCTTCTCTCTCTTCGATGCCACCTCACACCGGTTCTTTTATAGGTGTGATCTTATCTCCCACTCTACTCCCCAAGCGTGAATCATGTGTCCACTCGACTCCTCGGGCGTGCACCTATTCCCCACGCTGCACAGGTTCATCATTGTATGGCCCCTGTGGAATTATACACGGCCTACATGTGTCTCTAGAGGGTTGTCTTCGAGGCCTTCCCCTTGGGTGCGGGAGACCCTCATGTCCTGCATATTCCTTGGGCGAGGGCTTCAGATGGCCATCGATATTGGCCTTAATTTTTTAAAACACATATACTATGTATATAGTATAAAAACATGTATGAATTCCTACTTGAAATCTCAAACCATCCTTATTCATTCAAATCCAATGCATTCTTTATTTCTCCTTCTTCAAAATCAAGCATCATCCATTACTTTTTTTTAGATCTTAAATTCCAAATTATATTCAATATATTGTTTTGATCCAATCATGGATGATTAATTGATAATTTTTTAACTCCGCATGAATTAGGTAATAATGTGTAGACTTCATTGTTGTAAAGTGTGACATGTTCTCTTTAAAAACACATGTCTTCTTTTTTTAGGATTAGTACAAACAATCATCTGATTTTCTAAACTCCATCCATTTAGATTCAATGGATGAATCATCAACACTTTATCCACTTAGTGAATATGGATGGATCTTCACATCTTTCCTCCTATAATTGGGTATTGAATGTACTTCTTCAAGTGTTGTAACAATTTATCACCTTAATACAAGTCATGGAACTAAGAACCAGTTCATCCATAATCAGATTTAGTATACTCCAATCTTCATTGCTTCAATTATTCAAACATCAGTCACACATTGACATGTTTTCGACATCAAATGCAATCAATGGACAGAACAATATCCCCATTTTAATTTTGTTGTCAATGTCTCTTAATCACACTCTAGTAAAGTCAATATGTGTGTTGTGATGTTTTCTCTCCCTTATTGGAAAACAAATAAAAATAGATGATATCACATGGATAATTTAGCAAAGAGCATATAATTAATCAAGTATATGTCTATGTTGTATAACACAATGTAGAAAATAAGAGATATATAACCATGGTTTTCAATAATATTAATAGATGACCCTACATGTAAAATCATGCTCTGAATGAATCAACCCATCTCCATGGGGATGGAAATGAACCAATATTTCCTTGAACTAAAAAAGCCCTACACCAACATTCAACAACAAATGATCCCCCTAAAGGGATACATTAATCTCCTTTGATTCCCTTAAAATTAGTGAAAATGAATGTAAATAGATTTAGGGAATAAGGATAATCCAGTTCTTGGTCATTAAGTGAGAGGAGACGGCAGAACATGATGTTTCAGCCTTACCTCAACAAACCTCTCTTCCAACATTTCTTTATTGAAAATATCTGTAATTTGATCTTGAGTATAGATGTATTCAAGATTTATGTCTCCAATTGCCACCTTTTCTTTAATAAAATTATATCTGATATCAATATTCTTGGATCTCAAATGTTATATGGGATTCATAGATAATCCAATGGCACTTGGATTATCAGATAAGATCTTTATAGGCTTTTCAGTTTCAATTTTCATGTCTGCATTCTGTATATGCATCAAAATCATCTATTTTCATGCATGTGTGGATGCCACATACTCTACCTCAGTTGGGCTCAATGATACTAAGTTGTTTTCTTAATTTACCAACAAACACATCCTTCTCCAGAAAATAAGGTTCCACTATAGGTGGATTTTCTATCTGTACAATCAGTATCATAATCAGTATCTATAAACCCCAACAGCTTAATGTCTCAACTGTGTTTATATAACAACCCATATTTCAAAGTTCCTTTCACATATCTCAACATTATCTTTGCTACTAATAAGGGATATTCTTTTGGATTATTCTTATATCTGGATCATATAGTTACCACAAAAGTGATATTTGGAATTGATGTTATGAAATAAAGTCGTGTCCCAATGATTTTTCTGGAATCGTTTTGATCAACACTATTTCCCTTTTCATCTTTTCCTAATTTGGTTACAACTTAAATGGGTGTTCAAACTTCTTTTTCATTTTCTTTTCCAAAACGTTTCACCAATTCCCTTGCATGTATTTCTTATGATAGAAATATGGAATTTTGTTTATGTGAAACCTAAAATCCCAGAAAATATGCCCTTTAACCAAGCATGTACATTTCAAAGGTTCTCTTCATCTACTCACCAAATTCATCACCAAAACCGTCCTTTTCACCATCAAAGATGGTGTCATCCACATATATAATGACTATGAGAGTACCATGGGCCATTTATCTTACATAAAGATTACTGTCAACTATACCCATGAAAATGGTCATATCCCTTAGAAAACCATCCAATTTGGAGTACCATGCTATAGGGGCCTATTTTAAACCATATAGAGCTTTTCACAACCTGCATACCATGCTGCAATCATTTTCAAGAATGAAACCATCTGGTTGTCCAATCTATATGTCTTCTTCTAGATATCCATTTATAAATTCATATTTCACACCCATTTGATAATCCTTATATTTCTTTTTTGCTGAAACTGCTAAGAACATTGTAATGGTTTCCATTCATTCCACCGGTGAAAAACTTTCTTCAACGTCAACTCCTTTTATTTGTGAATATACCATGCATACTAATATAGCCTTGTTTCTTGAATATTTCCCTTTATCATTTATCTTATTTATGAAACCCACTTGGTGTCAATAACATTTTTATTCCTCGTTCCAGACACAAGATCCCAAGAGACGTTCTTTTTAATATGATCATGCTCCTCATTCATAGCTTGTATCCATTCCTAATGCTCAACTACCTCAGCCACTATATGAGGTTAAACTTGATAAATGAGTGTTTTTTATCATAAATTCGAAATATTCTTCTTGTTTTCATTATTGATTGTAGATTAACAATGAAATTTTCTATCTCAACATGTTTCTTTAATTTTTTGTATCATATTCTTTTATTTACATTATCTTCTTCTTCATCGTTGGTATGTTCAGAATTGATGTCAAAATTGTCTTTTTCTGTCCCAGCTGCTTCATCATTATTTTATTCCATAGTCATGTCATTTTCTTCCAAATATTCTAAATCTCCATTTTACCAATATCTGGTTTGATATTTTTTTCAATAATTCTGAAATCACTATAATCAACCAACTTGTTCATTATTTTGTTCCAAAATCTGTATCCTTTACCATCAGGTAGGTAGCCCATGAAGGTTCCTTCCTCTATATTTTCTTAAAATTTTCCCAAATTAATTTTTGTAATATTTATGATGTATGGACATCCCAAAACACTAATGTATTTAACTATTGGTTATCTATTATACCTCATTTCTTAAGTGGTAATTTGTGTTTCTGGTCTATGATGACATCTATTATCTATATTCATGGCAGTGCATACATCTTCTCTCCAGAAAAAAACCGAGACGTGATTTTCATCCAACATTGTTCTTCCCGTTTCAGCTAATCTTCTTTTATTTCTTTCAGCTACTCCATTTTTCTGTGGAGTATAGGGTTTTCTATATGGATTCTTGATTTCATTCTTGTAGATAATTAATTCAAAAGCATCACATGTATACTCTTTTACCATTGTCAGATCTCACTTTCTTGATAAAAATACCCAACTCCTTCCCATATTCCCATCTAAAATTTTTGAACATTGTGGTTGCCTCTGACTTGTGTGTAATAAACATGACATTAGTCATTTGAGTGTAATCATCAATAAATGTTATGAAATACCTATCACCTCTTGTAGACTTTTGTCTCATTGGCCTATATATGTCGGTATGAACAAGTTCATGGGGCCTAGTGGTTAGGATATGAACTTATTTGTGTGAAATTTGAGTCAATTATCCTTTATAACATATTTTAAAAACATCATCCCTTTCTGTTTTAAATTTGGGAAGATCTCTCACAATGTCATACTTCAGAATTTTTTCATATACTCCTGGAACCAAAATGGCCATCTCATCTATGCTAGAGGTTGTTTTCATCCTTGGAACTCAAATAACAAGATTTAATAGAGTCACCAATTTGAAATAGATTTCTAGTTGTTAATTTTTCCTGAGAGATGATTCTTCCATACTTTGAGCTTTTGAGGATAGATAAATATTTTTTGAACAACACATCATGTCCATAATCACATAGTTAGATCATAATAAGCAAAATGTTTTTTAACCCTTCAAAAAATAAAACATTATTGGACATTACATTTTTGGATTCAATCATAGATTTTCTAACTCCCTTGATTTTTAAAGAAAAATCATTTCCAATGATTACGACTCCTCCCTCATGATTTTATATGTTTAATAATATTTTTTATCACCAGTCATGTGTGATTAACATCAAATATAGATAACCCATGACTTCATTTTACTACTTTATTTCAATGAAGCATCAGCAAAACATGAGATTTCTTCATTTATTTTTTGAATTATTTTTATTTTCATGTCTTCAAGGGTATATTCAGGAAGAACATGCATGAACGTTTTATAATTATGACCTTACTAATCACATCTTCCACAAGTTTCTTCAATACATTTAAATTTTTTCTGAGTTAGTAGATCAAATGATTTCTGCATTGCCCATTTGTTTTCATAATAATTCCCCATTGATTCCTGCCTTACATGAGGTATAGACATGTTATACCAACGTAAATATTCTTTGTGCTCAAAAAATCCACAGCACCATCAGTTTCCTCTAAACCTTGATCTTCCCCACTTATAAAAGTCTTGTATGTGAGATTGTTGTTTTTTTCTTTTCAGGACCAATGTAAATCTTCCTAGAATATTTATCTCTTCTTATATATTAGAAGAATATTTTTATGATGATTTTTTTCTCCGAACATGTCTCAAATTTGTTTTTGAAACTAAATTTTTTAAAATTATAGATGTATTTTTATTTTTGATTAGTTTCTCTAGTGTCTTAAGATTCTCCCTTCACCTCAACAGCTTTGTTGAAATCTTATTTGTTCTTCTTCAAGTAGTTCGGTGCTCAAGACACATTGTCTGAGTCCTTGATTTCTCTTCTTCTTTGAGGTGAAGTTTCTCCTCAAGATATTTTACCATCATTTCCATTTCATCTACCTTTTGTTTGTGTCTTTTGATTTCTTCAATGTAAAATGTTTCTTTATTTATAAACTCTTCATTTTCTTCTATAATCCATTCATTGTCTTTTAGTAACAACTTAATATCTTTGTATAAAATTTTATTTTTCATAAGACAAGCTTCTAATTAATTTTCCATCATGTGTTCAAGATATATTTGTTCTCTTTAATTATCATCACTATTATAAGTATCAAACCATTATTCCACATGATCCATGAAATTAGTTTCATCTTCTGGTTGGGTGTGCGATGTGGAATCAACATATTCTTATTTTCTCACATATTTTCTTCTTTCACCTGTAATGAAAATTCTAATTCTTGTACCAAATTGTATTGAGTCTTTTGAGATTCTACCCCATTTCTTATTTTGTGGTTTTTCTTATTCTATCTCATGCTAAACAAACCTTTTTATAGGACAATTATTTGAAAGTGTCCAATGTTATAGCAGTTGTAACACCTTGGTGGTAGTTTCCCAATGCGACTAAATTTTTCCTTCCTAATTCTTTTTTATATAAGATCAATGATTTTTTTATATTCTTCATCTTTATCTTTAGTATTATATTCACTTATATCTAAAGCATCATCAACGTTGATATTGAGATTTCTCATGGCCTCAAAAAAATATCATCTTTGATCTTATTTTAAAAGACTATGATCTTTCTAATTTGATATTCGATGATAATGTTATGTAATGCATCAAGAGAAAGATCATATCTATCTTCCGGAGATGAAACTGTGGGATTAAACCTATTAGGAAAAATTAGTATTAGATTTTTTTGACAATATTTGATTCATCCAACTTCTCTCCAAAGCCTCAAATTTTACTGACAATATCATTGACTCTTGTGAAATAATCATCAATGTTTTCCTCTTCTATCATATTGATATCTTAAAATTTTCTCCACTATATATTCAATTTGGATTACTTTACTATCATGTTTCCTTCATAGAATCTTTTCCATTTTCCCCAAATTTCTTTGGAATTTATAAGTTCTATAACCATTGTGTAAATTTTTTCTGAAAGAGACATTACGATGTAATGATTATCTTTTCCATCAACTTCCATATTTATTTCCTCAGTGAAAGTCACAATAGTTTAATTAGTAATGGTAGGGAATACAAATTTAAATACATCTCTAACTTCAAGTCCATGAGATAAAATATAGGGTAACATATTATTCTTCTAATTTTAAAAATTCTTTGCATCGAATGCAGAAACACCCATACTGGTAACGGAATTCATATTGTCTATCTTCTCAAATTACTAGATCCTTATAGAGAGAACCTTTCTCTAATACCTCTTGACGTACCCAAAATAGTGAAATATTACTAAGAGGGTAATGGTGAAACATTGATCCTCTTGTTAAACATTATTTTAATTTTTATGAATTTTTCCTTTATCAATTAAACCTCTGGGTCTGGTTAAAGCCTTGATCCACTATTCAAATGATGTAGTAAAACAAAAGCATAAGACACATAGATTTACATGGTTCTATACAAAGACCTACTCCTTATCGTGTTGGTTATTCTCCCCAAAATGGTTTCTTCACTATATCAAAAGATGATTACAAATATTAATTGGCTAGACCCCCCCCCCATTACATGTTGGTTAAACCCACCAACTTCTCTGCACCTTCATATTTTTTCTAGAAACTGGTTATGCCTCCCAGTTTCAAATTCGTCCTTTGAATGGATTGATAGTATTCCTCTTATTCAAGTAGCTTCAACAAACTATGTTTGAATCTGTCAGTCATTCTCAAATCACTTTTCACACACAATACATTCTCCACATGTGTATGGGTACACACATGTTCATATATGATCTTGGATATGTATTATGAAACCTTAATACACAATTTCTAGCTTCCTTTATTCTTTATATTTTCACTTGTTAATAAGTATTCTCAATTTCCACTTGTCACAAACTGAACCCATAGATTATTCTCGACTGCCTCTCAAGCACAAAAGAAACCCTATTGGATATTTTATTTTCGTGCACACAATTTTCATCCCAATAGATACTGAATATATGTTCTTGTCTTCGAGGATCCTAAAAACATATGAACCAAGGTGGATTCATGGTTTTAGATGTATCGAAAAAACTTATGAGGTGAAAAGCACAGTACTTGTATGGATTCATGATCCATTTCTTCACAAAACAACTCAAGAGTGCAAGGAACTTGTTCAGTTCTTGTGGGATCTCCTTCTACCTCTCATAGGGTTACCACAAAGAGGTCACCTTTCTACATGCAAGTTGAAAGTGGGTGGATGCCTCCTTCATGTAGGATGTGATATACTACTCCATGGGATGTGGATTTCTCCCAATTAATTCTTCAAAAAACCTCATCATGAAGGATATCTATTTATAATAATGGTTGACCGATCAATTTCCTTCAAATCTCTAGAAAAAAATACAGTGGGATGAAAATCTATGAATGGTTGAGATCTTCGATTTGAATATTTCCAATGCGGGGTGAGATTATTTGAATCTCTCGATTCAATTATTTTCAATTCGGATCCTTTATTTATGGAGGAAACATAATATTCATATGTTTACAAATTCATGAAAACCATCTGCTCTAACATTGAATGGCCATGTGTGGCCTCAACAAATTTGTTTTCTCTCAGCCTTGAGTGATCTTTTTAATTTCGGTGTAAGAATGCATGTGTTCGGTATGCTTATAAATGATCCTAATGCATTGTATTTTATATTATATGGAGGTCGGAGTCTGATTATGGAGGTGCGACAAGGACGATGACATACTATTCCCCAGGAACTCTTCAGGAGCTCGAAGAATCAAGATGACAACATGGATGTTCTATGCTCATTGGATCGACTTTGAATGGATAGTGAACGACCAAGATAAGTAGCACGGCCGCATGATGAGATGAGTAGTCGTGATGATAAGTGGATCAGATGGACGACTAAAATGGATTCTGAAATTTCCAAAATATCACCCCACATCAACAAGACACATGGAATTTCCATGGCTTATAAGCCTCAGCACTATGTTCCCCTTTCAATTAATTATCTTCTCCCTCTTCGGTGCTGCCCCACACTATTTCTCCTGCGGGCACGCCCTTAGTGCTCACTCTGGCCCTCAGGTGAGCACCTAGTGCCCACTCAACTCCTCAGTAATGCACCAAGAACCCACGTTGCATGGGCTCATCGCCGTGTGGCCCATGTGGGCTTATACATAGCCTTCATGTGCCTCTTACGGGCTAGCATTGAGGCATTCCCCTTGACTATGGTAGGCCTTTGAGTCTCGCATATTCCATGAGTGAGGGGTTCAGCTGGACATCAATATTGGCCCTAATTTTTTTGGTAATGTCATATACTATATAGATAGTATAAAATCAAAGTATTAATTCCTCCTTAATGTTCCAAACCATCATTCATCATTAAAATCCCAAGTATGATTCCATTATCCATCTTCTTCTTCAAGAATCGTCCATTCCATTTTTTTAGATCATAAATTCCAAATGATCTTCAATATGTTGTTTTAATCCAATCATGGATAATGAATCGACCATTTGTTAATTCCTCTTGAATTAAGGCATAATGCATGGACTGCATTCTTGTAATGTGTGACATTTTCTCTTTAAAAACACATTTCATTTTTTTTAGGATCAACACAAACAATTGTCTTATTTCATAAACATATTCCATTTAGATTCAATGGAAGAATCTTCAAAACTTTATTTACATAGTGAATATTGATAGATCTTCACTTCTTTCATCAGGAAATTGAGTATTGCATGGACTAACTCAAGTGTAGTAATAATGTATCACCTTGATACAAGTCTTTGAACATAGAACCAGTTCATAAATAATCCGATGTAGTATTCTCCATTATTATTTTCATAAATCATTCAAAAATTAGACAAAAATTGAAATTTTATTGACAAAAAATGTAATCACTAGGCTCAGAAGAAATAATAAACTATCCATATCGCTCCATGAATGTGGAAATTCACATGTATGCATGAATGATTTCATAATCATTAAACGAATAGAAAAGAAAGAAATACTATGATATAATAGTATCATATATTTATAAATAAATCATAATTATCCTATATATAAATTTAA
The DNA here is from genome assembly GCA_963277665.1 of Viscum album. Classification (NCBI taxonomy): domain Eukaryota; kingdom Viridiplantae; phylum Streptophyta; class Magnoliopsida; order Santalales; family Viscaceae; genus Viscum; species Viscum album. The sequence goes on along the minus strand of OY728147.1, from coordinate 134,964,828 downwards.
TACATCAACATAAATATCCATTTGAGGTAATGATGGAAAACGAGTCACATCTATTCATAATGCTGTAGTTTATTATACACACAAATCATGGTTGGATTTCCCTATTAATGGAAGAGTGGAGGGATGTTAGATATTCCACTAAAAAATAACATATAATTATGTGGGAGATAGTTATGTTATTTTGTTAGCAAGTTTGGATAATATTTCATGGATTTAGAAGAAGAAATAAAGAGAAAATGATCAGTAAGGAATAATACATCTTTTTTAGATAGCCTCTATAATAACTCTATACGAAGAAATTTCTTACGTGGAAAAATGAGATTGGTTTCTAGAACTCAAGAATGCATCCCCATATTCCATTTCATACAATGAATAAGTAGTACTATCATGAATATAATGGGGACACTTTACCACATGTTATGGGGTTATAAAAAAATTATAATAAATATCAGAGTAATAGAAATAGAGGAAACGTTATGATAATAACATATAAACAAAATATTAAAAAGAAGATGATCAGACCAACAATACTAAAAATAATGTAATGATTGGATGGAATGTATATAACTTGTGTTTTTTGTATAATATGGATGAAAATAAATACATATCATAGATGAAACCAAAGTAATTGGTCCCAATAACCCCTTCAGTCCCATCTCCAAGATTTAAACCATCAATTAAGAAAAAAAATAACAAGGTAATTTTCCTTTTTACAAACCTACAATCTTGTAATATTATCTAGTATTAAATGTAGACACCAATAGGGTGTGATTAAAACTCAGTAGGTCGACAAAACCCCCGCTAAAAAGTCCATTCTGATAGATAGTTCTTAAAATAATGTGATAAAAGGGATATTGATTAATGAATTAATATGATATAATAATGAAACAACTCTGACAGCATGCTATTATATCTCTTACTATATAGAATCACCATTAAAATAAGGAAAAAATGTCCCTATATTAGACAAATAACCATGAAAATCCATCCATATTATCAATTCAGAAAAAAATACTAGTGCAACACTTCTATATAATAGTTTCAGTATAACTGGTATGATCCCTCTATTGAATAATTTTATCATAACTAGGAAAAAACCCCAATATAAGAAATTTATCCCTACTTGGAAAATCCCACTATATAATAATTTTATAATAATTGGTCTAATTCCTCTAAAAAATCATTTCATCATAATAGGTTCAAGCCCTCTGTATAAGAATTTAATCATATGATCGAACACAAGTCAAAATGTCTTGAATAACGCAATATGAATTCACATATTAGAGTGTTCAATTCATCCAATTACCCTTTCATTCATCAAGATGTTCATTATATCATTATCATTATATTTTACACAACAATTTCATATAAATGTATCTCCTGTCATTTTAATAAAAATTAATACATTTTTGTAAGTGATCCATTATAAAAAATCACCTAAGGTTGCATTAACTAAAAATCTGTGTATCAATATAATATATAGTAAATTATCATTCAAGTATTGGCTCAGTCTATGTAAAGTCATAATCTATAATTCTAAACTATTGTATACAAAGGGTTCCAAGGAGTAGTCCAAACAAATGATTATCATCACCCATTATTCAATTAGTTAACATGCATGTTGTTTCAGTGTGGTCACATAGTCTTAAACTCGCATAAAAATTCAAATAGACCATGTGGGTTTATTTTGGACAACCAATATTTATCTGGAGAACAATTAAGTGCCACCAATATGGAACTCTAATAAAGATTAAATAAATGGTTACCGATAATAAAAACCAAGATCACACAAGAAATAATATCAAATCCAGATTCAATGGTTATCCAGACATGACACCATTATATTGTGAATTGAAAAAGGAAGGAGAAAAAAAATCAACTCACCATAGATCAAACTCTAGACCAATACATCATTGATGGAAAGAATATCCTAAATTATCACATAGACTCTCTTTGTATTTTGAGAGATGAGGCTGAATAATGAATGATAAAAGGTTCATCCAAAAAATGAAAAAAAAACTCAATTCCTAATCAATTCACTTCATTAACCCCTTTCATGGTGTGAATTCCAAATAGACTAAAAAAATTCATTTTTATAGGTTAAAAATATAGTGGTAAACATTTTCATGGCGTGGAATGAATGAAAGGACTATATAATATTGTTGTCTTGAAACTATTTCATGGATTATTATGAGTAAAATATTTACATCATGAATTACATACATGATAGAAATATTTCGCATAGGTAGTAATCATTATAGAATCATTTTGAAAGTCATGATAATCCATAATCTGCACTCATACCTAAAGAGTATCCCATTATAACTATTGAAAAATTTATTCCTAAACTAAACTAATTCAAAAAAACTTACATCTATGATGATTAGGTAATTACCAAGTAAATTATATTCAGCTACAATGAAATGGCTTGCTCACAGAGTATTCAATAAAGAGAAACCCCAAAAAATTCTTAATAAATAAATGATATATGAGGAAATGATTGGATCTAAAAACCTCCTAACCATATAGCAACTCATCCTCGATATTCAATTTTCATCACTATGGGTTTTATGTTAGGAATTATGTTCACTATGCTCTCACATTAGTATTGATATCCCATGAATCATCTTGAACATGTCTATTCTACCACTTTAACAAAACAAGAGGTATGATAAATCTTTGGTGATACTTCTCACTACGGTCCAAAAATCAACATTAGATTTTCCTTATATGACACATCAACATAAATATACATTCCATAAACGTATTTGATGATTGAAGGTTCTGAATCACATCTTCAATTATTTGATATGTGAAACAACTCTGCATGGAACTATAGTGGTGTGGAAGGTCCAATCAGTATTCTAATGGATCGAAGATCCCAAAATTTTGAAATGACCAAATAATACTATCTATTAACATTCTATATTTTTGATACATTATTTCACAATCTTATGTAATAAATTTTGGAAACTTGATGTCCCACCAAAAACACCAAAGGTGTTCTCTTCTTTCATGTATAGTATTTCTTCCTAATCTACATGGTCTCCAATTAATTTCTGACCATATAAACCTTCTTAGACATATCCCACCCAAGACTACTTCCAACAAGAACTGACTCACCTACTTTTAAACAAAATATTTAAATGGGATGGAATTCAATAAAAACCATTGATTCAAGATTGATTCATAGAATATTTTATTATAAAAAAACTCTACAAGTTCCATATATTATTCCCCTAAACCACTGAATTCCATAATATAGTCACATAATATATATTTTAGAATATGAATTGTTCATTATTATTGGTTTTAAATCAAAGGATAATTGGTTTTACTCAATAGAACCTATGATCCCAAAGCCTTCTTAATACCCATCTAAACCTGATAAATAAAAGGAGTATATATATTAGAAATGACAGTCCTCAAAACATTAATAATTTGAACTATCTCATGCATATAATGACTACCATGATCATAAATGATGAATGTCTACCAGATGGAAATGGAGTGGGTTACCTTCATTATTTTTACAAGTTGTCCTAGGTAATCTTGTCACAAGGTTCATAAATATGTCATTGAATTTCCATTTTAGAATGGATAGAGCCTACAATTTCACAGCAGACCTATGATTCTTAGCCTTCAACTACTAATAGGTAAAGTATTAGGAAATGAACCCTGTTATATCATTCTTAATTTCAATACAACTGTATTGTCTATAGATACTCAGAATCAAAAAATTTTATATTGGGTATACATCCCCTCTAGAAGCATGGAACTCCCTCATCATTTCTTCATGCCGACACATTGGAATCCATACACATCCCTGGAAAAGAATATAATTTTTTCCAAGACACTATCATGATGATGGCCCCACACCGTAACAAATTTTCCTCAATATAAACAAGACTAAATTACATAACTTATACAACATAATCAGGTCTAAAAGCATGTGTAATATACAATTAAAGATTTTATCTACTCATCCTTAAATAATGATCATATAGATTCATATTTACAATGATTTCAATCATCCTGAACTCATCAAAAGAAACTTACACTAAATCCATCAACATCTTCTATATCATGGAATCAAAAACAATGTTTCATTTACCTATTTTATATGATAGATTGAATTCAAATGACTATAGATAATCAACCCACCTCTTCTACTGAATGATCAAGTTCGGATGAGAAAATAAGAACATGAGGAACCTTTTTCCATGCATAAGAAAATTATATTTCTCAAAAGATATTGTATCTGGTATCTTGTGGAGTGTATTATTATGGATAGATCTAGATCATGAGAATGGTAATTCCTTTAACGTGGTCGAAACTATATAGATACCTAAGAAACCACTCAATCCACCAATAATAAAACTATTCTGGATCTAATTCTGATGGTGTCACAATATATATTAAAATCCATTTCGTGAAATTTCAACGTGGTAATTGGTGTTGCACTCATTATTCTCTTCAAATCCAAAAAACCCTTTGAAAGAATCGAAAGAGAAACACTTCACACCTTTCTTGGTCAGCCCATTCATCAATGCTTCTATTCTAGAGAAGTCCCAGATATATTGCCAATAATACCATGCTTTACCAAGCAAACTCTGAATCTTGAAGGCATTCCTGGCGTGATACCAATATAATATATTTTAAATCATCATGAAATCAAATTCCCCTCCATACTCATAGATTACATGACCCATGTAGTTAATTTTATCATTCTTGGAACTAAATGTGGTTATATTGGAATAAAAATGATAACCTCTAATGTACTCTATAAAATTTTAAGGTAATGGGAATGATTATCTATAGAAGAGGGTTACAGTAATATTTCATTGACATAATGCAACACAAATTGATTTAGGAAAGGATGAAAAATTTAGTTCATCAAGGCCATAAATATCATGGTTGTGTTTATCGGCCCAAATGACATCATCAAGAACTCAAAAAATCTATACCTTTTCTTAAATATAGTTCATGGTATATTTTATGGTTTCAAAATCATCTAACTTGACTCTGATATAAATTCTATATTATAGGATATTTGGTTACCACTTAGCTAATCAATGAGATAATCACTGCCTCGAATGGGATAAAAGTTCATCTCCTTTTTCTAGTTCAATCTCATATAGTCCACAGAAAAATGATTTGTTTAATCAACTGTCACTGAGAAATAATAGAATAATAATAAGGTTAAATGTTAGGACATATGAAACACCTTGATCTAATTTTTTTGAATGAGCCTTAAATTCCCAAATCACCATCAGTACCATCCTATGAGGAGTGATTTAAATTGCCTCTATTATGTTAACAACATTGATCATAAGAACAATTTTCTTCTCAGGTGGTAAGATATAGAAATATTTTTCAAAAATATCCTAATGTTTTTCTATGACTAGAAGAATACTATCATGATACATACCACAATAATTATGAAAAAATAAAGTATATTATATGTAAAAATATTCAATCTAAACAGAATTAATTTAGAAGGACCAACCTGAATATCCCATTCACCCTAGTGGAAATATATTCATACTTTTAAAGGTAGAAAGGAAACTCTCCAATGATAATATTCTATTTGATCATGGTAATAAACTAACCAATACTTACCTATAACCAAATAAAATACTATCAATTCCCTCAGAAATAGTTTAAATGAAATTGTCATAACAAATTTACAGAGATAATTTCATGCTAGTTTTTTATATTCTTTAACTACACTCACAATAGTATGATGATGGTCAATACACCATCCAAGTCTTATATAACCAAGCCCATAAAATTTTAAATATATATATATAATGTATTTTTATTTTCTTCTATAAATGAAAACACAGGAAAGGGTACCTGATACTTTAATCACACCTATGACGGTAGAAGGTCCTTCATCCAAACAAGCCATAGTAGAAAACATAGAAAGTTGATGACTTTCCACTCTTCCATATTATCAAGTCTAACTTATTTTTACTCCATCCTCTAGATGATGTTACAAATCATAAAATGGGATACCATGCCACCAGCCTAAATCTAAATGTCTATTGGAACACTATATTTGGGTCCACTAAGGGTCAGTTGAGTCATTCCCAGACTCGGGTACCTATCTTGATCCCCTTCTATTGTTCTAGTATAGTGCGCCCCAAAAAACCTCTACAGGTGTCCAAAACATCTGAAGGAACAACATTAAAAAAGGGTATGGATACTAACTGTAACATCCCACTCCTCCTTATTTGATTGAGTGGTGGTGGAATTACTACTAGGCCATGAGTGACATCCACAAGATGCCAAAATTTAGTAATAAATTTCAATGAATTCAATAAAGATAGGGGATGATTTTAACATTGAAAATAGAAAAATAACCAAACACACATTATCAAAATATATACTAAATGATGCATGATAAAAATTTTAAAGAACTCAAGGAAATAACATTTATATTAAAAAAATTAATAATATAATTGGGGAAGTCTTTAATATCTAAGTACACATTAGATGACAAAACCACAAAGACTCAAATAATGACCCCCAAAGATCCCAATAGGCTATATGATCCAACTCCACAAAATATCCTGTTTATGACGATGTCCGACTAATGTTGTGTTATACATTACATATCAGGTGTCCCGATGACAAATATATGAAAATCAACAATGTTCCATTGTAGGGGTTAGTAATGAAACTCAGTCGGCTTTCCCCAAATAAATTCACAACTCATGCTACTAGGATAGAATAGGTTTGATCATTACATAAAACAATTCTTATAAAACGATTATATAAAATAATTTAAAATATGTTACCACAAAACCATAACTACTTCTAAGAAAAACTGTTTTTCAAAAAAAAAAACGGTTTTCCACAGAATGAAACCAAGCATGTTTTCCAAACATTTTGACAATACATTTGGCATAATCTATTCTAATCAACACATTCGCCCATCGACCCATACATGCTTAGGTGACAGTTCCATACTCATGGGCAGTGTCCCATTAATCTATCAAGTTATTATAAGTAATCCAATATCTAGTGTTCCATTAGACCTTTGGCACTAAGAACCTAGTCGTATTTCAAAAAGTTCCATATGTAATATGAACACACACAACAAATTATGCCCAAAAATGATGCTAATATAATCATACAAAAACAACTTTAATAAAACTGTCTTTTAATTAAATAAAATTTTTGAAACCTATTTGCATGAATCAATAGAATAAATTGTTTTATGATAAATATTTTTATATTATTTATCAAAAACAAATTCACAAAAATTCTAAAATTAAACATAAATCCAATAAATCACCACTAAGTAGGGCTTCTACAATTATTTTCACAAAAATTTCATAATCAATTTTAACCAATTGAAAAAATTTTAAACTAAACCATCAACATCTAAAAAGATGATTCAAGAGTAAATCCTCATACCTCATATGTTTTGAAAAGAATGATGGATTTCTCTAAAACACCAACAAAAATAGGTTAAATGTCCAAAAGAATGCCTTAGATCACTCCCCAATCATCAATAAAGAAAAATATATCCACGATTGGAATCAAAAACCTTATATTTAACCACAATGTATTGGATTTATGAAACTGAAAGAGATAAATGTTTATCTATGAAAAACTACCATTAATTATGACTTATCACGAGAACGGGCTTCCACTCACCAGAAAACAGTGTTGAATCAGCTTCGGATCGATGATGAAAACATATTTTTTCATTGGGATGGAATAATCTCGAGTTAGGTTTGATTTGTATCAAAAAAATAGGAATTAAAACATAATTACAACCTATATCCACAATTATAGGATCTTATTTTTGAATTTTTCATGGTAAGTTTCATGGTTAATAAAACTATGTCTTGACCATGCACCTACCACTTCCTTAAAAATGAACTCACATGGGTGACTTGTACAGTTAGAAAAATCATGTTCTAAACATTAATAATTCCACTCTCTCACTTTTCACAATTTATCCCTAGGGGAAATGCTTTTTGGAAAAATTGTGAACTTTTTCCTTATCCCCTACCTCACTATATATAGTTTCATATAGGAGTTGAAAGGATTTCACTAACCATGCACTAATAGATATCTTATAAAAGACCCCCTAAAAATCCAAATGATCTAAAAAACATTCCAAACATCACCCAAACACATTTCAGACATAAAATAAATAAAATAAGGGATAATTATTTGAAACCAGTGGTTTCATATTTTCTTATAATTTTTTTGTCCCCGGAATGTAGAAAATCTCCTTTTCTCAAAATTATTTCAAGAAATTTCTTTTTCATTTCCTTCTCTAGTTCCCATGCATCTTCTTGAATTTGACTAGGTTTCCACAAAAAAATATACTAGACCAATGCTTTTCTCATAAAATAAAATATCCTTCCTATCAATAATATGCACTGGCTTATGCACCTACAAAGCATCAGACTGTTGGTCAACATGATCCTATCGAATCACATGGTAAGGATCTGGATGATTCTTTTTCAACTAAGATACATGAAACACATTACACAACACACGGAATTGTGGGGGAAATTCCAACTAGTTTTCCACCTCACCAACTTGTTCATCTATCTCAAAAAGGCATATGTATCAAAGAGATAACATTCCATGCTTCCTAAAATGATGGTTCCCACGCTTTGGAGAGTTTCCTAATGACACATGATCACTCACATCAAAATAAAAATAATCATAAACAATGATCCACATATGACTTATAATGAATCTATGTTGTCTCTATCCATTTCTTAATCATCCTAATCTACTATATTGTCTCTTGGAAAAGTCTCAGACCAATCGATGAAATTTCACATATTACAATGTGGAGAATGTTAAGGACCCACATTAAATATTTCAAAAGGAGACAGGTTTATTAAGGTCTGGTAGCATTTTTTATATGATAACTCCACTGATGACATGCCCTCCTCCGATGAGCCAAAAAAATCCATTATATGTGATTGAAGCATGTCTTCACTAATTTGTATCATCCTTTCAGATTACCCTTCTATCTAAGAATGATATGTCATAAATTTAGTGAACTAAATCCCAAGGGTTTTCTATAAGGATTTCTATAAAAGAGATGTACACCTCATATATCTATCTAACACTATCAAAATTGTTATGTATTTCTAGTTTACAACTTTTGAGATATAGATTTTTGATAAGTCCTTCCCCATATGTGATTCCAAAAAAGAGATAAAATTAACTGACTTTTTAAGTAGATACACAATCACTAATATGTGATAGTGTTTCAAAACCATTATTGGTATAACTCTTACAAAATCTATAGTTATCGACACTAATTTACAAATAGGGATAGGTAAAGACTACAACATACCTTCTGATCATTGGTGCTCTACATTATCCTTTAGGTAATGTAAGAATCCTGAAAGAAACATAGCCACCATTCCTTTCATACCAACCCCCAAAAAAGACTTCTAAATGAATTATACATACTATATATTCTATGATGAACATACCATATCAAATTGTGGTAAGAATTGAGAAGTTTCTTATTGCAAGAAATATGTATGACCAAGTGATTTCTAAACCACAACATTGAACTCCCATCTAGGCTAAATCTCTCAATGGTCTACCCACCATAGAGTTTCAACCTCATATCAATGAATTTTTAATTGGATATCTATTCCACCTTAATCATAAACACAAAAACTAGAATAAATGAAAATATTAGGAAAAAAATAACTTCTCCTTAGTATTCACTATCCATGCTCATGTCGGTTATGGCTAGAATCTACCACCACTTATCTTCAACCTTTATTTCAACTGATCATAAGAATTTATAATTATTTCATATTCCACAATATTTTTTTTACATTGCGTATAAATCATGTAAATTTCAATAATTTGGAGATACTCTATCTATCTTCTTTTTTCTCAGATTCAAGTACATTTATGTGAAAATATGTTTCAAACTCGTATGATATGTAAAAAAAATAAATTTATCACTAATGTGGTATTTATTCCATTCCTTAAAATCATGGAATATTGAAACTAACTTCAAATAATGTGTTCTATAATTATTCCCATGAATCCATAACTCTATTGATCTATAAGGAAAAAACATGATCTCCCAACCCGAGAACGCATCCCAAACTATATAAGGAAGCATCACAATACACAACATACCATTGTCATAATTCAAGAAACATAAATAAAGGTGAGGATGTAATGTGATATATTATATATTGAAAGTCATATCTCATATTTCATTAATTTTTAATGGATCATTTTTTATTGTGAATGATATCATTGTTAAGTCCAGTCATGAAAAATCATGAAAAAACTGTTGTTAATAACCATTTAATCCAAGGAAACTATGTATCTCAAATAAAATCATTGGAAATTTCCAATAAATAACAACCTCTATGTTTTTTAGATCCATATAAAAAAATTTCTAGATATTAAATTGACATGGAAATGAACTTATTGTATCCAAAATCACACTTTGATAATTTTTAATATAGGAGATGATCGCATAAGATTTTAAATATTGTTTCCAAGTGTTCCTTATGTTCAAACCTAGTCATTGATTACACCAATATGTCATTCAAAAAAACCACTATGAAATAATCCGTATATCTTTGGAATATCGAATTCATCAATTACATAATGAGTATTGGTGTGTCTTTGAGACCAAAAGGAATCCCCACAGACTCAAAATGGACATATCTACTTCTAAATGTTATATTTGCAATATCAATTTTTTTGAACCATTGGTCTCCCATGAATTGTTAGATAAGATTATCAGTATTTGGAATCATATATTGATTCTACATCATATCATGGTTTTTATTATGATAATACACACACAACCGTAGAGTTTCATCCACCTTCTTGATAAATAAAACTGGTGTTTCCTATAGAGACTTCCCCAGCTGAATAAACCCTTTTCTCTCCATATCTTACAACATCATGTTCAATTCACTTATTCTATTGGTTCCATACCATTAAATTTAAGTGAAACTGGACAGTTTCTCATGAGGAGATCAATCATAAAATCCACTTCTCTCGTGGGTGGAAACCCTGGATTTTTTCTAGGAAAAATTTCATGAAACTGATCAAAAATAATTGGAAAACAATTATTCTCTATCTCATACATCAATTCAGAATTTTATTCCACCAACTGGTATATGATCAATCCAATTTATGGTTAAAAAAATACTATTTCACCAACCTTTACATTCTATAATACTTTAATTAGATACTCAACACCATCATTAGTTATGTAACTATTTTTTCTGGTATAAAAGACAATGGGAGACTTAATATTTTTTATCCAATCCATTCCCAGAATTATATCATAGAAATACATTTCAAGAAAAGAGAAGTCTTATAGTAACAAGTGTCAATAATTCATTATAGAACATTATTTAAAAATAAGGTCTCAATATTATATACCACCGAGAGGAGTTAGAATTTTTAACATAGTGGGAATCATCACAGTTTTGAAATTCATCTAATCAATAGAATGGGAAGTAATAAATCAATGGGAAGCACCAGTATCAAATAAATCTTTTATAAAGGTAGAATCCCAAATAATAGCACCCCCATTGATTTTCTAAACTTATCATCCATAATAATTTCTTTAGATCTGTATTATTTATTTTTTAAGCACACTTTTTATATTTCCATGGATGAGAAGTCATAGTATTCCAAAAATCAAAATTGCTTCATCTCTTTTAATAACAATACAGATTTTGAAGCCCATCTAATTTCAATCATATAATTTTCTAGGCAGTGTATTACATTCTCACTTCATGTGGTCCAAAGAGAAACATTGTAAACATTATTGATTTCTCTTTGGTCCTGGAGGAAGAAATGTAGATCCAATCATTGTATTCTAAGCCATTATCCCACATTGGAAATAGGAGTCCCTCTTCTAGTTGCTCCCAGTGTGGGAGTTTCCACCATTTCCTATAGTTATAAATATTCTTCCTCATGTCATGGATTCTAAGATGTCTTTTTCTTCCACTATCACTATATTAACCATCTCTTTATAATTTATTATACATAGAATTGAAATCCACAAGATAATATCTTTCCTCAACATTTATTTGATGATGTCAAGGCTTTGCCTAATTTTTCACAAACCACTAAATCCCGCCATTAACGTGAATCATCTTCCAAAGTATACGTCACAAGATGAATTTCAAATCTACTAGTGTGCCAAGGAAATTAAATATTTGATTCATCCTATTTAGCCACAAAAAATTCATTCCCTTGTTTCGAATCAGCTCAAAATATGGACGGATACTAGTTCTGGAACTAGACGGACTGATCCACTTGACTTTGTTCATTCACAATGTCCCATATATCTACAATATAGAATCCATGTACTATATTTTGAACCAGCTATTGGTTCAACTATGGATCTGGTGCAACCACATTATTAACAACTTCTTCAAGTTTTTTTCTACAATTCCTACTAGATACCACTATCTAGAAGCACAAACAACACCACATGTCTCACTATCTAGAAAATTATGGCTTAATATTTTCAAATTCAACAAAAATCCTAATATTACACCATTTCTTTCCAAATTTCAACATTTCCATATTGGAAAAATTTTTAAAATTTCAACATATATTTGAAATTTAAACTATTTTAAAATATCATTTTCTTTCCTTTTCAAAATCTCCCATTTAAAAACAACATTAACAATTTTTCAAAATCAACACTTTGTACCAAATCATATCTCATTACTGAAAATGAAATATGAGATCCTAGTTGGAAGTCATTTCTACAATGTATTTCAAGCGAATCACAATGGATAAACACATGACTATGAGATTAAAAGTCCAATTAGTGTATCAAAAAAACATAGGTACCAAAATCACTGGTAACAAGATGTTCTACATAAAAAAGTGTAGAAATATATTTTTATTATCTAAATTTATATTCTCGACAATCTTAATCTTTCCACCGACCCGACACATGAAATATAACAGAATGAATTTAAAATACTTGATTGATATAACTTATGACCCCTTATTAGTAATGGACCATAAAATATGATATCAATTATAACATCGATCCCATCCTCATTTGATTTTGTTGAGGTGGAATTTCTACTTGTTCCTAAGAGACATACCCAATATGCTAATTGATGGTGATAAATGCCAATGGATTCACTATTAGTTTATAATTATTTTCCTTTTGAAAATAAAATAACCCAACCAAACACAACTTAACAAATTAACTAACAAATTATTCATGATAACAATTTAAAATAACACATGGAAATATAATTTATATCAATACCAAACATTAAATACACCATAGAGGAAGAAAAAACCCTAAAGACTTTAATGACAAACACCAAATCATTAAATATGCTCAATGCTCCAAATCCACAAAACATCCAAAGTATAATTATTCAAAACTATGTAATTTTGATACCTTATATTTTCCTATGTCCTGATGAACAATATTTTCAGCACAAAAAAATATAAAGAATTGGTGAGTAATGAGACTCAGTAGGCTTTCCCGAAATGACTACCATGATCACTCCACTAGGATAGAACATGTTAGAACATTACATAAAATATTTTTTATAAAATGATTATATCCAAAAATTCAAAAAAAAATTATCACCAAACAAATACTATTTATAGAAAAAATAGTTTTCCAAACCAAAACATTTTTCCATGGAAATCAACTAAGAAATATTTTTAACCCATTTGTCAATCCATTTGGCATAACCCATTTCAATCCACCCATCAGCCCATCGACCCATGCATGCCTAGGTTATAGTTACATACTCATGAGTAGTCTATCATTGATTTAACAAGTCCCCACTAGGTAACCAATATACCATGTGACATAACACCTTATCACCATGAAAAAAGTCATATTTCAACTGTGCCTCAAAGAAAATATAAACACACACTGCCAAGTATGCCCAAAACCCATTAATGTATAATCGTGCCAGAGAAATTTCAATAAATTATTTTTTTATAATGAAACCCATTTTAAAGACTTTTTCCATGAATGAAACCAAAAAAATATTTTGAAAAAAATATTTTTAAAATCATTTATCAATGCATCTTGAAAATAAATAAAACAATTCAAAAAGAAATCCAAAAAACATCACTAAAGAGGGTTTATACCAGGATTTTCAAAATAATTTCCCAAAAAATTCAAGTCAACTAAAAAATTTAGAAACCAATCCCTCAGGTTTGAATTAGGAGAGTCATGAGTGAGGCCACTTAACTCAATATTATACATAGAAAATGAATAATTACACTAAAAACCCAATGAAACTGGATTGAATATCCAAAAACTAGACTTAGTACTCTTCCCCTATTATCCAAATGGCTAAATCTGATAATTATTAGAATAAAAAACCTAATATATAAAAAAACTAGATCTAGGAAAATGAGTAAAAAAGAGAGAGAATTCGATATAAGAAAACACGCCAAAAATGACCACAAACAATGACTTGCAGTGATATTTTTTCTTTAACACACCAAGAAACGCATTTGGATCATATTTGGATTGATGGGGAAAGATTCCTCAACCTATGGGAGCGAAAAATATCAGGTTAGAGTAAATTTTGATCGAAAATTGAATTCTTAAAACATTATCTCGACATAGATCTATAATAATCGGATTTTTATTTTAAACAAATCATGATTTGTCACATGGTTAGGAAAACTATGCACTAAACGTGCACAAAACTTTTCCCTAAGAAATATATCACATAGTTGGCTTTCACAGCTAGATAGTATTTTATCCAACCATGAAAAATACCACCTCCCCACTTCACATATATTAACCTTGGTGGTAACATGGTCTGGCACAACCATACGCCTACTCATGCACCTTATCCTTAACCCCTTCCACGATATTCAAAAATTCTTGTAGGATTTGAATAGTTTTCACAAACTATGAGCTATTCATCCAGCTATAGAAAGTAATCAAGCAATTATAAATGTTTTAAAAACCCACTCAAATATCACCCATACACATTACATAGTTAACAAATATAAAAGAAGGGTTACAGAAGTTACCCTGGGGGTACACTGAGGCCACTTTTTTCAAGCATTCCGTAATGAAAGAAATTCAATAGAACACGGTCCTAAAATGGATTTAATATACCCTATCTTACATTCTTATTATTTACATGGGGATAAATATAATAGAATAACTTCTTTCTACTAGAATATGAACTCTATATTTACCCTGATGAAATAGCATGTCCACTAATCATGGAATCTCTCATATTCCATTCACTGATGATATCCATATTCATAATGTCTTCAATACTATTCAAAAGATAGATGTTCACCTATGACATAATTTCATAGTAATGTCAATCCTAGAAACACCTATCCATCGAAACTCATCAGAAATTAAAGATAGAGTAATGTTTTATAGGTTGATCAAATGTCTATCATTCTCCATCAATTAAATTCCCACCCACATTAAGTTCTTGATCTTTGAAGCCTTCACATCCCTCCAAATTTTTGGTTATATGACCATTAGGAATGTCATCTGAATTTCCATCTATGATATCTCCTCTTAGATACCATATTTCTTTAATTTAACCCCCCATTTCTTTGTTGGTCCCCATAGCATGTATGAAACAAGATTTGCCCTCATATTTGTTGGTGTCTCATGGTGATTGAAGGTCATCTAGGTACTCCCAATCATGAACATAGCTACCTGGGAGCCTCCTTCCCAACTTAACGCAGGTGGATATTATACCTGAAACACTCTCATCATCTCATACATCAATGCTATGGTGAAAACTGTATCCCCTTCCATGGATTTCATGACCCACGAGAAGTTGCCTTTATATTAAAAATCCATATGATTCTTATGGAATATGGAAAGATCTAGTCAAAATGTGTAAGAAGATCGCTAATTTCCATTAACATGATACACAATTTGTATACGATGAGAATGAATTTTATCTGACGGAGAAATGAAATCCATATAAAAATAGCTAAACATCCAGGTCAAGCACAATAGTGGAAAAAATATGGAACCATTGTATCATGGTATCTCTAAACAAGGATTAACAAGTGAATTTTCATAACATAACTGTTCATTTATTCCATTTTAAACCAATATTATTTTTATATAATTTCAGTATCCATTCTATGAAATATATCACATGAAATAAATATATTATAAAAACCCCCACATTTGAAACAATAACATTACATCTCAATTGTGGAATCCCTACAATATTAAATATATATAAACCCAAAAATATTATTGTTCTAGTTCCATTGGAAATATGGAAACATAAAACCCGATATATGAGTGAGCTACATTATATCCCACTAGGTTCATCGTGAATATAACCCTTCTTAGACACAACATAATTAATAAATATCTTCATAACATGGGGAAAGAAACATAAAAATGGTTAATTTCAAATGATCAGTAAGGGTAAATAAAAGACACATTGAATCATAATTATGAGCATAAGGGTATGAGAATGTGATCATAACATTGAATTATCATACCCTTCATATCATTGCATCATAAAAAATAATCATGGAATAAGAACTATATGTTTATAAGAAATGAATCATAAAGAAATAACGAACATAATCCATGAAATAATAACATTGGAATAATACAAAGAATTGTGGTAGACACATAAGAATATATGATTTTATCCATAATAGTCAAGGAATCACTTCCAATTCTATCTTATAGGAAAAATTATCTTAACTTACCATGTTTACACCCCATTCTATTCTTGTATTTTTTTTAAAAGTTCACTCCTAATTCCATCCATGTAATACTAAACCTATTTCACATATTATTCTTGCCCTTTAATACTAAGATAAGTTCATTACTCATTCCATCCATGTCTCTCTAATGAGATATAAATCATTACCCAATGCATTGGATATATATATAGGTATCACCCATCTCATATTTAAATAGTTCAAATATATTTAACAAGATCATTAAAAATAATATCATAACCCATTTATTTATTAGGGTATAAAGAACATGTAATAACATCGTAACATATTGAAAAATATTCATGTTTCATAATCAATTCATCAGATCTATAAATTGTTAAAAGAAGTTGGATTCAAAGGCATAAAACCCATGGGAGAGAAGTGGGTTTCATTAGCATCATTCCTTAAAATCATAAAATATTTTAAAAAATATTAATTATGTAATTGGATCATTTCCTAGAAGGGAATGATTATCATCAACAAATGTCGTCATAGATAGAAAATTACTTGGAAGGATATTTTGAAATCATTTCCTGAGGAAAGTATTCTTCCTTCAAAAAATTTATTTTTAAAAAACATAAAACGTTTTGAAAACATTTTTCCTTGAAATCATATAAAAGAATTTTGAAAATATTTTGAAAATGATTTCGTTGAAAATATGATGACAAAATATAACGAAGGCTTGAAAATGTTTTAAAAAACTCTAACCATATAACTTATGAAATTTGATTGAAATTATTTTGAACACCTTTTTTATTGAAAATATATATAAAATTATAAATAAATCATTAAAATTCATAATATACTTTTTAAAACATATAAAAAATTTCAAAAATATTTTCTATATGTGTAGTTCTAAAAACATTTAAATGGTATATTGATATCCATAAGAAGTGTTTTAAGAATACTTCTTCCCTAAAACTCAATTTAAAAATAATTAATAACTAGAATATTAGGAAAAAAATTCATAAAAAAAATAAAAAAAAATTAATTTTGTAAATGAAACATCATGTTAATTTTCTTCATGATTATGGTTAAATTCATATATGATATACGTGGTAGGAATAACAGTCCCTTTTTCATGGTAATAGTGTAGAAAAATTTGTTTTTGGAAAGAGAAAAGTATATTACTTTGAAAATATAGGTAAACAAAAAAATGAAAAGATTTAATTTATATATTATAGTATAATAATACAATATTCGTGGAAACCCTTTGTTTAAAACATGGTTTTGGAAAAACACATATTTCTGACAGAAGAGTGGGTAAATTTCGGACTTATTAAAAACACATTCTTAACATTATTATATACCGAAGTGTAAAAAATTATACCAAGAAATGAAAATTTTATTAATAGCTTAGGAGATGAAAAT
Organism: Viscum album; assembly: GCA_963277665.1. Lineage (NCBI taxonomy): Eukaryota > Viridiplantae > Streptophyta > Magnoliopsida > Santalales > Viscaceae > Viscum > Viscum album. Next base: position 134,946,714 of record OY728147.1, on the reverse strand, counting down.
AATTTAATTTTATTTGGAGTTGGATCCTAATATTTTATAAAATTAAACATAAACATAATCAATCTTGAAAGGAGATGAGATTGTATCAATAAACTCTTACAATATAAAAAATTTTAATCATAATCCCCATGTATGAAAAATAAAATTACGTAATAATTATAACATGATTTCAATATAGAGATTTATAATGTACATTTAAAAGGCTTTATATATTCCTCATGGAAAAATATAGGTGCATAACATGGAATGTGTCTCAACGAAGGAAAATAGATAAAAATTACTTTACTAATTTGGTATCATTTCAAGAATAAACTCGATGGATAAAAAATAATATAATGGGTATGTAAATACCACTAAATTTATTAATAATAATTAAATAAAACATCTATGGGATGTATACACACCAACCAATAGGAATGGGTGGTGAAAAAAGCATGTAGATCAACAAAATAAAAAGTGAGAAGAAATTACCTTACCATATGTCTTGACTCTCCTCTTACTCATTGATATCTTAGGTATAATAAATATAAGTTCATTTTAAATCTATATCATAATTATATTCTTATATACAACACCATATATGCTTTGATTATTAATTTTTATTTCTTTATTATTAACAATTTTAGGTTACAGTTTCACATTGGGTAATATCCTCATTGTTCATTGCATGTCATAATTTATTATATAATTGGTCCTTATAATTATATAATAACTTACATATTTTAAAAATTGATTTAAATATCATGTATATAAGTTATATTTTCATTATAATAATCTTTAGAATCAAGATATATTAAATGGAATACATCATTCATTTAGACGGTATGACATACATATGCATGAACGTTGTTTTTATTTAATGGTCGTATAGAATGAAAGTATGAAATTAAAATATGTGTATATATATTTATATGAATAATTAATAAATAAGAATTAATAAATTTTATATATCATTTAATTTCTATAAAACAATCATGTATACATTCCATGTAGTGTGTGAACGAATCATATAACTTTGAGAGGAAGGTATTCAACACTTCCTCAAAAAAAATTATCATATTGAAAAAGTGGAATGTAAAAAGATATTCATTGTAATATAATTATAGAGTCTTAAAGATATAATAATTGTAATACATATCATATATAAGCATAGTTTCCCTATTAAGTTCCACCAAGATATTTGGTAAATGAAGAAATGAATACTCATCATTTTGTGAGGCGGTAGTTCATCGTACATGAAAATAATATGTTTGTTACACATAAATGGATGTGGGTGTGGGTGTAGGTAAACATATTAGAAAAATAACAACCCGTAATATTTAGGAAAATGGTTTTGTTATAATATCATGTAATAATAAAGACAGGTGGATAAATGAAACAAAATAAAAGATCTTGAGGAAGAATGTTACATCTTATTCAGGTGACTCCTTTCAGTTTTTACCAAAGGGCTTCCATAGATTACTTGGTGTCAACGAGTAGACTTAAAGAATGAAATAATGGGTTTTTATGAGATATTTTTTCAGATCATGGTCAATATATATTGTATTGATAAGTTTTAGGAAGTTGGACAATAAGTGGCCTTTTTATTATAGAGGAGGATGTTACTCTTGTATATTTTGGTAAAAGGAATTCCAGCAACTTTTTTCCCATGTAATGTGGAAAATATTATTGAAAAAATTAGTTAAAAATAGTATAGGATCAAAATATTCCCATACAATGTCTCTTGTACAAGTTTTCATGTTGTTGGGGCCCTTGAGATTAATGTTTAGACCATTATTAAGATTAATTTTACCTCAATTGTTGTAATTAATTTGAATTACTTTCAATATTTTTTCATTTAAAAACTAAGTTAAAATTATTATAAAATATATGTTAGTTTTATTAAAATTATGAAGTCAATTATTCAAAATTACATCACATAAATGTCCGAAATTAATTTAAATTCAATCTCACAGTCGGGTTAACAATGAGGGTTTTTAAATTAAGAACCTCTATAATTTTGTATGTTTTTATATTTAATTTCATAGTGAAATATCTTCTAAGGACAAAAATTGAATTTATTGAAAAAAATATTATATAGATAAACTTTTAAATCAATTTAAAATATATTTTAACCTTATAAATACAATAAATTAAATAGATGTTTTGAACTAAAATTCAATACTTTTCACAATTCATTAAAAAAATGAAACTTCACCTAAAAAGAACAAAAAATTATCGTAACATAATTTTAATGATACATATTATAATATGAAGATTATTTTATCATTTTTTATTTATAAAATTTCAGAATTTATATTTAAAAAATGTTCTCCAAAATACAGTGGTAAAACTGATTTTAAAAAATGTAGGGTTTTATGTGTAATATTGAGTTGGTTCTCATCTTATTCTTGCAAAATATATTAGATAAATTTAAAAAATATTTATTCGAAATTATAAAAAAAATTGTTAATATCATTCACTATTAATAAATAATGTATCTTTTTAAGATAAATTATCTTTTTCACTTGAGAATAGTCTTTTACAAAATCATTTCGTTTATATTCATTTGGATTCAATTTTCCTTTCTAAATAATCGGTAGCCAATGAATTCAAAAATAAGTTAATTTTTACAATAATATTAAATTTAAATTCTATGTTATATATTATCAAATTATAATATTTTAATAATTAATTATTTTTCGTTAATACTATGTCTTTCATTTTTTCCAAGGCATTTAAGAAAGTCTGTGTTGTGTGTAATGTAAGATAACCTCAGTCTTCTATATAGAAAAATAAAAAATTAATATTCTGTGTAGTTCATGTTTAATATGGTGTTTTTTAAAATGATATTTAGACATAGTTTATTAATACAAATTAATCTTCTTTTAGTGTTTAATTAATGAAAAATATCAGTATGATTAAATTGATTTGGAAAAAATAATTCACAAAATCTTATGGTGTTATATTCTACCCCCATAAAACGAATTTCACCTTCAAAATTCATATAGGTTATAAATGGATTAATGGTCAAAATTTCCTTTCATATAAACCCACATTGTAAAGATGACCACTTAAGATTCCTCTAAAAAGGATATTTAGAAACATAACGGTTACCCAAAGTATCAAATAATTAGGATTCCACATAAGAGGACATATGTGGGAATAGAAAACGTGTAATTACAGAAAAATCATAAATATTTATAGGGAGGGTTTGAGGTTATCAATCAAAAACAAGTGAATGATTAATTAAATGTTTAGGGCCTCAAATTCAAAAATTTGTGATGACTTATATGGCCAATAGTTCAATAAAAATTATCTTATTAGGGAAATTTTTTTTATCATTATCCTATCATTAAATAATAATTTTATTGACCTATAATATAATGAAATAATATTACTTTATATATTTATATAAACAAAATAACATTCTTTGGTTGTGTTTTTGACTATTTATAATTAATCAATTATTTTAGGAAATGGATATCCAGAAATTAACTTTAATGCATGAAGCGCTAAAATATATATTTTTCAAATATTAAGGCCCATAAAATAATGATAATTATTACTATTTATCTATAACAAATTTCAAAAATCAATACGCTTAATAAAATTAATCTATAAACATAAAAAGTTTCACTATTGTTTCTCCATAAATTTTAATTGTTCAAAAATAATTATAAATTAACAAGGAAATCGCATAGGCTGGTGGTTGGCATTAAACATATATCATCCTCCGGCCAATGGTTCAATATCCATGTCCTGATAGTAATTTATTGGTTGTAACCCTCTATACATGATGTGATTTTCAAAAACCACAATAATATAATTTGCAATATAAATATGATGGGAATCCTTGAAATAAGGTTTATCACAAAATATGATTTTAAACATGATTTTCAATATTTTTTTAATTCTTGAATACATCATATATAGTTTAACTTAAACTTTTCATGAATGGTAAAACTTATAACCCTTCTGAAATATGAAAATCCATAACATTAGAAATAAAGTTATGAAATCAGATCATTATTGATCCCCCATATATCACAAAGTATCTCTTGGATGTCACATTCCCAACATTTGAATATAATTATTTTAAACTATCTTGGAACATGGTAACAACACGAATAACCATAAATACTTTTGTAAAAAATTCATTATTACATATTCCATGTATTATTGGATATAATCCATAAATCCAAGAATTTGTAAACTTAAACCATGTTAGCATGAAATACTTCTCAACAAGGCCTTATTTAGTTCATGGAAATCAGTACCATCCAATTTACTTATTCATGTCCAACATATCATTATCCAAACCCCAATATCTTATCATAAGTAACATATTAGGGGTTATCTTTACATATTCAAAATATCACCTTATCATTAAATCTTTTATCCAATCCATTATAATCAATCAATATAATATTTTTAATCCACAAAAAACAAATTGGATAATCTTTGTTTATTTCACCATTCTTATAACATATTTTCTAAAACCCAAATACATAAAAACAAAGTTTATTCCACATTATCAATAATCCATATGAATGATACGTCTTCTTATGACATAATTCCTAATATATATCATATTTCATTTGTGTCCTCATCATAATCATTAATATAACCACTACTCGAACAACATTGAATATTTTCATCGGGATCATTCCCCTTAGGACATTGAGTTTTTAATGACTTATTATTACAAACATAAAACAATTAACAATCGATGATAACTTAGGGAGTATAATATTCTCATCAAATTCAATAACCAAACTCTTAATTTTTCGGTTTTGGTCAGCCACTTTGTTTCATTATCTTCTGAAGTTAAATCATCTTCGTGTTCCTCTAATAAATTCAGTTATGTGATTCATTGAACATTATTGACACAAAGGAAACCAAATCAGCTTTCCTCCATGGCCACTATTACATAAACTCTCAACAAACTCCTTCCTTTTTTTCTATAGAGAGTCTAAGAGTTGTTTAAGTTACACTTTGATAATCATGTTCAATAAAAATTATTAGACATGATCACAACATAATTTACTCTAGTTGTCATCCTACTTGACAACTCATCAAGAAAAAATTCAATCACATTCAATGTTAATCTAGTTCTTTCAGGTTCCCTCCATTTACTAAAACCAGTAGCATAGTGTAATCATTACATATCATAGAATAAACCGACATAGTAATGAGAAGAACTAATTATACTATTTCTAAATAATGACACATTATTCACTCTGTGACACCCTCAGTTAATCCTATGTTATTCATATCCAACTTATATTTAAATCCTTCATGACGTTTTTTGAAGAGTTTGTGATTCCCAATGCATATCCCATTGGAGTGTCAAACTAGGTGTGCAGTATGACCCATTTTCATGTACCATATTACCATAATTCAAGCTTGAAACATCCTCTCAGAGTTGTTACCCAAACATACATCTATAATAGAGACATATCCAGTAGTATTATCTCAACATGTAAGTATTTATAGGAAACCACTCACTCTATCCTTTACTAAAATTAAAAAATATTTTTATACACTTCTTATAATCCTTAGAATTATCCAAATAATTTTTTTAGGGTTCACACTAAGGTTTTATCTTCCTAGATTCCAAAGTATTACTAACCCTTTGATCTGATACCAACTATAATGACCATCACATTTTATATATTAAAATTACATCTCCTTGATAGAATACATAAAACAATAAACTATTAGACACCTAAATAGCATATCCATCTTCTACCATTGGAAACATGGTATGCTAAACAGAGGCACATAAGTTAGCTACATTATAACCCTCTATGATCTTCATTACATGCGTCATTCTCAGACACATCATACAGAATAAATTTCTTCATAACCTATAGAAATAAACATAAATAGGAGTGAGATAAAATTCTCATTAAGCATAAAAAATTGAGACATGTAATCATAATCATGAGCATACAGTTATAATAATGTGAAAATAACATTGGGATATCATTCCATGTATAACATTATATCATAAACATGAATCATTGAATAAAGACTTGTAGTTCATAAGAGGGGAATAATTAGGAAATAAAAAACATAAGCAACGAAATCATAATATAAGAATAATAAAGGCATTTTTGGATGACACATAAGAATATATTATGATTTTCATAGTAGTCAATGTTTATTTACAAAGGAAATATTACTGTAAAAGTCTTTTACTGAATTGATTTTACACCATGTTATATCCCTATATTACTATACTATGTTCACTCCTTGTTCCAACCCTATAAGACTGAACCGAGTTCATTTCATGTTCCAACACTGAAATACTGAATCGATTTCATTTCCCAATCCATTTATGTCTATCTCATTAGATATAAATCTTTACCCAATGCATTGGAGGGATATATAGGTCTCATACATCTCATTACTAAATCATAAAATTGTATTCCACAAGATAAATAGAAATATTATCATAACCCATGAAATGAAATAGGTATCATAGACATGTAATCACATCATAGCTAATTCAAATAGATATCGGTTTTATTATAATTTAACAAAAATTATAACCCATGAAAATAAGTGAATTTCAAAGTCATATAACCTATGGATGTGATATGAGTGTCAATATAATCACTCCATCATAACAAAAACCATTAAAGAAAAAATATATGAATGGAACATTTGGATAATTTCCCAAAATGGAATGAGTAACATGAAGTGATTTCATATTATATATAAGATAACAAGTAATGATATTTTGAAAACCATTTTCCCAGAAAACTTTTAAAATAATCTTGAAAGCGTTTTAATCAAAATTATTTGAAAATGATTTGAAAACTTATAACGAAAGCATGAAATTTTTTTAAAATCATTTTACCTAAAAAATTATGAAGGAATATTGAAAAAATATTTCATTGAAAATAATTTAAAAACCTATAAAGATGTATTTAAAACATTAAAAATAAATTTGAATATAAAATACATTTATGAAAACCTTTTTATTTAAATATATTTATGAAAATTTTTGAAGTATGCATTGGTAACCATAAAACATTTTTAAAAGAAATTATTTTTCATTCAAATAAATATTAAAAATAATGAATATATAAATTATTTTGAAAAAAATTATTTTAAAAATTGAATAAATTTTTAAACTTGTAATTGATAAATTAAGGGAATTTATTTCATAAGGTAAGGTGAATCTGTACAAGCCATACTATGTGAGAAGAACATTCCATTTTTACGTGGTAAAATGTTAGAAAGATGGCTAGATCGAAAAGTGACTATTATATTTATATAAAAAACATTAAAATGAAAATAGGTAAAATAATTACATTTAATTATTGTAGCATAATAGTATAATTTTCTTAGAAACCCTTTTTAGAAAACATAGTTTTGAAATAACACAAATTTATGACAAAAGAGAGTGTAAAGTAGAAATTTCTTAAACACACATTATTGAAAAACTTATGAACCAAGGTGTAAAAAAATGGTACAAATACTTGAATATATTATGAATAAATAGAGGATAATACTATTCCTGAATTTTATTGAGATATGGATCATAATATTTCAACAAATGAAGCATAAACGTAAATAATCCCAAAAAATGATGACATTGTTTTAATAAAGACTTATGATTTTGTATATTTGAACTATACTACCCATGTAAGAAAAAAATTACATGAAGATTAAAATATAATAAAAATAAGTAGATTCATGATATAACATTTCAATGTAATTATATACACCTCAAGGAAAAATATTGGTACATAACACAACATGTGTCTCAAAGAATGAAAATGGAGACAAAATTTGTTTATAGAGTTGGTATCTATTAAAGCACAAACCCACATGAAATAATTATAATAGAATGAATATGTAAATACAGATAATTGTATGTATATAAATCATAAAATACATTTATATTCAATGTACACACCGCACAAACAAAAATTGGTGGTGAATAAAACATGTATCTCATGGAAATAAAAGGTGAAATGAAATTCCCTTACATTGTGTCTTCACTCTTCTTGTACTCGTACTAAACTCATTTATAATAAATATAAGGTTATTATAAATCTATCATATAAAAAAATTATTATATCTAATACCCTATATGGTTTTATTATGAATTTATATTACCTTCTTGTTAACAGTTCTATGTTATTGTTTCACATCGGGTAATATCCACTTTGTTACTTGGATGTGTTTTAATATTTATATATTTCTTCCTTAATCTTAAATTATTATTTAATTATTTTAAATCATGTCGTAAATACAATTTATATTCAGTATATGGTTATTATAATAATCTATATAATATATAAGTATGAAATAGAATACACTATTCCCGGAGACGGTAGGTTGTATGTACGCATGAACATTATTTCTTATTAATAGTCATATGGAAAAAATTAATTAAATGAAATATATATTTATATATATATAATTACTCAATTATAATTATTATATCGTATATATAATATAATTTCTCCAAACTCATCCATTATATATTACATGTAGTGTTTGAATGAATTACATCACTTTGATGGAGTGGTAGTGAAAACTTCCTCAATAAAAATTATCATATTTACATAAATTAAAAAGTATAATGACATATTTAGTAACACCCCAATATTTCATAGTACATTATCTCATTAAAGTAATTCAATATCTTGTGCTACGTGCAACACTGAGTTCGAGCGCACCACAACTTACAAAACTAACCGTTCAAAAAGTAGTTATGAGTAGTATTAACTGCATTTGAAATCTTATACACTCTTTATAATTTTTATATTCATATTATATGTTTCTAATACATAATATAATAAAAAATTCTTTTTTTCAGATAATAGATGTAATTTTTAAAAAATGTAATTTTACCACCTTTTAATGGTAATCCTTTTTAAAACAAATATTTGACACTTTTATATATTCAATTTAATGAAATTAAATTATTCTTTAGAATAGGTATATAAAAATATAGTTTGGGTAAATTTTTGGTACTTTTCTAATAACTTTCATATTTTGATGAATAGTGAAAAATACTATATTTTGATTGAAAACATCTTTTTTATTTGAAACAATCTATAGTTCCAAATTATGAATTTGAATGGTTTTTTAGTATAATTAGGTTATATTTTTATCATTTAATACAATTTAGGTAATTATAAGTAATTTCACATTTAAATTTGACATAAACACATGCCAATCTTTTGATAGTTTTTACTTTTCAAAAAGCCCCACTTATTAGTTTTGAAAACATAAATTGAATTTAATTAGTCAATGAAATTTATATATCTTTAATTTAGTAAAATAGACTCTGTTTTTGAATTCAGAACATCAAAATTATCTTAGGGTGAATTTTTGAAATTTTTCTGAAAACGTTCAATTTTTAATGAATAGTGAAAAACACTATGTTATTATTTAAAAATGACATTTTATTTAATAATTATTTATTTTATTTAAATTTATTTTATGTAAAATATATATATATAATACCTATATAATTTCAACTTAATTAATTGGAGTCCTTTTATAATAAAAGTAGATGTATAAAAGTTTATTGAACTTTTTATACTATTTTACCTACAAGGAGCCAGCCTTAAACCACACTTAATATTGAATTAAATGAATAATTCACAAAGAGGATCATTTTAGGTTTAGTGTTTTAGAGGATTAGGACATAACTATTACATCTCATGAGATTAAAAAGTATACACTTCTACTAAGTTTCTATAAAATAAAAACTCTTAAAAAAATAAACATGTCTTGTTCCATGTTTTAGATAGCATGTCTTTCCTTGATACCATCCTTGACCCTATTCATCTTTAAGTCCTGTGGAAAACATTTCAAAAAATGGTATGAGTATAAAAATCCCAGTAAAGGATACACAAATAAGGAAAACGTTATTTTTTTAAACAACAAGTAAACCAAGAATACTTTATCAAAGTAATACTTTTCACCTTTATGAAGTAGTAAAAAACACTTCACTGAATAAAAGATCATTACATGCCCTTTTGTAACTAAAATATTACCATAAACCCATATAAAGAACACATAACATATAAAGGTAACTTGGGACATAAACATACTTAAATGGAATGACCATAAGGTCGACTTCCACACATATCACTTAATAGAATAGCAATACGGCCGACTTCCATACTCAATTCATTGGAGGTTATAACGAAACCACCAGTCCCAGTATTCACGACACCACCCATAATATGGTTTATCATGTAACCACCCATCAAATGTCCAAGTACCATTATAAAATCATAACACATAAAACAATTATAATGGAAAGAAAACAATTCCCCATTTCAAGCACAATATATCACTTAAATATATTGACATAACAAATCCATTATAAAAACCATTTTCAATACCAAAATACATAAAGGCGTATATGGTATTTATTTAGTTTTAAAAATATAAAGGCTTTTTGAGGAAGCGAAAGATCAAATAATACTCGCGGTGGCGAAAAGGTCATTGTCACCGCGTACGTTAAAAAGAGACATACTTTTTTTGTTTAGTAAAACGCTTTGTATAGAAAATATTCCTTTCAAATAAAAGTATAATTAAAAGGGGTTTATACACCGTATAAAAGAATGTTGTGTATAAAAGAAAATATGCCTCAATGAAAGGAGATTGATAAAAGTCCCTTACAACATCGGTATCCTTAGATTAAGGATAAATCAATTACTTGATTATGTGTGAAAAATATGAATACATCAAATATAAGTGGATATTAAGTGTAAAACAATCAGAGGTCATTCACACATACTCTTGGAAAAACCAAACCAATGACATAGATATTTAACTCAATGAAATGAGATTGAGTTATGATTTCCCATACAAGTTCGTCTAAATGACGTAAGAATTTATCAATGAGATGATTATGTGTAGAAATAGTATATCTACACAAAGTTTTGGGGAAATTAAAACATAGATATTCCACACATAATCTTGTAATAATAAAATCAAGAAGTAAAGGGTTAACCCAATTAATTGAAAGTGGGTTATGATGTTCCTTTATAGAAATCTGACAGCCTAACGACGTCACTTTAAAATTCAGAAAATGAGTTGATGAGAGAGAAAATGGTATCTCATCACATGGACATAAAATTTACATCAATAAGGATATATAAGAACACATCCCAACATAATATTATGTGAATTAAAATACATAACAAAAAAAGTCTTTTAAAAAGATGAGGATGAAAGGTTCCCTTACCGACTTGGGTAACTTTCGAAACGTACACCCCATGAAAGAAGGACTATAAAAAATTGATGTAAATACTCATAAACGAAATTATATAACACAAAGAGTAGAATAATGTGTAGTAAATACACCACTCAAAGGAAATGGTGGAAAATGTAGCATAAATCTCATGGGAATAAAAGTGAGATAAAAAATCTCTTACGAAAACTCAACAACATAACGACGCCACTTAAAACTTCCAAAAATGGGTTTATGAGATCAAATAGGGTGTCTAATAATATGAACATAAAAATAATAGAATTAGGAATATAAAAGAACATCCCCAAACATAATAAAGATGAGCTTGAAATAAATGACATAAAAGAGAGTACTTAAAAAGAAAGAGAGAGGTAGGATCCCTTACCTCAACTCTCACATGCCTTGTTCTTTTCTTTATATTTCTGAATAATAAACTTTGGCCAATTTATAATTTCCTAATGAAATCCTTTAAATATTATTATTTAGTTCATATCACATATTATAGTGTTATAATAATTGGTTAATAATGTGAGTTCATATCAAACGTTTCTGTCGATGTTCGGTACATGAGTAAAAATTGAACTTGTTGGAAAAGGATTTTCCATGTAGTTATAAGTACATCATCTCCAGAATAGTATTAATGATTTAAATATCATATATATCCAGTATATATTCATTTTATACTATTACATAACATTTTGAGATAATAAAAATGAAATGGACTGTTCATGGAGATGGTAGGTCGTACGTACGCATGAACGCTACTTTCATTTTTTTGTCATATTAATGAAATTAAAACTAAATGAGAGATATATATATTATAATTCCATAATGATATCCATAATTTATATGTAATATATGACATATATAACCATTATATATATGTACTTATAATAGTACATAACATTTGGAGATAGTAAACGAAATGTACCGTTCATGGAGACGGTAAGCCGTACGTACGCATGAATGCTACTTTCATTTATTTGGAGCATTAATGGAATTATAACTAGATGAGAGATATATATATACTATAATTCCATTATAATATATATGTTATATAGATTACATAAGTTCATCAGTTTCATTCTTTATACATTCCATGTATTGCATGAACGAGTCACATCATTTGAGGGGGCGGTAGTCCACACTTCCTCAAATGAAATTATCGCATTTTCACCACATGAAAAGAATAAAGGGATGTATTAAATATAAAATAAAGAAGAATATATCGGGAATAAATATAATATATATCATAAATAAATATAGTTGCATCATAATGTCTACCATGAGAGGTGGTATGAGAAGATAGAACAATCATCGTTTCGTGAGGCAGTAATTCGCCATCCACGGAAACAGTATGGTCTTTAACCATTAGACGGAGGTGTGTATTACTGTAGCTCTAATACTCCTAATAAAAACATCCTAGTATATTTAATATACAGGTTTTTTACAAAAGAAAGGAATAAAAAGAGATTAGGGGTTTGGAGAAGCAAAATAAATCAAAAGAACAGAAGTGAAGACATTACCTTTAAATCGGGTAACTCCTCTTGGTTTGAACCAAAAGAGTTTCTTGAAGAGCATTCTGAAAAAGGTGAGGCTTCAATGATTAAGATAGGGATGTGTAGAGATAAAATGGGTAGGGTTTGGCTGAGAAAAATTCTTGAGAGGTGTGGTTAAGGTGGTAGAGGTGGGGGCCATTTATAAGAGAAGAGGAGGGGCACTCTTGGAAAGTTATACCCTTTTACTTTATTATAAAATTATTTCCAGATTTTAAAGGTCCCAAAATTATATATTTCGAGTATTAGGTGATAAGAGTTTTAAATATAGACATCCAATAGGTTTTTTACAAGTTTAGGTCTTATATGTTACATTATATTTTCATTTTATTTAAATAGTCAAATAAAGAGGTAATCGCTGCATCATCATGGTGTCATAAATAATTTAATATATTTAATATCTAAAAATTATAAAATAAATATCATGATGTATTAAATATTTTTATCTTTATAGTTAATATTTATAGTCAAAAATATGACTTGTATAACCCTACGTAAAAACTGTTTTAGAAAAACAATACATGTTTGTGACATTTTAATTTTACCTTTAAATAAAAAGTTATTAATGTCATTTTCCAACCAAAGTGCCTCCATGGGGTCCCCATGTTGACCCATGGATTTTCTTGGTCGGCCATGACACATCCAATAAGGGTACGACATGTTTCTAGGTCATTTAATAATATTAAAACATTAGTTTTACCTTCAATTACACTAATTACCTTTAATCGCGATTAATAAAACTTAAAAGTTACTATTCACAAAAAAAATATTTTAATCCCATTGAACCACATTTTACATTCTAATGACAACCATGTATATCTGATTTTTGAAAATCAAATCAAATAAGTGGTAAAGTTTCTTTTAAATGAAAAATCAGTTTTTTAACTACCACTTAGTGGTTTCACTATTCATCAAAAATTGAAGTTTTTCAGAAAAATACCAAAAATTCACCCTAAGCTATATTTGATATTTCGAATTCAAAAATTATGACTATTTTACAAAATTCAAAACATATAAGTTTCATTAATTAATTTCATAATTAATTCCCGCTGTAAAAAAATAGCGTGTTTTTAAGAAACAATATCTATTAAAAGATTGACACTAGTTTAAGTCCAATTTCAAAGTGAGATAAATTCCAATGACCACCATTGGATTAAATGGTAAAAATATATTATAATTTTACTTTAAAACCAATTCAAAATATAATCTAATAATAAAATTAAATTAGATTAAAAATAGTTTTTGAATTAAAATACAACATTTTTCACTATTCATTAAAAATTGAACTTTATCAGAAAAAACCAAAAATTTACACAAAGTTAATTTTTATGTCCCGATTCTAAATAAGGATTTAATTTGGTCCAAGATAATGTAAAAGAGTGACCAAAACTAGTTTCAAAGAGGGTTCTCCATCAAAAGGTGATAAATCGACCTTTTAGTGAATATTAGAGTAATTATACTTAAGATTGAATTCCTTTCTTATTTTAAGCCTTTATCTTTTATTGGATAAATGTAAAAAAAATTAACAAACATATAAAATCATATTTTAGTTATTTCTATTCATTCCTGCCAATACAACGACTAGCCGTTAACTTCCATTTAAAATAATATTATTTTATTATTAGAGTGAAACATAAGATTTCAAAAAAACTCGTTGTTGAATATTGAGAACACCATCGAGCATAGTGTTCCCTTTAAAGTAATATTAATATTTTATTCACAAATATTAATAAATAGGAAGAGGTAATATTCTTTATCCACCTAGGATGTTACATCCTTCCCCCCTTTTGGTAATTGCATCCTCACAATTTTAAAATTGGGCTTGGAAAATTCATTGGAAGCCCTACATCAGAAAAGGGGTAAATTAAATGTCACTTTAAAAGAAATAAAAGGAAGTACAAAGGTCACCTGAGTTAACCCATACTAGGATTCCATGTAGGAAAACATGGGCATGGAAGAGAAAAAAAAAGGGTCATGTTCTGATGGAGAGTGATAGAAAACATGATTAGGAGAAAGTTAACCACAAGAAAATCACAAACTTGTGATGGGTTAAATGGTATTTGATTCCCCAGTAGGACAAGTTAACAGAATAAATTTTTGTTTTAAGTTACTTTTCATTGAGGAATTTATTTATGAGCTTAAATAAATCATAAGGTAACATACTTACTTGTTTTGTAGACTTTCATCTTTTACTAGATTTCTAACACAAACTCATAATTTCTCAAAATGATGAGTATTTAGGAAGACTTAATCACATTAAGAGTACTATAATTAACTTCTAAAGAATCACCTAATCCACAAATGAGAACTATATATTTTCCATGTCTTTAGACCCTTACCAAAACCAAAATTTTTAGAACAAGATCAGATAATCTAGAAAAGGATAACCCTTTATAAAAAGAAATTCTATTCTTAATCTCCAAAATTTTTCCATCAAAACCCAAAGTTCAAAAAAGACCATTCGATAAACAATTATCCATAAAATTATTCAAAGTAAACAAAACTAAGATTGAAACCCTAATATTTGAAGGATTTAATCACATTTTCTTCCAAGGTACAAATTAAAATTTATCTCCAAATAACATTGGTTTCTCTTAATGTCTCATATTGAAAAGTAATTAACCTAATCACATATCCTCCATGATAGTTTAATCATTTCCATAGATATCCCAAAATAAACTTACTCTTGATTCATAAAATCATATAACTAAAAATAATTAGTTAAACTAACCATGGACTTCACATAGTCCAGTGGTAGGTGATAAATACGAGTCACACTTTGGTTGTGGGTTTGATTCCCAGAGCTTCGTCAGACGCAACAGGCTGTCACACGGTCTACGTGTTGTCCTTTTTCCAAAACTATATAATTATTATAAAATTCCCCAAAAAAATGATAAAATCTTCAAAAATAACCATAATTTATCCTCAATTTTATCTCATGAATTTCATTTTCCATCATAACATATATTAACCTATAATTACCTCAAAAGTAAGGATCATATAAACCGTAATGGTTACATTTATAATTATTACCTAAACTTCTACATCGAGTTGGTCATCTCATACATGATGCATTAGAGAACTCACCAAGGTTCACGTGGTTGATCATGAATCCTTGATAGTCGGTTTAGAACAACCACGATAATCCTCATTGAATCCCCCATTGCATCCAATCTCTTAATCAGAGAACCACTACAGTTTCCTTCAAACCCATTGTCACTTTGGTGCCTGCTAGATCCAACCATTTACTAAAAACAGAAATGTCAGTGTGAGTATATCAACAAAATTATCATGTACTAATGAGTAAGATAAACACTAAGATATACTTACTCATTATCTTTATCTAAAATCTATGACTCGTTCTGAAATCCTAGCCATTATGGTAATTTCACATATGCTTAGAGAATACCCTAACCTCTAAAGTTATTTAAACTGACCTATAATACAAACTATAAGGAACCACCCTTAATCCTAACTTAATATTGAATTAAATGAATAATTCACATAGAGGATCTTTTTAGGTTTACCGTTTTAGAGAATTATGACATAACTATTACATCTCAAAATATTACAAAGTATACACTTCAACTAAGTTTCCATAAAATAAAAACTCTTAAAAAAATAAACATGTCTAGTTCCATGTTTTAGATAACATGTCTTTCCTTGATCCCGTCCTTGACCCTATTCATCTTTATGTCATGTGGAAAACATTTCAAAAACTTGGGATGAGCATAAAAAAGCCTAGTAAAGGATACACAAAGAAGGAAAATTGTTAGTTTTTCAAACTCCAAGTAAACCATTAGTACTATATCAAAGTAATATTATTCACCTTTATGAAGTAGTAAAAAACACTTCACTGAATAAAAGATCATTACATACCCTTTTGTAACTAAAAGATTACCATAAACCCATATAAATAACACATAACATATAAAGGTAACTTGGGACATAAACATACTTAAATGGAATAACCATTCGGTCGACTTCTACACATATCACTTAATGGAATAGCCATACGACCGACTTCCATACCCAAGGCATTGGAGGTTATAACGTAACCACCCATCCTAGTATTCACGGCACCACCCATCCTAGTATTCACGGAACCACCCATTATATGGTTTATCACGTAACCACCCGTCAAATGTCCAAGTACCATTATAAAATCATAACACATAAAACAGTAATAAAGGAATGAAAACATTTCCACATTTCAAGAAAAATATATCACCTAAATATATTGACATAACAAATCCATTATCAAAACCATTTTCGATACCTAAATACATAAAAGATTATATGGTATTTATTTAATTTTAAAAATATAACGGCTTTTTGAGGAAGCCAAAGAGAAAATAGTACTCGTGGTGGCAGAAAAGCCGTTGTCACCGCGTACGTTAAAAATAAACATCCTTTTTGACATTTAGTAAAATGATTCGTATAGAAAAGATTCCTTTCGAATAAAAGTAGAAGTCAAAGGGGATTATACATCGTATAAAATAATGTTGTGTATAAAACAAAATATGCCTCAATAAAAGGAGATTACAACAAAGTCCCTTACAACTTCGGTATCATTAGATTAAGGATAAATAAATTACATTATTATGTGTGACAAATATGAATACACCAAATATAAGTGGATATTAATTGTAAAACAATCAGAGGTCATTCAAACATACACTTGGAAAAACCAAACCAAAGACATAGATATTTATCTCAATTAAATGAGATTGAGTTATGATTTCCCCTACATGTTCGTCTAAATGACGTAAGAATTTATCAATGAGATGAATATGTGTATAAATAGTATATCAACACAAAGGTTTGTGGAAATTACAACATAGATATTCC
The DNA here is from genome assembly GCA_963277665.1 of Viscum album. Taxonomy (NCBI): domain Eukaryota; kingdom Viridiplantae; phylum Streptophyta; class Magnoliopsida; order Santalales; family Viscaceae; genus Viscum; species Viscum album. The sequence continues at coordinate 134,929,086 of OY728147.1, read as the reverse complement.
ACAGATAATCTTGGCATAATAAAATCAAGAAGTAAAGTTTTAACCCAATGAATTGAAAGTGGGTTAAGAAGTTCCTTTACAGAAATCCAACAGCCTAACGACGTCACTTTAAAATTCCTAAAATGAGTTGATGAGAGATAAAATGGTATCTCATCACATGGACATAAAATTTACATCAATAAGGATATATAAGAACATATCCCAAAATAATATTATGTGAATTAAAAGACATAACAAAATAAGTCTTTTAAAAAGAGGAGGATGAATGGTTCCATTACCGACTTGGGTAACATTCAAAACGTACACCCCATGAAAGAAGGACTATACAACATTGATGTAAATACTCATAAACAAAATTATATTACACAAAGAGTAGAATAATGGGCAGTACATACACCACTCAAAGGAAATGGTGGCAAATGTAGCATAAATCTCACCGGAATAAAAGTGAGATGAAAAATCCCTTACGAAAACTCGGTAGCCTAACGGCACCACTTAAAACTTCCAAAAATGGATTTATGAGATCAAATAGGGTCTCTCATAATATGAACATAAAAATTACATAATTATTAATGTAAAATAACATCCCCAAACATAATAAAGATGAGCATAAAAAAATGGCATAAAAGAGAGTACTTAAAAAGAAAGAGAGAGGTAGGATCCCATACCCCAAGTCTGACATGCCTTGTTCTTTTCATTATATTCCTGAATAATAAACATTGGTCAATTTATAGTTTCTTAATGAACTACATTAATGATTATTATTCAGTTCATATCACATATTATAGTTTTATAATAATTGGATAATAATGTGATTTCATATCAAACGCTTTTGTCGATGTTCAGTACATGAGTAAAAATTGAACTTGTTGGAAAAGGATTTTCCATGTAGTTATAAGTACATCATCTCCAGAATAGTATTAATGATTTAAATATCATATATATCCAGTATATATTCATTTTATACTATTACATAACATTTAAAGATAATGAAAATGAAATGCAACGTTCATGGAGACGGTAGGCCGTACGTACGCATGAACGCTACTTTCATTTTTTTGTCATATTAATGGAATTAAAACTAAATGGGATATATATATATATATATTATAATTCCAGTATTATATCCTTCATTTAGATGTAATATATGACATATATATCGATTATATATATGTACTTATAATAGTAAAAAACATTTGGAGATAAGAAATGAAATGTACCGTTCATGGAGACGGTAAGCCGTACATACGCATGAACGCTACTTTCATTTCCTTGGCACATTAATGGAATTGAAACTAGATGAGAGATATATATATATATTATAATTCCAGTATAATATATATTTTATATATATCACATAAGTTCATCAATTTCATTCTTTATACATTCCATGTATTGCATGAACGAGTCACATCACTTGAGGGGGCGGTAGTCCACACTTCCTCAAATTAAATTATCGCATTTGCACGAAATGAAAAGAATAAAGGTATGTATTAAATATAAAATACTGAAGCATAGATAGGAGATATATATAATATATATCATAAATTAATATATTTCCATCATAATGGCCACCATGAGAGGTGGTATGAGAAGATAGAATAATCATCGTTTCGTGAGACAGTAATTCACCATCCACGGGAACAATATGTTCATTAACCATTAGACGAAGGTGTGTGTTATTGTAGCTCGAATCCTCCTCATAACAACATCCTAGTATATTGAAGATACTGGTGTTTTTACAAAATAAAGTAATGAAAATATTTTAGGGGTTTGGAGAAGCAAAATAAAACAAAAGAACACAAGTGAAGACATTACCTTTTAATCGGGTAACTCCTCTTGGTTTGAACCAAAGGTGTTTCTTGAAGAGAATTCTGCCAAAGTTGAGGCCTCAATGATGAATAGAGGTATGTGGAGAGAAGAAATTGGTAGGGTTTGGCTGAGACAAAGCCTTTAGAGGTGTGGTTAAGGTGGTAGAGGTGGGGGCCATTTATAAGGGGAGAGGAGGGGCACTCTTGGAAAGTTATAAACATTTACTTTATTATAAAATGCTTTTCGGATTTTAAAGGTCCCAAAATTATATATTTCGTGGATAAGGTGATAAGAATTTCAAATCCACCCATACAATAGGTTTTTTACAAGTGTATGTCTTAGATGTTACATTATCTTTTCATTTTATTTAAATCGTCAAATAAAGAGGTAATCGCTGCATCATCAAGATGTCATAAATAATTTAATATATTTAATTTCTAAAAATAATAAAAAATATATCATGATGTTGGAAATATATTTTTATTTCTAATTAATATTTATATTAAAAAATATGTCTTGTATAACCCAATTTAAAAATTGTTTTAGTAAAAAAATAAATGTTTCTGACATTTTAATTTTAACTTTATATAAAAAGTTATTAATGTCATTTTAAAACCAAAGTGGCTCCATGGGGTCCCCAAGTTGACCCATGGATTGTATTGGTCTGAAATGAGACATCCAATAATGGTATGACATGTTTCTAGTTCATATTATTAAAACATTATTTTTACCTTAAATTACACTAATTACCTTTAATCGCGATTAATAAAACTTAAAAGTTACTATTCACCAAAAAAATTATTTTAATACCATTGAACCACATTTTGCATCCTAATGAAATCCATGTATGTCAGATTTTCTAAAATCAAATCACAAAAGTGGTAAAGTTTCATTTAAATGAAAAATTAGTTTTTTAACTACAACTTAGTGGTTTCCCGATTTATCAAAAATTGAAGTGTTTCAAAAAAATATCAAAAATTCACCCTAAGATATATTTGATATTCCGAATTCAAAACATATTTCTATTTTAAAAAATTCAAAACATATAAGTTGAATTAATTAATTTAATAATGAATTCCCGTTGTTAATACAAATAGCATGTTTTTATGAAACAATATCTATTAAAAGATTGACATTAGTTTAAGTACAATTTCAAAGTGAGATTAATTCCAATGACCACCATTGGATTAAATGTTAAAAATATATTCTAATTTCACTTTAAAACCAATTCAAAAGATAATACAATCATACAATTAAATTATATTAAAAAGAGGTTTTGAATTAAAATACAACATTTTTCACTATTCATTAAAAATTGAACTTTATCAGAAATATACAAAAAATTTACACAAAGTAAATTTTGATGTCCCGATTCTAATGAGAGATTTTATTTGGTCCAGGAAAATGTACAAGGTTGACCAAAACTATTTTTAAAGAGGGTTCACCATCAAAATGCGATAAATCAACCTTTTAGTTAATATTAGAGTAATTATGCTTAAGATTGAATTCCTTTCTTATTTTTAGCCTCTATATTTTATTGGATAAATGTAAAAACATTTAACAAACATTTAAAATAATATTTTAGTTATTTCTATTCATTCCCACCAATACAATGACTAGGCATTAACTACCATTTAAAATATTATTATTTTATTATTAGAGTGCAACGTAAGATTTCAAAGAAACTTGTTTTTGCGTATTGGGTACTTCATCGAGTATAGTTTTACCTTTAAAATAATATTAATATTTTATTCAAAAAAATTAATAAATAAGAAAAGATAATATTCTTTATTTACGTGGGATGTTACATTACCCACCTCTTTCGAGCATTTGCAAATTTGCATAAAATATAATTTTTCCACTTCTGTGAGTTGAATTTCAATATTTGGAGATACAAGGTTAATATCAGTAAGTAAAATGTGGTTTAATAAGATGAAAATAATTTTTGGTGAATAGTAGCTTTTTTCTTTTATTCACCACGGTTAAAAGTAAATAGGTTAATCAAGGGTTAAAATGATATCATAATTACCCTAACACTTGTCATAATTCTATTGGATAAGTATAATTCGACCAAGGAAAACCTTAGTAATAAAATATGATCCTCTTTGGTCCACATAGATTAGATTAGGACATTTATTATTATTTTATTTAAAGAAAAGTTAAAAGAGTTAATTTCAATGTTTAAAAAATAACCATTTTTAATATAGAGTTATACATAATATAAATTTGACTATAAATATTCATTAAAAATATAAAAAATATTCCTATATAATGATATTTTATTTATATTTTTTAAACATTAAATAATTTAATTTATTTATGACACAATGATGAGATAGTAATTTCCTTAATAATGAAATATTAAAATATTTTTTATTATAAATATCCAAATAACTGTAATTTGAGTCTTTTGATGAATTCCACTAATTTTATAGGTAAATATGACATTTTATTATTGACCATAGGAATTTGGTTCAATGTATTAAAAAATTATGACTTTAGCATAAAATAATTTATTAAATAATGTCAAAATTGGCATAATTGGGTTTTTAAAACAAATACTGTATTATTGGTTGATATAATATTCTTTAAAATATAAGTATATGAGAAAGATCCTTAATAATATTAAATATGTCATTAATGAACCTTTTTGGGTTTTCTTGGAAGTTTAGAGTATGTTTATTAACCATATACTGTAAGAATACAAGAAGACACAGTAAAAGTTAAACTATTTAACTAAGAGTTAAATTTAAATGATAAGGATAAAATGGTAACCTAAACTTGTCTAATACCTATTTTTTGAGAGTATTTAGACCTCTCCCCACCTTATACTCTAAATAAATCTTTTTGGAGCCATTAGAAACCAAAAATGGTTTTATTATAAAATAATATTTCAATCTTTTCCTAATGTGACCCTCCCCACTCTTATAAAAGGCCACTTACCCTTCTCTTAATTCACACCTCCAAATACTTTTGCCTCGACAAACCCCTCCACAAATATCCTCCATAAATGTCCCCCTTCATCTTATAGACATTCCTTTGGTCATAAATTCAACCTCTGGATCTCTTTTGATCAAATCAAAAGGAAGAACCTGAAGAAGAAGTAAATATTTCATCACCTCTTTCATGTTTTTTTTCTTATTTCACTTCCTCTTTTGTTGTTGTTTCAATTCTAAATTAATATATCCGATATCTTATATATACTATGATTTATTATAAAAATGGTACAACCATATTCATTATTATTTTCATCGTATAAATGACAAATTCATCATACGTGCATACATATAGATTACCATTTCCATGTTGTGGTGTGGTTTGTTATTAAAACACTTAATAATTTTGATGGGTATAATAATGTGTATAACTGATTTAAAAATAAATATTAAATGTTAATTATTTTTTATATATGATATTACATACAATTACATATGATTTCTCTATCAATATAATGATATTGTCGCTTGTGCGAACGTATGGATTTCCGTCTCCACGACGCGATGAGATTCATTTCCATGTTCACCATTCAATGATGATTATAAAAAATATATCATCAATAAGTATGTAATTGATGACATAATAATTCTAGAGGAGGTATATATATACATATATGTACTTACATATATCATATTCAGTAAGTTCTGTTCAATATGATATGAAAACGGAAATAGCGTTTATGCATACATACGGCACATCGTCTCCATAAACGCTGTTTTCCATTTCATATATATGTCTATTATAAATATTTATATTCTAAATATATATGATATATAAATCATGTTTTATATTCTGTAACTATTTAACTCATGATCTAATTGATACAATAAAGAGTAACAAATTTAAACACATATGATAAAGAAAGAGATTATTATCAGAAATGTTAATTTAACATGGAAATTATTATTAAATGGTTAGTATAAAGTCATTTGTGAATCATTTATGATATCATAAATATTAATATCGTTCTGGTATAATTTAATAACCTACTATGGTATATATAAAGTAGGTTAAATGTACAGTCGACTAAAGGAACGTGAAAGGTAAGGGTTTATTTTATAATCCCTTTATTATCTGAAGTTGTTTTACATAAGTATCTACAAGGACATATTTATTATCCATGTCCATGTGTCATAAAATGGTTTTACAAGGTATTATTTTTATGGGTCATTTTTTACTAAAACATCATTTTAAATTTTTTGTGTGTTTAGTATTCTAAATCATTCTCATTAATGTCCATGTTTTCAAAATGGGTTTTAAGGATTTATTTATATGAACATTAATGTTTTTAAATCATTTCAAAAAATTTAATGTGTTATTGGACACATTAATTATAACATTTAATTAAATATATTCATTTATAAATTGTTTGACTTTTAAATGTTTTCATGAAAAAGAGATATTTCTCTCAAAGAGTTTTACAAATCATTTTCATATTTGTCAACATTATTTTATTGATTTTAAACTTGTTTGAAGTTGATTTGTTATAATACAAATCTTCCATATTATATTGACGTTTTTGTGATATGTTTGACTGTAGATGTGTTATTTTCAGACCATTCATGGTTTATGGATAAATTATTAACATTTTGTATGCTAGTTTTAATACAAATGTTTATGTTATGTTTAATCCATTTCATATGAGGAATGAATTGGACATAGTAAGTGACGGGTGGAGCCTTGATTCTCGATGCATCGGTAGGTCTAATGAGAAAAACTAGTGTCTTGGAAAAACGCCTTAACAAAATATTATTTATAGTCTTGGCATAAGGCCTTGAATATGTGGTTATGAAGTCTGGCATTATTCATTCCATCAATATGAAAGTCAATATTGATATTACATGTGATTATTCGATTAGTTGAATATCCATGTGAATATGTAAATGGAATTATTTTATTGTATCTTTTACATATAATAATTAAATATTATTTTAAAAGGCTTTGGTTTTAGTCTTATACATTTCCTTAAATGTTTATGATTATTTAGGAAAGTTTCCATTATATGGTTAAACTTACTAAGAATTTGTGCTCACCCCTTTCTATGTTTTAATTTTCCCACGATTCCAAGAAGTGTATTATGATTGATAAGCAGGGTTATGGATGTGGATTAATGGAGTTCAAAAAGGATCATTTATGTTGTGTTTTATTTTCTAGTGTGTAATGTAACATTCATGTATATAATATATATTCTAATACTGCTAAACTGATCAGTCTTTTGAGACTAGATTCCTTGTAATCATGTCAATGGTTTAAAATAATGCAACGACTCTGGGATACTAGGGTCTTGGTGTTAGAGTTGGTATCAGAGGATGTTTATCAATAATCGTGGAAACTAGATTTAGAAAAACTATGATTAGAGAACACTACCCTAAGATATAATTTAAGGATTAATATATAATAACTTCCAAGAATTTTGGTACTGCAGTGATTATGTGAGTTTTCCATGGAATACATCCATTTCTGGATACGATAAAGTAGAGGTGGCTCTGGCATAGAAGTATAAGGTGTAAAACCCAAAAACACCACTTTGAGCTAGACTCAAACAGGAACTGGTGCACAACAATGGGCCTTGGTTCACTCTTGGTTAAGACACTCCTGGGAGATATGTTTATGATAATTCTCATTTTCATTACAAACCACTATGAATGGGTTATCAGTATAACCCTCCTCATAGAAAACATTTTTATGATTATGGATTATATCCATGAACTGTTCAATTAATTTTAACGATTTTACATGTTTGGAAATATGCACTATGATTCATAAACTAAACTATTGTATGCCATTGTTTAGAAATGATGCCCAATATAAGGAATGAGAACTCCAGCAATACTTACGATTCAATTAGTAAGAAGGATCATATATTTCCTGGTATTAAGCAAACATTTATAAAGGAAATAGTCTCCCACGCATTATCATCAGATGAAGACATAGTATCATGTGTTAATAAGATAAGTAAATAATTTTCTAATACCTATGAATTTGAAGGGAAGCTAGAGAAGAAAAGGATGGAAGAGAGAATGATAGATAAAATGAATTAGGGAAATAAAGATTTTCCTATATATGAAAACTGTGTAAAGAATCACCTTGGTAAATTCTTTAAGGGAATGGGAGTTTGTTATAAGTTTGGAGAAAAATGACACCAAGTACGTGATTTCAAGGTTTGGAAAAAGGTTTCAAATGTATAATGCTTCATCTGTAAGGAGTTAGAACATCATCAAAATCAATGTCCATGTATTTAGAGTATACCCCAAAAACTACTATTAGATAATAATCATGTTATGATACCACCCAAGATGAAGAGTAATGATTAAGAGTTATTGTATTGTTATTAAATTAGTATGTCATTTGAGTATTGTATTAATGATGTACATGTTATAAGAATTATAGAGTATAAAAGGATTGTACTTCAGTACTATTTCATTAAGGACTTGGGATTAGTAGAACCAAGAAAAGTGACTCAATGAAATGTTAATCTTCTTGAAAAATACATGGTTGAAGGAATTACCACATGGTAATATGGTCCTGATACTGAGGTGTTGATTTTGGAATAAGAGATGATTGATTTGGATAAATTATATTGGATATTATTGAAATCCATGGAACTAGTAAATGAATTGTTTATTCCATCATTATTGGATTTTACAACATTTTTGGATATGAGGAGTATATCCAGTATTTATGAGGAATAAGGGAGAATGAATGTAATCAATACAGTTATATGATAATTCAGGGTGTTACTGTGTTTTAAAAGAATACATGATGAAGGGATTAACATTTTATTACATGCAAATAAATATCTTCATTGTGTTTACTTTCCTTATAAATTTTGGACTGTGGTTTTGGAAAGATGTATTTTGGATAATTCTAAAGGTTGGAATCGATTAAGTTTGACATTGTATACAATTGTAATCGTTAAATAATTTCTTGACATTATTTTGGGATTTTCATAAAAAGGACAACTCGGAGGTCAGAGTACAACTCGTCGTGTCTAGGAAGGTCACTGGACTTTAACCCGCAACTGAAGGGTGACAAGGGTGCATCACCTACCACTACCCTACATGATTTCCTAGTTTTTATAATTAAGTTTTCTTAAATATACTGAAAAATTAATTAGAAATTATATATTTTTGGAACGCTATATGATTAGGATAAATAGATTATTTTTGAATTCTATTATCTTATGGAGTGAAAAATGATTTGAGGTATAAATTAGTTAAAGCATGAAACTATACTTTTCAAGTATATTTTTTCCTATTATTCTATGAATAAATTAATTCTTAAACATTAGGGAAGGGATATTAATACAAAAAATTTGTCATCCTAAAACCTTTTGATTTGGTGAACTGATGATATTTTATATCATCATAGATTGACAACTTTTACGATCTCAATTGTACATTTGTTTTTGATTGATGACCGCAATCACTCCCTATAAATATTTACATTTTTCTCAAATTATGTGTTTCTAATTTCAACCACGTTTTTCCTAATCGAGATTCTAATTTGGTAGTTACTTTTTCATTTTCCTTTCCCTCTTATTAAGAATAAATTTTATTAACCCAATTTTCTATGTGGGTTTTCCACAAAGTTAATTTTCTATTTTTAACAATTTATTTTTGAAGAAAAATTTTAAATTGTAAGGAAGAAATTTATTGAATGAAGGGATAATGTAACACCCCAATATTATATAGTATATTATCTCATTAAAGTAATTCAATAGCATGTGCTACATGCAACACCGAGTTCTAGCCCACGACAACTTACTAAACTAACTATTAAAAAATAGGTTATGAATAGTAATAACTGCATTGTGAATCTTATATACTCTTTATAATTTTTACATTCATATAATTATTTTCATAGAAATAATATATGAACAAATTCCTTTTTTAGATAAAAGAAGTATTTTTCAAAAATGCAATTTTACCACCTTTTAATAGAGAAACATTTTAAAACCAGTATTTTACACTTTAATATATTCAATTTAATGAAATTAAATTATTCTTTAGAAGAGGTAAAAAAATTCTATTTTGGATAAATTTTTGGTACTTTTCTGATAACTTTCATATTTTTATGATTAGTGAGAAATACTATGTTTTAATTGAAAAAAAACTTTTTTAATAGAAATAATTTATAGTGTTAAATTATGAAATTGAATGGTTTTGAAGTATAATTAAGGTATATGTTTGTCTTTTAATACTATTTAGATCATTATAAGTAATTTCACCTTTAAACATGACATAAACACATGTCAATCTATTGATTGTTTTTACTTTTAAAAAAAACCGATTTTTGGTTTTGACAAAGGGAATTGTTTCTAAATTAATAAATGAAACTAATATATTTTGAATTTAGTAAAATAGAATTCATTTTTAAATTCATAATATCAAAATTAGTTTCGGATGAATTTTTTAAATTTTTCTGAAAACATTCAATTCTTGATGAATAGTGAAAAACACTCCTTTATTATTTAAAAGCGAATTTTTATTTAACTAATTATCTATTTTATTTAAATTTATTTTTAGAAAAAAAATATATATAATACCAATATATGTTCAATTTAACTCATTGGAGTCATTTTATAATAAAATTATATGTATAAAATTTTATTGAACTTTTTAACCTATTTTACCCACCACCAAGGAGAAATGAAAATTTGTATAAAACATAATTTTACCACTTCTGTGAGATTAATTTCAAAAATCCTAGAGACATGGTTAATATAATTATAAAAAATTTGGTTAAATATGAAGAAAATAATTTTGGTGAATAGTAACTTTTGACATTAATTTACCACAGTTTAAAGTAAATAGGGTAATTAACAGTAAAAATGATATCATAATTACCATAACATGTGTATTAATTATATTGGATAAGTATAATTCGACCGAAAACAACCTTAATAATAAAATATGATCCTCTTTGTTCCACATGGATTAGATTAAGACATTTATTATTATTTTATTTAACGAAGAGTTAAAAGAGGTAAATTCAACGTTTAATAAATAAAGCATTTTTCATATAGGATTATACATAAAATAAATTAGATTGAAAATATTAATTTTAAAGATAATAATATTCCATAATAAATTATATTATATTTAAATTGTTTAGACATTAAATAATTTATATTATTTATGATACAATGATGAGGTAGTAATTACCTTAATAATGAAATATTAAAATAATTGATATTATAAATATCCAAATAAATGTAATTTGAGACTATTGACGAATTACACAAATTTCATAGGATAATATTACATGTTAGGATAGAAAATATGAATTTAGTTAGATGTAATAATATTTTCAGGACTTCAAAAAAATTCACTTATTAAATAATGTCAAAATTGACACAATTGTGTTTTAAATATGAATACTATATTATTGGTTGATAAAACATTATTAAAAGTCTAAGGTTTGTCCATATGGACTTAATAATATTATATATGTCATTAATGAGCTTATTGGGGTTCTCTAGGAAGTTTAGAGTAAATTTATTAACTATATAGTGTAAGAATAAAAGAAGATATAATAAAAGTTAAACTATTTTACATAGAGTTAAATCTAAAAGATAAGATTAAAATGGTAACCTAATCTTTACTAAAACCTATTGGTTGAGATATTTTATACCCATACCGACCTTATACTCTAAATATTTCATTTTTTAGCGATTTGAACCTGAAATGTATTTTCTTATGAAATAATATTTCATGATTTTACTTAAGTGACCCTCACCTCTCTTATAAAAGGGAAGTTCCACGTCTCTTTATTTCACACCTCCAATGCATTTTGGTTCAGACAACCCCTACCCAAATATCCTCCCAACATTCTTCCATTCTTCTTAGAGGCCATACTTTGGTCATAAATCCAACCTATGGAGCCCTTTTGATCAAATCAAAAGGAAGAACCCAAAGAAGAGCTAAATATTGCATCACCTCTTTCAAGTTATTTTCATCATCCACTTACTCTTACATTTTTGTTTATGTTCAAAAATAATAAATCAAGTATCTTATATATACAGTGATATTTTTATAAAATTTTACAACCATATTTTTTATTCTATCCATCCTATAAATGACAAAGTCACCATATAGGTGTACGTACGAATTACCGTCTCCACATCGTGGTGTGGTTTGTTATTCAAACACTTCATTATTTTGATGGGTATAATAATGAGTATAAATAATGTAAATAATAAATATATCATGTTAATGATTCTTTTTATAGGATATACCATCCAAATAATTATTATTTCTTAATTAATATAATGATATTGTCGCTCCTACATGCGTACGGATTATGGTCTCCACGATGCGATGAGATTCGTTTCCACGTTCACCATTAAACGATGATTTTAAAAAATATATCATTAATAAGAATGAAATATATGAAATAATAATGATACTACAGATATAAATATATATAGGTACTTATATATATCTTATTCACTTAGTTCCGTTCAATGCGATATGAAAACGGAAACAACGTTTATGCGTACGTACGGATTACCATCTCCATAAACAATGTTTTCCATTTCATATATATGTCTATTATACATATTATATTCTAAATATATATGATATATAAATCATTTTTTATATTCTTGAAGTATTTAAGTTATGATCTAATTGATACAATCAAGAGTAACAAGTTAAAACACGTACGATAAAGAAATCGATTATTACCTGAAATGTAAATTTATCGGGGAAATTATTATTAAATGGGATGTATAAAGTCATAAATGAATCATGTATTATATCATAAATGTTAATTTAGTTCTGGTCTATTTTAATTACATACTAAGTTCTTTATACTTGAGGTTAGACTTACCCTCGACTAAAGGAAAGTGCAAGGTAAGGGTTAATTTCATAATCTCTTTATTATTTGGGGTGGTTTTTATGTAAGTACCTACTGAGACATATTTATTTTCTTTGTCTATATTTCATAAAATATTTTTCAATGGGATTATTTTTAATGGAATTTTTTTAATAAAACTTCATTTTAAATGTTATAAATATTTATTCTTTTAAATCATTATCATTAATGTCCATGTATTAAAAATGGTATTTAAGGATTTATTTATATGAACATGAATGTTTTTATTTTCATTAAAATGTTTCAAAGTGTTATGGGACACTTTGATTCAAAAATTTCTTAAAATGTCTTTCGTTCAAAATTGTGTGACTTTAAACGATTTCATGAAGAAGATATATTTCTCTCAATGAGTTTTACAAATCATTTTCATCTATGTCAACATTTATTGATAAATTTAAAACATGCTTGAAGTTGATTAATTATGTTACAAATCATCAATATAGTATTGAATGTTTAGTGATATGTATGACTGTGGATATGTTATTTTTATTCAATTCATGGTTTATAGATAATTTATCGACATTTTTTATGCTAGTATTAATACGAATGTTTATGTTACATTTAATCCTTTTCATATGAATAATGAATTGAACTTAGTAAGTGATTGGTGGAGCCCGCTATAGCTCCTTGATGCATCGGTAGGTCTTATGAGAAAAACTAGTTTCTTGGAAAAAGGCCTTGACAAAATCTTATTTTTAGTCATAGTATAAGCCCTTGACTATGTGGTTATGATGTTTGGAATTATGCATTACATAATAATGAAAGTGGGTGTTAATATTGCATGTGATTATTCAACTAGTAAAATATCCATGTAAATATGTGAAGGGAATTATTCTATTGTATCTTTTCCATATTATGATGAAGTATAATTTTAAAGGCTTTTATTTTAGTCTTATACGTTTCCTTAAATTTTTATTCTTATTTAGGAATGTTTCCAGTATATTTTTATCTGTAGTAAGCATCTGATCTCACCCCTTTCTATGTTTAAATTTTCCAGGGATTCCATGAAGTGTATTATGATTGATAAGTAGGGTTAAGCTAGGGGACTAATGGAAGTCTCATAGGATCATTTAGGTTGTGTTTTATTTTCTAATGTGTAATCTCATGTTCATATATGTAATATATCTTTCAATACATATTAAATGATCAGTCATTGGGGACTTCATTCCTTGTAATCATGCTAGTGTATTAAAATAATACACGGACTTTTGGCTTCTGGGGTCGGGGTGTTACATGTTTTTTAAAATAATAATAGAATCATAAAAAATTATGAATATAATATATTGCATTTATAAACATGTTATCCATTATAATTTTCACCATGAGATTCAATAAGGGAAAATGAACACTCATCATTTCCTGAGGTGGTAGTTCACCATACAGATTAATAGTATGTTCCTTATGTTGGACATGGTGTCCTATAATAATCTATTTGTACATTGATTACATGAATATTTAATATATTTAAAAATTAGATATCGTATTACATATGTTTCATTGCTCTTAATGGCTACAATGTAACAATGTTATAGAATATTTTCCACATTAACAACGTCATAGAAGTTCCCTGTTATGATTAGAACCTTGATTTACTATAAAAATATTATTAAATATATTTTTGTAGTTGGATGAATACTAGAATGGGAGGTATATTATACATACCATCTTGTGTGAGTACTAGTAAAAAGATGATACATCTTCTCATAAAATTCCCACATGGTAATATCAATTATAAGAGATTATGTTAATACGCTTGCCAGAAATAATTCCCCATGTTTTGGTGTTATTAGATATTCCTACCTGTGAGCATCATTAATGGTCCTTATGCTTTTATATTATCATTAATTCATGTCAACACTCAAGTACTTTGATTTAATGATGAAAAATACCACGCCATATGTTAGAGGAAATTTGGGGGTGTCGTGAACAACATTTTATTAAAGGATATGTCATGGAAGAATTTGTCCCATCCATTTATAGATGTTGATATCTCAACCATTTGACTGAAATGTAATGATCACCATAAATTCCATTGACTTGGTGTATAGATGAGTTTATTTTAGGTAGTAAAAGGAATTCGTATCCAGAAAATATGTTGATGACACTATCATGAAACCTGGTTGATTATATATTGAGATAATGGGATTATATTACATTGTGAGCATTCATATGTGGATTTCATCATTGTGACTGCACATTCTTTATCATGGGTGTCATGACCCATTTCTAGATTGTACTCTTGGAATTTAGGCAAGCCCGCCTAATTCCAGTGAGAAAGAATACTTGAGGGGAATTCACTAAGTGTTTCTTGTGGTATGGATTTGATTCTATTTGAATTTAATTAATGGAATAAATATTATTTTTAAGGTTTTGGGATTATTTTAGTCATGTAATAATTACCTCATAAACTAAATAAAATATATTTTTTTCACATTGATTAAATATTTATTTAATAATTTTAAAATAAAATATTTATTTAAGGGAGGAAGTTATTTATTTATTATGGTGATCAATAAATGGAAATGGAGTAAGAGGATACAATGCTTTTTCCGATATTAATATAATTATTTGCAATAAAATGAATAGTTATTTAACTAGTTAGCACAAGAGCAAATAATAATAACGTTGTTATCATTATGTGGACAAATATTTCAATTTTTTTTCATTTAGTGCAAGTTGGAACACCACCAATAATGGTCATGTTATTGGTATTTTGTAGTACGAGTTTTTTTTTTGAGGTCATGAATGTATTTATTTACTATTACGCAATTAAATATTGTAACTGAAATTCAATGTTGTTAAATTGATAGGTACGTATGTTGATCAATTACCTCTGGTGAAGAAAATTGTTTGTGGTGAGAGAGTTGATGAGCCAAAACTATTTCTCTCTTGAATCTTCATCTCTCCCCTCTCATCAACAAGAGTCGTTCCTCAAAACTGAAGAATAGGTGATAATGAATAACAGATACAAGATAGTTTCATTGTGGCAGTAGAAACTAGAGAACGAGTGGTGTTGATTAGAGTCCATCAGAGCACATGTGGATCACCGCTAGATAGATTTTTGTTTGGATCCTCGAAATTGCAAGGAGACAATCTGAAAGGGCCATTATGCACTATCAACATCATCAAATAAGAATATAATTAATATATAGTTATTTAAAATATACATAAATTATTTAAATTAATTCTAAACATGATACACAAGATCCCCTCTCGAGTATGTGATGTCCTTTTGTTATTATTCCTATATCATTGGTCTTAGCCTGTGGATACTGGCATTTATCATCTTATTAATCCCAGATTGTTCATCGATTATGGAAAAGGAAAAATTGGGCCCACCAACCACCATTCTTCTACTGTGCTTGGATCCTTCATGTTGTATTAAAAGGATTTGTTCATTGTTTATAATTATTTATATAATTCTTTAATGATTTAAGATATAATAATTTAGTTTTTCAATTCCTTTTTAATGGTTCTTATAATCAAAATTTCTATATATGTTCTTCTTCTTGTCATTTCTCACAGATCTAATAGAAAAAAAATTTGATTGAAATTATATCGAGGATCTCATCAGGAGGAACCAACGATTCTATCTATGTAACACCATAGTACACGTCATTTATTTGGAGTTACACACCGTGTACTCTTTCATACACATCGTGTAATTAAGATTACACACATGTAGTTTTTTTCAGTGCATCAAGAGTAATTCTCCAATTACTCAGGCCATGTGAATTAATGAAACGTGGTGTAGTTAATTCTTACACTATGTGTTGACCAAGATAGATGGGTGTATGATCAGCCGGATTACACGCCGTGTGGCCCACTAGACATGGTGTGTAGACCCTTTGGGTCAAGGGACAAACTATATATCCCATACCTGGAAAAGAAAACAGGTAATAATATAGCACAGAGAAGACATGACATGTGGCCCACTAGACATGCTTTGTACCCCAAGATTTCCAAAGTATTCCATACATGTTGAGTCCCTAAGAAAGTACTTCTGAAAATACTATGAAGGCGGTACATGTCATGATGTCGGAACAACACACCGTGTACTTTACAAAATGACATAGAATGAAAACATTAATGTTTGTATAATGTTCATATTGAATATCATGTATATTCGAATTGGTGTTCATTGTGTTACCTCCAATGTTAGAGATGAGAATCTGAGGGAAATTCACAAGATTATTAAGTTAAAATTATTGATTTTTTAAAGATAATAATTAATTAGTTAAAGCACGATTTATATTAATAAGAAATATTAATTAATTGAATGGCAGTTATATTATATGATTAATTTTTTTCATGCATCTGGATGAAAATGATCTATAACATACAATTATATGTGATTGGTTATCCATTTAATATATTATAAATTAAATTGTTGGTCTCCGTGCCATATCACCTCATTAATATATTGAAAATGTCTTACCATGGGTTCTTTTATGTAAAACCCATTTTACCCCTCACCTATGTGTGTGTTGAAAATAATATGTAATGGATGGAGCTCCATTTCTAGTAGAGGTGGATTAAGCTAGAGCCGAGATGAATTCAATCCTATGATATACAAAGCTAGATAGGTGGAAAGTTGTTAACATGAACAATAAATAGTTTAAGATGTTTCTCCCCTTGGTTAGCGGTTTTTTTATCAACCGCTAGATTAACTAACCATTAGAAGATATTTTGGTCACACCCGTTATTTTTTCATCAGTTGCATGATTTTTCGTTATGGATGTGTTGTCGTTACTACTTAATTAATGAATAAATAAGCATGAAGGATGGAACTAAAATAAACTAGGCTTATTCATAAATATTTCCAAGATAAGGTTAATCGCTTAAGTAAGTTACACTTAATATTAATTAAAATGTGATAAAGATAATAAGATATTTTATGTATAAAAGAAAAAAATAATTCAATAAAATATTAAGTCGGACTAGGCCTTCTGTTACTTGATTTCGGGAAAGACTCAATAAAACTATGTGTTTGAGAAACCCTTGTTGGGGAACTTACTTTTATATAGTATTATCCTACGAATTATTTGGATTTAATTAACCATTTTACATCAAGAAGAGTATCCATTTTTAGACTTTGTTTATATTTATATATAAGTGTTAAGGAAATCTGGGTCTAGATTTTAGGATTAGGGAGTCCACTCTATGTATCAAGGAGCTACAAGATGACAATTGGAAAAGACCTGCCTACCAAAATACCTTCAAATAGCTTGAACAACCCATGTAATGTTATACAATGGGGAATATGGATCATTGATACAATAATGTCCAAGATACTAGATATAAAAAATTCAAAGGTGAGGGCAATTGGGACATGATTAAATTGTGGTATATTTAAAAAAATATAATTTTTCATAAAATG
This sequence comes from Viscum album, assembly GCA_963277665.1. Lineage (NCBI taxonomy): Eukaryota > Viridiplantae > Streptophyta > Magnoliopsida > Santalales > Viscaceae > Viscum > Viscum album. The sequence continues at coordinate 134,911,016 of OY728147.1, read as the reverse complement.
TAATCAATATTGGACTAATTATATAATATTTTTATTTCTAGAGATAAGATGAAAAACTTTTAAACCACAACATCCCTGTGATCAATACTAGATAAAGACAACATCCTCACTAGCTATAACTTCAAGGTATGGTTTAGACAACTTCGGGTCATTCTACACCATGAACCGAAATATTATGTGTTGGAGTCCCATAATATGATCCTTCTACCCAAGAGGCAAGTGATGAAGAGTTCCTTGTATATGAATAAATATGAATGATGCAGTTGACATTCAATTATTGATGTCATCTTCAATTTTTAGTGAACTCATGAAGTCTCATGAAATCATGGATGCCTATAGCATGCTTGAGAGCCTCAGTGGTATATACCATGATAGATAAATAAATGAATGGTTTGAGATATTCATGTATCTATATCATAGTTATCATAGATAGAGTACCATAGTTGGGCCTCACATAATCAGGCTCATTGGAAACAGAGGATATAGGGTTTAAACACGCAAAAGAAGTTGGTACCGATATCATTATCGCATCACTCCCTCATAGATTCTCAAGTTTAATTATCAATTTTATTATGAACAACATTGAGAAGCCTCTACTAGATATTATTATCCTCCTTCACCAAGTGTACAAATACATGAAGCACAAAAACCATTCGATTCTTATGGAGAATAAGAGGAATGGGAAGGGCAAGAGCATTAATCCAAAAGCTTCTTCATTCTATTCCAAGAAACTGAAGATCTAGGGGGTGGAAGTGAAAAAGATTATGTTTCTTTTTCATGTGTCAAGATGGGCTCCTAGAAGAAAAATATTACCTAGGTAAATAAGTAAGGAGAATATTTAGGATCCTTTGCAATCGACTTTAATTTATCTATTTCTACAAATTGGATATCAAATATAGCCTGTTGTGGTCACATATGTATCCAAATACCAGAACCAATTAGATTCAATAAAATTGACTATAATTAGGTAGATCTATGAGCATCCAACGAAGATAGTATTTAGGTTGTATCTGTCTGGGACTACTACCTCACATTGTCAACTAAGATGATCTATCTATTTGAAGGTTGTTATTATATACCTTCTATAACCAAAAAAATTATTTCTATATCTAGACAAGATACACGCGGATTTATTTTAATACTCACAAATTAATGTTTCTACTTTTATAAATACATAATTTATTTCGGTAAGGTAGATTTATATAACGGTCTTTAGGTGATAGATCACACAAACCAAGTATTGGAAATAGAGAATGAATCTACATCACATAACTCATACCAGAAACAATTTTTCCATCACTGCATAGGTCATGTAAATGAGAAACAATTGACAATGATACATCAATATAATTATTTAGATTCTTTGGAACAAAAACAACTTGGTGTATGTCACACAAGATATCATGGAAAAGGGACCAAAACCCCAAATAGTGAGAAAGGTGGAAGAGCCACAAAGATTCTTTAATTAGTTCATACCGATGTGTCTGCACCATTTCTAGTGGAAGAAAGGGGTGGGTACCCATAAACCATACTTTATTTTGATGATTTTATTATAAATGGATATATCAACCTAATGAGGTATAATTTAGATTCTTTTTATATGTTCAAGGAATACAAGATTGAATTTTAGAACCATCTTTGTAAGATGAATAAGAAACACCACACAAACCTATGTGGAGAATATGTTAATCAATTCTTTAATAATTAATTATGGGAGTTTGGGATCCTATCCCAACTCAATCCTCCTTATGCACAAAATTGGAACGGTGTAAGAAAAAGGAGGAACCACAACTTATTAGATATGGTGAGATCAATGATGAGTCATGCAAGTATTCCATTATCCTTTTCGGGATATGTGTTACAAACAGAATCATACATAATAAAATAGTAACAAATAAATTGTTAAATGTAATTCCATATGAGTTTTAGAGTGGAACAAACTTCATGTTATCAAATTTACTTGTGTGGGGTATAAAAACGTTTATTAAGTCCTCTTATAGTATAATTCTCTCACCCTAATGAACAAAGTGTACCTTTATAGGATACCCCATGAAAACAAGGGGATATTACCTATAAAACTCCATAGAAAAAATATGTTATAGTGTAAAGACAAGCCATATTTTCTAAGAGTGATCACATCTATAAAAGGGATAGTGGGATCAAGATAGACTTTGATTAAGTTGAGGCTCAAGGTACAATAGAGTTGGTACATGAGTATGTAACACAAAGAACCATAGAAGAAAAACCTTATCATGAGACACAGGTTTTACATAGGTGTACATGAGAGGTTATCGAACTATAATGGTATGGTTTTTAAATTTCCTATGATGGGGACTCATTATAATTTTATAATAAAGGTCTTATAACCTACAAGGAAGAAGTAAGTGGCATGGACATTACCATGTGCCAAGAGGCCATGAATTTGGAAATGGATTTCACGCACCAATACCATGTCTTAATTTTTGTATATCCTCTAGTTGATGTAAATCATATTGATTACAAATGGGAATTCAAAAAGAAACTAGATATGGATGAAAAATTTAGTACCTAGAAGACTCGACTTGTTGCAAAAGTGTTTTAACATTTGTCAAGGAATTGACTATGATGAAACATTTTAATCTGTTTCAATGATGAAATTAATCTGAATTATATTGGCCATTCCTGCTTACCATGACTATAGGATTTGGAAAACGGATGTCAAAACAAACTTCAATAATGGGAATCATCAGGAAGATGACTATACCTGAAGGTTTTGTGACCACAAAGGATGCCAAAAATATATGCAAGTTTCAAAAATATATTTATGTATTAAAGAAAGCATCCGAGTAGTATAAAATTAATTTGGATGTATAAATAATAGAATTTTGACTTATAAAGAATGAATTTGAGCCTTATGTATAGAAACGATTCAGTGGGAGTGTAGTTGTTTAATTAATAGTATATATTAATGACATATTAATTATTTGAAATAAAATACTTGCCTTATAGTTTTCTAAGGGATGGTTAAATAAATGCTTCTCCATGAAGGAATTGGGTGAGGTAGCTTATATTCTTGGGATCAAGATCCACCAGGATAGATCCATGAGATTTATTGGCCTTGTCAAAGTACATTCATCGACAAGATACTAAAGAGATTCAGTATGGAACAATCCAAGAGGGGATTGTTTCTTGTGTCACATGGTATTAATCATTCTATGAAAATGTGTCCTCAAATATGAGGAATGAAAGAGAATGGAAAGGATTCTACACGCATTAGTTATTATTTTATTGATTTATGTTATGCTATGTATTAGGCTAGATGTTGCATACACATTGGGTGTGGAAGAAAGATATCAAGACGATCTAGGTGATCACCATTGGATTACAGTCAAGACTATCCTTATGTTTCTATGGTATACTATGAATTTTTTCATGGTTTATAAATGATTTGAGAAAGTATTCATTAGAGGATATGATTTTTCTACTTTTAGAACAGATCAATATGACATGAAGTCGCAAATGGGATACATATTCAATTTCAATGGAGGTGTTGTGAGCTGGAATGGATCAAAGGAATGTGTGTTCATAGATTCTACATCAGATTTAGCAGATTTCATAGATTCTAAGAAAGTTAAAGATAATGATTGGATGGGAACAATCATTCTAGAGATGGATGTGGATCCAAGAAATAAATATTCCATCACACTTTGTTTTGATAATACTGCAATGGTGGATCTCGAAAAAGATCCAAGGTCACATCAACATATGAATCACATACTATAGAAGTATCATCTCCAGAGAGATTTTTCATAAAGAGGTGAAGTTTCATTGAGCGGTATTTCAATGGAAGACATTGATGCAGACCCTTGGGCTATAGCCTCAAATCGGTTGAAACTTTATCATCATATAAGGTCTTGCGGACAGAATGATGTTGACAGTTGGGTCTAGTCCAAGTGGGAGTCTGTTTGAGTTGGTATCCAAGAACCAATTGTTTGTATATTTATTACTTGAAAATTATTTTATATAAATATTAAAAATCTTATTAAATAAATGTCATTTCTTTCATTACTATAATGTAATAATATATTAGAGTATTTTTCTCATTAATAAGGTCATAGTAGTTCCCACTATAATGAGAACCTTGATGTGATATGACAATATTCATAAATATAGTTCTACAGTTGGATGACATACTAAGATGGTACATGTATTATACAGACATTCCAGAGTGATTACTCGTAAGCAGAAGAAATATCTTCTCATGATGTTTGCACCTTTTAATATCTAAGATGGGAGATTATGAAAACAAACCTGCTAGTAAGAATTCCTCATGTTTTGGTACCATCAGATATTCCTATCTACGACTATGGGTAATGGTCTGTATACATTAATATTATCATTAATGTGTGTCATGACTAACGTAACTTGATTTAATGATGAAAAATTTCATGCCATATGTTGTCAAGAAGAAAGGTAGGTTGGGTGGGTCATGAATGGCATGTTATTAATTGGAAAGTTGAGGAAGGATCTGTCCCTCCCATTTGGGGAAGTTGATATCTCTTCCCCTTGATGGAAGTAGAATAGTTCCCTTAAATTAAATGGTCATTGTTTATCGATGAGACAATTTCATGTAGTCAAAAAAATATGCATCTAGAAAAAAGGTTGATTACACTATCATGAATCCCGATTGATGAGATATTGAGAAAAATGGATTATATTTCACAGTGGGAATTTGTATGTGGATGTCATCATTGTGACTTTAATTTCATTCTCTTGTATGTTTTGACCCATTGTTATACAATACTCTTGGGTTTTGGCAATCCCACTTAAGGCCAATGAGAATGAATCCTAGAGGGTCACACACTAAGTGTTTCTTGTGGTCCCAATTGAATTCAATCTGAATTTAATTAATGGAATATATTTATTCTCAATACCATGGAATAATTTTATCCAGTTTAAAATGACCGTATATATTAAATAAAATATATTTATTTTGTTGAATATTTATAAATATTTATTTACAAATTTTTATATAAAATATTTATTTTAAAAAATAAATTATTTATTTATTCGGGTGTTCTATAAATGGAAGTGAAGTTTTAACAGACCAAGGTAGGTTTGGTAGTAAAATAATTATTTGTAACATATTAAATAATTATTTAACTTTTTGGTATAAGAAAAAATAATAATAATGCTCTAATTATTATTTGGCACGACATTTCATTTATAATTCTGTTTTCTGCAAGTTGGTGCCCCATGGATAATGGTAAGGTTATTTTAATAATGTATCATTTATTTTCTCTAATCTTATGAATGTATTTTATTGATATTATGCATTAAAAAAATTATAACTGAAACCATATGTCATTAAAAATATAGGTACATCTATTTTGATGTAACGCCTGATGAACCAAAATGCAGGTGGTGATGAAATTGGTGAGCCAAAAAAATCACCCTCGAATACTCTCCTCTCCCCTTTACAGAATGGGAAATATTCTTCAAGGCCAAATAGAAGGCGATCAAGAATGACTCAAATAAGACACTCACTTCACCTCACTATCACCCAGAGAATGAGTGTTGTCGATCAGAGGCCATCATAGGATGTGTGGATCACCATTTTAAGGATCCAAGTCTTTATCCATGCATGCACAATGAGAAAATATGGAACGGGAATTCTATAAAATCAACATCATCATTGATGAATTTACCCAAGATCATGGTATTTAATTACTGTATATTCTATTTAAATTAATTAAAATCATGATGCACAATATCCTCTCCAAGCGATCTGGCACCATTTTAATATTTTTTCTATATATTTGATCACAATATATGGAAACTAGAATTTACCATCATATCTATCCTATATTGTTCATCAATTTTGGAAAATTAACAGTTGGGACCTACCAACAGCCACGCTTCTACTACGTCTGGATCCTTCACATTACCCATCATATGGAAGAATGTGTGACTATAGGTTGAACTCTTAGAATAAAAACATCCAAATATATTTAGGACACTCGGTTTGTTATAAAATATTGGATTATAAATTATTTAGGGTTAGAGAATTGAAATAAAATTAATGATCATGAGAAATAATGTTACCTCTTATTCGAGTAACTCCTTTTGGTTTTCACTAAAGGGCTTCCTTCAATTACATTCTACACAATTGGAGGATTATATAATGTGTTGGGTGATTTATATGATCTATTTTGGTAGATCTTGGTTGATCCATTGTGGCAATAGAGGTTTGAAGAAGTGGGAGTATAGGAGCCCCTTAGTAGTGTAGAGCATTGCCACTCCTGTAAATTTTTGGAAACGAAATTCCACCTGGGTTTTTTCTATGTAAATTGGATCTAATAATGAAACAAATTATATAAAACATTGTGTAGGGTCTATATATTTATATCCAATATCTATTGGAATGTTTTATAAGTCCTTTGGGACCTTGTGATTAACGATTAGTCCATTATTAATCTTAATTTTACATAACTCATGGTAATTAAATTTAATTACTTTCAGTAAGACTTTTGATCAAAAACTAATTAAATATTATTGTTCATTATAAATAAATTTTGTTACAAAATTTTAAATACATTTTTTAAAATTAAAATAACAAATGTTTTAGGTTTTATTTTAAATTTAGTCATGTAGTTTGGTTAACAATGTGGGTTTCCAAAGTAAAAAACAATAATAGTTTGTTATGTTTTTTATTCAATTTCAAAGTGAACATGAAATTGATGACCCAGATTACGTTTATTGAAAAAAAATTATCTGAATAATCTTTTAACCCAATATAAATATAATTTAACCTGATAAATAAATAAGATGAAAAGTTAGTTTTGAACTAAAATTCAGTATTTTTTACTATTCATTAAAACTGAAACTTCATAAAAAATACAAAAAACAATTAATCCAAACCTAATTCTTATGTTTTACATAAAAATTTGAATTTTTTTAAATATTATATTTATAAATGTTCCAAAATTTAGATTTAAATATGTTCTCCATTAATATATGCTAAAATTGGTTTTATAAAAATATAGGTTTTTATGTATATTATGGGATTTGTTCTCATATTATGTATATACAATATATTGGATGAATATTAAAAATAATATTTGGAATATATAAAATTATAATTTAATTAATATCATTAACTATTATTATTTATTTTAACTTATTAAGATAAATCATATTTTTCACATGAAAATGATGTTTTATAAAATCATTCGATTTATATTCATTTGGTTTCTATATTCATTTATAATTAATAGATAAAAAAAGAATTCAAATTTAGGTTAGTTAATAATATAATATTAAATATAATAAAAATGTTATATATTATTAAATAATAATATTTTTATAGTGATTTGTTATTCTGTAACACTCAGTCCTCCATATTATAGAAGCCATTGGGGAATGTCAGTCTTGTGTTTACCATACACTAAACTCGGTGTTCCATGTAGAGAATGAAAAAATTTGTGTTTTGGGTAGTGCGTGATTAACTTGGTTTTATGTATAACTCAAGACCCAAATATTGATTTGATATAAAATAAAATATTTTCAGTGTTTTTTGGAATAAAAAATATAAAAATGATTAAAATAATTGTAAAAAATTATTCACAAAATCTTATAGTGTCACAAATATCCCCATAATGAACAATACATGCACGTACATATCATTATTCACCTATCAGGATTCATACATACAAATATCACACAATACTAGAACATGATTATTAATGTCTAAAATTTGTGACAACACGCAACATGTGAATCACCTAAAGTGATGTAATAACAACCATAATAATTGAAAAACATGAACAACAATTAAAACCATTGACACACTGATTTTACAAAATAAATGGGTCAGATTATACCATGAACACGCTCATTACTGGGTCCTAATATGTTTCAAACAAATATTTATAACATTCTCAAATAATATAAAACAGAAAAGAAAAACATGATCCTACAATACACCTTTATAATGTCCTCTGATCTAAAACACTCACACTCAGAAAAAATGGGTTGGTTATAGGACCTCAATCACACCTCGGTGTATCTCTGGGGCTACCAACTAGCAGTGGGGGTGTAAAAAACATTGTGGAGACAATATCCCCTGGTAAAGGGTGTTACTACACACGGAATAAATATCAAACTAACAAAAAATGGAAATTGAACAATAATAGAAGATAAATAAAATAGTGAAGGCAACTGATCCATGGACCTCAATCTAATTCTGTACATTGGTCCCCTATCCGAGAACCAACACCTATGGTATGAAACAGTGAAGAATAATTTCCTTCTTCTTTTTATAAACAAGAATATATGTAAGCTTTTCTTGTAAAAAGAAAACAATCCAAATAGGGGGTGTAAAACTCAGTAGGTCAACACAACCATGGCAAGAAAATACCAGTATAATAGAATGTGCATGAAATAAAGAAATAACAGGGGTATTAATTAATCAATAAATACAATATAATAATTAATCTTCATTTTCTCTAGGCTCTAATATCTATGATAATATGGCGTCACCCTGCCAACTATGACCACAAGTCCATGACATAATCGCATAATCAATAAATTCCCTCTATATAATAATTTCCTCATAACTAAGACAAGCACTATATATTATCATTTCAATATAACTATTACACAACCTATATTTAATAATTTCGACACAACCAGGTAAATCCTACAATCAAATAATTTCGTCATTACCCTGCTAAGACCTCTATAAAATAATGTCTGCATAATATGGATAAACCCTCTATATAAGAATTTTATCATTATAGGGACAAACCACCTATATAATAACTGAAATATAAGATAAAACAAAATTCATAATGGGAATAATAATACAAGCTAATATCATAATAAAAAATTGTCAATTTATCCAATTGTCCTTTTTATCTTTCAATCACCTGATCATTCATTATTTTGCGTCTTTAGTCATTACCATTGCAGTATACAAAATCATGTAATATCAAAGTATCACCAATATAATTAGTAAAATAATATTCCATTTTCCATAGTTATGTTATCATTAGAATTAATCTAAGGTCTCGTGTCATTGTAATTAATGTTTTAATACAAGAGGTAGTTCAATATCATTCAATGGTAGGCTCACCGTACAGGTGACCGCAAGACATATCTCAAAATTTTGTATCCAATGGAATCTAATGAGTAGTCAAAACACATGATTATCATCAATAGTTATTCAATTTCATATAATCATTACTGTTTCAGTGAGATCTCAAACTATTTCACCCACATAAATATATCAAAATAGATCATAGGGCCTTTCTCTAGACCACCTACCTTTATTTGGAAATCAATGAAACACCCACAATGGGGAACAACCATGAATAAAAAAGTATAAGAAGATAAATAAGGAAAGTCTAGATCAAAAATCAGGAAGTTAAATTCTGGAATCAATGGAGATCAATATTTCGCACCACTATAATGAAGGATGGAAAAATAAAAATGAAATCAAAGAGAATGAACTCACCAGAGATCTGACTGTAGACCAAGACATCCATGAGAGAAGGAATTTCCCAATTAATGATGTAGGTTCCAATTGTGAAATATAATTAAAAATAACTCGTCATCATGAATTTAAATCATGGACCCCTTTCATGGAATTAATTATACAAACAATGAATATCTGATTTCCTCATATTTAAAATACCATAATATAGCTTTTAATGATGTGAAAAAAATACAATGCATATAAAAAATTATTGTCCTAAAATTATTTCATGTATTATTTTGAGTGAAGGATTCACATTATTAATTATTTAAAATACACAAATACATCCTACATCCAGTACACACTATATAATCCTTCATTAATGATAGATTATCATTCAATGTCACTTGAATCTATGGAGAATACCATTATAATCATAGACGCATTTTTATCCAAACTCAACTAATTAAAAATAACATACTTCTCTAAAAATTTATTTTTATTGTTTAGAAATATCTCTATCCTTACATATAATTCATTTATATCATTTTATAAAATATGAAAACCCCACATAATAAATTTCAACCATAAATGAAAGCGTTACATAGTTGGAAAAGACAAGATCTTACAACTGCATTAGGAATGCACCAAAAGCCTTCCATGGAGGTTTTAAGAATAAAACCAAGGGATATAGGAAATGGGAAGGGAATTAAGGTACATATTTTGTTATACCTTGGCCAATCCATAATTATTTTTATGTGTGAATATAATAGGAGAAAAATTTACCTTTTATATGTGAGGAAGAGTGGAATTTTATTAAATACCCAAAACTATTCAATAATGAGAAGTCACTATCAGAAAAATTTCGCAAATAATTGATAAATAATATATTCAAATTAACATAATGTTGGTACACAAAACAAAAATTTAAAATAAAAAACTCTTTAAATACATTTTTTTCTTTACCTTTATGGTTACTGAGGATTACGATATTAGTTTCCACCATAGTAATAAGTATCTTTTACCAAGCTCATTTATATTTTAAGGATAAAAATAATATTAAAATTATTATATAGATTTGACCTACTAAATATAAATATGAAATCCAATTAATCAAATAAAAACAATTGCTCTATGTAAAATTATTTTTAACACAAGATCATGTAATGTGAAAACCTTATAATAACCTTAAAGGTGGTAACTGTTATTTCTATACTATTTATTATGAAAAAAGAATAAGGTGAACATATTAAAAAATATTAGTTATATAGATTAAAAATAAAGAACCCATTTTATCAAATTAAATTCAAATAATTTGTATCATTTTATTTAAATTGAAACCTGCAAAACCTTTTAAATGATGGATTTTCAAGAAATTCACTTTTTTTTAAAATGTGATCTTATATTAATGTTATTAATAGAAATAATAATTATATGATTTTAAATTCACATAAATATTTATATAATATAATATAATTAATTAAATATTTCCATACTAGGGATTATTTTATTTAATTAAACTTCATAATCATTATGCACTTAAAAATAGTTTGTAGAAAATCACGTTTTTAAGAATAAAAATAAACTTAAACAAAATTAATTAACAACACTGATTAAGAATGAATTAAATTTTATTATTAAAAATAAAATGGTTCATATGCAAATTTTTTACCAAATCTATAATATAATTTTACTTTTATATTACTTAATTTAATAAATATAAATAACATTATTTAAAAAATGATAATTTTCACTATTTACTAAAAAATCAAACATTTTTTTACAAATCCAAAAGTTTAAAAATCAGTTAATTTTTATATGATTATTTAAAAAACTATCTTAATTTTATAAAATATGTCTTCTTAACTGCCCTAATATTTATTATAATATTTTCTCTAAAAAATAAAACAAAATTTGGAGAAAAATAATTTTTTGAAGAATAAAATGTCTTTGTTTTCCATTGAGAGTGTATTTCGTGAGCCTCTATCAATACATTTATATTGAGTGAGACAATTTTTTAAATTTCCTAAAGTATATATCCTTTTAAAACATTTAAATTTTATTACTAACATATAACAATAATATTTGAATAATCATTTTTCATTTAGGCTCAATGTTTTTTGTCTTATATATTGTCAAACATGGATTAGTTTAAAAATGACGTGATAAAAATACCAAAATAAAAAAATCCTAAGACTCATTCCTTCCTTGATAAACTTGCTCAACATACCCCACATGCTAACAGAAGTAGAATCCACATGGCTTGATGTCAAACTGATCCCACCCCACATCTTTTTTAGACACCATAATCACTAGCACTCGGTGAATCCTAACCCCAAAATACAATGAAACTCACTATACTTATCTAAGTCCTCTAAGGGTACCCTCACCTATATGATACATTAGGCACATAACCACCAAACCACATCAAAATTTACATTATGCTGATGATAATTCTAAATAGAACTCCATGAATAAACTGCATGCCTCCAGACACCCCCTCCCCTCCCCCCTGTGCACCTCAGCTATAATCCATAGAATTTCATGAAACTTCATTAATACCCGTCTTACCACCACGGATATCAAATGACCACAACATTGAAACTGACAAGATAATTATAAAGATTGGCATCCAAAAATACCTACCTTCTCAAAATAAACTATAAAACCTAGGGTAAAACTAAGATATTCATATATCAAGAAACTAAGGAATCTAATATCTCTAAGATACACCATTAGTAGAACCACCAACATACATATCTCATTAATCCTTGGACTTTACCCAAACATCCTGGAAATAGAATAACCTATGATCCTGGTCAAATCCTCCATCGTATAACTACACCTGAATAGACTTACTCAAAACAGACCATAATTCATATATGGAACAAAAAGGATCATGTTTCTATCCAATGGAAATAACTCACATTTATATAGTGTAATAAAAACACGCTAGATCCCATATCAATATCAAATGAAAACTAGTATACCATCACCATCTATCCACCCTCCGGGCTTACATGACCCATAAGCGTTACAACTCCAACTATGGTCAAAAAACAGAACATCGTGCAATCTAATACAACTAAAATTATCATGATATTACAAAACAATCCCTCCATCATGCCTCCCGAAACCTAGAACTCATATCCAATCCCTTTTATTGATAATGAATTCACTCAATATAATTTACGTGTCAGTATTTCATAAATGGAATAGTGATATGGGAGCTGCTCTGAGTTCCACCTGCTACTCATGAAAACTCGGGTTTCCTCATCAATGAAAACCATGTTCCAAATCCTTGTTTGATAAGGTTACTTCAAAAGATATAAATGAAAATTACTTAAATTTTTATTATTAACTCTTTTTTGACCAAGAACATTATGTAGATTATCCAAATATCATTTTTCAATCATGTATAATGTCTTTTATTATTTTACATTCTTATCACCCTCGTGTCATTATAAGAATTTTTAAACACTTTTCATATAGGAAAACACAATTCATGTTGTTCTACACAACCCACATGACTAAGACCAATATAAATTCCATATTATGAATCCATGTAAAATTATTCACAATGATTCCAATCTTATTTATTTTCATTACCCATCTAAATTTTCTTTTTGACAATTTATCATTTATTTATATATCACAAACACCATTTTGGTTAAAAAATGAAATTAAAAATATATAAAAGAAAACATTATTAGTTTCTTATTGTCCCCTCATGTAACATATCCATCACATTAAAAATCCATTTATATCATGTGATATTTTTATAGGATTCAATCAATGAGTTGTTGAATTAGTATTCCACCACACACACGTATGTGAGAAAAACCATGTTGATAACTATGTAAAATTTAGTCAACAAACCCGTATATAATATTTAAATTCATAAGTAGATATAAATAATTAGAAATCACAATCCTTAGATATCAAATAAAGCACCAGTATATAATACTCTATAGAAACTATCAATTACATGGAACAGATCGATGAAATAAAAATTCTAAATTCTTTGCATGATTAATGTCAATGGGTATCATTAATTTTTAAGAAAAAATAATTTATTTTAACACTATTTAAACTTTTAATGTGTGTGAATAGTGGTCAATCAACAATGATGAACATCCAATAAGTGAGTTTTATTAAGTAGACTAGCAAAATCACCATAAATTTACCCTCCTAAAATAATGGAATCTAAGTGGTGATTATGGCGAGTGAAAACAAACACTAAATAAGGAAGAAAAAAATCACAATAAAGGGAGTTGTAATCATAGAGAAAACAAGTAACAATCTACATGTGAGGTATGAGAATTAAATATTTTGGTTCTGTTTTATTTTTAGAATATTATCTGTTTCATCATAAATAAAAATAAATAATTGGATCTACTGGTATGATCATGAAGCATTTTCTCAAATGACCAACATGTTGGGGTTCAAATCCATCAATTCCACAACTACTACTTCCACTGATCCACATAATGACGATTCACGTTTTACACCCTGATCAACATCTCTCTCAATTTAAATGTGAAACCCTTGATGAGATAAATTATTCTTATACGGATACTCATATGATTATGTAGTTACAAAATTTTTTAGTACTAAAAATAGTTCTCTATATTTAGATATGTTGTTAAAATATTTTCTATTTATATAATGAAGAAGATGGTAGTTTCTACCAATATGATACATTCAACTGAAGAGAAAATACTAACCAACACTATTAGATTGGCTTATTTATCTTTTATCTCATGATCATATTAATTCCATTAAAATTGATCAAGTAATATAATATAGACATTTCAATAGAAGAAATAATTAAATTAGGATAGATAATAATTCTTTGCAGTGGAGATCCAAATTCCATCCCATGATCTAAAAATACTGTATTTTCTTCTCCCATTATATTCATTCTACGATTTACCTAGTGTTATCCCCTATTAAATCTGAACTATTATCCATGTTATGCTTTCACAATAACACAAACTCTTACTTAATTTTCCAAGTGATGCTCCCATAACTAATTATGGTTCTCTTATAAATTATGTGACATTTGTTGAGCATGATATTGTTTTTTAATGGTCTCCACAATGAATATTTAATAGTTACAATAAATTGAATAGTGGGGTGGTCTTGCTTGAATTAACCATCTCTAATTTATTTCACATGGTTCTCTTTTCTGGGGAAAAATTTTAATTTCTTATAAGAAAAATTGTAAAATAATTCATTTTGAACATGAGGTCAGAAGCCTTAATTTTGGATATGAGTTTCCCCTCATCCAAATTTACATGCAATAAGTGTACATAAATTAATTTTAATCTTTATCATCAATGTTTTTTTGGGTCTACTACTGAGCACAGTCTTGGAAATCCATAATTTTTATCAAAGACGTATTTCATTGTTTCTTGGAAATTTGGGATTGGCCCTATTTCTCTAAAATAATCAAATTAATGCAATATTAATAACTTATTTAGTCCTATCCGTGAAAAAGGGGGAACAAATAAACTCTATCAATATAACTGGAATCAGTCCATCTTAAACAAGGTGTACCTTTTTCTTTTATCATCATTTTCTATCATGCATATCTACCTGTTATCAAAGTCGTAATGTTTAATAATGATGAGGTCCCATCCCCCAATTGGATAATTTTGATCATCCTTATATTGTATCAAAAACACTATTACAACATACATAGGTTTTTTCAGACATGATAGGGATCATATTTTTTATCACATTTTTTGAATTATCATAGTCAATCAAGGGATTTATTTTCATTTTCAAGGATCAAAATAAACCAAATAATGATTAGTTAATCAATATCAGTTGGCATGGTAATTAATAAGTATTTAACTCTTGGAAATCCATAATTTCATTTGAGAATTTTTTAAATTACTATATGTGCATATTCTAATGAAACTAATACCACAAAATTGGGAAAATTAAGACATATATTCATAAAAATATTAATCCACTACAAATATCAAACCATATAAAAAACATATCCATCTCATATCAGATAAACCCAAATCACTTTCAGATTTTTTACAATATCCTTTTAATGCGTCATCATTATAAACCACCATTCTTTAGTCAGTGTGCATTTTAAAATTCCCAACATCATGCTTCGATCTGTGTATAAGGAAAATCTACTCATAAATTCTAGATAACACGATTCGACATATATGATTGAGAAAGACAGGGTGGCATATCCTTAGTGAAATATTTGTTTGGCCTCTCAACTCAACCACAAAGCCTCATACAAAGATTCATTATTCATTCCCCAAGCTTAATAGTAAATTTTTCTTCTTTATTTTGTTTCTCATTATGGGTACTTTTTGTGACTTCAATATATTACTCCCACAAAAATGAGTTCAATATCAATCGTTAGATTTAGGGTTTTTAAATAAGTTGGAAGCATCCATCATCTATTCGATTTAATCTTCAATTAGTAGTATCTTCCCCTAAAATTCTATAGAATCCAATTAATTTTCATTCATAATTGTTTGGAAACTAGTAATGTTCGATCTATTAACCATGCACATTTTTTGGTATTGTAGGGTTGGTAAATAATGTGATGTTATTTGATTTTCATGCACATAACATTACCATTACAAAATATTTTTCTTGATATTTTTAACTTACATTCGATAGATCCCCAACGTGTTGTTGCTCTAATACTGTTCAAAAAATTTAGGAATGTGGTTAGATGTAATTTATTCTTTAAAATTTTTTCAATTGGTGGATTCAATTATCAATTTTTCATGGATTTTTTTATATTGTAAATTGTATAGTGTTCTAAATTTAAATAATGATCTAAAAAATCAAATAATACATAATTAATTGAAAATTATCAATTCATAAATGAATCTTGGACACTAATTTAAACATTAAATGTTTTTATTGAGAAATAAAAAATTATTACGCGCTAAATTTTTGATATTAAAATATATAATTAATGAATGATTTAATTTACAAAATTCAAAATTCTAAAAATCTCATCAAAATTTAATAAATGATAAAAAATAGAAACATATAATGATAATAATTATTCTGAAAACTAATGAAATTTAAATCAGATATCATTCAAATATTAACTGACCAAAACATCATTTTGTAATATAATACTTCAAAAATCTAAAAAATTTCTCACATGTA
The DNA here is from genome assembly GCA_963277665.1 of Viscum album. NCBI lineage: Eukaryota > Viridiplantae > Streptophyta > Magnoliopsida > Santalales > Viscaceae > Viscum > Viscum album. The sequence goes on along the minus strand of OY728147.1, from coordinate 134,894,392 downwards.
TGAATATTCAATAATTATAAATGAGAACAAAATTTCTCCAATAAAAACTAATTATTTCACCAAAATATATACAAAAAAAGTACAAAACATAGCATACGTCCAAATTCCCCACACATAAATATTTTTTATCATCATAAAATCCATGATTTTAGTAGTACATAGAATTCATGATTTCTCAAAATAGATCAAAATAAATCATGTTAAAATAATAAATTTTAAGGAGATAGATTTTGAAAAGGTATTAAGTGATCAATTAGTTTTATGTGAATTATCACAACATTTGTCTTCCTAGGTTTATATATACAACATATACAATGAATAAAATACTAATTATTTATTGAAAATTGGATTACCACAATATGAAATCTCCCACTACAATACCTCAATTTCAATTCATGTCAAATTTTTAGGATAGATATAGGATATGTTTTGGAGGATTTAAAATATAAAAAATATTAACCATCAATTATTACTCTATTTGGTTCCAAAAATCAAGCAATCAATTTTTCCCTTATTTGATTCAAATGAAATGATTATTATATAATTATATTTCTCCATTCATAATTTATGCTTAATATTATCCTCCCCAAAATGAACCCATTTTTATAAAAAAGAAATTTATTTAAAATTTACCATAAATGAATCTGTGTTTCTTTTTATGAAATGGACTTATTGGATTTTTCTTTCATTTATTTACACACTCATATACACGCATTTCCAATTTTTTTCAAAGATTCACTATGGGATCTCAAATAAATATTTTACTCTGGTATAATGTAATTGTTTTATTATCATTTGATTATTCAATCTCATGTGTTTTTATTATAAAGGATGATTCCCCAAGGATAATATTCAAATATTCAGTTTACAAATATTCAAATAATAATACCACAATTGTATATCATGTCACAATACTTTATCATGTTCCTAAACAAGATTCTCATAAAAATAGAGTGTATAATCACATGGAAATTGAAAAATTACAATAAATATAACTCAATGTAATCCTTATTAACAATCTTCAAAAAATTAATTAGGAATAATGTAACATAATGGGATCTTACAAAAATGAAATATTATTAGATTTGAATATTTCGAACATTTATTAAATCATTAAAGATTTGTTGATATTTAAAATCATTGATCACAAAATATCATAGATAAATATAACTCTCCCCTATAAATAGAATTAAAAATTTCCTATAATGATGAATTATATAGGGGAGAATATATTTTTTATAAGGAAATTTTAAATTCAACAGTTCATAGATTATTTTATGGGTTATATGATGTTAAAAAATACATTTCTGGGTTTCCACAAATTTTTAAAATTAGTTTTTTTAAAACATCGTGAATTTTATTAATGTTAAATGTAAAAAATATTCTCTAGTACACCCATACAAAGTCATGATAAAAATTTGTTTTAATATTAACTAAATAAATGGTATTTTAATGAGAATATAAATGTCTAAAATGTAGAAAAATTTGATTCTCCATACACCCAATAACAATTATCCTCTCATTGCACAAGAAAAAAATATTCAATAAATTCCAATAAAAAAGGGGTTACATCAATACTTAATTCCCATTAGAAGATAGCAATATATTTTGAATAGTTAAATAAGAACATTAATTACCATAATATCAAAGATTAAATTTTTTTAGTTAAATAAAATCTACCTTTAATACGTAATAATTCCAAATTCTTATAATGCTCTGATTCCAAAAAAACAAATTATATAACCTGAGATTCTATAATTTATAATTTTAGAAACAAAGTAACAAGATATTTCATTTTTTGGGATATTGTATCTAGATTTTTATTGCAAGTATCTCCACTTTTTCATTAAAATTACTTGATATTTTTCACTACTAAATTATGTATGAGGTCTATATTTATTAAAAAAGAAATTGTGTGTTATAAGAGGACATATTAGGAAAAATGTTTTTGTTATCTAAAGAAAAATAAAATAAAATAAACTACAAATGAATCATGTGTTAACTCTCATGAAGCACTAATTTTATATTAATTAGTTAGACTTTAGTAATGGATCAATATTCAATCAAGGGGTTGATTTATATAAATTTTGATCCCCCTCAAAGTATTTCGTTATTGATTTCCAAATTAAAAAAACAGTACATTATCCTCCCTAAATAATTAAAAATCTCAATTAACAAGAATTACCTGAATGAAAATTGGGCATGACCACAAGGTTATTAGGTGTATAGGGAAAAACATTACAAAAAATTTGAAAATATGACACTTTATATTACATTGATGTACCTATTTGAAATTTTTGAATCAAGAAAGGATTTTTTACCTCGTTGAAAATTTACATATTTTAATTGGAATCCTATTTAATTTCATCAAACTCACTAAGCTCCAGACACCTTCTCTCACCATAAGACATTAAATCATATTGATGGGAATTCACATCCAAAACTGATTTCTCATGAAACCCCATAAGTAAATGATATAATTTCCCACATAGGGGAATGTATGTATACATTATTATGGGGGTCCTATAATCAGTTCTATATGACCATAATGATTTATCCACGTAGATTTTCCAATCATTCCCAGATCTAGAAACTATCATCCCAAAAAATATAGATATATCATTTTTAAATATTATATTTAATACTCGACCATGGGTGATAAGTTCAACTGGTTTTTTAGAACAATGTTACTTCTCTATTAAAGGCTCGAAGTTACAATTCATGAAATGTATTCCATTTTCTATGATGAATTCATTAGTGACTCCAATCCTAAAAATGATATTCTAATTGATGAACATCAAAAACAATAAGTAAGATTATTTTTGGGGACCATGACCTCATGCGAGTTTGATGCATTGTTAATATGAAAAATGATTTATCGATTCCAAAAATAACATAAAAATGGTCTCATAAAATTCATGCCACATACAAAAAAATAGTATCTTCTTAAATTATATTGTGTGGTAATTATTTTCATATACAAATTTTTTTCAATCTCTAACATTTTTTCCACCAATCCCCCAATCCCCCAATCGTATATCATCCTAAAATAAATTATACCTATAAAAACTAGTGAGTAATATATTCTTGTACGTTCAATATTCCTATTGTGCCCCCAAGGGTTTACAATGACATCTCTCAAGAATGAAATGTATTTACTCCCCAGATAAACATCTCTATATAGTTCCACTATCATATATATGAAATATTAATGAACCATTAAAAATATTATTTCATCTCTAAAATGAATTCATATATTTTTTTCCTCTAAATTATCTATTACAGTTACACTAAAAAACATAATCATATCATAATTTTCATACCAATATGATATCTTCATAGAAGAAAAATGGAATTATTCACCTGGAAAATAGTTGTCTATTTCATGAGGTTATCCATATTGAGTACTACGTAACATTAACATGTTGTGAACAATGACATTTTTATCTCCTATATTATCGGGGATTTATAAATAATATTCTTATAATAGATGGGTATATATAATAATCCTTTCTTTTAATTCATTATTAGTAATAGAATACATAACTATAAAATTGTCCCTGAAAATGAGGACTGTATACCAAATAAATTGTTGTATAAAATTTTGTAGATTAAATATAATATCATCCAAATCGTTTTAATTTGTATTGCTGATATACATAGATCCATTAAACAGCTCACTAGAATAATAAATCACAAGAAATGTCTTTTCCATAATCTACAAAAAACTATAACTAAAACATTACCACTAGCATAAATCATAACCTAAATTTAAATATTCCAACCAAATAATTAGGTTGTGGTTGCATTTCAATATTATCAATTTTAGAATAAAACTAATTAAATTCCTCTCTTTGAAACATTGAACAGAAAAAATTCACTCAGTGACCAAAAATTAGAAAATGTCAAAATTGAATCCAGATTTGATTCCTCACAAATCCACAAAATAGTTTCCATATTTTCCAAACAACTTTCAATATTACTTCCAATAATGGATAATCCGTACATCAATACCTAAATTTCATTTTTTATTCACGTCTAAAGTAATAGATAGCATGAACCCTTGTAAAGAGGTTAGGTAATGAAAAATCCAAATCGAGTTCACTGTTTGGAAAATTTCATAAATGGAAAAGTTAAACAAGCCTTATTGTAGTGACATAATCCTTCTACACATATGATTACATGATTTTTAATATAAATATACATTAAATTTAAACCAAGGATATAGGTTCCAATATCCTTTAGGAGAAATGGTAAATAGCCATATGAAAATAAAATAAAATATATCTATTTCAATCTCTATAATTAAATTATAAATCAATTTAATCTCCAAAAACCACAAAGGATAAACTACATAGAATATTATAAAAATTGGTGATCTACAAAGACTTGTTAGGTAATAAACATAACAATAAATCATAACATATGATTCCAAATCCATAACAAGATATCATGAATGAAATAGATCATAAATAATCATAAGAGTACATAAAATAATTAAAATTTTATTAAAAGATCTTGTAAAAATTGGAATTTTGAAACACCATAAGACATGACATAATCATATGTCAAGGAAGGCCTCCAAGAAAACATCAAATTGGGGATTGAGTTTTGTCATGGATTAGATATACTCACTAGTCACATATATATCATATCATGAGAAAAAAGTTTTAGCTAATGTATCGTAGAGCTATCTTGGTGCACCAATCATAACATGAAAAGGCATATGTGTGCCTCATAAGTAAGAAAATATATGGTATAAACAAAAATAATATCTATGGAAAGAATTAGGTTTCATAATCATATATTATTGCATAAGAAGAAGGAATCTCATAATGGTTTCCATGAAATTAGGGATTAAAAAATTATTGGACTTTTTTAGATAAAAAAGTCATCATTTTTTTAAAAAATTATTCCCATTAAAATTTTATATGTGTAAAATAGTGGATTGGAATATTTTGAAATGCACTTCTTAAGATGAGTTTTACGGAAAAGGGTAAATAGTGTTTAAATAGGGAATGACCGTATTAATTTATATTAATTGAGTGATTATTAAAAAAATAATTTTCTATAATAAAATTATAAATTTTAGAGACAAAGAATGGTTTGAATTATTTTATTAATTGGAACAAAAAATGGTGGATGTGATAGAGAAAATACCATTAATTGAGGTTTACAATGAAAAAATTGATAAGGGACCCTTTAAAGCATCAATATCCCAGGAAAATAATGGTTAATTAAATTATGTATATATTTAGCGGAATATATATAATATATATGAAGTAAATAAGAAATATAGAAGGATAAATTTTGGTAAATGGATAGAAAGTGTAACCCAACAAAAGTTGGGTGGTACAGAGAGACTCAATACATTAGGTTCTCGAATTATTATGCACATCCAATTAAATATTTGAATAAAAAAGCAGATCTATTAATTAGTGTATTTATAACATTTTCCATATATAATTTTATTAATATAATTATTTTATGTTCATTTATAAACTTTTTAATTCGATATAATGATTGTGATTTCTTTACTGAAGGAGTTCGTCTCATGGATCCATGGATAGATCACTTTTGGATAATTATTGATTTTATTGTCAAATGGTATAAAACAATATAAGTTAAATAAAAAGAAAATATTTAACTATTATAAATTAAAATTTCCCAAATACCCAATAAATTATTTATAATGGAGATTCATTTAGTAAAAATGTTAATGTAAAACGGATAGATTATTTTCACTATTATACATTCCATCAACAACTAGTGGTGTTTTATTTAATATTATGGACATATATTCACTAAAAATGTGGAAAAAATATATAATATACATATATATTTAATTTAAACAATTATAAGTGGATATAAACCTTCCATGATGTTTGTAATGGAAAATTAAATCTCATCAACCATAAAGGCGGTGAACAAACAAAATACGGAAAATTGTTTTGTTTTTAGAATACACAGATAAGAGGAGAGGATAGATAGTAGTTATTCAGATAAAACTATGAAATTATAATTTATATATGATATTTGAGTTATTATATCATGTTTAATGATTGAGGTGAGGAGAAGGTAGATGGTGAATATAATGTAAAAGAGGTAGTTTGTCATATTACCTCTTGATTTTTGTCCCTATGAAAAAACAAATAAGGTTTTTGGAATAGGAATTTTGGTGAGAATAGTATCACTGATATGTTGGAGAGAAGATAGTGAAGATAATTTAGAAGAAATTTTTCTATATCTAAGGATTAAAATATGTGATGATATCGGTAGGCGAAGGAATGTATTTATAAGGGGATCATATGGGTTTTTGAAAAATATATTCCGTACTTTATTGTTTTGGATCAAGACTACCTAGTGTTTTTGTTCTTGTGGCTATATGAAAAATGATGAATTCTATTTTGAAGTAATGGCTTCTTACACCATCTCTTATATAATTAATATTTTATTTTATTTAAACATTGAAATATCTTATTTTACAACTCACAAAGAATAAAACTATTTTTTAAAAATACAGACAATTCAGCCAAATATTTTTTCAAATATTACATTCTAGAAAAGAAATATATTTTATCAGATTAATGTTTCCATTATGATAAATTTAATTAGTATATTAAATTATTATTCATATTAAAAAATATATATATATTATGATCAATTTTTTAGGCCCATCGAAATATTACTTGTGTTATTATTAAATGATATTATCCATATAATACAAATTAATATTAATTTATAATACTATTTTATGATAAAATACGTTATTTTAAATGATTATATTTTCTATAAAATTCAAAAAAATAAATGTTTTTTTTTTCAATAATTCAATCACTAACATTATTAAATTTAAAATAAATTACAAGTATCATGATATAGGTATGTAATATTTTAATTTTATAACATAAATAAATATTTCATTTCACCTCCACAATTGAGGATAAAATTATAATGGTTAGGTTACTATTCCTAATACATAGATTACTGTTCTAATGGTCAGATGAAAATAGTCATATTGCTATTAAATTTATTAAATTTGTAATTATAAAATGAGTTCCCTACTGCCTATAAATACAATATATTTTTATAATTATTTATTATATTATATTTTTTCTAAAATTTTTATATACCATCTTATCTAATAGGAATACGGTATTACAGATTTCTTGTTTTATTTTAAAATATTTTTTGTGAGTGTGATTACTCTAGTGGATTGAGCATATCTAAGTCTTCATAATTTAGTTATCTTATTTTATATTTTCTCCCACTGTAATTTTTTCACTTCTTTTAACCAAGATTATTCTATAATGTTATGTTCAAATAATTATAATATTACTTATTTGGTTATATCTGGTTGTGTGTGCTCTTTATACCAGAAAAATTTATACAACCAAAGGGAATATTCAATTGAAAAAATTATGGGCCATTACATTCTCTCCTACTAATGAAATTTTACCCTGAAATATACATTTTATATAATAAGGTGAAAATATTTGAGGGCTCTTGTCCTTAAAAACACCAGCTGGTTCCTATGTTGCCTCCTCATACTTATGCTTCCAACATTGTACTTTCAGTAGTTAATTTTTCATGTGGCATAGAACATTGTTTCTCTATTCCATGATTTTAACTGACATATCCTCTTAAGAGTGATATTTTTCAATTGAATCACCATTGAATTCTGTACATGCAAAATATCTAGTATGTACATCCGTTAGAGGGATACCAAGAATATGTGATGTACCAAGAACATGGTTAGTGGGATTTCTATTATACAATCCAGAACATTGATTCCATCATGAATATCAAAGAGGTATGTGTACCTAGAAAATTGATTTAACTTAATACCAAATCTCAATAATCTCTTCTATGAAGACATGTAGAGATACACTATGTATCTAAATTGACACACTATATCTTGTTGATGATTGTCAGTGGAACACTTTTTCAGAATCATGGTGTCCCTAATATGTTGTCGAATGGTCCTAAAATTTACTCTCATTTCACTAACAATTTCAAATTATTGTATCTTGTGTTCCCAAAACTCATCCTATCATATTGGTTATCAATATCTCTTCCTATAAGTGGATTCATAAAGATCTATTTTGATTCTTTAGTGGAAGTTATTTTTTTATAATTAATCAACACGAGGGTGGTATTGATCACATCTTCCTTTGATATCCATAAAGTATGTCCTTGACAAGTATTTCCGTGTCTTGATAGTTTGATGAGATTATCCATTGGCTTATGGGTGATAATGCATACTAATGATTAACTAAGTGTTCATAGAATGTTAGATACTCTTCCAAAACATTGAGGTTAATCATATTTCTTATTATTATATGATCTATAGTTGTGTTCGATGTAGTCTACCCGCTTCTCAAATTCATATCCTTGTAAGTTTCTCAAGTGAGAAGTCTTCTTGAATTTAAATGAGGGGAGTAGGATTTTTTAGACAATATACCGTAACCCATATAGAATTATTTACTTTGGAAGAATTTGGATGACCTATAGAAATGTCCATAGTAATTTTCTGCCATTTCCATGTGGGTATAGGAAATTTTTTCATAGTCCCATTAGACCTTTTCCATTAATCTGTCACATACTCACAAACAAGGAATGATTATCTATATTATGTGATATAATTCATCACATTCTCCCACAAAAAGTGATCTCGGATGTCTCAATACAAATTTTTTCATCCTAAGTGGATGAAGATGGTCGGAATATTTGAATCATTACCCAACTCCTTTATCTCAGGATTTTAGGTTATTCAATGTTCTGAAACAAGTAATACAATTCTTTACTCATGAATTTTTATCTCAATGGATTTACCTTTTCTTATAACTTTCAGCTTCTTCTAAATTTCCATGTCATCTTTTTGAGAATACTTTAACTTCTCTAATAGTGACATTTTAGGAATTATTCTAGAAATGAATGATTATTTTCCTTTCTTCATGACTCAAATTTTCTTATATTTCATTTCTAAGATGATTGGATTTGTCCCAATTATCAACATTGATATGGTTACAGGATCATTTCCGCCTAGGGAATCTAATGATTTATTTTTTCCCCAGGATGTTAGTGGATTGTCCGGTAATAATCCTTGACCATATCATACCATCATGACTATAATGTTTAAACTCCTTCATAATGAACCTATATTTAATACTCTAATGTTATGTATATATTTCATACATCTCTCCATAGTGATAATTCTCCCAAATCACCAATGGGTATATTACTACAACCCACTCAAGTTATTTTTATAGATAGTTCTTATATTAAAAATTTCACTTCATTGATCTGTACACTAAGGGAATATTGATTATTTATAATAGGATCCAACCCCCATTGGAAAAGAATTGGTGATGGTTATGTTCAAAACCACAGAAAGGGTATTTGTGATAGGTTATTATACCAATCACATATGTTTAGAAACAATTTTTATAATTTTCGACGAGCTTTATCTCCCATCGCAAATAGTATGTCAACAAGTGGGTATTTGCAACGAGTCCCATCGCAAATACCCTTTTAACAGTCACCCCTAATTTAAAGCAGGGTAGGTATTTGCAACGACATTCGTTGCGAATAATACAATTTGTTATGGGACTCCAGTCGCAAAAAAATCTATAACCTATATTTACCCCAATGTGATTTTTCTCATTACACTCATTTCCCTACCCCTTTCCCCCTTTACTCACATTTTCTCTCTCAAACATTGTCAAATGTATTGGATTCTACATTGAATCAATATTAAAGTCTTACACCATATTAAAGCATCAGTTTCAATGAATTTAACTTTTTATTATATTTTTTAGCTAATTCATTTTATTTTATTTTAGATATAATTATTGTTAGTTAGCTGCAATTAAATTACATTAGAATTGGGTCGTTAAATTTTTCAGTATTAATATTTTTAAATAATTACTTGTGATTAGTATACTTAGTATTAATTAATAGTTAATATATTAATTATTATTAATTAGTATTCATTAGTATAAATTAGAAAAAATGTTAATAATTACTAATAACTAGTAATAATTTGAGATAATTAGTAATAATTAGAGATAATTAGTAATAATTTTGGGTAACTGATAAAAATTAGTAATAAATATTAATAATTAGAGGGAATAAGTAATAATTAGCAGTAATCAGTAATAAATTTTTATAATTACTAAATATTATTAATAAATTCTAATAAGTAGTCATAATTTGAAATAAATATGAAGAATTAAAAATGATTAGTAATCAATATGAATAATTAGTAATAATTAGTATTAATTATTAATAAATGAATATAATTTGTAATATTTTATAATAATTTGTAATAATTAGTTAATTATTAGAAAAAGTTATTAACATTTAGTTAATAATTCATAACAATTAGTAATAATTAGTAATAAATAGTGATAATAAGTAATAATTAGTCACAATTAGAATAATTATTAGTAAAAATAGTGATAAATTATAATAAATAGTAATAAATAGTAATAAAAAGTAATAAATATTAATATATAGTAATAAATAATAAAAAATAGTAAAAATATTAAATAATAGTAAAAATAGTAAAATATTGTAATAAATAGTGATAATTATGAATAATTAGTAATAATTAGCAATAATTATAAATAATTAGTCATAATTATTAATAATTAGTAATAATTTGAAATAATTTCTAATAATTATAAATAGTTAGAAATATTTAAAAATAATATGCAATAATTGAGAATAATGAGGAATAATTAAGAATAAATAGTAATAAACTGTAATAAATAGTAATAATTAGTTATAATTAATAATAATCAGTAACAAACAGTATTAATTTGTTATATATAGTAAAAAATATTAATAAATGTGAATAATTAGTATTAATTATTAATAAATATTAAATAATTAGTATTATATAGTAATAATTAGTGATAATTAGTAAAAATTAGTAATAATTAGTAATAATTAGTAATAATTAGTAACAAATATGAATTATTCATAAAAATTAGTAATACATTTGAATAATTATAAATAATTAGTAAAACATATGAATGATTAGTAATAATTTTTAATATGAAGAATACTTAGTAATAATTAGTAATATATATGAAAAATTAGTAATAATTAGTTATAATTAGTAAAAATAAGTAATAATTTGAAATAAATAGTAATAATTAGGAATACAAAAAATAAAGAGAAATAATTTGTAATAATTAGTAATAATTAGTAATAATTAGTAATAATTATAAATAAATAATAATAATTATCAATAATTAGTAATAATTATTATTAAATAAGAATAAATATTAATAAATAGTAATAATTAGTAATAATTAATTATAACATGAAATAATTTTTTATAAATATGAATAATTACTAATTTTTACTATTAAATATGATTAAATTGTAATAAATAGTAATAATTAGTAATGGTTAGTAATAATTAGTAATAATTAGTAATTATTAGTAATAATAAGTACTAATTAGTAACAATTAGTTAAAATTACTATGAATTAGTTATAATAAGTAACAATTAGTAAAAATTAATAAAAAATAGTAATAATTAGTAATAATTAGTAAAAATTAGTTAGAATTAGTAGTAAATACGAATAATTTTAACAAATATTAATAATTAGGAATAATTAACAATAATTAGCATTAATAAGAAAGAATTAGTTATAATTAGAAACAAATCGACACAATTTTTATTAGAGTAATAATTTCAAAAAAATCAAGCAATTTCCAACCGATAAGTAACATCTCTTTTTCCCAATGGATAATCTCATTATACCATTCTACCACTAAAATCACTATGAAAAATATTCTCTAACTTATTGATATGCATTTTCTTCTGCATGAGAATGGATATTATCAAAGATAGGCATCCCTGCTCTCCATTCTCATGCACACAAAAATGGATATGCGTACATCATAGCAGATTCTTCACACTAATTTCATTTGGATAATGTTGTAAGGAGATGATCCATCGAGAATAAGAGACTTTTTTGTTGACACCTTATCTCTTAAAAAACCTATCCCACTAAAATGACTATGAGAAACCCAATCTGGTGTAGTGTTATCCATTTCCGTATGCATGAGAATGGACTGCAGTGAGGCAGAGCCTCCCTATACTCCATTCTATTTCATATGAAAATGTATATGTGTGCGTTAGAGAAAATATTTCATTATGATCTCAGTCAAAGAAAGTTATAAGGAGATGAGCCATCGGAAAAAAGAGCCATAGCCAATCCGTTAAAAATTGTGTCGCCCATAATTAGTATAAATTAAATGAAATTAATAATAATTTTTGGTAATTAGTTTGAATTCTTATAAATTAGTGTAGAGTAGAATAAATTTATAAAAACTATAAATAACTATAAAATAATAGAAATTATTATAAATTGATAAAAAACTGATTTTAATTTTCTTAACTTTTTTGGATAGTGTTTTCCTCATGTAAAATTAATAAAACAACAAATTATTTTATATATTTTGAGAACTATTTAATAAGGAAGTTGAAAATAGTCATTATTAGCTGATCACGCTTGGATAAATAAGTGTAGGTGTCCAAAAATTTCTTCTTTAAATTCATTATTTATTGAGGGTCTTGAAGATTTCATACCATTTTCTTAATCAAATCTTGAATTTTTTCAAGGGGGGAAATTAAGTGTCCTCGTAAAAAATGTTTTATGAGGATGTATGACAGATTTGGTACTGTTTGGGGTCATCTCTTGTGTTTTGATATTCTACCAGATTATGTTTTTTGGTGTCAAATAATTGAATAAATTTCCATATAAGATACTAATAATTTACTATTGAATCTATAACGGTTTCGAAATTAAGAATATGATATGGAAGTTCTATCTTTTCAATTAACTAAAACTCAGGATGATATTTATTTAACTCCTAAGTTGGAACCATCTCAATTTGATGAGTTATTCAGGTCTGCAAAGGATGCCTTATATCCTTTTTTTGAATATATAAAAACTTCATGTCGTTGAAAATTTATGTCTATTGAATTAAATAATGGAATGTAAAATAGATATTTTTATCATATATTCTCTTCAGTTAAGAGACTATTACCTAAAAGAAATTTGTTTCCAACAAATTTCAATGAGAAAATGTGGCTGGTTCAAAATCATAGTCTTTGTTATTATAAGATTTGTGTATTGTAAAATATTTCATCTAATATTATGATGAAAATGAGTCATTGGATAGTTTTTTCACATATGGGAAATCTTGTTATAAAGGGTCTCCACTATTTAATTATGGATTGTTTCCTATAAATGAGTTGATTTATTTCCCACTTTCACCCATAATATAGTGTTTACTTATGTATCAATACATAGTGGCATTGATGCCATAGAAAAAAATAGATATTTAAACCAGTAAAAGATTTAATCATCCCTCTGATAGGGATTCATGGAAAAATATTGACAAAGTGCATCTTTATTTTACTTTAGAATCCAGAAACATGTGATTGGGTCTTCCTAATAAGGATTTCTATCCATTTAGTACTTACATTAGTCATTATTCATGTAGTTTTGTCTTTATAACTCCATAAAATTTACCTCCATAGATGTTGACTATAGATCCCTATATCTTTTTGACCTTATTAATTCTAGGACATTTGAAAAAACTATAGATGTTTATTTGAAACGATTAATTGATTAGTTAAATTCATTGTGGAGTAATGGAGGCAATACATATGAAGTTGTTATGAAGAAATATTTCCTCCTAAAAGCTAAATTGAATTAGAAAATTAGTGACTTCCCAGCATATGAAATGTTATTTATCTAGAGTACACAAGGTAAAAAATAATTTCCATCTTGTATGAGAGATTGCAAAGAAATTATGATCATCAAAAGAAAAAAACCATGTTTTTAGAGTGTCATTGAAGATTCCTTCCAACCGATCATCCTCTTCATAGGAACTAATAAAATTTTAGAAATGGAACAACTGAAAGATACAGAACTCCAACAATGATCTCAACTAATGATTTAAAATAAATTTTATCTTTATTACCTCCCATCACATTTGGTCCAACAATAATCCAATATAAATTTTATGGCTTTGGGAAAAGACACAATAGAATAAAATGGAACATTATTTGGGATATTCCAATTTGGTCTAATGTGTTGGTATATAACATGATTTATTTCATTCATATTGAGAATAAATTTTTGGATAATTTATTTCATATAATATTTGATATAATTGGTAAGACCAAAAATAATGTAATTGAATGATAAGATCTTGCCCAAATTTGCAGCCGAACAGAACATGAACTTTTGTAAAATGTCATATCACAAAAGGTAATGATGCCAAAAGTAGCTTGTACATAGTCAAAAGAAAATAGATTATTATTTTGTGAGTTTATTGAAGATTTCAGTATTTTAGATGACTTTGCATCCAATTTGTTCAGATGTGTTAGAAAGGATTATATTACCATATTGAAAATGAAGGTCTTTCCTATTACAATGTAAAGACATCATCCATTTGGATTAATATGTTTTTCTTAATTCTATGATTTGGTTTGTGATAACAGACATATCATATTTTTTCTGAGACATTTGTGCAGTGATAATAGACCACGATGCACTAAGTAGACTACAATAAGATATTGTTTTAATTTTATGTAACTAGAAAAAATCATCATAGCGGATATATTTTATTCAATGGAAAATTTGATATTACATTTTCCACATGAAAAAAATGAGGTGGTATAATATAATTCCTATGGATATACCCATTCCAAAGATGCATGTATAAATTGATGAAAAAAGCTATGTAAGAAAGCATAGATTGAAGGCTTAATTGGAGAAGCATATTTATAGGAGGGAATTTTATTCTACTCTCTTTATTTTCAATCTAAATATGCATCAAAACAAAAATTCATGGTCCTTTATGAGGAAAATATTGATGGTGAAATGAGGAATTAATTTTCCATTTTTAATCTACCCGAACATGGTTTTTTGGAGTTCATGAACGATGACTTTTAGAAGATGGACATCATCGAGACCATTCATATATTCTGCTCAACTGGGATGAATTGGTACCACTTGTACTCTGAGTAATCCGATCAATTATTCTATAATCATTATTATAGTAAATTAATGTTATTTTATTTTAAATTTATATGAAAATCATATCAAAAAAATCCTTTCACAAATTAAAGTAGATGCTCTTGAAAATGTTGGAAAAATAATATTTCTAACTTGTTTTAAAAACTAGTAACTTATATGATTTATGTTTTGACATATAAAAACAATTTATTACATGTTATATTTATATGTGTTTAATAAATTTTCAAGTATCACAATATTCTAATAAAATTAACAATCAATTTTTGGTTTTGAGTAACCCACCATCAAAAATGGTTAAAACTTATAATGTATATGCGGTGAATGGTTTTCAATTTTATAGATGTTCATATAGGGAATAAAAAAACAATTAAAATTGTTGTTTTCTTGGAATATCGCATCATAGAAAAACATAAGATGATATTTGTGTCATGTTTGTTGAAATTGTTGAAATATGTTATATGGGATAGAAATTACATAATGTTGTTTAAATGTTAGTGGTTGGATACTGAGAGGGGCTTATGTGTTCATCAAATCCATGGAATCATTGAAATTAAATATAAAAGTCTTCTTATAGTAAATGAACCATTTTTATTGTCTCATTAGGTAGATCAATTTTATTATACAAATTGCGTTACCAATTCAAGAGAGATTGGTGGTTGGTGGATAATAATAAAAAATAAATCTCGGGAAAATCATTTTACTCAATGTGAGTAATGTTCTATTGAAGTGAAATGAATTGATATTTTTTCAGAGACAACTACAAATCTATCAATTTCATGGAGAGATATGAATATCGTTGATGATAGTATAATGTTAAGGTTCAATAGTGATGATGATGTTAATGATGTAACAAATATATTTTAAATTAAAATAGATGATGAAACTTAAACTCATATAGAAAGTGATGCTACTAAGGAGGAATATGATGAAATTGACATCATCATTATGATTATGAAGATTTAAATGAAAATTTAAATAGTTAAATTCTAGTTATAATAATATATAATATACATATATATATAATATTTTTTAACTGTTTTCTAACAACAATAATTTCATGTTTCATATGGATGAGGATTAGTTTTGTCAGTTATAGGAGGCAGATCTACCTTTCGATGAGTACGATGTTGGATCATTTGACCCAGAGGCTGTTGCTGATCCAGGGAGAACTTGGAGGGGGCATGGACTTTCTTGATTAGTGATTCATGATCCTATCCCATAGCGACATCCACATATTTGATTCAATACACACATGTTGAGGTATGTTTACCAGTGTATTTTAGTTATTTTTCATTAATTTATTTATATACTAATTGATTGGTTATTTTTTATTTTTTCACAATATATCACAGATAGCTATTCTATTGGGGAGAACTATATTGTGCAATTATTTTTATGAATCATGGGTGACATGGGAATAGATTCATGTTGATGTCCAACACCGCATTTTTGATGATTGGCTAATACATAAATAAATTATATTTATTCTGAAATTTATACTATTATTAAGTTTATATTATAAATTATTTGTATGTTGTATGGCATCCCATAGATGTAAACATGTGTGGTGCTATTTGGATGGCATGGGAGGGGTTTACGCATAACCGTTCCCATTATTTTTTTCATTATTTGAGAAAGAAATCAATGAAAAAAGGAGTGACCATGTATGATGTGTCTTGTCACGTCCATCAACCTAATTACATTTCATATTAGGTTTTGGATGAATTATGTTCACAAATTGGGAGTTAGGTGATGGCCAAGGGCCAGACTAGTGTCTCCCAATTTGATGAGCCAACGTGAATGCATATGACCCAATATGGCTTTGAGAAAGGAAGAGTTGTTGGTATCACCTCTCAATTGTCTTTGGGGTGTTATTATAATGCTGATGTCATGTCGGCTTCTAGAATGTCAAAAGCTTGTGGGCATCATCATCATATGCTTCAAAATATTAGGAGTAATTGTGCTCACAAAATGAGCATATAGATAATATGTGTAGGGGTTCAGAAGTGATTCGTCGATAGCAGCAACAAGGGCACGAGCAGATGATGGTGGACATGTGTCATATGACTCATGGTTTAGGGATGTTGTTCCCTCCACCATCTCCCCTAGCTCCTTCAGATCCTCCATAAGACCCCCAGTGATGTAAGCTCCTCTAAAGGACCTTATTGATGTCATTTCCTTTAGAACGTCCCCCAATGATATATTTACATTTTATAATAAAAATTTTGAATTTCATTTTGTCTTGAATTTTATATATTTAAATCTCAATATAGTTTTTTCTTAATATTCGTACGAATACTGTGGTTTTTTATTATTCGTTATTATTTCATTACTTTCTTATTTATTTAATTTTTTTAAACATTTTACATATTTTATTATGTACTTATTATTTTATTAAAATTAATTTAAAAAAAGATTTTATACATCAATTATATTTTTATATTTTGTTGAATAATTAGGTTTTTATTATTTTATAATTTTATAATATTTTACTATTATTATTAATATTTTTCATATAAATATTATTCATATCATTTTATTAATATTATTTTTATTAATATTATTTTATTTATATTTTTATTATTATCATTATTATTATTTGTATTATTAGTATTATTAATATTAAAATTATTATTTTATTATTATCATTATTATTTATAATATTATTTAATTATTATTTTGTAATTATTATTATTCTTATTATTCTTATTATTATTATTATTAGATTATTATTATTATTTTATTATTATTAATAAATATTATTTTATAACTATTTTGTTATTATTAGTAATATTTTTTATTAAAAATTTTTAATATCAATTTTTTAATTTTTTTAATTATTTGGGAAGAGCTTGTTGAAAATTAGTACTTTTTAAATACCACAGGTTAGCTATTTGTGACATGAAAATTTTCCATTACAAATACTTTTTTTGCGACGGTCTGTCACAAAAAACTACATTTGCGACATGATTTTCTACAACGTGTAATTAGTAGTGGGAGACCATCACAAATGACCCATCACAAATAACTAATTTATCAGTAGTTGTAGGATATTAATTTATCATTAAACATATTTTCATGGCCCATTCCAATCTTTCAATCATCATTGTATACCCACATCGGCTTCACTGTTGATGTAAATATATGCACATTTGTAGTGATGCAGCTCATTTTCAATTCTTTAACAATCCATTCATATTCATTGGTCAAGAAAAACATTACCTCATTTCAAATATTCTTGTTTAATGGGTTTGAAAATCATGATAAATTTCTCACAAATTGGATGAAACACCCAACTAGTCCACAAAAACTATGGATCATTATTATATATGTTTCTCTGAGAAACTCCTCAATTTCCATTGTATAAGAAGAATCAACATATAACCCATTGACGGTGACAAAATTATCCAATAATGATACATGGTCCACCTAAAACTCACTTTTATTACACTTTTCATCTATCTCTTCTTAATGAATAGTTTTTAGTAAATTATTCAAGTACTTCTCAGGATCCTCCTATTATTTTTAGTATATCATAATATCATTTATAAAGTATAAAAAATATTTGTTAAGGTAATCTAAAAAGAATATATTCAAAAAGACAATGAATATTTCTGGTACATTGGGCAGTAAGGTAACCAAATGATCTTATATTGTTAATTCAATTTTAGAAAGGATAAGAGGGGAGTATCCTTTTTATTCAGCATTAATTGCTGATATCCTAAAAGAAACTCCTACTAATTGATGTACCATGGCCCATTTAGTTTATCAAGCATGCCAAAAATCCGTGTAATGGGAAAATTCTTATTTACAATCATTTTTTCAATTTCATGATAAAAAATGAAGAGGCACATCGATCTAAACTTCTTCTTAATGAAGATAATTTCCCCCCCATGGTAAATCACATGGGGGTATAAAACCTTTTCCATTTTCTATTCTATATTCTCCAAAAATTATTTTAAAAAAAATAATTGTAATTATATATGGATTATTATATATGGGAAGATATCTATGAATATTTTTATCTAATAACTCAAACTATCGGCTGATAGGAGAACATGGAAACTCTTTAAGGATTGAAACCATATAGTCCATTACTATGGATTTGTCTTTAAGGGTGATTATACAATTTGTCTCAATTTATTATGGAAGATATTATTTCTCACATCCAAATAATATCCTCACTTGAGATGATGATTCTAAAAGAGATTCATCCCTCTCCTAATACTTTTGTGAATCGAAAGATGAATCGAGATGTGAAGAGTGATCTCCCTATCATCATAGTTATTCTTGGATTAATAAAACGATAAAAAATCCATAACCAACATAGCATAAAGTTAGAGTAAATGAAGTTATAAGACATTTTCAGGGAGGCTAATTCCACTAAAAAAGACTAAAGTGGAGTTATTTACTTGGGAGGAAACACTTTTACCATTTTCAATACTCATAGATGACTCAACCCCCATGTATTGTGGTTTTGTTTGAATAGTTATAATGAAAATTCACAAAGTGAAATAATGTGTAGTATTGTAATCGTATACTACTATATGTAGATATTTATAACAAAATACACTACTATATTATGGTTTTAATCAAATTTTATACCAAAAATAAACATAGAGATGAGAATTATCAAACTAAAAAACATATAGAAGGGTAAATATGAACATAAAAGCAATAAAATATAATTGAAAATTAAATGATATATTTTGGGTCTCAATGATTCACCATTGTTCATCCTTGTTGATTTTACTAATATTTTGTATAACATAACAATTTATTCATGTCCTTCATAATATTTTATAAATATTTTATTGTCTTTTAATGAATATCACTTGGGATTGTCAAACTAGTTGTGCAGTAATGCCTCTTTATCATAAACTATTTGAGGATCGAGTTAATTCCTCATCCTCATTTTACATAGTTATTACCCAAATGTATAACTACTATAGAGACACACCAATAGTAGTATCCATACATGTATACAATTTCATAGAAACCACTTTCTCTATACTTAGCCAAATTTTTTTGGATAATCTCCAATACATAGGATTATGAATTTTGTTCTGACTAAATTATTTTATTAATAATCCTTAAAAAACAACTATAAATTTTCTATAATTCCATCTATAGTGACCAAACACTTCTACAAATATTATTACATAATTTTTAAAATAAAAAATTTTCAAATACAATCCAAGAATGTAGAGACCTTGCATATTTGGGAGACAAGGTACATAAGAATGAAAAATCAAAATAGAATAAAATATATTTATCTTAATATCAATAATGATCTCTTAAATACCTTTCAAATCATGAAAATTTAAAAGGATAACTTGTCGAACATATAAAAAATGGGTAATCTAAGAAACTAAAAAGGAACAAACACAATAATGATGTTTGGCATGTGAGTTATAAGGCATAACATGATATCAAGAAAGAAAGGCTCATTAATAGCCACATGGGAGTATATCATAAATTACATGCGACCATAAGTTAATTTATACATAATAATGTATAAGGAAAAGAAAAAATGACATAAAGGTTACCCATGAAAATAAATTAGTTCCATAATAATACAATATTGTATAACAATATTAAATATCATAATGTGTTCCATTATTTCATGTATTATAACATTATTGGTCACTCATATACAAAACAATATGAATGTTCCACGAAAAATTATTTCCATGTGTAGTGATGATCTGAATAATAGTGGATACATATGTTTGTAAATGTACCTCTTAACAATGGTTTTAGGTAAATTCATAACATGTCTTTAAAAAGGGAAATATTATATTAATTTATATAAACTAGAAATAATGAAAAAGGGGAATTCAATAATAAAATGGTAAGTTTTAGAAACCAAGTATTGTTAGAAATGTTTTATGGAGTGGTAAATGATATGGGGTAAGAGACTGAGAAGTTCCCTTTAATCATATTTTCTCAACTAATAAAATAATGAAGGGATCCATTAATTATTCATATCCACATCAATAAATTGGGAATTAAAAAATTTATATATGTTTTTAATATAAATATATAAAATATAATAATTAATTATAAAAAGTATAGAGGCAAAGTCGACTAAAGAGAGGGAAATCATACCTCAAACAAAATAGTGTCACGTAATGATATAACTTGACATGGGTTTCAGAAACATTTTTCATCGGCACATAACATCGTGAGAATATTAATTAATTACTAAACTGAGAACATTTTTCATATATATTTTACTTACAATAATTAATTTACATTCATTTACCACCATTTTAATAAAATATAATATATAATTTCTCTATATTGGGGGCATTCATTTCATGCTTCAATGGTAGGATCACTTACGGGATAATTATCGATGTTATTTTGAAATGGTATTAAATATCCAGAAGTGAAGTGGAATGATTTTAAGGTTCCTTTTATAAATTTAAATGTTCCAAAAAACTAATTTGTGTACAAAATATGAACTATTCATATAATAAAAACTTTTTTTATATAAAGCCCATTTTTTGGTAGTTTTACCAGCCATCATGATGTACTATAATTTTATTTAATATTTTGGTCATTTTTCACATCATAATTATAGTGAAAAATATAATTTAAATATATATGTAATTTTAAAATATTAGAAGTGATTTTTTCCTTTCCATGAAGGTTTCAATTGATAAAAAATTTATCATATAGGGAGGCGATTAACCAGTATAATATGGATAATGGTTCAGTTTTTTGAATTAGTGGAGATCAGAAAAGGATTGATGATAGATATTCCATTAGCACCAAAAATGTATAATATATATGATACTAGAGATATTATTTCATTTTTTATTTTAAGGTTGAGTATAACGAAAAAAATTAAGTAATTTTGTTTGAGAATATTACCTCTTCAATTGCATCTCCTCAAAAAACACATTTAAAAGTGAATTGTTCTATTGGTGATACCATTAGAACTAGAACATAGGGGATAGTTTTATTAGTATAATAACATATAAATTTATAAATACCAAAGGCTTGAAATATATGAGGTGAATATTGGTATTTATTATGGGAGGTAAGGGGTGATTTTATATATTATATTCATTACTATATTACATTGGCACAAGAAAAAAAATAGTGAAGTTTTTTATGAAAATTTATCATAAATGGTTAATGTGTTTTTAATCTAATGTGATCTTAAACCATCCCTTATGAAAATAATTATCTATTGAACATATAATATTTAATACTGTCTTAAATTATTATTCACTTTCCGCAAAAAACCTAATAATTTTTAATAATATAACTAAAACTCAAACAAATTTTTTTTCAACTTGTATTTTACAGATATCAAATCCATTGAATGAAAACAAAATTCCAAGGTTTATATATTTAATTTTAATATTTACTCCTTATTTAGTTAAAAAAATTAAATTTTAATATAATAATAAATTTTTTTACCCTTTGAAAAATTACGTATGGACTCGTAAAATTATATTATCATTACAAATTGTCATAATAATAATTTATAAAAACATTTTATGAAAATAAATATTCTTTTAAAATTAATATATTTTTTATTTAAATGTAAACAAAATAAATACGGTTTTCAAATACAAAAACACTTAGTTTATTTGTTTGAAAACATTAATTTAGTCGTATCAAGATATAAATATATCATATTTCTATTTTATAAAATAATTATAGATTATTTTTTTCACTTACTTAAGTGAGGATACAATTCTAATGCTAATGATACTATTACTAATTTCAAGATTACTATTCCAAAAATCAGATTTATTTTACTATAATCGAATATTTAATGGTCATAAGAGTTACCTACTTCATATAAATACCATATGTTTAAGTAATTATTAATTTTATTTTATTTTATTATAAGGTTATAATATTCTTATTTTTAATATTCTTATTTTATTATAAATATTTTTTTCTTTTTTACACCATTGTTCATGAGTGTCGTTTATCTAAGGAATCAATCATATCTGAATTACCATATTATAGTTCTCTTTTTTACCAATGATATATATTAAATTATTACGAACATATTTACTCACTAAATTTAATATTTTATTTATTATATTAATTTTTGTAGACAGATCATGTGGTTCATGTTCTTTATTCAATACAACATTACTAACTATGTCTCAATTATATAATTGAAGAAGATATTCTAGTGATAAAATTATGGGTCATTACACTTAACCTAGTCTTTATGAGAAATATAAATCTATTTTTGTCTGGAATAAATATCAAAAAAATATAATTACTCTTTTATGAAAGATCTATCTAACATATTATCTACAAATGGAATTGGAAAGTATACTTCTCTATTGTATAAATTTTGTATCTTTTAATCAATAAATACTTCCCACTTGTCTGGTGTTATGACATGGATTTTCTCGTTATTTCAATTTGTTATAACATAAAATCCACACTTCAATGGAACTACTTAAATAGTATGGATACCAGGGATGTCTATAATTTGAAAATTTATTCCATCCTTAGTTTGTAAAATAATGTACTCCATAACCACGTATTTCATGCATGGGTGCAATATATTCATTAAATTAACACATGTATTTCAGTCTCGTTTAAGGGTGATTTATATATCTATAGTAATTTGAGCAAAAATTATAATAATGAAATAACCCTCTCTCTAATAGTTAAATTTCAAAATTTTGTCCAATGATAAACCCTTATGTCAAACATTGTTTTAAAAAAAATCAATTCAACATTCAATGATTATTGCATGGTTTACAAGAAGTTCAGTAAATATCATTTCCACATATCCAAATCTATTTTAAAATTCAATCTTGTTTTTGAGATGTCTATGCTTCTAATTTATTTTAAATATATTAAATTATTCCCAATTCCCCTAAAAAATAACTATGCAAAAATGGTTTACAATGACATCTAAACATAAGGGGTTTTAATAGATGAAGAAAATTTTGAAATACAGAAGAGTTTTGATTTCTATAACTCTATATATCATATAAACACACAGAAATCAAAAAAATATTCACTCAATTCAATTCATAATAATGAATGGGATTTCCTCCACCCCTCCCCCCCCCCCACTTAATTCTCAGTATCATGAAACAAAATTAATTCAATAGAGAAATGGAATCATTACTCCCCTAAATGAGGAATCTTTATCACTTTAGTTCATCTAAATCCACTATCCCATTTCAACTTAAGAATAATATATAGTTAGAAAGATATAGTTCTTATATAATGAACATAAGAATATATGACTCCATACTTTTAAATTTGAGGAAGAAAATAACCATTAAATTTTATGTATAAGAGATTTTATCCAGATGTTTCCACTAAGTAATGCATTTTTTCTTTAAATGATATTGATATATTTCTATAGTGAATTTCATAGATGTTTTATCCTCTTTATACCATCTTATGGATACATTATAAGTAGGAAGACATGTAAATGTATTATTGTTAATCAAAAGCGTAATAAATCCAAGAAAACTACATAGTGAACCATCTGTTCACTCCCATGAATCAAAATGTTTATAGTCATCAATTATAAATTAGTAATGGTATAACATAAAAACAAGATGATGGAGTACAATCCCTTTATGTACTCCTAATTCAATGTTTTATTCTTGTTCTACTGAGCGTCATTGTTATATTTTCCAACATAACAAATTCTATAGATCCATTAACATGTAATCTGATAATGAGGATGGGAAATTCCATTTGGTTCTTTGTTTACATAGAAAATGATTCAGTATCTAATTAAAAAACAAGCCTCATTATCAATCATTAAATCCCATATTGGAAATGGTTTTATAATGAACTTAATTTGTTATACCCTTGTAAATTTCAACATTTTCATTGAATTTCATTCCAACTTCTTCTAAATCACACATATCTCGGAATTTTCACTCATCAGGTGGCTTGAAATAAATTTTTAGGGCCTACAATTCAAAAATATATATATAATTATACTCTATAGATCAATTAAATGTGTATTATAATAGAATAATGTAATGATGAAAACCTATGGGGGTCTTATCTATAGTTCATTAAGCAGGAAAAACATCATTAAATTTTATTGCGTATTATTTCCAAGAGTATTTCATGGTCTTCAACATTTTTTTATTCCTCAATTTCATGTTTTAGCATGATAATGAACTGTAGATTATAGGTTGTTCTAGTAATTTTAGTACACCCATTATTCTCAATTAATTACTCGAACTCATAATTCATTAATTGAATGTCTTTGTCTGTGATGAATTCATTAGGCTTCCCAAAACATGAAAATAAATTCTGTTTTATAAACATGTAAACAATAGAAACATGTTTATCCTGGAAGGACACAATATCAACATGTCTAGACACAGGTTCTACAACCACATGTATATTAATTCTTATAAATATATATAATTGTTTCTACAAATCAAAAAACTAATACATTACAAATTTCTGTTTCTATAATTTCATTTTATTGTAACTCTTTCCTTCTGTAAAGATTTCATAGCTTATGAGATTTTTCACAATGAATAACCGGGAACTTAGTTCCATTAAACAATGTGTGATTGAAGAATACATCCAATAAGAACTCATAGAATTTTGTCACAACCCCATAGTTTCTTAAACATTGTGAACAATGACAACTATCATTAATGGGGATGATTCCCTCCTCATCGACACATCTCCATAGAATAAAAGAATATCTTATTATAAATATTAAGGCAATTTTTATGAAATAATATATCAGTATATAAAAGAATTTATTTCATTGGTTGAATGATGTATCCTTGGGATTAACATTAATATCCATAAAATTTCATTATCTCCAAACCATGTGACAACCTCAAACTAGAAGAAAAAATATATTCATCAGGATAAGAGAAATTTATTCATTTTAGTTCTCCAACTTGAGTATTGGGTATCGTAGAAAATTTTTCAATAACCATGTTTTCATCTACATTAATATACTAGAATTCAATATCAAAATCAAGAAACTAAATTTTTAAATCATAAGTATATATTATGATTCATTCTTTAAAATAAAATAATTGATTGTAGAATGGTTTCTGAGAATTATTAACAAAGATCCGATAAAATAATATCTTAAATTTTATAGATAAATCATCAATATATCCTATTATACTTTAGTTTTATAGTATATTTTTGGTTTCATGAAATAACTAACTATCATTATAAATGACATAAAACCATTTTTCCATACATTTCAAAAAACACCACCTATAAAAAAAATCTATAGAATCACTCAAAAAGATAAAAGGCAGTTTCCTATTTGAACCAGTGATAATGGGTGAGGATATGAGTTTCTCTTTAAGAAAAATAAAATACTCTAGACACAATTTAAAAGACCTTATCCTTAAACAATACATAATCATGAGTTAAATCAAGAATTTTCATTGAGATTCTTTTCAGGTTTATAGTTTTAGAGAATTAGGCCATAACTATTACGTAACTTGAATAATACATGTACAAATTACTACTCAGTATCCATTTTGTTATAAAAAAACTCTTCAAAAGAAATATGTCTAGTTCCTTGTTTTAGACAGCATGAATTTTTGTTGACCCCATTGTTTCCAGTATTCATCTTTATGTCTTGTGAAAAAGATTTAAAAAATTTGGGATTAGAAAAAAAGGATCATTAATGGTTATAAAATAAGTAAAGAAAAAATTATCCTATAAATAAATATAATTCAATGAAACCATACTTTTCAATCATATCATACCTTATGAAATCATAATATTTATGAATAACACATAAAAATAATAAATCATAAAGACAACATGTGGCATTCATAACATACTTACATTATAGATTTTATAGCTACATAGGGAGTTACACTTGGAATACCGATCAGATTATATTCCATAAATCTCTTAGGAGAAACAATAAGGTTTACCTCAGTAACTTTAACAAATAAATTGGAGAGCTATCTCAGTGTCACCCACCCTAGTTTTATCACAGAACCACCCATATATGTAAACAATTCCCAATAACCATATCATATTCATAACTTATAAAACAATAATAAAGTAAAATTAACATTTCCACATTGTGATCACAATATATCATTTCAAGATGTTGACATAATCAATGCTTTATCAAACAATTTTCAAAACTATTTAAAACATTTAATAAAGGGATTTTGGAATCAATTCTTTTCATACCACATTGAAGATTTTTAAAGAAATTTTAATTTCAAAATATTCATTTCCATATAAATAAATCCATAAAAACATTTTTAATACATGGAAATTAATGTGAATTATTTAGAAGAATAAATCATTAAAACATTTCAAGACATATTTTAGTTGAAAAGTTCATTACCAAATGACAGGTGCTTGAATAAAAATAATTGAGGTATAACATTAATAAAGGAATATAATATCATGATAATAAGGATATTCATGATATAATATGTCAAATTGCAGTATATACACCATATAAAATTGAATTTTTTCATAACAACAAGTAATTCTCTATGGAATGTAAATTTAGACAAAGTCCCTGTCAAAGATCATATCCTTAGATTAAGAAAAAATCAATGAAATAATTATGTGTGACAAAAAATAATACACCCACTATAAGTGGATATTATGTGTATAAAAATCATAGGTCGTTCACACATATTCCTATCCCAACATAATCAATAAGTAGATGTTTCACCCAAATAATTGAAATTGGGTTAAGAAGTTCTCTTACAGAAATTCAACAGCCTAACGACATCACTTAAAAATTCATAAAAATGAGTTGATGAGAGATTAACCGATCTCTCATAAAATGGAAATAAATTTTACAACAATAAGTATATACAATAATATTTCACTATATTAGAAAAATGAAATTAAAATACATATCATAAAATAAGTCTTTGACTAAGAGTACGGTGAAAGGTTTTTTTACAGATTTGGTAACTTACAAAAAAACACCCCATGAAAGAAGGATTGTTGAATGAAGATGAAAATACCCATAAATTATAGTATATTTGTCAAATAATAAAATAATGTTCAGTAAATATACCACATAAAAAGAAATAGTGGCAAATATTAAATGAATCTCACTGGAATAAAAAGTGCGGTGAAAACCCTTTACCACATTGTAATCAATCAAGTCATATGACCAAAATTTAATAAGAACCAAATGAAAAACATAATAGAATAAGTATAAATATAATCATTATAATATATATCCAATTTTAGTACACAATATATCACATGCAATAAATAAGTGGTGATCAATGGAAATCTCATAGAATTAAAAGTGAAATAAGAATCTTCTTACCTCAAGTACGACATGTCTTGTATGTTCCGTATTCTTCCTAAATAATAAACTATAGATAATTTCTACATGATTAATAAAATTTTTGAAGGTTATTATTTCTTTTCTATCACTTATTATCTTGCTATAACAGTTATTTAATTATTTGAGTTCATATCAGACATTTTGTCGATGTTTGGAACTTGATTCAAAAATGAACTTGTAATAATTACATATTTTCCGTATGCTAAAAATTATTTTATCTCCAGAATCATATTCATGATTTAAATATTATAAATATCATGTATTTATATATAATTTTTGTATATATATATATATGTGCATATTTATAATAGCACATAACATTAGGACATAAGAAATTAAATGCACCAATCGTTGAGACAGTAAGCTGTGCGTACGCATGAATGCTTAATTCATTTATTTTTCATTTTTAATGGAATGAAAAATAAATGAAAAATAGGTATATAATACATCCATTATAATATATATGTTATATAGGTTACATATGTTTATAAATTTTATCCTTTATACGTTCCACGTATAGCATGAACGAGTCATATCACTTTGAGGGGGAGGTAGTCTGCACTTCCTCAAATTAAATTATCATACTTACCAATTATGAAAACCATAAAGGTATGATATAAATGAAAAATAAAAAATTAAAGAGTGAACAAAAAATAAAATAAATTTCACATTTAAATACAGTGCCATCATAATGTCCACCATGAGAGGTGGTTGGTGATTTTTGAACAATCATCGTTTCGTGAGGCAGTAGTTTGTCGTCCATAGAAACAGTACGTTCGTATCCATTAGATAATGGTTTGTGGAAGTTTAGTTCGATTACATCTCATAAAAAGAACATAGTATATTTAATATATTTTTTCAATAATATAAATGAATAAATAGAGTTTAGGGTGTTGGAGAAGTAAAATAAAAGAAAATAACTTAAGAGAGGATATTACCATTAAATTGGGTATCCCCCTTTGGTTTGAAGAAAAAGGTTGACATGAATTTCTTTATTCCTAAGGTAAGTCTTATAGGAGTAATATATGTATTTTTGGAGCTTAATTGGTCATATTTTGGATGATACAAGGGGCTTTAGAGGTGTGAGTAAAGGGTTAGAGTTGAGGGCTTTTTTTAAGAGGGAGGAGGGGCTCTTTAGGAATGTTTGAAAGTATTATTTTATTATAAACTTATTATTGATTTCAAAAGATCCAAAACTAATTATAATCTAAGATAATATGACTATTTTTCTAAATAAATTAATTTAATATGAATTGGATAGGTTTTTTATATTATTTTAATTTTTATAATCTTATTTATTTAATTCATTAATTAATGCGGAGAACACTGCATCCTTATTGTGTCAAAAATTAATTTTATTTATATAATGTCTAATAATTATAAATAAAATAACGTCATGTAGGAAATACTTTTAGGATTCAAATTAATATTTATAGTGTTAGTGATAACTTATATAACCCCATGTAAAAATTTATTTACTATAAGATATATGTTTATGTCATTTATGCCTTTACTTTAAATTAATTAATATAAAAGGTAATTATTATTCCCAAGTGGCTCCATGGGGTCCCAAAATAGACATAAAGATTTAAAATTTTGACAATGTATTAGCAAATAGGATTATTACATGTTTTAGGGTAATTTAATATTATTATAAAATTATTTTTTTAGCCATTTTTACCAAATTTACCTTTTACCCATAGTAAATAAAATACTTACTAAAGTAAATATTCATAATGTCTACAAATAAATGTTACCTATTTAGAAAAACATATCCTCCTAATTAAAAATATGGAATATATATTTTAAAATTCATAATATAGAAGTGGAACAAAATTGATTTAAAATTAAAATCTATTGTCAAAATAAAAAATAATATTTTTAAGAAATAATAAATATCCAAATATTGACACTTGGTTATGTCGAATTTCAAAGTAAAATTACCTCTAATGACCAAAATTTGATTAAATGGTACAATTATAATCTAATTAAAAATTAAAACCATTTAAAAAAGATAATTTAACCACATAAATAAATAATATTAAAAGGTATATTTCAATTAAAATACAGTATTTTTCAATATTTATTAAAAATGAACTTTATTGGAAAAATACAAAAATTTTACCCAAAGTACATTTTGATGCTCCAATTCTAAAGAAGAATATTATTTTGTCAAATAGAACATATAAAAGTAACAAAAACAATATTTTAAATGGGGTCTACATTAAAAGGTGGTAAATCAATCTTTTAATGTATATTAGATATTTATGCTTAAAATTAGATTCATTCACATTTTAAACCACTAAAAAAAATTGGATAAATGAAATAAAATTTAACAAAAAAATATATTAATATTTTATTTAGTAATATTCATACCTGCCAATACAACAACTATGTGTTAAATACCATTTAAATTACTAATATTATTATATTCATTTTCTATATTACTCAATGTTGTGGGAAACATAAGTTTTCAATGAAACCTGTTGTTGTGTATCAGGTATGCCATCGAAAATATAATCCCATTTAAAGTAAAGTTTATATTTAATTCATAAATATTAATAAATAAGGAAAATATCATATTCTTTATTGACCTGAGATGTTACATCCTTCCCCCATTTTGGAAATTGCGTCCTCACATTTTTAAAATTAGGATTGGAAACTTAATTGATTGTCCAACATCAGAATAAGTGTAAATAAAACTATAACATTAAAAAAATAAGGATAATTACAAAGGTCACCTGAGATAACACATACTAGGATTTCATGGAAACAATGATATTTAGGAGAAACTAAGTTTCAGGTTCTAATGGTGAGTGAAAGAAAACATGATTAGGAGAAATTTAACAACCAGAAAATCACAAACATGTTATGGGTTAAACGACCTTTGATTCCCCAGTAAAAAAAGTTAATAGACAACCTTTCTGTTTTAAGTTTCTTTCCCTAATGTTGAGGAATTTATTTATGATATTAACTAAAAACATAAGGAAACATACTTAATTGTCATGTAGACTTTCATACTTTACTAAATTCCAACTACAAACTCTTCTTTTCTCAAAATGATGATTATTCAAACTAACTTGGTCACATAAAAAGCACTAGAATAAACTTATTTAGTATCACATAATCCACAAAAGAAGACCTATATATTTCCCATTTTATTATACATTAACCAAAACCAAAAAATTCTAGTATGAGATCAGATAATCCTCAAAAAGGATAATCTTGTATCAAAAATAAATACTACTCTTAATCTCAAGAATAAACAAAATATACCCAAAGTTCAGAAAAGTACATTCAATACACAATTGCCCTTAAAATTATTCAAAATAATCCAAACTAATATTGAAACCCAAAACTCATAAGGATTTAATCTCATAGTCTTACATAGTAAATCATAACATTTATCTCAAAAAACATCAATGACTCTTAAAGTCTCATACTGAAGTGTAATTAACCTAATCACATTTTATCTATGATAGGTTAATCATTTATGTAAATAACCGAAATCACTATATGTCTAAAATAAAAACATATATTCTTCCAAAATAAAATTTCAACAATTACTCCACAAATGTAATTCCATATTATTCTACTTCCCCTAATCCTATAATGTTCCCCAAAAGAGAGAATGTATTCTAACATAACCTTTCTCACTTAATCACCATATAATTTTCTTATACTAATGATATTCATTTGATAAAACATAAGTTCCCAAAATCAACTTATTCATGATCTATAGAATCATTTAACTAAAAATAATTTTTCATACTAACCGGGGACTTCACATAGGCAAGTTATAGGCGATGTGCCCTTGTCACTATTCAGTTGTGGGATCAATTCCTGTGGCCTTTCCGGACGTGACAGGTCTTCACCCATCTTACGGGTTGTCCTTTTTATAAAACTCAAAAATAACCCTAACGGGATTTAAACTCAAACGGTTTCTTATAAATTTCATTTTAATCCAAACACATTAAGTCCTCAACATCTAAAATCATGATTCCTTATATATATTGTCCTTTTTTATTATTTAACCTCCATATAATTAAATAAAAAGAATCCCAATAAAAAGAACATCATACCTTGATCATGGTGTCCAAATGTTTTCATCGTCATCTTTTTCACGTAGGTATAAGGTTCACGCATTAGAACAATGATTTAGAGATCATCAAAAATCATTTTCTTCCTTCATCCAAATACACTTTATACAATGTGGTCCATATGGGTGTTCACAGAAAAATATTTTCTGAAAATAATCATGTATAACATATAATTTCAAAACATTTGATAAAACATGATTTTCATAAAATAGTCAAACTGATTTTGAGGTGAAACTTTCAATCAATGGTCCTTTTAAAATTTCATATGTATTTTCTGAGATACTATATTTTAAAATATAATATAAATAGGTTTCCCAAGGGTCTCCTTCTTCAGCACATTTTTTAAAATCATAATATTCTTCAAAATCTTGTGATAAGGTAATTTTTTTTTCAAAATGCCTTGATAAAATATAACATTCTTGAAAATATGTGAGCATTGTGAAAATTTTTATTTATGAAATACAACGAATGATCCACAATGATATCGAGGTATAGTGTATTTTTTTGATATCTCAAAAAAAATTCCAAGTGAGTTGTATGCTAGAAAAAGGTTCAAAATCATCTGAACATTATTTTGCAATAATTATTTCAAGCATGCCATCCGGAAGAGATAGGAATTTCGTTTGAGGTTCTCCTCCTTCAATTTATAACTGAGTATCCTTGATCTAAAAACATTTTAAAACAACAATTTAACTAAAATAATAAACATAGGGACTAACCATGTGTTTAAAGAAAACTCCTAATCCCTAATTCTATCTAACCCACCTTTTGATACCAACTATGAGGCCCTAGCCTTAATGATTACATAATCTTTATTTAAATCAATAATTCGCATTAAGGATATTTTTAGGTTTAGTGGTTTTGAGAATTAGGCCATTAAAATTTCAAAACATCTTGAATATTAGATGTAGACACAACTACTCATTATCCTTTTTTCATAAAAACGCTTAGAAGGAAGCACGTATAGTTCCATGATTTAGACAAAATTAATTTTCTATGATCCCTTCCTTGACCTTATTCATATTTATGTCCTGTGGAAAACATTTCAAAAACATGGGATGAACATAAAAAGATCAGTAAGGGTTATAAAATAAGGAAGGAAAACATTCAACCATCAATAAATACAAATCAATGAAACCATAATTTTCAATCATAACATACCATATGAAATGATAATATTTTTGAATAACGCACAAAAATAAAAAATTATAAATCTAACTTGTGGAATTCATAACATACTTTCATTGTAGCTTTCAAAACTACATAGGGAGGTACACTTGGAATACCAATCACAATATATTACCAAAAACTTCTTAGTATAGACATTAATGTTTGCCTCTGTTACATTACCCAATCCATTTGAAGGATATCTCTGGCTCACCCGCCCTAGGTTTATCACGAAACAACCTGTATACATAAATAGTTCCCAATAACCAAAAAATATTCACAACACAGAAAATAAGCATAAAGTAAAGATAAAATTTCTACATTGCAATCACAATATATCATTTCATGATATTGATATAATTAAGTCTTTATCCATCCATTTTCAAAAGAATTCAAAATATTTGATAATGAGATTTTTGAATCAAAGTGTCCCATACCACTTTGAATAATTTGAAAGAAGTTTGAATTTTAAAAAAATCATGTAAATATTAATAAATATGTAAAACCATTTTTAAAACATGTACATTAAATACACATATTTATAAGAATAAATCTTTAAAACATTAAAAATGATATTTTATTTAAAGTGTTCGTTACCAAATGAGAGACACTTAAAAACAAATAATTGAGTAATAAAATTGACCAATGATTATAATATCATAAGAATAAATATATTCATGACATAATATGTCAAAGGGTATTATATATATCATATAAAAGTTAATGAGTGTGTAAAAACAAATAAGTCTCAATGGAATGTAAATTGAGACAAATTTCATTACAAAGATCATATCCTTAGATTAAGGTGAATCAATGACATAATTATGTGTGACAAATAAATAATACACCCAATATAAGATTATGTTATGAGTAAAATAGTTAGAGTTAATCCTATTATAATAATAGCTCAACATAATCACGAATTATAAGTTTAAACCAAATAATTGAAATTGGTTTAAGAAGTTCTGTAACAGAAATTCAACAGCCTAACAAAGTCACATAAAAATTCATAAAAAGGAGTTGATGAGAGAGAAAAGGATATATCATCACATGGAAATAAAATTTACATAAATAATTTTATAGAGTAATATATCCCAACAAAAGAAAAATTAAATTAAAAGACATGAGATAAAAGAAGTATTTTACAAGGAGTACATTGAACGGTTCCCTTACCGATTTGGTAACTTACAAAACATACACCCCATCAAATAAGGATCATACAATGAAGATTTAAATACCCATAAATTAAATTATATTGCCAAAATAATGCCCTAATGGTCAGTAAATACACCACACAAAAGAAAATAGTGGAAAATATAGCATGAATCTCATGGGAATAAAAAGTGAGATGAAAACCCCATTCCACATTGTAATCAATCGAGTCTTATGAAAAAAAGATAATAAGAACCGAATGAATAACATAATATAACAAATATAAATATAATAATGATAATATATATCAAATGGAAGTAAATAATGCACCACATGAAATAAATAAATGGTAAAATTGGATATCTCATGGAATTAAAAGTGAGATAAGAAACCCCTTACCTCAAGTCTGATTGTCTGTATGTTCCTTGTTCTTCTTGAATGATAAATATAAGTTAATTTATACTTGATTAAGAGCATTATACAATTTTATTATTCATTTCATATCACTTATTATCTTTCTATGACAATTAGTTAATTATTTGAGTTCATATCGGACATTTTGTTGATGATCGAAAATTGAGTAAAAAATGTACTTGTTATAATTTAAAAATTCTACATGTGGTAAAAATTATGTTATCTCTTGAATCATATTCATGATTTAAATATCATATATATCATATATATTGAGTGTATATATATATTTATTTAAAATAATACATAACATTTGAGCATAAGAAATTAAATTCACCATTCATGGAGATGGTAAGTTGTACGTACACATGAGCAATACATTTATTTATTTTTTATTTTTATAATAATGAAAACTAAATGATACATTGGTATATTATAATTCCAGTATAATATATATTTTATATATGTTACATATCTTCATAAATTCCATCCTTTATATATTCCACGTATAGCATGAACAAGTCATATCACATTGAGGAGGATGTAGTACGCCCACCTCAAATGAAATTATCACATTTACACATTATGGAAACCAAAAAGGTATGCTATAAATGAAAAATATATAAGTAAAGCGAAAATAAAAATATATTAAATATCACATATAAATACAGTTCCATCACATATAAATACAGTATGTTTGTATCCATTATATGGAGTTGTGTAAAACTATAGTTCTAATATTTCCCATAAAAACAACCTAGTATATTAAGGATAATGTTTTTTCTATAAAATAAATTAATAAAGTGTGTTTATGGGGTTTTATAAGTAAAATAAAAGAATAGAACATAGGAGAAGATGTTACCTTAAAATTGGGTATCACCCTTTGGTTTGAACCAAAAGGTTTACATTAATTTCTTTATACCTAAGGGAAGGATTCTATAGTTAATATTGGGAGTTTGGGAGCTTAATTGGGTAGAGTCTGGACAGGAAAAGGGGCTTTAGAGTTGTGAGTAATGGTTTAGAGGTGACATATTTGTATAAAGGTGAGGAGGAGCTCTTTTAGAATGTTTGAAAGTATTATTTTATTATAAACATATTTTCTGTTTTAAAGGGTCAAAAACTCATTAAATTATAATATAATATGACTATTTTTTGAAATGAAATCATCCATTTATAATTTTAAAGGATTTTTATATTTTTTAAATTTTTATAATCTTATTTATTTGAAGCATTCATTAATGAGGTGACCACTGCATCATTCATGTGTCATAAATAATTTTATGTATATGATGTTAAAAAAAATTAAATAAAATACCTTAATGTAGGAAATCGATTTATATTTCAAATGAATATTTATTGTATAATTTATAACTTATATAACCCCATGTAAAAAAAATTACAATAAGATATATGTTTATGTCAATTTTGCCTTTATTTTAAATTAACTAATATAAAGTGTCATTATCACTTCTATGTGGCTCCATGGGGTCCCAAAATCTACCCAAGGATTACCATGGTCGGAAATATATAATTTAATAGGTTTGGGACACATGTTAAGGTTATTTAATATTATTATAATATTATTTTTTAACCATATTTACCATATTTACCTTTTAACCATGGTAAATAAAATATTAACTGAAGTAAATATTCAAAATGTCTAAAAATAAATGTTACATATTTAAAAAATTTGGACCTTCTGATTCCAAAAATAAAATACATTTTTCCAAATTCAATAGATAAAAGTGGTAGAAATTTACTAAATATTTATTCCTGTTGTCAAAACAAAATGCATGTATTTAAGAAATAATAACTATCAAAAGATTGACACTTTCTTAGGTCCAATTTCAAAATCAAATTACATCCAATGCCCAACATTGGATTAAATGGTAAAAATATAATCAAATTAAATTTTATATCCATTTTAAAATATAATCTAACGATATAAATATATTAGATTAAAAGGTAGTTTTGAATTAAATTACAATATTTTTTTACTATTTATTAAAAAATTAACCTTATCAGAAAAAAACCAAAATTTTACCCAAATTAAATATTGTTGTTCTGATTCTAAAGAATTATTTTATTTTATTTTAAATAGAACATATAAAAGTGAAAAAAACTATATTTAAAATGGGGTTTCCATTATAAGGCGTTAAATCTACCTTTTAAATAATATTAGAGTATTTCTGCTTAAAATCAAATTCATTCGCATTTAAACCTCTAAAATTTATTGGATAAATGTAAAAACATTTAAAAAACATTTATAATCATATTTTAGTTAGTTCTATTCATTTATACCAATACAAAAACTGGTCATTAACTACTATTTATATTAATAATTTTATTATATTATTTTCAGTATATCTCAACATTGTGTGCAAAGTATATTTTCAAAGAAACCCATTATTGCATATTAGTTATTCTATCGAACATAGCATCCCCTTTAAATTAAAATTAATATTTTATTCACAAATATCAATAAATATAAAAAATTTGATATTCTTTATTTACCTGGGATGTTACACCAGTCATAAAACACAAAGTGGGAATCCTTAACTAGTAGTGAATCAAGGATCCTGGTGATTTTTGAATATACGTTGATTATTCTTATACAGAATCTAGAGTTACATTAAAATATTCTAATTCTAATCACATTCTCATTTAGTGGTATATTTTTTATCAAAACATTTTTATCATAATCTACATTAATTATTCTTTTTGTAACATTTAAATATAAAACTATTACCTTAGTGACAATACATTTGATCATTTCCCCATAAAAATATAGATTTGTTTCCTAATGTATATTCAAAATAGTTTTTTGAGTTTCAAAAAAAGGTTTATTTCTAACAACGGAGAATATATCAATGAATACTACTTTTTGTCATTAATTAATATCTCAAAAATATCCATCACAAGTCTTTGGAAGGTGGTTGGTGAACCACACAAGGAAGTAGAAATTTGTTGGATGGAAATTATCCCAAATGGATAAGATGATAAAATTTTCCACTACTCATTAAAAGTTATAGAAATATAGTTGTAACCAAATTATCCTTCTTGGGAAAAAAATTACTCATATTGAGGAAACAAATAAAATATTTTTTTCAAGAAATGTAAATATAACATGGTCATTTTGAGAATCATAATTATGATTTATGTAATCAATGCATACTCTCTCCTAATTTGGTGTTCTAATTTTGAATTATTCATTTTTTCATTGGTTATAACAATCAGAATAATATTTCTAGGGACTACATGAATATTAATTTTCAAGGGATGACTAGTGTGACTTTATGGACACAGTTCACTCAAAAGTAACCAAACCCAGTTGTCTACATGACCTCAAGAGCACCTACCCATATGATAGAGTGATTTAAGTAGAAACAGGGTGCTATGGTGGTACAGTGGGGAGGATATACCATCATGATCATAGTGTAACATTGTGGTATCATATTATCAATAAATATGGGAATAATGGAAGCTAAATTAATAGTGAAATTGTAAACATCGATCATATAAATAACCAAATAATCAAAACCATAAATATTATATACAAAATGATGATCATGGGATGTTAAAAAAAAGAAATATAAGAAGACATGGAAGAGGGTAAAATTACCTACAATTATACCAAACGAACAAAAATAAACAAAATAAAGTATCCATATATAATCATAAGCTATATCTTTGTCCTATGTTCTTACACTCTTATTATTAAATCAATTATGTGTCGAAAAATAGGCGATTTACCCTTTCCATACCTCTATTCATGTAGTCTTCCTCATTAACAAATGGTGACCTGAGTAGGGTGTGGGATACACCAATTAGGCCACTATCAATGGTGTCTACTTTCATTCAACCAATGAATATAAAAAACTGTCTGACTGTAATAGTTAAACATGTTAACAAAGTATAGTAATAAAGAACCGATGTACTTATGAGTTCACATTGTATAACCATCATTCCTTACTACATTTTCCCAATCCAAAATTTCTTACAGTAATCAATTAGTCAGGATTTAATTTATTATATTTCTAGGGATTTGGATCATATCCTTAGTATACCCTTGGAACCATATCTTATTTGGATGCATATAATAATGACATAATACCAATTTATGGTCCTCACCGAATCTGATATTGTTCTTTGGGTTGGAATATGCATCATATGAATAATTCAATATCATTTTTAGCAACCAAATCCCATCCTTGGAGTTCTTAATTTGGAACCATGGTAAATATAAAAGAATAATATAAACCCATGAAATTGTAATCCCATTCAATGATTTCCACATAGGAATCCTAATACTTCTCTAGGTGGGGTATAATGACCTCTCCCTTTTAGTTTATCCTTGGCAGTCAAAAAAAGGATCCCAAGTGTCACTCATGGAATATATAATAATCTTATCTTCGATATAATCCTTATAAGGGCACAAAGGGATTCCAAGTACCACCTGTTGAAAAACAACAGTATTCCCTATATGTCTTTCCTTGTATTTCTACATAGAAAGTCCATGTATCATTCATGCATAATTAATCCAACATCCAAATGAGTATATCCCTGGAATTCTGAGTCAAATCTCATCTCCCACTCTCGACATGGAAATAAGAATTTTCATGGGACGAAATATTATCCAAGATATTAAAGTTCATGTTTAATAATATTTTCCATAACATATATATAATTAATTTAACTCACCGTATAATGTTGAAAAAATAAATTAATATTCATATGTGGTCAATTATCTCATTAATCCTCCCATTAATCATTATTTCACTGTTGGATATAAAAAACATCAATTCACTAAGTGTTAATGACAATGGAAATTTTCATAGATACATTGTACCTTATTCCATATTCATTCCATTTAATTATATTTTAGTCCATTACATTATCATTCCAAAGAAAATGGAAAATGAACATACCAAAAATGGCCAATAAAGTTCACATGATTCACATGGTGGTATTATCCATTTAAGAAAAAAACAAAAAGTGGTCATTAAATTAATGGTCATTAACCATTAATGATAACTAAATGGTTTTAATGGGTGAAATATGTCATGAAAACATATATTAATTTAATAGTGAAGCCATTTAATAATTACCATTTATAAATAAAGGGGAAAAAACAGCACCATATATATAAACACAAGGATATTTCGGTAAAAGTATGAGACCAACTATCATGGCTTTGTAGTCACCTCCTCATCTATTGTGGGAATCCAATCTGAGCTAGAACATAATAAATTCAGAAAATATAAAAACACCCTTACAATAGGGAATATAATATCGCACAAAAAATAAAATTTTTAACAAGAAGAGAATCCATGATAGTTGGGATACAAATAGATAACTTATGTTTATATGTCCAATGTGACTAATGGTTGATTGATCGCGGTCTAGATGGAAGCGATATAACCAATACTAGAGATAGTTGTGAAGGAATATAAAAAGGGTGGATGGTAGGGGCTGTTTTCCACTAGAGATGAAAGAAGAAAAAGAAGGTTAGCCCTTTAAAATAAAGAGGGGAAATATCATTTCACACAAAAGTAAAAAAGTTACATGATTCATCCACATGGTTGGACAAAGCATGCACCAATCATGTTCTCATATTTCCCCTATTACACCCCTTGCATGTCTAGGAACACAATTTTACTAACCATGTGAATCCCAAGTAAAACCCCTCTTCCTCAGGTCTGAGATGAGCTTCATGGACATGTGGTGTTGATTTTATGTTATGGCCAAATAGTGTGGCCCTATTTTGTTCCTTGAAACACCCCACATGATTTAATCAAAATTTGTTACCTAATATACATGGCTTCTACTAACATTGTGTGATTGATAATTTCTCCAAAACCTAGGATCTGTTCTTAAAACAATCTTCGGACGCCCTCATAACTATTGTGACCTCAATTGGAACCCACAAATGGATAAATTAATAGTTTAATCCAAATTTTCTGGATACATAACTCATTGAATGTTCAGTTTATTACAACCTTCCACCTTAAATCAATTCAGCAACAAATATTCCATCCTAGGGTGGTAAATCATCATCTATGAATAAGTTCATATACTGGGAACATACGCCCGTTTCCCTCAAGCAAGTCTCTTTTTGTAGTTGGTTGGGCTGCCATAACACATATACCATATAAAAAACCATCCTTAGAGATCCATTGTGCCGTGATTTGATTTACAGAAAGGGTGATCCTCAAAGAATGCATCACCCACCAAATAAAACTCCTCTGATTGAAGAAAATGTGATACATCATAATGATATGAATGGAACTGTGATACATGAAATACATAATTCACATCCCTAAACCTTTGAGTAAATTGAAAATGATAATTTATTGGCCTGACTCCCACCATAATCTCAAATTTCCCAATATAATGAGTTGTTATATTCTCTTCTTTCTGAATCTGTTTATCTACCAGTCTAGGTTAAACTTTATATAGATACCAAGTCTTAATTATAAACTTGAGTGGTTGATGGTTATAATCACCATATGAATTCTTCCAAGACCGAGCTATAAAAATCAGATTCCTAATAATATTAACCTAGTATAAAGTCTTCTGAAACCTATGATTCCCCAATACCACTACCTATCATGTATCGATCCATCACATTGGTGAATGGAACATCTTACTATATAGGGCCTCATAAAGAGCCTTCTACATGGTCACCTAAAAACTATTATTATAAGACAAATCATGGATATTTAAGCATTTGTACCATGAACCACCAAAATCAATGAGGCATTCTTATAGAATGACCACCAAATCATGTATCATACACAAAAACTTACCATTATAATATTGGTGATAGTTTGTACTCAGTAGTACATGTGATCCAGGTTC
Organism: Viscum album; assembly: GCA_963277665.1. Taxonomy (NCBI): domain Eukaryota; kingdom Viridiplantae; phylum Streptophyta; class Magnoliopsida; order Santalales; family Viscaceae; genus Viscum; species Viscum album. Next base: position 134,852,315 of record OY728147.1, on the reverse strand, counting down.
CCTCTAAAACCTCTACCAACACAGTGACGTTATTTGAGTTTCTCTATTCCATGTGATAGAATGTGGAACTCCGTGGAGGAGTATGATCTCACGAATGTAGAGTATCACAAAATTATCCTCCAATTAATATTGACTTCAATATGGAAATAAAGGAACAACAATTACTAAATTCATATCATGTTTGGGATATTTTCACATGTATAGACTCAGCTTATTTGACCTATACAATATGAATTTCTCCTATTACATCATAACTTCTCTCAACCTGATACCTGATAAATTTATTTTAACTCTATAAAATCGTGGAAATTCTAATAGAATTAGGATTGGTCTTGAAGATAGTCTCCATTTAATCCATTAAAATGTCATTTCACAAGATTTGGACTATATAAATTTCACAGCCTTTTTAGTCATGCTTGTAAAAGGTGATTCTAGTAATGAAACATCATGTTTAATTCACTTGTAATAACCATATATCCCTAAGAAACTATATTTATCAATTGTGTTTTGGGATGCTCCTGGGAAATTATAGATATCACATTCCCTGTGTAAATTGATACTCCTCCCTCTAAGATGAAATTCCTCAACAAAGGTAATCAATCCATGAAAAAGTGTCAATTATTAATCATAGAATATTATTGATTCTCTATCAGTGTATCAAATGCAGTCATAAGATGTTTTTCATTTTCATTTATAGTGTGATAATACAATATGGTTCATATATGAAGACCACCACAAACGAATCCAGATATGGATGGAAAATGTTGTTCATTAGTTCGATGAGAAATACTAAGGTATTCATGACATCGAACAACATGACAAATACTCATGCATGTCATATAAACAATGGAATAGTGTGTGTGGAATTTTTTATGGTCCAAATTTCACCATATGAGAACCTAATATCAGAGGAGTCTTATAGAAAACTAGTCCACCTCTTAACTAGTCAAAGAGATAGTCTGTATATGAGACAATGGATATTGGTTCTTAAATTTACAAAGGTTTAATCATAGATATTCCAAAAAAATATTTACGTTAACAATTTAATTATTGGTGAAAAGGATCAGTTAACCACAAAGGGAAGAATTGGGTTTTATAAAAAACTTATCTTAAAAATAATCTAGTTTACTCTTGAGCTACTAAAACGTACAGGTATCCATTCTATAAGGAGGAATGGATACTAGTGGAGCTACTAGAACTAAAATGATTCAATACTCGACCAATATTGTAGTGGTAACACTAAATAATTGTCCATGAAAAATTCACTAAAACAATATACCCCAGGAGAAAATATTTTTCATGTGTTCACTGATGCTCGGGTCTAACTCAACTAGGTTGTGCATCACATTCTCCCTTTTTAAAAAAATATAACAACCTATGGTTTTGTAATATTCACCCTTTGATGGTATTAGTCAACATCATAGTGAAAAATATCCAACCAATCCATCTTGAGAATGATATCAAACCCTTTCATCTCATGGACAATGATGGCCCATATGAAGTGACACCCACCTATCTCAAGGGATAACTCAATTCAACTTAGTATAATCCCTAATAAAATCCCTAACAGAATGTTTTGTTTCATAAATCTATATGAAAACTAAAAATAGATCCCAAAATTATATAATATATTCATAGATATGAATGAATGAAAATAACCTATATCAAAAATAGAATATAATAAAGTATAGGATACTAAAATAGTTACACTCACTATAGAAGTAATGGAACTCTTATCCATGGGGATCTATTTCAAAACATATAGATAGCTTTATTTGTGGCCTAGATATCTAGTCTTCATACCTTTATCAGGCTCAGGATATTGGAATTACAATTTTGGTTCATGACTACCTCATCCCCGACCACTGCCTCAACCTGATTGGCTAGCCACACTCTAGCTCCCAACCCAATGAGAAGACTGTGAACCCACTATGGAATTTGGATTCATCATAGACCCAATCTCATTAGCTACTAGGGGATAATATCTAGAAAAGAAATGAATATGACCCAACATTCCACCATAATGAAACTTGATTGTGTCTCTTGTACGCTGGGGTCTTGTATGACTCATTCTACCATACTTATGGCACCTCACCTGGCTACATAATTACATACCATGGTTACTTATATCACTATGTGAAAGACCCATACGATTCTATAAGAACCCGGTTCATCTTCTTGAGGTATGGGTATCTTTTTTTCCTTTTCCCTTAAGTGTTTTTGAGAAAATAAGGAAAATGGGGAAAATCAGAAATTTTATGGGTACACGCCATGTAATTTGGCCGTGTGTAATGAGTACACAAGGCGTGTAGGCCTATCAGCGATGAAGTGTGTAAAAACCAAATACACACTATGTACTGGGTATTTACATATTGTGTAATAAGTCAGTAGAAGAATAGTAAGGCGGTGGAAATAGCTGCAAGCGGAATGACAATACATGCCGTGTATTAAGAAATACATGTCGTGTACTCTTGTCGATAGATGAACAGTGTGGAGGTGAAAATTAGCTGTCAGTGGAACATTTAAATGATGAAATGTACACTTCGTGTACTTGATAGTACACGCTGTGTAGTTTTCTTCACATAAAATGGGAAGTAGCCTCCTCATTCGGCAGAGGAGGCATTTGGAACATTTGGAGCTCTGGAAAAGAGGCTGAAGCATAGAGGAGCTCTTGATCACATGCCAGGAATCCGTTTCTTCCGTCGTCGATCCTGTTTGAACCGTGCGAGTAAGACCTCCCTTCTTCTTGTACCATTCTTACAAATTCATTACGGAGGGGAAGTTATTTATGTTTGTTTGGACAAATGATTATCCCAGATCTAAGCCATTCTCAGATGTTTTGGATTGCTTCATTCACGTATATTGATCCGAGGAGATCATGGTAGGTGGTATGACGTTAATTCCAACCGTCGTGCTGTTTTTGTGTAACATTGTCCTACGCGCCCATGTTTGGGGTGTCGTATGGATGATACCTTGTTTAATTAAATACCTAAAATTGTGTAGGTAATTTAATGAATATGTACAACTTCTGTTTGGGATCATTTTTTGGATCCAGGGCTACCCCGTGGGAGCATTCCCTTGTTTTTCTGTTTGGCAAGGTTACCCGAGGGTATACTGTGATTTTAGAATTCTTTAAATTAATTTGAGAGGAATTGTATATAAATTTCCTTCATATGTGTTGGGCTTGTCCTGGTTACTTGCTTAACCTATGGATAGTGTTTTGTTTAGCCTGCGGGAAACATCTCTCATGCCTGTGGCCAGTAGTTTCTGTGCCTGTGGGAAACACCATGTATGCATGCGAGCAATATTTGTTATGCCTGTGGGAAGTCACCTGTGGGATTCGATTCTATTTACCCAAGGGTAAGGTTTTTCAAGTCTGCGGACAATAGTTACTTTTTACATTCACTGTGGTTATTTATTTTGTTGTACCCGCCATAAAAAAGGACAATCTTGGGATTGATAAATAAGTAATAAAATGGCAATGTAATTGGTTGAGATAGTTACTTTTGAGTACTTCCTAGTTTGCTGCATTTTATTACTGCACACTGTTGTTGCACAAAATCACTAATAGTTGGGTATGGGCCTTTTGTGGTTTCCTGTAGGGATTTATTTCTCACACCCTATTTGGGTCATGTCTTGGGCCCAAAAAAATTATATAAATGCAGATGTAGATAAGTGAAAGTGTCCATACACATGTATTTGAGTGTTGCAGAGGAGTAGGAGAGCATGAGACCGAGCGTAGGCTTGCGATACTGCTAAGTTCATGCTATTCTATTAAATTTTTATTTTCTATATTTGTTCTTTCTAATGTATTGTTCGGATTGTATTGTATCATGTTTTGGCTGATTTCTTAGACTTACGGACACATTACATCATTATATTTGATTTTTGGCCTTTTCTTTACATTAGTAATCTCTCTTATTTTAGCACTGGTATTGTTTACTGCTTCCGCTATTGTATGATTATATTTATATCTGATGCACTACACTTTCAAAAATGAGGTCATAGTTTCCCACTATCATTCATTTTCCCTCATTGATAGTCGGCAGCCTCTGGTGTTTGGGAAAATGCGCTTGAGGTCATGTGGCCAACCGGGTTTGGGGCACCCGTTGAGTGGCTCCCGAATCCAGGACGTTATAGATTGTTCCTATGATAGGTTTATTTAGTTCCAAATCTAGGTTATAAATCTCCTTTTCTCACACCCCCTTCCTCTCTCATGTAACACTTCATGATTAGTTTCAGATTCACTACTCTTGATTAAGTAGTTTGTCGAAATAAATTAACATACGATCAAGTTTTATATATGAGTCCATCCATTAATTATCTAGATTTAGATAAATCTCCACCTAACATAAAAAAAAATATTTGAGTTCTTTTAAGTGGGAAGAATAATCCATGATCCATTAGATACCATACTCTATGTGTATAAATTCCCTAGATTTTTCATCCCTCAAGGTCTCAAGATAGAAATAATCCTAGAATTCCATCTAAAAACCATTTCAAAACATATCTTGATGATCATCATTATAAGTAGTTACATCCCACCATTGGTTGGTAGAATCATGAATTATATATGCAGTGAGATTTATTCTGCTTTCAAAAGGTGTATGTAGATTATCAAAAAAATGATTGCATGGCCTCTAGGTATTACTAGGGATCCATTAGAACAACATCCTTTGAAAATGTTTGATAATTTTAATACAAAAACTGACATATAATCTCTTACAATGTTGAGAAAGTTCTTTAGAATCCCTTAAAAGTCTTCCATGGGATAAATTTGACAATCCAGTAATAAGGTCTCTTCAGGGTAAAGTTCTATATTTTTAATGACACGAACATTGACAAATAAAATTTCTCTTGTGATTTTTGTAAATTTTTTATTATATAATATGGTCATAAAAAACACATGCACTTATTTGGTTTTATAAAACCCTATTGGAATTAGAATTTAGTTAATCATTATTATTAATGATAATATTGTCACTGAATGGTGATCGTATGATAAATATAAATATATGGTTTAAAAAAATCTAATGGACTTAGAAAAACAAAGTTATTCCCTCAACGTGTAGGATCAAACCCTATAAATCCAATTTATCATATCTTATGGAGGAGATTGAATCCCTCAGATTTTATGTTGACCAATACCATGCTATAATCATATAACTTAAGCATGAGAGTAGAAATTTATAGAATAAGTTCAAGATCATCGAGATCACATCCCAAAACCATGTACACTTAACCACCCCAAGAAACCCTCACCATCAAGAACCATAATATTAGTGAATTTTATTGTGTAATAAATATCTGGTTTTTTTATATTTGGAATCAAATGAAATTTTTATCTATTTTTGTGATTACGATTAGAAATAAAAATTGAAAACATCAGGAACAAATCTAAGTATAAAAAATCACTAGATTTTGGTATGTACAGAGAAATTGGTTTATCAAGGAAATACATCCCATTCTAGATAATACAACTGGATCTTGTTCTATTACAAATGATCATAGGGGTAAAACCTCAGCACACCACATTGACCTATACTCAATCAGGAATTGGTGCATGATAGTGAGCCTCTTTGTACACTTGGTTTGACACTCCCATGTGATATTATTTGGTAAATTCATTAGCTCATTACAACCAACTTTTTTGGGAACAAAAAATAACCGTAACAATATATGTTTGGAAATAGATCACCAATAATATATATTGAAGCATAAAAATTCATAAGTTAAGGAAATATATGTAAGTTATAAGTTACCAATTTATTTCATTGGATTCCATTTTATGTGTATAATAGTTTAAATATACTCATCCAGAAGTATCCATTTATTCTATAAAACAACCAAAAATAAGAGTAATCAAGTAAACAATCATTGTGACATGCAATGTGATGGATATACCAATGATATGTGTAACCTAACGGGTGAAGGTATCATGATCTTTATGATAATACTCTCTCATTTGACATTGGTTTTGAATAAAAACCTATATTAGGAGGATTTCCCAAACACCTTGAGGAAAAAAATGTTGTAATTGAGTCCTTTTATTGAAAAAGGAATCCAACTTTCAATGGATCATCTGATCCATTAATCTTGGAATAATTTATCAACTCCATTGAGAAGATATTATTTATCCTTCAGTGTTCCCTAAAATAGACGGTTCGACTAGCTATTCATCATAAGGATGGAGAATATGATAATTGGTGGACATTAATATGGAATTCAATGCCCAAGGAAGACATCAAAGAGATTGGGTGGAAGTAATTTCATCAAATGTATTTGGAAAAATATTTTCCTCACACTCACCAACATAAAATAGAAATGGACATTATTTCCCTCATGAATAAAAGATATCAAATATATTGGGGTGTATGAGAAAAATATCACAAAGCATTTATGATACTCTTCTAGATTTGTCTTTACAACTAAATGCATGGTTGACCACTTCTTTGGTGGACTAAAACATAGTCTATGAAAATACATAGTGATCCATGGTATTGAAGGTTATGAGGAAACTATATAATGTTTTCAATACTTGAAATTTAGATTAATGAATCTGAATGATATCATGGGGATAAGAAGTAGAAATATGAGTTTAATTTTGTAGGTTTGATAGAGAAAGATAATAGTACCATGAAATTTCAACATCCCTCTTGTTAATGGTGCATAAAGAAACTCCTTGGAAGTCACATAAAGGGGATGAGGAAAGGATTTTTTTGTAGAAATTAAGGGGCACCTAGCTAAAGATGGCTGACAGGAGAAACCCAATAATGTATTGGATATAAGGAATGCTCTAGAAAACCCATGGATTATTTTTCATTACATCAACTACAATGATCTATGTAAGTTTAAAAATCAATGCATAATCCAATGATTCTTACAAAAATTCAAAAACCTCTATAGAAGCAAGGAAAATATGTTTACATTACAACTGCTATGGTGGATCTTGACAATAATGTGGTGATTTGTGTGCTAGTTATTCATTCAAAGATAGAGAATTTTAAATTTGATTATGGTTCTACACATTCGTTCATATCAAGAATTATTAGTATAACTATTCAAGAATAGCCATAGAGCATTCTTGTGTATTTATCGGTGAAATGGAAATGGGGAAATTATTGTATCACTAATATAAAACTCCACCATTGTCAAAATTTTTGTATTGAACATCCTATAAAACCATGTTATACTCCCTTTGGTGGAATTTGATTCAATTCTAGCTATGGATTGGCATTACATATATATATATATATATATATCTTTCAAAAATTTCCTTGATAATGATATCATTGTCTATATCATGAATTGACCCTGGGTTCTATACAAGTGAGATGAGAATAATGGATCTTCATTATCAAAAACATCACAAGCATGGATATTATTTCCCTATGAGATAGTGTATCTAGCTCAAATGATTGAGTCCAAAAATTTATCATCCTCTAATGCTATCCAAATGTGAGGGGATACATACATGTGTTTCCCATAAAATTTCCTAGGATTTCCCATCGATTAGAGGTATAATTTTCAATCAATCATATCAATAGAGTGTTACCATTATCCATGACTCCGTATAGAATGGTTTTTGTTAAACCTAATGGAATGAACAAAAAATTATAGTAGAATTTATATAAAGTGTTCATAAACCCTAGTGCTTCACTGTGGGGTGTACCAATCCTCTTCATTGAGTAGAATGATTGCCTAATTTGCCTTTTCACTGATTATCCAACAAGATCATGAAAAAGAATAACTATCATATTATTCCGATTGATAATTTGTTTGATCAGTTATGTGGATAAAAATACATCTCCACGGTGAATGTACAATTAGTATATTACCATGTAAGGGTGAGTATTGAGGATATCCTTGAGACTAATTTTCGTATGAGGTAAAAACACTATGAGTTTATCGTGATGCCTTTCAGGCTAACGATTGCTTCAATAAATTTTGTGGACCTTAAAATAAAGTCATTGGATATTACATAAATATGTTTTAGGTTGTATTTATATATGATATTATAATATACTCAAAAACCATGGAGGAGCATGTGCAGAATCTGAGCACTGTGCTAAGGATCTTGTGAAAGGAGAAGCTTTATGAAAATACACTAAATGTGAGTTATGGTTAAAGGAAGTCTCATTCTAGGGACATGTCATCATATGTAATGCATTATATGTGGACCCTTCAATGATTGATGAAATTTAAGGAGGCCAAGGACAACCTATATGATCAATATTTCTATTTTCATTGAATTAGCAAGGTACTATCATCGATTTATGTGGAATTTCTCAGGATTTCCAGACCCTCTAACCAATCATAGTTAGAATGGAGTAATGTTTTTATGGAATGATGAATGTGAAGATAGATTCAACAAAATTAAAAGAATTTATCCCAACCCCTATTCTCAAACTACTCATAGGTGGATAATGTCTCATGGTATTCAACGATGCTTCAGATAGGGGATTGGGCTATGTGTCAATGAAAAATGAAAAATTCATAACCAGTTATTTAAGGTCATTAAATGTTCATGAATAGAACTACCCAATACATGATCTCTAGATGGATTCATTAATATTCTATTTGAAAATATGGTATCATTATCTATTTGGGGATAAGTTTGAAATTTATATGAATCAAGAACTCTAAAATATATATTCACACATAAATAGATGAGTATGCTCCAATGAAGATAGATAGAGCTGTTCAAGGAATATGACTACTCAATCCACTATCATCATATAATATTGAATGATGTGGTTGATTCTATATGTAGAAAGGATCCAGAAATTCTATCAATGATAATAATTGATAAGCATTCAATATTATTATATTTGAAATGGAAGGAAATGGAAATCATATAGGAAAAATCATCATCAATTCATTCACAAATGTTTTCTACACCATCCCTTATAGAAAAGATAGACGATTCATAGAGAAATGATGTGGGGATTAAAAAGAAAGTGGAAACTATTGGAAAGGGAGAAACTTTGAAGTTCAATATTAATAAATAAGGAGTTGTGATATTTGGTTTAATACTATGTGTATCATCAATTCCTACGTTAAATTAGGATTTTTTGGATGATGCACATATCTCAACCTTCTTCATCCACCCATGAAGCACAAATTTGAATCGAGAAATCGAAATCAATGTAGTTGGGACAATATGAAGAATGAGATCAGAAAATATACATTGAGAGGACTTTTATGTCATCAGGTGAAACTGGGAATATTAAAAATAGAATGGGAAGATACATCTATTTCCCATAATTCCATGGAAATGGGAATACATTACTATTGAATTTGTTAGTGGTATTCTAAGGACATCAAGAGGGAATAATTCTATATTGGTTGTGGTAGATTTTCATACAAAACAAATCTTGATTAATTTCACTTTGAGAGGATTTATCACCCAACTAGCTTGAAAAGATATAAATTACAGATTTTGTGAGGCTTCATGGAACACCACTATCAATTGTATCCGATCGAGATCCAACATTCTTTTCTATATTCTAGAAGTGTCTACCACATGATAGGAATGTCGTGTTTAACATCAAAATGATTTATCACCCTCATACTATTGTATAATCTAAGTGAACTTTACATATAGAAGAGTAAATGTTGAGATCATTCCCAATTGAATTAATAGGAGGATGAGAGAAACATCTTCCTCATATAGTGTTCTAAAACAACAACATATTCCACTTGATCATCAAATGGATCCCTTTAATGCCCTTTATGGGAATAGGTGTAGACCACATGCATGTTTGGAATAAATTGGGGATTCAAAAGTTCTTGGTCTTGAATTTTTTTAGGAAATAGTTTAAAAGTTTAGGACTATTCAGTAGCATGTAAGGGCTACTCAGAGTCGAAAAAAGATCTATGCTAATAATCTTCCACACGACTTAGATTTTCATGATGGGGACATGGTATTATTCCACATATCTCCATGTATGAAAGTGCTGAGATTTGGAAATAAGGGAATGCTTATTCCAAGATACATCACCACTTTGAGATTTTTGATTACATCAGATCAGTGGCCTATATATTAGCACTCCCACTTAACCAATATCATGTACATGATGCATCCATGTATCCCTATTAAGAAATGACATACCAGACCCCAAACATGTACTCAATCCATAAGTGCTACTATATGAAATTGATATTCCATGTGAAGATAATTTTGTGATGTTCTTAGATCATATATAAAATGTTCTATAAAATAATACAATGATCCTTGTCAAATCTCTATAGAGAAACCAGAAGTTTGAATAAGAGATGTGGGAAATAGAGGACGTGAAGACCCTGAATTACCCTCATCTATTTTAGAGTGTAAAATGAAAATTTTGAGGTTGAAATTCATAAAGGAGGGAATATTATAATATCAAACCCATGTTTTTGGATTCATCTTTTGTCCCATTTTAGGGATATTTCCTGGTTGTTTTCTAGAAAATAGGGTTTCACAGGTTTGAATTTTAGAAGTATTCTTTCCTTTTATAATTGGCCTTTTCCTTTGTTGGAGATAATTAATGACGAGGAGGGGTCTTAGAAAATTATTTTGTAGCACTCCTAATGGATAATTTTTATTGTTTATGTTTTTTGGATGGTTTATCCCCTTTAGTTTGATGAGTTTTAGGGTGAAAAGTGTACATTTTGGGTACATTTTTGATGTTTCACTATTAATGTGCATAGTTAGTTTAACCATGTTGCATGTGTGAAGGGGGTCACACATATTTCACTTGGTTTAACTAACAATGGAGCAAAAATATGCAACCTATCCAACCCTAGACATTGGCTAATCAAACGGTTTGCACATAGTTTGTTAAACTATGTGAGCTGACTGTGCAACCCGTTCATAAAAGGGTGTTTTAGGTTTTAATATTTCTATTTATTTAGGTATTGTTCCCTTAGACACCCCAACCCTATTAAAATTTTATGACCAAAACACATCCCATGGTGGTTTTTCGCTCCTCCAAGCCCCTCCAAGTGTAATTCAATGTGGTTTTTTTGTTATTATTGACCCAGATCGAAAGGTTATGGCTCTTTTATCTTTCTCCTTAGAGTTTATTACATTTATCTTTCTCCAGTAACCCTAGTGGGCATGTTTATATGGTTAGGTTATCTAGGTTGGTGAAAAATTCTGTTTTTTGTACATATAGGGTACAACATGATAGATCATGTCTCTTATAACCCTAGTAGTGCATTTTCGAGTGTGTGTCGTTGATGCACCATGGATTTGTGGTAGGTTTTTCCCAAGCACATAAAATTTTAATTTAAGAACCATTACATTAATGATTTTTCACCATCATTAATTTTTTAAAATTGATGTATGATCCTTCGTTCAATTTTTTGGATTAAAAATGGTGTTTGAAGCCTTGTTTCGTTATGAATATAATTGTTTTGGTAAGTAGCGCACACCGAGTTTTTGATTAAATGATCGGTTGGATTTTTTGGGTGATTTGTGATATGGATTGTATGGTTTAGATTTGTAAATGTATTGGTAATATGTAAAATGATGTATTGGATTCCTTGTATGGGGTTTCCATGTGATTTTTGGTTTTAAAATTAAATTAGAATTGGTTGTCAACGCATTTTAGCATGTATTACCGGTAAATGGCTTGTTTTTTATTTGATGAAAATGGTTTTGTTTGGAAAGGGTAACATGAGTTTTTTAAGAGTTTTTGGAAAATTCTTTCGAAATTTTTAATGGTGTGTTAACTTCACATTTTGAGAAGTTGATTTTTATATTTGAGGAATATTGGTTTGTGAGAAATTTTTAATTCTCATTTGGAAACATTGTGATAATGATGAAAGTTTTTATTATGAAAACCTCATTTGGATGTTTCACATGCATTTTCAACATTTAATGGATGGGATGACATCATTGTGGAATCCTCTTCTTCCAATATTAGAGTTCCTCAGTTGGGGACTAATTGTGTTATAAATAAAATGTGGCAGGATATTATTCCTTGGGGCGACTCTGGGGGAGTCTTTTAGTGAATTTAATTATAAATATGTTGTGATTGGAAGCTCGATTGGAATTAGTTGGCTCACCCGCATTATATACATGAGACATGGGAACCTAACATATTGAGATAATTTTATGATATTTTGTTTCCACATTTGTAGATCACATACTGACCAGTGTCCCATGAAAGGTGGATATATTTGGGTTCTTTGTTATGGTATTAGGAACCTCGGTATGTCTTGAGTTTGGGTGGTCGGGCATTTGTTAGTTTTGATTTCATCGTGTGTGACATGCTACTGGGGATGGGGTCTCATGTATTTGTATGTTCTAGATTGTTCTTCATATCCTAGGATTACTTATGTCTATCAGCTCTCAGTTCCTTGTAATGATGAATGAGATACTTGTATGTTTATTCACATTTTCCTTATTATGTAATTATGGTAGTTCCTTCTTGTGTAGTGCATTCCATGGAAAGTGATATGTTAGTTTCCAACTATTTTATGAAAGAAAATTAAATAGAAACAGTTGTTTTTCCTCTTGGTACATGTTGAAAATATTAACATCACCTTCCCTATGAAAATTCTAAAGTCCTACTAAGGGAATGTGTTTTATATTGAAATGAATAAGGGAGATGGAGCGTAAATTTTTTTGAGTAAAACATATAGAAAATAGTACATTTATATATTGTAGTTCAAACCTTCAAACTGTTTTTTCTTTTAAATTAATGGATGTCCATTGGGAAATAGTTAATAGATCTATCCTAATGAGTTTTAATACTCATGCCTATATTTTTTTTTCTTTTTAAGCCCTTTTACAGGTTCATCGTGAGTTCAATTTCCTTAATCAATGGTTGTTTGATGTGTTGGAGAGTGACCCTTGTGGTCACATGGATCTAGTGTCATTTCCTAGTTCATTTGGTTTATTTTTGTACTTGTTGTATTGTTTTTTTCCTTTCAAAATATGTTATGTTCAGTTTATTTATATATTGGACTTCTTGTGCATCTTTCTGTTGCTTTGTTGTCTTTTTATTTATTATGAAAAATCATTACCCTATGTACTTTGTTCATTTAACATACTAGTTTTCTGACCATGTGGATTAGGAATGCCCTTCTAGCCATTCCACTGATCTGCTCGGGTGACCAGTTCAGGGTTGACCCAGACTACTTCATGAAAAAATTGTATCAGAGTAGTCCAGCTCTTAGAAGAGTTTCTTTTTAGAGTAACCTTTGTTACTTAGGGATGTCATGGTAGATGGAGTAGGATTTTCTTGAATTGGTCGAATAGTCTGAGAAGGTCATCGGTAACTCTTTCTCAATATGGTCTTCTTGTTTCCATTGAATTCCTGTTTATGTTAGTTTCTTGGATGTTAGAGATTATTTGGTGATTGGGATGTGAAAATGGAAGTAGGGGTAGTTGTATTTGTGAAATCATAGGTCCTGGAAATCCATGTGAATAGAAGGGAATATTCCTATAAGTCTCTCCATGTTGGTGGTGTGTTTGGAATATAAACTCTAACCATATGGCCAAGTCACACACCAGTACTAGTTCCCTCTTATGTCTCTCCTTGAATCTTCATGAATTTTGAAAATTACTTCGAAAATCCTGGTGTGATAATTGTGAAAAATTGGTTTTAACGGAATGGTTGGGTTTTGAAAATGTGGAAAATAGATTTTTATTATTTACTTAATGGAATTATTAGTAATGTGTGTTTTTGTAAAATTATTTTTGTGGTGAAAAAATGGATTAACGGGATTATATTTTTTATAACCTAAATTTTAATTTTACTGAAATAATTTTTTTAAATAATAGAAATTCGATTGAATAGAGTTATGAAATTTATTCTAAAAAGGAAGGAATGATTTTTCAATCAGAGGATTCTTGATAAAATATGATTTATATAATTAGTGATTTTTTTTTGAATTTGATGATTTGATTTTTTTGTGTATCATTATTATTTTTAGTTTTTATATTGATTTTGTGGTGATTTAGATTTAAATTTTTATTTTTTAGGGTGTTTTCCCATAGCGCAAAATGAACACATGGTTTTGGAAAATCATGCATGTTGATCTAGGAAATCATGAGAGCTTTGGTCTGCTTTTGGTTGAGGAAACATGACCTACGTATGGTTAGTAATAACATGTTTAAAAAGTTTGGGTATTAGGTTCTTTGGAAAAGAACCATATTTCATCATTGGTGCATGATTTCCTAAACCACATGACCCAACCGTGTAGGTGACCTTGTAGTCTATTAAGGTGTGCACAGTTGGTACACATTTTGGTAATCCATGCAGCCTTACCGTACACAGTTCCCATGCATCATAAAAATATGTAAAACTCAGATGAATGTTATATTTTGATATTGGAAGAGAATTTGAGGAGGCCTTTGGTATTCTTGTGTTTTGGGAATGATTTTTATTATGTTTTGTTTTGATAATGATAAATTCTTGTTGATTGTTGGTGGGATTTTTGAAAATTTCAGGAACTAAGAAATGTGAATGTTCTTTTTGACCACTGGTGTCTCCACTGGTAAGCACATGCATAGATATTTGTGGAAGGTAGTTAGAATGTGCCTAGGTTATCATGGGCTATTGTATGACTATGGTAGCATGGAATGTGCATGTATAAGGATCCATGGAATACCATTCTATTGTGTGAAAACCACAAAGTAGTTTTATTTGAAAATGCCTTTAACTGGAAAGTTGTCATGTTTCGAAAACCGATTGTTGGGTGGTTTGTCTTCCCATTACATGGGATGTGTTAATTATGAGGTGTTTTAAGTTTAAATTATTTTTCTTTTTTGGTTTTTATGTGATGTATGGTGGATTTATATAAATCATTTTTAGGATTTTTTGTTTTGTTTCCCATATGGGGCTCAATGTATATTAGAGGTGAGTTTTGTTTTATGAGATGTTTTTAAAAGATCCTAGTTTCATTGTTACCCAATGTTCACCCCCTAATGATTTTATGAATGATATTGTTGTGTATACAGGTGGTTCCCTATTTGAAATAATTCTATTTGATCATCCTAAGGATTTTGTTCTAGTTTCTCAATAGTTAAATCAATCCACCAGAAGGATACCCCTGTTTGTTTTCAAGAGTTGATATATTTTTTTTCTTGACCTCAAGTGCCTTCCTATTGTAGTGTTTCTATAGATTATATAAGTGGTGTTAGGTGTTGTTTTTTGTGTTTCATCATGTTCCTTTTTCATCCTACTCCACATTCAGAGTGAGAGATAATTTTTATATGTATCCTATAGTCTTTGTTTTGGTAAATGTGTATTGTTTAAGGAGGTGAGTTTGGTGGTGAGTCATAATCATTTCATTCTCAATAGAAGTGTTTCATAGCATTGTGTGAATCTAGAATAAGGGGTTATAGTTAGGGATTATATTCATCAAAATGTGAGGTACTAGATTCTTCTTACATCATATCTCCATCCATAGGTCATGGTGTGAAGCTAGCATATCATTTGGAACCCCATTGGTTTAAAGAGTTTGGGTAAGTTTATATCATTACCATTACAATGAGATTATTCATGTGTTTTTATTATTGCTTCACATCACTATGAATTTCATCTTGTTGTATAGAGCATGGTGGACTAACCCCTAACTCAGTGTGTTTCATTATGACTTATTATATGTGAGTTTATGGATAGTATTTTTGTGTGGACCGTCCATGTGAATTGGTGGTTGTATTCGATTTTATACATCCATAAAGGAAGATTGGTTGGTGGTTGCCATCTTTAGTTTCAGCGGTCCAATAATTAGGCCCCTCCCTCCCTCTACATATGGTGGGGATATTTCAGTCTGTCCAAGAATATTTGTCTCAGTTCATTTACCCTTTATTAAGGAGTGGGTTTTTTAAATGCTCTTGATGTGTCTTTCAATGATTGAGTAGGTCATGGTGGAAGATTTACGGTAGGACTATGTGGGAATGTCCTAGTTCTGGTTCAAGTTACATTATCATTTGGTCCTTCTTAGTTGGTTATTAATAGTGGGGAGACCCACTATTAGTCTCATTTGGATTTCAATTAATAATTTATCATGTTCAAGTTGAGTTTTTTTTTGGAGGGAAGTCCATTAGGAAATCCCCTATGCTATTGATCTGTTTCTAGTTTTGTTTCAGTTTCATCCCATTGAATTGGATTCTTTTGAGGTTTTTGAATTTTTAGTTTCTTCTTATTTTTTTGTGAGCATTGGGATTCTGGGGAGAGGGAACTGCGGTTCAGTTTTTGGATTGGTTTTTGTTGTGATTGCTTGATCCTTCTATAGTTCTCAGAAATTTGTTGTGGGT
This sequence comes from Viscum album, assembly GCA_963277665.1. Taxonomy (NCBI): domain Eukaryota; kingdom Viridiplantae; phylum Streptophyta; class Magnoliopsida; order Santalales; family Viscaceae; genus Viscum; species Viscum album. The sequence goes on along the minus strand of OY728147.1, from coordinate 134,836,057 downwards.
TTTTGTTTCATTTTGGGAAATGGGGTTGAGTTCAGTAAATGGAGGGTGAAATGTTCATGTCTTAAATGTGGGATCATGATGATGTGTAATACATAATCATTTATTAATTAACTGGAATGTGTTGTTTCTATTTGGGATGTAAAGCATTAATGGTGTGGACTATTGTCTCACCCAGGTTTTTGGATTCATATTTGATGCTCATTTGGGGTGGGTTCTTGTTTGTTTTGGGAACAGGGTGTGGAATGATTGGATTTTGAAGTATTCATTCCTTTTGTCATTAGACTTGTCCTTTTTCAGAGGATATTTATGAGTAGAGCCTCCATAAATTCATTTGTAACACTCTTAATGGCTCATTTTTATGGGTTATGATTGTTGTATGGTTTATCTCATTGAGTTAGATGAGTTTTGGGGTGAAAGGGTATATAATTGGGGGAATTTTCCAGGTCACACTATTAAGGAACACAGTTAGTTTAACAATGTAGTAAGTGTAAAGTGGGTCACACTATTTTCACACATTTCAACTATCCATGTAGAAAAAGTTTAGAACCCATCCAATACTATATAATGGATAATTACACGATTTCCGCACGATTTGCTAAACCATGAGATCTAACTGTACAACCCTCCCGATAAAGAGTAATTTTGGGTTTTCACTTTATTTTTAAATGGTGTTTCTTCCTATATCCTCTCACATTAAAACCCTACAACCAAAATGACTCATATTGTTGTTTTTGGCTCCTATAATCCCCTCCAATTTTGATTCAAGGAGGATTCTTTGTGACTCTTCACCCAGATTGAAAGGTTAGGGATCCTCCATATTTCTCCTTAGATTTTATTCCATTTTACCTTCCTCTTTTAACCCTAGTGTCCATGTTTGTATGATTAGGGTATCTAGGGTGGTGAGAAATGTGGATTTCTGTTTCATCTAGGGTTCCAATTGATTTTTCTTGTCTCTTAGAACCGTAGTGGTGTGTTTTTAGGTGTGCATTTTTGATGGGCCAGGGATTTGAGGTATATTTCCCCATACACATACCTTTAAAACATAAGAACCATTAGGTCCAAGATTTTTGAACCTTCATTAATTTATAAATATTTATGTATGAACCTTGGTTAAATTTTTTGGTGTGGAAATTACGTATGGATATCTGTTTTTTATAACTATATTTTTTTGGTTAATAGAACACCCCAGGTATTTTATTAAATTCCAGGTTAGATTTTGTGTCTGATTTTTCATATGAAATGCTTGGTTTAGATTTTTAAATGTGTTTTTAATATGTGAAATGATGTCTTTGGGGCCTTTTATGTGTTCACCGTGTGATTTTGAGTATTATAATGAAATGGGTATTGGTTTTTAGTAAATTTTGGCATATATTGTTTGGGAATGGCCTGTATTGAATTTGATAAAAATGGTTTGGTTTTTAAAATGGTAATGTGAACATTTAAGTGGATTATGTAAATGATTTTTAAATGTTAAATTTTGTGTTTAACCTACTTTTTGAATAGTGTATTTTTATCTTGGATGAATATCGGCTTATGGGAAACGCTTAACGCTTGTTTGGAAACATTGTGAAAATGATGAATATTTGTATTATTAAATTATTTTTTGGATGTTTCTGAGGCATTTTCCATGTATAATGGATGGGATTTTTGCACTGTGAAATACTCATTATCTATTATCGATGTTCATTAGTTGGGTAAGATTTGTGTTCTAAATAACTTATGGAATGAGAATAGTCCTTGGGAACACTTGGTGTGAGGCATCTTGAAAATTAATACTATATATATTTGTTGTGATTGGATTCTTGGCTAGCATTAGTTGGCTCAACCCCATTATATAAATTTTACATGGGAACTTAGAATAGTGAGGGAAATTTTTGAGAGTCATGTCACACTAGTAGTTCATGTACGAACCATCGACATGTAGTAAATTGAGAATCATGTCACACTAGTGTTTGGGTGGCCATGCATTTGGGGGTTTTCATTTCAATGAGTGTGGAAAGATACCTGCGATGGGGTCTTATTTATTAGTATGATCAATATTTTTTTTCATATCTTATGTTCACTTATTTCTATTAACTCATAGTTTCTTATAATGTTGAATGAAATACATATATGTTTTTTAAAATTTCTAATTTTGTGTAATTATTTTACAGGCTTTTTTAGTGTTTTTCCAGGAAAATAATGTGTTAATTTCCTAACGGTTTATGAATTTTTTTAAATTAAAATAATGTTTTATCCTCTTTCTACAAGATGAAAATATTTAAATCACATTACACGTGAAAAATATAATATATCACCAATAAAATGTATTTGGTTTCGAAATGAATTAGATAAATGGTCCATACTATGTTTTTGATTAAAATATATTGAAAAAAATACTTTTATATATTGTAGTTCAATATTTTAAATTGATGTTTATTCTATTTTGAAGTAATTTCCTTGTGAAATATATCATCAGGCTATCCTAATGTGTTTTAATACTAACTCCTATAGCTTTTTTTCAGTCATCATCCCTTGTTTATGTTCATCTTCAGTTCAATCGCCTTAAGAAATGATTGATCATTGTGTTTGAGAGTGACTCATGAGGTTACATAGAGCTAGGGTGATCTTCTAGTTTATTTGGATTATTTTTATTGTTGTTGTCTTTTTTTGTTTCTTTTATAAGTTGTTCAGTTCAAGTTATTTATATAGTGAAATCCTTGTTCATATTTCAAATGTTTCGTTTTTTGTTTATTTATTAATAGAAATAATTCCATTATGTACTCTATTGATTCCCAACACTAGTTTTCAGTCCATGGGGATTGGGAATTCCCTTTGGGAAGTTCCACTGATAGGATCATGTGACCAATTTAGGGTTCAGCTGGATATGTTCATGACATGTAATGACTTGAATGGTTATAAATAAAATTTTCCTAGTGATTTAATTAAATATATTATTTTTTAAATTATTTATAGAAAACCATTGAACTTATTCTATTTTATTATATCCAATAATATTCATAACACTTTTAATCATCATTACCATTTATAATTTATATATTTTAATATTGATCATATGATTATTATAAATATAGTGTTTTAACAAATACAATGGAAACATAAAACAATGATGTCATCAGCTAGTAGTATTGTTCCCTATAGATCCCATTTATCATAGTTTCACTTAGATATATCATATCTAGGAATTTCCCTTGACCATTCCCAATATATGATCCAAAAAAATAAGAATGAGAGAAAATTATTACGAGAGAATTTCATGCTCATAGATATCATGATAAAAAACATGTATGTCTAACCACCACATAAAAGCATTATCATCACACACCTAATTGTTAGGGTGTTTACTAGTGTAATAATTATAAGGGTTCTTATAATATTATAAGTAAGAGAAACCATTATATAGATTTTAAAGTGAATGTTATATAGGAAAAAATCCATTAAATTGCTATTATAATCCCAATTTAGTGGTGACTATTAATTTTAGAATTCTATTTTATTATATGTTTGTAATCATTTATATAGATAATCCCTTTAAAATAGTTAAATCAAACGGGTCATTTATTCTAATTTATTAAGGCCCGTACCATTTTTTAATTTAATTTTTTTTTCCTAATTTACCACACAAAAATTATTTATCGCATCCCTGCATGAAATTTTTTCACAATTTCCTGGTCATCGAAATAATATCACCAAAAAATTATAGTAAATTAATTTAGTAATTAAATGATCAATAAAATAATGCATGGAATATATTTCCTCATGTGAATATCATGATGAAAGATTCAATACATTACATCTATTCCATGAAAGGGTAAAAATGCATAATCGTAACGAATAACAAACATCATGTCCATCCCCCAATAGTGATGCCAAAAAAACATTAATAAGAAAAATCAATAAAAACATGTCCCTTATCAAGTAATTTTTTTATTGTACATAGGTAAACCACTCCCCTGAATAGTATCTTTCTGAATCCCAATAGATCGTATTTCAACTTTATATCATCCCCAAATAGAATTACAAGAACAAGAAAAACCTCGGATGACAATTTGGGATGTCCTAGACCAAATTATTCCAATATTTATAAAACTAGTAGTCCACAAGGCCTGAAGAATGTATCCCTATAATCCAAAGTATTCATATAGTAGGGAGGGTACAAGGTTAAATGCTGGTGAGATTATACCATCTTGATCAGAGTGTAACATAGTACTATAATTATATCAATCAATTGTAGAAGCATGAAATATAAATGAATAAAAAATGATTAAACATACCACATATAAATAACCATGTTATCATAACCGTCAATGTCATATAGAAATTTTTTTTCATGGAATTCGATTCAAAAAAAGAAATATAGGCAATCATGGAGGGAGGTAGAAAAACATACAATTTTACCAAATAGTAGACTAAAAAGGGTCTAATATAAACCCATTAATCAACCACCAATGGTGTCTAATTCCATAAATTCATGAAAATAATCAACATTATGAAGAAAAATATAAAATTTGAAAATGAATTATGGTAATAAAATGTCCACATAGATCTGAGATCCCATGTAACATCATTCCTCAGATACCTACTCCATCTTCATCCAGAATTTCCTAGAGTCATATTTCAGTTACGAATTAATTTATCATAATGTCTTTGAGCCTAGATTATAGGCTAATGATCCCCAATTAATAATATATGATCAATATTTGTATAATAATGTAATCATAACAATATAAGTATCCAAATGAATCCAAGATACTGGTTTCTCTTGCAATACATAATGTATAATTAATCAATTATCATAATAATTAACATGGTCATGTCTCTGGCATTCCTAATTTGTAACCCATGTATACATATAAGAAATAAATGAGCCATTAACCATAAAATACCATCCTAGTTAGTTCTCATATGATCCCCACATCACTTTAGGTGGGGTATAAAGTCACCACCCTCTTATTCTATCCTTTGATATCTAGAAAGGGATCTCATGTGTCACCTATAGAATATAAAATAATATCCTATTTGAGTTTATCAATTTTAGTCCACATAGAGAGTCAATGTATCACTTGTGGAATAATAATAGACTTCCCTACGAGATCATTATTTTTTTTCTAGATAGGGAGTCCAATTATCACTCAGGCATAATGTATCGAACTTCCAAATGAGTACATCCATGGAATCTTGAGATAAAACCCATATATCACTATTTCCCCCGAAATAACAATGTTCATGTGAATAAAGACTTACAATTCCATTTATTTTCTCATTTAATTAGATTATCCAAAATATTTTTTAGTCAATTTAACTCTCTTTTGATGGTGGATAAAATTAAAGCATTGTAATAGAAGGAATAGCATTACAAGAATCCTCTCATTCATCTTAATGCAGAGCTTGGATTTAAAGAACATCTCTAGCCTAATTGAGAAGGATAATGACCAATGATAAAGGGACATAGTCTTACATTTTCTCTTTATTCAATTAAATTATATTTTAATCATTCCATTAAACATGTTAATGCATGGGGTAAAGATATTACCTCGGAATGTTAATCAATATCATAATCCACGCATGGAGGTTTTATCCATTTAAACCACACACCAAAAGTTAAGGTTAAATTAAAATTCTATAACATTTAATTATAATTAAATTGTTCTCATGTGTAAAAAACGCTAGGCCTGCTAATATTAATTTAATTATCAATTCATTTAATAAAAGTCTCCTGAAAAGTATAGAGAATAGAAAAACAACATATATATAAACATCTATACATTGAGGGAAAATAATGATATTTCCCTCCTCATTATGGTAGTCAATTCCTCTTCTATTTATGGTCATTAATATGGAAAAAATTAATGAAATCAATAAAATAGACAAAATCCCAAAAAATAGGCCATATGAGATCACACCAAAAATATCTTCATTAATGATAAGTTAAATGAAAATATTTGTGAAAGGAATAAAAAATATAATTGTGGAAATCTAATAATAAAAACAATATATCAACCGCAATCCATATAGAAGGGATATCACCAATCCTAGACATAGGTGTGAAGGAAGCTCAAAATGGTGGAGGGGAAGGGCTTTATTCCAATCGACATTAGATAGGAAAAAGTGGGTTATACCTTTTAAAAATAAGGGAGAAGCCTTATTTGTACCAAAATTTAAAATTCACATGGTTTGGCTGCACGGTTTATAAAATTATGATCCATCCCCAAACCCATAACTATCCCATGAAAACCCTTGCAATTATAGTAGCAGAAATTAAATAACTACCGGAATCTCTTGAGAAACATATCTTCCTAATGTATGTGATTATTCACATATCCATGTGGACATTTTTTCACTATATGTCCAAACTATGCATCTCTCCACCATGAAATCAAACATACTACACAGTTTAATCAAATTGTGTGACCTAGGATGCGGAGTTCTCACTAACAATGTTGCCAATATATTTTCACCAAATGTTGTGTCTTTGGGCTCTGAACAATCCTCAGACACCATGATAACTCATGTGACCTCATCACTCACTACCATAATGATAAAATCATGATTTTAAGACAAAAATAAATTATACATTGCTCATATAATATATATATTCATAAATAGGGTATTAGAAAAATTATTCCAACATCGAGTAATATATAAAAATCCTAAAAAATAACTTATATCATGTTCAGTTTCTATATTATATATGATATTACTCAAGATTTTTGGTCAAGTTCTTGGGGGTTTTATGTTCAAAATCCCTAAATCAACAAATAGTTTAAATAAAGACCCCTCACCTCACACATAAAACCGAACAATATCACTAATGTTGAATCATAAGGTGAAAGCATATTTTTTTCTCAATTTGTTTTTGAATTTATCCATTCACTAATTATTATTAGGGTTATATATTTTCAAAAAACACATTTACAATTATATATGTAAATTTTCAAAGGAATTTTGGAAAATAAAATGTTCATTTTTTATTCCAATTGAATTGATGATATAATTTTCAATTCAACTCAAACAGAATCATGATAAAAATGGTTTATACTAAAAAATAAATGAATTAATATTTATTGTGTGTTTTAATGTTTGAAATATAGAATAAATTTATGCCTTTTATTCATAATATCAGTATAAAAGACTATTTAATGTTAAAAAAATCACCTAATTATATTCAAATAAACAATGAGAATTCCCCTACACTTAGTTACCATTATCATCTGAAAAATGAATTGAAAATATAAAATGAAATATTACATCCCTAAATTTTTCACTTTTAACATTTTAATTTATTTTAATATTTTATTGTTCTCATCCATAAGAAGTCCTTATTCATAAAAATCACTAGTTATAAATCAATGATCCTTAGAACATAATATTCCTATATTTGAAATTTGATTAAAATAATAACCAATGGTATAAGTGTAGTGTATTTTGTTCATTATATAATCCAACAGACTCAACTTAATTATGGGGGGGATATGTGGTTTCATTTTTATTATTTCTCCTTCTCCTATGACAGTTATTATTTGTATTTTGTGACAAGTTGTTCAAAATATGTTTGGTGTTTTCAAATGTTTTAGTAATACAGTTCTATCCAAAAGGCTGATCCACTCAAGTTATCTTATATGGGGTGAAAATATTGTTAAAAACTTCCATGAGAATTTCTGGATTAAATTCATGTCTTAGAAACTACCAATTTAGAACCATAAATCAATCCCAATATTCATGATATATTTCACCCTCATTTGGAAGAATAATAGTGATTTTATTCCTTCTTTCGAAAATTTATCTCAGTGGAATGAATTTCAGTATAAAAATAATTATAGTGTTTATCCCATGTATAAATGATCTATTCCCCATGTGTGTTGTAGTTTTTTCTGTGTATAATCCATTATATTGATCTTCATATTATGTCAAAATGTTAAAAATATGGCTTATTTTTTAGAAATATTATATCTAAACTACCCTTAATAACATTTATCCACTAATGATTCATGGTATAGGGTGTGCCTATTATAATAAGTGTCATTGAGAAATTTCCACATGCAATATTGGTTTCGAAACTACCTGAGTATTCCGTTGAATCTATCCCATCTATTTTGGAATTGTTCAACCTCATCTTGATGAAAACTAGTGATTTATTTCAATATTTTAGTAATTAATGTCATGGAATAGAATTTCATTACAAAATCAATGTATAGTTGATCACATGTGTCAATTATTTATTCATCCATTTTCTAGAAGCATGATTTTGAATTTACCTTTATGAAAAATTGGATGTCTATTAATTTTACAACATCATCCACTCATATCTATGACATCAGTTTCACCATAAAAATATAAGTCCCTAATGATGTTAAGGGAGTCTCTATTGGGAATTACATTAAATTATGGGTACATATAAAAGTAATATTGTTGGATATCAAATTTTATAGATAGTGGATTCGATGAAACCAACTTATTATATAGACAAATTCAATATTAATAGATTAATATTAAAGAAATTACACAATTACACACCAAAGGATCATATTAGTTTACTACCATAAGAAACATTGATACATAAATTAATGTTCCATAAGTGAACTATATCATCCCCCACTAATTTTTTCATAACTTGGAATCTTTTTATATATACCAAACATTATATATTTGATCATAACATAGATCATTATAACATAAGAAAGTAACATCATAAATTCTTAGTAAAGGTAATCAAAAGATATATTAATTATTATATCAGAATAACATGAGATTAAGTGTATGAGAAAATGATCATAACATTAGAAAACCATACCCTACATATCAATGATCATAATATTGATTCAAGGATTAATGATTAAAAACTCATAAGACATAAATAATAAAGGAAAAAAATTGCATGGCTATTTAGAGAATAACATAGGCATTAGACATGTAATTTTTGCATACATATAAGAATAAAAAATCATTCCATAGTAGTTAGCTCTCACTACCAAGGAATAATAATTGAAAGGGTTCACTCCCTGAACAATCATAGCAGTCAAGGGTCACCCCTAATATTATCATAGTGGATAAATTCCATTATATAACTGAGATCACTTCCCATTATAGTCTGGTTTATCTCATGATATATAAAACATTACCCAATGAATTGGAGGGAGATATTTTTTTCACATGTCACAAAATGAAAATCTAACATATTTATAGAAAAATAAAATAAAACATTCATCACATCATAAAAAATAAATATAAATTGTTTTCATGAAAATTTAAATATATCACAACCTATGTAAAAGAGTGAGATTTCAAAATCACATCATTATTACATCATAGTATAAAATGTTAAAAGAAGCAGTTTTCATAAGAATTTAATAATGGTATGACCCGTAGAAGAGAAAGTGGTTTTATAAAAATACTAACATATTAAACGTAAACCATTTAGAGAAATAATAATAATTCCATCCTTAGATCATATCCCAAATAAATATTTAGTGACATTAACAGATTTAATTTTAGATGGAGAATTATTTAAAAATATCATATAAATCATCTAATGTGTGAAATATGTAATGCCCTACCCCAAAATCCCAGATTCAGTGCATTTTTACGTATCATTAGAAAGATCACAAAAGATAAATTCTCTAAATACTGATTAGTTTAGTATCCTTGGATGTTCTAGATACATCCATAAGGTTAACATTTCATCATAAAATGGAAAATTGCAACAACATTGTTTCCATAGGCAACACTGAGATCCCAAATATTATCCCTTCCAGTTAGTCATAATATACATTTTGCATCTTGAGAAAAATAAAACATAGAAAGGGGTGAGCTCAGATGCTCAGTAAGGATAACAATATAGTGTAAACTTTCATAAATAAGCACAAAAATTTAAGGCAATGTATAGAACTAAAACAAATGCTTTTCAACATAAAATTATTCATAATATGGAAAATATAAATCAAAATAATTCAATTTACTTACTCACATGGATATTCTAATAGTCGAACAATCACATGCAGTATCAATAGCCACTTTCATAACGATGGAATGCATATTGAAAAAGTTTTATAACCACATAGTTAAGGCCTTATGTCAAGACTACAAATAAGATTTTTCAAGCCCTTATGCCAAGACACTAGTTTGTCTTATAAGCCCTACTGATGCATCGAGGAGTTATATCGGGCTCCACCATTCACTTACTAGTACAATGCATTCCTTATTTGAAAAGGTTAAAAAATAACATAAACATTTGTATTAAAAATGGTATAAGAAATGTCAAAACATTATCCATAAATCATGAATGGTATGAAATAACACATCCACATTAAAACATATCACAAAACATTCAATAAAATATGGAAATTTTGTATCATAATAAATCAACTTCAAACAAACATAAAATCCATCAAATGATGTTGACATAGATGAAATCAAAACCTTTTTAGAGAAATATCTCTTTCTATCTTGAAATCATTTAAAAATCGTGTAATTATAAAAGAAAATATTTATATTTAAAAATATTCTTATAATCTATTAAGGTATTCTTCTATGATGTTATAACGGTGGGAAATTGTCGTGCCTGCCGTATAAGTTAAAAATACATTCTTACGTTAATTTTGTCGAAAAGGATATAAAGGACATTGTTTGGAAAATGACGGGAATATTCCTTCGTAAAAATATTATAAATTTCAAACAAGGTTATAAATGACTTTATCCCATAGTCTAGTAAATTGTAAAATTGTTTTGAAAGACATTTTTAAGAAAACATGGATGTGGATGATAAAGAGGTCCCAATAGACACTTATGTAAAAACAACCTCAGATAATAAAGAGATTGTGAAATTAACCCTTAATGTGTAATTTTCTTTTGTAAAGGGTAGTTTAACCTCCTATATAATGTTAATATATTTGTTATTAAATTATACAATAATAATATACATTAATATGATATCATATATGATCTTTTAACATTTCTTTGTTAATAACATCTTAGTATTATCGTCATTTCGGGTGTTAGCTGATTCATTTTCCTTTATATTTTTGTTACGTACATAATGTTTGTTATGGATAGGATGTATCTTATTCCTATTAAGAATGATATTAATTCATTAACCATTTTTTTAATCATACATTTAAAATTAGTCTTTAATTGATACAATGGAGAATGAATCTCATCGCGTTCGTGGAAATGGTAATCCATATGTACGCACGAGTGACAATATCATTATTTTGATATTAGAATAATATATAATGGGATGTTATATCATATATACGGAATAATTATCATGTTATATTTATTATTTACATCACTTACACATCATTATTATACCCATCCAAATAATAATGTATTGAATAATAATTACCCCACTATGTGGAAACGGTAAGCCGTAGTCACACACGTATGGTGACATGTCATTCAAATTATGGGCCAAATAATGAATATTATTTTACCGTAATTATAATAACATCACAATATATAAAGGATACTGGAGTTGTTATTTTATAATTCCAACAAAAAAATAAAGTGGATGTGGAAGAAGAAAGAAACTTGAAAGAGGTGATGAAATATTTAACTTTTATTCGGGCTCTTCCTTTTGATTTGAACAAAAGGGATCAATAGGTTGGATTTATGAATAATGGAAGGCCTCTAGGATGAAGGGTGAATAGTTGAGAGGGTATTTGGGCAGGGTTTGGCAGATCCTAATGGCTTTGAAGGTGTGAATTACAGAGAAGGTGGGTGCCTTTTTATATGAGGGGTGAGGGAAATCTTTGGAAAAGCTAGAAATATTATTTCATAAATAAATCATTTTCGGTTTATAATGACTCAAAAAAATAATTATTTAAAGGCTATGGTGGGAATGGGATGGAAACCACTCAACCAATAGGTTTTTGATAGGTTTGGGTCACTATATTAACTTTATCTTTTTTATTTAACTCTTTGCTAAATAGTTTGACATTTACCATGTCTCTTGGTATATTTATATTATATGGTTAATAATCTTACTATAAACATTCAATAGAACCCCAAGTGGTTAATTAATGATAAAACTATAATTATATATGTTTTCTGGCCTAACATTATATTTTTAGGAATATAATATCAATTAATAATATAATATCTGTTTTAAAAACTCTTTTATGTCAATTTTGACACTATTTTGTTTTTTGTTTTTTCTAAATTCATAACAGAAATATTACTTCAAAAAAAATTCATCTAACCAACCCTAACATTCCATATTAACCTATAAAATTATTGGAATTCATAAACAGTCTCAAATTACATTAATTTAGATATTTATAATATTAATTATTTTAATATTTCATTAATTATGTAATTACTACATCAACATTGTGTCATAAATAAATAAAATTATTTAATGTCTCAAAGATATAAATAAAATATCATTATGTAGGAAATAGTTTTAGTTTTCTAATGAATATTTATAGTCAGATTTATCATATGTGTAACCCTATATTAAAAATTTTTTTGTTATTAAACATTGAATTTATCACTTTTAACTCTTCTTTCAATTAAATAATAATAAATGTCCTAATCTCATATATGTGGGTCTAAAGGATCATATTTCATATCAATGGTTGTTTTTGGTCGAATTATACTTATCCAATAGAATTTGTACATGTGTTAGGGTAATAATAATATCATTTTTATCTTTAATTACCCTATTTTCTGTTAACAGTGGTAAATACAAGTAAAAAAGTTACTATTTACCAAAAATTGATTTCATCTTATTGAACCAAATTTTACTTACTGATATCAATCATGTCTCTCAGATTTTTGAAATTCAACTCACAAAAGCGATATAATTATGTGTTATGTAAATTTTCAAATGCTCCAAGGAGGTGGGTAAAAGGCGGTAAAAAGTTCAAAAAAAATTATATATCAAAAATTATTATAAAATAACACCAATGAATTACATTGAGATTAAATAAGTATTACATATCGATTTTGATGATCCTTTTTGCCACATAATAACATGTGAACACCTTCATCATGTGTTCTTATAAAACTCTACAACATCCTGAATTACCATAAAACCTTATTGATTACATTCATTCTCCCTATTTCCTTATAGAATACTAGATATACTTCGTCTATCCAAAATTTTTGTAAACTCCATCAATGATTCAATATAAAAATAATTAATCAGTTTATATATATTTATGAATATCCAATATATTTATCCAAATCAATCATGTATTATTCAAAAATCACTACCTTGGTAGCAGAACCATATTATGGTTTGTCTTTGTCTTGACCATATATTTTACTAAAATTTAACCAGCTATTGAGTCACTTTTCCAGGTTCCACACAATGTCAATCCCTTAATTAAATAGTACTGTAGTACAATCCTCATATACACTATAATTCTTATAACATGCACATAATTAACACAATACTCAAATGACATAATAATTTAATAACAACTTATGAAATATAATCATTCATCTTCAACTTCGGTAGTATCATAACATTATTATTATCCAATAGAAAAACTTGGGGTATGGTCTGATGATTTGGACATTGATTCGTGTAGTGTCCCAAATCCTTGAAGATGAAGCATTTTACATTTGAAACTTTTTTAACCCTTGAAATCATGTTCTTGGTGTCATTTTTCTCCACGCTTATAACAAACTCCCATTCCATTCAAGCATTTACCGAGGTGATTCATTCTATAGTTATCAAATATGGGAAAATCCTCCTTTTCCCTCTTCCCTTTATCCATATTTCTCTCTTCCATCCTTTTCTTTTCTTACTTCCCTTGAAAGCAATAGGAATCATATAATTATTTATTTATCATATTAACACATGATAATATTTATTCATATGTTGAGAATAAATGGGAGACTATTTACCTTTTAAATGTTGGCTTAATACCGTGAAAGATATAATCCTTCTTACTTTTTGGATCATATGTATTCCTGGAGTTCACATTACTTCTATTGGGCACCATTTCTTATACAATGACATACACTAGGTCAATTTATAAATTGCAATGAATACTTATAAACTTGTAATATACTTAACGTAAATTGAATATTTTATGGATATAATACATAATCATAAAAATATTTTCTTTGATGAGGTATATACCCATAAATCCTTCATAATTATTTGTAAAGGAAATGAGAATTATCCTAAGCATATCCCCCTGGAGAGTCGTAACCTAGAGTGCAGCAAGGCTCGTTGTCCGGCACCATTTCCCTTTCAAGTCTAGCTCAAAGTAGTTTTTTCAGGTTTTACCCCTAGGTACATCTATGCTAGAGCTAAATCTAACTAATCGTATCCAGATAGGGATGTATTTGTTTTGAAAACTAAAAAATTATCTACAGTAGAAAAATTCTATAAGTTCTTCTATACTAATCCTCAAAATCTATCATCGGCATATGTGCTCTAATCCAAATTTATCTGAATCTAGTTTCCATAGTTAGTACTTAACTTCTTCTAATACCAACTGTAATTTCCTAACCCTAGAATCCTAGAGTCGGTGCATTATTATGTATCATTATCATTATTAAAAGAGACCAAGTCTCAAAAGAACGATTAGTTTAGTAGCCTTGGAAGTACAGGATACAATCATAAGGATTACATTTCATCATAAAATGGAAAACTACAACAACATTATTTCCATATACAACAATGAGATCCAATAGACTATCCTTGCAGGCCAGTCATAATATAATTCTTCGCATCCTAGGAAAAATATAACAATGAAAGGGGTGAGATCAGATGCCCAGTAAGGATAAAAATATAGTGGAAACTTTCATAAATAAGCATACACATTTAAGGAAATGTATAGAACAAAATAAAAGACTTTTCAAAAAAATCCTTTTATAGTATGGAAAACAAAAATCAAAATAATTTCACTTACTTGATGACATGGATATTCTACTAGTCGAATAATCAAAATAAATAAAAATAGCCACTTTCATAATGACGGAATGCATAATTCCAGACATTCATAACCACATAGTCAAGGCCTTGTGCCAAGTCTACAAAAAAGATTTTCTCAAGGTCTTGTTCCAAGTGACTAGTTTGTCTCATAAGACCTACTGATGCATCGAAGAGCTATAGAGGGCTCCACCCGTCACTTACTCTGTCCAATTCATTCCTCACTTAAAAAGGAATAAAGATAACATAAACATTCGTATTAAAAATGGCATATGAAATGTCAATAGTTTATCCATAAACCATGAATGGTATGAAATAACACATCCACAGTCAAACATATCACAAAACCTTCAATAAAATATGGACATTTTGTATCATAATAAATCAACTTCATACAAACATAAAATCCTTCAATGGATGTTGACATAGATGAAATAAAAACCTTTTTAGAGAAATATATCTTTCTATCTTGATACCATTTAAAAGTCATGTAATTATAAAAGAAAACATTTATATATAAAAATATTCTTATAAGCTTGTAAGGGATGCCTTGGTGATGTTATAATGGTGGAAAATAGCAGCACCTGCCGTATAAGTTAAAAAAACATTCTTACCTTAATTTTGTTGAAAAGGACATAAAGTACCTTATTTGGAAAACGACAGAAAGATTACATTATAAAAATATTATAAAAAATAAAACAAGGGTATGAATTAATTTATCCCATAGTCTAGTAAATAGTAAAAATGTTTTGAAATACATATTTTAAGAAATCATGGATATGGATTATAAAGAGGTCCAAGTAGACACTTATGTAAAAACAACATCAGATAATAAAGAGATTGTGAAATTAACCCTTACCTTATACTTTTCTTTGGTCAATGGTAGGTTAAACTCCTATATAATGGTGAAATATTTTTTATTAAATTATAAAATATTCATATACATTAATATGAGATCATATATTATCTTGTAACATTGATTAGTAAATAATATCATAGTATTATCGTCGTTTTGGGTGTCAACTGATTCGTTTTCCTTAATATTATTTCTTACGTAAGTAATGTTTGTTATGTATAGGATGAATCTTATTAATATTTAGAATTATATTAAGTCTTTAAACATTATTTTTAATCATCTAATGAATATTAGTCTTGAATTGATATGATGGGGAAAGAATCTCATCGTGTTCGTGGAGACTGTAATCTGTACGTACGCACGAGCGACAATATCATTCTTTTGATATTACAATAATATATAATTGGACAGTATATCATATATAAAAAATAATTATCATGTTATATTTTTTATTTAAATCAATTACCCATCATTATTATACCCATAAAAAATAATGTATTTAATAACAATTACACCACGACGTGGAGACGGTAAGCCGTACGCACGCACGTATGGTGACATGTCATTCAAAGATGGATAGAATAATTAATATGGTTGTAACATAATTATAATAAAATTACATTATATATATGATATTTGAGATATAATTTTTTAATTCAAACAACAAAGAAATAGGAAGTGGAAGAATAAAGGAACTTGAAAGAGGTTATGAAATATTTACCTCTTCTTTGGGTTCTTCTTTTTGATTTGATCAAAAGGGATCCTTAAGTTGGATTTAATACTAAATTAAGGCCTCTAGGATGAAGGGAGGGTAGTTTAGAGGGTATTTGGGCAGGGTTTTTCCTAGAGAAATGGTTTTGAAGGTGTGAATTAAAGAGAAGGGATAGTTCCTTTTTATAAGATGGGTGAGGGCATCTTTGGAAAAAGTATAAATATTATTATATAATAAAATAATTTTCGATTTCTAATGACTCAAAAATAAATTATTTAATGTCTAAGGTGGGGATGGGTCTAAAACCACTCAACCAATAGGTTTTAGATAGGTTTAGGTCACTATATTAATAGTATCATTTAGATTTAACTCTTTGTTAAATAGTTTGACATTTACCATGTCTCTTTGTATTTTTAAATTATATGGTTAATAAACATACTATAAACTTTCAATAGAACACCAAGTGGTTAAATAATTATAAACCTATCATTATATAAGTCTTTTGGCTGGACCTTAGATTTTTTGGAATATAATATGAATTAATAATATAATATTTGTTTTAAAAACTCTTTTATGTCAATTTTTACAATATTTGTTATTTTGTTTTTGCTAAATTTATAACTGCATTGTTACATCTAAAAGAATTCATCTAACCAAACCAATCATGTCATATTAACCTATAAAATTAGTGTAATTCATAAAAAGTCTCAAATTACATTTATTTGGATATTTATAATATTAAGTATTTTAATATTTTATTAATTAGGTAAATACTACATCATCTTTGTGTCATAAATAAGAAAAATTATTTAATGTCTAAATAATATAAATAAAATATCATTATGTAGGAAATATTTTTATCTTTATAATGAAAATTTATAGTCTAATTTATCATATATGTAACCCTATATTATAATTGGTTTATTTATTAAACTTTGAATTTAACACTTTTAACTCTTCTTTTAATTAAATAATAATAAATGTCCTAATCTAATTCAAGTGGACCCAAAGGATCATATTTTATTCATATGGTTGTATTTGTTCTAATTATACTTATCTAATAGAATTAGGACATGTGTTAGGGTAATTATAATATCATTTTTTTCCTTTAATTGCACTATTTACTTTTAATAGTGGTAAATACAAGTAAAAAGTTACTATTCACCAAAAATTATTTTCATCTTATCAAACAAAATTTTACTTACAAACATCCACCATGTCACTTGGAATTTTGAAATTAAACTAACAAAAGAGTTAAAAAATTTCTTTATATAAATTTGCAAATGTTTCTAGGAGGTAGTTAAAAGACGGTAAAAAGTTCAATAAATTTTTATATATCTAAAATTTTTATAAACTAACTACAATGAATTACATTGAAACTATATAGGTATTATGTATCAATTTTGACAAAAAATAAATTTAAATAAAATAAATAATTATTTTAATAAAAAGTAGATTTTAAGCAATAAATTAAGGTCATTCACTATTCATCAAAAATTGAAAATTTTCCGAAAAATATCAAAAATTAAACCTAAGATAATTTTGATATCTGGAATTCAAAAATAAATTCTATTTTACTAATTTCATAAAATAAGAAGTTGCATTAATTAATTTGAAATTAATTCCTGTTGTCAAAACCAAAATGTGTATTTTTAAGAAATAATAACTATCAAAAGATTGACACTTGTTTATGTCCAATTTCAAAGTGAAATTACTTAAAATGACCGGAATTGGATTAAATGGTAAAAATATAATCTAATTATACTTCAAAACCAATAAAATGTATAATTCAACACTATAAATTATTTTGATTAAAAAATTTATTTTCAGTTAAAATATAGGATTTTCACTATTCACCCAAATATGAAAATTATCAAAAAAAACCCCAAAAATTTTATTGAAACTAAATTCCTATGTTAGGATTCTAAAAAATAAGTTTATTTTGTAAAATTTAATATATAAATGTTTCAAATATTGGATTTAAAAAGGGTTCTCCATTAAAAGGCTGTAAAATTTCATTTTTTGAAAAATAATTCTTTTATCTGAAAAAAATGAATTTGATCTTAAATTATGTCTAAGAAACTCATAATATGGATTCTAAAATTATAAGTATTATATAATGTTAAAAATTCAGTTAATACTATTAATAACCGCTTTTGAAAGGCTAGTTTGGTAAGTCGTGGTGCGCCTGAACTTAGTGTTGCGTGTAGTGAAAGTTATTCAATTACTTTTAAAGAAATAACGTACTATTAAATCTTGGGGTTTTACATTCTTCCCTCCTCTAATAAACTGGATCCTCACAATTTTAAATTATTCTTCGAAAATAAAAGGCCTAAAATAGAAAATACCTTTGTGGGAAAACCCACATCAGAAATTGGGTTAATAAAATTTAGTCTTAATAAGAGGGAAAGGGGATTGAAAAATTCACCACCAAATTATGATCTCAATGAAGAGAACATTGGTGTAAATTAGAGACAAATAATTGGACAAAAAATGTAAATATTTATAGGGAGTGATTGAGGTCATCAGTAACAATCAATTGTAATGTTGAGGGCCTCAAAGCCATCAATCTTTGATGATTTTAAGTATCATCGGTTAAAAAAAACATAAGGTATTAGGATAAAAAAACATATTTTTAAGATCCCTTACATAGTTTTTAAGAATTAATATCAACATAGAATAAGAGGAGAAAAATATATATACTTTACATTTAGAGTTCCATCCTTTAACTAATTTTTACTATAAGATCATCTTTCACTCTAAAAGATAAGAGAACTTAAAAAATATTCTATTTATCCTATTCATATAGGGTTATAAACAAATGAATTTATAATTCATATACAAGACCTTTTAAAATAACTACTTTATTTAAAATAGGACATCACGTGGGCCAGTGGTATGTGATACACCCTTGTCACCCTTCGGTTGTAGGTTAAAGTCTCACAGCCTTGTCGGACGCGACGGGTTGCCGCCTGACCTCCGAGTTGTCGTTTTTTTGGTAATCCAAAAATAATCTCAAACTAGAATTATCCAAAATACATCTTTCCAAATTCACAGTCCAAAATTTATAAGGTAGGAAAACACAATGAATATCCTTTTTTCCACATAATAAAATGTGAAAACCTTAATCATGTATTCATTTAAAACACTATGACATCCTGAATTTCCATAAAACCTTATTGATTACATTCATTCTTCCTTATTCCTTATAGAATACTGGATATACTCCTTCTATCCAAAAATTTTGTAAACTCCATCAATGATGGAATATAAAAATCATTAATCAGTTTCAAGGTAGTAAAGAATATCCAATATAATTTATCCAAATCAATCATGTATTATTCCAAAATCACTACCTCTTTACAAGAACCATGTTATGGTTTATCTTTATCTCAACCATATATTTTCCAACAATTTAACCTGCTATTTAGTCACTTTTCTTGGTTCTACACAATCTCGTTCCCTAAATGAAATTGTATTGTAGTAAAATCCAAATATACTATATAATTCTCATAACATGTATGTCATTAATACAATAATCAAATGACTCAATACATTAATAAAAACTTATGAAATATAGTCATTCCTCTTCATCTATAGTAGTGTCATAACTTTATTATTATCCAATAGCAGCATTTGGGGTCTTCTCTGATTATTTGGAAATTCATTTACGTAGTGTCCCAACTCCTTCCAGATGAATCATTGTACATTTGAAACTTTTTTCTTACCCTAGAAATCATGTACTTAGTGTCCTTTTTCTCCACACGTATTACAAACTACCATTCCCTCCAAGAATTTACCAAGGTTATTCTTTCCACAGTTATCAAATATGGAAGAATCCTCTTTTTCCCTCTTCCCTTTATCCGTCTTTCTCTCTTCCATCCTTTCTTCTCTTACATCCTTTTAAGGCCATTGGACTCAAGGAATTATTTACTTATCTTATTAACAGAAGATATTATTTCTTCATATGTTGAGAACACATGGGAGACTATTTCTCTTCTAAATGATGGATTAATACCATGAAATATATGATCCTTCTTAATCTTTGGATCGTACGTATTTCTGGAGTTCACATTCCTTCTACGGGTGCCCTTTCTATATAATAGCATACACTAGGTCTGTTTATGAATTGCAATGAATAATTACAAACTTGTGAAATACCTAACGTAAATTTAATAGTTTATGGATATAATCCAAAATCATAAAAATATTTTCTTTGAGGAGGTATATACTCCTAAATCCTTAAAAATTATTTTTAATGAAAATGAGAATTATCCTAAGAATATCCCCTAGGAGAGTCGTAACCAAGAGTGTTGTAAGGCCAGTTGTCGGGACCCTATTCCCATTCGAGTCTAGCTCAACGTAGTGTTTTTGTGTTTTACCCCTAGGTACATCTATGCAAGAGCCACCTCAACCTACATGTATCTAGGAATGGATGTATTTGTTTTTAAAACTCACAAAATCTCTACAGTACCAAAATCCTAGGATGTTCTTATATACTAATCCTCAATGTCTATCTTAGGGCTATGTGCTCTAATCAGAATTTATCAAAATCTAGTTTCCAAGGTTTGTACTAAACTTCACTTGATACCAACTGTAACGCCCTAACCCCATAAGCCTAGAGTCTGTGCATTATTACATATCATTGGAATGATCACAAAATATCATGTCTCGAAGGACTGATTAGTATAGTAGACTTGGAAGTATTAGATATATTCATAAGGTTTACATTTCATCATAAAATGGAAAACTACAACATCATTATTTCTGTAGAAAAAACTGAGATCCTATAGATTGTCCCTACAGGTCACTCATAGTATACTTATTCACATCCAAGGAGAAATAAATCATAGAAAGTGGTGAGCTCAGATGCTCAGTAAGGATAACAATATAGAAGAATCTTACATAAATAAGCATAAAAATTTAAGGCAATGTATAGAACAAAAACTGAAGCCCTTTAAACATAAACTTCATCATAATATGGAAGATATAAATGAAAATTATTCCATTTACTTACTCAGATGGATATTCTACTCGTCGAATAATCACATGCAATATCAATAGCCACTTTCATAATGATGGAATGCATAATGACAGACTTTTATAACCACATAGTCAAGGCCTTGTGCCAAGACTAAAAATAAGATTTTTCAAGCCCTTGTGACGAGACACTAGTTTGTCTCATGAGACCTACCAATGCATTGAGAAGCTATAGCAGCCTCTACCCGTCACTTACTAAGTCCAATGCATTCCTCATATGAAAAGGTTTAAACATAACATAAACATTCGTATTAAAACTAGCATAAAAATGTCAATAAATTATCCATAAACCATGAATGGTATGAAATAATAAATCAACAGTATAACATATCACAAAACCATCAATACAATGTTGATGTTTTGTATCATAATAAATCAACTTCAGACAAACCTAAAATCCATCAATGGATGTTGAAATAGGTGAAATCCAAACCATTTTAGAGAAATATCTCTTTATATTTTGAAATAATCTAAAAGTAATGTATTTATAAAAGAAAACATTTACATTTTAAAATATTTTTATATTCTTGTACGGGAAGCTTCGATGATGTTATAATTATGGAAAATAGTCGCACCCGCCGTATAAGTTTAAAAAACATTCTTACCTTAATTTTGTCTAAAAGGTCATAAAGTGCCTTGTTTGGAAAATGATGGAAATATTCCGTTATAAAAATATTATTAAAAGTCAAAAAAGCACATAAATGACATTATCCCGTAGTCTAGTAAATAGTAAAAATGTTTTCAGATACATTATTTTAGAAAACATGGATGTGGATGACAAAGTGGTCCTAGTAGATACATACGTAAAACCATCCTCAAAGAATAAAGAGATTGTGAAATGAACTCTTACCTTATACTTTTCCTTGGTCGAAAGTAGTTCAAACTCTTGTATAATGGTTAAATAATTGTTTTGAAATTATACAGGAATCATATATATTAATATGATATCATATATGATCTATTAACATTGTTTTGTTAAAAATATCTTAGTATTATCGTCATTTCAGGTGTTAACTGATTCATTTTCCTTTATATACTTTGTTACAAAAGTAATGTTTTTTATGGATAGGATGTGTAATATTAAAATTCAGAATGATATTAAGTTTTTAAAAATTATTTTTAATCATCTAATGAATATTAGTCTTGAATGGATACGACGGGGGAAGAATCTCATCGCGTTTGTGGAGACGGTAATCCGTAAGTACGCACGAACGACAATATAATTCTTTTGATATTATAATAATATATACATGGAAGGTATATCATATATAAAAAATAATTATCATGTTATATTTATTATTTACAACACTTACACATCATTATTATTCCAATCCATATAATAATATATTGAATAACAATTACCCCACGATGTGGAGACGGTAAGCCGTACGTATGCACGTATGGTGACATGTCATTCAAAGGATGGATAGAATTATGAATATGGTTATACCATATTTATAATAACATCACATTATATAGAAGATATAGGAGTTATTATTTAATAATTGAAACAACAATGATAGAGGAAGTGGAAGAACAAAGGAACTTGAAAGAGTTGATGAAATATTTACCTCTTCTTCGGGCTCTTACTTTTGATTTGATCAAAATGGCTCCTTAGGTTGGCTTTCTGACTAACTTAAGGCCTCTAGGATGAAGGTATCATTGTTAATAGTGTATTTGGGTAGGGTATGGAAGATCCAAATGGCTCTGAAGGTGTGAGTTAGAGAGAAGGGGGGTGCCCTTTTATAAGAGGGGTGAAGGGCATATTAGGAAAAGATAGAAATACTATTTTATAATAAAATTATTTTCGGTTTCTAAGGGATCAAAAATGAATTAATTAATTTCTAAGATGGGTATGTGTCTAAAAACACTCAACCAATAGGTTTTAGACAGGTTTGGGTCACTCTATTAACTTTATCTCTTAGATTTAACTCTATGTTAAATAGTTTGACATTTACCATGTCTCTTTGTATTTTTATATTATATGATTAATAAACATACTATAAACTTCTAAGAGAACCCCATATAGTTAATTAATGATAAAAATATCATTTTATATGTCTTTAATCCGAACCATAGATTTTTAGCAATAGAATATCAATTAATAATATATTATTTGTTTTAAAAACTCTTTTATGTCAATTTTGACACTATTTTGTATTTTGTTTTTTCTAAATTCATCACAACATTATTACTTCAAAAAAATCATCTATCTAACCCTAACATGTCTTAATAAACTAGAAAATTTTTATAATTCATAAAAAGTCTCAAATTACATTTATTTGGATATTTATAATATTAATTACTTTAATATTTCACTAATTATGTAATTATTGCATCGTTATTGTGTCATAGATAAAGTAAATTATTTAATGTCTAAAGAATATAAATAAAATATCTTTATGTAGGAAATATTTTTATATTTCTAATGGATATTAATAGTCTATTTTATCTTATATGTAACCCAATATTTAAAATGGTTTAGTTATTAAACATTGAATTTAACACTTTTAACTCTTCTTTGAATTAAATAATAATAAATGTCCTAATCTAATCCATGTGAACCGAAAGGATAATTTTTTATTCCTATGGATGTTTTTGGTCTAATTATACTTATCCAATAAAATTATAACATGTGTTAGGGTAATAATAATATCATGTTTACCCTTAATTACCCTATATACTTCTAACCGTGGTAAATAAAAGAAAAAAATTATTGTTCACCACAAATTATATTCATCTTATTGAACCAAATTTTACTTACTGATATCCAATGTGTCTCTCTAGTTTTTTAAATTCAACTAACAGAAGTGGTAAATTTGTGTTTTAGGTAAATTTTTCAATTGCTCATAGGAGGTGGGTAAAAGACGGTAAAAAGTTAAATAAACATTTTATATATCTAAAATTAGTATAAAATAATCAAATGAATGAAATTGAAAATATATTGGTATTATGTATCTATTTTGACTTAAAATAAATATAAATAAAATAAATAATTATTTTAATAAAGAGTCAGTTTTAAAGAATAACTTAGTGTCTTTCACTATTCATCACGAATTGAATGTTTTCAGAAAAATACCAAAAATTGACCCTAGGATAATTTTGATATTCTGATTCCAAAAATGAATTATATTTTAAAAATTTGAAAACATATAAGATTCCATAATTTATTTACAATTAATTCCAATTGTCAAAACCAAAAAACTTATTTTTAAGAAATAATAACTATCAAAAGATTGACACTTGTTTATGTCCAATTTCAAAGTAAAATTACTTACAATGGCCATAATTATATTAAATGGTTAAAATATAATCTAATTATAATACCAAAATATTAAAATTTATAATTCAACACTGTTAATTTTTTTGATTAAAAAAGTTGTTTTCAATTAAAATATAGTATTTTTCACTATTCACCCAAATATGAATGTTATCATAAAAACACCAAAAATTTATTGAAAATAAATTATTATGTCCCGATTCTAAAGAAGAAGTTTATTTTTTCAAATTGAATATATTAAAGTCGCAAATATTGGATTAAAACAGGGTTCTCCATTAAAAGGCCTTAAAATTGTATTTTTTTGAAAAATACTTCTTTTACCTGAAAAAATGAATTCATTCTTACATTATGTCTAAGAAACTCATAATATGGATTCTAAAATTATTCAGATTATATAAACTTAAAAATTTAGTTAATACTATTCATAACAACTTTTGAATGGCTATTTTGGTAAGTCGTGGTAAACTTGAACTCAGTATTGCGTGTAGTGCAAGTTGTTGAAGTACTTTGAAGAAATAACGTATTATGAAATCTTGGAGTGTTACAAAATAGAAATTCCATTTTTCAAAAATATTTTTTTATATCATAAAACCTCTTTAAAAATTCTTTTCTTTGAAGAAAACATTGAATATAATAAATAAATCTTTATGGTAATGATTATTCATGAAATTAGATAATTATATTCATGTAGTAGACACTAAAATAATATTACATTCACATTTTTTGATAAATAGCCAGATGATCCTTGTTTAGAAAACTACAAGAACATTACTTTTACTTTTTTCTCAAAAAAGTATAAAAATGGTAAAATTTTTCATTAAAATTTGTTGATAATATATTAATTTTTTTAAAAAAAATATAGAATCAAATATACTGTATAAAATTCATTTCAATGAGAATAGATTAATGATGATATTTTCTCGAAACCATTTTTTTGGATTTTTAAGTATTTAATGGAAGAAAAATAAAATGAGAACATGTATTCTTCTATTATAACTAGAGGATGAAAAAATTCATGATAATTACTTGGAGATAGTTTATTACACTTATACATTTTAAACATAGTCATAAACAATCATGATAAACTATAAGATTGTAAAATAACACTCTAACCACTTTGGGTGTCTTTTTTTATAGTAAACATCATGAAATGGGGAATATCATCAAATAAAACATTTAAATTTCATTAAATGAACTATATTAATGATATAACATGTTATTTTAGTAGTATAAATATCTCATGGAAGACGATTGGTGTATAACATATCTTGTAACCCTAAGATGTGAATTTGAGACAAGAATATCACTTAAATAAATTATAATCTTCGATCATACCCATTAAAAAATATTCTAAAAAATTTAAATTTTTTATAAATATATTAAAAAACAATACTCATATATATCAAAATATATAAGATTTATATATATACTTTTATCAACCATTAATAAACAGTTATTTGTTAAAATCACGGTGTTGGGAAAGAATTTATTCATTTTTCATTTATGTTATAATTTGGTGAATTTGGTTCGTTTACATTGGTAATGGTTTCATGATATCCTTATTTTTAAACGTAATATAAATATAATATAAATTTATTATATAAATATATATATTAATTAATTAATGTAGAGACAGAAAAATGGATTACTATGTTCATAATGAAGGTAGGTCGTACATATGCATGAATGTTGCATTCATTTTATTAAAGGTTATAAAAAAGAAATTTAAATGACCATTGACCATTATATATTAATTATAATTTAAAATAAATCACATTTATCCATCATAATTATCATTATTTCCTTCCGTTTAATCATATGTCACAAATGAATGACATCAATTTGCAAGGTGGTTGTCTTCCATATGCATGAAGTTCATTATCATATCTCCTAGAAAATGGAATGTGAGAAAATGAATATATGATAATATATTTCAAATAGTCTAGTTCTATTAAAGATAACCTATATATATCTTATATCATCCATCATACTCAATTATAATTGGTGGTGATGGGAAACAAGTCATGTTAGTTTGTGAGGTTGTAGTTCACCACACACACGATCGATCTAATCATTTCCCATTTGAAGGAATATGTGATGGATATCAAGCATACCATTTATAAAACAAAATATATGTATATTTAATATAATTAAGTTATTATATAATCAAGTTATAAAAATATTTTATTAATATGGATTAAGAAATATAAAAATGCTTGTTAAAGAACATTACCTCGTCTTTGGGAAACCACAATATGTATACTTTGAAAGCCTTCCAATGTTGTATTTATGATAAAAATAAGTTTTATAAGAATATAATAAGGAATAAATAAAGTTATTTGGGTTCATCATGGATGAAATAATGGGCCTTAAATCTTTAATGTGGAGAGAAGAAGGTGAGGACTTTTATAACGGGGAAAGAGGATAAGCATAGAGTTTTTGAAAATAAAGAATTCCATCGATGTTTTTATCATAAAAAGACTATAAAACAAAAAAAATTAGATAATTATAATATATAACATCAATATATGACCAAAAAAACGTAATTATTATATTTTTTATCATTTCTAAAATGTAACATTTATGTTTTACCATGGTTAAACCTGTTTTTATCTTTAATGCTTTAATTAATTTTTATTATTTTAAAAATTCATTATGGTGAAAATTTATATTGTAAAAATTTGGTAATATACAATATTATTATTAAAAATTTAGAACCCATCTTCCAAAATTAGACTCATATAAATTTAAGGATACACTTTAAAATTAAACATAGCAAATTTTTGAAATTATTGTTTTCTAAAAGGAAAAACATACAAAAGTTAATAACATTTTTATATAAATTAATTATAAAATTGATTTAAATGAAGTAATTTTTTATATAATTTTTTATTATATAATTTAACAATTATTACTTTTAAAACAATATGAAAATTAAATAGTATCATTAAATGATTTTAACGAGGATAAATTTTAAAATAAAAACCAGCATTCTTCACTGTTCTTTCAAAATTGATTATTTTCAGAAAAATAAAAAAAATCATCCAAAGATAATTTTTTTTCTAAAATAAAAAATTATGTTCATTTGTAAATTTAATTTTAATAAAGTTTCAAAATTTTGTTTATTATTAGTTCACAAAATCTAATATTTTTTTGAGAATATATAATTTTCCATATATATTAACATTTTTCTATAAATTATGTTACTTTTTTAAATATGTTTTAATTATATAAATCAATAATAAAAAATATTTATTTTTTTAACTCAATTCATGTCAATATGTTTAACGGATCACTTATAAAGATCTCTTTTAAAAATGAAATTTATAATATATCGTGGCTTTTTAAAACATGATGATGTGTGTAAAGAAAAATAAACTCGATGTTTCCTATAATAAAATAAATTATAGAAATATAAAATATTCAATAGTAATAA
This sequence comes from Viscum album, assembly GCA_963277665.1. Lineage (NCBI taxonomy): Eukaryota > Viridiplantae > Streptophyta > Magnoliopsida > Santalales > Viscaceae > Viscum > Viscum album. The sequence goes on along the minus strand of OY728147.1, from coordinate 134,807,843 downwards.
TACATCATAATAACAATTGGTATTACATTCAACCCCCATAAAATGAATTCCTCCCTCAAAATTATTCATTCTCATTCCAAAAATTTGGGATACTTATGTATCATTACCTCCTCAGCTACACATGCAGCTTCGAAAAACTGGTGGTTTCTCCACAAATCATTGACCATATGAGGAGTATGTTTTTACAACACTTTATATCTCTGATCCAAAAGGTCCATAGGATTCACGTCATATGATATATCTTTCACCAGTGGAATGAATTCTAAGTTTAGTATATGTGTTGGGTTAGGTATGTAACTCCTCAGGAGAGATATACATAACACATCATGGACATGAGAGAGGTTTCAAAGATGTAAAAAAGGTTGAAATACTATATCTATAGGATCATGTAATTATAAATGTAAAATATTCATAGGGTTTATATATTTTTTCATTTACAGTCTCCTAGCCTTATTTATAGAGACACGGGATTCTCATATAGGGATATTACCTTTATTTAGATTATTCTTAATTACATTACATGAACACATACCAAAATACAATATAATTTTTGTTTCATTGAAAAAATAGAAACATAAAAAACTAGTCCATAGGTAAAGTACATCATCTCATGCTATTATATTCATAAAAACACCCTTATTATAAACATGATCGTTAATAAAATTAAATATAACATGGTTAAAATAAACATATGAAAGTGTGTGGTCAAATTCTTGGTGTGGGAAAACAAGGGATATTTGTATGCCTAATATGAAAAAATGTTTGTGAAAACCTGGTAATAACATTTTAAATAAATTACATATATACCCAAGATTATAATATTGAGTCAGGGAATAAATATTGGTTGTATATAAGATATGAATCATAAAAGAATCAAAGAAAATATTCTATAATGTATAAACATAGAATAAGACCCAAATTTTTGAAATAAAAATACTATTGAATATACTTTATATATTATTCTAGGATCATTTCCACGGATATCATAATGTAATGGGTTCACTACTCAAAACCATGATGGTTTTCAAGGCATACTACCAAGACCATCATAGAGAAAAATATCACAAACCGAACAGAGTTAACTTTATATTCCACTCTTGTGTATCTCATAAATTATAAATCAATACACATTGAATTAGGGAGGGACACAAGTCTTACCCTTCCCATAATGAAAACCATATTTATGTGTGCTACAATATCATAAATCATATATAATTTGATGACCTATGAAAAGAAATGGGTTTCATAAACAATTTATCATATCATAACTGATATAAAAGTGATAGGATTAAAAATCCTTACACAATTTCAAAATATCAAATGTTGTGGAACAATTAGGGGGTTTTATATGAATTTTATCATGGTATTTTCCAAAGAAGAAAACCAAGTTTCTTAAACATATTTTCATCATAAAAATTTCATATAAATTATAACAATGGTATCTATGGATCGTGTCCTAATAAAACCATATGATACATCAAATAATGTTATCTTAGATATAAAATTATTTCTATAGATTGAACAATTTGAACATTTCATTAGGAATACAAAAAATTAAATTTTTTTTAAACTAGAAATAAAAAAACATTTCAAAAAATAATTTTTATCAAAAAATATAATTGATGTTTTAAAATAATTTATAACATTTCTTGATGAAAATACCCATTCTTCATAGACATTTTAAATCATATAACATTTTGAAAATAATTTAATTTTAAAATTAAAATTAAATCATCTAAAATAATCTTCCATTAAAATAATGTTCATATTGATGGGAAGTTTCATTCATACATTGCATGTTAAAACAATGATTCCTTTAACATATTTTAATAAAATAAAAATAAGGATTATTTTGAATATTGCATGAATATTCCATTTAATTTTTTTAAAATGTCAAGGATGGTTAGAATTTTTTTAAAAGCATATTAGATAAATATACACTTATAAAAACATTTTTATTTAACACTATTTTTTATGAAAATTAATTTATCACGGAAGAGATAAATAATCTCATATTTTCATAGAGAATTATTGATAATTATTTTAAGTACCAATGAGTGAAAAAATTAATAATAATAAAATTAATATCTAATGGATAATAGAAGTCATATATCGCTTGATAGATAGATCATAATGTTTTTTCATCTCAAACATAATCATAAACTCTCCTAATAAATGATGGGATTGTAACATAAAATCTTTACCACCATTGAAACATTGAAACATAAAAACCATGAAGTAATAGTATTACATGAATCTTAAAATATCATTAGGATAAATAAATTCATCATATAAAACATCATGGGTGTCTTTATACACCAGATTAAAAAGATAGGTGCATAGCCTAACATATGTTTCAAAAAATGAAAATTGACAGAAAATTCTCCTATCGATCTATTAAAATTTTAAAATTAAACCCAATGAATGAGAGATCCTAAAAAGGATACTAAAAAACATATATTTCTCATGAGAATAATCATAATATTTTTTCATGGTCAGTATACAATCTGTAATAAATTAATATGAGGTGAATAGGAAATGCGTCTCACAGAAGTAAAAAATTGAAACGGAAAAACCTTACGACTTTGATATATATTGAATAATAATCCAAAATAACTAATATAATAAAATAAAAGAAAAAATATAAAGAAAAAATTACTAATTTTAGATCAAGTCAAAGGGGATGTTTCATGTTGGAACCAAGGATTTTCTTTTCTAGATATGTAGTATGGTTTGTGTTTATTGCCAATCCACATTGCGTTGACCAAGGAGTTTGCAAGGAATATGTAAAATGAAGAGTTTAAGAAATGGATTTGTGGGTTGAGAACCATATTCTAATTAATAATTCAAAGATCAAAAAATATGGTACGGGGAATGGAAAACTACGAATGACGAAGTGGGAATGGTATGTATACCATGTAAGAGAAACAGTTCATGAAGTGAGGGTGTTTGTGGGAAGGTAGTTGGTTTATGGTTGGAAAATGGTTCGTGGGATGGCGTATCCTTAACAAAAATGAGGAGGAGTTTTGAGAAGTTGTGAATTGTGTTGTTTTTGGGAATGATATAGTGATTTCTATCACTGTGTAGGGATAATGGTCGTATATAGACCGTGCAGGGAATATGGTTCGTAAAAGATACATGATATGTGGTGTAGGAAGTTACATGATGAAGATTTTTTAAATCATGTTTTATAATATTATGTGGATATGATTTTCCACATATATAGAACAAATACCTTCATTAAGGTGTGGATTTGAGATTAAAAATATGGGAGGAATTCGGTGAAATCTTGAATTACATCATGGGAAGACAACTCTACAATGAATTTAATTAAAAATATAAAAGGAATTATGCGATGTCCAGAATAGTTCATGGATGATAGTACGTAGAGGAAGAAGTCCAGTTCTTAGATGAACGTTTGTGAAAGATTGTTCATGGAAGATGACTTTGGTCTGTAGATAAGAAGTAGTAGGCAGATGTGATTTGAGAATATAGTATGCCGACTAGCTAAGTATGTGGGTGAACCCTCGTAGTACATAAGGCTAGGCAGTACGTAGTGGATGTAGTAAAGTATGTGATGGACCATGGGAATTTCACAGAGGAAGCACTCACGGTATATGGTGTCGTATGGTTTGTGGAGGAAGTAGGTTAGTAAACCGACGAATAGTTCGCCAACTAATACTGTACGGAAAAGTAAAATATGTATATAAGGGAAAAACGTGACTTCAACAGATAATATATCTACATTTAAGGATACATGATAAATACATAATTATTGAAATGACCTTCAAGTCTATAAACTGAATGAACATTCATCCCAACTTAGTGAAAAAGGGGGTGTCAATGGATGTAATCTGAGGGATATAGTTTGATATCCCCAAAACCTTGTAAAGGTAGTTTTTTGGCATAGAGTGACTGTGTTAAACTTAGGTACTCCACAACTAGTAATGATTAGTGGACTTTTGTATGTCTAAAAACCAATTGGTATATGGTCCTTAGATGTATCCCTTAGTGGTGAACCATATAAAATTCTTCTGTCTTGGTTTTTTCTTGTGATTGTTTGTTTTCTGCTCTTTCTCGTCATACAGGTTCAATAGATTCCTACATATGAGACTTCGATCCATCAATTTAAAAGAAAATTTAGACACCCTGATTCACCCCCCCCCTATCATGGTGTTTTGGGTTCCTTCAAAACATATACTATAAAAAACGAGTTCTAAATTTTCAAATGTATCCCATAAATAAAAGGGAGACAAGAAATCCCTTTCCATATGTATCTATTACCTTTGTACACATTAAAACATCCTGAATAATAAATACATGTTTATTATACATATATTAATTAAGCATAAATATATATTTCACATAATATATGATTTACATATATCTTTATATTACCCATTTATAAATAATTCAATGTTATGGTCACATTTACAGAAATAGCTACTTTATTTTATGTGTATGTTTTGATTGTTTATCTTCTGAAACACTTACATTGATCATGGTTCAAAATTATCCACAATTTAAACCACTATAATAATATAATATATATTTAGTATATATGTACTTGTTCTAATCTATAGAAAATATCGACAAAAAATGAAATACACCATCCATAGAGATGATCAGTCGTACGTATGCATGAATATTGGTTCAAATTGTTCAATGTATTGAATGAAATAACGGTAATTGAAAAATTAACATAGTATAATTTTTTTTATTTTTTATATATCTCATAATTTATTTACTCTCGTCCTTTTTAACTTCCATGTAATGCATGGAGGAATCACATCACAACACGAGGAGGTAACATGATGTACACATGATTGTCATTATCATCTTCCCACAAAATAGAAGGAATGAAGGTATAGGTGATATAATAGTTAAATAATCATAAAAATATATAAAATACTATATATTTACAATAAAAACATTATTATGTCCAAAAAATAAGTGTTTATTGAAAAAGGAATGAGAAAAGTTCATGATACATCAGTCTTATATGCACACGAACAATGATTCAGTTAACCGTTTGATGGAAGTGAAGATGGTTGTAGGCCATGAACTTAACAAAAAAACCTATATATATTTAACATATTAAATCTATTATAATATTATGTATTAATAATAAATTAATGATATTGTGAAAGAAATATTCCAAAAATACTCATTGATGAACATTACTTATTCTTCAAGTATCCACCATAAAGTTTCTAAAAAATCATTCATAGGATGGATTTATTTAATAAAATAGGGTTCTAAGATGATATGAGGGAATATGTGAACATTTATGGCTAATAATTTTATGAAAAATAGGTATTTAATGTGTGAAAATTAGTGTACTGTGGGTGTCCATTTACAAGTGATTTGAGTAGCTTACTTGTAATTTCTAGAATGAAAAAATTACACCCATGTATTTTTTATCTCACAAGACTGAAATAAAAGAACATAATCTATAACGAATATATAAGGTCAAAATATCACCATATTATGGGTTTTAGAAAGTCTTGAGTAATTTTTAACCCTTATATATTTTTTAATTTCTCTGCTAAAAACGATTCTACATTAATAGCTGTAAATAATTTTTATTATTTTTTAAAATTCATTTTGGTTGAAAATTTAGTTAAAATTATTAAATAAAGTAGATTATTAGGATACCAATTATTGAATCCATTTATCTGAATTTCATTCACATAATTTTCAATGTTTTATTTAAGAATTATCTCACAGATGCGACGAGAATGTTGTTTTTATAGAGGAAATGTTTGAAAGATTACAAAAGTTATACATCAGAAATAAATATAAAATATATTAAAATGATAAAAATTTGATTAATGGATGTGTAATTGAACTAATTATACTTTAATAAATTTTAAATTATAATTTATATTTATAAATAAATTAAAAGAAAAAGTAGTTATTATTTATTATTCAGTATCTTCACTAGTCTTCAGAAAACAAAACATTTCAAAAACTTCCAAAAAATTCAATCATAGATAATTTTGACAAATAAAATAAAAAAATGAAGTTAATATTATGAAATTAATATTCATAAATATTGAAAATTTAATTTTATTATTATTTACAAAAATAAATAGAAATTATTTTTGGAGAAAATAGTATTTTCAAAACGTATAAAAACATTATAAAAAATTACGTGCTGTATTATTAATATAGTTCCTTCATATAAAAACATTATAATTAATATTTAAAAATTATTAATTACCATTTAAATCAATATTTTTGATGAATACATTGAAATAGTTTCATTTAAATAACTATATTAATAATATATCATGGTTTTGTTAAAACATAGTGTCATGTATAAATACTGTTATCCTAGTGTTGTGTGTAGAAAATGACTAACTTGGTGTTTCACATACTGTAGGCTAACAAATACATTTATTTTCATTGAAAATAATAATAATTCCCAAAAACATGGGTTATTACATTGTGCCCCTAAAAATGAATGTATCCTAAGGAATTCCTCACACATATAAAAAATGTGGAATATTATCCCTTAATATATCCTTTAATTCCATAATTCCTTTCTCAAACAAGTAGATAGTTCACTATACAATTACCAGAATAATGGTCTTCTTTATTATAACATTATCTATATGATCAAGAATATCCACAGGTTATCCCTCATATGAAAGATCTTTCTCCACTGGTATGTGCTCTGAGTTCAACATATGTGACATGTTAGATATTTACTTCCTCTAGAGAGATATGTGGAAAACATTATATACATTTGAGGGTTTTGTTTTTAAGTTTCATGAAATAAGCTACCATGCTGATACAATCATAAATTTCAAATGATTGGATATATATTTGTAGGGATTAGTTTCCCTTTCTTCGAAAATCATATTACCTTCATCCACGGATAAATTATTTGAAAACCCTTAATATGAAATTAAAATTCTAGAAAATGTTAGTTATTATCATGATAAATTTTCTTCTAACTATGGGTTACATTGATGTGTTTTTGAATGGTATAGACATTCTCTTCCATTTCAACAGCTATCATAGGGATTAATTGTTGTCTTTATCCTACATCAATCCATCAAAATATAGGTTCACATTTCATTCCATATAGGTATTTATATATATCCATATAAATGAATAAGTGAATGTAATTATTTAATAAAAACTCAGTTGGAAAAAGGTTTTGATCTCAATCACCATTGAAATCAAAATAAAGAGATATCAACATATCCTCTAGGATTTGAATTATTTCCTCTAACTTCCCAAAATTATGAGAAATAAATGTAGCAATAAAACTATACAACATATTAATAACATGGTGAATACATCCCAAGAGAATTGAGGTAAACCATAGATCCTAATTAGACATAATAGAATGTGATACTCTATTTAACTTTATTGCGTCGTTATTTTATAGCACGGAATGGTGATCAAGCGGGAAGTATTATATGATATCGATGAAGTGAACTATATTCTCATTGCTTCCTTAAACTTTACTGCATCCTTATTTTATAACATTTATAACCTTATTTTTTATCTCATCATTTTCCTTCTATAACACATTAATCATCAATTGGATAGATGGTGGTATATTCAATTTAGCATGATAATACTTTTCCCCTTATTTTTTGATTTATAGATCCATCCTTTGAAAATTTAAAAATACTAGATCCATTATAATCCTCCCCATTGATAAGGTAGCATGATTCTTTTTACTCAAATCAATAGAAACCTTGATCACTTACCCAGTGTTGTAATTTATTGAGTTGTCATAATAATTAATAAACTCGAACCATATAGTTTGGTAAATATTCAAGTCCATATATGTGAATATATACACTAATATTTTATGATTGTTATATAAATTACAACTCTGTCTAAAAATATAATGCATACATATATTTAACAAAAAATTTACTTTAGTTAAATTGATGTCATTATTTTACTAATGTTTCTGATGAATGGTTCAATGTTTATGATTCATAATCTATAACCATCTTATTATAAAAAAAATAACTCATACCAATCACTTCTTGGATAAATAACAATACAATATAATTCCTTATACACTATAGGGTAATGTAAGAACATGTTCACTGACTAATATTCTCATTAGTTCCTTGAAAGTTTCCTTGCATTCATCTGTCAAGAGGAACACGGATACCTTCTAGGGTATCTTGATTAATGTATATACATTCATGAGAAGTTCTCCAAAAAAATTGTTGATGATATCCACATTGATGAAGAAAAATAAGGATCCCAGTTGTTGTGGTGTTATGGTCCAACATTCAACACCCTCTGTCTTTGATGGATTTATTGATATAACCTCTCTTGAGATTATATAACACACGAATGAAACCTTTTTTATCCAAAATTCGTTCATTTTAAATTTAATATATTTTTTCTCCTTTTTATTGTGTTTAAACCAATTCTACAGTGTTCTACATGATCTTACTACCACATTTAATATAGAATAATATCATCTATCATGACTATCACCAACATATCAATGTAATATATTGTAACTCTATTAATTAAATACATAAAGATAAAAAGGGAATTAGTAAGACTGAATGGAATCACTATATATTCATAAAATATATACCCCGTAAAAATGATTTCTTGTGTATACTATAATACTTAACACTCCATTTACGATATCCAGAATGATGGTCATTCTAGGAAAAGTATTGATCTCTACACATTTGATCAAACAATTCATTAATATAGGGAAGTGGATACTTTTCATAACTTTTATCTTGTTCAACTCTCGATAATAAATAATAATTCAAATTCATCCTCTTTATTTTTAACCAATATAAGAAGTTTTACCAATGTTGAAATTTAGGGGAGAATGAATCCCTTGTCATGATTCCTCTGGGGTTTCTTCTTTAATCCCTACAACTCAATCAGGTTTATTCTATAGAGCATCTCTAAAATTGGAATGGAACTAGTTATGAGTTTTATTGAGATCCAAACATCTAATTTTGGTGGAGGGATAGAAAACTCATCTCTGAATAGATAAACAATTACCACACAATATAAATATCATTTATTTTATGTTTCTCCCCATTCATTAGAGATAAAAACCTTTTCTAAAGTGGAACCAAGACCCACACAATTGATGTGATATCCATCTCATGTTCATACTTATCATCCCATTGACAAAAAACTATATGTTTACTTATATTATCAAAATTGAATTTCCACCCTTGAAAAGTTATTTTGGATTTATATAGATAAATATAATACATTCAGAAGAAAACATCAACTTCATCTGTATTAATATTGGTAAGATATTCAATAATAAAATTTCCACCAATATCAACTATAGAAGAATCATAGACATGAGATGCGATCATTGAACCATTAAGGGTTTTCACTACTAATTCCATTTCTAAAAACATGGGTTAAATCTTTATATCCTTATCAAATTATTTATATATGAAATATTGGTTATATCTAGATTCATATGAGACAATAAATTTTTTTTGAGTGGATGGTATACATTCCTCTCACCAAATCATAATCACAGCCCTTTTATAAAATTTTATAGCATAATATTTTCCTTTTTATCATGGATTAAGAGTCTTCTAAAAAATACATCATCAATGACCTACATATTAAAGTATTGGTTACTGAAATTCATATACTCCATGAATTTGAAACACTGGGGTGCGGGTGATTCATTCTGTGTAGCTTTCTATCTATTCACACTGTCATATAAATTCTTCCCATCACATCAAAAATCAATCACCCGATGTCCTTCTCTTTCACACATGAAACATTTAATATTGAACTTAAGAAAATTTTCTCCATTATTCCTCCCACACATTTAGAATGAAGGAAACATCATCTTCATTCCTCAATAGTTCTTGGATTTTCCTCGAATGCAATATTTCGCTTCTTATCAAAACCCTGGGATTGATATGTAAATCCATCTTCCATTTCGACCTAGATAGCACAGATTAAAATGGATTCATATCTATTGAAGCCTCTTAATGATAATTACCTTTAAAAACATGGTTTTAAGCTAATATAAAATGGATCCACCTTATATTCACGTGGCATGATAATACCATAAGAATACCTCAAATGTAATTTAAAATTTTCCACATATGTACCAATGGATTTATCATCCTTTTTATTTTTCCTAAGGATCTTATTCTCCATAATCATATAAATAATTAACGGATTATACTTATTGAAAAATAAAACGATGAACTCATCCAAATTTATAGAGTCAATTTCATTTTGGTTGTTATAAATTCCTTATAAGAGTCTAGAATTGTACTGATTCACCTTCCAAATGGATGATATCTAAAATCAATTTTCCATACATGAAACATTACATATTGGATAATAAATTTTCTATTTTTTTAATCCATTGATTAGAAATTTTTTGATTAAAATACCAACTAAAATAAGGTGGATGTTAAATCATGAATGACTCCATATAATATTTCCCCTCCATTGTTCCTTTGGAAGTCCATCGTAATTCGTAGATTAGTAATGTTGTTTTAGAATACATAGGATATATCACATCCCATCTCCCATAATGTTCACATTCTCATGGATAAAATCATTTCATTTTCCATCACACTCAACATTAACAGAGTTTCTTTGGGTACTAACAATTGACTAAACCCAAATAGAATATTTTAATAAACAGTAATCATGATGGGGAACAATATAATCATGAAAAATAACTTGTATTGTGTCTAATTCATTAAATATTATTGAATATATGACACCTTGTATTTATATTACCTCATAAATAATCATAATCAATTTATATCATTCATGATGGTTCAATTTTTTTTGCGAACATCCAATGTGTATCACCTGAGAGAATCAAACTTGGTGTGTATCAAGGCCAATTACCATGAACCAGGAGAAAAACAATTCTAGATCAATGCACCATTTTTAGACTTAATAACCTAGGTTACCTTTATGATAGAGCCATATACATTTGCAGTATTCATACATAGATTCAATTTCTTGGAAACCACTCACTTTATCCGTTACGAATATTACATTAATTATTTCTATAAATTGAATATTCCTTACACATATTCTCATTCTAGTTCACAGGGATCTAACTAAAGATTTATCATCATATTTTTAAAAGATAGAAAAACCTATCCCCAGATCCCATCTATAGATACCAAGGATTTTGTTAGACAGAAAGTATATTTGTCTCTTTACAAATTCACATCATTTCATGAACATACAGTCATAGACCGTGATGTTTTACTTCTTTTGGATACATAGAAACCCAAAAAACACATCCATTTTTAAACTAAATATTATCCCACTATTGTATTCATAACTATCACCCTTCATAGACATTTCATATGTAGCATATTTTTTCATATCCTAGGTAAAAGGATCAAAAAAATGGTCACATTAGATGTTTAGTAAGGGTAATAAATTTATATATATAATAATAACCTACACCTAAAGGTATGAAAACACGAATATAACATTTGAATATCATGCTCTTCATATAAAAAATCATAATTTTGAGTCATGGAATAATGATTGGTAGTAAATAACACACGAATCACATGACAATCAATGTACATGATCATCAGAGCAAAAAAAATCATGATGAATAGTTTTATGGAATATACATAAGAATATAAAATCATTTCCATATTCATAAAGTCCCATTGTAAAATCCATAATAGTTTAATGGGTTCCCACCTGGAACCATCATAGTTTTCATGGTTAACTCCCAAGCCAGTCAAAGCAAACAATGTCACTTACCACGAAGGTATCTCATGATAAATATGTTTTCTATATCTCCTTCATCAATGGGAGTTATCACTCACAAAAACAGGAGGTTTTATAGAAGGAACTCTCACATTTTTATCCTAGAAGTTTCCCCTTGTTTTTTGGTGGGAACATTAACATCATTACGGACCCAGAGGAAAAGAAGGGAAGTCATCCCTTCACGAGGAATGCTAGCATGGATTTTGTTAGTTCCATGGCATACAATGCGCTCCTGGATCTTGGTTTTTCTGGGGACTGTTGTACGTGGTGTAATAATCAATGCGGCCCCTATCTCTCATCAAGTTGCCTTGATAGATTCTTGGAGAACTTGCAGGCCATCTGAAAGATTCCCGATATCTGAGTCTGTCACTTGGTGTGCAGTATTTTTCACCACTCCCCAATTCATCTCAATATCTCAGTGGTGCAAGCTATACCAGACTCCTTCAGATACATCCAGCATTGGGATAACCTTCCTAAATTTCATGAAGTTTTTAAGGGGGTGTGGAATGTGACCACCTAGGGGAGTAGTATGATTTTATTTCACAACAAACTCATAAGGCTGAAAGGAAATCATCAAAATTGGGCTGATACGGCCCCTCAATGTTCCATAGACTTGGACACAGCCATGCAAGAAATTCAGCATCTTGAAAACATTCTCGAGGGAGACTGGAATGATCATACCATTGATAATATTTATTTAAAAAAAATAGTTTCTCTGATTTGATTTTGTGTTAGGAGAGAATAGCGAGGGAGAATGAGAGGATTGGGTGGCTGGAGGAAGGGGACATGAATACAACTTTCTTCTTTGACTGTATAAAGGAAAGGAAACATCTGGTTCAACCCAACATTGAGATGGAGGATGGTTCATTCTCAATTGACAGGGGTACCTGGGGAGGCTTTATTTTTCTCATTTCAAAGATCTCTTGGCGAGACCAAATTCATAGATGTTTGATGGTTACCCGAGGGTGAAGTTGAGTTTATGGAGAACATTGTGTCCCATGTCTCTTATATGGATAATGATGTGATGGCGGCCATCTTGGAGGAAATAGAGATTCACGAAGCTATTTTATTCCTCAATGGTGACAGCCCCCCGGGGCCAAAAAAAATCACAGGATCCTTCTATAGTTTTTCCTAGGGGGTGGTGAAAGCCGACCTCATTGAGTCCATCTAGGATTTTTTTCTAGGGTGGTAGCCATCCTAGATTTTCTACGCTATCGACTTGGTGCTTCTTCCCAAAATTAAGAACCCCTCATCCATCCTTCACTATTGCCCTGTTAGCCTTTGTAATTTCCCCTATAATTTCCTTTCAAGCTTCATAAATGCTATATTATCGACTCATATTCCCCGATGGATTTCAATGGAGGATCATGGTTTTGTTAAGGTTTCCTCAATCCAGGGATCAATTGCATTGGAACTCTAGATGATCTGTGATATTAATACCAAGTCACATGGCTCTAACAAGGTGATCAAGCGCGATATGAGCAAGGCTTATGATCGGGTGGAGTGGGGCTTTATCCACAAGGTCCTCTCAGGTATGGGTTTCAGCCCCAGGGTGGTTGATCTTCTCTTTCGCAAAATTAGTTCTTCTTGGATGGCGGTTAATTTAATGGTTAAATCCTTTTGTTTTTTCGAGTCAACCCAGTGTTCATGGTAGGGATAATTTATCTCTCTGAGTCTTTTTATTCTTTCCTAGGAGATTCTCAGCCACCTTAACCTCAAATGCACAACTTTTGTCAAGATCCTCCCTTATAGAAGGAAGGGAAGAGTCTCGTCAATTTATCATCTCATGTTTGCTGATTAAAATATTATCTTCTTGAATGAATCTATGTGATCAATTTTTGGGCTTATCCATGTTTTGGAGGAGTACTTCCATTAAAGTGGGCATGTAATCAACAAAATCAAGAGTATCTTATTCATCTCAAGGGAATGTACCCCATCATGGGAATCCTCTATTTTCAACCTTTTGGAGATTCACTAGGTAAACTGGCCAATGATGTACTTTGGTGCTTCTTTGTCACGAGGTCAGCTCATAATTCAAGACTTTGATTATATTTTTTGCAGGATCTCAGAGAGAGTTCAGAACTGGAAAACATATTCTTATCATTTGGGGGACAGATTTCCTTGGTCAACATTGTTCTTCTTAGTACTCTTGTTCATGCACATTATGGTGTTAATGCACCTAAAGGTGTTATTTTAATGATTTACAAGGTAATTGATAACTTTATTTGTGATGCCCGAGCATAGGGAAAGTGCATTTGGGTCTCCTGGGCGAGAATGGAATGGCCCATTTCGGAAAGAGGGATTAATGTTTGCATCCTTGTTGATATGCTCATTTGCATACATGTCAAACTGTCCAGGTAGCTTCCTGAGCACAGAACATTGTGTGGAAAGACCACGGGAAGCCCCTCGATGGATGGTGCACTGTCGGAGGGAAGACCATTGTGTCCTTTTTTGTGCAAGATTATCCCCCTTTATTCTGTCATCCATCCCCATGTTTGGTGGGTCATCGGGGAAGGGAAAGTCTCCTTCTAGCATGAAAACTGGGTAGGTGATATCCTTGGATTTCTAGGAGGCTGTGACTATAACATATTGTATAAGGTGGAAAGCAGATTTCCAGCCTTTATGGAGGATATTCTGAATAAGGAAAAACTGGATACACTACACCTCATTGATATCATGGATGAACTAGTTAAATGTATTTTTCCCCATCAAGCTCTGGTATTTTCTCCACTAAGGACTTCTGCCACGCCATGATGCCTCAATCACAAGAGAATTTGTTGAATGACCTCCTTTGGTCTAATGGGATTCTGTCGAATTATAACTTCCCCACCTGGTGGATCAGACAGGCTATAGTTTCTACAGATGAGAAAGTAATGAAATGTTGAATTGTGCTTGATTCTTGTTGCATGTGTTGTGTTCAGCGCAGGGAAGAAATCATAGAACACATGTTCCTAGAGGGAGAGTGGGATTGTGCGGTCTAGTCGGCCTTTGGTGGATTCATCACTGCTCTCTAGCCTTTTGTTGATCCATCCTTCTTCTTTCACTGGTTTCATGGATTGGGGGATTCGGGAGTGGAAAGAATCGTAAGGTTGATTATGTTTCATGTCGGGGTGCGGTGTATCTGGAAACCTAGGAACAAAGCTAGATTTGAGGGAATCAGTTTGTCTGGGAAAATAATATTCATGTCTAATCGTAGCCTGCTACTCAACCTGACTAGGTGTCTAGATAATAGGAGTGAGGTGCCTTCTCTCCAGGTTCTACGTCAGGCTGTTCAGACTAGCCCTAATATTTGTATTCCTTTCTACCATTGGGTCTATTTGAAACCCCCTACCTTGGGTTAGAAATTAAACATGGATGGTTCTTGTAACGTAGGAATTTTGAGGGGAGGAGTGGTTCATGACCTCTGGGGCTCCTTTGTGTTCACTTTCAATGTCTACTTGGGAAGGGGTTCTTTCTTACAAGCAGAAGCTCTCACTTTTCTTTCAGGACTTTCCATTTGTAGGCAGGGGCGTTTGCATAACGGAAGCAGAAACTGACTCTCTTGTCCTTCTCAAATCTCTGATTGACACTCGTAATTAACCCTGGTTAATTTCAAACTCCATCAGGAAGTGCAGATCTATCTTCCCTAACAACCTTCAATTGAGACACACCTAGTGATAGGGTAACAAGGTGGCTACTCATCTAGCGTAGATTGTGTATCATGGATCAGATACGACATGTTTCTACAACCCAAAATAGTTGACACCTGAGGGATTTAATCTAGTTAAAGTGGATTCCCTTGTCCTTTATTATTTCATACCCCCTAGATCATTGCTTTCATTGAATTCTTTTCCCCCCTCCATTTTAAATAAAGAATGATGATGATGATAATATCATAAAGAATTAATCATTTCTTAACCAAATGAAATTAAATGGGCTTCATAAAAATTTCATCATACAATTAACTATTGAAATGATATATTTTTTAGAATAATTTAATTAGTTCATCATAGAATACTCGATGGAAAAAAGAAGTGGTCTTTATAGAAATTTTATCATGTTATGACCCATGGATAATAAACAAGTTACATAAACATCATATGATAAAAAAATAAGAGAATGAGTAAGAATGGAATCACTTATTTATGTACTAAAAAAATATAATGTTACCTCAAGGAATGATATCTTAGAAGTAAAATGTTTTTTATGATAGATCAATTGGATCATTTTTTGAGGAAGATAATATTTCATTGAAAATAATTTTTTAAGCTAAAAATTTGTAAAATAGTTTAAAAATCATTTATATTAAATATTATAATGGAAGCTCTAAAATAATTTAAAAAATTTATAGTTTATGTTTTTAAAAGATACTATTAAAACATAAAACATTTTGAAGATCCATTTATTTTAAAATTAAACTTGAATCTTCTGAATGGAACTTCAATGAAAATATTAGTTAGGAAGACCGATACTGTTATCCATGTCCTACACAATAAATTAGAGAATCCTTTTGAATATTTTGTATAATCCAAATAAGAATTGTTTGTAAAATTAAATGAATTATCATTTAAAAAAAATTAGTAAATTATTTCAAAGTAATAGGAGGTTAGTAAAACACTTTTGAAAAAAAATTAGAAAACAATTTTTAGAAGAAAATGAATTTTCATACAAAGAGAAAAATAATGTCCAATTTTTTTTAACATTTTTCTATTTATTTTTAGTACTAAAGAGAGGAAAAACCCTAATATTAATATTTTTAATAACCATAGGAGAATAAAATTCATGATTTTCACAAGATATGAATCATAATATTTTATCATTAGAAACATAATCATAAACAATCACGATAAATGATAAGACTATAACAGAAATTCATTCCCATTTTGGACACTTTGAAATTTAAATTCCATGAAACCAAATCATTAAATAAAACATAAAATAAATTTAGGACAAATAAATTTATCAAAATAAATTTAAATTAGTCTATATATTTACCTTTTAATTGAATATAGTGAATAAAAAACATGTGTCTCATATAAAGATAATTGATGAAAAAAACTCTTACTGATTTTTGTAACTTTAAACTATAAACCCCAAGAAATATTGAGTCAATAAGGTTTCCTTATGACTTTTCTGTTATTCTATGCTTTGAAAACCACAAACACTTTATCATAAGTAAAAATAAATTTCCTTAGGGATTATTTTCTTAATGAAAATTTTCCCTTCTCTAAGGAAGTTTTTATCCTTACCTTTATTTTCATTGTCTTATTTTATAATTTCTCATAATCAAACATGATTTGTAACAAAGTCAAAAATTAGGATTATATATAAAGCCTCGGAATCCTATAGTATCTTGGATATAGAGTTTTCTATTTTAAGACTTTCAATTCTTTGAAATTTAGATTCTGAATTCTTTGAAATTCAGATTCTGAATTCTCTATAATCCAGATTCTACATTCTCAAAAATATAGATTCCAAAATCTCTAAAATTCAGATTCCAAATTCAATAAAATTCAATTCCCAAATTCTTTGAAATTATGATTGAAAATTATCTAAAATTCAGATTCCAAATTCTCTAAAATTCAGTTTCTGAATTAATTTAAATTCAGATTCCAAATTCTCTGAAATCAGATCCCAAAATCTCTAAAATTCAAATTTTGAATTATATTCAATTTTGACTCTGAATTCCACAGAATTAAAACTCATAATTACTCATAATTCGAACTCTTAATTTCTCAAAATTCATAATCCGAATTCCTCATAATACAGACTCCAAATTCATTGGAATTCAGACTTCGAAATCAATAGAATTCTGATTCTGAACAATTTGACAAATAGAATATCAATATCTATGTTTTAGAGATTTTTATTGTCTAGATGTTTAGACTCTGAATTCTGTTTTCCCTCAGAATCTAGAAATTCTTATTTTTCTATGAAACTTATTTTTCTTTACAACTGTTATTATTATGAAACAGTGTTCTGAAAAATGTTTCGAACCATAGGTTGGTTTAGTGACACATGTGTAGGTCCCTCTAAGATTCAACGAAATAAATGACCATTTGAGGAGGGAATTGATCATTAGAGATTTTCCTGTAACTAGAAGCTCATTTTAATGTACTTAATGTCATTCCATCAATATAGATATTTTAGGTTATAAAGTGATTTCTATATAGAGAGTCTCATGCTTTGTGCATTCTGAAAACCTTGTTCAGTTTGATTTGTGCAACTCCAATTGTTGCTAAGTACAATCAAGGGCTTCCAAAGATAAGAAAATAGAGGTGCTGAATACATTAAAGTTCTTGGACTTCCGAAGATAAAAAGATAGAGGTACTGAAAACCTTAAATATCGAGGGCTTGTGGAGATAGAAAGATATATTTCGATATTCCTATCGAGGTCTAACCCTTGTGTGTGTAAGACAAACTTTCATTAATGTATAAATATAAGGAACTTTATCCAAGGTTGTTAGACACCCTACTCTTTAAGTGAAAATACTTCTTACTTGTTACTTTTTTGTTTCAAGTATTATTTCTGCTGTATTTTGATAAATGAAGAATGTATAACATTAATATACTTTAGTATTCTTTTATTTACTCTTATAAGTAATATTCTATACACATTCAAGTAGAATCATTTTCTAAGTAAAAATTTCATAAGATTCATTTCCAAAACCATATTTCTAAAACCAAACCATGTTTGTCTCATAGAACTATTTTAGGTTTTTGTGAATGTTCCTTCGTTACATTTTCTAAACATAGTTTTCCTTATGGTTAAAACTAATTTATTTTACATTGCAATTCACATCCCTCTTGTAATTTAGCATCTACATCCACTATTTTGATCCTACAATTGATATTTCAGTAGGTCTCAAACATAATAATACTCAAATTTAAGTTATCTTGCTAAAAGTTTTCCTAATACTAAATTATTCTTTCTTACATTTCCTTGTTCATATTTTCTAAGATATTTTTATCTTTATTTATAAACTTTTACTACTTACAAGTTTTGTCGAATGATATTCTCTTAATGAATGGGAGGAATAAATGTTGGTTCTGTTGATAAACATAATCCTACCTGATCACCTATTATTGATGGAAACGATTATGAGTAATGGAGAGAAATAGTGAATAATTTTTTTATCAACACTAGAGATGATAAAATTTTCATTCTTACTGGTGACTAAAAATTTCTCGACAAGGAAGTAAAAAGCTTTGCCAACCATGAAAAATAAGAATATCAACAAAATTACAAGGTACATAATAATTTGTTGCGTTCTATGACCAGAAACATATAGTCAAATATCTTCTTATGAAGATACCAATTACATTTGTATGAAACATGATGTTACTCATTTTTGGACATCTAATGTGATAGAGACTATAAGACCTATGTCAAGAGATAAATATCATGGATTCGTTTTCCCTATGGAGAACCGGTATGAAAGGAGCAATAATTATTTATAACCATAGTAATAAATCTTCAATCTATGGTAGAAAATAGTATTGATGATGAAGCACTTGTGGATAAAATAATTGATATTATTCCAAATGAGTGCGAATAAAAAAGAACATCCATTCATGAAAACATGAAAGTTACTCAAATTACTCTTGATGAGTTATTTGATACTCTCTTAAAATATTAAACAATAATGAAAAGAGATGCTAATATGAATAAGAAGAAAAATGGTAATGGTAACCGAAGTGTAGCCTTTACTACTACCAATGTCAATACTACGAAAAGGGTTACAAGATATACATCTAAGAAAGTCATTGTTCTATCTGAGTTTGGTGAAAGAGAACACTCTAAATATGAGTTAAAAAAAATTTATCGAATGATGAAAAAAATAGTGGGAAATAATGACTTCCAGAATAAATAAAAGTATAAAGAAATAAAAGGAAAGAAATTCTCATAAGTCACTTTCTATGAATGTAATAGAGCTAACCCTATTAGGCAATATTGTCCCATTCTTAAAAGATAATATAGAAAAGAAATGCATTTTAAGAATAATAGAAAGAATTATTACAAGACTAATCCTAAAAAAGTATTGAAGTCTAATGATACATGGTCTTCCAGTGGTGGCGACTCATATGATGAATCCCTAAACTATGAATCTCCTAGCAAGAATAATCTTGGTCTACTAGCCAAACTACCCATTTATAATCATTTTATAATGTCCACAGTACATAATGCTGAATAAACTACTACTATATCAATAAATGCAAATTATATAGATGATAAATATTATATTTCTATAGATGAAGAACATTCTTTTGATGAAGATAAATCTATACCTACTAATAAATAAATTTCTAGTTTTTATAATCTTTTTGAGATTGGAAATTGTAAGATAAAAAATAAGTTAGAGAAGAAAAATTATAGAATTTATTTTTTAACTAATGAAGTGTCATATATTTCTAAATATCTTGTTCATAAATATTTTTATTTTAAAAATATTTCAAAAATCCTTTAGGAAGTTAATACACATATGGATAATATTTCTGAGGATCATGATAGTGTTATTTCAAGGAAAAGTGTTTTAGAGAATAACTCAAATTTTGAAGATTAATGAAATTGAGGATACAAATTTTGTCATTAGAGTAAAATCAAAAATTTATTCCTTAAAGAAATTTTTATCAAATTTTACCTCAAGAAGAAAATAATTTGTTAAAATATATTCTCAAATTCTTCCTCAAATGAATAGTTCAGGAATTTTTTATAGTCACTCCATACCCATTTTTAGTAATAATAATTTTGGTCCCCAAATATCTCATTTCCACCAATTATTAGTGTGGTGGGCATTGGGAAAGAAATTTTTCTTTAAATAAAACCCAATATTTAGTTTTTTATAAATCCTATTTTTTCTATGAAGATTTTGATTCTTAATATTTTACTTTCTGTAATTTCTGAATCCAAAAAATATTGGATTCTGAACATCTAACTCTTTTTTTCAAGAAAATAAAGAATGTTCCAACAACAACACATGGTACATGGATAGTGGATGTTCCCGAAATATGATTGGAAACAAAAATATCTTTGAAATATTATCTAGCCAAATGGAGGAAAAGTATATTTCACAGATAATTCTCTCAGAGAAATTGTTGTTATAGGTAAAATTGTTCTTCCTGGAAAATGTTAATTTCAAATGTTTTATTTGTTAATGGTATTAAGAACAGCCTCATTAGCATAATCTAATTTTTTAATGAAGGCTACCATGTTAATTTTCATAATGATAAATTCTTATTACACAATTCTAAGGAAGAGTTTATTATTTCCTTCCATAGGAAAGAAAATGTACACACACTAAATGTAGATTACCTTAAGAACCTTGATCTACATTCCCTTAGCACAACGGAAGATCAATCTCGATTATGGATTTGAATTTTAGTAAACTATAACCTAAGGAACCTATGAAAACATTTAAAGATAAGAATATTTCAAGATATACTGGAGCATAGATTTGATTGTTCAAAAGATTGTGATTCTTGTCAATATTAAAAGCACAAAAAAATTATTAAATCATTTATTGATGAATCAAATTTTGATGAATTAGAGTTAGTTCTTATTGATCTTTTGGGACCAACAAAAACTGGATGTATTAGAGGAAAATACTATGTATTTTTTGGGTTGATGGTTACACTAGATTTACATGGGCCTATTTTTTAACAAATAAGTTTGGAGAATTTTCTTTATTTAATTCCATTAGAGACCATGTTAATAATGAGAAAAAATTCCATTGATAACTTCTCATAGTGATCATTCAAAAAAATTAAAAATTCATATTTTGAAACATTTTGTAGTAAGAAAGGCATTACCCATAACTTCTTAGTTGCAATAACTCCTCCCCAAAATGGTGTTGTTAAAAGAAAAAATAAATTTCTTCAAGATATAACTAGATCCATGTTGAGTGAATATTATATTGATAAAATGTTTTGGGCTGTACCTATTAGTACTGCTTGATATACTGTAAATTGAGATTTAATGACAAATTTTCTTAACAAAAGAGTTTATGAATTGTGGACTGGTTGAAAACCTAATCTTTCTTACATCAAAGTATTTGGTTGCAAAGTATTCATCATAAATACTAAAGATAACATACATAAATCTTCACCCAAATTTAATGAATTCATTTTCCTTGGATAATCAAATACTTCTAAAAATTATAGAGTTTTTAATAAAAATACATGTATTGTTGAAGAAACAGTGCACCTCAAATTTGTTGAATCTGATCTATTTTTTTAATGTACCCCATCATACATCATCAAATGTGTTTTCAAAATCTGTTAATAAACCATTGATAGAATATAATTATAATAAATATAATTCTCAAGAAAATATTTTTGAATCATTTACCTTATAATATTCCCTACCATATATTGATGAACATGTTTTACAAAACACAAATCAGTTGTTTCTTAAGAATCATCCCAGTGATAGTATCATTGGCAATGTAAAAAACTGTGGGGACTAGAATTTCCTTATGAAATTAAGTATAACATCAAAATTTCATTCTTAATTAGAATCGAAAATAACTGATGAATAATTAGGTTATGATAATTGCATTAAATACTTTTGAGACGAGATAAATTAATTCTAAAGGAATAATGTCTAGTCCTTAGTTGTGAGACCCAAGGAAGCTTTTGTAATTGGTGTAAAATGGGTCTTCAGAATTATGTGTGATGAAAATTGAATCATAGTAATAAATAATGTAGATTAGTTACTAAAGGATATAATCAACAAGAGGGAATAGACTTTGAAAAAACCTATTCTCCAGTATCTAGACTTGAATCTATTCTCATTTTACTTGCCGTTGTAGCATTCTTAAATTTCAAATTTTTTCAAATGGATGTGAAGTGTGATTTCCTTAGTGGATATGTTCAAGAGGAAGTTTATGTTGAACAACCTCCTAGTTTTGAAGACACAAAACATCCTGAACATTTTAACAAACCAATCAAAGATTTATATGAACTTAAACAAGCCCCTAAGGCATGGTATGATAAACTTACAGGATTCTTGTTACAAAAATAATTATGTTAAGGGAACAACAGATCCAAATATTTTAATTAATAAAGATAATAAAAATATTTTGTTTGTTGAAATTTATGTTTATGACATTATATTTGGTTAAACTCGGCAATATTTAACTACTTCGTTTGTGAATCTAATGAAATCTTAGTTTCAAATGAGTATGATGGGTGAGTTATCATTTTTCCTAGATCATCAAATTTCTCAAAAACCATAAGCAACTTATATATCACAACATAATTATATTACAGATCTTATTAAAAAGTATTGATATGACAACACTAAAATTATAAGCACTCCAATCGATACCTCAAACTCTCTTGATCTGGATAAAGCTAGGAAACCAATAGATCAAACATCCTTCAGAGGTATGATAGGAAGCTCACTATACTTGAAAACTAGTCATCTAAACATAATGTTTTCAGTATGCTTATATGCAAGATATCAATATAATACAAATTAATCCCATTTAAAAGAAGTAAAATGAATTTTTTCAATGGGAAGGGAAACATGGATTTATTACTTTTTTATACTTTTGGAAATGATTTTTTTTTTAAAAATATTTTCGAATACTGATTTTGGTGGATGTAGAATGGATAGAAAAATTATATCTAGAACTTGCCTTTTCTTAATAGATTAATTAGTTTCTTTGTCATGTAAGAAGCAACACTCAGTGGCTCTTTCCACAACTAATGTTGAATATGTAGTAGCAGGAATTATTTGTGCTCATGTGTTGTGGATGCAACACACACTCACAAACTATGGAATGAGTATTACCAAAACACAAATATTGTGTGATAACATTAGTTCCATTAACTTAATAAAAAATCCAATAGATATTAGGCATCACTTTCTTAGGGATCACACAATTAAATGAGATATCATTCTTCAATTTATCAGATCACAATATTAACTTGCTGATATTTTTTCAAAATAATTACCTTTTGATAGATATGAATATATAAGGAAAAGTTATGAATGATGATAGTAAGGTAATATTCCATATTAAATTTTTGTTGAAATTTATCTCTTTACATTAAGAAAATAATTTTTATAGGGGGGTACATTTTCTTGGTAACAAACATTGTTTTAATCAATTTTTTAAATTAATTTTTTATCTTAATTGAAATATTTTCATAACAATTTTTTTTTCATTTTTTGTGAACCCAAAATTATGGAATCCTAAATTTTCCTTTCACAATAAAGTTTTCTTGAATCCAAAATATCTCAAAGTGATTTTTCTCCTTTACTAATAATTTTCCTAGATATCCAAAAGGTATGTTTCCTTATATAAAATTTGTAATCTAATATTTTACTTTTTGGTACTTTTATCATGTTTTAAGAAAAAAGTTTCAGATTTACTTACCATAAATCCAACTTTTTACCCAAAAAACCTCAAAAGATCGGAACCTACCAAATCCTTCTTCAATTTTCATCTAATCTGTCAGACCGAATATTGCTTGGTCAACCGTTGGATTAAATCAGGAATCTGAACTATCACATCAAGACCTGTATTAAGTCCCCATATTTCTGATCGCACATTTTTTTTCATGGATTTCATCATCAATGACCTTCGGCTCTTCAAAAAGACTATTCCACTTTTCAGAGTTTTCTCAGACTACAGATGTCTTTGGAAGATTCTCCAAAGAAACCAATGCCTCCAGCCAAAGAAATCATAGAGTTCCAAATATAAAGAGAAAGTTTAGTGGATATATGATTTTTCAATAAGTATAATTCCCTGATTACACAAAATTTCAAAATCAATGCATGGGAGAGTCTTTGCGTAGCCTAACCAAAAAATTAGGATCTAGTTTATCCTCAGTTACTTGTTGAGTTCTACATGACAGTAACGTTTTTTTAATGAAGGTGGAAGAGACATGTTTTCATTCAAGAGTAATGGGAAAACCTATTTTGTTTCCTTCAACATAGAAGAAATTAAAATTGGAGTACCATATGAATGAGAAGCAATATTTTCACCCATAAGTTACCATATCTATCCGGAAGCTTTGAGAAGGAAAAGGAAATAGAGTACCTCAGACTCAATGGAGTGAAAACAATAAAAACCAACCATATTTAAAAAAATTTAAGGATACTATAATTATGGGTAGATGGTTTTATAATTCCGAGAAAAAGATAAAAGTACTCCTTAAAGAAAAGTGACATCTGCATTCTGGATTTTCAGGTCAACTTGAGGAAAATAAACCTAAGAAAGTATATCTTACTCATGACTAACAATATGAATAACAAAACTCTAAAATTGAAAATCATCATGTATCTAGAAATTATTTCTATGATAATAGTGTTATACCTCGATTCATTAAAAACTACATGTATCTCTAAGCCACGAACCATCATGATTTTTTTACTAAGTGATGATAATTTTAGGAGGATTAATGTCTATTTTAATAGAAAATATGGAGAATTATTGATCAATCAGAAAGAGAAATTGAAGCTTTAGGATATGTGTTGGAAGTAGGTGTACCTTAAAAGAAACTATAGAAGAAGAGAAAGGATAAAAAATTGGAAACCAAAGATAATCCGTCAGCTTTGTAAAGTCAATCACCACCCCCAAACCAAAAAAGAAAAAAAAATTGCCTAATGAAGTTGTAGAAAAATGGGTGGAAAATAAAAGGATAAGAAAAAAATAAGTCCTAGATTTGTTCTAGATGATGTCTTGGAAAAGGAACTGAAGATTAAAACTACCAAAGAGCTAGAAAAGCAAGAAAAATAGAAGAAACAAAAAAATGTCTGAATATGTGATTGTTCAAGTATATTCAAGGCTACAGAGAAAGACTCTGAACATATTTGGGTACTAGAATCGTTTCTAAAATAACAATTACTAGTACAGACTATAGGAAAAAAATTCATAATTCTTGATCCTAAAGTGGTGGAATAGATAGTTTAGGAATAAGAAGTAGAATAAGTGGAAGAGGAAGAGGAAGAAGGAGATGAAGGTGATGATGTGATAAGGCATGTTCGTGAATATCATGAGAAGGAAAGTACTTTTGAAAATCATTCTATCTGGACTTCATAGGCTAAGTCAATGAAAATTATTTCTCAAGGAAAAGAGGATGAGGGTCAGGAATAAGTTAATAAACCTTTTGATGATGAAAGAAGCAATCATGAATTCATTCATCCTGATGATATTAATGAATATTTTGAAAATGTAATGGTTGATGAATATAAAATAATTCAAGAATAAAATAGTGATAATTAATCACTAAATGCTGTAGAGACTATTTCCAAATAGACAATAAAAAATAGGTGGTTGTTGAGACCCATAATAATGTTTTCGTGGTTAAAAAGAATGTCGGTGGATCATCCAAGAGGAAATCTATAGAGTTAGAAAAATAATCTTCACCTATAAAGAAATTAGATTTTGAATCATCTTCCATGGGTCAAGACATTACTGTACAGTCTCTAATGAAATTATTATACACCATTCCCTTGATTATATGTATTGACTCAAGGTGTTAGATGATTCAACAAACCATTAATCAGAAGATAAAATCTGTAAGCATGATCATGGAAAAATTTATCAGGATTGAGGCCGATCTCAAAACAATTTATGTCTATTAGGATTCTCACAAGAGATCTGGTAAATAAATTACACTATGGCCCAAAAAAATAATTAAAGACATGAGAATCGTTGAAGACTTTCAAGACTCAGTGAATTACTCCTTCGACGAGTTAGATGATAGAATAAAATACCATACTACATGTTATTTAGAGAAGATAAACCTTGAATAGGTAGCCCAGAAGTAAGAAGATAATGATCTAAATGAGAAGTTTTGTTCAGTTTCTCTAAATTGAATGAGAGAAAGGGATCTCATAATAGAGTTCGAAGAAATTTTCAATTAGCAAGAATAGGTACTAAAGTCTAAGATATAAATTATTAAATCTCTGGAAGAGAAAATCAAGGATATGGAAAAGAAAAATCAGGATCAATAATAGATTCTTTAAAGGATTGAGGAAGATCATAAAAAGCATAAATAGTAGAAGACTATTGTGATAAACATCATGCCGAAGGAAAAGATGGATGAATTAATTTTCTTATAAATTCTAATATTTTGTTATACTACCTTATTTCCTTTTTTAAATCTTAATTAAAAATTATATGGACCTTTATCTGTTTTTTTGTATAGTTCTAATCATCCAAGTACCATATTTGTTTCTATTATCTCAAATCCTTTTTGGAATATCAAAAAGAGGTAGAAAAGTGTGATAAAAATAATACTAATTATAAAGAATATAATTCCCTAAGTAAGGGGGAGTTTAACTATTCTGGTTCTTACTTAATGAATAATTTCATATGCAAGAAAAATTAAAATCTCTATGAAGTTAGGAATACGATCCTCAGGAATTTTAAAACCTTGGGGGGGGGGGGGGGTTAGTCGTATTCATCATGATTCATAAGAAAATGGAGATAGGTTTTTATTCTAATGTTCGTAAAGAAAATTCATAGTCCTCATATTATTTTTCTAAAGGATGTTTTTCCTTTCAGAAAAGGGGGATATTTTTACTCAATAAAGTTTTCTTTTGACTTTTCCATTCTTCTATGTTTTTTAAATAAAAAACAATTTACCTTAAATAAAATGTCTTTTCCCTAAGAATTATTTTCTTAAGGAAAATTTCCAATCTCTAATGACAATTTCCTCCTTTCCTTTATTTTCATTGTCTTGTTTTATATTTTTTCATAATAAAACTCATTTTATTACTATTTCAAAAATTTCGATTCATATCTAAAACCATGGAGTAATATTCTTTCCTCATTATAGAGTGTTCTGTTTTAAGACTCTCAATTCTATGAAATTCTTATTCTAAATTCTATGAAATTTGGATTCTAAATTCTATGAAATCTAGAATTTTAATTATATGACTTTCATATTCCAAGTTCTATGAAATCCTAATCATGAATTCTCTACAATTCAGATTATGAATTCTATTAAATTCAGATTCCAAAATCTCTAAAATGCATATTCTAATTTCTCTGAAATTCATATTCTGAATTCTATGAAATTCACATTCCAAATTCTTTGAAATTCAGATTCTAAATTCTATAAAATTTGGATTCTGAATTCCTTGAAATTCACACTTCAAATTCCTCAAAATTCATACTCTGAATTCATAAAAATTTCATCTCTGAATTCCTCAGAACTCAGACTCCAAATTCCTTAGAATTCATACTCCTAATTCATTAGAATTGAGACTCTAAAATCTATATAATTCTAATTCTGAACTCTTTGAAAAATAGTACCCGGATATCCAAGCTTTATAGATTTTGATGGTTTATATGTTTAGACACTGAATTCTATTTTTCCTTGGACTCTAGAAATTAATTTTTGGATATGAAAAATATTTTTCCTTAAACATTTTATTATTATGAAATGATGTCGTCCAATCTGTTTCTATCCAACTGTTGGTTGAGTGACATGTGTACATGCCCCTCCATGATTCCAGAAAAAATATACCCATTTTAGGAGGGATCCGACCATTTGTGTCTTTTCATTTAAATATAATATTATTTGAACGATCATAAACTCATTCCATCAATCTGGAAAATACATACTGTGATGTGATTTCTTGAGAGAGAGAAACTCTCATGATTTGTGCATTTTTAACACCTTGTCCATCTTATATTGTGTGGCTCCGAATGTTCCTAAGTACAACCAACTGCTTCTAGGGATCGGAATATAGAGGTGTCGACTACCTTAATGTTCATGAAATTATAGGGATATGAAGACAGAGGTGCCAGATACCTTAATGATCGAAGGATTTTTTCGAATAAAAAGACAAATTAAAATATTCTAATCAAGGTATTATCCTTGTGTGGGTAAGACTAACTTTCTTGAATGTATAAATCAAGTTACCTTTATCAGTGGTTTCAGATACCCAACTCTTTGAGTGAAAATAATTCTTTATTGTTACTTGTTTTGTTTCAAGATTTATTTCTACTGTATTATGATAGGGGAAGAAAGAATAACAATCTTATACATTATTATAATTTAATTTTCTCTGATAATTAAAATTCTATATTATTTAAGATAGAATATGTTTCTAATTAAACATTTCTTATGTTTCATTTCTGGAAAAATATTTACAGAACCTAATCAATTATTTCTCACCGAACTATTTTAGGGGTTGTGAATTTACATTATTTAACTTTTTTAAACATAGATTTCCTCAAGGTTAAAAACTAATGTTTTTAAACATACAATTCACCCCTCTCCTCTTGTAATTGAGAATCTACATACACTATTTTTATTATATATGATATAGGGATCTGAAAATTGATATATAAGCCCCCATAATTTTTACTAGAATAATCAAAATAAAAAATAATTTTTTGTATATACACCACATAAAATAAATAGGTAGTGAATGATGAATGTGTCTCACAAAAGTGAAAAGTGAGGCAAAAATCTATTACTACATTTGTATATTTTGAATTGAAACCCCCAACAAATAATAAAAAAATGAACATAAAATTTCTTTATAATATGTGATTAATGATATATCTTTTCAAATGGTATGTAAATACACCATACAAAAGAAACAAGTGTAGATTTTTCATATGTCTCCCATAAATAAAATAGTGAATAGAAATCCATTAGCATAAGTCTCAACTTACTTAGGACATATTTAAAACTCTTATATAACAAATGTATGTTTATTGTAAATATATTATAGAACCATAAATATATATATATATATATATATGAATGAATATTTTATTTTTTAGTGACCTTTTGTTACATATTCATTAAGAATTCCATGTTAATGTCTTATTTCGGACAATAATTTGTTTATTTTTGTGTATGTTTTGAATGGTTATTTTTTGTCCTGTTACATAAAAAATGGTTCTATATTCTAAATAATGTTAACAATGATATAAGTTTATTATATATTATGTATATATGTATGTGTTATAATCAATAAATCCTAGAGATAAAAAATGGAATAATTTTTTTCGGGAGACGGTAGGTCATATGTATATATGAATTATGTTTCCATTATCTAAATGTATTAAATGAAAGAAAGGTAAATGGTATATTATCATTAAAAAATAATTTTTTTCAATATGGTATCAAATATTTAAATTAAAATAATTTATAATATTTTGGGGATGATTTTTTGTGACATATTTTATAGATTCCATGTGTAGTGTGGATGAATCACATCATTATAAGAAGGAGATACTCTACACATCCACAAATGATGATATCATGTTCCCAAAAATGGAAATAACATAGGTATAAAAATTTAAAAAGCATAAAAACATTATAAGTATTATATATATATATAAGAATATATTTTTCATCATAATTCTAATCCATGAAATGTGTTAAAGGAAAATAAACAAACAATCGTTTCATGAGGATGTAGTTCGTCATACCCATAAATTGTATGTTCATTACCAGTTAGATAGATGTGTGTGTAATTTTAGTTAAATAACATAATATTGGAAAATAATATCATATTGAGGATACTAATTTTATTATTTAATAATGTAATAATATGGATATAGGGGTGCATATTGTATATAAAACAAAAGTGATTAAGGACAGATGTTACCTCTTCATTGGGTAACTCCTTTTGGTTTGCTGGAAAGAGATTATTTGATTGATTTATTACAAATGGAAGAATTTTATGATTATTATAGGTATTTGGGGTGATTATTTGAGCTTACTATAGGAAATCCAAATGAATTTAGAGGTGTGATGAAAGGGGAGGGTGAGTTCCTTTTTATAGTGGATGAGGGGTGGCATTCGTGTAAATATCTAAAAAGGAATTTCACAGATGAATTTCTCCTTATACGTTGTTCTAATAATGATAAAAATTATATAAAAGGGAATAGATAGTTGAAATAATTATATAAAATGGATTTTGGACAAGTTTATATTTCATTTTGTTCCTTATGTATATGGTCTAGTCTAATGTGAAGCTATTTATTCTCTTAATCGCTATAACTAATTTTAATTACAATCACAAATCCCTTTTTTTTAAAAATAATTTAAAGTTTTTATATATTATAAATTATTGTTACTAATAATAAATAATCCATTTATCAAAATTCCACTAACAAAAGTGGCATAAAATTATTTCAAATTAATCTCACATACCAGATGGAAATGTGGGTTTTTAAGGTAAAATGGTTCAAATATTTTATATATTTTTAAATCCAATTTCATATTTAAATTGAATTAAACAATATAAATTTGATTAATTGATAAATAATTGATATAAATTGTATTTAAATATTATTTAGCTTTTAAATAAATTAGATTAAAATGATTATTTGAATTTAAATTATAAATTTTTCACTAGTCTTCAAAAAAATGAAACAATTCATCAAAATACTAAAAACTATCCCCATCAAAATTTACATTTTTCTAAATAAAAAATAGTGTTTATTATTTCATGTTATATATATTAATGTTTTGAAATTGTAATTTAAAAATTCATCATCATTAAAAGGCATTAAAACTTCCTTTATCAAAATGTTGTTTTCTGTGTGAAATTTGGTTTGTTATTATCTTATGCCTATAAATTTATTGAAAGCCTGTCAAAATATTTTATTAGATAAATGGAATAAAAATTAAATACATAAATACTGTGAAATTGTTATATTTTCTATTGATCGTGATAAAACTTACTAAGTAGAGTTTTGTGTAAAACCAGTGTTGAATGTAATGCTAGATATCAACAAAATTAAATTTATTCTAAAAGAAAAATATGGTAAATTATTGGGTGATACAATCAACCTTAATATAATTCGTTTGTTCAATTTTAAGGGTATTACCTTTTAACAGATGTTGGAATCTCTCCTTCATAGAATCCTCTTGTTCCCATCTTGCTTCTTCAATTTTTTGATTTCCCAAAGTACTTTTACCAGACATGCCATCAGATTCGTCAAATATTTGTCTCTGTAATCAATAATCTGAATGGGTTCCTTATATTATGATAGTCAAGGTTCCAAATCCATTTCATCCTATGTGATCACATTAATTGGGTATGGAATGTACGTACATAGAATATGTATATGCAAAACATCGTGTCCCATTAAGATATTTAGGGGAATTTACAATTGGTAATGTAAATATTTCCTTTGATTATCAACATTACACTTATGAAAAAAAAATTATGCTTTAATATGATCCTAGATATTCTATACCTTTATCATTATATCTTCAAAAAGTTATGAGTCTATGATTTTCCTTTCCCTCTCTTCTCCCAAGAAGATGGTGCGTGACAAATCTTTCCATATAATTCTTCATAAAGTTTCACTTGAATACATTTATGGAAATTATTATTATAGTAAAACTATTCCCAAGGTAATTATTCCTCTAACGTACCGTGAATGTTACGTCAAAATGACCTAAACAAGTCTTCCATTATTTGAGTAGTTCATTTATTTGTTCCATTATTTTTAGGATGGTAGGAAGTGCTCAAATCTAGATCAGTGTCAAGATCCTTCTGGATACTTTTCTAAAATTTTGTTGTAAATTAAGGATGTCAATCAGAAACAATTTATAGTGATGCACTATAAAGTCCAAAAAAATATATTAATATAGATACTTTTGAGGTTCTCAAGTTGAATGTCTTCTATAAGAGAAAGTAAATGTGTAGAATTTTTTAAGTCGTCAATAATAACCTATATTTCATCATTCTACCTATGAGTCATTGGTTTTCATGTGATAAATTACATAGTAATTTCATCCCAATTTCATATTTGAATAGAAAAATATTGAAATACTTATTTTGTATAGTGCCACACAATATTCAATTATTAACAACCCAAACATCTGGACACATAATCCTCAATTTACATCTTCATGTAATCCCACCTAAAATGTTCCACCAATTCTATATATATCTTTGTTATTACATGGTTTATATAAGGTTGGATTTATGGGAATATTCAAAAAAAATTAATTTCATCATAGGTTTAGATGGAACACATAAAATATTTCAAAAATTTAGAACACTAACATCATGAACAATGACTTTTAATTTTCAATCATTCATATCATTAATTTTATTATAAAGGTTATCATCATAAAATTGATAATTCAATAGCCTCCCAAATAAATATGGGGTTTCAATCATTTGAAAAATGATTTATGACTCCTATTAGTTACAAATTATTGATATGCATATTTAACAGATCCAAAAACATAGGATCCTGCTCAATTTTCATTATTATTAATATCCCATGATCCTTCCCACCCAATGCATATTATATAATATTTTCGTTCCATATGTTTTAGTGTATTAAAAATCTATAATCCTTGAGTATCTCGAGTGATCAGACTCACCTCACGTTGTTTTATTTCCATTAGAATATATATTTTAGGATTTTATAGTCTATGTATATCTCAAATATTTCACTATATAGAGAATTTATCCATATTTTTGAAGTGACTATTATAACAGATAAATAAATATCATGGGTTGTATAGTTTTTCTCAAGAGTAATCCATTTTTTTGATTCATATTCAATATCAATATCAATTTTCATTATGAGAAAACCAAGTCCCTACTTCAATTTATCAATATATAAGACAAACTGATCACCTCCAGATGATAGATATATAATCTAAACATCGACTAATATTCTCTTTAGTTCTTGAACGAATTATTCTCATTCCTTTTTCTAATAAAAATATATCACATATACATGCAATCTTGGTAAATGGTTTTTCCGGTCAGAAAAAATTCTGAATGAATGGCTAATAATAACCTACCAAACCATTAAAACCATATACCTTTGTTTTTTTATGTGTGTCTGAAAATATTTTACTTCCTTTTCCATTGTATTATAAACCGATATTCCATCCATAGAGGTAACATGGGAAAAAATAATCTTCTTGATTCCAGAAATGGCACTTACTAAGATTCTGACCTAAATCTTCCCTAATAATAGTCTTGAGAATGATCCAAAATAGATTCTCTTATTCCTCATTGATTTTAAAATACGCCAACAAATCATCAATTAATACCATAAAAATTGTCAATATATTCCTAGAATACTCTATTTATTTGGTCCATAAAAACAGAGGCTTTATTAATCAACAAAAATGGAATTATTTTAAACTTGTAATATCCATACCTCATTTGAAACATTATCTTCATAATGTATTGTTTTTTAGTCACATTTTGTTATACCAAAAAAACTATGATCATTCGTTGAAAAATACGGGGATCCATGAAGCTGATAAAATAGGTGATCAATGTGAGGAAGAGGATACATTTTATTTACTATATCATCATTTATTTTCATATAATCAATGCAAAACCTCAGGGATCAAAATTTCTTTTTTAAAAATTTGATATGATCTTCCCATAGTGAAAAAATATAGAGAATTAATTCTGTATTATCCAAATCCTCTACTTGTTTCTTCAACTACTCTAGTTCCACATTTGAAATAATGTAGGGATTATTTGATATTAACCTTTCATTGGGGCCTAAATCAGAATAAAATTCAACATCATGCTCTGGGGTATGTCCACGTAGTACATTAAGAATTACATCAATGTATTCCTTCACAAAAGGTACATACTCATTTTGAAGAATAATTTCAACATCACTATATGTTCTTTTATCCTCTTCCCTATTAATTTCATTTTGTATTGTAACAACCCAGGTACTTATGAAATATTTTGTTTTCATTCTGTAAATAAACAGTTGAATTCATTAAAAATGTATAACTCAATAAGTGGTATTTATATAAATTTTGGATTATATAAAAATATAATTTTAACTACACCATTGAAAGTATAAATTAAATTTACATACTTTATTAGTGAAAATATGATATATTTATATCATGGAATAGGTGAATAAATGTTTTTAAAATGATAAATTAGGTACTGGTAATTTTGCGAAATAAAAATGTATATTTAACATTTAATAATTAATACAATAAATTTGAAGCAAATTTATCTTGATCAAATGTATTGAAAAATTAATATTTTGTTTTCTTATGATTAGAAGATAATTTTATGAGACACTAATGAATTTTTCATATTGTCATAAATTCAGTTATAATTTTAAAATCGATATTTTTTTATTAAATTATGATGTTAATTAAAAATTAAATTAATAATAATTATAACATTATTTTTATAAAATCGATTTCTCCTTGAATTCTTCATATCAAAAAAATATTTGGGTTAGTTTTTTGGGTTTTTCTGAAATAGTTAAAATTTTGGGTGAATAGTAAAATATGGTAATTTACGATATATATACATTATAAGTTCAATACACTATTCCTTGATTCATTCCTTATTTAATAAATATAATATATAAATAACAATTATTTCTTTAATATATTTATTGATAATTATCAAACTATTGATTAGCTTGAACCAAAATAATAATTTAATGAATAAAATAAAGAGAAAACACACCTCCCCTCCACTGTAAATAATATCCCTCCACTCCACTTTTCCTCACACCTAAAATCCATGTAGATCATGTAATTACATCTTAATTACATTCCAAAGACTCCTCCCCTTGTCCCACAACTAATGGTATTTCCAAATGTCCAAAACCATGGTCCTTAAGTAGGTTCCCAATTCGAAAAAGTCCAAGAGGTAAAATCATCTTTCATTTTATATTATTTTATTTTCTATTTATTTTCTTTTCATATTCCCTCCTCATATCCCCTCATCCAAGTGACAAGATAACTCCATTATCCTATATATACTAGTGTTTTATTATGTTAATTGTGTATTCATCATCAGTCCACTCTTCTTCTCCTCTTATTCTAGAAAATGAATGCATCATTCATGACATGTCGATTCACCACCTTCATGGATTTTGTATTTTCATTTTCATTTACTAGTTTAAATTCTTGTAAAAAACAAATTATTATAGACAAAATGTATTTTAATATTCATATTATAACTTGATTAATGTTATGTAACAAATTTAAAGGCCTAACATTAATTAAAACGAAACTAGTTTGTGATTTTTGGAAAAACTAGTAAAAAATGAATGAAATATTTATCATTAATGTTTTGTGAAATAGATCATCCTCATATCCTAAAAAATTATATACATTATCATTTATATTTCTAGAAACATATTAACATCATTTCATTCCTATTATGGGGTTTATTTTTCAATCTATAATAAAATCCATAATGAAAAAACCATTGAATGTAACGCCCCGACCCCAGTTACCCAGAGTCGGTGCTTTATTACATAACATTGGCATGATCAAAAGAAAGATCAAATATCGAAAGACCGATTGGTTTAGTAGCCTTGGAAACACTAGATATATTCATAAGTTTTTCATTACATCATAAAATGAAAAACTACTACAACAACATAATGTTTCCACAATCCACACTATTAACCCCTCATAAAATCCCTGCAGGTCATTCATAACTTACTTCTTCACATCCTGGGAAAAATAAAACATAGAAAAGGGGTGAGCTCAAATTCCCAGTAAGGATTACAATATAGCGGAAACTTTCATAAATAAGAATAAACATTTAAGGCAATGTATAACTAAAACAAAAGCCTTTTAAATATGAACTTTCAACATGGTATGGCATAAATAAAATGAAATAATGCCATTTACTTATTCACATGGATATTCTACTAATCGAATAATCACATGCAAAAATCAATAACCACTTTCATAATGTTGGATGCATAATGCCAGACTATCATAACCACATAGCCAAGGCCTCGTGCCAAGACTACAAATAAGATTTTGTCAAGGCCTTGTGCCAAGACACTAGTTTGTCTCATGAGACCTACCGATGCATCGAGGAGCTATAGCGGGCTCCACCCGTCACTTAATAAGTCCAATGCATTCCCATATGAAAAGGTTTAAACATAACATAAACATTCGTATTAAAACTAGCATACGAAATGTCAGTAATTAATTGTAGAAGCATGAAATATAAATGAATAAAAAATGATTAAACATACCACATATAAATAACCATGTTATCATAACCGTCAATGTCATATAGAAATTTTTTTTCATGGAATTCGATTCAAAAAAAGAAATATAGGCAATCATGGAGGGAGGTAGAAAAACATACAATTTTACCAAATAGTAGACTAAAAAGGGTCTAATATAAACCCATTAATCAACCACCAATGGTGTCTAATTACATAAATTCATGAAAATAATCAACATTATGAAGAAAAATATAAAATTTGAAAATGAATTATGGTAATAAAATGTCCACATAGATCTGAGATCCCATGTAACATCATTCCTCAGATACCTACTCCATCTTCATCCAGAATTTCCTAGAGTCATATTTCAGTTACGAATTAATTTATCATAATGTCTTTGAGCCTAGATTATAGGCTAATGATCCCCAATTAATAATATATGATCAATATTTGTATAATAATGTAATCATAACAATATAAGTATCCAAATGAATCCAAGATACTGGTTTCTCTTGCAATACATAATGTATAATTAATTAATTATCATAATAATTAACATGGTCATGTCTCTGGCATTCCTAATTTGTAACCCATGTATAAATATAAGAAATAATTGAGCCATTAACCATAAAATACCATCCTAGTTAGTTCTCATATGATCCCCACATCACTTTAGGTGGGGTATAAAGTCACCACCCTCTTATTCTATCCTTTGATATCTAGAAAGGGATCTCATGTGTCACCTATAGAATATAAAATAATATCCTATTTGAGTTTATCAATTTTAGTCCACATAGAGAGTCAATGTATCACTTGTGGAATAATAATAGACTTCCCTACGAGATCATTATTTTTTTTCTAGATAGGGAGTCCAATTATCACTCAGGCATAATGTATCGAACTTCCAAATGAGTACATCCATGGAATCTTGAGATAAAACCCATATATCACTATTTCCCCCGAAATAACAATGTTCATGTGAATAAAGACTTACAATTCCATTTATTTTCTCATTTAATTAGATTATCCAAAATATTTTTTAGTCAATTTAACTCTCTTTTGATGGTGGATAAAATTAAAGCATTGTAATAGAAGGAATAGCATTACAAGAATCCTCTCATTCATCTTAATGCAGACCTTGGATTTAAAGAACATCTCTAGCCTAATTGAGAAGGTTAATGACCAATGATAAAGGGACATAGTCTTACATTTTCTATTTATTCAATTAAATTATATTTTAATCATTCCATTAAACATGTTAATGCATGGGGTAAAGATATTACCTCGGAATGTTAATCAATATCATAATCCACGCATGGAGGTTTTATCCATTTAAACCACACACCAAAAGTTTTGGTTAAATTAAAATTCTATAACATTTAATTATAATTAAATTTTTCTCATGTGTAAAAAACGCTAGGCCTGCTAATATTAATTTAATTATCAATTCATTTAATAAAAGTCTCCTGAAAAGTATAGAGAATAGAAAAACAACATATATATAAACATCTATACATTGAGGGAAAATAATGATATTTCCCTCCTCATTATGGTAGTCAATTCCTCTTCTATTTATGGTCATTAATATGGAAAAAATTAATGAAATCAATAAAATAGACAAAATCCCTAAAAATAGGCCATATGAGATCACACCAAAAATATCTTCATTAATGATAAGTTAAATGAAAATATTTTTGAAAGGAATAAAAAATATAATTGTGGAAAT
Source organism: Viscum album (assembly GCA_963277665.1). NCBI lineage: Eukaryota > Viridiplantae > Streptophyta > Magnoliopsida > Santalales > Viscaceae > Viscum > Viscum album. Next base: position 134,769,425 of record OY728147.1, on the reverse strand, counting down.
CTAATAATAAAAACAATATATCAACCGCAATCCATATAGAAGGGATATCACTAATCCTAGACATAGGTGTGAAGGAAGCTCAAAATGGTGGAGGGGAAGGGCTTTATTCCAATCGACATTAGATAGGAAAAAGTGGGTTATACCTTTTAAAAATAAGGGAGAAGCCTTATTTGTACCAAAATTTAAAATTCACATGGTTTGGCTGCACGGTTTATAAAATTATGATCCATCCCCAAACCCATAACTATCCCATGAAAACCCTTCCAATTATAGTAGCAGAAATTAAATAACTACCGGAATCTCTTGAGAAACATATCTTCCTAATGTATGTGATTATTCACATATCCATGTGGACATTTTTTCACTATATGTCCAAACTATGCATCTCTCCACCATGAAATCAAACATACTACACAGTTTAATCAAATTGTGTGACCTAGGATGCGGAGTTCTCACTAACAATGTTGCCAATATATTTTCACCAAATGTTGTGTCTTTGGGCTATGAACAATCCTCAGACACCATGATAACTCATGTGACCTCATCACTCACTACCATAATGATAAAATCATGATTTTAAGACAAAAATAAATTATACATTGCTCATATAATATATATATTCATAAATAGGGTATTAGAAAAATTATTCCAACATCGAGTAATATATAAAAATCCTAAAAAATAACTTATATCATGTTCAGTTTCTATATTATATATGATATTACTCAAGATTTTTGGTCAAGTTCTTGGGGGTTTTATGTTCAAAATCCCTAAATCAACAAATAGTTTAAATAAAGACCCCTCACCTCACACATAAAACCAAACAATATAACTAATGTTGAATCATAAGGTGAAAGCATATTTTTTTCTCAATTTGTTTTTGAATTTATCCATTCACTAATTATTATTAGGGTTATATATTTTCAAAAAACACATTTACAATTATATATGTAAATTTTCAAAGGAATTTTGGAAAATAAAATGTTCATTTTTTATTCCAATTGAATTGATGATATAATTTTCAATTCAAATCAAACAGAATCATGATAAAAATGGTTTATACTAAAAAATAACTGAATTAATATTTATTGTGTGTTTTAATGTTTGAAATATAGAATAAATTGATGCCTTTTATTCATAATATCAGTATAAAAGACTATTTAATGTTAAAAAAATCACCTAATTATATTCAAATAAACAATGAGAATTCCCCTACACTTAGTTACCATTATCATCTGAAAAATGTATTGAAAATATAAAATGAAATATTACATCCCTAAATTTTTCACTTTTAACATTTTAATTTATTTTAATATTTTATTGTTTTCATCCATAAGAAGTCCTTATTCATAAAAATCACTAGTTATAAATCAATGAACCTTAGAACATAAGATTCCTATATTTGAAATTTGATTAAAATAATAACCAATGGTATAAGTGTAGTGTATTTTGTTCATTATATAATCCAACAGACTCAACTTAATTATGGGGGGGATATGTGGTTTCATTTTTATTATTTCTCCTTCTCCTATGACACTTATTATTGGTATTTTGTGACAAGTTGTTCAAAATATGTTTGGGGTTTTCAAATGTTTTAGTAATACAGTTCTATCCAAAAGGCTGATCCACTCAAGTTATCTTATATGGGGTGAAAATATTGTTAAAAACTTCCATGAGAATTTCTGGATTAAATTCATGTCTTAGAAACTACCAATTTAGAACCATAAATCAATCCCAATATTCATGATATATTTCACCCTCATCTGGAAGAATAATAGTGATTTTATTCCTTCTTTCGAAAATTTATCTCATTGGAAAGAATTTCAGTATAAAAATAATTATAGTGTTTATCCCATGTATAAATGATCTATTCCCCATGTGTGTTGTAGTTTTTTCTGTGTATAATCCATTATATTGATCTTCATATTATGTCAAAATGTTAAAAATATGGCTTATTTTTTAGAAATATTATATCTAAACTACCCTTAATAACATTTATCCACTAATGATTCATGGTATAGGGTGTGCCTATTGTAATAAGTGTCATTGAGAAATTTCCACATGCAATATTGTTTTCGAAACTACCTGAGTATTCCGTTGAATCTATCCCATCTATATTGGAATTGTTCAACCTCATCTTGATGAAAACTAGTGATTGATTTCAATATTTTAGTAATTAATGTCATGGAATAGAATTTCATAACAAAATCAATGTATAGTTGATCACATGTGTCAATTATTTATTCATCCATTTTCTAGAAGCATGATTTTGAATTTACCTTTATGAAAAATTGGATGTCTATTAATTTTACAACATCATCCACTCATATCTATGACATCAGTTTCACCATAAAAATATAAGTCCCTAATGATGTTAAGGGAGTCTCTATTGGGAATTACATTAAATTATGGGTACATATAAAAGTAATATTGTTGGATATCAAATTTTATAGATAGTGGATTCGATGAAACCAACTTATTATATAGACAAATTCAATATTAATAGATTAATATTAAATAAATTACACAATTACACACCAAAGGATCATATTAGTTTACTACCATAAGAAACATTGATACATAAATTAATGTTCCATAAGTGAACTATATCATCCCCCACTAATTTTTTCATAACTTGGAATCTTTTTATATATACCAAACATTATATATTTGATCATAACATAGATCATTAAAACATAAGAAAGTAACATCATAAATTCTTAGTAAGGGTAATAAAAAGATATATTAATTATTATATCAGAATAACATGAGATTAAGTGTATGAGAAAATGATCATAACATTAGAAAACCATACCCTACATATCAATGATCATAATATTGATTCAAGGATTAATGATTAAAAACTCATAAGACATAAATAATAAAGGAAAAAAATTACATGGCTATTTAGAGAATAACATAGGCATTAGACATGTAATTTTTGCATACATATAAGAATAAAAAATCATTCCATAGTAGTTAGCTCTCACTACCAAGGAATAATAATTGAAAGGGTTCACTCCCTGAACAATCATAGCAGTCAAGGGTCACCCCTAATATTATCATAGTGGATAAATTCCATTATATAACTGAGATCACTTCCCATTATAGTCTGGTTTATCTCATGATATATAAAACATTACCCAATGAATTGGAGGGAGATATTTTTTTCACATGTCACAAAATGAAAATCTAACATATTTATAGAAAAATAAAATAAAACATTCATCACATCATAAAAAATAAATATAAATTGTTTTCATGAAAATTTAAATATATCACAACCTATGTAAAAGAGTGAGATTTCAAAATCACATCATTATTACATCATAGCATAAAATGTTAAAAGAAGCAGTTTTCATAAGAATTTAATAATGGTATGACCCGTAGAAGAGAAAGTGGTTTTATAAAAATACTAACATATTAAACGTAAACCATTTAGAGAAATAATAATAATTCCATCCTTAGATCATATCCCAAATAAATATTTAGTGACATTAACAGATTTAATTTTAGATGTAGAATTATTTAAAAATATCATATAAATCATCTAATGTGTGAAATATGTAATGCCCTACCCCAAAATCCCAGATTCAGTGCATTATTACGTATCATTAGAAAGATCACAAAAGATAAATTCTCTAAATACTGATTAGTTTAGTATCCTTGGATGTTCTAGATACATCCATAAGGTTAACATTTCATCATAAAATGGAAAATTGCAACAACATTGTTTCCATAGGCAACACTTAGATCCCAAATATTATCCCTTCCAGTTAGTCATAATATACATTTTGCATCTTGAGAAAAATAAAACATAGAAAGGGGTGAGCTCAGATGCTCAGTAAGGATAACAATATAGTGTAAACATTCATAAATAAGCACAAAAATTTAAGGCAATGTATAAAACTAAAACAAATGCTTTTCAACATAAAATTATTCATAATATGGAAAATATAAATCAAAATAATTCAATTTACTTACTCACATGGATATTCTAATAGTCGAACAATCACATGCAGTATCAATAGCCACTTTCATAACGATGGAATGCATATTGAAAAAGTTTTATAACCACATAGTTAAGGCCTTATGTCAAGACTACAAATAAGATTTTTCAAGCCCTTATGCCAAGTCACTAGTTTGTCTTATAAGCCCTACTGATGCATCGAGGAGTTATATCGGGATCCACCATTCACTTACTAGTACAATGCATTCCTTATTTGAAAAGGTTAAAAAATAACATAAACATTTGTATTAAAAATGGTATAAGAAATGTCAAAACATTATCCATAAATCATGAATGGTATGAAATAACACATCCACATTAAAACATATCACAAAACATTCAATAAAATATGGAAATTTTGTATCCTAATAAATCAACTTCAAACAAACATAAAATCCATCAAATGATGTTGACATAGATGAAATCAAAACCTTTTTAGAGAAATATCTCTTTCTATCTTGAAATCATTTAAAAATCGTGTAATTATAAAAGAAAATATTTATATTTAAAAATATTCTTATAATCTATTAAGGTATTCTTCTATGATGTTATAACGGTGGGAAATTGTCGTGCCTGCCGTATAAGTTAAAAATACATTCTTACGTTAATTTTGTCGAAAAGGATATAAAGGACCTTGTTTGGAAAATGACGGGAATATTCCTTCGTAAAAATATTATAAATTTCAAACAAGGTTATAAATGACTTTATCCCATAGTCTAGTAAATTGTAAAATTGTTTTGAAAGACATTTTTAAGAAAACATGGATGTGGATGATAAAGAGGTCCCAATAGACACTTATGTAAAAACAACCTCAGATAATAAAGAGATTGTGAAATTAACCCTTAATGTGTAATTTTCTTTTGTAATGGGTAGTTTAACCTCCTATATAATGTTAATATATTTGTTATTAAATTATACAATAATAATATACATTAATATGATATCATATATGATCTTTTAACATTTCTTTGTTAATAACATCTTAGTATTATCGTCATTTCGGGTGTTAACTGATTCATTTTCCTTTATATTTTTGTTACGTACATAATGTTTGTTATGGATAGGATGTATCTTATTCCTATTAAGAATGATATTAATTCATTAACCATTTTTTTAATCATACATTTAAAATTAGTCTTTAATTGATACAATGGAGAATGAATCTCATCGCGTTCGTGGAAATGGTAATCCATATGTACGCACGAGTGACAATATCATTATTTTGATATTAGAATAATATATAATGGGATGTTATATCATATATACGGAATAATTATCATGTTATATTTATTATTTACATCACTTACACATCATTATTATACCCATCCAAATAATAATGTATTGAATAATAATTACCCCACTATGTGGAAACGGTAAGCCGTAGTCACACACGTATGGTGACATGTCATTCAAATTATGGGCCAAATAATGAATATTATTTTACCATAATTATAATAACATCACAATATATAAAGGATACTGGAGTTGTTATTTTATAATTCCAACAAAAAAAGAAAGTGGATGTGGAAGAAGAAAGAAACTTGAAAGAGGTGATGAAATATTTAACTTTTATTCGGGCTCTTCCTTTTGATTTGAACAAAAGGGATCAATAGGTTGGATTTATGAATAATGGAAGGCATCTAGGATGAAGGGTGAATAGTTGAGAGGGTATTTGGGCAGGGTTTGGCAGATCCTAATGGCTTTGAAGGTGTGAATTACAGAGAAGGTGGGTGCCTTTTTATATGAGGGGTGAGGGAAATCTTTGGAAAAGCTAGAAATATTATTTCATAATTAAATCATTTTCGGTTTATAATGACTCAAAAAAATAATTATTTAAAGGCTATGGTGGGAATGGGATGGAAACCACTCAACCAATAGGTTTTTGATAGGTTTGGGTCACTATATTAACTTTATCTTTTTTATTTAACTCTTTGCTAAATAGTTTGACATTTACCATGTCTCTTGGTATATTTATATTATATGGTTAATAATCTTACTATAAACATTCAATAGAACCCCAAGTGGTTAATTAATGATAAAACTATAATTATATATGTTTTCTGGCCTAACATTATATTTTTAGGAATATAATATCAATTAATAATATAATATCTGTTTTAAAAACTCTTTTATGTCAATTTTGACACTATTTTGTTTTTTGTTTTTTCTAAATTCATAACAGCAATATTACTTTAAAAAAAATTCATCTAACCAACCCTAACATTCCATATTAACCTATAAAATTATTGGAATTCATAAACAGTCTAAAATTACATTAATTTAGATATTTATAATATTAATTATTTTAATATTTCATTAATTATGTAATTACTACATCAACATTGTGTCATAAATAAATAAAATTATTTAATGTCTCAAAGATATAAATAAAATATCATTATGTAGGAAATAGTTTTAGTTTTCTAATGAATATTTATAGTCAGATTTATCATATGTGTAACCCTATATTAAAATTTTTTTTGTTATTAAACATTGAATTTATCACTTTTAACTCTTCTTTCAATTAAATAATAATAAATTTCCTAATCTCATATATGTGGGTCTAAAGGATCATATTTCATATCAATGGTTGTTTTTGGTCGAATTATACTTATCCAATAGAATTTGTACATGTGTTAGGGTAATAATAATATCATTTTTATCTTTAATTACCCTATTTTCTGTTAACAGTGGTAAATACAAGTAAAAAAGTTACTATTTACCAAAAATTGATTTCATCTTATTGAACCAAATTTTACTTACTGATATCAATCATGCCTCTCAGATTTTTGAAATTCAACTCACAAAAGAGATATAATTATGTGTTATGTAAATTTTCAAATGCTCCAAGGAGGTGGGTAAAAGGCGGTAAAAAGTTCAAAAAAAATTATATATCAAAAATTATTATAAAATAACACCAATGAATTACATTGAGATTAAATAAGTATTACATATCGATTTTGATGATCCTTTTTGCCACATAATAACATGTGAACACCTTCATCATGTGTTCTTATAAAACTCTACAACATCCTGAATTACCATAAAACCTTATTGATTACATTCATTCTCCCCATTTCCTTATAGAATACTAGATATACTTCGTCTATCCAAAATTTTTGTAAACTCCATCAATGATTCAATATAAAAATAATTAATCAGTTTATATATATTTATGAATATCCAATATATTTATCCAAATCAATCATGTATTATTCAAAAATCACTACCTTGGTAGCAGAACCATATTATGGTTTGTCTTTCTCTTTACCATATATTTTACTAAAATTTAACCAGCTATTGAGTCACTTTTCCAGGTTCCACACAATCTCAATCCCTTAATTAAATAGTACTGTAGTACAATCCTCATATACACTATAATTCTTATAACATGCACATCATTAACACAATACTCAAATGACATAATAATTTAATAACAACTTATGAAATATAATCATTCATCTTCAACTTCGGTAGTATCATAACATTATTATTATCCAATAGAAAAACTTGGGGTATGGTCTGATGATTTGGACATTGATTCGTGTAGTGTCCCAAATCCTTGAAGATGAAGCATTTTACATTTGAAACTTTTTTAACCCTTGAAATCATGTTCTTGGTGTCATTTTTCTCCACACTTATAACAAACTCCCATTCCATTCAAGCATTTACCAAGGTGATTCATTCTATAGTTATCAAATATGGGAAAATCCTCCTTTTCCCTCTTCCCTTTATCCATATTTCTCTCTTCCATCCTTTTCTTTTCTTACTTCCCTTGAAAGCAATAGGACTCATATAATTATTTATTTATCATATTAACACATGATAATATTTATTCATATGTTGAGAATAAATGGGAGACTATTTACCTTTTAAATGTTGGATTAATACCGTGAAAGATATAATCCTTCTTACTTTTTGGATCATATGTATTCCTGGAGTTCACATTACTTCTATTGGGCTCCATTTCTTATACAATGACATACACTAGGTCAATTTATAAATTGCAATGAATACTTATAAACTTGTAAAATACTTAACGTAAATTGAATATTTTATGGATATAATCCATAATCATAAAAATATTTTCTTTGATGAGGTATATACCCATAAATCCTTCATAATTATTTGTAAAGGAAATGAGAATTATCCGAAGCATATCCCCCTGGAGAGTCGTAACCTAGAGTGCAGCAAGGCTCGTTGTCCGGCACCATTTCCCTTTCAAGTCTAGCTCAAAGTAGTTTTTTCAGGTTTTACCCCTAGGTACATCTATGCTAGAGCTGAATCTAACTAATCGTATCCAGATAGGGATGTATTTGTTTTGAAAACTAAAAAATTATCTACAGTAGAAAAATTCTATAAGTTCTTCTATATTAATCCTCAAAATCTATCATCGGCATATGTGCTCTAATCAAAATTTATCTAAATCTAGTTTCCATAGTTTGTACTTAACTTCTTCTAATACCAACTGTAATTTCCTAACCCTAGAATCCTAGAGTCGGTGCATTATTATGTATCATTATCATGATTAAAAGAGACCAAGTCTCAAAAGAACGATTAGTTTAGTAGCCTTGGAAGTACAGGATACAATCATAAGGATTACATTTCATCATAAAATGGAAAACTACAACAACATTATTTCCATATACAACACTGAGATCCAATAGACTATCCTTGCAGGCCAGTCATAATATAATTCTTCGCATCCTAGGAAAAATATAACAAAGAAAGGGGTGAGATCAGATGCCCAGTAAGGATAAAAATATAGTGGAAACTTTCATAAATAAGCATACACATTTAAGGAAATGTATAGAACAAAATAAAAGACTTTTCAACAAAATCCTTTTATAGTATGGAAAACAAAAATCAAAATAATTTCACTTACTTGATGACATGGATATTCTACTAGTCAAATAATCAAAATAAATAAAAATAGCCACTTTCATAATGACGGAATGCATAATTCCAGACATTCATAACCACATAGTCAAGGCCTTGTGCCAAGTCTACAAAAAAGATTTTCTCAAGGTCTTGTTCCAAGTGATTAGTTTGTCTCATAAGACCTACTGATGCATCGAAGAGCTATAAAGGGCTCCACCCGTCACTTACTCTGTCCAATTCATTCCTCACTTAAAAAGGAATAAAGATAACATAAACATTCGTATTAAAAATGGCATACGAAATGTCAATAGTTTATCTATAAACCATGAATGGTATGAAATAACACATCCACAGTCAAACATATCACAAAACCTTCAATAAAATATGGACATTTTGTATCATAATAAATCAACTTCATACAAACATAAAATCCTTCAATGGATGTTGACATAGATGAAATAAAAACCTTTTTAGAGAAATATATCTTTCTATCTTGATACCATTTAAAAGTCATGTAATTATAAAAGAAAACATTTATATTTAAAAATATTCTTATAAGCTTGTAAGGGATGCCTTGGTGATGTTATAATGGTGGAAAATAGCAGCACCTGCCGTATAAGTTAAAAAAACATTCTTACCTTAATTTTGTTGAAAAGGTCATAAAGTACTTTGTTTGGAAAACGACAGAAAGATTACATTATAAAAATATTATAAAAAATAAAACAAGGGTATGAATTAATTTATCCCATAGTCTAGTAAATAGTAAAAATGTTTTGAAATACATATTTTAAGAAATCATGGATATGGATTATAAAGAGGTCCAAGTAGACACTTATGTAAAAACAACATCAGATAATAAAGAGATTGTGAAATTAACCCTTACCTTATACTTTTCTTTGGTCAATGGTAGGTTAAACTCCTATATAATGGTGAAATATTTTTTATTAAATTATAAAATATTCATATACATTAATATGAGATCATATATTATCTTGTAACATTGATTAGTAAATAATATCATAGTATTATCGTCGTTTTGGGTGTCAACTGATTCGTTTTCCTTAATATTATTTCTTACGTAAGTAATGTTTGTTATGTATAGGATGAATCTTATTAATATTTAGAATTATATTAAGTCTTTAAACATTATTTTTAATCATCTAATGAATATTAGTCTTGAATTGATATGATGGGGAAAGAATCTCATCGTGTTCGTGGAGACGGTAATCTGTACGTACGCACGAGCGACAATATCATTCTTTTGATATTAAACTAATATATAATTGGACAGTATATCATATATAAAAAATAATTATCATGTTATATTTTTTATTTAAATCAATTACCCATCATTATTATACCCATAAAAAATAATTTATTTAATAACAATTACACCACGACGTGGAGACGGTAAGCCGTACGCACGCACGTATGGTGACATGTCATTCAAAGATGGATAGAATAATTAATATGGTTGTAACATAATTATAATAAAATTACATTATATATATGATATTTGAGATATAATTTTTTAATTCAAACAACAAAGAAATAGGAAGTGGAAGAATAAAGGAACTTGAAAGAGGTTATGAAATATTTACCTCTTCTTTGGGTTCTTTTTTTGATTTGATCAAAAGGGATCCTTAAGTTGGATTTAATACTAAATTAAGGCCTCTAGGATGAAGGGAGGGTAGTTTAGAGGGTATTTGGGCAGGGTTTTTCCTAGAAAAATGGTTTTGAAGGTGTGAATTAAAGAGAAGGGATAGTTCCTTTTTATAAGATGGGTGAGGGCATCTTTGGAAAAAGTATAAATATTATTATATAATAAAATAATTTTCGATTTCTAATGACTCAAAAATAAATTATTTAATGTCTAAGGTGGGGATGGGTCTAAAACCACTCAACCAATAGGTTTTAGATAGGTTTAGGTCACTATATTAATAGTATCATTTAGATTTAACTCTTTGTTAAATAGTTTGACATTTACCATGTCTCTTTGTATTTTTAAATTATATGGTTAATAAACATACTATAAACTTTCAATAGAACACCAAGTGGTTAAATAATTATAAACCTATCATTATATAAGTCTTTTGGCTGGACCTTAGATTTTTTGGAATATAATATGAATTAATAATATAATATTTGTTTTAAAAACTCTTTTATGTCAATTTTTACAATATTTGTTATTTTGTTTTTGCTAAATTTATAACTGCATTGTTACATCTAAAAGAATTCATCTAACCAAACCAATCATGTCATATTAACCTATAAAATTAGTGTAATTCATAAAAAGTCTCAAATTACATTTATTTGGATATTTATAATATTAAGTATTTTAATATTTTATTAATTAGGTAAATACTACATCATCTTTGTGTCATAAATAAGAAAAATTATTTAATGTCTAAATAATATAAATAAAATATTATTATGTAGGAAATATTTTTATCTTTATAATGAAAATTTATAGTCTAATTTATCATATATGTAACCCTATATTATAATTGGTTTATTTATTAAACTTTGAATTTAACACTTTTAACTCTTCTTTTAATTAAATAATAATAAATGTCCTAATCTAATTCAAGTGGACCCAAAGGATCATATTTTATTCCTATGGTTGTATTTGTTCTAATTATACTTATCTAATAGAATTAGGACATGTGTTAGGGTAATTATAATATCATTTTTTCCTTTAATTGCACTATTTACTTTTAATAGTGGTAAATACAAGTAAAAAGTTACTATTCACCAAAAATTATTTTCATCTTATCAAACAACATTTTACTTACAAACATCCACCATGTCACTTGGAATTTTGAAATTAAACTAACAAAAGAGTTAAAAAATTTCTTTATATAAATTTGCAAATGTTTCTAGGAGGTAGTTAAAAGACGGTAAAAAGTTCAATAAATTTTTATATATCTAAAATTTTTATAAACTAACTACAATGAATTACATTGAAACTATATAGGTATTATGTATCAATTTTGACAAAAAATAAATTTAAATAAAATAAATAATTATTTTAATAAAAAGTCGATTTTAAGCAATAAATTAAGGTCTTTCACTATTCATCAAAAATTGAAAATTTTCAGAAAAATATCAAAAATTAAACCTAAGATAATTTTGATATTTGGAATTCAAAAATAAATTCTATTTTACTAATTTCATAAAATAAGAAGTTGCATTAATTAATTTGAAATTAATTCCTGTTGTCAAAACCAAAATGTGTATTTTTAAGAAATAATAACTATCAAAAGATTGACACTTGTTTATGTCCAATTTCAAAGTGAAATTACTTAAAATGACCGGAATTTGATTAAATGGTAAATATATAATCTAATTATACTTCAAAACCAATAAAATGTATAATTCAACACTATAAATTATTTTGATTAAAAAATTTATTTTCAGTTAAAATATAGGATTTTCACTATTCACCCAAATATGAAAATTATCAAAAAAAACCCCAAAAATTTTATTGAAACTAAATTCCTATGTTATGATTCTAAAAAATAAGTTTATTTTGTAAAATTTAATATATAAATCTTTCAAATATTGGATTTAAAAAGGGTTCTCCATTAAAAGGCTGTAAAATTTCATTTTTTGAAAAATAATTCTTTTATCTGAAAAAAAAGAATTTGATCTTAAATTATGTCTAAGAAACTCATAATATGGATTCTAAAATTATAAGTATTATATAATGTTCAAAATTTAGTTAATACTATTCATAACCGCTTTTGAAAGGCTAGTTTGGTAAGTCGTGGTGCGCCTGAACTTAGTGTTGCGTGTAGTGAAAGTTATTCAATTACTTTTAAAGAAATAACGTACTATTAAATCTTGGGGTTTTACATTCTTCCCTCCTCTAATAAACTGGATCCTCACAATTTTAAATTATTCTTCGAAAATAAAAGGCCTAAAATAGAAAATACCTTTGTGGGAAAACCCACATCAGAAATTGGGTTAATAAAATTTAGTCTTAATAAGAGGGAAAGGGGATTGAAAAATTCACCACCAAATTATGATCTCAATGAAGAGAACATTGGTGTAAATTAGAGACACATAATTGGAAAAAAAATGTAAATATTTATAGGGAGTGATTGAGGTCATCAGTAACAATCAATTGTAATGTTGAGGGCCTCAAATCCATCAATCTTTGATGATTTTAAGTATCATCGGTTCAAAAAAACATAAGGTATTAGGATAAAAAACATATTTTTAAGATCCCTTACATAGTTTTTAAGAATTAATATCAACATAGAATAAGAGGAGAAAAATATATATACTTTACATTTAGAGTTGCATCCTTTAACTAATTTTTACTATAAGATCATCTTTCACTCTAAAAGATAAGAGAAATTAAAAAATATTCTATTTATCCTATTCATATAGGGTTATAAACAAATGAATTTATAATTCATATAAAAGACCTTTTAAAATAACTACTTTATTTAAAATAGGACATCACGTGGGCCAGTGGTATGTGATACACCCTTGTCGCCCTTCGGTTGTAGGTTAAAGTCTCACAGCCTTGTCGGACGCGACGGGTTGCCGCCTGACCTCCGAGTTGTCGTTTTTTTGGTAATCCAAAAATAATCTCAAACTAGAATTATCCAAAATACATCTTTCCAAATTCACAGTCCAAAATTTATAAGGTAGGAAAACACAATGAATATCCTTTTTTCCACATAATAAAATGTGAAAACCTTAATCATGTATTCATTTAAAACACTATAACATCCTGAATTTCCATAAAACCTTATTGATTACATTCATTCTTCCTTATTCCTTATAGAATACTGGATATACTCCTTCTATCCAAAAATTTTGTAAACTCCATCAATGATGGAATATAAAAATCATTAATCAGTTTCAAGGTAGTAAAGAATATCCAATATAATTTATCCAAATCAATCATGTATTATTCCAAAATCACTACCTCGTTACAAGAACCATGTTATGGTTTATCTTTATCTCAACCATATATTTTCCAACAATTTAACCTGCTATTTAGTCACTTTTCTTGGTTCTACACAATCTCGTGCCCTAAATGAAATTGTATTGTAGTAAAATCCAAATATACTATATAATTCTCATAACATGTATGTCATTAATACAATAATCAAATGACTCAATACATTAATAAAAACTTATGAAATATAGTCATTCCTCTTCATCTATAGTAGTGTCATAACTTTATTATTATCCAATAGCAGCATTTGGGGTCTTCTCTGATGATTTGGAAATTCATTTACGTAGTGTCCCAACTCCTTCCAGATGAATCATTGTACATTTGAAACTTTTTTCTTACCCTAGAAATCATGTACTTAGTGTCCTTTTTCTCCACACGTATTACAAACTACCATTCCCTTCAAGAATTTACCAAGGTTATTCTTTCCACAGTTATCAAATATGGAAGAATCCTCTTTTTCCCTCTTCCCTTTATCCATCTTTCTCTCTTCCATCCTTTCTTCTCTTACATCCTTTCAAGGCCATTGGACTCAAGGAATTATTTACTTATCTTATTAACAGAAAATATTATTTCTTCATATGTTGAGAACACATGGGAGACTATTTCTCTTCTAAATGATGGATTAATACCATGAAATATATGATCCTTCTTAATCTTTGGATCGTACGTATTTCTGGAGTTCACATTCCTTCTACGGGTGCCCTTTCTATATAATAGCATACACTAGGTCTGTTTATGAATTGCAATGAATAATTACAAACTTGTGAAATACCTAACGTAAATTTAATAGTTTATGGATATAATCCAAAATCATAAAAATATTTTCTTTGAGGAGGTATATACTCCTAAATCCTTAAAAATTATTTTTAATGAAAATGAGAATTATCCTAAGAATATCCCCTAGGAGAGTCGTAACCAAGAGTGTTGTAAGGCCAGTTGTCGGGACCCTATTCCCATTCGAGTCTAGCTCAACGTAGTGTTTTTGTGTTTTACCCCTAGGTACATCTATGCAAGAGCCACCTCAACCTACATGTATCTAGGAATGGATGTATTTGTTTTTAAAACTCACAAAATCTCTACAGTACCAAAATCCTAGGAAGTTCTTATATACTAATCCTCAATGTCTATCTTAGGGCTATGTGCTCTAATCAGAATTTATCAAAATCTAGTTTCCAAGGTTTGTACTAAACTACATCTGATACCAACTGTAACGCCCTAACCCCATAAGCCTAGAGTCTGTGCATTATTACATATCATTGGAATGATCACAAAATATCATGTCTCGAAGGACTGATTAGTATAGTAGACTTGGAAGTATTAGATATATTCATAAGGTTTACATTTCATCATAAAATGGAAAACTACAACATCATTATTTCTGTAGAAAAAACTGAGATCCTATAGATTGTCCCTACAGGTCACTCATAGTATACTTATTCACATCCAAGGAGAAATAAATCATAGAAAGTGGTGAGCTCAG
The DNA here is from genome assembly GCA_963277665.1 of Viscum album. Lineage (NCBI taxonomy): Eukaryota > Viridiplantae > Streptophyta > Magnoliopsida > Santalales > Viscaceae > Viscum > Viscum album. Next base: position 134,754,077 of record OY728147.1, on the reverse strand, counting down.
ATGCTCAGTAAGGATAACAATATAGAAGAATCTTACATAAATAAGCATAAAAATTTAAGGCAATGTATAGAACAAAAATTGAAGCCCTTTAAACATAAACTTCATCATAATATGGAAGATATAAATAAAAATTATTCCATTTACTTACTCAGATGGATATTCTACTCGTCGAATAATCACATGCAATATCAATAGCCACTTTCATAATGATGGAATGCATAATGACAGACTTTTATAACCACATAGTCAAGGCCTTGTGCCAAGACTAAAAATAAGATTTTTCAAGGCCTTGTGACGAGACACTAGTTTGTCTCATGAGACCTACCAATGCATTGAGAAGCTATAGCAGGCTCTACCCGTCACTTACTAAGTCCAATGCATTCCTCATATGAAAAGGTTTAAACATAACATAAACATTCGTATTAAAACTAGCATAAAAATGTCAATGAATTATCCATAAACCATGAATGGTATGAAATAATAAATCAACAGTATAACATATCACAAAACCATCAATACAATGTTGATGTTTTGTATCATAATAAATCAACTTCAGACAAACCTAAAATCCATCAATGGATGTTGAAATAGGTGAAATCCAAACCATTTTAGAGAAATATCTCTTTATATTTTGAAATAATCTAAAAATAATGTATTTATAAAAGAAAACATTTACATTTTAAAATATTTTTATATTCTTGTACGGGAAGCTTCGATGATGTTATAATTATGGAAAATAGTCGCACCCGCCGTATAAGTTTAAAAAACATTCTTACCTTAATTTTGTCTAAAAGGTCATAAAGTGCCTTGTTTGGAAAATGATGGAAATATTCCGTTATAAAAATATTATAAAAAGTCAAAAAAGCACATAAATGACATTATCCCGTAGTCTAGTAAATAATAAAAATGTTTTCAGATACATTATTTTAGAAAACATGGATGTGGATGACAAAGTGGTCCTAGTAGATACATACGTAAAACCATCCTCAAAGAATAAAGAGATTGTGAAATGAACTCTTACCTTATACTTTTCCTTGGTCGAAAGTAGTTAAAACTCTTGTATAATGGTTAAATAATTGTTTTGAAATTATACAGGAATCATATATATTAATATGATATCATATATGATCTATTAACATTGTTTTGTTAAAAATATCTTAGTATTATCGTCATTTCAGGTGTTAACTGATTCATTTTCCTTTATATACTTTGTTACAAAAGTAATGTTTTTTATGGATAGGATGTGTAATATTCAAATTCAGAATGATATTAAGTTTTTAAAAATTATTTTTAATCATCTAATGAATATTAGTCTTGAATGGATACGACGGGGGAAGAATCTCATCGCGTTTGTGGAGACGATAATCCGTAAGTACGCACGAACGACAATATAATTCTTTTGATATTATAATAATATATACATGGAAGGTATATCATATATAAAAAATAATTATCATGTTATATTTATTATTTACAACAATTACACATCATTATTATTCCAATCCATATAATAATATATTGAATAACAATTACCCCACGATGTGGAGACGGTAAGCCGTACGTATGCACGTATGGTGACATGTCATTCAAAGGATGGATAGAATTATGAATATGGTTATACCATATTTATAATAACATCACATTATATAGAAGATATAGGAGTTATTATTTTATAATTGAAACAACAATGATAGAGGAAGTGGAAGAACAAAGGAACTTGAAAGAGTTGATGAAATATTTACCTCTTCTTCGGGCTCTTACTTTTGATTTTATCAAAATGGCTCCTTAGGTTGGCTTTCTGACTAACTTAAGGCCTCTAGGATGAAGGTATAATTGTTAATAGTGTATTTGGGTAGGGTATGGAAGATCCAAATGGCTCTGAAGGTGTGAGTTAGAGAGAAGGGGGGTGCCCTTTTATAAGAGGGGTGAAGGGCATATTAGGAAAAGATAGAAATACTATTTTATAATAAAATTATTTTCGGTTTCTAAGGGATCAAAAATGAATTAATTAATTTCTAAGATGGGTATGTGTCTAAAAACACTCAACCAATAGGTTTTAGACAGGTTTGGGTCACTCTATTAACTTTATCTCTTAGATTTAACTCTATGTTAAATAGTTTGACATTTACCATGTCTCTTTGTATTTTTATATTATATGATTAATAAACATACTATAAACTTCTAAGAGAACCCCATATAGTTAATTAATGATAAAAATATCATTTTATATGTCTTTAATCCGAAGCATAGATTTTTAGCAATAGAATATCAATTAATAATATATTATTTGTTTTAAAAACTCTTTTATGTCAATTTTGACACTATTTTGTATTTTGTTTTTTCTAAATTCATCACAACATTATTACTTCAAAAAAATCATCTATCTAACCCTAACATTTATTAATAAACTAGAAAATTTTTATAATTCATAAAAAGTCTCAAATTACATTTATTTGGATATTTATAATATTAATTACTTTAATATTTCACTAATTATGTAATTATTGCATCGTTATTGTGTCATAGATAAAGTAAATTATTTAATGTCTAAAGAATATAAATAAAATATCTTTATGTAGGAAATATTTTTATATTTCTAATGGATATTAATAGTCTATTTTATCTTATATGTAACCCAATATTTAAAATGGTTTAGTTATTAAACATTGAATTTAACACTTTTAACTCTTCTTTGAATTAAATAATAATAAATGTCCTAATCTAATCCATGTGAACCGAGAGGATAATTTTTTATTCCTATGGATGTTTTTGGTCTAATTATACTTATCCAATAAAATTATAACATGAGTTAGGGTAATAATAATATCATGTTTACCCTTAATTACCCTATATACTTCTAACCGTGGTAAATAAAAGAAAAAAATTATTGTTCACCACAAATTAAATTCATATTATTGAACCAAATTTTACTTACTGATATCCAATGTGTCTCTCTAGTTTTTTAAATTCAACTAACAGAAGTGGTAAATTTGTGTTTTAGGTAAATTTTTCAATTGCTCATAGGAGGTGGGTAAAAGACGGTAAAAAGTTAAATAAACATTATATATATCTAAAATTAGTATAAAATAATCAAATGAATGAAATTGAAAATATATTGGTATTATGTATCTATTTTGACTTAAAATAAATATAAATAAAATAAATAATTATTTTAATAAAGAGTCAGTTTTAAAGAATAACTTAGTGTCTTTCACTATTCATCACGAATTGAATGTTTTCAGAAAAATACCAAAAATTTACCCTAGGATAATTTTGATATTCTGATTCCAAAAATGAATTATATTTTAAAAATTTGAAAACATATAAGATTCCATAATTTATTTACAATTAATTCCAATTGTCAAAACCAAAAAACTTATTTTTAAGAAATAATAACTATCAAAAGATTGACACTTGTTTATGTCCAATTTCAAAGTAAAATTACTTACAATGACCATAATTGTATTAAATGGTTAAAATATAATCTAATTATAATACCAAACTATTAAAATTTATAATTCAACACTGTTAATTTTTTTGATTAAAAAAGTTGTTTTCAATTAAAATATAGTATTTTTCACTATTCACCCAAATATGAATGTTATCATAAAAACACCAAAAATTTATTGAAAATATATTATTATGTCCCGATTCTAAAGAAGAAGTTTATTTTTTCAAATTGAATATATTAAAGTCGCAAATATTGGATTAAAACAGGGTTCTCCATTAAAAGGCCTTAAAATTGTATTTTTTTGAAAAATACTTCTTTTACCTGAAAAAATGAATTCATTCTTACATTATGTCTAAGAAACTCATAATATGGATTCTAAAATTATTCAGATTATATAAACTTAAAAATTTAGTTAATACTATTCATAACCACTTTTGAATGGCTATTTTGGTAAGTCGTGGTAAACTTGAACTCAGTGTTGCGTGTAGTGCAAGTTGTTGAAGTACTTTGAAGAAATAACGTATTATGAAATCTTGGAGTGTTACAAAATAGAAATTCCATTTTTCAAAAATATTTATTTATATCATAAAACCTCTTTAAAAATTCTTTTCTTTGAAGAAAACATTGAATATAACAAATAAATCTTTATGGTAATGATTATTCATGAAATTAGATAATTATATTCATGTAGTAGACACTAAAATAATATTACATTCACATTTTTTGATAAATAGCCAGATGATCCTTGTTTAGAAAACTACAAGAACATTACTTTTACTTTTTTCTCAAAAAAGTATAAACATGGTAAAATTTTTCATTAAAATTTGTTGATAATATATTAATTTTTTTTAAAAAAATATAGAATCAAATATACTGTATAAAATTCATTTCAATGAGAATAGATTAATGATGATATTTTCTCGAAACCATTTTTTTGGATTTTTAAGTATTTAATGGAAGAAAAATAAAATGAGAACATGTATTCTTCTATTATAACTAGAGGATGAAAAAATTCATGATAATTACTTGGAGATAGTTTATTACACTTATAAATTTTAAACATAGTCATAAACAATCATGATAAACTATAAGATTGTAAAATAACACTCTAACCACTTTGGGTGTCTTTTTTTATAGTAAACATTATGAAATGGGGAATATCATCAAATAAAACATTTAAATTTCATTAAATGAACTATATTAATGATATAACATGTTATTTTAGTAGTATAAATATCTCATGGAAGACGATTGGTGTATAACATATCTTATAACCCTAAGATGTGAATTTGAGACAAGAATATCACTTAAATAAATTATAATCTTCGATCATACCCATTAAAAAATATTCTATAAAATTTAAATTTTTTATAAATATATTAAAAAACAATACTCATATATATCAAAATATATAAGATTTATATATATACTTTTATCAACCATTAATAAACAGTTATTTGTTAAAATCACGGTGTTGGGAAAGAATTTATTCATTTTTCATTTATGTTATAATTTGGTGAATTTGGTTCGTTTACATTGGTAATGGTTTCATGATATCCTTATTTTTAAACGTAATATAAATATAATATAAATTTATTATATAAATATATATATTAATTAATTAATGTAGAGACAGAAAAATGGATTACTATGTTCATAATGAAGGTAGGTCGTACATATGCATGAATGTTGCATTCATTTTATTAAAGGTTATAAAAAAGAAATTTAAATGACCATTGACCATTATATATTAATTATAATTTAAAATAAATCACATTTATCCATCATAATTATCATTATTGCCTTCCGTTTAATCATATGTCACAAATGAATGACATCAATTTGCAAGGTGGTTGTCTTCCATATGCATGAAGTTCATTATCATATCTCCTAGAAAATGGAATGTGAGAAAATGAATATATGATAATATATTTCAAATAGTCTAGTTCTATTAAAGATAACCTATATATATCTTATATCATCCATCATACTCAATTATAATTGGTGGTGATGGGAAACAAGTCATGTTAGTTTGTGAGGTTGTAGTTCACCACACACACGATCGATCTAATCATTTCCCATTTGAAGGAATATGTGATGGATATCAAGCATACCATTTATAAAACAAAATATATGTATATTTAATATAATTAAGTTATTATATAATCAAGGTATAAAAATATTTTATTAATATGGATTAAGAAATATAAAAATGCTTGTTAAAGAACATTACCTCGTCTTTGGGAAACCACAATATGTATACTTTGAAAGCCTTCTAATGTTGTATTTATGATAAAAATAAGTTTTATAAGAATATAATAAGGAATAAATAAAGTTATTTGGGTTCATCATGGATGAAATAATGGGCCTTAAATCTTTAATGTGGAGAGAAGAAGGTGAGGACTTTTATAACGGGGAAAGAGGACAGGCATAGAGTTTTTGAAAATAAAGAATTCCATCGATGTTTTTATCATAAAAAGACTATAAAACAAAAAAAAATTAGATAATTATAATATATAACATCAATATATGACCAAAAAAACGTAATTATTATATTTTTTATCATTTCTAAAATGTAACATTTATGTTTTACCATGGTTAAACCTGTTTTTATCTTTAATGCTTTAATTAATTTTTATTATTTTAAAAATTCATTATGGTGAAAATTTATATTGTAAAAATTTGGTAATATACAATATTATTATTAAAAATTTAGAACCCATCTTCCAAAATTAGACTCATATAAATTTAAGGATACACTTTAAAATTAAACTTAGCAAATTTTTGAAATTATTGTTTTCTAAAAGGAAAAACATACAAAAGTTAATAACATTTTTATATAAATTAATTATAAAATTGATTTAAATGAAGTAATTTTTTATATAATTTTTTATTATATAATTTAACAATTATTACTTTTAAAACAATATGAAAATTAAATAGTATCATTAAATGATTTTAACGAGGATAAATTTTAAAATAAAAACCAGCATTCTTCACTGTTCTTTCAAAATTGATTATTTTCATAAAAATAAAAAAAATCATCCAAAGATAATTTTTTTCTAAAATAAAAAATTATGTTCATTTGTAAATTTAATTTTAATAAAGTTTCAAAATTTTGTTTATTATTAGTTCACAAAATCTAATATTTTTTTGAGAATATATAATTTTCCATATATATTAACATTTTTCTATAAATTATGTTACTTTTTTAAATATGTTTTAATTATATAAATCAATACTAAAAAATATTTAATTTTTTTAACTCAATTCATGTCAATATGTTTAACGGATCACTTATAAAGATCACTTTTAAAAATGAAATTTATAATATATCGTGGCTTTTTAAAACATGATGATGTGTGTAAAGAAAAATAAACTCGATGTTTCCTATAATAAAATAAATTATAGAAATATAAAATATTCAATAGTAATAATACATCATAATAACAATTGGTATTACATTAAACCCCCATAAAATGAATTCCTCCCTCAAAATTATTCATTCTCATTCCAAAAATTTGGGATACTTATGTATCATTACCTCCTCAGTTACACATACAGCTTCGAAAAACTGGTGGTTTCTCCACAAATCGTTGACCATATGAGGAGTATGTTTTTACAACACTTTATATCTCTGATCCAAAAGGTCCATAGGATTCACGTCATATGATATATCTTTCACCAGTGGAATGACTTCTAAGTTTAGTATATGTGTTGGGTTAGGTATGTAACTCCTCAGGAGAGATATACATAACACATCATGGACATGAGAGAGGTTTCAAAGATGTAAAAAAGGTTGAAATACTATATCTATAGGATCCTGTAATTATAAATGTAAAATATTCATAGGGTTTATATATTTTTTCATTTACAGTCTCCTAGCCTTATTTATAGAGACACGGGCTTCTCATATAGAGATATTACCTTCATTTAGATTATTCTTAATTACATTACATGAACACATACCAAAATACAATATAATTTTTGTTTCATTGAAAAAATAGAAACATAAACAACTAGTCCATAGGTAAAGTACATCATCTCATGCTATTATATTCATAAAAACACCCTTATTATAAACATGATCGTTAATAAAATTAATCATAACATGGTTAAAATAAACATATGAAAGTGTGTGGTCAAATTCTTGGTGTGGGAAAACAAGGGATATTTGTATGCCTAATATGAAAAAATGTTTGTGAAAACTTGGTAATAACATTTTAAATAAATTACATATATACCCAAGATTATAATATTGAGTCAGGGAATAAATATTGGTTGTATATAAGATATGAATCATAAAAGAATCAAAGAAAATATTCTATAATGTATAAATATAGAATAAGACCCAAATTTTTGAAATAAAAATACTATTGAATATACTTTATATATTATTCTAGGATCATTTCCACGGATATCATAATGTAATGGGTTCACTACTCAAAACCATGATGGTTTTCAAGGTATACTACCAAGACCATCATAGAGAACAATATCACAAACCGAACAGAGTTAACTTTATATTCCACTCTTGTGTATCTCATAAATTATAAATCAATACACATTGAATTAGGGAGGGACATATGTCTTACCCTTCCCATAATGAAAACCATATTTATGTGTGCTACAATATCATAAATCATATATAATTTGATGACCTATGAAAAGAAATGGGTTTCATAAACAATTTATCATATCATAACTGATATAAAAGTGATAGGATTAAAAATCCTTACACAATTTCAAAATATCAAATGTTGTGGAACAATTAGGGGGGTTTATATGAATTTTATCATGGTATTTTCCAAAGAAGAAAACCACGTTTCTTAAACATATTTTCATCATAAAAATTTCATATAAATTATAACAATGGTATCTATGGATCGTGTCCTAATAAAACCATATGATACATCAAATAATGTTATCTTAGATATAAAATTATTTCTATAGATTGAACAATTTGAACATTTCATTAGGAATACAAAAAATTAAATTTTTTTTAAACTAGAAATAAAAAAACATTTCAAAAAATAATTTTTATCAAAAAATATAATTGATGTTTTAAAATAATTTATAACATTTCTTGAGAAAAATACCCATTCTTCATAGACATTTTAAATCATATAACATTTTGAAAATAATTTAATTTTAAAATTAAAATTAAATCATCTAAAATAATCTTCAATTAAAATAATGTTCATATTGATGGGAAGTTTCATTCATACATTGCATGTTAAAACAATGATTCCTTTAACATATTTTAATAAAATAAAAATAAGGATTATTTTGAATATTGCATGAATATTCCATTTAATTTTTTTAAAATGTCAAGGATGGTTAGAATTTTTTTAAAAGCATATTAGATAAATATACACTTATAAAAACATTTTTATTTAACACTATTTTTTATGAAAATTAATTTATCACGGAAGAGATAAATAATCTCATATTTTCATAGAGAATTATTGATAATTATTTTAAGTACCAATGAGTGAAAAAATTAATAATAATAAAATTAATATCTAATGGATAATAGAAGTCATATATCGCTTGATAGATAGATCATAATGTTTTTTCATCTCAAACATAATCATAAACTCTCCTAATAAATGATGGGATTGTAACATAAAATCTTTACCACCATTGAAACATTGAAACATAAAAACCATGAAGTAATAGTATTACATGAATCTTAAAATATCATTAGGATAAATAAATTCATCATATAAAACATCATGGGTGTCTTTATACACCAGATTAAAAAGATAGGTGCATAGCCTAACATATGTTTCAAAAAATGAAAATTGACAGAAAATTCTCCTATCGATCTATTAAAATTTTAAAATTAAACCCAATGAATGAGAGCTCCTAAAAAGGATACTAAAAAACATATATTTCTCATGAGAATAATCATAATATTTTTTCATGGTCAGTATACAATCTGTAATAAATTAATATGAGGTGAATATGAAATGCGTCTCACAGAAGTAAAAAATTGAAACGGAAAAACCTTACGACTTTGATATATATTGAATAATAATCCAAAATAACTAATATAATAAAATAAAACAAAAAATATAAAGGAAAAATTACTAATTTTATATCAAGTCAAAGGGGATGTTTCATGTTGGAACCAAGGATTTTCTTTTCTAGATATGTAGTATGGTTTGTGTTTATTGCCAATCCACATTGCGTTGACCAAGGAGTTTGCAAGGAATATGTAAAATGAAGAGTTTAAGAAATGGAATTGTGGGTTGAGAACCATATTCTAATTAATAATTCAAAGATCAAAAAATATGGTACGGGGAATGGAAAACTACGAATGACGAAGTGGGAATGATATGTATACCATGTAAGAGAAACAGTTCATGAAGTGAGGGTGTTTGTGGGAAGGTAGTTGGTTCATGGTTGGAAAATGGTTCGTGGGATGGCGTATCCTTAACAAAAATGAGGAGGAGTTTTGAGAAGTTGTGAATTGTGTTGTTTTTGGGAATGATATAGTGATTTCTATCACTGTGTAGGGATAATGGTCGTATATAGACCGTGCAGGGAATATGGTTCGTAAAAGATACATGATATGTGGTGTAGGAAGTTACATGATGAAGATTTTTTAAATCATGTTTTATCATATTATGTGGATATGATTTTCCACATATATAGAACAAATACCTTCATTAAGGTGTGGATTTGAGATTAAAAATATGGGAGGAATTCGGTGAAATCTTGAATTACATCATGGAAAGAAAACTCTACAATGAATTTAATTAAAAATATAAAAGGAATTATGCGATGTCCAGAATAGTTCATGGATGATAGTACGTAGAGGAAGAAGTCCAGTTCTTAGATGAACGTTTGTGAAAGATTGTTCATGGAAGATGACTTTGGTCTGTAGATAAGAAGTAGTAGGCAGATGTGATTTGAGAATATAGTATGCCGACTAGCTAAGTATGTGGGTGAACCCTCGTAGTACATAAGGCTAGGCAGTACGTAGTGGATGTAGTAAAGTATTTGATGGACCATGGGAATTTCACAGAGGAAGCACTCACGGTATATGGTGTCGTATGGTTTGTGGAGGAAGTAGGTTAGTAAACCGACGAATAGTTCGCCAACTAATACTGTACGGAAAAGTAAAATATGTATATAAGGGAAAAACGTGACTTCAATAGATAATATATCTGCATTTAAGGATACATGATAAATACATAATTATTGAAATGACCTTCAAGTCGATAAACTGAATGAACATTCATCCCAACTTAGTGAAAAAGGGGGTGTCAATGGATGTAATCTGAGGGACATAGTTTGATATCCCCAAAACCTTGTAGAGGTAGTTTTTTGGCATAGAGTGACTGTGTTAAACTTAGGTACTCCACAACTAGTAATGATTAGTGTACTTTTGTATGTCTAAAAACCAATTGGTATATGGTCCTTAGATGTATCCCTTAGTGGTGAACCATATAAAATTCTTCTGTCTTGGTTTTTTCTTGTGATTGTTTGTTTTCTGCTCTTTCTCGTCATACAGGTTCAATAGATTCCTACATATGAGACTTCGATCCATCAATTTAAAAGAAAATTTAGACACCCTGATTCACCCCCCCCCTATCATGGTGTTTTGGGTTCCTTCAAAACATATACTATAAAAAACGAGTTCTAAATTTTCAAATGTATCCCATAAATAAAACGGAGACAAGAAATCCCTTTCCATATGTATCTATTACCTTTGTACACATTAAAACTTCATGAATAATAAATACATGTTTATTATACATATATTAATTAAGAATAAATATATATTTCACATAATATATGATTTACATATATCTTTATATTACCCATTTATAAATAATTCAATGTTATGGTCACATTTACAGAAATAGCTACTTTATTTTATTTGTATGTTTTGATTGTTTATCTTCTGAAACACTTACATTGATCATGGTTCAAAATTATCCAAAATTTAAACCACTATAATAATATAATATATATTTAGTATATATGTACTTGTTCTAATCTATAGAAAATATCGACAAAAAATGAAATACACCATCCATAGAGATGATCAGTCGTACGTATGCATGAATATTGGTTCAAATTGTTCAATGTATTGAATGAAATAACGGTAATTGAAAAATTAACATAGTATAATTTTTTTTATTTTATATATATCTCATAATTTATTTACTCTCGTCCTTTTTAACTTCCATGTAATGCATGGAGGAATCACATCACAACACGAGGAGGTAACATGATGTACACATGATTGTCATTATCATCTTCCCACAAAATAGAAGGAATGAAGGTATAGGTGATATAATAGTTAAATAATCATAAAAATATATAAAATACAATATATTAACAATAAAAACATTATTATGTCCAAAAAATAAGTGTTTATTGAAAAAGGAATGAGAAAAGTTCATGATACATCAGTCTTATATGCACACGAACAATGATTCAGTTAACCGTTTGACGGAAGTGAAGATGGTTGTAGGCCATGAACTTAACAAAAAAAACCTATATATATTTAACATATTAAATCTATTATAATATTATGTATTAATAATAAATTAATGATATTGAGAAAGAAATATTCCAAAAATACTCATTGATGAACATGACTTATTCTTCAAGTATCCACCATAAAGTTTCTAAAAAATCATTCATAGGATGGATTTATTTAATAAAATAGGGTTCTAAGATGATATGAGGGAATATGTGAATATTTATGGCTAATAATTTTATGAAAAATAGGCATTTAATGTGTGAAAATTAGTGTACTGTGGGTGTCCATTTACAAGTGATTTGAGTAGCTTACTTGTAATTTCTAGAATGAAAAAATTACACCCATGTATTTTTTATCTCACAAGACTGAAATAAAAGAACATAATCTATAACGAATATATAAGGTCAAAATATCACCATATTATGGGTTTTAGAAAGTCTTGAGTAATTTTTAACCCTTATATATTTTTTAATTTCTCTGCTAAAAACGATTCTACATTAATCGCTGTAAATAATTTTTATTATTTTTTAAAATTCATTTTGGTTGAAAATTTAGTTAAAATTATTAAATAAAGTAGATTATTAGGATACTAATTATTGAATCCATTTATCTGAATTTCATTCACATAATTTTCAATGTTTTATTTAAGAATTATCTCACAGATGCGACGAGAATGTTGTTTTTAAAGAGGAAATGTTTGAAAGATTACAAAAGTTATACATCAGAAATAAATATAAAATATATTAAAATGATAAAAATTTGATTAATGGATGTGTAATTGAACTAATTATACTTTAATAAATTTTAAATTATAATTTATATTTATAAATAAATTGAAAGAAAAAGTAGTTATTATTTATTATTCAGTATCTTCACTAGTCTTCAGAAAACAAAACATTTCAAAAACTTCCAAAAAATTCAATCATAGATAATTTTGAAAAATAAAATAAAAAAATGAAGTTAATATTATGAAATTAATATTCATAAATAATGAAAAATTAATTTTATTATTATTTACAAAAATAAATAGAAATTATTTTTGGAGAAAATAGTATTTTCAAAACGTATAAAAACATTATAAAAAATTACGTGCTGTATTATTAATATAGTTCTTTCATATAAAAACATTATAATTAATATTTAAAAATTATTAATTACCATTTAAATCAATATTTTTGATGAATACATTGAAATAGTTTCATTTAAATAACTATATTAATAATATATCATGGTTTTGTTAAAACATAGTGTCATGTATAAATACTGTTATCCTAGTGTTGTGTGTAGAAAATGACTAACTTGGTGTTTCACATACTGTAGGCTAACAAATACATTTATTTTCATTGAAAATAATAATAATTCCCAAAAACATGGGTTATTACATTGTGCCCCTAAAAATGAATGTATCCTAAGGAATTCCTCACAAATATAAAAAATGTGGAATATTATCCTTTAATATATCCTTTAATTCCATAATTCCTTTCTCAAACAAGTAGATAGTTCACTATACAATGACCAGAATAATGGTCTTCTTTATTATAACATTATCTATATGATCAAGAATATCCACAGGTTATCCCTCATATGAAAGATCTTTCTCCACTGGTATGTGCTCTGAGTTCAACATATGTGACATGTTAGATATTTACTTCCTCTAGAGAGATACGTGGAAAACATTATATACATTTGAGGGTTTTGTTTTTAAGTTTCATGAAATAAGCTACCATGCTGATACAATCATAAATTTCAAATGATTGGATATATATTTGTAGGGATTAGTTTCCCTTTCTTCGAAAATCATATTACCTTCATCCACGGATAAATTATTTGAAAACCCTTAATATGAAATTAAAATTCTAGAAAATGTTAGTTATTATCATGATAAATTTTCTTCTAACTATGGGTTACATTGATGTGTTTTTGAATGGTATAGACATTCTCTTCCATTTCAACAGCTATCATAGGGATTAATTGTTGTCTTTATCCTACATCAATCCATCAAAATATAGGTTCACATTTCATTCCATATAGGTATTTATATATATCCATATAAATGAATAAGTGAATGTAATTATTTAATAAAAACTCAGTTGGAAAAAGGTTTTGATCTCAATCACCATTGAAATCAAAATAAAGAGATATCAACATATCCTCTAGGATTTGAATTATTTCCTCTAACTTCCCAAAATTATGAGAAATAAATGTAGCAATAAAACTATACAACATATTAATAACATGGTGAATACATCCCAAGAGAATTGAGGTAAACCATAGATCCTAATTAGACATAATAGAATGTGATACTCTATTTAACTTTATTGCGTCGTTATTTTATATCACGGAATGGTGATCAAGAGGGAAGTATTATATGATATCGATGAAGTGAACTATATTCTCATTGCTTCCTTAAACTTTACTGCATCCTTATTTTATAACATTTATAACCTTATTTTTTATCTCATCATTTTCCTTCTATAACACATTAATCATCAATTGGATAGATGGTGGTATATTCAATTTAGCATGATAATACTTTTCCCCTTATTTTTTGATTTATAGATCCATCCTTTGAAAATTTAAAAATACTAGATCCATTATAATCCTCCCCATTGATAAGGTAGCATGATTCTTTTTACTCAAATCAATAGAAACCTTGATCACTTACCCAGTGTTGTAATTTATTGATTTGTCATAATAATTAATAAACTCGAACCATATAGTTTGGTAAATATTAAAGTCCATATATGTGAATATATACACTAATATTTTATGATTGTTATATAAATTACAACACTGTCTAAAAATATAATGCATACATATATTTAACAAAAAATTTACTTTAGTTAAATTGATGTCATTATTTTACTAATGTTTCTGATGAATGGTTCAATGTTTATGATTCATAATCTATAACCATATTATTATAAAAAAAAAATAACTCATACCAATCACTTCTTGGATGAATAACAATACAATATAATTCCTTATACACTATAGGGTAATGTAAGAACATGTTCACTGACTAATATTCTCATTAGTTCCTTGATAGTTTCCTTGCATTCATCTGTCAAGAGGAACACGGATACCTTCTAGGGTATCTTGATTAATGTATATACATTCATGAGAAGTTCTCCAAAAAAATTGTTGATGATATCCACATTGATGAAGAAAAATAAGGATCCCAGTTGTTGTGGTGTTATGGTCCAACATTCAACACCCTCTGTCTTTGATGGATTTATTGATATAACCTCTCTTGAGATTATATAACACACGAATGAAACCTTTTTTATCCAAAATTCGTTCATTTTAAATTTAATATATTTTTTCTCCTTTTTATGGTGTTTAAACCAATTCTACAGTGTTCTACATGATCTTACTACCACATTTAATATAGAATAATATCATCTATCGTGACTATCACCAACATATCAATGTAATATATTGTAACTCTATTAATTAAATACATAAAGATAAAAACGGAATTAGTAAGACTGAATGGAATCACTATATATTCATAAAATATATACCCTGTAAAAATGATTTCTTGTGTATACTATAATACTTAACACTCCATTTACGATATCCAGAATGATGGTCATTCTAGGAAAAGTATTGATCTCTACACATTTTATCAAACAATTCATTAATATAGGGAAGTGGATACTTTTCATAACTTTTATCTTGTTCAACTCTCGATAATAAATAATAATTCAAATTCATCCTCTTTATTTTTAACCAATATAAGAAGTTTTACCAATGTTGAAATTTAGGGGAGAATGAATCCCTTGTCATGATTCCTCTGGGGTTTCTTCTTTAATCCCTACAACTCAATCAGGTTTATTCTATAGAGCATCTCTAAAATTGGAATGGAACTAGTTATGAGTTTTATTGAGATCCAAACATCTAATTTTGGTGGAGGGATAGAAAACTCATCTCTGAATAGATAAACAATTACCACACAATATAAATATCATTTATTTTATGTTTCTCCCCATTCATTAGAGATAAAAACCTTTTCTAAAGTGGAACCAAGACCCACACAATTGATGTGATATCCATCTCATGTTCATACTTATCATCCCATTGACAAAAAAACTATATGTTTACTTATATTATCAAAATTGAATTTCCACCCTTGAAAAGTTATTTTGGATTTATATAGATAAATATAATACATTCAGAAGAAAACATCAACTTCATCTGTATTAATATTGGTAAGATATTCAATAATAAAATTTCCACCAATATCAACTATAGAAGAATCATAGACTTGAGATGCGATCATTGAACCATTAAGGGTTTTCACTACTAATTCCACTTCTAAAAACATGGGTTAAATCTTTATATCCTTATCAAATTATTTATATATGAAATATTGGTTATATCTAGATTCATATGAGACAATAAATTTTTTTTGAGTGGATGGTATACATTCCTCTCACCAAATCATAATCACAGCCCTTTTATAAACTTTTATAGCATAATATTTTCCTTTTTATCATGGATTAAGAGTCTTCTAAAAAATACATCATCAATGACCTACATATTAAAGTATTGGTTACTGAAATTCATATACTCCATGAATTTGAAACACTGGGGTGCGGGTGATTCATTCTGTGTAGCTTTCTATCTATTCACACTGTCCTATAAATTCTTCCCATCACATCAAAAATCAATCACCCGATGTCCTTCTCTTTCACACATGAAACATTTAATATTGAACTTAAGAAAATTTTCTCCATTATTCCTCCCACACATTTAGAATGAAGGAAACATCATCTTCATTCCTCAATAGTTCTTGGATTTTCCTCGAATGCAATATTTCCCTTCTTATCAAAACCCTGGGATTGATATGTAAATCCATCTTCCATTTCGACCTAGATAGCACAGATTAAAATGGATTCATATCTATTGAAGCCTCTTAATGATAATTACCTTTAAAAACATGGTTTTAAGCTAATATAAAATGGATCCACCTTATATTCACGTGGCATGATAATACCATAAGAATACCTCAAATGTAATTTAAAATTTTCCACATATGTACCAATGTATTTATCATCCTTTTTATTTTTCCTAAGGATCTTATTCTCCATAATCATATAAATAATTAACGGATTATACTTATTGAAAAATAAAACGATGAACTCATCCAAATTTATAGAGTCAATTTCATTTTGGTTGTTATAAATTCCTTATAAGAGTCTAGAATTGTACTGATTCACCTTCCAAATGGATGATATCTAAAATCAATTTTCCATACATGAAACATTAGATATTGGATAATAAATTTTCTATTTTTTTAATCCATTGATTAGAAATTTTTTGATTAAAATACCCACTAAAATAAGGTGGATGTTAAATCATGAATGACTCCATATAATATTTCCCCTCCATTGTTCCTTTGGAAGTCCATCGTAATTCGTAGATTAGTAATGTTGTTTTAGAATACATAGGATATATCACATCCCATCTCCCATAATGTTCACATTCTCTTGGATAAAATCATTTCATTTTCCATCACACTCAACATTAACAGAGTTTCTTTGGGTACTAACAATTGACTAAACCCAAATAGAATATTTTAATAAACAGTAATCATGATGGGGAACAATATAATCATGAAAAATAACTTGTATTGTGTCTAAGTCATTAAATATTATTGAATATATGACACCTTGTATTTATATTACCTCATAAATAATCATAATCAATTTATATCATTCATGATGGTTCATTTTTTTTTGCGAACATCCAATGTGTATCACCTGAGAGAATCAAACTTGGTGTGTATCAAGGCCAATTACCATGAACCAGGAGAAAAACAATTCTAGATCAATGCACCATTTTTAGACTTAATAACCTAGGTTACCTTTATGATAGAGCCATATACATTTGCAGTATTCATACATAGATTCAATTTCTTGAAAACCACTCACTTTATCCGTTACAAATATTACATTAATTATTTCTATAAATTGAATATTCCTTACACATATTCTCATTCTAGTTCACAGGGATCTAACTAAAGATTTATCATCATATTTTTAAAAGATAGAAAAACTTATCCCCAGATCCCATCTATAGATACCAAGGCTTTTGTTAGATAGAAAGTATATTTGTCTCTTTACAAATTCACATCATTTCATCAACATACAGTCATAGACCGTGATGTTTTACTTCTTTTGGATACATAGAAACCCAAAAAACACATCCATTTTTAAACTAAATATTATCCCACTATTGTATTCATAACTATCACCCTTCATAGACATTTCATATGTAACATATTTTTTCATATCCTAGGTAAAAGGATAAAAAAAATGGTCACATTAGATGTTTAGTAAGGGTAATAAATTTATATATATAATAATAACCTACACCTAAAGGTATGAAAACACGAATATAACATTTGAATATCATGCTCTTCATATAAAAAATCATAATTTTGAGTCATGGAATAATGATTGGTAGTAAATAACACACGAATCACATGACAATCAATGTACATGATCATCAGAGAAAAAAAATCATGATGAATAGTTTTATGGAATATACATAAGAATATAAAATCATTTCCATATTCATAAAGTCCCATTGTAAAATCCATAACAGTTTAATGGGTTCCCACCTTGAACCATCATAGTTTTCATGGTTAACTCCCAAGCCAGTCAAAGCAAACAATGTCACTTACCACGAAGGTATCTCATGATAAATATGTTTTCTATATCTCCTTCATCAATGGGAGTTATGACTCACAAAAACAGGAGGTTTTATAGAAGGAACTCTCACATTTTTATCCTAGAAGTTTCCCCTTGTTTTTTGGTGGGAACATTAACATCATTACGGACCCAGAGGAAAAGAAGGGAAGTCATCCCTTCACGAGGAATGCTAGCATGGATTTTGTTAGTTCCATGGAATACAATGCGCTCCTGGATCTTGGTTTTTCTGGGGACTGTTGTACGTGGTGTAATAATCAATGCGGCCCTATCTCTCATCAAGTTGCCTTGATAGATTCTTGGAGAACTTGCAGGCCATCTGAAAGATTCCCGATATCTGAGTCTGTCACTTGGTGTGCAGTATTTTTCACCACTCCCCAATTCATCTCAATATCTCAGTGGTGCAAGCTATACCAGACTCCTTCAGATACATCCAGCATTGGGATAACCTTCCTAAATTTCATGAAGTTTTTAAGGGGGTGTGGAATGTGCCCACCTAGGGGAGTATTATGATTTTCTTTCACAACAAACTCATAAGGCTGAAAGGAAATCATCAAAATTGGGCTGATACGGCCCCTCAATGTTCCATAGACTTGGACACAGCCATGCAAGAAATTCAGCATCTTGAAAACATTCTCGAGGGAGACTGGAATGATCATACCATTGATAATATTTATTTAAAAAAAATAGTTTCTCTGATTTGATTTTGTGTTAGGAGAGA
Organism: Viscum album; assembly: GCA_963277665.1. Taxonomy (NCBI): domain Eukaryota; kingdom Viridiplantae; phylum Streptophyta; class Magnoliopsida; order Santalales; family Viscaceae; genus Viscum; species Viscum album. The sequence continues at coordinate 134,734,680 of OY728147.1, read as the reverse complement.
ATAGCGAGGGAGAATGAGAGGATTGGGTGGCTAGAGGAAGGGGACATGAATACAACTTTCTTCTTTGACTGTATAAAGGAAAGGAAACATCTGGTTCAACCCAACATTGAGATGGAGGATGGTTCATTCTCAATTGACAGGGGTACCTGGGGAGGCTCTATTTTTCTCATTTCAAAGATCTCTTGGCGAGACCAAATTCATAGATGTTTGATGGTTACCCGAGGGTGAAGTTGAGTTTATGGAGAACATTGTGTCCCATGTCTCTTATCTGGATAATGATGTGATGGCTGCCATCTTGGAGGAAATAGAGATTCACGAAGCTATTTTATTCCTCAATGGTGACAGCCCCCCGGGGCCATAAAAAATCACAGGATCCTTCTATAGTTTTTCCTAGGGGGTGGTGAAAGCCGACCTCATTGAGTCCATCTAGGATTTTTTTCTGGGGTGGTAGCCATCCTAGATTTTCAACGCTATCGACTTGGTGCTTCTTCCCAAAATTAAGAACCCCTCATCCATCCTTCACTATTGCCCTGTTAGCCTTTGTAATTTCCCCTATAATTTCCTTTCAAGCTTCATAAATGCTATATTATCGACTCATATTCCCCGATGGATTTCAATGGAGGATCATGGTTTTGTTAAGGTTTCCTCAATCCAGGGATCAATTGCATTGGAACTCTAGATGATCTGTGATATTAATACCAAGTCACATGGCTCTAACAAGGTGATCAAGCTCGATATGAGCAAGGCTTATGATCGGGTGGAGTGGGGCTTTATCCACAAGGTCCTCTCAGGTATGGGTTTCAGCCCCAGGGTGGTTGATCTTCTCTTTCGCAAAATTATTTCTTCTTGGATGGCGGTTAATTTAATGGTTAAATCCTTTTGTTTTTTCGAGTCAACCCAGTGTTCATGGTAGGGATAATTTATCTCTCTGAGTCTTTTTATTCTTTCCTAGGAGATTCTCAGCCACCTTAACCTCAAATGCACAACTTTTGTCAAGATCCTCCCTTATAGAAGGAAGGGAAGAGTCCCGTCAATTTATCATCTCATGTTTGCTGATTAAAATATTATCTTCTTGAATGAATCTATGTGATCAATTTTTGGGCTTATCCATGTTTTGGAGGAGTACTTCCATTCGAGTGGGCATGTAATCAACAAAATCAAGAGTATTTTATTTATCTCAAGGGAATGTACCCCATCATGGGAATCCTCTATTTTCAACCTTTTGGAGATTCACTAGGTAAACTGGCCAATAATGTACTTTGGTGCTTCTTTGTCACGAGGTCAGCTCATAATTCAAGACTTTGATTATATTTTTTGCAGGATCTTAGAGAGAGTTCAGAACTAGAAAACATATTCTTATCATTTGGGGGACAGATTTCCTTGGTCAACAGTGTTCTTATTAGTACTCTTGTTCATGCACATTATGGTGTTAATGCACCTAAAGGTGTTATTTTAATGATTTAGAAGGTAATTGATAACTTTATTTGTGATGCCCGAGCATAGGGAAAGTGCATTTGGGTCTCCTGGGCGAGAATGGAATGGCCCATTTCGGAAAGAGGGATTAATGTTTGCATCCTTGTTGATATGCTCATTTTCATACATGTCAAACTGTCCAGGTAGCTTCCTGAGCACAGAACATTGTGTGGAAAGACCACGGGAAGCCCCTCGATGGATGGTGCACTGTTGGAGGGAAGACCATTGTCTCCTTTTTTGTGCAAGATTATCCCCCTTTATTCTGTCATCCATCCCCATGTTTGGTGGGTCATCGGGGAAGGGAAAGTCTCCTTCTAGCATGAAAACTGGGTAGGTGATATCCTTGGATTTCTCGGAGGCTGTGATTATAACATATTGTATAAGGTGGAAAGCAGATTTCCAGCCTTTATGGAGGATATTCTGAATAAGGAAAAACTGGATACACTACACCTCATTGATATCATGGATGAACTAGTTAAATGTATTTTTCCCCATCAAGCTCTGGTATTTTCTCCACTAAGGACTTCCGCCACGCCATGATGCCTCAATCACAAGAGAATTTGTTGAATGACCTCCTTTGGTCTAATGGGATTCTGTCGAATTATAACTTCCCCACCTGGTGGATCAGACAGGCTATAGTTTCTACAGATGAGAAAGTAATGAAATATTGAATTGTGCTTGATTCTTATTGCATGTGTTGTGTTCAGTGCAGGGAAGAAATCATAGAAAATATGTTCCTAGAGGGAGAGTGGGATTGTGCGGTCTAGTCGGCCTTTGGTGGATTCATCACTGCTCTCTAGCCTTTTGTTGATCCATCCTTCTTCTTTCACTGGTTTCATGGATTGGGGGATTCGGGAGTGGAAAGAATCGTAAGGTTGATTATGATTCATGTCGGGGTGCGGTGTATCTGGAAACCTAGGAACAAAGCTAGATTTGAGGGAATCAGTTTGTCTGGGAAAATAATATTCATGTGTAATCGTAGCCTGGTACTCAACCTGACTAGGTGTCTAGATAATAGGAGTGAGGTGCCTTCTCTCCAGGTTCTACGTCAGGCTGTTCAGACTAGCCCTAATATTTGTATTCCTTTCTACCATTGGGTCTATTTGAAACCCCCTACCTTGGGTTAGAAATTAAACATGGATGGTTCTTGTAACGTAGGAATTTTGAGGGGAGGAGTGGTTCATGACCTCTAGGGCTCCTTTGTGTTCACTTTCAATGTCTACTTGGGAAGTGGTTCTTTCTTACAAGCAGAAGCTCTCACTTTTCTTTCAGGACTTTCCATTTGTAGGCAGGGGCATTTGCATAACGGAAGCAGAAACTGACTCTCTTGTCCTTCTCAAATCTCTGATTGACACTCGTAATTAACCCTGGTTAATTTCAAACTCCATCAGGAAGTGCAGATCTATCTTCCCTAACAACCTTCAATTGAGACACACCTAGTGATAGGGTAACAAGGTGGCTACTCATCTAGCGTAGATTGTGTCTCATGGATCAGATACGACATGTTTCTACAACCCAAAATAGTTGACACCTGAGGGAGTTAATCTAGTTAAAGTGGATTCCCTTGTCCTTTATTATTTCATACCCCCTAGATCATTGCTTTCATTGAATTCTTTTCCCCCCTCTTTTTAAATAAAGAATGATGATGATGATAATATCATAAAGAATTAATCATTTCTTAACCAAATGAAATTAAATGGGCTTCATAAAAATTTCATCATACAATTAACTATTGAAATGATATATTTTTTAGAATAATTTAATTAGTTCATCATAGAATACTCGATGGAAAAAAGAAGTGGTCTTTATAGAAATTTTATCATGTTATGACCCATGGATAATAAACACGTTACATAAACATCATATGATAAAAAAATAAGAGAATGAGTAAGAATGGAATCACTTATTTATGTCCTAAAAAAATATAATGTTACCTCAAGGAATGATATCTTAGAAGTAAAATGTTTTTTATGATAGATCAATTGGATCATTTTTTGAGGAAGATAATATTTCATTGAAAATAATTTTTTAAGCTAAAAATTTGTAAAATAGTTTAAAAATCATTTATATTAAATATTATAATGGAAGCTCTAAAATAATTTAAAACATTTATAGTTTATGTTTTTAAAAGATACTATTAAAACATAAAACATTTTGAAGATCCATTTATTTTAAAATTAAACTAGAATCTTCTTAATGGAACTTCAATGAAAATATTAGTTAGGAAGACCGATACTGTTATCCATGTCCTACACAATAAATTAGAGAATCCTTTTGAATATTTTGTATAATCCAAATAAGAATTGTTTGTAAAATTAAATGAATTATCATTTAAAAAAAATTAGTAAATTATTTCAAAGTAATAGGAGGTTAGTAAAACACTTTTGAAAAAAAATTAGAAAACAATTTTTAGAAGAAAATGAATTTTCATACAAAGAGAAAAATAATGTCCAATTTTTTTTAACATTTTTCTATTTATTTTTAGTACTAAAGAGAGGAAAAACCCTAATATTAATATTTTTAATAACCATAGGAGAATAAAATTCATGATTTTCACAAGATATGAATCATAATATTTTATCATTAGAAACATAATCATAAACAATCACGATAAATGATAAGACTATAACAGAAATTCATTCCCATTTTGGACACTTTGAAATTTAAATTCCATGAAACCAAATCATTAAATAAAACATAAAATAAATTTAGGACAAATAAATTTATCAAAATAAATTTAAATTAGTCTATATATTTACCTTTTAATTGAATATAGTGAATAAAAAACATGTGTCTCATATAAAGATAATTGATGAAAAAACTCTTACTGATTTTTGTAACTTTAAACTATAAACCCCAAGAAATATTGAGTCAATAAGGATTCCTTATGACTTTTCTGTTATTCTATGTTTTGAAAACCACAAACACTTTATCATAAGTAAAAATAAATTTCCTTAGGGATTATTTTCTTAATGAAAATTTTCCCTTCTCTAAGGAAGTTTTTATCCTTACCTTTATTTTCATTGTCTTATTTTATAATTTCTCATAATCAAACATGATTTGTAACAAAGTCAAAAATTAGGATTATATCTAAAGCCTCGGAATCCTATAGTATCTTGGATATAGAGTTTTCTATTTTAAGACTTTGAATTCTTTGAAATTTAGATTCTGAATTCTTTGAAATTCAGATTCTGAATTCTCTGTAATCCAGATTCTAAATTCTCAAAAATATAGATTCCAAAATCTCTAAAATTCAGATTCCAAATTCAATAAAATTCAATTCCCAAATTCTTTGAAATTATGATTGAAAATTATCTAAAATTCAGATTCCAAATTCTCTAAAATTTAGTTTCTGAATTAATTTAAATTCAGATTCCAAATTCTCTGAAATCATATCCCAAAATCTCTAAAATTCAAATTCTGAATTATATTCAATTTTGACTCTGAATTCAACAGAATTAAAACTCATAATTACTCAGAATTCGAACTCCTAATTTCTCAAAATTCATAATCCGAATTCCTCATAATACAGACTCCAAATTCATTGGAATTCAGACTTCGAAATCAATAGAATTCTGATTCTGAACAATTTGACAAATTGAATATCAATATCTATGTTTTTGAGATTTTTATTGTCTAGATGTTTAGACTCTGAATTCTGTTTTCCCTCAGAATCTAGAAATTCTTATTTTTCTATGAAACTTATTTTTCATTACAACTGTTATTATTATGAAACTGTGTTCTGAAAAATGTTTCGAACCATAGGTTGGTTTAGTGACACATGTGTAGGTCCCTCTAAGATTCAACGAAATAAATGACCATTTGAGGAGGGAATTGATCATTAGATATTTTCCTGTAACTAGAAGCTCATTTTAATGTACTTAATGTCATTCCATCAATATAGATATTTTAGGTTATAAAGTGATTTCTATATAGAGAGTCTCATGCTTTGTGCATTCTGAAAACCTTGTTCAGTTTGATTTGTGCAACTCCAATTGTTGCTGAGTACAATCAAGGGCTTCCAAAGATAAGAAAATAGAGGTGCTGAATACATTAAAGTTCTTGGACTTCCGAAGATAGAAAGATAGAGGTACTGAAAACCTTAAATATCGAGGGCTTGTGGAGATAGAAAGATATATTTCGATATTCCTATCGAGGTCTAACCCTTGTGTGTGTAAGACAAACTTTCATTAATGTATAAATATATGGAACTTTATCCAAGGTTGTTAGACACCCTACTCTTTAAGTGAAAAGACTTCTTACTTGTTACTTTTTTGTTTCAAGTATTATCTCTGCTGTATTTTGATAAATGAAGAATGTATAACATTAATATACTTTAGTATTCTTTTATTTACTCTTATAAGTAATATTCTATACACATTCAAGTAGAATCATTTTCTAAGTAAAAATTTCATAAGATTCATTTCCAAAACCATATTTCTAAAACCAAACCATGTTTGTCTCATAGAACTATTTTAGGTTTTTGTGAATGTTCCTTCGTTACATTTTCTAAACATAGTTTTCCTTATGGTTAAAACTAATTTATTTTACATTGCAATTCACATCCCTCTTGTAATTTAGCATCTACATCCACTATTTTGATCCTACAATTGATATTTCAGTAGGTCTCAAACATAATAATACTCAAATTTAAGTTATCTTGCTAAAAGTTTTCCTAATACTAAATTATTCTTTCTTACATTTCCTTGTTCATATTTTCTAAGATATTTTTATCTTTATTTATAAACTTTTACTACTTACAAGTTTTGTCGAATGATATTCTCTTAATGAATGGGAGGAATAAATGTTGGTTCTATTGATAAACATAATCCTACCTGATCACCTATTATTGATGGAAACGATTATGAGTAATGGAGAGAAATAGTGAATAATTTTTTTATCAACACTAGAGATGATAAAATTTTCATTCTTACTGGTGACTAAAGAATTCTCGACAAGGAAGTAAAAAGCTTTGCCAACCATGAAAAATAAGAATATCAACAAAATTACAAGGTACATAATACTTTGTTGTGTTCTATGACCAGAAACATATAGTCAAATATCTTCTTATGAAGATACCAATTACATTTGTATGAAACTTGATGTTACTCATTTTTGGACATCTAATGTGATAGAGACTATAAGACCTATGTCAAGAGATAAATATCATGGATTCGTTTTCCCTATGGAGAACCGGTATGAAAGGAGCAATAATTATTTATAACCATAGTAATAAATCATCAATCTATGGTAGAAAAAAGTATTGATGATGAAGCACTTGTGGATAAAATAATTGATATTATTCCAAATGAGTGCGAATAAAAAAGAACATCCATTCATGAAAACATGAAAGTTACTCAAATTACTCTTGATGAGTTATTTGATACTCTCTTAAAATATTAAACAATAATGAAAAGAGATGCTAATATGAATAAGAAGAAAAATGGTAATGGTAACGGAAGTGTAGCATTTACTACTACCAATGTCAATACTACGAAAAGGGTTACAAGATATACATCTAAGAAAGTCATTGTTCTATCTGAGTTTGGTGAAAGAGAACACTCTAAATATGAGTTAGAAAATTTTTATCGAATGATGAAAAAAATAGTGGGAAATAATGACTTCCAGAATAAATAAAAGTATAAAGAAATAAAAGGAAAGAAATTCTCATAAGTCACTTTCTATTAATGTAATAGAGCTAACCCTATTAGGCAATATTGTCCCATTCTTAAAAGATAATATAGAAAAGAAATGCATTTTAAGAATAATAGAAAGAATTATTACAAGACTAATCCTAAAAAAGTATTGAAGTCTAATGATACATGGTCTTCCAGTGGTGGCGACTCATATGATGAATCCCTAAACTATGAATCTCCTAGCAAGAATAATCTTGGTCTACTAGCCAAACTACCCATTTATAATCATTTTATAATGTCCACAGTACATAATGCTGAATAAACTACTACTATATCAATAAATGAAAATTATATAGATGATAAATATTATATTTCTATATATGAAGAACCTTCTTTTGATGAAGATAAATCTATACCTACTAATAAATAAATGTCTAGTTTTTATAATCTTTTTGAGATTGGAAATTGTAAGATAAAAAATAAGTTAGAGAAGAAAAATTATAGAATTTATTTTTTTAACTAATGAAGTGTCATATATTTCTAAATATCTTGTTCATAAATATTTTTATTTTAAAAATATTTCAAAAATCCTTTAGGAAGTTAATACACATATGGATAATATTTCTGAGGATCATGATAGTGTTATTTCAAGGAAAAGTGTTTTAGAGAATAACTCAAATTTTGAAGATTAATGAAATTGAGGATACAAATTTTGTCATTAGAGTAAAATAAAAAATTTATTCGTTAAAGAATCTTTTATCAAATTTTACCTCAAGAAGAAAATAATTTGTTAAAATATACTCTCAAATTCTTCCTCAAATGAATAGTTCAGGAATTTTTTATAGTCACTCCATACCCATTTTTAGTAATAATAGTTTTGGTCCCCAAATATCTCATTTCCACCAATTATTAGTGTGGTGGGCATTGGGAAAGAAATTTTTCTTTAAATAAAACCCAATATTTAGTTTTTTATAAATCCTATTTTTTCTATGAAGATTTTGATTCTTAATATTTTACTTTCTGTAATTTCTGAATCCAAAAAATATTGGATTCTGAACATCTAACTCTTTTTTTCAAGAAAATAAAGAATGTTCCAACAACAATACATGGTACATGGATAGTGGATGTTCCCGAAATATGATTGGAAACAAAAATATCTTTGAAATATTATCTAGCCAAATGGAGGAAAAGTATATTTCACAGATAATTCTCTCAGAGAAATTGTTGTTATAGGTAAAATTGTTCTTCCTGGAAAATGTTAATTTCAAATGTTTTATTTGTTAATGGTATTAAGAACAGCCTCATTAGCATAATCTAATTTTTTAATGAAGGCTACCATGTGAATTTTCATAATGATAAATTCTTATTACACAATTCTAAGGAAGAGTTTATTATTTCCTTCCATAGGAAAGAAAATGTACACACACTAAATGTAGATTACCTTAAGAACCTTGATCTACATTCCCTTAGCACAATGGAAGATCAATCTCGATTATGGATTTGAATTTTAGTAAACTATAACCTAAGGAACCTATGAAAACATTTAAAGATAAGAATATTTCAAGATATACTGGAGCATAGATTTGATTGTTCAAAAGATTGTGATTCTTGTCAATATTAAAAGCACAAAAAAATTATTAAATCATTTATTGATGAATCAAATTCTAATGAATTAGAGTTAGTTCTTATTGATCTTTTGGGACCAACAAAAACTGGATGTATTGGAGGAAAATACTATGTATTTTTTGGGTTGATGGTTACACTAGATTTACATGGGCCTATTTTTTAACAAATAAGTTTGGAGAATTTTCTTTATTTAATTCCATTAGAGACCATGTTAATAATGAGAAAAAATTCCATTGATAACTGCTCATAGTGATCATTCAAAAAAATTAAAAATTCATATTTTGAAACATTTTTTAGTAAGAAAGGCATTACCCATAACTTCTTAGTTGCAATAACTCCTCCCCAAAATGGTGTTGTTAAAAGAAAAAATAAATTTCTTCAAGATATAACTAGATCCATGTTGAGTGAATATTATATTGATAAAATGTTTTGGGCTGTACCTATTAGTACTGCTTGATATACTGTAAATTGAGATTTAATGACAAATTTTCTTAACAAAAGAGTTTATGAATTGTGGACTGGTCGAAAACCTAATCTTTCTTACATCAAAGTATTTGGTTGCAAAGTATTCATCATAAATACTAAAGATAACATACATAAATCTTCACCCAAATTTAATGAATTCATTTTCCTTGGATAATCAAATACTTCTAAAAATGATAGAGTTTTTAATAAAAATACATGTATTGTTGAAGAAACAGTGCACCTCAAATTTGTTGAATCTGATCTATTTTTTTAATGTACCCCAACATACATCATCAAATGTGTTTTCAAAATCTGTTAATAAACCATTGATAGAATATACTTATAATAAATATAATTCTCAAGAAAATATTTTTGAATCATTTACCCTATAATATTCCCTACCAAATATTGATGAACATGTTTTACAAATCACAAATCAGTTGTTTCTTAAGAATCATCCCAGTGATAGTATCATTGGCAATGTAAAAAACTGTGGGGACTAGAATTTCCTTATGAAATTAAGTATAACATCAAAATTTCATTCTTAATTAGAATCGAAAATAACTGATGAATAATTAGGTTATGATAATTGCATTAAATACTTTTGAGACGAGATAAATTAATTCTAAAGGAATAATGTCTAGGCCTTAGTTGTGAGACCCAAGGAAGCTTTTGTAATTGGTGTAAAATGGGACTTCGGAATTATGTGTGATGAAAATTGAATCATAGTAATAAATAATGTAGATTAGTTACTAAAGGATATAATCAACAAGAGGGAATAGACTTTGAAAAAACCTATTCTCCAGTATCTAGACTTGAATCTATTCTCATTTTACTTGCCGTTGTAGCATTCTTAAATTTCAAATTTTTTCAAATGGATGTGAAGTGTGATTTCCTTAGTGGATATGTTCAAGAGGAAGTTTATGTTGAACAACCTCCTAGTTTTGAAGACACAAAACATCCTGAACATTTTTACAAACCAATCAAAGATTTATATGAACTTAAACAAGCCCCTAAGGCATGGTATGATAAACTTACAGGATTTTGTTACAAAAATAATTATGTTAAGGGAACAACATATCCAAATATTTTAATTAATAAAGATAATAAAAATATTTTGTTTGTTGAAATTTATGTTTATGACATTATATTTGGTTAAACTCGGCAATATTTAACTACTTCGTTTGTGAATCTAATGAAATCTTAGTTTCAAATGAGTATGATGGGTGAGTTATCATTTTTCCTAGATCATCAAATTTCTCAAAAACCATAAGCAACTTATATATCACAACATAATTATATTACAGATCTTATTAAAAAGTATTGATATGACAACACTAAAATTATAAGCACTCCAATCGATACCTCAAACTCTCTTGATCTGGATAAAGCTAGGAAACCAATAGATCAAACATCCTTCAGAGGTATGATAGGAAGCTCACTATACTTGAAAACTAGTCATCCAAACATAATGTTTTCAGTATGCTTATATGCAAGATATCAATATAATACAAATTAATCCCATTTAAAAGAAGTAAAATGAATTTTTTCAATGGGAAGGGAAACATGGATTTATTACTTTTTTATACTTTTGGAAATGATTTTTTTTTTAAAATATTTTCGAATACTGATTTTGGTGGATGTAGAATGGATAGAAAAATTATATCTAGAACTTGCCTTTTCTTAATAGATTAATTAGTTTCTTTGTCATGTAAGAAGCAACACTCAGTGGCTCTTTCCACAACTAATGTTGAATATGTAGTAGCAGGAATTATTTGTGCTCATGTGTTGTGGATGCAACACACACTCACAAACTATGGAATGAGTATTACCAAAACACAAATATTGTGTGATAACATTAGTTCCATTAACTTAATAAAAAATCCAATAGATATTAGGCATCACTTTCTTAGGGATCACACAATTAAATGAGATATCATTCTTCAATTTATCAGATCACAATATTAACTTGCTGATATTTTTTCAAAATAATTACCTTTTGATAGATATGAATATATAAGGAAAAGTTATGAATGATGATAGTAATGTAATATTCCATATTAAATTTTTGTTGAAATTTATCTCTTTACATTAAGAAAATAATTTTTATAGGGGGGTACATTTTCTTGGTAACAAACATTGTTTTAATCAATTTTTTAAATTAATTTTTTATCTTAATTGAAATATTTTCATAACAATTTTTTTTCATTTTTTGTGAACCCAAAATTATGGAATCCTAAATTTTCCTTTCACAATAAAATTTTCTTGAATCCAAAATATCTCAAAGTGAATTTTCTCCTTTACTAATAATTTTCCTAGATATCCAAAAGGTATGTTTCCTTATATAAAATTTGTAATCTAATATTTTAGTTTTTGGTACTTTTATCATGTTTTAAGAAAAAAGTTTCAGATTTACTTACCATAAATCCAACTTTTTACCCAAAAAACCTCAAAAGATCGGAACCTACCAAATCCTTCTTCAATTTTCATCTAATCTGTCAGACCGAATATTGCTTGGTCAACCGTTGGATTAAATCAGGAATCTGAACTATCACATCAAGACCTGTATTAAGTCCCCATATTTCTGATCGCACATTTTTTTTCATGGATTTCATCATCAATGACCTTCGGCTCTTCAAAAAGACTATTCCACTTTTCAGAGTTTTCTCAGACTACAGATGTCTTTGGAAGATTATCCAAAGAAACCAATGCCTCCAGCCAAAGAAATCATAGAGTTCCAAATATAAGGAGAAAGTTTAGTTGATATATGATTTTTCAATAAGTATAATTCCCTGATTACACAAAATGTCAAAATCAATGCATGGGAGAGTCTTTGCGTAGCCTAACCAAAAAATTAGGATCTAGTTTATCCTCAGTTACTTGTTGAGTTCTACATGACAGTAACGTTTTTTTAATGAAGGTGGAAGAGACATGTTTTCATTCAAGAGTAATGGGAAAACCTATTTTGTTTCCTTCAACATAGAAGAAATTAAAATTGGAGTACCATATGAATGAGAAGCAATATTTTCACCCATAAGTTACCATATCTATCAGGAAGCTTTGAGAAGGAAAAGGAAATAGAGTACCTCAGACTCAATGGAGTGAAAACAATAAAAACCAACCATATTTAAAAAAATTTAAGGATACTATAATTATGGGTAGATGGTTTTATAATTCCGAGAAAAAGATAAAAGTACTCCTTAAAGAAAAGTGACATCTGCATTTTGGATTTTCATGCTAACTTGAGGAAAATAAACCTAAGAAAGTATATCTTACTCATGACTAACAATATGAATAACAAAACTCTAAAATTGAAAATCATCATGTATCTAGAAATTATTTTTATGATAATAGTGTTATACCTCGATTCATTAAAAACTACATGTATCTCTAAGCCACGAAACATCATGATTTTTTTACTAAGTGATGATAATTTTAGGAGGATTAATGTCTATTTTAATAGAAAATATGGAGAATTATTGATCAATCAGAAAGAGAAATTGAAGCTTTAGGATATGTGTTGGAAGTAGGTGTACCTTAAAAGAAACTATAGAAGAAGAGAAAGGATAAAAAATTGGAAACCAAAGATAATCCTTCAGCTTTGTAAAGTCAATCACCACCCCCAAACCAAAAAAGAAAAAAAATTGCCTAATGAAGTTGTAGAAAAATGGGTGGAAAATAAAAGGATAAGAAAAAAATAAGTCCTAGATTTGTTCTAGATGATGTCTTGGAAAAGGAACTGAAGATTAAAACTACCAAAGAGCTAGAAAAGCAAGAAAAATAGAAGAAACAAAAAAATGTCTGAATATGTGATTGTTCAAGTATATTCAAGGCTACAGAGAAAGACTCTGAACATATTTGGGTACTAGAATCGTTTCTAAAATAACAATTACTAGTACAGACTATAGGAAAAAAATTCATAATTCTAGATCCTGAAGTGGTGGAATAGATAGATTAGGAATAAGAAGTAGAATAAGTGGAAGAGGAAGAGGAAGAAGGAGATGAAGGTGATGATGTGATAAGGCATGTTCGTGAATATCATGAGAAGGAAAGTACTTTTGAAAATCATTCTATCTGGACTTCATAGGCTAAGTCAATGAAAATTATTTCTCAAGGAAAAGAGGATGAGGGTCAGGAATAAGTTAATAAACCTTTTGATGATGAAAGAAGCAATCATGAATTCATTCATCCTGATGATATTCATGAATATTTTGAAAATGTAATGGTTGATGAATATAAAATCATTCAAGAATAAAATAGTGATAATTAATCACTAAATGCTGCAGAGACTATTTCCAAATAGACAATAATAAATAGGTGGTTGTTGAGACCCATAATAATGTTTTCGTGGTTAAAAAGAATGTCGGTGGATCATCCAAGAGGAAATCTATAGAGTTAGAAAAATAATCTTCACCTATAAAGAAATTAGATTTTGAATCATCTTCCATGGGTCAAGACATTACTGTACAGTCTCTAATGAAATTATTATACACCATTCCCTTGATTATATGTATTGACTCAAGGTGTTAGATGATTCAACAAACCATTAATCAGAAGATAAAATCTGTAAGCATGATCATGGAAACATTTATCAGGATTGAGGCCGATCTCAAAACAATTTATGTCTATTAGGATTCTCACAAGAGATCTGGTAAATAAATTACACTATGGCCCAAAAAAATAATTAAAGACATGAGAATCGTTGAAGACTTTCAAGACTCAATGAATTATTCCTTCGACGAGTTAGATGATAGAATAAAATACCATACTACATGTTATTTAGAGAAGATAAACCTTGAACAGGTAGCCCAGAAGTAAGAAGATAATGATCTAAATGAGAAGTTTTGTTCAGTTTCTCTAAATTGAATGAGAGAAAGGGATCTCATAATAGAGTTCGAAGAAATTTTCAATTAGCAAGAATAGGTACTAAAGTCTAAGATATAAATTATTAAATCTCTGGAAGAGAAAATCAAGGATATGGAAAAGAAAAATCAGGATCAATAATAGATTCTTTAAAGGATTGAGGAAGATCATAAAAAGCATAAATAGTAGAAGACTATTGTGAAAAACATCATGCCGAAGGAAAAGATGGATGAATTAATTTTCTTATAAATTCTAATATTTTGTTATACAACCTTATTTCCTTTTTTAAATCTTAATTAAAAATTATATGGACCTTTATCTGTTTTTTTGTATAGTTCTAATCATCCAAGTACCATATTTGTTTCTATTATCTCAAATCCTTTTTGGAATATCAAAAAGAGGTAGAAAAGTGTGATAAAAATAATACTAATTATAAAGAATATAATTCCCTAAGTAAGGGGGAGTTTAACTATTCTGGTTCTTACTTAATGAATAATTTCATATGCAAGAAAAATTAAAATCTCTATGAAGTTAGGAATACGATCCTCAGGAATTTTAAAACCTTGGGGGGGGGGGGTTAGTCGTATTCATCATGATTCATAAGAAAATGGAGATAGGTTTTTATTCTAATGTTCGTAAAGAAAATTCATAGTCCTCATATTATTTTTCTAAAGGATGTTTTTCCTTTCAGAAAAGGGGGATATTTTTAGTCAATAAAGTTTTCTTTTGACTTTTCCATTCTTCTATGTTTTTTAAATAAAAAACAATTTACCTTAAATAAAATGTCTTTTCCCTAAGAATTATTTTCTTAAGGAAAATTTCCCATCTCTAATGACAATTTCCTCCTTTCCTTTATTTTCATTGTCTTGTTTTATATTTTTTCATAATAAAACTCATTTTATTACTATTTCAAAAATTTCGATTCATATCTAAAACCATGGAGTAATATTCTTTCCTCGTTATAGAGTGTTCTGTTTTAAGACTCTCAATTCTATGAAATTCTTATTCTAAATTCTATGAAATTTGGATTCTAAATTCTATGAAATCTAGAATTTTAATTATATGACTTTCATATTCCAAGTTCTATGAAATCCTAATCATGAATTCTCTACAATTCAGATTATGAATTCTATTAAATTCAGATTCCAAAATCTCTAAAATGCATATTCTAATTTCTCTGAAATTCATATTCTGAATTCTATGAAATTCACATTCCAAATTCTTTGAAATTCAGATTCTAAATTCTATAAAATTTGGATTCTGAATTCCTTGAAATTCACACTTCAAATTCCTCAAAATTCATACTCTGAATTCATAAAAATTTCATCTCTGAATTCCTCATAACTCAGACTCCAAATTCCTTAGAATTCATACTCCTAATTCATTAGAATTGAGACTCTAAAATCTATATAATTCTAATTCTGAACTCTTTGAAAAATAGTACCCGGATATCCAAGCTTTATAGATTTTGATGGTTTATATGTTTAGACACTGAATTCTATTTTTCCTTGGACTCTAGAAATTAATTTTTGGATATGAAAAATATTTTTCCTTAAACATTTTATTATTATGAAATGATGTCGTCCAATCTGTTTCTATCCAACTGTTGGTTGAGTGACATGTGTACATGCCCCTCCATGATTCCAGGAAAAATATACCCATTTTAGGATGGATCCGACCATTGGTGTCTTTTCATTTAAATATAATATTATTTGAACGATCATAAACTCATTCCATCAATCTGGAAAATACATACTGTGATGTGATTTCTTGAGAGAGAGAAACTCTCATGATTTGTGCATTTTTAACACCTTGTCCATCTTATATTGTGTGGCACCGAATGTTCCTAAGTACAACCAACTGCTTCTAGGGATCGGAATATAGAGGTGTCGACTACCTTAATGTTCATGAAATTATAGGGATATGAAGACAGAGGTGCCAGATACCTTAATGATCGAAGGATTTTTTCGGATAAAAAGACAAATTAAAATATTCTAATCAAGGTATTATCCTTGTGTGGGTAAGACTAACTTTCATGAATGTATAAATCAAGTTACCTTTATCAATGGTTTCAGATACCCAACTCTTTGAGTGAAAATAATTCTTTATTGTTACTTGTTTTGTTTCAAGATTTATTTCTACTGTATTATGATAGGGGAAGAAAGAATAACAATCTTATACATTATTATAATTTAATTTTCTCTGATAATTAAAATTCTATATTATTTAAGATAGAATCTGTTTCTAATTAAACATTTCTTATGTTTCATTTCTGGAAAAATATTTCCAGAACCTAATCAATTTTTTCTCACCGAACTATTTTAGGGGTTGTGAATTTACATTATTTAACTTTTTTAAACATAGATTTCCTCAAGGTTAAAAACTAATGTTTTTAAACATACAATTCACCCCTCCCCTCTTGTAATTGAGAATCTACATACACTATTTTGATTATATATGATATAGGGATCTGAAAATTGATATATAAGCCCCCAAAATTTTTACTAGAATAATCAAAATAAAAAATAATTTTATGTATATACACCACATAAAATAAATAGGTAGTGAATGATGAATGTGTCTCACAAAAGTGAAAAGTGAGGCAAAAATCTATTACTACATTTGTATATTTTGAATTGAAACCCCCAACAAATAATAAAAAAAATGAACATAAAATTTCTTTATAATATGTGATTAATGATATATCTTTTCAAATGGTATGTAAATACACCATACAAAAGAAACAAGTGTAGATTTTTCATATGTCTCCCATAAATAAAATAGTGAATAGAAATCCATTAGCATAAGTCTCAACTTACTTAGGACATATTTAAAACTCTTATATAACAAATGTATGTTTATTGTAAATATATTATAGAACCATAAATATATATATATATATATATATGAATGAATATTTTATTTTTTAGTGACCTTTTGTTACATATTCATTAAGAATTCCATGTTAATGTCTTATTTCGGACAATAATTTGTTTATTTTTGTGTATGTTTTGAATGGTTATTTTTTGTCCTGTTACATAAAAAATGGTTCTATATTCTAAAGAATGTTAACAATGATATAAGTTTATTATATATTATGTATATATGTATGTGTTATAATCAATAAATCCTAGAGATAAAAAATGGAATAATTTTTTTCGGGAGACGGTAGGTCATATGTATATATGAATTATGTTTCCATTATCTAAAAGTATTAAATGAAAGAAAGGTAAATGGAATATTATCATTAAAAAATAATTTTTTTCAATATGGTATCAAATATTTAAATTAAAATAATTTATAATATTTTGGGGATGATTTTTTGTGACATATTTTATAGATTCCATGTGTAGTGTGGATGAATCACATCATTATAAGAAGGAGATACTCTACACATCCACAAATGATGATATCATGTTCCCAAAAATGGAAATAACATAGGTATAAAAATTTAAAAAGAATAAAAACATTATAAGTATTATATATATATATATAAGAATATATTTTTCATCATAATTCTAATCCATGAAATGTGTTAAAGGAAAATAAACAAACAATCGTTTCATGAGGATGTAGTTCGTCATACCCCTAAATTGTATGTTCATTACCAATTAGATAGATGTGTGTGTAATTTTAGTTAAATAACATAATATTGGAAAATAATATCATATTGAGGATACTAATTTTATTATTTAATAATGTAATAATATGGATATAGGGGTGCATATTGTATATAAAACAAAAGTGATTAAGGACAGATGTTACCTCTTCATTGGGTAACTCCTTTTGGTTTGCTGGAAAGAGATTATTTGATTGATTTATTACAAATGGAAGAATTTTATGATTATTATAGGTATTTGGGGTGATTATTTGAGCTTACTATAGGAAATCCAAATGAATTTAGAGGTGTGATGAAAGGGGAGGGTGAGTTCCTTTTTATAGTGGATGAGGGGTGGCATTCGTGTAAATATCTAAAAAGGAATTTCCCAGATGAATTTCTCCTTATACGTTGTTCTAATAATGATAAAAATTATATAAAAGGGAATAGATAGTTGAAATAATTATATAAAATGGATTTTGGACAAGTTTATATTTCATTTTGTTCCTTATGTATATGGTCTAGTCTAATGTGAAGCTATTTATTCTCTTAATCGCTATAACTAATTTTAATTATAATCACAAATACCTTTTTTTTAAAAATAATTTAAAGTTTTTATATATTATAAATTATTGTTACTAATAATAAAGAATCCATTTATCAAAATTCCACTAACAAAAGTGGCATAAAATTATTTCAAATTAATCTCACATACCAGATGGAAATGTGGGTTTTTAAGGTAAAATGGTTCAAATATTTTATATATTTTTAAATCCAATTTCATATTTAAATTGAATTAAACAATATAAATTTGATTAATTGATAAATAATTGATATAAATTGTCTTTAAATATTATTTAGCTTTTAAATAAATTAGATTAAAATGATTATTTGAATTTAAATTATAAATTTTTCACTAGTCTTCAAAAAAATGAAACAATTCATCAAAATACTAAAAACTATCCCCATCAAAATTTACATTTTTCTAAATAAAAAATAGTGTTTATTATTTCATGTTATATATATTAATGTTTTGAAATTGTAATTTAAAAATTCATCATCATTAAAAGGCATTAAAACTTCCTTTATCAAAATGGTGTTTTCTGTGTGAAATTTGGTTTGTTATTATCTTATGCCTATAAATTTATTGAAAGCCTGTCAAAATATTTTATTAGATAAATGGAATAAAAATTAAATACATAAATACTGTGAAATTGTTATATTTTCTATTGATCGTGATAAAACTTACTAAGTAGAGTTTTGTGTAAAACCAGTGTTGAATGTAATGCTAGATATCAACAAAATTAAATTTATTCTAAAAGAAAAATATGGTAAATTATTGGGTGATACAATCAACCTTAATATAATTCGTTTGTTCAATTTTAAGGGTATTACCTTTTAACAGATGTTGGAATCTCTCCTTCATAGAATCCTCTTGTTCCCATCTTGCTTCTTCCATTTTTTGATTTCCCAAAGTACTTTTACCTGACATGCCATCAGATTCGTCAAATATTTGTCTTTGTAATCAATAATCTGAATGGGTTCCTTATATTATGATAGTCAAGGTTCCAAATCCATTTCATCCTATGTGATCACATTAATTGGGTATGGAATGTATGTACATAGAATATGTATATGCAAAACATCGTGTCCCATTAAGATATTTAGGGGAATTTACAATTGGTAATGTAAATATTTCCTTTGATTATCAACATTACACTTATGAAAAAAAAATTATGCTTTAATATGATCCTAGATATTCTATACCTTTATCATTATATCTTCAAAAAGTTATGAGTCTATGATTTTCCTTTCCCTCTCTTCTCCCAAGAAGATGGTGCGTGACAAATCTTTCCATATAATTCTTCATAAAGTTTCACTTGAATACATTTATGGAAATTATTATTATAGTAAAACTATTCCCAAGGTAATTATTCCTCTAACGTACCGTTAATGTTACGTCAAAATGACCTAAACAAGTCTTCCATTATTTGAGTAGTTCATTTATTTGGTCCATTATTTTTAGGATGGTAGGAAGTGCTCAAATCTAGATCAGTGTCAAGATCCTTCTGGATACTTTTCTAAAATTTTGTTGTAAATTAAGGATGTCAATCAGAAACAATTTATAGTGATGCACTATAAAGTCCAAAAAAATATATTAATATAGATACTTTTGAGGTTCTCAAGTTGAATGTCTTCTATAAGAGAAAGTAAATGTGTAGAATTTTTTAAGTCGTCAATAATAACCTATATTTCATCATTCTACCTATGAGTCATTGGTTTTCATGTGATAAAGTACATAGTAATTTCATCCCAATTTCATATTTGAATAGAAAAATATTGAAATACTTATTTTGTATAGTGCCACACAATATTCAATTATTAACAACCCAAACATCTGGACACATAATCCTCAATTTACATCTTCATGTAATCCCACCTAAAATGTTCCACCAATTCTATATATATCTTTGTTATTACATGGTTTATATAAGGTTGGATTTATGGGAATATTCAAAAAAAATTAATTTCATCATAGGTTTAGATGGAACACATAAAATATTTCAAAAATTTAGAACACTAACATCATGAACAATGACTTTTAATTTTCAATCATTCATATCATTAATTTTATTATAAAGGTTCTCATCATAAAATTGATAATTCAATAGCCTCCCAAATAAATATGGGGTTTCAATCATTTGAAAAATGATTTATGACTCCTATTAGTTACAAATTATTGATATGCATATTTAACATATCCAAAAACATAGGATCCTGCTCAATTTTCATTATTATTAATATCCCATGATCCTTCCCACCCAATGCATATTATATAATATTTTCGTTCCATATGTTTTAGTGTATTAAAAATCTATAATCCTTGAGTATCTCGAGTGATCAGACTCACCTCACGTTGTTTTATTTCCATTAGAATATATATTTTAGGATTTTATAGTCTATGTATATCTCAAATATTTCACTATATAGAGAATTTATCCATATTTTTGAAGTGACTATTATAACAGATAAATAAATATCATGGGTTGGATAGTTTTTCTCAAGAGTAATCCATTTTCTTGATTCATATTCAATATCAATATCAATTTTCATTATGAGAAAACCAAGTCCCTACTTCAATTTATCAATATATAAGACAAACTGATCACCTCTAGATGATAGATATATAATCTAAACATCGACTAATATTCTCTTTAGTTCTTGAAAGAATTATTCTCAATCCTTTTTCTAATAAAAATATATCACATATACATGCAATCTTGGTAAATGGTTTTTCCGGTCAGAAAAAATTCTGAATGAATGGCTAATAATAACCTACCAAACCATTAAAACCATATACCTTTGTTTTTTTGTGTGTGTCTGAAAATATTTTACTTCCTTTTCCATTGTATTATAAACCGATATTCCATCCATAGAGGTAACATGGGAAAAAATAATCTTCTTGATTCCAGAAATCGCACTTACTAAGATTCTGACATAAATCTTCACTAATAATAGTCTTGAGAATGATCCAAAATAGATTCTCTTATTCCTCATTGATTTTAAAATACGCCAACAAATCATCAATTAATACCATAAAAATTGTCAATATATTCCTAGAATACTCTATTTATTTGGTCCATAAAAACAGAGGCTTTATTAATCAACAAAAATGGAATTATTGTAAACTTGTAATATCCATACCTCATTTGAAACATTATCTTCATAATATATTGTTTTTTAGTCACAATTTGTTATACCAAAAGAACTATGATCATTCGTTGAAAAATACGGGGATCCATGAAGCTGATAAAATAGGTGATCAATGTGAGGAAGAGGATACATTTTATTTACTATATCATCATTTATTTTCATATAATCAATGCAAAACCTCAGGGATCAAAATTTCTTTTTTAAAAATTTGATATGATCTTCCCATAGTGAAAAAATATAGAGAATTAATTCTGTATTATCCAAATCCTCTACTTGTTTCTTCAACTACTCTAGTTCCACATTTGAAATAATGTAGGGATTATTTGATATTAACCTTTCATTGGGGCCTAAATCAGAATCAAATTCAGCATCATGCTCTGGGGTATGTCCACGTAGTACATTAAGAATTACATCAATGTATTCCTTCACAAAAGGTACATACTCATTTTGAAGAATAATTTCAACATCACTATATGTTCTTTTATCCTCTTCCCTATTAATTTCATTTTGTATTGTAACAACCCAGGTACTTATGAAATATTTTGTTTTCATTCTGTAAATAAACAGTTGAATTCATTAAAAATGTATAACTCAATAAGTGGTATTTATATAAATTTTGGAGTATATAAAAATATAATTTTAACTACACCATTGAAAGTATAAATTAAATTTACATACTTTATTAGTGAAAATATGATATATTTATATCATGGAATAGGTGAATAAATGTTTTTAAAATGATAAATTAGGTACTGGTAATTTTGCGAAATAAAAATGTATATTTAACATTTAATAATTAATACAAGAAATTTGAAGCAAATTTATCTTGATCAAATGTATTGAAAAATTAATATTTTGTTTTCTTATGATTAGAAGATAATTTTATGAGACACTAATGAATTTTTCATATTGTCATAAATTCAGTTATAATTTTAAAATCGATATTTTTTTATTAAATTATGATGTTAATTAAAAATTAAATTAATAATAATTAGAACATTATTTTTATAAAATCGATTTCTCCTTGAATTCTTCATATCAAAAAAATATTTGGGTTAGTTTTTTGGGTTTTTCTGAAATAGTTAAAATTTTTGGTGAATAGTAAAATATGGTAATTTACGATATATATACATTATAAGTTCAATACACTATTCCTTGATTCATTCCTTGTTTAATAAATATAATATATAAATAACAATTATTTCTTTAATATATTTATTGATAATTATAAAACTATTGATTAGCTTGAACCAAAATAATAATTTAATGAATAAAATAAAGAGAAAACACACCTCCCCTCCACTGTAAATAATATCCCTCCACTCCACTTTTCCTCACACCTAAAATCCATGTAGATCATGTAATTACATCTTAATTACATTCCAAAGTCTCCCCCCCTTGTCCCACAACTAATGGTCTTTCCAAATGTCAAAAACCATGGTCCTTAAGTAGGTTCCCAATTCGAAAAAGTCCAAGAGGTAAAATCATCTTTCATTTTATATTATTTTATTTTCTATTTATTTTCTTTTCATATTCCCTCCTCATATCCCCTCATCCAAGTGACAAGATAACTCCATTATCCTATATATACTAGTGTTTTATTATGTTAATTGTGTATTCATCATCAGTCCACTCTTCTTCTCCTCTTATTCTAGAAAATGAATGCATCATTCATGACATGTCGATTCACCACCTTATTGGATTTTGTATTTTCATTTTCATTTACTAGTTTAAATTCTTGTAAAAAACAAATTATTATAGACAAAATGTATTTTAATATTCATATTATAACTTGATTAATGTTATGTAACAAATTTAAAGGCCTAACATTAATTAAAACGAAACTAGTTTGTGATTTTTAGAAAAACTAGTAAAAAATGAATGAAATATTTATCATTAATGTTTTGTGAAATAGATCATCCTCATATCCTAAAAAATTATATACATTATCATTTATATTTCTAGAAACATATTAACATCATTTCATTCCTATTATGGGGTTTATTTTTCAATCTATAATAAAATCCATAATGAAAAAACCATTGAATGTAACGCCCCGACCCCAGTTACCCAGAGTCGGTGCATTATTACATAACATTGGCATGATCAAAAGAAAGATCAAATATCGAAAGACCGATTTGTTTAGTATCCTTGGAAACACTAGATATATTCATAAGTTTTTCATTACATCATAAAATGAAAAACTACTACAACAACATAATGTTTCCACAATCCACACTATTAACCCCTCATAAAATCCCTGCAGGTCATTCATAACTTACTTCTTCACATCCTGGGAAAAATAAAACATAGAAAAGGGGTGAGCTCAAATTCCCAGTAAGGATAACAATATAGCGGAAACTTTCATAAATAAGAATAAACATTTAAGGCAATGTATAACTAAAACAAAAGCCTTTTAAATATGAACTTTCAACATGGTATGGCATAAATAAAATGAAATAATTCCATTTACATATTCACATGGATATTCTACTAATCGAATAATCACATGAAAAAATCAATAACCACTTTCATAATGTTGGATGCATAATGCCAGACTATCATAACCACATAGCCAAGGCCTCGTGCCAAGACTACAAATAAGATTTTGTCAAGGCCTTGTGCCAAGACACTAGTTTGTCTCATGAGACCTACCGATGCATCGAGGAGCTATAGCGGGCTCCACCCGTCACTTAATAAGTCCAATGCATTCCCATATGAAAAGGTTTAAACATAACATAAACATTCGTATTAAAACTAGCATACGAAATGTCAATAATTTCACCATAAACTATGAATGGTATAAAAATAGCACATCTACAGTCAAACATATCACAAAACCTTCAATACAATATAGAAGTTTTGTATCATAATAAATCAACTTCAAATATTCTTAAAATCCATCAAAGGATGTTGACATAGATGAAATCAAAACTATTTGAGAGAAATATCTCCTTTTTTGAAATCATTTAAAAGTCACACATTTATAAAGGAAGTAATTAAAAAGATATTTTTGAATCAAAGTGTCCCATACCACTTTGAAACTTTTGAAAGGAATTAACATTTTTAAAAACATTCATGTCCATATAAATAAATCCTTAAAAACCATTTTGATGACATTAATTAAAAAGATTTATAAAGATAAATCTTTAAAACATTTAAAATTCTGATTTTGATAAAGATTACCTTTATGAAATTCTTAAATTATTCATTTTGAAATCATTTAAAAGTCACATAATTATAAAATAAAACATTTACTTTGAAAATATCCTTATAAGCTTGTAAGGGAAGCTTTGAAGATTTTATAACGGTGGAAAATAGCCGCACCCGCCGTATAAGTTAAAAAAACATTCTTACCTTAATTCTGTCGAAACGGTTAAAAAGGACCTTGTTTTGAAAACGACCGAAAGATTCCTTTATAAACCACTTATAAAAGTCAAAAAGGGTATAAATGACATTAACTCATATTCTAGTAAATAGTAAAAATGTTTTGAAATGCATTTTTAAGAAACATGGATGTGGATGATAAAGAGATCCTAGTAGATTATTACGTATAAACAACCTTGGATAATGAAGAGGTTGTAAAGTAAACCCTTACCTTGTACTTTTCCTTGGTTGGGGTAGGTTAACCTCCTGTATAATGGTGAAATAGTTGTTATTAAATTATACAAGAATCATATATAATAATATGATATCATATATGATCTTTTAACATTGATTTGTTAATAATATCTTAGAATTATCGTCATTTCGGGAGTTAACTTACTCATTTTATTTTATATGTTTTGTTACATAAGCCATGGTTGTTGTATCTTATTCATATCCAGAATGATATCTAGTCCTTAAACATCATTTTTAAATCATCAAATGATAATTATACTTGAATGGATACGATGGAGAATGAATCTCATCGCGTTCGTGGAGACGGTAGTCCGTACGTACGCACGAGCGACAATATCATTCTTTTGATATTAAAATAATATATAAATGGATGGTATATCATATATACAGAATCATTAACATGTTATATTTATTATTTACATGAGTTACACATCATTATTATACCCATCCAAATAATATTATATTGAATAACAATTACACCACGACGTGGAGACGGTAGTCCGTACGTACGCACGTATGGTGACATGTTATTCAAAGGGTGGATAGAATACTGAATATGGTTGTACCATATTTATAATAACATCACAGTATATGTGAGATACTGGATTTATTATTTTAGAATGGTAAGAACAAAGGAAAAGAAGTGGAAGAAGAAATGAACTTGGAGAAGGGTGGTGAAATCATTACCTCTTCTTCGGGTTCTTCCTTTTGATTTGATCAAAAGGTCTCCTTAGGTTGGATTTCTGATCAAACTAAGGCCTCTAGGTTGTAGTGAGGTATGTTGGGAGAGTATTTGGGCAGAGTTTGGCCGAACCAAAAGGCTTTGAAGGTGTGAAGAAATGAGAAGGAGGATTGCCCTTTTATAAGAGGGGTGAGGGGCACCTTTGGAAAAGCTAGAAATATTAATTTATAATAAATTCATATTCGGTTTCTAATGGCTCCAAAGCTTATTATTCAAAGGTTAAGGTGGGGATAGGTCGAAAACCACTCAACCAATAGAATTTAGACAGGTTTGGGTACTTATATTAACCTTATCTTTAAGTATTAACTCTAAGTTAATTAGTTTCACTTTTACAATGTCTCTTTGTATTTTTATATAATATGGTTAATTAACTTACTATATACATCCAAGCGACCCCCAAGTGGTACATTAATGATGAACCTATCATGATATAAGTCTCTTGGCCGAACCTTATATTTTTAGGAATTTAATATCAATTAATAATATAATATTTGTTTTAAGAACTCTTTTATGTCAATTTTGACACTATTCAATAGTTGATTTTTGTGAAACTCATAACAGATTTATTACTTCGAAAAAAGTAACTTAAATCAATCCTAATATATCATATTATCCTAGAAAATTAGTTTAATTCATTAAAAGTTTCATATTATATTTATTTGGGTATTTATAATATCAATTGTTTTAATTTTTCACTATTATAGTAATTACTGCATCATCATTGTGTCATAAATAAAATAAATTATTTAATGTCTAAAAATTATAAATAAAATATCATTATGTAGGAAATCGTTTTATCTTTCTAATGAATATTTATAATCTAAAATCCAACATATATAACCCTATGTAACAATTGTTTTTCTAAAAGATATATGCTTGTGTCATTTTTGTATTCATTTTAACTTAATTAAAATAAAGTGTCATTATCACTTACAAGTGGATCCATGGGGTCCCAAAATAGACCCAAAGATTCCCATGGTCGACCATGTATCAACCAATAGGGTTAAGACACGTTTTAGGGTAATTTAGTATTATTATAATATTATTTTTTAACCCTTATTTACCGGATTTACCCTTAACCATGGTAAATAAAATATTTACCGCAGTAATTATTCAAAATGTCTAAAAATAAAAGTTACCTATTTACACAATTTGAACATCCTAATTCTAAATATGGAATCCATTTTCCTAAATTCAAAACACAGAAGTGGCAGAAATTAATTTAAAATTAATTCCCGCTGTCAAAATAAAAAGTGTGTTTTTAAGAGATAATAACTATCAAAAGATTGACACTCGTTTATGTTCGGTTTAATTGTAAAATTATGTCCAATGACCAACATTATATTAAATGGTAAAAATATATTCTAAATATACTTTAAAACCACTCAAATTCATAATTTATCACTATTAATTATTTTGATTAAAAAAGTTGTTTTTAATTAAAACTTAGTAATTTTCACTATTCATCAAAATATGAAAGTTATCCGAAATGTACCAAAATTTCACCTTAGGATAAATTCGATATTCCGAATCCAAAAATGAAGTCCATTTTCAAATATAAAATATATATAATTTCAAAAAGTAGGTATTACTATTCATAACGGCTAGTTTGATTAGTTATGGTGTGTTAGAACTCGGTGTTGCGTACAACACACGCTATCACATTATTCAAAGAAAGTGTACCGTTGAAGCTTGGTATGTTTCATTTTAAATTTTTGATGTCCCCATTTAGTCAAAAAGTTTAAAATATTGTATTTAAAAAGGGTTCACTATTAAAAGTTGATAAAAGTGCAATACTGAAAATGAATTTGTTCTTGCATTATATCTAAGAAACTCATAATATGGATTCTAAAATTATAAGGATTATATAAAGTTTAAAATTTAGATAATACTATTCATAAACTCTTTTGAATGGATTTTTTTTTGTAAGTCATGGTTTGATTGAACTCAGTGTTGCGTGTAGTGCAAGTTATTGAATTATTTTGAAGAAATAACACACTATGAAATCTTGGGGTGTTACATTCTCCCCTCCTTCAATAAATTGCGTCCTCGCAATTTGAAATTGTTCTTCGAAAATAAAAGGTTGAAAATAGAAAATATATTTGTGGTAAAACCCACATCGGAAATTGGGTTACTAAAATTTAGTCTTAATATGAGGAAAAGAGAAATGAAAGGGTCACCACCAAATTATGATCTTGATTAGGAGAACATTGGTGGCAATTTGAGACATATAATTGGAGGAAAAACGTAAATATTTATAGGTAGTGATTGAGGTCATCAATCACAAAAAAGTATAAAATTGAGGTCATTAAACTCATCAATCTATGATGATTTGAAGTACCATCGGTTCAACAAAATATAGGGTATTGGGATAACACATTTTTGATGTTTCAAAATATCTTAGTTGAAATCCCACATCGAAAAATGAATTAATGAGGCCTCTATTTAAAATAAAGAGTGGAAAGTCTAAAGATTACTAAAAATAACACATACTAGGGTTCCATGTAGGAAAATATGGATATGGAGGAGAAATCTAACCATCAATTATCTGATGGAGAGTGGTAGAGAACATGGTTATGAAAAGGCCAATAATCCCAAAGCCATAAATTAGTGATGATTTAAGGTACCATCTAGGGAAACATTTTTGTTCTAAGTTCCTTTTATTAATGTTGAGGAATTTATTTATGAGATTGGCTAAGATCATAAGGAGATATACTTACTTTATAATCAGAGTTTTATCCATTAATAAGTTTCTACCACAAACTCATCTTTCACTCTAAAAGATAATAGAATGTAATTTTTTATTTATTTATACTATTCGTACAGGGTTCCAAAATAATTGAATTTATAATTCATCTACCAGATCTTTAAAAAAACAACATTATTTAATCCAGGACATCTCATGGGCCAGTGGTAGGTGATACACCCTTGTCGCCCTTCAGTTGCGGGTTCAAGTCTCGCAGCCTTGCTGGACGCGACGGGTTGCCGCCCAACCTCCGGGTTTTCCTTTTATGGTAATCCAAAATAATCCAAACTAGAACTATCCAAAATACTTCTGTCCAAACTCACAGTCCAACATTTATAAGGAAGGTAAACATAATATAGATCCTTTTTACCCCGCAATAGCATATGAATACCTTCATCTTGTATTCTTTTAATAAACTGAAACATCTTGAATTACCATATTCCTTATTGATTACATTCATGCTCCCCTATTCCATATAGAATGCTGGATATACTTCATTAATCCAAAAATGTTTTAAAACCCAACAATGATGTAATATACAAATCATTAATCAGCTTCAAGGTAGTCAATAATATCCAATATAATTTATCCAAATCAATCATGTATTATTCCAAAATCACTACCTCAGTATCAGAACTATATTATGATTTATCATTCTCTCAACCATATATTTTCCAAAAATTTATCCTGCTATTGAGTCACTTTTCTTTGTTCCACATAATCTCAAGTCCTTAATGAAATAGTACTGCAGTACAATCCTTATATACTCCATAATTATTATAACAAGTACATTGTTGATACAACACTCAATTGACATAATCAACATAATAACTCTAATAATTCCTCTTCATCTGTGGTAGTATCATAACTTGGTTATTATCCAATAACATCATTTGCGGCATAGTCTGATGACTGGGGCATAGGTTCGCGTAGTGTCCAAACTCCTTGCAAATGAAGCATTGTACATTTAAAACCATTTTCTTACCCTTGCAGTCACGTACTTTGTGCCCTTTTCCTCCACACTTATAACAAACTCCCATTCCTTTCAGGCAAGTTCCAGGGTGTTTCTTTCCACAGTTACCACATATGGGAAAATTCTTATTTTCCCTCTTCCCTTTATCCATCTTTCTCTCTTCCATCCTTTTCTTCTCTTGCTTCCCTTCAAAGCCATAGGACTCAGTAAACTCTTTACATATCTTATCAACACATGATATTATTTCTTCATATAATGATAATACATGGGAGACTATTTCTCTTATAAATTCTAGCTTAAGACCATGAAAGATATGATCCTTCCTTCTCTTTGAATCATGTGTATTTCTGGAGTTCTCATTCTTATACTGGGTGCCATTTCTATACCATGGCATAAACTAGATCAGTTTATGAATCAAAACACATAATCCCATACTTATAAAACACTTAACATAAATTGAACTATTTATGGATATAATCAATAATCATAAGAATGTTTTCCTTGAGAAAGTATATACTCATAATCCCTTCAAAATGATTTGTAAAGAAAATGAGAGTTATCCTAAGCATATCCCCCGGGAGTGTCGTAACCAAGAGTGCAGCAAGGCCCGTTGTCCTGCACCAGTTCCCGTTCGAGTCTAGCTCAAAGCGGTGTTTTCGGGTTTTACCCCTAGGTACATCTGTGCCAGAGCCGCCTCTACCTGCTCGTATCCAGACAGGGATGTATTGCTCGGAAAACTCACAAAATCTCTACAATACCAAAATTCTAGGAAGTTCTTCTATACTAATCCTCAAAGTTCATCTTAGGTCTACGTGCTCTAATCAGAGTTTATCTAAATCTAGCTTCCAAGGATTGTACTAAACTTCCTCTGATACCAACTGTAATGCCCCGACCCCAGTTACCCAGAGTCGGTGCATTATTACATAACATTGGCATGATCACAAGAAAGATCAAATCTCGAAAGACCGATTGGTTTAGTAGCCTTGGAAACACTAGATATATTCATAAGTTTTTCATTACATCATAAAATGAAAAACTACTACAACAACATAATGTTTCCACAATCCACACTATTAACCCCTCATAAAATCCCTACAGGTCATTCATAACTTACTTCTTCACATCCTGGGAAAAATAAAACATAGAAAAGGGGTGAGCTCAAATGCCCAGTAAGGATAACAATATAGCGGAAACTTTCATAAATAAGAATAAACATTTAAGGCAATGTATAACTAAAACAAAAGCCTTTTAAATATGAACTTTCAACATGGTATGGCATAAATAAAATGAAATAATGCCATTTACTTATTCACATGGATATTCTACTAATCGAATAATCACATGCAAATATCAACAACCACTTTCATAATGTTGGAATGCATAATGCCAGACTATCATAACCACATAGCCAAGGCCTCGTGCCAAGACTACAAATAAGATTTTGTCAACGCCTTGTGCCAAGACACTAGTTTGTCTCATGAGACCTACCGATGCATCGAGGAGCTATAGCGGGCTCCACCCGTCACTTAATAAGTCCAATGAATTCCCATATGAAAAGGTTTAAACATAACATAAACATTCGTATTAAAACTAGCATACGAAATGTCAATAATTTCACCATAAACTATGAATGGTATAAAAATAGCACATCTACAGTAAAACATATCACAAAACCTTCAATACAATATAGAAGTTTTGTATCATAATAAATCAACTTCAAATATTCTTAAAATCCATCAAAGGATGTTGACATAGATGAAATCAAAACTATTTGAGAGAAATATCTCCTTTTTTGAAATCATTTAAAAGTCACACATTTATAAAGGAAGTAATTAAAAAGAGATTTTTGAATCAAAGTGTCCCATACCACTTTGAAACTTTTGAAAGGAATTAACATTTTTAAAAACATTCATGTCCATATAAATAAATCCTTAAAAACCAATTTGATGACATTAATTAAAAAGATTTATAAAGATAAATCTTTAAAACATTTAAAATTCTGATTTTGATAAAGAGTACCTTTATGAAATTCTTAAATTATTCATTTTGAAATCATTTAAAATTCACATAATTATAAAATAAAACATTTACTTTGAAAATATCTTTATAAGCTTGTAATGGAAGCTTTGAAGATTTTATAACGGTGGAAAATAGCCGCACCCGCCGTATAAGTTAAAAAAACATTCTTACCTTAATTCTGTCGAAAAGGTTAAAAAGGACCTTGTTTTGAAAACGACCGAATGATTCCTTTATAAACCACTTATAAAAGTCAAAAAGTGTATAAATGACTTTAACTCATATTCTAGTAAATAGTAAAAATGTTTTGAAATGCATTTTTAAGAAACATGGATGTGGATGATAAAGAGATCCCAGTAGATTATTACGTATAAACAACCTTGGATAATGAAGAGGTTGTAAAGTAAACCCTTACCTTGTACTTTTCCTTGGTTGGGGTAGGTTAACCTCCTGTATAATGGTGAAATAGTTGTTATTAAATTATACAAGAATCATATATAATAATATGATATCATATATGATCTTTTAACATTGATTTGTTAATAATATCTTAGAATTATCGTCGTTTCGGGAGTTAACTTACTAATTTTCTTTTATATGTTTTGTTACATAAGCCATGGTTGTTGTATCTTATTCATATCCAGAATTATATCTAGTCCTTAAACATCATTTTTAAATCATCAAATGATAATTATACTTGAATGGATACGATGGAGAATGAATCTCATCGCGTTCGTGGAGACGGTAGTCCGTACGTACGCACGAGCGACAATATCATTCTTTTGATATTAAAATAATATATAAATGGATGGTATATCATATATACAGAATCATTAACATGTTATATTTATTATTTACATGAGTTACACATCATTATTATACCCATCCAAATAATATTATATTGAATAACAATTACACCACGACGTGGAGACGGTAGTCCGTACGTACGCACGTATGGTGACATGTTATTCAAAGGGTGGATAGAATACTGAATATGGTTGTACCATATTTATAATAACATCACAGTATATGTGAGATACTGGAGTTATTATTTTAGAATGGTAAGAACAAAGGAAGAAGAAGTGGAAGAAGAAATGAACTTGGAGAAGGGTGGTGAAATCATTACCTCTTCTTCGGGTTCTTCCTTTTGATTTGATCAAAAGGGCTCCTTAGGTTGGCTTTCTGATCAAACTAAGGCCTCTAGGTTGTAGTGAGGGATGTTGGGAGAGTATTTGGGCAGAGTTTGGCCGAACCAAAAGGCTTTGAAGGTGTGAAGAAATGAGAAGGAGGAGTGCCTTTTTATAAGAGGGGTGAGGGGCACCTTTGGAAAAGCTAGAAATATTAATTTATAATAAATTCATATTCGGTTTCTAATGGCTCCAAGCTTATTATTCAAAGGTTAAGGTGGGGATAGGTAGAAAACCACTCAACAAATAGAATTTAGACAGGTTTGGGTACTTATATTAACCTTATCTTTAAGTATTAACTCTAAGTTAATTAGTTTCACTTTTACAATGTCTCTTTATATTTTTATATAATATGGTTAATAAACTTACAATATACATCCAATCGACCCCAAAGTGGTACATTAATGATGAACCTATCATTATATAAGTCTTTTGGCCGAACCTTAGATTTTTAGAAATTTAATATCAATTAATAATATAATATTTGTTTTAAGAACTCTTTTATGTCAATTTTGACACTATTCAATAATTGATTTTTGTGAAACTCATAACAGATTGATTACTTCTAAAAAAGTCAATTAAATCAATCCTAATATATCATATTATCCTAGAAAATTAGTTTAATTCATTAAAAGTTTCATATTATATTTATTTGGGTATTTATAATATCAATTATTTTAATTTTTCACTATTATAGTAATTACTGCATCATCATTGTGTCATACATAAAATAAATTATTTAATGTCTACAAATTATAAATAAAATATCATTATGTAGGAAATCTTTTTATCTTTCTAATGAATATTTATAATCTAAAATACAACATATATAACCCTATGTAAAAATTGTTTTTCTAAAAGATATATGCTTGTGTCATTTTTGTATTCATTTTAACTTAATTAAAATAAAGTGTCATTATCACTTACAAGGGGATCCATGGGGTCCCAAAATAGACCCAAAGATTCCCATGGTCTACCATGTATCAACCAATAGGGTTAAGACACGTTTTAGGGTAATTTATTATTATTATAATATTATTTGTTAACCCTTATTTACCGGATTTACCCTTAACCATGGTAAATAAAATATTTACCGCATTAATTATTCAAAATGTCTAAAAATAAAAGTTACCTATTTACACAATTTGAACATCCTGATTCCAAATATGGAATCCATTTTCCTAAAATCAAAACACAGAAGTGGCAGAAATTAATTTAAAATTAATTCCCGCTGTCAAAACAAAAAGCGTGTTTTTAAGAGATTATAACTATCAAAAGATTGACACTCGTTTATGTTCGGTTTAATTGTAAAATTATGTCCAATGACCAACATTATATTAAATGGTAAAAATATATTCTAAATATAATTTAAAACCACTCAAATTCATAATTTATCACTATTAATTATTTTGATTAAAAAAGTTGTTTTTAATTAAAACTTAGTAATTTTCACTATTCATCAAAATATGAAAGTTATCCGAAATGTACCAAAATATCACCTTAGGATAAATTCGATATTCCGAATCCAAAAATGAAGTCCATTTTCAAATATAAAATATATATAATTTCAAAAAGTAGGTATTATTATTCATAACGGCTAGTTTGATTAGTTATGGTGTGTTAGAACTCGGTGTTGCGTACAACACACGCTATCACATTATTCAAAGAAAGTGTACCGTGGAAGCTTGGGATGTTTCATTTTAAATTTTTGATGTCCCCATTTAGTCAAAAAGTTTAAAATATTGTATTTAAAAAGGGTTCACTATTAAAAGTTGATAAAAGTGCAATACTGAAAATGAATTTGTTCTTGCATTATATCTAAGAAACTCATAATATGGATTCTAAAATTATAAGGATTATATAAAGTTTAAAATTTAGATAATACTATTCATAACCTCTTTTGAATGGCTTTTTTTTGTAAGTCATGGTGTGATTGAACTCAGTGTTGCGTGTAGTGTAAGTTATTGAATTATTTTGAAGAAATAACACACTATGAAATCTTGGGGTGTTACATTGAAACCATGAAATAAATGAACCTAAAACAGTAAAAAACAATTATTAATTAATTAGTGGAATAATTTTATATGAATATTATATAACGAATTATAAATATTTATTTAGTACATTAATATATTAATAATACCCTTAAAACAATAATAAAGGAGGATTGAAAATGTTTGAATGTAAGATGAACTCGAGCTAATGGAATTTTCTATAAAAACCATATCTTAAATTTCTATTTATTTTAAAAAATGACTGGTTTTATGAAGAAATTATTCAATTTTTATGATTATGTTTTCGTTCCCTTTCATTTTTTATTATGAATTGTGGGACCTTTATCTCCTTCCAATGCATTAGGTATGTTTGTATTGGAGATTGACCATAGGTTTTCCTTGAGTATACCTGCAATGGTTACACCATAAGGTAGCCATGAGGGTTACATTAAAAGATAGTCAGGAGGTTAAAAAATAATATATCATCCATAAGGGTTAAAATATTAATTAATAAATTCCCTGAGTTACCTTTATGATTTTATTTATTTTTTCTATGTTTTATGGAAGTCGCTTGTTTTCACAAAGGAAGTATATGATACATTATGTGTGAAAACTATGTCTTTTTGAAAATTATTTCATATATATATATATATATATTCATGGAATATAATTTTTATTCCTTATTTTCTTCCCTTACTGATATTTGTCTTCACTCTTATGATTTACAATTCTTTTCAGTAGGTTTAAGGATGGGTAAGAGAAAAGATGAATTAAAGATGAATGTTGTGAGGATTTTATTTCCTAAAAATATTTCATGCTATATTAAATACATTATAAGTCTGAAGGAAATGGATATTGTTTTACTAGTAAACAATTTTTATGATTAGCTGTTGATATGTATGAATTATGTCCCAATTTTCTAAAACTAAAAACATAAAAGATAATTCGGAATGTAATAAGTGTATTCCAGTTGGATTAACTATATTATATAATGTATAAGGTTGGGTCCTTATGGTAGGAATTGGAGCACATTTTAGATAAAATTTGGGGTTTGGATGATATTAATAGAATACCATATTTTTTTACATTATTTTTGAGTTGAAATTATATTTCATTTGAATATTACCATGTTTCTTCATCTAGGATATGTTTTTTTAGAATGGTATTCAGTATTAAAAACTGTGAATCTGATGTTGGAAGGAACTAAGAGGATTATATCTTTTTAAATCTGTAACCCGGAATGGTGCAAATTGGAACTGATAATATTGTTATAGTAACATCTCAGATAAAATAGGTTATAAATGGTGGATACATCCCTGCACTCCATAAACTAAATCTACCACAAAGGAACTTGATGATAGTGGGATATTTTTCTAGGAAACACCCACCTCCTTTTAGTGGATCTTTTAATACAATGTTGGCTAAAGGATATATTAAATCACTTGAAAAGATATTTTATGTCATGGGGTATTTAGATAATAAAAAGCATAGTGTTTCTATTTATCTTATTAAAGGTGTAACGAAAAGTAGTGGTCAATGGTCAAAAAATTAGAGATAGCAAGGATACTGAGGCCTTGAAATGAGATGAATTTAAGAATCGATACCTTAAAATATATTTTCCAAATGTCGTTGGAATTAGGATGGAAAATACGTTCTATTAATTGAAATAATATGAGTAAGATTTAGAAGTTGTTTTTTAATCCAAATTCAATCGATTTTCATGGTCGGATCCTAATATTATTTACGATCATGATCATAAAATAAATTAATTTTACCTAGGATTGAATCCCTAATACCGATGGGCATCAGCCACCCCAGAATTCAATAGTTATTGGAATGATGAATCATGTTCTAAGAGGGTAGAAATGTTGTTTGTTGAGGATGGTGTGTACATTTACAATGAGAATAAAAAAGATTCATATGGAATGAAATGGGTAAGAATCAATCAAACATAAGTCAAAGTAAGAAAATCTTGTTTCCTGTTTGTGGAAAGTGTGGCCAAAATAATCCTACTAAATATCATAACAAATACATGATTTTTCTGTTCATTTATGTTTGGTGATATGTCCTAATATTGAAATGAAAAATTACATGGTGATAATATGTTTTATTCTAATAAGAAAACTATAAAATTCATTAATGTGGTGATATGGGGAATTATAAAAATAGATGCTCAAAGAATGATTTGAATAATGAAAAGCATCCAGATTAGAAGCAATAAGGTGTTGTGAAATACTTTACAACTACATCGGCATATTTTGTCTATTCAATAAAGTGGTATTGGGTACATTTTTTTGGTTACTCATACTTTTATAATTTTTTTTTTGATAAGGGGTCTACACATTATGTTATTTCTTAAAAAATTTCTATTAAATTGGAAATTCCACTCAAGAAATGAAACCAAATCGTTTGGTTAAACCACCATGGGCATAAATTATAGAAAACATGTGTTTTAATAATTTTCTTTGGATGTATCTACCAAAAACATTTCCTAAAAATGTTTTTATTTTTCTATTAATATAATTTTATCTTATTCTTTGAATGGATTTGATTTATTTTTATCCTGATAAGATTGATTATAGAGCTAAAGAAGCTATTTTTCAGAAATAGTTTTATTTTGTATATAAGAACGAGCATATACCATTTAAAACATATGAGGAAGCTAGTATATTGGTAAAACATAGAAATTAATGTTTTCTTCCATACATTCCTGAAAACAAGGGAACTGTTTCGATTAATGATGTTCTGGTGGTAAACGAATACGAGGATGTTTTTAATAATGACTTTCCTACTGTTATACTTGATCAAGAAGTTGAATTTACAATTTAATTAGTTATTTATGATAATATAATTTCAAAACCAACTTTTCAAAAGGATGATTTCTAACTATTATAATTGAAAATGAAGTTTCAGAAGTTTCTTGACAAAGGAGTCATTCTCCCTAGCAATTCACCACAAGGTTTTCATATTCTATTCCATGGAAATAAATATCGTTTAATGAGACTTTACATTTATTATATATATTATAATTACGGTTGAGATGGATGGGCTCGTAAATGGCGATGCTCCCGGTCTCTCTCCCATTCCCTCCCCTAGGGTTTCTGTCGTCTCTCTGCATTGATGATGATATTACATTCCTTGGTCCCTTTCACCTCCTCTGTTTCTTTTTTCCAACTACTATGTAACACTGGATCCCTCGGATGGTCCTTCAATCGGTGGTTTTTTGTTCGGTGGGAGGATTATTTGGTTTATGAGAAAGAGGACGTTTATCTGGTGCTAAGAGGAGTGATGATGGCTCTTTCTCTCAAGATAAGGTTTCATGTTCTTCATTGTAGTTTCTCGGGTTTTAAAGATGGGGTTTTTAAGATGTTGGTGTTCTTTTTGCATTTTGTTCTAATTCATGGTGAATATTTGTTTGGTTTCTTGGTTCTTCTCGTGATATTCTGAGGAATGTTTATGGTGCTACTTATTAGTCTTGAGGAGTTGAACTCCGAATCTGTTTTTGTTTTAGTGGATTGTAATTTGCAAAGACATGGTGTTTCCAACTATCTGCCTTTAAGTTTTTATGCAGTGATCTGTGATGTTTTTGGTAATTTAGTGGATGTGAGCACATCTTTCTAGATGCCTCCATTGTTGAATTGGTTCCTCTTTGGGGGGGAGGGCGTTATGGAGACACCTCTAGATGGTGTCCTCAAGGGTTTCGAGGTTACGACAGCGGCAGAAAGGGTTGGTGGGATCTCATCGGTGATACAAGTGGTTGATGATACATCAATTTCGGGGATGCAGCTCGAGGAGGATCTATGATTGTGACACATTGATCATTGTATAGTGACGGGTTTTTTTTTATTTTGAATTTTGAATTGAGTTGATATAATGGATTGGTCTCTGGTATGTGGGTTCCATGACCGTTGTTGATGATGTTGTGAATTGGTCTCTGGTTTGCGAGTTCCATGAACACAGTTGATGACGATGGATCTTTTTTTTGTATGTTTATCAGTAACCCACAAACCAGCTATTTAGAAAATGGAAAAAAATGGATTTCGGCCAAAAAATTACATTACTATTAAGAATAAATATCATTCTCTTCATATCAATGACTTGTTTCATTAGTTCCAGGGAGCTCAGTATTTTCCAAAGATAGAATTGAGATCCGAGTACAATGAGCTGAAGGGGAAGGATGCTGAAATTACAAAAATTGCTTCTTATAATATATTGAATGTATTCATTTTTTGGTATTCCCATTGGTTTTAAAAATTCTTTGGCTATATTAATAGATATTATTAATAGAATATTCAATGAATATTTAGATATGAATTTATTTTTTTTTATGGATAATATTTTGGTGTTATCAAAAAATTATTAAGATCATAAAAAACAATTAATGATTTTCTTACAAAAAATCAATGAAATGAATATATATAGAAAATATTGAAAATATTGATTTTTGTTGTAATAGATTTATTTTATTAGGAATATTGTAAATAAATATGGAATAATTTTAGATCTTGATAAAAAAAATTGGTTGATGAATGGAAAACACATAAAAATAATATTGAGACTCATTGTTTTATTTGTAACACCCCAACCTTCCAGTGTACGTTTCTCTATGAGTAATGAAATAGCTGGTGCTATAAGATAATTTGAGTTCCTACACATCACAACCTATCAAACCAGCTGTTATGAATAGTAATACCAACTTCATTAAATTGTATAAATTTTATTTTTCAAAATGGACTTCATTTTTGGATTTAGAATATCCAAATTAGCTTAGGGTGAATTTTTTGGTATTTTTATGAAGACATTAAATAATTGATGAAATGTGAAAAACACTGCGTTATTGTTTAAAACCTACATTTCTTTAAATAATATTTATTTTATTTACATTTATTTTAGTTCAAAATATATACATATTCCTATATATGTTCAATGTAATTCATTGAAATAATTTTATAATAAAACTAGATGTATAAAATTTTATGGAATATTTTAACGTCTTTTACCCTATTTCTAGGGCCATTCTGAAAATTTTCATAAAATGTAATTTTACCACTTCTATAAATTAAATTTAAAAAAAAATTCAAGGTTGACATCAGTATGTAAAATTTGGTTCAATAGAATGAAAATAATTTTTTGTGAATAGTTTTTTTGAATTTTATTTACCACTGTTAAAAGTAAATAGGGTAATTAAAGGAAAAATTGATATCATAATTACACTAACACATTACTTAATTATACTGGATATTTTTTTTGGAAAAAATCAACCTTAGAAATATAATATGATCCTATTTGATACACTTGGATTAAATTAGGACATTTATTATTATTTTATTTAAAGAAGAGTTAATTGTGTTAAATAAAAATTTTATAAGTAAAACATTTTTAACATATGGTTATGCATAAGATAAATTCGACTACAAATATTGATTAGAAATATAAGATTATTTTCTACATAATGGTAATATATTTATTATTTTTAGATAGAAAAGAATTAAATTTATTTACGAAACTATGATAATTAAGTAATTACTTTACAAATGAAGGATTAAAATGATTGATATTATAAATATCAAACTAAATATAAATTGAGACCTTTGATGAATTCCAATAGTTTTATAGGTTAATATCAAATTTTATGATTAATTTATTTTATTTTTTTGAAGTAATCAGGTTTTTTGACATTCACAAAATCCAAATAGTAAATAGTGTCAAATTTGACATAAATGAGTTTTTAAAACACATACTTTGTTATTAATTATTATAATATTCCTAAAAAACTAATGTTTTCACATTATGACTTATATTAGGTTATATATTTAAATAATGAACCACTTTGGGTTCTCTTGGATTTTTATACTATGTTTATTAACTATATATTACAATAATACAGGAATGCATGTTAAAAGTAAAACTATTTTATAAAGTGTTAAATATAAAAGAAATGGTTAGTTTGGTGACCTAAAACGGTCTAAAACCTATTGTTTGAAATTTTTTCAACGCATAACGACCTTATATTCTAAATAAATACATTTAGAACCATTATAAAACAAATATTATTGTATAATAAATTAATATTTCAAACTATTCCTAAAGTGACCCTCTCCTCTCTTATAAAAGGGTACTTACAATTCTCTCTAAATAACACATCTAAATCCATTTGTATTGGCCATACCTAGCTCAAATATTTTCCCAACTACCCTTGATTCATCCTAGAGGCCTTAAATTGATATGAAAGCTGACTTAAGGATCCCTTTTGATCAAATCAGTAGGCAGCACCAGAAGAATAGTTAGTAATTTCATCGCCTCTTTCAATGTTCTTATCTTCTTCCAAATCCTCATTCTTTGTTGTTAACTTATTAAAATAGTTACTTAAACACCTTATACATACATTTATGTTATTATAAATATGGTACAACAATATTTTTATTTTATCCATCCTATAAATGACAATTTCACTGTATGTGCGTACGTACGGTTTTCCATCTCAACATCGTGGTGAAATTTGTTATTCAACACTTTATTATTTGGATGGGTATAGTAAAGAGTATAATTGATATAAATAATAAATATAACATGTTAATTATTCTTTATATATGATATAACATCAAATTATATACTATTTCTCTATCAATAGGATGGTATTGTCGCTCGTGTGTACCTACAGATTACCATCTCTACGAATGTGATGAGATTCATTCCCCATCATAACCATTCAAGAATAATTTTAATTTTATGAATAAAAATAATGTTTAAGAACTTAATATGATTTTATATCTTAATCAAATAAATCATATTCATAACAAACATTACTTGTGTAGTAAAAAATATAAATGAAAACGAATCGGTTAACACCCAAAACAATGATACTACTGAAATATTATTAACAATACAATATTATAAGATCATATATAATATCATATTTATGTATATGGTTGTATTATAATTTAAAAATTATTATTCGACTATTATATAGTAGGGTAATGTACCCTTGACCAAGTAAAATTACAAGTTAACGTTTAATTTTACAATCTCATTATTTATCCGCGGTTGTTTATACGTAAGTATCAGCTGGGACTTCTTTATCATCCACAATAGTGTTTCTTAAAATTTATTTCAAAACATTTTCATTATTTCCTAGACTATTAATTAATTTAATTTACAACATTTTTTTACTTTATATAAAATTATTTTAAAGGAATGTTTTTGTTGTTTTCGAAACTAGGTACTTTATGACCTTTTCAACAAAATTAAGGAAAGAATGTTTTTTAACATATACGGTCGGTGATGTTATTTCCTGGCATTATAACACCTTAAAATATTCTCTTACATGGTTATAAAAATATTTTCAAAATATTGTTTTCCTTTTATAATTACATGACATATAATTGTTTTCAAAATATAATGATATATTTCTCTCCAATAGTTTGGATTTAATATATATCAACACCCTTTGAGGGATTTTACACCAGTTTGAAGTTGATTTATTGTGATACAATATTCCAAATTGTATTCATGGTTTTGTGATATGTTTCAATGTGGATGTGTTATTTTTATACCATTCATGGTTTATGGTTAATTTATTAACATATTGTACGCTAGCTTTAATACAAATTTTTATGTTATGTTTCATCCTTTTCATACGACGAATGCATTGGACTTAGTAAGTGACGGCTGGATCCCGTTATAGCTCCTCGATGAATCGGTAGGTCTCATGAGACAAAATAGTGTCTTTCCATAAGGCCCTAGGAAATCATATTTGTATTATAGGAAAAGGGCCTTGACTATGTGGTTATTATGTCTTGCATTATGCATTCTATCATTATTAAATCAGTTATTGATATTACATGTGATTATTCTACTAGTATACTATCCATATAAATAAGTTAATGGAATTATTTTATTTATAATTTCCATATTATATTGAAATTTATCTTTAAAATGTTTATTTTTTATTCTTATACATTACCTTAAATTATTATGTTTATTTATGATAGTTTCTGCTATATTGTTAACATTACTTAGTATCTGACCTCACCCCTTTCTTATGTTTTACTTTTTCAAGGATGTGGTGATTTATATTATGATTGGACTACTGGGATGGTCTATGGGATATGAGTGTGTTCAAAGGGGACACAATGTTGTTGTTTTTCGATTTTATAATATAATCTAAAACTTATGTATGAATCAAGTACATTCATTGATACTAAACTAATAGGCCTTTCGAGACATGATATCTTGTGATCATTCCAATGTTATGTAATAATACAATGAATCTGGGTAACAAGAATCAGGGAATTAAAATTCGTATTAAAGGATGTTTAGTACAAACATTGGAAGATATATTTTGAAAAACTCTGATTAATGAGCATTACCCTATGATATACATTGAGGATTAGTAGAAAAGAACTTCCTAGAATATTGGTAATATAGAGATTTTGTGTATTTTCTAGGAAATAAATTCCTCTATGGATACAATTAGGAAGAGGTGGCTCTGGCGTAGATGTACCTAAGAGTGAAAACTATGACAAGGCGTTTCAGGCTAAACCCATGGAATCTTGGACAAATGAAAACAAGTCGTGATGTACACTTGGTTATGACACTCTCGAGGGATATTCTTTAGATAATTGATATTTTCATTACAACCCATTATGAAAGATTTATGAGTGAATACTTCTCCAATTAAAACATTTTTTATGACTATATATTATATGCGTAAATTATTCAATTTATGTTAGGTATTTAACTTGTTTGGAATTATGTATTGTGATTCATAAAATAATCTCGTGTATGCCATTGTTTAGAAATGGCACCTAGTAGAAGGAATTGATTCTGTATCAACCCACGTAATCAATGTAGGGAATTCAATCCTACTCAAGTTAATTATAGTGTATCTAGTGATGCAAGTAGTGCTAAAAACTTATAACCATACTGGGGAAACTCACTCAGGTTATGAATAATAACAATACCCGTATGGACCACCATTATCCAAAATGCAGAGGATCAACGTATGTCTTCTTTATGAGGAAACAACCACCGACATTAAATTGGACTACAAATCCATTTGTTGCTGAGCAATGGATATGTTCCTTAGAGAAAATATTTAATGCTTTGGGGAGTAGAGAAAGGGAAAAAGTTGTTATGGTATTTTATTGCCTCACAGGAGATGTAGATCAACGGTGGTCATTAATTAAAAACACAAAAAAGGATAATGATGTTTCAAATATAGAATGGAGGGATTTTAAAAATATTTTCTTAGAAAAATAATTTCCTCATGACCATTGAGGAGATATGGAAAGACAATTTCTGCATGTAAGGGAAAAGGGGGATGAGAATGTATCAAAGTATGAGGCTAACATTAAAAAGTTAGAAAGGAATGTTGTAGATTATAAAAGCAACCCAAGGAGTAATATTGATTGATTACTTCATATGTTAAAATCATTTCTGCATCGAGAATTAGTCTCATAATCCATCTCATAATACGAATATATTGTCTCATGTACTACAATGATAGAAAAATAATTATCTAAGTCATACAAATTTAATGCAAATCAACAGAAGAAGAGATATGTTGAACACTATAGAAATAGAAATAAGAGGAATAATGGAAAAATGGAATTTCCATCCTACATTAAATGTGGGAAGAAACACACTGTACATTCGCTGAA
Organism: Viscum album; assembly: GCA_963277665.1. NCBI lineage: Eukaryota > Viridiplantae > Streptophyta > Magnoliopsida > Santalales > Viscaceae > Viscum > Viscum album. Next base: position 134,690,364 of record OY728147.1, on the reverse strand, counting down.
GGGAATGTGAGTCTATTACATGTGTGGTGAGAAAGGCCACCAAGCTCGTGATTGCAATGGAAAGAAAGAGGCTGTCAATATTGAATTCGACAATTTTAGAGAAATGGGGAATTATGAAAATAAATGTCGTAAGTACCAAAGAAACATACCTCAGAAAAGTTCAAGGGAGCAAGGCAAAGTTTATTGGATCACTATTGGTGAGTTTGAAGATCCCAATGACATTGTGGCAGGTAATTTAATGGTTTCTTCAAATTTAGCCAGTGCTTTATTTGATTTTGGATCATCGCATTGTTTCGTATATTCCAAGTTTGATATAAAAACTATATATTTCCATTTTGATTTAACAAAGGAGTTGTCAGTCAAAACTTTTAAGGGAAGTATCATTGCAACAATGTATTGTTAATCAGTTCCCATTTGGGAATATAAAAGTGCTTTATCTGATAATATCATATACATAACCATGATTGAATTTGATATAATCCTTAGTATAGATTGGATTTTGGACTATGATATGAAAATTTATTTCAAGAAGAAGAAGGTTACAATTTTTGATGATGACAAGGTGTACCTTTTCATTAGAGCAGAAACGTCACAATCTGATTCGAATCTAGATCCACCACCTATAAGTCAACTGAATTCAATTATTAGGGAATAATAGAATGAAATAAGTATGGGTGAGGAAAAGAATGTTAAAATATGGGAAGTAACTATAGTGCAATAATATGTTGATGTGTTTCCAGAGGATTTACCTGGACATCCTCTTGAATGAGAAATTGAGTTTTCCATATATTTAATTCCTAGTCGAACGCCTATATCGATGAACCCTTATAGAATGACCACATTCGGATTAGTTGAAATAAAGAAAAAAATAGAGTAATTGATTTATAGAGTAGTTATTTACCATAGTGTTTCTCCATGAGGAGCCCTTGTTCTTTTTGTGAAGAAAAACGATGGATATATGAGGTTGTGTATTTACTACAGGGATATCAATGCTATAATAATAATTAAAATGTATCCCCTACCTCACATTGATTATTTATTCGATCAACTTCATAGAGATCAATAGTTTTCAAAGATTGGCCTTATATCTAGATATCATTAGTTGTGTGTGAAGAATGAAAACAATCTGAAGATAGCATTTCATATTTGGTATGGGCATTACAAGTTTACATTAATACCTTTTAGTCTAAATAATTCACCCTCTATCTTCGTGGTTCTAATGAATATATTTTTCAAGGAATATCTTGAAGAATTTTAAGTTTTATTTATTTATTATATCTTGGTTTACTCTAAAATATATGAATATCAAGAAAGTAACTTGCACACTATACTAAATACTCATAGAATAAATGAGTTATATGGAATGTTTAGCAACTGTGAATTCTAGCTTCAGGAGATTTCTTTTCTTGGCCATATGGACTCTAATTATGGAACATCTATTTATCCTTCTAAGACAAGAGAAATACCAAAATGGACAGCACTGATGAGTATAACTGAGGTATGAAATTTTATGGGTTCAACAGATCATTATCAACATTTTGTCTAGAATTTTTCGTGATTATCTAACCCATTAACCCAGATAACACTTAAAGGGGTTAATTTTTTTTGGAAAATAGAGTGTGAAGAATTTTTTGAAGAACTGATTATAGTATTAGTCAATTCTACTATCTTGACTATACCATTGAGGAATGATGGTTTTTTTATTTATAGTGATGTTTCAATGAAAGGACTAGGTGGTGTCCTTATGAAGAATGATAGAGTTACTTCCTATGCATCATAATAGCATAAAATTATCAAATAAAACTATCCCACATGTGATCTTGAGTTAGAAGCTTTAATATTTTCATTGAAGATATGGAGACAATATCTCTATGGTGAAAAATATGTGATATATACCAATCATAAAAGTTTGAAGTATATTTTCTCATAGAAATAACTCAACATGAGGCAAAGACGATGGATTCAACTAATCAGGGATTATGATTTCATTATAAACTACCACCAGGGGATGGGAAGTAAGGTTTCATATGATTTGAGTAGAAAGGATCATTTATTTTTGAACAATATGACAGTTGAATGGGATCCTATGTTCGTGGATCTAGTAAATATAGATATGGGAACAATCATGGAAGGTGAAATATCCATACTTTTTCAAATGGTTTCCAAACCATCTTTACATGAAAAGATAAAATGTTCTCAGACTGATGATGAGGAGTTTCAAATGAAAATTAAGGCTATGAATGTTGGTAGATTGATTTATATCGTATAAGAAAATGGTATTTTGAAATTCGGGAAGTGGTTTTGTGTTCTTGACATACCTGATCTAAAAAGATAATTGTTGGATGATTCTAATATCTCCAATTTCTCTATACCCTCTGGTAGAACTAAGTAGTATATATATTTGAAGGAATATTTTTAGTGGGACAACATGAATATGGATATTTTTTGATTATGTGACAATATGTATGGTTTGTCAATAAGTTAAGGCTGAAAGACAACATCCTAGAGGAGTGATGAAACCTCTTCCCACAGCTGAGTTGAAGTGGGATGATATTATGATGGGATTTGTCATAGGGATACCAATTACTCCTAGAATGAATGATACAATATGGGTCAATATGGATTGTCTTACAAAGCCATCTCATTTTCTTACTATAAGAGAAGATTTACCACTTGGGAATTTAGAATGGCTATATATTAATGAATTTGTAAGACATCATGGAGTACCCCTATCGATTATTTCTAATCGTGATCCATGTTTTACATTAAGATTATAGAAAAATTATTAAAAGGACCTATATGCTGAAATTCATTTGACCACTACCTACCACCCTCAAACCGATGGAAAATATAAAACAACTATTCAAACCATTTTAGACATTTTGAAATCTTTATCACATGGATTTCAAGGTATGTGGGATTAATATTTACATTTGGTATAATTTTCTTATAACAATAGCTTCCATTCAAGTATTCAGATGGAACCAAATGAAACGTTATATGGAAAGATATATAGAACACCAACTTTTTGGGATGATGGTGGTGAAAGAAAATGTATTGGCCTAGAACCTGTTGTGGACACAATGAAAAATGTGAATGTTATCCAAACCCACATCAAAGATGCTCAAATTAGAAAAAAGAGTTATACTGATAACCGAAAGAAAGATTTCAATTATTAAGTAGGAGATCATGTTTTTGTGAAGGTATCTTCATGGAAGGGTGTTATACAATTCGGTATGAAGGGTAAATTATGACCCAGGTACATTGGACCATACAAAATTCTAGAATGAATTGGTGTTGTATCTTACCATTTTTAAATGCCACCAATTCTCTCCAAAGTTCATGATTTGTTCCACGTATCATTGTTGAGAAAATAAATTCCTTACCCAACACATTTACACACCTACGAAGAAATGGAACTGGAACCTGATCTGTCTAATTGTGAAGAGATTTTCCAAATTCTTCTTACCATATAATAATTTTTGAGAAACCATACGACTCGTCTGATAAATATTCTATAGAAAAACCATTAGATGGAACAGGCGATGAGGGAACCCAGTGAAATTATGATAAAGAACCATCCAAATCTTTTTATGGAGTAGTATTATAGAATTTCTGAAAATGAAATTATTTGAAGGAGGTAAGAATGTAACATCTGAAGATTCCATAGTACAATTCTCTTTGAATAATGTAATTGCTTGCGATGTACGCTACTTCGAGTTCTAGCACACCAACACCAATCAAACTAGCTATTATGAATAGTAATACCACCTTTTTGAAATTTTATAAATTTTATTTTTTACAATGGAAATCATTTGTGGATTCGGAATATTAAAATTAGCTTGGGGTGAATTTTTGGTATTTTTCTGAAAACATTCAATTTTTTATGAATAGTGAAAACACTACGATATTATTTAAAACCTACTTTTTATTTAAATAATTATTTAGTTGATTTAAATTTATATTATGTCAAAATAGATACATAATCCCAATATACGTTCAATGTAATTCATTGGAGTCTTTTTATAATAAAATTAGATGTATTAAATTTTATTGGACATTTTACTGTCTTTTACTCACCTTCTAGGAACATTTTCAAATTTGCATAAAACGTAATTTTACCAAAAATATGAATAAAATAATAAAAATCTGAGAGAAAAATTTGACATTAGAAAGTAAAATTTGGTTCAATAGGATGAAAAAAAATTTGGTGAATAGTATCTTTTGAATTTTATTTACCACGGTTGAAAGTAAATAGTGTAATTAAATGTAAAAATGATATTATAATTACCTTAAAACATGTAATAATTCTTTTGGATATTTTTTTTTACCAAAATCAAGCTAACGAATAAAATACGATCCTCTTTGATCTACATAGATTAGATTAGTACATTTATTATTATTTTATTTAATGAAGAGATAAAGTGTTAAATTCAAATTTTCCTAACTAAAACATTTTTAATATAGAGTTATACATAATAAAAATTCGACTATAAATATTAATTAGAAATATAAAACTATTTCCTACATAATGGTATTTTATTTATTATTTTTAGACATCAAATAAATAAATTTATTAATGACACAATAATGATATAGTAATTACTTTATTAATGAATTCTTAAAATAATTGATATTATAAATATCAAAATAAATGTAAATTATGACTTTTGATGCATTAAAATAATTCTATAGGTTAATATGACATGTTAGGATTGATTTAATTTATTTTTTTCTATGTAATCATGTTTTTTTTACTTTTACAAAAACCAAATACAAAATAGGGTCAAAATTGACATAAATGAGTTTTTTGAAACAAATAATATATTATTAATTGATATAATTTTCCTTAAAATATATTGTTCTCAAAAAGAACTTAGTTTAGGTTAGATATTTCAATAATTTACCACATGGGGTGCTCTTGACATTTTATTGGAATTTTATTAACCAGTTATTATAATAATACATGAATGCATGGTAAAAGTTTTACTATTTAACTAAGAGTTAAATCTAAATGATAAGATTAATATAGTGACATAACCCTATCTAAAACCTCCTCATTAAGTGGTTTTCTACCCATCCCCATGTTATCGTCTAAATAAGTCTTTTTGGAGCCATTATAAACTAAATATTATCGTATTATAAATTAATATTTCATGCTTTTCTTAATGTGACCCTCACCTCTCTTTTAAAAGGGTACATTCTTTTCTCTCAAAATAACACCTACAAAGGCATTTTTTTGGACAACCCCTACTCCAATATCTTCCCAAATACCCTTAATTATTCCTATAGGCCTTACTTTGATCATAAAACCGACTTCAGAATCCCTTTTGATCAAATCAAAACGAATAACCCAAAAAAAGATATAATAATATCATCACATATTTTCAAGTTCTTTTCTTCTTCCAATTCATGTTTCTTTATTTTTTCCATTAAAAAATAATAAATATAGTACCATATACATAATATGATATAATTATAAATATGGTACATCAATATACATTATTCTATCCAACCTATGAATGAAAATGTCATCATACGTTCGTATGTAAGACTTATCGTCTCCATGTTGTGGTGTGGTTTTTTATTCAACACTTCATTATTTGGATGGGTATAATAATGAGTATAGGAAATGTAAATAATAAATAACATGTTAATGATTATTTATATATGATATACCACCCAATCACATATTATTTCTCCATCAATACAATGGTATTGTCGATCGTGCGTACGTACGGATTACCGTCTCAATGAACGCGATGAGATTCATTCCCCATCGTATCCACTCAAGAATAATTTTCATTTTATAAATAATAATAATGTTTAAGAACTTAATATAATTCTGAATATGAATAAAATATATCCTATCCATAACACACATTATTTACATTTCAAATCATATAAACTAAAACGAATCTACTAACACTCGAAACAATGATACTACATAAATATTTTTAACAAAACAATATTAGAAGATCATATATAGTATCATATTTATATATATGGTTTTTTTATAATCTAATAAAAATTAATGAAATATTATAAACTAGGTTAATGTACCCTCGACCACGTAAAAGTACAAGGTAAGGGTTAATTTTACAATCTCTCTATTTATCTATGTTTGTTTCTACGTAAGTATCTACAATGACTTCTTTATCAACCACGTCCGTGTTTTTTAAAATGTATTTCAAAACATTTTTACTTTTTCCTAGATTATGAATTAAAGTATTTTATACCCTTATTTGAGTTTTTATAAAATTCTTTGAAAGGAATCTTTCTATTATTTTTAAAACAGGGTACTTTATGACCTTTTTGAAAAATTAAAGAAATAATGTTTTTTTAACATATACAGTGGGTGCAGCTATAATCTATTGTTATAACACATTAAAAGATTCCCTTAAAATATCATAATAATATTTTAAATAGAAATGTTTTCTTTTATAATTATGTGACTTTTAAATGATTTCAAAATAGGAAAATTTATTTCTCTAAAACAGTTTTGATTTCATCTATGTCAACATCCATTGATGGATTATACAATTGTTTGAGGTTGATTTATTATGATACAATGTTCCATATTTTGTTGAAGGTTTAGTGATATGTTTGAATGTGGATGTTTTATTTTTATAACATTTATGGTTTAAAGTTAATGTTTTAACATTATTTATGCCAATTTTAATACGAATGTTTATGTTATGTTTTATGCTTTTCGTATGAGGAATACATTGGAGTTTGTAAGTGACTGGTGGAGCTCGTTATATCTCCTTGATTCATCGGTAGGTCCAATGAGACAAAATAATGTATTAGCATAATTCCTTGATAAAATATTATTTTTAGTCATGGAATGAGGCCTTAATAGTGTGTTTATGATTTCCTGAATTATACATTCCATCATTATAAACTAGCTATTGATATTACGCTTGATTATTCGACTAGTAGAATATCTATGTAAATTTGTAAATAGAATTTTTTATTTATATTTTCCATATTATACAGATGTTTATGTTTAAAAGGGTTGTGTTTTAGTCTTATACATTGCCTTAAATGTTTATTCTTATTTATGACAGTTTCTGCTATATTTTCATCCATACAGAGCATCTGAGCTCACCACTTTATTATGTTTTATTTTTTCCAGGATGTAAAGAATTAAGTTATGATTGATTTTAAGGGATAGGATATGGGATATGAGTGTGTTCTAAAGGGACACAATGTTTTTGTTTTTCTATTTCGTAATGTAATGTAAAACTTTTATATGTATGTAGTACATCCAAGGCTACTAAACTAATGGTTCTTTCAAGACTTGATCTCTTGTGATCATAACAATGTTATGTAATCATGAAGCAAATATGGGTAAATAGGGTTAGCGAATTAAATCAATTTATTAGAATGAAATTATTGTTGATTTTTTAAAAATGTTTCCCAGTTATCATTCCATCTATCTTAATTAGTGTAAAATGGGGTTAACCATATTTCTACATAAGACCGTGATGTTATTTCTCGTAAAAAATAGAATATTGGTGAATTCTCACGTTTGGTCCCTTCCTTCTATAAATGGTTTTTTTTTCTTCTAATGTTATATATCATTGAAGGTAATTGGTTCTGTTCTCATTCATAATGACTATGTAAATGATTATTCTCTAAAAAACTCAAACCACAGGAATTAAATTATCTCACATATGATTTTATGGTATAATTTGTGGTTTCCTATTTGGAACATTAGAGGCTTCAATTATATAGAACAAAATATTAAATATATACTGACTATATAAGCATGAGAAGAATATTCACTCAGAAGGAATTGAAGATGATATAGAAAATATTTCTCGTGCTGATAAAGTATTATGATTTTACGATCAATTTCCCTGCTATAAAAGAAAACAAAGTGGTGGATTCCTTAAATTAAAAACATCTTGCATCATTAAACATGTTTTTTTGGAATATGTTTCTTTTGGATTTCGATTTTATGATATTTTTTATTGGTTCTAGAAATTTTATTATTTTATATCAAGTTTCATTATAGTCATATCTATTAGACCAAATAAGAATGTAGAGAAGGAAGAGGGTGAGTCATAGAAAAAATATGAATTAGTGAAAAAGACTATGTTTTTTATAATTTAATGTCGATAAGAATTGTATTTTGATGTTTTTAATGATATAATGTTTTCCTTTTGATTCACATTTGAAGAATTAGTTGCTATGTGAAGCTTATAGATTTCCATTTTTAGTTCATCCTAGCAGCACTAGGCTGTTTAGAGACCATTGGGTGTATTACTAGAGGAATGGAATGAAAATTTATATTTCTTATTTTACAATGAAATTTTAGACATGTAAATAAGTAAATGAAGAGAAAAAATAACCAAATGAAATTTATCATCCTTTTTACTCCAAGAGAGGGAATTGGAAACTATATACATGGATTTAGTGGTGAAGCTACCTATGACTTTTGGGGATAAAAGTGTTATTTGGGTTACTATTGGTTCACAGAATAAATCATCACATTTTATAAATATTCAAGATACTGTGTATTTGGATCTTAATTATTGAGTATAACTAAAATAGATTATCAGGTCATATTTTTTCCTCTCTCCATTGTATCTAACCGTGATCCAGGTTCACATATAACTTTTGGAAGCATCTTTAAAAGTTATTGAGAATATATTTGGATTTTATCACTAATTTCCCTCATCAAAATAATGTTCAAAATGTGTGAAAAATGTAGACATTAGAGTATATTATTTGATCTCATTCAATGGATTACCCCGGATGTTTGGAATTTTTTATTTTTTATTTGGTTTTTCTTATAATAATAGTTTTAATTCTATTATACATATGTTACCTTTTGGTGTATTATATGGAATGAGGTGTCAAACTCCATAATTTTTGGATGAATTCATGTAATGGGTGTGTATGGGACCATAACTAGTTGATGAAGTGTGTGAGAAAGTAATGATGGTCTAGCAACATAAATGGAAATCTCAGAGCAGACAAAAATATTATGCCGATAAAACGATGAAATACCTTTATTTCAAGGTAGGTGACCATATTTTCTCTAAAATCACTCATAGAAAAAGTGTTATGAATTTTGGAAATAAAATAAAGCTATATCTATTATTCATTGGACCATATGAAATCCTAGAGAATGATTGACCAGTTTCATAATGAGAAGCTTTTCCTTCGAGTTTATCTTAGGTACATGATGTTTTCCATCTTTTGATCTTAAGAATGTATGTTCTATATTCATCCCATGTTTCGAACTGAGAAATATTTCATCATAAATAGAACCATTCTTATGAGAGAAATCTTATTCAAATTCTTGAAGATATAGAGAAGGTATTATATAATTAGGTAATTCACCATGTTATCATTTTGGGGAGAAACCACATGCTTAAATAAGTACCAAGGGAATCTGAAAATGTTATGAGTGAAAGGAATCCTATATTATTTAATATGTAAATAAAAATTATGAGAAAGAGATTTCCAAATCATGGGAGTAATGTAACAACCCAGGTATATATAGAATAAATTTTTTGTACTCTGGAATTATAAAGTTTAATTGATTATAAATTTATAATTAAATTAAAATAATTTAATGTAATTAAGGAATTTAAAAAATTAGAAATTTAACTTCACCTATTTAGGTATAAGAAACTTTTAACTATTTTATTATTGAAAATATGATATATTTTTATCATTGAATCAATGAATAAAATTTTTTAAATGATAAATTGAGTATTGGTAATTTTTTAAATATAATTTATCATTTAAAAGTTTACTATTAATTTAAATATATAAAAGAAATTTTTTCATCAAAAAATGAATTCATAAAATAATATTTGGTTTTCTAATGACTATAATATAATTACACTAACACATTACTTAATTCAATTGGATATATTTCTTTGACAAAAATCAACATTAGAAATAAAATATGACCCTCTTTGATCCACTTGGATTAAATTAAGACATTTATTATTATTTTATGTAAAGAAGAGTTAAAAGTGTTAAATAAAAATTTCATAACTAAAACATTTTTAATATATGGTTATACATAATATAAATTTGACTAAAAATATTGATTAGAAATCTAAGATTATTTCCTACATAATCATAATATATTTATAATTTTGAGATAGAAACGAATAAAATATATTTATGACACTATGATGATGCAGTAATTTCTTTATTAATGAATGATTAAAATAATTGTTATTATAAATATCTAAATTAATGTAAATTGAGAACATTGATGAATTCCAATAGTTTTATAAGTTAATATGAAATTTTAGTATTTATTTAATTTATTTTTTTGAAGTAATCAGGTTTTTTGACATTCACAAAAACCAAATAGTAAATAGTGACAAAATTGACATAAATGAGTTTTTAAAACAAATACTTTTTTATTAATTGATATAATATTCCTAAAAAATAAGGTTTGCACTGGATGACTTAGATTAGGTTATATATTTCAATAATGAACCACTTGGGGTTATCTTGGATTTTTATACTATGTTTATTAACCATTTATTACAATAATACATGAATGCATGGAAAAAGTAAAACTATTTAACTAAGAGATAAATCTAAAAGATATGGTTAGTATGGTGACCTAAACTAGTCCAAAACCTATTGTTTGAACCTTTTTCAACCCATAACTACCTTATATTCTAAATAAATCCATTTAAAACCATTATAAAACAAATATAATTGTATAATAAATTAATATTTCAAACATTTCCTGAAGTGACCCTGACCTCTCTTATAAAAGGGTACTTACCATTCTCTCCAAATAACACCTCTAAAGCTATTTGGATTGGCTAGACCTAGACCAAATATTTTCCCAACAACCCTCGCTTTATCCTAGAGGCCTTAAATTGATATAAAATCTTAACTAACGATCCCTTTTGATCAAATCAATAGGAAGAACCATAATAACAGTTAATAATTTAATCGCCTCCTTTAATGTTCTTTTCTTCTTCAAAAACCTCGTTCATTGTTGTTTCCTTAATAAAATAATTACTCAAATACATTATACATACATTGATTTTTATTATAAATATGGTACAGCAATATTTTTTTATTTTATCCATCATATGAATGACAATTTCATTGTATGTGCGTACATATAGTTTGCTATCTCAACATCGTGGTGAAATTTGTTATTCAATACTTCATTATTTGGATGGGTATAATAATGAGTATAATTGATGTAAATAATAAATATAACATGTTAATTATTATGTATATATGATATACTATCAAATTATATACTATTTCTCTATCAATAGTATGGTATTGTCGATCGTGCGTACCTATGGATTACCGTCTTCACGAACGTGATGAGATTCATTCCCCATCGTAACAATTCAAGAATAATTATAATTTTATGAATAAAAATAATTTTTAAGAACTTAATATAATTCTATATATTAATCAAATACATCCAATACATAACAAACATTACTTGTTTAGAAAAAATATAAATGAAAACAATTTGGTTAACACCCAAAACAATGATACTACTGAAATACTATTAACAAAACAATATTAGAAGATCATATATAATATCATATTTATGTATATGGTTGTATTATAATTTAATAAAAATGTTTTAACTATTATAAAGTAGGTTAATGTACCCCTGACCATGTAAAATTACAAGGTAAGGTTTAATTTTATAATCTCTTTATTTATCCGAGGTTGTTTATATGTAAGTATCACCTGGGACTTATTTATCATCCACTACCATGTCTCTTAAAATGTATTTCAAAACATTATCACTATTTCATAGACTATGAATTAATGTAATTTATAACTTTTTTTAACTTTTTAAAAAATTATTTTAAAGGAATCATTCTGTTGTTTTCCAAACAAGGTACTTCATGACCTTTTTAACAAATTAAGGAAAGAATGTTTTTAACTTATATGGTGGGTGTAGCTATTTCCAGCCGTTATAACACCTTAGAAGATTCTCTTACAAGGTTATAAGAATATTTTCAAAATAATTTTTTTCTTTTATAATTACATGACATTTAAATGTTTTCAAAATATAATGAGATATTTCTCTCCAATTGTTTGGATTTCATATATATCAACAAACTTTGAGGGATTTTACACTAGTTTGAAGTTTATTTATTGTGATAAAATATTCCATATTGTATTGATGTTTTTGTGACATATTGCAATGTGGATGTGTTATTTTTATACCATTCATGGTTTATGGTTAATTTATTAACATATTTTATGCTAGATTTAATACAAATTTTTTGTTATGTTTCAGCCTTTTCATATGAGGTATGCATTGGACTTAGTAAGTTACTGCAGGATCCCGTTATAGCTCCTCGATGAATCGGTAGGTCTCATGAGAAAAAATTGTGTCTTGGCATAAGGCCTTGAGAAATCATATTTTTATTATAAGAAAAAGGCCTTGACTATGTGGTTATGATGTATTTCATTATGCATTCTATCATTATTAAATCAGTTATTGATATTACATGTGATTATTATACTAGTATAATATCCATGTAAATAGGTTAATAGAATTATTTTATTTATAATTTCAATATTATATTGAAATTTATGTTTGAAAGTCTTGTTTTTTAGTCTTATACATTACCTTAAATTATTATGTTTATTTATGATAGTTTCTGTTATATTGTTATCACTACTGAGTATCTGAGATCACCCCTTTATTATGTTTTAATTTTTTCTAAGATGTGACGATTATTATTATGATTCACCAACTGGTATGGTCTATGGGATATGAGTTTGTTCAAATGGGACACAATGTTTTTGTTTTTCCATTTCATAATATAATGTAAAACTCATGTATGAATCTAGTACTTCCATAGATACTAAACTAATTAGTCTTTCGAGACATGATATCTTGTGAACATTCCAATGTTATGTAATAATAAAACGCCTCTGGGTAACAAGGATCGGGGAATTAAAATTCGTATTATAGGATGTTTAGTACAAAAATTAGAAGATTGATTTAGAGAAACTCTGATTAAGGAACATTATTCTATGATAAACATTGAGGATTAGTATATAATTACTTCCTAGAGTATTGGTAATATATAGATTTTGTGTATTTTCCATGAAATACATTCCTCTATGGATACAAGCAGGAAGAGGAGGCTCTGGCACAGACGTACCTATTATTGAAAACTCTGACAAGGGGTTTCAGGATAAACCTGATGAATCTTGGTACACAACATCATTCCTTGTTATACACTTGGTTATGACACTCCCGAGGGATATGCTTTGGATAATTGACATTTTTCATACAACCAATTATGAAGGATTTATGAGTGAATACTTCTTCATTGATAACATTTTTTATGACTTTATATTATATTCATAAACTGTTCAATTTATGTTAGGTATTTAACTTGTTTGGAATTATGTATTGTGATTCATCAAATAATCTCGTGTATGCCTTTGTTTAGAAATGGAAACTAGTGAAAGAAATTGATTCTGTATCAACCCATGTAATCAATATAGGGATTTCCATCCTACTCAAGATAATTATAGTGGATCTAGTGATACAACCGGTGCTAAACAACTTATAACCATACTGGGGAAACTCACTCAGGTTATGAATAGTAATAATACCCAAATGGAGCACCCTTATCCACAACATAGAGGATAAATGTTTGTCTGCTTCATGAGAAAACAACCACCAACATTCAATTGGACTATAAATCCATTTGTATCTGAGCAATGGATATGTTCGTTATAGAAAATATTTCATGCTTTCGGATGTAGCGAAAGGGAAAAATTTGTGATGGTATGTTATCGCCTCACAGGAGATGCAGATCAATGGTGGTCATTAATTCAAAACACAAAGGGAGATAATGATGTTTCAAATATGGAATGGAGGGATTTTAAATATATTTTCTTAGAAAAATAATTTCTTCATGACCATTGAGCGGAAATAGAAAGACAATTTCTGCATGTAATGGAAAAGGGGGTTGATAATGTCTCAAAGTATGTGGATAATATTAAAAAGCTAGCAAGGAATGTTGAATATTATACCAGTAACCCAAAGAGTAATATTGATTGATTTTTTTATGGGTTAAATTAATTTCTCCATCGAGCATTAGTCTCACAACCCTTCTCATAATACGAAGATATTGTCTCATGTACTACCATGACAGAAAAAGAATTCTCTAAGTCATACGAATTTAATATAAATCAAGAGAATAAGAGATCTATTGAACACTCTAGAAATAGAAATAAGAGGAATAAGGGAAAATTGGAATTTCCATCCTACATTAAATGTGGAAAGAAACACCCTGGAAATTCACTAAAGGGAATGTGAGTCTATTACAAGTGTGGTGAAAAAGGCCACCAAGCGCGTGATTGCAAGGGAATGAAAGATGCTCTTAATGTTGAATTCTAAAATTGTAGTGAAATGAAGAATTATGGAAATAAATGTCGTAAGTACCAAAGAAACATACCTCAGAAAAGGCCAAGGGAGCAAGGCCAAGATTATGGGATCACTATTAGTGAGGTTGAAGCTCTGAATGACGTTGTTATAGGTAATTTAATGGTTTCCTTATAACAACCCGAGATTTTATCAGAATTATTATTTTTTATTTCATTGATGTCTTGTGTTGTATGCGACACCGAAATTATCTTGTTCTATACACAACACTGTATTAGCTTGCAGTATACACAACACTAATCGTGTATTGTGTTACACACAATTTAAAGTTCGTTTGATAGATGTTATTTTATGCAACATTGAGTGTATATATATATATTCAATGTATAAATTAAATATGGATGGATTCTATTTTATGCAACAACAAATGAATCTTGCACTACACAAAACCCTGACTTGGCTTTCATTACAAGCAATCTCAACCTTCCACGATAGCATGTGTTATTCGCAATAACAAGTTTCACTAAACGAGATATTATTATAATATTATTATGAACTAGCCATTATGAACAGTAATACCCAATTTTTGAAATTTTATATAATTTATATTTCAAAATGGACTTCATTTTTGGATTTGGAATATCTAAATTAGCATAGGGTAAATTTTGGATATTTTTCTGAAAACATTCAATTTTTTATGAATAGTGAAAACACTGGGTTACTATTTAAAAACCGAATTTTTATTTAAATAATTATTTATTTTAATTAAATTCATTTTAGGTGAAAATTGATACATAATACCTATATAAGTTCAATGTAATTCAATGGAGTCATTTTATAATAATTTTAGATATATAAACATTTTATTGAACTCTTCACCGTCTTTTTCCCACCTCCTAAGAGAATTTGGAAATTCACATAAAACATAATTTTACCGCTTATGTGAGTGGAATTTCGAAAATCCAAGAGACACGGTTAATATCAAGGACTAAAATGTGGTACAGTGAGATGAAAATAATTTTTGGGGAATAGTAACTTTTTACTTTTATTTACCACCGTTAAAAGTAAATAGGGTAATTAAGGATAAAAATGATATTATTATTACCCTAACACATGTCCTAATTCTATTGGATAAGTTTAATTCGACCAAAAACAAACATAGGAATAAAATATGACAGTTTTGGTCCACTTGGATTAGATTAGGACATTTATTATTAATTTATTTAAACAAGGGTTCAAATAGTTAATATCAAAGTTTAATAACTAAATCATTTTTAATATAGGGTTATACATAAGATAAATTCTAATATAAATATTCATTAGAGATATGAAACTATTTCCAACAAAATCGTATTTTATTTATAATTTTTATTCATTTAATAGTTTAATTTATTTATGATACAATGATGATTGAGTAATTATCTTATTAATGAAATATTTACATAATTGATGATATAAATACCCAAATAAATGTAATTTGAGACTTTTTATGAATTACACTAATTTTCTATGTTAATATGACATCTTATTATTGATTTAATTAACGTTTTTATGAACTAATCATGCTATTATGATTTTCAAAAAAATCAATTACCAAATAGTTTCAAAATTGACATAAAATAGTTTTTAAAACAAATATTATATTATTAATTGTTATTATATTCCTAAAAATCTATGGTTCAGCCAAATGACTTATATAAGGATATATATATTAATATTGAACCACTTGGGGTTCATTTGGAAGGTTATATAAATTTTATTAACCATATAGTGTAAGAAAACAAGAAGACACAGAAAAAGTAAAATTATTTAACTTAGAGTTAAATCTAAAAGATAAGGTTAAAATTTTAACCTAAACTTGTCTAAAACCTATTGTATGAGAGGATTTCAATCCATACCCACCTTATCTTCGAATTAAATCAATTTTGAGCTATTAGAAACCGAATATGGCTTTATTATAAAATAATATTTTATGTTTTTCCAAAGGTTCCCCTCTCCTCCCTTATAAAAAGGGAACCCCTTACCTCTTCTCTTCACACCCTTTTAAGCATTGAATCTCAGCCAAACTCAGCCCATTTCTCTTATCCTCTTCCCTAGAAAAATTTTAGAGGTTCTGGTATTCTCAAAAGACCAACTCTACTTCCTTAAGAGAAAACTTAAAGGAGGTGTGTCGAAGAAGAGGTAATCTCTTGTTCCGATTCTCTCAAGTTTCATTCTTCTTCTACTTCTTCTTCTTTAGTTTTGTCATTATAAAGTAATAACATCAGTGTTATTTATATACTGATATGTTATTATAAATGTGAAACAACCTTATTTTACCTTCTATCCATCCTACGGAAAACAAAATCACCGCGCGTCCGTACGTACGGAATACCGTCTCCATGCCATGGTGTAATCTGTTTTCGACCACCACCTTACTTGGATGGGTATAAAGATGTATATAAATAACTATATATGATTATTGTAAAGTGATATTTATTCTAAAATATTATACATACACTTCAATAAAATTACACGATCATGGGAATGATATCATCGCTCATGCGGACGTACGGACTATCGTCTCTACGACGCGATGAGATTCATTCTCCGTGTTAACCATTCATGAATGATTATAAAGAATATATAATGAATAATAATGAAATATATGACATAATAATGATAATGGATTTATTTATTTATATATATGTATTTCATCTACTTAATTCCATTCAATTCAATAAGGAAACGAAAATAGTGTGCATGCGTACGTACGACCTACTGTCTCCATGAATGGTGTATTTCATTCCATTTATCGATCTATCATATATATATGTATATGATGAACTTGTATTATATATAAATAATGTTTTACATTCTGTAATTAATTAAATCAGGATATAATTTATAATATCAAGAACAAAAATTCGAAACACATTCAATAAATGAAACAATTTTACCCAAATCGCTGCTTTTACATCGAATTTACAAACGAACGGGTAATATAAAGTCATAAGTAAACTATAAATGATATCATAACAATGAATATGATTCTGTAATAAGTTAATAACATTATTTAAATCATTATACAGGAGGTTAGGATACATAGAAATCATATCGGACATAAGGTAAGGGATAAATTTTAAATCTCATTTTTATCCGAGATTGCTTGTACGTAAGTATTTACTAGGGTTACGTTTATCATCCATGACCATGTTTTCAAAAAATGTTTTAATAAAATGTATACTATTCTTCCATGAATGATTAAAGTCATTTTTACCCTTTATTGACTTTTTACTACATTGTATGGAGGGAATCATTCCTTTGGTTACCATATATGGTACTTTTTGACTTTTCCGACAAAAGTATGAGAAGAATGTTATTTTTAACTTATATGGCATGAACATATTTTTACGATTTTATAATGGCTCATTTTCATGAATCTTATTCTACATGATTTTATGACTATTTTCAACAAAATTATTTTCTTTTAAAATTTAATTTAATTTTGTGAAAAGAAATGATTTTGAAAAAGAAAGGATATTTTCCTAATGAATTAATTTAAAGTGTTTTATCAAAACTTTTTCCATCTAAAATGACATTATTTAATATGTTTATGTTTCAAGTATAATGACTCCATTATTTACATGGTTTGATTTTTCTTATGATTAAATGATATCCATTTTTTAATATGGATTAAGTTATGATGGCATGATGTTTAATAATCCCATTCTATTACATGGGTAATTCTATGATGTATGATTTATGATTTTGTGGAATACGAAAGAATGATTTCATTATGATATGGGTGGGACCTATATCTCCCTCCAATGCATTGGGTAATGATTTATATCTCATGAGATAGACATGGATGGAATGGTAAGTTAATCTGGTTCAGTGAAACATGACTGGAATGAGGAGTGAACTCGATTCAGAAAGGAACATTGTCTTCTAAGATGGTCTTGGAAGCAATGCCTTAACAACTATGGAAATAATATCATGTGCTTAATGTTTTTCCACAATTATAAGTTTTATCTCCAAGCTATTTTATCATGATTGATATTCCTTTATGATATATTCCTTACTTACTTCCATGATTTATGTCTTTGCTCAAGATTTTGATGTTTAGATTTTATGTTCAAGTTTTTGTATTCAAATGTTTATGGATTGTTTTATGTTCTCTATGTTTACCCTTAATGAGAATTTGAGCTCACCATTTTTATTTTTTCTTTTCCCCATGATATAAATAATGATTTTAGGTAAGAAAACCAAAAAGGGGAAGATATTTATTGGAGATATTAAAGATCATTCACCAGGATTAGAAGATTACGTTCCGAGTTTCCAAATACACTAAACTAATACTGTCTTTGGGAGACTGTGTTTTTCATGTATTAATTATTCTGCAAAAGTAATTTAAATTCCATGTATGTCAGGCATTGGGTCTCTACAGTTGGTATCAAAGTGAAGTTTTAGTTAACCTTTAGAAACTAGGATGTGAAAACTTTAGTGAAATCCCTAGAGATATTTATAAGGATTTTCTAGGGATGTCTCTAAGGATAAGTATACGTATAGGTTATAGTCCTAAAATTACAATAACAATATTAGAATTAAACCTTAGATGTTATATATTAAAGGTACTCCCCATTTATTATGTTGTTTTCATAGCATGATTTTTGCCTCTCACGCTATTCTTTTTGGGTTTTAGAAAACGGCTGGAAACAGGAAGATTCAGGATAATGGAGGATATAGTAGACAATTGAATGATATTATTCATGAGAAACCAAATGAAATTGGATCTGGAAGTCCACATATCATTATTATTCCTAATCATCAATCTCATAATATGATCAATAATTCCAACTTTGGTAAGTTTCCCGACTCAGATAATAAGAGAAAGATGGAGTTTCATGATGATCATAGAGGAAAGAAAGTTCAATTTCCCTCATGTAAATCATGTGGGAAGAGGCGGCAGGGATATTGTTTCACAGGAACATGAAGATTCTTTGGGTGTGAGAAAGAAGGACACAAAGCTAGTAAGTGAAAAGTAAAAGGTTCATTTAACACCATGGACAAGGATAATGGTTTTGATACGACATCAACAATGATTAAATGTTTTCAATGTGGGATGTATGGGCATTATGCAAAACAATTCCCTATGGGAAAGTCTAATGAAGATAATTAGCATGGTCCTATGGGTAGTATTTAGGTTGATGGTGATGAAGAGACTAGAAATGATATGTGAGATGAAAGAATTTTTGAATCTCAGTCAATGGTTTAAGAAGGCAGTGGAATGATTTATGTTTATCAAGAGTTATGTTGTATAGATAATGGTACTATGGAATAAAGACACATCTAAGGATTGTTACATATTGTTTTTCCTAGAGTATTTGAAAGTATATGTTGAATGGTACCAGTAACCATGAAGGTTATTCAGATATTTTTGGAAAGCATATGATATGTACATAATGAAGTTATAAGGAGATAATGAGATGTTTGATACTATTCATGAACTCCTGATTGATATAAGGACTAAATGATATCAAGTTTTGAATATTTAGAATTTTTGGGATTTGGTATGTGGAAAAGTTAACTTTTGACAGCACTAATGTTTTCACTAAGGTTCTATGGTAATTAATTTTTCACAAGAATACATGATTAGGGTATTCACATGTTTTTATTTTGACCAACAAGATATATCGTATGATAAATGATGGTATTCACATGCTCGGTAGATGACATTTCATGTAATAATTATCTTTATACTATGAGATTGGACAGAAGTATTTTGGATAAACCTAAATATTGGAATAGATTAAGTTAGATATCAGATAGTATTGTTTAAGGCTAGATCTTTTGTTATGTTATAAGTGTATAGTTTTAGAAAAAGTACAACTCGTAGGATAGGTGACAACCCGTCGCGTCGAACAAGGTTGTGGGAATCGAACCCACAACCGAAGTGCGACAGGCCTTTATCAACTACCACTAGCCTATAAGAAGTCCCTGGTTGGTAGAAACTAGTTTTATTAAGCGATATGATATGTGAAGTATATGTCCATTTTTGGAATCATATATGATTAACCTCACCATAGATGGACTTATGTATATTTGATAATTTTTGATAACCTTTTTCTTGAGACATATGGAATGACCCATCATTCTATCACATGATCTGCTAACACATCACGAATGAAAAATTCAACTTCATTTCATTAAGAGATGAAGTGGAAATTGTTCAAGGCACGAAAAACGTTGATATTATACCGAAATAATTAAGTATTTCTTCTAATTAAAATTCTTCAACTTTAGGGAAATGATCTTGAAAACCAAAAATGATGTCCTACTACCCTTATATCTGATGAATCATATGGTACCTTAGATCATCACAAATTTCTAGCTTTGTGATTGTTGTCTTTTTCATAGGCATGTCCTCTACCACTCTCCAACAGAACTTGATGGTTATATTTTTCTTCCATATCCATATTTCCACCTATATTCTTCAATGTGGAAGCCCAGTAATGAGTTAATCTGGGTAATCGTTACTTTTATAACTTTAATTTTTAAAATTATGTTTTAGAATTAATTTTTATGATGTGGGTTCCTGTTAAAGAAAATTTCAAGTACTAAACGATTTATAACCCTGACGAATTTCAAGTGCGAAATTCATTTTAAGGGGGGTAGAATGTAACAACTGAAATTTTATGGGAATAATTATTTTTAATTTCATTGATGTCTTGTGTTGTACGTGACACCAAAATTAGTTTGTTCTATATGCAACACCGTATTAGCTTGCAGTATACACAACACTAATCCTGGATCGTGTTACACACAATTTCAAGTTCGTTTGAGAGAAGTTATTTTACGCAACATTGAGTATATATATATATATATTCAATGTATAAATGAAATATGGTTGGATTATGTTATAAGCAACAACAAATGAATCTTTCACTACATGCAACCATGACTTGGATTTTATTACACACAATCGTGACCTTCCACGATAGCGTGTGTTATACGCAATAACAAGTTTTACTAAACGAGATATTATTATAATATTATTATGAACTAGTAGTTCTAAATATTAATACCCAATTTTTTAAATTTTATAAATTTTATCTTTCAATATGGAATTCATTTTTGGATTTGGAATATCTAAATTAGCTTAGGGTGAATTTTTGATATTTTTCTGAAACATTCAATTTTTTATGAATAGTGAGAACACTAGGTTACTATTTAAAAACCGACTTTTTATTTAAATAATTATTTATTTTATTTAAATTTATTTTAGGGGAAAATTGATACATAATACCTATATAATTTCAATGTAATTCATTGAAGTCATTTTATAATAATTTTAGATATATAAAAATTTTATTGAACTTTTCACCATCTTTTACCCACCTACTAGGAGAATTTGGAAATTCACATAAAACTTGATTTTACCACTTCTATGAGTGGAATTTTGAAAATATGAGAGGCACAGTTAATATAAAGGACTAAAATTTGGTTCAATGAGATGAAATTTTTTTTTGGTGAATAGTAACTTTTACTTTTATTTTCCACGGATAAAAGTAAATAGGGTAATTGAGGGTAAAAAGATATTACTATTACCCTAACACATGTAATAATTCTATTGGATAAGTGTAATTCGACCAAAAATAACCTTTGGAATAAACTATAACCACTTAGGTCCACTTGGATTAGATTAGGACATTTATTATTAATTTATTTAAAGAAGCAATCAAATAGTTAAAATCAAAGTTCGATAACTAAATCATTTTTAATATAGGGTAATACATAAGATAAATTAGACTATAATTATTAATTAGAAATATAATACTATTTCCTAAATAATTTTATTTAATTTATAATTTTTAGAAATTAAATAATTTAATTTATTTATGATACAATGATTATGCAGTAATTATCTTATTAATGAAATATTAACAAAATAGATGTTATAAATACCCAAATAAATGTAATTTGAGACTTTTTATGAATTCCGATAATTTTATAGGTTAATATGACATGTTAGTATTGATATAATTAACTTTTTTTGAACTAATAATGCTATTATAATTTTCAAAAAAATAAATTACAAAATAGTGTCAAAATTGACATACAATAGTTTTTCAAATAAATATTATATTATTAATTGTTATTATATTCCTAAAAATCTAAGTATCGGAAAAATGACTTAGATAAGTTTATATATATTAATAATGAACCATTTTGGGTTCGTTTGGTTGGTTATATTAAGTTTATTAACCATATAATGTAAGAAAACAAGAAGACAGGGTAAAAGTTAAATTATTTAACTTAGAGTTAAATCTAAAATATAAGGTTAAAATAGTAACCTAAACTTGTCTAAAACCTATTGGTTGAGAGTATTTCGACCCATCCCCACCTTATCTTCGAAATAATTTAATCTGGTGCCATTAAAACCCGAATATGACTTTATTATAAAATAATATTTTATGTTTTTCGAAAGGTGCCTTCTCCTCCCTTATTAAAAGGGCACCCCTTCCCTCTTCTCTTCACACCCTTTTGGGCCTTTATGATCGGCCAAAACCTGCCCATTTCCCTCCTCCACATCCCTATAAACATTCTGGAGGTTCTGTTCTTCTCAAAATACCAACTCTACTTCCTTAAGAGAAGGCTTAAAGGAGGTGTGTTGAAGAAGAGCTACTCTCTTCTTCCGATTCTCTCAAGTTTCTTTCTTCTTCTACTTCTTCTTCTTTAGTTGTCTCATTATAAAGTGATAACATCAGTATTAATTATATAATGATATGTTATTATAAATATGAAACAACATTATTTCACCTTTTATCCATCCTACGGAAAACGAAATATCCGCGCGTGCGTACGTACGGAATACCATCTCCACGCCGTGGTGTAATCTGTTTTCGACCACCACCTTACATGGATGGGTATAAAGGTGTAAATAAATAACAATATATGATTATTGTAAAGTGATATTGATTCTCATATATTATACATACACTTCAATACAATTCCATGATCATGGGAATGATATCATCACTCGTGCATACGTACGGACTACTGTCTCCACGATGCGATGAGATTCATTCTCAATGTTAACCATCCATGAATGATTTTAAAGTATATATAATGAATAATAATGAAATATATGACATAATAATCATACTTTATTTATGATTTTATATATATGTATTTCATCTACTTAATTCCATTCAATTCTATAAGGAAACGAAAACAGCGTTCATTTGTACGTATGGCCTACCGTCTCCATGAACGGTGTATTTCATTCGATTTATCGATCTATCATATATATATGTATATGATGAATATGTATTATATAAAAATAATGTTTTAAATTCTGGAATTAATTAAATCAGTATGTAAGTAATAATTTCAAGAACAAAAATTCGAAACACGTACAATAAATGAAATGATTTTACGCAAATCATTGTTTTTACATCGAATTTACAAGCGAACGGGTAATATAAAGTCATAAGTAAACCATATATGATATCATAACAATTAGTATGACTCTGTAATAAGTTAATAACATTATTTAAATCATTATACAGGAGGTTCGGATACATACGAAGCATATCGGATATAAGGTACGGGATAAATTTTCAATCTCATTTTTATCCGAGATTGCTTATACGTAAGTATTTACTAGGGTTACATTTATCATCAATGACCATGTTTTCTAAAAATGTTTTAATAAAATGTTTACTATTCTTCCATGAATTTTTAAAGTCATTTTTACCCTTTATTTACTTTTTACCATACTGTAAGGAGGGAATGTTTCCTTTAGTTACCATATATGGTACTCTTTGAATTTTCTGACAAAAGTATGAGAAGAATGTTATTTTTAACTTATACGGCGTGAATGGAATTTTACAGTTTCATAACGCCTCATTTTCATGAATCATACTCTATAAGATTTTATGACTATTTTCAACAAAAAAAATTCTTTTAAAATTCCGTGGAATTTTGTGAAAAGAAAATGTTTTTGAAAAGTAAAGGATATTTTCCTCAAGAATTCATTTCAAGTGTTTTATCAAAACTATTTTATATCTAAAATGACATTATTTAATATGTTTATGTTTCAAGTATAATGTCTCCATTATTTATATGGATTGATTTTTCTTATGATAAAATGATATTCATTTTTTTATATGGATTATGGTATGATGGCAGGATGTTTAAAAATCTCATTCTATTACATGGGTTATGCTATGATGTATGATTTATGATTTTGTGGCACATAAAGGAATGATTTCATTATGAGATGGGTGGGACCTATATCTCCTTCCAATGCATTGGGTAAAGATTTATATCTCATTAGATAGACACTGCTGTAATGGTATGTTAATCCGGTTCAGTGAAGTAGGACTGGAACGAGGAGTGAACTCGATTCAGAAAGGGACTTTCTCCACTAAGATGATCTTTGCAGCAATGCCTTGGCTACTATGGAAATCATATCAGGTGATTAATGTTTTTTCACAATTAAAAGTTGTATTTCCAAGCTATTTTATCATGATTGATGTTCCTTTAGGATATATGCCTTATGTACTTCCAAGATTTATGTGTTTGCTCAAGATTTTGATATTTAGATTTTATGTTCATGTTTTTTTATTCAAATGTTTATTGATTGTTTTATGTTCTCTATGTTTACCCTTACTGAGCATTTGATCTCACAATTTTTATGTTTCCTTTTCCCCAGGATATGAAAAAAAGGTTTTAGGTAAGAAAACCAAAAAGGGTAAGATCTTTATGGGAGATGTTGAAGATCTTTCACCATGATTAGAAGATTACATTCCAAGTTTCCAAAGACACTAAACTAATACGGTCTTTGGGCATCTTTTTTTGTCATGTATTAAGTATTCCACATAAGTAATGTAATGTCCATGTATGTCAGGCTTTGGGTCTCTACATTCCTCAAATTTTACCAATGCTTTATTTGATTCTGGATCATCGCATTGTTTCATATCTTCACAGTTTGCTATAAAAATTAGATATTTCCATTTCGATTTAACAAAGGAGTTGTCAGTAAAAAAAATCTAAGGGAAGTATTATTGAAACAAACTTTTGTTAATCGGTTCCGATTAGGGAACATAATCTTGCATTATCTGATGATATGATATTCATACCCATGATTGAATTTCAAATAATCCTCGGTATAGATTGGATTTCGGACCATGATATGAAAATTTATTGCATGAAGAAGAAGGTTACATTTTTTATGATGATAAGGAGTACCTTATCATTAGAGAATAAATGTCACAATCTGATTCTCATCTAGATCCTCCCCCTAGAGGTCTACTAAATTCAATTATGGGGGGGGGCAGATAATGAAATAATTATGGGTGAGGAAAGGAATGTTAAAATAGAGGACGTACCTATAGTGAAAGAATATGTTGATGTGTTTCCAGAGGATTTACCTGGACATCCTCTAGAATGAGAAATTGAGTTTTACATTGATTTAATTCTTAGTTCAGCAGCCATATCTAAGACCCCTTATAGAATGGGAACATTATAAGTAATTAAAATAAAGAAAAAACTACAGTAATTTATTGATAAATTATTTATTTACCCTAGTGTTTGTCCATGAGGAGACCCTATAGTTTTTGTAAACTAAAAAGATGGATATATGAGGTTATATATTTACTACAGGGATATCAATTCTATAATAATAATGAAAATGTATCCCCTACCTCACATTGATGAATTATTCAATTAACTTCATAGAGCTCAATATTTTTCAAAGATTGGCCTTCAATCTGGATATCATTAGTTGTGTGTGACGAACGAAAGCAATCCAAATATAGCATTTCATATTAGGTATGGGCATTACAGGTTTACAGTAATTCTTTTTG
This sequence comes from Viscum album, assembly GCA_963277665.1. Lineage (NCBI taxonomy): Eukaryota > Viridiplantae > Streptophyta > Magnoliopsida > Santalales > Viscaceae > Viscum > Viscum album. The sequence goes on along the minus strand of OY728147.1, from coordinate 134,664,117 downwards.
GACTAACTAATCCACCCTATGTCTTCATGGATCTAATGAATAGAGTTATAAAGGAATATCTTTATGAATTTCACGTTATATTTGTTGATTATATCTTGGTTTACTCCAAAATCTATGAATATCATGAAAGTATCATGTGCACTATACTAAAATCTCTTAGAAGAAATTAGTTATCTGGGAAGTTTAGAAAGTGTGAATTATGGATTCAGAAGATTTCATTTCTTGGCCATATGGTCTCTAATTATGTAATATCTATTGATCCTTCTAAGACAAGAGAAATGCCAAAATGGATAGCACCAATGAGTATAACTGAGGTATGCATTTTTTTTGTTGGTTTAGCAGGTTATTATCGACATGACATCCAGAATGTTTCATGATTATCTAACCCATTTACCAAGATCACATGTAAAGGGGTTGAATTTTTTTGACAAAAGACTGTGAAGAATGTTTTGAATAACTGATGAAAATATTAGTCAATGCTATTATCTTGACTATACCATCGAGGAATGATGGGTTTTTTTATTTATAGTGATGATTCAATGAAAGGACTTGGTGGTGTCAATATGCAGAATGATAGGGTTACTTTCTATGCATCAAGATAGCTAAAAATTATTAATCAAAACTATCCAACATGTGATAATTATTTAGAAGCAGTAATATTTTCTTTGAATATATAGAGACAGTATCTCTATGGTAAAAAATATGAGATATATACCAATCACAAAATTTTGAAGTATATTTTCTCATATAAATAACTCAACATGGGGCAAAGACGGCGGATTCAACTACTCAAGGATTATGATGGCATTATACACTACCACCAGGGGATGGAAAGTAAGGTGGAAGATGCTTTGAGTAGAAAGGATCATGGATTTTTGAAAAATATGAGATTTTAATGGGATCCAATGTTTGTGGATCAAGTAAATATAGATATGGGAACAATTATTGAAGGTGAAACATCAATACTTTTTCAAATGGTGGCCAAACCATCTTTACTTGAAAAGATATAATGTTCTCAGACTGAAGATGAGGAGTTTCAAATGAAAATTAAGGCTATGAATGTTGGGAGATTGATTTATATCATATCTGAAAATGGTATTTTGAAATTTGGGAGGAGGCTTTGTGTTCATGAAATACCTGATCTAAAACAGGAATTGTTGGATGATTCTGATATCTCCAATTTCTCTTTACCCTCTGGTAGCACTAAGTAGTATATAGATTTGATGGAATTTTTAGCGAGACAACATGAAGTGGGAGATTGCTAATTATGTGACAAGATGTATGGTTTGTCAACAAGTTAAGGCAGGAATACAACATCCTAGAGGAGTGATGAAACCTATTCCCATAGATGAGTGGAAGTGGGATGATATTATGATGGGATTTTTCATGGGGACACCAATGAATCCTAGAAGGAATGATGCAATACAGGTCATTATAGATTTTCTTACCAAGCCAACTCATTTTTAGGCTATAAGATAAGATTTACCACTTTGACATTTAGAAAGACTATATATTAATGAACTTGTAATAAATCATGGAGTACCCCTATCGATTGTTTCTAATCATAATCCATGTTTTACATTAAGATTCTAAAAAAATCATTAGAAGGACCTATATGATGAACTTAATTTCACAACTGGCTACCACCCTCAAACTGATTGAAAATCTAAACTGACTATTCAAAACATTTTAGAAATGTTGAGGTCTTTATCACATGACTTTCAAGGTATATGGGGTCTATATTTACATTTGGTATAATTTTCCTATAACAATTGCTTCCATTCATGTATTCAGATGGCACCAAATGAAACGTTAAATGGAAATAGATGTAGAACACCAACTTGTTGGGATGATGTTGGTGAAAGAAAATTTATTAGCCCAGAACATGTTGTGGACACACTGAAAAATGTGAAAATTTTCCAAACCCACATCAAAGATGCTCAAATTAGGAAAAAGAGTTATACTGATAACCGAAAGAAAGATTTCGATTATCAAGTAAGAGATAATGTTTTCATGAAGGTATGTTCATAGAAGGATGTTATACAATTCGTTAAAAAGGGTAAATTATGACCCAGGTAAATCGGACCATACAAAATTCTAGAATGAATTGGAGTTGTAGCTTACTCTTTGAAAATTCCACCAAGTCTATCCAAAGTTCATGATTTGTTCCATGTATCACTGTTGAGAAAATAAATTTCTGACAAAACGCATTTACTCACCTACGAAGAAATGGAACTGTAACATGATCTGTCTTATTGTGAAGAGCTTGTCCAAATTCTTCTTACCATAGAACAATTGTTGAGAAACCGGAAGACTCATCTGATAAATGTTCTATGTAGAAACCATTAGTTGGTATAGGCAATGAGGGAACCCAATTAAATTATGATGAAGAACCACCCAAATCATTTAATGGAGTAGTATTATATAATTTCTGAAAATGAAATTAACTGAAGGAGGTTAGAATGTAATATCCCAAGCTTCCACCGTACATTTCTCATTGAATAATGTAATAGCATGCGATGTACGCTACTTCGAGTTCTAGCACACCAAGACCAATCAAACTAGCTATTATGAATACTAATACCTATTTTTTGAAATTTTATAAATTTTATTTGTTAAAATGGACAACATTTTTAGATTCGGAATATCAAAATTAGCATGGGGTGAATTTTTGGTATTTTTCTGAAAACATTCAATTTTTTATGAATAGTGAAAATATTACGATATTATTTTAAACCTGATTTTTATTTAAATAATTATTTATTTTATTTAAATTTAATTTATTTCAAAATATATACATAATCCCTATATACTTTCAATGTAATTCATTAGTATTTTTATAATAAAATTATATGTATAAAATTTTATTGAACATTTTACCGTCTTTTACTCACCTTCTAGGAACATTTTCAAATTTTCATAAAACTTGATTTTACCACATATATGATTTAAATATTAAAAATATGAGAGAAAAAGTTCACATCAGAAATTAAAATTTGGTTCAATAGGATGAAAATAATTTTTAGTGAATAGTATCTTTTGAATTTTATTTACCACGGTTGAAAGTAAATAGTGTAATTAAAGGTAAAAACAATATTATAATTACTTTAAAACATGTAATAATTCTCTTGGATAGGTTTTTTTGACCAAAAGAAATCTTATGAATATAATATTATCCTCTTTGATCAACATGGATTAGATTAGGACATTTATTATTATTTTATTTAAAGAAGAGATAAAGTGTTAAATTCAAATTTTCATAACTAAAACATATTTAATATAGAGTTATAGAAAAGAAAAATTATAATATAAATATTAATTAGAAATATAAAACTATTTCCTACATAATGGAATTTTTTTATTATTTTTAGACATTAAATAAATAAATTTATTAATGGCACAATAGTGACACAGTAATTAATTTATTAACGAATGCTTAAAATAATTTATATTATAAATATCAAAATAAATGTAAATTATATCTTTTGATGCATTACAATAATTTTATAGGTTAATATGACTTGTTTGGATTGATTTAATTTATTTTTCTCGATGTAATCAAGTTCTTTTGACTTTTAAAAAAATGAATTACTAAATAGTGTCAAAATTGACATAAATGAGTATTTTGAAAAAAAATATTATTAATTGATATAATATTCTTGAAAATATAATGTGTTGACAAAGAACTAAGGTAAGGTTATATATTTAAATAATGAACCACATGGGGTTCTCTTGACTTTTTCTTGTAATTTTTTTTAACAAGTTATTATAATAATATTTGAATGCATGGTAAAAGTTTAACTATATAATTAAGAGTTAAATCTAAACGATAAGGTTAATACGGTGACATAAACCTATCTAAAACCTTCTCATTAAGTGGTTTTATAACCATCCCCATGTTATCCTCGAAATAAAATTTTTTAAATCCATTATAAACTAAATATTATCGTATAATAAATTAATATTTCATGCTTTTCTTAATGTGACCCTCACCTCTCTTCTAAAAGTGTACTTCCCATTCTCTCAAAATAACACCTCCAAATCCATTTCAATTCAAAAATCCCTACTCCAATATATTCCCAACTTCCCTCACGTATTCCTAGAGGCCTTACTTTGATCATAAAGCTGACTTAAGAATCTCTTTTGATCAAATCAAAAGGAGAAACCCCAAAAAAGATGTAATAATTTCATCTCCTATTTTAATGTTTTTTCGTCTTCAAATTCTTGTTTCATTGTTGTTTCCATTAAAAAATAATAAATCTAGTACCGTTTACATACTGTGATATTATTATAAATATGGTACATCAATATACATTATTCTATCCAACCAATGAATGACAAAGTCATCATACGTGCGTATGTAAGACTTACTGTCACCACGTTGTGGTGTGGTTTTTTATTCAACGATTCATTATTTGGATGGGTATAATAATGAGTATAGGTAATTTAAATATTAAATAACATGTTAATGATTGTTTATATATAATATAGCATCCAATCAAATTTGATTTCTCCATCAATGGAATAGTATTGTCGCCCGTGCGTAGGTATGGATTACCATCTCCATGAACGTGATGATATTCATTCCCCATCATAATCATTCAAGAATAATTTTCATTTTATAAATAAAAATCATGTTTAGAAACATAATATCATTCTGAATATGAATCAAATATATCCTATCCATAACATACATTACTTATGTTGCAAAGCATATAAACGAAAACGAATCAGTTAACACCCGAAACAATGATACTACATAAATATTTTTAACAAAACAATATTAGAAGATCATATATAATATCATATTTATATATATGGTTTTTTTATATCTAATAAAAATTATTTAACTATTTTATTGTAGGTTAATGTACCGTCGACCATGTAAAAGTAAAAGGTAAGGGTTAATTTTACAATCACATTATTTATCTGAGTTTGGTTATACGTAAGTATCTACTAGGACTTCTTTATCAACCACATCCGTTTTTTTTAAAATGTATTTCAAAACATTTTCACTTTTTCCTAGATTATTAATTAAAGTAATTTATACCCTTGTTTTAGTTTTTATAAAATTATTTTAAAGGAATATTTCTATTATTTTTAAAATAAGGCACTTTTGACCTTTTTGAAAATTAAAGAAAGAATGTTTTTCTAACTTATACGGTGGGTGCAGCTATATTATGTTGTTATAACACATTAAAAGATTCCCTTATAATATTATAATAATATTTTCAATTGAAATGTTTTCTTTTATAATTATGTGACTTTTAAATGATTTCAAAATGGGAATATATATTTCTCTAAAATAGTTCTTATTTTATCTATGTCAATATTATTTGATGGATTATACAATTGTTTGAGGTTGATTTATTATGATACAATGTTCCATATTTTGTTGAAGGTTTAGTGATATTTTTGAATGTGGATGTGTTATTTGTATACCATTCACAGTTTATAGTTAAAGTATTGACATTTTTTATGCCAGTTTTAAAACGAATGTTTATGTTATGTTTCACGCTTTTTGTATGAGGAATGCATTGGAATTAGTAAGTGATGGGTGGAGCCTGTTATAGCTCCTTGATTCATCGGTAGGTCTCATGAGACAAACTAATGTATTGGAATAATTTCTTGAAAAATATTATTTGTAGTCTTAGCACGAGGCCTTAATAACGTGGTTATGATTTCCTACAGTATGCATTCCATCATTATAAATTATCTATTAATATTACGCTTGATTATTTGACTAGTATAATATCTATGTGAATTTGTAAATAGAATTTTTTATTTATATTTTCCATATTATATAGAATTTTATGTTTAAAAGGGTTGTTTTTTAGTCGTATACATTGCCTTAAATGTTTATTCTTATTTATGATAGTTTCCACTATATTATTATCCGTACAGAGCATATGAGCTCACCCCTTTCTTATGTTTTATTTTTTCCTGGATGTGAAGAATTAAGTTATGATTGATTTGAAGTGATAGGATATGGGATATGAGTGTGTTAAAAAGGGAAATAGTGTTTTTGTTTTTTTATTTCGTAATGTACTGTAAAAATTATGTATGTATCTAGAACTTCCAATGTTACTAAATTAATTGTTCTTTCAAGACTTGATCTCTTGTGATCATGAAAATGTAATGTAATCATGAACCAACTCTAGATAACTAGTGTCAGTGTATTAAATTAATTTATTATCATGGAATTATTGTTGATTTTTTAAAAATGTTTCCCAGTTATCTTTCCCTCTATCTTAGTTAATGTGAAATGGGGTTAAACATATTGGGACACAAGACTGTGATGTTATTTCTAGTAAAAAAGAGAATATTGATGAATGCTCTAGTTTTGTCCCTTACTTTTATAAATGGTGATGTTTTCTTCTAAAGTTATATATCATTGAAGGGAATTGGTTTTTTTCTCAGTCATAATGACTAGGTAATGATTATTCTCTAAAAAACTCAAACCACAAGAATTAAATTATCACACATATGATTTTGTGGTATAATTTTCGGTTTCCTATTTGAAACATTAGAGGCATCAATTATATAGAACAAAATGTTAAATATATACTGACTATAAAAGCATGAGAATAATATTCACTCAAAAGGAATTTAAGATGAGATAGAAAATATTTCTCGAGCTGAAAAAGTATTATGATTTTACGATCAATTTCCATACTATAAAAGAAAACAAAGTGGTGGATTCCTTAAATTAAAAACATCTTGCATCATTAGACATCTTTTTTTGGAACATGTCCTTTTGGATTTCTATTTTATGATTTTTTTGGTGTTATTTTTTCTAGAAATTTTATTATTTTATATCAGGTTTCAGTATAGTCATATCTATCAGAAAAAATAAGAATGTAGAGAATGAAGAGGGTGAGTCATAGAAAAAAGTAGAATTAGTAAAAAAAGACTATGTTTTTATAATTTAATGTTGATAAGTATTGTATTTTGAAATTTTGAACGATATAATGTGTTCTTTTTCATTCACATTTGAAGAATTAGTTGCTATGTGAAGCTTATAGTTTTCCATTTTCAGTTCATCGTAACAGCACTAGGATGTTTAGAGACCATTGGGTGTATTACTAGTGGAATGAAATGAAAAGTTATATTTCTTATTTTACAATGATGTTTTTGACATGTAAATAGGTTAAAGAAGAGAAAAAATAACCAAATGAAATATATCATCCTTTTCACTCCAAGAGAGGGAATTGGAAAATATATACATGGATTTAGTCATGAAACTACCAATGACTTTTGGGGATAAAAGTGTTATTTGGGTAACTGTTGATTGACAGAATAAATCATCACATTTTATAAATATTAAAGATATTTTTTATTTGAATTTTAATTATTGAATATAACTAAAATAGATTATCAGGTCACATGTTTTATCCCTCTCTATTGTATCTAACCGTGATATAGGTTTACATATAACTTTTGGAAACAACATTAAAAGTCATTGAGAATATAATTGAATTTTATCACTAATTTCTTTCCTCAAAATAATTGACTGAATGAGTAAATAATTTAGACATTACAGTATATTATTTGATCTTGATCAATGGATTACCCAGGATGTTTGTAATTTTTTATTTTGTATTTGGTTTTTCTTATAATAATAATTTTCATTCTAGTATACATATGTAACCTTTTGGTGTATTATATGGAATGAGGTGTCAAACTCCATCATTTTGGTACGAATTCATGTAATGGGTGTTTATATGACCATAACTAGTTGATGAAGTAATGATGATCTAGAAATATAAAAGGAAATCTCAGAGAAGACAAAAAAATTATGCGGATAATAGGATGAAATACCTTTCTTACGAGGTAGGTGACCAAATTTTTTTTAAATCACTCCTATAAAAAGTGTTATGAATTTTGGAAATAAAATATATCTATATCTAGTATTCATTGGACCATATGAAATCCTAGATAATCATTGACCAGTTTCATACCGAGTAGATTTGCCTTCGATTTTATCTTAGGTACATGATGTTTTCCATGTTTTGATGTTAAGCATGTATGTTCCATATTCATCTCATGTTTCGAACACAAAAATATTTCATCGTAAAGAGAACCATTTTTATGAGAGAAATCTTATTCAAATTCTTGAACATATAGAGAAATTATTACAGAATAAGGTAATTCACCATATTATAATTTTATGGAGAAACCACATGGTGGAAGAATTACCATGGGAATCTAAAAATGTTATGAGTGAAAGGAATCCTCCATTATTTAATGTGTAAACAAAAATTATGAGAAAGCGATTTGAAAATTTTGGGAGTAATGTAACAACCCAGGTATATATAGAATAATTTTTTTCCACTTTGGAATTATAAAGTTAAATTGATTATAAATTTATAATAAAATGGCTGGAATTTAATGTAATAAATGAATTTAAAAAATTATAATTTTAGCTTCACCTATTCAGGTATAATAAATTTTTAACTATTTTATTATTGAAAATATGATATATCTTAATCATGGAATAAGTGAATAAATGTTTTAAAATGATAAATTGAGTGTTGGTAACTTTTTGAAATATAATTTTTAATTTAAAATTTTACTATTAATATAAAGATATAAAAGAAACCTTTTCATCATAAAATAAATTCATAAAATAATATTTTGTTTCCTTAAGAATATAATATAATTTTATGATACATTAATTAATTTTCCAATGTGTCAAAAAATATGATATATTTTTAAAATCTGTATTTTCAAATATAATTAATTATTTTAATTAAAAATTATATTCAAAATATTTAGAATTATATTTTCATAAAATAGAAATAATTTTTTACCACTACATGTCTAAAATTGTCTACGGTGATTTTTTGTGATTTTTCTGAAATGGATGAATTATTTGTGAATTGTATAATATGATAATCTAAGGTATATATACCTTAAAAGATAAATTCAAAATTCCTAGAGTAATTTATAATTTAATAACCATAATATCAAAATATTCTTAATAATTAAAATATATTTATTAATAATTCTAAAACTATTTATAATCTTCAACCAGAATAATAATCTAATGAATAAAATAATGAGAAACCACCCTCCCCTCCACTATAAGTATCATCCATCTTCACCTCCTCTCTTCACAACTCAAATCCTTTAATATTGTATACATTATTCCCAATTATATTACCAAGACTCTTCCCCAAGTATGAGGTCCTTTTTCTTCAACAATATTTCAAAACCAAGGGTCTTAAAAAGGATCTCTATTAGAATAAATTCAACTGGTAAAATCCTCATTCATTTTATTTTTATTTTTTATTTTCTTATTTTCTTATTCTCTCATAAACACCCCTTATCAAAGTAAAATTTTAAATCCAATATCATAAATATAATTGAATGTTATATTTTAGTATAATATTCATCATCAAACATCTCCTCCTCTCCTATTATTCTAGAAAATGAAAGCATTGTCTGTGACATGTCAATTCACAACCTTCTTGAATGTCATATTTGTATTTTCCTTTACCACCATAAAGTATGGAAACAAAAAATATTATTATGGTTAAGATATACTATAAAATGTATATTCTATCTTTTATATTATTATGGAACTAATTTATAGATTTAAAATTTCTCAAAACAGTACTAGGTTGTGATGATCAGATAAAACCCACCAAAATGAACAAAAGTTTTATCATTAATGTTTTATCTTTTTAATCATAAAAATACAAAATAACAATATATATTACTATTTAAAAATCAATAAACATATTAACACCACTTTATTATACTTCTATAGCTTTACCTCTATTCGAAAAACACCACAATGAACCAACCATGGAAACCATGAAATAAATACACCTCAAACAAGGAAAATAACAAAATATTATTTTTAAATGGGTGGAAAGACGTTATAATAAGATCATATAAAGAATCATAAATATGAATATAGTTTATTATTTTATTAATAACACTCTTTATACCATTATACAATAGGTATAAAAAATTTATGTTAGACGAAGTCGAGGTAAGCGGCTTTTCTTAAAAATCCACTTTTAAAATTTTTTTAAAAAAATTTCTAAATGAATGTTTTCATAATGAAAGTTTTAATATTATATTATCATGTTGTCATTTTAGGGAATTTTTTATGATGAATTGTGGTACCTATATCTGTATTCAATTCATTGGGTATGTTTTTGTTGTAGGTGGACCATATGGTTTCTCCTACTATAACTGTGATGGTTACACCACAAAGTTGTTGTGAGGGTTACATTATAAGGTATCTATGAGGGTTATAAATAATATGGTAGTTTTAGTGCTTAAAAAAATAATTAATTAGTTCCCTAATTCACATTAATGGTTTTATTGGTGTTTTTTATATTATACGAGAATCTCTTTTTTTAACAAAGTATACGATACTTCATGGGACAAAAGTATATCTTTGTGAAAATAATTGCATATGATTATAAGTATTTATGGACAGACAATTTCATTATTTATTTTAATGTACCATACTAAATATTTTTTTCACATCCCATGTTTTTAAAAAAATCAATGTGTTTCAGAATGGGTAAGAGAATAGATGAATCCCATCTAAATGTTGTGATTATTTTTTCATAAAAATATTTTATGTTTTTCTAAAACAAATTGCATTACTCAAGAAATGGATACTATTTTAGTAGTACCCACTTTTTATGTTAGTGGGATGATATGTATTAATTATTTTATAATTCAATAAAAATATATAATTAAAAAATCTCAGGTAATGTAATATGGGTTTTCTAGTTGAATATACTAGATTATATATTGTTTAATTTCATATAACTATATGTATAGGTACTGGGGTGGATCTTGATAAGAATAAAGTGAGGAATATTCTTATCTAAATATAAAGGATTCTAAATCCCCGTCAAAAATTGTAATTTATTTTATTTTAAACTAATTTTGGAATCATATTTTATGTTCCATTCCATACTGATAATTATATCATATTCAACCATAAGATTGAAAATAATATGGGCCCAAAAATCACATTTACTAGTTATAATAGGAAATTTATAAATCAATTTTTTTTCAATGAGATGTACCTTAGGAGTTATAACTGACAACTCCCTTATTAAATCAATGATAAATTATTATTTATTTTGGGAAACTAGGTAGATATAAAATCGTGAGATGATCTATAATCTAATAATGCATTAGCGAAATATGAATATAGGGTTAATGTACCTACCACCACATCATTTATTATTTCAAAATTGGATGAAGTGATAACACAATCATGGACATATCCCCTTGTCCTCTTCTATTTTACATTCCCTTAAAGAATGAGGAATTAATTTGAGTAGTGCCCCATCTCCCTACAGGTGAAACACCAAATATCATAATTCTTTTTATTTCCCAGACCTTGATTAATATAATGAACATTTTTTCAATCTTATAATATAAACTCATTCCCTTCCATCATTTCCCAGGGATATATTTTCCACAGGTTTATTAATGTAGTAATTGCATAATTCCCTTGTTCTGCTTTGTCAAATTTCATTTTTTTGTGGGATTCCTATCACCTCTTCTTCTCTTTTCTTCCTTTAAATGCATTAGATATTGGGAATTCATTCTCTGTTTTTATGGAGCATAAAATTATCACTTTATATGATGAAAAATTATTCTAAAATGGTACCCTTTAGATATTTAGATTTAGAACATCAATGAATTGGTCAAACCTATAATTTATTTTAGTTATGTAATATATAGAATACCAGTATGGCCTTGTAAAGGTAGCTTCATAATTTTCAATAAACATACCTTCATTTTTCTTTATGCTATGTAACATTCACTTCATATCGACATTTTATCATGAGGGATGTATTTATATAATAACTTCTTGTTAAAATTTATCCATTAATTGATTAATATTTCTTCTTTTTCTATAATATCATATATCTCATACCAACATTGATCAACATCGCCTTTGAGAAAATAGATCACATGTGTAGCCTTTTCCATTTCACTACATCCTGACGCCATAAATATCTTCACTAAATATTTAATCCATTTCCCTGCTACAATTGGATTATGAGCCCTAATAAATTATTGGGGTTTTTTACATGACGTGATCCATAAGAGAATATTGACTTTATGTAATAGGTTTCTCCTTTTGGAAAATGTTATCCTTCACAACCCGATTATTTTATTTATATTTTTACAATTTTATATATGCCAACACCAGTTTTATTGGATTCCTCAGACGGTAAATCTCTAAATTTTTTATGATAATTTATACCATATGTCATATCCTAGTGACATTTATAAACAATTTCATATAATATATTAGATCAAAACATTATAATGTATAATCACAGACATTCTTAACCACATAACATAAATTTATACATCATAAATTTAAGAATCATAAAAATTGGTTTCATTGAGTACATCATTAATTTTAATTCCTCGATAATGGTTTGTAACTAAAATTTGAATTAACATAAGCATTTCCTTGGTAGTTTAAAACTTGGTGCATGGTAAGTATAGTTTTCATGTACCAATTTATGTCACGTCAGGTTTGGGGAACCCTATCAAAATTTCTACCCTTATGTACATTTGTACCAGTACCATTTCATCTTATAGTATTCAGACAGAGGTGGATAACAATGAAGATCCACACAATATCTACCTTACCAAAAATTTATAATGTTATTCTATACTTATATTCAATGTCTATCAAAGCTTTATGTTCCCTAATTTATGTTTTATAAATCTAGTTTATATGTTCACTTCTAAACATCATAAGATATCAATGGTAATGACCCAACCCGAGAAAGACCAGAGCTACTGCATTACTTATATATATTGGCATAGATACAAGATTCAAATCTCAATGGACCAAACAGTTTGGTATTTTTGGAACAAAGAATCACAAATACGATACCCTTATTACTGAGGAAAGTCGAAAATGAAACATGGTATATAAAATAATTAAATGGATATCATACTTGAAATCATATTCAAATATTTCTCCTTCATAACATGGAGAAAGGAAACAAAGTATAGGTGAGATAAAATGATCAATAAGGTTTATTAAATTGGAATAAATAATGAATTTATGTGACTAAATCAACATGTGAAGTTAAATTACTAATAACATGTTTCATTCATATAAATAGATAAGGTATAGTCAATATGTAATTGTGATAAACTGAATAAGATGATATTTAATAAATATTATTAGAATAAAATTAAACCAAAGATATTTAGATGAAATAATATCATAAAAAAATTATGTAATGAATTACAAGTAAAAAATCATAATTATTGGAAATCATTTTTCCCATGAACATGATACCTTTACCGTCAAGATAATACGGTTGAAACTATTCTCATTTTCCAACTTATTTATCTTATGAGACAACTGATGCTTCTAGGGGCTTGATTTAACAGTTTTGAAATCCTTTTGGCATGAAATAAATGGTCCCCAAACCATGTATTTCATTTGCAAATCATTCATTTTATATACATTAATCTATTTAATTAAAAAAATGTGCCTAATCAAAACGTATCTACATTGAATTAAAGATATAGATTTATCAATAATTCCCTGGTTAATCAAATAACTATCGAAATGAACACCATATGTAAATATGGTATTAGATTTTTCAAATAATAATATCCATCACCCATTAATTTTTATATGTATGTAAATATCCAATGAGAATTTATTAAAATATAGATATTGCCTCAAGTGAAAGTCAACAATCACAAAAGAAATAATGATTTCAAAAGTATGTTTTACCATTGGGAAATGAGATTTCTAACCCCAATGGGTGAGATAATTCAAATTTAAAAAATAAAATACAATTTTTTATGATTTAATCATTATAATAAATTAAAACTTAAATTATATGCATGAAAAAATGTTTTTTCGGCTATAGTTACAAATACACTAGTAGAAAAATTGTTTTTAACATCGTTAATTTGAGGTCAGTTTCTTATAAACCGACGTAAAATATTTTTGCGGAGACTTTTTGGTGTCAGTTTTTAAAAAACCGAAACCAAAAACTAAAAAAAATAGTTTTGGCATCGGTTTTTTAAAAAATCGACACAAAAAAAATAAAAAAATTGTTTTGGCGTCTGTTTTTTTAAAAACAGACGTGAAAAAATAAAAAAAACAATATATGACGTCGGTTTTTATTAAAACCGACCCCAAAAATATAAAACAAATTTATAGTGCTATAAATAATTTCCTAATATTTGATTTGACTGGTCATGGAGCAAAAACGGAGTTACGGATTAAATGTTATGGATGATGGATGTTGATCTTATCTAAAAGAAGTCTTAATTAAGTAGAACTTTCATAGGCCATAAATTTTAATCCATAACTCTGTTTTAGCTCCACGACCAGTCAAATCGAAGCTTAAGAAATTCTATAAAACCTGGAAAACAATTTGGCGATGGTTTTTAGAAAAACCGACGCCAAAAATAATTTTTTTTACTTTTCGCGTCGGTTTTCATAAAAACCAACGCGAAACATAATTTTTTTATCTTTTTAGTTTAACGACCTGAAATTTTGAATAAATCATCTTTTCTAATTTTATGTGTTATTTTATTTTTATACTCAACAAAAATGTTTCATTTAATAACATGAGTATAATTAAAATGAGACTGTTGGGTTTTGACTATTATATGACCATTGGTCAATATGACCGCTGGAAACTAAATGTTTTGATCTTTGTCTCTATATACAATTAATCTTGGTTAATTATTATAGAAAAATGATTCGATGGCCTCACCCAGTACTCTTGGACCGATCGAAGCCCATCTAACAGAACTTGGGAAGGAGGTAGCACCATTGGGCTTTGCTTTGGACCAAACCCAAGCCGAACTTCATCTTGTGAAGCTAGAATGGAATCGCCTTCGCGAGAAGTTCAAACTGATAGAAATTACTACTCGTGTGATGTTGGTCGAGCCTCCCTCAGATTCCCTCACCCTAGCACACCTTACACTTAGGTCCTATGCTGGTGTGATAAGGGGCTATGTAAGGAAACCGTAACTGCCGTGTGTAATCCTTTGGTTTAAATAAAAATTGGGATTTCATCCTCTGATGATGTTTATGACTTTTCAAATGTCCGGATAAATATAGTATTCATATTTTTGGTGAATTTTTAGAGAAAGGATATTTTAAAAATTGTTTATGTAAACTTTAAATAATTAAAAATGTGTAATGATTTTCAAAAAATGGTCCTCTAAAATTATGTTCAGTAAGAAATTTAGAGTCTAATAAGATCAACGTAATTTTCGATGAATAGTAATTTATGAATAGTGATTTTATGCTTAGGATTAGTAGTGTGACCAAATGGAATAGTAATCTCACTTAAAGAAAGTATTAAAATAATCTAGGCACCTTGATTAAGTAATGTGATTCAATAAAATGGTTAAATAACGGTTTCATAAATTATTATTCAAGTATTAGTTTTTTCGGGTGAATAATGTTTTTTTAATTAAAAATTAAATTAAAAATATTTAGAAAATTATTTTTATAAAATGGATTTCATTTTTGAACTCAGAACATCGATATTATTTAAAGGTAATTTTTGGGGTTTTTTCTAGAAATAAATGAATTTTCAGTGAATAGTGTATTTATTTAAAAATTAAATTAAAAATATTTAGAAAATTATTTTTATAAAATGGAGTTCATTTTTGAAATCAGAGCATTGATATTTGGTTAATGTGAAATTTTGGGATTTTTCTGAGAAAGTTGAATTTTCAGTGAATAGTAAAAATACAGTTTTAGGGTTTCGGTATGTTTAATGACATCATAACTATGTCATGATGATTCCATGAGATATTTTAATGGATGGTAGACTAAAGAGGATGAATTATTGTGTGGGGTTCCCATGTGGCCTAACTCCATGGGAAGTACCATGGGAGGGCCCATGCTTTTTAGAAAACCACTTTTGAGGTGTCCCTTGACCATTAATGCCTTGTCCCCTTACTTTACCTATAAATTCCAAGAATTACACTCATCCATTCGACTCCCCACTCTCCCCCAACGATGTTTTGGTCTCTTTACCTCCCAAAGAGTCCTCCCAAGGTGCCCTGAAGCCCTCAAGTTCCCAACCTTTTAGTTTTAAGAGTTACGTTTTAAGGTAAGGGATCTGACCTCTCTCTTCTTTTTAAGTAATCTCTTTTATGTCATTTATTTTATACTCCATGTTATTATGTTGGAGGATGTTCTTATATATTCATATTAATTCCCTTTTCATGTTCATATGATGATAGACCCCATCTTGCTCTCATCAGTTCTTTTTAAGAATGTTTAAGTGGCGCCGTTAGGCTGCCGAATTTTTAAGGGGATTCTATCACCCTTCTCGTTTTCAAGTTCTACTTTCATATAAAGTCTTTAAATTTCCTTTTTATTATGTTGGGGTATGATATATATATCTATCATTCTGATATTTTATGATCATATGATGAGAGACCCAATTTTATCTCTTCAATTCAGTATTTTGAAGTTCTAAGTGGCGCCGTCAGGCTGCCAATTTATAAGGGATTCTTTCACCTTTCTCCTTTTTCATGTCAAGTCCTTCAAGTTCCTTTTTATTATGTTGGGGTATGATATCTATATATAACATACTGAACTTTTATGTTCATATGATTATAGACCCTATTTGACCTCGTCAATTCAATTTTGTTGATGTTTAATTGACGCTGTTAGGCTGCCGAATTTTTAAGGGATTCGTTCACCTTTCTCATTTTTCAAAGTTCTACTTTCATGTCAAGTCTTGCAAGTTTCTTTTTTATTATGTTGGGGTATTACCTATATATCTATCATTCTTATCTTCTATGTTCATATGATTAGATACCCTATTTGATCTCATCAATTCATTTTTTGTTGATGTTTATGTGGCGCCGTTAGGCTTCAGAATTTTCATAAGAGAAATCTTATTTTGTCTCCCTTTCATGTTCTTCATTTCATATAGTGTATTTTCAAATTTCATTAACATTTACTTAAATCCATTATATTATGTCCCTCTACTTTTTTATGGGTCATTTATGAATGTTTTACCCATGTCCCTCTCTTTTCAATGTTTTCTAAAGCCCCGAAACATAGTCGTTATACTGCAGAATTTTCATCTCAAATTGCCCCTCTCTTTTCTCAAAATTATTTTATGTTATAAAGTGAATATTAAAAGCTCTTATTTCTACAGGGGTATTCACATATATATCATAATGTTATATTTTAAATTCTGGGATTTACATACATGAAACCCGCTTTCCCTTTCCGTGGGTTTAAAGTGACGTAAAGATCATGTATGTAAAGAAGTTTTTAAAACGTTATGATTATGAAATGAACCCCATTTATTTTATGCTATATGGGATATTTATGAAATTTTTGATGATGATATATGTGGATCACATGATGATAAAGGAAAATTTAAGGTTGCGCCCTTATAGCGCTCCAATGCATTGGGTAATGATGTAACCACTAGAGATTACAATTTTCAAGATATCTTGGTGAATAACCTTGGTAATTTTCAAATGACACCTTGGGGATGGACCTTGGTGATACGTTCATGATTTACTATGTTAAATGATGTATCCACATCTTAATGTTATGAAAAATGTTATTTTTATTATGATATTCCACATGATTTCTTTCTGATGCCTTAAAGTTCTTTTTCATGACATAGTTGATGTATCTCAAGTTCACATGTTAAATGTTTCCCTTGTTTCCCTTACTGGGCCTTCTGCTCACCCTTTCATTTGATGTATGTCCCCAGGTTATGAGATATAGTAATGAACCTAGGATGGATTTGAGGAGAATCCTTTAAAGTGTTTAAGAAGAATTTTTTATGTTTTCATGTTTTATGTTCCTGGTTTCCAAGACACTAAACCTTAAAGATCCTCAGTTTTGTAAAATGTAATGAAATTTGATGTGATAAAAAGGTGGGATGCTATAGTTGGTATCAAAGGATGGTTTAGTTATTTGTGAAAATTAGGATATAAAAACTTTAGGAAGAATCCTATAGAAAAGTTTATATATATGAAATCTTCCTGGTATTTTGGTGAGTATTGAGTAATGGGTTTCCAAGCAAATACATCCCTGTCTGGAAATGAGCAGGTAGAGGTGGCTCTGGCACAGATGTATATAGGGGTAAAACCCGAAAACATAGCTGAGCTAGACAGAAAAAGGAACTGGTACACGACAACGGGCCTTGCTGCACTCTTGGTTACGTCACTCCCGGGGGATATGCTTTGGTAAATTCATAAGCTTAGTATGAACCATTGTTAAAGGAACAAAGATAAAATAAAATAAAGATTTACATAAGAATATATGATCATGGATAACATAGATGGGAACCTAGGGGATCAAAAATTATGGTATACTTTTCTTCTACAATTTGTCCTTATATGCTTTATGTTCTTTTTCATGATTATTAACTAAGTATTTAAGACCCTAATTATACTTTCTATTCTTAGTTAATGGTGGGAAATGGAAGAACATGTCCCAACAACCAATGTGATAGGAAATGCGACGATTGTCGTATTAATATGACAGAGATGAGTAGGGGGTTAAATGATTATTATTATTTTGGAAGACATTCACTATTTTGGGGAACCTATATGATCGAGGTAAATATATTACTACGGTATTTTCATTGAGGAGTAAGGTTGACTTATATTTTGAATAATCAATGAATTTAAGGTGGACTTATACTAATTTAGGTTACTTATTGGAATGATTAACCTATCTTGGGTAAAATATGTTTAGGTTAGCTACTTTTGTTATAAGATGTTAGGAGTGGTTGATGTTGTTTGGGGATGAACAATGAAGTTTATTTTGGAAGACTATGTTATCAAATCCTTCTTGTATTTGGGTTTCAATCTTAGTTTGGTTTATTTTGAGGAATCTTAAGGACCGTTATTTATAGAATGGTCTATGATGAACTTCGGGTAGTACCATGGATCTTTGAAGATTTAAAAGTAGTTTCCATTCCTATGGGATTCTTCCTTTTTTGAAGAGTTGTTTTACCTTACCCTTTATATTTTGGGATAATGTTTAAAGATAGAAGAAATAGGTAGTCAATATTTTTTGGATTATGTGATTCTTTAGAAGATGATTCTTGTGTTTTGATGAGACCAAGTAGTTTTGAATGCTCATCATTTAGAGAAAAGATTAGTTTTAGTAGAAACTTATTAAAGGATGAAACTCTACATGAAGGTAGGTATGTTTTTTATGTTCCTGTTCTATGTCGTAAATGAATTACTCAAAATTATGAAAAGGAATGTAAAACCAAAACGTTTTTGGTTTACGTTTCCTACTAGGTAATCAAAGACCGTTTACACACATCATAAGTTTGGGAATTTATTATGGTTAACTTTCTCCTAATCATGCTTTCTATAACTCTCCCTCAAAACTTGACCCTTTGTTTTCTCCTCCATGTCCATGTTTTCCTACATGGAATCCTAGTGTGGGTTAACTCGGGTGACCTTCGTACTTCCCTTTCATTCTATTAAAGTAATAGTTTTACTGACTCCTTTTCCGATGTGGGACATTCAATGAAATTTCAAAACCCAATTTTAAAAATTTTGAGGATGAAACTTCATAAGGGGGGAAGATTGTAACGACCCGAAATTTTGAATAAATATTGTTTCCTAATTTTATGTGTTATTTTATTTTTATAATAAACAAAAATGCATCATTTAATAACATGAGTTTAATTAAAATGAGACTGTTGGGTTTTGACTGTTATATGACCATTGGTCAATATGACCGCTGGAAACTAAAGGTTTTGATTTTTGTCTCTAGATACAATTAATCTTGGTTAATTATTATAGAAAGAAGATTTGATGGCCTCACACAGTAGTCTTGGACCGATCAAAGCCCATCTAACAGAATATGGGGAGGAGGTAGCACCACTGGTCGTTGCTCTGGACCAAACCTAAGCTGAACTTCATCTTGTGAAGCTAGAACGAAATATCCTTTGCGAGAAGTTCAAACTGATAGAAATTACTACTCGTGCGATGTTAGCTGAGCCTCCCTCGGATTCTCTCACCCTTGCACACATTACACTTAGGTTCTATGCTGGTGTGATAAGGGGCTATGTAAGGAGACCGTAACTACCTTGTGTAATCTTTTGTTTTAAAGAAAAATTGGGATTTCTTCCTCTGATGATGTTTTTGACTTTTCAAATGTCTGGATGAATATAGTATGCATATTTTTGGTGAATTTTTATAGAAAGGATATTTTAAAAAATGTTTATGTAAACCTTAAATAATTAAAAATGTGTAATGATTTTCCAAAAATGGTCTTCTACAATTATGTTCAGTAAGAAATTTAGAGTTTAATAAGATCAACTTGATTTTTGATTGATAGTAAATTATGAATAGTGATTTTATGCTTAGGATTAGTAATGTGACCAAATGGATTAGTAATCTCACTTAAAGAAAGTATTAAAATAATCTAGGCACCTTGATTAAGTAATGTGATTCAATAAAATTGTTAAATAACGGTTTCATAAATTATTATTCAAGTATTAGTTTTTTCAGGTGAATAGTGTTTTTTTAATTGAAAATTAAATTAAAAATATTTAGAAAATTATTCTTATAAAATGGATTTCATTTTTGAAATCAGAACATCTATATTATGTTAACGTAATTTTTGGGGTTTTTTCTGAAAATAATGAATTCTCGGTGAATAGTGTATTAATTTAAAAATAATATTAAAAAATTTAGAAAATTATTTTTATAAAATGGATTTCATTTTTGAAATCAGAGCATTGATATTTGGTTAATGTGAAATTTTGGGATTTTTCTGAGAAAGTTGAATTTTCAGTGAATAGTAAAAATACAGTTTTAGGGTTTCGGTATGTTTAATGACATCATAATTGTGTCATGATGATATCATGAGATATTTTAAGGGAAGGTCGACTAAAGAGGTTGAAATATTGTGTGGGGGTACCCATGTGGCCTAACTCCATGGGAAGTACCATGGGAGGGCCCATGCTTTTGAGAAAACCACTTTTGAGGTGTCCTTTGGCCATTAATGCCTTGTCCCCTCAATTTCCCTATAAATACCTAGCAATCCTCTCATCATTTCGACTCCCCACTCTCTGCCAACAATGTTAGGGAATCATTACCTTCCAAGGAGTCCTACCAAGGTGCCCCCAAGCCCTCAAGGTCCCAACCTTTGAGTTTTAAGAGTTACGTTTTAAGGTAAGGGATCCGACCTCTCTCTTCTTTTCAAGTAATCTCTTTTATGTCATTTCTTTTATACTCCATGTTCTTATGTTGGAGGATGTTCTTCTATATTCATAATACTTCCCATTTCATGTTCATATGATGGGATACCCCATCTTTCTCTCATCAATTGGTTTGAAGAATGTTTAAGTGGTGTCGTTAAGCTGCCGAATTTTTAAGGGGATTCTTTCACCCTTCTCGTTTTCAAGCTCTACTTTCATGTCAAGTCTTTAAATTTTCTTTTTATTTTATTGGGGTATGATATCTATATCTATCATACTGATATTTTATGTTCATATCATGAGATACCCTATTTGATCTCTTAGATTCAGTATTTTTATGTTTTAAGTGGCGCCGTTAGGCTGCCAATTTATAAGGGATTCTTTCACCTTTCACCTTTTTCATGTCAAGTCTTTCAAGATTTTTTTTTATTATGTTGGGGTATGATATCTATATCTAACATAATGAACTATTATGGTCATATGATTAGAGACCCTATTTTACCTCGTCAATTCATTTTTGTTGAAGTTTAAGTGATGCCGTTAGGCTGCCGAATTTTTAAGGGATTCGTTCACCTTTCTCATTTTTCAAAGTTCTACTATCATGTCATGTCTTGCATGTTTCTTTTTA
Organism: Viscum album; assembly: GCA_963277665.1. NCBI lineage: Eukaryota > Viridiplantae > Streptophyta > Magnoliopsida > Santalales > Viscaceae > Viscum > Viscum album. Next base: position 134,642,271 of record OY728147.1, on the reverse strand, counting down.
TTATGTTGGGGTATGATATCTATATCTATCATATAGATCATTTATGTTCATTTGATGAGAGACCCTATTTGATCTCATCAATTCATTTTTGGTTGAAGTTTATGTGGCGCCGTTAGGCTGCAGAATTTTCATAAGAGAAATCTTATTTTGTCTTCCTTTCATGTTCTTCATTTCATATAGTATATTTTCAAATTTCATTACCATGTCCTTAAATCCATTATATTCTGTCCCTATACTATTTTATGGGTCATTTATGAATGTTTGACCCATGTCCCTCTCTTTTCAATGTTTTCTAATGCCCTGAAACATAGTCGTTATACTGCAGAATTTTCGTCTCAAATTGCCTCTCTCTTTTCTCAAAATTATTTTATGTTATAAATTGAATATTCAAAGCTCTTATTTCTATAGGGGTATTCACATATATATCAAAATGATCTATTTTAAATTCTGGGATTTACATACATGAAACCTGCTTTCCCTTTCAGTGGCTTTAAAGTGACGTAAAGATCATGTCTTTAAAGCAGTTTTCAAAACGTTATGATTATGAAATGAAACCTATTTATTTTATTCTATATAGGTTATTTATGAAATTTTTGATGATGATATATGTGGCTCACATGATAATAAAGTCAAATTTAACGGTGCACCCTGATAGCGATCCAATGCATTGGGTAATGATGTAACCACTAGAGATTACAATTTTGACGATATCTTGGTGAATAACCTTGGTAATTTTCAAATGACACCTTGGGATGGACCTTGCTGATACGTTCATGATTGTCTATGTTAAATGATGTAGCCACATATTAAAGTTATGAAAAATGTTATTTTTATTATGATATGTTGCATGATTTCTTTCTCATGCCTTAAATTTCTTTTTCAGGACATAGTTGATGTATCTCAAGTTCACATGTTAAATGATTCCCTTGTTTCCCTTACCGGGCCTTCTGCTCACCCTTTCATTTGATGTATATCCCCAGGTTATGAGATGTAGTAATGAAACTAGGATAAACATGAGAAGAAGCCTTTCAAGTGTTTAAGAAGAATGTTTTATGTTTTCATGTTTTATGTTCCTGGTTTCCAAGACACTAAACCTTAAAGATCCTCGGTTTTGTAAAATGTAACGAAAGTTTATGTGATAAAAAGGTGGGATTCTATACTTAGCATCCTTTTATTTAAAAACCGACGCCAAAAGTGATATCGATTGGAATTTTTTGTGTCACTTTTATTAAAAAATCGATGCCAAATGACCAACATATATCATCTTTTTCGTCGCTTTCAAACCAAACCGACGCCAAATAGTATTAACCAATATGCGGGAACAGAATTTCAATTTTTTCACAACGCGCGTTTAACTTTTTAAAATCCTGCCTACATTTTCATACAACTCAATCAGAAATATTTTCATTTACTATATATAAATATATTTATCCTTTATTCATTATTTTCATCCTCTTCGATTCAATCAAGTTTTCAACGCTGCATTAATTGTTAATTTGAATACGGTACGTATTCTATTCATTTATTTTATTTATTATTAATGTCCATTACTTATTAGAAACATTATTAGATTTCATATAATGATTATTTACTTTTATTATCGAGTCTAAAATATAAAACATTCGGATGATATTTTCAATGCTTTGTGTAAGTTTAATTATCGATCATAATTTTCATTATCGCATTAGTTCTACACTAAATATAAAAGATATGATGACAAACAACATATTATTTCAATGGAAGATCCAAAAATAATTGAAATTTGTTTGAATTATTATTTATATTTTATATAATTTGTTGTATGTGATTTTAATTTGTGTTTATCTTTTTTTCTTTAAAACAATTTGTATCAATCGAAACATTGACATGTTCAACTTCCGATGACCATACCATTTTATCCGTAACTTCGTTTTGGCTCCACGACTAGTCAAATCGAAGATTAGAAAATTATCTAAAACAACGAAGAATAAAAAATTCCTTTTTGGCGTCAGTTTTTTGTAAAATATGATGCCAAAAATAAGTTTTTTCCATTTATGGGGTCAGTTTTTTTCAAGAACCGATGCCGAAACTATTTTTTCAACTTTTCAGCGTTGGTTTTTAAGGAATCCGATGCCAAAAATGATGTGGATGAGTTTATTTGGCCTCGTTTTTTTACAAAACCGACGCTAAAAAGAAAATGAAATTTGTTTTTGGTGGCGGTTTACCAAAACCAATGTAAAAAGTCATATTTTTTACGTCAGCAACATCAACATCGGTTAAAAATCGACGTAAAAAATAAAAAAAAAACCGACGTTAAAGGCCTTTTTTCTACTAGTGATAATTCTTTATGGAATGTAAATTGAGAAGAAAACAATTACCTTATGTTTCTTCTTCTATGAAAATCCTTTAAAATCATGAACAATGGTTTTAAAAATGTACCTAAATTACTAAATAAGCATATAAATAATTTTTAGATTACATATTATCCTATTATAATGTCATAATACTCATTTGTTTTTAATTTTTCATTATTTTCTTTATTTTCAGTGCTCATTGCCTTGTTTATGGAGTGTGTTTTGACTTGTTTATTATTGTTACTATCTTTGATTTATCATAACCATAATTTAAAACATTATTTAAATATCACATATATTCATTATATATTTATTTATAATAATACATAATATTTGGAGACAATAAATTAAATGCATTATTCCTAGAGATGGTAGGTTGTACGTATGCATAAACACTACTTTAATTTTTTTTCATAATAAAAAAAATAAAAGGTAAATAATATATATGTGATAATTATAGAATAAAATTTATTTCACATATATAACATTGGTTTATTTAAACCATTCATTATAAATTCCATGTATATAGTGAATGAATCACATCACTTTGAGGAGGCGGTAGTCCTAACTTCCAAAAACGAGTTATCGTATTCCCATAAAATGGAAAGAATAAAGATATAAGAATCAAAGAATCATAAATAAATTATAAAAACCATGTATATATAAGTGTATAATATAAATATATTTTCCATCGGAATTCCCAACCATTAAAGTTAGTAAATGAAAAATGAATTATCATCCTTTCATGAGGCATTAGTTCTCCAAACACACAAACGGTGTGTTTCTTATTATTTTGATGAATATGTGTTTATGTGTATGTATAACCCTTAATAAAAAACTTATAATTATATTTACGATACTAATTTTATTATTTAATCATGTAATAAGTATATTTTAGGGGTGATGAATTTATATTAAACAAAACCATTTGAGGAAGGATGCTACATCTTCTTTGGGTAACTCGTTTTGGTTTTCAGCAAAGGGATTATTTTGGTGGATTTATCCAAAAAGAGAAGATTATATGAGGATTTTATTTATTTGGCAAACATATTTGATTATATTTTGGGAAAAAAGTGATTTATAGATACTAATAAATGGGTTGGGTGAGTGCCTATTAATTGTTGAGGAGGAGGGTATTCCTGTAATTTGTTGGAAAGTGAATTACATCCATGTTTTTAACATTTAATGTTGTAAAATAATTGTTTTAATTTTATAAAATAGAATATATGGTATAAATATTTCCATAAAATATATTTTGTAAATATTCATTGGTCATTTTGGGCCATAAGATTATGTTTTAGTCTCTTGTTAAGGCAATTTTTCTACTAATCACTATAATTATTTTTAATTAATTTAACTAATATAATTTTGTAAAAAACTAATTGGCCCATATTAGTCATTATAAATTCTTATTATTTCATATATGGAATATTTTCAGAAATTAAAATTATATATGTGGTATAAATTAATTTAAAATTAATCTTGTGGATGGGACAACAATTCGGGTTTTTAATGTAAAAAATGGGTCAAAAGATCACTATGTTACTATATATAATTTCAAAGAGAAATTAATTTCAATGAAAAAAGTATATTTATTTATAAATACATGATATAATTTTATGTTAAACCAAATCTAAAATAAAATTTTTCAATATTAAATATTTATAAGAAAATTAATTTTTGAATGTAAATTCACTAATTTTCACTATTAATCAAAACATAAAATAATTCCGAAAAATGTAAAAAATTCACTATAAACTAATTATTTTGAATAAATTTCATAAATTTATTTTTTAATATTAAATTTATAAAATTTTCAGAATTGAAATTTTGGAATAGGTTTTCTAATAAATTGTGGTAAAACAACTTATATAATAATATAGCTTTTTAGGTGTAAAATTGTGTTTGTTCTTATCTTATGCCTATAAAATATATTGAATGATTGTAAAAAAAATTATTAGATATATAACATATAAATTTATAATTTAAATTTTGAAAAAGTTTTATAAATTAATTTAATGTAAAAAATGTGACTAAATAGTGTTTTGCTTGAACCCGGTATTCCATTCATTACTAGAGATCAAAAATATTAAATATATTTTAAAAAATATATATAAAAAAGTCTTAGGCTTCTAAAGCATGATATTTTCATTTCCATATTTACATAATATGATTATGATTCATTTTATCATTATTAACCATTAAATTTTTCCATTGGATAAGATAATTCTTATTCTCAATACACATGAAACATAGGAGTGTTGGTGGAGCATTCTGTGAAAATTTCTATCTATTTAAAAAATTAGATAAATTTTCCCCGTCATGTATGCACTCAATTCATATATTACCATCCTTCTCACACAAATAAAATTTATTATTACCCATTTCCATTATTTCTAGATTTTACCTTTAGTTCGATATTTCTCTTCTTTAAAAACATGAGATAAATACGTAACACGAACATTTATTTTCACCTTGATATCACATAAAAAAATCTATTCATTGATACTAAAGTTTCTTATGGATAATTTTTTTTAGATACCTAGTTTTATGCCCCTAAATAATAAAAAACCATAAATTATTTTTGGATGATAATATTAAAATCATCCCTTGCAAGTCTTTTAGAATTTTCCCAATATTTACCAGTAAACTCATCAACCAAGTATATTATTTCAATAATAGAATTATATTTTTTCCTAAAAATAATAAAAAGAGTTTAATTACTGAAAAAATAATAATTTATTTAACTCAACCCAACCATAGAGTAAATTTCATCATGTTGACCTATATTCTTAATAAAATTACACCATTGATCTACTTCACCATCCAAGTAAAAGAAATCCCAAATGAAATTATCATTATGAAAATACTGGAGGAAAACGAAACTATTTTCATTAGTGTTGATCTATTTATCATGAAATAATATATAAGAAGACCCACAGAAAGAATATAGAAGTCACCTCATTATAGATTCAACCAAATTTCCCCCTTTTCTCATTTGGAAATCCAATATGATTTGTAGCATTAGAAATTTCTAAGGTTATAAAAAATATATTTTTCAATCCATATCCCATAAATTTAAATTTCATAGGTAGAAAATCATTTAATTTAAAGTTGAACTTTTCAATAACATTATTTATTTAAGGTCTATTTTATGAAAAAAAGCAAAAAGCATAGTGTAATAAATAGAAATCATAGGGGAAACCCACATTGTTGTGAAAAAAATATTTTGGATATCCAAATAAATATTATTTATTTTAAATATAACAAAACATATGTTTAACCGTGGCCATCCATGATCGTAATCTATTGAAATTTTGGTGGTTTATCACATAGAAAATGTGTTTAAACCCAGTCATATCCCCTTATATTTCCCAAATTGGTTTGCAGTAACGATCATTTTCATATACTATGTAATGCTTGAATCAATTGTGACACACTAATTTTAGAGTTTTTACCCCTATATACCTCTATGATAGAACCACATCTATATGTATTCCCAAAAAGGATGTATTTCCTATAAAATAAAATTACTTTTTATAACATAATTTAAGATTATTTTCAACATATGGGATCATCTCAGGGGTTTTAACTAATTTTATCTCATCCTATCTTCGAAAGGGATAACTAAACCTATATAAAGATAACATCTATTGTTATCTATCTTGTTAAAAACATAAATAACATATTAACCTATGAATATTCAATAGATTACGAAAATTAATTTCCAAATAATCATATTAGTTCAGCGTCTTCCAAAAATTGGATAAATAAACAATGGTTTATAAGTAAAATAAATTATCTCCAACTAAGATACTCATAATTACAACCATTCTTAGACAGATCATACATAATATACTAATTTATAACAAGGAGAAAATAAAAATAGAAAAGGGTGAGATCATATTATTCATATGGGTAATAAAGAAATATATCAATGATCATATAATCCTAACATGATGATAAATTTATAAAAACCTGACCATAACATTACCAAACCATATCTTTCATATCAAAGAAGACAATCTTAAGCCATTTAATAAAGAGTAGAATTTCATAAGACATGAATCATAAAATAATACATGAACATGGTCTAAAATATCATAACATAGTCAAAATACATGAAATTGTAGATTACACAATTGTGTAGAAAATAATTTCCATATTAGTCAAGGATCAATGTAATGGATATCATTGTTCAATATGATCACTCCCCAAACCATCACAGAAGTTAAGGTTCACTTCCAAGACTACAATAGTGGGAAAGATCTTTTTTCTAACTAGGTTCATTCCCTATTATAGTTTTAATTATTTCATGACATATTAATATTTACCAAATACATTGGAATGAAATATAGGTTCAAAACTATCACCTAAAAAATTGTATAAATATGTGTGCCACATGAACATAAAACATTCATCACATCATAACCTATAAAAAATAAATGGATTTGATAAAAAATCACATATCACATCTTTATGGATAGGTATAGGTTTCATAATCACTTCGTCATTGAATCATAGAATATCCTCTTAAAATAAGCAGGTGTTGTAATAATTTCATCATGGTATAACCTATAGAAGAGAAGCTGGTTTCCTTGATATATTTTAATTTAAAACATAAACAATTTAGTGAAATAATAAGAATGGTATACTTGGATAATAACCCAATTAAATCATTAGTAAAATCATCAAATTTCACCATAAATGACTTTTTTTTCAAAGATCATTTTAAACATTTTCTAATGAAAATAGGCTTTACACTTTGAAAAAAAATCATAAAAAGATAAAATATTTTAATAAAAATTATGTTAAAAATAAAATTATGATATTATAAATGAATGTTGAATGAAATTTTTTTTCATGACAATATATAATTCTTTTCATATCATACATGTTAAAACAATGATTCTTTTCACATGTTCATTAAAAAGTCAAGAATTTTTTTAGAAAATGATAATAATATTCATCTTAAAAAAAAATTATAAAATAGGACCTAGGATAAAATTATATTTGAAAATAATGAGATAATTTTTAACTCATTTTTGAAAAAAAATCTTAGAAACATGAATATGGAAGGGAAAATCATTTCTAGCTGAATAGAGAAAAGTAGTCGGATTTTTATTAAAACATATTATTTTGGTTTCATGAGTTTTTAAATGATGAAAAATTAAATTTAAAGATGTATTATAAATAACTAGCTATATTATTATAAAATTCTTGATATCTATTGAGATTTATTTCATGTTATTTTAACTTTGGGATTATCTTAATCATAAAAAATCCTGATAAATGATGACATTGTAACATATAACTACTTCCACTTTCGGTTTGTTTTCAATCGTAAGCCTCAAGAAATAAATTATATAATAAAATTAAACTTTTAAATATAATTAAAATAACAAGATTAATTATAAAAAATCTCAAATGAGTATAATATACACCATATGTAAAAAAGATAGGTTCATAACATGACTTATTTCCGAAAGAATAAACTTTGAGATAAAAAAACCTTCTTAATTTAAATCTCAATATAATTTGTACATATTCTAACCTCATAAATTATAAATATAGGTATATTATTCATATTTATTAAAATAAAAATCCTATATATAATAATATATATGATTTTCTTATACACTTCTTTCCCATTTCATAATGATTCTATGTTAAAATCACCGGTATACATAATAATTGCTTTATTTTTAATGCATTTTATCTTTAAGTGATATTTGTACTAGTAATTTTATCATGGATAAATAATATTATGAATTTAAATCAAGATATAAATATTATGCATATTTATTAGATAAATATTTTTTATTAAACCATAAATGTTTATATAGAAAAATATATAACATTGTTCATGAACATGGTCAGCTGTAAGTATGCAAGGATGTTATTTTCATTTTTTCGATAGATAGAATTAAATAAAAGTAAATAATAATTCACCTTCAAATAATCATTATTTCTTCAAATAATACACATATTTTCATTAAAATAATTCTTATTAATTCCATGTAAATATTATTTGAAAATAAATTACAACACTTTGTGAGGTGGTAGTTTGTAGAACATGTGAACAATGTTTTTGTATCTCCAACAGAATGGATATTACAGAAACGAATATATTATTTTAGATTTATATAATTATAATTTAATTAAAAATAAAATTTATATATATTATATCAATAATACTAACAATCCATGAGGTATGTTGATGGAAATGACTCAAATCGGTTCCTAAGAGAGTAGTCTTCCATACACAAGTTCAACATTATCATTTTCCATTTGAGGGAAGAGGATACGTATAAGTAATATCAATTATATAACAAAATATATGTGTATTTAATAAAATGAGGTTATTATATAATAACTTTATAGTAATATTTAAATGTATTTGAGGAATGAATAAAATAAAAATGTTCGAGGAATAACATTACCGCTTCTTTGGGTAACCTCATTATGTTTACACCAAAATACTTCCAATGATGGTTTTATGATAAAAAACCTTATAGAATTAGGATAAATAATTAAAAAATTAATGAGTCTGGTTTTTAACAAACTAGTGGTTTTTTATTTTAAAATAGTCATAGATATGGGACAGTCATCCATATGTGGGGGAGAGGACACACAAGGAAATCATGAAAAGAATGAATTCCACCCCCATGTTTCTCTAGAAAAAAGGCACCAAAATGGATTTTTATGAACTATTTAATATATGTGGTCTAAATATGGAAATAAAATATTACTAACACAAATTTTGGTCATTTTTAACACGTTTTATTCTAGTTTAACCCATGGTAAACCCATTTTAACCTTAACCATACAAAAAAAGTTTTACAATTTTCAAAAATCCTTATTGTCAAAAATTAACAAGAAATTATTATACAATATAAATTAAGAAGATAAAAAATATAGAATAATTTTTTTTTTAAATTCAATTCACATAATTTTCAATTTTTTTTATAAAATTTAAAATAGACATGGGTCAAAAAATGGGTTCCCAAAAGAAAACAAATCAACAACTGCAAAAGTTTTTATACCAAAACTCAATATAAAATTGAGTCCAATTAAATAATATTGATTAATTAATATATAATTTAAATAAAAAAATCAAATATAAATGAAATTAAATTTTATTTTATAAATTATTTAATTTATAAATTTCTTAAAAAATAATTATTTTTCATTATTCATCGAAAAAATGAACCATTTTAGAAAAATAAGAAAAATTAACACTTAGATAATATTGATATAATGAATTAAAAAAATTAAGTTCATTTATTAAAATTAATTATCAAAAAGTACCAAAAAATTATTTTATTATTTCATAAAATAATGCAATAATTTTTTTTTGAGAAATAGTATTTTTGAAACATATATTTTCTTTTCTACAAATTACATATTGTTATAAATGTTTTTTATTTATATACAATTATTATAATTAATATTAAAAAATTATTTATTACTATTATTACATATATGTTTAATGGCATGGATATAATAGTCTAATTTAAATAATAATATTAATAATATATTACCGTTTGTGAAAAATCAATGCCCTATGTAATGAAATATAATCCTGGTGTTTCTTGTAGTGATAGATTTCTGATAAATATAATTTTTTTAATAAATAATTAATAAAAACATATAGTATTGGGTAGGGGTTCTACTAATATATGATGTGATTCATGAAATATTCTACACTTCAAATTCCTTAAGTCAAACTCTCTATGTCATATCATTTTGATGTTAAAGTTGATTGTGATGTTTATCTTATAGGTTATTAAGTTTTCCATCACCCTATTGTCTTCCATTTGTGTTTTTTATTTGATCTTATTTGATTACTTAAGTGAATATCGATCTCACCAATTAAGGGATCTATATTTTCAAATAATGAATTAATTTTCAAACACTCAACAAATTCAATAGATTTTATTTAAATATAATTATCTTTTCATTGTTTTATTTTTTGTTTTAATTATATATATATATATATATATATTCTTATTTTTCAATAACCATATCAAAAATTCATTCACCAAAAATTACACTATAATGTTACCATATCATTCATTGATAATGGGGTAATTTAATTACATAGAACCTTCTAAAACATATAAATTTGTTTATTATGGGATGATAAATAAGGAAGGACTTGAAATATCTGTTTCTTCCCTTATATCCTAGAAAAACTATATAGAATTGTAGCCCAAATGAAACATGGGGATTTTAGTGACGATTATGGTGAGTGAAAACAGCTAGTATTTAGGGAATAACAACCCAAAATATAATAAAGAGATCACATATCATAGAGAAAAAAAAGTAATAATCCAGATACGAAGTAGGGGAATTAAATTTTTTTATAATTTTTTTTATAAATTTTTTTCATTCATCATCCATGAATCTATAGGGGTATTGTTAAAAAGCTGAACTATTCCATTTAATAACCAACCTTTGGGTTAAAATTCCCTACGGTTCCTCAACTATAGACTCTTCTAATCGACACAATGATGACACCAATTTAACATAATTATATATGTTTTAGTTAGTCTTATTGCGATACCCTCAATGAGCTAAACTATTATCCAATATATTATAATATGAAAAGGTAGTTAGAAAAATATATCAAAGTGATTATTTTTCTCACCAATTCCAAATATTTTTTTAAAAATAATTAACACATAACAAATCTAGACGAGAGTAATTTCCTATAATAATTTACTTATAAATGAAGTCAGAAAACTAACCCAACACTATCTAATTATCCAATTTTTGTTTTATCAAATGATAATATTTATATGATTAAAATATTTCAATAAGTCCAAAATAGACAGTGTCATGGTGGAAATGGGAAAATATAGAGGTAATAATTTCTTAGTGGGAGATTTTGAAACATCCTCCTAATTAATTTTGATGCCCTACCCCCAATTACCCATCTTATTTATCCTTGATTTCTCCAATTTTCTCCCTCTAGAAATATTTTTATTGTATCTAAACTCTAATCCCACTTTTATATTTTTCTTCTTGTTCTATAAATAATTGTTTTTTCACAAAAAATATTTTTAAGCTAATAGTAATATCCGCCAAAATTCTCCCTTCACTCCCAATGGAAATTTCCATGAAAAACTTATTCCTCTCTCGTGAAACTATCTAAGCTCCAATAAACAAATTCATTTATCCTTGAACATTAATAATTATATTTTACCATCATTCTAATTTTATATGGTATACATGTGTATTGTTTACTAATTTTTATAAACATAAGGTGGTTATGAAATATTCATTCACCGATTTAGTTCCCATGATTTCCTTTATTTGTAATCTTTTATTCAATTCAAGAATATAATTTGATAAATAATAGAACTTGAACTTGATTTTGGTGTATTATCTTTGGACCTTCCTGAGGTAAATCTTAATTCTAACACCCTATCCAATATTGGATCCTCTCTAATAGCTTTATCAACTTCACCACAAGATTGACAAGGGGGTTCATCACTTCTACTTCATTAAACAAGGTTCAGAATTCAGTGGCCTTTAATTGATTCCTTCTACTGGGAATAGTTAAAGCTTAATTTTAAGATGTTGATCTATTAAATATTCAGGAAGCTATAATTTCCATTTGATTTCATCTTTAATCATAAATATATTACACATCATGTCTGCATTATCACATGAAATTTCATTCATATTCAATTAGAGATAGATATAGTCAATATATTGACATTGTGGATTAATTTTTTTTGTAATGTAGCAGATAGTGTGTGGTATTTTAATTTTTATGACTATTTTATTGCCTTTTGTTTTTTAGTTCTGTTAATTTTTCCGATATCTTCGCTCCATCCCAAACATCTACTCTCTCTAGGTGTATTCCAAAGTTTTAGTCATGTGGTCAATTATATTTTTTGTTCAATTTTTATTCACTCTATGCTCAAAACATCCACTACTACTTAAAATTATTTTCAGTTTATCATATTAGCAGTTTATAAACATTTATAAAAATATAAAAACACATATTTTAGATTTCGTTAAAAATAATCAATTCATAAATTAAACTTCAATGAAAATTATGATTTAAAAAATTTCAAACGATAATTAAAAACGAATTGAATAATAAATATTCAACAACAAATAACAAAATAATCCTAAAAATATATAAATAAATTTTAACATTACCTACTAACTATAAATTATAATAGAAGAATATAATTCTTAGGAAAAAGTAAAAAATCATAAAAATAACTAAATTTAATTTGATGAAAATTTCAACATTAAAGAAAAAAATAAAAAAATTATGATAATCATCAAAGAAGAATTTTTTTCAAATCATAAAATATTCAAAAAATAATATTTAAAAACAACCTTTAAAAAAATATTTCACCAAAATAGATAATGAAAATTGTAAAAACCGCATGCCTTATAAACATATGAATTCAGAAAACCTATTATTGTGATAGAAAATATTCCAAATCCCATCAAACAATAACATCACACAAATGTTTACCTCTCAATGTGGATTCTATTCATTTTTGAATTCCAAAAATGTAATGTAAATACCACCATTAAAATTATGGTTTTCCATCATACATGGGTCTGAAACACCCAGGAATGATCTCATTAACAATCCCTAAAAAAATAAAAGTATCTTATATAATATAACTAATTATAAATAAAACAAATGATCACTTTGATATCATTTTGTAACACCATAACATGGGGGATAATGAACTGATTCCCAATGCTGATAAGCCATATTGAATCAATCATGCATCCCTTATGCTATAGGTTCCTTTCTAGAAGTGATGGTGTATATATGGTATAGTGGGGAATCTATACATTCTGGTCAAATTTATGCACATTGAAAAATATGTAAAATATATTACACATCACATATAGAAAAAATAAACTAGTTCTAAAATATAATAACAAATTCTATGCATTATCCAAAATATTTAATGTATATAAAGAAATGAATACATTATAATCAACTCCAATATAATAGGGGAAATTTAAAAAGAGGGTAAAAACTACAAGGTAACATAACCCTATAAGTTTAGAGATCAAGATTGTCTCACAGCTCCCAAGCTCTAATATATCTAAATAAGAAAGCATCACAATGATCCTTGCTATGAATCTATAACCTCTAACCAAGGACCATATTCTTAGTAACCCATTTTCTATGAAGTCCTGAGAACAAAAAAACATGGAACCAAGTCGAACCTCTATTCTTAGGGAGACATGATGGGATAATGTGACAATACTGGGCTTATGGAATTCTCTATATAGAGAATAAAAATCGTGTCAAAGTATCATTTAATGGTGCTTCCATGAGGGAACCACTGTTTTGAAACTCATGTCATCCATATGGAAAAAATGGAAATTACCTTCCATAAATTCCTATTAAAATGTAATAGCATGTTGAAGACTCAAGTGGCTACACGTGAAATTAATAGAAAAATTTTATTTTAATCTGATCCATACACCTGATGAATTCCACAATTGTAGGATTAGTCTAGAATGGGGTTCTCATCCTACGAAATTCTACAAGTTCCACCCTTAATAATACATAATATTAATTTTTTGAATTCAATAAATGTAGGCATTACCAAAACATAATGGGGATCATCCCCTTAGAGTACAATATAATGAATCTGTGAAGATCCCATTATCTTACTCAAGTAATTATAAATCCTTGAACATCATTGAATCCAAATGTGTCTTCGTGCCTGGACATTCATGTTAAACCCCAAATATAATCCAAGTCTTTCCCCTGGATTTCTATGATAAAACAAATATGAGAAATCCAATGAGGTCATCCAAGACAGTTCATAATCATATCCTTTTCTGTGAATTTTAAACATTTATTTCTTCTATTATTCATATAATTAAGAATTATACTAATCAATCCAATCTTACCATCTTATTTTTATTCATAATTATATTTAAACATTCCATGCCCATAACAAACAGGGGTTCCTCGAGGGAATCATCGAAAATAAATTTTAAAAAAAGAAAATCAAATCATTTAGGGTTTCCACTTACTGTATAATTAGTTCACCAATATGAAAGGAACAAGCAAATTACACTACTTAAAAAATTTAACCAATGTTATTCCAAATATATCCCACTTTCCTAAGTTTAAGTGGTTTCATTCCATCCCAATAAAGTTCTATGCAACATAAATGGATGCTCTAACTACCCTAAATAAATTCTCCAAACTATGAGAGAAAAATAAAATGATTACTTAAGGATTAAAAAAGTAATTCCACTAAACTAAAATTATTTTTTCTATTCCTAATGGATCTTATGAAACATCCATATGGAATAAAAACAAATATGATTAATTTTATGTCAACCATCTGAAGAGCTTACATGGGGAAAAACCAAAGAATAAATTCAATGGTGAGGCCCTGAGGGTAAAGTGAGAGAAAACATACTTTATTCGATGGTTTAATTAATTATTATGGTTAGATTACAAAATCTATGGTCTATTAAGTGCCATGTTACTAAAAGAGTATATAGATCATTCGATGATTTACAAACAACTAGTTATAAAAAATTGTAAATTATTAAAAAGTTATTGTAATAAGAATAAGTGGTAAATAACTAACTCGAAGTCATAACCACTCAAGAACCAAAGTTATATGACCACCAAAACCTATAGTTTACCCTTAAACACATTTATAGCCAAATCCCAAACTCATGATTCTATAAAATTTGTATTTATTTTAAATTTTATTGAAAATTCACAATAAAATTGGCATCTTTACATACATTCAATTAAATGATGAGAAATAATTATTATATTTAATCAAAGGATACCCTCTATTACACCCACATGATATCCCTATTCAAAACAAGTGATTCCATAATGAACTGGTTTAATCGACAACAAAATCCCAAACTAAGAACTCCAAAATTAAAGGGGTGGGGGAGGAGAATAGGGGATATTTATATAGTGAAATACTAACCTAAAATCATTGAAGGAACACACAATAATACACCCTCAACCAACATGTATTGAATGGGTGTAGGAAGAGGCAACTAGACAGTGTGTATAATGGAAATAATTTGTAGTGGGGGAGTTTCTGCCTCTATAACCCCATGAGAATTTATTTCAATTCCCTATTTAAAAATCTAATTGAATATTAAGTGGTCTACTACAATTTTTAGAACCCACCCCACCCTCTACCCAACACTGAATAAATTTCCAAGGTACATCCCAAGACTCATCCCTATTTCTAAAAATCACTCTTGAGTCCCTAAAACTCTTAGAATCCCAATCAATGCTCAAATCAAAAAGTACGACTCATACATCATAAGAAATCTAAAAATAATTTTGAAATCCTATCTTTCATATGAATGTATGTAGTTATATCATTTATAAATGGGTATTAATGAGAAAATATTTCAATATCACCTAAAAAATTTATCATGATCCATGATATACTTATATTAGTATAATTTTCCTATACCATTTTATGGTATAAATATATTATGGTTCTCTATGATTTTATTGTTTAATAATTTAAATTTTACTTCATCATAAAAACTAAGAATTATAGATACACCTCATGTTAGAAACCTCCAGTTCAGTCTAAGTAATACTCATATTCTATCTTGTTATGAACTCTATATCTTTCTATGATATTTCCACAAAAATATTTGAATTTATAATCTAAAACGATAATTTATTACCAGAGTAGTGATCTACAACTCTTCAAAATCAAGGACATAATGAACTCCATTGGTCCTCGTATCATCATTACTAAATTATCATTATGAAGTAGATTGTTAAATGAATAAAGTAGTAAAATCTATTTTAACATTTTCACTAAAGACTAATAAGAATGTTATACAAAAAAATATTGATGATATTAATTGAAAGATTCCTAAAACAAAATATTTTAACATAATCATGGAAACAATCCACAGTAAATTTGAAGGTGGAATCCCTCTCCCATTTCTTGTTAAACATGAGATTTGTAAAATAATTCCACATGAAATTTCTACTAAGGTATAAAAATATATTTCATTTTTATTAAATGAATCAAAAAACCACCTAGCCTACCTTCATGAAGGTGTATAATGAAATAAACCTATAATATATAATATCTCTAAATAAAAATAGATATTTTCAAAATTCCATAATGATAATTATTTTTTCTACTCAAGGTTGATCATACATAAAAACTAATCACTAATATCATCATTGTAATGTTGATATTATACACTATCATTCCATATCTCATTCAAAATGTATAAATAATAAATATATTACCTTTATGTAATGATATGATTTGAATAAGCACCCTTACTGTGGGTCATCACCATCAACATTGTCTATGTAATATTATTCACAAGTATAAATACACCCCCACGCTACCCGATTATAGAACTGAAATCTTTCTATCCTGATTAATATCTCATCACTCATAATAAATCTATTAAAATTCATGTGCATGTTAATATATATTCTCATAAAGTGCTTTATATTCTTTGAATTTCATTCATTGTCAATGAATTCATAATTCATAAACCGTTCATTATACCTCATGTTTTCAATGTGTTATTTTTATTTTGTGAATAATATCTTGATTCTTCAAACATAATTTCACATGGGTTAATAAAAATTCATGAAATATATAATTTATTTTATTTTAATCACTTATATGTAATAAAAGCTTTTCTCAATGGTATAAATTAAGACACATATAATTTGAAATAGAAAAACTATCCCGCTACCTTACTAACACATCCAGAATACACTATCTTGTGTGGTAACACATAATTATTAGGATCCCCTATATATCATATGGATAAAATATCATATATATATCAAAAATAATTAATTAACGTCAATTATACCATTCATATATAACTCATGTAACATATTATAACACACCCATCATATTATTCTCATTCCAGCCCATTAATACATGAATCCATATTACCCACTCATGGATTATCAGATAACCCATAATCATATCCTGAGGAAATCACAATTATGAAATGAGTATGAAGAAATTATATAATTTTTATTTTGTTAAATAGTAAAATAATGGTAAATTAATTAGTAAAACAGTGAAAATGTTATTTTATAATTTTTTAATTAAAAAAATAAATTTTAACAATTATTTCACATTATTCATCCTCGTATATATATAATTAAAACCTACATTTTAAATATTAAACATCAATAGATGCTATCATTCCTCTTGGGATAATTTTATAACAATATACCACAACTATAAATTCTACACTTTTATAATACAACTCAATTATAGAAAATTATATATAATCTTAACTCCCTAGTTTCGATGATTTTTTCTTGGTTCAGTGTTGGTCATACATAGATATGACTTCCATACCATATTTTTACTAGTTTCATCTTCATCAACCAACCAGAATTAAATAATAATATTATTATTATTAATAAATCTATTATATAATCTTCTAATGCACTGGCCAAGTTCCTCATTGTAACGTCCCCGACCCGGAATCCACTAAACCGGTGCTCCGAGCCGGGTGGTTACATGACCTTAAGCGCACATCATCGTATGCCAAAGGCTGCCGACTAGCAGTGGGGGTCTATGTAGTCGAGTGGGGAGACTATACCCCCTTTTTATCAGAGTAATCCACAACAAAATAACCAAATAGCGGAAACAAAAACCAACAACAAGGAACATGTATAACAACCAATTCCAACTAACAATGAATATTCCATTTTATACTAAAAGTGAATGAGTTAAAAAATCCCAAAAATAAAGACACGGCCAAAATCCCCAAAATGGTCCCAACTCCAAGTCTGGAACCTCCACCACGTGCTACACATGTCCACTCAGCTATCTAGCAAGGACCCTTTCCCTTGTCCTGACCTACAAACATGAAGTCTACTCGGGTACCCAGTGGCGGCCCAAGCAGGGTGTGAGTACAAATATGTAGGCCACCACCAACGGTGTCTACAAAATATCCAGTATAAATAGTTGTGCATGGAAAAGGAAAATACATGATAAATTCCAAGTAGTTATTTAAGGTGTCAGTAACCAATTCAGAGCCAAATTCGTTCCCACATCCAACACCATTCATTTCACACCAATTATAACCATTTACCATTTCATCACATTTCCATGGGTTAATCACATATATTATGTTACATGGTTATAAGGAAAACAATCACATGCACGAGGGTAAACACATCGTTGTCCTTTCTCACTAGGACTAACTCCCTCATCGCAACAATATCCTCACCTTGAAGCCTCAGTCCAGGTGGATGAAACCGTTAGGAGAATACATCATCAGTCCTCATTCCTAACCCGTGCATTTAGCGTAGAGTTTAGAGAATCAGTATACACTCGACCCATGGGCATAGATCCTCAAGTCATAACCCACACTACCAAGCCATGTGCACATGCTTATATATATGTAACCATCAACCATTCAAACCATTTCCCCTTGGGCATCACAATCCACAATAACCCACATGGGAATCCACATCATTCATTAACCCATTAACACATCACATTTATCATCATTTATCCATTTAATCAATTCTCATGTGTAATGCCTATCTCATTAAGGATTCAATGCTAGACCCATAATCTATCCCATTATGTTCTTTAACCAATTTACACATTAACCCATTTAACCCATTCATCATTTCAATGAATAAACCATTCATTCCATTTCAAATAACCCTTTGGTTAGTTTCCAAGTCTAGGTGCATCACCTATCTTCTATTAAAAATTCAACCAATCATGCCAACAAGTTTATCACGGCTACACATTTCATTTCAATAAGGTCACTTGTTTGATTTCAATCCCCAAACCCGAGAAAGCTGGCACATCCCATGGATGGCCCTAAATTAGGTCATGTTAACTCAATGCATCCCATGGGGATTGTGAGGGTTCCAATTTTCCATTTGAAACACCATTATCACTAAACATGCCAAGGTTATACAAAACATAACCAAGGGAAAGCAAGAACACAACTAAACATGCACAAAAACCCTAAATAACCATGGGATATAACTTATAGACCACCTACCTCAAATCTGCAGTTGAACTCACCCTCAATCGAGCCCTTAGACCTCGATTCGACCAACCCAAGGGGCTTCAACCTAGAACTCACCCAAAAGATAGGGTTTTAGGGTTTTGGAACAAGAGGGAGAGAAGACACAAACCCTAAACCAAGAAAAGAAACAAGGTGGAGATTGGACTTACCCTGATCTTCAATCTGCAACCAACGGCACAAAAAACACCTTAGAAACAAGGGAGATCGATCTCTTGGAGCTCTTGAGTGAATTGGTTCGTTCCTAGGGTGAAGAGGGACGAAATGGAGGAAAATCCCGAGTTGGGGTTATAAAGACCGGAGTGGTAACTTTGTAAATTTTCCAACTCTAAGTGGCTGAACAGTTTAGCCGCACTGTTTGGAAAACCGTGCGCAAACCGTGTGCACACCACTGCCCGGAGGAGGAGGAGTCGCATGATTTAGCTGCACGGTTTTGAAAAACATGCGCAAACCGTGCGCTCACTTCTAACCAGAGGAGTGATGGTCGCATGGCTTAGTATGGGCCGACCGCACGGTTTGGCTGACCGTGCGTAGGTTGTGCGCCTTGGTCTTCTTTTCCCAAACATCCCTTCATCTGTGCCCCGAGCCCCGGGAACACACCCAAGGCCTCTCACACTTCCAAGAAACCTTCTAAATCCCCAAAATCAAGGGTTTAACCCAAAAACACAACAAAACACACCTTTCCAAAAATCTGGATCTTACAACCTCCCCACCATATAATGGATCATCCTCGAGCCGAGCTTCCAAGCCGCATTGGTCCACCGAAGAGAAGAGTTCGGGCCACTGAGCCCGCATATCTGATTCCCACTCCCAAGTTTCTTCTTGAACCTTCCCATGCTGCCATAGTACTCGCACTAATGGAACAACCTTTCCTCGCACGACCTTTTCACTACGATCCACCACACAAACTGGATACTCCTCAAAGGATGCATCAACCTCAAGATTCACATCCTCAACATCAACAACATGAGATTGGTCAGGGTGATACCGTCGAAGATGCAACACTTAAAACACATCATGCATCCCCCCATACCGATGTGGAAGAGCCAATCGGTAAGCCACTAGTTCGGTCCTCTCCACATTCTCAAAAGGTACCACATACATGGGCGCCAACATACACTGTTTCCGAATCCGATGGTGACCCAACCTTGGTGACACCCGAAGGAATACTTTATCACCCACCCCGAACTCAAGAGGTCTTCACCTCTGATCTACATACGACTTCTGCCTACTCTGAGCTGTAGCCATCCTCTTCCTGATCATCTTTACTCTCTCCGAAGTCTCCTACACGAGACTTGGTCCCAACAACTCAGATTCACTGGCCTCTATCCAACACAACAGAGATCTACATGGTCTCCCATAAAGCACCTCAAAAGGTGCCATCTGAATTGTATCCTGAAAACTATTGTTGTAGGAAAACTCAACCAACGATAGGTGCCTCTCCCAAGAGCCACCAAAGTCCAAGACACAAGCTCTCAACATGTCTTCCAACACTTAGATAGTACGCTCCGACTGCCCGTCCGTCTATGGGTGGAAAGTTGTACTCAAAATACCTGTGTACCAAGCGCCTTCTAAAACCCTTTCCAGAAGCGCGATTTGAAATGAAGATATTGGTATGAAACTGTGGTCCACGGTACCCCATGTAACCACCTGATTTCTGGAACATTCAGCTCACCCAACTGGTCGACTATAAAGGTCTCTTGAATCAGTAATAAATGAACCACATTCATTAACCGATCCATGACCACCCAAATTTCATCGTTCTTCTGTGGCATCCTCGGATGTCCCACAACAAAATCCATTGTTACATCATCCCACTTCCATTCCGTAATGGGCAATGGATGAAAAAAACCACCTGGGCGTTGCTGCTCGGCCTTCACCTGCTGACAGGTAAGACACCGTGCCACAAAGCCCACATCTTCCTTCTTCATTCCAGGCCACCAAAACTACCTTCATAGATCACGGTACATCTTGGTCAAACCAGGATGCACTTCCCACTTTGATGCATGGAACTCAAACATCAACTCTTCCCGCACACACATTGGCAGAACCACACGATCACGAATGCGAACAACACCTTCCGCATCGAAGGACCAACCAGAAGGTATCTCCCCACCTTTAAGCTTTTCCTTCATGGCCAAACACTCAATATCATCTAGCTGACCTTCCTTAACTTGACCCAAAAGCATCGACTCCATCGTTTATTAAGCAATAGTGACTTGACCACTTCCCTCATGTACCTCCAGGTGCATCTCGGGAAACACAGCCATCACCTTCCACTCGATGTAGGACACCTGAACTGCCTGATTCTGAACCTTCTTGCTCAGAGAATCAGCAACATTTTTCCCCTTTCCCAGCATGTACACCTACTCAAAGTCAAAATACTGGAGATATTCAACCCATCTTCACTTCAGAAGATTCAGATCCCGGTGTGGGAAGATGTACCTTAAGCTCTTATGGTCCGTAAACACGGTAAATTGTTCCCCCAATAGATAGTGTCTCCATCACTTCATGGCATACACTACTAGAGCTAAATCAAGGTCCTGAGTGAGATAGTTCCACTCATGGGGTCTCAACTGGCTTGACCCATAAGCCACAAACCGCTCATCCTGCATCAATATAGCCCAATGTCCGATTCCGGACGCATCAGAAGACATGGTGTATTTCTTACCCAGTTCAAGTAAGATCAGGATAGGTGCAGTCGTCAACCACTTTTTCAACTCCTGAAAGGCATTCTCACTAGCCCCAGACCACTAGAACCTTATTCCCTTCTTGGTCAAGCCCGAGAGTGGTGCTTCCAAGTGAGAGAAATCCTGAATGAACCTTCGGTAATACCCGGCCAAGCCTAGAAAACTCCGAACATCAGTAACCCTTTTGGGATGCTCCCAAGAT
Organism: Viscum album; assembly: GCA_963277665.1. NCBI lineage: Eukaryota > Viridiplantae > Streptophyta > Magnoliopsida > Santalales > Viscaceae > Viscum > Viscum album. The sequence continues at coordinate 134,619,973 of OY728147.1, read as the reverse complement.
ACAACTGTCTGCACTTTCTCTAGATCCACTGACACACGTGCCACCGAAATGATGTGACCTAGAAAATGTTCCTCACCTATCCATAATTGACACTTTTATAGCTTGGCATATAGACGGTGCTCTCTTAGAATACCGAGGACGATGTCAAGATGTTGGGCATGATCTCTATGAGTTATCGAGTACACTAAGATATCGTTAATGAAGACAACCACAAACCGATCTAGATAGGTATTAAATATCTGATTCATCAAATCCATAAACACCATCAGTGAATTGGTCAAGCCGAAAGGCATTACCACAAGCTCAAACAACCCATACTGACTCTGGAAAGCTGTCTGTGGTACATCAAAAGACCTCACCCTCAACTGGTGATAACCCGACCTTAGATAAATTTTAGAAAACACTATGCACCCCTCAACTAATCAAACAGGTCATCAATTATAGGAAGAGGGTACTGATTCTTCACTGTCATATGATTCAACTTTCGATAGTCCATGCACAGCCTCAATGACCCATTGGCCTTCTTTGCAAAAAGCACAGGAGATACCCAAGGAGGCGTACTAGGATGGATAAACCCCTTACGCTCAAAATCCACAAGCTGAACATTCAGTTCCTGGAGTTCCTCTGGTGCCATTCAGTATGGTGGAATAGAAATTGTCTCCGCTCCCGGCAGCAACTCGATTGTGAACTCGACATCCCTCTCAGGTGGTAACCCCGAGAAATCCTCAGGAAACACATCCTTAAATTGATCCACCATGGGAGTAAATTTATGTTGTCCCCTCACTCACCATCATCAAGCATGAGACATGCCACGTGAGCCATGAGTCCACTCATCTGTTAACAAAACGGCCTGTAATTCCCTGCTCAGACATCCCATTTTCCACGGTGGACATAAAAGTCACCCTCAAGCAACATGAATGACACTCTGCGGCGATAACAGTCTATGTGTTCCCGATAAAACACCAACCAATCCATTCCCAAGATTAGGTCAAACCCTAACATCTCGAGAATGAACAATATCTATGAAAAATGATACCCACCAACTTCCATGGCACATCCCTTGCACTGCTTCATATCCCCAACCCGCACCCCCAACGGAGTGTCAATTGACATAACTCCAAACACCCCTTCCACAGGTAAACCCAACGCTACCACAAATTGAGCATAGACAAAGGATTGTGTGGTTCTTGTGTCAAACAACACACTAGAAAATGTAGAATCTACAAGGATCACACCTCGAACAGTCGATGGTCTAGCCTCGCCACCACCAGGCGCAAACTGAACAGCTTGAAGCTGACTTGCCCCTCTACCCTGGCCTCCAGCCTGAACGCCCTACGCTGCACTGCCCACCTGGTGTGAGCGATCTTTCTCGGGAGTTCCACATTCACCACCCTTTCCAGTACGGCCTGTGGAGCTCCAACTGCATGCCTGATACGAGGCAAATAATCCCCTTCCCGTATCTAGTACCTGCATCCCACCATTATACTCTCCCACCTGCCGTGGGTTCCTACAGAACCTATTCACATGACCCATCCTACTACATGAATGATGCTCAACTGGAGGTAGAGAAAACTGATCATGCACATGCCCCGGCCTACCGCACTGATAGCAGAACACCTACATCCCACTCTGAGAGATTTCCCCTCTCCTCTGACCAATATGCTGAAAGCTTTCCAAATGGTGCTTCCGACCCTTGGAAGATGCATCACTTGTCCGCCCAGCTGGCATGAAAAGCCTAACACCCAAGGCTCCCTTTAAGTTCCCTTCATAGATGAGTTCCAGATCCAACACCTCCACAAACCACTTCTAGCAGAAGATATTTACCTGAGTCCTGATCTCTTTTCTCAACCCATCCTGGAAGCATCTTACCGTTGTTGCTTCATCCCCTACTAATACTGGGACAAAGCATCTCAATTTAGTGAAGTGACTAGCATATCCCATCACCAATAACAATCCCTAAGTCGGGCTCATAAGCTCCACAGCCCAATCCTGCCTCAACGTCTCTAGGTAGAAATGATCCAAAAACATTTCCTGAAAAACCTTCCAAAACATTCCCTCAGCCTTCTCGATCTGGGCCTGGATGTCCCACCAGTACCTAGCCTGGCCTCGTAACAAGTAAACAGCCATCTTTACTCGCTTCTCAACATGGGTCTCTAGATGATCCAGTATCGTCTGGATATACTCTAACCAGAACTTCGATGCCTCTGGCCCACCGTCTCTGGTGAAGGTCAGAGGGTGTTGCAGCTGGAACACCCTGGTTAGCTCAAACATGCTCTATGAACCCTGCCCTAGGTCACAATCCATCATTTGCATAAGGCAAGACAAGTTCCCTCGGAACTGGTCTTTTCCACCTTCATTGATCACCACATTTTCTTGCCCCTCTACTGGAGGAGTGTTCTCAGAAACATCCTCTTGTCTTTCAACTAGTACCCGACGTCATGGTCGAATCTCTCTACATGCCAAGCAAGAGATTTAGAACTCATACCATAAAACATTCACGACTTCATCAAAACTATTCACTAGCTACAACAACCCATTTTTAACAATGTTAACACCTCAAACTCACTACCCCAACCATCCCTACCTCGGTCCATGGTCCACATGGGGTAATAATCATACACTAACACCAACTCACACAACATTTTTCAAGACATTTTCCACTTGATTTCAAACCCTTAGGTTTCATTAAACATCATTTAGCCACTTTTTTCATTTCATTCTTCTCATTATTTATTGGTTTCATTAAATGCATAATGCACCCTACTTTCCTGACTCACACACCCCACCCGTGCGTGTGCCTAACAAAATGCATGTCACCTACCTCCCTGGGTGCCTACAATGATGAATGATTACAAATCCTTGTGCCATTAAGGCCAAGAACCAAATATCGTAAAACAATCACATCAAACCACATGTGCATCACCCAACGGTGAAATATCATCAACCGTAACAACACATAACCAACAACAACATTTCCCTCCAAGGGTGACTTGGATTTTTCCCCCGTACCTGGGTTAGCTATTCCCAAGTACAATCTCATTACCAAGGCCCGACACATCCTAACCCTTGGCTATCAATCCCATATAACAAGACCTCATATAAGGAGAAGAATGACCTCCTATGATACCACTTTGTAACGTTCCCATCCCAGAAGCCACTATACCGGTGCTCTGAGCCGGGTGGTTACATGACCTTAAGAGCACCTCCCCATACGCCAAAGGCTGCCCACTAGTAGCGGGGGTCTATGTAGTTCAGTGGGGTGACTATACCCCCTTTTTGTCAGAGTAAGCCACAACAGAATAACCAAATAGTAGAAACAAAAACCAATATCAAGGTACATGTATAACAACCAATTCCAACTAAGAATGAATATGCCATGTCATACTACAAGTGCATGAGTGAACAAAAGCCTAAATATAATGACATGGCCAAAATCCCCAAAATGGTCCCAAATCCAATTCCGTATCCTCCACCACGTGCTACCCATGTCCACTCAGCTATCTAGTAAGGACCCTTTCCCTATTCCTGACCTGAAAACATGAAGTCTGCTCAGGTACCCAACGGCGGCCCGAGCAGGGTGTGAGTACAACTTAGTAGGCCACCACCAATGGTGTCTACAAAATATCCAGTATAAACAGTTGTGCATGAAAAAGGAAAATTAATGATAAATTCCATGTAGTTATTTAAAGTGTTGTTAACCAATTCAGAGCCAAAGTCATTCCCACCTCCAATACCATTCATTTCACACCAATTATCACCATTTACCATTTCATCACATTTCCATGGTTTAATAACATATATTATGTTAAATGAGTATAAGGCCAACAATCATATGCACGAGGGTAAACACATCGTTGTCCTATATAACTAGGACTAACTCCCACATTACAACCATATCCTCACCTCGATGCCTCAGTCCGGGTGGATGAAACTATTACGAGAATAGATCATCAGTCCTCATTCCTAACCCATGCATTTTGGGTGGAGTCTAGAGCCTCAGTCTCCACTCGACCTGTGGGCGTAGATCCTCAAGTCATACCCCACACTACCAAGCCATGTGCACATGCTTATATATATATATATGTAACCATCAATCATTCAAACCATTTCCCCTTGGGCATCACAATCCACAACAACCCACATGGGAATCCACATCATGCATTAACCCATTAACACATCACATTTATCATCATTTATCCATTTCATAAATTCTCATGTGTTATGCATATCTCACTAAGCATTCAACTCTAGTCCCATAATCTATACCATTATGGTCTTTAACCAATTTACAAATTAACCCATTTAACCCATTCATCATTTCCATGAATCAACCATTCATTCCATTTCAAATAACCCTTTGGTTAGTTTCCATGTCTAGGTGCATCACCTATCTTGTATTCCAAATTCAACCAATCATGCCAACATGTTTATCAAGGCTACACATTTCATTTCAACAAGTTCACCTGTTTGATATCAATCCCCAAACCCGGGAAAGCTGGAACATCCCATGGATGGCCTTAAATTTGGTCAAGTCAACTCAATGCATCCCATGGAGATTGTGAGGGTTCCCATTTTCCATTTAAAACAACATTATCACCAAACATGCCATGTTTGTCCAAAACATAACCAAGGGAAAGCAAGAACACAACTAAACAAGCACAAAAAACCTTAATAACCATGGGATATAACTTGTAGACCACCTACCTTGAATCCACAGTTGAACGCACCGTCAATCAAGCCCTTAGACCTCGATTCAACCAACCCTTGGAGTTTCAACCCAGAACTCACCCAAAAGATAGGGTTTTAGTGTTTCGGAACAAGAGGGAGAGAAGACACAAACCCTAAACCAAGAAAAGAACCAAGGAAGAAGTTGGCCTTAACCAGAGCTTGAATCCACAACCAATGACACCAAAAACGCATTAGAAATGAGGAAGATCTTTCTCTTGGAGCTCTTGGGAGAATTGGTTCGTTCCTAGGGTGAGGAGGGGGGAAATGGAGGAAAATAGTGAGTGGGGGTTATAAAGCCCGGAGTGGAAATTTTGTAAATTTTCCAACTTTAAGTGGCCGCAAGGTTTGGACAACCCTGCACAAACCATGCGCACACCGCTGCCTGGAAGAGGAGTATTTGCACGATTTAGCTGCATGGTTTGGAAAATCTTTCGCAAACCATGCGCTCGCTTCTGCCCAGAGGAGGGAGGGTCGCATGGATTAGTCTGGGCTGGCCGCACGGTTTGGCTGACTGTGCGTAGGTTGTGCGCCTTGGTATGATTTGCCGAGACTTCCCTTCTTCTGTGCCCCGAGCCCCTAGAACAATCCCAAGGCATCTCACACTTCCAAGAAACCTTTAAAATCCCCAAAATCAAGGGTTCAAACCAAAAACACAACAAAACAAATCTTTCCAAAAACCGGGATCTTACACTCGTCCACTAGCCTAAGAAAGAATGCAACATGACCATAAGTGTGCCTCCCTCAACGCTAGAGTTTGATCACAAAAGATGAGTGAAGGATAAATATTATATGTTATGAATACCATCTAGATCTGTCCTTCCATCAGTCACTTGATCTATACCATGAAATACCTTAGGGTCATCCTCAATCCCCCAACGATGACGTCAAGCATCGTTTTCATAAAATTTAAATATTGGGGAAATTTTTCACAAATAAATATAATCTAAAATGAAATGGAATCCTATAAAAAATTCAGAGTGACCCATCCAAACATCGAACATCCCTATAGAAACACTCTACATAATAATATTATAAAACAAAAATAATTTATACACCCAAAAAATATTGCATATGATAAATACAAAACCCAAATCTCACCCTCCAACACCCCATATACAACAAAAGCTAGGTCCCACGGAAACCTTCATATATATAATGTGATCCACCACAAAACATAATGATAAAAAGGGGAAAATTCTGGGATAATGTGATCAAAAATTATAAATAGAGTAATAATACCTTATTTACCTACTTGTGAATCACTGAGTCATCATCAAACTACAACCAAATTTTCTCTAGAAAAAATCAAAACATATGAAATAGAATATTTACTAAAATGATTTAGATAGGAATTATCCTAAATCACTATTGTAATTCCAAATAACCAATTAAAATAAATGTTTTCATAAGTATTCTCTCTATGCTGGTTAAAAATACAATATTAAACCCAGGATTTGATGTTATATGAAAATAAAACCCAATATTATTTTACAAAAATCCCCTTTTTTAAATTAAAACAATCGCATTGATTATTTTTTCAGGTCAAATACTTCTTTACTAAATTCATCCCTTTGAAAAATAGTTTTAGAGAGCATTGAATGTATTTATTCCTATAAAAATTAAAGGGCATGTTTTTACTAAAGATATATAATTCACAAGAATGATTTAATGTGGTTTAAATCAAAAGAAATAAAAGTAAAAAAATCATATTGAGTTTATAAAATTAATAATTTATAACAGTTATCACTGGAAAAATTTATTAAGGTCACTAAGGAAATTGAAAACCTCTAAATAATGTCTTTGAATCGGGTTACCAGAAACTAGTGGAAATTGTATCACATTACCAGCTAGTTGGGGCATCAAAATTAATTTACTAGAAATAACTAATTGATTAGGAACCCATCCTTAAATATTCTCTCATACCTAACCACCCGGTAATCCAATGGTATATATTATGTGTAGGGGATATTATGTATAATGTATAGATGAATTTCATAAATTTTAATACATGTATCCATAAATATATAATTAAAAAAATTCAAAACTAGAAACAATCCAACACCACTAATCAACCCTAATAGAACACGGACTTACTCAATGAAAATCTCAATATAGAAAATGTCTTCTATACCAAGGACAACATTGTTCAATTAAAAATAAAATATTCAATAGTGAGTAACATGGCGGAGTTTTTATTATAAAACTTGTCTTTTTATTGTGATTAGTGGTCCACATAGAAAACCCTTAAAAATAATATATTCTGAAACATATTTGAAACCAATTACAAAGAGTTTTAAAATATCCCAAATGCATGGTAGATTCTAGTACCCCATACTAAAATCAAAGAGAATCTTCAGGAAGTTAATCAAAATAAAAAACAAATTTTGGGTCTCAAAATTAATTTTTCAATCTCATTCATGCTATTTATCTAGCATTAGGCATGTGATAATTGATGTAAAAATAAAAGATTCAACTATTTCAATATGAAAAATTATTTTTATTGAAATTAAATCCAATTAAAACATCAAATTACTTTGAAAAAATCAATAAATGTATATTTAATGATATCAATAAATAAAAATAATATTAATTTCTAAAATAATCATTCAATTATTTTTCATGAATTTAAAGAACAATATGGGGTAAACCACATGAAATCAAGAAAAAAATATTCTGGATATCCGAATATGGATTGATTGAGTCTTAATAATGAGATCAAATAACATATGAAACCAATGGTGGAAGAAATAAGAACCATAAACACAGCTAGGGTTTTGCATCTATAAATTCACCTCTAGATGTATGGAGGAAAATAAGAAAAAAGAAAGAACTAGGAGGAGGAGGAATATGAGTAGGAGATAATAAGGCCTAAAAAGGATAAATCACATAATAAATCTAAGGGAGAGAGTGTCATGATTACTAATAGAATGAGGAAGGGCTTCATGCAAGGGGTCTCTCCATGGGGAGGAAACAAGATCTATGATAGAATGGGGGAGAGAAGAAACCAAAATGGTTTTTAATTAATTAATATAAAAATTATTTTTTGAAATTTTATTTACCAATATTAGTTATATATTTTAGATTCATGATTATCCAAAAAATGTACGATCTATTTGAACATAAATAGAGAGTTGGGGAATAGAGAATGTCTAGAGAAACCATAAAAAAAGTAACATAATATTTATTAAAAACTATATTCCTATAACACTATTTTGGTTTGGTTAGTACAAACCATGTTTCTATACCATGTGAGATTCCATGTACCTCCAAAAAACTATGAGACGTTATGAATGTTCACACAGTATGAGAGAGAACCTTGAAAGAATAATAATTAATAAATAAAAACTAATATTATGGTGTGAAAATTAATCACTCCATAATTATTTCTACCCTCTAAAATTCATAGATGAAATGTTGACTCCAAATGGATTGGGTTAAAACCCTAATAATAAGAACTAATCCTAAAAAATAAGAAGACTAGTTGAAATTACATCCAATTACTGATGAATTTTTCATTAAAATGGAAATGGTTCATAAAATAATTTTCCAATTACCTTATCACATAAATCCATGTGGTAACCTTAATAAATCATTAATATGATTCCATAAAAATGAATAATCAAACAAGATAATATTGATTCCCTAACACTTAATATAAAATTATTGAAATCCCCAGACTAAAAGCAAATAAATTAGAAGAACCTGAAAAATATTGTTATAGTTTCTAATGAAATATCGCAAGGATCAATTATAGATAAATTTTCAATTATTTTCCATTGTTTGGGAGCAGTTGAGAAATAATCATAAAACAGGTTCTGAACCAATCACTACATATTTATCATAAGAAGAATGGTCATTCCTACAAAAATAATTATAAAACCGTTTAGACATTGAAGAACACATAATTTAAAAATATCTAGAAAATAGGTGACCCATTTAGTCTCCCACTATGTTATAAATACATTAGTAAAATTAAAACCATATAAATGATCGTAAAAATATTAAAAACATCCCAAAATGAGTTACTCTAAATAATATATGAATATTTCATTGTATAAAAAAGATCATAATATTTACTTCATGATACAAGGAACATGTAAGACAAAACTCATATCAAAAGTATTTGGGAGGGGAAAACTACAATAAATAATCACTCCATAAATGAAAGACTAATAGGAATAAAAAAATACTAGACATGAGTCAAGATAGATAGAGTGTTATAGAGAGAGGGAGGGGACCTAACTTCTATGAGAATAACTCTTGATTAACCCTATAGATCATATAAATCTTCTCACACATCTCTGTCAATAAAATTATCCCCCAAATATCCCCTTTTACATCCCCTTAAATAAATAACCTTAGAACTATGATAAATTATATTGCATTCACATGAGGGGGATCGCCTTGGTGGCCATTAGGGAACATGAATAAATATGGGAAAGGAATACCCAAAATGTGTTTACATTCATTATAGGGAAAACTAATTTTCAAAATTTTAGTAATAAAGTTAAATCAAATAATTTGGATGAATAGTTTTCCAAAACATTCTCAAATAATGAAATCCTCCTGGGAGACCATGGATCTTGATGAACATGTAGGTCTTAAGGGTATAATTACCATGTGATCACCTTGATAAAAAAAATTGGCATGTCATATGGGATTCTCATGATTATTTATAAGAATATTCTTAAATTGTACGACATTCACCACATGTCCAAAAAACAAAAAAAATCATAAGTTAGTTCACATAATAGGAAATAGAGAAAGAATTGACTCAAAATAAATAAATATAACAATGAAAAATAGGGATTTGGATGTGGTAATTGAATCTCAAAAATCACTGGAAATGAATAAAAAATAAAGAATAACATCAAGTAATTATTATAGAATATAAATATAAACTAAAAAATTATAAAATAATCATAATAAATAATATATTCCATGTTGTAGAAAGTGGATACCATTTTAAAACACTTAAATCATAAATCCTAAAAATATCACCCATCAACCAATCATATAAATGGTTAAAGAAAATTTGAATTAAAATTAATTGTATACTCTTCTATTATGACCTTAGTATCACCGTGGTATTATCTCTAAATATCCATTATGATTGACTAGTTTAACTACCATATGAGGTCCTTTAATACCACTATTAACTAATACATGAGGTCTACCCATCAACCGAGACACAAATGTTGGTTGTCATCTTAAAATATATTTGGACACAAATTTTGACTACTAATATAATATAAATATGTGTTTGTGTGTGTGTGAATATAAGACATGAAATTAAAATAAAAATAATATCACGTATTAACAAATTAATATCATTAGGTATATATGTAGAAGTCTGGATGCTTAGAATTTCCTACTTTTTTCCAAGGTAGTAAGTGGGAAATTAATTTCTAGAGAATGAATCAAATAGATTTCCCATGGATATAGTTTTACCACCTCAAACTATTTTGGTACTTGATATCAATACTTTATCTATTTAATTTAGGTTATTATCGCATTTGGACACCTAAAATTTTCCATGATGTCTTGATTTAGTTGAGTGCCCAAATAAAAAAAATTATTGACTACGTAATTGGAATATTACCCAAAATGGAAATAGAATATAAAATAATATGTTGAGAGAGTGCATAAAATATAAATAATTTATAAAATAAAATATTATTGAAGTTCTTAACCTAGAAATACTTTATCAAAATCACTGGCTGGAAAACTTCCAAACCTGGAAAATCTGACTTAGCACAAAATTGGTAGAGTGGCCCAACTCATGGAGTTTTATATGTTGTTTTGATATTAAACCAAATAATTGTTTATTGAATGTATCAACCCTATGATATAACTTCCCAAAAGAAGGTTGGTGAAGATAACCATCCCTAAAACAACTTCTTAGAATCCTAATAAATATATACATATTTAAATTCATTAGTTTTTTCCTAAATGGAATGCCTGATATGGATGAATCTATACATCGTATTGATCAATATATCATATAAACAAGAATAATTTTTGGATAATAATTACATAATATAAGGAATCATATTACCCAGTTTTCTATTCCTTGGATAGAAACCCATTGCACCTCTTTCACCGCACATCTTAACATACTTTTCTCTTTTACCTTGATTAATATCAAAAAATTATATTTCATATATTGACTATCCAAATATATACATGAAAAATATGTAATCCATTTTAAGATAAATCCAAATCTCTCAATAATCATCTCTTATATGATATGGTCCTATGGTTATATATTTTCACCTTAATGTATAATTTATCAAGACAGACCTGTCACATAAATGTCATCCCAACACACAATATTCAATTGTAATTGTGTAAGGATCACATGAATCCACCATAGTCCAATATAATTAAACAATGATAATTAATATAAACCCTATTTTTTAAACAATCTATAATTCTGGTATCAAACTCCTTTTACCCGAACTAAAATAGAGAACTATTCACTCGTTGTGACAATAAAGTATTTACTGATAAATTCTCTTTAAATTAATTCATGTTTTTTGATATATTATCTTGAACACAACACCAAACTAAAAAATAACTAAAGACATTAATTTATATCATTAAATTAAAATATGAATGAGTTAGTAAAATTACATTGTAGTATTTTTTAGGTTGTGTTGGATGAAATAGATCTCTGTGGAATTTATAAGGTAGATTATAAAGTCTTGAAGAAGGGTGAAATATTTATAAAATGAGAAGGAAATAATTTTAGTAGTTCTATCTATAGTAAGAAATTATGTTGTGATATCAAATTTCATTCCATAAGTAGGCTATGTTTGAATCACCAGTTGTGAAGCTTAGTATCATTTATAGTATTATGTTCCGTGAAGGGTACCCCATGAATGTTAGGATTGAGTATATTAGAAATGATTATGCATTCTATTCCTCAAATGGTGGTTTCTCGCTATTAGTAATGTTTTGGATCATTAGGAAAATAAAAATGTTCCATACGAAATGGTTTTCAATGTTTATTTTCATTTTGAATATAGTAATAGTACTAAGAAAAAACACTCACCTTGTTATTGTATATATTCAAGTTATATTAATGTTACATCTCTTTAATCATTAAAAAGGGTCACACCATGAATGGATCTATCTTTATTATATGTAATATTCATATTAGAATAGGTAAGGGTTATCTAGATAGAGAAACAGAATTTTTTTTAAATGCAGTAGAATAAGTAAGAGTAACTACGCTTATACATAATAGTTTATCAGTCCTAACATATAATTGTTATTTTATCCATGTGTAAATTATGTCACACGTGGGAAAGACTAGAAATATTATAAAACACATACATATGAGTCTTTCATTTACCATAGATGCGAAATAAATATGTATGAGTAAGTCACATCATTAGAAGTACGATCACAACCAAAATTTCATATGTAAGAAAGATTCATTTACCATATAAGTGATAATATAACATGTATATGTTATAATATAATTGTATATATTTCTGTGTTTTTTGGATAATCAGGAAGACGTTGATGGTTCTACCCATTTGAAGGTTCTCAATCTATGAGGGGTAATTGCACCATGGAGCACTGGTCGAAGATAAATATTAATTTTTTCACCATGATGTTTTTTATAGATATTATTTAATACATTCCATAGTGGATAGTATCATGAAGTTGTTTTTTATAGACACAATTAACACATAAAATAATGAGATATGGAATAAATTTTGTTACATGACATGACCCAGTAAAAATATGACTCAAAAAAATGCTTATAATTGTTCTAAAAGTTTGACAAATATGAATGAGAGTCTCAACATATTGAGATATATTTCGTAAAAAATAAGAATTAGGAACATAGATCAAAACAATTTAGAAGAATTGGAAATCACAAACTGTGTTGTAAAATCAAGGAATAATATAAGGGATATCTAAGAGGATAACTTTCTAGTGGTTTTTAGAGTTCATCAAGAGGATGAAAGTGGATCTCATTGATACATGAATACTATTGTAAAATCATTATTGACTCATAGAAATATAGATGATAAAAATTTAATATTAATGTGTTTTCTAGGTGATTAAAATTATTAATACTAGAGGTTCAATCTGAGTTCTCTATGCCTTATGAATTAATAAGTGAGCTTAGTTATTCTGGAATATTTGCATAATTCTATTGTAAGATCCCAGGATTAGCCTATCTTATGCTAACCATGTAAAATTGATTGTTCCTGCCTTTGTTTCCTTTATTATATAATATCTACCTTAGTTGATATAGGTTATCCTATTAAAAATTGAATAAGAATTTTTGTTATGAAAGCTTTACAAGATTGATATATCATAATTCAACCCCCTATCTGGGAATTTACCACTCCTCTGACCAAAAAGTGGTATCATAGATGAATGTTTTTAGTGGCGTTTTCTCTCTCTTAAGTGATTCCATAGATCATTAACCATTTTGGAATTCTAATCTATAATGGTTCCAATTTCAATTTATAGAAACATTAAATATAAAACTATTTTAAATCATTATAGAAGTATGTTTATAAGGATTTCCTATATGGGATTACAGTTTGTATGGAGAGAGGGGCTCAAGTAGAGAACGACTAAAGGGAGGTTAATGTTTGTAGTAGAATAGTGAATGTGTTGGGAGAAGATTTATGTAATGATATATAAATGCAGGTGATGTCATGTACATCCTTACACACCATGTGGTTGATAGTTCACAACATCTATAATGAATATTCCAAGTTTTGTGAAGGTAAAATATATGTTTTATATAAAAAGAATTATGATTTATGAATAAACCTGAATTTACAATTTTATACATTAGTTGATCAGGTAAACCTTGACATAAAATAAATGCATGAACTTAGTGAAACAGTAAATGATATAAGAATCAGTAATACGGTCCTATTAAAATTAGCACCTCATTTTAATATGAAGTTATTTTTTCCTAAATTCATAGACTAAAAAACTTAATGTTATACAGTGTTCATATTACCCTCATGGTAGATGATATATGGAACAATGAAAATGAAAACATATAAAAAGATAATTACTAAGAATTGGAATTCAAGGAAGTTAATTAAATAAAAATATTTCATAATCCAAGATATATAAAATTTTATGAAGTGATGTATTTATTATACAAAATTATCAAAAGATAAGAAAATGAAAATAAAATTAAAACATTAAATTTGTCGATTTTAGTGTGGAGTAGTTTGAAATCTTACTAAAATGTGTCCATTGATATTCTAAGGGAATTATGAATATGATTAACACGCAAAGGATAATTCTAATAGTTTCAAATGAATTAGAAGTTAATTTAAAAAAAATGAAACAACTATTCATCATAAAATGATGTTAGGTTAGAAGAAATGATAATGGAAAAAAATTATAGACTGTAGTCATAAGAAAACAATAATAGTATAAAAATGGTTCAAAAATTTCTAATGAATAGGAAATTTTATAGCACAACTCTAAAATATAAGATTCCCTTGAAGAAATTTAGGTTTAAAGCGATAAAACAATGAAATCAAATTGAGGGATGCATCATTCCAAACTATATATAAAAAATGAGAATACAAATTTATTTTGAAGGATAAAATTTTAACAATCAAATATAAAAAACCTATGAAATAATAAAAAAGTAATTTTTTCCCAACATTAATTTTAAAGTACATTCTCGTATGAAAGATGTTTCGATTGATTCTATGAAATATCATGTCAAAATGATTTATCATCACAAAGATGAATTTTTAACGATGTAAAGGAAGACTAATGATGAAGCAATACTTTGATATCCAAATATGACATAATCATGCTTAAGTGAATAAGTGGGCATATAATCTAAAGTTAAATGTTCATATTCATTGAAAATAATAGAAACCTTCCCACAACATCAATTCTTAAAAAATAATTCCAAATAAATAAATAAAAAGACATTATTTTTCTATCCAATGTAGAAGAAAAAATTTTATGGAACAAAATTGTTTTTCAAATGATACAAATGTACTTGAGAAATATTTTTGAAGAATAAAATAGATCATGATATCCCAAAAATATCACATGATTAGACTCACACATGTGACACTAGTCAAGAAGATAAAATCATTCATAATACACACAAGAAAATAGAAAATAAATTGTCGAGATATCCATATTTGGTGACCATGTTTGTTTTTATTCCAATATCACTCAAATATATGGATTGAAAATATTGATAAGTTATATTCATTAATTTTTATTGTATGATACCGTGGATGATGGAAATATAACACAAATCCAAAATATTGAAATTTACTATATGATACTAAAGATTCATAGTTAATATGATTATGATAGAAAATTGAAATTATGAACTGATAGTGGCATTGAATATTAAAATTATTAGGTTGAAGAATGTCTTGATATTTATAGTATAATTCACCAACTATAATTGTTGAAAACATTCTTCAACAAAATGGTTTCTTTATGAGGATGAATCAAATAAATAAAAAAATTGAATAAATAATGGTCATTTAAAATTTTCATCAAGATATATATGGTAAGTAAACATTTTATACATATTTTTTATCAAAAATGTGGATTTTTTATGTAAAAATAATGAGAAAACTCCAAATGAGATGGTGTGTGCTAAGATTTAAACAATAAATTAATTTTGACATTTTCATATGTGATTTCATTAATATAAATAAGGATAAGAAAATCATTTTTAATGATCATGGGGATTAATAAATTTTTACTATATAATATTCCACAATTAAGGCATACATATTCTATATAAAAGTCTTGGAATGATTATTGAACATTATGACCTAAAAATTATGGAAAAGGTTATAATTATCAGTTCATTAATAATTATAAAAAGTAATACAATGATTATATTATAGAGTAATATGATTATAAATTGAGGATAATTTGGGGGAAAATGGGAAGACGTTTACTTAAAATAAAATACTAAAGATGATAAAATAGAATCATTTTCAAAAGATTCATAGAAAGAAATTATAAGTGTTGAAATCAATGATTAAAATAACATTGGAGATTGAAGTGATCCAACGAACTACCATGGGATAATGACTATATAAATACCAAAATATTATCTCAAGAAGAGTGTTTGAATTTAATAGGACAAAAGGCTAAAAAAATTAGTAAAATTGATGCATCAATACATTAATAAAAATAAGAATAATCAAACATGAGAAATTATCCTAAGGATATAAAATAAAAATTTCATTATAAAAAAATTGATAAAAAACTCATTGTAGATGAAATGGTGACATATACAGAGGTATGAATATTGTGAAATATATTTTCCTAAATCAATATGTATTATTTTTATAAAAAATGATCTCCATTTTCTGGTTGGAATCTATTCGAATGTTCATGGTGATGTTGGAGTAAATAAAGTTCAAATTGAACCAAAAGGATATCAAATTGGTATCCCATAATAAATTAATTGAGGACAAAATATAAATCACACAACTAGATATTTTTCTTTTAGATGAATATTAGAGAAAATTCTATTGGTAAGATAAGGTGTTGTATGAGCTGAAGCAAGAACCAATGGCATGGTATTCTAGGCTCGATTAGTACATGAAAAAAGTAGAGTTTTATGAGGTAGTGTTGATCAAAATCTATATATCGAGATATTTAAGGATAAAGATATGTTGGTGCATATATCTATATGGATGAAATATTTTTTTAAATAAAGGAAAAATCATAAAAGAATTAGTTTACAGAATATATGAAGTGGGAGCTCAAACTGTCATAATTGGAGAGATACTATTTCCCTTTTCTAATTTTGTTTTAACTGAATAGTATCATATTTATTAATCTATAAAAATATTCAATAGATATACTAATTATGTTTATAATGGAGGATTTGATACTGATGGAAACAATAGTGGGTACCCAGAAGAAGTTTTCAAGTTTTTATGATGTTAGGAAGTTAAATGTAACATAATATTTGTAAATAGTTATGTTCTTATTGTACCTAACATAGTCATGCCCCAACATTTTTTCAATTTTAACGATAAAGGGTAAAACATATTTACCAGTAAATTCTACATCCTAAAAGATAATTGGATATTTTATTATATTAAATGAATAGTGGATTTTAAAATGCTATAAAATGAAAGATCGCAACATGAGTTAATGGAATGTGGAGATGCAGATTGGGATGCCTCAGTCAACAAGAACAATTCAATATTGAGAATAACATTCTATGTGAGAGGGTTTTAAATTTCATACATTACTATGACGTATGAATACATTTCATTAAGTTCATTATAATCCGAGTATATTGTAGCTACCCAAAAATATACTCAAATCTCATTTCAATAAGTAGAACATCATTAAAAATCAAGGACCGGTGGAATGATGATATAAATTTTCAATTAAATGAATATAATTTTGAATAGTGATTGGTCTAGGAGGAGTATATGTCAACCAAAAATCAGGTTGTGAACATAATTAAAATTGAGCTACCCAATTCTTGTTTCGAGAGGCATCTATTTACTATGGGATTCCAACCATCTCCATCCAAAAAGACGTTTTAGTGATGGGAACAACACTACCCATTGTTATTCTATATTTAAATAATGTTATTATTACTCTCTTAAATTTATTATTTTGATTTAAAACTGACTCTTATGAAAGTTAATTGAACATATTTCTGGGTTCATCGATAAATGGAGAGATGTGTTCCATGATTTTTTTGGAGATTTCGAATATCATTTGCAATGAATACTGATTATTGGAAATGATTGATGTTATTTATAATTCCAATAGATGAGATAGATATATACCATATCAATTATTTTTAGATAGTGTATGTAATTTATTTTTCATTTATAGGGGGGGATTGGTTCAAAGGTAGTGAAAATCATGAATATCAAAATGTTTTTTTTCACGAGGAACATTTCATTTTACTCATATTTATCATAACAAAGATGAATCATGTGGGATTATATATACTATTTAACAATTAATTTATACAATACTTATGGTTTTCACTTATCTTATTTTTATTCTAGTTATTGATGATGTGTTCAGATGAATCTGTGCTTATTTGGATTTTAACGTGTTTCCAACAGACCCAAAGAGGCAGATTGTTAGAAAAAAAATACATTTGGAGTGTTTTTAGGTTGTTTTGTTGACAATGGTTTTGAAGGAACATCTATAGTATCATAAAAAGTAATGAAGAAGGATGACTATGTTTAGAAATTAATTGGACGGATATTTAGTTGTTATTTTTACAAGACATAAATCATTTTATGACATCCCAGGTTATGTCGTTAGTTGGATATGTTAGGATAACATATTATGAATATTTGAATAATGGGGAGTGCTTAAAACCATAAAGGGGAAATATGTGAGGGTTAGGATTCAGGATTTATTATTGTGATTAAGTGGTCAAAACATAAAGGATTATTTCACACTGTGAGATAAGTTGTAGATTATTTTAAAAATTGAAATTCTATATATACTAAAAAATAATGCATTGTGTTTTGGAATTTTGAAATGTGGAAATGAGAAAAACAATAATTGAGATGAATAATATATTTGTCTAAATTCAAGGGGAAAATCATATTTATGAATAAATATCACGTCCTTAATGGTTTAATTAACAAAACATGATGGTTTACTCTAGAAAATGTAAAGGATACCCATAAAAATTGATACAATCTCTATTTGTATAAGAATTTATAAGATTAAAAAAGCTTATATAATGGTTTTAAATTATAAAATATGATTATTAATATGAATATCCAAAAAGATTTCATGGAATGGGAATGATGGACCCATCGTAGAGAGAATAAATAATATTTTTTCCTTCAATATTGAACTAAAAGTAATAAATAGGTGTAAGTCATTCTATTATAAGGATTGTAATGTCATGAAGAGTATATATAATAAACAATCATTTACTATATAAGTTAAAATAGAATTTGTAAGATACATACAAACCATTAGGATAATGCTCATACCATGTAGAGGTTTAGATAAATTTCATTGGTTCTTCTTATTTGGAGGTATCCACATAATTATGAGAAGTTTCACCATGGTGTGATAGTAAATATAGTATCCCATGTTTTTCAATAAAACATGTTTTATTTGTTTTATTTATTACACATAAAAATTGATAGTTTCATAATAATATATTAATATTTATATATATATTCAAAACATTAAATTTGGTAGTACAACCCAAGGTTTATGGGGGATGACGCAATTCACTTAGAATCCATTTCACAGAAATTATTCAAAAAAGATATAAAAAAGAAAAAAGTGGTTATCAATATATTTAGATAACATTTATGAAAATTGAAGGAGTTTCATGGATCGAAATAATATTATAGTATTAAACATCAAAATATGGAATATATAATCCCAGATGAATATAATAGATATTTAAGAGATTATATCTTTGGAGGTTTATGTATTTTATTGTGAGGATAGTGACTGGCCTGAATAATAATACATTTTAGGTGTAAAATAATTCTTGATTCATAAAGTTCATGATGGTAAAACTGTGATGAGTAGTTATATTATTAAATTATTGGTACCAATGAGTTTAATTTCTTCTTAAATTGTTATAATGTAGGGTCATTGTGACTAAATGAAAATTTAAGAAATGAGTAGTGATCATATTTACTATGTTATATATGAAGATAACTACTATATTTTCATGGTATTATCCATGTTTGGGTATGTTGTCCCTATTTTTTAATATCCTCATATTATTATAAGAAGTATATATATTCCAAATAATACAGGAACATGATTATTTATGTATGTCAATTAAAGAGATTGACATACCTGTATTCACCCCCTATCTAAGAATTTACATTTGTTTATACTAAAACCATTACAATATATTTTGAAGAAACATATTTAGTAAAATTAAAAAAGTAATGAAACCATAATTATATAAAAATACAACGAAATTGAAATATTCCTAATCCTTATCACATATTAAGATCAATCATTTGGGGATAACAATAGAAAGAATTAAACAATTTATAATTTTTTTCAAAAATGATGAAAAACAAATGATGTAATATAATGATCTAATTTATATTTTAATATTAGTTAATATATATATATATATGTGATTTAGGGGTGTTATAAGGGTTTTGAACATATATATTTATTGGGAACATATGGTCATTGGTAAAAAAAATTATTTGGTAACTAAATTCATTGGAAAATAAATTGATTTAAGATATAAATTATATTAATAGTATAAATAATATTGGAAACAAAATTTATGAAATTATATTATGGGACCATTATAAGATACATGTTTAAATGGTGGGCATAGATGATACAATAATGGCATTTTTAAAGGAGTAATTATATGTCATAGTGATGTATATGTATTGATTTTTAAGCTAAATTTGACAAGGTTTTAAAGGTGCTAGCATCATAAGTGTTCTCCCTTGACCAATATGAAGTGATACTTCAACAAGAAAAACAAGAGAAGAAACCATTTTGGGATATGTTAACCATCTAGATATAAATTCTAGAATCATGCTAGTTGTAATAAAGGAAAATTAAAATATTTATTTATTTAGTTAAAATATTCCACCCACAAAACCTATAAATATCGACCCATTACTCCTAAAAAACCACACATAACCTTTATTTTAACCGTAAATACCAGCTGAAATTGTAACCCTATAAAACCTCTCACACATTTGGTAACATTTTTTTCAAAGAAGTATTCCCTAATCAGTAATTTCCAATGGTGTCTGTAAGAGAATATTTGACACCTCAATGAAAGTTGTATCATTTCAAAAATTATTCTTCAATGAAATAATCATCCACCTATTATTTAATAATGTTTAAAACATCAATCCCATTTAATTATTTTCATTGTACGTTTCTAAAGTAATATCAGAATTATACAATAGCGTATTCTTACTCATTCATTCCACATGACATGTCTTTTTTAGACTAGTTGTACCACAAAAAATAATGATACAATAAAATTTGCCTCATAAATTTTTAGTAAAACAAAAATAATTTTACTATGTGGTAATAGTAATGAATTTATTTTTTATAATTTTTGAGAGGTAAAAATATCATAAAAAATAATGTACTTTTACTTATTCTATAACCCCAAAATGAGGAAAATTATAACTATTATTTCAAAACCATTGAGGCATTATCCATAAAATAATAATAGGAATCCAAAAATATAAAATTATAAGACCTTTGTAGAGGTTATAAACACATTATAATAGATAAATGGAAGAATCCACCGCACCTAATAATGTGTAGAACAAAGGGAGAAATTAACAACTCGTGTTTAATGTTATCAATGAATGGTAAATAAATGTGTAATAAGTAATTATAAAAAAAATTGTATTTTATAAAATAAATAGAAATAAATTTATTGTATACTGTACTGATAAACATAATCATATTATATGAAAAGTTTTGGACTTCCCCCGTGATCAAGAATCTATGGTAGGAGTTTATCTTGATTCAAACTGCTTTTGTTGGGACAAACATAGTATTTTCTAGATCTTCTATTTTATTGTTGATAAAATCATCCCCTTATATTCAAAATATTTTATATTATATTTATTTTATTTTCTCCTAAATTTTTATATCAAAATAATCCTCTTCATTTACTATTTTACTTTATAAAACTATGATGTTGTTTAGAATAATTTAAATCTTCTATATTGGATATTTTTATTAGATATCTAATTTAATTATTAACAAAAATATTTTATTCTATTATTCTGAATGATAAATATGTACTATTTTATATATCATTCTCACTTCTCTTTATATCTATTTAGAAGTATATTTTATTATTATTTTATTAAATTATTTTCCTTAAAACTATTAAAAATTGTTTTAACGGAATATTTTATTTTTTATATTTATTTTCTTCCAATAATTATTTCTTATATATTTACATTGTTTTTAAAGGATCCGATATTTTATTATTTATTAGAAAAATAATTTATTGAAATTTATTTTATCATCTTCTGAAAATTATTTTGAAGTCATATTTTAGCTATGTTTTGTGATAATTTTATCAAAATTAAGTAAACATTTATTTCATGTTTTCCCTTATAATTTCCACTAACTATATATATGATATTTATTCTTGAAATAAGTTATATCACTTGATTTTTTAGCCTCTATTTCATTTAGGATAAGTGTCTTTTAATTGGTTCAAATTTGAGCATCATCTGATCTGATTCCTTTTTTTTCTTCTTATGTGATAACATATGAAATTGACTTATAAACTATTTTATTTTTATGTTTTTATCAATATATGATGAAATACTTGTATAATATGAAATAAATTAGGTATTACTTACCATTATATTATCTATAAAATTAGAATTATATAACACCTCAACGCAATATGTAATTATTATATCAAATGAGTTTACTATGTGATGTGGTTAGTGATATTTGATCTGCTATTTTCTGAGATATCAGTGGTGATACACAATTTATTATGGTATGATGGTATTGGAATTTATCATTTATGTATTCTAGGATTTATTATTCTTATTCCTATGATACATTCCTATGTAGTGTTTCCATGGATATAGATTATTTTTTTATATTCTCATATTTATATTCCAAAGTATATGTTATGATTTCTTTGTTAAAATTATATTTGTCTATATTCATATTCGATGATAAATGTTACCTTATAATCATTTATTATGAATCTAAAAAATATATTAATCATATATTTGTAACTTTATCAAGTTTTATCACTTGTTTAAAATCTAAACCCCATCTTTATTACTCTTATACTATTACCAAACAGTGTTTTTGGGATAATTAATTTTTTTGTTTCTATATTTCCCTATGAAATGTTATAGATAAATATAATTTGGTGTAAATAATGTGTGGGGAATATTATGAAGAATCTTAGTTCATTAAAATATAATAATAGAGTTATCAAGATTATCTCTATGGATATGAAATATTTAGTTCCTTGAAGATTTTTTATGTAAGGTATTTAATATTTAATTATGTAAAATTAAGAATTATATATGTATTTTATTATTTACACATCTTAGTTTTAATCATAGATGGATTTTTTTATTTTTGGGGGATTTGGTTTACAAGGACAAAATAACCAACATCCATCCAGCCTAGGTTGAACTGAAAGTTTCATTTACCTAAAATAATTTTTTATAGATTAAAAAATGTTCATAATGATTTTTCATATATGATTATTTGATATTATTTCCTTAAGATAATAATATTTATTACTAATGTCTAAAATTTCGGTTTTATTAAATGGCTAGATCCCATAATAATCTAGTAAAAAATGAGTGTGATGGAAAATGTGGTGATTATCGCAATGAGGTCTCAAATTCAATTAGACATGTTGAGTAAACCATATTTTTCATGTCTTATATTTGAATCCTTAGTATCTTGAACCATGTCAAAATTTTAAATGCACAAAATAAGAAGAAACTCTCAATCACATCATTCACAAAACAATATACCCCATCCTTTAGGGGATCCTATGATCCACTATTTACTAAAAAATTAACTAGAACAATAAATAAAAAAACCTATTTATCATTAAATTTTTAGATCATGAAAAGGTTGTGTAATATATTTTTCACTTATATACTGAAGATGACCAATGGTGGAACAATATCATGAACACAGGGGAATTAAGATAAATTTACTCTATTGAATGAGAAAATTTTTAAAAAATATTTCAAAAAATATTTCTTCAAATTGATTTTTTATTAAGATATAGAAGTTATTTTTTGAGTTTAATAAAAATTGGGAATAATCTGTTGCATCTTATGAAGGAAACTTCCCAATAGTTCACATTTATTATAATTGATTTATCAGTGATCTCAAAATAAAAATCAATCATTTCATTATTGTATTAATTTTTTACACCTAAATGAATTATAAATAAAGGAATTCTGTAGCAATGAAATGTATTTAAAAATTATATTATTGTGGAAATAGAAATTAGAGTCTCTAATTATTCAAAATAGATTTGGATGCATTAAAAGAAAAATGGATTTTCAAGGAAACTCAAATGATATACCATAATGAAGAAACAAAATCCAAAAATCAATTTACTCAAAATGTGGTGGAAAGAACATGGGATGTTTCATAAAAGTAATGGAATTATTTTTTATACATAGTATTGTGGGAATTCAAGCTCACAATTGGGAAACATAAATAAATAAACATATTTATTTAGTTTAGGGGAATAATATTTCTCATATTAAACAACCCATCCTTAAATGGTTTTAATGAAAGTTTTTTGACCTTATACAAACCAATACAAAAATTAATGGATTAATGGGGAAAATCAATGTTAACAACCACCAAAATCATTGTAGAAAGGGAGACCTTATGCAAACACTATGACCATATTGGGTCATTATAAAAAATATCTAAAAGGTAAACGTACTATACAAATAATAAATGTCTATTCTATATTTTATTTTAGAACATAATTTCACTTCATATCTTTCATGTTTAATATGATTATTTATTAACTTCCAAAGGGATTGGATTTATTTATTTCATTGAAAACACATAGTTGTTTGATGATTTCATCTAAAGTTTATAACTCT
The DNA here is from genome assembly GCA_963277665.1 of Viscum album. Classification (NCBI taxonomy): domain Eukaryota; kingdom Viridiplantae; phylum Streptophyta; class Magnoliopsida; order Santalales; family Viscaceae; genus Viscum; species Viscum album. Next base: position 134,595,629 of record OY728147.1, on the reverse strand, counting down.
TAATTGATTTTGGGTTTGTGTTAAGATACTTCCTATACTTCTATTTATCTTACGCTAGGTATCTTATTCATGATATTGGGATATTTTTGGATTAGTATAAAATGTGATAATATAAATATTTGTGGTTATGTAATTTCATTTCATTTCCCTAATCATACTAGAATTAAATATTAGTGAACATTTTATTTTGAATTATCTTGGGAAATTAATTCCCTAATATGGTTTTGGCACCCAATAATGATTGTTCATTAAATGAAATAGTTATGAAAAAAATCAATATTGAACGCCTGAAATTTTAATATCAATATTTGTTTAATTACTCAAGGGAAATATGTGTTATATCATAGAACAAGAGGTTGAGTTTTTATTAGAACTCAAACTAGGTTCGAGACATATGTTGAGGAGTCCCTACCGAATAACACCCATTCTATTAAAGTAATTAATGATAAAAAATTAAGTTCATTTTAACTAGGGTTTTGTAAACAGGGTTCCTTTTCGATGGGGTACACCAAAATCATTTTTGAAAATAATAATGGATCAATGTGTTTATTCATTTATTTTCCTGAACTTGAAAAGATCATGATCATGAACAAATAACTTATTTACATATTAATGACATTAAAATTAAAGTAAAATTGGATTAATACTTCTCAAAGGTGGTCCATCATTAAAGATTCTGTCATAATAAGGTTAGTAGGTATGACATACCCAAAACATCTTTACTTGAAAAATATAGTCACTCTAAAAACCAAGAAATTACTTTAAAATTTACAAATTCTACTCTTATATTCAATGATGTGATGAATAATGATTTTATCGAATTCCTGGATAAATTTTTTGTAGTCTCTATAAATTATATTCTCATATATACTAAAATAATGGAATAAATTAATATAATTTTTGGATTGTTATAATAACTTATCAAATTAATATAATTTGAGGATTGTTCTAATAATTATTTTTCTATAAAATGTACATTGTTAGGTTATATAATCACAATAATGGTTATATATATGAATCCATTAATGTTTGTGTTGATTATTTAATGGCCTAGAAAAAAATGTGTAAGAGAGATCCATAGATTTCATGGACTTGCTGGATATTACTGATGATTTTTGAGAAATTAATCATGATTTTCTTATCCAATAAAAAGTATAACTCGGAATGGAATGATTTCTTCAATATTGATACATTTGTATTTATATTCAAGGAATTAAATGAGTGGTTTTTTACTTCACCTTCAATAAAGTTATATTATGATGTATAAGGTTATATGATATATAGTAATTTTTTAAATAAAAACTACAGATGTTTCCTTACAGAAAATAACAAGGAGATAATGTATGCCTTAATTTAGTTAAGGACCCATGAGAAAACTACTTCAATACTTATATGATGTATATATTGGTAATAATATACTGAATTATTTTAATTATTTATCAATGTTGATATAATAATAATATAAACACCACAAAAAATATATTCAAGTATATATTCACAAAGAATGAGTTGAACATATACTAGTTAAAATGGTTAAATTTAATAAAATATTTATATTTCTCAATACATTACCACCCTCAGATGAAAAAAGATGGATGATTTTCTATGTTGGAAAAATCATTCTACTTTATCAATGATGATGATTTAAAGAGGCCTAATAGTCATATATTTTCTATGGATAGGCTATGAAATCATACAGGAAGTTGAGAAATATTATCATTCCATAATTACTATACAAATAAAAATTCTTATTTTGATACAGGAGGTTCAAATGGATAAAAATAAAGAAAAATATAATGTATGAAATATTTCAGATTTGATTAATTATAATTATTTAATTATTATATTCACAAAACGAATGTGAGTCCCATCGTTTACAACATTAAAAATGATCATTTAGATTATACACCATGATCATATTATATTTTCATCCATGGGGTAAAAAAATATATATAGATAACATATAGAGAACTAACAATTAGACAACACGCGGTGGGAAAATTTTATTTATATATTTTTATGCCCCATATAGAATTAAAGTCCTAATGATATATGTTTTAGTGGAACATGAGATCATTACCCTGAACCATATTAAAATCAGAGAATATCATCATAGATTTCTTCATTGATATTCCCAATACTAATAACGGAAATAATTTCATATGTGTAGTGGAAAATTAGAATCAAAAGGATTCTATAAAGAATTACAATTTTATATTACTTATCACATTAATAACTTATTGTGATATACATAAAGTAAGTTGTAAGGCCTCATAGATTTCCACACATAGTTACATCTGATTAAGATCCTAATATTGAATCAATGTTATGGGGAATTATTTAATAAAAATTAGATATAACACATTTAAATATAATGTCTTGTCATTATTAACATAGAGTTTATTTTTAATGGATCATTAATACATAGGAATATTGGATAATATACTTCCCCCTGGATTTAAAATGATGTAGGTATGAACATCTTACCCTACCCAATTTCTTCTTTAATAATATTTTCTAATTAATGAGTCAAATGGAACCATATATGGATATATAATGGAAGAAAAATAGTAATATTGTGTTCTATTGTGATATTTTTATTGGAAATATATATTTCTCAAGAAGTAACAGAGAAGGTTTAAACCATATAACGATATATTAAATATTTTTAAATTCATCTGATAATTTATACCAATAATTATCAATGAGATCATGGGTTTTGCTTATTTACTTATTATTCCATTAAAGATAATCAAGGAATATGAATTTGAGATTTGGTAAGAATGTAAATATATTCCCCATATAGCTTTATCCCTTTGATATTATTATTCATTTACAGAATGTAGATTATTTACTACCACTCCCACCAAAGCTCTATTATGCTCATGATAGGTTCCATGTATTAGTTTTTAGGAATTACATACCAAATATATATCCTTTACTAAACTCAAAGTTAGTGTAACTCAAACATAAAATTTTGAAAATGGAACTACCATTGGAAATCATAGGTTATAATGAAAAAATAATATAAAACCATATCATGAACATGGTCAAAGTTCCTTATAAAAAATCATAAGACCGAGGATTCAACAAAAGAACCTATAGATGTAATGATGAAAAGTATTCTCTTTTTTTCTATATATGGTAATTTAATTTTAAGAGTTAAAATATTGTAATGGTAGAATGTAACAATGCATATTTTTTAGGTAAATTACCTATAATTAAATTCATGTGTTTGATATCTTCTCTTATATGAAATACTAAACTATAATGATAAAATCCTTATTCCTTTAATTAATAATAAATTAAATATTCATTGCAGTTTAGTGACATGAATAATAATTAGGAATATTAAAATATGTATGAAACTATAAGTAAATAAAAGTATAAACCACAAAGATATTCAACATTACAGTTGCCTAGAAGGATTGCACATCCAATCATAACAATATAAATAATGAAACAATTCAGAAATATTATTAACATCTTATAATTAGATATAATTAAATAGAAAGGATAATTTTAGAAATGTATGTAATGTAAAATATATCATTATAAAATGTGGTTTTTAATTAAAAAATGGTCATATATGGATATGGGGAATAGTTAATAATTTTACATACACTATATTTGGATTATAATGTGATCAATGAGGAAAATAATATTACTTATGGATGTAATATATGATACCCAAAGAAATTTATTCTATGATGTGGTCACAAAATTATATACATTGATATTTTTTATAAAAAATTACTTTATGATTTTTTTTCTCGAAATAAATATTCAATATAATATATAAGTGGAATTCTTCCATGTGAATGTCATCTATCTATTTTTTGAAAAGTGGTAGAATAATTAAATATTTCCCTTGAACAATCCCAATTCGAACATACACACTTATGGCTTGAGAGAAATAATTTTCAAGGGATGTTAAATTTTTTTTAAATCTCTTCCAATTAAATGATATTTATATCAATACACAAAACTAGAAATATTGTTTATTCCAAACATCAGTTTCAAATAGTGGTCATTAAGTGTTTATTAAGTATAATTTTTGTTGATTTCGTCATGGGATTTTTAATATTATAAATGATATTATAAAAATATATATTTTTATTATTACAATTACTATGTGTATTTAGACTTTGTATTGAGTTTATTAATTTAAAAAATAATTTTAATTAACTGTATAAATAAAATTAATTTTAATAAATATGGTTTGATGAAATTCGAGGAATTGTTAGTAAATTATTTTTTTATATTTAGTATAAATTCATTTAAATATAAATGAATTATTTTTTAAATATATATATATATATCTATGTGTTTTGTATTTTTATTTTAGTAATTTTAAATATATAATATTATATAATTATAATAATTTAACATATTACTGAATTATGATTATTATTACTATTATGGTATACAATAATAATAAAATCACTAAACTGATAAAAATATATTATGCGAAATTTTTTTATGTATTATGCATTTAATATTTTAAAATATACTATTTAAATTTTGAAGGATTCGTTTATTAAGATATATTTAATAATTTTAATATTCCTATCCAACATAGTTAAGTGGGGAAAATTGGAATTTTTCACTTTATATTGTAAAATGAGGTAAATAAATTTTGAAATATCTGAAGATGCATTAAATATAACATCCTTTATCTCAAAAAATTAAAAAACATTATCTTTATGGTTATTAATTTATAATATTTTCAATAAAAAATTGGTTCATTAAGGATTTTTTTGGAGCATTATGGGGTGTCACAAAGTAATTGCGATAAACAAAAAATAATTTATACTATATTCTTTTCATAGAATATTCCACTCTCTACAACTATAAATACACCCTATCCTATCACAAACCACACTTGTAATTCATTTTCGTTTTTCCTCCCTACTATGATTTACTCTATAATTATCCTCCACTATGTTGGGTATCTTCGAGTCACCATAATGAGTCATCAACCCCTCATTTCATTGAAGTTATAGAGGAGAAGATTAGATTTTCCAACATAATGGCTAACCACTCCCTACTAATTTTTCACTATCTTATTTACACACATATTCATAAATTTAAATTTAAAATTTAATAACTTGTAATTTAAATAATTATTTTTTTATAAAAGTAATATTAAAATTATACAATAACAAATTCTTACTCATTCCTTTGTTTTAAAAGGTTCTTCTTTTGTTCAATTTTACCAGATACATGAACGATGAAAAAAGATTTCAAATGTGAATAATTATGAAAATTTATATATTTGTAATATGTTTATTTATAACTAAATTTAATATGCTTTTACAATTATATAATAATAAAATTCAAAAATATATTCACTAATAAAATGAATTATTTTTTATCTTGAAAAACACAACACAGAAGAAATTTCTAACTATTCATGATAAAATCTTACTGTAATATTCATGAAAGAATAATGAGACCCAAAAAGTATATTGAAAGTATATACACACATTCTTGGAAATTTCTATAGTTTAATATAACATTATCTAAATAAATGTACACAAACCACTATACAAAAGAATGCATAGAACAAATGGAATATTTGTCACTTCGCACTTTATTTTGTAGATGATTCTCTAAAAAATTGTAATAATAATTATAAATCAAATTATTTCTATGAAATAAGTAAAAATTATTATTTTTATTCATATATATTAATACAAATTTTATTATAAAGGAAACTAATTTGTGTCCAAGTGACAATGAATCCAAGGTTAAGGTTTATCTTGACTATATGAACTATCATTGAGTCATACTATTTCTTCTTTAGAAATGATCAAATATGATGTATATATTCTGACACATTTACTTATCTTATTTTATATTATCTTTATTTAAATTAGAAATAAAATTTATTTTCAAAATGTTCCTTGATTTCGTTCTTACATTATGAATCTTTAACATTGTCAAGAATAATTTTCATTCTTTTTTATGGTATATTTTCCCCCATATTCATATTATGTCTAACCTCAATTTTTTTAAACAATTATATACATAAATTTTTATTCCATTTTCCCTCATTATTTATCTTTATTTCTATTCGAAAATATATTTTATAATGTTTCAATTAATGGGGTATTTCATTAAAACTATTAAATAATATTTAAAAGATATTTCATTTCATATTAGTATATTTTATATCTTCCAGTATGTATTTATTACCCTAAATATTGGGACTAATATAATTTATTAAGAAAATAAAAATGATAACATAGAGAAAATAATACGGTCAGGTGTGACATAAAATGATCTCATTTAAAAATAAAACATGAAAAAAATAGTTTGGGTACCTCAATGATAATTATCTATAATATTATAGTCCTTATATTCCCTCTCCTAGTTTAAACCTTTTTCCAAGGAGAAAATATAATTGGATTACAATATCCACCCAGTAGCAAGAGGAATTAAACTAGTTTCTATGTTGGGATTTATATGTGAATAAACTATCCTTGTTCTTGACTTCTTAATAAGAACAAATTATTTTTTATACAAATAATATAGCCCTATAAGTCATCAGTAAATCTTATATCTCATGGTATTACTATTGAATTTTGATATATATACCTAATTATTTATTTTATCGAATATTAGTGGTTATTATAAGTTGTATATTTTATGGGGTTCTTGGATGTTAACAAAAAAAATTATCAATTTATATTCTTATTATTGTTCAACATTCCTACATAATCATTTCATGGATCGTGACTATTTTCATATGTTCTCACATTCATATAACAAAGTATATGTTATAATTTCGTAAAGATGTTTTTATTGTTTTATTTTTTAATACAAGGATCTATATTTCATTATTTTCACTTTTCATGATTCTAGAAACTATTTCTATTTATTTTTTATTTCTATAAAGTTCATGTTTTTTCAGTTGTTTATGATATTTTCCTCCATCAATCATTGATATATTTTTCCATTAATTCCCATTTAAGCTCACTCCATTATCATGTTTCCCCATTTCCCAGGTAAATTTTATGTTGGAATATTTATACCATGAAATCATATATGGATAATTTCATAGGAGTCGTTGAATCATTAATAAATAGTATCATAGGTTTGTGTTATTCATCAAAAACAATAAACCTTTCACTTTTGGGAGTTTGTTTTAAGTATGAAATGAAATGTCTAATATTGTTAAATGATTTAAAATATATATTTTTTAATGATTGATTCATCAGATTAGGAATCAAACTAACTACTCAACCATTTGAAAAATTCCTAAAACAATTATATAATGTATCATAAGGCCTCTCATCATAATATAAATTCAATTTCATAATTCACACTTATCAGTTAACTGAACATATATAGGGATGGAGAACATATTACTCTCTTCCATAAAATGTATCTCCCCAATCCAATTGACTTATCCAATATCAATACATGTACACTACTAGGTCACTCTAATTCTCCTAAAAATACAACATCATCAATGGGTTTTATATTATAAACTATATCCCATTTCAAATAGAGTGGTAGAAAAATATTAATATTTGATGTAGAATTTATAGAATATTCCCTACTACCAAAATACGTCATACATAATCACTCAAATCTAACCAATTCCTCCTATTATTCCTTTATGCATGTTTGAAACACTTGCCTTCACTAGTATTTAGATATTTATCACCCACATTCCATTAGTTTTCTTCTTGGGAAATCATAAATACCCACAAACATATGAATTATATATTTAATCTAGTGTTAGGCCATCCATCTAGAGTGTTGATAGTCACCAATATCAAAAATATACTCAATTAATTAATTAAAACATAATTTCAAATAAATAAATCATTTTACATGATCTATTAAAACTCTACAAGTTGTTCATTTAGGAAAAAAGTTATATGAAATTAAATACCAATAATCAGGGTCTAACTTTGGGTCTTTATATGACTCAAAACCCAAATTTTAACTTAATTATTTCTTATTTAATTATTAATTAGACAATACAAATTAAAGAAATAATCTTCATGTGACTTATATTCACTAAAATGATGATCAAGACGATCCATTCGTTCTACCTAATTCACTTATAAAGGAAGCGGTGATTCACTATTTACAAATTAAGGAAACATTATCTTTGAAACCACAGAGTTCTTAGTGAGTTGTGTAGAAACCAATACATCATATTTATATCACCTTATGATAAATTTACTCCATTGGAAATTTTTTCCAACTCTATCATGTAATATGCCACTATTTATATTCTGGAGAAACACTAAAAATAGATCCCCTTGAAATGAATCTAAACATAAAAATTCCTCCAATGTTAAACTTTACTATAATTAATCATTTATTGATTCCATTAACTTCTTATAATATATTTCATTGTATATATCTTCTTATATATTTATTATATCAAATTAATATACAATAATTTATTAATTAATCATGGTTTTTTTAGTTTTTGCATGAAATAATGAAACTAAAGATGTATCAAATTACCCATTTCAATTTAAAATCCAATTTACGAATGTACTATATCTCATAGGGATTCATATATGAATTTATTCTTAGTAGACCATGATTTTGAACTTAGAATATTGTTGAGATGTCACTTATAATCAATAATCTTGATATTTTAGACCAGGATAATATAAATCCTTCTATATCATTATGAATGCGATTATTTATTTTAACAAATCCATTTGGGTAGAAATTATATATATACCAATATAATTTATATATACCATGGTTTTTTATGTATATATTAGACATCCTATTTTTTAACATTGTTTTGTTGTGTGATAAAATATTATTGATCTGGTAATTGGTATCCTTTTATATGGATATCTAAAATATTTAAACTCATTCCAAGAAAGTTATTTTCTTAATATAAACATGATTAATGAAAAAATAATTAAAATTATTAACAAAAAAATATATTTATTATATACACATATTCATTTCTTCTTCATGTGACCACACACATCTTAGATAATATGTTTATATTGCCTCTTTAATTCAATTTTTGTTTTTATGTGTCTTTTTCTTGACATATTCTCTTTTGTGCTAGATGTAAAACAATTAAAACTCATTTACATTTAAACTATGTAATATTGTATAATTATTTTTTTGAGAATTTTCATTTCCAATATTTTTTCCAGTATGACTTATTCATCATTTCTATAAAGAATTCCACAAATTTATGCTATGATAATGAAATATATTTATATCCCTAAAATTTAATATATTTAAATTTTATACTTTACCACTAAAAAATATTTACGAATAAATAATTAACATGGTAATTAATATATTTCCCCCTTAAAATCTACACATTATTCATTTCCACATAATTTATTATCACTTAATATATTTTTTTATGTCATAAAAAAATAACATTCATGGAGTTAAAAATTTTTTTATTAGTACCTATTATAAAAACTACTATTATTTTTAATGATTAATAATTTTTTCCAATATAGTAACACTAATTCAAACTAATATAAACCATTAATAAAGTTTCTATGAAATCTTCCAAGGAAATAAACATATTTTTATACATGATCAATCGTTTTAGCAAGTTAAATTCTATATAAAACCCACATAAATTATAGATTATTATTCAAAGATACATCATTCAAAAAAAATATCTAAATACTCAATAATTAAAAATAAAAATAAGAAAAACACATAGATATTAGCACATCATAATCATATTTTTTAGTAATTTTTCCCTTAAAAATTGAAATATTATTTTTCATCTAGGTCATTCTTGAAATATATAATATTTTTTATTTCAGGTCTAAATTAAATATTACATTTTTATCTTATATTAACCAAGAAATAATCATTAATAAATTATATTCCTAAACTAATTTTACTATCTTTTGAATATATAATTTCATTATGTTTCCTTGATTACATATTACTTCAATTTACATCTTCTAATGTTTCACCTACAAAATCAAATTATTTCACTATATCATATTTAAAGTAACATTGGAACATTCATACTTGAGTATATTAATTTCAAAAAAAAAATTATATTCTTATTTGGACGATGAATTTTAAGAATAATATTGACATTATAATTTTTATAAAAACAAATTCTTTTTCTATAAAAACCAATTCAAGATCAAATTAATATTAGAATGAGTTATTTTATATTATTTAAATATTTTTAATTTTATAAAATTTATCTACGTATACCTCCAAATATATATTCTATATAAAATTTTTTAGACTCTTATTCTTCCATGTAATTTTATTCATCTTCACTTAAATCATTTATTTTACTACATAATTTGTAACATAATATTTTCGAAATTTTTATTTAATATTTAATTATCAATATCATTTTCATCCATGTGTGATTATTGTTTGTTAACAGTGTACTTATTTTATTTATTCCTAAATAATGTTTTTATTTTTATTTTTCAGTAGTGTTTCTGTAGTTAAATTAATCAAATTTCATATATTTTTTATATGAACATTACATGGGATTGTATTTATCATTTTTAGCATATTTTGACATTTTATATTGTATATTAAATTTCCAATCGCTATATATTTAATACATTTGAATGAAATTTTCATTTATTTTAATCATAAAATATTTAATTATTAATATTCATTTATTCTTTTAATAATTTAATTTTAGATTTCTCTCATTTAAATTAGTTTAAGCTTCAATAAAAATTTAGTTAATCTTCTTTTCATTAATTTTTTTATTTTTGAATTTGTTATCCAATTTTATTTTTTCTTAAAAATTGAATCATTACACATTAAATGGGTAATCATAAAAAAATTTGTCCAAGATGAGAATATTTTAAGTCATGACGTTTTAAGGATGAAATATTTGAGTCAATTGTTTCTTTAAAAAATTATTAAAATCTTATTCAGAACAATTGAATCTTCAATGTTTTATCCATGTCATATTGTAGTACATAAAACGTTATTTACACATTTCAATAATTCAAAATTAAATCATCTTAAATAATATTAACTACTTTAAATAGACCATTATAAACATTTAAATAATCAAATTTATCATTTATATATCACCCATAGATGTGTAACAACTTATTATAGATTTATTTTACTTGCTCTTAACTAATAGTCATTTCAGGATCCCTCACATAGATAAAATATAATAAGGAATTTTATAACCAAGAATCACTTTCAGTATTCTCTAAAGGATTTTCACCTTAGAAACCCTGCCAATACAAAAACTAACACCTACAGTAAAAACATTGAGAGCACCTTAAGAATGTTAATATCAGTTTGTTAACAAGAATTCCTTCTATGAATAATTTTTATTCCAATTGAATATTGGAGTCTATTTTTTATCCAAATTAATAAAACAAATCATGAGTTATAAATATATTATTATAATATTTAAAAACTTCAATGTATTTTGTACTCATCAATCATTATTTGGGATGATAAAACAATTTTCGTAATATATTGAACCACAAAAATCACTTTTTTGTGAATGAAAATTGTAACTTAATAAGAATAATAGATATTTTTTGCATATATAACAACCCAATATAGATGATAATATCATGTCATTGTTGGATCCCCCCATGTCATTCAATTTTAATATATTTTCAAATATAAACATAGGGAGATTATCCTAGAATTCTTTTATAGGTGAATATATCATAGAAATATTATTATGCTTCCAATATAATTATAATTAAATAATATATCAATATGAATAAAAATTGCATGAATAACATGGTGTCACAAGTGAATGATAAATATTTTTTCCATTAAGTGATGATTACCAACATGTTTAATAGAGTAATCATTCCTATTTAAAATCCTACATCATTATTACCAATTTTATTAATAATTTTTTAAAACATATTTTTACATCAGTAAAATATTTTATTAAAATATCTCTCAAATAATCATAAAAAATCATCAGAAAACATATTCATAAATTCAATAAAAAAATATAGTAACTGTAAGATCCCGGATTTTAGAAGGGTATTTTTTCGTTATGTTTTGGTTGAATCCTTTGTTTCGGGCATCAAGGGATGTCTTATGAATGTATAAGAGATCTCAGGGGTGTTTGGGGGCTCGGGGCACGAAATAAAGGAAAGTTGGGCAAGACAAGCTTGGGCGCGCGGCCAAGGAAAACCATGCGACCTGCCCATGTAAACCCTGAAACCCTTCCTCCTCCAGATAGTAGCATGCACATGATTTGTGCACAGTTTTTCAAACCGTGCGGCCAAACCATACGACCTCTTAATGTTGGATAAAATTACAAAATTTCCACCCAGGGATGTTAAGAACCCACTCGGGATTTCCTCTCCATTCCACCCTCTTCACCCTAGGAATGAACCAAATCACCCAAGAGCTCCATGAGGTTGATCTCCCTCGTTTCTAAGGTATTTTTGGTGCTATTGGATGTGGATCGAAGCACCGGGTAAGGCTAATCCCATCCTTGCATCTCTTTTTTGGTTTAGGGTTTGTATCTTCTCTCCCTTTTGTTCTGATGCTCTAAAACCCTGTCTTTGGGCGAGTTCTAGGTTGATGCTCCAAAGGCTGGTTGGATTGAGGTCTAAGGACTCGATTGATTGTGAGTTCAACCGCGGTTTCGAGGTAGGTGGTCTACAAACATTATCCCATTGTTATATGGTGGATTTATGAATGTGTGTATTCTCTCATGATTTCCTTTTGATGAGAATTGATCAACCTCGATGAGTTTGGTATAAAGGATGCTTAACAATGATAAATGGGAACCCTCACGATCCCCATTGGATGCACTGAGAATTACTTGACCTAATTGGGGCCATCCATGGGATGTGACGGCTTTCCCCGTCCTTAGGGATTGTTATTAAACAATTAAACTTGTTGTAATAAATGGTTGATCCCTTGACAAATATTTTGGCATGATTGGTTGAACATGGAATAGAAGTTAGGTGATGAACCTGGAAATGGAAATAACCTAAAGGTTATTTGGAATGGGTTGAATGGTTGATTCGTGGAAATGATGAATGGGTTAAAAGGGTTAATGTGTAAACTGATTAAAGACCATAATGGGATAGTTTATGGGTTTAATGTTGAATGCTTAATGAGATAGGCATAACACATGTGAATAGGGTGAATGGTTAAATGATGTGAGATGGTAATGTGTTAATGGTTTAAGGCATAATGTGAACTCTCGTGTGGTTTGTTGTGAATGGTGGTTGTCAAAGGTCAATGGTGTTGTGGGTTGATGGTTACCTATATATATAATCATGTGCACATGGAATTGTAGAGTGGGCTATGACTTGAGGATCTACACCCATGGGTTGAGTGAAGACTGATGCTCTGAACTCCACCCCAAATGAACGGGTTAGGAATGGGGACTAAGGATCTTTTCTCCTAACGGCTGCATCCACCCAAACTGTGGCTTCGAGGTGAGGATATGGTTACTATGAGGGGGTTAGTCCTAGTGAGATAGGATAATGATGTGTTTACCGTCTTGCATGTGATTTTTGTCCTTAGACCCATGTGACATAATGTGTGTGATTAACCCATGGAAATGTGATGAAATGGTAAGTGATGATAATTGGTATGAAATGAATGGTAATGGAAGTGGCAATGGCTTTGGCTCTGAATTTTTTAATGGAACCTTAAATAATTACTTGGAAATTATCATTCATATTCCTTTTTCATGCACTACCTGTTCATACTATATATTTTGTACACACCATTAGTGGTGACCTACTAAGTTGTACTCACACCCTGCTCAGGACTCCATTGGGTACCCGACTAGACTTCATGTTTTCAGGATAGGAGAAGGGAAATGGTCCTTGAAAGATAGTTGAGTGGACATGGGTAGCACTAGGTGGAGGATCCAGACTTGGAGTCAGGTCCATTTGGGGGATTTTGGTCGTTGTCTTTATTTTGGGATTTTGTTCACTTTTGCACTTGTAGCAGGACATGGAATATTTATTGTTGGAATTGGTTATTATACATTTTTCCTTTTTATTGATTATTTTTTCCACTGTTGGTTTAAATCTGTTGTGTCTTGCTCTGATAGAAAGGGGGTATAGTCTCCCCACTTGACCACAAAGACCCCCGCTGCTAGTCGGCATCCTTTGGAATACTGGGAGGTGCGCTTATGGTTATGTAACTACGCGGCTCAGAGCACTGGTTTACTGGCTTCCTGGTCCGTAACGTTACAGAAACACCACTATTAAATACACATTTTACTTCTTTAAACATCTCGATTATATATATCTAAATTTATTTTTTAAATTTAACTTTTTAATTGAATTTTAATTCTAGTTATTAATTGTATGAGACAATGAAAATTTGAACCCATTATTTCCATGAACATCCTCCATTTATAACCCCACCTAATATGACAATGAAGCTGAAAGTGATGTTCTAACCCATCCAAAAATAGGCCACGAGTTGGTGTCCAACATTAAACATGTAAAAAATACAAAGGAAGGGAATTATCTTAAAAATTCATAGGAACGTATAATCAATCCCACCAGTCAAATAAATATTTTAATAAATCCATTAACTTTATTTTATCACTCCATTAATTTTAAAATTGGAACATTATGTTCAATAGCCAAAACTACAATTAACAATAGGCTTAAACGAACACAAAATAATATCATTTTAATATGATCATTGTATACAAGACATCGAATTGGAGGGTTTCTATAAGAATAAGTAAATAATAAAATAATAATATATATTTCCCAATAAATACAAATATATTTATTAATTATTATAAAATAAGCACTATAATTTTACTAATGTCATTTCATTCTTCAAAAATACGTTTTCCTAAGAAATTATTCTTTTTTTTCATTGTTTGAAAATATCAAATTTAATTTATGAAAATTCCAAAAAAAAATATTTCCAAATAACCCCGCTGCTAGTCGGCAGCCATTGGCATACGGGTAGGCATGCTTAAGGTTATGTAACTACACGGCATGGAGCACCGGTTTAGTGGCATTAGGGTCGGGAACATTACAAAGTGGTATCCGAGGGAGGTTTTTCTTCTCCTTTACTGAGGTCTTGTTATTTGGGGTAGTTTTCCAAGGGTTAAGATTTGTAGTTCCTTGGTAAATGAGATTGTGCTTGGGAGTAGCTAACCCATGTATGACAGAAAACCCAAGTCACCCTGGGTGGGAAATGTTGTTCTTGGTTGTGTGTTGTTACAGTTGATGATATTTCCCCATTTGGTGATGCACATGTGGTTTGATGTGAATATTTTATGATATTTGGCTCGTGGACTTAACGACATGAGGATTTTCATTCACGCATCTTTGTAGGAATCTAAAGAGATAGGTTACATGCATTGTGTTATGCACACTCCTGGGGTGGGTGTGTGAAGCAGCAAAGTAGGGTGCATCATGCATTTCATGAAACTAAGAAATAATGAGAAGAATGAAATAAAACAAGTGGGTAAATGATGTTTAATGAAATATAATGTATTGAAATGAAGTGGAAAATGTTTTTGTAAAATGTTATGTGAGTTTGGTGGTAGTGCATGGTTTTTTACTCCATGTGGACCATTTCCTACGGTAGGGATAGTCGGGGTGGCGAATTTGAGGTGTTAATGTCAATGAATGAGTATATGAAAATGGGTTGTTGTAGCTAGTAATGTTCTTTTGAGGATGTCATGAAATTTTTATGGTATGTGTGCTAAATCTCGTGTTTGGAAATATAGAGAGATGACACCACGACATCGGTTACCAGTTGGACAATGAGAGGATACTGCTATGAACACTCCTCTGGTAGAAGAGCATGAAAATGTGGTGATCAGTGAAGGTATAGAATACCAGTTCTGGGAGAACATTGATCGCCTTATACAGATGATGGAACGGGACCCAGGGTGGGTTTTACTGAGTATGTTTGAGATGACCAGGGAGTTCGAGCTATAGCACCCTCCGACATTCCCCGGAGAGGGTGGGGAAGAGATAGCGGAGTTCTGGTTAGAGTCTATCCAGAAGATACTGGATCATCTGGAAACCCATGTTTAAAAGAGAGTAAATCTATCCGTTTATATGTTGTGGGGCCTGGAAAGGTGTTTGTGGGAAATTCAGGCTCAGACCGAGTAGCCTGATGGGATGTCATGGGGGGTTTTCCAGGATAATTTTTTGGAGCATTTCTACCCAAAGACATTGAGGCAGGAGTGGGATGCAGAGATTTTGAGCCTGACTCAGGTATCGCTATCGGTGATGGGCTATGCTAGTCGCTTCACTGATTTGCGACGCTTTGTCCCTATGTTAGCAGGGGATGAGGCTACGGTGGCAAAGCGTTTCGTGGATGGGTTGATACAATAGATCAGGTCTCAAGTAAACATCTTCTTCTTGAAGAGGTTTTCAGAGGTGATAGATCAGGCACTCATCTCAGAAGGGAACCTCATGGGAGATTCAGGTGGTGGGCTTGTCGTGCTAGCTAGGCGGACAAGTGGTGCATCTTCCGAAGGTCAAAAGTGTCGTTTGGAAAGTTTCAAGCAAGGTGGTCATAAGAGATGGACAGCCTCTCAGAGTGGGAACCATGTGTTCTGTTATCAGTGCAGTAGGCTGGGGAATATGTGTGGTCATTGTCCTTAGCCTCCAGTTGAGTTCCGTTTGTGCGGCAGGATGAGGCATGTGCATAGGTTCTGCAGGAACCCTCAGCAGACGGGTTATCATGTTTATTAAACATAGGTACTAGGTACGGGGAGGGGATCAGTTTCCCTATATGATGCAGAAAGTTGGAGCTCCATGGTCCATACTGGCAGAGGGTGCTCAGGCTCGAGCCTAGGGTAGAGGGGCAGGTCAACTTCAGGTTGTTCAGTTTTCACCTGGTAATGGCGAGGCCGGACCGTCAACTGTTCGAGGTACAATTCTTGTAGCTTCTACATTTTCTAGTGTGTTGTTTGACACAGGTACCACACACTCTTTTTTTCTCTCAACATGTGGTAGTGCTCGGTTTACCTTTGGAGGGGGTGTGTGTAGTTATGTCAATTGACACCCCGTTGGGGGTGCAGGTTGAGGATATCAAGTCGTGCAAGGGATGTGCCTTAAACGTTGGTGGGTATCATTTTCGGTGGGAC
Organism: Viscum album; assembly: GCA_963277665.1. Taxonomy (NCBI): domain Eukaryota; kingdom Viridiplantae; phylum Streptophyta; class Magnoliopsida; order Santalales; family Viscaceae; genus Viscum; species Viscum album. Next base: position 134,578,564 of record OY728147.1, on the reverse strand, counting down.
TTGTTCATTCTCTAGATGTTAGGGTTTGACCTAATATTGTTAATGGATTGGATGGTGTTGTATCTGGCACACATAGACTGCTATCATTGCATATTATCGTTCAGGTCACTTGAGGGTGACACATATGTCCACCGAGGTGAATGCGATGTTCGACCAGGGCGTGTGGGGCCGTTTTATCAACAGATGAGTGGACTCATGGCTTAAGTGGCATGTCTCATTCTTGATGATGATGTGGGAGGGGAACAATATAATTTTCCTCCAATGGTAGATCATTTTCAGGATGTGTTTCCTGATGATTTCTTGATTTTACCACCTGAAAGAGTTGTCGAGCTCGCAATCGAGTTGTTGTCGGGAGCAGAGCCAGTTTCTATTCCTCTATACTGAATGGCATTGGCAGGACTCCTGGAACTGAAGGTTTAGCTTGAGGAGTTGGAGCGTAAGGGGTTTATCCATCCTAGTACGTCTCCTTGGGGATCTATCGTGCTTTTTTCAAAGAAGGATGATGGGTTGTTGAGGTTGTGTGATGACTATCGAAAGTTGAATCAGATAACGGTGAAAAATCAGTACCCTCTTCCAAGAATTGATGACCTGTTTGATTAGTTGAGGGGTGCATCAGTGTTCTCTATGATTGATTTGAGGTCAGGTTATCACCATATGAGGGTGAGGTTATTTGACACATCGTAGACAACTTTCCGGAGTCGGTACGGGTTGTTTGAATTTTTGGTAATGCCTTTCGTCTTGACCAATGCACCGGTGGTGTTTATGGAATTGATGAACCGAATCTTTCATCCCTATCTATATCAGTTTGCGATTGTCTTTCTGGAATATATCTTAGTGTACTCGAAGATTCATGATGATCATGCCCAACATCTTGACATCATCTTGGGTACGCTAAGAGAGCATCGGCTATACCCCAGGATATAAAAGTTTCAATTTGGTATAGGTGAGGTTCATTTTTTGGGTCACATCATCTCGGAGGAAAGTGTGTTAGTGGATACAGATAAAGTGCAGGCAGTGGTTACTTGGGAGCAGCCCAAGAGTTGAAGAAGTGGTTGACGACCGCACCACTCTCGAGGTTGACCAAGAAAGTAATCAGTTTCGAGTGGTCTGAGGCTTATGAAAACACCTTCCAAGAGTTGAAGAAGTGGTTGACGACAGCACCTATCTTGATTTTACCAAAGTCGGGTAAGAAGTAAATCAGGTTTTGTGATGTGTCCGGAGTCAGACTTGGGGTTGTGTTGATGCAGGATGAGCGGGTTGTGGCTTATGGGTCAAGGTATTTGAGACCCCATGAGTGGAACTATCCCACTCAGGAACATGAATTGGATTCAGTGGTGTATGTTTCAAAGTGCTGGAGGTACTATCTGTTGGGAGAAAGGTTTACAATGTTTACCGACCATAAGAGTTTAAAGTACATCTTCTCACAATGGGATCTTAACCTTCACCAGTGCAGATGGGTTGAATATCCCAAATATTTTGACTTTGAGTTCGTGTACACACCGGAAAAGGGAAATAGTGTTCTTGTTGCTCTGAGCAGGAAGGTTCAAAATCACGTGGTTTAGGAGTCCTGCACTGAGTGTAAGGTGATGGATTTTTTTGCAGAGATGCACCTGGAGGTTCCATAGGAGAGTGGTTAGGTCACTCTTGATTCCTCAATGATGGATTCAATGCTTTTGATTTGAGTTAAGGAAGGTCATCTTGATGATCCTGAGTGTTTGATTCTGAAGGAAACGCTAAAAGGTGGGGAGCTACCTTCTGGTTGGGTCGTCGGCGTGGAAGGTGTTGATCATGTTTGTGATCATGTGGTTGTGCCAAAGTGTGTGTGGGAAGATTTTATGTGTGATTTCCATGCATCAAAGTGGGAATGGAATCCTATTTTGACCAATATGTGTCGTGATCTCCGAAGGCAGTTTTGGTGTCTTGTAATGAAGAAGGAAATTGTTGGTTTTGTGGCATGGTGCCTTACCTGTCAGCAGGTGAAGGTCGAGCATCAACGCCCAGGTGGTTTGTTGCATCCATTGCCCATTCTAGAATGTAAGTGGGATGATGTAATAATGGATTTTTTCGTGGGTCTTCTGAGGACACAATGGAAGAATGATGCAATCGGGGTGGTTGTGGATCGGTTAACGAAAGTGGCTCATTTCTTACTGATTTAGGAGACCTTTACAGTCGACCAGTTGGGTGAGCTGTATGTTCGGTAAATAGTGTCGTTGCATGGTGTTGCATAGACCATAGTTTCGAACCAAGATCCACCTTTCCCATCATGTTTGTGGCAAGGGTTGCAGAAGGCGCTTGGTATGCAGGTGTTTTTGAGTATGGCTTTCCACCTGCAGACTGACTGGAAGTCGGAGCGTACGATCCAAGTGTTGGAAGACATGTTAAGAGCTTATTTCCTGGACGTTGGTGGTTCTTGAGAGAGGCACCTATCGTTAGTTGAGTTTTCCTACAACAACAATTTTCAGGCTATGATTCATATGGCACCGTTTGAGGCACTCCACGGGAGGCCATGTAGATCTCCGTTGTGTTGGCTAGAGGCTGGAGAATCTGAGTTGTTGGGGTCATGTCTCATGCAAGATACATCAGGGATAGTTAATTTGATCAGGAAGAGAATGGCTACGGATCAGAGTAGGAAGAATTCGTATTCATATCAGAGGCGTACACCTCATGAGTTTTTGATGGGTGATAAAGTGTTCCTTTAGGTGTCGCCAAGGCTCGATCACCGTCGGATTTGAAATTAGTGTAAGTTAGCACCCAGGTATGTGGGAAGTTTTGATATTTTGGAAAGGATCGAACCTCTGGCTTAATGATTGGATCTTCCACAGTGGTATGGTGGGATACATGATGTTTTTCATGTGTCTCAGCTTCGATGGTATCACCCGGACCCATCTCACGTGGTTGATGTGGAGGATGTGGAGCTTGAGGCAGATGCATCCTTTAAGGAGCATCTGGTTCGTGTGGTGGATCATAGTGAAAAGGTCTTGTGAGGCATGGTTTTACTATTAGTGCGAGTACAATGGCAGCATGGGAAAGTTCAGGAAGAAACATGGGAGCAGGAATCTGATATGCAGGCTCAGTGGCCCAAACTCTTCTCTTCGGTGGATCAACGAGGCTTGGAAACTCAGCTCAAGGAAGAGCTGTTATAAATTGGAGAGGTTGTAAGATCCTTGTTTATGGAAGGGTATGTTTTCGTTATGTTTTGGTTGAATCCCTTGTTTTGGGATTCAAGGGATTTCTTCTGAAAGTGTGAGAGGTCTTGGGGGTGTTTCGAGGGCGTGGGGCATGAAAGAAAGTAATGTTGGGCAAGGCAAGCCTAGGCGCATGGCCTGCGCACGGCCAGGGAAAACCGAGTGGCCTGCCCAGGTAAACCTTACAACCCCTCCTCTTCCAGAAAGTAGCATGCACAATGTTTGTGCACGGTTTTTCAGACTGTGCGGCCAAACCATGTGGCCTCTTAATGTTGGGAAAATTACAAAATTGCCACCCCGAGATTTTAAGAACCCACTCAGGATTTCCTCTCCATTCCTCCCTCTTCACCATAGGATCGAACCAAATCTCCCAAGAGCTCTAATAGGTCGATCTCCCTCATTTATAAGGAATTTTGGGGCTATTGGATGCAGATCAAAGATCTAGGTAAGGGTAGTCCCATACATGCTTCTCTTTTTTGGTTTAGGGTTTGTAATTTATCTCCCCCTTGTTCAGAATCTCTAAAACCCTATCGTTGGGAGAGTTCTAGGTTAAAGCTCCAAAGTCTGGTCAGATTGAGGTCTAAGGACTCGATTGAGTGTGCATTCAACCGTGGGTTCGAGGTAGGTGGTCTACAAATGTTATCCCATAGTTTTATGGTGGATTTATGCATGTGTGTATTTTCTCATGGATTCCTTTTGATGATCTTTGATGAACCTAGATGTGTTTAGTATAAAGGATGCTTAAAACGGTAAATGGGAACCCTCACGATCCCCATGGGATGCATTGAGAATGACTTGACCTAATTGGGGCCATCCATGGTCTGTGTCAGCTTTTCCCAGGAATAGGGATTGTTATTAAACATGTAACTTTTCTTGTAATAAATGGTAGAGACCTTGTCAAATATGTTGGCATGATTGGATGAACTTGGAATCGAAGTTAGGTGATGCACATGGACTTGGTAATAACCTAAAGGTTATTTGGAATGGGTTTAATGGGTGATTCATGGAAATGTTTAATGGGTTAAATGGGTTAATGTGTAAACTAATTAAAGACCATAATGGGATAGGTTATCGGTTTAGTGTTGAATTCATAGTGAGATAGGCATAACACATTGGAATTGGGTGAATGGTTAAATGATATGAGATGGTAATGTGTTAATGGGTCAAGGCATAATGTGAATTACAGTGTCGTTTGTTGTGAATAGTTGTTGTCAAATAGAAATGGTCTGGTGGGTTGATGGTTACCTATATATATAATCATGTGCACATGTCTTGGTAGAGTGGTGTATGACTTGAAGATCTATGACCAAGGGTCGAGTGAAGACCGATGCTCTGAACTCCGCCCAAAATGCATAAGATAGGAATGCGGACTAAGGATATATTCTCCTTATGGTTGCATCAACCCAGACTGAGGCTTCGAGGTGATTATATGGTTACTATGAGGGGTTAGTCCTAGTGAGATATGATAATGATGTGTTTACCCTCTTTCATGTGATTGTTGTCCTTAGACCCTTGTAACATAATGTATGTGATTAACCCATGGAAATGTGATGAAATGGTAAAAGTTATGATAATTGGTTTGAAATGAATGGTAATTGAAGTGGAAATGGATTTGGCTCTGAATTGGTTAATGGAACCTTAAATAATTACTTGGAAATTATCATTCATATTCCTGTTGCATGCACTACCTCTTCATACTGGATATCTTATAGGCACCGTTGGTGGTGGCCTACTGAGTTGTACTCACACCCTGCTCAGACCGCCGTTAGGTACTAGAGAAGACTTCATGTTTTCAGGACAGGAGAAGGGCAAGGGTCCATGCTAGATAGTTGAGTGGACATGGGTAGCACTAAGTGGAGGATTCGGACATGGAGTCGGGGCCATTTTGGGGATTTTGGTCATTGTCTTTATTTTGGGATTTTTTCGCTTTTTTACTTGTAGTAGGACATGAAATATTTATTGTTGGGAATGGTTGTTATACATGTTTCTTGTTTATTAATTATTGTTTCCACAGTTGGTTTAAATCTGTTGTGGCTTACTATAATAGAAAGGGGGTATAGTCTCCCCACTTGGCTACAAAGACCCTCATTTCTAGTCGGCAGCCTTTGGCGTACGAGGAGGCGTGCTTAAGGTTATGTAACCACTTGGCTCGGAGCATTGGTTTAGTGGCTTCTGGGTCGGTAATGTTACATAAAAACCACTATTAAATACACATTTTAATTCTTTAAACATCTCGATTATCTTGATCTAAATTTAGTTTTAAAATTTAATTATTTAATTGAATTTTAATTCCAGTTATTAATTGTATGAGACAATGAAAATTTGAACCCATAATATCCATGAACATCATCCATTTATAACCCCACCTATGATGACAATGAAGTTGAAAGTGATGTTTTAATCCTGCCAAAAATAGGCCACAAGTTGGTGTCCAACATTAAACTTGAAAAAAATACAAAGGAGGGGAATTATCTTAAAAATTCATAAGAACATATAATAAATCCCACCATTCAAATAAATATTCTAATGAATCCATTAAACTTATTTTATCACTCCATTAATTTTAAAATTAGAACACTATGTTCAATAACCGAAACTACAAGTAACAATAGGCTTAAATGAACAAAAAATATTATCATTTTAATATGATCATTGTAACCAAGACACTGAATTGGATGGTTTCCATAAGAATAAAAAAATAATAAAATAATTATATATATTTCCTAGTAAATAAAAATATATTTATTAATTATTATGAAATAAGATCTAAATTTTCTCTAATGTCATTTTATTCTTCAAAAATACATTTTCGTGAGAAATTATTCTTATTTTTCATTGTTTGAAAATATCAAATTTAATTTATGAAAATTTCAAAAAAATAATATCCAAAGACCCCCGCTGCTAGTTTTCAGCCTTTGGCATACGGGGAGGCGTGCTTAAGGTTATATAACAACTCGGCTTGGATAACCGGTTTAGTGGCTTCTGGGTCGGGAACGTTACAAAGTGGTATCAGAGGGAGGTTTTTATTCTCCTTCTCTATGGTCTCGTTATTTGGGATAGGTTTCCAAGTGTTAAGATGTGTCGGGACTTGGTAAACGAGCTCGTGCTTGGGAGTAGCTAACCCATGTACGACAGAAAACCCAAGTCACCCTGGGTGGGAAATGTTGTTCTTCGTTGTGAGTTGTTACAGTCGATGATATTTCACCGTTGGGGGATGCACATGTGGTTTGATGTGAATATTTTATGATATTTGGCTTCTGTCCTTAAGGGCACGAGGATTTATATTCGCACATCATTGTAGGCACCTAGGGAGATAGGTGACATGAATTGTGCTATGCACACGCACAGGGTGGTTGTGTGAGTCAGGAAAGAAGGGTGCATCATTCATTTAATGAAACCAAGAAATAATAAGAAGAATGAAATAAAATAGGTGGTTAAATTATGTTTAATTAAATATAAGGATTTGAAATGTGGTGGAATTTTTTTTGTAAAATGTTGTGTGATTTTGGTGGTAGCTCATGGTTGTTTACTTCATGTGGACCATGTCCTGCTGTAGGCATTGTTGGGGTGGTGAATTTAAGGTGTTAATTTCATTGAATGAGTATATGAAAATGGGTTGTTGTAGCTAGTAAAGATCATTTGAGAAAGTCTTGAAATTATTGTGGTATGCATGAAAAATCTCGTGTTTGGTAATGTAGAGAGATGCCACCACGACGTTAGCTACCAATTCGGAAACAAGAGGATGCTGCTGAGAAAACACTTCTAGTAGAAGATCACGAAAATGTGGTTATCAATGAAGGTAGAGATGACCATTTCTTGGAGAACTTCTCTTGCCTTATGCAGATGATGGATCGGGACCCAGGGCGGGTTGCACCGAGTATGTTTAAGCTGACCAGGGAGTTCCAGCTGCAGCACCCTCTGACATTCACCGGAGAGGGTGGTCCAGAGGTAGTGGAGTTCTAGTTAGAGTATGTCCAGATGATACTGGATCATTTGGAGACCCATGTTGAAATGAGAGTAAAGCAAGTCGTTTATATGTTGCGGGTCCAGGCAAGGCGTTGGTGGGACATTCAGGCTCAGACCGAGCAGGCTGAGGGGATGTCGTGGGAGGTTTTCCAGGAGATGTTTCTGGAGCATTTCTACCCAGAGAAACTGAGGCAGGAGCGTTCTGTAGTGTTTATGAGCCTGACTCATGGATCTCTATTGTGATGGACTATGCTAGTCGCTTCTCTGATTTGCAACGGTTTTTTCCAGTGTTAGAAGGGGATGAGGCAGTGGTAGCAAAGCGTTGCGATGATGGGGTGATACAATAGATCAGGTCTCAAGTAAACATCTTCTGCTTGAAGAGGTTTGAAGAGGTGATGGATAAGGAACTCATCTCTAAAGGGAACCTGAAGGGAGCTTCGGGTGGTTTTCTTGTCGTGCCAGCTGGGCGGACAAGTGGCACATCTTCCGAAGGTCGGAAGTGCCATTTGGAAAGTTTCCAGTAAGGTGGTCAGAAGATAGGGAAAACCTCTCAGAGTGGGAACCAGGTGTTCTGTTATCTATGTAGTAGGATGGGGCATATGTGTGGTCAGTGCCCTCGAGGTATAGCTGTGCGGCAAGATGGGGCATGTGAAGAGGTTCTGCAGGAACCCTCAGCAGATGGGTGATCATGATGATGAAAAATGAGGTAATTGGTACGGGGAGGGGATCCGTTTCCCCATATGAGGTAGACAGTCAGTTCTCCACAGTTCGTACTGGTAGGGGCGGTGGACATTGAACCCCAGGGCAAGATCGCTCATGCCAGCAGGTCAGTGTGGCGCAGGGTGCTTAGGCTTGAGCCTAGGGTAGAGGGGTAGGTCAGCTTCAGGCAGTTCATTTTGCGCCTAGTGGTGGCGAGTCCGGACCTTCAACTATTCTAGGTAAAATTCGTTTAGCTTCTACATTTTCTAGTGCATTTTTTGACACATGTACCACACTCTCTTTTTTCTGCTCAACATGTGGTGGCACTAGGTTTTCCTATGGAGGGGGTGTGTGGAGTTATGTTAATTGACACCCTATTGGGGGTGCGGGTTGAGGATATCAATCAGTTCAAGGGATGTGCCTTAAAAGTTGGTGGGTATCGTTTTCTATGGGACTTGTTCGTTCTATAGATGTTAGGGTTTTACCTAATCTTGGAAATGGATTGGATGGTGTTGTATGTGGAAAACATAGACTGTTATCATCACAGAGTATCGTTCAGGTTTCTTGAGGGTGATGCTTATGTCCACTGTGGTGAATGGGATGTTTGAGCAGGGCGTGTGTGGCCGTTTTGTCAATAGATGAGTGGACTCACAGCTCAATTTTCATGTCTCACGCTTGATGATGAAGAGGGAGGGGAACAATCTAATATTCCTCCCATGGTGGATCAGTTTCAGGATGTGTTTCCTAAGGATTTCTCGAGGTTACCACCCAAGAGGGTTGTCGAGCTCAAGTTCGAGTTGTTGTCGGGAAAAGACAAAGTTTTAATTCCTCTATACCGAATGGCGTCGGCAAAAATCCAGGAACTAAATGTTCAGCTTGAGGAGTTGGAGCATAAGGGGTTTATACTTCCTAGTATGTCTCCTTGGGTATCTCCTGTGCTTTTTACAAACAAGGATGATGGGTCGTTGAGGTTGTGTGTTGACTATCAAAAGTTGAATCAGATGAAGGTGAAAAATCAGTACCCTCTTCCTAGAATTGATGACCTATTTGATCAGTTGAGGGGTTCATTAGTTTTTTCTAAGATTGATCTGAGTTCAGGTTATCACAATATGGGGGTGAGGTCTTTTTACATACCACAGAGAACATTCCGGAGTCGGTACGGGTTGTTTGAGTTTGTGGTAATGTCTTTCGTCTTGACTAATGCACCAGCAGTGTTTATGGAATTGATGAACTGAATCTTTCATCCCTATCTAGATCAGTTTGTGATTGTCTTTCTTGAATATATCTTAGTTTACTCGAAAATTCATGACGATCATGACATACATCTTGACATTGTCTTGGGTACGCTAAGAGAGCATCGGCTATACGCCAGGCTATCAATGTTTCAATTCTAGATAGGTGAGGTTCATTTTTTGGGTCACATCATCTCGGAGGAAAGTGTGTTAGTGGATTCAGATAAAGTGCAGGCAGTTGTATCCTGGGATCATCCTAATAGTGTTTCTGATGTTCATAGTTTTTTGGGACTGGTTGGGTATTACCAAAGGATCATTAAGGATTTCTCTCACTTGGAAGCACCACTCTTGGGCTTGATCATAAAAGGAATCCGGTTTGAGTGGTCTGAGGCTTGTAAGAACACCTTATATGAGTTGAAGAATTGGTTGATGACCGCACCTCTCTTGATCTTACCAAAGTTGGGAAACAAGTACATCGTGTTTTGTGGTGCTTCCAGAGTCAGACTTGGGGATGTGTTGATGCTGGATGAGCATGTTGTGGCTTATGGGTCAAGGCAGTTGAGACCCCACGAGCGGAATTATCCCACTCATGACCTTTAATTGGTTTCAGTGGTGTATGCCTTGAAGTGTTGGAGGTACTATTTGTTAGGAGAATGGTTTACAATGTTTACCGACCATAAGAGTTTAAATTACATCTTCTCACAGAGGGATATGAACCTTTGGCAGTAAATATGGGTTGAATATCTCTAGTCTTTTGACTTTGAGTTGGTTTACACACCTGGAAAGGGAAACTGTGTTGCTGATTCTCTGAGCAGGAAGGTTCACAATCAGGTGGTTCAGGAGTCCTACACCGAGTGGAAGGTGATAGATTTGATTGTAGAGATGCACCTGGAGGTTCAAGAGGAGAGTGGTCAGGTCACTCTTGATTCCTCAAAGATGGAGTTGGATATTTTGATTCGAGTTAAGGAAGGTCAGCTTGATGATCCTGAGTGTTTGATTTTGAAGGAAACTCTTAAAGGAGGGAAGCTACCTTCTCGTTGGGCCGTTAGCATGGAAGGTGTTGTTCATGTTCGTGATCATGTGGTTGTGCCAAAGTATCTGTAGGAAGAGTTGATGTGTGAGTTCCATGCACCAAAGTGGGAAGGGCAACCTAGTTTGACCAAGATGTACTGTGATCTCCGAAGGTAGTTTTGGTGTCTTTCAATGAAGAAGGAAGTTGTGGGTTTTGTGGCATGGTGCCTTACCTGTCCGCAGGTGAAGGTTGAGCATGAATGCCAAGGTGGTTTGTTGCATCCATTTCCAATTCTAGATTGGAAGTGGGATGATGTAATAATGGATTTTTTCATGGGTCATCAGAGGAAGTTGTGGAAGAATGATGCAATCTAGGTGGTTGTGGATCGGTTAATGAAAGTGGCTCATTTCTTACCGATTCAGGAGACCATTACAGTCGACCAGTTGGGTGAGCTATATGTTCAAGAAATAGTTTGGTTTCATGGTGTTCCGCAAACCATAGTTTTGGACCTAGATCCATGTTTCACATCACGTTTTTGGAAAGTGTTATAGAAGGCGCTTGGTATGCAGGTGTTTTTGAGTACAACATTCCACCCATAGATGGACTGGCAGTCGGAGCGTATGATCCACGTGTTGGAAGGAATGTTAAGATATTGTGTCTTGGACTTCGATGGTTCTTGGGAGAGGCAACTATTGTTAGTTGATTTTCCCTACAAAATTTTTTTTCAGGCTACGATTCAGATGGCACCGTTTGAGGTTCTCTACGGGAGGCCATGTAGATCACTATTGTGTTGGCTAGAGGCCGGTGAATCTAAGTTGTTGTGGCCATGTATCATGTAGGAGACATCAGGGAGAGTTAGGTTGATCAGGAAGCAGATGGCTACGGATCAGAGTAGGAAGAAGTCTTATGCATATCAGAGGCATAGACCTCATGAGATTGTGATGGGTGATAAAGTGTTTCTTTAGGTGTCTCCAAGGTTGGGTCACTATCGGATTTGAAATCAGTGTATGTTAGTGCCCATGTATGTGGGACCTTTTGAGATTGTGGAGAGGATCGGACCAGTGGCTTATCGATTGGATCTTCCATATTGGTATGGTGGGATACATGATATGTTTCATGTGTCGCAGTTTCGACGGAATCACCCTGACCCATCTCACGTGGTTGGTGTGGAGGATGTGGAGCTTGAGGAAGATGCGTCCTTTGAGGAGAATCTGGTTCGTGTGGTGGATCATAGTGAAAATGTATTGCGAGGCATGGTTGTGCCATTAGTGCGAGAACTATGGGAGCATGGGAATGTTCAGGAAGAAACTTGGGAGCGGGAATCTGATATGCTGGCTCAGTGGCCAGAACTCTTCACTTCGGTGGATCAATGAGGCTTGGAAACTCGGCTTGAGGACGATCCGTTATAAGGTGGAGTGGTTGTAAGATCCCGGTTTTAGGAATCGTATGTTTTTGTTATGTTTTGGTTGAATCCCTTGTTTTGGGCTTCAAGGGATGTTTTCTGAAATTATGAGTGGTCTTGGGGGTGTTTGAGGGGCCCGTGGCCTGAAATAAAGGAATTTTGGTCAAGACAATCTTGGGAGCTTGTCCTACGCACGACCAGGGAAAACCGTGCTACCTACCCAGGTAAGCCGTGCAACACCTCCTCTTCCAAAACGTAGCATGTGCACTGTTTGTGCACAGTTTGTCAGACCGTCTGGCCAAACCATGTGACCTCTTAATGTTGGGAAAATTACAAAATTTCCTCCCTGAGATTTGAAGAACCCACTCGGGATTTTTTATCTATTCCTCCCTCTTCACCCTATGAACGAACCAAATCGCCAAAGATCTCTAAGAGGTCGATCTCCCTCATTTCTAATGCGTTATTGGTGCTATTGGATGTGGATCGAAGTTCCAGGTAAGGATAATCTCATCCTTTATTCTCTTATTTGGTTTAGGGTTTTTATTTTCTCTCCCTCTTGTTCTGAATCTCTAAAACCCTATCTTTGGGAGATTTCTGGGTTAAATCTCCAAAGGCTAGTCGGATTGAGGTCTAAGGACTGGATTGAGTGTTCTTTCAACCATGGTTTCGAGGTAGGTGGTCTACAAACGTTATCCCATAGTTTTTTGGTGGATTTATGCATGTGTGGCTTTGCTCATGGATTCCTTTTAATGATCATTGATCAACCTAGATGAGTTTGGTATAAAAGATTCCTAAAAACGATAAATGGGAACCCTCATGATCCCCATGGGATGATTTTGAGAATGACTTGACCTAATTGGGGCCATCCATGGTGTGTGCCGACTTCTCCCAGGCATAGGGATTGTTATTAAATAAGTGAACTTGTTGTAATAAATGGTAGAGCCCTTGAAAAATATGTTGGAATGATTGGTAGAACATGGAATAGAAGTTAGGTGATGAACCTAGACTTGGAAATAACCTAAAGGTTATTTGGAATGGGTTGAATGGTTGATTCATGGAAATGATGAATGGGCTAAATGGGATAATGTGTAAACTGATTAAAGACCAAAATAGGATAGGCTATGGGTTTAGTGTTGAATGCTTAGTGAGATAGGCATAACACATGGGAATTGGATGAATGGTTAAATGATATGAGATGGTAATGTGTTAATGGGTTAAATAATAGTGTGAATTCAAGTGTGGTTTGTTGTGAATGGTGGTTTTCAAAGGGCAATGGTATGGTGGGTAGATGGTTACCTATATGTAAAATCATGTTCACATGGCTTGGTAGAGTGGGGTATGACTTGAAGATCTATGCCCATGGGTCGAGTGAAGACAGATGCTCTAAACTCCACCCTAAATGCATGGGTTGGGAATGGGGACTGACGATCTATTCTACTAACGGTTTCATCCACCCGGACTGAGGCTTCGAGGTGGGGATATGGTTAATATTAGGGGGTTATTCCTAGTGATATAGGATAATGATGTGTTTACCCTCTTGCATGTGATTGTTGGCCTTAGACCCATATAACATAATGTATATGATTAACCCATGGAAATGTGATGAAATGGTAAGTGATGATAATTGGTATGAAATGAATGGTAATTGAAGTGTCAATGGATTTGGCTCTGAATTGGTTAAATGAACCTTAAATAATTACTTGGCAATTATCATTCATATTCGTTTTGCATGCACTACCTGTGCATACTGGATATTTTGTAGAAACCATTGGTTGTAGCCTACTAATTTGTACTCACACCCTGCTCGGGCTACCATTGGGTACCCGAGCAGACTTCATGTTTGCAGGACATGAGAAGGGAAAGGGTCCTTACTAGATAGTTGAGTGGACATGGGTAGCACTAGGTGGAGTATCCGGACATGGAGTCAGGACTATTTTTGGTATTTTGGCCGTTGTCTTTATTTTGGGATTCTGTTCACTTTTTCACTTGTAATAGGACATGGAATTTTTATTTTGGGAAATGGTTTTTATAAATGTTTCTTGTTTATTGAATATTTTTCCGCAATTGGTTTAAATATGTTGTGGCTTAGTCTGATAGAAAGGGGGTATAGTCTCCCCACTTGACCACAAAGACCCCCGCTGCTAGTCGGAAGCCTTTGGCATATGGGGAGGCGCGCTTAAGGTTATGTAACTACTCGGCTCAGAGAAGTGGTTTAGTGGCTTCTGGGTCAGTAACGTTACGGAAAAACCACTATTAAATACACATTTTACTTCTTTAAACATATCGATTATCTATATCTAAATTTAGTTTTTAAATTTAATTGTTTAATTGAATTTTAATTCAAGTTATTAATTGTATGAGACAATAAAAATTTGAACCCATATTTTCCATGAACATCCTCCATTTATAACCCCACCTATGATGACAATGAAGTTGAATGTGATGTTTTAAGCCTTCCAAAAATAGGCCACGAGTTGGTGCCCAACATTAAACTTGCAAAAAATATAGAGGGGAATTATCTTACAAATTCATAAGAACATATAATCAATCCCACCAGTCAAATAAATATTCTAATGAATCCAATAACCTTATATTATCACTCCATTAATTTTAAAATTGGAACACTGTGTTCAATAGCCGAAACTACAAGTAACAATAGGCTTAAATGAACACAAAATATTATCATTTTGATATGATCATTGTAACCAAGACATTGAATTGGAGGGTTTCCGTTAGAATAAGAAAATAAGAAAATAATTATATATATTTCCCAGTAAATAAAAATATATTTATTAATTATAATGAATTAAGCACTAAATTTTTACTAATGTCATTCCATTCTTCAAAAATACATTTCCGTGAGAAATTATTCTTATTTTTCATTGTTTTAAAATATGAAATTTAATTTATGAAAATTTCAAAAAAAATTATTTCCAAAAATGAATTTAATTTTTTAAATTAAAATATAAAAATTATATTAGGGTTTTTTTTCATAATTTTCTAAAATGATTCATTTTCTTAAACGAATAGTACAAGATAAATATTTTTTTAAAGTGTCTTTACTTTTAATGTACATACCATGTAAAATTGTATTTATGGGTTAGATTGAAAATTATATTAATTTATATTCATTAATAATAATATAATTATAGTGTTTTTAAATAATTTTATACTTGAATTTGTTAAAACCCCATTTTTATACTTATAAAGTCATTTTTTTTTAAACAAGTTTTCATCTCGTATTATAGGTTAGATTTTAAATTATATTTTTCCACATCAATTTAATTTATTTTAAAAAATGGATTCAGTATTTTTAATCTAGAGGTACATATTTGTTATATAGTAACCATATATTTTTTGCCACTATGAATAGTAACTATAGTAGAATTTTGTGACCTCGGTAAAGGGGAAATCGAGTCGTTTAGGTTACAAATAAAATTCTAAGGGCTAATAAATGACCCAAAAACATACCTTAATTCTATTAGAATAGTATATATCATAAATGATCATACAAAATTAGAATTTTAGACATTTTTCCCATTTATCCATTTTTATTACTTTTATATTATTATATATAAAGAAAAGTAAAAAAATTTATTTATTTTTGTTTATTATCCCGTACTTTTTGTTATGTGGATAAACATATGCAAAGTTCAGTTATAAATGGATTTTTAATAGTAAATTATTTTCTATCATGTTAATTTATTTCTAGTTTTTTGTATTTATGGATAATCAATTAAATTCTTGGTTAATGTTGACAGAATATTTGTTCAATTATTATAAAATTAAATAAATGATTTTCAATATAATAAAAGTAGTGTAATTTGAGTAAGTAATAGTGTCCCAAAAAAATTAGGAAGCAATATTAATTTTTAGGAGTGTGTAATATTTATAAATTAATTACATATTTATATTTACTTTTTAAAAATAAAATTAATTGAATTGTGTCAAAAATGATATTAATGATATTTCATGATTAATATCATTTTATTAAATAATTTAAAATTACTAAAAGTTTTATATAAATCTAACTGAATAATATTTGGTTGAAAATATCTACCATAATCTATGTAATAGTAACATTTCCTCTAATACTAACTTTATTTAGCCCTAAATATTAAACATATTTTTATCATTATAATTATCAAAATGGTTAATAAGAAGTTAAAAAATGTTAAAAACATCATCTAAACATGACTAATTTTAATTGGATGATATGAATTAGTTTAATAATAATCATTAATTAAAAATATATCAATTTTTATCTATTTTAAATTAAAAAAAAAACTTTATTAATTTAATATTTTTATTAATTCAAAAACTGACCCTGCTTTAACTTATAAAAGGGTACCTCCTCTCTATATTTATTCACACATGAAAATATTTTTTGATTGTAAAATAACTTATCCATTACATTAAATTCATATATAAACTAATTATAGAGGACTGATTCTATGAATAATACCAAATTATTGGGACTAAGGAGTAAAGAATGGGATAATGTCTTTAGAAGAGGTGCATCTTTTAACCGAATGTTATAGTTTTATTTCTTCTTTCACCTCTTTCAAATCATATTAATCCAAAATTATATAACAAAATTAATATATCCATTAAAATTAAATTTTATTATTTTTGTGTCCAATCTATATCAATATCCTTCTTCCATCAAAATAGATATGAAAATGTAATCCGTGTGTACGACAAACTACCGCTTTGTGAACCAATGTAATTAATTTTCCATCACTGCCTCTCATGAATGCTTATAATGATGGAAATAAATTATATATATGATATTAATAACATATTAATTATTATTTTGGTTTAATATATCACATATTTCCTTACATTTCCATTAATTTAAAAATAAAAACATTATTTGTGCCTACATGTGGATTACACCTTCGCGAAGTGATGTGATTCCTATTTCATCACTACAACACTTGAATTATATGTATAAGGGTATTTAAATAGATGACATTTCATAAATGATATGATAAACATAATTTAAAAATAAAATAATAAATAACTTTTTTTATAATTATCATTAAAAAATGGATGTATTACACATGCTTTTGTACGGCATATCGTCTCCATGATTGTAAAAAAATGACTTTCACAAATATATTTCATGGATTTTTTAAAAAATATAATTGATATATAAAAATTATAACTATTTCATTATTATTTTTATTAAGATGATTAATAAATGACCTTGTCAACCATAGTCAACCTATTGAATCCATATGTGCGATGAGTCGCATTTGAGGTAAGGGTCACGTTATTTCAAACCCCTCATCTTAAAATTTTTAATGATTAACTATATAAATATATCTCTTCCATGTCCATATTATTAAATATTAATTATATTTATATTTATATTGAAATAAATGAATTATAATTTACATTTTATGCCTCTTTGTTACAACAATTTTTAAAATGAATTTTTTATGGAGTGTTTTGACTTTTTTACCAAAGAGGAAATGAATGTTCTATATTGACATGTACAACATTGTTTTTTCAGATATAGAAACTATTATTTTATATTTGGATTCCTTTATAATATTAAATGTTTTCTTCTAAATAACCTTATTCAATTTTATTATTTTAATATTGAAAAATTGATATAACTGGAAGGGATATTTCTATATCTTGACAAGTATTCTTATGGGTGAAAATAATATTTTTATAGTGTAATTATGAAAAAGAGATATTTCATGATTTATTATTATCTTATGGAACTTTTGAAATTATTATGATGATTTTTTGTTCCATTATAAATCAAGGATGGGTTTTTATTTTATTAACCGTGTATGGGTGGTTCCATTATAAACCAATAACTGGTTGTTCTATTATATCCCACCAAAGTGTTATGTTTATTAGGAAATTATTGATGTTAATCATATTAGTTACTCAGATTATAATAATTATATAACAAAATATTTCTCAATTTTCCAATAAGATATATTTATGTTTCATATTGTTTTTATAAAACCTCCTTATTTTAAAATGATAGCTAATGATTTTGTGTCTAAAAAACTTATTTAGTACTTATTAACGGTGAAATGTGTAAATTTATGAAAAGGTATGCATGATTTTCCTTGTTTTCAAAGAAGCCATTATGGGTTTTATTTTTTACTTTATTATTTCTATTGAAATGTTTAATAAGAATTATTAGGGCGAGAGGTTGATTTATTTAGTAGAAAAAATTTTATTTTGTGGCCAAATTTATTTATAAAATCGTATGTGTTTATAATTATTTATGAAATAACACATCTCTTTCATTCATTATAAGTTCCTTATTAAGGTTTTTTTCTCATCCCACATTTAAATATGGGTTTCATTGGATTTTAGGATGAATATGGAAAAAGATGAGGTTAAGATGAAAATTATGAAGATATGTAATGAGAATAAAACAAGCTATATTGTGAATGTTTTATATTCTGGGAAAATGGATAAAAAATTGAACTGTACATGTTTTAATATATGGGATTTATTATGAATGTGTTGTGGAATAATTATATAAAACACATATCCATAAAGAACCTCAATGTGAAAGAAATAGAATTTTTATTATCAAACGCATGAATTATTAATGATTTATGGTCGATTAATTATACATATTGCTTTAAAATATTACAAAAAATATAAATATAACTAAAAGGAATACCAAATAAGTGTCTTTATTTAGAAAATACATTAGAACCAAAATCTTTAAGTATGTAATACCATGTTAGATCACTTAACTCACACAAAAAACATGAAAATCACAGAAACAGACACAGATATATATATATATATATATATTGGGGTTAATATATGTTTATACTAAGTAATATCCTCCTAAAAACCTATCAAGAATATTTTGAAAAAGCATTCAAATTATTTAGTTAAAAAACATTATAATCAATAAGCACTTACCAAGGGAACTATCTCCCAACCTCACCATGGATAACTTTCCCAATAACATATCAGAGTGTGAAAACATTATATATAAAAAATTCAACAATACTCCCCCAAAAAACAGCCGAATTAGTTTCTAGCTCTCACAAAACAACTAAAAACGGCATGGTTCCCAAAATAACTTTGACAAACATGTCTTAACAAACCACTTCTCATATCTCAATCATTTCAGTAGTCCTATATATATTATCACCATTATCATCACTTATTCCATATAACATAACATATCCTAAATTCATATCACACACTTATCATATATATCCACCACTTAAGTGTTTTATGAACTTAAAGTGAATCAACCTCATGTCCTCCTCCCACTATGTATGACCCCCACCATGTATCATTATCATATTTTATTAACCAATTTGACCAGTATATCATATATCATAACCATAAAACAAAACTTCACATATGATTATTACTACCCTAAAACATCATTTCTCAAACCACACTGACAATGGAGATAATGAAATATGAAGTATTCATTAATCCATTCAATCCCTAACCTATATTTTTTTGTGAAAACACATGAAACTAAAAACAATTGGGTATTGTACTCTAATTTGACATGTATGGGGTGTATATAAAATCACATGCAAATGAAAATATAGTATTTATATATATAAGAGAAACCATAGTGTCACACTAAAATTGAACTCCAACACCCATTATAACCACTACTCTATCAAAATCACACAAAAACATCACATTTAATTTCTATAAAATAAAATAGGCCCACTTTCCTGAAAAAAAATTATCATACAAAATTACACATTTAATTAAATAATTTAACCATTTATTGATCTATGTTTTATCATCCATATTTCATTCATTATTCAATCCATTTCAATATTTAATTATGAGACATTTTTACCATTACCCACATTCAATCTATCCATTATTAGTTCATTTCATGTATTACTAGTTCATTTATATCCTTAGTTCATTAAATTTCATGAAATATCTATTTCCATGTTCATTATTACTACTCAAAAATCTTAGAACAATCAGGAAATAATAATAATAATATCCTGAGGAATCAAAAACAACCATATCATGGACCTCATACATCATGAAAACAATGACCACAAAAATTTGTTTCCCACATAACCAACCATACCACCATAACCAAATTACATATTGTCGACTCACCATTCCAACTTAACAACCACACAACTTATTTAAAAAAGTTGTATAGTATCCAAAACATTTGTTGTAATATTGAATCCAAAAATCCGAAACTGACCAAAAAATGACCACCAAAGCCACATCAATAAAAATAACATTAAAAGGTGTAGAAATAGAATTCCGTAAACAATTATGAATAAGAACGTACATGATTACCCCTTTTAAAAATGACTCCCTATTAAAACGTTACTTATTTCAAATGAAAAAATAACATTAATAACAATAATTTAATAACTAGTTAATTTGCAATACTTAAGTGATTATTACTTTACTCAATGTTATTTTGACATATAAATAATCACACATAAGGTTTCCACAATAAAAATCCATAACTGAAATGAGTTAATATAGATACAATATTGCAAAATTAGTTAAGGATCATGTGTTCACTGCTTCTCCTCCAGTTTCCATTGATACAATTAATTGTCATCAATAATCCAGTCTATAAAATCCATATAATATATGAATGAGCATGTTAATAATATAAATTCATTTATTTATAAGAGATAAACCTATAATAATATGTTAATACAAATATTCTAGGTAAAATAATTATATAATTGGAAAATAAAGTATTACCCACATCAAATAATAAAAAATCGACCACTACATGGAAAAAAATGATTAACAAATGTCGAAACAATCTATATATCAATAAAAACCATATAAACTACTTTAATTTCAAATTTGGGGAGAATTAAATCAACAAGAAATATTGGAGTTGTAGAAGATGGGAACCTTGTATAAATAGAAATCAGCAACATGAATAAAGAGGTTTATCCTTCAAAAAAGATGGTTTAAGGTAGTAGGGAATTCACATTGGGTTTATTTGGGTTCATAAACAATTCTTATAATGAACTAATGGATCCCTACCACCTATTTATATAGAATATAAAATTATCTTTCATTATGATTTGGTGAATCCAAACCTGGCCATAGTGCCTCTACTATAATCTATTGTTAAAGCTCAATCAGTTAAAATAGATAACCTCCCTCAACCATTGTATCCATTTTAGTCACATAAAAATTTCCATGACCCTATCCATGTATACCCTCATGTCATGGATAAATTTATTTTTTGTTCCGACTATATTACGACTAAAAAATTGATTTTTAGAATCAACACTCTTCATTTATAACATTCATACGCAACCCAATAATTCCTTTACTCAGCACCTTGTTGTCTACCAAAACTGATGATTATGTATTCACGGTTCCTATCCTGAAATCATAAAGACCCCACTCTCAGGTTTGGAAGAACTGTGACATGGAAAATCACACTTGTTTTACATATCTACTCTAATAAACATTTTTCAATCACCATGATCTCCAATATTGGACCCACCATGACACAGTGTACCTCTATGATGAGGTAACTCACTAAAATTAGTTATTTTACAAATAAATTCATCAATTTTTAAAAATATCCATCTCACCAAAACCACAATATAAAAAATTGAATCCACAATGTGATATGCCATGTGAATTTTGATCTCTATAGATCCTAAAAAGACTCTACACCTTTAGAAACACTAATAACTCACTCTCGACACTTCTAGGTCTAAAGAAACACCATGTTAAGGACTATGTAAATTAAAAACATTACATTTGAGAAACATGAAATTATAATCATCCTCAAGAATCAAACTAATACTAAAAAGGAAATGATTACCAACATACCTAACTCTTCATAGGATATACAACTCATATAGATAAAATTACATCACTAAATAATAATTATTTATAAAAGATAGATAATATATAAAATTTCATAATCAATACAAAGATCACATAATCAACGAAAAACATGATTCAAATAAAATTAGGGCACATATCACACCTCTATGAATCACATTACCCTCTATATTTCTCCAAGACACCATGCCTATAATGAACATAAAACAATGGAATGACATGAACACACACTAATATCTTCAAACAATACTAAATCTTTGAAAGATAATATATAAATGTTTTCTAATCACATATATCCAAATATCCTCAATTAATGATTGGAGATTCACCGGGAAGGTAGAAATGAATCTATGATACAAGAAAAATATCTTATATATAGTCTAACTATGTATTTACCCCTATCAAATAAAACACATCACAAATTCACTCTGACATAAGAAAAGGACCGATGAACTATATAGAAAGCTTAATCCCTCTCGAAAACCTCTCATGCACAAGAAGAGGAGTAACCCATAAGAAGAATGTATCCTAAAAATAAAACTACTGGGGACTCAACCTTCCACTATTATATGATTTCTAATGGGATTTTAATTTCCACGTCTTCACTCAAATTATTGGGACCATCTATGTCATTCTATGCACCACATCATGTCAAAGTACTATAGACTCTTCAACCTCTATCACGAGGAATGGTGATATGAAATGAATCCCATACAACACAGCGAATAGATCCATTCAAAAAGAAGAGTGATAGATAATATTATAATAAAAATAAACCAGTGGGAGGTGCTTCATTCTTGATCCATCGAAATAGAAGTGGCAAAAAAAACATACTACTCAGTGCATGAATGGTCTATTCCATCTACCAATTCATCTGAGTATCGAAATAACATTATAGAATAACTAATATATAAATGTATGATAAATAAATATCTATACTCATAATCTAAAATGAGGAATCCTATCAAATAATATTTTCCTTGGTAGCCCATAATCCCACAATATCTCATCCACATATTGACTCGTATGAAAAGCCACAACACCAAAATCATACATCGTTAAGAAATGTAACGAGTTCATAAACCAATCAATATTCATAAAAATAGAATAAACCACACACCCCCTTGGGGATTGAGGAAAAAATTGAAAAAATACTTCAGTATTTCTTCTTACTTAATCTTAGGGACATCCTATAGAAAAAAAATGACATAAATCATGATTATCTAATTTTACCTACAAACAAACCAAGCATCCTATAACAAAATATGCTATAGACTAATTCATCCCTATCCATGTTAATCAACTACTTGATCCCAAATACATATTAGATACCCAATAATATACTACTTGGGGTGATATATGAAAATATTGAAGAAAATCCTCATGAATCACAAATCGAACAAACAATCTCCTCTTGAACAATTCATGATGTTTATCATCCTCTAACAATCCCTCAAGTACATCACTGTGAAAGATGTGATCCCCAATAACCTCTTCATATGATTCTTTCCATTGGGGATCCTCTAGATACTAACATAATGAAGAATGTAATATAATTTGGTATGGGATAACTCTACCAAAGTCAGCTTGTCATTGAGATAAATCAATGTAGGATCCTCCATCACTCTCAATGGATTTCTAGACTCGGAAATTAAATATCATCTTGAATTACTAGTCATTGTATCAATAAATATTGTATCTTACCTAAGGATTTAAATATCAAACATTTATCATATTCAAAAAACTCTATCAAATACCCTTGATTCTAATTCAGATCCAACTAAATGAAAACATACCACAATAGATTTTTTTGTGTGAAGTCAACAATTCATTCATCCCTGAGGTAATTTCATTTAACCTTCATATAAAATACCTCTATGGTCAACATGATATTATGGGTGGAAGAGTAATCATCATGGGGATATAACCAATGATCCCAATATAAGATTCATTAACAATGATACATCAATAAACAACTAAAACTAATTTAGTAAGCATTTAAAAAACTTCAAACAATAATCACTCCAATATAAACTGATGATTGAGTATACTAATCAATTTTATCTTTTGGTAGTAAAAGGATTCATGAAATTAATCAAACCATTTAAAATCCAAATCCTTAAAAATTAAGGATTTAAATTTAACTACAACCTATGAGAAATGAAATAAATACTTTAGATAATAGACCATGCTGTTGAGGAAATTGTGAACCTTAGAAACATTTTTGGGCACCGCCAAAGAAACAATCACCTCAATCAATAATGGACTGAGTTTAAATCCAGGGTATGACACCAAATTCCTATAAAAATACACCCATTTATTCTAAAACATTCATTTATACAAATTCCTATATTCTTAACGTGCGTTTAATTACATGTAAAAAACCTATAAGGAATGATATTATCTTAATATGACATTGATTATACAAGAATTGTATCCATAAAACCCACCATGATCTGGTCCATAAACATATGAAACAAATTAATGATGAGTCCCATGAAAGAATATAGGAAATTGATGACACTGAAAATAATAACTATGAGCTCAAAATTCTTATAGTGGGACCGAAAATATGTCCTTTGGATATCCTCCTTCTCCCACATCTGATTATACATAGAAAAGATGTTTTTCATAGAAAAGTACCAAGATATAATCAAATAATTGAATAAATAAAACACCCATGGAAGGGGATAATAATTATTATCCATCACTCGACTCAACCACTATAAGTCTTTGAAAACCTCAAAAAAAATCAATCATTGTCGATAAAATCATTGGGGAACCCTATGATGACACATTGGGCTAGATGAAACCCATTTGCTCCAAATAATTGATTTAAATTTTCATATCTCATATCTTAAAAGTATCAATCTGATAGGAACCCATATAAATTAGAAATTTATTTTGTTAAGAATATATTTTGAACATAATTTTACAAATAGGTTGTATACCCACAACTACTCTTGGGAAGATATACATGAACTGTTAACATATCTAGGAAGCCCAACCACTTTAGACTCTACAAAACCCATCCAGTACACTCTTAATGTGTAAAAATGTTTCTATGAATGATTGTGACCCATAAGATTATCCATATCCCTAATTAAAACAATATACTATCCTTCCGAATAAAATTATTATAACCTTCTTCAAGAATCAATTGATGACCATGTTTGTAGAATAAATATAATATATGCTATGTAAAATATTATATATTTGTATATGTTGAAAAAATAAATTCAAAGGAAAAAAATGTTTCCATAATATCATTTCAGAACCCCCATAACATACAAAAAATAACGACTCACCACTGACTAACATATTCACAATAAGGTGAATGGAAACCACTATAATATTATCATCAAGGTGTGTACCAAGTTGGGTGGAAAGAAGGAATGTGAAAATCAAACCAATATATTTTGCGAAAGGGATAATATAAGGTTTTCATATACCTAATCTATCCTATTTTGGATGCCTGATGTATTTCTAATCCTAATTTTATAAGGCTTATGAGATATAAATTGTTCATTCAAAAAGAGAAACAGACTCCCCACGTCATTCTAGTCCCCAATGGTGGTTATACATCTGAATAATTTAGGATTATGCCCCATATAAGAGAAGAAACTAATATAGGACTAGGTGAATTCATGGAAAAATTATCCTATAATTAAGTGTGTAAAATACTATTGAGGTTAACTCCCTATCGATCAGAACATATACTCTCCCAATATTTGAGTTCCTCCAAGCATGGAAGTTGTTCTCAAGAAGTCCTGATTGCTTCCTCTAAAGATGAACCTGGAAATGTATGTTTATACTAAATTACCTTTTCCTTATTTTACACCTCCATGTATAATGGTAACATAAATTGGGTAACTAATTACATTATAACCATGCATGGATTATACTCTAACAACATAATATGGACTTCTCATCATGTAAAATATCAACAGTGAAGTGAAATAATGTTCCTAACATTGACCCAGATATCCCATATGCTTAGAATCCCCTACTAGAGTTAGAGACTCTTCTATATATTGACTAGACTAACTAGAAAATAAATGAACTATGTCCAATTGAAACTTTTGTAAATGAAATTCTCGTTTTCAATGATTTAATTTCTTATAAAGTACTATCGTTATTGAAAATATATGCACTACTTTGGATATTTTACACCATTATAAAATATATGCTATCAAATTTGAAATACCACTAAGAATGTTAACTATTGATAATATTTACATTGTAAAGTGATCGTTATGTTTATTATATTAAGGGTTATGATAAACAAAAATTTAAATGTATATAATAAATGATTGGCTCAACATATAGGATCATACACTATGAATCCCATTTTTTAGAGCTTCCAAGGGATATGGTGCAACTGGTATTTTCACTTGATGAGGACCATGCTGAGATTAAATAATTGAAATTAGAATCAATCCATTTATGAGATAATTTCAGTCTTATTAATATCACGACCCAAACAATGTTCGTCAAACCACCCTAAGAATGTATCAATATTTCAAACCTTACACATAGGGTGTACATTTTTGAAATTAGGGGTATGTATATATACCATAGAAGTATAAATATACATGTTTTCTTAGAAACAAAAGAATTTCTATGTTTATCCCTTTTCATTATTACTTTATATAAACAATAATATATTATATGATGAAAATAATACATTTTTACGAATAAATTAAAATTTTATTTCTGGAAAATTAATCTTGTTAACAATAATTTTGATGTTGTATATAATTTTGAAATAAATATTTATTTAATTAAATGATATTAATTTATATATAAAATATAATTTGTTTTTATGATGTCAAATGTAATTGTTATAAGGGTCCGAAATTTGTTAGTGTCATGAAAGTATTTATTTTTTGTAGATAAGTATTTTTATTTAAAAGAGAAAATTTTAATTTATAAAAAATTATTTTCAATAATAAATAGAATTCTTGAGTAATAACATCAAAATTATCCATTGATAATTTGTTTTAATTTTCTATGATATCAAAACAATTGGGTACAAATAAAATACGGTATAAATATATGGTTTGTATTATGACATCATAATGGTACTAATGTGAAGTAATAATAGAAATAAAATGAATCTATAACGAAATATACATCCCCTTTAAAATAATTTATTTTCAACGTGATTAGAAAAAGTTATTAACCTTCAGTAAATCCTCTAAATTCAATATTATATATTAATTCTTTGAAATCAATTTATCTAGAACGGGTATCACTAACACATCATTAATGGTATTATTTTAATATATTTGTTTCTAATACATATAAAAAATTTAAAACCTAACCTCTTGGTATAATGAATTTTCAGAAAATTTTTGAGTTTTTTGGTTTTTATTATTTTATTATATATAGTCCAAAAACAACGTTTGGAAATTACAAAGTAATTCCCCTCCCTTTTTCTATAAATACCCACCCAATATCCCAAACAAAATTAATAAAAATACATTGATTATAATTTCCAACTCACTCTCACTATCAAAAGTGATATGTTGGTGTTCTAAATATATTAATAAGATCATCCCAAAAATTTATAAGTACCATCTCTGGTTAAGGGATTATCTTCTAATCCAATTTATTGAAGAATATTATTTATATTTTGAATTTTAATTTCCAATTATTAATGTGGTTATATTTTTTAACAATTTGTTAGTATATATATATATACAATTTATAATTAATTATAGAACATCTTTCACAAACATTAATACATTCTAGGTATCATTGTGTTAATCCATTATCTAGTCAAAATTATCCTATGATTCTTAATTATAAACATTTGTGTGGTGAATACCCATACCCATTTCAAATGAAATATATTAACATAGATGTGAATTTTTTTAATTTATTATAAAATTCCATGTTTTTAACTAACAGCCCTTAATTATGGGGTAAAAATGATGAAAGGATCTTTTATGTTGTATGACCTAAGTGACCCACAAATTCCTGTACAAGATATTAATGTGACAGTTTAGACCAGAATCATAAATCTTCCAAATGCATTGGGTAATGTTTTTATGTCATGATATACCAGGTTTTGTGAATGGGTGTCTATCAAAAGTAAACTTTGTTATGATTTCATATCAGTTATCTATGACATGTTTTTGTGATGTTATGTATTATTTTGTCTCCACATTCCCATGTTTCTTTAATGTAATAATTTTATATGATTCTTCGATGTTTATGTTTTTTAATATCACCCATTTTATGTCATGATGATATACTGCTTCACTCATATGTATTACTTACATCATGTTATCCTTTTATTTTCCACTTACTGAGATTTATAGATCCCCCCATTCTTATATATATCCAAATGTTTTCTCATGCTGTTTTAGAATATAAATGAAACATAAGGGATGTCTTTGGACATTTAAATAATGTTTTAAAAACAAAGATTACTATTTTTTTATATATATTTAATTTCCCAATGAAATTTATCCTCATGATATTAAGGAATTACATTGACTTTTTTATATAAAATAAATCATGAAATAATGTTTCTAAAAGATTTTTTTTATACTTGTTTTTTTGTGTAAATGTCTAGTATTTTTTCATAATTAGTATTACAAGAAAGTATGGAATGTGTTTAGGATAAAAATAAACATATAAATCATTATTAGGTTTTTTTAATGTATAGAGTATGTGGTTTCCAAGAAACAAAATACCTTTTTAGCCACTAAAAGTGGACTTGGATCTAGAATAGTTATAGTGAGAGTATTCACACGTAAATAGAAGAATCATATATTAACTTGATCATTACCTTATGAATGAAAAATAATAATTTTTGAACACTTGATCTGAAACTCAAAGTGTGTATGATATAGAAATTCACAAGATCATTCTGAACTATTATTTAAGGAACAACAAAATACGACATATGTTTTTGTTATGTAATAGATCATGTATAAAAAACATTGAGAAATAGAAATGAATAATAATACATGTCATTTATGTGTAATCCATTTAATTTTCATATTATCCCTTTTATGTGTTTTAAATTTTTAAAATTCCCATCCAAAAGACTATTTTGGATCAATTATGTGATTATAAGTATAATCAAATTGTGAAATTCCGGATTATCATCCATGGTTCTAAAAATTATTTCATATCACAAAATATTAGTTTAACTATTCAAACACCATCTCAATACATGGAAGTGGTGATATCAATGAAAATGGAAAATGGCAATGTTACTTCATCCCAATGGTCTAACTCTTCCCCTGTTCCTATTTCTAGGATGAAATCACCTGAAAACAATGTGATTCTCCCTTTATATGAATTAAATTTTATTCTATTTATTCACTATATTTATTTATATATAGTCAATATAAATATTTTGGAGAAGAAAATACTTCATTTTTTCAAAAACAACCTAATGATTTGATAAAATTAAAAGGATTATGAGAAGACTCTTTTGGAATCAACTTCTCGGGCCGGGATATTATTACCT
This sequence comes from Viscum album, assembly GCA_963277665.1. Lineage (NCBI taxonomy): Eukaryota > Viridiplantae > Streptophyta > Magnoliopsida > Santalales > Viscaceae > Viscum > Viscum album. The sequence goes on along the minus strand of OY728147.1, from coordinate 134,549,733 downwards.
TATGAAACGTTTATATAGTTAAAATGATTGATACTAAGGAAAATATTACACATGATCATATTCCCATTATGTGTGAATACACTGATGTGTTTCTCAATGAATTGTCAAGTCTTCCACCAAACAAATTGGTTGAGTTATCAATAAAACTCATAAATGGATCTTTTCTAATATCCATGAATCCATAAATAATAGACACAGTTGAACTTTAAGAGATTAAGATTCAACTAATGTACAGTTTTGATAAATGATTTATTACCCCAAATTCATCATTATGGGGTGCACCATCCCTTTTTTTAAGAAGAAGGTTAGGTCAATGCACCTCTGTATTGATTACCATGACCATAAAAAGCTCACAATAATAAACATGTATCCTATTCCATAGTGATTAATTTTTTAATCCAATATTGAGAGACTATTAATTTCATAAGGTGGATCCTTATTCATGTTATTGTCAACTAATTGTTAAGATAGTTGATATCCATGTGACTGCATTTCACCTAAGGTATAAGCACTACATTACATAGTAATTCCATTTGGAATCAATAATTTGTCAGATATGTTGAAAGAATTATTGTATAGAGTTTGTTGGTATTACCTTGAATTTTTTTAGTATTTATAGATGATTTTAATATCGATTCCAAAATTAAATATGTACATGAGGGTCATTTTAATAATATACAGAATACCTTGTGATATGAAAATTGTTAAGTAAATTAAATTAAAAGAATGTTTTGGATTACCGAAGTATCCTTCTTGTGGAATGTTATCACCCTCAAAAGAATATATTTGGATCCTTTGAAAATTGTGGCCACTTGAGGATTCGCCATACCAATATTTATTATTGATATATTTTGTTTCTAGGGTGTATCATGGTGCAATCATTGATTTGTAAAAAAAATACACTATTGTTGATCCCACTAACCATGATAACATGGATGGGACCTTTTCTATATGGATGAATGTTATGAGGGATATAAATAGTTAATATAGAGAATAAAAACTATACCTCTTAACACAATATCAACCTTAGGGGATGTATTTATTAAGTACAGTGATATGTCTAAAAATTATTGGGTTGTATACTCATTAATGTTGCAAATAGAGAGACTATGTGTCTTTATTATAAAATATCCATGAGAATAATTACCCAATATATGTAATAAAATTGGATGTAGTTATATTTATATTAAATATTTTGGGAAATTATCTCTATTGGGAGATGTATGAAAAAATATACATATCATAAAAATCCTTAAATATATAGTTGAATACAAAAAGTTCTTCAGATGATCCAATGATTGTAGTTAAATATGATCAATGATTATTATTTTTTAATGAATTAACAACATGGGAAGATTAAAAAAATGGTGGATTATCTATGTATAGTGTATATCACAATGTTATTGAGGTTTAGTATTGAATTGGATCCAATATTGATTGATATAAAAAAGATGTACATGGGTATCATAAAACAAAATTAGTACCGCCATGAATTTTTTTGATATTTTTTCAAATAAATAAATTTAGTTGATTTCATTTTGTTGAACACCACGCCATGATAAACCTACATCATATTCTACACAAATGTAATCTTTCACTACACACAACATCATCTTAGCGTACGTTACACTCAACACTAAGTTTTTATGAAACAATTTTTTATTATTATAATAATTGAAATGATATAGTTGAAACATATCTAATAAACATAGAAATATTTCTATTAATAACTAATTTTTAAATATTACTTATAATGGTTTTAAATAAATAAAACATATTGATTACAAAACATATAATTCTTAGAAAATCTAATATATATTTTAAAATACTATTTTCTCAAATGAACAGGGTTTTATGTCCAAACATTAACAGAATTATTATTAGAAACATAAAAAATTGAATTTGAAAAATAATTTTCATTTTTTATTTAGTGTTTCAAAATTACCTTAAGATGAATTTTGGGGACCTTTCTGAAAACCACCATTTTTTATGAATAGTGGAAAATTCTATATTTTAATTCAAAACTGATTTTATTATAATTTATTTATACTGTTAAATTATATTTGAAATTAAATTTAAGGTTTAATTAGATCAATTTTAAATAAATTAATATAATTTAGGTCATTTTATCCAATGTCACATTGAAATCTGGTATAAAAATATTTCAATAATTTAAGCTTTTTCATTTAAAAATATGATGTCACTACACATGTGTGAGATTAATTTTAAATTAATTTCTACCACACCTATTATTAAAAATTTACAAAATAGAAAAAATATTTTTAATAATATAAATTTATAGTAACTATTAAGGTAAATTATTTTTTTATCAAAAATATTAGTGAAATTTATTGAAATTAATTAGAGTGATTAAGGTAAAAACAATATTAGTTAGTGGTAAAACATTAACATAAGTGAAAAAATAACATATAAAAATGTAAAAAATACATTTTCTATAAATATTTCAACCAATTCCTCTATTTTAACTAAAATAGAAAATTATTGGAGGAACATGATGTAAGAAAGACCACTCAATTGGGTTTTACATTTTATATTTATAAGAATGAAAATCCTCCTCTACAATAAAATGGTACTCACCCCCCTCAAAAATTTAAAACCTATCAAGCACTTTTTATTGGAAAAAATGACAAAATATTAACCAAAATTCCCTCCTTTCATCCTATAATCCTCTATTTTTTTCATAAATCCAACCATGGAATCTATTTTTTGAAAACTAAGAGGAGTTACCTAAAGAAGTGGTAACATCCTTTCACAAGATATTTTGATTCATTTTCATTCACCACCGCCTAAACTCTTCAAATTAAATTACTATTTAATAACATAGGTATACTCAATATTATAGGATGTATTTATTCTATGTTATAAAAATACACCTATGCACACATAAATCAAATAGCTAATGAACTAGCCACTTGTGTGTATAGCTGATTACCGCCAAGTGAAACCACACCATTATTTTTTCCTTTTCCACTTATCATGGTTGAGAATTATGATCAAAATAATATTTTTAGATGTGAAATATAATAATTATAATGTATTTTTTTCTACTAAGATTATTATATAATATATGATTTTGTGATTTCCATTTTTTGTAAATACGATAACTTCATTTGCGGACGTGCGGACAGCCGCCTCCACAAATCAATGTGATTCATTTACACTTTACATAGAATGTATTATTTAAGGATTATGTAAAATTATATGATAAATATGAAATAAAAACCATAATATAATTATAGTATATAAATATTCAAATATTTCATTTACCTTCTCTCATTAAAAAAGATAATAAAATGGAAACATTGTTTATGCGTACGTACGGCATGCCTTCTCCCTGAACGATGAATTTAATTTTATATTTATACCATTTATGTATTATTATAAATATTTATTTACTGATTATATATTATATTTATATCTTTTTTCCAATTCTCTGAATAATTAAATCATGATCTCAGTAAGAGGATCGAGAATAATAACTCAAACACATACAAAAAACAAATCTTTATTAATAGAAACATAACATTAATATGGAATAGTTAATTAACAGAAAATATAATTTTATAATAAAATAATATATGGTATTATATATAATGATATTGTTCTTTTTTAGAGTAATAATAAACTTATATATGTTACACAAGTTTTTTGAATGAATACGACGAGAGTCAATATATAATGTAATGAGATTTCTAGTCTCACATTTTTTTCGAAGAGACTTATGCCTTGTTGACCACTTGTTTATTTTATTTTCTGTATATACTACCTATTAATTTAATATATGATCATTATAAAAAAAATTTGCTTATTTAAATATCTATTTCATTATCTATATTTCATGGGGTCTTATAGTTTAAGACCTTCCAAATCAGTAATGTAGTTTCCCTCAATTTTACTTTTTTAGACACAAGTTTTTTTATGAACCTATATTATATAACAAGTTCATGATTATAATTAATTCAATAATATTATAATATTAATATAGTGTAATTTTCATACATACAGAGTATTATTCCAAGTTACCAAAGTTGTATGAATTTATCAAAATAGTCTCACAAATTATTGGGATTTTTTATTATTCTGCTTCCATTGAAAAAATCTAATGATACATCTCTCAATAACTCTTATGAATTTTCTTTTACTCTTTTTAGTAATGATATATTCATTTATTTTTAGAATATTTCTACTTTTTTTAATTAAAATAATTAGGAAAAAAAATTCAATAAAATATGTCCTTAATTCTCTCTTGGTTCGTAAATCTATATTAATCAAAAAATAACATTTTCAAAAAGGTTATCAAAAATGAGTTTAAAATGTTATCTACATCTCATTTCCATTAAAAATGATTCCAATTTTTTTATGTTTTTCAAATATTCTTTTTCATGTTTTTAAATATTTTTTCATATAAAAAGATTTCAAAACAGTTTTATCTTTTCTTAATAGTTACTAATGAATAAAGGATATTATTCACAAGAAATTTTTTTAAAGGATATGTCAATATTATATTATGTCCTATATGACTTCCATTATTGTTAATCATCCCTTTATAGGGAAAGTATCCAATGGATCCATTCATATTATTTAATTCAATGGCTTATATTTTGATGACATGTTGTTTGTGGAACTTGTTTCTTGTTCACGTGTAATATGTTTATGGAACCCTATTCTTTTCGTCAGTTATCCATTATTGTGATTATTATAAAACTTATCTATTTTAAATAGGTTATGATATGATTACATGTTTATGATATGATGAATGTTTTTGACCTAGTGGCACACATATGTATGTTAACATTATGAGATGGGTGGGACCTATGTTACCCTTGAGTGCATTCAGTGAAGATTTATATCTCATGAGATAGCCATGGCTATAATATGAAGAGAAATCAATTTGGTAATGGAATTTTTTTACTTAAATGGTCTTTATATTGAACCATGTCTACTAGGATTGCCAGGGGAGTGAACCATGAAAACGAAGATGGTATGGGGAGTGAAACCATTCAATTAAAAAGGACCTGGAAATAAGCCTTGATTACTATGTAAATAATTTTACATATTTCTGTATCTCCCACAATTTGATGTCTTATTCCAATGTTATTATTCCATGGAATATTCTCTTGATTCCCTTATGATTCATGTCCTATTAACTTCCAATATTTATTACCCGATTCTTGGTTATGATATTTGATATGAATTTTATGACCTTCTAATGTTATGATCACATTCACAAACCCATATGGTCATGTTTATGATTGCATATCTCCCTTGTTTAACCTTACTAATCATACAATCTCACCCCATTTTATGTTTTCGTTCCCTAGGTTATGAATATATGTATTGTGTATGATGTATCTTATAAGGGATATTTTAATGAAGAATCTAGTGTTATATAATATAATATACATATCTTCTAGAGATTATGTTTCCATGATTCCAATAGAACTAAACTAATAGAGTATTTGAGAATATTTCTCTATATTGAAATAAATATTCCAAAAAATGAAGAAATGTTAATATATGAATGTAGATGGTCTCTATTATTGGTATCATAGTAAAATTTAGTTAACATTTCGAATATAGGATGAGAAAACCCTAGTGGGAACCCTAATGACATATCAAAGGATAAGCCTAAGTGTGAGTAAAAGTAGAGGAAAATGTCTTGGAATTTTGTTAAATTATATAACGAGTGATTTCCAAGAAATAGATCATAATATAGACTCTATAAGTGAATTTGGCTCTAGAAAATATGTAAATTGGGTAACAACCCGTAAAACACTATATTGAGAAAGACTCCATCATTAAATGGTTCATGAAAATGGTTCTTAATATACACCTAGTTTCACACTACCGGGGGATATTCCATTATAATTCATAAAATTGTCATGAACAATCATGAAGTGTTTTAATATATTTTGGCTATAAATGACCTAGAATAAGCCAAATATGACATATAGTAAATAATATTTTATAATTTCTACATCATATAAGTGGTTTTTTATTATTATGTCATTCCTCACTATGTTAACTTTTTGTAACTCTATACTTTTTGGATTTACTCAATTTTTTTATCCAATATGAACCAAAATAATGGTGATTACTATAGATAATGAAATATTTCTCCTCCTAAGAAACTTAATTCCATGGGATCTTGAATGAAAATTATGATTCCTCTGGTCACCCAAATTTATCACGACATGAATCATGCTAGAATTCCAAATTAGCAAAGAAGGTAATGACATTTTTTTAGACCTTTATTAGTAAACATACACCTTATTTCAGTGGGTCTTCTAATTTACCTATTGATTTATAATGTATTAGTAACACTAAAATCACATCCCACATCCTCTAATGCTTGGAACATAAAAAATTAATTCTAGTTATTTATTATTTTGAGGGAAAATAGAACTACTAGTGGACTCTAATAAATATTTAAAAGAAACCATATGAAATTGAATCCATCAACATGCATGATTTCAATAAATTATATTTCAAAAATTATTTTCATTATATTCTTCATAAAAAAATGGTGAAATAGTTCCTTAAGTTAACAAAATGGGATGATGAATTTTGTGGTGTAGGGATAATTTTTTAGACATTTGAGCTACATTTATGGTATTATCATCAAACCCATAATTATTGGATATAGGATCTTAAATGACATAAAGACATGTATAAAAAGATAGTTTTCACTAATATAATTTTGTACCTATGAAGATATTGTGCATTTTGAAATCTAGGTTGAAATTGAGGTCGTATTTACGTATCAGAATCATGGTTTTAATAATAAAAGTAACACAGAGATCAATGTGAAATATAAAAAACATGAATAAAACAAGAATTGATTTCATTTAGTATTTGTGTGTGGAAAGAATCATGTAGGAACATTTCTTAAATGGTATGGTAAATTATTCAATGATGTATGGTAAGTTCATTGGTCATTTTATTTCCAAAGTAATGGGAAGAAGTTAGATGATAATATGAATTGATAGAAAGATACACATAATATACCTCCCCCTCTTCATTTCTATATGCATATGTAGAATGGTAATTATGCTTACTATGTCCCAAAATAGAGGGTTAATGATGATGATCGACATAATTTACCTCTTAAGCTGAGGGAAAGGGAACATATCATGTGATATTTGTTTCAAATGAGGTGTTTGATAATGACATTGTGAAAGATACACATACCTTGAACACTAAAGATTGTAATGTTTTATTTAATTCTATATCTACCCACTCATACACAACTAATTAATTTTCTAAGGGCATTAAGATTCCACCTTATATTTTAGATATTGTGTTAATAGTGAAAACCCATAATGGTATGATGATTCCATCTCAAGAATATCATTTCTATATGGTGGAATCTTTTGGTTTTTTCTTCTTGTAAATATTATCATTCTTCCATTGGTTGAATTTACTATCAAATTAATCATGTATTGGACATCTATTCATAATTCCAACTTAAATTATTGTGAAAGGGATACTCTTTTGGATATTTCAAACCATACTATGATCTTTTATCAATGTGACCATATATATGAACTTCTTTGGGATAAATCATTTAGTTTATGCTTCCTAATTTCCATCAAGATGTGTGGTTTATCTAAAATGGTTTGTGAGAAGATCAACAAAGATGATATGAAAAAAAATAGGAAGTTTTGGTTGTCTTTTCAGAAGAGTTTCCTTGACTTCCACCAAAATACGAAGTTGAGTTCCTGATAATGCTCAATCCTTTTTCCGCACATATTTTAAACACCCCTGGTAGATTGGCCCCTATTCAAGAACATTTACTGAATAATAAACTTCAATAAAACCCTGATATGGGATTCATTCATCCATGTTTTTCACCTTGGGGGAACCTCTTCTTTCTATGAAAATGAAAGCTGTATCTGTAAGAATATTCATTAATTATCAAGAGTTGTACAAGATCACAATCAAGAACAACTATCCTCTTATGTGAATTGATGATTTTTTTGATCAACTGTGCAGAGCACAATACTATTCCATGAATAAAATTATTTCAAGATATCATCAATTATGTCTCAATAAGGGTGATATAGCCAAGATGAAATTTTTTAAAATTTATGGACACTATGAATTTATAGTGATTACATTTACTCTTATTAATTACACTATTATCTTCAAGTATTTTATGAATAAAATCATTAGATATTACCTTAATCAAGTTTTTTTAGACTTTATAGATTAAATTCTTATCTATTTAAAGAGAAAGTAAGATTATGAATACTACTTGAGAAATTATTTGAAGAACATTCGGGATGATAAACTGTATGTAAAATTTTCAAGTATGAATTTTTGCTTCAAATAATCAATTTTATATTCATATAATCTCAAGATAGAGTATAGTAGTAGATGTATAAATGACAGAATCTATTTATTATTGGAAGAGACCAAGCATGGTGACTAAGATCAGAAGTTTTGTTGGTTTAGATGGATATTATCAATGGTTTTTGGAGAATATATAATTAATGTATAATCATATGACTAATTTAACTCAAATAAGATCCAAGTTTCTCTATCTAAAGGAATGTGAAGAAAATTTCATTGAACTAAAGAGAATGTTAGTCATATCACCTATGCTTACATTAACCTATAGTAAATAATGGTTTGTAATCTATAGTGTTGTATCAATGAAGGGATTGGGATCTATTATTATGTCGAATAAAAATTATATAGCCTAGGACTCGTTATAGTTGAATATTCATTAGAAAAATTACCCAACACATGATTTGATATTAACTGTAGATATTTTAGTATTGAATATATAGAGGAATTATCTTTGTGGAAACAAGTGTAATATATATACAGACCATAAAATTATGAAACATATATTCACATAGAAGGAGTTGAACATGAACTAGAGAAGATGGATAGAGATGATAAAGTATTATGACTGTACAATACCATACCAACATGTGAAATAGAACAAGGTGGTTGATGCTTTGAGTTGATATGACCATTATAGCTTATCTATGATGAGGATCACAAAAGATCCAATATTTTTGGATATGGAAAGGATGAATCCAAAAATCATGATAGAAGGGAGAAAATATTATTTTTATCAAAAGAATTTTCAATAATCAATTCCAGAGAAGATTAAATAGGCACAGTAGGATGATGTAGAGCTATAGAATAAGGTTAAAAATTATTCTGATTTTAACCATGATCCGGATGGATAGATAATGTTTATGAACTGTTTATGTGTTCTATCCCAACCGGATTTTAATAATGTTTTATTATAATAATATAATATTTCATCATTCTATATTTATCATTGAAGCCTAAATATGTATAGATATATAAAAAACTAATTCTTGGGGGATGGAACGAAGTGGCATATCGTTGAATTTGAATCTTAGTGCTTGGAATGGCTCTACGTTATTTCTGAAAGAAAAAATTCTAATGGGATCATACATCCATAACCTATACTAAAAGGGAAATAAGAGAAAATAACAATGTATTTTTTCATTGGACTCCCCAAAACCTATAAAGAGAATAATTATAAATAGGTGGTACTTGATTACCTTACTAAGTCATCACACATAACTGCTATCAAAGAATAATTCCCTCTAGATCAGTTGTCTAGTAAATACTTTAATTATGTTTTAAGGATTAAAGTAGTACCACATTCTATTGTATCATATCTGGGGTCTGTGGTTTACCTCAATGTTTTGGTGATTTATTCAACAAGTACTTGATAAAGAATTGATTTTTATCACTACTTATTATCCTCATATGGATGGTCAGTCTCTAGGATTAATCCAATCCCTAGATGATATGTCGAGATGTTGTTATTTAGACTTCAAAAGTGTTTGGGATCAACACCTGCCTCTAGTTAAGTTTCATAAAAAAAATTATCTTTCACTCAAGAATTCAGATGGATCCTTATGAATCAATATATTATAATTGATGTATATATCTAACATTAAAGTATCATGATGGATAAATAAAGTTATTTGTACCAAATAAATCTAAATAAATAGTCAAGAATGTTTGAACCTTTCAGTAGAACGCTAAGATAGATCAAAGTCAATAGAAAATTTATTCTAATTACCATCACCATGGTTTAGAATTTGATGTTATAGAGAATGTGTATCTAAAAATTTCTCCCTAGAAGAAGGTTATGGGATTCGGGAATAAATGGATAGTAAACCCTAGGTACATCGGTCCCTTTCATATTCTTGTTCATATTGGTAAAGTATCCAATCCCATGTAACATCCTAAAAATCATTATCAATTCCATGATGTGTTCTATGTATCTCTACTGGGGATGCACATACCTGACCCCCCAAATGTTTAGAAGTCAAATGTCATACTACGGGTCTAGGATCACTATTATCAGGAATAACCAATTGATATTTCAAATGGTATAGAGAATGTTCTACTAAACCAAACCACTAACCTAGTAAAATATTTGTGGAGAAATCGCCTGTTATAGGAAACTAAGTGGGACGTTGATGATTTGATGAGGTGTAAATATCCTTATTTATTTGTTAAATAATAATTAATATTGAGGGTGAAATTCATTTTATTGGGGTGTATAATATAAAACCTAGTGTATTTATGAACTTTTTTTCAAATAAATTAATACATTTGATTTCTTGAATTTCATGATACACCAAGTTAAAATTCCATTATATACTATTCCAATTACATATTTCACTACTTGAAACATTTCCATAGCATGGGTTACATACAACACTGAGTTTTTACCAAATAAAATTTTATTTTTATAGTGATTTAAATGACATATTTAAAACATATCTCTTAAACATAGGAATATGAATAGTAAAAAAATAAATTTTAGATTGAATTCAAAATTTTTATTTCAATGAAACATACTTATATTAAAATATATAAATTTTTGTAATGGCTTTATATGATTGAAAATAACATTTTCTCAAATGAACATCTTTTAATGTCCTTCTGTGAAAAATAATAAAATTAATTTTAGAAAAATTTAGAAATTTAATTTGTAAAAATACACATAATTATTTAATTCATATTTTCAAAAATTATATTAGGCTCAATATTAGTGATTTTTCAGAAAAACCATCATTTTTGGATGAATTGTGAAAAATACTGAATTCTCATTCAAAGCTCCTTTTTCATATTATATATTTATATTGTAAAATTATGTTTTAATTATGTTTTAATATTTAATTAGATAAATTTTAAATAAATTATTCAATTTAATTCATTGTAACTAATTTCAAATTGAAATTGGATATAAAAACATTTCAAACATTTAGTCATTTCTGTTTAGAAATAATATTATGACGACATGTCAACAGGATTGGGTTTAAATTAATTTCATTCACTTTTGTGATTAGAATTTAGAAAAATGTATTCCAAACTTAAAATCATCATAATTTATAATTTAAAATTATTTTAAAATATTTTTTGATGCAATATATTAGTGAATATAAATAATATTAATTACATAAATGTAGGTGAAAACCTGATTACTTGGTGGTTAAACATTATCTTTAGTAGATAATAACATATAAACATATAAAATAAGCATTTGGATAAAATTATTTTGTTCAATTACTCTATTATCTCGAAAAATGACCATTTCATGAGGTAAATGATGAAATGGAAACCTTTCAATAGTGTTTTCCTTTTTATATTTACAAGAATGTCAATCCTCCACTATAAAAGGATACTCACCCCCCCCCACCCAATTTATTCACAACTATAAACCCTATGGATTAGAAAACCTTAGAAAAATATTCTCCTATCTTCCTTCCCTTCATCCTAGTTTCCTCAATTTGGGAAAAATTATAACCATGGAATCCCATTGGTGTAGACCAATAGTAGGTCCCCAAAGAAGTGCTAACAACCTTCCACAAGATCTTTTGTTTTATTTTCATTCTCCAACGCCTAAAATATTATCATTACATGATTGTGTAATAACATCAGTATCAAAAAAATACAAATATTTTATAATTATAAGGGTTATACCTACACTTACACACACATCCATCAAATATCCAACAAACTTATTGTTTATGTGTGCGCAGGATTACCACCTCGTGAAACGATATCATTTGTTTTTCCTTTACCACCACCCATGGTTTGGAATTATGATGGAAATAGTATTTTTTATCTTATATATAATATTTATGATTTATTTATTCTTCCTAAATTATTATATATCTCATGCCTTCATGATTTCAAATTTTTGTAAATATTATAACTTTGTTTTTGGATATCTGGCATACAATCTCCTCAAAGAAATGTTATTCATTCAAACATTAAATGAAATTTATTGAGGATATATTTAGTATACATATATGATAAATATGAAATAATTATTATATTTTAATTATATTATATATATATATATATTTTCTATTTACTTTATTTTTTAGATGATAATAAAATGGAAATAATGTTCATTTATACGTATGACCTACCGACTCCATGAACGGTGAATTTGAATATATATTTATAAATTTAATATAATATTATAAATATCAATATAAGAAATTTATATGATACTTATATCATGTTTTAAATAATTTTTGTAAGTAAATCATCTTCTAAGTAAGAGGATCAGGAATTATAATTCAAAACATATAAGAAAAACAAAGTGTATATTACCCGAAACGTAACATTAACATGGAATTGTTAATAAATAGGTAATATAAAGTCATAATAAAATAATATCTGGTATTTTATATAATAATGTGGTTATGTTGTATATTAATGTTAAAAAATTTATTTATTGTACATTAGGTTTGAATGAGTATGACAATAGTTGAGACATAAGGTAAGGGAATTCCTTCTCTCACTTTTATTTCTACGAGGCTTGCCTCATATTCAACATGTGTTTCATTTGTGTGGTGTATATACTAGCCATGAATGTAATATATTTTCCTTACTCTTAGGGTTATTGGAATTTAAAAAACCATTTGATAATATCTATTTCACGAGTTTTTATGGTTCACAATTTTAAAATTAGTAAGGTAGTTTTGTCTCAATTGTTTTTGACATACATGTTTTGTTATGTTGCTAAAGTTTTTTAAAAGGTGTATATACTTCCATTTTAGAAAATATATCCTTAGTATCATTCAAATAAATTAAATTTTAAGCTTCATGTAATGTCATTTTCTTACAGTGGTATTTTTACTCAACATTACCAATGTGGTAAGAGTTTATTGGAATAATATAATAGATTATCATAATTATTTGTGATTATGATTACATTTATAAATTCTTATGATAAATCTCTCAAAAAAACTCATGATTTATATTATCCTATAGTTTTTTAAGATATATTTCTGTATTATAAACATTTCTATTATTATTTATAACTTAATATAATTAATATAATACTTTTAAGAATATATCACTTTATTTCATTCTTTTGTCGGAAATCACTATTACTTAAAAATAATGTCTTCAAAAAATTAAAAAAAAATTTTAAAGGATCTATTAATCCCAGTTTCAAGGAGAAGTGTTATAAAAATGTTTTAGGATTTTAATTATTTATTTATATGTTTTGAAATATATATTCAAAAGATAAAAAATTTAAAAAAAAATTGGTTTTAGAAAGTGTTTTTAATAGGAGAAAGGATATTTTCTAAAAGAAATGTTTTTAAAGTATATTTAAAAATTATTTCCCATCCCAGATAATATCTACTGCTGTTACACATGTATGTATGGGAAAATTAATCAAATAATACATTCATATTATTTCTCAAAATTGTTATCTTTTGAAGGAATGTTATTTATACAACTTTTTTTTATTTTCATGGGATATATACCTAATAATTCCACTTCTTTTCACTAGTTTGGATTTCATGAAATGATTTTAAAACCCGCCTCTTCTCCAAAAGTTATGATATGATTACATGATTATAACAACCGATTAATTTCATGGGTTATGATACAATGAATTATTATGTTCTAGTGGCAGACATATGCATGATATATTTATGAGTTGGGTGGGACCTATAATTTCCTCAAATAAATTGGGTAATGATTTATATATCATGACCTAGAGATGGATGGAATAGGGATTGAACTCATTTCAATAAAGTAATTTTTCACCTAATGTGGTCTTGGGAGGAACTATGACTACTAAGATGGTTAAGGGATAGAACCATAACTACCAGTGTGGTATGGTGAATGAACTGATACTACTATGATAGACTTCTAAATAAGATTTAAATACAATGGAAATTGTTTTATTTTCTTATATGTACATAATAATTCCATTTCATATTACAATTTTATACATTCATGGCTCATGGTCCTGATTTCGTTATAATTCATGTCTTATAAACTACCCATCTTTCTTCCATTTTTCATTTTTATGATCTTTGATATGTCGAGTATGATGTTATAATATTATGATCATGTTGTCATAACCTTAGGCTCTTTTTTATTCTTACATATCCCCTTGTTTACCCTTACTAAGCATCTTATATCACACCTTTTATGTTTACTTTATACAACATAAGAAGATTTTTGTTACGTATGAGGTTTATAAGAAGGGTGATAATCGTGAAGATCCCATTGGGAGATAATGTATCTCACTAATTAAAATTGTTTATGTTTCTTTATTTCCAAATGCACTAAACTAATATGATCTATAGGTGACTGTGTGGGAAATATATTATGTTTTTTTAAATTGTGAAATTATAATGTATGATAATTTTTATTATATATAAAATAAATCCAACCATTCTCAAATATCTTCTCAACCATCAATTCATAGGATGATAAAAAGTCCTACAAATTTAATGGGGGGGCTACAGAGAAAGATAAGAAATATTCTAGAGATCAACTTCAATGAATGTAGAGTTATAATGTTAGGAACCCAGATATGTGACCTATAAAAACCATAACTGAAAATGGAACATCTAGATAATGTTTTTGTCTCATTCTAATCTATTCATCCATGAATAATTAAGACGAATAAAGATCTGATGAAAAAATAATGATGGGGTAACAATAAGTGGAATATTTTATAATTTGTATCTATATGATTCATATGATAATAAGCCAAGGATAATTTTAAGGGTATGACGAAAAAAATTTCCAAAATAGTGTAGAAATGGGATAGAATAGAAATTTATTTAATAGTATGACTCCCTCATAATTTTTAATCCAATAATGTAAAATCGGTGATATTCAATCACATTACAATTTCAAAATATTTGATTACCATAAATGAATATTTATCTCTATAAAGACCCTCCGTGATATATATTGATATATATATATATATATTAGAAGTAGTAAGACTAAATGGAGTACCCCAATATTCTTTATCTGGTTGAGATCAAAGGATCGTCTAAGAATTTGGAGGATCCTTTATCAACTATTGGATAAAATCATTTTTTTTGTACTTCTTATTGTAATTCCATGACATTTTAGACCGTTAATGACACATATGTATCTATTCAAAACCTCAAATATTATGATAATAACAATCATAAGTGGATAAAAAGTTGTTAAGGAGAGTTTGGGTCTCATTCAATGCCAAAATATCTAGAAATTTCGGAGACAGATTGATCTACATGGTTAACACGCGTTTAAGGATAATTGCGTACCACAACCAGTCATGGTGATCGGTACATAGTAGGGGTTACATGGGTTATCCTAATGATTTTATTCGATACAAAAATCTATGTGGGTGATTCAAAAATTTAAACATATCCATTTCTCATGGGCTTCACATGGTTAGTCAAACTTTTTACCCATCTGGTGCGATAGGGTTCCATAGGTAGTGTTCAACACACAGTTGGTGCACGGTCTGGAAAAAAAATTGCCAATCCTTGTGAAACATTAATGAGAGGTAAATGATAATTTTTCCTCTAAATGTTTTAAATACACATACCCTTTCACCTCCCTCTTGTTTCTAATGGACCTCACGCCATGAGAAGCCTTCATCCTCTTATTGTAATGATTTGAATCCATTCATTCATTTGAAATCTATTTTCTTAATCGTAGGATGCATTGGATTTGAAATGTTTATCTATATAATCCTATAAAATTATTTCATAATTTATCATCCCATCATTTTCATGATTTTTGGGATTGATCATATGTCATATTTTTATGGTATTGGTATGTTCATCTTATTTCTCATGTTCTTTCTTGATTCAAGGGTCGACACTAGATGTGGAGAGTGTCATGGGACTAAAGTATATGATTTGGTTCCTTTTAATAAATTTATATTTATATTTCATTAATCATCTTCTTCCATATGTTATATTTTACTATGATTCCAATATATTGTAAAATTTTCTAAATTAATTATTAATATCGGGTATAATGGAACCTTATCTACCTACTAAACAATGTCGTTGGGAATTTCCCTTAATAAGAGAAAGCCCATGGGTGATCCCTTATTTTAGGGGAAAACATATCATTTTTCATAAATTATTTTTCATATAATTAATTATACACATCATATTTTAATTAAAATATGGATATGAAGGGCCATGTGATAGTCTATATGCCATATTCCATAGTTGATTCTCTAGATTTAAATAATATGTCCAAATTGATATTTCATTTTATGGCCATCATTCCTTGATGAAATGGTATGATATCTTGATATATGTAATATCCCTCCCTATAATTCTGAGAGATACTTGGTATTCCTTTTATAGATGATCGTGGACAGGTTAATTGAGCTTTATAATTAGAATTTATTAATGAATTGTAAATATTATCGGACTGATACACGGTATTACATAGACATGCCCTTTTTTAAAATTATATAACACCTTATGACAAATACTAGATCCCAAGGGTAGTCACCGTGGATGGGTTTAGTGTTGAAATTGTCATTTTGTGCCTTATGTAACACTCAGTACCCTATGTGAGGTCTGGGGGAAGGGCTAAGAGGTTATTTTCATTACACTATGTGGGGAGTGATACTTTGGATTCAATTTTAGGATCACCTTGGATGTAATATTATGTGGTTGATTATTTTTTGTTATCGTTGTACGATACTTGGGCTTCTTGATATGGTTCTCCTTAGACAATCTAAGGATTTCATTTATTTATATTCTATGCATTCCATCAATATAATTCCAAGAATACCAGCCACTTAAATTAAATGACATTCCCACCAATGGAAATAAAATGCTTGGGAGTGGTATAGACTTTATAGTTTACTCATGATAAATAATAATAAAATGTACCATACTTGTATAGGTTCACATTGGTTCAAATGAATCTTGATTATTCCAAAGGAGGTAGTTTCTATTGTGTATCCATAGGGAACTAGTGCTCATATGTTTTTTTATTTATTACATTACATATATTTTTTACACGACCAATAATAAATTTATATGAATAGACTAGATGGCTCTTAACAGCTTTGGCGGTGTACTACTAATTATATATCACACACAACTAACACCTCCCTTGGTACTCGATAATAATTTATGATTTTAGGTGTAGAAGTAGGGATGTCTCCAACTTGTGATTCTTGATTCTCAGTTCACTGATGGAGTGTAGGAGAAGAGTACTGATCCTCATCTCATAATTCTATTAAAGGCGGAATTTGGTGCTTTTTAAAGTTTTTTTTCATGTCTTTCCATCATTCCTTAATCATATCTACTGTACTCATTTTCTAAAGAAACATGAAATGATCACCATAATTATGTATCAATTATGATTCAACTTCCACCTGAATATTATTGGATGCTTATTTTTAATTCTATTATTGTTCTTTATTAATATTTATATTGCTAACCATATGTTATCCAAATTTTTGTTGTACACTAAATGATGATTTAATACTCTCACTATGTATTAACCCCAGGCCCTCGCTACCAGTTGGTAACCTTTCGCGTACAAGGAGGCATTCGTTATAACATGTGGCCAACTATCTTGGGGCTAAGCATAGTGGATTCTAGGGTGAGATTCTATAATGTAGTATGACATCCTCATTTATTTATTTATTATTGTTAGAGGGTTGGATAGAAGACCAGGATTTATACTAATTTTGAATTGATCATGAGCCTGGGAGTACCTATCCCAAATTTATATGAAACTCACCCTTCATTTGATGGGTTTTTTATTGGTCTTTCTTATTCGAGTAGTACATATTTCACTAATGTCTAACAAACAGGATTTGAGACGTGTTTATTTTGGTTATTAACATTATAATTGAATTATTTACATGGCCTATTATAAATATTTGGTAACGTCTCATGCATCATATTAGGAAATTTAGGATTGATAGGCCATTAATTTTCCAATTCCACATTTTCTTCCAACTTTCATTTCTGACCGTATATAGTCAGTTCTAGGACTATTATTAGTGGATTGTACTAATGTTTCACATATAGATAACATAATCAGATTAATTTAATTCAATCCATAAATAAAAATGGCATGATCCCATATATATTGATGGTGAAACATTAATTAACTCATTATAACATGTTTGATTCAGGAACAATTGGTTTTATAGACTAAAAAATTAGATGATTTGATTAGTAAATGGCAATTGTAATTATTATAGCATGTACATATATAATACGGGAATTGTAGTTTACTAAGAAAAATAAATAAATAAAACCTTTTACATAATGATATTATACATAAAGGTAATACTTATGTAAAGTACCAAAAAGAATTTATAAAGTCTATGGGAATTTATAAATTGGTAATGGTGATGCATCTAACTGGACTGTGATATCTATATACATATAAATAAGAATTAAAATAAAAAATTTATCATTTAATGAAATGGTTAATGCTAAATGGGGATTCAAATTACAAAAAAAAGTTTCTTTCCACTATACATTTCAATTGTAACTCCATATATTGGAACCCTTACTGTGTTGTATGAGACATTGACCCCAAAATGACCATAGTAGTGCATATTAGTCAGTATATCAAGATACATAAGTGATATTTCTCACCACATATACCTGGATTTAGGAGTATATATATAGGTTTGACTCATTTAAAAAATGTTTGTGTACCCATCCTTTCATTATTTTGTTTTTTCTTATCGACTATAAAATCTTATTTGAGGTGTGAGATTTGTTGTTTTATAGCTATGTAGCCACGAAACCCATGATTCCTCAGCCAAGGGTGGGGATAACCATGATCTATTTTTGGTGGTCTATGATCAACCAGTATGACCCCTGTAGAACCACCAGAGGAACCTCCAGTTGATCTTCCACTGGGTGCTGATTAATAGTTCTTAGATAGATTTTTATGTTCCATATTGGCTATACATGGAGCTTCATGACATTCCCCTACATTGTTAGAGATGACATAGGAATTAAAACATCAATAGCATCCCATAATCCTAGTGGATGGTTGTCCTAAATTTGGTGAGACATGGTTAGAGGCCGTGATATTTACATTTGAGAATCTGAAGATACCTCTAGAGTGTATGGTCATTATCAATAAATATATGCTTCGTGATTTTACTAAACATTGGTGGGATGTTATTACCCCAGATAGATGTCATTAGGGTACGGAATTTTAAAGATTTAAAATATCCTTTTATGGTTATTTTTTCCATTGTATATTGAGAGAATACCACAGAAAAGAGTTTATGAACCTACAACAATGTTTAATTTCAGTGATGAAGTACTTAGATCATTTTACAGAGCTATTGAGTTTTACACTGAATTTGACCAGTGATGGCTTGAAAATAGTGGGACATTTTGATGATGGACATGTGTATGCCATCTGATTAGATTTTAATTTTTTTATTGTGAAAACTATTTCAAATATAATGAATCTGTCCTTAATCATTGATTGCTACATGAGGGAAAATGGAAATGTGATCCAGGGTAGTTCAGCATCGAGATAAGAATATGGTTTATCCAATGGCAGGAAAAGTCATCTTGAGGGTGTACGAGGGGGCTGTACTCTCTATGTGACACTCATTTATATCTTTGGGGTGTTCTACTAGTGTCGTAATGTAGTCCTCGAGTTTCTCCATTGTATGAGGAACCTGATAGAGTGATGAGATTGCGGTATGATGGGTCACCTTTAGTGTTTCTACCAAACATTCCCACCATTTCCCAGTGAGAATGGATCTTTACTAAAAACACATTTAGGCATAAGATTTGTAGCTCTATTTCTGCTTTGGATCTATTCTACTATAAGATAATCTGGCCTAATGAGTATTCATGGATGAGGTAGTCATACTTTGTAGGTTCAGCATCAACAGAGCACACCTTCTCTGATTTGTCAGGTAACATATTTGGGATATCAATCAGGTTACATCTATGTAGTAATTCAAACTCATAAGGATAATAATCCAGAGACTTATATTGAAATAGGTACAATTCTCGTATCCCTTACTTTAGTTTCTACCTTATTTCATACAGGTATATCAAAAATTTTAAAAAATGTATCAATTATGGAAATTCTACATCTAGAGTGGGAGTAATGTTGTGGAATGAAGACTCTCGACACACCGTTAGGGGTCTGACCAGAGAGTAAATTCCATTTCAAGGAGTTCTACCTTAAGATTGGCTGGTACCATTTCATGTGTAATTTCTTGGTCCTCAAGATTACAGGTTTTCAAATTATTACAAGTGCAGACTAGAATAGTGTCTTTTCTTTCCCATGTGGATTTCTATCACCTGAGGTTCTCATTTACAAAACTTAAGGGTAGAATTTTTATTCATAATGGTGAATTCGATATCAATATGAGTCAAGATGGAATGGATATAGATGAGGAAATTTTCAGATCATGAGTTACTCTTCCAAATGGAGACTGTATCATGTGAGAACCCCTTCCCCCATCTTGGTAGGTTATCGAGGCCCATGAGATCCTACAAATATTCAGTTGTGCATAGGTGTCTCTAAAAATATAGGATAGTTAATATTGGTATATAATGCCTTTATTTGGGTTTTTCTCCCTTGGATTTATATGAAGTACTGATACATACATCATATATATTGGTTTGTAGGTATGAATAGGCATATCATAGGATTTATCACGAAGATTTACACTTGTCAGAAGGTGAAGGCAGAGCACTAGTGACATGTGAGACATCTATATCCACTATCCATTATTGAATGGAAGTGGAATGATGTCACTATAGGTTTAATGATGGGAACAATGGGACACACTAGAGGTAGTGATTCCATGTGGGTGATATTCAAGAGTTTGAACAGGGTATCACACATCTTTTCTATCCAAGATAGCTTCTCAATTGATTTTATTGGGGGGATTTATATTCAAAAAATTATGATCCTTCATGGTGCTTCCCATTCCATTGTATCAAACCGAGATGCCCGGTTTACATCACAGTTCTAGAAGGGGTTGTTGAACAGATGTTGTTCACTGGTTCTCATGAGTATATCATATCACCCTATGAACAGTATAAAGTGTGTGTGGATTATATAGGTATAACGACCCATACATTACATACATGTTTATTACTTAAAAATTAAATCATAATTATTCCAACATATAACAAAACCATGAAAGGACCGTATAGGTATAGTGTCTTTAGAAACTGGGAAACATAAACAACTGGTTCATAGAGCATCTACATTGCCTCCCATTTATTTCATCACATCTGGAGTCCCTTTTGGCATATCCTACTTAATAAACTTCTTCCTGACCTGGGGAAAGAAAACATACAAAAGGGTGAGCTCAAATTCTCAGTAAGGGTAAACAAAATAAATGTCAATCACATCATATTCATAAGAACATATCATTTTGGAAATCATAACCTGAAAAAGAGATCATAATTTCATAACATGGGATCAATCATAGTAGTGAAATGTAATCCCAATAATAATAACTTAAAACATCAAACTTTGTGGCATACACACATAATCATATAGAATAATTTCTTAGTAGTCTAGACTCATTTCCAAGATTATCTTAGCGGACAAAGTCCATTTCTGAACCGAGTTCACTCCTCGTTTCAGTCCTGTTTCACTGAACCGGTTTAACCCGTCGTTCCAGCCATGTCTGTCTCATGAGATATAGATCTTTAGCCAATTAATTGGAGGTAGATATAGGTCCCACCCATCTCATAATGATACCATTCTTATGTGTGCCACAAAATCATAAATCATAAATCATTGCATAACCCATGTAATAAAAATGGGATTCTTAAACATCGTGACATCATAAAACAATACATATAAGAAAAAGGAATTCATAAAAATGTTTCCATCACAACATAATCAAATCAATGTAATAATAGGGATAGAAACAGAACCTTTTATTATCTTAGATGGAAAATAATTTTGATAAGACACTTGAACTCCATTCTTGATGAAAATATCCTTTCTACTTCAAAAACATTTTTCCTTTATTAACATGTCATACTATTTTAAACTAAAAGAAGTTGATTAAAAATAAACTTGAAAACTTTTAAAGGAAGATTCTTGGAAATAATATTTTAAAAATCCATTCATGTCGTATAAGCTAAAAAAATATTCTTCTCGTACTTTTTTCGGAAAAGTCAAAAAGTACCTCGTACGAAAAACGACTAAAGATTTATTTCATATCTTTTACTAAAAACTCACCGAAGGGTAAAATTGGATTTAAACAATTTTAGGAGGATATAAATAATATTACATATTCAGGAAACATGGATGTGGATGATAAATATTCCCCAGTAAATTCTGAAGTATAAACAATCCCGGATAAAAATTGAGATTGCGAGAGTGTCCCTTACCTTAGGTCCAATTTCCTTCATAAGTGTCTTAACCTCCTGTATAATGATTTAAATAATGTTATTGACTTATTCCATAATCATACTTATTTTTATGATATCATATATGGTTATATTCTTGGATTCTTATTAGTAATATTTCATTACTACTTGTTATTTGGGTGTTTATTACTTTTTGTTCTTATGCGTGTTTTGTCGAATAAATTCTTATTATTCTTTTTAGGTTATATATACATAATTTCTAGAATGGTATTAGTGTAATATATATCATATTAATTCATTCAATTAATTTATATAATCATTAACCAATGAAGATCATGTACAATAATTTGCATAACATCATGGAGATGGTATTCCGTATGTACGCACGAGTGATTATATCATTCCCATGATCGTGGAATTGTATTAGAGTGTATCTATACTATTTAAGAATAAATATAACTTTAAAATAATCATATATAGTTATTCTATACACCATTATACCCATACAAATAAGTTGGTGGTGGAAAATAGATTACACCACGGCGTGGAGACGGTATTCCGTACGTACGCACGCGCGGTGATTTCATTTTCCGTAGGATGTATAGATGTTGAAATATGGTTGTTTAATACTTATGATAACATATCAATATATTAGTGATACTTATGTTATTACTTAATAATGAAACAACTAAATGAGAAGAAGTGTAAGAAGAAATAAAGTTGAAAGAATCGGTAACAGACATTACCTCTTCTTTCAAGCGCCTCTCTGAGACCTTTTTTTAGGGCACTAAAATTGGTCTTTGAAAAAGACCAGGACCTCTAAAATGTTTCTAGGGAAGTGGATAAGAGAATTTGGCCGGTTTTTTCCGAGCTTGAAGGCTCAAAGTGGTGAGAGGAAGAGAGGGAGGAGGTTCCCTTTTATAAGGGAGGAGAGGGGCACCTTAGGAAAACATAAAATATTATTATATTATAAAGTCATATTCAGTTTTTTATAGCTCCAAATTGATTTATTTCAAAGCTAAGGTGGGGATGGGTCGAAATAATCTCATAAAATAGAATTTATACAAGTTTAGGGTTCTATTTTAACCTTATCATTTAGATTTAACTCTAAGTTAAATAATTTACCTTTTACCGTGTCTTTTTGTTTTCTTACACTATATGGTTAATAAACTTACTATAACAAGCCAAAAGAACCACAAGTTGTTTATTATTAATATATATAACCTTATCTAATTCATTTAGCCGAACCTTATATTTTTAGGAATAAAATAAATATTAATAATATAAAGATTGTTTTAAAAACTATTTTATGTCAATTTTGATACTATTTGGTAATTGATTTTTGTGAAAATCATAACAGAAAGATTAGGTCGAACAAATTTAATTAAATCAGTACTGACATGTCATATTAACCTATAAAATTATTTTAATTCATAAAATTCTCAAATTACATTTATTTGGTTATTTATAACCTCAATTATGTCAATATTTCATTAATAAGATAATTACTACATCATCATTTTGTCATAAATAAATTACATTATTTATTGTCTAAAATTAAAAATAAAATACCATTATGTAAGAAATATTTTTATCATTCTAATTAATATTTATAGTCGAATTTATATTATGTATAGCCCTATATTAAAAATGATTTAGTTATTAAACTTTGATTTTAACTATTTTAACCCTTCTTTAAATAAATTAATAATAAATGTCTTAATCTAATACATGTGGGCCTAAATGGCCATATTTTATTCCTAAGGTTGTTTTTGGTCTAATTAAACTTATCCAATATAATTAGGACAAGTGTTAGGGTAATAATAATATCATTTTTACCCTTAATTACCCTATTTACTTTTAACCGTGGTAAAAAAACTAAAAAGTTACTATTCACCAAAAATTATTTTTATCTTATTGAACCACATTTCAGTCCTTCATATTAACCGTGTATCTCGGATTATTGAAATTCCACTCAGAGAAGCGGTAAAATTAAGTTTTATGTAAATTTTCAAATTCTCCTAGGAGGTGGGTAAAAGACAGTAAAAAGTTCAATAAAATTTTTATATATCTAAAATTATTATAAAATGACTACAATGAATTGAACTTATATAGGTATTATGTATCAATTTTGACCTAAAATAAATTTAAATAAAATAAATAATTATTTAAATAAAAAGTCGGTTTTTAAATAGTAACGTAGTGTTTTCACTATTCATCAAAAATTGAAAGTTTTCAAACAAAATACCAAAATTTCACCCTAGGCTAATTTAGATATTCCAAATCCAAAAATGAAATCCATTTTGAAAGATAAAATTTACAAAATTTCAAAAAGTGGGTATTACTATTCATAATGGCTAGTTTTAATAATATTTTAATAGCATATTGTTCTTTAGTGAAACTCGGTATTGCATACAATGCAAGCTATCGAGGAAGGTTGCGGATGCATGTAAAGAAAGCCAATATAGTGTTGTGTGTAGTGAAAGATTCCTTTGATGATTTATATAACATAAAAACAAAATATTTCTCATAAAAATCTCGGGTGTTACATTCTACCCCCCTTAAAATGAATTTCGCCCTCGAAATTCGTCACTTTGTAACAAACAAATGAGGATACCTCTCCCTAATCATGTCCTCAATCTCCCATGTAGCTTCTTCAAATTGGTGGTTCCTCCATAATACTTTGACCGAGCGAGTGGTCTTTTTCCGTAGGACTTTTTCTCTATGATCCAGAATCTCTATTGGTTGTTCTTCATAAGAAAGATCTTGCTCCAGCGGTACAACTTCTGAGCTCTGTACATGTGAAGGATTAGGTATGTACTTTCTCAGGAGAGGTACAAGGAACACATCATGAACTTGGGAGAGAATCGGTTGAACCGCCAATCGGTAAGCTACCTTCCCAGCACGATCCAGTATTTCGAAAGGGCAGATATACCTAGGGATCAGCTTTCCCTTCTTTCCAAATCTCATTACTCTCTTCCAAGGAGATATTCGTAAGAACACTTTATCACCCACTTCAAACTCTAGGTCTTTTATTTGGTTGTCAGCATAACTTTTTTGTCGAATCTGAGCTGCTCTTATGTGTTGTTGAATAGATCATATCTTTTCTTCCATCTCATCAACAAGATTAGGTCCTAATAGCTTTCTTTCCCCAACTTCATCCCAGCAAATCGGAGTCCTAAATTTCTTTCCATAGAGAGCTTCATAAGGATCCATCTGAATAATTTAGTGAAAGCTATTATTATAAGAAAATTCTACCAAAGGTAGGTTTTGATACCAACCACCTTTGAAATCCATAGAGCAATCCCTCAACATATCTTCTAGAGTCTGAATTATTCTCTCAGACTGACCAGCTGTCTGAGGATGATAAGCAGTGTTGAAACTCAACTCTGTATTCAAAGTGTGCTGAATACTTCGCCAGAACTTTGAAGTAAACCTCGAATCCCTATAAGATATAATAGAATGTGGTACTCCCTGCAATCTTACCACTTCCTCCACATATATCCTGGCAAGCTGATCTAGAGAGAAAACCTCTCTAATAGCAATGAAGTGTGCAGACTTTGTAAGATGATCAACTATGACCCAGATAGCATTATTTCCTTTGGATGTTTTAGGAAGTCCAGTGACAAAGTCCATAGTGATGTTTTCCCATATCCATTCTGGTATGGGTAATGGTTGTAACATCCCCATTGACTTATGTCTCTAAACTTTAACTTTCTTACAAACAAATTATCGAGAGACATATTCAGCAACATCTCTTTTCATGCCATCCCACCAGAAGTACTATTTCAGGTCTCTATACATCTTCGTGCTTCCAAGATGAATAGAGAATAAAGAACTATGAGCCTCATCCAGCAGCTCCTTCGTTAATTCTGGGATGGGATGAACACAAACCTGATTCCTGAACTTTATTATCCGACCACAATCAAAGTTGAATTCTGGAATATTTCTCACCTTCTTTTGAAACTGTACATCTTCTTTCTGCTCCTCTTTAATCTTCACATGTATAGATGGTTGAACATTCAATTGAGAAAGATACAATTTTTCCCCTTCCATTATAATTCCAAGATCCATCCTTTGTAAATCCATAAATATTGGATATTTTTTGATCCTTATCATCGATAGGCTAGCATGGTCTTGTTGACTTAATGCATTAACCACCTTGTTTTCTTTCCCAGGGTGGTAATGAATTGAGCAGTCGTAATCCTTAATCAGCTCGAACCATCTTCTTTGGCGCATATTTAGCTCCTTTTGTGTGAACATATACTTTAAACTTTTATGATCACTATAAATATCACACCTTTATCCATAAAGATAATGCCTCCAAATATTTAATGCAAAGATTACCGCAGTAAACTCCAAATCATGAGTTGGGTAATTTTGCTCATGTATTTTCAACTGTCATGAGGCATAAGCTTTCACCATATCATTTTTCATAAGAACACACCCCAGCCCCTTCATGGATGCATCACTGTAGATCACAATCCTTTCTCCACTACAAAGAAGTGTGAGTACAGGTGCACTAGATAACCTTCTTTTCAACTCCTTGAAATTATCTTCACATTCCTCTGTCCAAACAAACTTAACTCCTTTTTAAGTCAACATGGTGAGTGGATTAGTTAATTGTGAAAAATCATTCACAAAACGTCGATAATATCCATCCAAACCAAGAAAACATCGGATCTCGGTTACTATTGTCGGTCTCAACCATCTTTCAATAACCTCTATTTTTGCTGGATCCACTGATATCCCCTCTTTTGAGATTATGTGACCCAAAATGCAACTTTTTGAAGCCAAAATTCACACTTGGTAAATTTGGAGTAAAGCTTATCCTTTCTCAGGGTCTTCAATATAATTCTCAAGTGAGCTTCATGTTATTCCTTGCTCTTTGAATATACAAGAATATCGTCTATAAAGACTACCACAAACTGATCAAGATAGTCTCTAAAGACTCTATTCATCAGATCCATGAAGATTGCAGGGGCATTAGTAAGACCAAATGAAATCACTATAAATTCATAGT
This sequence comes from Viscum album, assembly GCA_963277665.1. NCBI lineage: Eukaryota > Viridiplantae > Streptophyta > Magnoliopsida > Santalales > Viscaceae > Viscum > Viscum album. The sequence continues at coordinate 134,522,028 of OY728147.1, read as the reverse complement.
GTCCATACCTTGTACGAAAATCCGTCTTTGGTATATCCTTCCTTTTGACCCTTAATGTATGATACCATGAACAAAGATCAATCTTGGAAAAGTATTGAGCTCCGCATAGTTGGTCAAATAAGTCATCAATGCATGGGAGAGGATATTTGTTCTTGATAGTGATGTTGTTAAGTTCTCGATAATCAATGCAGAGTCTCATTGATCCATCTTTCTTCTTAACAAACAGAATAGGTGCTCCCCAAAGTAACGCACTTGGGCGTATGTATCCCTGACCAAGATTCTCTTGGATTTTCTTCTTCAATTCCTGCAACTCAATTGGGGTCATTCTATAAGGTGTCTTTGAAAAAGGCAAAGCACCCGGTACGAGTTCTATTGAAAACTCAACTTCACGATTTGGTGGATGACCCGAAAATTCCTCTGGTAAGAAATCGTCAAACTCCCGTACAATGGGAATATTCTCAATCATGAGTTTCTCTCCAAGAATTTGAGATAAATAACCTTCATTTAGTGGAATCAAGACTCATAAGATGGATGAAATTTCCACTGGAAGGTCATGTTCATCCTTGCATCAATAGACGATCATAGATTGATCTGGAATATAAAATGTGACTTCCCTTCTTTTGAAATTGATATGAGCTCCATATAAAGAAAGTCAATCCATGCCAAGAATCACATAAAATTCCATAATAGGAAGGATCACAAGATTTTTAGGAAGAACTTTCCCACAAACTTCAATCGGAGAAGAATTATAGACTTTTGATGAGATTGTTGTTCCATTATGAGTTGTCACGGCTAACTCAACATCTAATTTTTGAGTTAATACGGCGATACCCTTAGAAAATTATTCAGAAATAAAAGAGTGGGTGGATCCAGAATCAAATAAAACATTTTCTACTTTAGATTGAAAGGTAAGTGTACCTTTCACCACTTTGTTATTGTACTCCACATCATTGATAGAAATTGCATGTGACTTTCCTTTTTATTTGGCCTTAAGAGTTTTTTGACGTCGATCATCATCATCAACCCTTGGATTTGGGAATTTATTAGAATAATGACCCATCTCCTTGCACTTGAATCATTGAAGTGTAGTAGGTTCATTCTGTGTATCCCTTCCTTTGTTTTCATCATTAGACATCTTCTTCCCATTATTTCGACATTAAATTGCCCGATGACCTTCTTTTACACACTTATAACATTTTCTTGTCCCCTTAATAAAATTTCCTCCATGTTTCTTTCCACACATTGAGCATAAGAGAAAACTCATCTTCTTTTCAGTGTGGTCTTTAGATTTTCCTTTGAATTCAATTTTCTTCTTCTTATCAAACCCATGTGACTGATGGGTTACACCAATCTCTATCTCGAACTTGAGAGCACATAGAACAATTTTCTCGTAGCTATTGAAGTCCCTTATGGATAACGCCCTTAGAAGACTTGGTGTTAATCCACTAAAGAATCGATCGATCTTACTATCAGGTTGGATAATATTTCTCGAAGCATACCTTGCAAGTCTTGTAAAATTTGCTTCGTAGGTACCAACTAATTCATCGTCCTTTTGCTTCAGTTAAAAAACTTTTTTTCCATCTCTGTTTGAAGAATACGAGGGAAATACTTATTGAAAAATAAGTTCTTGAACTGGTCCCATTCCATGGACTCAATTTCATCACTTTGCCTCATATTCTTAGTTAGATTCCACCATTTATCAGCATCACCTTCCAAACGATACACTGCTAAGATGAATTTCTCATGTTCAGAACATTGAAGAACTGAAAATATATTTTCAGTGGTACTGATCCATTGTTCAGCCACAAATCGATCAGAAGACCCACTGAAAGAAGGTGGACGCTGCCTCATGAAGGATTCAACAGAATGTTGCTCCTTCTTTTGCTAGTTTGGAAGTCCTGCATGATTCATTCCTTGAGAATGTTGTGTGAGCATGGCTACAAGATTTTTCATTCCGGCTCCCATAACGTTTGGTTTCTCGGGGGGAAAATCATTTCATTTCCCGTCGCAATCCGCATTAACACGGTTCCTTCGGGTTCTAGCCATCGACTAAAACCAAGAAGAATAGTGTGAGTAAAACTAATTAGAAAAGGAAAACCACATAATCAAGAATAAAATTTCACACTTAAGGTCTTATCATAGGTTGTTCATGGACATTTTTAAAACACTATGAGTGTGTTCTATCCTTAGACATATCCTTAGGTTTCTTACTAAGGCTTTCACATCCTAGTTTCCAAAGGTTGACTATACCTTTCCTCTAATACCAACAATAACGACCCATACTTTACATACAAGGTTATTACTTCGAAATTGAAGCATAATTATTACAACATATAACAAAACCATTAATGGACCATATAGGTATAGTGTCTTTAGAAACTAGGAAACATAAACAACTTGTTCATAAAGCATCTACATTCCCTCCCATTTATTTCATCATATCTAGAGTCCCTTTTGGAATATCCTACTTAATAACCTTATTCTTGACCTGGGGAATGAAAACATACAAAAGGGTGAGCTCAAATTCTCAGTAAGGGTAAACAAAAGAAATTTCAATCACATCATATTCATAAGAACGTGTCATTTTGTAATTCTTAACCTGCAAAAGAGATCATAATTTCATAACATGGGATAAATCATAGTTGTGAAATGTAATCCCAATATTCATAACATAAAACATGAAACTTTATTTCATACAAACATAATCATAGAGAACCATTTCATAGTAGTCTAGACTCATTTCCAAGACTATCATAGCAGACAAAGTCCATTTCTGAACCGAGTTCACTCCTCGTTTCAGTCCTGTTTCACTGAACCGGTTTAACCCGCCATTCCAGCCATGTCTATCTCCTGAGATATAGATCTTTACCCAATGAATTGGAGGGAGATATAGGTCCCACCCATCTCATAATGATACCATTCTTATGTGTGCCACAAAATCATAAATCATACATCATTTCCTAACCCATGTAATAAAAATGGGATTATTAAACATCGTGACATCATAAAACAATTCATATAAGATAAAAGAATTCATAAAAATAATTCCATCGCAACATAATAAAATCAATTTAATAATAGGGATTGAAACAGAAACCTATATTATCTTAGATGGAAAATAATTCTGATAAAACACTTGAACTCCATTCTTGAGGAAAATATCCATTCTACTTCAAAAACATTTTTCCATTCATAACATGTCATACTATTTTAAACTAAAAAAAGTTGATTAAAAATAAACTTGAAAACTTGTAATGTAAGATTCTGGAAATGATTTTTTAAAAATCCATTCATGTCGTATAAGTTAAAAAGAATATTCTTCTCGTACTTTTTTCGGAAAATTCAAAAAGTACCTCGTACAAAAAACAAAAAAAGATTACTTTCATATCTTTTACTAAAAACACACTGAAGGGTAAAATTGGATTTAAAAAATTGTAGGAGGATATAAATAATATTACATATTGAGGAAACATGGATGTGGATGATAAATATTCCCCAGTAAATTCTAAAGTATAAACAATCTCGGATAAAAATTGTGATTTCGAGATTGTCCCTTACCTTAGGTTCGATTTGCTTTGTAAGGTTCTGTACCTCCTGTATAATGATTTAAATAATGTTATTGACTTATTCCATAATCATACTAATTTTTATGATATCATATATGGTTATATTCTTGGCTTCTTATTAGTAATATTTCATTTCTACTTGTTATTCGGGTGTTTATTACTTTTTGTTCTTATGCTTGTTTTGGCGAATAAATTCTTATTCTTCTTTTTCGGTTATAGATACCTAATTTCCAGAATGTTATTATTGTAATATATATCATATTTATTCATTAAATTTATTTATATAATCATTACGCAATGAGTATCATGTAGAACGAGTCGCATCACATCGTGGAGACGGTATTCCGTACGTACGCACGAGCGATGATATCGTTCCCATGATAGTGGAATTGTATTGGAGTGTATGTATACTATTTCAGAATCAATATCACTTTACAATAATCATATATAGTTATTATTTACACCATTATACCCATACAAGTAAGGTGGTGGTGGAAAATAGATTACACCACGGCGTGGAGACGGTATTCCGTACGTACGCACACGCGGTGATTTCATTTTCATTCGGATTGATAGATGGTGAAATAGGGTTGTTTAATACTTATAATAACATATCAGTATATGATTGATACTGATTTTATTACTTCATAATGAAACATCTATAAGAAGAAGAAGTGGAAGAAGATATAAAGCAGAAAGAATCGGTAATGGACATTACCTCTTCTTTGAAGCACCTCTTTGAAACCTCCTTTTAAGTCACTAAAATAGGTCTTTGAAGAAGACCATGACCTATAAAATGTTTCTATGGAAGTGGAGAAGTGAATTTTCCAGGGTTTGGCCGATCTTCAAGGCTCAAAGTGGTGTGAGGAAGAGAGGGAGGAGGTTCCCTTTTATAAGGGAGGAGAGGGGCACCTTAGGAAAACGTAAAATATTATTTTATTATAAAGTTATATTCGGTTTTTAATAGCTCTAAATTGATTTATTTCTAAGCTAAGTTTTGTATGGGTCTAAATAATCTCATATAATAGAATTTAGACAAGTTTAGGGTTCTATTTTAACCTTATCATTTAGATTTAACTCTAAGTTAAATAATTTAACTTTTACCGTGTCTTTTTATTTTCTTACACTATATAGTTAATAAACTTACTATAACAAGCCAAAAGAATCCCAAGTTGTTTATTATTATTATATATAACTTTATCTAAGTCATTTGGCCGAACCCTATATTTTTAGGAATAAAATAACAATTAATAATATAAATTTTGTTTTAAAAACTATTTTATGTCAATTTTGACACTATTTGGTAATTGATTTTTGTGAAAATAATACCAGAAAGCTTAGTTCTAAAAAAGTAAATTAAATCAGTACTAACATGTCATGTTAGCCTAGAAAATTATTTTAATTCATAAAAAGTCTCAAATTACATTTATTTGGGTATTTATAACATCAATTATGTCAATATTTCATTAATAAGATAATTACTACATCATCATTGTGTCATAAATAAATTAAATTATTTATTGTCTCAAAATTACAAATAAAATACCATTATGTTGGAAATATTTTCATCTTTCTAATGAATAATTATAGTCGAATTTATCTTATGTATAACCCTATATGAAAAATTATTTAGTTATTAAACTTTGATTTTAACTATTTTAACCCTTCTTTAAATAAATTAATAATAAATGTCCTGATCTAATCCATGTCGGCCTAAATGGTCGTATTTTATTCCTAAGGTTGTTTTTGATCGAATTAAACTTATCCAATAGAATTAGTACATGTGTTAAGATAATAATAATATCATTTTTACCATTAATTACCCTATTTACTTTTAATCGTGGTAAAAAAGTAAAAAGTTACTATTCACCAAAAATTATTTTTATCTTATTGAACCACATTTTAGTCCCTGATATTAACTGTGTCTCTCTGATTTTTTAAATTCCACTCACAGAAGTGGTAAAATTATGTTTTATGTAAATTTGCAAATTCTCCTAAGAGGTGGGTAAAAGACGGTGAAAAGTTCAATAAAATTTTTATATATCTAAAATTATTATAAAATGACTCCAATGAATTGAATTGAACTTATATAGGTATTATGTATCAATTTTGACCAAAAATAAATTTAAATAAAATAATTAATTATTTAAATAAAAAGTCGGTTTTTAAATAGTAACCCAGTGTTTTCACTATTCATCAAAAATTGAAAGTTTTCAGAAAAATACCAAAATTTTACCCTAGGATAATTTTGATATTTAGAATCCAAAAATGAAGTCCATTTTGAAAGATAAAATTTATAAAATTTCAAAAAGTGTGTATTACTATTCATAACGGCTAGTTTTAATAATATTTTAATAGCATATCGTTGTTTAGTGAAACTCAGTATTGCGTACAACACAAGCTATTGAGGAAGGCCACGGTTGCGTGTAAAGAAAGACAAGCTAGTGTCGTGTGTAGTGAAAGATTCCTTTGATGATTTATATAACATAAAAACAAAATATTTCTCATAAAAACTTCGGGTGTTACAATAGGTGTCGAAGGAAATGATTCAGACATGTTTCCTTTATTTTTTTGTTTTATGGGAGAAACATATACCTCTTTTTGAGTGTCTGTATAATAAAATATTTCAGACAACGATTTTGATGGAAACTTATGAATAAATTTATGTTAGTTCATGTCGTTTATATTTTTGGTAGTTGTAGGTAGGTGAGGTAGCACTACAAGGTCTTTGTATCAATCAAGATACTTCAGAGTAGGAATAGATGATACTGAAATATATGTCTGTAGAATAGTCTAGGAATAATATGTTTACTAATCATCCCTATCGACCTATATATTTCATGGTGAGACATTGGAACTTTCTGTGAGTGTCACCTAGATAAGGTCATAGATAGTATCAGCAATAGTGAATGGTGTCACCTCATTACATTAGTACATTTATGATTATAGATATATTCATGTCAGTAGTGCATCTATTGTAGTTACATAAGAGGTATTGTTCCATTCTTGATGTATTCCACATATCATAGTTCACCATTATCTTCTTCACTATTCTCATTCTTTTGATCTAGAGGATATTCAGCCAGAGGTAGATGCGCCCAATGAGGATCATCTGATACATATTGTCGATTGGGGAACAAATTCTATCTGATGTAGGCCACTTCTTCTAGTATCGGTTTTATAGAATCATTTTCCTATTCAGGTTGAGACTTTTGATTATGAGGATAATGTACATTCTCAATGGTCATAACATTTAGGAGAAGATACTTTAACACACTTGAATGGGAAACTTGAGGATGATCACTTTTATAGATAGGAGGGTGTAACATCATGACTTTTAATAGTAGTATAGAAATGTATTTTACTATTAAAAACCATTAATTTATGATAATATTTTCCTTAAGAGACTAAATAGTTGTTCATGAGTGTCAGGGGTTCATTCGTAGCCTGATCCTCTAAAATTTGGGGAGATTCATTGAGGCGCACTATTTACACACTATTAGTATTAACCATGTGACTTAGTGGTACAGGTTTATCAGTGCATCTTATGGGATGAAATGTTTACACTAACTATCCTACCTAGTCCACATTAAAATTTGAGTGATGAGAAAAATTAAATATCCAATCCTCAAGGGCTACACTTGATAAGTCAAACCATGCCTCTGGCCCATGGGATGCAGTTCCTTGGTTAGTGTTGGCTTTATGGTTTTGTTATCCATGCCACATGACAATGTGACCACTAAATGAGTTGAAGAAGACGGTTCTTCCTACAAAATGTTTCAAATACTCTAAACCTTTATCGAGCCTCTTTTTTCTACCAAACTACATAGTTGGAGAAGACTTTCTCCCCCTTATTTATTCATTAAATCCAATCACTAATCTGAACTACATTTTCTCCATTTTCAATTTCATTTGATTGAAAATGGAAATCTCTCTAATCTTAATTATTTTGTTCTTGTTTTACCATCCCATCCTCTGTGTTATTTGGTTGTAAGATCATTTTACTTATTTTCATAGTATTGGTTTGTTCTTCTAATTCCTCACATTCTTGATTAATTGAAGGCCCAACACTGTATGAGTAGAGTTCTATGGGATTGAGGTATGCGTTCTAGTACCTTTACTTAAAATTCAACAGTAATTTTCTAATGTTTCATTTGCCTCAAGACATAATTTCCAAAAATTCATTTTTATTAACAAAATAATTGAATTAAAGTTTATTATTATGTATAATGTGGCATTATCTACCTATGAAATAATTTCATTATGCTTTTTCCATAACATGATCCATGAAATTGGAGTAATCTTACTTCAGGGCCAAAGTCCTCCTTTTACATAAATTTTTTAACTAACTTTTGAATTTTTTTCTTTACCATGTAGTAAATGATACTCTTGAAATCTAAATTGAACTATGGAAATGAGTGTCCAAGTGTTACGCTCTATGATTTATGACATAGTAATTTTTCTTGGATTATATAATTTGACTAACTTGATTAAGGTTTTATTACTTTCATGCCATGATGAAATAGTATGATATCATAATAGATGAACTAACCCTCCCTATTATAACAATAGCGATACTTGGGATTCCATTTATAGATCTCCTTGTATAAGCTCATCTAGATTTATAATAATAATTGGTAAGTGAGTTGTAAATACAATAGAGACGATACATGGTATGCCATGGAAATGCTCACTAAGTAGATTATCTATATCCTTATGAGTGATAGTGGTTCCCTATGGGTGTCAAAATCGAAAGGATCATTGGAAATATGGTCATATTGTTCCACAAGAGACACTCAATCCCTTATGTGAGAAACTGGGGAGAGGCATAGAGATTATATTCTTCACACCTTGTTAGGATAGATAATTTGGATTCAATTCCAGGATTTTCAGGGAAAAACACATATGGTGTTGAGAATTTATTTCACTCTTGGTCTGATAGAAGGGTTTCTTCATATGGTTCACCTTGAACGCTCCCAAGAAGCCACTTATTAAAATTTTGTGTATTTCTTCTATATAATTCTAATAATTCCATTCAAAAATAATAAATGATACCTCTACTATAAAAATTGCATCCTTGGTCTTGGTATAGTCCTAATACATTTTCCATGATGACCCATTTAATCACCATTCCATACTTGTAAAGGTTCACCTTGTTTGGAGTCATCTAGATTATGTAGAAATAGGTAATTTCGGTGAGGTATCCATTGGGAACTTGTTCCAATTTGTTTTATGTATTTATTTATTTAAATTTATTATGTATATACACAATTCTCATTTTATAAGAACTGGCCATATTATTCTAGAAACCACTGGCAGTGGCCTACTAAGTATATCTCACACGCCTCTTGGTCCGCCCTTGGTACCCAGGAAGACTTCATGATTATAGGTCTCTATAAAGGGAAGCACCCATATTTCATTTCATGGTTTTCAGTTTTAGGATAGAGTATGGGAGGAGAGTACCAAGCCTATGCTTGTGATTTTAGTTGAGTAATATTTTTCCATTTTTATAGTTTAGTTGACCAAGTGGTATATGCATATTTCTATTATATCATATGCATATATTTTTGTAAAACTATTTGACATGATCTGAATCATTTTGTATCTATTATGATTAATATTACAACTATTTATTATTGGTTGTTTATTTATTATTCCACTACTATTTTTTATTATTATTTCTAATTTTTCCTTTATTTTATTCTCTATTATGATATGCTCTATCTCCCGAGGGCATAATCTCGTCATGGACACACCCTTGACCCTCATAGCAGGTCAGCATCCTCCGGAATATAGGGAGGTGTGCTAGAGGTCTTGTGGGACACCGTCTCAATGAACCTTTTTTCAGATTCTGAGGTTGGAAAATATATTTATCACCCTCATATAGATGGTCAATCTAAGATAACCATTCAAGATCGAATGGGGATCATTATAGGAATATGTGTCGGACTATATAATACTTGTATAATTCTATAGAGTGGATTTTTATTGAGACCATTTCTTATCCAACATATGAAATAAAAGGTTCAATCCATTCAAGAACATATAAAATCCACCCAAATTTAATTGATAATCTAGGAAGATAATCATTGATGAGAAATGATTTTTTTAGTTTTGAAATAATGTGTTCCATTATATACTATCCTATATGATAGTAATCATTTTTGGGATGAAGGGAAATATTAATAAAATAAACATATTCCCATTTAGATCCTTGATCACATCAGACCAATGGAAAATCAACTATCATTTTCGCATCCGCTATCCCAATTACATGATATATTCCATGTATCCCTCTTGAGGATGTACGTACCAAACCCCTGAAATATATTGATAATAGAGGTGGAACCTTTGCACAATGATCCATTGTACATGGTGTTATCACGGAATATCTTAGATCATAGAGAAAAATTCCATCAAATAATAAAAATCACCGAATCAATGGGTTTTAGTGGAACCACGTGTTTGAAAAAAGAAACATGATAACTAAAATAGGGTATGAAAAATAGTAACATAACGTATTTTAGAGTATAAAATGAAATTTTTAGGGAGATATTTCTAAAGGGGGAAGAATATAACAACATAAACATTTGTAAATAAAGTTCCCTTTTGAATGGAAAGGTTTATAATTATGTAATGTACTTATAATGAACACATTTAATAATTTGATTATTTTCAACCATTATAAAATATAGTCGGTCACATTTGAAAGGCCATTAAGCATATTAATAATTGATAATATAAAAAATGTTGAGTAACCATTAATATTAGTATATTAAGGGTTATGATAAATTTTAATTGACACATATTGAATAACCAATAAAATTGACAAGTAGGACAATTCCCTATGAAGTTATTCATTATATCTTCAGAGGGGTGGCTTCATAGGGATTTTCTCTTAACCGTACTCATAAAAAGATTAAATAATAATTAACAAAACCATTTATGGGATAAGTTCAAGAATATTTATGTCCGAATGAAAAACATATTCTCCAAACCACCCAATAAATTACTACCATATTACACCTTACCCTTAGGGTGTATGTTGGGGTAATAACTGGTTATATATCTACACCCTAGTAGTATGAAGTGTTATGTTTTCATTGTAAAAAAATAATGATTTATACCCCTTTTCATTATTTAATTATATATTAAATTATATTTGAGTTATTGAAAATTATAATTTGATATGAAGAAACCAAAATTGTAATTTTTTAAAATATATGCTTTCAACATTATTATAGATAAATTCAATAATTTTGGAAAAATATTACTTTCATTGATTACTAATTGTTTATACAGATATTACAATATAATTTAATGAATTCAAATATAATATTTATAAAATTTAGAAAGTTGTTAGATTCATAAAATAGGTAGTTTTCTATACATAAGTATTTTGAATTAAAAAAGGATTTTCTAATCTACAAAAAATATTTCCAATAAATATTATTTTAAAATTAATCTTTTCAAAACTATGCAATAGTAAATTTTTCATAATTTTATGAGATATTTGAATTTTTTGGTATAAAATAAATAATTTATAAACATACAGTCTATATTATGACATCACAAGGTCAAAACAGCTATATAATAAAATCTAAAATGGATTCCACAAACATATATCTATTTCACCTTTAAAATAACATATTCTATGGTTATTTTATAATATTTATAAAACATTAATGAATACTTCAAAATTTGTTTCATATTATAAGTATATAAACTAATTTTTTATAAACATGACCCACTTACACATAAACTGTTGTATTCTATTAATATATCTAGTTTTGGACATATAAAATATTGAAAACAACTCCTATTTGGTACTAATTGTTGAAACCCCATAGTGCGGTTTTTGGATTTAATTATTTTATTATATCATTTCTAAAACCTATGTTTATAAATTAATAAAGAATTCCCCTATATTTTTTTATTAATAGCCACACAACCATAAAATAAAATTAACACAAACCCCATTGAATATTTATTTACTCTCCGCTACCTCTCTAAAGAACCCCTGGGTGTTCGTAAGCTCTTAATAAACTACTCACAAGCTTTTAGAAGCACCATATCAATGTAAAGGTTTCTCTCCACATCCTCATTATTCAAAAAAAAATTATATTATTCCTTTAGAATTATAATTCTTCTTACTTTAATAAGTTTTTACACATACCTATTTATAAACTTATTATATCAATGTGATAAAATGACACCATTTTAACTTATTAAACTCTTCCATTAATCTTTATATACACCTCTAATACTGCCAAAATTATCTTATTCCTTTCTGAGAAAAACATTTGTATACTAAATGCCCATCCTCCTTTCCACTCATGGGTATTCAATAAGATTTACCTTTCATATATTTATTGGGGACATCCGTGTATATAACCCAAACACCATAATACAGATATTAAAAGTGATGAAATGAATTATTATATTGTATGATCTTTGTGGAACATAAATTTATATACATGATATGAATGTTATGAGTGGGAATAGAATTATATATCCATTTAATGAATTTGGAAATGTTTTTATCTCAGGGCATCCCATATATAGTTTGTAGGATGTTATCCTTCGATTGTTCTATTATGTTTTTTGGGAATTTATACTTTTCATATGATTATGTTTCCATGACTTATGTTGTTATTAGCTTCCTATGTTTCCTAGATATTATCATCATATTATATGATTAAATTTTATATTTCATGACTCTCACCCCCTTTAAGTCTCCTTCATATGCCTCTTGAATCACTTTTATGTCATTTATCATGTTATTATTTTATTATTACCTTACTGATATTTATAGCTCACCGTTTTCTTAGGTATGTCACTAGTTTATCCCATGAAATTTTAGAAGAGAAAAGGAATTTAGCGGCATGTTTTAGATATTTTAAATAATATTATTATACTCATGTTTCAATTAATTATTCTATGTATCTAATTTCTCAAACAGACTAGGCTACTTGATATTGTATGATTTTATTAAGTGTTTCTTATGTAAAAAATCCTGAAATAAATTCTAAAATTATTATTTTTTTCAATAAAAACACATTTGAAGCTACTTATCTAAATAATATAATGAGACCTAAACCTAATTTCTCCCCCCCCCCCACAAGATACAAAAAACAACATTGCTTAAAATATTTTTTAATCTAATTAACTACTAGTAGATCTGGATACTTTACTCTGGAATTGATCATGTTGAAACTAATCTGAATTTTCTCCATCCATAACTACACCTCCAAATTACAGACACTCCCATCACACTTCTCTGGGTCCCAACAATGGAACTCAAAAAATTATTCCTTCTAGGCTCATCATTTTCTACTAGGTCAACCCTCATACATCCAACCAGATCAAACTAATGCACCTCTCCAACATATATCCCAATCATATATTGATTGATTAACATATATTCAATAACAAGTAAAACACAATATCCAGATATTATGAAGTTTTTTTGAGTTTATTTAATTTGAATAATTTTAAATTTCCCCAAAATAACTCTAGTTAAAATAAAACATCAAATAAATATGATGCAAGAATCTTTTCTAGGTCTCTATATCATAATCATTATTGTCTCTCCTATAATGATTGTTATGATCATGGTACTTACATTATATTAGTGGGGATAAACCAAAAAAATTAGTCGGTCCATCTTTCTATATCCCACACTATATCTAAATAACACCATTTACTTATTATACCAAGGAAATCCTCACCATTTCATAACTGTAATTGACTTCAGAACTATCATCTATAACTATGATACCACACTATCATGATCCTACCCCACTATAAACCCTTATTTGTCCCATTGTAAAGATGATAGTGAATGATGATGCCCACTTACAATAGGAAATGTGTTTTAAACAAGAACTAAGGGTATTGATTATACAAATAGGAGGAAATTCCCCAATAAATCCAATGAATATATATTTAGCATCCCAAATAAACACTATATTATAAAAATAATAATACAAAAAATGTATGTAAATTTAATGAAAATAATAAAAATCACTAAAATAAATTCCAAATTAATGTTCTAATGTAAAAACTCAATCACAAACCACATCCTTAATCTAATAATGAATTGCACAATTACCAAACATATAGTAAAATCCAAAGAAAATTTTATATATATATAAGTGTGTGTGTGTGTGTAATATTAAATGAATATTTTATTAATGAACTCTACAACCACATCCCCAAATTTTTTTTCTATCTCATACACTGATGAAAAATTCTATGGAACTTCCAGTCACTTTCATAGACCTACCACAGTACACCACATAATGTACTTAACTATGTGTCAATCCTAAGTTACATCAACATAATCATACACTTTCCACTACATACCATATACCAAATGAATATAACATCCTCATAACAAATATAATATATATAAGGGTATCATAAACATGAATAAAATAAAAATTTTCCCCTCCTCCAACTACGAATGACCCCCCAAATTTATCACTTTCACATTCCCATAACAAACACTGAAAACATATTTCATATCAAAACCATAATCCATTACATCGTATACTATTATACATATTATGATACATCACAAATCATAACACACCTAAAAGGGATATTGGTAGAGATGGTGTAATCAACCTTATATTCCCTCCGCAACTTATATATTTATAGAGAACACCAAGAACCAAAAACCTTCATGAATCAATAATGTAATCTGAATTCGGTAGGGTTAATATAAAATCAATAGAAAATAAAAATATTGTATATCCACACAAAATAAAATCCTTGAGGGTGGGTGTTCAAACCAAAATAGTATTTCCACACCCATTATAACCCCCACACTATAACCGTCATATTCTACCATCACTTCCAATTTCTATTCCACAATCAGACCACACATTCTATAAAAATATCGAATTTTTTTTATAATTTCCATATAATAACAGTATTTATCCATTTTGGATTTACCATTTACTAGTAATATTAAATTAAATATTCCATGCAATTCTATATTCAAGGGTAAATAATTATTTTATTATTACTCAAACTAATCCCAACTATTACCTAGTTATTTTATGTGTTCGAACTTAATTTATATCAAAAGATAATTCAATTCCATAAAACACCCATTTTGTTCATAATTATGAATCATATAATTCGAAACAATGAGAGAATGATAACACCATTCTCATGATAAAACAATAAGCATTACAACAACTCTCCCATACATGTACACACCTAGTTCCAACAACCACTAAAACACTTCATTTCTACCGTAAAAATACATACCACCATCTCCACATCACATTATATCTCATTTATCCTTCCACCTAATCAAAAACATATCGTATTTTTAATAATGGAAAATAAGTATTAGAATTCATGAACCATCCACACTAATAAACCCAACCTAACCACCAAATATTCTAGCATGAAAACACCAATAAAAACTAATAATAAAAAGAAGACAAAGGAATTTCAACAACCAATTAAGTAACATGAACTTCCTTTATCCCAACATTTAAACATTCAATGCCTTTAAATAATTACTTTTTTTAATTGATATATAACCATAAATGAAGACATCAAAAAAATACATTACATTATTTAACAGATTAGAATATTATAAGAGGAAATTTGGAGATATTAAATTCCATGTACATGGGTTATATACTAGAAATATAAAATTTAGAAGAAGAAAAACATAAAAAGTACCATAAAATAAGTTTAGGAACATATATTTCACCCCTAACCCTCCAATTTCTCTTAATCCAATTCATTAAATTCATTATGATAATTTATATTGTCCACCCTATTAAAGAATGAGATTGTTAATTTCATGAATAAATGTCAATAATATAGAATCCTTGAATACCCTAGAAATATATCAATCATTAAGGTAATATCAAAAAAATGGGTGAATAAATTATCAAATACCACTAAACATAAAAAACACCACCACAAGTCCTAACAATGATAAATCATCATCAAACCATACTTGGAAATTGAGAATAAAAACTAATAAAACATACTGATATCTTCTCAAGTGTGCAAGTAATCAATAAGAGTTTGGTAATGAGGATAATATGTCTAACTTGGATCAATAAAATTCATTCCTATGAATTTGGAGGTTTAAAATTCAATAGAGATGATTGTATAGAACTAGGAAGGGGACTAAGTTCAACTAGGATTTCGATGGATTGAGTAAAAAATAAACAAAGTAATATAAACCCCTATTTATAGATAAGACTCGATAAAGATTCACCATGATGTGAATACTCTAAGAATAGACATGGTGACTCGTCTAAATTCTAAATCAGAATCTCTTTCAATGAAAATGGGTTATCTCCCTCAACATTGATGGATATTTAGCTATTAAAAATAGGTATGACCATCTCTATGGTTACCATTATGACCTTATGTTTAAGGACCCCAAAAAACCCATCTAATTTTTTTAATTTTTTTTTATTATTATGAGTCTATGAAAATTGATGGTGCAAGATTCAGAGCCCCTGTTTGTCTGGAATGAATTTATGAACATTTTTTATGGTACGTTCAGTAAAAGTGTGGGTAGCATTTTCTATCTTTTGAACTCGTTCATGAAATTGAAATCTGAGAGCACCGTTAAATCAGTAGCACTAAGATTATCTTAAATGAAACATCACATTCACCATAGTTGGTCAAGAGAAAAATTTAGTTTTTGAACATTTTAAAGAATAATAATATTTTTTTTATTTTATCTTATTTTCTTCTCACAGATGAGCGGCAATGGCGGGACCCACAAAATATCAAGCCATTAAGTGACTTGAATCATAAATTGTGTAACCAAACCATTGTGAATTTAATTTGGTTAATTAACTAATCATTTAATGAACCTCATTGAATTATTTGGTGTTTTACTCACCATTTCCCCCTCCTATATATATGAGGCTCTGGTATGAGTTTTGACACTACTTCACCAAGTGATGAAACTCTGTAAAAGTACCGTGATGCCATCCACCGATGGAGGATGGATGCTTGGGCGGTAATGATTCGGGCTAGACGATCACTGATGACTCTATTGAATGAGGACGCTCTTCCCACCGCATACCTTCGAACATGGGAGTACCATCGTCCAAAGCGGTCACCAACATTAATTGAGGTAGAGGGATTAATTCGAAGATGTCTTTGTTGAATTAAATTGTCTCTCGCTTATTATCATGTAATGGTGAGGGCGTGGGTCAAATGAACAAGGCTTGGACACTCCACCATTTTATTCTTGATGTGATATTTGGGGGAAATTTTCCAACTAGACGGAAATGTGAAATAGCGGGTTACACTATGACAATAGCATCCTGGAAGAGCAGTAGAGGCAGACGACACAATGAACGGACCACAGGAGAAAATTTGGTGGCCCAAGGAATGAACTGCAAGCCCTCCATGCTGGTGGTCGCAGGTGGTGGACGAAGATGTCCAGCGGAAACCAATTGTGGGAGATGGAAAGGCGGCGCACTATCGCGCACCATGGGGGCCAAAGGCTGTCAGTCTAAGCCGACTGAGCAGGAAAAGAGCATTGCCCGCATGCACTACCAGTGGAAATAACCACAGCCAGTGGGACACGATAGGAGGGGGCAGTGCTGCCCCACACGACATCGCACCTTTTAGGATGCGGTCTTCCAACAGGTAGACTGAGCTGGCCTCGAGCCAGCCGAATAGGTCGGACCCGCCAAATGGGCTGGACCCATGGCCAAATGGGCCCACGAACTTTTTGGGCCGCCCTGATGGGCCAAACCCTATGAATTGGGCCAATTCTTAATAGGCCAGACCTAGGCAGGGTCAGGTACACCCTGGGACATGTTGCGTCGGGTCGGCCCGACCAAGCCAGACAGGGCCCAGACCCAACCAGCACTTGAATAAGGAAATGCATGTAACTGACAAACTGAGTGTTAGTTTGTCACACCATTAGTTGAGTTGGGACCCATTTTGGGAAGCAGTCCCTTTGGGTATATTTCGGTAGTTCCAACTAAGCCGAGCCGGATTGAGAAGTGATCACCCCCATTTCACGAAAAGGGGTGTATATAACCGACCAAGTGTCTAATCCACACGTTTTCTATAGCATAAGGATCCTTGCAACAAGATAGTCATTTGGATATACTATAAGTGATTTTTTATGGAGTCTTATGTGTGACCTGGGTTGGATCATACTTGAATCAAACTGGGCACTTTTTCCAAAAGTTCTCATATCTCAAAGATCGGGCATTCGATCGATGCACCATCTGTCACATTGGGACCCCTATTGCAGGGTGGTCCCTTGGGTGTACATTTTGAGGGACTTCATACTGGTAGAAATATAATCGATGTCTAGAGTATAAGATTCATCCAAGGATTAGGCGTGCTTTGTGCGGGAGTCTAATGGTTGGTTGTGGCATGATTCAAGAGAGAGACCAATACGGGCCAGCATCAGAAACTCCAGATTTGGATGATCTAGATGCATGACTAATCATCCCAACATCTATACCAGTGACCAATATGAGTCAACACCATCGACCAATACATTTCATCATGAGCAAACAATACTGGTCAGCACGAGTGACCAATACAGGTCAGTACCAGCGACCAATAAGGGTCAGCATCTAGCGACCAATGCAGGTCATCATACAGTGACCTATACGGGTCAGTAGTAGAGTTACTATAGATTTGAGATCTATCTATATGAATATTCATACCTATTCTAGTAACCTTGAAGTTATACCATTAGAGTGAGCTTTCTTTTTTTTCCTTCGTGCTTAATGATTTAGATCATGCTTGTGAAATTACCGTTGTGGTATTTGTTGTGATGTTTTGTTTTTATGGATTACAAAGAGACCTTTAGGGGTCTTGGGGTCCCCAACTGGGTATTGTGATACTCACCCCTGGATGGGCTCTGCCTGTACGTGTGTTTTTGGTATAGAATACTGACACTCCCAGGCAGACATTGGAGGTTCGGGACATAGGGGATCTTGGCTCGATGGGAGAAGTCAAGATACACTTCATTGAATTCAAACTCACAGCTACTACCCTCTAGGTAGGGCTCCAGAGTAGATGCGAAACCTGGTTACATTCATTTCAGTTTCTATGTCTTTAATCCTGGACCAGTGTTTTCAGTTTTCAGTTATACATTACTCTCATGGTTGTACCATTCTTTTATTGGTTGTTTACATCAGTTTCACTATTTGAGAGTGTACTGATTTCTGAGGCAATGCATTCCTTGTTTGAGAAATTCCTTCAGGTGTTATTCACCAACCCATATACTATGGATTGTGGGATTGGGGTAGTCACTCCTAGGCCCCATGGGACGGGTCGTGACAAAGTGCTATGAAAGGGCGTTCAGTTCTACCAGAAGAACTAAGAGTCTAATTTTAATGAGGCAATGGTGTAAATTGTCTTGAGTTCAATTTTCATTCCAAGGAGTCCATTGTTGGTGTGGCAACCAATGTATCCATACACCAGGACCCTAAATTCTGTTTTCAAACTCAGTACATGAAAACACTGGTTGAGGTGTTTTGAAAAGATTTCATGATCTTTCATGATTAAATTAACCAAGTATAACTTATTGATCATGGTGTATTTGTTTCTTATAGGAAGCCTCCACAAAGATTGCTAGTTAGGATTTTGGCTATAGATCGTGACAGTGGCCCACCGAGTGACGATGTGTCGGTACATGGACCACTCATAGTGATGGATCCTTCGGGTGGTCTACCAGCAACACCACCACCCATTGAGCATCCTATGCTTCCAATGGATCATGAATGTCGGATAACTACATTACATGACTTCTATAGGCAGATACCTCTTATGGTTTGAGGTGAGACGCACCCCCAGGCAGTATAGGACTACCATGAGGTAGTTTCGCGGGTCTTTCTCTTAGTATAGACACCCACCGAGTATATGGATATCTTGGCTGCTAGACTTCTTTAGGGCTCGACAGGATGATGGTGGAGCTCGACGCTCTAGGTACACGAGGATATGACCCTCACCTGTCTAGACTTTAGAGCCTTTTCATGGAAAAATTTGCACAAGTGACACTATGCTCCTTGTATATTTAGGAGTTGCTGGATCTGCAGCAGCGCAGCTTGTCTGTGGCTAAGTACATAGTCAGATTTACTGACTTCTCCTAATACTCCACTGACATGGTACGAGACCCTTACTTCATGGACCAGACTATTGAGTATGGGCTCCGAAAGGATATCATAGCTGCGACAGTTTCTCTAAGAATCCTGGTGTAGGCTGGGGTGCTAGAGCGAGCTTTATAGATGGAGATTTTCCTTGAGGAACAGGAACCGATAGTGAGAGACCCTACTAAATGACATGTAGGAGAATCATCTGCAGCAGGAAGTAGATAGACGATGTAAAACCCAAGTGGGATAGACCTTCTAGAGGATGACCCGTGAATGTAGGCTCACTGGTGCGAGGCTGGAGAGAATGAGTTAGCCACCAGCAAGGAATGATTTATTTTTCCTGTGGGGGATAGGGTCACAGAGCACGTGGATATTCGACTCCCCGCATGGAGGATCGGTAGATAGTGGAGGGGCCACCGAGGCAGCAGTCGTGACCGAAGTATGAGCATCATCCATGTGGTGGATGGGGAGGGGAAGTAGAATAGGCAGTGGGAGGTGGTCGGGGTAACCAAGCACTACCCCCACCACCCCCAGTCAGTCCACCACAAGCTCAGGGAGCGAGTGGATGGGGACTAGCCCAGGTACAGGAAGCTGAGGCTCACGATCCAGACATCCCTGAGATGATACGAGGTACTATCTATATCTTCTCTAATTTAGCAGTAGTGCATATCGACACAGGTGCTAGAAATTATTTCCATGCCACATACTTAGTTTGAGACACTAATATTCCAACTGAGATTTTATCTTGACTTTTCGTTTGGATACTCCTACTAGAGGAGATTTAGCGGTCACACACTGGTGCTGATATTGTGATCTTACTCTCTGAGGAGAATGTTTCAGATAGGATCTTCTAGTTGTAGTGTTCAATCCCTACAACGTCATTCTAGGGATGGATTGGCTATCAATAATTCCCACACTGATTAACATCATGAGATGTACTGTGTGATGTACACACAGAGACGGAGGCATGTTTTCCTTTGTTGGTGGGAAGGAAAATAGTGCAGCACGAGCTGAACATTTGTACGGGGGTAGGGGCATCCAATTACATATCAGCTGGCATGTATGACCTTCAAAATGGTGGATGAGGTGAACCCACAGTTCCCAGTGGTGGTGGATGAGTATGAGGATGTCTTTCTAGAAGATGTCCTGGAACTACCTCTTTATATATAGGTAGACATCTCCATTGACTTATACCTAGGAACAACACTGATATCTATGAAAGTATATCTAATGGACCATGCAGGGCTCCAGGAGCCGAGGGTATAGTTGGAGGACTTGCAGATGAAGGGATTCGCAAGGCTTGGTGTTTCTCCAATGGTATCCCCAGTGTTGTTTTCCAATAAGGCATAAGAAAGTTTGAGTCTATGTGTGGAGTTATGGATCTTAAACCAAGAGACCATTAAGAACAAGTATCTTGTTCTGAGGATTGATGATTTGTTTGATCATTTGAAAGGATCCAAGTGTTTCTCGAAGATAGACCACAGATCAGGTTATCACCAAGCTTCATGTGTGGGATGAGGACATCCCAAAGATGGCCTTCAGATGTCGGTATGGCCATTACGATTTCTTGTTGATGCCTTTCAGTGTGAATAACGCTCCAACATTGTTCATGGGGTCATGAACAACTTTTTTCAGCCATACCTCGATCACTTCATGGTGTGCTTCCTCGATGACAACTTTGTGTACTCAGCATCCAAGGAAGAGCACGATGTACACTTGAGGATAGTTCTAGACACACTACGGGAGAACCAGTTATATGGGAATCTCTTGAAGTGTATGTTCTTGATACGGAAGGTACACTTCAAGGGACATGTCATCTCAAATATTGGAGTTGCAGTGGATCCAGCCAATTTTGAGGCAGTACTTTCTTGGGATACACGTAGGAGTGTTATTGAGGTACGAAGCATCTAGGGATTACATTGATACTATTGAAGGTTCATACCTGATTTCTCTAGAGTAGCAGCACCTAGGAATTCCTTGACAAATAAGGGGAAACCCTTCCTGTGGTCAGGGACATACCAGCATATCTTTTAATAGCTAAGGCAGAGTTTGACCAGTGCTGCTATCCTGAGGTTGTCGGAGGAGGGAATTAACAACATGGTTTACTGTGATGCATTAGGGACCGGACTCAGTTGCGTCCTGGTGCAGGATTATTCAATGATTACTTATGTATTATGATATCTAAGGCCTCTTGATTATAATTATGTTGCTCGTGACTTGGAGTTGGCAGCAGTAGTCTTCACACATAACATGTGGCGACACTACTTGATTGGCGATCGATCCATTTTTTACATAGACCACAAGAGTCTCAAATATATCTTCACATAGAAATATATAAACCTGAGGCAGCGATGATGTCTTGATTTCCTCTAGGAATATGACTTTGAGATAGTCTATACTCTTGGGAAAGGGAACATAGTGGCAGATGAACTCAGTCAGAGATTGAGTTCACAACTAGAGAATGAGGCTTCAGAGTAGTTATCCTCACTTCAGATATCCTATGTTGATATATACGTGAATGTCTACCTCCAATTGATAGTAGATTCCCCTACACTCCTTCAGCGAGTTCAGGAGGTGAAAATCGGAGATAGTAGCTGTGAGACTACATGTGCTCAGATATCCTCAGGCCATGCACCTGACAGATATTCTGAAGGTGGGGAGCATGCTATCCATTTCAAAGGATGTACAGTGGTACCAGTCACGCTACGAGATGAGGTGATGTGGCAGTTCCATAAACCCCCCTTGGTAGTGCATCTATGTGTGATGAAGATATATCAGGACCTTCGGCATCATTACTAGTGGCTAGGGATGAAGAAAGATGTGGGGGAGTTTGTTTCTAGGTGCTTCACATGCCCGCTAGTGAAGCCTGAGTACCAAGTACCAGTAGGCTTTACCCAACCCCTCGAGGTACCAGATTTGAAGTGTAAAGGGATATCGATGGACTTCATGGGGGGGTTACCATGTATGTCAAGAGGACACGATACAATCTTGGTGATCCTTGATGAACTAACCATGTCATCCCACTTCCTTTCTATTCGAGAGAAGGGTTTGGTAGAGAGAATGGGAGGTCTCTACATTCAGGAGATCGTGCGACTTCATGGGGTTACTTCAACAATATTCTCAAACTGTAACGCACGCTTGACATCCTGGTTTGGTAAAGGATTGCATGAGGCTTTTGGGACTCAGCTTCAGTTGAGCATAAATTTTCACCAGTAGAAAGATGGTCAGACTGATCAGACCATCCAGACCATAGAGGACATGCTTGTACATGTTTCCTAGATTTTGTTCACAGTTGAGAGGACCACATACCCTGGTGGATTTGAGAACAACAACATTTGTCACTACACCATTGGTATCGACCCTTGTGAGGTGTAGTATGGACGACCGTGTAGATTGCCCTAGTTCTGGATGGATCCAGGAGAGAGAACAGTAATGGGCCCAGAGATGGCACATGCTACCACTGAGAAGGTGCAGGTCATCTGAGATCAGATGAAGACTGCACAGAGCTGACATAAGTCATGTGCTAAAAGGTGATGGAGACCACTAGAGCTCTTGGAGGGGGACCACATATTCTTTCATTTCTCCCTTCGATGGAGACTACAGAGATTTGGATGAGGTGTTAAACTCTCACCGAGGTTTGTTGGACCATTCCTGGTGCATCAAAGAATTGGCGATGTGGTGTACCGCTTGGAACTCCCACAGAAGTTGAAGAGTGTGCACAATTTCTTCCAGGTATCCCAGCTGAGGAGATACATGCATGACACATCTCATGTCATCGACCCTGGCAAGCTAGATATTGACGATGGGGCGACTTTTCCGGAGTACCCGGTGGAGATAGAGGATTGACAGGATTAGATCCTTTGTGGGTGGTCGATACCACTGGTGCAAGTTCAGTGGTGGCATTGTAATATCTAGGAGAGCACATGGGAGTGAGAGGCTCATATGTTTTCCCAGTACCCCTCTTTTTTTGTGTAGCCTTGTTAGCCTTTTGGGGACGTAAATCCAAAAGGTGGATAGAATGTAAACACAAAGAAAAATTCCATGTAATTTTTTTTAATTATTTATGATTTTTACAAGTCTACTAAAATTGATAGCGCGTAATTCTAAGGCCCGGTGTTACTGGAGTGAATTTGTAAAAATTATTTATGGTACGTTCAGTAAACGCGTGGGTGGAATTTTCTATCTTTTAAACCGGTGCTTGGAATTGAAATACCATAGCACCGTTGAATCTGCAGCGCTGGGATTCTATTAAAGGAAGCTTCACATTGGCCATAGTTGGTCAAGAGAAAATGTTAGTTTTTGGACTCTTAGGAAATAGTTAAATAACAATTTTACTTAAATATTATCTTTCATTTCACCAATATATTATCATAGTTGGTAGGACTGACGACTTGTCAATCCATTAAGTGTCTTGAATCATCAATTGCATAACTGCAGCTTTGGAATTAAATGAGGTTCATTAATTATTCATTTAATGAACTACATTAAATTCTTTCATGTGTTACTCACCAATTTCCCCTCCTATATATATGAGGCTAAGGGATGAGTTGTTACACAGCTTCACCAAGCGAGGAAACTCTGGAAAAGTACCATGACGTTATCCACTGATGGAGGACATAAGATCTGGTGGTAACGATCTCATATCGAAGAACGATGAAGCCTCCATCCAATGAGGACGGTCCTCCTGCTGCATACCCACAAACATGGAAGTACTGCCGTCCTCAGCGGTCTACAACAATATTCGAGTTAGAGGTTTTATTATAAAGTTCTATTTGTTAAATTAAATTATCTTCCGCTTGTTATCATGTAATGCAGAGGGCGTGGGAAAACGAACTAGGCATGGACCCTCTGCTGCTTCGTTCATGATGTGAACTTTGGGGGAAAAATTCCAACTCAAATGGAAACGTGAAATAGTGGGCCACTCAATGACAGCGACTTCCTGGAAGAGCTGTTGACATAGGCGGCACCTTGAATGGACTACTATAGCATGTTTGATGGCCCATGGAAAGAACTGCCGGCCCGCCATGTCGGTGGAGACTAGGGGTGGCTGGAGAAGGCTTGTGGAAACCGGTCATTGGTGGTGGAATGATAGAACGTTGTTGTGTGCCATGGTGGAAAAGGGCCACTGGCCTAAGCCGGCTGCACGAGAAAGGGGCGGCGCCTGTAGGCACCTCCAGCAATAATAGTTGTGGCCAGTGGGCTATGGAAGGAGGAGTGACGTGTTCTGCGGGTCGTGGTAGGAGGGGGCAAAGAGGCCCCACTCTGCGGCATGAGGGGGCGGCATGGCCATGCACCGCATTGCACGAACTAAGAAGCAGTCATCCTCCAGGAGGAATGGGCCAGAAGCGGGCCGATGGACTAGGCCAGACTCGCGGTCCAGCGGGCTGGACCTGCGGCCCAGCGCGCTAGTGCATGTGGGCCGAGCCCCACACAGCAGGACGGGCCAATCGCGGCCCAGGCCCACGAACTATTCGGTCCAACCTCGATGGAATGAACCCAATGAACTAGGCCGAACCTTAATGGGCCAGAAATGAGTGGGTTCTAGTATACCCCAGGACCCATTGTGTCGGGCTGACCTGGCCAAGTCGTACCGGGCCACGACCCATCCAGCCCCCGAATAAGGAAACACCCGTAACTGACAAACCAGGTGTTTGTTTGACATATTGTCAGTGGAATCGGGACCCCTTTTAATAAGCATTCCCTTTGGGCATATTTCGGTGGGCCTGGCCAATCTGGGATGGACCAAGGTGCGATGAACCCTATTTCACATAACGGTGTGTAACTAATATATCGGGCATCAGTTCAATGTGTCGTCTATGGAATAAGGACCCTTTTGAAAAGGAGGTCCTTTGGTGATAATCTAAGTCAGTTTAGATAGAGTTTGACATGAAACCTAGGATGGATAAAACATGGATTCAACTGAGCCATTTTTACAAAAGTTCCCATATCTAACAGACAGGACGTCCGATCGATGCCCTATCTATCATGTTGGGACCCCTTTGGCGGGGCAATCCCTTGGGGATATGTTTTGAGAGAATTTGTACCAGTTGAAAGATAACTGATGGCTTGAGGAGAAGAGTCTTCTAAAGAAAAAGTGTTCTTTGTGCCGAAATCATGTGGCTGGATGTGACATGAAGAAGATGAGCGACACATAGTGGTCATAATCAGAAACTTTCGAGTGGGATGATCGTGTTGTATGAATAATCATACCAACCTATATACCAGCGACCAATATGGGTCAGCACTAGGGACTAGTACGGGTCAGCACCAACAACCAATAAGGTTAGCATCGGTGACCAATACGAGTCAGCACCACCGACCAATATGGGTCAACATCTAGCATCTAATATGGGTCATCATACAATGAAATATACGGGTCAGTAGTAGAGTAACTACAAATTTGATGATCTGTCTTTATGACTAGTCATATCTATCTCAGCAACCTTGATGTTATACCATTAGAGTGAGCTGTCAATTTTTCTTCGTGATTTATGATTCAGATCATGATTTTGATATTACCTTTGTGGTATTTCTTGTGTTTTTTTCCTTTGTGGATTACTAAGAGACCTTCAGGGATCTCAGGGCACCCTATTGGATATTTTGATACTCACCACAACATGGGATCCGCCCGCAAGTGTGTGTCTGGTACAGACCACTGATCCTCTGAGGCAGACTTTAGAGATTCGGGACTTGGTGGATCTTGGTGCGACGCGAGTAGTAGATATCCTATTCTTCGACTTCGGACATACAGCTACTACCCTCCATGTAGATCTCTAGGGAAGATGCAACAACTATTTACATTCTTTTCATTTTCTAGGGCTTGTATTCCTGTCCATTGTTTTCAGTGTACATTTGTAATTGTGGTTGTATTTATTATCCTCATTGTACCTTAATTTTGTTTGTTGTTTAATTTAGTTTCCCTTTTTGAGTGTGTACCGTTTTCTAAGGCAATGCCTTCCTTATTCGGAAAATCCTTCATGGGATAGTCAGAAAACACTGGCCTATCAAAGGCTGGCTTGGGGTAGTTCCATTCAGGGGCTATGGGACGGGTAAGGACATATAAAAATTACTTTAATTATTTCTATTATAACACGACTCAGTCCATGACATGGAGAGACTAAAATTTCTATATCAAATGTATGTGAACAACCATACCATGCCTTGACTAAACACCACCTTAGTCTCATAAATGTTCAATTTTTTCCTCCCTGTTTTCCATCAGGAAATCTCCAACATAAAAAGCTAATAGTGATGACCTCGACAATGTGTAACATCATTCCAATTTTATAAAGGTTGTCTCTAAAACTATTCTTAGATAAAAAATCCTATAACAATTTTTTCTGATGTGATTTAGAGAGCCTCAATGGTAGTTTCATTCACCAAAAAAGATTTTTTTAACATCAACTTCATAAACATTCAATAAATCTCAACTCATTATTCCAAAAACACTGAAACACTCACTACTATAGGATATATCATAGGTGTTTTGGATTAAAAATCCAAAACACAATTTTCCACCTCTAAGACACCTCCCAGATACCTCTCAACTCCTCTAATGATAGAAAATACTAGTAATTGTCTAGGATAAACTAGGTTGTTGTAATAATTATTAGTTCCTACCATATTTAAAAAAAATGTCTCTTTAATTGATTTGGTTATAATTTTTATAAAATATAAATAGTTATTATATATATTTATAATTACTCACTACAATCATCTAGTCACGCAATGTGATAATATAAAAATTACAATGTTATATACTCCCTCACTATAAAATTGGTGATTCTTATTGGGAACCCAATGAAATTTTTTGATAAATCATCTATGTATTTCCTCTCAATCAATAACATAATGTAAAAAACATTGTACTCAATGGTAACTCCAATATTTCTTAAAAATCATTCTTATAATCCCTTCAAATATACTCCATTTCATTTCAATTAACACATACATTATTGAATATGGTTATCAGAAATTTTAAGGTTTTAATATTACTTTTTGATAAACAATTCAATAAGAATATAGTATGATAACATAAAGTTCACATTTAATAAATTATTCATGATCATAATTGTTCTCATAATGGTAATTTTCAAATTAAACACTCAATAATATATAATCGAAAACTAATTCTAGGATATATTGTTATTTTTTATGAAATATAATTCCTTATTGTCTTTGTATTCATATTCTATTGCTGAAAACCTGACTATTTTAATATTGCAATTAAAAACCATCTCTTAATGTCTAAAATGAATGTACAAACATAGTATTTACACTTAGGATACTTGAAAAATGTTTTTTTGAGTTAATTTATTAAAATTATTCCCATATTAATCTAGACTATATAACAGTTCCTATAAAACAATTTCCTTCATACAAATATTCTATCAAAATAATTTTAAAAAATCTATCCAACAATATATTTTTTTTATCTTCCAATACAATATAAAAAAAATAGTATCATCAATACTCAAAGGGGGTCAAAATTATCTTCATATAAGTGATGTAGACTAATCCTCATGATTATTATAATCAACATCTAAATCATTTGAAAATATGTTGCTCGCCCTTATTGAATGGTCCTATGTCATCCTGTATATTTCGATAATGTCTTTATTTGATTCATACTACCCAAAGAATCCATTATACATTTACATCCTCAAACCTATACTTACCTATAACAATGTCATAAATTCAGTAGCTATAGGGGTCAGTTTATAATCACATTTTTCCATTAAAATATATGAAATTAATTTTAATTCACCTCTTGAATGAGTGGATACATATTTTCCTGAAAAAAAAAATCTCATCAATAGAATAAAAAATACATTCCTTGGGAGATTAATTAATTCCAAATATTTTTTATATTCTTACATCCATTGAAACTAATCATTCTACTAGAGTAAAATTTCATAATTCTATTCATATGTATATATAAATAAAAACAAGCATATCTAAATGATCATATAAATGTTAGGAACTAAATTGTAAATTATAATGAAAATTTTCATGTAATTTAACTTTGAAATTATATTTTAGATAATATATTTCCATTCAAAACACCCTAACACATAAATTTTCAAGGAATTTCATTGATGTGGATTTTATATAATATATCTATTCCATGTATATTTTGGGATATAATTGATTTTTTTTGTTTAAAAATGTACCTTAAAGAATAAATATTTATTCATTATCAATTTGGGATGAAAATGTAATTCTTTCAATTTATGAATGAACATTATTCTCTTCAATAATAAATTACTAAAATGATCAATGTTTTCATTTTCAATAATTTAATGATACAATACATTTATTTATTTTTTTGATACTAAAATGGAAATAATATAATAAAATTACATGGAATTTTTTTTGTATTTTGAAAAGAATTCATTCAACGTCCCCTGTTTATATTTTTAATATTCATTGACTGATCCTATTAAGATGATTATGTTTAATTTTTTAAATTCATAGTAAAATTAAAAATTTATCACTAAATTTATAAATCACCTTATATTAATTTCCATTTCATGTGACTTTTATCCATCCTTCATGACTTTTCTATAAAATCATTCATTACTTATCCTATATGACTTTTTACTCCAACCCATAAGACTCTTATTAATTCTCATGTAAATTTTTATCCAATCCTATATGACTTATAACTTTTGAAAATATAATATTTCTTTATAGAATAATATGAATTTATTATTTCCACAGTTAATTTGGAATAGGGAAACTCATTTCATGTTATTATCTATCACATAGGACTTTTTTAGCATTGTCAAGGCCTTTTAAATCCATACACAGCTTTGGGATGGCCTCATAAGAAAGCATTCATATTTTATCATATCAATGTGCCTTAATGATGAGGAATATATATAAGAAGGATCCATATAATTATATTTCTCAATTTAAAATCAAATTAACACAAATAAGAAGATATTCTATATTTATTCTCTAAAAGATAAATAGGAGGTGGATGCTGAATCATTCCAATAAAGGTGAAATGAATTGAACCGAGCTGGGAATTATGTCTACATTTATATTTCATAATGTTGAATCTTAAACCACATGGAAGGCATGTATTTGATTAAAGGGGTTTATCTTACATCCAAATGGGGAAGAAAATATACATGATCCAAAACCACTAGGATATTGCTTATTCAACCAAGGTGCTTCTCCTAAGAAAAAATGATGGAAGTTGATATGTGACGTCATTACAGAATGACTAAGTCTAAATAATATGAAGTAAACTGACATTCACAACATTCTAGAGAGTGAATTATAGTGGATTAAACCATAGGAAAGGGACAGTTCTTGCAGTACAGGTTAGAAGAAATTAGATTCAGATGTAGGATTTATCATGATAAATAATAACATAATATCCTTCTTCTTTTATTCTATACGTTCATAGAATTTGATATTATTTACTTTAATATAATTTAATTTATTGTACATGTGTATTTAAACACATTTTTTTGATGGAATGAACTGATTTTAATTCTCTTTTCCTAAACATATTTATTTGTTATAGTGTTATGTTGTTATTTTGGGGTCTTGTTCAATGCATTATTTTCTTTTTTCTCTTTTTAATTATTGAAATATTAATAATTATTTAGATAGTTTATTTCAATATAAAATTTTATTCATTCATCAATAAAATTGAAAAAATATACTGGGTTTCAATGGGTGTTCTATAGAGTGTTTATTTTATTTAGTGCCTTAATTTCTATTCATCATGGCCATCAATTCAAAATTATTCCATAAACTAAAATATGAGGAGTAGTAGTTTTTTGACACTAGGAGATTCAACCAATTTTCATCAATTAGAAATTTTTTATTTTTTATTTTTTCATTTTGAATCTTTCAACTCTTGAGTGTTATATATATATATATATGCTTCCTTAAAAGAGTTCACTTGGAAAGGTTGATCACTAAATGTAGCTAGGTGTTTCAACTAACTTCTTTCATAATATTTATCACTAATATTCTTAATATTCATACTATATATTCAACATTTTATCAATATAATTCAGTCTTTTTTATCCAAAATTCATTCATCCGTAACCTCTATCATTTTTTATTTTATATTTTGCATCAATTTTTCATTTCCCCAATATTTGTTGCATCACCTTCCAACTATTTCAATCTGTTTCCTTTATAATTTACTTTGTTTTGTTATGTTTTTTATTAGTTTATTCTTTTTCATTTGAGTAATACCTTTTTTTTATTCCCATGGGTCTGACCCTACATACTTGTATCTCTTAATCATAATGTTTTTTAATTAAATTTTTTATATTGGTCATAAAACTATAGTAAAAAATTATCATAGTATTTGGGGAAGGAATTTATGTCCATGTAAAAAAATGAAATGGAAATTTCTTTAAAAATAATATAAAATTAGTTTGAAATATCTAAAATATATTCATGGATGTTTCTTAAATCAATTTTTTTTGGGTTTTCTATTCTTTTCATATATATAACTATTTTTACATGAATATAAATGCACACTAGGCAATCTAATAAATATTAATTTATTTCTTTAATAAATGATATTGTTATACAATAAATTACCCTAATGATTACAAAAGTGGGTAAAATAGGGAATTTAGAATTATAGAGACATGATAACAATAATTAAAATAATATACCACCTGACCCTATAATACGTATTTCAGAGAGGAACAAACATTGAGATTTCTAAAATTCTAAATTTTAAAGTAACTCATACATTATATCTTGATACTATGATAAAAATTAATCATCTCTCTACATGATTCCCACTATTAATGGACTGACTACTTTTATTATGAAGATTAACAATTTCTTATTCATGGGATCAATGATGAATAGTTGAGGTTGATAGTGTCCCTATTCAGTTTTTAAGTGATGGATAGAACCTAGTTCTAACACGAAGATTACAAGTGTTTTGAAACCTTATAACAAGTATTTAATTCATCTTTTACGAAATTATTTCCATGGAATATAACCTCTTAGGTGAGACACAAAATAATAGATTTATGGAATGAAGGTGGATAAATTTTCCAGATATTTTGGATACATTTTGTGAAATTATTATATAGTGTTCCAATTACTGACATTATCCTATATTTTAATGGGTACATTATATAGTTCTCTAACTCCCTAATAATAAATTATAGTAGAATCAAATATTGGTGGATTTTGTTTCTAATATGAAAGTTGAGTAGTTAAAAAATAAATTTTTACTAAACATCTTCAAGGTTATCAACATAAAAATAATAGAAGAAGAACCATATGTAAAACTAAATCCAATCCTCAAGATGTAAGAAATTATAATTATAAATCACTTAATTAAAAATGCATCCATAGTATAGTGTTTAAGAATACTAGTAATTATAGTCCTAATCTTGATCCATCCGTTAAATAGGATTAATGTTACTAATTTTTATAGTTTAGTAATATAAAATTAAGATAATAGTGACCCATTTTCTCTAAATAATAATAAAAATATGGTATACAAAGACCACCCTAATATTTCTTGGAGAGATAATGGAGTTCTGAAATAGTATTCTACCCTTGGATTACCACATCATCAAAAACAAAAAATTTAAAAAATCAATTTATGGATAAATACTATATTTCTCTATGTAGGGATAAGGGTTTTGATTCATCCAATGTTGAGAAAACTTTACCCATTAAAATTTATATAAAATATACAATCCAAAATATATAAATAAACATGGGCTAACTAGAAAATATTTATGTTTTATGGATAAGGGTAAGCTACCTAGTTCAACAGAGACAAACATTAAATATATGACTAATTTTACAAAACAATAAGTGGTATAGAAACTCAAGAGAATATTTTGGTATATCCTATTAAATATAGTATTTAATTTTCATGGAGTATCAATATTAATATATGTAAACTCAAAATACATGGAATGTGGGAAACATAGTTGATACTTAGTTAAATGTCGATTTATAAATTGAATGATATAAATGGAAAAATAATTTGAAAGGGGATATGATCAAGGATGGAAAATTGAATATTGGGATAATGTAAAAAAATGTACAACCTATATTATATCAATATTTCACCATCATTCACTTTCCCCAGAAGTCAAGAAAAATAATAAGGGTCCCATTATTTTAAATTCCATAATATCTTTAAGTCTTTTAACTTGAATATTCCATTTTATAAATAATTAAAAAACTATTATCATACATTGAAAATTTTAAAATATTTTTGGAAAATGAAATAAACTAAGATGAAATAGTTTCTATTATTTGATTAACAAAATTTAGTTTTTTCTAAAATTTGATGTTACCTACAAAAATATAAGTCCATGGAAGCTTTATCACCCCTATAAAATTTAAGGAAGTGAGGAGAAATTTTTTTTGACTTATGAGATACTATAAACCTTATTCTTTTCTCATTATTCATGTAATTAGAAGAAAGGGAGTTTAAATCCACCCATGTTTCACTATAGTTGTATGATAAGCCTTTTCAACATCCCAATATAGTTTTTGATGGACTATTATTCATTTATTGGAATCTCACATTACTGATTGATTTCCTAAAGCTTAAAATGGATTTAAAACATAAAGTTCCATTAATTTTTTGTTTATATATTCCTAGATACTGGTGTTATTTTAATGGATGTTTCAAAGGAAAATATGGTTCTCCATATTGGTGATGATCAAGAGGATTTGATGTATTTTAAGACATATAGTCTACAATTGCAATTTATACTAATTTATGTTTCCAGAGGGGTTTTTAGGAATGAATTAGTAAAGGTTACATTTGGAAAGTATAATGAAGTGATTCAAAGAGTGTTGAAAAATATTTTATGTTGAATGTTTTTTAATCTGTATCATCTAATGAACTAGATAGATTATGGAGGCATGTGAGAAGAATTTAGAGATTCATAAATAATAACCATAAATTGAATCAACATTAACAAGGATGTTATGATAAATAAGTCTATAAGTATGATTGTTAATACTCAGAGTGTACTCATTGTGATGGAAAACCCACACTTATTCCTAGTTTAGATCTACATTGGTTTTTTACTTTTGTGTATTTTTTTATATAGTTTTCTAGTTTGAATATCTGTTTCAAGGATGAGAAAAATTATTGTATTATTTCAATGACATTAGAAAATAAAAATATGTTTTCCTAACATTTTAAGAGTATTAAAGATAGAAATATAAGTAGTTTACCATAAAAGGAATACAAGTATCTTCCAATTAAAAAAATATATTTATAGGATTGATTTTCATTTGATGAACTTAAGGAATTTCTGGGAGAGCATGAGGATGAATATATTTCTTCAAACATAGATGAACAATTTGAGAGTAGTCATTTTGGATATACTAATAAGTATCATGTTTTTATTTCAGCTATTTATAAATGATTGTATATTTAAGGTATGTTGGAAGACTATGTGGTTATTTTGGCCATAATGATGACTTTTTGAGGCTTCTAGCATTACTTTTGGGTCCTTTTGTCAATATCTAGTTTAAAAAAATAGTCTTGGAAAATAACATCAGTTATTTTCTTTAGGAATAATTAAATAAAATCATGATTGAATTTCATATTCAAGAAATTTGGGGAGAACATGATGAGGTTTTAATAGAAAAATAATGAACTAATATAAATTTATAACTCACACCCTTCAGTGATCATGGTATGAAATTTTATGGAGTAAGTGTAGATGATGGCTCTAAATATAGTGTTTCATGGGAGTAAACCCATTCATTTTAAATTTATAATTTTTTATTTTAGATAAATGTTTTCTATTATGATTGTATACTTTCTTGAATCATCAGTCCATAATGAATGATTAATGGCTTCAAAATAAATTTCCACAATCTTATCACTTTTTTGAGGTTTCATTTTTTTGATATTATGTTATTGGAAATAATTATTTAGTTTTATTACACATGTGGTTTCCTTAATGGATAAAACAATGTGATTATGAAGTGTTAACATAGATTAATTTTAGGCCTATTATTAATGAACAAAACCCACTATCATGGGATTATTATTTATTATTATTACTCAAAATTTAAATTATTGAATCTAATTTCATTATTAATTGATAAGGATAAAAAGGTGAAGATTTTTTTATAATATATTAAATTATGCTCATTACTAAAAATGATGTATGGGGAAGTTTTTTTATTTAGAAGTGTTCCTGATAGTTGGATGAGACTGAATATTAATCATGAAATTAGGAAAAAAAATCATGGTGGGTGTTATAATTAATTTCATATAGGTTGATGAAAAATATTTTTATTATTATTAAAAATGCATATTATCACAATAAAGATTTATTTTCAATGTTTTGATAGTTTTTAACTAATTTTAAAATGCTATTAATTACTAAAATAACTGATTAACATGATCGTAATCTCTCCCTTATTCAAAATCTGTTGTTTTTCAAAAAAAATCATTTACCTTATAAAAATATTCTTCGACAATTTTTTTTGTTTTATTTTGGAAAAATTATGTCATGATATTCATTATCACATGGAAACATTATTTAATTTATTGAATTTGTAAACTATTTCATCTAAAATATTTTCAATTTAATACCATCTTATAGGTTAATATTGGTGATAATATTGATCTTTAAGTGTGATGGATGGTCCATTAAAAGTGTTGAATTTTATATAATGGATTTTACACCAGAAATATATACAAAATTTTCAAATTTGATTATTTTCATGCTCCATTTCATATTTTTAGTGGTTAAATAATTTTATTGACTTTTTAACATTTTTCAACACTAAGTGGTTAATCATTTCTATTTAAACATGGATTATATGAAGTAAAATATTATTTATTCCAAATTGAATTTTTTTGGAGAATCCTT
This sequence comes from Viscum album, assembly GCA_963277665.1. Lineage (NCBI taxonomy): Eukaryota > Viridiplantae > Streptophyta > Magnoliopsida > Santalales > Viscaceae > Viscum > Viscum album. The sequence continues at coordinate 134,486,460 of OY728147.1, read as the reverse complement.
CAGAGTATGTATAATAATTTTAGATGATTTTTAATTTAATTTTTGAATTTAATCTAATTATAAATGAATTTAAATGGTCTAGGAAATGAATAATTAATCCTTGTGTAGTTTTTTATTATTCAAGATAAAACTTTAGGATGAGTTATTTATTCTTTTTAAAAAAAATTTCAAATCACACATCCATTTTATTATGTTCAATTATTCTTTGTGTTAAAATATGAGATCATATCCACAAAGGAAAAAAAGCGAGGATTTTAATAAAATTTAATTTCAATTAATGTTAGCATAATTTCTTTATAAATTATCAAATTTGATCATCTGTTTAAAATAGGAAAATAAAATTTTTCAATAACACATTACTTTTTAGGAGATTATTCATCATTTCATACATAAGAGATTCCATGGGGGTTTTTTCAAAAATATATACTTGACTGGAATTGAAAATCATTTATTTTTATGATGAATTGGATTCCACTAAATTTGATGAATTGGTTACTTGAGGGCAAGAAAGGTGTTAATTATGGGGTGATTTTTTGTGAATTTGAATTTATATAAGTTTTACTAGACAATTACTGTAAATAATTGTAATTTTAATTGAAAAATGTAAATTTGATAAAGAATTGTTTATTATTTAAAACATTGGTTTGAAAATATAATTATTAGAATTTATAAATGAAAATGAGATTTTTTGTAGTAATTTGTTTAAATGGAATCAATTTTAGTTATCATATATTTTATGATCAAATATTTTTTGTGATTTTTTAATACTATAACTAAAATAATTTTTAAAAATTGTTTGGAAACATTTTATAAATTTGAAAATTATTATTTCGAATTTCTATGTTTATATTTATAATATAAATTGATGGAAAAAATTATAATTTTTTAATTTAATGTTATAAATTCATTAAATTTTTGAAAAGTATCATTCTCATGTGAATTCTAAGTCATCCAATGTGACTTTCTAATCTAGAAGACTTCCAACCATATCATATGTTTTTCTTTATAAAATTTGGCATGTCTTGTACAGTATGACCTATAAAATCATCCCATAATACATTTATGAAGTACCATGTGACTTTTTAAGGAAACCTGATAGGAATTATTATTTATCCTAATTTCATGTTTGGAGGATGTTTTGTGAGACATTATAATTTCCTCAAATGACTGTGTAATGTGGTGTCTTCTAGGAATTTATTCCCCAACACTTAATAAATATATATCATGTAATGAACCTGACTCATATATCCCAATGCTAGTGACTTATATTATTATATTGTAATATGATACAAGGAATTACATGAGGAAGGACCAAATATTTTAGTACTCTTGGTAAACTCAATACATAATGATTACATGTTACAATTTAATACTCAATTTAAACATAATTATTTTTTTGACAATATTATTTTCCCATCAAGCATATATTTTTATATCATTCTGAGTTCACATTATTAATAGCTATGAAATTAAAAAAAATAAGGTTGAAAAAAAATCAATAAGGGTTATGAATTATAAAATATATCAAGAATAAATATGTATAATCATGGAATGGTAAATAACTGAGACAAAAATGTGATTTAAATAATTTTACTAGAATAATTAATATGCAAAGAAAAATAAATAAAATCACATTCCATTTATTCAATAACATTACTTTCATAATTGTATAAGGTATAATCAATATGGTATAGTAAATAAATGAAAACGGAAGAAATTTACTCAATTAACTGAGAATTAAATGCATCCAATGATAATACTGTTGTGAAATTATCATCGATAATAATAACATATTTTTACATGAATAAAATGAAAAATTATTATAAATCACTATCCCATGAATCATGATACCTTTATTTTCAATTCCATTCCCATTATTATTCCAAACTGATGGGTAGGTATACACTAGAAACCAATTTAACTAAGTCGACCCAACTAATTTGTCCCATAAGAAAACTTATGCATTGAAGAGATATATATAATCATCACCACCCATATATTCTTGTCCAACGAATTGATAAAATATGGAAGAACTGATTTAATTCATGTATAGTATTCATTATATATAAATATCGATACTAAATAAAGAATACTTTATAATAAAAAAGAATTTCCATTATAAATAATATTGATATTTTGGGAATATTTAATGCCTAATTATAATAGTTATGTGAATATTACAATGGAGAGATAATGACTACCAAAAATATTTATGAAATTGAATTTCAAAACATTCCATGGTAAAAATTTTCACAACTCATCAATTTAAAGAAAAAGGATGGTATCAATATAAAATATCATTATTGGAGTATAAGTAATATAACTATTTTTTTCATTGATGAATAGAAATTCCATATAAAATCATGAAAAAAAATTTCTACGAAAAATACCCTTTTCATTTTGACAATAACTTTGAAAAATAGAAGGTCCTGATATATTTTGATAATAAATTTTCCCAAAATAATTGTATGAACATATAAAGTATGGTTTAATTTATTGAATGGTCATTATGCATGTAAATCATATGCATTATTTACATGTCAAAACAAAGATTCTTTTCACTTTTTAGAAAGAAGCCAAATCAGAATTCTATAGAAAAAAACTGATGATTCCTTTCAAAAAAAATTTTGAATTCAAAATTTGTAATAATGTATTTTATTGATCATTTTAAAATTTTAAAATATTTTTAAAAAAAATTTATAAAATATTGTATTTAAAGAAAGTGGAATTTTGACAGAAGAGAGAAATGATGTTGTGTTTTATTAATAAATATTACTCAATTTTTTCAAGTACCAAATAGTGATAAAATTGTACTATAAATTTAAAATATCATGAATAACTGGAGTGTAATAAAATGAAATGGTTTTATTACAAAATGGTCTTATAATTTTCCTGAATGAAAATTTAGGAATGAAGAATCTCAATTAGATTAACATTGTGGAATATACCCATAAAATGATCATAACAAGGACGTTATAATTAATCAATAGAAATATTATTTATATCCATCAAGTGTTTTTCCTCCTTTAAGGGTAGATTTTCTCTCAGCATGTCTTCCCTCAATGGTTTCCATCATCTCCTTGGTGGTGGTGGATTCTTTAACTGATTCATCTTCATCATCCCTCTTCTGCTCCAAATCCCACAGCCAGGAAGCTTTGGTGCCTTCATGCTCAATAATTATAAGGATTACTTTTTGATTCATGATCCATGGTCTCACAAGTCTTGATGGGGTTTGGATTTCACCACTATGGTGCAGGTCAACCTAGTTTTTAGTGCTCTCGGTTGTTAGTCCTTTGATCGCACAACCTTAGTCAAGTCTCTAGTCCTCAATCGGTGAAGCATCCTCTTCCACTCAACCTCCTATTATGGCGTGATGTATGTGGGATAATTATTTCGGATTTGTCTCTTAATCCATTTCCTTTGATGATATGGTAAAAGATTTTAATATTTTTTATGTTGATTCATTTTTCTATTTTCTGTTTGGTTTTGTTAAAGTAGAATTGTTGGAGGTTCATTCTTGATAACCTGTACATGTATGCAGATGTGGATAGAAAATGTTGGAATGCTCGGTGCTAGTGGTGTTTCTCCTCTTCTCCATTTATATTCCCAGTTCCATTATGATTTGTTCTCTAGTGACTTTGTTGCATTTTTGGGGCCAGATGAACCTACATAACCTTCTTTTCCTCTACCATTTCGTTATGTTCCTTCATTCATGACCCTATCTTGGATGATTTTGATAGATTTCTTGATATTTTGGATCATTTTGGTTGCTCCGGATAAGGTGTGTATGTTGAGTGCTCTTTGAGATTGTTTATGTTATTCATAGTGACATGGTAGACCCATAGTGTTTTTTCTTTAGCTATTTCAGCGAATCCCCTTTAATATTCCATTCTTATTCAATGGTTTCTATACTAATTTTCCATTATTTTTCTTTATCTCTTCTACATTGTTACAGTTCTCATTGAAAAATAATGTGATTTTAGTTTCAAAATACAAAAAAAATATTTGTTGTAAGGAAAAATATATATATATCAAATGTAAATCCATATAAAACATTTGTAATAACCAAATAAAGTAATAAAAATATATTACACACAAAATCATATATTATAAAAGGCAATTAGGAATTAATGTAACCTAATGAAAGAAAATTGTGTTATGAAATTATTTACCACATGTTAATTTTCATGTATAATTCCCATTGACGAAATAATTCAATATTTAAGCATAAAATACAATTAATTATTAAATAATCATGATATTACATGTCACATGTCATTATATATACCATATAAAATTAATTAGGTGGATACCATTACAATATTCCACAATAAAGGGAAATTGAGACGAATTCCCTTACCTTAGGATTACTTTTTATTAGACATGCATTAAAATAGTATATAATCATTATAATAAAATTATTAATTTAAAATAAAACAATATTCACATTTATATTATCATATATAATCCTTGTATAACATCATATCATTCATTTTTAATAATATTTCATTATTTTCATTGTTTCGGTTGATAATTGTTGTATTTTCTCGTAAGTGTTTTGTCATGAATGTTCTTCTTGTTCTGTTAGTATATAAATCCATAGATTATAGATTCATATAAAATTTATAGTATCATATTTTCTCACTATAAACATTTTTAGAATAATTCATTAATTTTTTTCATGGAACACGATGTATTGCTTCATAGAGACAGTAGGTCGTACATATGCATGTGCGATGAGGTCATTCCATAACCTGGGAAAATGTATGTAATTTGATCATATATTAATTTGAAATAATTTATATTTTATGTTATATATGACATATATTTATTAAATTTATCCTTATCACATTTCATGTTAAGTGAAAGTGAAAAAACTAATCCCACCGCTTCGTGAGGTGGTAGTACGTCTTACACACAAGTGATGTTTTCATATATTAAAAGGAATAGACAGTAAGAAGGTATATGTGATATTATAATTAAATAAGTATAATGGTAACATAAAAATATTAAATATTCATTAAATAAATCATTATATATATACTTGAAAGGTAGTGATGTAAAATGTCTTACATCGGTTCACAACGTAGTAGTTTGTCATACACTTGATCGACTGGTTCATTTACGATTTGATGTAATAGTGGATGGATATAATTTATTAAATTAAAATAATAACATCTATTTATAGGGGATATAATTTTATTTTTATATTAATCACTATACAGTATAATTTTAGGGTGGTTTATGAAGAAATAAAATGAAAACACGCATTCTAGTACATTCCATCTTCTTTTGGGAACTTCTTTTGGTTTTCACCAATATCATTTCTATGATAGATTTTTTATTAAAAAATGATCTATAATTATTTAGTGGGATTAAATAATTTATTTTTTTAGGTATTGTACTAACCAAGTGGATTTGGATGTTTGAACATGGGAGGATATTGGGTGGCCTTTTACATGTTGGGGAGAGGACACACATGGAATTTTTGAAATAAATTAATTACACCAACTTAGATTTCCAAAAAAAATAATAAAAATGGTTTTTTATGACATAATATATATTAAAGGGTGGAAATGTTGGAATCCAATGGATTTATGACTAGTATGTAGGTTATTTTTAACACTTATCTTCTTAGTTTGACCACCCCATAAACTTGTTTTTACCTTAACATAAATAATTATTTGTTATGGTTTTTAATATAAATAATGGTTAATTTTTTTGACATATTAGATAACATAAATCAATAAAATTCCAAATTTTTTATCTGTTCTAAAAAAATCAACTCACCTAAATGGAAGAATTCAATTTTAAATTTCGACCATAGATGTGATGAAAATTTTGTTTTTCAAAGAAAAAGTCTTCATAAATATAAAATGATTTAATATGAAAAATAAATACTAAACTAACAAAAATAACAAAAATTATTATTTATTATAGTATAATTTTACAAATTTTAATTTAAAACTAATTTACTAATGTAATTTATCATTGTGAATTATTAAAAAGAAAAGTCAGTTCTTAATAAAAATCAGAAATTTTCACTATTCATTGAAAAACTAAAGATTTTATGAAAATACCAAAACATCACCTTAACATAATTTTTATATGATGAATTTAAAAATTAATTTAATTTTATCAAATAAAATTTATTAAAGTGTAAAAAAAATTAACGAAAAATATCAAAATGTGATGACACCGTTTTCATTGAAAAAATATAGTTTTTTAGAAACTACTTATGTTTCAATAAAATGAACATTACTTTATTTCTAATAAATAAATAAACAATGAAAATGTGTAAAATATTTATATTTTATAATTTATTTTTTCCCTATTTATACCCCCACCATAATAGCTTTGTTTTAACAGTATATTATTTTATAGTTCTATTGAACTAGATGCTTTCTTGAATCACAAGAAATCGATGAGATTGGATTTGTTTAAAAGAAAATGTATTATAAATATTTAGTGTTTCATATTGTCAACTAAGATTAGTGTTAATATTTATTTACACTACCTAATTTTTTAATTACATGTGAATGTAATAGAATACAATTTCTATTTTAGGATCCTTTTTCTAAAGTAGAGTAATTATATTACTATCAAGCTAAAGAACACCAAAAATTGCACTTGATATATTTTATTTTATCATTATCATAATTTCAAAACATTTGTGATTAAATTTATTAATCTAATAAATTAATATCTAAGATAATTTTTTTATTCATGGGGTACTAAAATTATCCATTAATGCATCATTTAATCAATAAAATAATAATAGGTTATTCATATTTGGTTTACTAAAACCAAACTATTTAACACAATTTAAGGTAATAATGAAAATAAATAAGCCTGTATATTAATCCCTAAAGAAAAATTTCATCTTAAATAATTCCAAAAATAACCATGTTTCCCAAATAAATTAAACATTCAAAAAAATTATTGTTTTTTTATTTTAATTAATATGTAAGATCTAAGGTTTTCATAAACTCCAACCAAATGAAACATTTCTTAAAATAAACATGATATTTATCATTGACATTATTTTTTTAGAAATAATGTCATGTTAAATAGGACATCATGTACGGTAGTGGTAGTCTTGCATGATTATCTCCTTTAGGTTTTGGGCTTAATCCCCATAGCCATGCTGAATTTAAGAACGTGTCATCCAGCATGTGGGTTTTCCTCTTTCTAAAATTATATTAATATCATTTAGATAATATCCTAAAGAAATAGATATATAATTAACATACTTAAAATATAATCAAGCATTAAATAACCCTTTTTCAATGATTTTCAATAAAAATAATTTTTTACACAAAATCAAATAATATTATTGGACTATTTTTCAATGTTATTAATGGTTATTTTAACCTTAAATGTTATCAAAAACATTAAAAAATCCAACAATTAAAAAATAATTATTCTGAAAATAAATTTTTTTTCAAAAAATTATTATATCGTAGGGTTCTACTCTCATATAACATTGAAGTATACTAGATTAGATCACAACATTAAAATATATAAATCTAAATATGATGTGACACTTGACATAAACTGAAAATATAGGAATTTTAGTCATATAATAAAAACACACTTTCTTTGGAAATATCTTTGTTGGAACTGGAAAATGGATCCACAAGATATTTCAAATGAATCCATACATGATCAAAGATCATATCCCTTTTTAAAAGATTCGATTTAACAGGTCTTAAACCCAAAATAGAGTTATGTATTGTGATTTATGGACATTTGAGGTTGGGATGGAAAACTAGTTCGCAAAGCCCATTCGTGAAGTTCCCTCTGTGATCGCGGAGTAGGGAAAACTTGACCGGAGCCTCCGTGGGAACCATGAAGGCCATGATGGTAGCCTCTACGACTATATGAAACTTGAGGGAACTTGACTGGAGCTGTTGTGAGTGCCACAATGGCCATGACGGTCAACGTCCTGGTTATGAAAAACATGTAGGAACTCCCTCTGGTTGCGGAGCGCAATTTCCATTGCGACATCATTTTCTCTTCACGACGTTCATTTGTTCTTCATGGCGTACTCCACCGATCTCTATCCTTTACAAATAACCGGCTCACCCCCATTCATAATCATGGCTACACTACCCCTTGGGAACCTAATCTCCCATTTTATAGACCTTACATGCCCCACAAAGTGATTCCCTTCACAAAGGGATCCTCCATTTGCAAATGATGGAGATCCATCATGTTGATCAAGGATATGTGATGCCCCTTTACTCTGCGAGACCCTAGGACCCACTGAGAACATTTCACCATGAGACCCTGAGCTTCGCGAATCCCCTTCGCTCAATGAGAGACTATCCTCCACGATTCCATGCTCCACGAGCACCTTTCCTTCACGAGGATACTTCATGACACCCCATTCTCCGCGAGCACCTTTCCTCCGTGAAGTTACATTGCAAAGCCCTATCCTTCACAAAGCTCCAACCTTCATGCCCACTAGTCCATTTTGTGAGGGCTTTTCTCATGCACCCCCACTTGGGATCACTGTCAGGCAGTGGCCCAGGCCCTCTAGGCTGATCCCTTCTCTACTGTCGTTGACCCACATGTAAAATGGAGAGTGTGATTGTAAACATTTCGGGTCCAGATGTCGGCATTTTCCATTACGCTCTTACGTGCAGCCAGCATCCACCTATGGAATAAAATGATTAGAGATACTCTTACACACTCCATGAAATACCTTGAGTCGACATGTTCTTCTTGGTCCCTTTCACATGTCCTGTGTGGAGATTCTCACCTTCAATTCCTTGAGTACATTGAGTTGAACCATTCCTCAAGAAAGTCCTCCAAATCGTATCGCTCGGATCCTATCCATAGTTGAACCAGAAAGGGCCACCCTAGTGTATACCCCAACACCATCCATTCGAAGGCCCCTTATACCTAATAGACCTACCTATATGACTTTCAATTGTAGTACACCCTAAGTTACAAAATATTGTATGCCTCTTACTCCAAACAAAATATTCCTTATGGGCCAAGAATAAGATTCCAATAGTCCTCTCTAAATGACTATAAATTGTATTATCCGCTATCATTATGTAAAAGGATGCCTCTTTCCCGATAAAAGAGATTCTTTAAGCACCAAGGACAAGATTCCAATAGTCATATCTATATGAATTTAAACTGTATCACACCTTATATGAAAAAAATAGGATGCCTCTTGCTCCAACTAAGAGATGCAATATGCGCCTAGCATAAGATTCCAATACTCATATCTATATAACTTTAAACTACAGGGAACCCTATGTGAAAAATGTAGGATGCTTCTTGATCCAAACAATATATGCCTTATGCACTAAAAATATGATTCTAACAGTCCTCTCTACATGACTTTAAATGGTTGTACTTCCTATATTAAAAATATAGGATGCCTCTTACTCTAAACAATAGATTCTTTATACACCCAGAATAACATGCCAACAGTCCTCTCTGCATGACTATAAATAGTATCATTCCCTATAATTCAATAATATAATGCCTCTTATTCCAAATAATAGATGCCTTTTGTGATAATAATAATATTACTCATGCCATGATTAATGGGGCGTAGTTACCATAGCGTTGGAATCTAGTCAAACATTTCATCACTCAAACTCATGATTTGAATGTCCTTTATTAAGATCTTTATCCACATTCATTTCTGAAGGGACCTCCTACTAGCCTGGTCCCATGCTGAATCAGCTCACCTCCATTTGGGTACAATTCCTCAGAAGACATTGCATGACCCTTCGAGTAAGGTCATGTGTTTCGAACACGATCAATAGTTGAACCTCATTTGTTTATCCCCATTTCAGGGTACCACGATATGGATGCTACGTTTCAAACATGGTCAAGATTTATCCTCCATTATCACTCCCCCATTACTACATTCCGAATGTCAGGATTGTGATTCACAATTTTCATATCCCTTTGTTCAGAATGATTTTAATGCCCCTAGCGTTATCCCGCTTGTGCACTAGTGCATAGGAGTAGAACTCAATTTTGTGCCTCGTACCACTAGTGATTTTGGATGAAGTCATGGCCAGACATGAGGAAGGCACCCGAGCAGCTTCATTACGTAAGCCCCATTCACCATTTTCACTCCATAGTAGCCCCACGGTAGCATCAATGCATAAGCACATCCCCCATTGCCTCTCCATAAAGGAACTCAAGCACCTTCCTTGTGTAAGCTCCATCCTCTATTGTCGCTCCTTAGAGGCACATGGGAAACATTAATTTGTAATCCCCATCCACCATTTCTTCTCCATAGCAGAACCTGAGCAGCTTCCATGTGTAGCCCCATCAAACATTGCCTCTCCATAGAGGCATCAGGGTAGCTTCCATGCATAAGCACCATCCACCAGTGATTCTACATAACGGAATCCCAGAAGCATCCATGTGTATGCCCCATCCACCATTTACACTCCTTAGTGGCACCCTGAAAGCTTCCATGCATAAGACCCATTCAAAAAAATTTCTCCATAGTGGAACCCCGAAAACATCCATTCATAACCCCATCCACCATTTCCGCTCCAGAGTGGCACGCAGGCAGCTTCCTTTCATAATCCCCTTCCACCATTGCAGCTCCATAACGGCACCCTAGAAACTTACATGCGTAATCCCCATTTACCATTTCCACCTATTAGTGGAACCTAGGAATCTTCCATGTATAGGGTCCATTCAACGTTTCCAATCATTAGCGGCACCCGGGTAGCTTTCTTTCATAATCCCCAATCACAACCCTTCATGGCCACACATTTGTGCCACAATTATCAGTTCGGTTGTTTCCTATTGGTTCCCACACCGAGCATGAATTACGTGACCATAGATTAAATATTTACCATGACATCCTCTCTGAGGTTCAACCCCAACTAGTTATAAGCTGGTGGAACACCAACCAATGGTAAGTCATTGGAACCCCAACCAGTGGTAAGATGTTGTGGTCCCCATTGCGGAGTCCCATATCTCTACTTTGTCATAGTGGCGTCAAACCAACTCTATGGCTGCTGACCACACGTAATCCCCAATATATCATCAGGTCATTCTCATATGTGTACACCCTGATTCTATAACCCCATTCTGAAATATATGGACTTTGATACTTGCCCTTTTTGAACAAGGTATGTAGGAAGCCTCCCTGAGGTTCAATCCCAACACCTACTTGTCCAGAACCCCTTCATGTCATTTCATTCTTTCCCTCATGACGTTTAATTGGATCCCTTATTCTGAAATACATGGTCATTGATCCTTGCCCCTATCCAAGCAAGGTACGTAGGAAGTCACTCTGAGTTTCATGCCCAACACCCATCAGTCGCGACCACTTCACGTCGGTTCACCCCGTCCTACACGACATTAAACTATACACCCTATTTTCGTCCTGCATGATGCTAAATTGTACCTATTAAAACTACAGGGGTTTTGATCCTTTTCTTTTAGGAAATGTATATAAGAGGCCTCCCTAAGGTTTATCCATATTCATCAGAAAGTTGGTGTACCCCATCGAGCGGTATGTCGTTGTACCCCATCCCGTGGTAAGTTGTTTTACCCTATCCAGTGGTAAGCAGTTGTACCCCATCCAACGGTAAGCCATTGTACCCTATGTAACAGTAAGTTAGTGTTCCCCATCCAGCGGTAAGTTGTTCAATGCCATCCATAGGTAAGATGTTGTGGTCCTTTTTTCTAGGGCCCATATATCTGGTATGTCCCTGTGGAGTTTGACCAACCCAAGACGCTAACTACGTGTATTCCCTAGTACGTCAGTGGATTGTTGTCCTATGTGAAAACCCTGATTCTATGCCCCCATCCAAAAAAATGTGGACTTAGATTCCCATTCATGGGGATATATAGAAAGCCTTTTTTAGGTTCAATTCCATCAGACATGTCCCATCCTAGTCGGTTCCTTGAGCCTTTGTGTTTAGGAAGGTCATGTCCAATCCCAGAAGTTCTACTTCTTCAGGGTCACATTCAAGCGTGGATTCTCACGGGTCACCCCCTTAGGTGTCCCATCATCCCACCTCCTGAGCTACATGGACTTTAATTACCTACCATAGGGATACGTAGGAAGCCTCTATGATGTTGAAGCCTAAGGAAACCATCATATTGACGATGGTTTCTTCTCATTATCCATCATCTTCACTCAACCATCCATATCCATTTGGATTCTTACTCAGGCCTCCACATCCTGGTGAGATCCTGTCACTCACTTTCTCAGTACTCCTTGTAGCAATCAGGTAATTAACCACATGTTAGACCTAGCATCAGTGTTTCCCCCTGGGGTCTCACCCATCTGATCCCCTATTATCAGTGTCCCAATCAGTGTGATCTGTCTAGTCTATATGTTAAACTCACGACATACCCTGTGTTAAACATGAGAATCTCGGGAAAACAATTGAGACATTATTATGTCTAATAATTCCCTGCACTTGATGTGGGATTCCTTGGGATTCTTCACCATTGATAATCCCTATCATAAGGGGAAGAAACATAGATGCATCAATGTACCAGTGTCCAGACACACCAGAGATGTCCAACATGACTACTCCCCCGACCAAAGGCTGCTACCACGTCAATAACAACTGGAATGTCTTGAAGAAGTAGGGTAATTAACCAAAATCCAGAAAGATATGGAACTAGGAATGACATTCACGAACCACAACTCAAATATATAATGGAAACCCAGACTAGGTAACGATTTCTGAGGAGGAATACATGAAAGGAGAGACTCACATACCATCATCCTATTTTGATCAAGGAAATGATTTTCCAGAACAAGTGATGGATTCCACCAACCTTTGGAATGCGGGAATGTGGGGAAACAGATCAGCGCATCCTCGACAGATGTATGTGCACCCTGATGAAAGCATTGGAAACTATATTAAAATCCGAGAAATATTATCATATCATTCATTGTGGTTTTTATTATAAATGTTACATAACCAAATCTAGCACCTTAAGAGTGTCAAACCAGGTGAACTGTAAGGCCCATTCTGTTGTACTAGTTAATGCTTTATTTTTTCTTGATTCTCATTTTTCAAATATATTTCTCCTAAGTACAAATCCTCTAGATTATGGTTCACTTATATTATCCAAACCTGATTGTATTTCCAAGAAAACCAAAATAAACTATAACTTTCTAAAACATTAGGATGTTAATCTATACTTATCTCCAGATTATATCGGTGAGTTATGTTCCCCAATCTATTCATTCCTAAATATAGTTCCCAAGACTTCTACTGAATTTATTTTGATACCAATAGTAAAGACCCCAACCCCAATATTCAGAGTTGGAGGTTACTTTACTAGTTTGTTATAAGATATAGAAACCAAACCTTCGATAACTGAATAGTTTAATAATATTGATGAAGTAGATAAATAACTAATTCTTATATTACATTTGAATAAAAAAAATTGGACATAATGTTTTTCATAATATCATTATTCCTTCAAGACTATACTTTCATATCAGTCTTAGTATTCATCCAAGATTCCAAGGAAATGAAACAAATATGTGTGAGATTAAATTATCAGTAATGGTTAAGTAAATCAGAAGCAATCAATAATCATTTAGCATAATCATGACATGGTAAATTACTAAACACACATCCTATTTAAATTATTTAACTATAATAATCAATATTGAAAGTTAAATAACCAAATAAACTCTCCAATTAATCAATAATATGACTAAAAAAACTTGATTGCAAATAATCATTATAGAAATGTAAATATTTAAAAATAAATACAGCATAATTAATAAATTGTTAATGAAATGAATCCAAAGATAATATCATTAGGAAAATATTACGGATAATAGTAACTAAATTCTTGATGAAGGAAATATTTAATAATTAGAAATCGTTATCTAAAGAATCATGATATCGCTATCAAAAATATTCATCTGCCAGTTTTAAAAAGATGGGTAGATATACAAAAAAAATTATATAAATAATTTTAACATTATAATTCATCTCATGAGACTGGAAATGCATATAGGGGCCATCTATAACCATACATCACCTATATCTTTATATTCAATGAATTTCATATAAATTAAATAATCAATTTAATTCATGAAAAATATTCCTTAACAAAAAATACCAATATTAGGAAAAGAATACATATTTATCAATAGTTTCCTAATTGGTAAAATAAAAATTAATTTAAAATAAACTATATAGAAATGATATCTGTTTTAATATGATTTGTCAATATTTTTCCAATCAGTCAAATAACCTTAAATATAAAACATTGTATTTATAAATGATGAATGTTTTAATAGATAATTATTTCCTTGAAAAATAATATATATATATAGACTAAAATTAATAATAATTTATTATTATTATCTGAATATTTCACGAGAAAATGAATGAGTAAAAAAAATCAAGATAGTCCATGTTAATTTTCTCCCTATTCAAAATTATCATAAACCATCAATAAAAAGAATAATTATGGTATCAATTCAACATATCCCATATGAATTATAATTAAAATAATAATTTTGTTTTAAATAATGAATAAAAATTCAATGAAAATATCTTCAAAAACATTCAAGAGGAAAGTTTACGTTTCATTTTAAAAATCACTTTTAAATTTAAAAATTCACAAAATATTTTGTAAATAATTTTCTTTTAAAATATCCTTTGATACATATAAAGTAATTTTTACAACCTTGAGTGGTTATAATGATACGAAATAATGTACTCATTATACAAATTAAAAAAATATTACATTAACATTTTTTGTTAAATAAAAACATACCATATTTGGAAAACGATATAAAGATTAAAGTTAAAAAAATTAAAATTAAAATATTTTTTATTTTTTATTTTTTAAATCATAGTATAATAGAAAAAAATTGAAAACATTTTTACAAAAACTTTTTTGGATGAAAATATATTTCCAACCAAAGATAGAAATGAATTAAAATTTTCATAAAAACATTATCTAAATTAGTTTATAAAAGAGTTGGAAAATGGTACTATTAAATAACGAATAACAAGAGCATATGAAAATAAAATTGTTTCCCTGTACAAGGAAGAAAAAATTCCTTTCAATGTAAATTCAAGAATCAAAAATATCAATTAGAATGAGATTGTGGAATAAACCGAAACAATGATATTAATATTGAACTGAAAATTAATCAGTAAATTGATTATGTGTATAAAATGTAAAACTACTTAAAACATGACTAGATAAAAAACAAGTCAACAAAAATTCATTAAAATCCTAATCTCAGTATATCAAAGATAATGAAGATGTAATATAATGTAATATAAGAAAATTGATATAGGAACTTCTCTGTCACTAGGTAATTTTAATGTCTAATCCCATGGGATAAAATAATTAAATATTCAAAATTAATATTCAATGAATTATTTAAAATAATTATGTTTCATGTTAATATTATTTATATACATCTTATAAAATAAATTATGTGTTTAACTTTACAATATTCCTCAATGAAGAGAAATTGAGGTGATATCCCATACCTCAAGATTCTTTTTTAATGTGATTTAATTCCATGTATAATGCTTTAAATCATGTTATTAATTTATAATAAAACCATATTAATATTTATAATATCATTTAATATCTTCTTATGAAATCTTATCACATTTCCATTAATAATACTTCATTTTTTTCATTGTTTCTTGTGTCAATTTCCTTATTTAATCTTGCGTTTTTTGTCACTAATGTTTTAGTTCATGGGTTATAATAAAGATATGTTGTCTAAATAATAATATTATTTTTATAAATATAATATTTACACAATATATAATTTTTTAAATACATTTATTAATTTAGGACATAAAAAATGAATCATATCGCCTCATGGAGATGGTAGGCTGTATGTATGCCAGAGAAATGATATTGTTTCCTTAACAAGTGAAATGGTAAGAATGTTGGTAATATATTAATATTATAGAATTGATATCCTGGAATATATATCAAATATATTAATTAAATTTTTCCTTATTATTTTCCATGTAAATACTATGTGAAAAAATAAATAGCATCACATTATGTGTTGATACACCTACGTACACACTAACGATGTCATCATGTTTTAAATAGCATCGAAAGTAATATGTTATGTGATATATTATAATTACAGTAATTGTAATAATATCATAAATATCAGATTAGTATGTGATATTCATCATTATATCCTCCCTTAGATGGTGTTTATGGAAAACAAATTACATTGGTTAGCGAGATGATAGTCCATCGTACACACGATCGATAGTTTCGTTCATAATTTCACAAAAGTTGGAATGGATATATGTTATTACATTAACATAATAATATATATTTATTTTTGAGATTCTAGTTTTATTATATTATCATGATTAAATATAAAAATTTGTATTTGTAAGAAGAAATAAAATATAAAACACCCATTTAAGAATGTTAACAATTATTCAGAGAACTTATTTTTGGTTTTCACCAAAATCCATTCTAGGATATATTTCTGATCAAAAAATGGATCTGTTATGTTGTAAGAGTAGTAAGTATGTGATTTTGGTTTGTCTTAGTAGAACCAAATGGATGTGGATGTGTGAATAGGGCATGAGATGGGGTGAGATTTTATAACTATGGGAGAGGAAAAAATGAAATTTTTGGAAAAGAATCAATTGCCCTGGGTTTTTTATCCTTAAAAATTATGAATCCCACCTTTTTACCACTTATGATTCTTATTACCTGGTAGAATTCATAGGATCATTTAATTTTATTTTCTTAGATATCAGGATCATACTAAATAAAAATAAAAAAATAATTCTAATGCACATTAATGGATTCTTCCTGGGTTCACCCTAAGTATATTTTCTATATATCATATCCTCAGGACACACATAAATGTAATGAGGCGAGCATGAGGCCTAGTGTGTGATTTAGAAAAGGAAATAACATATATGTGATCATGAGGAAAATCAATAAAAACATTAGGAATAAAATTATGGTGTCGTGAAGGGAACATGAGGTATATCACAATAAAAAAACCTAAATCATAACATGTAAATGTTGATAAAACATTTAAATGATACATTCCAAATCATATCACCATGGATTCTAACCAAGTATTCATAAATAAAAATTACTTGGGTTTTTCACCAAGGGATCATAAAACATGTCGTCTCTAGAGATTAAATTATTTACCCAATATATTAGAGAAATATCATGGAAAACCAATCATCTGTATTAATTAATTTGATCCACATATGTCATAATAAAACATTTTATAAATAGCCAATAAAGAATAAAGAATGGGTATCTTTTAAAATTTATTTCATTTCCAAAGTTCTTAAAGACATGATCATTATATCATTTTTAACCCATGAAAATGGGAATTATGGTTTCAAATATATTATCCCATGAATAAAAATGAATACTTTTTATATATATTGGAATTATATTAGAAAATTAAATTTTTTGTGTATTCACAAAAATAAAATATAATATAAATTATTAAGGAGAAGATATAAATTTTAAGAAGTAAATTTCGCAGTATGATAGGTATAAAATATGGATTTTAAAATTGATAAAATTATTGGGGAAAGGGGCCTCCCATTCATAAAGTATAATTTAGTAATAATGTTATGATAAAAAATATAATAAGTGATAGTCACCATAACATTTATTAGAAATATTCAAGAATATGTTGTTGAATTGAATAGAAAATAAGGATAATTACCTTAACATGAAGAGTTACTCCAAAACCAATATGAATAGAAACATGGGATCTTGAGGAAACCTTCAGGATATCCATGGGAGGAAAAATACTATAAAATTATGTAGGATGGATTTGTTGTTAAATTAAATGGTGAAATATCTGGGTATTTATATAAAAATATGAGGACTAGTTTAATAATTTCCAAATGTAGACCTTGGAAATATAGGTTGTGGAAAATGAAAATTCATTGGCTTAACCATAGTTTTTCCTTATGGATTAATAATTTAGGTCATATATCAAGTTATTTTGACCCACAAAAACTAATAATTATTGTTCATCCATTACATTGTCATGGAAATCTAATGTTTCAGTGATGTAATGTTTTTACAATCTAAGATATCATTTTAGACATTGGAAAGTCTTTTATATGTCTGAAAATTCATTAAATCCATTAAAATACTTGATATTAATAAAAATTACATATTTTAGGAAATTGACTACAGTAAAATAATTATTACATTATTAAGAATTAATTATTAATTAATTAAAAATACTAGAAACCGACAACTATATTTTTACAATTCGCTGAAAATCAATGTGTTTTAAAATATTCACATAAATTCTTCCTAACATAATTTTGATGTTGTGGATTCAAAAAAATGATGATAATTTTATCATAATTATTCTTTATATATGATAATTTTATGTTAATAATAAAAAACCCATATTTATCAAAAATAAATAGTGTGTTGTAAGACATAGTAAAAATTCCGATACATAAAAATTTCCCCATACATAAAAAAATTATTTTATCAATTTTATTGAAATAAGTTATTTTCAAAAATATAGTTTTATTAAAATATTTATTATTCAGAATACAATTTTTTATTATAAAAAATTATTTATATTTTTAAATGTACAATTTGTGTCTAAAAATCAATTTATCAAATATTGTCTCAATTCAACCTATATTTTATTAATCAAAACTATTATTAAAATATAATTTAGGGAATAAAAATTATATTTATAAAAAGTAATTAAACATTATGTAACATATTTCTAGATACATAACCCCTTAAAAAATCATGTATGAAATAAGGGTAAGTTGTGTGATGGTGATAAATTCATGGGGTGGCTCAGCTAACATCGGTCGAGTGGTAATTTACTCAATCTTTAACATATCTCATATGTGATTATGTTAATGATTCACTTATTGAATCTCTTATTGGGATTGGTTAAGGGAGATTCCATGTGACACTCCCTCCCTCACAGGTTTGGAAAAATATGATTCATACGAAAAGAATCTTGTTGTTGAGTTCATTGATTCTACTTTATGCATTAATTATCCATCGACATTACTACTTATAAGAAATAATTTTAATGGTAAAATTATAACCCAAGGGTGTAATTCTCAATGGTAAAATTTTATAATGATTATATTGAACAATTATCATATTTGACTAATGGTATATAAATGTTCAAATATCGATGGTCACATTTCCCTTTATACTTTATAAATTCCATTTCATTATTTCATTCTATACTCACTACAATTTCACCCATGGTTATATACTATCATTTTATACGTTATTGTTTAATATAATTTTTTTTATTTCACTATTTTTGGTCATGGGGACCCTGATTCTAAAGGATTGTAGCAATCCAAATTTTCCCATTTTCATGACTAACGTATTGATCATTTTTAAAGAGATATTTATTTCTTATGAATAATATAATAAAAAAACAATTTCTAATGAATGAAATATCATTTAAAAATTCCATGTTGTTAAATTTTTCTTCAAATAATAAATTTCTTCCCTGAAGATTTAATTTATTCTCGTAGTTTAGATAATGTAATAGTACTTTTAATTCATCAATTCACCTAGTTCATATTTCACCACTTTAAACATTATGTTCCTTCACAAACCTTTTATAAGGTGGGTCATCTTGTTGTGTAAAATCTTGTCTCTACAGTCTAAAATCTCCACTAGATACTCTTTATAATAGTAGACATGTTCGAGTAATACTACCTCTAGATTTAGTTTATGTAAGGGATCATGTAATTACTTCCTCAATATAGATAAGCAGAATAAGTAATTAAATTGATCTAGGTTTGGAGAAAATGAATGTCGACATGCTACTTCCCCTATGTGATCTAGTATTTCATAGGGGCCAATGTGCCTAGGACTAAGTTTTCCTTTCTTCCCAAACTTCACGAGTCTCTTCCACGGTGATATTTTAAAGAAAACTTAATTGCCAATATCAAACTCAAAGTCCCATCGATGATTTTTAAACATATATCTTCTAATTAGTAAGAGAATTTTTTATGTATTTGTTGGATGGCATGATGACTTTCATCAATATATTTCACCGTATCAGCCCAAGTGACATTATCTTGACAAATTCATCCCCACAAGTAAGAGTTCTACATTGTTTTACTGGTAGAGATTCATAAGGAGTTATTTGAATACTATAGTTGAGGTTATTGTTGTATGAGAAAAAAACTAATGGGAGTTTTTTATCTCATTACCCTTTAAATTCCCCCGATCCAATTCTAAAACTTTACTTGATTTTATAAATATTCCTTTCACATTTTCCGTTAGTTTTGTGGGATATAGGCAGTACTGAAATTCAATTCGGTATTCAGATCATGTTGAACACTTCTGTATAATTTAGATGTGAACCATGGATCATATTCAGAAGCCATAAAAACTGTCTCCCCATACAGACTCACCAATTCCTTAACATATATCTTTTAATGTTGTACAAGAGTTAAATCCTCTCATATAGTGATAAAATGGGAAATAATTGTGAGTTGGTCCACTATAACATGTATCACATTGTTTCTATTGGATGTTCTTGGGATACCGTTAACAAATTCCATAGTGGTATTATACCACATCAATGTTGTTATGGGTAATGGTTGCAAAACCCCTTTAATAATTTTTTTATCTACATTCTCGTCATAACATACCAAGCGCTATATAGTGTGGTTAGAAATCTCCCTTTTCATATTATCCCACCAATAATGATCATGAAGTTCCTTATATATTGTATTGTTTGTAGGAAGTATATATAATGTAGGACTATTATTTCATCCTTCGGGTCATTCTTTATCCTTGGAATGATTGAGAACATAGCCTTACACAAAATTTAATTACACAATCCTAATCAATATTAAACTTAAGAAACTTCTCATTATTCACATCCTCATTCTTATTTTGTAACAAAGTATATTCTCTTTGAGATTTATTGACCTTATCTAGTAATGATGGTAGAGTAATCATTTGGGATAAGATATATGATGTCACTTCCTTCTTGATTCCCATGTCCAACTTTATCAGGCCTTTAATTAAAGTATATCCTCTATTCCACATCATTGTCATCACAGTAGGGTCATTGTTACTTAATGAATTAGAAAAAAATTACCTTCTAGGGTGATAATTCATTGAACATTCATAGTATTTAAGATGTTACAACCATTTACTTTGTCTCATGTTTCAATTCCTCTTATGTGAATATATACTTCAAACATAGATGGTCTATGTATATATCACATTTCATCCAATAAATATAGATCCTCTATATCATTAGAAAAAATATAATTTAATCTATATGATGTACATGTGTAGTATAATTATTCTCATGATGATATATATATGGAGATGCTTAATAAATCACCATATAATTTTACTTGACCATGAACCCAATCCCTCTCATAGATGAATCTCCAAAAATAATGAATCCCTATTTCATATTGGGTAAAGTTAACATTTGTATGGTGACTAATCTCTTCCTTATATATTGAAAATTTTGTCACACTCCATTTCCTAGATAATCATAGCCCTTTTCATGTAAATTTGGTTATAGGATTATAAATTCAGGAAAACTTTTTCACCAACCTCCTATAATATCCTGATAATCTATTGAAACTATAAATCTAATTTACTGTTTTAGGATGAGGACACTCCTCTAAAACCTCTTTCTTGGAAAGGCCAACTGAGATTCCATTATTGGATACAATTTTCCCTAAAGAAGAAGAATGTTGTAACCAAAAATCACATTTTCTAAAATTTCCAAACAGCCTAGCCTTCATAGGAATTATCAATATAACCCATATATGGTCCTCTTGATTTTTTTGAATATATCATAATATCAACACTATAAATAGCAAGAAATTTATCAAGATAGTCCTTCAATACAATATTCATCAAATCCACAAATATAGCACGATAAATAGTTAAGAAGAATAAAATCGAAACAAAATCATAACCACAATATTGTAATTAGAAGGAAGTATTTGTAATATCATATTTCTTCACCCTCAGTTGATGATAACTAAGTCAAAGCTCAATCCTTGGTAATATTTGAGCCTCATGATGCTTGTCAAACAAATAAACAATCCTTGGGAGAGGATAATTATCCCTAAATATTATTCCATTATGTTTTATATAATCAATGTATAATTTCATTGATCCATCCTTCTTCATCAAAAAGGGAACATGTGGTCCCCAATGAGACACACTTGGTCAGATAAACCACTTTTACAAAAGATCATGATGTTTATTTATTAATTCATCCATATCTAAATTTTTCATTCTATATGGGGTCTTTGATATTGAATTAGATCTAGGAATTAGTTAAATGTGGAGCTCCCCCTCTATTTTTGGGGGAGGTCCATGTAAATCTGGATAAAATACGTCAATTTATTCCTAAATTATGGGAATAGTTTCTATTATTATACACAAATCTCTTTCTTCCCCTTCATTGATCATCTCTATACAGAAGGCCATTGGATGTGCTACTACACAAATATAATGTCCCAATATATCTCCTTCTAAAACTTGTATATGTTATCAATTTAATAATACTAATATTTCCATTCTTCTGTATTTTATCTTATAATTATACATTGAAAGACATTCTATCCCCAGTATAGTGTTTAATACCTCCCTGGGAAGGGCTTCAAGATTTGTGATGAGATTGTCCTCGCCAAATCGAATACTATTTTTTCTATATAATTTTGATTCTACAATATTACCTCTGGTATTATTGAATGAAAACTACAATTCTATCATCTCATGGATTGAATATATATATTCTTTTCAAAAAATTTCAAAATAAAGGAATGTGAATCATCAAAATCATACCAAGTATTTGAAATCTTTTATAGAACGATGATATCACATTCCACCACCTCATTTAGAGACTATTCTTTATCATTCATGATAGAAAAATCACTATTGTGAAACATTTTCCTATAATGAGGCTGATGGTGATTTTCCTCCATTATCATTAGATTTTGATAGTGACTGGAAATTTGTTTATGTTGTCAGTTATTAAAATATTGAACATAAGTTTGGGCCTTAACCGTCATCCCTCTATCGTTAGTGTTCATAATTTTATGCTTCACCACACCATGATAGCTCCACGTTATATGGAAATATTTTCCATTCTTGTAACATTTTCCACTCAAGTGAAGAAGGTCCCTGAATTTTTCCTCCAACATTTTTTTCATGTGGGAAGTTTCAACTTATTTCCTCAACTTAGATAATAAAATTTCATCCCTAGGTGTGGATCCATATCTCTCTTATTTTCATTTTTTTATGTAACCACTACATTTCTATAAATTTCAGTTCGAACATAATTGCACACCTCACTATATGTTCATAGTTTTAATATCCATGATTTCTAGATTCTTCTGTAGATGAGGTCCTAGTACACTAAATAATCTATCGACCTTACCCTTAGGATCCTTAAAAAGGTATATGTCTAATTAGAAGGTCTTGTAATGTTTATCTAAAATATTCTCATAGATTTATTTTTCTTCTTGTTTAGATCTAGGAATTTCTTTTCCATTCTCATTGTAATCTAATGGGGAAAATATTTATTGAAATACCATCCCACAGACTCTTTTACTTCGTATCATCACTCTCCCTTCTTAGATTCATGTATTTAATCAGTTCCCCCCACTGATCATCATCTCCTTCTATGATGTATCCTTCCATGGTGACCTTCTCTTGTTTTTAACATTGGTGTATAGAGACAGTCTTTTCTATATAGCTTATACTTTTTTCATTAATAAACAATTCATTAGATCCATTAATGGAAGGTGGTGGTTGAAAAATGGATTTAAAGGAAAGTTGTTCCCATAAAGAAAAATATGGTATATTGACTTGGTTCATGTTATTGATCATATCATGAGTAAGTTGATTTATCATCCTTATGAATATTTCCATTCCAACTCCCATCGGATATCCATCATCACAACATTTGAAGCAGTCATCATTTATGTGGTTCCCCATATTTCCCTCCATTTTCTAAAAGAATAAAATCATAGTGAGAAATGTATTTATTTTAAGAATCTTATTATTCTAAGGAAATTTATGTGTTAAAACATCTTGCATAAATAAGTTATTCTTTAACAAAAATTACATTTTTTATATATCCTTCATAATGGTTCATAAAAATCATGTGATTAACCAAACATATCCCTCGGAAGTGTCAAACAAGGAGTGCATTAAATATTGTTGTCAATGACTAGTTCCCGATCGATTCTAGATTAATGTTTTGTTTTTTAATTTCTTTTCTGAAGATACATATATTTTAGAACCACAATAACTTGTTTGTATCCACACAAGGATTTCCTTTCTCAGAAACCACTAACATAATAATTCACCAAAATACATGGATTTTTTACAATATTTATACTTTTATCTAGGGTTCATAATAAGTAATTAAATTTTTAATTCAAAAAAGTAAGTAAAATGTCTTTTAATACAAACCATGAAATCCATACTTTTGATCACATAATCATTTTATTACATGTTACAAAACATATGTTATTTTAAAGATCATTTTCCTGGAAATTAAGAATATAATACAGAAAAAAAAACATAATTTTAATATACTTTAAATAATTGTTCATGAGTTCATCTGAAGTACATTTACAATATCTCATATCCTAGGGATATACATAACATTGAATGGGTGATCATTAGGCCCTGCAAGGGAATAAGCAGTGGAAACATCTTACATGTGATCAGGAGGAACATCAAATTATTTTTGTGATTTATAATTGTGGAATAAAAAACTTAACATGAGAAATATCATAATTAAAATAGTATGAATAATAACATGAAAATATAGCTACAACATTTAACTAAGACATTCATAATCATATAACCATGATTTATCACAAAGGTGTCCTAAATGAAAATTTACAAGGTTATTCATCAGGGTGTCTTAAAAAATGACATATCTAGAGGTTAAATTCTATACCCTTTTAATTTGAGTGGTAAAAGGATGAAACATTAATATTTCATAATTAATGTGAGTTACATATATCATAATATAAAATTTCACCAATAACCTATCGAAAAAAATATCACATTTCCTATCAAAATTATGTAATTTCAAAAGTCCATAAAGATATAATCATTATGTAATTTTTACCCACAATTTGATGTTTGTAAATAAAAATATAAAATCATTTCATTTTTTCATCTAGGTGAATACCCCTTGAAAATAAAAAGGCTTATGTGTTAATAAAATAAAATAAAATATAATTTCGTAAAAAGAAAACAAAAATTTTGACAAGTATATTCAAGAGTATGAATGGTATAAAACATGGTTTTAAAAAAGCATAAAATGAGACGGGAAGTGGCCTCCCATTTATAATACATTACTTTTAAGTAAATGTATGAAATAATTGGTAATAAAATAGTGCAACCATAACATTTATATGACATATACAAAAACATGTTCTTTAATTAAAGAGAAAAGAAGGGTAATTATCTTACCATGGAGTGTTAATATTAAATATAGAGGGATGGAGCCTTGGGGGAATGAGTAAACATATGGGGGATCCATGGGAGGATAAGAAACAATAAATTCATGGGTTATGGATTGGGAGTGAAGGTAAATGGATAAATGGTTGGATATTTATTGCAATAGTGGAGAATTTGTTTAAAAATTTCGAAATATAATATTTGGAAATATAGTTTATGGAAAATAAAAAACCATTGGAATAACCATTTATGTTATTATGACCCACAAGAACCATACAAAAAAATTTATTACTTATTTTGCCAAGGAAAATTATTGTTTTCAAAAAATGATGTTTTAAAATAAAATTTTCAATTATGGAATTTAGAAAGTAATTTATAAGTTTGTAAATTGATAAAAATCCACTAAAATACATGATATTAATAAAATAACATATTTTAGGTCATGGAATTTGTTTAATTAATAATTAAATCATTAGAAAATAGCAATTTATCCATTAAACATATCGAAAACCTGAAACAGTATTTTAACTATTCATGGAATAATTAAAGAATATATACAATTATCAAAAATTATACCTATCCAATTTTCGACATGATGAGGATATTTATTTTGTCATAATAAATCAATAAATATTATAATTTTAATATGTAATTCTAGAAATACATATTTTTTTAAAAAAATAATGGGTTGTAAGGCATAGTCAAAATTCTAAAACATAAAAATTTCATATGAAATAATATAATTACTTTATCCTTTACAATTTAATAAGAGTTTTTTTTGAAACATCAATGTCATTAAAATAATTTTTTTTAAAATAAATTATTTTATTATAAAAAATTATATTTCTTCTTGAAAAACTATTTTGTGTCTTAAAATAACTTTTTTAAATTTCCTCCAAATTAAACATATATTTTATTAAAAAAACTCTCCTTAAAATAGATTCAATGGAATAATAATTTTATTAAAAAAATGGATTTACCATTTATGTAAATAATGTTTGGTCAAATAAACCCTTAAAACACTCAAGTGTGAACTAAGGGTAAGGTGTGCAATGGTGATAGATTCATGGGGAGGCTCAGCTAACACCGATTGAGTAGTACTTTTTAATAACTTGAACATATCCTATATGTGATTATGTTCAAGATTAATATGTTGAAGCTCGTCTTGGGATTGGCCATGGGAGAATCCCAGTGATGCTACCTCTCTCTCACGTTTTAAAAAATGGGATTCATACAGCAAGACTCTACAGGTTAGGGCCATCACTAATCCATTCTACATTAATTATCAATTTTCCTTACTACCTATAAACACTAATTATAATAGTAGAATTGATGGAAAAGGTTACATCTCTCAAAAGTCAAATTTTCCAATAGTTACAATGACCAAAGGCCACATTTACCAATGGCCTTAAAATATCCAAACCCTACTATTCACATTTCCCTTTCTCCTCTATAAATAAAATTTCATTATTTCATTTTATATTCACTACAATTCCTCCCAATGTTATATATTTTAATTTCTGAATATATGGATTGCTAATATTTAGTTTTATTTCTCTTATGTTTTCCATAAGGATGATGAGTATAACATATTAGTGTGATTAATATTTTACCATGTTGGTGAGTAAAGTATTTACCATTATTAAATAGATATGGTTCTTTATTTACAAAATAATATAACACATATTTTATCAACAAATAAATATCATTTAAAATTTCCAGGTCGCTACACCAAAATCCTCCAAAATGGGTTATTATCGATTATGAGAGAATATAGGGTCCAATTTTTGTTGTATAATTAGTGTCGTGCATGTTTTAAAGATCCTTTTATCCATTATCTTATTTTTTTTAACCACCTCATAAATCATTTTTTACCTTAACTATGGTAATTACATTTTACAACATTCCCTATTTATAGTGGTAAAAAATTGTGTTGAGTATATTAGATAATATAAATTATTCTAATTCCAAATATGGAATCCATATTTTAACATTTAACTAACAGAAGTGACAGAATCCAATATAAAATTATACATGTAGACACTATGATAATTAGGTTTTCAAAGATAAAATTATCATATTTATGGAAGGAATTAATATCAAAATTCAACCTGAAATTTATTGCAATTACGTAAATTGTATTTATAAAAATTTATTAGAAGTAATTTTAAATTAATACCAATTTAAAATTTTACTTTGTAAATATGAATTATTTAAATTAAAAGGTAGTTTTTAACAAAAAGTGGTATTTTTAAATGATGTAATTTTATATGTAAGAATTCATTTTAAATATTAAAAATTATAGAGAAATAGAGTTCCGTTCAAAGTTGAAATTTTTTCCACATAAACCCTTGATTTTCAATTTCATAAAGAAATTAAAACAAATATGGACACAACGTGATCTCATGTTCATGAAGATAAACATTTAGGTATATACTGAAGCTTCTCAAGAATCAAGGATGAAATGAACATAGCCATAATATTTTTCCATGTTAATCCTCCTTATAGGTGAATCGTGACCCACAATATATGAGTGAAATATATAAGAGGGCTTTATCCCAATTCATATAAATTAATAATATCTATAGTGGCCCAAACTATGTGGAGAATAGATATTTGACCTAGGGTGTATACCATGAGATTTGGTGGTGACAGCTAGTATGAGAATTCTTTTTTAAAATGCCTAGACCTATAAATTTGATAAATGTGAGAATTAAAAACCATTTATAGATAATATAAGAGAGTAAGAGACCATAGTCAAGCGACCTCACCAAAAGTCGCAGTTATAGGAAATTAGGGTTGGTGGGAAGATTTAGCTTCACTGAGAAGATCATTCTCAAGATATTCTAATTTTCATTGTATTATTTGTATTCAAGATGCAATAATTTAACATATATCATTCCACAATGAATAATAATAACTATACTAATTTTCAGGGATGAAATAATTTTATTGATTTTCCATTCTATTTTCTTTCATGTTTTAGTATTGTTTAAATGTTCTTCCGAGGTGTTTTAACTTATTTTTTTTATAATTTTTATTATTTTTATAATTATGTACTAAAAACCTAAATTTGAGTTATTTTGTTTCATATAAGTTTTAAATTATTTCATTCTTCACCAATATTTACAATGTTCAGTTGTTTGATTGGAAGTTTATAGGGTGTTTTTTCATTCAGTTTACCATCTTGCATTCCTCATTTGCATCATTTCTACACTACTTAACGAACTGACATGTTAAGATCGGGGGATCGTTATCCCAATGGGATTCAACCCATGTATATCAATTAGAAAATGATAAATTGTATTTTCTCTATGAATAACCCAATCCATAAAATAACTGTTTGATGAACATATCAGTCTTTAAGAATGTTCACTGGGAAAGTTTCATCCCGAAATTGATGTTATTTGTTCTAAATTACTTCATTCAAATCTTTTATGAATTATTATATTTAATCTTTAACAAATTGAATAGCTCAATTATCAATTTTATCTTACCAAATTTCCCCTAAATTCATTCATTGTTCACCCCTAAATATTGTTTCTTCTATTTCCACAGACAAATATCATTTCACCACTAGTTTTCGCATCACTTTACATTACATTATATCATTATCCTTAAAACTATACTATATTTTTTTTCTTTCCTTTGGATTCTAATTTTTTTCACTTCTATATGATTTGTCCATGCTCAATAAAATATAGAAGTATGTAGGATTATGGAATTTATTTTTTATATTAGTCAATAACCTTCTATCATTCATCTAACACATATTGTTCTATACAATTTATATTTTATAAATAAACTTTTTCTTTTATTAAGAAGTATAAAAATAGAATATTTCATTATTTTTCTGCTTGTAAGAAAAAAAATCATAGGACCATAAAATATTTCATTTCTAAAAACACATTTATTTTTCTTATAATTTTATTACAAAAAATGTATTAGATAATTTCATAAAAATTAACTATTTATATGTTAATATTGTTTTCTCTATAATAATCATAAGTTGTATTCAAGAAATATATAATTTAAAAATTAGTAAATTATATAAATCATACCCAAAAATATAGTGTTTAAGATCAAAAGAATATTTAGAAATATAATTAAGAGAAGGAAAGAAAGAGAAGGTTCTTTTTTTTTTGAAACTAGGTGATTTTTTATTTTTAATATAAATAACAAACTTATGAAATTAATGACATGTGTTGAGTCATTTTTTGATCTATTTTATGATAACAAACAATTGAGGAATCCAACATTTATATCTTCAACATCGCATTCCACCCCATTGATTATAAGAATTAAATCTACAACAAATAAATCCTACCAGCTACTATACATTCTTAATGTGTTTCTTTATATCTCACAAAATATATTATATTTTTTATATTAATCTAGTAAATAACTTGATAAAAAATAAATTAAAAATCAGTTAATATGGAAAAAAATATTTAATAATATAAATTAATTACTTAAAATAAAACAAACCATTATTTTAATTATTATTTTATCATTATTTTTTGATATTATTAATGTGGTTTTTCAAAAAGATATTCTAAAATACTAAAAGTAATTTTCATTAAATAGTTAACATTACTTTTTTATAAAATTTATTCATGGATTACCATAAAATTGAAATTCTTTCTTGTTTTAATAATGTTGACAATATCTAAAAGTAATCCACAAATAGTTCCAACAACATCTAATCATTCTGAAAGAAATCAAATACTATATCATTAGTGGTCTATAATAATAACACTAACTATTTTATTTATTATTTATGAGTCATATGTTGTAACCAAAATATATATTATTTTAAAATAATTAAATGAAAAAAAATATCTCAGAAAATGGATAAATGATTATATCCTCTAACTGATAATGAATACATTTTTAGTATAAAACATTTAAATTATCATGTTGAAATATAAATTGATATTTTTAAAGGAAAATATGTTTTCTAACCATATATATTTTAATAAATGATATGAGAATTTATACCAATATATACAACTATAAGTAATATTATATGAATTTATTCTCTTAGTAATAGAAATAAAAAATAAATTGTTAATCAGTTTATTAAATACTTGGAATATTGTTACCAAGTGTTATTTTTACCAACTAAAACTCTAAATTTGATGAAACTACCGATAATGTAAATATAGGATAATTTAAAAAGAATAAAAAAATTATTCATTTTAAGAATGAAAAATAATATAATCATAAATATTATTAAACATAAATTTTTTCAGAAAATAATAAGGAATTTTTCAGTTAAATATATCATTTCCATTCATATCCTCTCAAATTATTTTATCAAAATATTCTTAAAAATTAATAATCCCAAAGTCACTAGATCACCCTTCAACTTTTTTATTTAATTTTTTAGATGATTATTAATTTGAATATTAATCATGTCAGTGATTACAGAATTTGAAAAAATTCAGATTTTAAGGTTATTTTGTTTCAATAATTATAGACCAACATAACTAAACCTAGATTACTCTACATATGTTCAATATACTTAAAAATATTAATATTAATATTTTTGAAAAAAATATTAATTTCTTTTTAAAATATACGAATAATTTTTCAACAAAATATATGAAATTTTATTTGAGCCCCACAAAAAATATTGAAAGTTGGAAAAGTATTTTTTGAACATGGATTGTAATTCATATTTTTTATGAGAAACATCTCATCCCAACTTACCATCACACCATTAGTAAGACAAGTGGGTCACATGGCCTCAAGAGCATCTCCCCATACGCTATTGGTTATGGACAAGTTGTGAGGTTCTCAGAAGGTGATAGTTGGGATATTGTACCCTCTTATCAGAGATTCATAG
Organism: Viscum album; assembly: GCA_963277665.1. NCBI lineage: Eukaryota > Viridiplantae > Streptophyta > Magnoliopsida > Santalales > Viscaceae > Viscum > Viscum album. The sequence continues at coordinate 134,455,136 of OY728147.1, read as the reverse complement.
TGTTATAATAGAATAAATAACAACCTATAGTTGATGTATAAATACAAAAAAAAGGTAATGGGAGACATATTTGACATAATAGAGTAGAAGTGGACAATGCTAGTTTATACAATAGATGAATCCATCACATGGTAATGATAAATATATAAAATCAGAAAAAATGAAAACATGCCACTCAATACAAAACAAAAAAATAAGGATAATATTATTAGGCCCCAAGGCGATCTTCATGAGCATCCTGAGCTCCAGCTCGATCCTTCTCTCCTAAGCCTTGGGTAAACACAGCACAGTAATCAACCTAGGTCCTACAAATATAAAGACTACTCAGGTACCTGGGGCACCTAAGTAGGGTGTGAGATGAAATCTTAAGGGACACAAGATGGATATACTAGCTTCGACTCACTATAGGAATAATATCCTAATCATGACACTATATATATATATATCATAAATTGGGTGGGGTTAGAATGACTCCCACCCATAAATAGAATATAACTAGCATGGGGTGAGAATTTCTCCCATCCATAACAATTATTTAGCTCATTTAACACCATCAATTACATTTATAATATAATTTATAAGGAAAATACTCTTATACATTTCAATATTCAAACCCATATTCATAATACAAGACAAAAAGCAAAAATCTATTATTCTTTTGAATTACATATTAGAAAAGGCATGGGGTAACCATCATATACATCAATTCCATTAAATACTTTTGGAATCGTTCAATTAGAAAAATTGTAAGTTCAAGTGGTATGTCTCATGGATGAACTTAGGGGGTGGTATCATTGGTGGGAGAATTACCTACAAGGCCAATTGCATTTATAAAAAAACCCTGTACATGTATAAGATACTTCATTTAACTAATTTAATTTATTTACTTCTTTAAACTCTATTAACAGGGTTCATTTGAAAAGGAAGGGATTCATTGGTAGAAAGTTATATTCCTATGAGGTAACTTCCACTTATAAGATAGACTATTCAGTTTAAAAAATAGGTTGATCCTATGAATTTGTTGTTACTAACCAAGAAAAAAAGAACAAGGAAGTATTAATCCAATAAACCCCGAAAGAATAAAAATATAACCTCTATTTTTCAGTATGAATAAAGTGCACCTTTATTGGAGGTATTTTATAACAAAAACCGGACTTTTGACTAAAAATTCATTTATCACCTTTAATAACATCATTAAATTTATCAAAGGAATCATTTCATAAAAAACTACCATACTTAGAGAAATTATATAAAGGTGAAGGAAACTAGAAATTAAATAATTAGTCATTTATGAAGTAAATAAGCATAAGGAAAGAGATCCTACCTCAGGGTGGAACCAAACTAAAAACTTCAACTCTTGACTGATTGGTAGAGACCACACAGAACTGCTCCACATATGTACACATATACACCCATATATATATATATATATATATATATATATATATATCCCTTAATCCGATGCATGTATTCACCTCTCCATGTGTGAATATATATATGGATGATATATATATTTATATATATATACATAAGTATGTGAATTCCCTCCCTAGATGTTTTCCAAAACTCACTTCAACATCGATAGGAACTCTAAATTAAAGTATTGATGATCGAAAAACCTCAAATAAAATTCTAGGAACCCATAAACAACAAAAAAACCATATTATATTTGGGAGAAAATAGGAATATGAGAAATTACTTACCCATAACATTGGTAGTGAACTAAAAAAATGGAACTACTTCACCATCGGTAGTGGTTGTCAGAACATATACAAGAGAGTCTGGATGGATCCTTTGCATACCTTAGGACTAGAATGAAAAAAAAGACATGGGTTAACCCATACCTTGGATTTGGCCAAAACTAAATAGGGTGAAATGAGAAAAAAATTGTCCCATGAGGGAAGTATAAGGGAGGAAATATCTTACGATGGAGATTCGAAGAAGAAAATTCAAGACATCGGTGGATGGAAGGGGGTTTCAACATCTAGCCAGGGAAGAGGCTAAGGGGGTTGTGTTGTGAATCTCATGGGAGAGGGTGAGGTGTAGTTTTATTTATTTAATTTCATTTCATTTCATTCGATTTTTCAAATAAGGATTCTCTCATGGTTTGGTCCACAAAATTTTCTTAATCGTCCGTGAACCATGCACCCTTTACTTGGAACCCTAGGCACTTCATAGAGGATATCCACATGGTTTTTAAATTGTGATCCAACCGAGAAGTACATACTGCTCTGCTACTACCTGATGCTAATAAGTGTGCGAGATAGGTATACCATTTGGAAAATTCTATGAATCTCATGTGCACTGCCACTTCACCCTTGATTAAGGTTGTACGGTTTCCTATATTGGACATCATGATATCAAAAAACCATTCACCCTCTTCAGCTCTTTAAAAACATAATTTTTCAGGTTCGGTGTTCCCGAAAATCCTCGAGATATTTTGGAAACACCTTAGGCCTTCACAAAATTACAAAAACATCTCATTAAAAGGATCCAACTCTCATAATTTAATTCCAAATCCCAGTGGTAAAAATTTATCATCCAGTAATGGAAGAATTTAAAATTACTCAGCTTTTTAATTACATTCAAAACATAGTATGTTACAAATCCCACCATAGAACTTCTCATCCCCAAGAAGCGTCCACGAATAATAAACACATCCCTAGACCTATAAGTCCATGAATCTTCATTCAAGTTTTCGTGTTATGTTACCAAACTCCCTAAGCACCCTTAAGTGTCTCATAGGAACATTGAACTTAAGCCATCAAAAGATTGATCAAATTATCATTCTCCATCCAGAACACTGAAACAAAACTTACACAAGCCCATTTATCAAGAGACGTGATCTCATGGTCATCTTGATCAACATCCAACCAAGGGTGCTCCCCTCCATTGGTATTATCATAAGAAAGGGTCCAATTCTAGTCCATAGTACAACCCACTATTGGAATTTCCTTACAAGAAAGCCACTAAGAATTATAATGATTATTATCATGTGATTCCCAAGATTATTATAATGATTGATCCCCATATACCTCAAAGCCCAGGTAAAACTCTCTCATCATGAAAATCCTCATCCAACAAAAACCACAATTGTCTCCACCTGACGATGCGTTTGAAAATGAATTTTCATTAACCATAGAAATTAAACAAGAACATACCTGAGTCAATCCATCTTTGTATGATTGTTCATAATAATTCATGGATTAGATGGATGGTGTATTCCATGTAGAGATGCAACTCCTTCCTCGAAGGAACCTTTCATCTAGAACAAACATGATCTCTGAAGCCTACATCCTACTTTTGATGACCTTTCCAAGATCAACCCACTACGGGAACCATGCATCCATCATGAAACATCTAAAGAGAACAACCAAAATAAGAACAACATCACTAAATAGTTAGTGAAGAATAAGACTTACACTCTCTAAGTTCATCTAGGATGACGTAAATATAGAGAAAATTCTTGTCACATAGTATAATACACCAATAGTTTTTTTATGGTTTCAAATCAATCACTCCTGACAACTGGAAGGAAGACATGTCGAACCACCACTGGTTGACTTACATAGAAAGGAACACAGCTTCACCTTCTGATGTGTCATTACAACTAATCACACACTTTTACCTCCCAGAGGCATTCTGTGATCATTAAATATACCACTAGAGTCCACCCAAGACTAATGGTTCTTCTCTAGGGTTACATACACCACTGACCACATTAGTGTCATTCAACCAAGAAATAACTGTCATTTAAAAAACGTAAAACCCCTAATGGATTTTATGGAAACTATTCATTTATAAATGGTATTTCTCGGTTGTGTTCCTTCTACTTGGAAGGGAATATAACTACCAGAACTGACGCAACATCCCCAATGTTATGATTAAACGAGTCATCAAAGGCAAAATATGTAAACTAGTCGCTCATAAGTGTGCAAGTACAAAAACAACTTAAAATAACTTGTGGTGTTCCTCTTAATCACACTCGCATACATCAAACTCATAATAAAGAAAAACTAAAATGATAATCATGAAGAGACACCTGAGGTTTTTGAAATTTTTTCTCATGCATTGGGATGAACTGATTCGTTAATGCTTAGGTCACTCTACTTAGAGATGACACAAGACCATACATAATAGTGAAATACATTTACATCAGAGTCATATTTCCTCAAATAACCATTTCCATGGATGAATCCATACTAAGTCATACATCAATAAGGAAAAGAAAGGGTCAAATGACCAAAAAAGAAATCAACTATGCCTGTGGAATGGGAAACCTATAGTAAATGAGCATTATGTAATGCTCAAGCCTATATCAAGGGTCAAGGAAACCATGAACACCCATCCAAACAAGGGTTTCAATTAGAAACGGATTCTCCTTTGAAGAAACATTGTACCCAAACATCACAAGATGTCATAAAAATAGAAATGGAAAGGAGAACAAGTTCTATGGTCACACCCTACCTTGGTTTACCCCCTAAAAATAACATGTGTCTCCCCTAACACTAGGTCACACTAACTGAAGTCACTAGGATAAAAAAAAATTAACATTTTAAGCCATTACTAAGAAGGAAAATAGCCTATGGAAAATACGACACTTCCCATTCCAAGGAACCTCAATAGAAACTCAACTACCCATTAATGAGGGTCCCAACTAGGGACACAATTATAGGTTCAATTTCCAACCCCATTACTTTTATTCACATTTAAAATTTTAAATGTTTACATGTTTTAAAAAAATCAAGTACCCATTTTAAAACAAAACAAAATTTACATGATTTAGCTAACACCCCCAAGTGAAAAATAGTAAAGGTTTATCAGACCTCCTTTTAAAAAATTAACCATTTTTTAACGTCCCCATGTTGTTATGAAATTTATCATAAAAATCCTTTTAAAAGGGTAGGGAAACCTATGAGGTCCCAATAAGACATCCTAGGTTCATTATCATGCAACATAATAGAATTATATTATTTATAAAAGTCATAAACACCCATAAGGGTAATCTCATAATAATATTACCTAACTAGAAAACTTGGGTCTAGTTTCATTTATGTATTAACCAATTCATATCATATTTAAATTTAAATAGTCATTACATTTATAGCATTTTTAAAAAACATCATTCCATTACATCAAATATGGAATTCCATTTCCCAAATCATAAAGCACTGATACACATCATAGAATGAAAATTGGCTCCCATTTATAAAAACAAGTTACATTTAAAATTTTAACATTCTAAAAAACAATGATCCAATCATCTATATTTCCACCTACCTAATAGTAAAGTTCCCATACATTGTACAATTAATAATTTGGATCCCTTTAGTCAAATATAATTTACCAATTCATTTAAATGTTATTAACTTTTACATGTTATCATTAACATTTAAATGTATTTATATTATGTGCAAAATGATTTGAATATATGGGTGACCCCTTCCCAATTGTAAGGTTCCCACACACCTTACAATCGAGAACTGGTTCATTCAGAACCCATATAGACACAATGAAAATCATCTATTCATAAGTAGTAACCACAGTGGCATGTTATAACATAGAAGTATGTCATGTGAGAAGGAAAGTCTGGATAAAGAAATAAGTAGTAGGGAATAATGAAAACTAAACATAGAAGAAAAATAAAGGCACAGAATTAGAAAGTAAACTTCAATGAAACTACATGTCATGGAACTATGTAGTATATGTGAATTTACTATGTGCCTAATATGATGCATGTAATTATTTGTCCTTGTCATAGTGGTCTAAGGAAAAATTAATAGAAATTACATAATACATTAAGTAGTAGAAAATACTACAATCACTCAGGGTTAAATTATATCAATGGTAATAGAAAACCCCATGAAAACCAATTAAATCCCTGGTCACCTGGTCATCTCTCGTATGTGGGTTGTTCAGTCGCAAGAACAACCATTAACCAAGTGCTAGGTCATTCTAATTCTCCTATATACCAACCCAAAATAGTTAGAAAAAGGAAATATTTACCCATTGATAAAAAAATTTAACATCCCAGCAAGGCTAACCATCAAACTGATAGCCAGACAGGTGGTCCACAAGGCCTCAAGCGTGTCTCCCCATATGCCATAGGCTACCTACTAGCTACAAGGGTCTCAAGAGGTGATAGTTGGGATATTACGCCCTCTTATTAGAGATGCAATGTGGTATAAAAAAATAAATAAAAATAAAAAATGGATGTTGTAATAAAAAAAGTCAAAGTAGTGGAAGACATATTTGATATAACTGAACAGAAGTGGCCAAATCCAGTTTATAAAATAGATGAATGCATGAAATGATAATGAAACATATCTTAAATGATTAATAAAAATAGCAACCTTTTCAATACAATACAAAAATAAGGATAAGATAGCAAATCCCCTTGGTGATCTCCATGATTATCCAGAGCTCCATCTCAGTTCATTGCTCCCAACTCCTTAGTACAAGAAACATAGAAATCATCCTTGGTTCTACAAATATAAGGTCTACTCAGGTACCAAGGGTACTAGATCAGGATGTGAGATGAAATCCCAGTAGGCCAGCACCCACGGTCTCTATCCCAAACTATTGGAATGTAAATTTGATAAGTTGCGGGTTTGTTGAATTTAGTAAATGATTGTGCATAAATAAAAAACACATGTCCATGTTTCTAAGTGACACATGACTGCAATTCAAGTTTCATATCACTTTAAGAATAAGAGTATGATCATGTCACTATAAATATATATATATATATATCATAACTCTCATGGGATAAAAATGCCACCCACCTATAAATAGAAGATAACTGCCATGTGTTTTGTATTCCTCCCATCCATAATGATTATTTATCTCATTTCACACCACTATTTACATTTATAATACAATGTATATGGAAAATCTTCCAATACAGTTCAACAGTCATGACCATTTACGTAATTCAACATAAAAAGCATCACTAACTTCTGCATTTCAATTAGATATTAGCAAATTCATGGGGTAACCATCCAAACGTCAATGGAATTTAATCCTTTTGGACTCAATAAATTAGCAAAACTAGATGGTTAACTGGTAAGTCTCATAGAAGCACATAGGGGATGATAACATTGGTGGGAAAATTATATATATGTCCAATTCCCTTTACAAATATATCTATAATTCATAGGATCTTTCATTTAACTAATTTTATTAATTTACTCGTAGAAACTTCATGTCTATGGCTCAATTGACAAGGAAGGGTGTCATTGGAATAAATTTAGATTCCAACATGGTATGTTTTATTTATAAGGAAGACCATTCAATTTATAAAATATAAAAAAAACCATAAAAAGTCCATTACTAACCAAGGAAATAACATAAGGAAGTCTTAATCAAATAAACCAAGCAAGCATAAAATTCTAACATCTATATATTAGCTTGATGACATCTCACCTATATTGGGGGGATTTTATTTCAAAAACGTGATTTGATTGAAAAACAAATAATTTATAATGCTTAAACACTTCATTATATTTATGTAAGGAAGAATTTTAGAATAAAACACCAAAAATGGAAAACATTAAATAAAGGTTAGGTAAATTATAAATAATATAATTAACGATTTCTTAAGTAAAAAGTTTTAATGAAAGGGATCATACCTCATGGAAGAACAAAACCAAACACTTCGTCTCTTGTCATGATGGAGGAAACCACGCGAACTAGTCCACATACACATACATACCCCCACATATATATATATATATATATATATATATATATATCCCATAACGCAATGCACGTATTCCCCACATTAAGAGGGAATATTTAAATGAAGGATATATATATTCAAAACTAATTATATGTGTGTGTTCCTTCAAGGTTGACCAAAACTCACTAAAACATCATTAAGAACTCAAAATTAAAGCGGAAGGGATCAACACACCTCAAACAAAATTCTAAGAATCCAAAAACCCCAAAAACCACAAAGAACCCAAATTATAATTGAGCATCAATTATAATGGAAGAAATACCTTACCCCCAAACATTGGAGAAAACCCAAAACAACCCATACCACATCACCTTCTGAGGTATTTATCGGAACATTCACATGGGGTCCCGGTGGATCTATTTCCTAACCTAGAATTGGAAGAAATGAAAAAAATAGGGTTAACCCATAATTATAGTTTGGCTGAACCTAAATAGGGTGATTCAAGAAGAAACAATCATCCCATGAAGGATTTATAAGGTATGAAATATCATACCATGGATATTTGAAGAAGAACACATAAGAAATCGGTGGAAAATTTTGATTGAATATGGCACCAGAAGAGGGATCGAGCACGTAACCAAGGAAGATCCCAAGGGGGGATACATCATGACACTTAGGGGAAGGGTGAGGTTAATTATGTTTTATTATTATTTATATTTTATTATTATTTTATTTTAAATTTAAAATAGGTCTCAACGCATGGTTTGGGACACATGGTTTATAAAATAGTGCGCCAACCAAGCGCCCTCTATTGGGTACCATCGGCTTTCTGCACAGGATAGTCGCATGGTCTGTACACCCCAAACCAACTATGTGGTGAGTAGTTATTATGTAATATCCAATGCCACTAAACATAAATTTTCCGTTCATGGTTTGGGAGACCATGTAAATCCTATGCGCACCATGACTACCCCATTGAACAAGGTTGTACAGTTTTAGACAGTTGGATTCTCAGTTTCTGAAAAACAGAGGTCCCTCTACAACTTTTCAAAACCATAATTTTCTATGTTGGGTGCTCTTGAGACTCCATGAGACCTCCGAGAAAATAAATGTTCCTTCACCCAAGAAAAAAAACATCTCTTTTAACGGTTCCATTTCTCATTATTTAATTTTGAAACACATTTTTAGAAACGACTTTTCCACAAAATGAAAAATTCTTAATTCCTTCTCTTTTTCATATGGTTAAAAATATAGGATGTTACATACGTTTTGGAAAAACAATTAATTAATCATAAATCATGAAACATCTTCCTCATTAAATCCAAGCCATTAGTGATTGTATTATCCTCTATAACAAAATTAATTACATGAATATTTATAAAAAATAATGTACAAAATATTCAAGGTTTACACTACTATGGGAATGTTTCATCACCACCAAGTCTAGTGAGTGTACCCACCATGAAAATCAATTACACATTGACCTTACATTTATAAAGAAGAACTATTTATCTTTATTTATAAGTATATATTTGTAAATTATCATGAAACTTTAAATAGTAATGACACAAGTAATGTAACACACATTTTAAAAATATATATATATATTTAAAATTAAGTTGTGGTTTGAAATGATTTTATCATAATTGAATTTTTTATAATGAATAGTAATTACACATTTAGATAAATTTATAAGAAAATATATCTCACATCCATTTGTGGTATAACTATACCCACACCATTAGTAAACTATATTGATTAATATGATTGTAACAATACATATTTAAAAAAATTCTAGAATATCCTTATGTTATATATATGTTTTCTATTACTTATTTTAATTATAAAAGTAGAGTATCTCATTGATTAGATGTTACCAGAAATATAATTATAGTTTTAAATCATAATAAGATTATTGGAATCAATAATTAAATTAAGGACATATTTATTATTTTTGTTGAAATCATAAGTGTTAAGGGTTATCAATGTAAATGTTTTAGAATTTACCCCAATATAATGGGTTAATTTAATGGCTTGAAAGGTATAGTCCATAGATATGTTGGCGACTGATAGGGAAGGGGGAATTAGTGGTCAACATAAAATTCATTTTTTCTACCATTTTCAACCAATATTATCTCCTTTTTGTTAAGTTTAGCTATCTCGACTAGACCTAAAGAGATTAAAATTTTGAAAACATGAAAACAAACTTTAAAATCATGAATTATAAGGTCACTGAATATTTATGAGTGGCTAGCCTATATTGATTAGTTAGTAATATCAAATATCATAGACTCTTTGCTTTATTATTAACAAATATATGACAAGCCACTTTAGAAAGACATATTTTTATATATAATGTGCATATCACTCATGCGACTAAAAAATTATAAAAATATATTGATGATCTATAATGAATAAATCTTATAATGATGTTTTTTATCTTCCATTATTATCAAACACTCAATAAATATCATCTCATAACATATATCACCATGTATTGTCATATTTCAAAAGAATATATACACACATAAACTTCATGACATTATTTTATCTTCATAGAGTTTTTCAATGGATGTAGATAATGTTTGTAATTGGGTATTAACTATTTTTTTTCTCCTTTTTTTTTGATAAAAACCAACTGTATAAAATTTAATTAAATTAAATTATGCTTTAAAAACTATTATGTATTTACATGTATTCATATTTTATGTATACTGTCAAATTTTTTTAAGTTCATATAAATATTTTTTTAATTGAATGTTGTGTGCATGCCAAATTTGACCTCAACCACACCTTTAAGAAAACCGAAATGTCGAACCCATGGAATGTCCAACAACTTATTTTCATGAAGATTCGGTTCAATAATTCATAGTATATTCTACAAGCTTGTGACCCAGTTTAAAAGGATCAAGCAGTTGCCTATATAGTTTGGATTTAGTTTTCTGCTATGTATATGTGTTGTGTTTTATTCTAGAATATATTTAATCCCAAATTTCTTATATACCATTCATCAATATCAATGTTATACCCTTCTGTTTTAGTTTATCTTGGATTTACCATTGTAAAAACTGAACTGTGGGTGTTTTAAGATACTGGTGTTTTTTAACCAATAGTGAGATATTTTGAAACTATTACCTTCTAAACCAATGGTGGGACATTTTCTCACCATTGCTATTTGTCAATGGTGAGCCTTTTCGAGACCACTGGTTTTTACCATTAATGTGAATTTCCACAGCCAAAAAAATATCCAACGGTGAGTAATTTTACTCACCACTAGAACTGAATGGTGAGTCCTAGACTCACCACCAGGAGTCCAATGGTGAGTAATTTTACTCACCACTAGAACTGAATGGTGAGTCCTAGACTCACCACTAGGAGTCCAATAGTGAGTAAATTTACCCACATTTGGTGTTTATTTCATTTGAAAATACTCTATTTATTTTTGTTATAGCATAACACTATTTATTCCATTTGATTACATATCAGAATTGTTTTGTTTGATTTTATGATTTTCTTCTCATTGCTTCTAGAAGTAGACTTCATCAAACTACTGCATAATACCTCTTCTATACTGCTACTATTATTCTGTTAATTGTTTTAGATTATTTATAATTTTATTCTATAATATATAATAGTCACATCATCAAGATCCCAATGATGTACTTATCTCTTTTGTCAAATGCATTAAATGTTTGATCATGGTAATTTGTTATATTATTTTTATCAAGAAAACATTCTGTCAACCTTCCTGGTTTTCATCTACTCATTCATATTTTTAATTCTCTTATAGAATATAAGTAGGGAATTATTCTTATTTCAATTATTTTTATTTTGAAATTCTTATTAATTCATTCATCATTGTCAAACAGATCTAAATATATTCATTTTTATGTTTTTATTGTTTATTTTATTAGTTATTCATCCTGTCACTATTGGAACCCAATGGTGATATGTGACACATAGTTGGGACCCAGGGTGAGTCATGAGTTATGGTTGGACTCCCAATGGTGAGTAATTTTTAATTATTCTCATGTATACATTTGGTGTTAAGATTCAGGTATGCTCTTTTAGTTTTTTTAATTTATTTTACTTTTTATAAAAAGTTAAATTGTATGTAGATTTTTTTTACCACTATCATACATTTCCAACAGTGAGTAATGACCCACCATTAGTGAAAAAAAATTCCAAAATTTATATTTTCATTATTATATTTAACGTTATTAATGTTAATTACATTGAATAATGTTTATTATTTTTTGTTGAATTATAATTTCAAATTATTTTAAAAACAATTGTTGCATTTTTTTAGTTACATCTTCACATGCATATAGTTTTCTTACGATTCACTATCATCCTAATATACTGTTGAATTTTTTTTGGTGTTTGTTAGTAATATTTTGTTTTATTCAAAATATTCTATTGAATTATTTTTTATATTTTTTTACATATTTCGTTTATAATATTAAATATTCATTGTAATATTTAATTAAATAAAATTAGTCTAACTGTATTTTTAGTGTATCTTTTAGAAAATGATTTAATTGTTATATTATATTGTTATTAATCCCTAAAAAGTTTCATTAATACATTTGACATAGAAATATTACTATATATTTCTATTTAGACGTATTTGGAGATTTCTTCAAAGATATGCACCACTGAAGATGATAAAATTCAACAAGGATATGTGGATAATTTTTCTACTGCTCTCGAATTGATAAAGATGCATCATTGGCATTAATTAGTCTTACATAGTCATTGGGGGTCTTCATCATCTTCATCATCCTCCCCTGATGATATAAAATAATATGATTTGAAATGAATTTCATCATTATCTTCTCAACTAATATTTCATTTTTTCCAATTATTTCTCCATTGTAATTCTTCATATAACCTATTTATCCTTTAGAGTCCTGGTTTAATCTATTTCAATCAAAAATCTATCACAGGATTTTTACTACAATATAATAGTAAGGTTAGCTTTTTGATCCCATAAAAAACGAAATTTGGTTGTGACTCCATCAAAAGTGAAGGGTTATACCACTATGGGTGAAAAAGGTATGTCTATAATTACTTTTAATTGGGTTTTAAATCCATATCAAAAGTTAGGATATAGATATTAACAATATCATTGAGGAGAAGAGGATATTTAATGCCACACTGGTATGTTGAAAATCCAAACCTCTATAAAAATTGCTTGTGTTATATGTTTTATTTCTGATGAAACTTTTAATACATTTATATAACTCTGATAAATTAGAATTTAATGTAATAATCCAAAAAGTACTATTCAACCTTAGCCTCTAATTCCATACCAAGGGACCTAAAATTTTGTATCAATGTGTGGTTCCTTTTTAAGGATTCATTTTTAATTGTATCCTTATCTATTTGATAACTAACTATTAACATAGATTTAAAATTCTAAGGAAAAGAACTAATTTCTTATTATGGATAATTAGGATTTTGAGATCTTGAGTCCTGTTATGCCACCTCACTTCAATGAATGTGATTATGTATACTCGAAGGTGAAATGGATTTATTTCTTAAAAATATAGCTCTTGATAATTGGGATATAATTGGAAAAATTTATAAATATATTAAAGTTGATTAAAAAATGTTACTCATAATGATACTTCAAAATGTGTTTTAAATTACCATGTTAAAAATTTATTATACATATCTTTAAGTATAAATTTTATTATTTATATTACATCATGTAAAACAATTCTCATCTTTGGAATACTTTATAATATTCACTCACCAAAGAACTAAAACATTTTAGAGAACTTCGTTGTGTATACACCGATATGAGTTTCATGAATTCGGGATGAATTATCAAGAAATAAGTAATATGATGTACAATATATTCAATAAAATTTTTAATAGAATTTTTTCTCATAGAGTTACCATGAATAATGAATCATTCATTTAAAGGCCTATTCATGATTTTCAAAATAAATGTCATTCAAAGAATGTTTCTATTGAAGAAAATAGGGATTTCACATAATATTATAATTATTAGTTCAAAGAATCTTTACATCAAAAGATGCTGAAAATGATCGATGAAAATACTAATTACCATGATAAAATGAAAGGTAAAACATTTAAATAAAATATATGTGTTATTGGTAATTCTTCTGATTCTGAGTTATAGGAAAGTGAGAGGGATGAAATTAAAAAATTTAAAAAACGTTTCTACAAGTAAGTGATGGGTAATAGAGGTTTAAAGAAACATCTTTGAAGATATTTTCATACATATGAAAGAAAATGTACTAAAATAGGTAGGACCAGTAAATTTGATTCTTAATAATTATTTTTCTATGGGTAAATAAAATAGGGGCACTCAAAATCATATTACCACATGTTAATTCATGAAAGAAAGGACAAGAAATATACGAAGGTACAAATAAAGGATTATCAAGCTAGATAGATTTTTATAGAAGATTAAGACTCATGTGATATAAGTTCTAAAATTGAGAAATAATATACATATATTTGTTTGATGGATACTACTATAAATTAGATATATTCTAACTATAATTATTGTTCTATATATAATACTTATTTAGGAAGATATGTTTAACAAAAAAAATGCTCAAAATTAAAATTACAAAGTGATCTTTTAAGAATGGTTGAACTATACAGGGAAGTCCAAATAGAAAATAAGAATACATAAGAAAATAAAATAATGAATGATTCGATTTTAATTAATAAAGAAGAGAAAAGGTTATAGATTCTTAATTCTTAAAAGCTAAAGATAATAACATGAGCATAAATTTTTTGTGTTAGAAAATGAATAATTTCAGAACATAAGATTTATAACAGTCTATGATGATTTATATAAAATTAAAAAGTAACCCAAACATCCAAAACATGAAAATAAGAAATTCAAAAAAATTAGATCATGTACAAATGCTAAAGCCTGTAATATCCTAGAATATATACAAAAAGAGAATGAAAACCTTAAAAATAAAATTAGTTGATTAAAATAATCCTTATCTGTATTTATTTAGGTCCAAAAGAAATTTGATAATATAATGGCTATAAAAAATCCAAAATATGATAAAAAGTGTTATGGGTATATTTCCTAGGTTCCTAATATATATAAAACTACTTTTGTTAAAGGAATAAATGGAAATATTTCAAACGATACCTTCATTAAATGTAACTTGAAAGGGTATTGTACAAATGAATATTCTTCAATGTATTCTTTTTCATTATTCCATAGAAAGAAATTCATTTCTAAAAAATTTTCTTTATTATTACCCTATAATAAATATTTCACATATTTATGGATACCTAAATCTTTTTACTCTATTCCAGTTCTTACCAAACTATTCTGGGAACAAAAATAACCATATGCTTGATTTTATTTACAGGAAACATGTTTGAAAAGTTCCAAAGTCACAGGGTATATGGATATTGGGTTATCAATGCACATGGCTAGTTAAATTTCAATATTCTAATCATTCAACTCTTGTGATTGAGGTACTATCACTTTTTATTATGGGTATAAAGGTATGGTTAATAGTTTTGGATAATTAGGTATATTAACTTATGTTATAACTTATAAAGTACTTTTTATAGATGGATTAAAACACAACTTAATTATTATATTACATCTTTTTTATGAGGGAATTAATGTAAAATTTGAGGATAATAAATGTATTTTTTATCAAGATAATAATTTTTTATTTTATGTTAATATAAAAAAAAAATATTTATTTTTCATAATTTACCATGAAAAATGATAAAATGTTATAGATACTGATCACATTCGGTAGCACATGAGATTGTGACATGTTCTTTTTCAATAGTTTTACAATATGTCAAAAAATGAAAAGGTTTTAGAGGGCTCAAGGTTTACTTCTTTTATGTATTATGTAAGTGATTATTGTTTAAATGGTTAGCAACACTAAGAATCTTTTAGATATTAAAATATAGTTAATACTACTAGATGTTTAGAAAATAAACACCATGATATTTTTTAACCTATGTAAACTGCTAGTTCAGGTTCTAAAAGGTATGTTTTCGTAATTTTTGATGAATTTAGCATATTTACAAGGACTTTTTCATATCTCATAAAAGTCAACCCTTAAAAACAATTGTGGATTTCTGTAAAAATATTCAAAATCATAATAGTCAATTAATATCATCTATTACAAATGATAAAGAATGAGAGTTTATAAAATGTTTATTTGAAAAAAATTGAAACAAATGGATATTTTTAATATTTTTTCCCCTTTAACACCACAACAGAATGGTGTTTTAGGGATGAAAAATTGACCTATTTGGGAAATACAAAAACCAATGCTTAATGAAATCAACCTTTCAAAATATGTTTGGGCTCATTCTTTTAACCCATCTTACTAAAAAAAGAGTTTACATCAAGACCTTATTAGAGAAAACTCCATATGAATTGTTTTGGAATAAAAAACTCAAAATATTCTATTTTAATGTTTTTGGATATACTACCTATTTTTTAAATACTAATGATTATCCAAATAATCTTGATTAAAAATGTGATGAATTTATCTTTTCTAGATACTCCAATAATATTAATACTTATAGGTTATACAATACAATAACTATGAAAATAGAAGAATTTGTTCATCTTAAATTCATTGATAATAATGATAAACATTGTACCGGTTCTATTGATAATGCTGAATATTTTTAGTAATTCAGCATTGATGAAGATAAACTAGAAAGTAATGATGCATTAGTTGAGAGAGGAGCATATATACTATAAATATGATTCTATAATTTGGAAAACTCATAAAGATCATTATTTCAAAAATATTATAGGAAATTTTGAATCTTCAATTAGAACTAGATAGAGAGTGTAGTTTAATTCGATGCAAAGCGAAGAAACTTATGGGGGCTTGACATGCCACGAATCCTCTTTAAAGGGATGGGTGCCTTCAGGAACGCGGATACAGGTGGTGCATGGCTATCGTCATCTCGTGTCGTAAGGTGTTGGGTTAAGTCCGGAAACGAGCGCAACCCTCGTGTTTAGTTGCCACCATTGAGGTTTGAACCTTGAGTAGACTGCCGGTGATAAGCCGTTGTTTTTGTTAATATTAAAAAGGCATTGAAATATTTTAATTGGTGGAGTGTATTTCATAATTAACTTGAAATTTTTGTCTGAAATAAAGTATAAAATCTAGTTGGGTTACTTAAACACACAATGTCTATAAGAACCACATGGATTTTTCGTTATAAATTTCATAAATTTGGTAATACACATTAAACTAAGGCTATATTAATTACCTAGGGATATCTTTAAGAAGATATTATTGATTTTTAGGATTTATTTACACCAGTTTCAAGATTAGAATCCATCTGTGTTTTATTATCTTTTTCAAGTTTTAAAAATATTTATCCTTTTCAAATGGATATAAAAAGTTTATTTTTTAAATGTTGTGATTTCAGGAATGTTTTATGTTAATCAATCACCTCATTTTGAAAATAATGAATTTACTAATCATATTTTTAAATTTTCTAAAGCATTTTTTGGTATTAAAAAGCTCATCGTCCTTGGTCTGAAAGAAAAACTCAATTTTTTATTCCAAATGTTTTTGTTAAAGAAAAGGTTGATCAAACCTTATTCATAAAAATAGTTTCAAATGATATTCTATTAATAATTATTTATATTGAGGATATTATCTTTTCATCTAAAAATGATAAACTAAGTAATGAGTTTTTAAAATAAATGAAAAATGAATTTGACATGTATTTAATGGGAAAATTATATTTTTTCTTAGATTGAAAATTTTTCAAAGAAAAGATGGTATTTTATTAAATCAATCCTTTTATGGAAAATAAGTTCTTAGAAAGTATGATTTTATTATTATAAAACATTGAAAATACCTTTGAGAATAAACGATAAACTAGATGCAGATGAATCTGAAAATTATGTTTATGATAGGTTTTTATAGAATCTTGATTGGAAGTATTTTGTAACTTTCTACTTCAATGATAAATATAATGTTTTTTTATGTGTGCTAGATATCAGTATCACTATAAAGAAAGTCATTTTAAGGCCACTAAAAGTGTAATCAGGTATATCCAAGGTCTTGTTGACACTTGATTGACTCATTCTAATGATAATTTATTTTCTATCATACTCTAATTATGAAATTATAGGTGTCATGCTGGACCAGAAAATCACTTCGGGTATCTATCACTTTTTATAAGAAAAATAATCTAATCAAGATCTAAGAAAGAATTATGAGTATCAATGTCATTAGTTATAAGATCTCATCTTTTCTAGGTATGACTCTAATAGTTTTTGGTCAAAATTCGTTTCTTGAATTTAATACTTATTTATATTTAATTAAAAATCTCAAAAATTTACCCCGTATAATTGTCCAATACTAAGTGTCATCATGTCATCAAATTAAATTTCACCATGCTTAAAATTACACCATGTGTAATAAGATTTCACCACATGTTATATTAAACTATATTTAATTATATTTCAAAACTATTAATAAGATTTACCCATGTTTATTATGTATTAATTTTTTAATGGTTTTTATTGGATTTCACTACGAAATATGTAAAAATAGGTACACAATGTGGAATAGGAGTTCACATCATGTAAGAGATCAATCCTTAGCTAGAGGAGTTATAGGTTAAGCAATTTATTCATCCAAGTACGTCAACTTGGGATCACCTTTATTTGTTTTCAATGAAGGATGATTAGAGTTTATTTTTTTGATTTGAATACCATAAGTTGAACAAACTGACTATAACTAAATGGTATCCACTTCAGCATATCTATGATCTTTTTGACCAATTGAAGGGATCTAGTGTTCTCTAGATGATCGACTTGAGATCAGGGTATCATCAATTAAGTGTTAGGATGTATGTTATATTGAGGGCTCCATTTAAAAGCATGTATGGCCTATATGAGTTTGTCATAATTCAATTTGTGTTGAGAAGTGCACCAGTAGTGTTTATGACTTTGATGAATAAGGATTTTCATCCGTATCTAGAACAGTTTTTATTGGTGTTTGTGGATGAATTTTTGGTGTACCACAGGACCCATGATGATCATGCCCAACATTTTGAAATCATCTTGAGAACACTGAGAGAGAATTGGATATATTCCAAGCTATCTAAGTGTCAGTTTTGGATAGACCATGTACACTTATTAAGGAACATCATGTTGGGGGAAGGTTTGTTAGTGGACTAAGTGATGGTTTAGGTAGTTTTTCTTTATAGAATCCAATTAATGTTTTTGATATCTATAGAATTATAGGATTTTCTAGATATAATAGGATATTTAGCCAGACTTTTCCCATTTTATTAGGATTCTCACATACTTGACCAAAACTTTAGTGACGTTTTAACAGTCAATGTATTGCGAGAAAGATTTTTAGTATTTAAATATACATATGACTTCATATCCTATTCTGATTCAAGCTAACTCACATGAGTAGTACATGCTATTTTTTGATTCTTCTGAGATCAAACTTAGAGTTGTGTTGATGCAAGGGGATACATTTGTTTCCAATGGGTCTCATAATTTGAGGCCACATGTGTAGAATTAACCTACACATGACCTCTAGTTTGAAGTAGTGGTTTATGATCTCCTGTGTTGGGGACACTTCCTTTTGGTAGAAAAGTTTATATTTTATTAGATTCACAAGAGGTGTGGTATATATCTTCACAATGGTATTTGAATCATTAGAAGTGAAGATGGGTTGAATATATGAAGTTATTTGATTTTTATCTGGCATATAAATCATGTAAAGGAAACATTTTGCATTAGTATTTGAGTAGGAAAACTTGATATCAGATGGTTCATGAATCTAGTGTGGATTGGAAGATAATGATGTTTCTAGATGAGATGAACATTGTGGTTTGGAAGAGTCTAGAGAAGATGACATTCATATATATTATAGTGGAGTCTACACTTTGGATATGGAGAAGGGACAAGTAGTATGAGGACCCATAGTTCTTGGTCTTGAGGGAATGCATTGATGATGGGGAGAAAATGTTAGATAGGATGATATATGTGGATGACATTGTCTATGTGAAGGATCATGTGTTTATTCCGACAAGCTTGCGAGAGGAGCTCATGAAATAATATCATGCCTCGAAGTTGGTAGAGCATCCATGTGTGAAGAACATTTAATATAAACCAAAATGATAGTTTTGGTGGTTAGGAATGAAGAAGGAGATAGCAGGGTTCGTGACACGATTCTTCACCAATCAGTAGGTGAAGGATGAGAATAAACAACCTGGAGCTCTACTATAACCATTTACAATTATATAATGTAAGTGGGATGACATGACCATGGATTTTGTGGTGGTTATTATGAATAATCTTAGAAATAAAGATTCTATTTGGGTCATTATGGATCATATTGCAAAGGGAGTTCATTTCTTGCCTATAAGGGAAACCATCACAGTATTGTAGTTCGGAGATCTGTATGTTCAGAAGATTGTCTGTCTACATGAGGTTCCAAAAACTATAGTATCAGATCATGATTCATGCCTTACTTAATAGTTCATGTAGGGATTATAGAAGTCACTTGGTACACATGTATTATTGAGTATGGATTTCCACCCATAGAAAAATGGAATGTCAGAATGTAACATACCAGTGCTTGAGGATATGTCGTGCGCATATAATCTAGAATTTTGTGGGTCTCAAGAGAAACACTTTTCCTTAATATAGATTTCCAATAAAAATGGTTATCAGGAAACTATATATATGGAACCATATAAGGCGCTTTGTGGTAGTCCTTGTACATCACTGCTATACTGGATGGAACTAGGTGAGTCAATGTTGTTGGTACTGAGTCTCTTGTAAGAGATGTTGGCATAGGTACAATTGATTCAGAAACATATAGATATATCATAGAGTAGTACGAAGATGTATGCTGCTAAATGTAGGTGACCCCTAGAGTTCACCGAGGGTGATCATGTATTCCTTCGGGTTTCTCCTAAGTTAGGTCACCAATGGACACATAGGAAGGGCTTGTTTTTCCCAGATTTGTTGGACCATTTGAGATCGTGGAGAGATTTGGGCCTTTGGAATAATGATTATCTCTTCCACAGAAATACAATGCTATGCGTTATGTTTTCTATGTATCTCAACTACAATAGCATCACCCTAACCCTTATCATGTAATTGATCCAAATCATGTCATGTAATAGATAGATGTGTCCTTTGAGGAGAATATAATTCGTGTGCTAGATCACAGTGAGAAAGTGTTACGGGGAAACACTGTGCTAATATTACATATATTATGAAAACATGGACATGTGCTGGAAGATACATTAAAAAGGGAGGCAGAAATACTGGTTTAGTGTCCCCATCTGTTTTCCTAAAAAACTTATAGAGGATTGGGAGTCTAGCATGTGGATGACATGTTATATAGTGAGGATATTTTAAGATATTTTATTTTCCTGGTAAGAATATTTTAAATTTTTTTGTCAAAAATAGTTTTTTTAATTTAATACGTGTTTGGATTTAATTAATAGCCTCAAAAAGCCACACCCGATGTAACTATCTTTCACCTGGTGTCATCATGTCATGAAATTAAGTTTCACTATGTGTAAAATTGCACCACATGTAATCAGATTTTACCAAGGGTAATATTAAACCATGTGTAATCATATTTCAACACATGTAAACTTATTTCACCACGTGTAATCTATAATAATATTGTTAAAGGGTTTGAGAATATTTCACATTGAAATAGGTAAAATGAGTTACACTTCACCAAATAGAAGTTCATATCGTGTAATTATGACACCTTGTAAATTAAAAATAGTTATCCAGTAATGACTAATCCTCAAAAAACATTTTTAATCACCGTATATGCTCCATGAACCATTCTATTCAACTGTAGTGGCTCCACACAACTTTTTCTTAGGCTAAAATTCCTATGTGCACTTCCACCTTCATTTTGATATCCTATATGTACCTCCCTCCTTCATTGGGTATTTTATAGTTGATTTTGGAGATTTTGCTTCGATCTGGATGAGATCTCGCATCGAATCATGGATTTATACACCTAGATTATTATGTAAATGATTTTTATCAAAACTGTAGAGATTTTTTCACATATTTCATGGTGTCGAATCAAAATCATTTTCTATCTTTCATTCTTGGTTGATTATACTCAATTTGGGGATATTGTTTTGTGAGTGTTCTTCATCATCAATCTTGAGATAGGCTATCTAAAATTGAAATACCATCATCTTGAATTCTGTTATGTATATTTAATTTTAGAATTGATATTAGATATTTATATATTTCATTATAGATTAAATTAATTTAATTTTTGGAATAAATTCATTATAGGAATTGTGGAATTCAGATTTTGGGATTTTAGATAATGAATAATTAATTATTAAATTAATTATGCAGTTATTAAGATTGATAAACTTCTTTAATTAATTGTATCATTAATTAATTTGGATGGTTTCGATAATGAAATTTTGAATTGAATAATTACTTTTCGAATTAATTATTAATATGTTGAAATTTTGAATGTGAAAATTGATTGTGGAAAAAATTATAGGATTTTATGTTTGTGAATGTTGATTTATTAATTGATGAATTAATTAATTGGATATATATGGTCAAATAATTAATTATATAATGAACATGATAATTCAAATGTGTGATTTAAGGAATGGTAACATGGTCATTCTAATGTGTGAGTTTTGGAATGGTATACAAATGTGTGAGTTAAGGAATTGTAACGTGGTAATTCCAATGTGTGAGTAAAGGAATGGTAAAATGATAATTCAAATATGTGAGAACAGGAATGGTAACATGGTAATTCATATTTGTGAGTTAAGGAATTATAATAGTGTCCTTAAAATGTATGAGTTAGTGAATGGTAACATAGTCATTCAAATGTTTTAGGTAAGTAATGGGAACATGTTCATTCAATTTTGTGAGTTAGGAAACGATAACATGGTCATTCAAATATGTGAGTTAAGAATTGGTAACTTGGTTATTCAAATTTGTGATATATGAATTGTAACATGATAATTAAATTATTTCATTGAGTAAAGAATATTTTTTAACATGATAAACTATTTATTTATGCATTAAATTTAATTCCATGGAGAACTCCAAACACTATTGTTCACTGGTTTTTTTAGACACTGTTTGTTGTGGCCTAATTAGTTATACTCACACTCTACTCAAGCATCTGGTTTGGTACCCGAATAGACTTTATTGTTGCAGTATATGTTAGGGTAAAAGGGCTTGGAATAGATTTTTGTTTGGGGATGGATCTTGGGTGAGGTAATCATATGTGTTTTGGGTCTAGCAAGGGATCAATTGGTGAATTTATTTTCCTGTCATTTTTTACACTTATATTAGAATTTCATGTAACCCTTTCAAATGAGTATTGTATTTAATGTCTTGGTCATTCTTTTGACATTTTTATTGTTATGATTTTCTATTCTTCCACCATTTTTATTACTTTCACTAGTGTTTTAATTTGATAAAAGAGGGTGTAGTCTCCCCACAACTAACTTACCAGACCTTCGATACTAATCGGTAGCCTCTAGGGTACGGGGAGGAATGTCTGAGGTCATGTAGCCCAATAGATCGGGGCACCATTGTGTGACACCCAGGCTGGGACTTCACACAAACTATTATCAAAGGAGTTTTATTTTTTTCTATTTTCTTACTATTTGGGGAATGGTATAAAGGAGAATAGGAAGATTCATAGGCTTGGTAATGATCTATTTCATTAGAGTTTTGAACCCATGTATTAGGGAAACCCTAATTACTCTAAATTGGATGGTAATTATAGTTTTTTGCTGCTACAATATAATATTGTTTCATTATGAGTGATGCACTTGTCATGTGATGTGATAGTTATTTTTTAAAATTTTGAGTATTGATTCATGGCCTGAAATGGAACAAGAGTTGAGTCTGAATAGATCATTCTAGGAACATAGGATTACTATGACATGCATCATTTTAGGCATGCATGGGAAAGTCGGTTATGTGTAATTTTTTGAACATAGACTCTTTTTTTCTTGTGAATTTGAATAGAAAAAAGGGTTTCTAATATAGAATTGTAAATGGTGTAAAATGTGAATAAATTTCTGTCTAAATGAGAAACATGAATGTTGAGATGCATTTTATCCTTTTTATTCGGACCTAGGTGTAGGCTGGTTTAGGGAGGTAATAGTGCCTCAATTTGGACCACATGATAATATTTGGGGAAAAGAAATTTGGTATTTACACTAACCTAAATATGATAAAGTTTTGGTGTGAGTCCTAAGATATGTCATTGGAATTGTAGAGTTATAACTCTATGATGACACTTGTTGAGAGACTGACCGAAGGAAATTTTTGTGGATGATCCTGTAGTTGTAGAACATATGTTACCAATAGTTCTATGGGATGAAGTAGGGGTGAAATTTCAAGTGAACATCGCTCACTTCATGCAACTCAGAGAAGGGACCCCTGGTGGCTTTTGAAATGCTTGTCTGATCTAATGATAGAGTTTTAGTTGAATCACCCTTAAAATTTTCTAGGAGTGGGTGGACCACGGGGAGTTGAGTTCTAGATATATTCTATTTAGAATATACTTGACCATTTAGATACTCATATGGAGAAGAGAGTAAATATGAATGCCAATATGTTACATGGGAAAGTGAAGCGTTGGTTGGAAATTTAGACTTGGAACAGATAGCGGGAGACTATGGAATGAAAATACTATTAATAGAATTTATTTGAGATCTTTTAAAAAAATATTCTTATACAGGAAATAGTAGCTAAGTTCATGATATTGATTTAGGGGAGTATGACTGTGGTGGACTATGTTGGATGCTTCCCATATTTGTAGTGCTTTTCTCTAGCATTAGAAGGAGATGATTCTACGATGGAAAATAGGTTCCAAGATGTACTTAATTGTGAAATTATGTCCCATTTTAATATCTTTAGGGTGAATAATCTTTTATATGTTGTGAATTGGACTCTCATCTCTGAGGACAACCTAAAGTAGGATTCTAGTGGTGGACAATTTATTCCTACTAGATGGTCTGGTGGTGCAACTTTTGAGATAAGTAAGCAATGTTATAACTATGTCATCCAAGACATTAGGAAGCTGGGTAACAAGATATAGGGGTAAATTACAAAGGCACATTCTCTAGTGGTTTGACACCCATGTTGTTGGACATGCCACTGACATAGGCATTATCCCCAACAATTAGTTGAGTGTTGACCTTGTGTAAATATGAGAAATCTATAAAGGTTATCTAGAAACCTAAGGTTGTCAGGTAGTGATGGTGGAGCTAGACATATCCAGAGTGCTGGAAGGTGGTTTTCTACACCATATCAGCCTAGAAGCTAAAGTTATACTGGTCGAGGAGGTAGAGGTAGGGGATCTGGTGCTTCGGGGAAATAGGGCCCACATCAATAAAGAAGTGAAACTCATAGGTTTCAGATATAATCAAGAGGAATACGGGAAATAAAGTTTTATTTGGTGTAGCCTACACTTGTCGATATCGAGGCTAGGCCATTTATAGTGAGATGTACTATTCTTGTATCATCTACTTTATAAAGTGATTTATTTGATAATGGTTCTTCTTATTCATTTATATCTAAAAACTTACTAATGGTTAGAGCCTAAAGGTGGATTTTTCGAGTGGGGTTATAATGATCGATACACCCTTGGGGGTAAAAACTAGAAACTTCTATATGTGCAAGGAATGTTCTCTTGAGATTGGAGACTACCATTTTCTATGGGATTTTTATACTCTTGAAATGTTAGTCTTAGATCTAATTATGTGTATGAAGTGGATAGTTTCATACCAATCCCAACTATATTGTCTCCGTAGGAGGTTGATGTTTATGTATCTTGAATGTAACCATTAAAATTATTGTGGGGTGTGGGATATCAAAGAAGGGAAGTTAGGGCCAATTACTTAGCAACTAGGAGAGTTCTATGCCAAATAAAATTAGTCTTTTACTAGGTGAAGAAGGTGTGGTGAATGATTTCCCTCCACCAGTTGTAGAACTATTTCCGGATTTCATTCCTGAAGACTTATTTGGGCTGCTACCTAAGAGAGATGTGGATTTAACAATTGAGATCATGTCGGGGGGCAGAGCTAGTGTCTTTTCCACCATACAGAATGGAATTGATAGAGATTAAAGTTCTCAAGAATTTTCTGGTGGATTTGGAGGATAGGGGATGTATCTTTCCAAGTTTGTCGCATTGGGGATCACCTATATTTTCTGCAAAGAAGGATGATGGTAGATTAATTTTTTTTCGTCTACTACTGGATGTTAAACAAGATGACTATAAATAACTAGTATCATATTATTTATATAGTTCATACTTTTTACTAGTTTAAAGGAGCTTTTATGTTCTCGAATATCGACATGAGATCAGTGTATCATCAGCAAATAGTTAAGACTTATGATATACCAAGTACTACTTTCAAAATAAGGTATAGCCTATATGAGTTTTAAATAATGAATTATGGGTTGAAAAACACACCATTAGTGTTTATGGACTTGAGATATAGTATATTTCCTCTGTATTTGGATCATTTTGTAGTGGTGTTTTTGGAAGACATCTCGGTGTACTCCAAGAGTCATGAAGACCATTCCCAACACTTTGACATCATCCTAAGTACAATGAGAGAGAATCTGCTATATGGAATGTTATCTCATTTTTAGCTTTGGATTAAATAGGTATACTTTTTAGGGAAAATCATCTCGTAGGAAGGTGTTTCAGTGGACCTAGTGATGGTTTAGGAAGTTTATTCAGGGTAGAATCCCAAGAATGTTTTTGATATCCCAAACCTTTATATAATTAGTTGGAAGTTATAAGAGATTCATCCAAGACTTTCCCCATATGGTAGTTCCACTTTGGGGGTTTACAAAAAAGGAACTGATGTTTGAATGGTCAGAGGCTTGTGAGAAGGATTTTCAGGAGTTGAAGAATCATTTTATGACATCACCAATTTTGATCCAACTAGAGTCATGTGACGAGTACACGGTGTATTGTGATGATTCTAGGATTTTACTCCAAGCTTTGTCGATGCAAGGGGACAATGTTTTGGTGTATGGGTCTAGGTAGTTGAGGATACATGAGAAGAATTACCCTATGAATGACCTTGAGATGGAATGAGTGGTTTATTCTCTTTAGTGTTGGCAACACTACCTTTTGGGACAAAATTTTACAGTTCATACATATCAGAAGAGCATGAGGTATATCTTTTCACAGAGTGATTTGAATATTTGGCAGAAAAGATAGGGTGAATATATACATTAATTTGATTTGTAGTTGTCATGTAAATTGGGGAAAGGAAATAATATGTATGGTACTTAGAGTAGAAAAAATCAAACTCTGGTTATTTGGGAATCTAGTGAAAAATATATGAAGATGATGTTGCTAGCTGATATGCACATTGTGGTTCAAGAGAGACTTGAGGAGATGACACTTGTATCAGTTGTAGTAGATTCTACACTTTTGAGACTAATCATGGACGGGTAGTATGAAGACCTAGAGTGCTTGTCTTTGAGGGAAAGCATTTAAGTTTGTGAGACGCCTTTGTACAAAATGATAGATGGGTATGAGATTATCTTTTTGAAGGATCAATGGATTGTTCCAAAAATAATGTGGTAGGACCTAATGGAGTAATTTTATCCCTTGAAGTGGGTAGTTCATTAAGGTGTGGTCAAAATGTTCCATGACCAATGATGACAATTTTGGTGGTTGGGAATGAAGAAGAAGAAAGTAGGGTTTATGATATGATGCTCCACCTACCAATAGGTTATGCCAAAGCATCAACAACCTGGAGGGTTACTATAATAGTTTCCCATTCTTGAATGGAAGTGGGATGATGTGACAATAAATTTTTTTTAGTTCTTCCAAATATGATTACAAATAATGATGTTATTTGGTTCATTGTGGACCAACTGAAAAAGGTTTCACAGTTCATTACTTCAAGGGAATCCTTCACAGTATGTCAATTGGGAGAAATGTATGTTCAACAGATTGTTTGTCTGCATGGGGTTACGTGCACTATAGTATCAAATTTTGATTTTTTTCATTACATCAAAATTCTTGAAGTTATTTTAAAAGGAACATGGTACAAAAGTATAATTTCTTATGGAATTGCACCCACATATAAATGGGTAGTTGGAATATACTATACATGTGCTTTAGGATATGTTGTGTGCAAGGGTTCTAGACTTTGATGGGTCTTTGGAGAAAAAATGACCGTATTAAAGTATTCATATAACAAATTTTTTTAGGAAACTATACAGATGGAACCATAAAAGGATCTTTATGGTATTCCTTGTGTACCACCACTATGATGGATCGAAGCAGGTTAGTTAGAGTTATTGGGAACGAGTCTTGTGCATGAGATGTTGGAACTGGTGCAGTGGATTAGGAAAGGTATGGGTAAGGTGATGATAGATAGAAGTAATATTCTGATAGATGGAGATGACCCCTATTGTTTATATAGTGTGATAGTGTATTCCTTAGGGTGTTTCCAAGGTTGGGTCACCGTAGGAATCAAAGATATGGAAAGTTGGTTCCCAAATTTGTTGAACCTTTTGAGATCATGGAGAGAATCAGGCCAATGGATTACTGATAGGATCTTCCATAGAAATATAGTGTTATTCATGATGTTTTCCATGTATCACAACTATGAAAATATCACCCCAACCCTTTTCATGAGGTCAAGGTGGATGTTTTTGAGCTAGAGATATATGCCTCCTTAGAGGAGAATTTTATTTGGGTGCTAGATCATGGTGAGAAAGTGTTGCGGCGAAAGACAATTTTAGTAGTTCATGTATAATAATAACATATATGTTTGAAAGAAGAGACATGGGAAAGAAATGAAGATATGAAATCTCAGTGACACAATATTTTTAACAATAAATAATATAGTGTCTTTTGAGTGCATCTCGAGGATGACTTGTTTTAAGGTGTTGAGATTGTAAGACCATATCATTTACATGTATGAAGGTTATCAATTTTTTTGTCAAAATGGGTTGTCTTGAATTTAATACATGTCTACATTAAATTAACAACCTATAAAACTTACACCCCCTATAACTAACTTTTTCCATGTGTCATCATGACATGAAATTATATTTCACCATGTGTAATATTACACCACGTGTAATCTGATTTCACTATGTGTAATATTACAGCACTTGTAATCAGATTTCACCACATGTAATATGACACCACGTGTAATAATATTTGACCATGTATAATATGTATTAATTTTTTTAAAGGTTTTTATGGTATTTCACTCATAAATATGGGAAAGGTGTTACACGACGTGACATGGGAGTTCATACTGTGTAATTTTGACACGCAAGGAATTAAGAATTCATATCTAGCAATGTGTAACCCTCTAAAATCATTTTTAATCACCACAGACACTCCGCAAACCAAAGTATTCAATACCAGACACTCCACACACCTTTTTCCTAGTTTGAAATTCCTATGTGCACCTCTAAATTTGATCAAATCCCCTTCGCGCACTTCCCTGATTGATGCAAGTCTTCTACCATTAATTTTCGGGAGTCTGGTTTTATCCAAAATTGACCTCGCATTGGATCATGGATGTTTGGTCCTAGATTTTTAATTATCTTATTTCTATATAAAACATAGGGGTTTTTTGGACACTTTTTCAACTTTAACAGTGTCAGATCTAAATCTTCTTAATCTACATGTTCTTGATTGATTTCTCTCAATTTGGGGATATTTGTTTGTGAGTGTTCTTCATCACTGATCCTCAGGTTGGTCATCTAAAATTCAAATCCAATAGTCTTCAACAAAATTATCTGTATGTAATTATAGAATTACTATTAGATATTTATCAATTGCATCCTTGATTAAATTAATAGTATTTTATGCAAAAATTATTTAAAGGAAATGTGTAATTGGGATGTTGGGATTTTAGGTCTTGAATAATTACTTGTTAAATAAATTATGGTGTTATTAATATTTCTGAACCTGATTAATTTACTATATCATTAATTATTATGGATGATTTGGATTATTCAATTTTGATTTGAATAATTAATTTTTTAATTAATTATTAATATTTTGAAATTCTTAATGGGGAAATTAGTTATGGAATTAATAATAAAACATTGAATTTGTGAATATTGATTTATTAATTTATGAATAAATTAATTTGATATACATGGTTAATTAGTTTACGATTTAATAAACATACTTATTCAAATTTATGTGTTCTTGAATGGTTACATGGTCATACAAATGTATGAGTTAGGGAATTGTAATCTTTACATTAAAATTTGTGAGTTATAGAATGGTAACTTGTTTAATGAAATGATAATGATAAGGAATGGTAACATGATCATTCAAATGTGTGAGTTTAGGAATTGTAACATGGTCATTAAATTGTGTGAGTTATGGAATAGAAACATGGTCATTCAAATGCATGATTTAAGGAATTGTAACATGGACATTAAAATGTGTGAGTTATGAAATGTTAAAATGGTCACTAATGTGTGAGTTACGGAATGGGGACATGGTCATTCAAATGTGTGAGTTAAGGAATGGTAACAGGGTAATTTATATATTTGAGTTAAGGAATGTTAATGTGCTCATTCAATTATGTGTTTGAATAAATAATGTTTAATAACATCATAAACAATTTATTTGTGAAATAAATTGAATTCCTTATAGAACTGCATATACAATTGTTCGCAGATTTTTTTAGACACTGCTTGTGGGGCCTATTGAGTGATAATAACACAATACCCGGGATTCCAGATTATTCCCCTAATATAATTTATTGTTTCAGGAGTGGTTAATATAAGAGGACCTATATTAGATTTCTGATTGGTGATGGAACTTTTTTGAGGGAACTAGATGTGGTTCAAGACCCTCTTGAGAGTAATTAGTGTTTTATTTTTCATTCTTCCCATTTGGACACTTCTATTGGCATTGCATGTATCTGATTAAACCAAGTATTGTGTTTATTATCTTGTTTATTCTTGTGAAATTTTTATTTTTATGATTAGTTATGCTTCCACTATTTCTTTTTTACTTCCACTACTTCTTTACATTGATAAAATAGGGTATAGTCTCCCCATGGAGTACTTACCATACCCTCGTTGCTAGTCAGAAGTATTTGGCATATGGGTAGGTGCGCCAGATGTCACGTGGCCCATTATCTCAGGGCATAGTAGCATGGCAACCATGTGAGGATGTAAAAATATCCAAGGATGAGTATGTTGCTACTATAACTTTATATTCATATAATATATAAATACAGAAAATATTATATGAATTCAATATTAATTTTGATAAAATTTTTATTTAGAGTGATAACACTGGTGTTATTTATATATCTAAATATCACCTTCAACACTAAAAAATAAACATATTGATGTAAAGTTTTTTTATGGATCATGAAAATAAAGGTGATATTTTTTATAATTTTTTCCTAATGAGAAAATAATTCTTTATATTTTTACTGAACCCATGGATTCTATAAATGTTTAGACATGAATTTGGAATTGGGTATGATGGAAGTTGAACTTTTACTTAGTAATGTTTTTTTGATAAAACTATTCAATGTTTTGTGTATTTATTATATTCTAAATAATTTTTATTAAATAACAATGTATATTTGATCACAACATTAATTTTTGAATAGTTATATATCTAACTGATATTCTCTACTTTACTTAAATGATAACTATATCATAATGCTCAAAATTGATTAGTTAAAAACTAATAATGTATATTTTTATTTAAATACGAAACTTCACTTTTTTTCATTATTTTTATATACTTTTTGATAAATTTAAAAAATGGGGACAAAGTTTTTGGATATTTAACAATTTTCTATTCGGTTGTTTGAAAATTAAATAGTTATTATGCTCTTCAATTTACAAAAGGTGGTATATTTGTTGTAATTGGTTATTAACAATTTCATATCTCCTACTGTTTTGGTAAATTACAACTGGATAACATTTAATTCGATTTTATTCTATTTAAAAAAACAATTTCTTATTTACCTGTATTCTTATTTTTTGATGATGTATATATTTTTTACCTTATATTCATATTTTGTTATTTAAAATTTAAGGCTTCTGTTTGCTTGAATTTAACCTAATCCACACATTTAAAGGGACCTAGAGGTCAAACCCCATCAGAGGTCCAGCCATTGAGGCTCATACGAAGCTTCTTCAATCTTTCATAGTGCAAGCGACATACATGTTGGACCGTGTATAAGGCTCAATGAGTCACCTGCATAGTTTGGTATTTTGTATCCTACCAAGAATATGTTTTTTGTTTTGTTCTGGACAGTCTTCAAAGCCTCCTTCCCTATATACTGTTTGCACCACACATCATGGATTTGATGAGGGATGCATTGTTCCAACCGAGATCTATTCAAGGTTGTCTGATCTCATCTACATTATTTCCATCCTTACAATCACTTTTCTAATTCATCTCAGTCAGGGACAGTGGTGGTGTCTCGCATAGTCATTCTTTCTTCTCTAATTTTTATCAATCATCTAATTATTCATCTATCCCGCATGATTTTTTTGAACTCCCAGTTTATTTTTTCTCCCACAAGTTTTTCTTGTTCTTCTACTAGCATTCTACCATAGCATTTTGACCGTCATTATTAAATTATCCACCAATATCATTTCTCTGGTGAGTGCATTTATATTTATTCCTCATCTCATGTTCTCCAATATTTCTTCTAGTATATATTGTTTTCTCATTTTATAAAATTATTGTTTAAACCAATTTATATCCGTTTAATTTTCCCTCGAAATCAAATAAAACATGTGTTCTTCAGCACATTAATTATTTCAAACAAGATTTCCCTCTTATGATTATTTTTCCCACCTACTTGTGCACTAATCATTTCATATTGACTTACTATTTCAATATGAAAGTTAATTTTTTTTCAATATCAAATTTATATTATCTTCTAAAAATTTCTTTAAGCATGAATGTGATCTTATTTTTTTATAGTTTGATGTTTTGACAATTTTTTCTAGTTGATCTTGGACTCAACATTTGAAGAACCCAACAGTGGGTGTTTAAAGACACCATTGGTTTTTAACCAATAGTGATACATTTAAAAAATCTTGGGTTTTAAACTAATATTGAGATAGTTTTTACTATTGGAATTTTCCAATAATGAGTCTTTTTGACACCATTGTTCTTTACCAAAGGTTATACTTTTCACTGTGAAGAGAATTCTCCATTGGTGAGTAATTTTATTAACTAATAAAACACTAACGTGAGTAAATTTACTCACAATTGGTGATCTTTTCCTTTCCCAATACAATGTTTATTTTTCATGGAGTAGAACTCAGTTTATTCAATTTTATTCCTTAATAGAATTTTGGTTTATTGATTTTATGTATCTTTGATCATTTCCTTTGCCAGTAGACTTATTTGACCTATCGCATGATCTCATACCCCTTCTGTGCCACTAGTTTTATTTTTTTAATTGTTTTATAATTGTTTTCACTTTTCTAATTTAGAATTTAATTGTCAAAGCATCATGCTCCCAATGGTATACATTTCAATTCTGTCAAATGTATTAAATGTTTCAGAATTTTAATATATTATATTACTTTTTTCAGAAAAAATCCTATTATCTTTTTTGGTTTCTAGCTAATTTTTCATATTTAAATTCATACAATAGAATATAATTATGGAGGTATTTTTTTCAATTCATTATATTTGAAATTTTAATTAAAAAATTATTATTATTTAAATTTATTTAAAGTTATTCGCATATAATTTCATATTGTTGGTTCGGGAAGGTCTTTTACTTGTAACTATTGGAACCCAACAGTGAGACATAGGTCACCGTTGGAAACCAATGATGAGTCATATGTTACCATTAGACACCCAACAATGAGTAATTTTTTATTTTTCTCACAGATCCATTTGATGTTAAAATTCATCGAACTGCTCTTAATTTTCTTTAATTCATTTTACTTTTTCTAAAGAGTGGAATCGAATGTAAATTGTTTTCCACCATTGGACATTTCAAAAGTGTTAAATATCTGACTATTAGTTATAATTTTATTTCAAATATTTTTTTTCTTAATTTTTGTTTATTATTTGAATTTATTTTCAATTGTAATTTATTCATTAGATATTACTCTTAATATATTAAATTTTTATCTTTATTTAAAAAACATCATACAAATTGTATTTTTTTTAGGGAAACATCAACCAAATAATGTAATAGTCATATTATATTATTATTATACACTAAAAAGTGGTGTTATTAGATTTCACATGGATACATTCCTATAGATTTTTATTTCAACATTTTGGGCGATTGATTAAAAGATTAAAAATGATGTACCAGCTTAAATGATTACATTCCATAAGGTTACATTGATAATTTTTATAATGCTCTCGAATTAACCAAGAAACTTATTAAAAATTCATTATTCTTCGGTGATCACTGAGGATCTTCATCTTCTTCTTCATCATCCACTTATGAGATCAAAGAAAATGACATTTAATGAATATCTTTATCTTATGATCACATATTATTTCGTTTTTTTCTATTATTCCATTGTTTTAATTATTCATATTAGCTATCAATTTTTTATATTCCTATTATAAGCATTCCCAATCAAAAATATATCATTGGGTAATTTATTCCATATAAATGGATGGTAAGGTATTTTCTCCCATAGAAAAGGGATGTTGGTTGTGACTCCATAATGAGTCAATGGTTATACCACTAGGTGTGAAAATGGTATGTTTGTATTTGAATGTAATAGGGTTGTCAGTCCTTTTCCAAAGTGAGGATATATTGTAAACCAATATCATTGAGGTGATGAGGACATTTATGAGAGTATTATGGTCATAGTTAGTGGAACCTCTCTAAAAATCACATGTGTTATATGTTTTCTATCCACTAAAACATTTAACCATATTATACATCTCTGATAAACTAGAATTTATACTCAAAAGTAAAATAGGAATATTTACCCCCCCCCCCTCCTCCATTCTCTACTTCCATAATAATGAACATAATATATAATAACTTCCATGGTTGAACTTCTCAATCAACATTTATTTTTAAGAAACTCAAATTTTTTCTTATCTCGTTTACTTTTTAATTTCAATAAAAAAATACCATTAACATATAGAGATATTTCATATCATAATATCATTATAAATGGTTGTGATTGGATATTTGAATTATTTATAGTCTTATTTAGTCCATGAGAAATTTCATCAAATAGTTGGTAAATATTGACCAAATATTTTAACACCACTAACATTATAGGTAATATTCCTTTGAGATTTATTAGTTTATGGAAAAAGATTTTGGAGTTATTGATAAGAAGTGCAAATTTTCTTCTAAAATCCCATAGAAAAGTGTACGAGTGGGTATATAATGTGGTTATCCATACAAACCAATTATGAAAACTAGGTTTTTTAGGGAAGGGAATAATATTATTTTGGCACACAACCCAATATTTTTTTTAATAATATAGTTTTCAATGGGTTACGCAATCTAGTTTTAAAAACCCTTTTTTCCTTTTTAAATCCTCATTAACTCCATGTTATGTATTTAAGTGCACCTATAATTCCCTAGGAGTGATTTAAACCTTATCCATTGATGAAAAATGTGTTATGTGTACTGAATGACCAAATCAAACATGAATCAATGGAGATATATTTATGATATCACTTAATCATGAATATATATTATCCTTCACCTTATATAATTAAATATAAATACTTTAAAAAATCCATCACATTAGGTGGATCTAGCATGATTTTATTATGATATATTCGATCTGTAATGGTATGTTCATGGTAATAGTATTTCATTACTTGGTTCAAAGGATAAAAAAAATTTATTAACACCAAATATGGTGAGTTAGTTATTTACCGATATTTGGTGAATATGATGTCTTTCTTATATTCATTTCCCTATGGGTTATGATTATTTAGTATGTGGTTTGTATTAGTTTTGGGAAAAAATAACATTTTTTTATTGAATTGTTATAGGATATTTATTTTATAAATCCTATTATTTTCTATTTTTTCAATATGCATTTTAGATTTTGTTGAAAATGATTGTATTTTCAAAGACCAGGACTCGATTACCAGACCAACACAAGGTTGAGGTGGCATAAAACATTAGTTATACCATTTGATTTCTATAGGATGAAATACCTGATGGGATATTTATTGGAGTATTTGTGGGATATTATTTCACAACATAAAATCTATAAATAGTAAATGTAAGATTAATAATGAAATTTTGATGTAACCCATGGGTTCGATGGTCATCCTAGCATATGACGTACTATAGTCCACCATCAGTAACATTCCATTAAAAACGTCTATATTAGAAAATGTAACCGAGATATGGAGATAAATTCATCCATAATAAAAGTCCATATCTTCCTAAAAAGTATAGTATATAAAAAAGTATTCAATAAATTGTTAAATAAATAATGGATTGATTAAATGAGGTCCAAGAGTAAAATGTTTACAATTACGAACTGTGAAATCCCAAAACAAATATCTTTATAATCCAATGGACATATCATAACTGCATCATGAAAAAGATACAGAAGGTGGAAACCATCCTCTAACCTTCACTTAGTATTATTCCCCTTGTTCCAGTACTTTCCCCATATATGGATCATATATAATGTGATATGCATGTGTGTGGTGAGGAACATGAAATGTATGACTATAAAAACTCAGTACGTGGTATCCACCCCACCCTTTATAATACATCATAAAATAAATTTCATAAATGGAATATATATATTTATAGAGTAAAGGTAGATAGAACATAGATAAAATATTTCAAGACTTTAATGTATATCATTAATAATTAAAATATTTAACCCCAAATATTGGGATAAACCTTACCTTTTCATACCTAGTCTAGGAATAAAACTATATTGATATCTTATTATTCGTTAGGAAATCATATATCACATACCATCTAGATAGATACACATATTTAGTTGGAGAATATTACAACCCAATGGGATCTCAGAAATGGTATACCATATTTGGGTCCAAACTCATCCCAGAAGAATCGGGAAGGGGTCAGATATTCTTAAAATTATTATCCATTCCTAAGCACCACGATCTAAATTACATTATAGAATCTTCAAATACATATACATAATCCAAATACCCCTTCTAAAATATGTTCCAGACATTATGTAACATGTTCGAATTCATTTTAAAACTCAAGAAAGAGTTATATACACATTAAATAAAAATAATAAAACTTTTACTTAAATATTTCTAAACACCAGTATAAGAAAAAATTATAATTTAAATAAAGTTTCTCATCATGTTTTCAATTATTTTTTAAAATAAAATCATACAATAACTTTTATGAACACCTTATAAAAAACCTAATGGAATTTATTTAACCATTAACCTTTAGGAATCAATTACCCAATTTATGGGATTATTTTTTTGCTTCTGTAGGAATGTGAGATTGATTTGGAAAGCCCGTCATTTTGGACAGTGAATAAAATAACAGGTGATGTGAAAAAGAAAAAATTCCACTAAAATGAATGTATCATAAATGATAATAGTCCAATAAATCTCAAATTTCTAATGTGTATTTATAAAAAATGATTAAAATTTCATTGAACTATAATATAGTCTAATTACGAACTTTTAAATATAATCCAGGTGGCACATGATGATGAAAATATTCTGGGAAGATTCTATGACCGAGAATGTAGGACCACCATTTCAATTAGAACTATATGATAAAAAATACAATGGTCTTAATGTTTTAATAACTATTAAACAAATCCTATCTAAAAGATCCACCAATTTAAATTACCCAAACTCATCCATTTAATATTTTTTTACACATCAAGAAGGTGAAGGAAACTTTCACTAAGCTTTCATCAAGGGTTAAAAATTCCACATTCCATGAAATTTACACACACCCACGACGACCCTAATAACGTTTCATGACTTAAATTCAGGGTAGTCAACCAAAAGGTAAATGTTTACATATTATTTTTTATAGTGTTTTAATTGGAAGGTTATTTTTTGTGTTTTTATTATAATGTAATGTTGTCAAATTTACTATGTTATATTATTTAATTAGTTTTTATTCATTCTGAGTCACTCAATATTTTTTAGGAAATATTTTTCCTCTTATATTTTTATATTCTTCATAATATCATGGTGATACCTTTGTATCATGTTGTCAATTTATTTACACTAAATTATGTGAAATTTTTCAAATGATCATAAAGTATTCATTATTTTCCTATTTTCTCTTCACCAATTCCACATTTATGATTCAACTTACATATTTTATTTAGAGTTTTCATAAATAGAGGCAAAACTCTCTTATAGGTTTTTTCATGTAAGTTTCAAGGGGATTCATTATTTGTTATAATTTTTCCATCAACTTATAGTCACTTATTTAAAATTATAATTCCATTAAATGATTATTTACTCCTTCATCCTCACTGAATTTTAAGGTGACACATTATAA
Organism: Viscum album; assembly: GCA_963277665.1. Lineage (NCBI taxonomy): Eukaryota > Viridiplantae > Streptophyta > Magnoliopsida > Santalales > Viscaceae > Viscum > Viscum album. The sequence goes on along the minus strand of OY728147.1, from coordinate 134,416,933 downwards.
GTGCAAGAATTATCCTCTATCTTACTATGTTTATAAAAATTATGATACGTTTGTACTGATTATTGTACTTGGGATTTTGTAAGTATTACACATGTTAATTAAGAGGTTCACTCTAATTTAACTAAATAAATCCCTTTAGAATTTATGAAACTGAAATACTCTAACATGAATTTAAAAAAAATACCACTTACAACAACACATGTTCAAATAATTCCCAATAATATAGTTCATAGAGATAATATTGGGATCTAGTGATCCAAATCAAAATAATGAAAAAGTTAGAAAGTTAATATCCAAATATATATATATAATTCTCTTATTCCATTTGGTTATTTCATAAGTCATTAGTGATTAAATATCCCTAAATATTATACAACATAACTCTTCAACCTATTAGGTAAATTTTAGTGAACACACATTCTATGTGTATTTTTTAAAAAAATTATTAATTGAAATAAATTTTATCAGGTTGTATCAAAAATAATATTATAAGAAAAAGAAGCTTCGGTGTCACTCAAATCCTGATTTAATCAAGTAAAAATTAAAAATAAAATAAAATGGTCATAATACATTGTTTAATGTAAATAATGAATTAATTTAATATCAAAATTTTCATTATTAATTTAATAAATGTCATATTTAAATTAAATATACTTGATCCGATAATTATGGGAACATATCCCTCAATAATCACAATAGGGATGAGGGATATACCCATAATATATATATATAAACTTATTTATAGTAGAATGGAGTGGTTTATTCCACAATAAAACAACTATAATCGTCTATTTATATGTTAAATAAGGGTTTTTTCATACGTGATTTAGGGATACAGTAGCCTAGAAATATCCAATGAATTACCTTGGATTTACAATAGAAAAACCTGTATAACTTCTATACTAGATGAAATTTAAAGTAGATAATGTATTTAAAAAAAACTATATAGTATAGTAGAAATGGGTGATGTCTGGAATTGATGAAAAATGAGAAGATAAAGAGATAATGAGAAAGAGATAATGATTTACATAACTAATAATGATTATTTGTGACTAAGTAGAACCACATGAATTAATATTGTAGGTTCAAAACTATTAGGGAAGTTATGTGGGAATTTATAGCTTTCATAAAGTTGTTATATATCTCAATTTAAGTTTAATCCCATTCATATAGAGTTTTAAAGAATCATTTTGGGATTGGAATGGTGGGAGTCCACAAAATTACAAAACAAATCCATGAAATTTCACTAGATAAATGGAAATAAATCATTAGGTTCTTGATGGTCAATTTAGTGCCCATTTAGCCCATATATTTCCCTAGGTTACCCACTTTTAGTACACTGTGTACCTATAGCAACTAACACTAGGGTTTATAACCCTCTTCCCCTCTTCAAAAACTCATTTAATACCTCCAAAAATCACAATACATTATTTTATAAATCGTATATTGAATTTTTAAAAGGTAAATAACCTATAATATATTTGGTTCTTCAAAGCATCCCAACTATTAGGTTTTTTCTCAAAGAATCTTCAAATTAAGTCTAATGAAAATAGATTTTTCCACTTACACTTCATCATGAACTCCATATCCCAATTTATATCTTCATGCTTACAATGTTTATACCTAACTCAATCCCATGTAGTTTAATTTCCTTACAACTCCACTTGATTCCAATTCATGATACTGATAGCCCACTCAAAATTTAACACATAATATTTCAGATTCACGTCATTATAGCTGATAATGACTAAGGTGTCATTCCACAATTGATAAATATTAATGTAATAAGTGATGACATTGAATTTCACAGGTAAGTATAATTTATAAGACATCTCTCAAACTATGAAAAAAAATATCAAAATGAATGACATATATTAAATTTGAATTCCCTTTATTACCAATCCACGAGTGATCCAATCTCTGTGGAACACAAAGAAACAAATTATCATAATATTTGTATTAAATGAGTGATTGATGATGATCAACATAAGTTATTCACTATATTTGAACAATCTTGATTTATATCTAAATAATAATTACCTTCTATATCATTCCCTTGAAAATACATGGGATAGTTATAAAATATTCTCATATATCTTTCTAATAGATTAGTGAATGAAATGCTCTTCCATAAATTTCCTTACATGAGGAAATTTGGACAATTGAAAAATAACTATTACTATATTAGAATAATATAATGGAATTTTGGTCCTTACATAAAATTATATAGTATATAATTAGGTATCAAATAATATTCTTTTATATTTTTTTATTTTTCTTATAATATTCATTAGTTTGAGTATGCAAATAATCACTCAATTACACTTGACTCTCTAATTATAATTAATGACACTGCAATATTCATTTCATAAATCCAAAATCCCTGTTAAAGATTATACTATATGAAACTTGAAAAATATTAACTATCTTTGCAACATAAAATTTTTTAGTTAATCACCTCAGGATTATTCCATAATAGGAAAACATCATATATTTTTCATAGTTTAATGATCCATTTTTACAAAAAAAAACATCATTCAATTTTTTTAATCATTGAAAAATAATCCTAGAATAAATTGTGATTTAATCACACTTCGACATGGGAAATGAAAGTATTCAAAATGTACCTATAGTATCGTGAAATTATTACCTTACTTATCATTTGGTAATGAATGTAGTGATAAATCCCAAAATGTATTCCATCCTTCTAGTCCACTAGAAAAAATGATAAATATAATGATTCATCTTTGTTTACAAAGGTAAAATTCACACCTATAAGAATGAAAATCCTTTATCTCCCCATCTCATACACATGTGAGAAAGATGATCCACCCACATATGTACATAGGGGAATGATCATATTTGAGAAATCAATCATGGATCTCCCCTCCATCATGTCTATTTTGACTAATGGTAAAATATGGGTATGAATTTAGGTATTCCTTAACTCACTCCAAGATAGGTGATGAAAAATAATTTTTTTGTATATATATCCCTCTTGAATAAAATACAGAATTTAGATAAAGAATGAAAAAAAGATAAATAATTATCCATTCATCATTTTCAACATTCATCATTTGAGGGATTATTATTCAGCTAAGTGAATCAACAATGAAATTTTCTTTACTAGAAGAATACCATATGTCAAAATAAAATAATTGTTTATTATATACACAATGATGCAACTTTAGATTTTATTATTTCTATGAGATATTGTATTTTAGTCTCTTATGGTATGTATACACCACAAAACAATCTCTCAATAGGAAAAGCCATTAATATTTTATAATATGAAGAATAGAAGTCAATTCATGGTCATCTATATGATAATCCAGTTAACTGTGATGATGTTTTCAAAAACTATAACCTAATAACTATTTATCTTGTATAATAACTATACCAAGATAAATAGAGAAGAAATCTGAATAAACATCAAATAATTTAAATTCTATAGGTAATATAATAATGAAAGCTCATGTTAATTCACTAATAAATTATTAAAATTATACATTAGACTATTAAAACCAAAAAATTATCCCATTTATTCAATTGTGTATTCACAATTGTCTCTATTTTAAAAAAGTATTAGGTGAAACTAGGGAAACACCTCATTATTCTCTAAATTATTTTAATAATGAAAATATTTGAGAGGATTGTCTAAGAAAAAAGTCTATCATTTTATGATTTGTAGAAATTTTAGTTTCGTATATCACCTGACTATATAAATTTACCACCCTTATAAGTAGTACTATTTTAGATATTTTAGAACATAAAATTTTTTCTCAAAAACACTACAATATAATGTATAGATGTTAATAATACTTATCCTGTTATTTAAAATATACCATGATATCATCCACAAAAAACAAAATGGGTAGGTTCTAGAAATATTTAGGTATTCAACTCATTATTTCCATATATTTTATTGGATAATTATTCCAGACAAAATGATTCACTAGGTATTGAAAATAACCATATTAATTTTGAAAATAGGTATTTTAAATGTTTTCTATCCTAACTTGATGTTAATGATACATGAACCACTAAATGTTTTTTATAAAACTACATTTTCCCTTTAAGTTGATCAAATAGACCATCAATTATAGTAAAAGGATTATAGTTTTTTATTGTAACTAATAGCAACATTCCCAAGTACACATAGAGGTGTTGACATCAATTGGAATTTTTCGAGAAAATACACCAGATTACCCTAACAATATGTTTTTAATTAAATGAATCTCCTAGTATCTAACTCCTTTTCTAGAATCCTTAATTCGCGCAATTTGTTATGTGGAATAAAAAATTTTAGAATAGAGATTGTTCTGGATAAAATTTAAAGATGATTAGATAATTATACCTCCCCCTTAGGATGTACACTTGAGAAATATTTTTAGAACACATCATAGTAAATATCCACTACAATATGTGACATTTACTGCAATATAGATTATACTATTACAATGACAATAAAATATATTTTATTGGTGATCTCCACCACATTTCCTTGATCAGGTGCTTCTTAATAAGGATATATTTACATATCTTTATGTACTATACATTTAAAACCTATGAGACATGGGAAATAAATCCACTTATAATAGAAATCAATGTATTACAAAATATGGGTAAACTACTCCATCTATATATTGATATCTAAAGAGTTCTTATTGAGAATTATAAAATCCAAAAGATTTATAAATGTAGGAAACATTAAAGTACAAGGTGTATATTTCCTAAATGAATCTATTTTATTCCCAAGTGGATTTTTAAGACTCATATAATTTTTTTTACTACATCTCTTACATTCATAAGTGAAACAATATTCTCCAAAATAAAGAAATGTGAATCACCAATATCAAAAAAAAATATATATAGAGGACACCAAAATAATACATGTAAGAGTATAGTTCTAAACATCATTTTTTTCTAGGGAAATAATCCTTGAAATATATATCTCTTTAATATTTTTATTAACCCCAATGTTAACATCATTACATCAAATAATTCAAAAATGTTAATTGGCCATTTCTAAATTGAGGACCTCATCAAAATTATCTCTGATATGGTGGATGACTACCACTAGTAGGCTAAAAATCGACTATGTATCAAATACCTAAAATTGATGGTTTCACTATCTGATATTGATAGATATAAATATAAATGTATAACCTCTAGAGATGATCAATTTTTGATTAGAATGACACTACTACACATTAAGTGTCTAGTTTCAATAGATGTACCATTTGTTCCCACCCTAGTGTAAATATATAATAGATCTACCAAAACTATTTTATGAAGGAACTCATATTATCTAACTCTCATGGTGAGAAACACATATGATTGATTTGTTAGATAAAATGTCTAGCTAGTGTATTGAGTATCACTTAAGTTCTATCAGGGTATACAACTGTCTACTCATATATATTCTTTATATCTCGTACTATTGAGTAGTGTCTTCTTATCAACTTCAAAAAATAAATCATGGATGAAAAAAATCTGTTGGGTCAAAAATAAAACATTAATCCACATTTTAATGGATATTTATATAGAATCCTAACACTCAACTGAAAAAAGAGAAATGTGATGCCCATCAATAAAATTAGTGGATTACTCCATAAAAATAATCAATATTTGATGAAGGTTCATAAAATTTTCTAACTTTATATTATATAATGTGTCAGGATAGAATTTCATGAAGAAGAGTTCAATAAAATTGATTCATGTGAGGAATAGGTCTTTATTTTCCTTTAGCATTGCATCCCACCCCCAGTTACTTACCCCTTCTTAAATGATTTTGGACAACCTATCCTGGAGATGCTCTAGGGAATAGATTCTATGGATGATAAGATATATTCGAATGATATATTTATATGATTCATTGGGGGTGGACTCACCCATTAAGATCATAGGATGATGAAATGAAAAGTATTTAAGGAAATCAAAATTCATTTTTTACCTCCAATAAAACCTTTGATTGGTATCTTGATGTAGTTACATGAGCCACTTCATAACCTAAGGTCAAACTATAGTTGAGTTTCCATAGTTTTCTTATCATCTCTTTCCCACTTGGTAAGAGATGATCATTTATGTGGAATACCCTATAATAAAATGGATAACAATATAAATTTCGTCACTATTTCTAACAAAATAAATTTCAATAATTTTATTATCAATACATGGAATAAAATCATTTTTTCTCTCTTTTGACATATATTTTTTTAATCAAAAAAATTAAAATGAAGCATTTATACTAATAAACAACCATAACAATAATTTAAGTACATATTAAAATAAAGTTGAGACATAACATGAGAAAGGAAATTAAAATAATAATAACAAATCAATGTATCAATGTAAAAAATTGACTTTCCCAATCATGGGTTCAGAAGTTGTTCAAGTTGACTTATTATTTAATAAAAATATATTAGAAAAGATATATTTTATTGGTAATAATTTGGTTAGTATTTTCCAACAATTTATCTGAATAAAGATATAATAAAATATTGTAAACAATGTGAGAAGACTTGAAGTAATATATATGTTCCTAACTGTTGAACCTTAACATGATACATGAGACACATTAACAAGGAAAAACTCAAGTAAATTCATAAAGAAATGAAGATGACTCCTGAGTTACCACCGATAACAACAACATCCAAAATAATTATATGACTATGGAATATTTTTTGTTAATTTTTCAGTATTCATGATACTCTCTCCTAGATACTCTCTAGTCATATACCCATTATCCATTAATTTTCTCTCTATAAAAAACATTGAATGGCCATGACCCGATATTCCAAAAAAAATATTGGGCCACCACAACACCTCAAGCTTAACTCTTAGCCACTAGAGGGTTTTGTAAACAATAAATTATTTGATAATGAAATGAAAAGATATGATTTACCCAATAAAAATAGAAAATTGTTAAGGATTCATATCAAATTTATGGAATGACCCTTGGGGTCGATGGTCATCTATGCCTAAAACCCACCGGTTTCTACTAGGAATACCTATCTATACTTCTACACTGAAAAAATAAAAAAAACCTCTATATAAAATATTAGAATGTATAAATAATCTAATTACAATGTTACCAAAAAGTCTATTAAATATTTTAAGGTAATCCAAAAATGGATATATGTATACTGGGCCAACCAAATGAGTCTTAATAGTCAAATGATAATGGTTTTGAGGTTGAAAATCTCAGGATAAACATCTTAGACAACCCCTGAATGTATCCTCTTTAATGACATAGACTTTTATATTAATAATTATCTTCCTGATTAAACATGTTTCATATTTTGTCATAGAGTACAAACCACATTATAAAAAAATAAAAAATTTATATTAATTTAGAACATTGCATTTAGTGTAAATAAAATAAGAGATCTAAATAACAATATTATTAAATATAAGTGTTAAATATGATAAAATAAGTATTTGATACAATGAATGTTTTTATGAATTTTTTGTATAACATAAATTTCAATTTTTAATTAAAATATATTTATCTGAGTAAAATAAAAATTGTAAATATATATTATTTTAATAAAATAATTTTAAAAATAATTTTTTTTATATAAACGATAAATAAATAGAAATCGTAAGTATTATTTCAACGGGCCCGAAATCAGATCATGTCATGAAAATATATATTTCTCAAAAAAGACATATTTAATTTAAAAATAAAATTTCTCATATTTTAAAAAATATATTTATGAATGAATTTTTTTTAAATTTTCACATTGAAATTAGTTATGGAAATGTTTTGGGATTTTTCTATAAAATTTTATTTTTTGGGTTATAGAAAAAATAAAAAAAAATTAATACCATACCGATTGTGATATCATCATGATATAAGAGTTGTTTTAAAATTTATAGAATATTTTACAAATTCAGATAATTTTATAATAAAATTAACTAATATAAAAATAATATGTTGAAATTAGGAACAAATGTTCAAAATTTTGGAACAAATGTTTCATTTCATTGTTTCTAATAAAATTTAGTTCGCAGTTATTTTACTTCAATTAACTATTAACCAGATAACATATAATATTGGAATGGATTTAATTTCCAAAAACACAACTTTTTTATTATAAAAAAATAAATTTCATTGGAATCAATACTATTCATGGTTTTTGGCCTAAATAATAAAATAATTAACATTTTACTATAAAACACCCATCTCCTCCCCTTTTAAACACCACCCTTTACCACCTCAATTAACCTCACAGTATAATCATCTTAGGTAGACTAAAATTTTCCATAAATTATTCCAAAAAATTCTTATCCACATACTAGATGTTTTGGTCACATGAAAAGAACACCCATCAAAGGAATAATCCAAATAGTAAACAATTCATCAGAAGAAGTAAGGTAACAACTCGAAATCAATTTAATAATTTTAATCCTTTCAGTTTTCTTCTTATAACTTCTCCAAAATCTTTTATTTTTATTATTATATAACTAAATCATCTTAATTCGTATACAAAATTTTATTAATTCAATTTAATAACCATTATCTACCTTCCTTGAGTACTTTTGAAAATGAAAATATCTTCTTAAAATAGGTATCGTTGAAATACTTGTATCTATATATAATATATATAAATAGATATTTTTCATGAAAAATAAGATTTCCATCCATGTTATATCATTCAATTCAACATTATTGATAAATTTTTAACATTTATTATTCTCCCATAATATTTATCATATGTTATAACAGTTAATACGATGCAACCTTTGGGAGGATATTCAATCTTGTATATGATATGTGAACCGTCCAATGAATTTACACATGTATTGTGGATGCATGATTAAATGTGTCTTCCCTTAGGGAATACATTTGTATTATATAAAAACTAATGTATGATGTCAATTGATGAAGTGTATGATATAAATTCATGCTTGGATGGACCTCCATATACAAAAAATCCATCTTAAATCTTCCTCCTTTTCATATTTAGCTACTAGAGTACCATGGTAATAATATTCATCAAACTCAAATATCGAGTTATTCTAGCACAACACATGAATACACTATAAATAAACGACCCAATTTTACTTTTTTATCTTTATCAAAGTGTATGGTGATGATGAAGACCTAAAACATTCTATTTAGTGTATAGTATGATTATTTACTGTATTTTTTAATTTTAGTTTTAATTGTTATTTTAATATAATCTAATATTTTAACCCTTGGAAATGGTTTATAACTACTTATTTTGTTTATAATTAGTGTTATTATAGTTTTAAAATCCCTAATAGTGGAATCATAGGGGTCTATGTTTAGTATTATGATATCATATAATGAAATAAATGATTTCAAATAAGAGAACAACTTAATTGGTTTTTAAAAATATTGAAAAATGATTTACCCTTACAGAACTAAGTATTGTAACAGTAACCATTGACTTGCCCCTATAAATAGTGGTATACATAAGGTACATCTCTCCATATCCTTATATCTATTGATCTATGTAAGGGTAATGTGGTGTTACCATTAACCAAGTAAGGAATATCAAGGTTTACTATCACATGAAGGGCTCGTGTAAAAGAATTCTATATTGTAACCCTAGTGAAAATGGTATGTGAAAAGGTATTATATATGTTAATTCAATTTATTAACCTTAATACTAAATGTAATTAAGGGTTTTAATATATCAAATAAATGTGAATGTTTTGTGCATAAGGTTATTCAATTTAAAAAAGGGTTTTGTAAATGTAACTAGCAACATACGATTACATGAGATTACCACATAAAGTTTATACAATTAATCAATGTTTTAAAATGGTGTATTAACATTATATAATAGAATCTACATGGCCTGTGTAAGGGTAGAATTATTGAACCTTATTAAAGTGTTCACATATCCAGAAGGGTAACAAAAGTTATTTTAAAATTGTTTAAAAATGTTTTTAATGTTGAAAATGATTAATATGGTTTAAAAAATGTTTATAAATCATTATAAAAGGTATTTTGTATATTGTAATTTATTAAAGGTTTTAAAAAATAATAAATTAAAAATTCATCATAATTAAATAAATTTGTGTAAAACATTTTATTCTTGAATATTAAATGTGAATATATGAAATACCATTTTCAAAATCATATAAAAATTATTAGGATATAGTAAAAATTTGTTTCTTAATAAATCTTAAAAATAATTTATGAAGGTAAATAAATTATGAAATAATTCCAAAAATAAAATAAAAAATAATATTCAAATTATTAACTATTCATAAATAATTATTTTGAAAATATAAAAATAAAAGGGGGCCTTGTTTGGATATTATTGAAGCTATGAAAAATGTGTTTTGATGATCGATAGAATCACGGATTGAATAATGATTATATAAATTATATTTAGATTATTAAAAAAAATTACATAGTATAAATTGGATTATAAAGTATTTAAAATTCATATAATATCATATATTTAAAATGTAAGTACAATATAATGTGAAATATGAAAGATTTTATATTATATTTAATATAAAAATTTTATCTTCAAAATAATGGAATGTCCATAATGTTAAATATAATAATTATAAATTACTTATAATTATATTTTATTTATAAATTGTTCAAAAAAAGTTATATCATGTTTAAATATTTTTAATTATTCAATTATATAATGTTTATTCCATTTTCTTTTCATATTCAAAAAAAATTATATTATGAATGTTTGTATTCCAAAATTTATAAAAAAAATTCTTTGATAGATCCTTTCATTACATGTTAGGATTTCCTATATAATGAGTTTAGTTTTCCATCATCCTTCACCTCTTTCTATAATTGAATTTATCATCTTTAATTTAATTTTATAATATATTCAGCTTATATTTGGTGTTATAAATATCATGAATTGAATTCTCTCATGAGTAATATATCCCAAATTTGAGGTACTCGGGGTTGGACTGCCTACTAACCATGAGGCCTATGACTTGTCTAGGAAAGTCAATAGGGATGAATATTTATCACTTAGGGATTAATAATGAGGTTATTTTAATTCTATTATAACTATAAAATTTTATATGAGGTCTTTATGAACCTTTTGAATATCATGCATTCAAATATGCATGAATATACTCGACTAATAATCTTAGGTGAGTAACAAAAACATATGGCTTGTCTAAAGAGTTTCACTTCATTTTTATTTAAACATAATGGTTTAGTAGACGGAATATAATTCAAAACTAAAATATTAAAATGATGAAAACATAATGGTAATAACATGATATTATATGGTGATATTAAAACCCCAATTCATGTTAAAAGTTTCAAATTACTTTCAAGAAAAACATAGCAATCCCTAGATGATTTCATAAGAAGGTTATACCTTAGAAGGGTTCCATTGAATTATATTTTGTAAGAATTTTGATTGACTGATAACACAGGATCATGCATGGGAAGGATCTTCCCAAGCAGGGTTCATTTGAAATGTTACTTTCAATTATTTTCATAGAGATTCTTTTGGCACACACATATTTAGGAAACTACGAAGGACACCAATGGAATACACTTGAAATTATCTATTTGATGGATTGGAAAAATGGTTGTCCAGTTAGATATCCAAGAGTTATATTTGGTATGATTATGATGATTCCTTGCCTATATAATTTAGTGATTTTAGGAACATGATAGTAGACTCATTGAATAGTAAAATATGGATAAGGTACCTCTAATTAATGTTATGTGTCTTTTAAAATATATCAACATTTAAGTGGGACCCCATTTAATAAAAATAATTATTAAATAGTTAATAAAACATGATACTTTCCATATAAAAGCTTCTTTTATTGATAATATCATCATCAGCATTATAAAAATAAATTATGAAATTAATCCATGTAAGGATAAAAAATTTATAATATGTAAAATGGATTCCTAACATAAGAAAAATCATTAATAAATATTGGTGTTTAACAGAAAATTATCATGAAAAATTCAATGTTTCAGAAATGATCTTTCCTCAATAAATAAGTTCTTTAATTACAAATAATTTCTTAAAGATAAAATAATTTATTCTTGGAGCTGATGATTCTTTTTAGGTAGTAGAGAAAAAGATTTTATGTATTGATTACTTGTATACATTAACCATGGATAAAAATATCATAATAAATTTGTTGTATCTCATTTAGGTCTTGAGAAAATATTGAAAACAATTATTGTTTAATGAAACAAGAAAAGGTGAATTTGTTATGAATTGATCTGATTTATTCATTTTGATAACATGAATTAAGGGGAAAATAATATGACATGTTCTCATTTGATAATTTTTCATATTTTCATAATAAGAAATGTTACGACAATTTTTTTGAATTTATCATAATGTTTCCTCAATATTATAAAATTGTTTTGAATGGAAAAATTGTGCATATGAGGCCTAGATTAAAGTAAAATATAGACATTAAAACTAGGTAAAAGTTTAATATCAAATAATAAAAGTTATTTTAATAGTCCAAAAATGATTCATCATGAATCCAATATGTCACATTGAATCCTAGAGTTCTTAGGAAAAAGGAATAAAAATTCCTTATGATGTGATTATTTGGAATACCTAATAGAATTTGTGAATCTCTATGGACTGTCTAGGTCATATATGGATGTTTTGGAATTTAATTCCCTGATTCTGAAGTGTAAGTAATAATGAAAATTTATATCATAGAGTTTTTTAAATATATAGGTGTTATAAACAAAGGTATAATTGATTGAGCTTGTATTTTACATTAATAAAGAAAATAGTTGGTAAATCTAAATTTAAAGTATATTTTCCTGGTTATATGAGTTTAAATAAAATATTTGTATCTTAATATCATTTATATTAAGTGAAAAGAGAAGATATCAGATAATAAAGAGATATTCTGACATGTATAAGATGATTAATTTAATACATATAGTTTATGACTAACTGATTTATATAACATGGTTTGAGAAGAATAAATGGATATAAAATTATCCAGGATAAAATTATTTACACAAATTATTGTTAAAAAATTTAGAATGTGTTCCCGCCACCCATCATTAGTATATTTTAGAAAATTCTAATTTTCACATAAAAATGTTCAAAACCCCTTTAATAACATATGTGATATATTAAAAAAATATTATTTTTCAAAATTTCCTACTAAAAGTAAATTAATTTTATTTTATATAAAATTTTGGTTTATATATATTAGCATGATATAATGAAAAGAATATAGTGTCTATGAGACTATTGAGACTATGTCAGAACTGAGGGAATATTAATATAAACATATAAATGATAGCACTAATATTAATTTTATGTATTCGACTTTATGTCTTACAATTTTTAGGATATTTTATTGTAATGAAAATTGTAATGCATCACGTTTAGTTAACATTTATATTATGGATTTCATAATAATAATAGTATAAAATAAGAATGTTTTTCACTCAATATCATATAATTGTTTTTGAAATGTAATGTTAAATAAAAATTGAAATATCTATATTTAGTTATCATGAAAAATGATGAATAATATTTATTAAATGAATATACATATCAAAATGAAAAGGTAAATTACAATTGAAATCAAAAATGTTTTTTTAAAAATATATGTAAATAGAAATGTATTGGTAACACTTAGTAACCATGTTGAAAAAATTTTCACAATATTCTAAAAAAAATTAGAATGATCGATTATCAATAATTTAAGTGTATATATTATTTAGAGGAAAAATTTGATGTTATATGGTTCCATGTATGAGGATAATGAACTTAGGAAGATTTATAAATAGGTAGTGTAACATAGAATCATAACATTTGATGTTGTAATTTCATGAAATTTAAATTTTTTCAATTGTTGAAGATTTAGGAATATGATTACTAAATCTCACAAATATTGAAAATGGATTATATGATAGATGTTTATCCCTAAGTAGTTTAATGTGATAGTTTTATCATCTGGCCACAAATATCTATGAAATGGATTAAATATAAAGGGATTTCATAAAATCCCTATAATTTATCGAAAAGATAAAGATTATATGCTTAACCACAAATACATTTTTTGTATTTTTCAAATAGCCCATTTTTGGGTTAGTGGGAACCATACAAACGTGCCAGCTGTTCCAGTATACTCACAACCACATAATCCAGTACACACCAGATTCAAAATTAAATTCCAAAATTCAAATTTAAAAAAGCAGAGTTCTGAAAACCGCCATAATCCACCTCGACCCACGAAAAACCCACCGCAAACAATTACTATGAGTTTATCCCTAACCTATGTTCGTCCTAGAGTGTTATAGTAAATGAAGAAATATTACAGTTACCATCAGTAATACTCTAATATAAGGATGCATAATATTCTGATGATACAAAATAAAAATAATATGATTCTTCGTGTCTGCAGAATAACCAACTAATTATACCATATAGAGTTCCATACATAGGTGATGTTAGGGTATGATGTTGATCATTAAACCTTCATGATTTGAAACCCTACTTATACAACTCTACATATTCACTTAGGTAATATGGGGGTGGTAGGATATGTTGTCGATCATGTCATTAGTTGTACAATAACGAACATGGGATTTGACCTCACATATAATGAGTATAAAATCAGATCCCATGATTGAGAAAGAATTTTAGAGAGTTTGGATGCACTAAGAGATTATATATATCTATCCAGATAAGTTACACAGGATGTGATTACCTAGAATCATGAATGACCAGTGATATATTCATTGGTTAATTCAATATACATCTTGAGAATCGATAATAGATGAGTTATCTATATGGTATTTACATGCTTTGTTTCTCACTGTCACTCTATGTCTTTGAAAATGGAAAATATGATAATTTATATTTTTAAATGATGTATATTGGTCTTCATATATATAGAGATATATGTTTTTATGGAGATCACACTAGACCCATTTATATCATGAGTCTCCTAGAAGATTTTCAAAATTCTTCCCTTTCCTTACATATATTAATATAGATATTATTATTTATTTATATTCCACAAAGTCCCATAAGTTCACAATTTGTAGATAAATAAATGTGGATTGATTTTTACTTATAGTGATACTTTAAAAGGGTTTTAGAGTTGATCAGAAAGAGCATCAGAAGGTTAATCTCAGTTATTTCAATTGATGTGATACAAGGTAATGTTAATGATATATTTCCAAATATTTTTTGAAGGATATCCAAATGGATTTTTGGATTTGGATGCACATGTTATTGTATGTGATACAGAATGAGTGGATATGCTAAAAAGTCTATCAGGATTTAGTGCATCTGGGATATTGAATAATATATTGCCTGAAGCATAAAAAATATATTTATATAATATATATATATGATATATATATATATATAATGAACAAAACATTTTATTTTCAGGCCTCTAATTTCATTCCATGTACCCTAAATGATAATATTTTATCAATTATTATTCTCCCATCTTAGCAATAAATTATTATACCATTTCATCTAAATAAATTTGGGTGGAACCTCATTCATGTAAATGATACATGAACCGAACATGGAAATTGATCTTGTGTTATGAATGCTTGAGAAAATGGAATCCCTAATGATTTTCTTTATGGAGTATATAAACACTTCCATTTGATGGAATTTAATGAAGTGTGTGAAACCACTTCATTCTTGGTTGAACCTCCTTAAACATGAGAGTTCACGTATATCTTTCTCATTTAAATATTGAGATACTTGAATACCTTTTTGAGAATATGGTTCCCACTCAAAAAACTAGTTATTCCTGATTAGCCCCAAAGGATACACTATAAAGGGGGGATACGTTTTTCACATTTATATCTTTATCAAACTATAAAGTGATAATGACTACATAGAATATGTTATTCCATGTATGGTATAGTTTTTAAATTATGTATTTTTTTCATGTGTAGTTTTCATATTATCTTTCAGGGATATCCATGGACTTGGTTTCTAATTTCTTCTACTTTTTTTCAACAAGAGTAATCATTTTCATAAGAACTAAAATACAACTATATTTTAGTCTTTTCATATCCTCTATTGATGATATATTACATTTTTCATCACATATATAAATTGAAGGTTTTAAAATAGATTAATGAATAAATATAATATTTATAACATGATTAGGATTATATAATGATAAATTTCTATTATATTAATAATATTAACCATAAATGTTCATAGTTATTTTTCCAGCCCAAAAATAGTTTATCGAGTCATCATCCATAATTAAAACCTATTTCTAAAAATATATTAAGATGACTATATTTTGTGGTAATTTTATGATAAGTAATCTATAAATCTATAATTTTGGATATTATAGAACTATTTTATGTCACATTTGACCTTGTTAAACATACAATAAGGATTTTTATAAAAATTAGACAAACACTCCATATGGATAATGAGTGAAAACATATAAAATAATTTAATGAGATGTTATAATAAAAATACATTAAAAAGTTAATTTATATTAATAATATAATCAAATGACCTAGAGTCAAACCTGGACTAGTACCAAGATTGATCCACTAATGTGCCAAATGTGTATTCTCAATCCCCATAGGTTGATGGTTAGTGTTTTTATATCAAGAATAGATAATGGAATAATTTTACTTAACAAAATGAATAAGAAGAAACAAAATAATGTGTATTTCATTAAAAAAATAAAGATCACAGAAAGAAACATAATCTATTAGATATAAGTAAACTAATATCACTTGATAAGAAAATTAGACATTAACTTGAGAATCAGAAACATATAAAACCCAAACATAAAACTAATTCAAAGGAACAACTTGAAAACCCCATGTAACTCTGAGTCACTCAACAAATTGAACAAATACAACCCAAACTACAATATCATGTACTAGGAATTAAAAGAGTTGGTGGATACAAGCATAAAAGGAAATCATAAAAGGCTCAATACATTGAATAATATACATGGGCAATGATAAACAACACCCTATTGGATTTATCCAATGAATTTTTTCAATTAATCTATAAAGGAAATTCATTTCTAGTGTTTTGAAAAATTTTAATAAAATAATTTTTCTCTGGATTATGTTTAACATAACCAGAAATTGGAAAGTCCCATTTCACAAAAACAATTTATTTCCCTAACAAGAAACAGGATTAGTCAAATAAATTTTTAAAAAACTTTAAAACACATTTCTTTTAAACAAAAACAAATACTTTGAAATAAATTTTATAAACCATTCACACCTTAAAAGTAGTACATATCAATTTAAAACACTCTAATTGAAAACATTTAAGAAATAATTTTAGAAAAAATACTATTAGTGCATTAATAAATAAAATTGAGAGGAACCATTTGACCAAAAAAACAAAGTAATATATTCATGTCAAAAATCACCAAATCCACTTGTCATTAAAATGGGGAACATAAAATATAAATAAAGGTTATTCCTTATGTCAATCTACCAATTAAACAATGATTGTCATGATATATACCCAAGGTCCAATTATGAGTTGGTTTGAGAAATTTCCCAATAATGGGTAATCAAATGACCTACATTTCATCCTAACACAATACGTACAACTATCATGCATTATGAAGTTATTGTTGGAACATGACACTATTCCCATTTCATAATAGTGAGAAAACAAGTGGTATGTGAGTAACTAGTTTAGCATAAATAGAAACCTCTCATTTTTTAAGCAAGATTCCATAACCAAAGAAATGTGAGGTTTATAAAAAAAATCATCCCATTAATCAAAAATAATAAACAATAATATCACCCTAACCACTACTTCTTTAACAATGAACAACCCTTAAAAAACCTCTCCCAATATTCACATACATCAAAAACCACACATTAAAGGAGAAACAAAAAAGGGTATTAATGATATTTCCATACACCAATACATTTTTAAAAAAATGAAATTGAAATATAAGACAAAATAGAAAGATATATGGGTTCTACTACTTTTAAAACTAATTTAAAAACCATTTATAAAATATTTTTTAAATCATTAACTTTTAAAACACCATTGAAATTGATATAGCAATCACCCATATTTCATATAATCTTTTATAATAATAGATCCACACTCATAAAGTTATTATAACAACCAAACATAGTTGGAAAACATTAAAAGCCAAATTTCAGAATTAATTAAATCCTCAAGACATTTCCAATACACACGGTGTTAAAAAATCCTTGGATTATAGTGAAATCCATTGTGATAAGAAATAATTCACCTTAAAACATTTTTATTATCATTTTCAACCATTATATATAGTTTTTATATGACTATAAAAGGATTTATAAAATCTAAAGAATGTAATTGCCTGAAAAATAAAGGAAAATCAAAAGAATACCTTGGGTCATTGTTGACAAATCTATAATTTATTGAAAAACATCACATTTAGTGAATAACAAGCAATCAAGGAAGAAGGATACCCATACAACCTTAAAAAAAATATGGACATAAGAACATCCTAAATCCCCTAATGCAACCATATAATCCCTCCAGAGTTCTTAGGGGGAAATAAAATTAACAAAAAATGGGAGAAATAAAGGACAAAAAGGAACTTTAATAAAAAC
Organism: Viscum album; assembly: GCA_963277665.1. Lineage (NCBI taxonomy): Eukaryota > Viridiplantae > Streptophyta > Magnoliopsida > Santalales > Viscaceae > Viscum > Viscum album. The sequence goes on along the minus strand of OY728147.1, from coordinate 134,398,359 downwards.
ATAGGGGATTTATTAAAAAATATCATAAAAATCAATAATATATATATGAAATAAAATAGTGTTGAGGGTTTAAAATCCAAATCATGTTCCCCATATGGGATGGAAAAATTAAAGAATTAAGGTTACTGAAAACTATTTAAATTTAAATTGGGGGAAAAGGTAACAAAAAAATTAAATCTATTAAACATTCACAATTTTTTTGTAATCATTAGTAAAGCACACACTATCCTTGAAAAAAATCACTTACATTTTTTTGATCACTCTACATAGGTGGTAATTTTTTTATATAGATTATAGAACTACTTTTATCCAAAGCACCAATATAAAGGTAATATTCAAGGTTTCTCTTTATGAAAGGTTCTTCCATACATTTCACCAAAACCATTCACTACATGTGAATACCCAATAATGTCTGTTAAAATTGAACAAAAAACTAACCTTCTGTAAGGTCTATCCCTACACAAATAAGGATCGTCCACATAGTTTTATCAAACCATGCACACTGAATGTGTGTAGTAAGGAGACCAAATAAGGTCCATCCACATGGTTTATATAAATCTACGCAAAAACCAAGTGGAAACAATAGAAACAAAAAATTATAGAAAGTTTTTAAATTTTAAGATAAAACTATCAAAAAATTTAATGGTCAGAAAATTAAAAAATATTTATATTTATATAATTATAGTAATTATTGGGATTGTAATCTTAACCATTCAACACTATATACCTACTAATTTCACCATCAATGGAGATGGATAAAATAGACACAAAAAACACTATCAAAGTAGAACCACTTAGCACCACTCCTAATCCAAACCACTATAAGGATAACTAAGGAAAATAGAGATCCAACATAGGTCACCCAACCATTTTATAATTTATTTAAAATGGGTAAATTCAATTGATACACATATATTATGTTGAAACACCACTATGGTCCTTAAATCCACAAAAACCCAAAAATCCTCTATCCCACACAAAAATAAATATCAAATAAATAACAAAATAATAACTTTATATAGACAAGAAACCAATAATAAATCCTTACCCAAAGAACATGGGTTCTAAGACCTTGGTCTCCATTAAAACATCCCCTAATCTGGAACTCTCTCACATAGCCGAAATAGGTTGGTTGTTGGACCACATGTGTGTCTCTCGGTAATCCAAAGGCTACCGACTATTACCAAGGGTGTTATAAGTATAGTGGGGAAACTATAACCCCTATTTATAGAGTTTCGACATAGTTGAATAAAAATATAACAATAAATATCATTTTATTGGAAATAATTGAAATAATATAATACAATGGAAATACCAAAAAATGACTTTCAGCTAAAGAATTCAATAAATAAAAATGTAATTATGGAATTTTGTTATGGAATGTCACTAAATTTCAAGCTAGAGGTAATAAAAATAAAATAATAAAAGACATAATAAATACTTAAAATTCCCTAATCTCAAACCACATGTTTGTCCTGTCACAAAACTCTAACCCATCCAAAACAAACATCCAATAGTAAGCTCTATTTCCCTTCTCCAATATTGTATCCATGTAATCTTCTTGGGTAATAAACGTTGTCCATAATATGGTTTGAGTATAACCAAGTGGGTCAAAATCACCATGTATAAACATAACCAGTCTGATAAAAAGTGAATGTAATATTGAAATAAATGGATTTTTTTATTAATTAAACAATTTGTTTAATACCATATCTACCTACTTCGACACCATGCTAGAAAACACTTGACCATGTCTCACAACCATGAAAACCATAACAATATAACAACTAAAAAAATTAGCTTTCTTCGGTACCAAGAATGAATTTCTCAAAACATGTCCCGCAAGACATTGGATGGTATAATAATTTCATCATGAATCATTGTGCATTGTCCACTATATAATCATTATATCATGTATGAGGGCCATGAAAAATATTTAATCATTTCATGATGTATCATAGAAAACCCAGATATAAAGGTATTATATCATGTTTCACTAGGAATATCCCACTATATAGGCACTACAACATGAATTACTGGGCATGTAGATCCATATAACCATTATAACATTTGACATAATAAGTCATAACAGTAGGGATATCATAGTATCACGTCATAAGGATCAATGTTTAATTATGAAAATAAATATTTACATTCTAATTGTAAATTTAATATTTTAATTTTGTCATAAATCAATAACATTTTAGTCATTTCAATAATTAGGCCAAGACAAGGTGAATCTATATCAATAAATCACTAGAAAATCATGTCATTCTAAGCACACATAAAGTGATTATCCATTTCAATTTATAATCAACTGTTTTCTCACCCAAATGGTATCCCAAATATTGTACAACAACAATTCCATTGATATGGTTTCCAATAATTATCCAATTCATCATTTAATCAATTTTGGCACAAGTTATGTCGGTGAAAATGTAAAATTACACATACTTTAAAATTATCAAACAAAATGCTTAAGGTCTAGACCCCCAACATTCAACCGGTGAATAAAAATGAACTTATAATTTTTATCACCAATGAGGAAAAAGGTGAAAGTGAGTATACAAAAATCATAAAACAGCCCATTTCAATATCACAAAAAAAAGTCGCCCAAGGATTCTACCACCCTAATAGAGAATAATGGAAGAAGATGGGAAACCCAAACCCAATAACTTACCATGGATATATCCCACCAATGGGAAGTTAGAAATAGAGGAAATTATCCCAAAATACTATAATATACACCCTAGGGTTTATAAGATAAGGGATTAAGTGGATAAAAAGAAAAATAATTAGCCACGAGTCACCTTTAAAACTACACGTTGGGATATTACATGGAATATAACACATTTACACATCATGTATTTCTTTTTAAATAGTTACACCCAAAAACTGGTCCCCTCAGGTTTATGTTTATCCTGATTCATTATTACATTTAATTTAACTATATTTCATTATGTGCATTTATTTATTTATTTATTGAATCATCTCACGACCTACAACCATTCACAACACATTTCTGGAACATTTATACATCTTGTAAATATTTTATTGATAGTTTTTAGCCAAGTTGTCATCAAAAAGCGTGTCACCATCTATAAATCATTCCAAATCTTGGAAACCCATCGTGGACCAATTTGGAACATTTACACCATCACTCCATTAATTTTTAAAACCATATATCCATAAAATTTAGGTTTTCCCCCAACGCAGGCTCTCCATATCCATAAAAAAACCCACCCACCATGGCACAAAATAAAATCTCAAATATGGACATACATGGAAAATAAATAACATTATAATCTCTTCCAAGATACTCAAAGAATCATTGTGCAGTCTCTAGGAATATTTTTTGTCAATATTATTTCATAGAAGGATCCCTCTCCCAGGTCTCCTTTTGAATATACACATGTACCCATTACACTCAAACCAAAGGTATAATCCTACATTATATATATTTATAATTATGTTCCATAATCTTTAGAGGGTTCCCCTGAAATGATTCTTTAGGGCTAATCTTGATGTCCTTAATTACCACTACATGAGAGGGGTATAGAAAATATCTTTGTAGTTAAGACATGTGAAACATGTAATGCAAGTAATAATGGCATTTTGAAAGCGATAATAGGTAAGTAATTTGACCAACCCAGTCCATTATGTTAGATGAACCAACAAACCTGGGTGCTAGATTTCCTTATTTCCTAATACATTGTTTCCCTAACCAAGGAGACTCCAAAAGGAAAACAGGATGACCAACAGGACTAGTTCCAACAGGCACTAACTCACCTACCTCGAACTAGAAAATAGATTAATGGAATGGAATTTCCTACAAAGACTCAAATGGTTCCATATGTATTGATGCATGGAAGCTACTATTATATGAAACCTCCATGAGTTACACATGCATCTCCCATGAACAAATGAAATCAAAAACATAGGCTCATAACATATCCTATAAAACCTGAATTGTCTTACCAGATTAACCATTAGTCCGAGGATGATACGTCGCATTAAAAAGAACCACTTATCCCACATCCATATTGGGATCCTTCTAGAATCTCAATAAGAAATGAGGATCTCTACCAAAAATGATACACCAAGAAACATTGTGCAGAAACACTACCTCACACATATAAATATTACCTAGATCATCATTTATGAATGTAACCCATTTCCCCAAGACGTGAGACACCATCATTAGTAAATATATAATAACCCATAAAGCATCATTCTTATGGATTTTCATGTGGAATCCTATCAAAAATAATTAGTGAAATCACTCCATTTCCACTCAAATATGGGAAAATGATGCAAAATCACAACTGGCCTCTGATTCTTGGATTTCCCCTACCGAAATGTGAAACATATCACCACAAATCCTATTATTTATAACTTAATTATTGATCACCCGAAATATATACAAAGATCATAATACATCTTTTTCAAATAGAGATTTATCACCAATATAGAAGCCTAAAAATATCTCATCAGATCCTCATGCAAGATTATAATATTCCATAATCGGTTGTAGAAAATAATATAATTTCAACAACTTGGAAACCATCATGATGTTGTCCCACCATCATATAATCTATCTATTAAAAATAATCCCTCCATATTAGATAATTGATCAGTCTTGATGTGGTCCAAAATCACGGTAATAACATATATATAAAATAGATTTTCTCTACTCTGAGACACTGTAACACCTTGATTCATGTCGGCAAAGAGTTTCATCATCCACCAATCATTGGAACACTCTCATACTATCTATTTCTGCTTCCTTTATCTCAATGAATCTGTGATGATTTTTTAGCATATTGGTCATTAAGACAACTCAAAGTCAAAAGACAATAGATACTCGACCCACCTCCTCTACTGATGGTTCAGATCCTGCAAAGAAAAGATGTACCTAATTCTCTATTGGTCTATGTGCACTAGAGACCTAACAGTCATGAGATAATGCCTCCAAAATATCAAGGAATATACCACTATGGATTACTTCAAATCATGAGTAGTATAATTCTTCTCTTGCATTCTCAGCTGTTTAGAGACATAAGATTCCACTAGATACTCCATCATCATAACTACACCAAGTCTAACTCCAGATGCCTCAAAATATATGGAATATTATTTACCTATAATAGGTATAGTGAGGATACATTATGAGGGTAGTGTTCCTTTTATCACATGAAATGATCTCCCATATTCATCAGACCAAAATAGCATCACCCCTACTTAGTCAACCTAGAAATCAATGTTTCTAGAGAAGAGAATAACTAGATAAAATGTTGATAATAAAAATATAACCACAAAATGAACTAAATATTTATAACCTTATTTTTATTATATTATGATATCATGAATACAACTTTCACTAGGTCTCCTAACAGTCTTTCAAAAAAAATGAAATAGCCCAATAAGTCCCCATTAACAATCTAGAAACAATATTTTTCTAGATTAGTGTAAATATAATTCTCTTTTAATGTACTAACGATGATGTCAAGATATTTTCCAATATCATATATTGATTGGGATTAGACTAATAGTTTTTTGAAAAAAACTACAAACTGGTCTAGAAAGGGATTAAAACATTGATTCATCAAACCCATGAATATCATCGATATAATGGTCAAACAAAAGGGAATCACTACAAACTCATACAATCCATTTCTTATACTAAAACTATTTTGAGGTCTATCCAATATTCTCACCCAAAACATGTGCTATCTAGATATTTGTTTGATCTTAGAAAGGATCATAGCACCTTTCTACTGATTAGAAATATCATCAATGAACAAACGAGGAAAATAGTTCTTCACCATCATCTTGTTCAATATCTAATAATCCACACATAAGAGAAAAGTCACATCATCCTTCCTGGTGAAGAGAACTGGAGAACCCCCAGGAGATGTACTAGGTGATAAGAAACCTTTAGTTTATAGATCTTCCAATGGAAATTTCAACTCTAAAAGATCTTCTGGTTCCATTCTAAAATTCCTAATAGAAACTGGCTCTGCTCCCAACACTAACATGATCATAAAAATTATCTCTCACACGGGTGGTAAGAAATAGAACTCATTAGGGAAAAAATTCTAAAAATGGTCTACAAATGAAGTAAAATAACCCTTTTACATTCAACTATTATATAGATAAGGAATAGTTATTTGAGCCGTGATATATTATAATATAAAATGAATCGGTCCTTCAAAACAAGCATTAACATCCCAATCCCTCGGGAAAAAATAGATTCCAACTTATTGAAATAGAGAGGTAACTCTCCTAGACTAACTGTCTATACGATCCTCATATAGAACTACCCAATCAATACAAAGAATAAAATCTAACCCCACCTTTTATAGAAAAAAATGTTCCCAAAATAAATAGTTACCACCAATATCAAGATAACATGCCTTGAAATGTTTATTATTCTCCAACCTTACTCCCAATGGTGAATATATGGTCAAAAAAAGATCTAATATTTCCACATACAAGGCCTAACCATTTACAAAAATAGTGGATAAAAAGGAATGTGATTCTTCTATATCGAACAAAAATAAATAAATGGTAGATGATACAAAAATTGTACCTATAACATTAGAGGGTCCTAAGTCCACAATAGCTGGAGTTATATATATAATGTTTAGATGAGAAGCACCTATTCCATAGGATCTGGTCTAAATCCACTGAATGAATGGCCTGAAGGCCTTATTTTTTATTTAATTATGGATAATATCCCTTTTAAAGGCTGAAGGGGAACCCATACATGACTCGTAGGCCTAAGGCCCAAGGCCCGACTAACCTGCAATACATGACTCGAAGGCCCAGAGGCATACCATGCCCAATACATGGCCCATATGCCCAACCCACTTGAACTGACCCTCCCCATCTTCAACTTCATTGATCACATAGATCCCCACCTTACATTGCTGATCGGCAAGCATTTCCCTGTACAAAGCTACATAGTGCCTGGTCCTGATGGCAGCTGCCATACCCTATCATTCTTCCAATATGGTTAGCTCTGCTTCTGATGGCTGCTACTCTTGTTGCTTTGATCCTCTTCGGGGACATGTTCTATGTGAACATGGCTACTCCATGGTCTCTGTGTCTTGGAAGCCATATAGCCAGAATGCCTTTGATCACCCGAAGGCCATTGAGACCCGTAGGCCGAAACCGGTGGCCTGAAGGCCCAAATCAGGTGAATAGTTCCAACTACTACAGTATCGAACAACAACTTCTATAGTACTACTACAATCCACATAAATCTTCCTCCACTCGGTTATTATCATGGGAGTTGATTGAGTCCATCCGAATAAGGAGTTGATTGGGTTCATCTGAGAATCGGGTTCATTTTTTGATACACTTCCACATATTTTTGTTTTTGTTACCTTACAAAATCATTGTAGGTCTCCTAATAGGAATCTAAAATGATACTCTAAAGTAGGCTATGGACAGTACAACCATTTCGGGATCATATTTAAACACTAGTAGTAATGAAATGGAACATGGTCCTCCAACGGATACCAAATTCCCGGAATTATCTTCCTACTAATAAATTAGAGAAATATTTCATAACAGAGATTATTTACATTAGAGGAAGAGTTACTAGTTTTCCCTACTGATATAGTCTAGCCACTGCTCCGGGAATCTCTCAGATTAAATTCTAGGATGATTTTCCCATTCATCACATCGACAAAACTACACATAAAGAACATGTTCACATATTTCCTCATTTCATAGTAAAGACCATCATAAAAATGTATCTCCCGAGATATCTCATCAACTTCCAAAGATGGTGAAAGGTATTATTGATTGGTGAAACATTTAGTGTAATCCAACATTGACATTCCCTTCAGTGTCAGGTGCATGAACTCCCAAGACTTCTCATCCATCAATGTTTTGGGAGAGAAATTGACTATGAACCTCATCTCAATGTACATCCAAGATATCTATTAAAGGTTACCAGATTTCTCTATAAAATCCCACCAATGATTGGCTGGTCCACAAAGAATATGTGAATCATAATTCACCCTCTTATCTATAGGTATCCGAATATTCATAGTTATTATATAGAAGGACATGATCAAGAACTCGAATACATGGGGTCCTACATCCCAAGTGAACGTTGCTGGATGATACAGGTAGAACTATCTCATCGTCTAAAAACTTGATGTCATCATATGAATTGTCTCTCTTTCAATGGATCACATGACCAACAAGAACCTATCATGAAGCTAAACATCCAAATAATCCTCATGAACTTTAGGAAACTCTAGTTCATCTCTTTCGTGAGCATGTTTATTTATACACTCTTGATTATAAACATGAAGATGAAGGATTCATTTTATCTAAAATGCAAACACACACCTTATAACACTAGACAAAACTATGGGTTCAACATCAACTAGTGACAACAATAGAGAACCACTAACTCATGGTCTCTCAAAATATGTATTGCATTTTTTAGACTGAAATATCAATTTTTTATTCTTTTACTCTAATATAATAAGTATATTATATAACTTTTCAAACAAAAAAATCATATATCACACAAAATAAATATCTCTCTTTCTTAAACAATTTATGTCAATATATATACCTATATATCTATTATGATGCATAAATACTCATGTCGCACCATACTGGACCAGGAGTCAAAATATCAAGAATCAATATAATCATAAAATAATAACATCACACAACATGTAAATATATCGGGGTGAAATATAATAAACAGTAATATGAAAATAGTGTAAATAAAAATCCATTACCCAGGCACCTGGATTTTCCATCATACATGGGTTAGTTATTCCCATACACAAGCTCAATTCCAAGTCCCAACACATCCGACTCTCCTTTAAAATTTATTGAAATAGTAATCAAATAGAAAAAAACATGGTGTTCCCTCATTCCACATTGTAATGTTCCCCAATTCATCACTCTCTCACGTGGGCAAAACAAGCTATTTACGGGACATCAAGAACACCTCCCTATATGCCCTAGGCTTCCAACTAGTAGTGGGGTTTGATAAGTATAGTGGGGAGACTATACAACCTAGTAATATTGTTTTATCATAGTTGAATAATCTTGTAACTGTAGTTTTCATAGTAGTCGAAATAATGGTAATAATACAACATAGTGTAAAATAATAATAAATACCAACTAAAAATCCAATAAATTATAAGGGAATAATTTAATATTTTTAAGTAAAGTAACTAAATTTCGTGCTAGAGGTAATACATATAAAAGTGTATAATACACAAATAAAGACTCCAAAGTACGTGGTCCTGAACCCCATGTTGGTACCATCACCAAAATATATCCCATCTAGAAAACAAAAATAAACCACAAGGTCTTTTCCCTTCTTTAATCACATATCCATGTGATCTTCTGCCATGAAAAAGGGTTTCCTAATTAGGGAGTCCATATTACATAGTAGGTTGACACCACAATGTCTAAAAATAAATTATCTAATAATAAGTCCATAAAATAATACAATAAAATGGTGCACAAATTATTTATACAAATAAATTAATACCACACTAATCGGCTTCAACACCATGCCAAAATATCTCTAAGTATGTCTCACAACCATTCCAACAACAATAATGTAACCAAGGTAAAAAAATTAAATATATATTACCATATCTGAATGTCTCTATGAATGACCACAACAATTTCCATCATAATCATACATATATGGTGTGAATCACACAATACATTGTGAAACCCACTACAGAATAATTTCATAAACAAATCAGGGCCAAGACTGGTGTAAAGATTTTTCATCATGAATCACTAGGAATAGCCCAATGTGTAAGCATTATAGTCTATTTCAGGGTCAAGACATGTATATAATAATTTCAAATGTGTCAGTGTCAAGCCGAATATATAAGCAATATAGTATGTGTCGTTGGGTATATCCCATTACTTAATCATTACATTATAAATCTCTAGTCATAGCTCACTATATAAGCATTATATAATTTGACAAGAAATGTAATAAAATATTGGAAATCACTATTTCACAACATATGGCTCAATTATTAATTATGAAATTTGTAAATTATCATTCAATTACAAATTCTATTTATCATTTGGTCATAAAACAATAACATTCTAGTCATTTCAATAATTAGGTCATGAAAAGGTGAATCTATATCCAGCAATCACCCAAAACTAATGTCAAGATAAAAAACTTTATGTCATAAGCCAATTCAATTTTTAATCAAGGGTTTTCTCACCCAAAAGGTATCCATAAGAGAGGTCCATAGAAATTGGATTCAAAGGGATTCTAAGAATAATACAATTATTCATTTAATTATTTATGGTACATGTTATGTTAAAACAACTGTAATATTTAACATACCTAACAATTACCAAACAATAGTGCTAGGGTTTCAGTATTCTAGCATTAACCGGGGATTAATATAGCACCTCCAAAGGGTAACACCCGCAAGGAAGAAGGTGTGAACGAGAACAAGAAAAACCAAAAACAACCCAGGTCAGGATCATAACCATAACTAGTCCAAGGATTTAACTATTCCAATAGAGAAAATTGGAAGAGGGAGAGAAAACCCAAGGCAATAGTTTAGAAGGGTTTCACTACACAAATTGGATGTCTAAAATATAGGAAAGGCACTCTAAATGACATAGGAGATTCCCTAGGATCAAAAGAAAGAAGTATTCAGTGGGTTAGAATAAAAAGAAATGTCCACACGACACCTTCAAAAATTGATGCTCGGAAAATTACATGGCATGTAACTTATTTACGCATCATTTATTTGTTTTTAAAGGGTTACACTGAAAAAACCATCTCCTTATGTTAATACTTATCCAGATTGATTATTACATGTCATGTAATTATATTTCATGATGTAAATTATTCTTAGGTATTGAATCAATTCATGGGTACATAAGTTCATGACATGTGTCAAATGACATTTACTTATTGTGTAATACATTTACATCACATATAAATATTTTTTAGATACTCTTAAGTTCGGTTTCCCAAACAAATAACCAAACCACCTATAAAACCTTTCAAATCATGGGAACCCCTCATAACTCCCTTTATCATGATTATACGAAGACTTCATTAACCAAAAAAACAAATATCCATAAACATTATGGAAGTTTTTCCAAAAAAAGTGGTGTCTATCTCCGAACAAGACTCATCCACCACAACTCAAATGAAAAACTAAAGGAATGATGTACACGAAAAATAATTTTACTTACAACCAAAATGTATGTAGAATAAATTGGGATATAACCATGGGAACTTTCTAAAAAATAACAACCATCCATGATCAATAAATTAAACACCAGAAATTATGACCTGAGTATAGATTACATGGTCTCTAATGTTCAATCCACCAAGAAAAGAACCACCAAAATGTTTAACTACAAACACAAACCATGATTACCCCTTCGAAACCACAAGCACAACCATCCTTGATATGGTTAACCATAAGAACACACAATCCTTAAGAGATAATAAAACAGGTCCAAAAGGAACCCACAAAACCTGAACTTTTCTTAGCACACTCAAGAAATAACATGTTTCTCCAAGAGAATATACATAAGTTTTCAACAAAAAAACATCAAATATCAATGTAATCCACAATATCATCCTTGTATAACACGTCATAAGAAGAATATCCCTCAAAGAAAATTTTCACTCCTTATATCTCCTTTCCTAATAGAATAACCAGCAAAAATATTTAGATACCCCAAGTAGACACACCAACGACAGAAATTAGATTGTATTGAGAAAGAAACCAAAGTATCTATCTTAATATTAAACCCAAATAAAATATTTACAACTCCATGGGATTGATATACGCCACTATGATTTAATGATTTCATTATAATGTATAAGAACTAAAATTATTTTCTCTCCACCACTCAAATACTAATAGGGGTTGAGACGACCAGAAATAAAATCACTACTATAAGAAAAGTAAAGTCTATCCTAGATATCAATTAATTACAACATTTCTAGTATTTTTTAATGACCCAGTAAGAGTGATAATCTGTGTATTATAAAATTAAATATTACAAGTATTCTCTAAAAACTACATCATCAAATGAAAACCTAAATTTTGAAATATAACACCATTTCGACATCCTAAATTAATATCAATACTAATCAAAAACCCCTTCATAAAACATATAATAGATATACTCAAAAAACATATCTTCAATTTAAAAAAAACTAACTTCCATTTTATAATTTATTATAAATGTAATAAAATTTTCATCAAAATGTTTTCAAAAATCCCCGAACATCTTTTTAAAATATAACCAACGTTTATATTTACAGATTATCATAACTAAAAAACTTATATCCATCAAAAAACCTGTATTAAAAATCTAAAATACTCATTTTAAAAAACCAAATTATCACTCTAATTTCTAAAAAACAGAAATCTATTTACAAATTTACCCAAATTCAAATTTTAGTAGAAAATAACATTGAAATACATTCCACCATAATTCCTCTAAAAGATCCCATAAATTATAATGTTTTCAAAGAGACCCCAAAATATTTTCATTAATATATTAACCTCTTTGAATTTATTTATTTATATACCATTTTTTGATCTGTATGAATGTTTATTAAGTTATCACATCCTTTGTTTTCTAGTTAAGATGAAAAATAGTTATTTCCTTAGCGCGTGTTGGGGATTCAGTCACCCTGATCTTATGTTCCAAATAGAAATGTAGGAATTTTGGTTAGACTCTATTAATACTTTTTTTATTTATGTATTCACATTGTGGAGAGGGAAGATAATATTTCTCTTAAATGAAAATTTTCACTTAACATTTATTCCATCCTCTAGGGATAGAATGTTGCATATGAGGTCTTATGTAAAACTATTTAGGTTATATTTGTCTATTTTGGTTGGGTTATAACATTTTAGCAACATATTAAGTCATACCAAATTTTTCAAAACATCAATGATGATAACAATAAAAAATATATTGACTTAAATTTAATAGTAAAATTATTTCCTTGATTTTCATTGTCGATATGGGTCGTAAGACTTGGAAGAAGGGAAAGGTAATCCCTAGATACATGGTCCCATTGAGATTATTTACTACATAGGGCTTATAGAATATTTATTTATACTTATACCAAATATCTATGAAGATAATCACATTTTAAATGTGTAAAATTTGAGGAATTAATGTCAAATCCATCATTTGTGATGAAGTTAGAGGTTTTACTACTAGATCATGATGACTTATATGACAAATAACAGATACAAAAATAGGATTATAATGTTAATATACTAAGAAAAAAGTCCACTCTAATGGTAAATTTCATTAGTGAAATAAAAATTTTAAATAACTAATGTCGGATTTAGAAAATGTATTTATAAAAACAACCCAAATTTCATTTCATCTATGTTTAGAAGTTTTTTGGATTAAATTATTTTTAAGGGAGGAATCTGACACCTTGTATTATTTTTATATAAAATTTCCTCTAATAATTACCTTCTGTTGGATATCTTATCATATACTCTATACTGAGTGAAATTTAAAAATCCTTTATTTCACTAATGTACAACATTATAGTATAAACTAAAAAAACTAATAAATTACAAGAAATTTATATGAAGCATAATTATGAAAATTATAAAGAATAAATCCACATGTAAATAAAAAACAACATGTGTTTTATGTTCTTACCCTAGAGTAAAAAAACATTCCAAGTAGCCTAGAGTTGGTGCTTACTTTATTAAATTGGTACTAAGGATAAGTGATTATATCCCAAAGGAAAAAATATTTTAGTATCCTTAAAAAACTAGATACAAAGATAAGTATTACATTAAAAACCTAAATGAAATACAATTTAGTGACCCTATTAGAAACACCCCTTTTTCCTAGAGTATCCCTACATGTCAATCATAATATACCTCTTCGAGTCCTAGGGAAAAATAAAACATAAAAATGGGTGAGTTTAGATACCTAGTAAGGGTAAGAATATAGATAAAGCTATCATAAATAAACAAAAAAAATAAGGCAAGGTTAATAACTAAAAATAAATTCCATTAAAACATTATCTTGAGCATAATACGGTTTGAATAAAAACTGATCAAATAATTCCATAAAAATATTCACATTATAATGAAACTTAAATATAGATATTATACTAGTAAAATACTCACATGGATTATCAATAACTAATACCATATTGAGGAAATGCATAATGTGGGTCATCATAAACACATCATCTAGGCTTTATCCAAGACACCAAACATAATTGGGTAAGACATCATCAAATACCCAAAATATTTTTTCTAATGAGATCTACCAATGAGTCTAGGAGCTCTTGGGGGCCATGTTTTCCACTAACTATGTCCCATTCATTACACATATGAAAGGGGTTAAGGGTAATCAACTTATAAATTCATATTGAAACTAGAATACGAAATCCTAAAAATTTTACCCCAAAAAATAAACATATTCATAAATCATTCTGTGAAAAGTATCAAAATAGGACATCCATAGTAAAACTAATCAAAAAATCAATAAATTATTATATATTGTATCATAAGAGATTAACCTGAATTAATAAAAATATCCAACATATGGTATTGACATAGATTAAAATACTCTAATAAAATCATAGATAAGTTCTTGAGATAAATACCAATTTTCATTTAAATCGTTTATTTAAATAGTTTTTCAATTATAAAAGAAAAAATATCATTGAAAATTACCTTGTAAATATGTAAATTATTCCTCAATACATTAAGTCTTCATGAAATTGGGATATCTTCTCATGTCATGTATGATTAAAAAATAATTCCTTCAAATTTTTGAAAAATAAAATTTTAAATGTGTATTTTTAAACAAAAATGTTATCATTAACTAAATGAATAGATTATGTGTATCATCTGTAAATCCACATAAAAACGATTAAATACAATATAATTTAACAAAAAGAAATTTGACACATAATCATAGAATTATATAATCAATGGAGTATATATTTAACCAAAATAATGGAAATCAGGTTAAGAATTCCCGTACCACATTGTAATTAGTCAAACTGTGTGCCCCATAAAATTAATGACTGAAAAATGAATCATAAAATTCCATGAAGTTAAAATGATTAATAATATGATATATTAATTTTAATTATGTACACCAGAAATAATAAATAAGGGTATAATAAAGAATATATCTCACATAAGTAAAAGTGAGATAAGAAACCATTACCTTATGTCTGAAAGCATTTTGGAATTGTTTTAATTACCAAGATAATCAAATTATATTTTTTTAATTACTTAATTTATAACATATTAGATATATAATTTATTTTTTATAAATTTTGAGTAAATTCATAACCATTTTAATGACTTATAATGTTTAATTTTGTTCTTCTGTGAGCATTTGTTTTATGGTTTTATGGAATGTTCCCTTTAGTATAAATATAGGAGTTCTTTTCAAAAGGGAATTACTTATCCAAAATTGAAATTATTTAGTATTAATGAACTTATAGATTTTTAAATGGTCTTTTATATCATTTTTTATGTTATTATGGTGATTCATTAAATAAAATTTCAATGAAAATGTCTTAATTTGTATTAGCTATTTTTACAACATCCACAAAATTCAGTCATTTTATAAAATATTATGTTTCTATATTTTCTTCCAGAATATGGTATAAATTATAATATGAATATTAAAATCATATTGAAAAATAATAATGGTTTTATGACTAGTCTTGAATGTGGTAATGGAAAATAAAATTTTGATATCCACGAAGGTGGTGAATGGACATATCACGGATGATGCTTTCATTTTTTTGAATAAAACGGTAAGAGAAGATATTTGATTATGTATATTAAATTAGATAAATGAAATTCAATTAAATATATGATACTTTAGTTACCATTCCACTTTGGATAGTGTAGTTCTGTAGAGTTTAATAAAATGAAATAAATTAAAAGTGAAAGAAGGAGTATTTTACCTCTTCAATATGATGTCCTTCAAAACCTCCTTAAGACACTAAGATTTTTTATTTTGGTAATACCATTAGGTATTTAATGGGGAGAGGAGGTTTTGGAATGGAATTTGGTATAATTTAGGGAAGCTTATTTTCTTAGAAGGAGTGAGTAGAAGGGGTAGTGAGGGTGGAATTTATAGGGGGAGATTGGTGTTATTGAATGTTTTATTCAATTATTTATTATTTGGACCAAGACTATCAATAGTGTTGATTATTATGGATATTTATAGAAAATATTTCATGTGAGTTTAAAATAACAGGTGGTTACATCATAAATTCATTTAAAATTCTTGTATTTGACTGATAATGTTGAATACCATATAATATTGAATTTCACAACTCATCGAAAATTATACTATTTTTAAAACTTATCCCATAAAATAACCCTAATCATTTCTCAAGTGGTGGATTTCAAAAATAGACACTATTTTATGAAAAAAAAATCTAAATATTAAATGAATTTATTTTAAAGTAAAATAATTATTTATTCCAAAAATACTTATTTTAGTATTTTAAACGATTTCAAGACACTTTGAAAAATTAGTTACGGTCACATAAAATTATATTATAATTATAATTCTTCAAAATTCTAATTTTTGAATATATTATATGAAAATAAAGTTCCTATTAAATCATCATATTAATTATTAAATTATAAATAAACATTGACATTTTACAAAAAAATACCCTCACTTAATTTATCATTTTTAAAACATTTAACTACTTATTCCATGATTTAACTATATCATATTATCATTTTTGAGATACATAAATTTTATTTATGAATTCATAGATGTGTTTATAATTATAATGGTTAGATTAATATTCGTAACAGTCACATTACTATTCTAATGGTCATGTTAATATTTTACAGTATATCATGGTTCATTTAAGGTTAGTGTAGTGTGTAATGTAAGTTGTCAAATAAACTGAATTTGTTTAAGAAGATAGATACCCTAAAATATTGAGGTGTTGTATTCTTTCCTCATTTGAAAATTTTTATCCTTGGAATTTTCATGAGTAACACCTTCTAACTAGATGTGGGTGGTTATTCTTCATAGCATCATCAGGTTCCCACATTGCTTCTTATATTTTATGGCTTCACCAAGGAAATTATACTTGTCATTAAATACAATTTTACAATACATTATATATAGTGTAAAGAGTCTCAATATGATATTTGTAGAAATAAAACCAGGTTCTATTTCTATTTCTTCATAACCGAGTACATGCATTGGGTCAAGATTGTACTTTCTTAACCATGATATGTAGATCACATCCTATAATTTAGAAAGGCTAGGTGTAATTTCTAAATAAAAATACATTACTCTCATTATCTCTAAAATTTAAAAAGGTTTAATGTGCCTATGGATTAGTTTCCCTATATTACAAAATCTTATGACACCCTTCCTTAAGGATAATTTCAAAATAACATATCTCCTACTTGAACCTACAAATCCTTCCTCCTGTTATCAAAATAACTCGTTTTCCTACTCTTAGCTACATTAATATGATCATGAATTTTCCATAACATTGTTTTTGTTTCCTCCACAAGTTTTGGGGCTATATTATTCTTTTCCCCAATGTCATCCGAACATATTGGTGTATAACATATATTTCCAAAATATTCTTCATATGGAACCATTTGAATTCTAGAATAGAACCTATTATTATAGGAATAATATACCATAGGTAAATGCTAATATCACTTATATTCAAATTTAATGATCATGATATAAACATTAATTTTAATGTTTGAATAGTCCTTTCAAACATGGCATTAGTTTTATGGTGATAAGAAGTGATAAAATAAAACTCAGTATCAAGATCCTTCTGAATACCCTACTAGAATTGTGATGTAAAACTAAGATCCTGATCACACACAACTAATAGGGAATCTCCATGAAGTCATAAAACAACATTAATATAGATTCATGCAAGGTTCCATAGTAGAAAATCCAACCTTATAGTGAGTTAATATTTATATTTTGGAAATTCAACAAAAAATTTCCCAAATTCATACATTATTTATTAAAGTATTTGGAAATATAGTGAAAAAATATTTAGTATTTTCATTCCATTTCCATGTAAGAATTGATACAGTTTTCAGGAATCCTCTATAATGTTGTCTTTCATCCTTCACCAGTTGAAAAACTAAACATATTGATAAAAAATAAGAAAATTATCACTCTATATGATCCCACATTATATGTTACATCAAATCACTATACATCTTAGTGATACCCTGATGTGTAGAGAAATTTGAGCTATGGGAATCATCTAATAACTCTATTTTTGGATCACATATAAAGAGAACAGAAATCCTATTCCTGAATTTCAAAATTTCATCTTCATATAAAAATTATACTAATTTCTTATCATCCAAATCATAAATTTTATTTTCAAAATTCTCAACATCATACTGAGTACTTTTTGTATTTTCCAATAAATATGGTTTAGAATTCGTTTGTAAAATTAGTTATGTTTCATATTCCATGAAAATTACTATATAAAAATTTATTAGATCCATGTAAATAGGATACTTATCTATCTTCATTTAGTTCATAAGTACATAATCATTCCTTCTCAATGCATTCACTGCCTTATTTTTCTTCCCTATGAGGTAGTTTATTAAAATATTATAATCCTTTAATAGCTCGGGCCATCTCATTTTCCTCATGTTGAGTTCTTTCTAAGAGAATATATTTTTCTATCTCTTGTGATAAATATATATCACATCATTCACTGTAGAAATATTGAATCTATATCTTAAATTAAATTATTTGAACTTCCAACTCAAGATCATGATTTGTAGAGTTCTTTTCATGAGTTTTAAATGCCATGATTCATATTTACTAACACTATCCTTCTTCCTAAAGAAGCAAATAAGTGAATTCTTGGATGAATCACTATAAATCATAAAACCACTATTTCTTAATGGAAGGTTCAATATCATATAATTCACTAATATCCACATTAATTAATGAAATTATTTTTAACATTATATTGTATAAATAAAATTAACCCCTTTATGAGTATTATTTTTTTACGAGTTAGCTAATACAAACAATTTCTAAAAAAATCCAATAATAAATATCTAAATCAATGAAACAACATTCCTAGATTATGTTCATTGGTGTAGGAAAATATATACTGTCTTTGACTTCACAAGATTAATAGATATTACATCTTTAGAGACAATATATCCAAGAAATTAAACATGATGATTGCAAAATTCAAAATTTCTAAACTTCCAATATAGCAATATTAATCTCATAGTCGCAAGAAAAATTTTCATGTGGTCATCAGGGACCTCACATCTTTTTATATACCCCAATATTTCATCTATAAATACCAAAAAAAAATTATCAAGGCATCACTTGAATACTCTATTTATTAGATCCATAAAATTAGAGGGTTTATTAGTTAGTCCAAATGGAATTAATATAAACTCATAACTTTCATACCGTGTTTGGAATTATATATTGGAATATATTATATCCTTACACACAATTGATCAAATCCAGAATGAAGATCGATTTTTAAAAAATATTTATCTATGTGAAGTTATCCATATAATTCATTAATGTGTGTCATATGATACAAGTTCTTTATTGTGATAGCATTGATACCCAAATATTCAATTCCCAGCTTTGAAAATCCATCTTTCTTATTAATGAATAGAATAGGAGCTCGAAAATGTTAAACACTAGGCCATATAAATCCTTTACCACAAAATTACCCAAGTGGTTTCTTTAACACTATTAACTCCACCATGGTCATTCAATAGGGATTCTTTGATAAAGGTATTGCATAAGGGATCAAATCAACCAAAAATTCAAAATCATTATCTGGAGGATTTCCAAGAAATTATTCTATAAATACCACAATGTATTACTATATAATAGTTACATCATAAATTTTAAGATCAACTTTTTTATAAATCGGTTTTATATTCTTCTCTTCTCCAAGAATATCGTTGAGAAGAGCAATTTGAGGTGGATCTAGATATACTTTAGATGATGAAATATCCTCCATAAAGATGATAAATTATATATCATCATCACAAATCAAAATTTCCTTCATTTTTCATTAAATTTTTTTATTATATTTAGAAATATTTTCCATAACAAGGATTATGTAAAAATAAACCATATGTATTATAATAAAATCAGTAATCAGAGCATGTTTTTGTGTCATAATAGGAACTATCTGACACATTTTTGTTGCAATATGGTTTCTAGTATGTGTTTTCACTAACTAATATATTTTAAATTTTAATTAGATATATATATTTCTTATACAAAAATGGGAATATATAAAAAATATCATGAGCCAAAATAAAATAATGCTTTTGATAAATTAGAGGAGATGATTAAGTTATCTTCTGCCATTTTATTAGGAACTTCATACGTGACTATTGGCACAACATAAGATTTATCTTTTTCTCTTGTCCTTTTCTGGGTGTTTTTTTCTTGAAATCTAGTAAAATCATGTGCATAGTGTCCCACCACCTTATAGGTGAAACATTCCACATTTACAACTTCTTATTTTCCCTCTTAATCATGGGTCAGGTGGCCTTTTCTCCAAACTTGTAACAAATTCTCATTACCAATAGGCATGTCCCATGAATTTTTTCCATATTGATTTCATGTTTGAAATTCTATTCATGCCATATTTTTCTTTGTATTAATTCATTTTCTTGAGTACTCATCAACCTATTCCTATTTTTCTTCTCTACAAAGCCATATGGAGTAGAAAATTCATTCCCTATCTTGATGGAATATGATACTACATCCTCATATGATGAGAATATTTTGGAGAGTATTTCCCTTCATAGAATTGGAATAAGACCATCAAATAAATGATCAATATTCCTATTTTGATTTTGTATGTAGTTCGTGGAATTTTTTATTAACTGTTTAAATTTCGATTCATAATTAAAAAAAATTCATCCTCCTCATACTCAATAATTTCCACTCCATATCTACTCATTATTCATGAGGGATATATTTTTCAATTGATTTTTCCTTAAAATCCTTCTATTTAATATATTAAATTCATTCTTATCCCTTTATGTTTTCAATTAATAGAAACCATTGATTTGCATCTCATGGGAGATGATAAACTACCATGATAACCTTCTCCCTTTTGTTACTTTCCAATGTAATAAAAATCTTATCTAAGGTAAATGTACATTCCTCATATAAAAATGGGTTTGTATTCCCATTGAATAAAGAAGGTTGATGTTTCGTTAAGTGGTCAAACATTTTTAAACCATGTTTTGTATCAGGTGGCTTCATGATAATAAAGTTTTTAATCATAATGTTATTAAGTTGTCCCAAAATAGTTTTAAGTTGTTCATATATAATTATAACTCCATATCCAACATCATTATCCTACATAGGATGGATATAACTACATAGAATACACATATTCATACAGTTTCCATTCCTTTCACTATGTTTCATTTCTAAATAATGACATACACTATATTAAATTGTGAAATATTAACACTAGTGAAACATTAAAAAAATAATGTATAACTAATCTCAAAATCATATTATTGGTTACCTTGGGAATATAATCAAAGTCAGTTATAGAGTTATAACTCCCTAATCTGATTTCTCCAAAATATAGTTTCAAATTCTATACAAAACATTATCTTATACCAACTGTTAAGACCCCGTACACAGTAGCCCAGAGTTGGTGGTTACGTAATTACATTGGTAATAAGTACAACAGATCGCATCAAAAATAAAAAAATTAATTAATTGCTTTGGAAAATTATATAAAAACTTATGTATTACATTACAATGTGAAATAAAAAACAAAATAGTAACTCAGTTGAAAACAACCCTATTCACATAGATTTTACCAGTATGTCAATCATAATATATATAATGGAATCATAAGGAAAATTAAAACCTAATAAAGGGGTTAGATCATATTCTCATTATGGGTAATCATATAAAGAAATTTATAATAAATTAAAATAAAAAATAATTCAAGGTGAATAAATAAAAACAAATTCCATTAAATCATAATATTGAGCACAATATGTCATGAATTAAAGGTGATCAAATAATCCCATCTAAATAATCACATGAGAAAGAAAATTAGCAATCGATATTATATTAGTTTAATAATCACATGGATTATCAATAATTAATCTCATAATGAGATAATTCATTATGTGGGAGATTATAAGCATACCATAAATTCTTTTTTCTTATAAATGTTACATTCTCAGGTAAGACATAAGCCAATCACTAAACTAGTTTATCTCATGAGACGTAAAAATGCATCGTGGGCCTATAGCGGGACCTTGACCTTACATACTAAGTCCAATGCATTACTCATATGAAATTGGTGAAACATAATCAATATATAAATTCCTATTGAAAAAATCATATGAAATGTTAATTACTTTCACCAAAAAAACATAATCATAAACCATCTAGTGAATCGTATTGAAATTGCACATCTATATTAAAAAAGATCAAAAAATTTTTAATAAAAAGTGATATATAGTATCATAATAGATCAAAAAAAGTTAGTAATAATATCCAACATTGGGTATTGAGATAGATGAAAATACTCTAATGAAATAATCGAGAAATTGTTTAGATAAATCTAACGTTACTTTGAAATAATCTATTTGAAAAGATTCAAAATTATAAAAGAAAAACATTAATTGAAAATAACTTCATAAACTTGTAAAGGATTCATCAATACATTAAGTAATCATGAAAGAGGTAAAAAATTCACAAGCTTTATAATTGTTTAAAAAACATACCTTCTAAATTTAAAAAAACTTTTAAAATTGTATTTTTAAAAGAAAATGTGATGGATATAAAGAAAAATTGATTATGTTTATTAACTATA
Organism: Viscum album; assembly: GCA_963277665.1. NCBI lineage: Eukaryota > Viridiplantae > Streptophyta > Magnoliopsida > Santalales > Viscaceae > Viscum > Viscum album. The sequence continues at coordinate 134,375,444 of OY728147.1, read as the reverse complement.
AATACGCATAAAACAAGTGAAAATAAAAAATAATATAATAAAAAAAATTTCACATATAATTGAAGAATTAAATAATCAATGGAGTATCATTTCAACCAATAGAATGGAAATATTTTTAAAAATTACCTTACCACTTTGTAATAAGTCAAACTGTATATATATGGGAGTTCTTTACAAAAGGGAATAACTTCCACAAAAGTAAAATTGTTTTTTATTAATTGTCATAAAAATGTTTAAATTGTATTATATATCATTTTTTAATATTATATGAGGATGATTAATTAGATAAAATCTTGTTTAAAAGGACTCAATTCATTTTTTCTATTTTTACAACCATCACAAATTTATGAAATTTTATTTAAAGTTTTGTTTATATATTTATTTTAGAACATTAAATAACATATAATATATATAATAAATTCTTATTTAACCATAATAATGGTTTTATAACTAGATTTTATGGTCTAAATTGAAAATTATAAATTTTCATCCCTGAAGGTGATGAATAGAAAAGTCAGGGATGATGTTTTCATTTGAAGAATATAGGGATATGAGATGAGATTTGATGATGGATATTAAATTAGAACAATAAAATTAAAATATATATTTGACACTCGAGTGACCATGTCACTTTGGATAGGGTTTTTTAGGAGAGTAAAAGAAAATAAAATAAATTAAATTAGAAAGAATGAGGATTTCACCTCTTGATTATTGTCTAGTTGAGATCCTCCTTAAGAAACTTGTATTTGGTATTTCTGTAATAACAACAGGTCATGGACATGGGGAATAAGTTTGAGAAGAAAATTGGTCATTATTTATAAAATCATAGAGTATTATAATGTGTCAGGAGAAGGGATGGTGATGAGTAAAATTTTATTGGAGGCGAGGGGTGTTTTTTATTTTTTTATTCACTTAGTTATTATTTTTGCCCAAGACAATAAATAATGTTGATTATTGTGACAAAGTACTATTAATAGTACTTTTGATTTTGAAATAATGGGTTCTTACATCATAAATGAATCAAAATTTCATTTATTTAACTTATACTGTAAAATAACGTAAATTACTATATATCAATATTTATCAAAAAAACAACTATTTTAGAATAATCCAAAAAATATACCCAAGCCATTTTTTCACATTTAGATTTAAAAAATGGACCCCGTATTATGGAAATTATTTTCTAGAAATGGAAAAATTATTTTTTAAATAAAATAATGATATATTCCAAAAATACTAGTATTAATATTATAACTGACCTTAAAACACATTGAAAATTTAATTATAGTCTCATGAAATTTTAGTATAATCATAATGAAATAGAAAATTAATTTATAAATATATTTAATGAAAATAAATTTTATTTTAAAAAATTATATTAATTATAAAATTATAAAAAAACATTAATGTCTCAAAAAATATCAATACATAATTTATCATTTTTTAAAAAAATTATTTACTTATTTAATGATATAAAAATATAATATTTTCATTTATGAGATTCCCACATTATATTTATAAATTCATAAGTGAGTTTATTATTCTAATGGAGAGATTACTATTTTAACGGTCACATCACTATTATAATGGTCATGTTAATATTTAAAATTATACAATGATTCTTTTATGCTCAGAGTTTCATACAGCGTGCGATATAAAATAAATTGAATTTACTTAAGAATACTGATGCAGAAAAATATTGGGGTGTCACATGAAGTCTCCCATAAAGATCATACAACTGGATATAGCTATAGAAAGAATTAAAAACATTATAATTGTGGTAAGCATGTTAAGAGAATAAATAAGATGAAGTATTTTATTTAAGTATGTAATGTTACATATATGAATTGAAAATGGTAATATGAACTTTATATGGTCATCATATATGTGGTTATATGATATATTTTCATTGGATATATGGTGGTCCATTATACTAATATCTAATAAGAATACATAAGATTTTATATTTGGTGTATAGAATTTGATAATGTGTAACAAATAATATATTTTATATGTAACTAACATAAAATGCTGAAAAAAATAAAATGACAATCAATCATTGGTAAAATTATATTGTCTTCTAAAAAAAGTCTATTTTTCATTCTTATCCGTTTATATTCTAAAAATATAAAAAATATCACATTTTGTGGATTATTTTAACAAAACGTATTTTTTATATATTTAAAAATTAGTTACCAAATTCACGAATTGATTAGTAATTGGTTAAAAATAATAACAATATAAAGAAATAATTAAAAAAATTATTTTTAAAAATTATTTTTTGTGTGTTAGGAATTTTTATTTTAAGATTAAAAAAGACTGTAGAATTTACATGAAATATAATAGCATATGATTTTAGGGTATTGTATTTGAATATCTAAAAGGCACATTTTTAAGTAGCGGCTGATGAAATTCTATCTAAGTCACCATGTTTTTTACATCTATGGGAGTGCAACCGAATTAGAAATGACAACCAGCATAAGGATCAGGAGATCAAAATAATTCCAATTCATTAAGGGGATAATCATTAGGATGAATTTTCTTCAAATAAAAATACTTCATCTAAAAGGAGTATATTTATGGCTCTTGATTTTTTTTTTCTTTTTTATGTTTCACCTAGTAATTTTTCCATCACATTAATTTTATTTTTCCTTTCTATTACAATCTACTTTAACTTGGGCCTTAATAATTACGTTTTACAATTCCAAAGGTGTGGATTTATTGTAGTTTAAATTTCAAATATAAATAAATATGTTATTATGTTTGTTTATTTATGTATTTTTATTTATTTTCAAATAATATGAATTATTTTGATTAATTTAATAATCACATAAATGTAAAAAAATCAATTATTCTATACAAACAATTATCATCACAACCATTAAAAATTAATGGGAATCTATAACTCAGTAAAATATATTTATACTATTTTAATTACCTTAATAAACATTATGTACACATGTGAAACAAGTGGGGATAGAAACAACCATCCAAATGAAGACAATGAACAAATTGAATAATTAACATATGAAGTTTAACAACTACTATGAGTGATAAATAATCGGGTGTTAAATATATAAAATGAGTGGTATAATTTAAAAAAAATATAAATCTGTTATTTTATATATATAAATTTAAAATATATTTATTACAAATGGTATTACAATGTGTTTGATATAGAAAGAATCCAGGGTAAGGATTTTCATTACGCAATATCCTTTCAATAATTTATAAACATTTTTTATTTAGTTATATTATTCTATGTTTTTATTATTTTACTATATAATTTTCTTATAGTTTGTTTCTACTTTTTCATTGGGATAATATATTTCATTCTCATCATCCCATTTATTATTTTTTTAAATAACAAAAAATATAACATTATAAAGGAGCAATTCCCCTCTTATTTTTATATACATATTTTATATCTATGTTTTTTCTTATATAAAATGTATGGTTTTATTATTCTAAAATTTAGATAAGTGCTATATTATATAATTATAATATTTCCATTTGAATTTCTTTATAAACCATTGTTAGATTCCTTTCAAAAATTAATGTTACTTGAAATAATAAATAATATTATTAAAAAATACTATTTCAACTTCCCAACCATTTTTTATCTTTCAATAAAAATTTATAATACATTAGTTTTATTAATTTGAAAAATACATTATTATTATGTTTCAATATAATAATAAATAAGTAACAAATCTTACTGTAACATTTTGAAATTTATGTTGAAAGTGACTCATAAATATTTTTTTACTACACCATTACAAAAATATTAAGAAAGCACCTCTATTTATTTGTTTTCTATTTTCATTTATTCTTTTATAATGTAAATCATCTATAAATATTTTATATAATTAATTTATTATTGTTTACATAATTTTTTGATATATATATATATATATATTATATAATTAAATTTTTAGTTTTATTCATTGAAATTTTTGACAACTTCTTCTTAGACACCCTAGGATGATTTTCTATAATCCATTTTGTTTCCATGGGTTAAATAAGTTCTGATTATTTTTTTTGGTCATACATATATATGGATTAAATTTTTTAAAATTTGGGTCTAGAATTATATATACATCTTATACATTGTGAAAATCCATATATCTTATAAGAATACAATATTATGGGACACAAGTGGTCTGTCGAGTCCATTATGTAATGCGACAAATGTGGTTTACCAAGCTGATAAAAGTGTGTTTTTCATGAACTCCACAAAAATAGAATTTATAATGTTTAGTGGTATCATTGTGGTTGGTATTTATTGTCTATCATAGAACCACACCAAACACTCACTACTCTAACATTTTTTATCTTATTATGATTTTTTTATTTTAAAAATATTAATGTTTTCACAAAAAGGGGGTGGTAGTCTATTGGAGTCAGATATGAAATACATATGATTATGAGAAAGAAATAATATCAAGTTATGGATAAAGTAAAATTTCTATAAAAGATTCTCATATGTGTTTCTTCATTTCCTCTATTTTGATTCTCACATCCCTATGATGATCGCATTCCATTATATATGGAACAATACAAATCTACCTATATGTGGTGAATGTGAATTGAAAAAAACAATGAAAAAGATTAAAAAATATCTAAATTATATTTTGTTGGAAATTTAAGAGATTAACCATTAATATCATTGTTTAACTCAACTCCTTTGTATGTAATTTCTCCAATTTATCACCCAAATTCCATGGATCCATCACATTCTATAATAACTGAGTTAAAGGAGTGGGAATAATTATAAGAGGAATAATAATGACCATAAAAATATATAGTGAATGAACTATCCCAAACCACAGACTAATGGCCACCCTCAGCAGATGTTGGAGTATTAATTAAATAGTTATTCATATTTGACCAAAGAATCTAAATCACCATTTGTTCATCGCTTGAAATTTTTTTCGGTTTTTTCTCCTCCATTTTGGAGTTAGTAGATCATTCTATAAATCAGTAGAATAATAAAATAAAATCACATATAAAATATTGATGAACATTGTGAAATTAGTATTATTATTAAAAATAAAATTATAAAAAAATTAAAATAAATCATAATCTAATCATCTATATAGTAAACCTTTAAAAATTTGGTATCCCCCACAAAAACATATATATAGATTCATAAAATTATTATTTCTTAACCACCGAGCCTATAAAAATCAGTTCTCAGGACAATATTTTCTCTTTTCATGGATATTCAATGAAACATTAGTTTTTCTAAGGGTTAACTGATATGGTTATACATTTTATATGAGGAATCACAGATGTTCCCCTTGTTCCTTGAATGAATTCCATATGTGATTCCTATATGATAAGTTTTTATGGGTGATTTATAATTATTATCCCTAGATAATGTGATGAAAAACCCTTGGGAAGTGGTTGTGGTGAAGTGCCATTGGCTAGCTAATGGTATCTCATGTTGAAGGTTTGTAGTTCAATGGCATGAATATGTAATCTTCAGAATGGTATTAAGAATAATTTGATGGTAAAATGATAAGTAGTGGAGGTGTTTAATTCATTGAAAATGTAATATATTCTTTCATTGTGTCTTCAAACTACATTGGGGGCAACATTGGATTGATAATATGCCATTTAAGTTAAACATTTTCCCACTAACCAGTGCATCAGAACATGGATTTCAATAAGGTGTGAATGTATTCTATGTTGGGAGTTGAGTTTGGGTTGGAAGACTATAGTAGTGTTATAGTATTCTTCCTGATTATCTTAGTGCATTTATATTTTTTAGGGTATTCTTAGAGGCTATATTAGTGGTTGGTTTATCCTGAGGTTTAACCATGAGACAATTCCCCTTCAGTGACTCCTTGTTAAGGGCTATTGTGGGAGCCACACTTTCACTAGGATGACATGTGATGACCCATCACAACATTTCACTAGAATTATAGGTCCTTTTCATGGTTTACTATGAGGTAATATTTTTGAGATGACATCCTATTAGGAGCCAACTCACCCATTTGATTCACAACAATCTTAATTCCATCCTTGGTTATTTCCCATGAATAATAATCAAAAAATTAATCATTTTTATTGTTATAACATTAAACAAAAAATAATGAAATATATCAATAGAATTTCTATTTTATGATATTTTTTAATAATATCTAGTTTATTCCAAAATTACCAAAAATTTCACAATTTCCTTTAATAATAATATTATGGTAGAAATTTTGGAATTTACTCTTTGTGAAAATTGATTATGTTTTTAAATTAATCAATCCCCCATGCTAATTTATTTACCCCCATTAGAAATTTCAAGAATTCAAATAAAAAAAATAAGTGTACCATGTTTTATCACACTAAATATTATTAGGGCTTCAATTAGTCTATCCATCATTGGAAATTATTAATCCTCATATATAATTTAATCTCTCTACATCACTTCCTCCCACCTGTGATTTTAACCCTTTAATAATGGTCATTCCATCGATGAATTAACTCAAAAATAAAATTTCCCCACATCACTATATGAACATTTTATGTTGATTTATCCTTATCCTTAGAGTGAATGTGACCCACCATAGTCGTTTCATGCCCTTATGATCTCAACACATAAAAACATGTGAACTAATATGGAGGATTCTGATATCTTTTTTGGGTTCAACTGTTGGTAGGATTTATATTTGAAAACATTTAAGGTATAATGAGTATTTTTATCTATAAATTACAATGCATGAAATGATTTAGAAAATGTGGGAAAATAAAATTATCTCACTTTTATTAACCTAATTCAATAGTGACAATTCATATCCCCGTTATTCATTTTATGGTTCACAATAAAACAATATTTATAAGTGGTAGAATCATCTTCTTATATCCAATTTCATTAATATTTTTATATTTGTTCCCTTTAAATTTAGATATATAAAAATTTACACTGATTAATTACATATTGGTACAACACATTCCCAAAATAGATGTTGTTTCCCTTTATGGTCAACCCCAAAATAGTGAATTTCCTCCAAAAAGATAACATGAAAACACCTTTCCCCCTACTCATATCTTAAAATATATCTTCAAATTGACTTATAGAATGATAAGAATGGATTAATATATATTTTAATGATTGTTTCCTATCTTTTTATACACAATATTTATAGCTTAAAAGGGGGTCAAATGAGAAATTGAATCTTTAAAAAATTGAACTCAAATAATATTTTCAATAAATGATGGACTCAATCATTCATAGAACTATTTAATACTATATCATTAGAAAATAATCAAGGAATGTTCATCTTTCACGACTAAACTAATAATCTCAGGAAATAAATTCAATGGGGAATTATATCAAGAAATATAAGTACGACTCTTAAGGAAGGGATAAAAATCTTAGACAGTTAGTTCATGTGGTTGACATCCATTTATAGTTTACTCACATTTTTCCAATTCATTGAAAACTTAAAAATAAACTGAAATAATCAATCATTTTAAATTTAATTATTTCAGTTCTTTTTTTCTTTAAATCATAAGGCATTGTAGCATATCATTGTAAAATTAACAAAGGATTTATTTTTATATTGATAAATATTCAAAAAAAAATTTAAAAAAAATAGGCAATTTCCTGTCATATATTCGACTCACACCCCCACACTCATTCAATATTAATTATTATAGTTACAAGAATGAAGCTTGAAAAATTAAGTAGTGATTAAACACTTTTTAAGGATGAATACTAATGTGTCTAGTTTTGGATACTCTTCCATCATTTTTTTCGGGAAATAATTGAGCATTCAATGTAATTTTTTTAAATGGTTAATTACTAAATATTATTAAATATATGATAAAATATATATTATTTGAATATATTGATTAATGTTTTTTTTTACTTCCAAATTTATTGAACTATTATTTTGTTAATTATATCATGAAATAGATCATGAATTTCTTGTTGATTTTAATAAAAAACATTGGAATGTGATTTTCAAACATTTTTTCCCAATACAAGGTTTAAAATTATAATATTTCAATTTTATATGTTTTATTTTTAATTATTATTTGTGAAATATTTTTTTATATGATGTCTAATTTTTCAATGTAATCATTTCCATAAACTCTGGAAATCAATTAGGGTTGTGAGAGAGGAGTAGATCAAGCGAGATGAATCAAAATAGATGCATTGGAATCTTATAAATAGTTTTAGAGATGATCAAGGGAATGAATTAAATTATATTTCATCCAATTATTGTTTCTTAGTGTCGATGTAAGAGTCACATGGTGCAACATAATAACAAAGGTTGTTTTTCTAGATTCAATTGTGAGGATGTAATTGAAAATTAACCAAAATTTCTCATGTGAACACAAGGGATGAGTTTAGAGTATTTGAAAATGAGTTTGAGGCTAGATATAATGCATGATTTTATTCCTTAAATTATGATAATATTATAATTCATTGAGGGTCCTGATTATTAATATACCAGTATGGATAATTTATATGTGACTGGTAGGATTTAGACGATTGGCTAGAGCATGGAAATTGAAGGAGTTAAGAGTAGATCGTGGTAGATGAAGGAGTTTATATCATCAAACAATCTTCATACTACGTTTATATTAAATTCTTTTACTGTTCTATCAGGATTTTTTATTGAATATTTTTGTGGTTACTACTACAATGTGTAGATAATTAGTTTAGGGTAATTATATTGAATGAATTATTCTAATTTGTACCTATATTTATTTTGATTTCAATCATACATGTCTATTTTTATTTTCATCTATATTTCCCTTTTATCTTCTTAATGTGCAGATTTTCCACCCATCTCCAATCACTGATAGGTGAATAATTGGGTTTTAATTGACATTACAACTACATCCATAAATAATAAATGGAAAAGGCTGTTTTTGAATTTTCTCCATAAAGAATGCATATCTACTGGATTTCTTCTAAGAATAAAAAATCTCAGTTGATTTTCATAGTTTTGATGTTCATATAATGATAGTTAGGTGTTTCAATTATTTTTTCTCATATCTTAAGAACTTTTATGGTTAATTATTTTAAAAGATGTGTGTTTTCTTTTTATCATTCACATATATTTAAATTTACTTAATTACATCCATTATTTTGCAAACACTATTTTTATTTCCATAGTACTGATTTTTCAATATCATCATTATATTTAAATTAATTTTCAAAATTCACTTTAAACCAAACATCAAATCGTAATTCAGATTTTTCTTATTTTATTTTTCTTTTTTTGGTTACATATCTAAGCTTTCTATTTGTTCTAACCCTTCTTACAATAGTTTCAATATTTAGATGGTTTAAGAATATTATATTTTATATTATTCAATGATCTATCTATCTAATAAAACATCATTTAATTCCTTCTGTTGTATCATTAGTCTGTTTACCACCAATTAGTTTTTCTAGTTATATAATAAAAAACAAACAAAAAGAAAAGTTTATTTGAAAAAAATAAAAATGAAAATAAATAATGAGACGGAGAATTAAGGAAAATAGATCTTAGGTAATAAATCATGTGGTTATCTATTTTAATAGCCAATAGTTCAGCAGTTTTAGTAGATCTTCTCAAAAGAGAAGGGTGTGATGTTTATAATTTAAGAACTGCCATATTTTCATTTTCCCATTTTTTGTGAGTAGAAATCACTTTTACAGTTAACTATGAAGATGGTAATTCAATCCAATCCCAAAGTAGATACAATATAGATGAATAGGATGGAATAAAAATAGTTGGTATCCCTTCTTGTTTTATACTCCTAATATAGGTACTTTTTTATAGTGTTGGTAAAGAATCGATGGATTTATCCTGGTCCCTGGGAATCTTAATAATCTTGTTTCATCACCTTTTTGGTGGCCTCTTACTCTATATTAAAGGATAGATTTATAAATTAAAATTTCAAATTCACAAAATGATAAGAGATAATGTAATGTTTCATTGAATTACATTAATACAAAATGAATTTAGATATGACTTCCCCATTAATAATATCAGTATAAATCTTAACAAAATCATTCAAAACCTCACTAAATATCATCTTAAATATTCTATTTAATACCCTCTTTGATGGTTAGTAATTATAGAACCTTATCATTATCATAGGCATGTAATGTTTTGGCTGGATGTAAATGTCAAAAAAGGAGATAAATGAGGAAATTCAATAAAATATTGATCAAATGGAACTAAATCCTTATAAATGTCAACCCCAAAAATAGGTTCACCTTTGATGTTTCATTCTTTTTTAACAGCCTATATAAAGATTTGGGATTAATATGAGATAGAAGAGTCTTTTATAATTTCAATAAACTCTTATATGACTTATTGAACAAAGAACATGATAATTTTTCCCTATATTTTTCTTCTTATTATTAAATTTTATCTATGAATTATTAGATATTGTTGTCCATATGGGAATATAGAATGTACCTAAATGGAAAATATTACTATTTCTATAAAAATAAAACTGAGTACACAATAGAGTGTAATTATAAACTAATACTCTTAAAATAAGTTCTTTACACATTGTTCATCCCTTTAGATTTTTAAGCACCCCACCTTTCATTATTCCATAATTATTGATCCTATGACAATTAGTTTCCATGAAAAACTTTTCTATTTCCCTTGATATTTTTAACATGTCCAGTTTATTGAGAGATTACCAAAAAAATTGACATTCTATATAGGGAATATCAGATGTTCCAATTGAATATTTCATTAATTCTAAATGGAATGCCTTTATTATATCAGGTAGGGGGTCTGTGACATCCCAAACTCAGGTGTCAGCCAAAGGTTCCCTGAGCCCAGTTGGCCAAAATGCCTCAAGCATGCCTCGGTGTATTACACAGGTTACAAAGTAGTTGTGAGGTCTTATAGTGTTTCTATAGGGATATTATTTTCTCATGTCAAGGTGGAGAATAGTGTAAAAATAAGATAAATAAGTTGAGACATATATTAGCAAATGGCACAATAGAAACATATACTATGAAAATTGGACCATTAACCCATTGTAGTGGAAGCATTATATAAACATATAATAAAAAAATTAAAAATAAAGATATAAATTGGATCATATTAAAAATCTGATGATAATTTATATCTTGTCTCTATAATAATGGAAAAAATATATTCTTGGAGGCAAGAAATGCATACTATATAAAGAATCAAAAATAATCCAAAAAATTTCCAACCATCCCGAGCACTGCCCAGTGATATGATGCAAATATCCATAAAAAAGTGGGAAATCAATATATGGTGTCCAAAGAAGGCCACTTCCCCTTATCAACAGCTGTATACATATAATATTCCTATGTTCCATCATCAGAACAGATAGGGTGTGAGAGAAATCTTAGAAGGCCACCAACAAGGGATTTTATACCATTCATTCTGTGAATATAAACTACAACATTTTTCAAGTATATATAAATGTAAAGTAATTCTATAATGATAACGGATACCTGCTTCAGCCTCACCTGGTAATGGATCTTAAAATTTAATCATTTTATTAGTTAATTTATGTTCATTTTTTATAGATGATCCACGTGAGGTTTAAACATCACTGAGAATATTTCATGATTATAAAAATAATTTATTCAAGGTAGAACAACGAATCATATAATAATGATAACAAAGAAATATGATCCAAGGTAATAACCAAAGAACCCTTGACCTTGGGGGTTGAGCCAACTCAGTAATGATATGAAGCCTCGGTATATGGGGTCTAAGTTTAATCTAAGGGAAATATCCAATGGAATTCCATTATAAATAGTTCTAAATGATTACCAGGATCACATACATGGTAAAATAGGCTATGCATGACTACGACCAATGGGGTGAATCCATGGAAACATGTTTTCGAAGATATCAAGTTGGATCCAATGAGTGTAACCAAGGCATCCGAATATCTAGAAGATATTGAATGGATCCTATAGCGCTATTCACGGCACACTCCATTAGACAAGGACCATATTTCAATATGGTTTTATGCTTTGGCTACTAGCCCCTTGAATCGGAATGGAATCGTCTAGGTGCTCAAGTCATTCCCTCATGAATCCAAAGTTAGATAAATAATTACCGCATAAAGATGAAATGGTATATATTCTAAAGGAACCTTATACATAAATCATTATTTATTTAAGTCCATGTAATACTCATTCCATTTCATAGGTCAATTGTTTCATTCCCTTACCTTTCGTACTATGTGGAATGGCTAAGTAGAAAATGAATCCATTTGTAACATTAATTCCATATTCAATTATTCGGTTCATACCTTTACCCATAATATGCATAAAAAGGAAATATAGGGAAATGAAAACATTTGAAATTAAATTATAATTAACTATGGTAAGTGATATATATAATTACCATTTTATTTAAATATTTATTAGTTTGTTGATTAATTAGAAAACTTACCTTATAAGGGTCAAGTTATATTACACATGAATTAACCAATAATAGTTAATTCATTTATTTGATCGCTTAAATTTAGTATATCCAAGTCAAAGAATACACAAATAGTGGCACATGGGGTCATAAAAAATCACTAAAGGAATAAAATAATGAAAACACACTACTTGGGATGGTTGACATTGAGGAAGTAACCTCCAACGATGATGAACATATATATAAGGGGTTGTTGAATACAAGCACAATAATTATAATCATGGAATATTAAATTAAATATGAAACTCTAGATGAAATTAATATGTGCACAGTGATGAAAGATTGAAAAAATAGTGATAATTGAGGGATGAGTCATAGACTAGCTACCATATAATCGTAGCACTCTCCCCATCAAGTATCATCCTTTAGGTTTTCTTGGATCGGACTAAATATGAAAAACATAACAAATCCCTTAAAATTTGGTATATGATCCTGCATCAAAAATAGTTTTTTCAAGGGAATAAAAAATGGAAAACTTCACCAATGTATGGAATATATTTCCTGGATTAAAAGATAGAGATGAATGGTCCTTCTATTGAACAACAGATAAATTATTGAAATAAAAAAACTAGGAAAATGGAACTTTGGGATCTCTAACACCAGGAAGGAGAGCTTTAGCTGCTAAAAATAAAATAACTAGAGTTTGAGGTATGTTTAATAATATTAGGATAAAATGTTAAATTTTCCCAAGAGAAATAGGGTCACACTCTTTGGCTACATGATTAGCTAAACTGTGTTCCAATAGTGCGCATGGAATAGCCTCAAGTGGGACCCTGCATGGAACTGATACAGGGTTTTTGAAACCATACATAAATATTATTGTATAAATCTACCAAAAAACTATAAACCATTTGTATAAGTATGCACCAATGGATCCATGGTTTCCCAAAATGGTACATCCTCCTTTAGCACCCTTTCCAGCCCTCATGTGGTTAGGGAAACCATGTGGAAATCCACACATAGTTTCTACTAACTATGAAACCTATTCCATTTCCATATTATTTGATGTTATAATATTTGAACAAACACTATACTCCCATAAAACAGCCACGAACCCATTAATAAATTATATTAGGTAAAAAAATGAATTTGATAGTAAATTAAAAGATGCATAACTCATATAAAAACATGGTTCTTATAGACTTACACCAATGAAAGAATTTATCCCAGTTTTCACCTTGTAATGGAGGAGAGACACTATCTGTGAACAAATCTAGCCACTAGTCATGAATCTTGGGCTCTTTTTCCAAATTATTTTATTGTACATAACTGTGCTTCTATAGCACCAATACTATAAGTACAGACTATAATCAGAGAGCCTTTGTGATCTAGTCAATGATGTATATATAAGATACTCCTCAAAAGAATCAGAGGCATTTGACTCAAAATCTTTGAAATCAAATTATGAGATGGTTTGGCATAATAACGATGATTCTTTGAAACATGGAATCCATTTTTCATGTCATGATAACATTGAGGTAGTCTCAACTAATAAGAAACTGGCTTGACTTTATCTAGAATCTCAATCATCCTAACATATTCAGACGAAATATTCCCTTTCCTATGTATCCCTATATTCCCAAGATGGGGTGATACCCACTGGAAAAAATGATTCCTCACCTTGATTCCAAGATCTCATCAATATATATTAGCATAATATTTATGTCTAAAATGGGTAGAAAACATATGCATCGAGATCATCTGAACCTACTATGATATGTCTTGAACGAGCTATGGAGATAATAGCACTACCTCTTTTCCCTCTATCCATCACATGGTTGAATGTCATGACCGACCATGCATGGCTTCATAGGAATCCATCTAAATCATCAACTAAAAGCTATTTTTATAGGAAAACTAGTTGAGATGAGAATTATTCTCTAAAAGAACTTATTAAATCAAGGATGTGTGTTCAAATCATGACCACTAATGCAATTATCGTCATTTTTTACTTTCATCGATCTTAGGGTGGTGGTTGTGCCCAGAAGCACCTATGTACCCATATATCTCTCTAACCCCTTCAATAAATTTGATGTAAAATGTGAATTACTATCTAAATGATAGTCTGTGGTACCCCGTGTATTTTTTTGATCTCAAAATAAATGTAGTCTTCCCAAATCATCAACTAAAATAGTCTCTTGGATATGTTCAAAGTGGGATAATTTCATCATTAAGTCCAATACTACATAAACTAAATCTCTACCTTGAGGTGAACTCAGTAAGATGACTAATAAATCCATAGAAAGATATTCCAATTTTTATTTCATAATAATTAAAGGGTGTAACAATCCAATGGGTCACTGGTGCTCCACCTCCACCTACTAATAGGTGCAACACCTTTTTATAAAACTGATTATCTGACATTTCATCCAAGGAAACCAATACTAGAATAAAAAATCTTGATTCATCTTAGATATTCTTGGATGAACTACACACTAAGAAGCCTTTTAATATCACATTAGTTCCTCTCTGGTATCTATAGTAACCCATACATTTAGGTGTACATGTAGGATAACATCTCCACCTATAAACCAATCATTATTCGGGTCCTTTCCTAAAATACACTCCCATAAAACCAAGCCTTCATGATTTGAAGACTAACTACTATTCACCCTATTAATGAGATTAGAGGTAACTATCAAGGATGAGATATAATACCACTCATGAATATCATGAAAATTCTTATTTATCATATAAAATAGGTTCATCAGTTTCCATTCATACTAGGATTCCCATATGGAATGTTCTTGATTTTTCAAACCCAGTGTATCTTCTACCGTATTGTAATTTACACGAATATAGGAAATCAAAAAATCAAAATACTGAAGGTATCTGACCAACATTCACTGTCTGAGTTCTATTCACATTATGAAAAGATAGATTTTATGATCTATTGTTATGTATATTCTAAAAATATCTCATCCACCAGATAGTGTCTCTAATATTGTAAGGAATAGAAAGTAGCTACTAGCTCAAAGTCATGTGTCCATAATTCCTCTCATTATAACTCAACTAACATGATCTGTATATAAGGATCCTATCCTTCAAAATTCTTATAGCACCCATATTGATGTCTGATACATTATAGAAGAAAGTAGATCATATTCTAGGCTCCATAAAAATTATAATTTGTATCGTAAAAAGCCATCCATTCAGCTTCGGAAATGATTTTTCTCACTCTTATCACTATTACATCTTAACAACATTTTTTATAAGACCAGAAAGTAGTGAATAATGGTGTGATAAGTCCTATATTAAATTCCTATAATATCCATATATCCCTATGAAACTCTATATATGAATCATTTTCTGGAGATTCACACAAGAAACCATAGCACTAGACTTATTTGGGTCAACTAAAACTCTTGATTCTGAGACAATATGACCTAATAAGTTTTATTTATTTATTTAAAAGTTTCAATTAGTCTGTTTGCATAAATTTTCTGTTCTATCATTTTATTCCAAATGATATCAAGGTCTTTATCTTGTTCGCTATGAGTACGATCATACACAAATATGTCATCCATGAATACCTTGATAATGGAATCCCGATAGAGATAGAAAACCCTATTCATAAAATACATGAAAACAAATTGTGCATATGTAATACTAATTGGAATAACCATATACTCATAAATACCATAACTACTATGAAAAGTTTTATGAGGTTTTTCAGAAGGCCTGACTCTTACCTGATGACAGCCTAATCTTAGGTCAATATTTTAGAATAACCATGCTTCTTAGATCTTTTCAAGTAGATCATTTACCCAACGAAGTGGATGCTAGTTTTTAACAATATGTTGGTTTAACCATCTATAATTTATTCATAAATTAAGGTCTCCATCCACCTTATTGAAAAAAACATGGACTACCCCATAAGGAAATATCAGGTCTGATAAAGCCTTTAGACTCCTGATCTTTCTATTATTTCTTAATTTTCTAGACCCCAGTAGGATCCGTCCTATATAGAGGAATTAACATTGGAGATACTAATGAAACAATCCTAATCATAAGATCTAACTCTATATTGGGATTCAATCCAAATAAATTATTAAGAATGACCTCCCGGAAATGATATACTATGGGATAAAATCAGTTTGAGGAAAACCATGATCCTCGTTGAAGATACTAGAAATATGGGTAGTCCCTACACCAATCCCAGGATACATTGGTCTATCTCTACTATCTTGGAAATTAAACTCACCCTTGTAGAGATAACTACTACCCTCTTGTGATGTTATTGAAACCCTATGGTGATACTATTAAACATAGGCATTGTATTAAACCAACCAATCCATCCTAAGAATGTAATCGAATCCAGTAGTCTTGAGGATGATTAAGTCTCACTAGAATGGGTAACTTCCAACCTCAATGTTAAGTCCTACGATTATCATACAACCTTATAATGCACACATAATGGTGTTTCCAAGGTTATCACACCACTTTAATACTGAATTACTTTCTCAAGAATTTCCACTATCAATAAAGACTTAAATGAATTTGAATAACCTATATCAAATAAAAAAGATAAAATAGTGGAGGATACTAGAATAGTACCTCATACTTGAGATGATTCTACACATTGATCCTTGGGATTCAGAAGTAAATCATGAAACTATCTTTATCCATTATCATCTATTATAGCTATACGAACATGATCATGTATTCTCCACTTGTTTTAATAATTATATGTATAGCTACCATAGCCATGAAAAAACTAATTTTCTATCCATTTCAGTGAAACTTCAAATCCATACATAAAGTGGAATAAAATATTGTGCCTCTAAAGGTGGAGGTGTTGTAGATCCAATTCCACTAGAATATGATGGAAAAGTACAATAAAAACTTTAATTATTCCCTATATGGACATAAGAATGAAACTTTAGAGGATTTCCTTCACACTGAGGCATCATATGCCCTTGTTTTCCATACTGATGGCATATAATAGGGATGCCTTAATGGTTTTTCTAACTGTCACAACTCTAATAAGAAACCTAAATGGAGCTCCTCATTCTACTGTGAGAAATATTTCCCTTCCTCAGCACTAACCTTCTTTTCCTGACACATTTACCTTCCCACGTGTTAGTCTTAGAGATAAGATCCTCATTGATGTTCTCAAAAAAGCTAGTATGTGAAATACATTCACCTATGTCCAAACGGCATACTTAATCCCATCATCGAAGCATCAAGTACATGATTTCTCATCATTAGATATAAGTGGTGTAAAGCATTAAAACTTTGAAAAATGTGATGAATAATACATGAATTACATGGAAACCTACTCTAGATGCATGAACTCCCTAGAACATATTTATCTCAGAATCTGAGGAAATAAGTAATCGTATGAGGAAATCTGAAAATCAGCCTAGACCATTCTTTGATGATTACCATCCTGATTAATAACATCCAACCATCCCCTATCCAAATCATGAATCATATAGGTGGAATGCTTAACCCTCCAATCTAGAGGAATATCCAGAAGATCAATGATAGATACTGTGGACTCACACTATGACTTAGTGGCATGTAGACCATAATCCTTCAAAAAGATTGGAGGATAACTCTATTGGAACTGATGATTCATATTATCCAATGTAGGTACAGCTCATGGATCACCCTTCATAAACAAAATAAATAATAGTAAAGTCTCATAAATCTGAGTGTCATTTCTTATATCAGGTATAGGTGGTGGTACCTTATGTGGCACTCCTAGAGGTAAGAATAGAAGCTTCGGGCCCACCATCTCTAGGACATTGATTCTATCACCCTCCTAAAACAAGAAATGAGGATTTCGGGGTGGAATAGATCTAAAAATTCCAATCATATTCCTCATAAGAAATTGGCAATCGATATAAGAACCAATGGAAGTAAAATGGAAGAATATTTCCTACTACACATCATACTTCCCAAACTATAAACTTAAAATTATAGGTATTGGTAACTCTTCATGTTTAATTTATAGGGGTTCTGGTTAGTGAAGGGTCAAATATACTTTTCATATTGTTTTATTGGTAACCAAGACATTTTATAAATTAATTTCTTCATTTTAAGTTTTCATTTTATTTTATACATATATCAAGGTTTAATTTAAAATGGATAATCATTATTAGTGAATAGGGGCTCATACACCTTATCACTCAAATTAACACCCATTTAATTTCTATTTAACCCCATTTACATTCAGTCTCATTATGTAATGGGTATTATACAATAGATTGACTATATAAATCAATCATTTCAATAAAATAGGGCCCATACACCTCATGAATTGAAACTCATAATAACTCAATCATAGACAAAGAGAATCTAATGTAACTAGGGGTACATGTATGATATGGGTAGAAACTAGATATTTAAGATTCCGCCATCACCCTTTATAGAAAAACACTTTTTATATAGATGTTGAAACTTTAAATAACCAACTCCCTACCCTATAAAAGAGGTTAGAATCAAATTAATTTATAAAAAAAATATATTACTCAACAATCATGGGAAACAAGAGCATTGAAAGTAGTGAAATTCACCTATATGGTATAGCATATGCATTGAAGGTGAATTCTAGGTTTCTATAGTGATGCATGTAACAATTATCATTTCCCTCATCTCATTGATATGTGGATAAAATTAAATCCTCACTTATAATTATTATAATAATAATAATAACCATCACATATCATGTATTTCACCTAATGGTTAAAGTATATCAACAATAACAATAAGAATATAGAACAACAATTCTTATTTTAGGAAACATGGTATTAACCTAAAATTTGGGTGATCTACTTCTAATCGTGGTTTATAACCAAGCTCTAAATAATTCCTAATATAATTTATATCATCTCAAAATATTAATGTAAGAATAGAACCCATATGATACCAATTTTTGACATCCTAGACGCAAGTGAGACTCAGAGGTAACCTAAGCCCATCTGGCCACATTGCCTCTAACACGCCTCCCCATATGCCAAAGGATTCCAGATAGCAACAAGGGAATAGGGTGTGTCCATGGAGAGACTAGTACCTTATATCTGAGTAGATCATAGTGGATAAAAAACATCATATAAATTATTGAAATCATAGTTAAATAGACGGAAAATAAAAAATATACATTATGACAACTGTACTAATAACCTATCATAGCGGAAGAATGAAATAAAATCCGAGCAACAAATAATAATCAAAGATGGAAATTGAATCATAGACAAAATATAATAATGATTTGTAACATGTCTCTACAAAACTATAAAATAGATATAATTGGTTATAGAAAATACACACTATCAAAGAATAAAAAATAATTCCAAAACTATCCATGAATCCCGAGCAATATCCTAGTCATCTACTATAAAGATCTATACCAAAAAATAAATTAGGATTATGCGTACAAAGCAAGACACATATCCTTATCAACTCCTATGAACATATAATCTCTAGTATCATCGATGGCCCAAATAGGGTGTGATATAAATCTTAGTAGTACACCACCAAATACACCTATATCATCCAATCAATGAATATAAACTAAAATAGTGTGCATGTATATATAATTATAAATCATTTCAATAATGATAACTGAAGCCAAATTTATCCCTAGATAGTAATTTCTATGAACATTTAATCATCTAATTAGTTCATTTAGGTTCAGTTTATATAGATGAGTCACATGAGGTATAAAAAAATTGAGATAATTTCATGATAATAATAATTAATTGTCCAAGGTATAATAAATAATTTTATAATGGTGGTAATAAAGAAAGAGGATCCAAGTTAATGACCAAGACATCCTTTACCTTAGGAGTCGATCTAGCCCCATATAACATAAATCCTTGCTATAAGGGTTTTTAGGGTATTCCTAAGGGAATCATCCAAGGAATTCTAGTATAAATATATCTAACAGAGTCCAACGATGTCGCCCAAGGAAATGTATGGTAAAAATGACTCAGCCCAATTGGGTGAATCATTGTATCCATGTGCCAAATACATAATTCTAGATCCATGGAGTGTATCCAAGAAATCCTAATAACTGAGATACTATCAAGGGATTCTATGGTGTCATGATTATAATCATATATTAGAAATAGACCATGTTCTAATGGGTTATCTCCCATGGTAGTCAGATCATTGAATCGGATTGGAATCCTCATAGTGATCACGGAATTACCTCAGGAATCCAAGGTTGTCTCACGTCTTACCTATCCTATAATGATGAAACATTCCGTATTCCCTAGAAACCTTATACACAATTCATCTCTTATTTAAGTCCATGTAGTACATATTCCATTTAACATGTCAATTAGTACATTCCATTACTTTCCCCACAATATGTGGCAAGGGTAATTAGTACATGAAACTATTTTTTTACTTTAATTATATATTTAATGATTTGTCTCATTTCTTGACTTTTCATAACCCTGCCAATGTAGTCTAAGGACAAGAAACCATATGCCATTTGATTATAATTAACTAGGGAAAGTGATATTTATATGTATACATTCTATTTAACCATTTAAAGATTTGATGATTAATTAGAACACCTACCTAATCAGGGTCAAGTGATACTGCACATGTGTTATCCATTAACAATTCGTTCATTTAATTAAAAACATATCTTTATTAAGTCCATGTCAAAGAATACATGAATGATTGTACTTCATTATACCAACCATACCCTCCACTCATGGAATCTTATTATTTTATCCTATGGTTTTCAAGAACCTCTAACAAAGATGGATCTCCCCCTCTTCTTCGACTTCTCCATATTTCATCCTTCTAGTTTCTCTGGGTTTTTCTTCTCTTTGGTTCTTCTAATCATGGGTTGCTTCCTATTCTCATTCGGTCAATCCCATTGTGCAAGACCCCATTATTTTTCAGGTATGATGGTGTTAAGGACCATTTTTGATGTGTTGGTGGTAACTCACAATAGTGAACTATAATGCTATTTGGTCTCTGCTTCTTCCCATTTGGTTTGGATTGATCAGGAACTCTGAAATGGTCCTAGTTCCTCCCAATTCCCCCTTACTCTACCTACCAATTCTGACATGTTTGATCCCATCTTGGTTGGTTTTGTTAGTTATTTATGATGGTTTGGTGTTGTGGCAGTGGGAGTAGTGGATATGTGGGCTTCTTTATGAGGTGTTTTCTTACCTTAGCCTACTTAGGATTTTTATTCTACTCCATATGTTTGGTGTTTTTAACCATGTTTTTTCCTGGATGTTTTTCATCAAACCAGAATCCAATTTATTCTTTTTACGGTTTATGGATTTTCGATGGTTTTTTGGTTCATTCCTTTCATCTTTAAAATTTTCAAGTTGGATAGATTTTCTCATTGTTTATTTTTTTATGACGATGATGGTTTCTAAACATTATTTTACTAGTGGTTTCTTATAAGATAGGGTTTTGGGGTCACGGTGACCTTCATAGCTCTCTTTTGAGGCCTTAGTCTACTTCACATTCTAATCTTTCTTCTGGATTCCACCAAATCTCTCCAAGTAGGAATTTCGTATTGGTTTTTAAAGGTGTTTTGGGATGTGTTGTTTGAGCGGTTGAACGAATTCCAGGAGTTGTCTATCATGGTGGATTCATCCCAGTCTTTGGATTCCTGCTGGTCTTGATTCAACATGCTGGTTATAAAGAGGATTTAATTTCACAGTTCGGATGATCTATAGTGTTCTGAAATGTTGTTTTCTTAGTGAAAACAAAGAACTCTTGTGGGTGGTTATCATTAAAGAACTGGTTTGGCGTGAATGATGGGTTCTCTCAATGTTAGGGTGTGCAACATGAGGTTGTACATGGCCTAAGGAATTAATTATAAATTATATTGAAGTATGTAATTTGAAAGTTTACATCTGGATTTTGTTCTGTGGTGTATTATTAAGTCAATATGGTGGTTTTTGTAAGGTTCCAATTAACTGATAGTTTATTTTCAAAAACCATATAAAAATGGATTGTATTAAATCACACATGAACGATGGAGTAGATAGTCATAACAAACCACTAAAGTCATAACATAAAGAAAACACTCTGCATGGGGTGGTTGGCTTGGAGTACATACCTACCAATGATTATGAGCACATATAGAAGGGGCTCTAGAAAACTAACATAATGATTATTAGAAATGAATATGAATTTAAATTGGAAACTCATTATGAAATCAGAATGCACACCATAAATAAATTTTATTAAATGGTGAGACTTGGGGGATGAGTCATAGAACACATATTGTATTCTCATATCACTCTGATTATCTAGTATAATCCTTTAGTTTCTTCTTGGATTGCAAGAAATCTGTAGAATAAATCAAATCCTAGAAAATAGGTCATATGATCGTCTGTCAAAATGGCATCGTTGAGGGAAATAAAAATGGAGAATTGGGCCTAAGGACTGAAGATCTTACCTAGAAGAATCTAAAGAAATAAACTTATCATAAATCTTATGTCAAATAAAGGATCTGAATCAAAAATTATAAATACGTAACTTTGTGAGCTCCAACCTGAGGGAGGAGAGCTTCAACCACTAGAAATAGAAATAATAGAGGATGGGGTATGTTTAATAGTATTTAAGAAGAAAATGGTATATTTACCTTATAATAATAGTTTTTCAAGGTTGGGATGCATATTTGGTCAAACTTTGTACTGCTATTACGCATGGCCCTACATCAAGGGGGACCCCGCATGGTAAGGCCACATGGTTTGGGAAATTATACACAAATATTATTGTATGGATCTACTAAAAACTGAAAATCATCCACATGGTCATGATCCCCTGGTTTCATGGTTTCCTTAAATCATGTGGCCTCCTTCATCCCTCTGTCCATACCTCACATGATTAAGGAAACCCTATAGAATGGATAACATGGTATCTATTAACTGTGTGTCCTAGTCCTTTTATCCATTCCTAAGGGCTCTAAGCTCCAAACAAACCCCAAACATCCCCCCTAAATAACCGTGAACTCATTAGACATTCATAATAGACCTAAAAATGAATTGGACCAATATTTTAAGAATCCATACCTTATAGAAAAATTGGATTCTTATCCGGTGATCCAACCTTATTCTCCCTTGAGAATAAATCGTGGAGGCTTTGGGAGGAACCATCAGTTAAGTGTAATCAACCTACCAACACAATATCTCTATAGAAGTTGGTAATTCATTAGGGCTATAAAATAATATCAATAATGGGATAGATACTAATTTAATGGATATATGAAAAATAGTATAAGATTATGATGATGGGTTGAGGGTGGAATGAATGTTGTAATATTTTTTTATGAATGCTTCTAAGGTAACATGGAATTGATACCAAATCACTGAACCAAGGGATTTTCAAAATAAAACAAAGAATCAAAAATAAAATTATTTTGGGTTGTAGATTTATATTACGTTGGAATTTGCAATGTCATTAGATACCCGGGGTTATGTCATGGTATACTATGAGAATATATTGGTGTGATAACAATATGTGAGGGTACTCCATAAAGTTATACTTTAGGCTAGTGTATCCAGAGGTTTGAGTGTGATAAAACATTCCTTTCCAAATTCCTTGTCTATTTCCCCCATGGGAGTGCATTTCCATGAGTATGAAAATTGATAACCCTTCATGAGATTTCACTAGTATTATGGAACCATTCCGGGTTGTTCTAGGTGGTGATATTGGAGAGCTGATGTCCTCTCAGGGGGGGGCAACTCATCCCATTGGATTCTCCATTATCTTCATGGGTTACATGTTTTATTCTTCTACATAGTCATCAATTTCACTTGAATAATTATAAAACCCTATAAATAGAAAACAATTATCAAATAAATCAATAAAATTATAATTTTTTAAAAAAAATTAATAATGTTGAATTTATTACTTGATTAACAGAAATGTGACCATTGCCTTTAAATAATCAAAATATTGTGAATTCTTTTAAATTAATATTAGTCATATTTTGTTAATCCATCAAAAGTCCACTATTATTTGAAAGTACTGGTGTTTAACCATATATATATATATATTCATGATATATTATTCTTATTTTTATTCCAAATTTATATATCACCATAGTCAATTATTATTTATTTCAAATTTTTATATCATGGTATATGTTATTCTTTCATGATGAGAAATTTATAGTTTTATGTCCATATGACTTTATCTATGGTTATTTTATCATTCCCCATGTTGACTTCATATGATATCAAGATCGTATTCCATTAATCATGTTATTTAACCAATGTTAATGTTTCTTATAGTTTTAAAATATAAATATATGTCCACTTTGACTCGTTATATCGTATATATTATTAAAAATTGGATGACACACATATATTACATTTTTAATTTCCTTAGGTAGTGAAATTTTTTTTCATTTATGAAATTTCAAGAAGAGAATCTTGTGTGATGAAATCTTATTAAAGAAATATATGTTAAGCTATAAAATAAGATGGATTTTTTATAATATCCAAATACTATAAAACATTTAATTATGGGTATGTTATTTAATTGTATGACATAATGTATTATCATTTCAAAAGATGTTAAATATAAGTATGTATTATTTGTTCTATCTCAATTACATTATTTAAACATTATATAATTGATATTTATAGGAATGCAACTCAAATCCATCAATAAAATGGGCCTTCCAAAACTACTCAATTACACACACATGGTTTTTTTCAATAGACATACAAAAAAATAATTACATCTCCTAAAATTTTTCCAAAAAATTTCTATCCCATGTCCATAATTAAATTCCCCAAGGACATCAAAACAATTAAGATTCATGGAAGATGACTCGACTCTTTATCGAATGATTATTATTTTTATTATTGTTACATTCTCAGGATATCCCTCTCCTAACACTTTATATTTATAATTTATGACATTAATAACATACAAATAACATCATAAAACTTCAGTTAAAATTATTTTATAACATAATAACATCATATTCAAAATTATCCATTGATTATATAATGTTTTTATTTAGTACAGATTAAGCACCTGGATTGATAATGCTATAAAATTTTTGTAATGGATGATTATTAAAAATAAAATGCTAGTAATATAGGAAATAAATAAAGAAAAATACTATGTTAATGTAATGATAATATTATTATTTAACCAATTAATAAAATAACACCATATTTTTGTTAAAATTATTGAAAAATGAGATTTTTATATTTATTCCTTCAAAATTGTACCAATAACATCCATGAAATGAATATGAAAAAAAATAAATTAGTGTAAATTTATATTCTAGACCCATTACTATTTTTGATGTACTTATATTATTATTATGGATGGAAAATCATAATCTCTATACTAAAAAAATAGGGAACCATTGAAATTACTTAAACTAATGATCACTTTTTTAAAAAAAATAACTAACCCATAAGTAATAAGTTAAGATAATTGATTACGAATAAACAAAACAAGTCAAATCAGTTTTTAAAATATTTTATTTATAAGTACAAGTTCATTATATATGGGGTAAAATCAAGTATAATTGAGTCCAGACTTAAGGTAAATGAATTCTCATCTCAATATCATTTTGTTGAGAAAATTTCCAAATTACCCACATATTTTTGTTTATATGGGTTATATAATTACCAACTAAATCCATCATCATAATTTTAATTTTATTATTTTGACTTATAATTACATTTACTATTCTATCTTTCAACTTCTTTTGAACCATACATTACCCAATTCATAAGGGGTTCCCTCTCTCAATCTCTTTCACTTTTATTGTCTTTCCCTTTTCATTGACAATCATCATTTGTATACTAATAAATATGACATTATGGATTAAATTTATCTGACTTTATCTTCTATTAGGGAATATATATTCAATTTAATATAAAAAAATATGATCTTTAATACCATACAAATCACAAGGTTCGTAACGGGTTACCTTTTGATCTATCTTTGTATTTGAGGTTCTATAATAATAATATATATATTTAGGATTAATATATTATTTCAATATAAAATTTCAATTTTTTTACCTTATTTAAATTTTTGAATATTTTTACGTCTCTTATCCTTTGATTGATTCATATTTCACTAAGTATAATTTCTATAAGTATACTTATTCAGTGATTATCTCTATTTATATTTGAATTAATTCATCCTAACCATTAGTATATTATGTATTATGTTTAACACAAAAATATTATAATATTTTATTTCATCTATTTTTCATAGGATTTTAATTTCTTTTTCATAATCGTTTTTTATTGATTTAATAAATTTGATGTTGTAAATGAAAACATTGACACTTTATTTTATATATTTCTTTTCCAAATATATATTCTTTCTTACAAAAAAAATAATCATTTTTCATATTTTGAAAATTAAATAATCTTTGAATTTTATAACTTTCATATTTCCCTTCAATATAGTTTAAAATAAAAATTAATATCAATTTTTATATTTTTAAATTTTTTCCAAAGTTATAGAAATGATGAAATTTATTTATTTTGAATTTAGTTTCATTTATTATCTAACTCTAAAAATTTATTATATTTCAGTCTTAAAAAATTTCATGGATTACTTATTTGGATAATGACTTCATAAAATAAAGATTAAAATGTATTTTTCCATTTAAAACTGATTTTTATGTGACATTTATTTCCTATTTTATAGGAATGTTACCATGGTCCTATGAAAACAATTTTAAATATTTATCATTATTTTTCTCACTTTATTATAATAGTTTATTTTCAATGAAATTATTAAATGTTTAAAATATGTTTTAGATATATTTTTAAGAATTATTATTATCTTTATTCCTTATATTGAGAATGGAATTTAAGGAATTTTGTTTATATGTGATTATTTCAATGTTGCATAAAATCTATGAAATTTCATTATTAAATCATTTAAAAATTATTACCATCTAATGAAATATTTTTTATCTATGTAAATATTATTTTATAATCTGCTTGTCTAAAATTTCATCAACTATATTCCATCTCAAAAAAAATTAATATAAATTATTATTATGATAAAATAATCCATGGACTATGTATATATAGTGTGGTTGAAATGAAATATTTGTGAGAGGAATATGCTATCATTTTCATGTCACACCTTATTAGCAACTATGAATAATGATAATATTTTATCCAATACCTTTCGATTTTGAATACCATATTCTAATTTCTATTGATTTAAGGTTTCTCTCCATGATAGACATACCTTTTGATAGACTAATGAAAATAATAAATACTACTATATATATTTTTTATAAATAGGGTCAACCTTATAAGTAAATAACTTTTTCTTAAACCATATATTTATATGTTGATGATATTATTAAATTAATTTATTAACATTTTTTATTCCTTATTAAGGATTAGATTTTACTTATTCTATTATCATTGGTTCATAATGAAATGAATTTTAATGTACCTTTGGTTGTATTCATTGTCTTATGGTGTACATATATATGGTTGTGTTTTTATGTGGTGATTGGAACAAGAATTATATAGCTATCAAATTCATTGGGTATATATTATATCACAAGAGATGTTATGAAAAGGTTATGGGAAATTATCTTAGTCCACTATGTTATGGGACATGTTTTTCTATTATGTGATGATGTACATGGAAGATATCCATAACATATGTTCTTATTTTATATGTTTATATATATGATATTTTATTATTCCATGATATATTTTTTTATTTCATGATCATCCTTTAATAGATTCTATGTCAGGATATATGATTATTATAACTGGTCTTGTGATAAATGATTATATTTTTATGATCTTATTCAATTAGTCATTCAATTTCACTCACTATAATGTATCTCAATCATTTATGCTCTATTGATAGATCCTCTATGTCTCATTGATAATGTTTTACCTCTTAATGAGAATTTGAGCTCACACAATTTTTATGTTTCCCTAAAACACCAAAAAAAATTATGTAGATATATATCTAATAGATATTAATCTGTCTATAATTTTATTGAAAAAATTAATAATGATAATAATTAAGAAAATGTTTATATTGAAAATATCTATAGACACTAAACCTTTAGGTTAGGGGAGTGTGTTTTAATTTGGTTAAGATATATATAATTTTGTAATAATAGGTATATGGTTTTGGGAAATATTTTTTGGGATCAATGTATATAAGGCCCCGGCCTTAAACCTTACTTAATATTGAATTAAATGAATAATTCACATTGAGGATCTTTTCAGGTTTAGAGTTTCAGAGAATTAGGATATAACTATTACATCTCAAAAGATAACAAATTAGACACTTCTACTAAGTTTCCATAAAATAAAAACTCTTTAAAAGAAACATGTCTAGTTCCATGTTTTAGATAGCATGAATTTTCCTTGATCCCATCCTTGACCCTATTCCACTTTAAGTCCTGTGAAAAACATTTCAAAAACATGGGATGAGCATAAAAAGCTCAGTAAGGGATATAAAAGTACGAAATGAAAACATTAGTCCATGTATGAAATCATACTTTACTCATAAAACATAAGCATTTTAACATACCTCATAAAATCATGAATAAATCATAGAAATCATAAGACATAAAGGTAACTTGAGGCATTCATAACATTCTTACATAGGGAGTAACCCTCATGGTTACGTTTGGAATACCCATCACAGTATATTCCCTAAATCTCTTCATAGAAACCTTAACGTTTAACTACTTTACGTTACCCAATGCATTGGAGAGCTATATCGGGCTCACCCGCCCTTAGTTTATCACGGAACCACCCATCTTCATAACAATTCCCAAGAACCATAACATAATCGTATCACGTAAAACATGCATAAAGGAAACATAACATTTCCACATTTCAATCACAAGATATCAATACAACAAATTGATATAATAAAAACATTATGAAAACCATTTTCAATACCAAAATAAAAGAAAAGTAATACATGATATTTATTTTTTATTTAAAAAAAAGTTAGGTTATGTCTTGTAGAGGAAGCCGAAACTCAAATAATGGTTACGGTGGCGGAGAAGTCATTGTCGTCGCATACGTATGACGAAAAAACATCCCTTTTGTAATTTAGTAAAATGCTTTGTATAAAAAAAGATTCATTTTGAATAAGCATAAAAGTCAAAGGGGTTTATACACTGTATAAAAGAAAGTTGTGTATAAAACAAAATATGCCTCAATGAATGGAGATTGAGACGAAGTCCCTTACCTCGTGTCCGACGTGACTCGATTTCCCTTTAATCTCTGGAATAATAAACATGAGTTAATTTATACTTTCTTAAAAAACTTTTTCAAGTTGATTATTACTTTTATGTCACTTATTACCATGTCATGAACAATATGTAATTATTTAAGTTAATAACAGTTGTTTTAACGATCATTGGTACTTGAGTCAAAAATAAACTCTTTATAATTACAAGTTGTTCATGCATCCATTATATCCAGAGTTATATTCATTATGTAGATATCATATATATCATATATATCCAGAATATACATGCATTTATAATATTACGTATCATTTAGAGTTAAGAAATGAAATGCACCGTTCATGGAGACGGTAAGCCGTACGTACACATGAACGCTACTTTTATTTATATTTCATATTTTATGGAATGGAATAATAATGAACTAAAGGTATATAATAATTCCAGTATAATTTCATATATAATATCATTAACTCCATCCTTTATATGTCCCACAAATGGGATTAACGAATCAAATCACTTTGAGGGGGTGGTAGTCCGCACTTACTAAAATGAAGATATCGTGTATACCCATAATGGAAGCCATAAAGGTATGCCATAAATTAAAAATACAGAATATTAAGGAAAACATAAACATATTATATATCATATATAAATATATTGTCATCTTAATGTCCACCTTTGAAGGTGTTATAAGATTATTGAACAATCATCGTTTCGTGAGGCAGAAATTTGACATCCACGGAAACAGTATGCTCTTTAACCATTAGATGAAGGTGTGTGTCAGTGTAGCTATAATCCTTCTCATAAAAACATCCTATTATATTGAAGATACTAGTGTTTTTACAAAATAAAGGAATAAAAATAGTTTATGGGGTTGGAAAAGAAAAATAAAACATAAGAACACAAAAGAAGACACTACCTTTAAAATGGGTAACTCTTTTTTATTTGAGCACAAAGGAATCCTTGGAAAGACTTCTGCCCAAAGTGAGGATTCTAGGAGTAATAGAGAGATTTGGAGAGACAAAATGGGCAGGTTTTGGCCGAGCCAAAGGCTTGAGAGGTGTGGGTAAGGTGGTATAGGTGGGGGCCTTTTATAAGAGGAGAGGAGGGGCACTCTTGGAAAGTTATAAAAGATTACTTTATTATAAAAGGATTTTCGGATTTTAAAGGTACCAAAAACATATATTTCTAGGATAAGGTGATAAGAGTTCGAAATAAAACCATACAATAGTTTTTTGACAAGTTTAGGTCTTAGATTTTACGTTGCCTTTTTATTTTATTTAATTCGTTAAATAATGAGGTAACTACTGCATCATCATGGTGTCATAAATAATTTAATTTATTTAAGGTATAAAAATTATAAAAAAAATATCATGATGTATGAAATATTTTTTTCTTTCTAATAAATATTTATAGTCAAAATTATGACTTTTATAACCCCATTTAAAAATTGTTTTAGTAAAACAACACAAGTTTGTGACATTTTTATTTTAACATTAAATAAAAAGTTATTAATGTCATTTTCCTACCAAAGTGGCTCCATGGGGTCCTAAAGTTGACCCATGGATTTTCTTGGTCGTCCATGACACATCCAATAAGGGTAGGACATGTTTAAAGGTCATTTCATATTATTAAAACATTATTTTTACCTTAAATTACACTAATTGCCTCTAATCGCGATTAAAAACATAAAAGTTACTATTCACCAAAAATTATTTTAATCCCATTGAACCATGTTTTACTTCTTAATTACAACCATGAATTTTGGATTTTCGAAATTCAAATCACAGAGGTGGTAAATTTTCATTTAAACGAAAAAATAGTTTTTTTAAGTACCACTTAGTTGTTTCACTATTCATCAAAAATTGAAGTTTTTCAGAAAAGTACCAAAACTTCACCCTAATCTATATTTGATATTCTGAATTCAAAAATGAAGTCTATTTTAAAAAATTAAAAACATATAAGTTACATTAATTAATTTAATAATTAATACCTGCTGTCAAAACAAATAGCGTATTTTTATGAAAGAATATATATCAAAAGAATAACACTAGTTTAAGTCCAATTTCAAAGTGAAATTAATTCCAACGAACAGTATTGGATTAAATTGTAAAAATATATTATAATTTCACTTTAGAACTAATTCAAAATATAATCTAATCATATTAATAAATTATATTAAAAAGCGGTTGTGAATTAAAATACAACATTTTTCACTATTCATTAAAAAATGAACTTTATCGGAAAAATAATAAAAAATTACACAAAGTAAATTTTGATATCCCGATTCTAAATAAGAATTTTATTTGGTCCAATAGAATTTATTAGATTGACCAAAACTATATTTAATGACGGTTCTCCATCAAAAGGCGATAAGTGGACCTTTAGTGAAAATTAAAGTATATATGCCTAAAATTGAATTCTTTTCGTATTTTAAGCCTTTATCCTTTGTTGGATAAATGTAAAAACATTTAAAAACATATATAATCATATTTTAGTTATTTATATTCATTCCCTCCAATACAATGGCTACGTTTTAACTACCATTTAAAATAATATTATTTTATTACTAGTGTGCAACGTAAGATTTCAAAGAAACTCTTTATTGCGTATCGGGTACGTTATTGAACATAGAAACCCCTTTAAAGTAAAATTAATATTTAATTCATAAAGATTAATAAATATGAAAATGTTTTATTATTTATTTTCCTTGGATGTTACAGTGTATACATTTGAAGTATATATTTTATACTCTTAATATAAGAGTTCTATTTTGGGGGAACTTCCATGAAAGTACATAGTAATAATTTCTTTCCACCAGTTACGTAATAATATTTCCTAAATCAGTTATAGTTTCTATAATTTGGTTGATTAAAAGAAAAAAACTAACTTTCATATATTTATATGTATTTATTATAGATTCCTTTATACCATTTGACACTAACACTTATACCATTTCATAAAAATACTGTTTTTGATGTTATATTTTATATTCATAGAATCAATATATCAGGTTTCATAAGAATCAAAATGAGATAAGTGACCACTCATTACTCATATGTATATTTTCATATAGTACCAAAATCACTAATTATATTATGAAGTTATAGATTAAAGAAAATGAAATTATGATCTCCTAAGAGTACCATTTAAGGATTTGTTATGAATTAATAACATAAACATAGAATGAGACCCTAGTTCTCCAAATTATGCCTTCACAAAAATATCACTGGATATTTTCAAATTATATTATAGCCTCAGCTATTATTGTTGTACAATTCAATATCCATTTTATTAAATTAAAGATTGAATAAGTTTTGTATTGTAAGAAAATTTATTCAAACCCCTTATCTATAAGAGCTCGATAAGTATTCACATCATCATGTTTTATAATGACATGAAGAGTTAAAATTCTTCCTTTTATATACTCTCCAATATCTTTTTAAGAAAAAAATATAAATGGGTCATTCTATAAGTTTTTCATCTTCAATATGAAATACCATAGTGTCAAACACCTCAGTCTTATACCCTTAAGCATTTTAATAGGCCATAATGAGGGATTTGAAAAAATCAATCGAGGAACGAACATCATCTGATATAGAAATTTATGTTGGAATCATGAAAATGTGTCTAAGTGAATCGTATTATTGTGTTAATGATGTAATCCTTTCAGCAAGAGTCCTACCATTTTTTATAATGTTTACATAATAAATATTTTGAATCTTTCAGTGCATGGTGTGGTTTTATTTATACTATTCTGATATTATTCTGATCAGACCTTATACAAGTTTGACGGAGGACGGATTATTATTTCTATACATTCAATTAAATAATCACACATATAGGATGAATAAAAAAATTAGAATATATCATTATCCCATAGAGCTGTTAAAATCACCCAATAACTTATTTCAACATCTTGAATGTTATACTTTGGAATAGTTTCTCTACCATGATGTATGCCTCAATATTTAATTCCACAGTCTCTAGATAATTTTCTTGGTATACTAAAGGGTGTATATTTGTATCCTTGAAATGTATCTCTATTTATTTTTTTATTTTTTATTTAGAATAATATTTAGAAGAAATTTTTTAATATTTATCAAATAAACAGTATATCCCTTGACTGCCTCTAGTGAAAGAAAACATTTATATATGCATTTCTTCATAATATTCTCTTAAACAAATATTCCAATGGATTTATTTTTTATTTAAAAATTATGAGAGTACAATTGAAGGATGGGGAATGAAATAAAGTATTGTGTAATTGTTGGGGTTTCACTCAGTATACTGTAGGTTATAGTCTACTGTTATAGATAATATAGTGTCTACTTTTTACATGGTATACTTGTATCTATTTCCCAAATAAATTGTGTGCTTTATTAAAAATAAAAATTCCTTCCATCTTTTTATTTTTACACTAGTCTCACAATCTTTATAATTTTATATAGCCCATTTCCATTCAGTTATTTATAATGAACCTTCTCCTCTATTCTCTCTATTCTTAAGTGAAGCTATTCTAATTTTTATCTAGTTGAAAATTGTATGTTACTAAATCTTATCCTTGGAAAGGATTAGGTTTATAAAAAACCAATGTTTCAATTTGGTTTTCTTCAAACATGATATTATAGAAGTTGATCCTTGATTAATAAAAGGACTCACTAATCCGTAATTTTGTAACACATTCTTTTCCTTTGACTATGGTATTTTTTTCGAACCCATGTAATTTTAAAATTATATAAATGTAATTCCTCAGAAATAATAATCAATTATATTTTATAGAGTTATATTCTCTCATAAAATATTAATTATTTTTCTAATCCAAAAAGAAAAGGTATTATTCATAATAATTTTGTTTACATGTATTATATTTTTTTATTAAGAAAATAATTTCTAAAATATAAAATTTTAATTTCAAAATAATTAATTCATTTCACAAATCAAAAACACAAAATTATCTCAAATTTAATTTTTGGGAATTTTCTGAAAATATTTATTGTTGTGTGAATAAGAGATAAAACCTATTTTTATGAAAAATGTCTTCAAATTTATGTTATTTACATAGTATATTATTGTTTTATATTTGTATTAAAATTTAATTATTTAATTACTATTTAACATAATCCTATAGATTTAATTAGAATCAAATTTACACTTTTTTTTAGTATAAAAATATTTTTATACTTAAAGGAATTTTTTATGGAAAAATGTATTGCATCATGTTTTACATTTTTGTTTTTAAATTAATTTATTACACTAATACAAATTTTTCTTTATAAACTAAACTCACTATTTGAAAGTAAATTATCCTATTTTGATTATTAAATGTAACTTTTTAAAAAAAGTCAACCACCATCATTAGAGATAAAGTGGGATAAAAGTAATAAAACTAAAATGATAAGAGTTAAAATGACCTAAAAACTAGTATAAATTATATTTTGTAGTTTTATTTCGGCTATATATCATCTAAAATTATAATATGAGTCATTTTGGATCCATTTTGATTTAGTGATATATAAATTAATTTTAATATACTAAAATATTTCAATGGTTTCCTCTCCCTTACTTATAAAGGGGAACCCATTCGCTTCTCTAATTAATACCTAAAAAACCTCCTAACATAGAAAATGACATCCCTAAGAACATAATAGAATCCCTTAAAATGTCCAATAGGTCCTGGTTCAATCATAATATGATCCTGGGAATGATATATGTATAAACATGAAGAGATTGTTTAAAGAAGATATATAGTTTTTAAATAAGTGTTTTTATTTTATTTCTCATTTTACCACTTTATAACTGCTCTAAACCATAGTGATAAAATAAAATATGTATTCCCCATATAATAAAATTCTATTACGATTATTTTTTAACACTTTACATCTACTTAACAATCTATTGGAAAATAAAATCATCGTGCTTGTGTACCTCTAGACTACAGCCCTACGAGATGATGTATTTCATTTTTTCATTATTGATTCTTATGATTCATCAAAAAAATGGATCCAAATAAAATTAAATGATATTTATGGTATAAATTTAATTAACTAATAGTAATTAAATACTTTACTTCTTTCTTTACCAACCATTGAAAAATAAAAAACATCTCTCATGTGTATATGTGGACTACCACCTCATGAACCAATGCATTTTATTTTTGATCACTACCTCACTTGGATTTATATATAGATTTATTTAATGAAATAATATTTTATATATCATATAATTATTATCACATAAAGGTATAACAATTCTTATCTTTTTAAATAATGTTCATTGAAAAATGAAAATGTTCTTCATTCGTATGTATACATTATCATCTTCATGTTGTATGTAATTTATTTTTCGTAACCATATTACCTAGTTTGTTATAAAATTATAAATAAAATATAAAAATGAAAATTATAAACTCATTTATATTTTTCAAAAGATATTATAATGAACCATTTGATCATTTTTAACCTACCAAATCAATTTCCATCTTATAAGCCAAAGGTTATCAAAACATATAACATGAACTTAATCGATTAAGTAATTCAATACACATTCGTTATAAGTGAAATAAAAGTAATAATATTCATGAAATAGTTTAGTAAGAAACAAAATAACTAATATATGTTTTTTATTTAGGAATATATAGTGCATACATGAAAATTCATACATGAGGTATGAGACACTTTACATTAAAACCCTGTTTTAAATGTTTTAAAGATTTATCTTCTAAATATTTTTACCCGATGTCCATATTATTAAAATTATATAATGGAAATATTTATATTGGATTCAATAATTTATAAATTACATGTTATATCTATTTTCAATTTTTTTCAATGGTTTCCAAAAGTAATATTTTATCATATTTTATAAAAAACAACCCAAAATTGAAAACAGAATTTTCTATTCAAACATATATGATGTAAATATATATTCACACCAGTATAAAAATTATTTTATGTTAGGAATATTTTAATAGATTTAATGTTTTCTTAAATGATTAACCATTCTTCCTTTTTTGGGTATGTTATTTTTGGAAATATGGTTTTAGATAAAATGCATATTTCAATATTCAGAAATGTTTTTCATATTGGTTCAAAATTATATTTTAATGAGGTTGATGATAGAAATGAAATTTTTGTGTAGTTAATTTATCTTATGGACTTGTTACATTATTTTTCTGATGAATGTTCTTGATATATCTATCTAATTCATTTGGTGATGATTATGTTCTCCGGATAATTGTGTTGGAATTAACCAAGTAGGTTATTCCATTTGTGAGGGTTATTATAAGTGATTAATGAAGGTTGTGTCTTTAGGGAACTATATTCCTCAAATATGCATGCTAATTATTTTTCCTAGAAATATTTTAATTTCACAGGTTAGGAAGATTATATTTTGGTTAAAGGAATGATTTTTATCTTAAGGTTAAATATATATTTTTAAGAAAACTAATTCATGGGTTCACATTATTTCTAAGAAAATGTCACTATTTTTATTTTGAATCTATTTTGATTATATAGTGTTTTATGAAAATATTTTCATATTAATGATTATTTAATGTGTAATTAAATGGTTATTTGAGATCAAAATTTATTATTTCAATGTAAATCCTTCTTATATGATCTCCTAGTATTTAAATGGACTAACGAGTTTGTTTTACACAATGACTATGTCCCTTGTTATATTTTGTGCTCATACCATTTTTTATGAAGTTTTTCAAAGGTATTTATGGTTGAGTAAGAAAAATAAGGTAGTCATGTTTTAAATCATCAATATTTTTAATAAAAAGAAAACATGATTCATTTTAAATGTAATGTATTATTGGAAAACAATTCTAAAGAGTGAAAGTGTCCACATTCTTTTGTATGGGTTTATTATATATGATTTATGGCCTAATTTTTTAAATCCCTAAACCTAAAAGGACATTAGGAATTAAATAAAATAAATTACTCATTTCTGTCTCAATATTATTTAATGTTTTATGTTTAGGTCCTTATAGATGGTATCATAGAATATTTTACATAATATTATAGGTTGGAATAATGTATGTAAGTTCCCTTAAGAGATTATAATTTGTGGTTATCATGAGATTGATTTCAAATATTATCATATTAATTAATCTAACCCATTTTTTGTAATGGTTTTCCATAGTGTAAATATAGAAGCTGAAGTAGTTAGGTTCAAAGAGATTAATAACCTCTAAAATCAATAAAACATCCTGACTAAGGTCCCACATGTTAGTGCCCCAAAATGATTTTTCACATGACCTCACATGTGCTTCACAATACATTATAGGCCTATAAATAGAAATGAGGGTCCAATATATATTGTGGGGAGACTATAGAATATTTATCACCACAACACAATGGAATAAATAAATAAAAAATAATTAAATGATAATGAAAAACAAACAGAATAATATCCTAACCAAATAATTCCACCACCACATAATAATACCACAACATGGGTAAAGACTATAAACCAAAGAAATATATATATCATTCCAGATATTTGTAAATTTTTAAATGAAAACATTAAATAAATACACTCTAAAACCTCCCCAGTGGGTGCCAACATCATATATGTTTCCCTCATCCATGCTCTTTATAAACTCATCCATCTAGGATAGGTCTCTTTATCATGTCCTATCATGAAAATATGTAGTCTATTTGGGTACCAATCATGTGGCCCAAGTGGGGGGTGAGTAAAAATCAGTAGGCCAACACCAAAGGTGTTTATAACAATACATAAAATATAATAGTGTATACAATTTTGTAAAGAATAAATTACAACAATTAATGTAAAAAATTCTCAATAAATTATTATTTAATTTACCAAATAATTTCTCAGGTTCGCGATGACACCCAAAAAAATAATACGATCATCATTTCATGTAAGATTATGAACATTCCCTAGAGGGATATCCCATTTCATTCCATCATGATATTATATTATTCATTTAATTCTAAATTAAAATTCAAATAATGGTGGACTATGGAAGCATTCATTAACCCCATTGGTATTTGGAGAAGTATCACATGTCCCTAAATTTAGTGATCACATGTAATGCACAATTACAATGGGGTACTAGAGTAGTATTCAAGTAACTCAAGGGTATTTGGTTCCACAGTCCTGATTACAAACCTTAGTCACAATTATAACATTAAATGGTTCAACATTCTCAACCCATTTATCAAAAATTTCAATATTTTAACAATAAAAAAATGGCATATATTAAACAATAAACCAATTTTATAATTTATAATCACAATTTCATATCATATTGGAACAACCCATTGATCACCCCCTATTTCATGTCCCATTGATCAATCAATTTCATAATCCCATTATTCACAAATTTTATAATCATATGTTTGACTAATTTTAAAATTACATGGAAAATCAATTAATTACTTCAATTTTGAATGGAATTTATCAATGTTCAAAATGAAATTTTACAATTACAAACACACAATTATAATCATGATTAATGGATTTAATAATTATATCACTCACCTGAAGGTCATTGATAGATGATAGCAAAACTAAGATCCCCATTTTGATGTACATTGATAAAAATCATGAAGACAAGGATTATCTAAACCAAAACATAAGATAAAGATACAAAGGATTAGGATCCATCAAAATAAATCTCTTAGCAATCACCATCGAGGAAAACATATCCCTATTCATAGAGAAAGAGACGCAATAAAGATATTTAAAACCAAACATGGAAAAAATATCATACCATAGAGGAGTTGATCCATCAATTAGATCTTTGAATATCTAAGAAAAGGGGTTTGTGGAGACTGGGAATCCTCTCGGGAGATTCCAAAAAAAGGGAATTATTTAGTGTCAATTGGGGGTGAAAGGGAATAAAAACCAAGTTGTCATAGAATTTTTTTTAAAAAAATGGTGGAAATAAATCCCACGTGAAAGGTTTTATTGTGTACGGGTGCATGATTTTCTGAACATTTCACATTAACCAAGAACCACTTCATTAGAAGAAGATGTGTTATCTTATGTATAAAAAATTTTGACAAACCATGAACCAATTGTGTAATAATCCCCTATTTTTGGTTTTATAGTTTTTGGAGGGATGCTGCATAGTTTGCCCAAACCATGAGGCAACCATGACCCTCCTTTTGTCTCTACAAAATAAAGTGCATAGTTTCCTAGGTCAAGATGCATGGTTTTATTTAACTGTATTCCAACCATGAACATCCCCATGGAATTCCAAATTTCTCTAACTTCAACTAAAACAACCCTAAAAAAACATAACCAAGGTATAAGAGAAATAAGGGGAAAAAGTGTGTACAAATGATCACAAGACATATATAAAAAATATGGGATCTTACAATTTCCCCAACATATAAAAGCTTGTACTTGGCCTATACTTTTGATAATATCTATGATTAAATGGTAAAAAGTTCAAGAAACTAGGCTTATACATCTTTTTCAATCTTCCATGTTTCCTCCTCGAAATGGCCATGTTGTTTCAATACTAAAACTATCAGTAAGGATTTTCTAAAAAACACTTTCTCACTTTGATCCAGAATATGAATTGGATTCTTCTCAAAGGACACATCTATCGTAGGATCAAAATAATCTATATAGATTGCATAAAAACATATAGGATGATACTTTTGAAGTTGTGACACTTAGAAGACATCATGCATAGAATTACACCTCTATGGAAGAGACAATATGTACGCCACTGGTCTGATTCTCTCCAAATCTCAAAAGTTCCAAAAAACATGGGTTATAGCTTACCCTGGCTTTGAATCCTACAATGACCAATTCTATGAGACACCTGAAGGAATACACAATCACACAATGTAAACTCAAGGGGTTTTCAATGTCAATCAGCAAACAAATTATGCCTTCTTTGACCCATATACATATGTTTCTGAATCAATTGGACATGCTCTGATGTCTTCTTAATGAGACTAAACCCTAGTATATCTAACTTACCTACCTCTATCCATTATATAGGTGATCTGCAAGGCCTACCATAAATTTTCTTATATGGTTTCATCTGAATAGTCACCTAATAATTTTTTATATAAAGACTCAACAAGTGTTAATTAGTTCCCCAAAGACCGAAAAAAAAAGTCAAGGACACATGCTCATAAAGTATCCTGAAAACCCTTATAGTATGTTCTAACTATCCATCTATATATGGGTGTAAATCCATACTCAAAAAATAACTATGTAGAAAGAAATTTTTAAATGGATTTCTAGAACTGAGAAGTAACACGTGAGTCATAGTTTGAAAATATAATATGTGGAACCTCATGATGAGTGACTATCACAAAAACATATATATATAAACCAACTGATACACATTTAATGTCTTCTAGAAGGAAATACGATGGCTACATTCATCAGTCTGTCCGCAATCAAAAAAATAGTTACATACTTCTAAGGAACACTTAGAATTCCTACCATGAAGCCCCCAGTAAAATCATCCCACTTACATTACATAATACACAAAGGATTTAGAAAATTACCTATTTTTTATGATTATCCCTCACCTTCTAATAGTTTTAGCATCATCTCACGAACCCTACACTATTATTTTTCATCCATGTCCACCAATACTGTCAACATAGGTCACATTACATTTTTGTCAAACTAGAATGCACCTCCCACTTCAAGGTATGAAACTCTTGCATCCCCTATTCATGAATACCTGTACTTAAGAAAACATAGTTCTGAACATACATGATCTCATCATAATCAATAGTTCAATTGGAAGGTGATTCCCCACATTCAAAGCTTTCCCTCAATGGAAAATGCTCCAAATCCTTATACTACCTCTCCCTGATCTATCTTAAAAGTGTATAATCTTCTAATACTAATGAAATATTCATCTTTTATTTTACCATATAGACTAAAATATATATCTCATTCAGCATGGTCATCACCATCCACTCACCACTAGTCTCCTGAACTGCCTGAGTCTGTGTCCTCCTTCTTAAAGTATCAGTAACACATCTTCCTTTCTTAGGGGTATCTTTTAGTTCAAAATAATATAAATGCATATAATTAACCCATATTCACTACTGTAGATTCAAATATATCTACAAAAATATATACCTTATACATTTTTGGTATTTATAGATAGTACACTTCTCTCTGGGAAGATAATTCTATAAAAACTTCAAAGAATAAACCACTGTAGCTAACTAGAGGTCATGCATAGAGTAATGCTATTCATGTGGCCCCAAAAATCATAAACCATATTCTATAACTTGATCCCCATTCAATATAACTGCTCAAAGTCTAATATCGGATGCTTCACAAGACACGGTACACTCCTCTCTCATCTTGGTTGGGATAAAAAATGGTTCATTACTCAAATTCTTCTTCAATTAATGGAATATATTCTCACATCTTACACAAAATTAAAACAAAATGCCTTTATTTTTCAAGCTCAAAATTAGTGCTTCCAAATGGGAAAATTCATCTATGAACATCCTATAATATCCCACCAAACCCAAAAATCTATGGATATCAAAAAAAAATCTTTGGATGCTCCTAAAAACACTTCTTACACCTTCTCTGGGTCCACTGACACACCTTCCTCCAAGATGATTTGGCCCCAAAAAATTTACTTGGTCAATCCATAATGGAATCTTAAATAGAATGGGATATTGTTGATTCTCCATTATTGTACTTTAGGTGAAATTAAGATTTTGGTCATGATAATAAAGAGTCTAGGAATAAACCAATATATAATCCACAAAAAAGACACAAAATGATCCCATTATGAGTGAAATATTCAGTTCATCAAGGCCATAAATGTATTAGGAGCATTTTTCTTCCCAAACAGAATTATGATGAACTCATATAGTCCATAACTTCTTCTGAACATATTCTATTGTATATCACAAGGTCTAAATATCAATTGATGATACCCTAATATCAAGTAAATCTTGGATGAAATACAAGGTCCTCTTAACTGGTCAACTATTTCAATGATGTGTAGAAGAGGATACCAGTTTTTCACTTTCATATGGTTCAACCTCTAGTAATCAACACACAAAATTAATTTTCAATTATACCTTTTAGAAAACAATATTGAAGAACCCCAAGCCAATGAAATCAGTAAATAACTCTATTTTCCTTCAATTCATTCAATTGAGACTTAAGCTCTTAAAGTTCTATTGGTTCCATTATATATGAGTTAATTGAAACAGGTTTAGATCCATGCATGAGCATAATTTTATACTCAATATCTTTATCAGGAATTATCCTTTAGAAGTCCACAAGTAACATATCATAGAACCATTCCACTAAGGTAGAAAGTCACATGGTTTAACACCTCTTTAGTCCAACAAATTAATAGTAACTTGGGTTGTAAGCTTCCCTATTTTCTTCTAAATTAGACTTGTACTGCCTACCTGTATATCCCACTCTCCACAATGAAAATAAATGTAAACCATTTGGAGACATGAAAGTCACTCTCTTATAGTATAAATCTAGGAGGGATCACTATGATACCAATCATTACATACCCAAAATCAAGTCAAACCAGACATATCCAGTATGTAAGGTTAAAAATAAAATTATACTTCCTAACATAAAGAGAGTTCCACTTGAATAAATATATGCCTCTTGATCATACTCTCAATGGTGTGTCAATCATTGTAGACCCATTCACTAATTACACCTTTATAATCAAACCATTAACAAGTTGATAAGATATAATCAAATGGAATATTTAGGTATCAATTAAGAAACTAGAATTAATATATTTTACAATAATAGAACCTCCTGATGTTGGTGGCCCTGCATCACTATCCACAAGTACCAGCAGAACTACATGAAACAGTCCTTCCCATATTCCCTATGCAGCAGTCTAAGCCTCATTAAGTGCAGCACTCTAATGATATGAGAGATCTTTCCCTGACGTACCACATACACTTTCTTGATCATCGCTGCTAATAGAAATCTAATTTCTATACTAATATGGGGAATAAGACACCCTCTTGTTGTTTTAACTCTTCCCGGACACTCTTTATATACCCATAGTTCGCGGGTTTCTACAAGTCCTCTATAGGTTACAAATCTTGTTGTACGATCTGAACTCCACTGGTGGTCAAGGATATAGGCTATGAATTTTCTATATCCTACCACACGTATATAAGTATATATGATAACTTGCTTGAGTAACTAATCCTTCCCCAGTAAACTATGATTTCTATTCACTTGTTTGGCATTCTCATAGAAACACTTTTATCTATTAGAGTACATACCTCCCGGTTATATTTTAAAAACCACATACATTCCACTAGAATCCTCCTTTAGGTTCCCATAAGAAATGAGAGACAAATATTTGACATCAGAAAACTTATTTAATCAAAATATGTTATCCTAGGACTCATCTCACATATAATCAAATATGGGGAATGTTTCTATATATTTTCATCATATCCTTCCAAATATGAAGCAAAGAACTACACATCAGTGAATCCAAAATCATATTACATAAACGAAATAATCCCCAGGGCCAACTATATATAGTGAACTTCCCTCTCCTTATGAAGTATCTTAGGGAAAAAGTTCCCTTAGTAACTTCTCCTAGAAGTCCTACCATAGAATTCCCTCTAGCTTCTCATACCGAGTCTCGATGTCCCACCCAAACTTCCCTTGATCACAAAACATATATTCCTCAATCTTAACTCCCATCTCATAAGGAGTGTTAAAATGGTCATGGATCGTCTGTATAAATTCAATCAATAATTAAAAAACTTCAGTTCCACCCTCTTCGATGAATGTTAGAGGATGTTGCAAGTGGAACTCTCATGTCATGTCAAGCATTTATCACACAACTTGACCAAGGTATCCTTACATAAATTTTATAAAGTGGGAAATGTTCTCCTGGAACTACTCTCCAAATCCTTAACCTAAAAC
Organism: Viscum album; assembly: GCA_963277665.1. Classification (NCBI taxonomy): domain Eukaryota; kingdom Viridiplantae; phylum Streptophyta; class Magnoliopsida; order Santalales; family Viscaceae; genus Viscum; species Viscum album. The sequence continues at coordinate 134,330,903 of OY728147.1, read as the reverse complement.
CATTGGAGCCTCTGGTTCTACTACTGGAGGATCATTTCGAGGAATGTCTTCCGGTCATCCTATCAACAACTGTTTTCATGGAATAATTTATCTATAATGACAAAAACATATCTTAGAAAACATAAAACATCCTAAAAACATTTCAAAATTCATTATTCACATAAACCCATAAAAATGCATCCCAAAAATCCCACCACATGGTCAAAACTAATCCACTAACAATACCATAAACCATCCCTCATCCGGGTCATGAATAAATAAGGGTAAAATATTTTCATTAGCCAAGATTCTTCTTAGACACCCATTTATCAATTTCATTTTACCAAAATTTTAACTATTTATCATTATCAATTTTATAATATATATATTTTTCATCTAAATTACATAAGTAAAGAAAAACATTCCTTTAAAAACTCACCCAATACATGTTTTTTCATGCGTGCCTAAACTGAGACATGTAAAAATAAATTCAGAGTTCCTAAAATGATTCATGTATATGAAAATATCTTTCCATTCCGATCCAAGAGTAATTTTTTTAAAGAATAACATCAAACATAATGTTCAACACCCAAGTTGAAATAACATCCACCTGTAAAAAAACATTATTAACTATAATCCCACCTTGGGTACTTGGGTTTTACCCCATAAATGGGTTTTCTACACCCTGAATAGTCTCTTAAATAAGTCTTAACTCATCCTAGTCTCCTTTCTAAAATTCCCAAATAGTAATATAAATGAAATGAAAATAAATACCCCTCTGATACCACTTTGTAATGTCATGACCAGGGTTCCACATGTTGATGCCACGAGTTGGTTCTTCAAGTGACTTTAAGCGCGCCACCATGTATACCAAAGTATGATGACTAGGATTGATGGTATAATATATATCATGGGGAAACTATACCCTCTTTATTAAAGCATCAAAATAGTGGAAGTAAACAAAAAATAACCAAATTCTAATAAACAATAACCTAAATAATACCATTTCTAAATAATACCACCATCACAAGACCATACGTAAAAATGGGTTAAGACAATAACCAAATAATTTGATATTTCATGCCATATATATGTCATGTGTAAATTTGAAGCTCAAAATAAATAAACACTGACACATCGCACATCACAAACAAACCTAGGTCGACCCTAAACTGGTCACCCGAGCCGATTCGTGGAAAGGCCCAAGAGGCTTTCCTGATCCTCCTGGGATGGCGGCAAGTTCTATGGGCATCATAAGAGACAACAAAGGGAATTTTTTCACCCAATATAGTTGTAAAAAATCACTGAAATAAGTGAATGGGTGATCCAAACTAAACATGACTTTCAAAACATTACATTATCACATTACAAATGAGAATTCAACAAACTAAACATAAATTACACAAGAAAACACAAACTAAACCGGAAAACCCAACATCTCCATTTAACCCTGAAGTTCACTCTCCAACACAAAACCAACCATATATCAAGGTGATCGAACCCAAGCTGAAACCTTCTTCAGAAACTAAAAACAAGAAAATATATAAGCATGATTATTAAAACTCAGTAGGTAGGGCCAAATAATTTTATTTTCAATGCACAACCTTTAAATAAAGAATAATTGACTAACAAGTTTGAAATATAATGTATAAAGTTTAGATTTCAACACTTTTCATTTAATGTGAACAAATCACAGTCATAATCCATTTCCTTCATGCTTTAAAATGATGATCAAATGGATAAAGGGGCCATTTGAACCAAATAGGGAGTGTTCACTTTCTGTGAAATGAAAAAAGGGTAAAAATACTATTTATATCAAAACATCTTATTTGAAACCTTTTTAATAGACCACACATTCACAATTTATCAATAAAATACCAAAACCAAGCACATAGATCATGATTCTACACAACGACAGCAGTGGCACTAACCGTACTAGTATCGTCGAAACATGAGAAAAACTAGGATCTAGAATGAGAACTATAACATAAAAATACATGTGACCCCATTCCCAATAGCATTCCAGTCATGATGAAATAAAAATTCCCAAATTCCCGACCACCGTAACTTAGGAAAGACTGAGGGGCCCAATCCCATAGTAATAAACCTGAATATCCACCTACTATAGGACACTAGTTAGTGCATGAACTACTAGTGTAGAAATAGTTCTCAAACATCCCCTTTCCAATACAAGTTACCCATGCTATGTTCTTAAAGGGTTGTGAAACACAAAATCATGAAAAAATCCATATACACACAAGACATCATACTTATCACCCAAGCAGGAACCACCCAGGTCACCCCATCAGTTGTCCCTTTCCTTTTGAATAATTATCACAAATGGGAAGTCCCATAATAAGGAAACTCTCATATCATAGTCATCTAATAAGAAAATTGACACACCCTAATATATTTTTTCCAATGAAACCATTAAATAAAAATTCTAAACATTCCTCAATTCACTTCCACACATTAAATTTTTTTTAAAAAAAAACTCTACAAAAATCATTTTCTGTACTAAAACAACCTAGAAATCCCTTTTGGAAATACCAATCACCATTGTTATTAACACGATGTAATTTATAAAACAATACCTTATCTTTATGAATTAAAAACTATTAATATTTTCTAGCTGAGTAATTTAACAAACACTTTGTGTGTCAATCTCACCAAATCCATATCATACTTACAAATTGATTAGGAAAAAAATAATTTCTTTTGAAACAATCATTCTAGAAATTAAACAAACCTATTTAATTGTTAATTGAGTTGTGAAAATAAATAAACTAATGAAAATATAACTTTAAATGAGAGGTGTAAGGGTTTCCTTTATCAAAATATGAAAACATTCCAGAATCAGGTGCGAAAGAACAATCACACCACAACCTCTCCCATGCGAATCTAGATTCGACATCACGGAGCCACAAAAATACAAAACCCCGCAAAATTGTGAAACCCTAGACATGAAAGTAATAAAAAATGGCCACTAGGTTTATGGAAAAAGAGTAAAAGGGAGATAAATTAATATGTATGGAGAAAGATGCCCAAACCTTTTGATTCGTGTGGATAATCACTAAGAAACCATCATGGATCCTTCTTGGAGGGGATTGAATGTGCAAAAATTACACATGGGAGGTAATAGGTTTCATAACTCTAAATGGGGGAAAAGGGCGGGTTCGGTGTATAAAACATTGGGAGATTGAAAACTGATTTTAATGACCTCGACATGCCTCATGGTTAGTCCACATGGTTTTTCAAACCATGCAGAGACCTTGTGGTCACCACTAACAACGAACTTACATCTCACACAACAAACTAGAATGATATAAAAAACCATTTGGTTGTCTTGAAGTATCTACTATCTCTCCCAAGAGTTGTCTCTGGATTACCTGGGTCGACATCCATGGTTACTACTAACTGTTCTCAGACTAAGTTCTAGGGTCTACCCACCAAAAAACACACAAGAACACCCAATTCCACCCAAAAAAACAAAGGGAACCCTAAGGAGGAGAGCTAGGGTAAAGAAATAGGGGGAAGAACATTCTTAAAATCCAACCTGTCACACCCAGTTCCCAAGAAAATAGACAAATTCCAAACTAGAACCAGAACCAAAGATGAATTTCAAAACCCAGTTGTGACAATTCACTCCACAATAACGCTTCTCGCCCCTCGAAATCCAACCCATGGCCTAATAAAAAGAAAGAATAACCACTCTTTTAAAACAAAATTAGGTTTACCATGACTAAAAATTTAATATATTACAAAAATACTACAATAAAGAAACTACTTATAAGAAGAACTTGGGAGACCAACATGGACTCCTCGCTAAGTACCACTTGCCCAAAAAGTTTTAAACACCTCCCGTTGATCAGTCCAAAGGACATAGAATTCTCACAACGCTCTAACCACCCTTTTAACAAAAACACATCAAAAAACATAAATCAGAACTCAATATATCCATCCAAAATAAAAAAATAGATTCAACCACGTCCAATTTATACTTATATAACCATACGTCAACAAAACCGCCATAACACACTCATTCTAATATTTTTTATGAGACCATAGATCCTCAAACTAATACCAAAAACATGCAAGATACTAACATGGGATACCTGATCATACATCCCACTATTATAAACAAACCAATATTCAATATAAACTTGATTTCCAACACGGGGAAGACCCGAATGGAATCTCCACCATAAGAAACAAGATTTCATTGCTTCTATTCCTGAGTAAACTCCAACGAGATGCGCAGTGGGTCTCCCCACCATACAAAATAGAGAGATTAATCAAACTCAATAAATCTCTACTTGGACCAACCCCCCCCCCCCCACCATATGGGGAGGTGAGGCTTGAGGATTAACTAACAGGCCCTCAAAACCACAACTGACACCTACCAATGACATAACACCCTCGGCAGAACATAAGTCAAAACAACCCTCAATTTACACCAATGGGCCACACAAGGGAAATATAGGCATATAACCATTGGGACATGACCACTAGGATTTTATTAAAAGAAGACAACAACACCCTCCTTATCACAAAGGGAAACCCTTACACCAAAATGAATCACAATAAGGAAATGAGGTTTCTGCTTTACTTTCCACCGATCAGGACCAATTTGAAATAGAATGGCTGCACTAAAGGCTTAAACTACTCCCCCACATCATCCAAAATAATGATAGATATTAAAAAATTCCATTTTGTTGCCAATGGAGGTATAATTACTATGGACCAGCTAAAAATTGTGACCAATGGTTTGAGCCCTGATGATTAAAGCATCTACTGCCTTGATGTCAGGCATTAGGAACCCTCGAATAGAACACATTGTTCAAAGATTCACATAACACAGATCAATTTCAATTAAATTTTTTTTTAAAATCATCATTCATATAGCTGATTGAGAACGAAATACCATTGAATGATATCGGACATGACTATTACATTCGGAGAACATTACTATGAGAAAGCCCCTAAACTGGTCCCCAAAACATTGCTTTACTTTTTCAAATGGGTTGGGTATCTTTTGAAAGGTTGGTTGTGGCTTAAATATACTTCTTAAAGACATCATAAAAGAACCACATCTAGTGACCAAAATTTCCACTAATGTGGAAGGTTATTGGAGCACTCAAGAACCATCGATTCTTATCACCCAGTTTACCACATTGGTGACGGGTCAAAACATTGTGCCCTGAAGAGGTTGATAAGAGGTCTAATGGACTCATAGTCCCCCCTTATGGCACCATGAACATCTAGTCCCTTCCAATTATTTTCATTGGAATATCTTTCACCCATTCTAGGAACCGGATTAATATTAACTATCCTAATCCCTCCTACGACATCATCTTCCGCATAAAAGGCTTGCCTCACCAAATCATAGAAATTGGTCAAGATATGCTCTTCCACCTTCATTTGTGGCTCAGCACGGATCCCAAGCTCATAATTTTGATCCCTTAAGAGATTTTTTTTAGTATAGCATAGATCATATGGAACTATCTCAATATATTCATGATGGAATTCCAACACTAATCCAACACATTACTGAAGACCGCACAACTCCATCTTCTTCCTCATCTTTGTCACATCAGAAAAATATAGTTAGATAAAAAAACACCTGAATAACTCCTAGGTAATATTGTCCTAATGATTTCATTGAGACAAAGACTTCCACCATTTCCAGGTTAGACCTTTTAGCATAATGGTATAAAACATCACCATTAAAATATCAGAAAACAAAAGGAAACAAAAGTCCCTCTCAACCCTCTACATCCATACCTCATCCTCAAGAGAATCCTCTTAAACATAAGATAGATATGTATTCAACTTCAAAAATTCCAGAACATAGCCTATGGTTTGATCAACTAGATTGTTTACTAAATATTCTCCACACAACATTTCACATTGGGTGTCCATAAAATCCTTATGGGGGTGATCACTAAGAATAACGAAACAAGGAACTCAATCAAAACAAATCCAACAACAAGTACTCTCTATTTCCAACATCAAAAAATGAAAACCATTCTCAATACACGAGGCACACTCCACACCACTATAAGTTATAAAAACATCAATTTACCATTAAAACACTATTGAATGGAAATAAAGCTTAAAAGATTGGACACCCACAAATGGTATCCCATGGCCCCACCCAGGCATGTCCTCATGCCACACCAAGAACCCATAAACATTCTCATACATACCTATTCATATGGTCTCCCACAAAAAAACAAAGGTCAAAATAAATTTCAAGGAAATTCATTCAACTCACACTTCCATTTCCAAATCCCAAAAAATCTATTTTGAAAACCTCTAACCAAAATACCAAAATTTCAATATGAAACTCACAAAACCGTTCCAGAAAATTGACAACTATTCAATTAAGAACCCATTTCTTAGAATTAAACATCAAACCCAAAAAAATTAATCATCTAAAATTTTTTTAAAACATCCCAATGATTCACCATCCTCCCAATCCAAACCAATATTTTTTAAAACATCTCATCCCATCAAAACATTTCTATTTTACCCTGAAATTTTATTTCAAAAAAACTATTTTTCAAGAACATCTTTTACGTAAGTCATGAAAACAATTTTCCACATTCCAAAACAAACCCATTTACATTTTAAATCTAGCTTTATACAATTAAAAACCTGAACATTTCCAAACTATTTTCGTAATTAAGGAAGATCCAAATGGTTCATAAAGGGGAAACTAGTGTCAATGGGTGGCTTGACAATATGGTTGTCATCCATATGCCAATTCCACCACAATCATGAGGATCATTGTAGGGTAATTTTTCTGGCTCCACATGGATTTATAGGCCCTGTGAGCTCATGAAGGTTACATCACAACTCCCATTTCATTACCCAACAACACAAAATCCACATGAACCAAAGTACACTAACACACCTGGACATCTTATGGAAACCCGATGTTTGAAACGAGTGAGGGTTCATGGTGTCCATCTCTTTCCTACACATAGAGCCAAAAAATAATACTACTTATGACATGAAGTCCCCAGATAACGATGGGTTTACTAAAAATAAAGGTCATCAAAAGATCCAAAATGGCTCTGATACAATGTTTTCATGAACCAACCTAGGTTAACCCTAAACTGGTCAGCCAAGATGATCTATGGAAAGTCTTGAGAGGCATTCCCGATCCTCTTGGGCCGGCAACATGCACCAGGGGTATATTATGAGAAAATAATGGTATTTATTTCACCTAATATAGATGTAAACAATAGCATCAGAATAAGTGAATGAGTAAAAAACTAAACATGACTTTTAAAACATTACATCATTACATTACAGATGATAATGTAACAAAATGAACAACAACTACAAAAGAAAATTCAAAATAAATCTGACAAACCAACATCTCAATGTGATCCTGAAGGTCGCCCTCCAATCCACAACCAACTATCTCCCAAGGTGGTTGAACCCAAGATGGAACCTCCTGCAGAAACTAAAAAAAGAAAATACTATATGCATGAGTATTAAAGATTAGTAGGTTGGCCTAAATAATTCTATTCCCAAGGAACATCATTTAAATAAAGAAAATTGATTAAAAAGATTTAAATACAATGTATAAAGTTAATTTTTCAACAATTATCATTTAATGTAATCAAATCACAATCACAATCCATTTCCATCTTGATTTAAAACAAGGTTCAAGGGGAGAAGGGGGCCAAGGGAACCAAATATGGAATGTCAATTTTTTTTGGATTTCAAAATGGGGGAAAATACCGGTTCATTAAAATCATATTATTTGAAAACTTTTTAACAAACCATGTATTCTAAATTTGTCGAGAAAATACCATAACCAACCACAATGATCATGATTCCCCACAAAGAGGGAAATGGCACTAACTGTTCTATTATCAGAGGAATAGGGGAAGACCTAGGAACACATGGTGGAATCAGAACATACTAATTCATGTGGACCCATCCTCAGTAGCATGCCACACATGATGAAGTCAAAATGCCCAAATTCCCAGCCACCCAAACTTAGAATAGACTGAGGGGCCTGATCCCATTGTAATAAGCCCAAATATCCACCAACAATGGGACACTGGTCAGGGCATGAACTACTAGTGTCGTAATCGATAACATAATTCCAATTTTCTATGGTAGGTTCCCATTCTATATTTTTAAAGGTGTGTGCTGCCCAATATCAAGTAACACACCATATACGCACATGCCATTACACTTATTACACAAAACTGCACAACCACAACCACCCCATAGGTGGTCCCCTTCCTTAAAAAAAATATCACACAAGGGAGGTCCCATATTGAGGACACTACCACATCATGGTTGACCAACATGGCAAGGGACTCACCCCTAGGAGGGTTTTCCAAAAGAAACCATTTAATAAAAATTCCAAATGGGCCTCCTGTAACTTCAACACATTAAACCTTTTAAAAAAATGCAACCCAAACCATTTTCTAGAAAAAAACATAGAAATAACTTTTTGAAATTCCAATCAACATTTTGAGTAACACAAAATCATTTATAAAACCAAACCATGCCTATAAGAATCACAAAATTCTTATAGGATCCAACCGAGAAATTAAATAAGAAATTGTTGTGCAAAACCCATCAAATCCATACCACACATATGAAGAGATCAATAAAAAAAGTTTATTCCTCACAAAATGTTCATTATAAGCATGAAATGTTACAATTTAATAGTTAAGAGAGTGAAAAAATCACAAATAAATGAAATAATAACTTTAATGGAGAGGTACAAAGGGATACTACCACAATCGGTGAAAACATTCTTGAATCAGGTGTGAAACAATAATCACACCTCAGCCTCACACAAGGGAGGTTAGATACAACACCAAGGTTCCCTAATAAGACAAAACCCCAAAAAACAAATCTAACCTTGACAATAAAATTTTCAAACATGTTAACTAGGTTTAGGGAAGAAGTGGAAAAGGGATAGAAAAAAAGGAGAAGGAGAAAGGGGCACTTAACTTTTGATTCAGGTGGAGAATCAACAAGAAACCACCGTGGATCCCTATTTGAGGGTCTTGAAGGTTCCAAAATCTCATATGGGGGGCTCCTAGGTTGGAGAAGGTCAAATGGGGGGGAAAGGGGGTCAGGGTATAAAACTATGGGAGAGAGAAATGGGATTCTAATGACCTGGATAGGCCGCACAGTTAGTCTGCACAGTTTTTTAAACTATGTGGAGACCGTGTGATTGCACTACCAAGGAACAGACCAACCACATAGGCAACCCCCACTGTATGATTAACCATGCAGTATCTACTATCTCACCCATGAGCTAACACACGGTTTCTTGGGTCAAGCCACACAGATACTACTAACTGTGAGCTAAGGGTTCATCAGGGTCTACCCACCCAAAAACACCCACAAACACCCAATTCCACCAAAAAATCAAATGGAAACCCAAGAATTTGTTCTAGTACAAAGAAATATGAAGAATAAAATCCCCAAAATTCCAACCCGTCACACCTAGTTCCCAAGAAAAGAGATTAATACCAAACTCGAACTGGAACCGAGGATGAATTTCAAAACCTGGGCGTGACATCCCAAGTGGATCCCGACATCACATATGGTTCCCTCATCCATGATACATCCTAACTCATTCATCCATCAGAGGGCTCTTACCCTTATCTTATCAGATAAACATGAAGTCTATTCAGGTACCAATTAGGCGGCCCGAATAGGGTGTGGGTAAAACTTAGTATCCCCCACAAATAGCTTCTAATACAATTCATAGTCTATAACATTGTATAAACTTGTATGATGAATATTTTATAAAAATTAATGTAAAAATATGTCACATTAAATTATTCTTGAATTAACCATATAATTTATCAGGTCCACGATGACACCCAACCCATCAATATAATCTTTCTCCCATGGTAGATTCTAAAACGTCCCCAAATCGATATTTCATTCCATTCCATCATGGTTTTACATTATTTATTTAATTTCATTTTCACATTCCAATAATGGGGACTATAGTAGTAGTTTAGCCCCCTCTGGGTGCTTAGAGAAGCAGTCCATGTCCCACAACTCAGTGATCACATGTGATGCATAAATATAATCAGGGCCCAGAGCATAAGATTGAAACCTCATGGGTATTTGGTCTAGCATTACCAATCCCACAACCCAATCACATTTATCAAATATCATTGTGGCACATTGAATGACTTAAAGTCAACTTTTTATTATAGAAACACTTTAGATGATAAAGTGAGAAACCAATAGTTCACACACTAAAAGAAATAACTAAACCATTAAACAAAAACTTGATAAAATTATATTTGATCTCCCTACATAGATTCCAAGAGATATTATTTACCTTTATATCATGGTCATACATTAAAAGGACTACAATGTGATATTCCATCTTGTCCCAATACTGTATGTACTCTTCTTGGTTGAGCTTCCCATCATTTAATCCCATGATCAAGATCTGATCTTGTTGTTCAATCTAGTGACTCTGTTCCTCTTTGGTGACCACCCATAATGGACTTTCTATCATCCTATTAGCTTCTTCTATAGTAGAATAAATCACCAGAACTGTGTAAACCATTTATTCTCCTGAGTGTATTAAAATTTCCAAATAAGTATCGATCAACACACCAAACTTGCAGTGCTTGCAAGTGGCAGCCATGAGAGGGAAGAGGGGATCTATGTGCATCATCTTGGATTTCTATTTCTTCATAGATCAAGTCTCTCCTGGTGGTGTAAAATAATAATAGTATTTATTCTCATTCAAAATGTCCTTCCTACTCTTTATTTACCTCATTCTTGAAAGCTGGTCACCCTAAATGTCATCATCTATATCACTTGATAACTGCACAAAATACTCATCACTAGATTTGGTCCATGGGTCCTCTTATTCATGTGAGGGCCTAACAAGATCTATTTCATCCTCCTGAACAATATTTTCATTTGAAAAAATATTTACACATATTTCCCAGAAAAATTGAATCCACTTCCATACTGGATTCACTCCATTAAACCCACTATATTACCTTACAACCATAAGAATAAAGCTCCCTTGGTGACTTAGATTCTGGACCATTGGAACTACTAGACCCTGAGATCGCTTCCACGGTGTAAAAAAGAATTTGTGGGTGTCTTAGATTTACCTTCATACACCATTTGAGAATCCATAGAATTAAGGACACTTCTAGGTTTCTCCTTCTCCACAGTCTTGCCCAATATCCCCAAAGGAGTTGGTATAGGAGGATGAGGTCCACATAAATCTTCCCTCAATCTTCTAAAGACATTTTTCACTAGTCTTTTCACTTCTCATAACCCACATTTTACCTCTGTTGTCGATTTAAACTCACATTCAACATCCACCAGTTTCTTCCCAAATGAGACTTCCAATGCACGAACCTCTTGTTCCTTACAATTGTATGTTCCCATCTACCTAGTGAGACTCTTAGACTCTCATTAATAAGTTGTCATCATATGTCCCAACTTTTTACATATAATAAAAATCAGACTATGATTCTTAGATCACCTACTATTTTCACCTAAACGCTTCCCTAACTGAGATCCAAACATAATCAGAAGGTACTCTGGACACATCCACTTCCACATATATTCACAGGGTAACACGATGACACAAAAATTCAGTGCAGCGATTCAAAAAAAGTTCATAAAAACTAGGTTCCCAATAATATGAATACCTAGTGGATTTTGAAACGGTAAAGGAATATTAGGTTGAATCACCCAAATAAACAGTATAGGGGAATCATGCTTCATGTGGAAGTCATGTGACCATCAAAAGAGGTAGAACTGAGATTCATTGAAGCTATGGGGGAGCACTTGACCTAGATTTAATAAGATATTCCTTCGATGAAAATAGTATCTTAATATGTTTTTGGTCGATCAAACCTATTGTCACCCTCTTATAAATCCCAACATCAGAATATATACCAATCAAATTAATCAACAGAGGAACATCACTGGATGAACCGATAAATCAACATATGTTTTAGAGGTGATGAAGTTTTTTTGGACTCCGAAAGTAATAACGGGAGGCTAGGGTACCAAACAAATATATTATGGACTTTCAGACACAACGAAGCATGAGGAAAAGGTAGAAAAAGTTCAGGGTTATTCAAAGGATAGAAAGAGGGACCTGCTCCCTTGATAGATGTCGGAGGTCCCTCCCCCATCAGTGGGAGAGGGACCAGTAGAGAGGCTCAAGTCATGAAGAAGGAATGATCATCATGGCTCCCCCCATCGTAGACTAAAGTTCATCCTCTTCTTCTACCTTATCAACCCATTTATCAATAATCTCAACAATTCAATAATTAAAAAATTTCATAAATTTAGTTTTCAACCAATTTAATAATTTATAATAGCAATTTAAAATCATATCCACATAATTTTACATTCTCCACAAAGTTCATAACCCATTAATCAATCAATTTCATAATAAAATTATTCTAAATTTATTAATCACAAGTTGGACCAAATTCATAATTTCATGGAAAATTAATTAATTCAATTTTTAGTGTAATTTCACAACATGGAAATTAAAATTTCACAATTACATAAACAAAAATATAATCAATACAATTGGATTTAATAATTACATCACCCACGTCAAGGTCGTTGATGGATGCTTTCTAAACCAAAACCCCAATTTTATGTAGAACGATGAAAATCACAATGGTGTAGAATATTCAATACCAATACCAAAGATCAAAATACAAAGGATTAAAATCCATAAAAACCTAGGTATAAAACAAAGAAAAGAGTGTGAAACTTATACCTTTTTATTGGGTAAGAGAGATATGAGATAGAGAAAATAAAATTTGGAATAAATCAAAGGCTGTAGAGAAGAAGATCCTTCAATCAGATCTTTGGTTTTCTAATAAAAGGTGTTCAAGAAATCTTATAATACACCTAGGAGCTTCAAAAATTGAATGAATAGGCTTTGGGTTCTGTATGGGTGAAAGGGAATAAAAAAAATGGAGTTTGATGTTTTTTCATGTTTTAGTGGAATTAAATCCCACGATCATGGTTTCATTGGAAGGGGCGCATTGATTTTCATAGCATTAAATATAATCATGTGCCTCTTTTTAGGGGGTGCTCATTTTCTCCTAAGTGTCTCGTGGATTAAAAATCAGGCACTAACTATGAAACAATCCCTTGTTTTGAGGTGCATGGTTTGGGGAGCGAGGAAACATGGTTGGGCCAAACTGTATTCTAACCGCATGCCACCCCCTATCTTTTTGTAATAGGGCACACAGTTTCTTTGGGAGAGAAGCACGGTTTTCCCTAACCTTGAACCATCCACCCATTTCCCTGGGCTTCCAAATTTCTCCAACTTCACCCAAACCCACCAAAAAAAACTCAACCAAGGTACAACCAAATCAAGGGTAAAATAGTACCCCAAAATGAGCTTGTGGCATCTCTAGAAAGTTCAGGATCTTGAAATAAACAACATATAATGGTTAGAATTGGAACAAGGTATTTTTTGTGATGGATTATATGATGAAAACTATAATCAATGGTGGTATCCATGAAATATAGAGAAAAAATATACACTATATATGATCATGTCCATTATAAATCATTTCATGAATCAAAACCCTCCTTCCTTCAGTGGATCATCAAAACCTAAGATATATAAAGGAAGGGATAATGAAATTGTGAAGATATTATAATTAATGGGGTGTCTATAACATAAAATTGTAATTGTTCCTATATACTATTTTTAAGGTGATGTTGATCAGTGGGATAAATGGTTAACAATATCATAGAAAGAGGATCCATTATTTCCATGGAATGATATGAATTTAAGAACATTTTCCTCGAGATGTATTTTCCTAAAGTTGTTCAAAAGAGAATAGAAATGAAATTATTTAAATTGAGGTGGAAGGAGGAGGATTTAATGGTCGTGTATAAGGAAAACGTCAACTAATTGAAAAGGTACATACCAAATAGTATCCAAGATATTTATAGTATTATTAATCAATTTTACAAAGAAATGAAGCACATATATTGAATATGATTAGTTTCTTTTCAATTAAAAAGTTTTAGGAAATTTTTTGGTGCTCTAAAATTGTGGAAATAATATTTTTCATTGATCTTGTTTTCAAAGATCATGGTTTCCATGAAATCAAGTAGGAAAAGTGGTCTATATGGTAGGAAATGTGGAAGAATCCATTGAATATATCTGAAGGTTAGAAAATAATTTTTTTTTCTTAGGATGAGTTTAGTAAAAATCACCCCAGTGAATATATTTTAAAGACTATAAATTTTTTATGTTTTAGTAAGTATATTCATGTTTCCAATAACTACAAATATATAGATAATAGTAATTATTAGAAAAATAATTAAAAGATAGTCGTTATATGTCTTAATTATAATGATATTAGTCATTGTAGAAGTATTTTAACACATATAGGAATAAATAATGAATTTTTTTAATATCAAATGAAGTAAGGCATCAATAAAAACTTTGAGGTTGAATCGATAGATGTTGGACTATCCATAAATGTGTTGTTATGTTCATTTCATGTTTATCAATATTATTTCAATATATCATTTGATTCAATGTCAACACATTCTGACTTTTTTTATAAATTTAATGATGGTTTTTGTAATTTAACCTCTAGAAATGAATTTATTATTTTTTTTGTAAGAACACATTAAAGTATTATTAAAGAAAAAATAAATTATAAAAATATTCATGTTATAATATTTGGATTGGAATTTCATATAAAAGTTTTTTTCTTTCCACCTGCAGATTTTCTTAATATTATTGTTCTATATTTGATTTATATTTATCATTCTATGATATAAAATATATTAAAGAAAATATAATTTAGAAATAAGTTTAACTTTTTATAAAAGAAAGGTAACATGTTATTGATAACATATTAAGAAGATAAGAAACTAATTAGAGGTTGAAATGAAATTTATCATGGATATATTTTTGAGAAGGAAACTATTCAAATTGGTCATATTACTATAGTAATTTAATATCTATATGTATTTATGAAATAATTTATTGGTATTATGAATAATGAAGAAATTTTATTTCCAATTGAATTAGCTTCTGATATTCAGATAATTTCAAAACCATATTTTTAAATGTTGTAGGAATATCTTTATAAATTAAAAAAATATGTACTAGATTTTATTAATAATGGTTTTATTCATCCTAGAACTTCACCTTGTGTTTCCCCTATTTTCTTTGTTAAAAATAAATTCGGTTCTATAAATCTATTAATTGATTATGGAGAATTTAATGACATAATTATTAATAATTAGTATCTTTTTAACATATTAAGGACTTGTTTGATCAGCTCCACGGATATCAGTATTTTTCAATTTTCCATCTAAGGTCCAAGCACTATCACTGGAAGGTGAAAGAGGATGACATTTCAACAATATTGTCTCATAATTAGTATGTTAATTATGACTGTGGGGTTATTCCCTTTGGTTTCATATGTTCTCCAAATATATTTAGGGACCTTTTAAATAGATCTTTCCAATATTTTTGGGATAAAATTTTTTTCTGTTCATTTATGATATTTTAGTATTTACAAACAATTATGAGAATCAACTGAAAAACCTAAGAATTGAATCACATATCATGAAAGAAAATTAGTAACATTGAACATATAGTAAATTTGAACTTTGGTTATAAGTAAAACTCATGGAGATATTATGATATATTCTTTTTAAAGAAATTTAATTTCTTTGATAGCTTTCACTACAAGAAACATTGGGATTAATGAAATGTGATACTCTATATTATTACCTAGATTTTACCATTATAACCTAGATATTAATTTGGAGGGTATTAATAGCACTAAATAAATTATGAAATTTATATATTTTAGACATATATAAATTAAATTAATTAGTGATTAATTGGTTGTAAATTGAAAATCAAAATCATTTGAAAGTAAAAAAGGAATGTTTTTCTGAAAGTCCAGTTTTATTCATGCAAAGTGTTTTTATCATAATATATTTAATTAATCACTATTGGTGATGATTTTAATTATATTTATATATTATATATTAAATAAAATGTTTCATCACTTATTTAATATTTTTTTTAATTGTGACATTTGAATAAAAATGTTTTTATGCTTAAAAGAATGTTTTTCTAAAGAGTGGGTTTGTAAGATCCTTTTCACTTCTGTTAAAATTATTTTTTTTCAATTTTAGGAAATGTATTAAAAAATTAAATTAACTTTTCAATTCACAATGTAAAAATTATCTTAAATTTAAGTTATTCTAATTTTTTGAAACATTTAATTATTCAACGAATAATCAAAAATACTGAATTTTGTTTAAGAATTTTCTCTTCATTTAAAGAATTTAAAAATAGAAAATTTTTTACAAGTATTTAAAATTAAAATAAATTAATTTATATTATAATAAATTAAATTTTGGTAATTATAATAAATTGTGTTTTCAATTTTTATATAAAATAACTCATAACTTTGTAAACATTTCTGTTGGAAAATCGTTCCAATCAGGTCTTCATGGTTAATTTTAAAGTAAACTCTTATAATAATGTGAATTGAATTTGTAAAAAGGGATTCAATATTTTTAATTATAATAATAAATATTATCTAATAATTTTAACTTGATTTTTTACAATAAAGAATATTGAAAATCCTAAAACATAATTGTCGTGGTTAAGGTGAAAATGGGTTTACCGGGGGTTAAACTATGATGATAAGTGTTAAATGACCAAAACACTTTATAAATTATATTATATGTATAAATATAGACCATATATATTTTAATTTTAAATAATTTCTTATTTTGGATCCTCTAGTATTTTGTAGAATTTGGGTATAACCTTTTATTTTCAAAACATCCAAGTGTGTCCTCTACCCCGCATAAAAATGAGAACCACTATCCAATAAATTTCACACTTCCAAAGACATTTGGTTTGTAAAAGAAAATCCCAAATCCTCTAATTACTTCCCTTAATCATAAAATATTCATTTTTTATTATGAAGCTAATATAGGAAGTATTTTTCTCTAAATTAAAATAATTTTTCTGAAGAATAGGTTATGCTTTTAAACCATCATTTTTATTTTATTTCATCTTCCACATCCTTCGACTCAGATTAAAATAAGATAATATATTAACCAAAATATCTTAAATATTATTTATGGTTTTTATATTACTATAATTACCTATATCCACCTTCTCTTCCCTTCAATAAGAAATGAAATCATCGATTGTGTATAAGGCAGACCACTGCTTCATGATGCGATCTATATCATTTTTCAAAATAGTTTACAAAGAATTTAACAAAAAAAATTAATGAATATATTTAATATATATGACATGATATTGATTTTGTTAAATTAATACAACATCCAATTTTTTACCCTTTCAGGAATTAAGTAAATGACAATGTGATTCATTGGTATGTCTGGTCTACCATCTCCACAAAGTTATGTGACTCATTCTCCATGTTAAATTTTCAATGATGATTATAAAAATCAATAGATTACAACCTTATATTTATTAAACAGTAATTCATGATTTATCAAAAAATATTACACATGATGAAACTTGGAAGATCACGAAGTTTAGTGACTTGATTAATTGGGAACATTACAAAAAAAACATAAAACCGGGAATACATCATCAATATTGAAAACATCCTTTACATGCTCATATTATTCCATCATACTCAAAACTCATGGGATAACATGAGAATATACTTAATAAATGGGTGACCTATAAATACCAATCTCAAAATAAACATGGAATGACATGAAAAATCAAATACCTCACTGTTGTAATTGATGACTATAAAAACTATTAAAAACTATTGTTATAGGCTAGAGAACTATTGGTATATCCTATAACAAAGGTTCTCTAAATAATTGGATAAATACTTGTTGGGAAAGGAATATAACAAAGTTTCATAGTGAACTGTTGGTATAGGGTGATCTGAATTTCATTTTAGCCAACTTTTCATAGTGAACCTTTGGTATGGTTATATCCCAATAGTCTATAATTGTTGGTTTAAGGCTATACCAACGGTTATAAAACTATTGGTATAGACCATATCCCCAATTCCCAGGACACCTATAGGCTCAATATACACCTAGGACCTATAATCAATTGATAACACATGATACAGAACTTTCAATTCAACGAATAGATCATCCTTAACAAACATAACCAACAAACAATGAAAACAAAACCAACAAAAAAACAAAAACTTGGAAAGAGACCAACAGAGAATCCTCATAGATCCAAAAAAGAGTACATAAATAATGATAACATAGAAAATAAATTAATTCATTTAACCAATGATAACATAAATACAAAACATAATATATATTCATTCATAAAAAATCTTCTAACAGAAAATGTCATAAATATCACTCAAAAATGAAAAGGATCTACTTGTCCCTCATCACCATCACTGTCATTCCATTCATCCTCAGCCTCATCCGCTTCCTCATCCTCTTCCTTTTCCTCATCCTCTCCCTCTTCCTCACAATAATCCTTACCCTCTTCCTCATCTTCATCATCCCTATCACCATTATTAGGAACATTATCTTCTCAAGCTACACTAGTACTACTTCCTATTAGAATATATAATGTATGCATCATCAACATATATTTATCATAAGATGCCTTGGTATATTGTTGAAGTGATTGAAATAAAAATTCTATATGTATCATAAATTCATAATTTTCTCTTTGATTGCTTTAATTATCCTATATGACCATTTTTTGGCCTTTTATGCCGTAGCCTCTGCCAGTTCTTCCCATGCATTATTATTTTCCAACACAGTGGTACTAGAAATTGAATGTGAACTGTTTAAATACCTTGTCGAGAAAATACACTTCCACATTTGATATCCTAGTATGATATAGTTTTCATCTCCCAAAACATTGTGTTAGTGATTGTTTGGTCCTAATTGTTCATCTTCCTGGGAATCAAGGGCATCCAAATCACACTTTTAAAAATATTAATAGACTATTAAGTTAAAAAATAGATATTAAAATTTTAAAACAAAAAAGTAAAATGTACAATCCGGTGTTTTGTTGGTCATATTACTATGCTACCATATTTTTCATTCTTCTTGATAAAAATAATTTTTCTTATGGCACTCACCCTTCAATATTCAAAACATACCACTACAATGACATTTAATGTGTAAAATCATAATTGAAAATAGGTTAATAGTAATGAATTTCATAACAAAAATAAAATTAATAACAATTATAAATTAATCTAGAAATAAAGGCATATGGTAGATTAATTAAAAATGAATTATCAATAGACACAACATATATATAAGTGAATATGTAATCACATTGATCAATAATATGGTTGTTGTGTGATCGACATAATTAATGCTAAGATGAATAGGTATTACTATAAAAAAATTAAATATGAATTAATGGGTTGTCAATAATCTAATCATAACAATAAAATAATTGAATTTGTTTTTCTCTGATTTAACAATATAAATTCAATTCCCAAATTGATCATTTTAAGATCTTAAAGGCATCACATGAGATATTTGATTTAATTATACAAGTGAAATTTTTCTTCTCCATCACATGAGGTCTTGGTGATCTTTGGAAACCCTTATTATATTATTGTGATCAAAATCCTGACTAAATGATTTATTTCATGGTTTTTTTCAAATTATTTCATTCTAAAGATCTAAAAAAGAGTTGAGATGACGTTCCTCCTCAAAAAAAGATTATAAAAATGGAAATAAGTACTTCATAATAATGATATCAGTAAGATATGTATAATGTTTTCAAGTGATAGGCTCTCTAGAGTCTTTATTAACTTTATAACATCTTTCAATGATTATTATATTGTGGGATGAGTGTTCATTTACCATGGGTGTTGTGTATATGAGACTATTTCCATGGGAAGTGATATATGTATAGATTAAAATTATATCTATCAAATATATAGTTTTTTTAAGTTTTTTTTCTAAAAAAATTATCACATATTCATTTATGAAATTTGGTTCTTTACAATAACATATGACGAATTCTATGTTCTGATTGGTCTACCACACATAAATCTTCATTTCAATTTTAGGTGATGACATAGTGTGACTAGAACCAGTAAAGATGGATAGATATTTTAGCTCTAAATATTAAACTGGTTAATTTTTTTATGTTTATTAATTATAATATTTATTATAAACCTAATGTTTGCTGCAAAAAACATGTGGTTGATTTACTATATCACTATTTAAGGTATTCTCACTTGGCATTACAAAGTCTATTTCTCTTTTGTAATTAATTTTTTTAAATGAATTTTTATATATTTTTTTCTATTTTTGCAAGAATTTTATTTGATACACTAAAAGATTAATGATTATATCCCTAAACAATTTAAAGGTATGTGGAACTAGTATTTCAGACCCCATTCTTATTAAATGAATATACTTTAAATAAAATGACCAGTGGTTGTATAGGTTCACGACATGCTCGCTAACATAACAACAATTATATTACAATTTTATTAAAAACTAAATACATTAAATAATAAACTAAATAATACATGATCATTTATTTGTCCCAATTATAAATGTAATTAAATATGGAGGAAAAATAATGTTAAGTTTTTAAATAAATATTATAAATGAATGGCATAACCTCTTTCTCTCATGGTTCATCTTCATATTCCTCCCCAATATTTGGAGGCATTTCATAGAATCCATTTTTCTCATAATGATACCTAAAAAATAATTATCTATAATAAAAATGTATGTAATAATGGAAATCCTGGTAATTTTCATTTCAAACCTTCAAATTTGATTAACAACCTGAACTTGGTTCTCGTCTAATGAGAATTCATTTTCTTATAATATTCAACTTTACAACAATCTATGATAGGTGTGGCCTCTAAATCCATGCCATCTCTAGTACACCGTCCACTACACTACACAGGCTTATAGCCTCTCCAGAGCTCACCTAATTTAATGAGTCGTGCTGGCCTCAAGGCCTCACCATTGGGAAAATTAAAATGAATATGACATGTAAAAAATTCATATAAATACTGTAATAATATAACATTAAATCAAATAAAATATGTTACCCATATTTTTTCATAAGATTTATACATTAATTCATTTGAAAAGTGTCTTCATGAGAGTGGACAGACAGGAATTAAGTCGGGGTATTTAGAAATCCTCATAAAAAAACTCAGACATTCCCAACCTGTTTTTCAATCATTTTGTTGTCTTAATTGTACTCCACAATCAATTGTGTGTTGTAGTTCCACACTACATGGATTTTTATGCTCTCGTGATTCTTATTATAAGATATATATGTTAAATAAGGAAAAAATATTATATCAATACATATTATATTAAACAAATAATGGTAACAAAAATATACTAGTGTTCTATAAATTTAAATGAGGTAGTCTGATTAGTGTGTGTGGAAAGATCCCAAATCACTGAAGGAACCTCAACATGTAAAAAATGGATTTGGTCCCCGTGCATGCTCTATAGGATCAGAATGAGTCAAATTAGGAGTCGATGAAGTATATTTTTAAATGCATGAGGATAAGAGAGTAGAATAAAAAGAATATGTAAATTATGGTTATGAAACTTCAAAATATGTAAGAGGATTATGAATCATCATCAGATAAGGGAAGTATAGGAGAGGAGGATCATATGCAAATTGGGGTGAAAACATGGGTAGCCTAAATATCTCGGGTGTCTCTAATGAAACTGTGTGATTAGAAGGTGTAGTAGATGGTATGTCAAGGGGAGAGATGAGGTTTGAATAGGTACATCGACTAGAGAGCCAAGATCTAGTACCATCACCCGTCGTATCATCCTCGAGAGCGCTAAAACAACTAGGCCGGTTTTATAATAATTAAAGCTTGGGAGGTGGATCCTGATTATAAGTTAAAAGAAAAATTAATTACATTACATTATAACTAATTGATATTATTTAATAAAATACTCACATCCAGAACTATAGGAGGTATGCCTATCTCACTCATTCGACGATTATTTTCCTTCATCCTTTTTTTTCATATCTCCAAAACTTGTTTCATTTACTACATTTCGAAATAAATATGGAACTAATTATAAATCTTTAACTAAAATGTAACCCAAACTATTTATAATACTGGACAAGAAATAATTAATGAATACCACTTTTCAAAACAAATACAGTATACATAGTGATATAAAAAAATATTTTCTATCTAGTCGTAAGAATATCAAAACACCATACATTTCATCAAAAAAATTACATTTGAATTAGCATGTTTATCATGGTTAGGATATACTTTAATTTATTTTTGAATTTGATCCAATTCAATTTGGGTAAGTTCATTTGGTTTGTTATGGTCAATTGATTAGGCTATTTGTCCATTTTTATTTTCCTTATGTCATTTGGTTCATTTTCTTCAATTAATTAGGTCATTTCTACATTTTTATTTTTCTTAGGTCATTTGGTTTATATTTTGGGAAAGTTTATTTTAACTTTTTTTGTTGTTTAATTTTTTTCATTGGTTTTTATTTTCATATCAATTAGTGTAATATGTCCAATTAAATTCATTTTTTTTGGTTAAAATTTAATTATTTCATTTTTTTGGCTTGGCAGGTTTCAATAGAGTTCAATTAGAAATTATAAAATGAAACTCAAAGAAAATTGAAATATTAAAATATTGAAAATCAACACGATGGTCAAGCTGGATACAACATATTTGTATTCAATAGTAAATATATTTTTATAGCACTAACCAGAAAAACCCAAGCCGAGCTAAAAATAGAACTCAAAACCTAGATGGTTGATTATATATATTTCCCACCACAACCTCAAGTTCACAATCAAATATGAAAATTAAAGAATTGGAGTCATCATAAGTAATAAATGGATCGGGGCCAATGGGAGTAGGGATTTTGTCAATTCTATCATCACCATCATCATAAATATGTCTTGGGATTACTTCAATAATGAAACCACAATCATGTAAAAGATGAACATTGACATAAAAAACTAGTTTCACCATTGATTCCAATAGATATGGTTCATTGGAAGCAAGATTTTTATTCATGTCAATAATTCAAAATCCATAATAATCAATAAATTTTTATTGACTAATCATTGAATCAAACCATTAGAGTTTCATCCTTGGTAATTTATCATGAGAGTAAAAATCCAATATTTGTATTTTCTCAATGACTCCATAATAATATACAGTTTTAAATTAATGTCTATTATATGATATACTAGAAAAATAGTCTATGGTGGAACTTAACATAACACCACCATTTCGTATTCTTGTGTTCTTTTCTCTCTCAGTGAGAATAAATCTATACCCATTGTTCAAAATTTATTTGTATTCACAAACCACAAAATTAGAAAAAAAAATATAAATCTATCATTTCCTCATAGGTAGAGTCAATAATAAATTTCAATACTTGAAATATAAATATATGTTAAACATAATTAAATATTGATTTTATTATCTTATTAACATAATAATTTTACCTTGATTTTTAACGAAATAGAAAACGCATTTATAACAATAGTCTCTCTCCCACTCAAATATTAAGAAATATGCTTTATATTTATCTTTCCTTATTATCCCTTATAAATAAATATATATAGTCTAACATACATGTCAATTTACATGTGATGACATAAGATATACATATTTAATTAACTTACTTGATATAGTCATCAAAAAAATCATCATTAAACAAAACTGTGTCATGTGAAATCTCTTGATCTTAAAGGCTTCAAATGGTAAATGTATATGATCTAGGAATTACCCCTATTTGGGGAAGTGATGGAAAATGAGTTTCAATTTTCTTAAATTATTCATCTTCATTTCTCATTGGTCTCTTTTTCCTCATAGTCAGATCATAAGAATACATTGAACATAAATGCATACATTCTTAATCCAAGTGACCATTCCTGAATGAACCTTCAGTATGATTTCTATTTCAGACATAACAATTCAAAGTGAACTTGTTTCTTTTAGGTGTATACATACAACAAAAAGAAATAGGTCCTCCAAGAATTATTTTGATTATTTAATGAAAAGATATATGCAGAATTTGTGTGAAAAATAATGGATGAAATATTTTCTATAACTCACACAAAATTAATGGTACCTCTCCCAAAAAAATTTCGCAAGAAATAATTCCAAAACTTATTATCACAAAGACCTATAATGAAATTACAAAACCAATTAATTGAAATCCTTTCATTATTGGATAGTAGATGATTGATTTATATTATAATTGACAGATACATAAGGATGTGATCATCAAGAGTCTTTATAGATTTCAGCTTCATCCCTCTTATATTGAAACATGTTGGTATGTTCCTTGAATAGCCATCTTGAACATTAGTAGTCTCTATTACTTCTAGAAATTTATTTTTTCTGTAGGTGTTATCACATTATAAGAACATTGAACCTTATATATATTTCTAGTGATACACATAGGATGAAATTCTTGTCTGATTCCCTAATCCACCAAGTCACGCCAATATCTTAAACCCAATTTTTTCTTTATGTTGACATTTAGAAAAATTGAAATAAAAATTTCACATATATTTTTTCAATGGGTATTAACTCTAAGAAATGATGTATTGAATTGGATGATCCATTAGGAAACACAAGGATGATAATTATCTTCTTCCAATTTTAACTAGTTTCAATGAATTTTTTTTCCTCTTTTTAGATTTCATCAAACCCTCCCTGAATGAGAAGATGAATTATTTTAATGCATTAAGCACACCAGTTCCAGAAATACGCTAAGGTGGATTGTCGATCACCATAGTATTGTCAAGCCTTTGATGATTATTACTATATGGATGGTCCATTGGCTAGAATTGTATATCCCACATAAAAATGTGACCACGGTGATATTTTTAGTCTTTGGGATCGTTTATTCATCATAAAAATAGGACATGATAATTTACCCATTATCCTCCATCCAGAAATCATTGTATAAGTAGAAAAACAATTGATTGTCTACATAAGAACAGCACAGATCTGAAATATGTCTTTAAAAAATTCATCATATGTATGAAAACACAAATTCAAAAGATGTTTCAACTCTTTTATTAATGGTTTCATGTATACATCTATATCATATCCAAGATAAGTAGTTCCAGATATGAGTTTACTCATGAAGGTTAAAAGTACTTCATACACATTCATGGTTGAAGGTTATAAATGTGTATGAAAATTTACCATGTATTGTGAGAAAATAGATTCATAATGAACCATGTTTTATCACTTACATGACCAATTTAAGAGACCTCCACCCCCCCCCCCCCAATATTTCTTTTCATCACACTAATCCTTTAAAAGAACTTTTCAATTCACCTACCCTTTAACAATTCTTTAAAAATTTCCAGCCTCCTACACATGTCTAGGTTAGAACATTGGACATCTCCTTTGAAGATAGAACTTAATTACCAAAAAACCATGTTTTCTAGTATGTTTAATGATATTTTGGTTGATTTATATATATGTGTGTGTGTGTGTATTTTATTAATATATATATATATATATATAATTATTCTTAAATACATAAATAAATATATGTTAGTGTGTGATTGTGATATATATATATATATACATATATTTATTTAAATATATTATATATTACATTCATTTACATATACTAGAATATAATATAAATATCTATATATTTTCTAATACACAAATATATGTATACATAAACATTATATATATATTTATAATGTAAAAAAAATTGTTATATATTGTTTTCAATACTTTTTTAGAATATATATTTATTTATATATATATTATAATATCCATATACATGTATATTTTTCAAATTTTCATGGACATGTTTATAAAAATTATCTATAACTAATAAAGTCCCTCATTTATCATTTCTTTTTTAAAAGCCTTGATAAAATCCCACCCTTTATAATTGCAATTTTAAAAGCATTGATAAAGAACCCCCTTTAACGGTGAATTTATCTAGCACTAGATAAATGCATTTTTTGAAGTAAATCCATTGAATTATGTATCATAAGATTAAACCATTATTCAATTCATTAGAGAACTATATAATTTTTTGGGCACACACATAATTCACTTCATTCACATACATAAGTTTGCCACATATATCATAATTCATGGAATCATTTATCATCATATTTTTTAAACCATAAAGGAGTTTTGAATATATATATATATATATATATATGTATGTATGTATTTCCCCAATAAAATAATTATAAGTTCATAAATTTAAACATCCTAGAAAGTAAATGGTTATGGTTATTTCCCAAAAAACTATTTTGGCCTAGAAACCAAAGTGAAATTTTGGAAGTATAACTGGTGTGTATAAATATCCATGGGAGGGATTAGTGAGAGTGGAATGGGTATATAGTCATTTATTAATCATATTTAATTATGGGATATATCAGAGAAAACATAATAACATTAGTAAATATAGATTAAATGCTTAATATAATGATGATACTTGGATAGAAAGGAAATGAAGAGGATCCCTTACCATAAAAAGGTGATTCAAAATTCATGGGAGGAGATTTTTGAGATCTTGGGGGAACTATGGGAGGACTATATAGAGGTTATAGAAGAGTAAAGACATCCTAAGAGGTTTTTTAGTGAATATTAATGCGATATTGTGGGGGATTATATAGGAAAAGGGAGGGGAATCCTTTATTGTTTCTCAAACATAGGTTTTGGTATCTATATAATAAAATAACTAGATCCACAAATCTTATGATGGTATTTTCAATTGGGTTCTAATAAAGTGGGGCGTTTTTAATTATTTTATAATGGAGAGGGCCTAAATTATTAAAATATTATCCTTCTTGATGTGGAAGTAAATCATGTACTTTATGAAATGATTTTAAAACCTTTTAATATATTATTAGTTTTTTAGGATTCAAAAAGAATTTTTAAATGAAATAAAAAAGACTGAAAATCACATTATATTCAAGGAAAAACATATATATTCCATGGATACACATAATAATTATTATTAGAACCCTTCTTGTTTATTATGATGTCAAAACACACATTGTTTACACCTTATTTATTTTTGTACACAAAAATTTGACTGTCTACGAAAATTATGAAAAATTCATTATTTGATAATTTCGAAATTAATATTCAAAAAATAATATTTATTTAATGAAAAAAAAATTATAAATATTTCAATTTTCACTTTATATATAATAATTGATAGTTATTGAGAAATGATGGGTTTTCTGACAATAAAAATTTTCAAACCGAAAAAAATTACATTTGACTTCATAAAAATTGTTTTATAATTTATATTTAAGAAAAATTATTTAATAATAACATTAAAAGTTTATTTATTTAAAAAAATATAATAATTCATCAAAAAAATTCTTTAATTAAATTTAAATTTTACAAGAAAATTCAATTTTTATTTTACTCTATCAAAATCACAATCATTTATAATGTAACATTAATAAGATGAAAATAAATTAATTATTTTATGTAATATTTACATTTGTGTTATTTTTTTCTTGACAGGTATCCCTTTAATACACCATCAAACACCCAAAGAGTAAGATCTGTGATGGTGAGACTTTATGGGGTAATTTGGTGCACATCCTTTGGGTTGTTATCTCGATTAGCTAGAATGTCTCCCATAAATAGTTTTACTCATGCTTAAGTTATTGGATCTCAACTTGCTCTTGGTCTGATGAAAATCCCACTAATGTTATCTCTATTGGAAGATCTTATAAATGGGCTTCATAGGGTATTATCTAAATTTTTTGGGCCATAAATTCTTTTTCATGTGTCAATTTTCTTTGTAAAAAACCCTACAATTATTCTAATTATGTGATAATAGTTCTGTGACTTTATTATCAATGGTTATAATGTTCAATGGTCTTTTAAATTTGATTGGTTATAATAAAACAAAAAATATTCATGTGTTTTCTGTAACTATTAGCACATAATAATATATTTAATTCAACTAAAAATAGAATTTTATTTATAATAGTTTGGTTTGTTAAAGTATCTAAATTTAGAAATGATATCTATAAAATCAATTTCATTTTTTAAAAAACTACAAATATATAATATTATAACGAATTGGAACTTTAATGTAAAAACATGCTAGAGAAAACAATCATGTTAACACTTAAAACAATATTATTAATGATTGATTATTAATGAAAAGGTGATTATATGTTATAAAAGGATCATATATGATATTATAGAGATTAATATGGATTTATTATAAATTAATAACATTATTAAAAACACTATATAGGAGATTGATGGGTTATAATACTAAAGTACATCATGAGGTAAGATACTTAATCTCAATTTCCCTTCCTTGATGTGTATTTTTATGTTATGCACCAATTCCGTTTATATAGTGTATATAATTCCTTTTCATATGTAATATTATGAACCTTTCCATCTGCATGGTATTTTAAGTTAAAATTTTAATTATTTCAACCAATGGGATTTGAATTGAAAGTTACCAAGTGGTAAGGGACTTCATCTCAATTTTCCTTCATTTAGACATATTTTAATATTGTACACCAATTTAATTTATATGGCTTATATAACACCCATTTTTAATTAATATAATGAATCCAGAACTATTAATGTTATTTTATGTTTAAATTTTAATTATTTCAACCATGTAGATTTTATGTGAAATTTAAAAAGTGGTAAGGGACTTCATCCCGATTTCCCTTCATTTAGGAGTATTTTAATGTTATTCACCTATTTTGTTTGTATGGTGAACTAAATTCCCATTTTCCAGTAATATAATAACTCATTCATTATTTATGGTATTTAAAGATTCAATATTAATTATTTTATCCAATGAGATATTACATGAATTTTAACAAGTGTTAGAGAATTATAAAACTCAATTTATTTTCATTCGATTATATTACTTCTTCATTTAATTTGATATTTTATTATTATGTTTGTAATAATCATAGGTGATTTTTTTTAATTTCCACTAGTATAATGTGGATTTATAATTAATACACATAATCACTTCATTGATTGATTCTCACTATGATATTATGATCTTTGTAAGGATTTATTACATAGTCTCATTTTGATCAGGATTATTGATGCTTCAATAAATATGGAATTAAATTATAAAATAATTTTTGTAATAAACCCCATATATTATGGTTATTAACAATATTTTCATGTAGTAGTTACATTTTACCCTCTTTGGTACTAAAGATTACAGATATTTTCTGTAAGAAAAACAAAATTTATTTCTCCTTTTGATCAAAAATCATTTCTCTTACATATAAAATTTTTATAAAAATACTTTAAAAATGTTTAAAAATTCTTATAATTATTAATAAAATGAATTTTTACCCATTAAATTTTAAAAAATGGTATGAATGGAATATTATTGCCTTTTTCAAAACTATTTGTCTTTTACTTTTTTCTAAAAATGATAATGAAATATCTATTTCAAATTACTGACATTTACAAAATTTCATACCATAATGACCACTCATTTCATAGAATATTCCACTACATTTTTAAATATTTAATTTTATATAATACTTTTTTAAATAGTCTAGAAATTTTTAATATTTAATAGTTATTTTCATATATAATAATTTTATTTTCCTACGAAAAAATTAATTCTATTTTTATGGAATTTTTATTCATCAATAACAACAACGATTTATTTAACATATACTCCAATGGGAATTTTTTGTAATAATACCATCCTTGTTCTTTTACTGGATGGTTTCTGAAATGTACGATTAGGGAAATTATTGAACCTCAATTTGTTTATTAATTTTGTATTCATTACCTTTTCATTGAAACATTCTCTTTATTGTAATGATCGAATATTAAAGTTCCCAGAAATATCTAAATTATTGGTATCTTGTATATGATTATTTCAACTACAGTATATCATTTCCAAATATGGTGTTTTACTTTTATTGTTACTTGATTTATGGACGAATGTTTTTGATAAATCTGTATTCTCTAATCAATACAGATATTTTTTATAAGGAATATTGTTCATGAATTAGATAGGTCATTTGATATATTAGGAATTCATTATGAATGTTGTGATATGTGGGGGCAAGATTTATATAGCCACGTAATATATTGATAGGTGTCATGAGAATAACCAGTAAGCTAGTATAAAATGGGTCTTCACCCATAGTTTTGAATTTTGAATTGAATGGTATCGAATGTTCAGGTATCATGATGCATGAGTTAATTAAATTTAATATTAATCATTTTCATCACTGATAGTTTATTCATTATTGTTATCTATTATATTGTTTAAATAATATTATCCATGGATGCATTTCATTCTTAATTTATTTATTAAATGGCTTGTTTTTTCATTTATTTACAATTACATATTGATTTTTCCTTATCTAATTTTGTTATTTCTTTAAATGGCATGTGTTTTATTTCATTTACCTTACCATTTAGATTATGATTTATTTCAAGATTCAATTATCAATTAAATTGAATGTTTTATCAATTATTTACATTTCCATATTGATTATACATTATTTTCTCATGATAGCTTCTATTATATATAACTCGTACTGAGTGTTTGAGATCACTCTTATTTTTTTCCTTTCACCTGAATAAATTAATTTCATTATGATTAATATAGAAGTATATTTTAGAATGAATAGTGTTATTTTAAAAAAAATATGTCATAGTGTTTTTACAAATATAATATGGGAATAATTCATGTGTTTTGTTTAATAAGACGACTAAACTATTTGGTCCTTTGGGATATGGTCACTTATATATTATAAAAAAGTATTAAAGTTACAACCTAATCCTGTATAATATATTATGTGAAATTAAAATAGGTATCAAATTAAGTTTACTATAATACTTGGGAACCTAATTTATAAAAACATATATTAAAGAGCATTACCCTATAGTTGAATTTGAGGAAAATTCTACGTAAATGATAATATCATAAAGTTTTTTTAAGGTGGATATTATATTTTTTTCCTGATAAATAAATCCAAATATATATAATACAAGTGGTTTTGATTCTATAAAATGTTCACTTAGGGGTAAAAACACTAAAATAGTGTGTGTCAAGGTTGACTCGAGCATTACCTGATACATGACAATGGGCCTTACTATACACAGGGTCACACAATCTTAGTGAATATTCTTTAGTTAATTTAAACTTTATTTAAAAACCATTACGAAATATTTAACAATATTTATATGAATTAAAGATATTCCTAATGAAAAAAATATTATAATTATGAGATTATGGATTCATAGATTTTCAATTTATGTTAAATATTTCACTAGATATGGAATAATATTATGATATTGGGAATTAATGTAATATATTCCATAATGATATGGGATAGACCAAATATTTTCTTGGTTAAAATGTATAAGGATAACAATTTTTTAAAATGTATAGGTACACCTTCCTATTTTTTATGTGATAAGATTTTAACATGATTATAGATTTAATTTGGATACGTTTATGGTAAGACAATTGTTGGTATTAGTATGGGTTTTAGTGAAAAATTTATATTAGGAATAATACCTATATATTAAGTGTAAATATTATTAAAGGTATTGATAACCTTTAGGGTTAGTATGTTCATTGATTTTAATACAATAATAGTCAATTAATATTATCTAATTTTGTGGAAACAATAATTCGTGTAGAAAATATTTATTAATAAAAAGTGATTTGATGACTAATTTTATCTTCAAGTATTATTATAAAATTTTTGAAAATTTTATAGGAACTATAACAATATGTTTTTATAAAAATGAAAATATGTATAATGGGTGAAAACCTATCACATCGAAAATGTTCATGGATCTTAAACCCACAATTGAAGGGTGATAGGGGTCTAACACAAACCACTTGTCTTTTAATGTCCAAGTTAATATGACATTAGTTTAATAAAAGTATTTAACAGATAAATATTCAGTTTACTATAGAGAACATATTTTAGGATGAAATTTTTTGAATAATTATGATTTTTAGGTGATATTGGGTTGAGGTATATTTTACCCTTATGTCTAAGATGTTATTTATCATGAAATATTTTCTATAAGGATAAAATTAATTTTTTTTGATGTGGATGTTATTTATCATGAAGATTTATTTATTTACGGAATGATTTATGTCGAACTTTGTGTTTAGTGATTAAATTAGATGTCTACTAATTATGAGGATTATATTTTATTCACCATTTTTTAGAAAATACTGTAGTAATATCTTGTTGTTATTATTTGTATTATCTTATCTGTAATATATTTATTGTAGTGCTTAAATAATGAAAAAATAATTGTAAAAAATCATCATTGGGAGAAAAAGATGCTATTGTAGTGGAAATCGGTTAAAGTATGAAATTATGCTTCTAAACTAAGTTATTTTTTCATATTATTAGTCTATATTGTAAAATAATCCCTAAAATATAATAAAAGGATATAAAAATAAAAAAATTTATCCCATTATCTTCATTTATGATGAACTGGTAGTCCTCTAACTCATCACAAATTAATTTTTTTTTGGTGGTTGACATTCTCATAATAATTATCTACATCACTCACCATATTTATTTTTTATTTTCATTAATGTAAGTATTTTTAATTCCCTCAAATTTTATCCCTATAAATAACTAGTTTTGAGCTATTTTAGATGACCTTACAATTTTTATTTCCCACTAATCAATATAATGTTTTTAACCCTTTTATGATGTGGGATTTCGATAAAGTATTTTTTAAATCACAAAACCTTGATTTCTAGATGCATGATCATATTGAGTGGATACACTTTCTTCATGGTATAGAGAATGTTACATCCCAATACTTTATGATATATTTTTTAAAATAAATATTATTTATTCAAAATCTTCTGATATAAGAAACACCAATTTTAATGAAACATGAAACTTTATATTATTATTTAAACATGATAGTTATAACTTAACTATTAGTTTAAAGGGTTTGAATAGGAAAAATAAAATTAAAAATTATATATAAAATTATATGATTTAAATATTTATAAAATAGTTTATATTTTTACTAATTTATTATAAAATAATAATAAAAAACATTAGAATGTGAAATAAATTATTTTCTGAAAAACTAATTTTACCCGTGAAATTTGTTTTCATATTAACAAATTTAATTAATAAATATTTTTAATATATTATATTGAAATATAAATATAATATATTAAATAAATTTTTTTGGCATTTACCTAATATATTTTCTAATCATGGGATGTGAATAAACTTGGTCTAATTCTTAAAAACTATGTTTTTTTTTGGAAAAGTTCTTTCGCCACATCCAGCGTACCATTTAAAATTAATTTTTTAAAATTCAGGAAATTTTTTTTAAAAAAAATAAATTCATTTTTTAAATTATCATATTAAAATTATTTTAGAGTTAAATTCTGGGGACATTTTGAAAATTTAAAATTTTAAGGGAATAGTGAAAAATACTTGTTTTTCTTAGAAAATATTTCTTAAAATCAATTAAGAAGTTCAATATTGTTAAAATTATTTTATAAAAGTACAATACGTTATATTAAATTATAATAAATCTAATTTAGATCACTATAATTATTTATATGTTTTATATAGATATAACTCTTTATATTTTTGAAAATTATTCCTTTGGAAAACATTTTTTCATCATGGCCATACAATTCATTTTAAAGACAATTCCCCCAATTATATGAATTTAATTTTGAAAAATGGAATAAATATTTTGAAAAAGAATCATTAATATTATATAATAATTTTAAATTGATTTTTTATCCTAATGAAAAGTAAAAATAGAAAAAATTTATTAATTATCATGGTTATGTTGAAAACAGGTTTAGCAGGGGTTAACCTTAGAAGATAAGGAATAAAATGATATAAAACTATGAATAATTATATTATATAGAGGTATTTAAACATTATTTCACAAAAGGACTTATAATGATCCATTTTAGATTCTTTTCCATGATAAAATTTTGGTTATAACTATTTCTTTTCAAAACATCCAAGTGTGTCCTCTCCCCCATATAGAAAATTTCATCCACTCTCCTCTCCTCACCACCCTTGAAAAGAAATTTGGATCATCCATTTCCTATCCAAATACCTTATTTTATTAAATAAAAATATTTAATAGACCATTTTTTTCATCAAAACTCTGGTCTTAGAATAATTTTGGTGAAAACCTTAAAAACATTCCGAAGAAAAGGACATGTTCTTGAAGAGTCATTTTAATTTTATTAGTTCATCTACATTTTTAAAATATTATTATAAATGGTTATATAACAACCTCAGTATATTACATATAATTATTTTTTTAATTTTTTATTACATGACATATATCCATATCTGTCTCTCTGAAATGGGAAAAGAAATAGTCTATCATTTGTACGGTGGACTACCGCCTCACAAACTAATGTAATTTTTTTCCATCACCACATTTCAATGATGGTTATAATTATTGATTTAATATATATATATATATATTATTTTTAATATAATTATAATTATATAATTACATTATCTCCTATACTTTCTTATATTCTATTCTATGGGGTTTTAGATAACGTCACTCGTGTGTATGGCCGACAACCACATCGTGGAGTGATGTGATTCTTTCATTACTACTGATTTTCATGGAAGGTAATAAAGGATAAATTTAATGAATATATTTGATATACATCACAAGATATTGGTTATGTAAAATTAATATATCATCTAATTCCTTACCATTTCACCCATTGATCAAATGTTAAATTCACTCATGCGTATGTACCACCTACTTTCACCATTAAGTGATGTGATTCGTTCTCCATGTCAAAATTTCAATAATGATTCAAAAAAATATATCAATATAAAAAAAATTATTCATAACATTAATATCATCATGTAGAAGATAGAACTATATATTATTCTCAATAACCACAACTTTCGAGTTAAAACCTGCATGAGAAATCATGGATGTTAACACCCAAACAAATAGTAATAATGAAATATTTTTAACAAAAAACTTAAGAGATATAATAAATGGATCATATATCATATTATAAATAGTAATATGGTTTGGTATAAATTTTTATCCTATTTAGAAAAAATTTAGGAGTTTAATGCAGGCTCTCCTAAATCAAAGCATGAGGTATGGGACTTCATCACAATTTCACTTTATTTAGACATATTTCAATGTTATATACCAATTACATTTACATCATTTATATACTTCACCTTTTACATTTAATATCATGAGTTATTTAATTCTCATGGTTTTTTCATTTTATTGTCTAATTATTTCATCCAGTGGTATTGGACATGAAAATTACCAAGTGGTAAGGGACTTCATCTCAATTTCTTTTCGTTGAGGAATATTTTAATGTTATTAACCAGTTTATTTTATATTGATTATATAATTCCCCTTTTACATGTAATATAATTAAACCTTTAATTTTTATGGTATTTTAAGTTTAAATTTTAATTATTACATCCAATGGGATTTTACATGACTGTTTCCAAATGGTAACGTACATGATCTCAATTTAACTTCACTAAGGTATATGATGATGTTGTGCACAAGTTTCACTTATATGGTTTATATACTACCGATGTTTCTTTTAATTTCATGAATAATTCATTTTTTAGGGTATTTTATATTTCAAATTGATTAATTTTCTCCAAGGGGTTTTAAGTGAATTTTTCCAAGTGGTAAATAATTTCTTAACTCAATTTATTTTTATTGGGTTATATTTCCTCTTCATTGTCATTGATATTATATGATTATGTGTTTAATGACTATTTATTATTTTATGTATTATTTTGAAAAAAAAATATTTGGATATACATTTGAAACCCAAAATGACTTCATTGATTAATTATCACATCAATGTCATAATACTTTTACAGGTTTACTACAGAATATCATTTTGATCGGGATAATTTATGATTTAATATACATTAATGTATATAATTTTATCATTATAAAATAAACCCATTTCATTTTATTATCCTCTGGTTATTCATGATTTTTTCATGAAATAATAGAATTTCTCACTCTTTGGTATATAAACTTTTTTGGAAAATGATTTTTAATAAAAACCATCTTTATTTCTCATTTTGGTTAAAAATTAAATTTCCTCTATATTCATGTATTATAAAAATAAATTCAATTTTTTTCAATTATCCAAATGATTTATTAAAGATATTTTTCTCATGTTTTACTCTTTATAAAATGGTTTTATTGGAATTTTCATATCACTTTTTAAACAATTTTTTTGACTTTTTACTAATAATGTTAATAGAATAATTATTTTAAATTACTAATCATGTTTGGAATTCCCCGCCATCATGAAAAATCATTTTTGTAATGTATTATTTACAAGTTTAAAAGGTTATTTTTAATTAAAAGTTTTTCTAAAATTTGGGAAATTCTTCATTGTTAAATTTGATTTTCAACATAAAAAAAGTGTATTTTATTGAAAAATAATTTACAAATAATATCATGGTATTTATATTAATAAATGAAAACAAACCATTAATTCACTTATACTTTATCGTTATTCTTTCTCTATATGGTTTATGAAAATGTTGACCAGGGAATTTATAGATATTCACATTCTTGAATAACAATGTATTCATTATCTTTCTATGGAAACATCCATTTTATTGTGATCATTAAACACTAAATTTATTTTAAATATAAATATTATTTGTATAATGGATATTATTATTGACTAAACCATACACAATTTTAACATTTGTTAGTTTAAATTGAATTTTAAATCATTAATTAGGGAAAATTTAGATAGATCTACATTGTCTACTCAATATAATTTTTTTTTCTACGATGTGTCATTAATGAATTAAATCACATGTTCCATATAAAAGGAATTAATTTCCAATGTAGTGTAACACCCCAAGATTCCACGTTATGTTTCCCTTTGAATAATACAATATCTTGTGTTGTACGCAACTTCGAGTTCGAACACACCACAACCAATTAAACTATCCATTATGAATAGTAGTAGCCAATTTTTTAAATTTTAAAAATTTTATCTTTCAAAATGGACTTCATTTTTGGATTCAGAATATCGAAATCATCTTAGGGTGAATTTTTTGTATTTTTATAAAAACATTCAATTTTTGATGAATTGTGAAAAACGTTATGTTATTGTTTAAAACCAAATTTTTATTTAAATAATTATTTATTTTATTTAAATTTATTTTTGGTCAAAATAGGTACATAGTACCTATATAATTTCAATTTAATTCATTGGAGTCGTTTTATAAAAAAATTAGATTTATAAAAAATTTATTGAACTTTTTACGGTCTTTTCCCCACCTCCTATGAGTATTTGAAAATTTGCATAAAACATAATGTTACCGCTTATGTGAGTTGAATTACAAAAATATGAGAGACACAGTTAATATCAGTAAGTAAAATGTGGTTCAGTAAAATGAAAATAATTTCTAGTGAATAGTAACTTTTTATTTTATTTACCACGTTTGAAAGTAGATAGGGTAATTAAGGGTAAAAATGATATTATAATTATTCTACCACATGTCCTAATTATATTGGATAAGTTTAGTTCGACCAAAAAAATATTTGGAATAAAATATGATCCCCTTTGGTTCAATTGGATTTGATTAGAACATTTATTATTATTTTATTTAAAGAATAGTTAAAAGAGATAAATTCAAAGTTTAATAACTAAACCACTTTTAATATTGGGTTACACACGATATAAATTCGACTATAAATATTAATTAGAAATCTCTAAAATATTTCATACATAATGGTATTTTATTTATAATTTTTAGACATTAAATAATTTAATTTATTTATGACACAATGATGATGTTGTAATTACCTTATTAATGAAATATAAAAATAATTGATATTATTAATATCCAAATAAATTTAAATTTAGACTTCTGATAAATTACACTAATTTTAAAGGTTAATATGACATGTAAGGGTTGGTTAAATAAATTTTATTAGAATTTATACGGTTTTTATGGATTTCAAATAAATCAAATACTGAAGAGTGTCAAAATTGACATAATTGTGTTTTTAAAACAAATACTATATTATTAATTGCTATAATATTCTTAAGAATCTGAGGCTCAGAAAAAGGACTTAGATAAAGTTATATATATTAATAATGAACCACTTTAGGTTATTTTGTTAGTTTATAGTATATTTATAAACCATATAATATAAAAATACAAAAAGTCATGGTAAATGTCAAACTATTTAACGAAGAGTTAAATCTAGAAGATCAGTTTAATATGGTGAACTTAACAAATCTAAAATCTATTGGTTGAGAGGTTTTTGACCCATCCCCACCTTATCATATAAATAAATCATTCTTGGGCCATTAGAAACCGAAAATGATTTTATTATAACATAATATTTCAATCTTTTCCTAAAGTGACCATCACCTCTCTTATAAAAGGGTACCTCCCCTTCTCTTAACTTCACTTCTCCAAAGCCATTTGTCTCGACCAAACTCATCCCAAATATCCTCAAAAAATCCCCTATATCAACATAAATTCCTTACTTTGATAATAAATTGAACATAAGTATCCCTATTGATCAACTCAAAATGAAACACCCGAAGAAGAGGTAACAATTTCACCACCCTCTTTCAAGTTCATTTCTTCTTCCACTTCCACTTTCTTTGTTTTTTCTATAAAAATAATAATAAATATAGTACCTTATAAATATTTTGATATTATTATAAATATGGTACAGCCATATTCATTATTATATCCATCCTATAAATGACAAAGTCACCATACATGTGTATGTACGGCTTACTGTCTCCACGTTGTGGGGTAGTTTGTTATTCAAACACTTCATTATTTTGGATGGGTAGAATAATGATTATAATATATGTAAATAATAAATATAACACATTAATGATTCTTTATATATTATATACTGTCAAATTACATATGATTTCACCATCAATATAATGATATTGTCGCTCTTGTGTATGTATGGATTACTGTCTCAAGGAACACGATGAGATTCATTCCCCATCATAATCATTCAAGAATAATATTCATTTTATGATGATAATAATATT
This sequence comes from Viscum album, assembly GCA_963277665.1. NCBI lineage: Eukaryota > Viridiplantae > Streptophyta > Magnoliopsida > Santalales > Viscaceae > Viscum > Viscum album. Next base: position 134,291,807 of record OY728147.1, on the reverse strand, counting down.
TATGAACATAATATCATTTTTTATATGAATCAAATACATCATATACATAAAAAACATGGCTTACATAACCAAGAATATAAATAAAACTGAATCATTTAACACCTGAAAGATGATACTACTGAAATATTATTAACAAAGCAATATTAGAGGATCATATATGATATCATATTTATGTATATAGTTCTTATGTAATATAATAACAATGTTTTATCTATTATACAGGTTAATATACCATCTACAAACGAAAAGTACAATCTAATGGTTAATTCTACAATCTCTTTACTTATCTAAGGTTATTAATAAGTGAGTAACAAGTGTGACCTCTTTATCATCCACATCCGCATTTTCTTAAAAATGTAATTCAAATAATTTTTACATTTTACTAGACTATGGTTTGAATTCCTTTATACACTTATTTTACATAAATTTTTTGAAAGGAATCTTTCTCTCATTTTCCAAACAATGTACTTTTTGACCTTTTCTACAAAATTAAGGTAAGAATGTCATTTTTTTAACTTATACGGTGGGTGTGGAAATTTTTTTCCATTATAACATCTTCAAAGCTTCCCATACAATATTATAAGAATATTTCCAAAATAAATGTTTTCTTTTATAATTATGTTACTTTTAAATGGTTTAAAAATAGAAATAGGTATTTCTTTCAAATAGTTTTCATTTTATCTATGTCAATATCCTTTGATAGACTTTAAACTAGTTTGAGGTTGATTTATTATGATACAAATCTTTCATACTGTATTGAAGGTTTTGTGATGTGTTTGACTGTGTATGTGTTATTTTTACACCATTCATGGTTTAGGGATAAAGTATAAACATTTCATATACTAGTTTTAATATGAATGTTTATGTTATGTTTAAAATTTTTCATATGAGGAATGCATTGGACATAGTATGTAAAGGGTAGAGCCCGCTATAGCTCCCCGATGCATCGGTAGGTCTTGTGAGACAAGACGGTGTCTTGACACAAGGCCTTGAAAAAATCTTATTAGTAGTCTTGGCACAAGTCCATGACTATGTGGATATAAAGTTTTTCATTACGCATTCCATCATTATGAAATTAGATATTGATATTTCATGTGATTATTCAACTATTAAAATATCTATGTGATTAATAAAATAAAACTATTTTATTTATATTGGCCATATTATGTAGAATTTTATGTTTAAAATTATTTTTTAATAGTCTTATAAATTTCCTTAAATGTTTATTCTTATTTCTGAAGGTTCCTGCTATATTGTTATCCTTACTGAGAATCTGAGCTCATCCATTTCTATGTTTTATTTTTTCCTAGATGTGAATAAGTATTTAATGGTTGACCTATAGGGATTGGCTAAGGATATAAGTGTGATCAAAGGGGACAAATTTTTTTGATGTTTTTATTTCATAATGTAATGTAAAACTTATGAATGCATTTAGTACTTCTAAGACAACTAAACTGACCGAGCTTTGGAAATTTGATTTCTTGTATCATTCCAATGTTATGTAATAATGCACTAACTCTGGGAAACTTCGATTGAGGAATTCCTTTTGGTATCAGAGGAAGTTTAGTACAAACTTTGGAAACAAGATTTAGATAAACTCTAATTAGAGAACATTACCCTAAGATAGAGTTCAAGGGTTAATATTAAAGAACGTCCAAAAATTATGGTAGTGTAGTTCTTTTATGATTTCCTTTCAAGAAATACATCCTTGTCTGGATATAACCAGGTATATGTGGCTCGGAAACATTTTTACCTAGGGTAAAACCAGAAAACAACGCTTTGAGTTAGACTCGAACGGACACTGGTGCACGACAACGGGCATTGTTGAACTCTTTGTTACGACACTTTAGGGGGATAAGCTTAGGATAATTCACATTTTCTTTACAAACCATTATGAAGGATTTATGAGTATATACTTCCTAAAAGAATACATTTTTATGATTATGAATTATATCCATAAACGGTTCAATTTTTGTTAAGTGTTTTACAAGTTTGTAATTATGTATTGTTGTTCATAAATTAATCTAATGTTTTTCATTATTTAGAAATGGTGCTTAGTGGAAGGAATGGAAACCGTATCAATGCACGTAATCCATGCAGGGATTTCCAACCTACTCAAGATAATTATAGTGGAGCTGGTGATGCAACTGGTGTGGATCATCTTATCACTATACTGGGACACCTCACTCAGGTTATGAATAGTAACATTACCCGTATGGAGCACCCCAATCCACAATGTGGAGGATCAATGTTATACCAATTCATGAGGAAACATCCACCAACTTTCAATGGGACTACAAGTACATTTTTAGTCAAGAAATGTATAAGTTCCTTAGAGAAAATATTCCACACTTTGGGGAGTAGCAAAAGGGAAAACAATTTCATTGTAGTTTATCTCCTCACGAGAGATGCAGATCAACGGTGGTTATTGATCCAAAATAAAAATAAAGATGAATAAATATCTAACATGTAATGGAGGGATTTTAAAGATATTTTTTCAGAACAATATTTTCCTTGGGACCATCGAGCAGACATGGAAAGACAATTTTTGAGTTTGATCCAAATGGAGGATGAGAATGTCGCAAAATATGCGGTTAACTTTACAAGTTTAGAAAGGCATACTCCTGATTATATATGTAACCCAAGGAGTAAGACTGATCGATTATTTGAGGGGTTAAAACCATTTCTCTAGAAACCATCAGTCTCACAATCCTTCTTATCTTGTGAAGATAATGTCTCATGTGCTATCAAGACAGAAAAATAATTCTATAAGTCATACGAATTTAAAGAAAAGTAGGAGAACAAGAGATCGGTTGAACACTCTGAAAATAGAAATAAGGGGAATAAGGGAAATTTTGAATACCCATCCAGTGGTAAATATGGTAAGAAACATGATGGTACTTTCCTGAAGGGAATGTAAGTCTATTACAAGTGCGGTGAAAAAGGCCACCAAGCTTGTGATTGCAAGGGAAAGAAAGAGGTTGTCAATGTTGAATGAATCAATTATTTATAAAATGAGCATTATGCAAATGAATTTCCTAAGAACCAAGTGAACTTACCTCATAAAAGGGAATGGGAGTAAGGATAAGCTTATGTGATCACTACACTGAGGTTGAAGCTTCGAAGACATGGTGGTAGGTAACTTAATGGTTTCCTCAAGTTTAGCCAATTCTTTATTTGATTTTGGATCATCACATTGTTTCATATATTCCCATTTTTCTAAGAAAATTAGATATTTTAAAATTGACTTAACAAGGGAGTTGTCAGTCAAAACCCCTAAGGGAAGTATCATCACAACAAAGATTTGTGAATTAGTTCCCATTACTGCATATAAATATTCTTTTTCTACTAATCACATCGTCATACCCATGATTGAATTTGATATAATCCTGAAAATGGATTGGATTTCGTACCATGATATGAAAATTTATTTTAAGAAGAAGGAGGTCACCATTTTCGATGATGATAAGGAGTACCTTATCTTTAGAGAAGAAACGTCCCCTCCAAATTCTTATCTAAGTCCACCCCTAGTAGCTCTAAAAAATTCAATTATTGGGGAAAAATATAATTAAATAACTATGGGAGAGTAAAATAATGTTTGAATATAGGAAAAACCTACTTTTCAAGAATATGTTGATGTGTTCTAGAGGATTTACCTAGACATCCTCCAGAATGAGAAATTGAATTTTCCATTAATTTAATTCTTGGCTCAAAGCCCATATTGAATACCCCTTATAGAATGGCCAATTTGTAATTAGTGGAACTAAAAAAACAACTTGAGTAATTGATTAATAAGGTATTTATTCACCCTAGTGTTTCTCCATGGGGAGCCCTTATCCTTTCTGTTAAGAAGAAATGTGGATCTATGAGGTTGTGCACTGACTATAGTGAGATAAATGCTATAACAATAAAGAACAAGTATCCCCTACCTCGCATTATTGATATATTTGTCCAACATCGTGGAGCTCAATATTTTTGAATGATTTACCATTGTTCTAGATATCCTCAGTTGTGTGTGAAGAAGGAAGACATTCCGAAAATAGCATTTCAAACCAGGTACGCAAATTATGAGTTTACAGTAATGCCTTTTGGATTGACTAATGCACCCTCTATCTTCATGGATCTAATGAATAGAGTTTTCAAGGATTGTATTGATGACTTTTTTGTCGTATCTATTGATGATAACTTGGTATACTCAAAAATCTATGAAGATCATGAAAATCACTTTCTCTTTATTATAAATAATCTTTGAAGAAATGAATTATATGGGAAGTTCATCAAATGTGATTTCTGGCTTCAGGAGATTTATTTTCTAGACCATATTGTCTCTAAGGATAGAATCTTTGTTCATTCTTCTAAAACAAAGGCAATCCAAGAATTTCTAGCACCAACGAGTATAACTGAGGTATGTAGTTTTATTGGTTTAGCAGGTTATTATCAGTACTTTGTCTAGAATATTTCCCAATTGGCTTACCAATTAACCAAGATCACACGTAAAAATGTCAAATTTACTGGGACAAAAGTGTGTAAGGAATTTTTTGAAGAACAGAAGAGAATATTAGTCAATGCACCTGTCTTGACTCTACCATCAGGGAATGATGGGTTTGTTATTTATAGTGATGCTTCAAATAAATGAATTGGTTGTATCTGTATTTAGAATGATAGAGTTGTTGCATATGCATCACGATGGCTAAAAATTCATGAGAAAAAAGATCATGCTCATGATCTTGTGTTAGAAGATGTAATATTTTCTCTGAAGATATAAAGACACTATCTCTATGGTGAAAAATTTAAGATTTATTCTGATCACAAGAGTTTGAAGTATATTTTCTCATAGAAAGAACTCAACATGAGGAAATTGTAAAGACCCGTAAAATTCAAAGGAATTTTTTTTTTCTTAATTTTCTTTGGAATTTTACAAGAGCGCGGTTTCTGACGGCACCTGATTCCGAGGCCCGGAGTGCCCGGAATCAATTTCCGAAGTTTGGCTCGGGTACGTTCAGTGAACAAACGAGCGGGAATTTCTAACTTTTGAATCAGTGCCCGGAATCGAATTCTGAGGGCACCGATGAACTCGCAGCACCGATATTCGCTTAAGGAGACCTTTTCCATGGTTGCGTTTTATGCGGGTTGAGAGTTAGTTTTTGGGAATTTAAAGTGAAGTTAAATAAAATGTGGAAGCACATTTTATTTTTATCCAAGTTGGTTATAAACTCACAAAGGGAGTTAGGGGTGGGACCCACATCTACTTAACCTCCCTTGAGAGGATTAAGTGTGGTGGGGTCCACACGAACCCTAACACTTCCTCTTCCCTTTTTAAACTCCCTATAACTCCTCTTTAATTGAACTTGAAAACTTGGGTTTTTAATTGAGTTGAGTTGTTTTAATTTCAAACTTTTGAAATTCAAGTGTTTAGTTGTGTAAATAAAATAAGCTTTAAGCTTATTTTATTTTGGTTGGTATCCTTTGCCACCTTGAGAGGATTTGAGAAGCTCTCTTCACCTTCTTCAACCTTGACGAAGAACATGAAGAACACCTAAGCTCCGACGAAGAACGCCGCTTCTCTTCTTCGTAGCCGGTGTGTTTCCGAAGATCGACGACGCCGCATCTTCGATCATCTTCTCGTGTCAACGAAAGGAGACGCCGTTTCCTCCTCGGACTATCTCTGTCAGCCTACGAAGCTTCTCCGGCGACGTACCTCTTCGGACGCACCTCGACGTCAACAGAAACGACGTTCGGTTTCCGCGACGCCCGACCTCCACGACGCTTGTCTTTCCGCAGTTTGTTGACGTGCTCTGCACTTGAAACCGAGGTAGAGGTTTATTTTATTCCTTGTTCATGATTTATACCCGTGATTATTTCTTCGTGGAATTTGTCCAATTGTTAGCAAATAACGCAAGGGGGCCGGACCGCACGAACATGGCCGACCCTCCTCCTTTTTCATGTTGATTCTGTTGTGGATTGAAATGGGTGTGGCGCGGTGTCGTCGCACCGCACAGGATCATACGGCAAGAAACGTGCAGCGTCATCGCGCCGCGTCGTAAAATAATGCAAGGACGCGACGTCATCGCGACGCGTCGAAGAAAGTCGAAGACACCGCGGCCGGAGCGGGGCCGCGGCGGAGGGGCACAGTGTTGTCGCACCGCGCCGGAAAACGAAGGACGCGTCCGGTTCTGGGCCGCGGAGGAACGAGAAGACCGGCGGCCAGCCGGGCCGCCGGTGTCGGAAGCCGGAAGGGGACCGGCCTTAGCCGGTCCCATTCAGGAAGAACCGGCCGGCCAGGTCAGGCCGGCCGGAAGGGAGGAAAACCGGGGGGAATTAATTCCCCCGGCCAGCAATTAAACGGCCCCCCCATAATGAGGGGGGCTGGTTTCACAAAGGGGGGCAGGCGGCCCCCCGTTTCCAATCAGCTCGGCCTTCGGCCGAGCTGGCAACGCGCCCAGCGCGCTGCCTTGTGCTGAACTAGCGCGCCTGGCCGGTCCGCCAGGCCAGGCCGGATCGGGCCGCGCCGCACCGTGCTGGGGCGGGTCGACCCAGTTCGGGCCAACCGGGGGGTCTCGGGCCGGGACGGCCCGGGCCCGAAACCCCCGTTACCGAACGGTTTGTATTCAAATGCCCATAACTCGGGCTACGGACCTCCAAACGACGTGCCGTCAGTGGAGTTGCGATCCTTGGATCAAGACGGTCGTTTCGGTATATCGCACTCAAGGTTTTGAAATACATTGAGTTCGTCCGGGTTGGTTCGTACACGAAACCAACCGGGCCCTCGGAGCGGGAACGCTCATATCTTGAGCTACGGACGTCCGATTGATGAGCTGTCAGCTTTGTTGAGTTCCTCTTAGTGTGACGGATCTTTTGACATACTCTTCCTGAGGTTTGGACGCATGTGGAGTACGGTCAGGTTGGTTTTTCCTTAAAAACCAACCGGGCCCCTGGGACGAAAACGCCAATAACTCTCAGACCGGGCGTCCGATCGACGCGCCGTCTGCGACGTTGTGTTCCTGTTGACGATACGGAACTTTTGGACACATCAACTCTGGACTTTGTGACAATTGATGTATCAGCCTCTCGGCTCGTGGAGCGGACCCTCCCGAACGAGCTTGCTGTGTGCGGGAACCCTAGAGCTGGTTGCGACTGCTACTGTGATTGCAACGACGACAGTGCAGATATCCTCAGTGGATTCGACGACGACGACTACAGCACTCAGCGATCCTGTGTGGATCAGTGCTACCGATCCTGTGTGGGTCCGATCCTGTGTGGGTTTGCGCTCAGCGGTCCTGTGTGAACCAGCGCCTACAGATCCTGTGTGGGTCCGATCCTGTGTGGGTCTTTGCGGGGGTTAATACCTATCGATCCTTTGTGGGTCCGATGACTTAGATGGATCAGTGATCATCTCTATCGTCTTTCTAAGAAGTATACCTGTGTGAGCTGAATCCTGTTGCTTTCCTGTGTGAATTGTGTTGTGCTATCCTGTGTGGATTTCATTTTGCTTTCCTGTGTGGAATACGTATACTTTCCTGTGTGGACTGAGTTGTACTTGGGATCGGAGGTTGGAGCGTATTGGAATTGATGTCTTAGGTATATGTATGGGCATATACCTAAGCAGTGTCGGTTATTACTTCGTGATTGTATCTTTCCTTTGTGGTTTATCCTTTGTAGATTTTGGGAGACCTTCAGGGGTCTCGGTTTCCCTACTGAGTAGCTTATACTCACCACTGCACGGGCTATGCCCGCACTACGTTGTGTTGGTTGCAGACGACGGACAGCGTTGATCGTGGTTGAGGCTTGCTGAGCAGGACGGTACCTGGAGGTGGACCACTGGGAAGAACGTGCTCGGAGCGGACGGCGGAACCCAAGGAGTAGTGGAGCTATCTGTACCCACCCTTCAGGTGGGATTTCCAGTGGAAAGCTCGGTGTAGCGGATTTTACTTTACAGTTGTTGTTTTCCCTTTCAAGTTGTACTTTACTTTCAGTTTGGGTTTGTATACTGGACCATTTACTTTTCTGCACTCCAGTTGTACTCTGTTTTTACTTAGTGTTTACTTTCCCGCTTGCTTACTCTGTGGTGCTTTTTTACTTTACAAAGGCAATTCCTTCCCTTTTTACCGGGAATTACGCCTTGGTGCTAGTCTCCAGCCCCTGGCCTATGGAAGGCGGGCTTGGGGTAGTCACGGCACGGGCCCCGAGGGCGGGTCGTGACAAACTGGTATCAGAGGAGTTCGGTTCTACCGCGAACTCTAATCTTTTCTATGTGAAGCAATAGTTTTTAGCGTATTGAGTGTGGTTATCATTCCAGGGAGTCCAGTGTTGGTGCGGCGGCCGACGTATCCGTACACCAGGACCCTGACTTCTGATTTCTGACTTAATGCACGAAAACATTGATTGCGTGTGTGTTTCAAGTTTTCTTCGTGATTACTTTGTATCAGCTCACCAGGTATACTGTTCTGACCGTGGCGCACCTGTTTCCTTCTTAGGATGGCCCCACGACGGCAGCCAGCTAGGGTTCCGAGAGTCGAGTGTGACGATAGCCCACCGAGCGATGAGGCCTCGGTGCAGGACCCTTTGTCAGCAGTGGCACCGGTGGTAGCACTACCCGCCGAGCCACCGATGCTTCCAGCACCAGCCGCTGACGATGCACGTCACCTCAACGCACTGCATGAGTTTCAGCGCCAGCCACCGCCCAGGTTTTGTGGAGAGATAGACCCCCAGGCAGCAGAGGACTGGCTAGAGGCAGTGGTACGAGTTTTTAGGGTAGTGAGGACACCTGCAGACCTCATGGTGATCCTCGATGCGAGCCTACTACACGCAGCAGCAGGACGATGGTGGAGCTTGATGCTCCAGGTGCACGATGAGGAATCTCTACTATGGACGGACTTTGAGAGCCTCTTCCGCTCGGAGTTCGTCCCAGCCACCCTTCGTGCGGTGCGTATCCAGGAGCTTCTTCAGCTGCGGCAAGGCATCATGACAGTCGCTCAGTACTCGGCGAGATTTACCGATCTCTCGCGCTACTCGACTGACATGGTATGGGACCCATTCTTCCGGGCCTGGACCTTCGAGCGGGGATTGAGACACGATATCAGGGCATCGCTGATCTCCCTCAGCATTCCGACTCAGACGGGAGTACTGGAGCGGGCCCTTTTGATCGAGAGTTTCCTTGCTAAGTCTACACCAGCACTGAGACCCACCGCAGGGTGGCACGTGGAAGATTCTTCTATAGCAGGCAGTCGACGGATGACTCAGGGGTCCAGGTAGACCAGACCTTCAGGAAGACGACCTCAGGACACTGGCTCAGCAGTGCGGGGCACACAGCGCGCAGCCAGTCTTTTGAGAGGCAGACAGTGCTACTCGTGCGGCGGGCAGGGCCACTTGGCTCGTGATTGCCCGGCCCGCCGTGCTGAGGAGCAGCAGACGGTTGAGGGACCACCGAGGCAGAGGCAGAGGGTCAACCGTGGCGGTCCGCAGGGAGGAGGCGGACAAGGCAGAGGAGCTGGCCGAGCAGCAGGTGGTGGGCGACGCTTTGAGACTCTACCACCACCACCACCAGGAGATCCACCCCGACCACAGGGAGCTGGCGAGCAGAGACAGGCACAGCTCCAGGCAGGAGAGGCCTACGACCACGGCACACCCGAGATGATTCAAGGTACTATCTGTGTCTATTCCACCCTTGCTGCAGTACATATAGACAAAGGAGCGAGTCACTCTTTCATAGACGCTGCCCTTGTTCGGAGCTCAGAGATTCCGACAGAGTCGTTGGCTCATTCCTTACGGCTAGAGACTTCTACGGGAGCAGACTCGACGATTACGCACTGGTGCCGGCAGTGTGAGCTTACTCTAGGAGGCGAGAGCTTCGGCTGGGATCTTCTTGTAGTAGCGTCGAGGCCTTACGACGTCATCTTGGGTATGGATTGGTTATCTATGGTCCATGCACAGATTGACTGTTTTAGGCGCAAGGTGCGATGTGTACGCACCGACGGGAGCAGGTTCACCTTCACCGGTGAGAAGGTAGCCTTTGCAGCACAGGATGTACTTCCGTAGAGGAAAGGACAACCCATCACTCATCAGTTGGCTAGCCTCATCCTAGAAGCAGTTGACGTGCGGAGTCCTGGTTTTCCTACAGTGGTGGATCAGTTTGCGGACGTTTTTCCTGACGACGTTCCGGGGCTACCTCCTCGTAGAGAGGTAGACTTTTATATGGACTTGTACCCTGGGACAGCTCCGATATCAACTCCATCATATCGGATGGCCCCTGCCGAGCTTCGTGAGCTACGGGTACAGTTGGAGGACTTGTAGGGAAAGGGGTTCATCCGACCCAGTGTTTCACCCTGGGCTTCCCCGATATTGTTCGCCAAGAAGGTGGACGGGAGCTTGCGACTTTGTGTTGACTATCATCGCCTGAACCAGGTGACAGTGAGGAACAAGTATCTGCTACCGAGGATTGATGACCTCTTTGATCAGCTCAAGGGAGCACAGTGGTTCTCGAAGATAGACCTCAGGTCAGGCTATCACCAGCTCAGAGTTCGAGACGAGGACATACAGAAGACGGCCTTCAGATGTCGGTATGGCCACTATGAGTTCTTGGTTACGCCTTTTGGTGTAACCAATGCTCCAGCAGTGTTCATGGCCCTCATGAACAGGATCTTTCAGCCATACCTCGATCGATTTTTCGTGGTCTTCATCGACGACATTTTGATATACTCGACGACTGAGGAGGAGCACGCCTACCACTTACGGGTTGTACTAGACACAATTCGAGAGAACCAGCTTTATGGTAAGCTCTCGAAGTGCCATTTCTGGATACGTGGGGTCCACTTCTTGGGACACGTCATCTCTGAGGTGGGAGTTGCAGTGGATCCTGTGAAGATCGAGGCAGTGTTAGCTTGGGAGCCACCCAGGAGCGTGACGGAGGTGAGGAGTTTCTTGGGACTAGCTGGATACTACCAGATATTCATGCCAGACTTCTCTAGAGTTGCGGCACCACTCTCAGCTTTGACGAAGAAGGGGAAACCCTTCATGTGGTCAGACAGATGTCAGCAGAGCTTCCGGGAGCTGAGACAGAGATTGACCAGCGCACCTATCTTGAGGTTTCCTGAGGATGGAGTAGGGTACGTAGTCTACTGCGATGCATCAGGGACCGGACTCGGTTGTGTCCTGATGCAGGAGCGGGAAGTGATCACCTATGGATCACGTCAGTTGAGGCCGCATGAGCAGAACTACGCTACCCATGACATGGAGTTATCATCAGTGGTCTTCGCTCTGAAGACATGCTGACACTATCTGATGGGCGAGCGCTTTACAATCTTTTCTGATCATCAGAGTCTCAGGTATATCTTCTTGCAGAAGGACCTGAACCTGAGAGAGCGACGATGGATCGAGTTCCTCCAGGTCTATGACTTTGAGATAGTCTATACTCCTGTGAAGGGGAACGTAGTAGCCGATGCCCTCAACAGGAGGACGGGCATTCAGCTACTTGAGGAGGCGACGGAGCAGCTAGCCTCTTTGCAGATATCCTTCGTGGATAGAGATGGAGAAGCCTTCCTTCAGTCTCTCACAGTCACCCCTCCACTACTGCAGTGGATCAGAGAGGCACAGCGTGAGGACGCTGACTATGAGACACGGCGTGCACAGATATCCTCGGTACAGGCACCTGATGGTTTCTCCCTTGGAGCAGAGCACGACATCTTTTTCAGAGGACGTACCATGGTACCAGTCGCCTTGCGAGAGGAGGTGCTGAGAGAGTTTCACACTTCTTCTTTGGCGGTACATCCTGGAGTGGCGAAGATGTACCAGGATCTCAGACGATAGCACTGGTGGCCGGGAATGAGGAAGGTTGTGGCAGAGTTCGTTTCTCGATGCCTCACCTGCCAGCAGGTGAAGGCAGAGCATCAGGTACCAGCAGGCTTGGTACAGCCCTTGGATGTCCCGGAGTGGAAGTGGGACGAGATATCTATGGACTTCGTGACTGGACTTCCATGCACTTCCAGAGGTCACGACTCCATCTGGGTGATTGTCGACCGACTCACCAAGTCAGCTCACTTCTTACCCATCAGAGAGCAGGGCACAGTGGAGAGCTTGGGACATCTCTACGTTCAGGAGATTATGCGGCTTCACAGTGTGCCATCATCTATCATCTCCGATAGAGATGCTCGCTTTACTTCCCTGCTTTGGAAGGGATTGCAGGAGGTGTTCGGGACGCAGCTACGTCTGAGCACAGCCTTTCACCCTCAGACGGATGGTCAGACGGAGAGGACCATTCAGACTCTTGAGGACATGCTCTGCGCATGTGTCCTCGACTTTGGTCATAGCTGTGAGGACCACCTACCCTTGGTGGAATTTGCGTACAACAATAGCTACCACTCCACCATCAGGATGGCACCATATGAGGCGTTGTACTGCCGACCTTGTAGATCTCCTTTGTGCTGGACAAACCCTGGGGAGTCAGCACTTGTTGGGCCAGAGATGGTCCAGGCCACGATAGAGAAGGTCCAGGTCATCCAAGAGCGGATGAGGACAGCTCAGAGCCGGCAGAAGTCATACGCTGACAGGAGGCGGAGGCCACTAGAGTTCGAGGATGGCGACCACGTATTCTTGCGGGTCTCACCTCGACGTGGTATACGGAGATTTGGCTGAGGCGGCAAGTTATCTTAGCGCTTCATTGGACCCTTCCAAGTCCTCGGACGGATTGGCGAGGTGGCTTATCGCCAGGCTCTACCACCTCAGTTGCACTGGGTGCACTACGTCTTCCACGTATCTCAGCTGAGGAGATACGTGCACGACCCGACGCACATCATTGATCATGGGGAGCTTGACGTTGACGATGGGGAGACTTTTACGGAGGTCTCGGTGGTGATCGAGGATCTACAGGAGCGGGTCCTATGTGGACGGTCGATTCCTCTAGTGTGCATCAGATGGAAGCACGGGAATCTCCAGGAGAGCACTTGGGAGCGGGAGGCTCAGATGCGTGCTCAGTACCCTCATTTGTTTCCCCGGTTTTGATGTATCTTTACGGGGACGTAAAGCCCTAAGGTGGGAGAAATGTAAAGACCCTTAAAATTCAAGGGAAATTTTTTTTCTTAATTTTCTTTGAATTTTACAAGAGCGGGGTTTCTGACGGCACCTGATTCCGAGGCCCGGAGTGCCCGGAATCAATTTCCGAAGTTTGGCTCGGGTACGTTCAGTGAACGAACGAGTGGGAATTTCTAACTTTTGAACCGGTTCCCGGAATCGAATTCCGAGGGTACCGATGAACTCGCAGCGCTGATATTCGCTTAAGGAGACCTTTTCCGAGGTTGCTTTTTATGCGGGTTGAGAGTTAGTTTTTGGGAATTTAAAGTGAAGTTAAATAAAATGTGGAAGCAGATTTTATTTTTATCCAAGTTGGTTATAACCTCCCAAAGGGAGTTAGGGGTGGGACCCACATATACTTAACCTCCCTTGAGAGGATTAAGTGTGGTGGGGTCCACACGAACCATAACACTTCATCTTCCCTTTTAAAACTACCTACAACTCCTCTTTAATTAAACTTGACAACTTGGGTTTTTAATTGAGTTGAGTTGTTTTAATTTCAAACTTTTGAAATTCAAGTGTTTAGTTGTGTAAATAAAATAATCTTTAAGCTTATTTTATTTTGGTTGTTATCCTTTTCCACCTTGAGAGGATTTGAGAAGCTCTCTCCACCTTCTTCAACCTTGACGAAGAACACGAAGAACACCTATGCTCCGACGAAGAACGTCGATTCTCTTCTTCGTAGCCGGTGTGTTTTCGAAGATCGACGACGCCGCATCTTCGATCTTCTTCCCGTGTCAATGAAAAGAGACACCGTTTCCTCCTCAAACTATCTCCGTCAGCCCAAGAAGCTTCTCCAGCAACGTACCTCTTCGAACGCACCTCGACATCAACGGAAACGATGTTCGGTTTCCGCGACACCCGACCTCCGCGACGCTTTTCTTCCGCGGTTTGTTGAAGTGCTTCGCACTCGAAACCGAGGTAGGGGTTTATTTTATTCCTTGTTCATGATTTATACCCGTGATTATTTCTTCGTGGAATTTGTCCAATTGTTAGCAAAAAACGCGAGGGGGATGGACCGCACGAACACGGCCGACCCTCCTCCTTTTTCATGTTGATTCTGTTGTGGATTTAAACGGGTGTGGAACGGTGTCGTCACACCGCGCAGGATCATACGGCAAGAAACGCACAGCGCCGTCGCACCGCTTCATAAAATAATGCAAGGACGCAACGCCGTCGGGACGCGTCGAAGAAAGTCGAAGACACCGCGGCAGGAGCGGGGCCGCGGCGGAGGGGTGTGGTGTCGTCGCACCACGCTGCACAACGAAGGTTTTGGCCGGTTCCGGGCCGTGGCGGAACGACAAGACCGGCGGCCAGCCGGGCCACCGGTGTCGGAAGTCAGAAGGGGACCGGCCTTAGCCAGTCCCGTTGAGGAAGAACAGGTCGGCCAGGTCGGGCAGGCCGGAAGGGAGGCAAACTGGGGGGAATTAATTCCCCCGGCCAGCAATTAAATGGCCCCCCATAATGAGGGGGGCCAGTTTCACAAAGGGGGGCAGGCGGCCCCCCGTTTCCAATCAGCTCGGCCTTCGACCGAGCTGGCAGCGCGCCCAGCGCACTGCCTTGCACCGAACCGGTGCGCCTGGCCAGTCCGCCAGGCCAGGCCGGGTCGGGCTGGTCCGCTAGACCAGGCCGGGTCGGGCCGGGCCGCGCCTGGCCGGGCCAGGTCGACCCTGTCCGGGGCGGGTCGACCCAGTTCGGGCCAACCGGGGGGTCTCGGGCCGGGACGGCCCGGGCCCAAAACCCCCGTTACCGAATGGTTTGGATTCAAATGCCCATAACTCGGGCTACGGACCTCCAAACGACGCGCCGTCAGTGGCGATGCGATCCTTGGATCGAGACGGTCGTTTTGGTAAATTGCACTCAAGGTTTAGGAATATTTTGAGTTCAGCCGGGTTGGTTCGTACACGAAACCAATCGGGCCCTCGGAGCGGAAACGCTCATATCTTGAGTTACGGATGTCCGATTGACGAGCCGTCAGCTTTGTTGAGTTCCTCTTAGTGATAAGGATATTTTGACATACTCCACCCAAGGTTTGGATGCAGGTGGAGTATGGTCAGGTTTGTTTTCCCTTAAAAACCAATCGGGCCCCTAGGACGAAAAAGCCAATAACTCTCAGACCGGGCGTCCGATCGACGCGTCGTCTGCGACATTGTGTTCCTGTTGACGATACGCAACTTTTGGATACATCAACTCTGGACTTTGTGACAGTTGATGTATCAGCCTCTCGGCTTGTGGAGCGGACCCTCCCGAACGAGCTTGCTGTGTACGGGAACCCTAGAGCTGGCTGCAACTGCTACTGTGACTGCGACGACGACAGTGCAGAGATCCTCAGTGGATTCGACGACGACGACTACAGCACTCAGCGATCCTGTGTGGATCAGTGCTATCGATCCTGTGTGGGTCCGATCCTGTGTGGGTCTGCGCTCAGCGGTCCTGTGTGAACCTGCACCTACAGATCCTGTGTGGGTCCGATCCTGTGTGGGTCTTTGCGTGGGTTAGTACCTATCGATCCTTTGTGGGTCCGACGACTTAGATGGATCAATGATCATCTCTATCATCTTTCGAAGAAGTATACCTGTGTGAGCTGAATCCTATTGCTTTCCTGTGTGGATTGTGTTGTGCTATCCTGTGTGGATTTCGTTTTGTTTTCATGTGTGGAATACGTATACTTTCCTGTGTGGACTGAGTTGTACTTGGGCTCGGAGGTTGGAGCGTATTGGAATTGATGACTTAGGTATATGTATGGGCATATACCTAAGCAGTGTCTATTATTACTTCGTGATTGTATCTTTCCTTTTTGGTTTATCTTTTGTGGATTTTGGGAGACCTTCAGGGGTCTCGGGGTCCCTACTAAGTAGCTTATACTCACCCCTTCACGGGCTATGCCCGCACTACGTTGTGTTGGTTGCAGACGACGGACAGCGTTGATCGTGGTTGAGGCTTGGTGAGCAAGACGGTACCTGGAGGTGGACCACTGGGTGGAACGTGCTCGGAGCGGACGGCGGAACCCGAGGAGCAGTGGAGCTATCTGTACCCACCCTTCAGGTAGGATTTCCAGTGGATAGCTCGGTGTAGCGGCTTTTACTTTACAGTTTTTGTTTTCCCTTTCGAGTTGTACTTTACTTTCATTTTGGTTTTGTATACTGGCCCATTTACTTTTCCGCACTCCAGTTGTATTTTTTTTTTACTTAGTGTTTACTTTTCCGCTTGCTTACTCTGTGGTGCTTGTTTACTTTACAAAGGAAATGCCTTCCCTTTTTGCCGGGAATTACGCCTTGGTGCTAGTCGCCAGCCCCTGTCCTATGGAAGGCGGGCTTGGGGTAGTCACAGCACGGGCCCCGAGGGCGGGTCGTGATAGCAATAAAAATGGATTGAACTACTCAAGGACTGTGATTTCACTATACACTATCAGCCAGGGAAGGAAAATAAGGTGGAAGAAGCTTTTATTAGAAAGGATCATGGAGTTTTGAACAAGATGAGAGTTGAAAGTGATCCTATATTCAAAGATCTAGTAAATATAGATATGGTAATAACCATGGAAGGTGAAACATCAATAATTTTTAAATGGTTTCCAAAAAAACATAATTAGAAATGATAAAGAGTTCTCATAATGATGATGAGGTGTTTCAAAAAAGGATTAAATCTATGAATGATGAAATATTGAGTAAATTTGTTTATGAAGATGGAATTTTGAAATTTGGGAAAAGATATTATGTTCCTAACATACCATATCTAAAAAGGGAATTTTTGGATGATGCTCATAGATCCAATATCTCTATAAACGATGGAAGCACTAAGATTTATTGAGATTTAATGGAACATTTTTGGTGGGATAACATGAAGAGAGATATTAATAATTATGCCTCAAGATGCAAGGTTTCTCAATAAGTGAAGGCTAGAAAACAACATCCTAGAGGATTCATGCAACCTCTTCCCATACCAAAATGGAAATGGGATGATATTATGATGGACTTTTCCATGGGGCTCCCAAAGACTCCTAGAAGGAATGATGCAATATGGGTCATTGTTGGTCGTCTTACCAAGACATCACATTTTCTTAATATAAGAGAAGATTTACCACTTGAACATCTATCAAGACTATATATTAATGAAGTTGTAAGACTCCATGGTGTTCCCTTATCAATTGTTCTTGATCGTGATAACCGTTTTACATCAAGATTCTAGAAAATTCTTCAGAAGGCCCTGGATACTGAACTTTGTTTGAGCACTACCTACCACCCTCAAACTGATTGACAATCAGAATGGACTTTTCAAACCATAGAATACATGTTGATATCTTTCTCACTTGAAATTCAAGGTATGTGGGTTAAATATTTACCTCTGGTAGAATTTTCCTATAATAATAGCTTCTATTCAAGTATTCAGATGGCACCATATGAAGCATTATACAGAAAACGATGTCACACACCAACTTTTTGGGATGATGTGGGTGAAAGAAAACTCATAGGACCAGAACATGTTGAGGAAATAATGGAAAATTTGAACATTATCCAAGCCCACATCAAAGCATCCCAATGTAGGCAAAAGAGTTATGTCGATAACCGAAGGAAGGATTTATAATTTCAAGTAGGAGACCATGTTTTCTTGAAGGTATATCCATGGAAAAGTGTTATATGTTTCAGTGAGAAGGGTAAATTGAGTCATAGGTACATCATACCTTTCGAAATTCTAGAACGAATTGGGGTTGTAGCTACCATTTGGAAATGCGGCCAAGTCTCTCCAAAGTCCAGGATGTGTTCCACATATCACTGTTGAGAAAATACATGCCTGATCCAACACATGTACTCACCTATGAGGAAACTGAACTGGAACCAGTTATGTCTTATTCTGAAGAGAATTTCAAGATTCTTCATACAAATGAAGAAGTGGTGAGAAATCGAATGACTCGTCTGGTAAAAGTTCTATGGAGAAACCATAAGATGGAAGAGGTAATGTGGGAACCCGAGGAACTTAATATGAAGAAACACCCGAATCTTTTTATGTAGTAATATTCTAGAAATTTATAGGATGAAATTATTTTAAGGAGTGGAGAATGTAACACCCCAATCTTCCATGGTACATTTCCCTTTGTATAATACCATAGTTTGTGTTGTACGCAACTTCTAGTTCAAACACAACACAACCAATCAATCTAGCAGTAATAAATGATAATACCCACTTTTTAAAATTTTATAAATTATAACTTTCAAAATGGACTTCATTTTTGTATTTAAAATATTGAAATTAGCTTCAGGTGAATTTTTTGTATTTTTCTGAAAACTTTAAATTTTTTATGAATAGTGGAAACATTTAGTTATTATTTAAAACCGAATTTTTATTTAAATAATTATTTATTTTAATTAAATTTATTTTTTGTCAGAATAGATACATAATACTTATATAATTTCAATGTAATTCAATGGAGTCATTTTATAATAAGTTTAGATATATAAAAATTTTATTGATCTTTTTACCGTCTTTTACCCACCTTCTAAGAGTATATAAAAATTTAAATAAAACATAATTTTACCACTTCTATGAGTTTAATTTCAAAAATATGAGAGACATAGTTAATATAAGTAAGTAAGATGTTTTTCAATAAGATAAAAATAATTTCTGGTGAATAGTAACTTTTGACTTTTATTTACAACGTTTAAAAGTAAATAGGGTAATCAAGGGTAAAAATGACATTATAATTTCCCTAACACATTCCCTAATTCTATTGGATAAGTTTAATTCGACCAAAAGAAACCTTAGGAATAAAATATGATCCCCTTTGGTTCACTTGGATCAGATTAGGACATTTATTATTATTTTATTTAAAGAAGAGTTAAAAGATTTAAATTTAATGTTTAATAACTAAGCCATTTTTAATATTGGGTTACACAAAATATAAATTCTTATATAAATATTCAATATAAATCTATAAATAATTCATACATAATGGTATTTTATTTACATTTTTGAACATTAAATAATTTAATTTATTTATAACACAATGATGATGCAATAATTACCTTATTAATGAAATATTAAAATAATTGATATTATAAATATCCAAATAAATGTAAATTGAGACTTCTTATGAATTCAACTAATTTTATAGGCTAATATTACTTTTTAGGGTAGATTAAATAAATTTTAGTTGATGTGATAAAGTTTTTATGGATTTCAAAAAAAATCAAATACTAAATAGTGTCAAAATTTACATAATTGAGTTTTTAAAACAAACAATATATTATTAATTGATATAATATTCCTAAACATCTAAGGTTTAGAAAAATAACTTATATAAGGTTATATATATTAATAATGAACCATTTGGGGTTCTCTTGGTAGTTTATAGTAAGTTTATTAACCATATAATATAAAAATACAAAGAGACATGGTAAATGTCAAACTATTTAACTAAGATTTAAATATTAAATATAATGATAATATGGTAACCTAAACCTATCAAAAACCTATTTTTTGAGGGATTTTAGACCCATCCCTACCTTATCCTAGAAATAAATTATTTTGGATCCATTAGACACCGAAAATGATTTTATTATAAAATAATATTTCAAGCTTTTCCTAAAGTGACCCTCACCTCTCTTATAAAAGGGTACTTCCCCTTCTCCTAATTTTACACCTCCAAATCCATTTGGATCGGCCAAACCCTACCCAAATATCCTCCAAACGTTTCTCAGATAAACATAAATTCCTTAATTTGATCATAAATCCAACCTAAGGATCCCTTTTGATCAACTCAAGAGGAAACACCCGAAGAAGAGATAAAATTTCACCAACCTCTTTCAAGTTCTTTTCTTCTTCCACTTCCTCTTTATTTGTTGTTTCCTTACCAAAATAGTTACTAAAGTACCTTATACATACTGTTATGTTATTATAAATATTGTACAACCATATTCGTTATCCTACCCATCCTATAAATGACAAATTAACCATATGTGTGCACGTACGGCTTAACGTCTCCACGTCGTGGTGTAGCTTGTTATTCAAACTCTTAATTATTTTGAATGGGTATAATAATGATTATAAATGATATAAATAATAAATATAACATGTAAATGATTCTTTATATATGATATACCATCCAATTACATATTATTTCCCCATCAATATAATGATATTGTCACTCATGCGTACATATGGATTACCGTCTCCACGAAGACGATGAAATACATTCCCCATCGTCATCATTCAAGAATAATTTTAAATTTATGATTAAAAATAATGTTTATGAACATAATATAATTCTATATATGAATCAAATACATCCTATACATAACAAACATGGCTTACGTAACCAAGAATATAAACGAAAACGAATCTGTTAAAACACCAAATGATGGTACTACTGAAATATTATTAACAAAGAAATATTAGAGGATCATATTTTATATCATATTTAAGTAAATAGTTATTTTATAATTTAATAAAAATGTTTTAAATATTATACAGGATGTTAACATACCATCTACTAAGGAAAATTACAAGGTAAGGGTTAATTCTACAATCTATTTACTTATCTGAGATTGTTAATACATAATTGTCTACTAGGACCTCTTTATCATCTAAATCATTGTTTTCTAAAAAATGAAATTCAAACCATTTTTACTATTTCCTAGACTATTGGCAAAATTCATTTATACCCTTATTTGAACATATATTTTTTTAACGGATTCTTTTCTTTGTTTTCCGAACAATATACTTTATGACCATTCTGACAAAATTAAGGTAAGAATGTATTTTTTTAACTTATACGGTGGGTGGGGCTATTTTCTTCCATTATAACATTGTAGAAGCTTCCCATAAATCTTATAAGAATATTTTCAAAATAAATGTTTTCTTTTATAATTATGTAACTTTTAAATGGTTTCAAATAAGAAAGATGTATTTATTTCAAATACTTTTCATTTCATCTATGTCAACATCCATTGATGGATTTTAAAATTGTTTGAAATTTATTTATTATGATACAAATATTCCATATTGTATTGAAGGTTTTGTTATGTGTTTGAATATGGAGGTGTTATTTTTTCTCCATTCATGGTTTAGGGATAAAGTATTGACATTTCATATGATAGTTTTAATATGAATGTTTATGTTATGTTTAAACCTTTTTATATGAGGAATGCATTGGACTTTCTAAGTGACGGGTGGAGCCCACTATAGCTCCTAGATGCATCGATATGTCTCATTAGACAAACTAGTGTCATGGCACAAGGCCTTGACAAAATCTTAATTGTAGTTTGGGAACAGGGCCTTCACTATGTGGTTATGAAGTCTGGCATTATGTATTCCATCATTATGAAATTGGATATTGATCTTTTATGGGATTATTTGACTAGTAGAATATCCATTTGAATAATTAAATGGAATTATTTGATTTATATTGGCCATATTATGAATAAGTTTAGGTTTAAAAATATTTTTTTAGTCTTATAAATTTCCTTAAATGTTTTTGCTTATTTATGAATGTTTCCGCTATATTGATATCCTTACTAAGAATCTGATTTCACCCCTTTCTATGTTTTATTTTTTCCAGGATGTAAAGAAGTTTTTAATGGTTGACCTATAGGGATAGGTTAAGTATATAAGTGTGATCAAAGGGGAAAAATTATTTTGATGTTTTTATTTCATGATGTAATGTAAAACTTATGAATATATGTGGTAATTCATAGGCTACTAAACTAATCTGTCTTTTGAGACATTATTCCTTGTATCATGCCAATGTTATGTAATAATGCACCGACTCTGGGTTCAGGCATTAAATATAGAGATGGGTGGGGCCCTGATTTATATTTCACATCAGTGTATCCTCATGTCTCATGAGACAAACCAATAATTCTAGTATTAAATGGGTATTCACCTATAGTTTTAAACTATCTTGTGTAATATATTGATTGTAGAGGTATCATGATGCTTGATACCATGACATCCAATATTAACCATTTACTAAATTAATAATTTAGTTATTATTTTATCCATTATATTTTCACATTGATATTACCCTTGGATTCATTTAATTCTGAACTTATTTGTTAAATGTCATGTGTTTTCTATTATTTACTATACCATATTGATTATGACAAAAATACTCATGTTAATGATTTAAATTACGTGTGTTTTTATTTATTTGCCTTTCCATTTTTATTATTTCTTTTTTTATTTTAATGTTATTAAATAAATGGAATGTGTTCTCAAATATATACATTTATATAATAATGGGGCTTTATTTTATCATGATAGCTTCCATTGTACTTACAATTACTATGAATTTCAGCTCACCCTTATTTTATTTCCTTTACTAGGAATTCACGAAGTTTACTATGAATGATATGGAAGGATATATGAGGGAAATAATGATATTATTAAAAAATTATTATAATTGTTTTAAAAATATAATATGGGAATCATGTATGTATCTTGTTTTTCAAGACAACTAAACTATTTAGTCCTTTGGGTTGTGAACACCTGTATATTCTCTGAAAGTAGTAAAGTAACCAATAGCTCTAGGATGTTAGGGTTTGGATCTTTATAGTAATAGCT
This sequence comes from Viscum album, assembly GCA_963277665.1. NCBI lineage: Eukaryota > Viridiplantae > Streptophyta > Magnoliopsida > Santalales > Viscaceae > Viscum > Viscum album. The sequence goes on along the minus strand of OY728147.1, from coordinate 134,269,190 downwards.
ATTTTTCCAAATAAATATTCAAAATAAATATAGCATAAAAATTGATCCAGTTAAAACAATTGTGGTAGAAGAGTGTTCCAGTCCTATAAATATCACAAGGATTGATAGTTTTCATGGATTATTGGGTTACTACCAACAAGATATGGAAAATAGTTTTTGCTGATATAGTCTACTAAAAAAGTTTACATGAAAATGATTTAAATTCATCTAGATGTAATATTGTGATGAATGTTTATGGGAACTGAAAATAATATAAGTCAATACTCCAGTTTTGGCCTCCCCATCCAGAAATGGTGAGTTTGTTGTCTATAGTGATGTTTCATTGAAGGGATATGGTTTTGTTTTGATATATAATGACTAGGTAATTGGTTATGTTCTGTGACACCTCGGGTAAATAAAGAATATGAAATTTTTATATTTATCCCTATTTTTGAATAAAATGTTAATATTAATTTAAAGGGAACGCGATGCTCGATGGCTTACACAATACGCAATAACGAGTTCCTTTGAAATCTTACATTGTACTCTAATAATAAAATAATTTTATTTTAAATGGTAGTTAACACCTATTCGTTGTAATGACGAGAATGAACAGAACTAACAACAAAATGATTATATATTTTTGTCAAATATTTTTACTTTTTACAATAAATGTTATAGGATTAAAAATGCGAATGAATCCAATTTTAAGCGTAAACATTCTAATATTCTTTAAAGGGTCGATTAAACGCCTTTTGATGGCAAACATCGTTTAAATCCACTTTTTGAAAATTTTATGTGTTATATTAGACAAAATAAAATTCTTTTTTTTAATTGGGACATCAAAATTTACTTTGTGTAAATTTTTTCTATTTTTTCAATAAAGTTCATTTTTTAATGAATAGTGAAAAATGTTATATTTTAATTCAAAACCTCTTTTTAATCTAATTTATTTATATGATTAGATTATCTTGTGAATTGTTTTTAAAGTGAAATTAGAATATATTTTTAACATTTGATCCAATAGTGGTCATTGTAATTAATTTTACTTTCAAATTGGACTTAAACTAGTGTCAATCTTTTGATAGATATTGTTTCTTAAAAACACGCTATTTGTTTTGACAACATGAATTAATTATTAAATTAATTAATTAAACTTATATGTTTTTAATTTTATGAAATAGAAATCATTTTTTAATTTGGAATATCAAATATAGCTTAGGGTGAATTTTCGGTATTTTTCTGTAAAACTACAATTTTTGATGAATAGTGAAACCACTAAGTGGTAATTTAAAAACTGATTTTTCATTTAAATGAAACTTTACCACTTCTGTGATTTGAATTTCAAAAATCCAACATACATGGTTTTCATTAGGATGTAAAATGTGGTTCAATGGGATTAAAATCGTTTTTTGGTGAATAGTAATTTTTAAGTTTTTAATCGCAATTAGAGGTAATTAGTGTAATTTAAGGTAAAAATAATGTTTTAATAATATGAAATGACCTTGACACATGTCCTAGCCTTATTTTATGAGTCATGGTCGACCAAGACAATCCATGGGTCAACTTCAGGACCCCATGGAGCCACTTTGGTAGGAAAATGACATTAATACCTTTTTATTTAAAGTTAAAATTAAAATGTCACAAACATGTGATGTTTTACTAAAACAATTTTTATATGGTGTTTTAAAAGTCATATTTTTTACTATAAATATTAATTAGAAATATAAAAATATTTCCTACATGGTGCTATTTTTTTTATAATTTTTAGACATTAAATAAATTTAATTATTTATGACACCATGATAATGCAGCGATTACCTCATTATTTAACGAGTTAAATAAAATGAGAAGATAGAGTAAAATCTAAGTCTTACACTTGTCAAAAACCTATTGTATGGCTGGATTTCGAAACCTTATCACCTTATTCTTGAAATATATAATTGTGGGACCTTTAAGATCCAAAAAGCATTTTATAATAATGTTACTTTTCAAGACTTTCCAAGAGTGCCCTTCCTCTCCTCTTATAAAAGGCCCCCACCTCTACCACCTTACCCACACCTCTCAAGACTTTTTCTCGGCCAACCCCTACCCATTTTGTCTCTCCACATACCTCTATTAATTTTAGAAGCCTCACTTTTGGCAGAAGTCTTTCCAAGTAAGCCTTTTAGCTCAAATCAAAAAGAGTTACTCGATTTAAAGGTAATGTCTTCACTTTTGTTATTTTGTTTTATTTTGCTTCTCTAAACCCCTAAACTCTTTTTATTTCTTTCATTTGTAACAACACCAGTATCTTAAATATACTAGGATGTTTTTATGTGAAGGATTACAGCTACACTTACACACACCTACGTCTAATGGTTAAAGAACATATTGAATCTGTGGATGGTGAATTACTCCCTCACAAAATGATGATTGTTCAATATTCTCTTAGCAACTTTCATGGTGGCCATTATGATGTAAATTTATTTTATATATGATATATATGGTATTTATGTTTTCTATATTCTTCTATATTTTATATTTAAAACATACATTTATGCTTTTCATGTTGTGAAAATGCGATAATTTCATACGAGGAAGTGTGGACTACCGCCCCCTCAAGTGATATGACTCGTTCATGCAATACATGAAATGTATAAAGAATAAAATTAATGAACTTATTTGACCTATAAAACATAAATATTATAATGGATTATAATATATATATATATCTCAATTATTTTTAATTCCAATAATATGACAAAGAAATGAAAGTAGCGTTCATGCGTACGTACGGCCTACCATCTCCATGAACGGTTCATTTCATTTCGTTTTATCTCCAAATGTTATTTAATAGTATAAAATGAATATGTAATGGATATATAAGATATTTTAATCATTATTACTATTCTGGAAATGATTTACTTATAACTACATGGGCAATCATTTTCAAACAAGTTCATTTTTGACTGATGTACCAAACATCGGCAAAAACGTCTGATATGAACTAACATTATTAAACAATTATTATAACATTATAATATGTGGTATAAACTGAATAATAATCTTTAAAGGATGTACTTAGGAAATTATAAATTGACCAAAGTTTATTATTCGGTAATATAAAGAAATAAACAAGACAAGTCGGACTTGAGGTAAGGGATCATACCCCTCTCTTTCTTTTTAAGTACACTCTTTTATGTCATTCCTTTTAATCTCATATTTATTATGATTGGGATGTTATTTTATATTACTATTACTGTAATTTTTATATTCATATGATGAGAGACCCTATTTTCTCTCATCAATCAATTTTTAAAGTTTTTAGTGGTGCTGTTAGGCTGCCGAATTTTCGTAAGAGACCCAACCTCTCTCTTTCTTTTTAGGTACTCTCCTTTATGTCACTTATTTTAATATCCTATTTGTTATGTTGGGGGATGTTATTTTATATTCCTATTTATGTACATTTTATTTTAATATGATTAGAGACCCTATTTTATCTCATCAATCCATTTTTTGGAAGTTTTAAGTGGCGTCGTTAGGCTGCCGAGTTTTCGTAAGGGATTTTTCATCTCACTTTTATTCCCGTGAGATTTATGCTACATTTTCCACCTTTTCCTTTGAGTGGTGTATGTACTTCCCATTATTATACTCTTTGTGTAATATAATTTCAATTATGGGTATTTACATCTTCATTGTATGACACTTCTTTCATGGGGTGTACATTTCAAAAGTTAACCAAGTTGGTAAGGGAACCTTTCACCCTCATCTTTTTAAAAGACTTCTTTGGTTATGTCTTTTAATTCACATAATATTATGTTGGGATATATTCTTCTATATCCTTATTGATGTAAATTTTATGTCCAAGTAATGAGGTACCATTTTCTCTCTCGTCACCTCATTTTCTGAATTTTAAAGTGACGCTGTTAGGCTGTCGGATTTCATTAAGGGAACTTCTTAACCCACTTTAATTTCTTTGGGTTAAACCTCTACTTCATAATTTTAGTATTCCAAGTTTATGTGTGGAATATTTATGTTGTAATTTCCACAAACCTTTTTGTGGATATACTATTTATACACATAATCATCTCATTGATAAATTCTTACGTCATTTAGACGAACTTGTATCGGAATTCATAACTCAATCTCATTTCATTGAGTTAAATATATATGTCATTGGTTTTGTTTTTAAAAGATTATGTGTGAATGGCATCTGATTGTTTTACACTTAATATCCACTTATATTTGGTGTATTCATATTTGTCACACGTAATCATGTAATTGATTTATCCTTAATCTAAGGATACCGACTTTGTAAGGGACTTCGTCTCAATCTCCTTTCATTGAGGCATATTTTGTTTTATACACAACTTTATTTTATACAGTGTATAAACCACTTTGACTTATACTTTTATTCGGAAGGAAACTTTTCTATACGAAGTGTTTTACTAAATGACAAAAAGTATGTTTCTTTTTAACGTATGCGGTGACAACGACCTTTCCGCCACCGCGAGTATTATTTGATCTTTGGCTTCCTCAACATGTCGTTATATTTTTAAAAGTAAATAAATACCATATACTCTTTTATGTATTTTGGTATTGAAAATGGTTTTGATAATGGATTTTTTATGTCAATATATTTACGTGATATATTGGGCTTAAAATTTGGAAATTTTTTCTTTCCTTTATAATTGTTTTATGTGTTATAATTTTATAATGGTACTTGGACATTTGACGGGTGATTGCGTGATAAACCATATGATGGGTGGTGTCGTGAATACCAAGATGGGGGATTACATTATAACCTCCAATGCATTGGGTATGGAAGTCGGTCGTATGGCTATTCCATTAAGTGATATGTGTGGAATTCGACGGTATGGTTATTCCATTTAAGTATGTTTATGTCCCAAGTTACCTTTATATGTTATGTGTTATTTATATGGGTTTTATGGTAATATTTTGGTTACAAATGGGTAAGTAATGACCTTTTATTCAGTGAAGAGTTTTTACTACTTCATAAAGGTGAAAAGTATTACTTTGATAATGTATACATGGTTTACTTGTTGTTTTGAAAAACTAAAAGTTTTTATTCTTTGTGTATCCCTTACTGAGCTTTTTATGCTCACCCTAAGTTTTTTTTTGAATTGTTTTTCACAGGACTTAATGTGGAGTAGGTTCAAGGATGGGATCAAGGGAAATTCATGATATATAAAACATGGAACCAGACATGTTTATTTGTAAGAGTTTTTATTTTATGGAAACTTAGTAGAAGTGTCTACTTTGTAATCTTTTGAGATGTAATAGTTATGTCCTAATTCTCTAAAACTCTAAACCATGAAAATATCCTTAATGTAAATTATTCATTTAATTCAATATTAAGTAAGGTTTAAGGTCGGGGCCTTATAGTTGTTATCAGAGGTCGGTTTAGAAAACTTTAGGGATCCGGATGACATGCTTGCAATAATTATTGCAAAGTCATGTTCGGATGATTGTAAAACTTTTTCTAGCATACAACTCACTTGAAAGTAGTTGTTTGAGATATCAAACACCACCACTATACCTCGTTATCATCGTGGATCATGGGTTGTATTTAGCCAAATACTATTTTCACAATATTCTCATATTTTCAAGAAAGTTAAATATTATCAAGGTAGTTTCAAATATTTTACCTTATCAAAAGAATTTCAAGCATACTATGATTTTAAAAATGGTTCTAAGGAAGGAGACCCTTGAGAAACCTATTTATATTTTCTTTTAAGATATAGTCTCTCAGAACATACTTATGGTATTTTAAGAGGACCAATAATAGAAAGTTTCAACTCAGATTCTTTCCGACTATTTTATAGAAATCATGTTTTATCAGATGTTTTGGAATTATATGTCATACATGATAATTTTCCAAAACTGTTTTTCTGTGAACACCCATATGACCCATGTTATACAAGGTTTATTTGGATGGAGGAAGAAAATGATTTTAAAGGATCTCTAAATCATTATTGTAATGCATGGGACTTCTACCTACGTGAACAAGATGACGATGAAACTGAGTGGACGCCATGATCAAGGTATGTTGTTATTCATTTTGGGAATTGTTTTATTTTATCTTATGGTGGTGAAATAAGACTTCAAGAATTAAGATGTTGAGATCGCAATTAATTTGGATGAAAATGAGAGGTATAAGGAAACTATTGAGGTTAAAACATGTTAGGGTTATTTTTGGAGTTTTATAAAAAGGACAACGCGTAGACCTTGTGACAACTCGTCGCGTCGGACAAAGCTGCGGGAATCGAACCCTCAACCAAAGTGTGACTAGTATTTATCACCTACCACTGGACTACATGAAGTCCTAGTTAGTATGACTTATTCTTTTTATTTAGATGATTTTATGAATTAAGAGTAAGTTGATTTTGGGTTACCTATGGAAATTATTAACCTATCATTGAGGATATGTGATTAGGTTAATTACTTTTCAATATGAAACTTTAAGAGCAACTGATGTTATTTGGAGATAAGTGTTAATTTGTACCTTGGAACACTATGTGATTAAATCCTTCAAATATTTGGGTTTCAATAATAGTTTGGTTTAATTTAAATAATTTTATGGACAAATTTTTTATCGAATGGTCTTCGTTGAACTTTGGGTTTTGTTGGACAAATTTTGGAGATTAAGAATAGATTTTCTTTTTATAAAGGGTTATCCTTTTCTGGATTATCTAATCTTGTTCTAACCTTTTTGGTTTTTTTTTGGTTAAAGTCTAAAGACATGGGAAGTATATAGTTCTCTTTTTTGGATTAGGTGATTCTCTAGAAGTTGATTACATCTCTCTTAATGTAAACAAGTCTTCCTAAATACTCATTATTTTGGGAAAGTATGAGTTTGTGTAAGAAATCTAGTAAAAGTTGAAATTCAACATGACATGTAAGTATGTTTCCTTAAGATCAAAAATAAATTCCTCAATGAAAAGTAACTTAAAACAAAAAATGTTGTCTATTAAATTTTCCTACTGGGGAATCGAATACTGTTTAACCCTCCACAAGTTTGTGATTTTATTGTGGTTAACTTTCTCCTAAACATGTTTTCTATCACTCTCCCTCAGAACATGACCCTTTGATTTTTCTTCCATATCCATGTTTTCCTACATGGAATCCTGGTATGGGTTAACTTGGGTGAGCTTTTTACTTCTCTTTCTTTATTTTATGTGTTATATTTGACAAAATAAAATTATTCTTTAGAACCGGGACATCAAAATTTACTTTGTGTAAATTTTTGGTATTTTTCCGATAAAGATCATTTTTTAATCAATAGTGAAAAATGTTGTATTTTAATTCAAAACATCTTTTTAATCTAATTTATTTATATGATTAGATTATTTTTTGAATTAGTATTAAAGTGAAATTATAATATATTTTTACCATTTAATCCAATAGTGGTCATTCCAATTAATTTCACTTTGAAATTGGACTTAAACTTGTGTCAATCTTGTAATAGATATTGTTTCTTAAAAACACGCTATTTGTTTTGACAACAGGAATTAATTATTAAATTAATTAATTCAACTTATATGTTTTGAATTTTGTAAAATAGAAATCATTTTTGAATTCATAATATCAAATATATCTTAAGGTGAATTTTTGGTATTTTTCTGAAAAACTTCAATTTTTGATAAATAGTGAAACTACTAAGTGGTAGTTTAAAAACCGATTTTTCATTTAAATGAAACTTTACCACTTCTGTGATTTGAATTTCAAAAATCCAACATACATTGTTGTCATTAGGATATAAAATTCGGTTCAATGGGATTAAAATAATTTTTTGGTGAATAGTAACATTTAAGTTTTTAATCGCGATTAGAGGTAATTAGTGTAATTTAAGGTAAAAATAATGTTTTAATAATATTAAATGACCTTGAAACATGTCATACCATTATTGGATGAGTCATGGCCGACCAAGACAATCCATGGGTCAACTTGGCGACCCCATGGAGCCACTTTGGTAGGAAAATGAAATTAATACCTTTTTATTTTAAGTTAAACTTAAAATGTCACAAACATGTGTTGTTTTACTAAAACAATTTTTACATGGGGTTATACAAGTCATATTTTTTACTATAAATATTAATTATAAATATAAATTTATTTCCTACATAATGATATTTTTTTATAATTTTTAGACATTAAATAAATTTAATTATTTATGACACCATGATGATGCAGCGATTACCTCATTATTTAACGATTTAAATAAAATGAGAAGATAGAGTAAAATATAAGTCTTAAACTTGTCACAAACTTATTGGATGGGTGTATTTCGAAACCTTATCACCTTATCCTCGAAATATATAATTTTGGGACCTTTAAAATCCGAAAATCATTTTATAATAATGTTACTTTTCAAGACTTTCCAAGAGTGCCCCTCCTCTCCTCTTATAAAAGGCCCCCTACCTCTACCACATTACCCACACCTCTCAAGCCTTTGGCTCGGCCAAACCCTGCCTATTTTGTCTCTCCACATCCCTATCTTACTCCTAGAATCCTCACTTTGGGCAGAAGTCTTTCCAAGGAAGCCTTTCAGCTCAAATCAAAAAGAGTTACCCGATTTAAAGATAATGTCTTCACTTGTGTTCTTTTGTTTTATTTTACTTCTCCAAACCCCTAAACTCTTTTTATTTCTTTATTTCGTAACAACACCAGTATATTAAATATACTAGGATGTTTTTATGTGATGTATTCTAGCTACACTTACACACACCTCCGTCTAATTGTTAAAGAACATACTATTTCTGTGGATGGTGAATTACTGCCTCACGAAATGATGATTGTTCAATCTTCTCTTAACACCTTTCATGGTGGCCATTATGATATAACTGTATTTTTTATATAATATATATGGTATTTATGTTTAATATATGCTTCTGTATTTTATATTTAAAACATACCTTTATGCTTTTCATGTTGTGAAAATGCGATAATTTCATACGAGGAAGTGTGGACTACCGCCCCCTCAAGTGATGTGACTCGTTCATGCAATACATAGAATGTATAAAGAATGAAATTAATGAACTTATGTGACCTATATAACATATATATTATACTATAATTATAATATATATATATATATCTCAATGATTTTTAATTCCATTAATATGACAAAGAAATGAAAGTAGTGTTCATGCGTACGTACGGCCTACCGTCTACATGAACGATGCATTTCATTTCTTTTTATCTCCAAATGTTATGAAATAGTATAAAATGAATATTTACTGGATATATATGATTTTTAAATCATTATTAATATTCTGGAAATGATTTACTTATAACTACATGGGAAATCATTTTCAAACAAGTTCATTTTTGACTCATGTACCAAACATCGGCAAAAACATCTGATATGAACTAACATTATTAAAAAATTATTATAACATTATAATATGTGATATGAACTGAATAATAATATTTAATGGAGGTAATTAGGCAATTATAAATTGACCAAATTTTATTATTCAGGAATATAAAGAAACGAACAGGACAAGTCGGACTTGAGGTAAGGGATCCTACCGCTCTCTTTCTTTTTAAGTACACTCTTTTATGTGATTCCTTTTAAGATCATCTTTCTTATGATTGGGATGTTATTTTATATTACCCTTACTGTACTTTTAATGTTCATATGATGAGTGACCCTATTTTCTCTCATCAATCCATTTTGGAAGTTTTGAGTGGCGCCGTTAGGCTGACGAATTTTCGTAAGAGATCCAACCTCTCTCTTTCTTTTTAAGTACTCTCCTTTATGTCACATCTTTTAAGCTCCTATTTTTTATGTTGAGGGATGTTATTTTATATTACTCTTGATGTAAATTTTATTTTAATATGATGAGAGACCCTATTTTATCTCATCAATCCATTTTTTGAAGTTCCAAGTAGCGTCGTTGGGCTGCCGAGTTTTCGTAAGGGATTTTTCATCTCACTTTTATTCCTGTGAGATTTATTCTACATTTTCCCCATTTTCCTTTGAGTGGTGTATGTACATCCCATTATTATACTATTTGTGTAATATAATTTCAATTATTGGTATTTACATATTCATTTTATGACGCCTCTTCCATGGGGTGTACGTTTCGAAAGTTACCCAAGTCTGTAAGGGAACCTTTCACCCTCCTCTTTTTAAAAGACTTCTTTGGTTATGTATTTTAATTCACATACTATTATTATGGGATATGTTCTTATATATCCTTATTGATGTAAATTTTATGTCCAAGTGATGAGACACCATTTTCTCTCTCATCAACTCATTTTCTGAATTTTAAAGTGACGTCGTTAGGCTGTCGGATTTCTGTAAGGGAACTTCTTAACCCACTTTCAATTCTTTGGGTTAAACCTCTACTTCTTGATTTTATTATTACAAGGTTATGTGTGGAATATCAATGTTTTAATTTCCACAAACCATGGTGTGGATATAAAATTTCTACACATAATCATCTCATTGATAAATTATTACGTCATTTAGATGAACTTGTATCGGAAATCATAACTCAATCTCATTTCATTGAGTTAAATATCTATGTCAGTGGTTTTGTTTTTCCAAGATTATGTGTTAAAGACCTCTGATTTTTTTACACTTAATATCCACTTATATTTGGTGTATTCATATTTTTCACACATAATCATGTAATTGATTTATCCTTAATCTAAGGATACCGACTTTGTAAGGGACTTCATCTCAATCTCCTTTCATTGAGGCATATTTTGTCTTATACACAACTTTCTTTTATACGGTGTATAACCCCCTTTGACTTCTAATTTTATTCGGAAGGAAACTTTTTTATACGAAGTTTTTTACTAAAAGACAAAAAAGTATGTTTCTTTTTAACGTATGCGGTGACAACAACCTTTCCGTCGCCGCGATTATTATTTGATCTTTGGCTTCCTCAACAAGCCGTTATATTTTTAAAAGTAAATAAATACCAAATACTCTTTTATGTATTTTGGTATTGAAAATGGTTTTGATAATATATTTGTTATGTCAATATATTTAAGTGATATATTGTTCTTGAAATGGGGAAAAATAAATTTTCCTTTATAATTGTTTTATGTGTTATGATTTTATAATGGTACTTGGACATTCGACGGGTGGTTACGTGATAAACCATATGAGGGGTGGTGTCGTGAATACCAAGATGGGTGTTTACGTTATAACCTCCAATGGATTTCGTATGGAAGTCGGCCGTATGGCTATTCTAGTAAGTGATATGTGTGGAAGTTGACCGTATGGTTATTCTATTTAAGTATGTTTATGTCCCAAGTTACCTTTATATGTTATGTGTTCTTTATATGGGTTTTATTGTAATATTTTGGTTAAAAAAGGGTAAGTAATGACCTTTTATTCAGTGTAGAGTTTTTACTACTTCATAAAGGTGAAAAGTATTACTTTGATAAAGTATACATGGTTTACTTGCTGATTTGAAAAACTAACAGTTTTCATTCTTTGTGTATCCCTTACTGAACTTTTTATGCTCTGCCCAAGTTTTTTTTTTGAAATTTTTTTCACAGGACTTAATGTGGAGTAGGGTCATGGATGGGATTAAGGGAAAGTCATTCTATATAAAACTTGGAACTAGACATGTTTCTTTTTAAGAGTTTTTATTTTATGGAAACTTAGTAGAAGTTTCTACTTTATAATCTTTTGAGATGTAATAGTTATGTCCTAATTCTCTAAAACTCTAAACCACAAAAAGATCCTCATTGTGAATTATTCATTTAATTCAATATTAATTAAGGTTTAAGGCCGGGGCCTTATATGTTCTATGTCAATTAAACCCCCTAATCAAAATAATCATAGACGTGATCTATAACTAATTATTTTTTATTTTTGTTTAGAAATATAGAGACATCATTTATATGCATTAATGTTTGTGATATGAACTTATTAAAAAAAATTGAAGTATAAATTCACAATGAAAGAGTTGAAAATAATATATTAGTGATATTTATAACCAATTAAGCATTATAACTCTATGATTCATTTCCATCCATGAAAATAAAACGTGGAAGATGATAATTTATGTCAAAAAGATAAATCTCATTAACTATACAACATTAAAAATGTGGTCTGTTGGTAAAATATTTGATGAATCATGGTCTAGAAATTATACATGCAATAACTTCCTTTATTTTATTTCATGTTCTAGTATAGTCTCTATTGTTAGATAGAATAAAGTATGTTCAAAATGAGTATTTTATTTAATAGATAAAGGGTGAATTTGTCATGAAAGTTATGTTTCTGGATTTTAATATTAGTGAAGAAAGATTGTAGAGATTTTTTAAAACATTATATATTCATTTTGGTTCCAAGATGAATAAATAAATGTTCATTAATGTTCGTAATTATCCATTTTATGTTCATCCTGGAAACACTATGATTTATAAATACCTTTAGGGAAATTGTTTGTGGGAAGGAAATAATAAATACATCATTTACATTACCATGACATGATTGAATTATCAATAGGTCAAAAAAATAAAAAATCCCAAAGGCAATTCCTTAGAATTATTCAATTCTGTAATGTAAATAAAATAATATATCCGCACATTTCATGGTTGGATTGACAAATACATATTGAGTTAATAACATGATATGGGTTATTATTTATCATTAAAATAAATCAATGCATATTCTTCCTATTTTAGATAATATGATTTTGGATCATCTTTATAGAAATTATGCTAAAGTTATAATCAGATGGAATGGATTCCCTATTTTTTGTATTTGATTTTGATCCCATACCCCTAATTTTTTGAAATTCATTAAGAAGTAATTTGGTTATGAATTAAATGTCAAAATATCCCTCCATCCACAATATGATCGATAGTCGGATAAGAGGATTCACACATTTCTATAATAATGGTGCTTTATTTTCTCATGATAACTTCCACTTTATGTAATTGTTACTAGGAATTTCAGCACACCATTATTTTATTTCCTTTACTAGGAATCAAAGAATTTTACTATGAATGATATGATAGGATATACAGGGGGAATAATGATATTATCAAAAAAAATTGTAGGAATTTTTTTCCAAATATAATATGGGAATAATGCATGTATCTAGTTTAAAAAGAAAACTAAACTGTTCAGTCATTCGGTAAGTGATCACTTGTATCTTATCCCAAATTAGTAAAGTAACCACTAACTCTAGGATGTTTGGGTTTGGGTCTTTATAGTAATAGGTTTACTTACATTCATATATTTTAAATAAAGATATAATAACAATTGATATAGTTAAAACTAATGTGGTTAAAGAGTGTTCTAGCCCTATAAATGTCACAAAGATTGATATGATTCATGGATTAGTGGGTTACTACCAACATCTTGTTTAAAAAATTACTTGATGATTTAGTCCAATCTCTATGTTTACACGAAAAGGATTTAAATTCATCAAGAAAAAATATTGTGATGACTGTTTATGGGAACTGAAAATCAGATAAGTGAATACTCCAGTTTTTTCCATGAAATCCAGAAATGGTGAGTTGGTTATCTATAGTGACGCTTCGTTGAAGGGATATTGTTTATTCTAATATAGATTGAACTGATAATTGGTTATGTATTATTTCAATTAAAACAACATAATCTAAATAATCATACACATGATCTATAACTAATTATGTTGTATTTGGAATTATAAATATAGAGACATCATTTATATGGATTAATGTTTGTAATATGTACTTATCAAAAAAATTAAAGTATAAATTCACTAAGAAAGAGTTGAAAATAAAATATTTAACATAGATAGGACTAATTAATAATTATGACTATACAATTCATTTCCTTCTAGGAAAATAAAACTAGTTAGATGATAATTTATGTTTAAAAGACAAACCTAATTAACTATGCAACATTCGAAACCTGGTCCATTAGTAAATAATTCAAGGAATCTTGGTCTTCAAATTATGCATGCAATTACTTCCTCTATTTTATTTCAGGTTCCTGTATAGTATTTATTGTTATATATAATTAATTATTTTTAGAATGTGTATCGTATTTGATAGATAAAGGGTAAATTAGTCAAGAAATTTATGTTTATTGAATATAATACTAGTAATAAAAAATAATTGAGATTCATTAAAATATTATATATTCCTTTTGGTTCCAAGATTATGAAATAATTTTTGATTAAAGGTCACAATTCTCCTTTTTATATTCTCTTTAAAGCACTAAGATTTATAGATACCTTTAGGGAAATTTTTTGTGGGAAGGAAATAATAAATACATCGTTTACATTACCATGACATGATTGAATTATAAATAGGTCAAAATAAATTACAAAAATACCAAAGGGAATTATTTATAATTCTATAATTCTATAATAGAAATAAAATAATTTATCCACATATTTCATGCATGGATTAACAAATACATATTGAGGTAATAATGTGATATGTGTTATTACTTATCATTCCAATAAATCAATGAATTTTCTTCCTATTTGTGGTAATATGACGTTGGATCATCTTTAAATACATTATGTTGATGTGATAATAAGATGTAATGGAGACCCCACATTTTTTATTTTATTTTGATCCTGTATTTTCCCCTAATTTATAAAATTTCATTAGAAGTTATTTGGTAATGAGTTAAATTTCAAAATAGCCCTTCATGCACAATATGATTGATAGTTAGATATGATGATTCACACATTCTTATAATAATGGTTCTTTATTTTCTCATGATAAATATCAATGTACATAACCATTATTAGGAATTTAAACTCAACCTTATTTTATTTCCTTTACTTAGAATCCAAGAAGTGTACTATGAATGATATGCAAGGGTATACAGGGAGAATAATGATATTATTGGAACAAAAGTTGTTGTAATTTTTTCCAAAATATAATATGGGAATCATACATGTATATGATTTACCAAGATAGCTAAAATATTTTGTCCTTCGGGATGTGATCACATGTATTTTATCCCAAAGTAGTGAAGTAACCACTAACTCCAGGATGATAGGGTTTAGGTATTTATAATAATATGTTTATTTTCATGAAAATGATTTAAATAAAAATAGAATAACAATAGATCCATGTAAAACTAAAGTGTTTTAATAGTGTTCAAGCTATATAAATGTCAAAAATATTGATAATTTTCATGGATTAGTGGGTTACAACAAAAATCTTGTTGGAAACATTTCTTGACGACATATTCCACTAAGTTTACACGAAAAGGATTTGATTTCAACTAGATGAAATATTATAATGAATGTTTATGGGAACTAAAAATAAGATAAGTGAATACTTTTTTTTTGGCCTCACCATCCAGAAATGGTTAGTTTTTTATCTATAGTGATTCTTGGCTGAAGGGATATAGATTTGTTCTGATATAGAATGACTAGGTAATTGGTTATGTTTTATGTAAATTAAAAACACATAATCTAAATAATCATACACATGATATATAACCAATTATTGTGTTTTTTTTATAGATGTATAGAGACTTCATTTATATCGATTAATGTTTTTAATATGTACTAATCAGAAAATTTGGAACAATAAATTCACTAGGAAAGAGTTGAAAAGAAGATATTGATGATAGTTAAAAACTAATTAATCATTATTACTATATAATTCATTTCCATCCAAGAAAATAAAACAGGGTAGATGATAATTTATGTTAAAAAAGATAAATCTCATTATCTACGCAACATTTGAAACCTTGTCCACTTGTAAATGATTTGATGAATCTTGGTCTAGAAATTGTACATGAAATAACTTCATCTATTTTTTTTAGGTTCCAGTATAGTCATTATTGTTATATAGAATTAATCATGTTCATAATGAGTATCATATTTAATAGATAAACCATGAATTATTTAGGAAAGTTGAGTTTCTTTAATTTAATATTGGTAAAGAAAGATCATTGTTATTTGTTAAAATGTTATATAGAATTTTTGGTTCCATTATGATGAAATAATTGTTGATTAAAGTTCATAATTCTCTATTTTATGTTCATCTTGGAAGCACTAATATTTCTAAATACCTTTTGGGGAATTTTTTGTAGGAAGGAAATAAGAAATACATCGTTAACATTACCATGACACGATTGACTTATCAATAGGTCAAAAAAATTAAAAATACCAAAGTGAATTATATAGAACTCTCCAATTCCATAATGGAAATAAAATAATATATCCACATATTTCATGGTGTGATTAACAAAAAATATTGAGGTAGTAATGTGATATGGGTTATTTTTAATCCTTTCACTAAATCAATGCATTTTCTTCTTATTTGAGATAATATGAAGTTTGATCATCTTTGTAGACATTATTTTAAATTGAAAATCCTTTAGATGAACTCATTATTTTTTGAATGTTATTTTGATCCCATGTCTACCTTTAATTTATTTAAATTCCTTGATAATTCATTTGGTAAAGATTTAAATTTCAAAATAGCCATTTAACCATAATATGGTCAATAGTCAGAGATGATTATTCACATATGGGAATACACAATTTAAAATTTTTCATTATATTTCTAGATAATTTTGGATCAACATATTTCATTTTAGAATTTTATTATAAACACAGTTCTTCTTCTAGTATACATGTGGTAATATTTTAGGAAATATATGGAATGTGGTGTCAAACTCTAGATTGTAGGGATAAAGTTGAGGAAATATTATTTTTGGGAAAATAATTGGTAAAAAAATCATTGAGAATTTAAAGACAATTTGGAAACATATAATGATGGAAATGTCTATAAAGAAAACACTTACAGATAGTTGGAGGAAAGATCTATATTTTGAGATAGGTGATCATTTTTTTCTTAGAGTATCTCTTTCGAAAAGTGATAAGTTTTATAGTAAAAAGAGAAATTCAATCTTATGTTAATTTAGACTGTATAATATTTTGGAGAATATTTGGTTGTTTTCCTACTTAGTGTCCTTTCCTCTGACTTTATCTTTAGTACATGATGTGTTTCAGGTATCATTTTTAAGAAAGTATGTTCCTGATGCATCTCATGTTTTCAATCCCGAATTAGTTTAGTTAGAAAATAATATTTCTTAAATGGAAGACCCAAATGAGAATCATGATCATATAGGGAACTTTTTGTGGAATAAATTTATTCTCTAAGATAAGGTTTTTTGGTAAAAAAATGATTAAATAAGAAAAAATAGAATATTCAAATTTATAGAAGGAAAAATATTCTCACTTGTTCTAGAAGTGAATATAATTATGTGGATGAAATTTATAAAATGTGGGAAGAATGAAACACACTAGTTAATTTTTATAATATGTTAATTTTATTTATTATAAATATTATTGAAATGTATTTTATAGATATATATTCACAATAATAATATTAATTAATTATCCAATAAAAATTGAAATAGATATATTAATATAAAATTTTATTTGCTTTTCAACTACTTAAAAAAAAAATTATTTAACTAGTTTTAAATTTTCATTAAACATAATCCATTCCATTCCACTAGAATTATCATTAAACATTATTTTAGTAAAAAATACAATTTTATACTTAAAATCAATTTTTCTTGAAAATTACTTTTCATCACATTTTACAGGTTTGTTTTTAAATTAATTTTTTCCTCATTTAGAAATTTAATTTGATAAAATTGAATTAAATTTTGTAATAATAATTTATAGTTTTTTTTAATGATTCCATTTTATTTTTTTCATTATTAATAGTAACTTTGGTATAAAAAATCATTTACCATGGTAAGAGTCAAAACAAGTTTAAAGGGTTAATAATAACATTTTAAGGAATAAAATGACCTAAAAACAATTAAAAATACTACTTTTTAATCATATTGCAGACCTATGTCCTATCATCTTCTATTATGAGTCATTTGGGATCCTTTTTGATTGAGTAAATAATCAATATATTTTAATTTTCTTAAAAATACAAAGTGTGTCCTCTCCCTTACTTATAAAAGGACACATCCACTCCTCTATTCATCACACTTCAAGAGCCTATTATCATATAACATACCTACCATAGTCCCTCCCTAACATGCATCCCCATATTATATATATCCTTGGTTGATCAAATTATAATACTAGAAAGGCTTTATGTATACACTTAATGAGGTTGTCCGAAGAAGTAGTAAAGTTCTTAACTAATTATTTTCATTTTATTTATTCTTTTACCAACTTTAAAACTAACTTTACCATTATAACATGACACAATATATATCCAAATTTTATTTAAATTTTACCATGTTTATGTTACAACCTTTTTTAAACTTCATATACATCTAACAAAGAATAAAATACCGCTCAAGCTAAAGTGTAAAATGTAGCCCCGTGAGATGATGTATTTAATTTTTTTCATCACTAACTCATATTAATTATTATAATAATGGATAAAAATGAAATAATATGATATATATATATATGACATAAATTTAATTATTTAATATAAAATAGATATTCTACTTCTTTTTTCACCATCCAATGAAAATTTGAAAGATCGTTCTTCTATATGTCTAAACTACCAAATCAGTAACTGCTGTATTTTATTTTTCATCACTACTTATGATGGATTTTTTATATAAGTGTATTTAAAGAAATGTTATAATATATTTGATATAACTATAATTATATAATGATAAAATAATAATTACCTTTTTATCGCATGTTTTATGAAAAATAGAAATGTTACTCATGTGTTTGAGTAGAATACATTCTCTATGTTCTACCATAATTCATTTTTCATAGTCATCTTACATATTTTTTTCTAAAATTATATTTAATTTATTAATATTATATTTATAACATGATGAATATTATAAAAATTTGATAATCATGATTTTCATAACCAAATTCATCCTACCAAATTTATTTTTGTCTTATAAGGTAAATCCTTACCAAAACATAGGATATGAAAAATGTTGATTATATAATTAAGTATAACATAGATATAAGTGAATTAAAAAAGAAAAATTAAATAAAAAATTATATCAAGGAATCAAATCATTTATATAATTTTTTTATTCAGAAATATAAAGAATCTACATGACAGTTCAGACAAATATCAAGGACGCATTAACTTAAAAAATAGTTTTAGATATTTATTTTCTAAATATGTTTCATTTATGTTCATATTATCCAAAATATTATATTAAGTATTAGTATTGAAATAAAAAAATTATAAATAAAATTATATGTCGCTTTTAACTTTCTTTTAAATATTTTCAATAGTCATATTTCTACTTTTTTTATATAGAACATTGAAAAAGGAAAAAATAATGTTTAGTTCTAATATATATGATGTAAAAAAATACATACATTAAAAAAGATATTTTTTATTTAGGTAATTTTACAAGAATCTATTTTTTTTCTTTAAAAACACTTCTTTTATTTTTTATGCATATTTTAGTTTTGAAAATAGTGATTTAAAGGAAAGGGATATGCTAATATCTAAAAAACATTCTTATGGGTTAAAAAGTATATTTATATGATTTTCATGATTAGAATGAAATATTTTATGTGCTCCATATATTCTATATTCCTTGGAATGTTTTATGATGATGGGTGACACCGATAAAATCTACAATCCTTTGGGTAATGTAACACCCAGATTTTTTTATCAAATATTTTCTTTAATTAATTTTAATTGTTAAATATATTTGGTTACATGAAATCAATATTTTAAACAGACTACAGGATACCCTTATTATAAAATTATCAATATAAATTTCTTTTAGGTTAGAGGGAATAAATATAAATAACTTATGAAAATGTATTGTGAATAAAAAATATAAATCAATTACATATTTTTATTTTTGATAAGTGATTTACAATTTGAAATTGAAATTAATGAAAAATATATGAAATATATTTAATAAAATATTTTCTAAATTCATTCAATAGAAATTTTTTTCATAGTGTATGAATAAACCCTATTTGATATATAAAAACCCATATTTTTCAAAAGGTTAATTTTACAACTTTTAATGGAAACCCCCTTGTAAAATTAGATTTTGGCACATTAAAAAGATTATAAAAATATAAAAAAGTTATTTAGAATCTCTTAAAAAAAATCTTTGTATGATTTTATATATTTTCTTATAACTTTATTATTTTGTTGAATAGTAAAACTACACAAAATTTTAATCAAAGAAAAAAAGTTAGACAAAAGAATTTATATTGTTAAATTATAATACTGAATGGTTTTAAAGTATTAATTGGATTTTATTTTTCACTGAATATAATTTATGCCATTAGCATTCATGTTACATTTAATTCATATGTAAAATCATTTCAATATTTCGTATTTTTTTGAGTTTTAAAAATTATTCTCGCTTTTCAACAATGGGATTGATTTTAAATTAATTACTTCTAATTTTGTTCTTTGAATTTTTAAAAATGGATTCCATATTTTGAATCATTACATCCTAATTAAGTAAATATCTTGCTTTTATTTTTAGCATTATGAATAGTAACTTTGGTAATTTTTACTAATACAGTAGAAGGGTAAATCAGGTAACTAAGGTTGAAAATAATATTTTGAAATTATCCTAACTCTTGTCATAAAATCATTGGGTGAGTGTGTTTCGACCTAAATCATCATTGGGTCGAAATGGTGTCCTTTGGAATCTATTTGGATGAGATTAGGACATTAAATTTGTTATATATAATGAAAAGTTCAATATGTCTTACTCAAATTTTAATAAATATATTGTTTTCTAAGATAAGGTTATACAAAAGTTAAATTAGATTATAATTACTCATTTTAAAAATAACATTTTTTTATTTATCATGATAATTTATTTTTAATTTTTAGAAAATAAATAATTGCCTTAAATACATATAATTTTATGATGTAGAAATTATTTAATTGATGAGAAATCAAAAAAAATAATTATTATTAAAGTAATAATACCCATTAAAATACCAAAAAACATGGTCAAATATTATTGGTTAAGTATATATCGACCCTAACCATCCAACGGTCAAGTTATTGACCATTTGGAGCCTTATAGAATAGATTATGATAATTAAATTATTTAATTTAAAGTGATGATAAACTTGTCACATTCATGTTTTAAAAAGTATAACATCTTTAATAAAGAATTAAATATAAGATATATTCAATGATAAGTGTTCTTCTAAAATATTAGGGATTTATATTTTTCATATTTTTTTTATTGTTTATTTTTATTCAACAAATAATCATATTAAAAAATTACACAAAACTCTTATAGTAATTATTTTATTAAGGGAAATATCAAATAAATATTATAAAAATATTAAAATAAATATAATTTTGGTTAATTAATATTTCGGATTAATTTTCTAGATAACCATGACCTATTAATAATATAATAAAAAACTATTTTTAAGATAACTTGTTATCATAATATTATAAAAAAACAATGAATTTTTTAAGTGTCAAAATTGACACTATTAGTGTGTATAATGATGGAAATTATAGCTATATATGATTATGAAAACATGATACTGATTCTGAAATATTATACACCATTCACTTCAATACCACTCAACAATTAAAGGAATGATATCGTCGCTCGTGCGTACGTACAACCTACCGTCTCCACAATGTGATATGGTTCATTATACATGATTTTTATTAAAGCATGATTATATAACTATATGTAATGAATAAATATGATATATATTTTAATATTATAATTCTGAAAATTATATAACTATAACCTAAGAAGAGGAACAATACTTTTTTTGACATAACATGCAAAAAAAATAAAGAAGTTAACACCTGATGGACGAGTAATAATGTTACTAACAAACAAATGATAATTTGATCATATATGATATCAAAAAAATGAATATGATATTGAAATAATCCTGTGAAATTAATTAAATAATTATAAAGGATGTTTGGATACATACCAAGGATATCTGGCTTAAGGTATGGGATAATTTAGAAATCTCATTATTATATGAGATTATTTATACGTAAGTATTTTCTGGAAAATATTTCTCATCTATGTCCACGTTTCCTTATTCTTTATTACATAATATTCATTATTATATAATTTTTATATTTCATTTTACCTATTTTTTATGTTTTATTTAACGTTATGAAAAAAATTTATTTTCTATTACGATACAAAGTACATTTTTTACTTTTCGAGAAAAAAGAATGATGAAAATGTTTTTCACATATATGACATGAAAATATTTTAACATTTTCATAATTCTTTATTTAAATGAATATTACTCTATAAGATTTCAATTTTATTTTCAAATAAATTCCTTTCCTTTAAAATTGGGTGGAATTTGGAAAAAATGAAAAAAAAATAATGAAAAAAAGGATATTTTTCTTAAGAATTAACTTCAAGTGTTATATCAAAATTATTTTCCAACTAAGATGTAATTATTTAATAGGGTTATGTTTCAAGAATAATATCCTTATTGTTTTTATGATTTTATTGTGTTTATAATGGAACTATATTTATGAAATCCATTCTTTACAAGGATTAGGTTATGGTGGAATGACATTTAAAGAAACCCATTTTATTCCTTGGGTTATGATGAGTGATTTATTTTATTGGGGCACACATAAGAATTATTTCATTTTGAGATGGGTGGGACCTATATCTCCCTCCAATACATTTGTTAATGTTTTATATCTCATGATATGGACATGGCTGGAATGGGAAATGATCTCGATTAAGTAGTACAGGGCTGGAATGAGGAGTGAACTCAGTTTTGTAATGGACTTTATCTGCTATGATAGTCTTGGAAATGAGCCCTGACTAATATGAAATTATTTTCTAGGCTAATATGAATTTCAAAAAATTTCATTTCTTATGTCATGACTTTTGGGATTATGTTTATTGATTCTTATAAACATTTATGATTTATCACATGGAATGATATCTTGATCATTCATATGGAGGATTAGATTTTCAAATGTTATGTTCCAATGTGTCATGATTATTATATGACATATATCCCCCTATTTACCCTTAATGAGTATATTATCTAACCCTTTCTTATGTTTCTTTTCCTCTGGTCATCAAGACTGGTATAATGTAAGAAATTTCAAAATAGGTTCTAGTTATGATGAAATAAGTGGGATACAATGAAGATGACTTATGAAATAGTTTTTTATGTTTTACAATTTCTAAATAAACTATACATATATGATCATGTGATGGACTTGTTATATTTTTTATTGAATATTATTCAATTTTTAAGTCATATCAATTTATGTAAAGTATGGGTCACTAGATTTCGTGTCAAGAAAATGGTATAGTTAACCTTTAGAAACTAGGATGAGAAACCCCTATTTAGAACCCAAAAGATATGTCACCGTACATGTTACAATCCTATTATTTTAGAAATTATTATAAATAACCTTGGATAAAATCTAAATTCAACTAAATTGAAATTTTATTCTTGATTATGTGATTTTCCCATTATTATTAGTGTTTCTCCCACTATGGTTCTTGGTTTTTGTCAATTGATGGAACCTAGAGAAACTGCATTTCTACTTAATGTGATGGGAAACTAAATTATTTTCCTCCTCATAAATAAAATGATATATGAGATGGAATAAAAAATCCTGTATTAATGCTCACAATTTTCTCAATCTAGGAATCATGCAAGACCTCTAAATGAGAAATAGAGTTAACAACATTCTATTGAGTCCTTCATGAGGTAGTGCATACCTTCTTCCAGCAAGTCTTCCAATCCATTAGTGACTGAACAATGGATTAGAACCAATAAAAATATATTTCTAGTTCTCCAATATTCAGAACATTATTATGTCATCTTATAATTCTATTTTTTTGGAAGGGGAATCTGATCAATAGTGGAAGAAAGTTATATATACAAGGAAAATAATATAAATTTAATCCACATAATGGGATGAGTTTAAGAACATGTTTTGTAATAATTAATTTCCTCATTTTCTTCGAAAAAATATTGACAAGTATTTCTTTAAACATATGTAAATGGATGATGAATCTATTGGTACCTATGAAGAAAATTTTACAATACATGTAAGGTACGCCTATGGATTTATTATCCAACCTGGGAGTAAAATTGATCGATTCTTTGGAGGCTTTAATCTCATTCTTCGAAGGGAATTATCCATATGGTACTTCAATAACTATGAGGAAATAATTGGACGTGCTCTCAAGGTTAAGATGGACATCTAAGTAACCCATCAATCCTATAGGTTTGATAAGATTAGAAAAATGTAATTCAAGGGGAAATATAAAGACCACACTAAAAAGTGGATGAGTTTTCTCTTATGCTCAACGTGTTGAATGAAATCTATAGGAAATTTTCGTAAAGGGACTAGATAAATTTTTAAGTGTAGAAAAAATGGTCAATGAAAATTTGAATGCTAAAGTGATGATAAAAATATGTCTAATTATATGAATAGAGAAAAGGCTATATAGAATTCACCTCCTAAACAACAATGTTACATGTTTATGGAAATGACTAATTATTCCAATCAATTCCCAAATCCAACGGTTATTTATAATGATCGATGTCAGTAAACTCTTAAGCCAAAAGACAAATTAAAGTCACATTAGATCACTATCAGTGATGTGGAATATGATAATAAAGTGGTGAGAGGAAAAATTACCATCCACTCTAAAGTATCAAATATTTCATTTGATTCTATATCCACCCACACATTTATTTTTGATGAATTTTCTAAGGGTATCTCCATATTACCTAAACAATTAGAAGTTGAGTTAGTTGTGACAACTTCTAATGTCACAACAGTTGCATCAAGAGATTATAATTCTTATCTGGTTGAAGTTTGTGGGAAGGTGCCTCTTTAAAATATTGGGATCCTTTCTATTGTGGAATTTTATTTGATTCTTTGTGTGGATTTGATTTCTCTATATGGATCGCTTATAAAGATTCAAGTAATAGATGCCAAATTTCATATTCTGGATTTATATATGATCATCTATCTATGCAAGGATGAATATGACCTTACATTATAAATTTATTCCATATATTGGATATTTATTACTATAAATGAGGGTTGTCTATATCAAATTGTTGGTAATAAAATCAAAATTAAGAATAGACACATTGTATGAGTGTTTGAGGATGTATTTCTAGAAGAATTATGAGGTCCTCTACCAAATAGTGTAGTTGAGTTCTCAATTGAACTCATACTGGGTGTTATGCCTATTTTAGAGACACCTTATAGAATGGAACCAATTGATTTGTTGGAATTGAAGAAGCAAATCCATGATAATCTTGACAATGGGTTCATATTCCCTAGTGTGTCACCTTGGGGAGCATCTGTTCTATTTGTTAAGAATAAATATGGATCAATGAGACTCTGTATTGATTATAGATAACTTAAAAATATCATTATGAAGGAAACATATCATCTTACTCACATTGATGACTAATTTTACCAACTACTCTGAGCTCAATACTTTTCCAAGATTGATCTCCATTCAGAATATCATCAATTTAGGGCCAAGAAGGAGTATAGACTAAAGAAAACATTCCATATAAGGTATAGAAACTATGAATTTATTGTGATTCCTTTTGGTCTTACTAATTACCATTTTATCTTCAAGGATCTAATGAATAGAGTCTTTAGATATTATCTTGATCAGTTTGTGGTAGTATTTATAGCTAATATTCTTGTCTATTACAAGTTCAAGGAATAGCATGAAGATCACATGAGAATTTTACTGAAGACCTAGAGAAAGGATAAGTATTATGAAAAATTTACCAAGTTTGAATTTTGGATTCAGAAAGTATCATTTTTTGGGTCACATATTCTATATATAGGGAATATCTACGGATCCAGAAACAAAATTTATTGAAAGTTGGCTGATAACAACAACATTAACTAAGATCAAAAGTTTTCTTGGTTTTCCGGGATATTATTAATTATTTGTGAAATATTTTTCAGGATTATCAATTCCAATCAACAAGATGAGATGTAAAGGATTTACATTCATGTCCATGGGGGAATGTGATGGGAATTTCACAATTCTAAAAGGAAGGTTAGCCCATGAACCGATGCTCACACTACATTGTAGTAGAGAAAGGATTGTAATCTATAGTGATGCATCCAAGAAGGGTTTGGGTTGTTTTCTCATGCAAAATGATATAGTGATAGCTTATGACTCACAAAAATTAAAATACCTTGAGAAAAACTACTGAACACATGATTTAGTATTAGTTTTGGTAATCATTGAACAAAAGATATGAAGGCATTATATTTATGGTGGAAGGTGTGATATTTATATATATCATAATTTTAAGGAATATTTTTAAACAAAAGTATCTGAATCTGTGTCAAGGAATATAGTTGTGGTTTACTGAAGATTATCACTAATCAATACATTAACACAATGGGAAAGTGAACAATATAGATGATGCCTCGAGTCAAAAGGATTTTGCTAGCCTATCCATGTTGAGGATCACAAAAGATACAATATTTATGGATTTGAAAATGATGTATCTTGAACAATTGATGGAAGGGGTGAAATATTATCTCTCTCAAATGAATGTTCAACCATCTATATAGGTAAAGATTAAGGAGTCACAAATTGAATATATAGAGCTATAAAAAAAGGTGATAAATGTTCTTGAATTCAACATTGATTGTGATCAAATAATAAGGTTCAGAAACCATATTTGTATTCCTTCTATACCTGAATTAAATATGGAGCTATTGGATGAGTCTCGTAGTTCTTTGTTATCTATTTATCAAGAAAACACCAAGATGTAGAGGTACAAGAAATTTTATTTCTGGTGGGAGGGAATGCAAATATATATTTCTGAATATTCTCTCAGTGCTTGGTTTTTTAATAAGTTAAGGCTGATAGATAGAAGTCTAAGGGGATGTTACAACCATTCCCCATACCAAAATGGAAATGGAAAAACATAAATCTTGACTTTTTCAACGGTCTTCCCATAAATATCAAAAGGACAGAATTTTATATTCTCTATAGTTCATAGCCTTACAATGTCACCACACATCATTACTATTAGAGAGGATTTTACTCTTTATCATCCTTCCATGTTATATGTAAAGGAAGCGGTACGATTTCATGGAGTAACACTTTAAATTATATCTAATCTGGATCCGAGTTTTACATCAATGTTATAGAGAAGTCTTAAATAGGATCTGAATACATAGTTTTGTTTCAACACTAGTTATCATCCTCAAACATATGGTATGTCTAAGAGTACAATTCAAACTATAGAAGACATGTTGAGAGCTTCTTCTATGGATTTCAATGTTTTAGATCTATTCAAAAATTCATAAGAGCATATCATAGTTAGAAAAATATATTTTGAGAACTGAAAAAAAAGACCTAGATTTTGAAGTGGGTGGCAAGGTTTTTCTATGAATATCTCTCAGGAAATGAGTAATGAGATTTAGAAATAAGGGAAATCTGAGCCCCAAGTATATCATTTCTTTTGAAATTTCTGATCATGTTGGGAAGGTAGGTTATATATTGGCACTTCCACTTAATCACTCTCAAGTTCAGGATGTGTTCCATGTATCTCTCCTAATAAAGTACAAATCAGATCCTTTATATGTACTAATCTAAAAATATGTACCACTAGAGCAAGATCTTTCTTATGGAGAACAAAAGATATATTTTTTGGATCATAGATAAAATAATCTATAAAACAAGATCACTCACATGGATAATATTTTGTGGGGAGTTATAAATTTTAGGAAGCTATGTGGGAACTTGAGGATGTGATAAGTCAGAGTTATCCTCATCTGTTTGTATCCAAGTGACAAATTTTGAGGGAGAAATTCTTTATAAAGGGGGGTAGAATGTAACACTCAGATGTTTATATGAAATATTTTCTATAAATAATTTTAATTAATTAATGGTTTTCATTTCATGAAATCATGAGTTTAAAAAAAACCCTGAGATTCTTCAGTATAAAATTACCATTATAACCAAGCTATTATGTTAGCGGGAATTTATATAACTAGCTAATAAAAATATATTTTGAAAGAAAATATAAATCAATTATATATTTTGATTTTTGTAAAGTGATTTACAATTAGTAAATGAAATTAATGAAATATATTTTTCATATAATTAAAAAAATATTTTTAATATTCATCAAATAGATATTTTTTATAGGGTATGAATAAACCCTATTTGATGTATAAAAACATATATTTTTTAAAATGGTGATTTTCCTCCTTTTAATAGATAACCCAATTAAATTTATTATTTTCAAATATTACTAATTTTTATATGAAAACATAATCATGTTATTTTTACGTGGGATATAAAAATTTAATTTGGATTTGTTTTTTATATTTTTTGATGACTTTCATGTTTTGATGAATAGTAAAAATACACTAAATTTTAATTGAAAAAATCTTTTTTCATAAAAATAATTTAATTTTTAAATTATAATATTGAATGGTTTTAAAGTATAAATATAATATATTTTTATCTTTACATTTAATTTATGTAATTAGCATTAATTTTACACAGAATTCAGATATAAAAACACTTCAATCTTTTGCAATGTTTTAAATATTAAAACTTGTTCTCTCTTTTTGACAACGGGATTAATTTTATTTTAATTTTTGAAAATTATATGCATTGAATTTTGAAAATGGATTTCATATTTGGAATCATTAATTCCAAATTATGTAAATATATTTATTTTATTTTTTGGCATTATGAATAGTAACATCGGTATTTATTATTAACACCCAAAAACGTTAAATTGGGTACATAAGGGTAAACATTGTATTAAGAAATTACCCTAACACTTGTCCTAATATCATTATATGAGTTTTTTTCTACCTAAATCAACCTTTTCTAGAAATTTTGTCCTTTAGAAGCCACTTAAATGAGATTTGGACATTTAATTTATTTTATTTAATGAAAAGTTAAGTATGTTTTACTCAAATTTTAATAATTATATCATTTTTCAATATTAGGTTATACATAAGATAAAATCAATTAAAAATACTCATTTTATATCTAATTTTATTTCTATATCAAGATAGTTTATTTATAAATTTCAGGAAATGAATAATTACCCTAAACACTTACACTTTAATGGTCTATAAATTATTTAATTGATGACAAATCAACAAAATAATTGTGATTAAAGTGATAATAACAATTAAAAGACCAAAAAAACTTAAAAATTTTATTTTTGGATTATATCATGCCCATAACCATCCAAGGGTCTAGTTATTGACCATTTGGATCCTTATAGAAGACATTATGACACTTATATTATTTTATTTAATGTGATGATAAACTTGTCATAACAATGTTTTATTAAGTATAAAATTTTTAATGATTGATTATACAAATGATATATTATATTATAAATATTAATTTGAAATACACAGGTCTTATCTTTGTCATGGTATTTTAATTTTATTTTCATTGGATAAATGAATATATTAAATAATTATACAAAGCTTTTATAGTAATTGTTTTATTAAGGAGAATATCAAATAAATATTGTTAAAAATATTATAATAAATATAATTTTAGATCATTAATATGTCAAATTAATTTTCTAGATAACCTTGAACACTTAGTAATATAATAAAATAACTATTTCGACCTTAAATTTATATCTTTATATTTTTTAAATCATTTAATTTAATAGTGTAAAAATTGACACTATTGATTGTTTATCAAAATAATGTTTTATTAATTTATTTAAAAATAATAAAACATTTTAAAAAATATATAATATTTATTATATGATATAAAAGGTTCTATTTTATATATTAATTGTCTAATTTAAATTAAATAAGTAAATATTTCACACTTTTTAATATTTAAATATTTGTTACCCTAGTGAAAAATTAAATTGAAGAATTAAGTGTTAATTATATTGATAAGGCATAAATTGACATAAAAATTTATAAATAATTTACTCAATTTTGATATTAAAACCCTATATCTTCTCATCTTAGAAAATGGGTCATTTTCCAGGTTTTTTTTGTGTTGGATTTTATATTAAATTAATATTTTTGGAGATCCCAAAAGTTCCCCTCACCTCAATTATAAAAGGGGAACCTCCTCCCTCAACTCTTCACATTAATTTGAACATTAAATATCATTTATCCCCTTCCAATTTCCTTTATTAACTTCTCAAGTTACATTATAGGGGTTCTTTTATTCTTGAAATACCAACTCTAGTGCTTTAATAGGAGATTTAGAGGGAGCATGTTGAATAAGAGGTAATCCCATCTACTGATTCATTCAAACCTATTTCTTCTTCAAATTCCTATTCATTATTTTTTTAATAATAAATTGATAAATCTAGTATTAATTATATACTATGATTTTATCATTTTTATTAAACAGCCTTGTTCCATCTTTTATTCATCTTAGGAAAAACAAAATCCCCACATGTGTGTACATACGACTTACCATCTCCACATTGTGGTGTAATATGTTTTTCACCCCCAACATTATTGGATGGGTATATTGATGGAAATAATAACTATAAATTATTATTATAAAATTATATTTCTTTTTAGATATTATAAACCGTCCACTTTAATACCATTCAATAATTAAAGGAATGATATTGGCACTTGTGTGTGTGTACGGCATACCGCCTCCAAGATGTGATATAATTCATTCTACATGATATTTATTAAATCATGATTATATAAATTAATGGAATAAATAAATATGATATATATTATATTAATATCATTTTTTAATGATATAAATATAACCTAGTAATAAGAATGATAACTTTTCTAAAAAAAATGCATAATAAAATAAAGAAGTTAACACATGATGGATGAGTACTAATTTTACTAACAAACAGATGATAATATGATCATATATGATATCATTGTAACACCCCATGATTCCACGGTACATTTACATTTGCATAATGCAATAGCTTGCATTGTATGCAACTTTGAGACTCTAACACACCGCGACCAATCAAACTAGCCGTTATGAATAGTAATACCCACTTTTTGAAATTTTATAAATTTTATCATTCAAAATGGACTTTATTTTTGGATTCTGAATATCTAAATTAGATTTAGGTAAATTTTTGATATTTTTCTAAAAACATTCAATTTTTTATGAATAGTGAAAAGCACTGAGTTGTTGTTTTAAACTGACTTTTAGTTTAAATAATTATTTATTTTATTTAAATTTATTTTAGGTCAAAATAGATACATAATACCTATATTAGAACAATTCAATTCATTGGAGTCAATATAAAATAATTTAAGATATATAAAAATTTCATTGAACTTTTGACCGTCTTTTACCCACCTTCCACGAGCATTTTCAAATTTGTATAAAACATAATTTTTCCGCTTCTGTGAGTTTAATTTTAAAAATATGAGATTCATGGTTGATATCAATATGTAAAATGTGGTTCAATAAGATGAAAATAATTTTTTGTGAATTGTAACATTTTACTTTTATTATTATTTAATTCAAAGAAGAGTTAAAAGTGTTAAATTCAAAGTTTTATAACTAAACCATTTTTAATATAGGGTTACATATAAGATAAATTCGACTATAAATATTCATTAGAAATATAAAAATATTTACTACATGATCTTATTTTATTTATAATTTTTAGACATTAAAAAATTAAATTTATTTATGACACAATGATGATGCAGTAATTGCCATATTAATGAAAGATTAAAATAATTGATATTGTAAGTATCCAAATGAATCTAGTTTGAGACTTTAATTGAATTAAAATAATTTTATAGATTAATATGACAATTTATGTTTGATTAAATTTTTTTAGTTCTAAGTAATTAAGTTTTTAGGACTTTAGAAAAATACATTATTAAATAATATCAAAATTGACATAAATGAGTTTTCAACAAAATACAATATAATTGGTCAATATAATAATCCTAAAAATATAAGGTTAGGCCAAAAGACTTATATAATGATATTTGTATAATTAATTAACCACTTGGGGTTCTCTTGAAAGTTTATAGTAAGTTTATTAACCATATAATATAAAAATACAAAGAGACATGGTAAATGTCAAACTATTGAACTAAGAGTTAAATCTAAATGATAAGGTTAATATAGTGACCCAAACCTATCTTAAACTTATTGGTTGAGAGTATTTCTACCCATACCCACATTATACTTTAAATTATTCATTTTAGAGCCATTATAAACCTAAAATTATTTTATTATAAAATAATATTTCAATCTTTTCTTAAGGTGACCCTAACCCCTCTTATAAAAGGGATCTTCCCCTTCTCTCAAATTCACACCTTCAAAGCCATTTGGCTCCGCCAAACCCTTCCCAAATATCCTCCCAACAGAACTCCCTTCATCATATAGGACTTCCTTTAGTCCAAAATCCTACCTAGGGAGCCCTTTTGATCAAATCAAAAGGAAGAACCCGAAAAAGAGGTAAATATTTCATCACCTCTTTCAAGTTCTTTTCTTATTCCACTTCCTATTTCTTTGGTGTTTCCATTATAAAATAATAACTCTAGTGTATTCTATATACAGCTATGTTATTATAAAAATCATACAAAAATATTCATTATTCTATCCATCCTATAAATGACAAAGTCACCATACGTGCGTATGTACGGATTACCGTCTCCACATCGTGGTGCAGTTTGTTATTCAAACACTTCATTATTTGGATTGTTATAATAATGGGTATAAATTTTGTAAATAATAAATATAATATGATAATGATTCAATATATATGATTTAACATCCAATTATATATGATTTTAAAAGAAAAATAATGATGTTGTCACTCGTACGTACGTATGAATTACCATCTCCAAGAACGCGAAAAGACCCATTCCCCATCGTAGCAATTCAAGAATAATTTTCATCTGATGATTAAAAATAATGTTTAAATACATAATATCATTCTTAATATGAATAAGATATATCCTATCCATAAAAAACATTACTTACGTAACAAATCATATAAATTAAAATGAATCAGTTAAGACATGAAACGATGATACAACTGAAATATCATTAACAACACAATCTTAGAATATCATATATGATATCATATTTATGTATATAGTTCTTGTAAAATTTAATAATAATTATTTTAATATTATAAAAGAGGTTAAATTACCCTCAACCAAGGAAAAGTACACGGTAAGAGTTAATTTCACAATCTCTTTATTATCCAAGGTTGTTTTTATGTAAGTATCTACTAGGGCCTCTTTATCATCCATATCAATGTTTCTTAAAAATTTATTCCCAAAAAATTTTACTATTTACTAGACTATTGGTTAAATTAATTTATACCCTTGTCTGAATTTTTATAAAATGGTTTGAAAGGAATCATTTTGTTGTTTTCCAAACAAGGTACCTTATAACCTTTTCGACAAAATTAAGGTAAGAATGTTTTTTTATGTTATACGGTGGGTGCAACTATTTTCTTCCCTTAAAACATCATCAAATATTCCCTTAAAATCTTATAATAATATTTTAAAAATAAATTTTTTTCTTCCATAATTGTATCACTTTTAAATTATTTCAAAATAGAAAGAGATAATTCTCTAAAACAATGTGTTGATTTCATCTATATCAACATCCTTTAATGGATTTTCACCTTTATTGAAGTTGATTTATTATGATAAAAAACTTCCATATTGTATGGAAGTTTTTTGTGATATGTTTGACTATGGATGTGTTATTTTCACACCCTTCATGGTTTATGGAGAAAGTATTGACATTTCTAATGAAAGTTTTAATATGAATGTTTATGCCATGTTTGAACCTTTTCATATGTGGAATCCATTGGACTTAGTAAGTGACAGGTGGAGCCCGCTATAGATCCTGGATGCATCGGTAGTTCTTATGAGAAAAAATAGTGACTTGGCACAAGTCCTTGAAAAAATATTATTTGTATTCTTGGAACAAGGCCTTGACTATGTGGTTATTAAGTCTGGAATTATGCATTCCATCATTATGAAAGTGGCTATTGATATTGCATGTGATTATTCGACTATTAGAATATCCATGTGAATAAGTAAATGTAATTATTTGATTTTATCTTTTCCATATTATTCTAAAGTTCAAGTTTAAAAGGCTTTTGTTTTGGTCTTATACATTGCCTTAAATGTTTATGCTTATTTATAAAAGTTTCTGCTATATTGTTATCCTTACTGAGCATCTGAGCACACCCTTTTCTATGTTTTATTTTTTTCCAGGATGCGAAGAAGTATATTATGAATGAACTTCAGGGATAGTCTATTGGATAGGAGTGTGGCCAATGGAGACTATTTTGTTGTAGTTTTTCATTTTATAATGTAATGTAAAACTTATGAATGTATCTAGTATTTCAATTGCTACTAAACTAATCGGTCTTTTGAGACTTGATATTTTGTGATCATTCCAATGTTATGTAATAATGCACTAACTCTGGGTATCTCGGTTTGGGGTCTTACAATCATAAAATAAAATATAATACTGAAATAAGTTGTTGACATTATTTAAATCATTATACAGGAGGTTCGGATATATACAACGGATATGGCACCTAAACTATGTGATAATTTCGAAATCTCATTATTATCCAAGATTGTTTATAAGTAAGTATTTATTGGGTTATATTTATCATCCATGCATATGTTTCATAATTATGTATTCCAAAATATTATTTCTCTTAAAATTGTTTAGAGCCAATTTTACCCATTTTTTAATTTTTATTAAATAGTTTGAAAGTAATATTTTTTACATTTTCGATATGAGGTACTTATGGAATTTTCTGGAATAAGTAATAGAAGAATGTTTTTTTAAATTATATGACATTAATTTATTTTTATGTTTTCATAATTCCTTATTTCCATGAAGATTCCACTATATTATTCCAAGTTTATTTTTAAATAAATTATTTTCTATTAAAATTCCACATCATTTTGAGAAAAGAAAACATTTTTGAAGAAGATATGATATTTTCATCAAGAATTAACTTCAAGTGTTATATCCAAATTATTTTCCATCAATGAGAAAATTATTTAATAGGGTTATGTTTCAAATATAATATCCTTATTGTTCCTATGATTTTATTATGTTAATGATGAAATTCTATTTATGAATCCATTTTTTACGTGGATTAGGTTATGGTGAAATGATGTTTAAAGAAACCCATTTTATTCCTTGGGTTATGAGGAATGATTTATGTTATTATAGAACATGAAATAATGATTTAATTATGATATGGTTGTAACATATGTCTCTCTCTAATGTATTGGTTAAATATTTATATCCCATGAGAAAGACTTTGTAGGAATGGTAAATGATCTCAATTCAATAGTGCAGGTCTAGACCAAGGAGTGAACTTAGTCTGGTAATGGACTTTTTGTTGTGATGGTCTTGGAAATGAGCCTTGTATATTATGAAATAATTTTATATTCTTATCTATATTATAAAAAATTCATGTCTTATGTTTTGACTTTTGGGATTACGTTCATTTATTCTTTTGAACTTTTATGAATTATCACATGGCATGATATCACAATCATTAATATGTAGGATAATATTTTAAAAGGTTATGTTCTTATGTGTTATGATTATGATATGATTGATATATTCCTTTTTAACCTTACTAAGAATATAAGATCACCATTTCTTAAGTCTCTTTTTTCCAGTTCATGAATAGGGGTATAATGTAAGATATGTCAAAAGGTGGTCTAGTTATGAAGAAATAAGTGGGAGATACTGAAGATATCTTATGAACTAGTGGTTATAATTCTTATCCTATAAAGGCAATATACATATACGGTCTGGTCTTATATTTTTTGTATTTTTTAATGAATTTTATTCAATTTTCAATTGATATCAAGGTTTGTAAATTATAGGTTTCTAAAGGTAATGATTATGTTCTCAGAATAAATATATTGGAATTTAAAAAGTAGGTTATTTAATTTTACGGGTTCTTATAATGGATCATATAATAGTTCTATAATGACAATATCTCATGTAACCTATATGAATTTTCTATTATTTTAAACTGGTTTTCATGGAAATATTTTGTTTTCAAAAGGTAATCTGATGATAATTTATATAATTAATTATCTTTCCTATTAATGATAAATATATATGTTTTATTAAACAATTATGGGTTATTAGGTA
The DNA here is from genome assembly GCA_963277665.1 of Viscum album. Taxonomy (NCBI): domain Eukaryota; kingdom Viridiplantae; phylum Streptophyta; class Magnoliopsida; order Santalales; family Viscaceae; genus Viscum; species Viscum album. The sequence goes on along the minus strand of OY728147.1, from coordinate 134,233,123 downwards.
TTTGAAGAAACCCTTATTATTATGATATTCTAATTATGATTACCTAAAATGTTTTTTATGTAATGCTTTTGGTATTAAATATGGTTTCATTTTCAAGTAAACAATTATTTGAACTCAAATATTATTATGTTAATAGAAATAAAATTATATGATCTCATGGTTTTCAAATTCAATTAGGGGTTTTTTCTTCATTTTTTATGTTTCCTGCTAATAATTATGGACTAATTCCATTCTTTAAAAAAATATCTAGTAATTAAAGATGAGTATTAATAGGGATGTATTGAAGTCTAAAATCATCAATATTTTTTATGAAAAGAAAATATGAATAATTTTAAAATTTGTTTATTTTGGAAAAATTGGATATGGAGAGGATGTTCAACATTTTTAATGTATGCTTTTATTATGTAATATTTATAACCTAAACCACTAAAAATAAAAAACTAATAAGGTCCTTGGGAATTCAAAAAAAAATGAACTTTTGATTTAAAACAAAATATTATATAATATTTTAAGGTTGGTTCCATATAGATTTTTTTTTGAATTTCTTTTGGTAGGTTACCCATCAATGACATAACTTATTTTAAATTTAATAATTAATTATATTTGGTTATATATTATCTTAATTAATTCAAAAAATATGAATATTTGGTTTTCTTGACATATCAGATCTTGTATTATTTTCTTTAATGAATTAGGTTAGTAATTATTTTTATGGACATAAAATTTTTTCCACCAAGATATTATAAAGTTTAATCCTGTGATTATTTTGGATAAAGTGTTGTGCAATTTCCTTAAATCATAGATAATGATTGTTATTGAAATTATTTTATTATTTTTTATATGAATACTTTTAACCAAATATTCTATTATGGAATATAGTATGTGGAAATAAATTTTGTTCTTGTTACATTCTTAGAGGAACTTAGTGTTTTCACAAAGGTTTGTTGTGGGTACACTAACTAACCACGGGAGAGGGTATAATAGCTACCCATTATATATATCTCTTTGTGTGTGTTTGAATTTTTCTAGGTATTATCATACCTTAACTATATATTTCAGATGGTCCATGGAATGACCTAAATTTTCCTATGTAATAGGTCTTGATTTGGGATGAACCACCACATGTGAAGACTTTTCTTTATGGATGATGATTGTTCATTATCAATATGCCTTAGGTACTGATTCAAATATCCATAGGTGCTCATTGTTTTAGAAATTTTCTAAATTTTATTTTTTGTGAGGCTTAAAGAAGGTATAGTTGGATTTCATAGTTTCTTCTTCGAACATAAAAACCAACTATCATGACGGTTTATTTATTTATTATCTATAATTTTGTATAAAATTGGTATTTTTTGGAATATTGGTTTTACTGCATACTTTATAATTCTAATTTATGAACATTATCTTATGATTGTACAGTAGGCGTAGGGTGATAAAAACTTACTAAGTACAATGAAACACATCATATTTTTAATTTTCGTTATTCTTACATAATTTCCATATATTTAATTCACACAAATATCAATCTAGAATAAAATATATATATTTCACTTAAATAAAATATTATAATATACAATGAAATATATATATATATATTATAAAAAAATCAAATACAATTATGAAAATTACAATATAAAAATATCCATAAGTAAATTAAATGAATACAATATTCATGTGTTCTTCCTTATGGTCTCCTATAAAGATCATATCATTGAATATAATCGTAGAAATAATGAAAACAATAGAAATATGAAAGGAATTTTTGAGGAATTATATATTTTTTAGAGATATAAGTCTATTTATAGAAATGGAAAAGGGTAATGTGATTTTTATATGTTTCATAGACATATATCTATAGTGTATATTTTTGTTGTTTATACAATTTGTTATTTTATGACCATCGCAAAAGATGATATATGATCAAAAAATAAGAGGAAATATACCCATTATATGAATAACTATATAAATTCAATAGGATTCATTGGTCACTAATTATATGTTAAAAATAATAATATTAATTCTACTTTATAAAATAAGTTTTATTTGATGAATTAAAATATTTCTCCTTCTTAATTTATTAATATGGTCTATTTTATGAATTATTTATTCATTATATTTTTTTAAAAATAATATTTATATTCATTTAATGGAATTATATTTTTTATTATTAATATTATACATATAATTATTATATAATAATGTGTTTTCTAGTTTGAAGAGATAAATGTGTTTTTCTTAAAAATATTATATTAATTTATTATGATTTAAAAAAATATAATTTTATCATATTTACAGTTTAGTTTCCATAAAATTAATTAAAATTTGGTAATAATGATATAGCATCCCAATATTGGTTCACCTCCACCATGACCATAGTCGGTGCCACATAACTTAGGCATTCACCATTTTATGCTAATGGCTGAAAACTAGTGTTGAGGTTCTATTTAATAAGTGGGAAAACTATAACCTCATTTTTATGTATAACCATAAATAATTTTTGAAGAAATATATATAGAAACCACCAAAATAATGAATATCTAATATGTACATGACCAAAATATTCCATTTATCATTAAATAATGTATCACATGCTATAAAAATGACATATCATAATGTCTCACAATCATACAAAAACCAGTTCGTGGGATGGTATCAAATAAAATAACAGAAAATTAAAAAAAAATATTAGATATGGATACTAATTGGTCTTGAGTTCTGGATATTTCTTATCTCCTAGCTTCAAAAAAGCTCTATAGATAACCCCTAAATAAAAATTCACTTTCCCCAACCTGTTTCATGAACCATATTGTGTTCTTGGGTACAAAGGTTCATGAGAATGTTTCGAGTATAAATCAGTAGGCCACTACTAACTATATCCCAAAAAAAGTAAATATGGTCCATGCACAAAACTAATGACAGAAAATTTTTAAAAATAATAAAAAATAAATAAATTTTTTCATTTAAGTGATTTATTAGCTGATTAGGATGTGGCCATGCCTGCTTTATCCTTTTTTAGGTTTCTCTAAATGTATCGTAATAAATCTCATAGAAAATGGGTAGTACATTCCCATTCCTATAATGTCTCAACTAATATTATCTCAACCTCTATAGTATAATACAAGGCTAGTGCAAAAATCTACCACAGCCTATATGGTGTAATTCCTATATAATATGAGTCCAAACTCAAATTAGTGTAATCCCAATATAATGGAAGATCATGGCTACAATTATCTCAACCCCATTGTATCTCATTAAAACAATCAAAAAAACTTAAAAGGGGGAAAATAAGTCCCTATATTTATGGTCCCACCCCATTGGAATCCTGACTGTGGCATAGTAAAATCAAAATAAGGGGAGAGGGCCCCTATCGATATGTTCTCGTTGAATGTGCATCTCAATCATGGAATTGAAGTACCAGATAAAGGGGATAAGAAACCCCTGGTCTAAAAATTGATGATCAATGGGAAATTAACTCAGGTCCATAATGGTCTTAGCTATCAAGTATCTTGATCCAAACCCATATCAATAAAAGGAAAATAGGTAAATAAAGGCCCCAAACTATAGTGATCACAGCTCAAACAATCTTGATCTAGATCTACATAATAATATAACACTGTGAAGGGTGGCTCAACTCTATTTTTGTCCCAACCCTCGGGTTTCTTAACCTATTTTATGCACCAACTAATTTTATAAAATGGTATAATTAAATAATGTAGGTTTTTAATAACTTTTATTCCTCTATTATTAACTCAATTCTAGTCCTCACTCACCAAACCATTTACCATAATCCAATCCAAAGGTCTAAAACCATGACAGAACATGATCAAATAGGGTGACACTAACCCATCATTTGTAACACTAAGAAAGAGTGATCAAAATTGGTCATAATCTCACCTTGAGGTCCCCTTTTGGTAAACCAATTAATATACACCCATATTCATTCTCAATGGAGGTTAAAAGAAAATAATTAGGTCCATCACTCCAAAATATAACTCAAAAAACCCATCATTGAGATATGATTAAAAGGATCAACCCAACACAACTCTTTCATGGGAAAAGAAGTATCAATGAATTCAAGGTGTATTTATTTGAAGAACTTTTATAGCCCCATAAAATTGTTCCCTACTAATTAAGTGTCGATGAAATACTGATCAGATTAATTTTATGTAAATCTATCAAGATAGGAAAAACCAAATATCACATGGCACAAGAAAATATGTAAACCCGTATGGAAAAGTTAGAGACTATATACCATGATCTACTCGAATCCATTTTTTTAAATTATATAAGAAATGACTATGATTAGTTGGTTTTCTGAAATCAAGAAAAATTCCCTTTTCGGGGATAAATAATGGAACATGTTAAAATCATTATAGAAATAAAATATAGGTTTATGAGGAGTCATAGAGTTACCAAATTCAACACTTGAAACTAGTAAGAAACTAGATATAAGAATCCTTAGAAAGTGAATAGAAAGTGGATATAGATAATGGAGATTATGGTTAAGGATGGATTATTTATTGGAGAACCTCATTTTATGTAAAACAAATTAAACCAATTAATTAATTTAATTTGAAATATAAAAAAGAAATAGGATTACACTGGGTACCTGATCACCAATCACCAGGTACCCAATACCCCCTCTAAGTACCTCCCCTAGGGTAATTAGGTTTCTATGTTCCAACTATATACTAAAATCTCATTGTTTTCTCCACCAAGTACTTTATATTAAACCACTAGGTACCTAGTGAAGTCTTTAAATAAGAAAAATGAACCAATATTAGGTTATTTTAACTAAAAACTAAATATTATTCCCCACCAAAACCACAAATTCACATAAAATATCAAAATACACGAGGTTTGGTAAAAAAGTTAATGGAATTCATACCTCATACTAATGAAGGTTAGTACAACCTCCCCCTCAACAGAAGCTCATCCCCAAATTTTCATCACCAAGAATCATTGAGCTTTCACATCCAATAAATTTGACCAATATGACTACATATGAGAATCCCACTCCTATATACCCTCATAGATATTCCCATGATTAAACTGCAGACAAAGAAATGGACCCATATTCCTACAGTGAGACAAATTACTCTGAATCATAATAAGAACTGGTTTTTCCTTAAAGGATGTATTCGAATCCAAAATGAAATATTCAACATCGATCACATGATAATGTTTGGGATGATATCTTCATTGTTGAGATACATGAAATACATAATACATAGCATGAAAACTATATATAATAGATAAGTGGTATTTAATGTTATTGGTCCTCTTGATGACCTCATACAACCTTATATATTGGGGTTCCAAAATCCACAACTTTTGAATATGATGGGGTACCATACACTGTGACACTGGTAAGAGAAATCAATTTCTTACCTCAAACTCTAGAGGATAGAATCATTGGCCCATATTAAAAAGGGAATCTTCTTGGGATAGTCACCAACCAAATCTTGGATCAACTAGATATTTTCTAATATCTTCTATATGAGAGTTGACCTGAAAACCACTTACTCCCTAGTTTCTGTACAACACATACATGATCAAAATAAACTATCATATAAATACTTTATAATTTCCATTCAAACCAATGCATAATTTCTACAATTATAGATGAACTCGTACAAGTAGAAATGGTTCTACTAAGAACATCTGAAATATAAAACACAATATTTTTATATTTCCTTTGAAATATATATAGTATGTTTATACTTCCTAGTGGTCTAGCACCTAAGTATCAAGAATATTATGAAGTCCCTAAGGGGAGAAATATATAAAATATTAATTATGGTCTCGTAAGATAATTTGAGGTACCTCATGTAGAATAATTTTCTCATGCACATATAACCTTTTCTACTTATCGAAGAAGATGGTCTCTAAGATTGGTATGAAATGAACTGCCATGGTCAAACAATTGATAATATCTTATACCTCATCACGGTCTCAGGGTTTCATCATAAATAAATCATGGAATACATGGTCACTTGATCCCACTTCCATTAAATAATAAGCCATGATTATATTTTCCCTATATGAAATGGGGCTCGACCTATACCAACTAACATATAAAGAATTATGAAATAATCCTTGTTATATATATTTTCATATGAATCTACTAGTAAAACCTATGAATATCAGTGTACATTTTGGTATGTTGTGGTAGAATATTCAACCTCAAGGTTTGTGAATCCGACATTAGCCTTCTGTGCATTCTCCTAAGGACCATTACCAAACCATAGTTGTAAAGGACCTTATCAGAGTAAGGGGACTAATCAGGTTGTAGATCCAACCTTATATATCACCCCTCATCAATAAGGAATTTGAGTTACATGATTTAATCTCTTTCACTATCTTAAGGAGTTGGGATTCAAAAATAAGAGACTCTATGGTCACTCCTCCATGCTAATTTTAAACATATAGGTGCGTTATAGTAATGTGACACATCATCTTCCACCTGCTACTAGACACCTTACACACCTAAACTTTATCTTTCCTACTTAGTGAACCAGCAAACATGTTTCCCTTACCAGGAATATATTTAATTTAAAAGTAAAAAGAAGAAAGATAATTATCCAGCCTCTTCTTCCAAAGGTTAAATTCCCTCTCTGAAAATAAATGGGTGAGTTTCAAATGGTTCATATATGCGATCAAACTCTCACCTAGTGGGTAGTGACTCCAATATCTAAAATAATGAACTAGTAATTCCAGTATCAGATTTTTAACTAGATATTTCTTCTCATTAAACCTCAACTAAATAGAAATATAGGTAACAAGATTATATATCAGGAATACTACATGAAAAAGTCTTAACACATCATAACTGAGTCTATACTCCTCACCTAAATTAGGTAAGGTCAAAAATGATATAGACGTCAATCTTCCCTTAAAATCTTGCAATGATATTTAATAAGAATAATTACACAAAAACTTCTTCACCTTATTGTTTAATAACATCATAAGTGATAAAAAAATATGAAAATTATTGAATGAACGATTTTTAATATATTACAAAACAAATGTTACTACAAATCTAAAAAATGTACGTAGGACACTCCTAAGAAACTAAAACCTAAAAAGGTTTCATTGATATTCCTACCTATGATGGAATGTTCCTTAAGAAATGGAACTCAAATATCTAGAAATAACAATTTGAAAGATTATAATAAATATAATGTTCCCAAAGTCTACTCATCAATATCATTAAAAATCAACTATTTTCCTCTCATGACTGGTATTATACCAGAATATTATCAACAAATACCACCATAAAAGAATCAAAAATTTAATGGAATACCTGATTCATCGTTTCCATATGTACTACTACAATAATATTCATCTTTAACAAAATTAAAAGGTACTCAAATAGGTTTTAACTCCTCTTAACAATATTACAATGTATATTAGAAGGTATCACATGTAATTTATGACCACCCAAACTCAAGGTGATCTTATATAATTGCATGGATCTCCTTAGTGGATCTAATAGTTCTTAAATATCTAGATGTGGATATAATTTATTTATTTTACCTATTTCAACATCCAAAAATACACACATAATACCAAAAATATTTCTTCCTCCTTGGAAAAAAAATTCAAAGCACCTCAAGGGGTGTTTTCACTCAAATGAATTTCTTCTACTCAAAATACCTTAATTGAGAATTATAATATCAAATGACTGTATTATTCAAATTATAATAAAAATTGATATGGGTTTCATTAGTGGTATAAGAATCATCCTAAAATATATTTCTATCTTATGTGGGAAACATAATATGTCCGTGAAAAGGACACCATGTAACTATTCAAAAAGAGGATAGAAGAAAATAAAATGTGTCTCCTCATTACCCATCACTAGGGTTATATATTTCTCACACTTCTACACTAATAACATGTAGGAGTGGATCTTTTATAATGTGAATAATAAGGAATTTGACCCTAGATAGTATTTCTGTCATCACTCTTTTAAGAATCATCAAAATTACATTTTATATACCTGAAGATACACACCATGTCCCATCATAAGAACTGAACACCCATATTTTCTATCCTCTTATTAATTTCACTCAATAATAATGTCTTTATTCACATACATATAAAATAATCATAGACAAAATATGTTTTCCAAATAATTAGTCAAAAATATCAATCCATTATAAAATCAAAAAACTATGGGGGTCTCACCACTCATTGATAAAGGAGAAAAGTGATGAACAATAAGCATAGTCAACACCATTATACTACCTTGATTAAGATGTATGAAATTCAGTGATCTGTGAGATCTCAATATCCTAGGAATTAATTTTTAGAAAAAATGATCCTAAAACTCCTTATTGGATATATTATTATGTTGTTCATCCTAGAAAAATAAATCCCAAATCTGATTTTCTAACCTTATAGTCATTTACACCATATGAATCATACACCTCTTACAAGTTGTTTCTAAATTGTTAAATATATCCTATATTGACTCAATGGAAGTATTTGAGACATGAGGTCCACCCTTTATTGTAAATAAATGTGGATGCTTCAACTAAATCTCTTGGTTCATACCAGTCATAGAAGGATCACTTTTTTGTTTTCCATATCCCATAGAATGAATCACATCATGAAGACTCTCAGTAAACTACTAATCAAGAGAAAATACAAGAACTACTAAGAGATCTTACTAAACTACTAGTGGGGTATTCTAGTCCCCACCCTCTCATCACTAGACTAGAGGTAATCATAGTGTTATGTCCATATAATTCAGAAAAATAACTTAAAAACACATCTATTAGAAATTTTAGTATAAATTACATGATTACAAGTAATAGTAAAATAATATTGCAATGTTATACACATTACCTAGAATTATAGGTAATCTAACATGCTTATGGAAACTCCTTATCCCAAGCTACCCACTCTCTCTCTATAGTATAATTGGATATAAATATAATTCAATTTATCAATTTAATAATATATAAATAGTCATGGTTCAGTTTGGTAGAGTACCACCATAAATTTATATATTCAAACAATATATATTTTTTCACTAACACTTTTAATAATCGAACACCATATTATAAATAGAGAGCTCAAACATAGGCAATCACATGAATTTCATGTGAATCCCACATGTAAAATATTATATATGAATGCCTACCCTCTTGACACCCGGGTCCAAGAGTAAAAAACAAATAAACAAGAAATCGACATCACAAAATATAATATTATGAAAAAGTATCCCAACTAAAAAAGTGAAAATGAAGAACAATAATCTCATCCCTAGTAACCTATTATTTTTTTAATACAAAGGTTATTCATATCCAGATATAAGTTTTATCCCAAAATTTGAACACATCTTATATTGGAACTATTATATCCCAAATAATAAGATAAATGAAAATAAATAAAGCTATGATACAATTTTGTATCATTCTAGAGATTTTTTATCCCCACTATGGCTAAACCACGTTCTATGTACCTCATACACACCTCCCATTACACAAGATGTTTTCATACAGTAGTGATGATCAATGTAAAAAGTATAGATAATATACCCTCTATTGTAAAAATAACCTTAAATAAAAGTTAAAAATATATATAACATTAACCATTGTAAAGAATGTATGAAATGGTTATCACAACTGAATGTTATTTTTATGTAAATGACATCTCAGGTTATATAAAAATTGACTGAAAATAATTTCACAAAGTCAAAGAAAATTACACGGGACCACCCAAGGGTCAGTTGTATTAAAAATAACAATAAAGTAACAAAAGGAAAACATATTTCAATTAAAATGTCTTAATTTCTATACCATTTTATTCTCCTACCTCCACCTACCTTAACATCTCGTCAATTAATAGTGGGTCCCTTTCCACTATCTGTTTCATGAACCATAAAGTTCTCTTAGGAAACTAGGTTACCAAAAACGGTTTGAGTAAAACTTAGTATGACACCACAAATTGTTTCCATAAATGAGATAGTCAATATATTTCATACTCATATTGATATTCCCAACAAATAATTAAAAAATAAATAAAATTCAATTTAATCCCTTGAATGCTTATCTTGTGACCATGGATGCGACCATAAAGACTTTGGATAGTTTCTTGGTGTCTCTAAATGTATCAAAAAAAAGTAGAAGGTTGATAGTGGATATATTAAACCATAAATAATAGTGGAACATTACAATAGGATTCTTAATATATTCAATACTAGCTCAAATAATTATAATACCTATTGAAAAGTGGCATGTGAAAATAGGGATATCAACCCAATGATATATACATCACGACAACACAATTACTAAAAAAGGGGAGAAACAACCCCAATATATGTAGTCTCACCCCTAGGAATCTTAATCCTCAAATAAAAAACATCATATGAAGTTTTGATTATACCCCATATCTATAAGTTCTAACCCATTATAAATCTCATCCATGGCATGGTAGCATGAGATAAAGGGGGGAAGTGATCCCTAATCTGGAAAATGATGACCAACGAGAAAGAGGATCTAACCTAAAATGATCTTTTACCTCAAAATTCTTTATCCTAACCAATTTCAAAAACAAAGTATAATGTTAAAAATGTTTCCCTATACCCTATTGGTTACATCTCAAAATATATTTTCATCTCTCCATAAGATAAGAGACCCCTGTGGAGGAAATCCTTGTTCTATACTAGTCTCAGTCCTTATCTTTTTTATACATCATATAAATTCAATATGTTTTACAACACATCATATCTAAATAAAGAGGTTACTAATTATAATAAAATTCATACCCCTATTATACAATGTTATGTCATCCCTCACTCACTTACCCATTTTCTATAATTTTAACTCAAGTTTTAAACACCTCAGGATGACTTGATTAGAGAGGGGGAGGCTCACCCATCTTATGTAATATCAATTGAATGTTTCCAAAATAGCACAAAATCTCATCTTGAAGTCCAACCAAGGAAACCCCTTGGATAAACACTTAACTCCATGCTCAATATAGAATAAAGTAACCAAACTAGGTTAGTTATAATAAAATAAAGCTCCAAAAAGTCATTGTTTGTTTCAAGGTACAAGGAATATCCCACCCCAACCCATGAATGTAGCCATCAGCGGTAAATTCATCAAATAATAATTATTATAGGAAACATCATGGCCATTTAAATCCATGCCCTAATCAATAAAGGTTAAATAAATTCAATTATGATTAATTTTAAGTTAATCTCTTAAGATAAGTGAGGCCATATATCATAGGATGAAAGAAAATATATGTAAAACATGGGGAATGCAAAGGAACCACTAACCTTGATCCATTACAGTGTAAATATTCAGATAAATCTAGATGATCCCATTCTATGAAATAGATTTCTAAAAATTTATAACAAACCAAATTTATGGTCTAAATGATGGTACACTTATAAATTGATCATCTAATTAGGTTGGATTGTATTTTATTCAATAAGTAATTTGTTTTTGAAGTAGATTGGTTTTTTTAAATTTTTATTTTGGGAATAATGATAAGGTAACAAGTACTAAAGACCTCTTGGACAAAGATGTTGTGTGTTTGAGAATGCTGAAAAATAATTTAGAGAAGTTTAATGAGTAAAATGAAAAATTCTTTGACTTGTATAATGGAGGTCTAGATATGGGAAAAGGTCATCACCACTATAAAGGAGTTATGTATTATTCATAAAAACACACATGTGTAAAGGTCATAACAATCCATCATATGGGTAATGTTGAAGTCAAACATCTTCGACAAGGTAACCTATGATTTGTGTGAAGGTAAATTGGTTCTACATAAGAGTAATTTAGACTTATGTAAAAAAAAATCACCCCACTTGGGTCATTGTGCACTAATTAGGAAACCAATATCCTTGGTCATATAATTTTCATATCTACTATAGAAGGAAAATTCATCTCGAATCATGAAAAAATTCTACAACAAGACAGGTACCTTCTAACTCAAATTAAATCCATGCATAAAAGAACAAAGTCATATCCCACATCTAGTACTAGACCCCACCACTATCACTCATGATAGGAAACCCTAGAGACCCATATCAAGTCCCCAAACATGCCCACTTACTTAGGTTTGGTCCTACATCATATCGTATATCAATCTTTTACCATATCTTTTAACTATATATTAGTCAAATTTCATCATCTTGGAGACAAACCCTCTCAATCAGGGTTATACTATACATCAAAAATCACACTTCATCTTTTAAAAAGAAACCATACTCTCACATAGAATATGAAAAATAACCATAAGCCTCAATATTTCACATGATATACACCATAAACAATAATTGATCAGTATAATAACTTATACTTTTCTATTATCACTATCAAATATAACACATCATAAATATTAACATATGTCTTCACCCTTAAAGACCCATATGGTTTAACTAAATCAACCACGTTCATCAATCCAAAACTTACAAAAAGTTAAGGTAATCATCACCCATATCCAAATACAACCTTACAAGTTCACTCGTACATTAATGAATCCCAAACATATCACTCTGGGAATAAATTACCCAAGTAGACCATTGAACCTCTAACCATAGAAATATGCTAGGTTTTTCCATTTCCAATATATTTCAACCATAAAACTTCCCTATAAGGCTAACTCCAAGAGTAAAAATAAACCTGGTTACATTGATTTCAAAATAAAACCCATGTAAAATTATCTTACACACCCACATGTAATTCATAACATACAACTGCTTATGAATATTCTAAAAAGATAAGGACATTTTTTCTCAATCATAATGAAGAACAAATTCTAGGTTGTTCTCTATAATTCATTAATGATAAAAAACCAATAAAATCACCTTAACCCGTCTAAATTAATGATTTTATATGTGGAATATAGAAACTATGGATTAATAAGACATATAGGGTTTGGATGGAATTAGACTTACCAAGGGAGAACCTTTGAAATGAATAACACTTAGAATGAAAAAGATTAGAGAATATAAGAAATTATTAAACCAAATAAGATCTCTAAAAATCATCAAAATATCATGGGGATCAAATTAGAATGATTGAAGGGGTTAAATGGGTCTGATGGTGAATTAATCAGTCTAACCATTTAAAAAACTTACGAGAAGTTTTTTCATGGAGTGGCCATGACAGTCACACTATTTTGTGTCTAATATTTGGCCTCATTGAAATTTTTACTCAAGTTAATGGTGAAATGAATCAACATATGGAATAGTTTCCAAGACGAATTAGTTGATCCTCATACTGTGACCATGATGGAACAAACTGCTGGTTCCATATGGTTCACCACCAACTACTATTTCACCGTGAACCTTACCAATTATAGGAGGTCATGTTGTGGCACCATGAACTATTCCATAACCTCCTTCCCATATCCCTTCATTCATTCCAATCATAACTTCATAGAACCTCCACCATGTCACAAATTACTAGTTACTCTTTCATATGACGGTAACCATACATAAGTGTTATCAATTCTTCATGTTGACCCATATGTTCCTATACATTACCATTTTGATATATCAAAGCCTTGGGCTACGGAGTTCCTTGTTCAGGGAATGATCCTTATATAGATACTCATCACACTATGACTTGTTGTATCATGCGGTGGAGACCATCCTGTGGTAGAATTATAGATTCCAAACAACTACCAACATAATTAATAATGATATTGTCAAACCACTAAAAACTATAACAATCCAAACTCATCAACATACATGAGTTTTAATAAAAAATTAAGCACAACACAACATTAAATTCTTGTGGTGTTAGTAACTCCCCTTTAAGAATTTATCATCCTTGAGAAGAATCTGTAAGGATCCTCACCAAAAAAATATAATTTTTGTGTCTATATATTCGAATCACATGACCAAGTCTCCTCCTATATAAGGCCAGGTTTCCACAATACTCAAACAATAGGAATATTTCTTCCTGATAGAACTTCTAACTTTGGTATTCTATATACATAGGTAACTCCTAAAAGGATTCATACACCTCCATCTAAACATCCTCTCTATCAATCATGTATGAAGCATCTTGATAGTTTTTCTGATGATGACACATCAATCACATCATGAATAACTCAATGTCATGGAGAAAGATCCAACAGTAAATTCACTATATTGATTCACTCAATCTCAAAAGGACTAAAAATATATAGTGTGAGCTTTCCCTACCTCATTAAACCTAAATTATAAATACCCATAACAGTACCCAATCACCCATGGAAAACTCCAAGGGTCATTATCTCTAGTCATCATATAAGAGTTTACATCTCTCAGTGGTAACCATCTTCTTCCATGTCAAATAAAATTCCTCAGTAATCTCTTGAACTAGGAATGGATCTATAAATACTGACTCACATGCCATTAACCAACACAACTAAGAGTTTTATGGCCTACTATAAATCACCTGAAATGTGGTTTCTAGATTAAATCTTGGAATATATTTTTATAGAATACCTTTTCCAGTGATATATGGTTATTCTACACTCTGAAAAAAAAACATGGACGCATCCACAAAGAATATATTCTATTATCTAATATCATTCCCTTAGACTAACTATTTAACTATGGGTGATACATTATACTCAACACCATTAGTAACCCCATGGTCTTCAATATATCCTTCAAGAATTTTGATTTTAAACCTACATCTCAACACAATACTATAATAATAGGTAATATAGACAACCACATTATATATATACCATATATCCTACCATAATTGTTTATATTGGAACTATAAGGGGTTGAAATAACCCATGTGGCTCTGGGTTCTCTACTTTATCCATTAATATGTATGAAAATGAGTGAAAAAACTCATGATATCCTTCCTCATACTCGACTACCTTAAATAATGTATAATGGCATGACTCATCATGTTCAACACTAGATATACCTCCTAATGTTATATATAAGAGTACCTCTTTATCGCTTTCATTGAGATATATACCACCAACCTACCATGGGTGAAATGCACCTCACTACAGCAAAATCAGTGTTTAGCGGTTGTTTTTTAGTGGAAGTTTTTAAATCACTTCTACAATTTGTAAAATAATTTAGTGGAAGTTAGTTAAAAACTGCCACTAAATCATTAAAAGTTTTCAAAAACTCGACACTTCTCCTCCCCATAACCCCCACTCCCCCAACCCTTAGAACCCCTAACCCCCCATATCCCTACCCTCATCATTCTTTGCTGTTGTGCCTCCTCATAGTTCTCGAGCATCTCCTCCCCTCGCCACTACACATCGTCCCTCTCCACGCCTTGCTGCCAGTCCTAAGCCTCTCCTCCCCTCGACACTTCTTTCCACTGGTCCTGAGCCTCACCACCCCTCTGTTGTGGTTTCTAAACTCCTAGACTATGAAAAAACATATACCCATTAATCAAGGTAATTTTTTCCCTATTATTTTGATTATGTATTTTCTGTTATACCAATTGATGTGTAATCATGATATTTTTAATTATTATTTAAGGTTGTGTTACCCTTACCTAAATAATTTATTAATTTTCTCATTGTATAATTATGTAATTTTTATTAAGCATAAAAAATTATTTTACCCATTTTTTTCTACATAACATGAAATATTTCCATGTAGGTTTTTAATTTATTGTTAATATACTAATGACATTGATACATGATTGAAATAATTGAAAAACATTCACATTTTTATGTTATATTAAACAAGTAGTATTTTACGCATGTTTATGATTACATGCTTGGTCTTATTAAATAAATTTATACATGGGTATGTTATATAAATAGGGGAGTTGATTTTTTATGATATGTTGTTACTTGGATAAAGTATAAAGAATTTTTTTTGTTTTTAGGATAGGAAAGGAAGTTAAGATTTTTCATTTATGGTATTCCATCATTAATAAGTTATATATTTTTGAAAAGGGTTTTTAATAAAAAAAACTATTTTTATATTATTATCGTTTACTTTGAAAAGGAGTTGAGTATAAAATTGGGTTTTGATCAAATATTCAATTTTATAAACACTAGTTGTATTTATTTTGGATATTTATTTTGAATGATTTTCTTGAACCAAAAAATTAAATTGATTAAACACATTTTTCAATCTATTTATAAATTTAATCAGGTATGGGTTACTTCATGAACAACACTTTAATTATATTATATATTCTATTTTGAAAACATATCCTTTTTGAGTTTTTATTATTTTTTATAATTCAATCACATTTATCAATTTTTACCCATACTTGATTCATTTGGTATACCTAATGATGTAAATATATTTTTTATAAATGGAACACATATTATATTGAAAGCCTTAAATGTGTAGAAACCTTTTTTCCTTTGATACTACCTATTTTTATAAATAGTTTTTCCCCAAAATTATTTTTTAAATCATTGAAAACTTATTTGGATGAAGAACATATATTTTCTTTTAGAATTTATTTCTTGTAACTTAATTGAAGACATGTTCTTTGATTATAATACTCCAATTATATATTAGTTGTTTCTTATTCCATGCCTTATCACAGAATCACATCAGATTTCTTATCTTGCAACATTTGTGAAAACTCAAGAGATAAAAGGTACATACCTTGAAAATTTGTCCCTTTTCCCACAGTTTTAGAATCAAATAGTGTTGTTCCCCATAAAAGTATTTGAAAAATATCAACTCTACTCTAACTGTTGATCACCCCCTAAAACATGTCATCCCTTAAAATATATGATATTACAGCATGATATCCCACCATCATCTAGATGCGCTTTAAAGCATGAAGGTCTCGAGATTAACCTTCTAGTCTTATGGGGTCTCTACTTCGATGAATATCATATCAGTGATCCATATATATCCCTCCACACCCATATGGACTTCAGTTCCCTATAAATATGGGGTCGTTGGAGCTAGAATTCACATGTGGATTCTAACATTGCCAATCCACCTTTATGGGATCCACCACCATGAATAGGTATCATCCTAAAGATTCCTAGTCAAAATAGTTCTATTTCTTGAATAATTACATTGAGAAAGGGAACATTATCAGTCACATCCTCCTACACAATTGGTGGAGAAACTACATTCTTGATACGTCTATGGGGAGACATGTTCTGAAATACTAGAACAAACCATAGAGAAGGTTAATAACTTGAACAAGAAAAATGATAACAAAACACACGCACACAAAATATGTTCAAAATAAGGTTCAACCTTATTTTAGACCCATAAAAACAAGTCATAACCCCTAAAAACTACTCAAAACATTCAAGCCTGCAGTACCTAAATATTAGTAAAAACCACACATCTATACACTCTATAATAGAAGTCAACAGTATCAAATTAGGAATTCAAGAAATAATATACCAGAAAACAAATCATAATTTCCTTAGGTATTTAATTTTTTGAGATCTATCTAATTAAATAAACATGTATATGTGTCATGTGAACCAACATGCAAAGTATGATGCATGAATGCACACCAATTCACATAAATTAACATATCAACATCATATTCATCACCCATGGTGAATTTAATCATTTTTAACCAAAAACAATAAAACATAATTCCCCATTTTATGGTAACTCAGAGAAAAACTATATAGTGTATTCCGAACACTAACATAGTCCCAATGCTTGAGTCTTAAATTTCTTATCTCTTTTCTACCCTACCCCAAATTAAGAGAGAGAGAAGAAACAAGTTAGTGAACTTGGTCTTATAATAATAATTTTTACTACCTCAACCCTAACAATCATGTCTGAGCTATAAGGGTCACATGGCCTCATTCATTCCTCCCCAAAAAAATAGATTCCCAACTCGCAGTTAGGGCTTATAGAATGGTAAGGGGAGACTATTGTCGTGGTACTAGATGAAAATCAGAGTATACAAACAAATTGATAACAATAATAATTCAAAAAAATAATAAAATAATAGCCATTAGTGTATAAAGAAATAAAAATATATCACATGTGGTAATGGTATGGAATACCAGATACAAAACCAAAAACTATCAAAAAGGATCCATAGTACGGTAATCTCAAAAAATAAAAGCAGCGCAGATAGGTATTCGATCCAAATTTCATCCAGAAATATATATATCCTCCTACCAACCTACTCAACCATACCCCATAGGGACCTTTCCCTTGAACATATCCTTGAGCATGAATTATAAAAGTGCACTAAAATTATTGAGTAGGGTGTGAGTACATGATTTACCATATAAAAAAAAATTTCCCGGATAAGAAGTTTGTTTGGTATTAAAATTGAGAGAAATAAGTCTCACTATATTCATGATTAAAATGAAATAAGTGGGATGAAGAATTCAATATTTGACTTTTTTCCATTTATCCATCCACATGACAAAGAAAATGTAACATAAAAAGAAGGGAATGCGGTGATTTTACATGATAAAACTGATGAAAATAATGATGTTGAGAGGGTAAAAAAATTATGGGTGATGCAAGGAATATTGTATATCAATCATGTGGTAAAATAAATTAGTTAGAAATTTTAATGTGACTTTATCACAGGAAGGACATGTATGTAATTTCTAGTATTGGAATAAATTATATTTTTATCTTTAACCAAGTTATTATTACATTTACACAAGGGTTACTTACCTTAACACAAGTGTTTTTTACCTCTACGCAAGTGTTAATCTACCCTTAAGCAGCATGAAAAAAATTTAATTTACCCTTCAGTAGTGAAATTTCATCCTTTAAATAGTGTTTGGAATTTATGTTTTCCCATTATGAGTTATTTATAAATTTCTTATTACCCTTATGTACCCTCTTATATCCTTTATACATCTTTCCTAGTTACCTTCACATGACCGGTTTAAGTAAAAGCTTACAATTACACAAAATTACTAGTTACCCTTATGAAATGCTTATAATTTGTTCTTATACTTACATATAATTATAATTTACCTATATGAGTCAAGTTTAAAATGCATCTTATCTTTATTTATGTTGTATATTTTAAATATTAGCATTACGAAAATTATAAAAATTATGAGGTTCCCTTATGCAGACTGTAAAAAAATTATTTTTCCCCTATGTTGGATGTATATGTATGAAATTTCCCTATTATATTTAAGTAGTATCATATCTCAATTTTTTTAATGGTTGAAAGACTCTATCATTGGAAAATGATAGCTAGACTGAAATACATTAATTATTTTTGAATTTGATCATGACACCTCAAATAGTAATATGTTTTTATTTTAATTTCTAACTTTTGGCTTTTAAAAAAATAATGAAGAATTATGAAACACCCATGTGTAGAAGATTCAATGGATTTATAAATAATGTTTTCCATTTGTGTTTTGTTTATAAATAAGAGCCAAGAAAATAAGTGGATAAATAATAAGAAAGACATTGAGAACTTCTTGGATTCATTATACTGCTTTGTTGAGCCATTCCAAGTTTCCCTATATTTCCTTGTTCTATATCAATTAAAGAAGGGTCTAAGTTCACTACTCTACACTAGTTTATTCGACATATTCTAATAGAACAAATAGTTCTATTATTTTTCAGAAGTGTATTAAATTATTATTCTATAGATAGTTATATGTATATTTAAAAGGTATTGCATGGTTATTTAACATATTCATATTTTTTTAACTAGTATATATGAATCTATTTTTCTATTTAATAATAGTTATGTGTTTTAATTTTTTTCATAATGTGTAGGCACATTGTGATATATATGGACTAATAGGGAATCACATTACCGAGGAACACACCTTAGTATGCTGAGGGTTTGGAGGAGATCTTAGATTCTACAATTTCTAATCGATCTGTTTATGAGAGAATAATATTTCTATGTACAAAATGTAAATTTAGAAGATGTTTGAAGAGAGATGATGTTTATGAACACGTGATATTGAAGCGGTTCTCGGCTCAATATTTCAATTGGATTTGGAACGGAGAATCGAACATTAAAGAAAGTACAAGAAGTGATTTCAGTCTAAAAAATGAGCTCCCAGCATCATTGACAATAGAAAATGAAATGAAAAACAATATAAATGATGAATTTGGCATTTGAAGACACCAACATCAATATAAAAACATATCAGAACAACCATTTGAGGGTGCGACAAATAGAAACATGACAAGTGATGTTTTTTGGACTATAGGAAAACCATATCGAGATTTTAACATATCATTGGATCATCCTATTGATTCTGTGGAGACTAATGTAAGAGAAAACTTCAATAATTAGATAGATGTGTTTCATGGTTTCTTTGATGGTGGAAATTAGTAGTTGTTTACTAGATGTCTAAAGTATTCCAGATTTTCTTTTCTGCTAAAGTTATACCATATCAAATGAATATGTGGAATTACAAAAAAGGCGATGTCCATGATATTGGAGTTGTTTCATGATGCATTTCCTAAAGCAAGGATCCCTGAGTATTTTTATGATATGAAAAAGGTTTTTAACAATATTGTTCTGAATTATACAAAAATTCATGTCTGTCCTGATGATTTTATGCTTTATTGGAGAGAGGATTCAAGAAGACAAGATTTCAAGAAATGTTCTTCCTCTATATGAAGATCTATGGGTGATGTTGGAAGTCTGAATCAACATACTACCACGAAGAAGAAGAAGAAACTAAACACACAAGAAGAGGTTTTCAGTTACTTTCCTTTAAATCCTCGATTGCAAAGATTATTCATGTCATCAAAAACCACTGAACACGTAAAGTTTCATTCTTTATATAATAACAATGATGGGTTAATGATACATCTAAGAGATACACAATCATGTAAAAAATTTGATTCATTACATCCGTATTTCTCATCTGATCCAAGGAGTGTTTAACTAGGATTGTCTTTTGATGGATTCAGCCCATTTGGGACTTTGAGTACTAGTTAAGGAATTTGGATGATTTTTTTGAACACTTATAATATGCCTCATTATATGTGTAATAAACAAACATATTTTATCATTTCAAGGATTATTCTCGGAAAAAATTCTTGGAAATGATATCGATGTACACTTGCATCCATTAATTGAATAATTACAGGAGTTATAGAGTAATGGTGTTGATACATATGATCCATCTTATAGAACAATGTTCATCATGCAAGTTGTTCTAATGGGGACCATTAGTGACTTCCCTGTACTTTGGAATTAATTAGGTTGGAACAATTACATAGGTTTGTCTTGTCCTGTTTGTAACATTGATTTTCAGCTCGAGCAGCCACCTCATAGTAAAAAATGTTTCAACTTGTGTCATGGATATTTCTCGATGCATCTCATGGATTTTAGCTGAACAAATCAAAATTCAATAGTTTCACTGATTATAGACCACCTCCAAAGTTATCAAAAGGTTCTGAAATATTGACACATCTTGGAAATGTTGAAATAGAATTTGGGAAGGTGCATCATTTTAATGATAGTGGGAAATGAGTTTGCGTGCATTGTCAAGTGAAACTAGAATCCCACAATGGAAGAAAAAAGGTATATTCATCAAACTTATGTATTGTGAATTTAATTTTTTGTGTAATAATATTTATTTTATGCATATTTAGAATAAAGTTTGTGAAAATTTGATCTTCACATTGCTTAATGAGAATTGAAAGTATAAGGATCATCTCAAGGCTCTGAAAGACTTACAATTGGTGAACATAAAGCGTGATCTCTGTCCAGATGAGAATGGACAGTATGGTCCGACAATTTTTTCAATGAAAAGTAGGGATAAAGATACATTACCTAGAAATTTGAAACATGGTAAGGTATCTAATGGGTACTCAAGTAACATCTCAAGGTGTGTTGACTTAAAGAATCATAGGTTACATGGACTGAAAATCCACAATTTACATATTTTCTTACTGCAGTTACTTCCATTGGCATTGTGTACATTATTACCTAAAAATGTTACTGCTGTTGTACCTCAATTGTGCACATTTTTCAGATAACTATGTCAGAATACTCTACATCCATTTAATCCTGACAACCTTCAGGAGATATTTTTATTGACACTGTGCAATAGAGATGATCATTCCTCTATCCTTTTTTCTGTCATTATGCATTTAACTGTACATTTGGGTAAGGAAGCAATATTAGGAGGCCCCGTACATTATCGATTGATGTATCCAATTGAGAGTTGATTTATTTATATGTTTTAAGTTTTAGTTAACAAATTTTTGAAACTTCATTAAATACATAATTATTATTTTTATTTTACTTCACAGATATATTGGTCATTTGAAATCATACTTGAAAAATAATGCTCAGACTAAAGGCTTAATTTCTGAAGGCTATCTGGTAGAGGAGTGTCTTACGTTTTATTCTAGATACTTGGATGATATTGAGAGAACATTTATTCAAGTTGTACATGTTGATGACTCATTGACCCAATCTGAAATGCAAGGGAAATCAAAAATATTCCCTACTATTGGATTATCATTTGGGAGGATCTCAAATGTTACTCTAACATAAATGCAATTATTACAGGCACACAGATATATAATGCTAAATAGTAAAATTTTAGTTCCTTTATTAAATACTTGATGATACAAACAAATAAATTAATGATAGGAAAAACATGAAATGAGAAAGATATAAAAAAAATCTTTTAATAAATATCTTTTAGAATGGTTTGCATGATGTGTAATTTCATAAATATTGCGATCAATATGGTTGTTGGTGACCATGAACTACATGATATTTGTGTCTTAACATCTCAATATAAAATGATATATTATGTGAAAGATGTCATGGATGAAGGGTGGAGTTTAGTTTCTCACAAAAAAAATAAATTTTTATGATATGGGTGATGAAGTGGAATATTTGACCTCTGACATTGAATCCCATAAAAATCAAGAGAAATAATTTATTTATATCATGATATTGAAAATATTAGTCTTTCAAGAGTTGATGATGTAATGATGGAGTAAGAAAACAATATTATTTAAGGATAAAATGATTGTATGTGCAGTAATCCATTTATTTATCAACCACTTATATCATTTGTGCAGTCATTCATTATCATTGTTATGTATATTTTTTTTGTCGGTACTATGAATTTTTTATCATTTCTATTTTTTTCAATGTGAAATTTTTAAAATACATGTTATGAACTTAATTTTATTTTATTAAATGATAGGAATGTTGAGGAAGCAGTATACACACACTAATGGTTCAAAGAGTTTTCTAAAATCTATTCGACTCTAGTATTCCTTTCCTTAGTTTAAATATTTAGAATACAATGTTATATGTTTAATATATTGAATTTTTTATCAATATTTGTTTAATTCAGTCACAAATTTTTGTCCACCAATCATCCCGAACAGAAATGTGGTTTAGTGGTCGTAAAAAATCTGATGGGGTTTTGTAAATGATATTTATAAGTTGGGGTATGAATTCATTTATCATTATAATAACTTATTATTAGTTGTCGCTATGTTAATAAATATTTCTTTAATTTGACTGATATCTTATTTATAGGTAAAAATTAAATAATTATGGGATGTTAATCCCACACAGTCCTACTCAGTCTCCCAGGATGACCCAGTTGGTAAAGTCCTCAGGAAGAAGCATCATTGTAACGACCCGAAATTTTGAATAAATCTTGTTTCCTAATTTCATGTGTTATTTTTTATACTCAAAAAAATGTTTTATTTGATAAACATGATTATAAATAAAATGAGACCATTGGTTTTTGAGTGTTATATGACCATTGGTCAATATGACCACCGTGAACAAAATGTTTTGATTATTGTCTCTATATTTAAGTAATCTTGGTTAATTATTATAGAAAGAAGATTTGATGGCCTCACCTAGTAGCCTTGGGCCGATCGAAGCCCATCTAACAGAGATTGGGAAGGAGGTAGCACCATTGGGCTTTGCTCTGGACCAAATCCAAGCCGAACTTCATCATGTGAAGCTAGAACGGAATCGCCTTCGCGAGAAGTTCAAACTGATAGAAATTACTACTCGGGCAATGTTGACTGAGCCGCCCCAAAATTCTATCACCCTAGCACACCTTACTCTTAGGTCCTATGCTGGTATTATAAGGGGTTATGTAACGAGACCGTAATTGCCTTGTGTAATCTTTTTTTTTTAAATAAAAATTTGGATTTCTTCTTATGATGATGTTTATGAATTTTCAAATGACCGGATAAATATTGTATGCATATTTTTGATGAATTTTAGAAAAAGGATATTTTAAAAATGGTTGTGTAAACCTTAAATAATTAAAAATGTGTAATGATTTTCGAAAAATGGTCTTCTACAATTATGTTCAGTACGAAATTTAGAGTCTAATAAGATCAACTTGATTTTTTGATGAATAGTAAATTATGAATAGTGATTTTATGATTAGGATTAGTAATATGACCAAATGGATTAGTAATCTCACTTAAAGAAAGTTTTAAAATAATCTAGGCACCTTGATTAAGTAATGTTATTCAATAAAATAGTTAAATAACAGTTTCATTAATTATTATTCAAGTATTAGTTTTTTCGAGTGAATAGTGTTTTTTAATTAAAAATTTAATTAAAAATAATTAGAAAATTATTTTTATAAAAATGACTTTATTTTTGAACTCAGAGCATCGATATTATGTTATGGTAATTTTTGGGGTTTTTTTCTGAAAAAAAATGAATTTTCGATGAATAGTGTTTTTATTTAAAAATTAAATTAAAAATATTTAGAAAATTATTTTTATAAAATGGAGTTCATATTTGTAATCAGAGCGTTGATATTTGGTTAAGGTGAAATTTTGGGATTATTCTGAGAAAGTTGAATTTTTGATGAATAGTGAAAGTACAGTTTTTAAGTTACGGGTGTTTAATGACATCATTAAATGATGTATTAAGTTTGTAATCAATATGTTCGAATTATGAATAGTGAGATAAGGTATGAGGTGTCCCAAGTGGCCAATACCATGGGCAAATAACATGGGCAAGCCCATGGTTTTGCCAAAACCACTAATGAGGTGTCCCTTTGCCATTAATGCCTTGTCCCCTCACTTTCCCTATAAATACCAAGCCATCCTCTCATCCATTCGACTCCCCACTCTTCCCCAACGAAGTTATGGTCTCATTACCTCCCAAGGAGTCCTCCCAATGTGCCCCCAAGCCCTCAAGGTCCCAACCTTTGAGGTTTAAGAGTTACATTTTAAGGTAAGGGATCCGACCCCTCTCTTTCTTTTCAAGTGATCTCTTTTATGTCATTCCTTTTATGCTCCATGATCTTATTTTGGAGGATGTTCTTTTATACTCCTCTTACTTCCCTTTTTATGTTCATATGATGAAAGACCCCCTCTTACTCTCATCATTTCGTTTTAAGAAGGTTTAAGTGGCGCCGTTAGGCTGCCGAATTTTCAAGGGATTCATTCACCTCTCTCTTTTTCAAAGTTCTACTTTCATGTCAAGTCTTTCAAGTTCATTTTTATTATTTTGGGGTATGATCTCTATATTTATCATACTGGTCTTTTATGATCAAATGATGATAGACCCCATTTTATCTCTTCAATTCAGTATTTTGATGTCTTAAGTGGCGCCGTTAGGCTGCCGAATTTTTAAGTGGTTCTTCACCCTTCTCGTTTTGAAGTTCTACTTTCATGTCAATTCTTTCAAGTTCTTTTATATTATGTTGGGGTATGATCTCTATATCTATCATACTGGACTCTTATGTTCATATGATGAGAGACCCTATTTGACCTTGTCAATTCAATTTTGTTGAAGTTTAAGTGATGCCGTTAGGCTGCCGAATTTTCACAAGAGAAATCTTGTTTTGTTTTCTTCCTTTCATGTTCTTCATTTCATATGGTATATTTTCAAATTTCATTACCATGTTCATAAATCCCTTATATTTTTTCCCTCTAATGTATGATGGGTCATTTATGAATGTTTGACCCATGTCCCCTCTTTTCTCAATGTTTTCTAAAACCTTGTAACATAGCCGTTATGCTGCAGAATTTTTCCCCTCAAAATGCCTCTCTTTTTTCTCAAAAATTATTTTATGTTATAAAGTGAATACTCAAAGCTCTTATTTCTACAAGGGTATTCACATATATATCAAAATGTTCCATTTTAAATTCTGGGATTTACATACATGAGACCCGCTTCCCTTTCCGTGGGTTTAAAGTGCCGTAAATATCATGTCATTAAAGCAGTTTTTAAAATGTTATGATTATGAAATGAAACCCACTTATTTTATGCTATATGGGTTATTTATGAAATGTTTGATGATGATATATGTGTCTCACATGATAATAAAGGAAAATTTAAGGGTGTGCCCTGATAGCGCTCCAATGCATTGGGTAAAGACTTAATCTCTAGAGATGACCATTTTAACGACGCCTTGGTGAATAACCTTGGTAATTTTTTTAACGACACCTTGGGGATGGACCTTGGTGAAACAAAACGATTGCCAATATTAAATGTTGCAGCCACATCTTCAAGTTATGAAAAAGTTTTATTTTTATTATGATATGCCTCATGATTTCATTTTCATGCCTTAAATTTCTTTTCATGACTTTATTGATGTATCCCAAGTTCATATGTAAAATGTTTCACTTGTTTCCCTTGCTGGGCCTTCTGCTCACCCTTTCTTTTGATGTATGTCCCCAGGTTATGAGATTCAGTAATGAGCCTAGGGTGAACATGAGGAGAAGTCTTTCAAGTGTTTAAGAAGAATTATTTATGTTGTTTTCATGTTTTAAGTTCCTGGTTTCCAAGACACTAAACCTTAAAGATCCTCGGTTTTGTAAAATGTAATTAAAGTTTATGTGATAAAAAGGTGGGATGCTATAGTTGGTATCAAAGGATGGTTTAGTTATTTGTGGAAATTAGGATATGAAAACTCTAGGAGGAACCCTATTGAAAAGTTTAATATAGGAAATCTTCCTGGTATTTTGGTGAGTATTGAGTAAGGGGTTTCCAAGGAAATACATCCCTATCTGGATACGAGCAGGTAGAGGTGGCTCTGGCACAGATGTACATAGGGGTAAAACCCGAAAACACCGCTTTGAGATAGACTCGAACGGGAACTGGTACACGACAACGGGCCTTGCTGCACTCTTGGTTACGACACTCCCGGGGGATATGCTTTGGTAAATTCATAAGCTTGGTATGAACCATTATTAAATGAACAAAGATAAAATAAAATAAAGATTCACATAAGAATATATGATCATGGATAACCTAGATGGGAACCTAGGGGATCACAAGTTAGGGTATACTTTTCTTCTACAAGTTATCCTTATATGCTTTAAGTTCCTTTTCATGATTATTGGTTAAGTATTTAAGCCTCTAATTATACTTTATCTTCTTAGTTAATGGTGGGAAATGGAATAACGTGTCCCAACAACCAATGTGATAGGAAATGCGACAATTTCCGTATTAATATGTCAGAGTTGATTAGGGGATTAAAAGATTATTATTATTTTGGAAGGCGTTCACTATTTTGGGGACCCTATATGATCGAGGTAAATAGATTACTATAGTATTTTCATTGAGGAGTAAGGTTGACTTATATTTTGAAGAATTGATGAATTTAAGGTGGACTTATAGTAATTTAGGTTACTTTTGGGAATGATTAACCTATCTTGGGTAAAATATGTTTAGGTTAGATACTTTTGTTATAAGGTGTTAGGAGTGGTTGATGTTGTCTGGAGATGAGCAATGAAGTTGTTTTGGAAGACTATGTTATCAAATCCTTCTTGTATTTGGGTTTGAATCTTAGTTTGGTTTATTTTGAGGAATTTTAAGGACCGTTATTTATGGAGTGGTCTTTGATGAACGTTGGGTAGTACCATGGAACTTTGAAGATTTAAAAGTAGGTTCTATTCCTATGGGATTCTTTCTTTTTGAAGAGTTGTTTTACCTTAACCTTTCTGTTTTTGGGATAATGTTTAAAGATAGAAGAAATAGATAGTTAATCTTTTGTAGATTATGTGATTCTATAGAAGATGATTCTTGTGCTTTTATGAGACCAAGTGTTTTTGAATTCTCATCATTTGGAGAAAAGATTAGTGTTGGTAGGGACTTGTTAAAGGATGAAACTCTACTTGAAGGTAGGTATATTTTCTTATGTTTTTGTTCAATGTAGTAAATTAAATCCTCAAAATTATGAAAAGAAACGTAAAACAAAAATGTTGTTGGTTTACGTTTCCTACTAGGTAATCAAAGACCGTTTACACACATCATAAGTTTGGGATTTTCTCATGGTTAACTTTCTCCTAATCATGTTCTCTATCACTCTCTCTCAGAACTGACCCTTTTTTTCCTCCATGTCCATGTTTTCCTACATGGAACCCGAGTGTGGGTTAACTCGGGTGGCCTTTGTACTTCCTTTTCTTTCTTTTAAAGTAATGGTGTTACTGACTCTTTTTCTGATGTGGGACTTTCAATGAAATTTCAAAACCCAATTTAAAAAAATTGCGAGGACGCAATTTCTTAAGGGGGGAAGATTGTAACGACCCAAAATTTTGAATAAATCTTGTTTCCTAATTTCATGTGTTATTTTTTATACTCAAAAAAAATGTTTTGTTTGATAAACATGATTATAAATAAAATGAGACCATTGGTTTTTGAGTGTTATATGACCATCGGTCAATATGACCACCGTGAACAAAATGTTTTGATTATTGTCTCTATATTTAAGTAATCTTGGTTAATTATTATAGAAAGAAGATTTGATGGCCTCACCTAGTAGCCTTGGGCCGATCGAAGCCCATCTAACAGAGATTGGGAAGGAGGTAGCACCATTGGGATTTGCTCTGGACCAAATCCAAGCCGAACTTCATCATGTGAAGCTAGAACGGAATTGCCTTCGCGAGAAGTTCAAACTGATAGAAATTACTACTCGGGCAATGTTGACTGAGCCGCCCCAAAATTCTATCACCCTAGCACACCTTACTCTTAGGTCATATGCTGGTATTATAAGGGGTTATGTAACGAGACCGTAATTGCCTTGTGTAATCTTTTTTTTTTAAATAAAAATTTGGATTTCTTCTTATGATGATGTTTATGAATTTTCAAATGACCGGATAAATATTGTATGCATATTTTTGATGAATTTTAGAAAAAGGATATTTTAAAAATGGTTGTGTAAACCTTAAATAATTAAAAATGTGTAATGATTTTCGAAAAATGGTCTTCTACAATTATGTTCAGTACGAAATTTAGAGTCTAATAAGATCAACTTGATTTTTTGATGAATAGTAAATTATGAATAGTGATTTTATGATTAGGATTAGTAATATGACCAAATGGATTAGTAATCTCACTTAAAGAAAGTTTTAAAATAATCTAGGCACCTTGATTAAGTAATTTTATTCAATAAAATAGTTAAATAACGGTTTCATTAATTATTATTCAAGTATTAGTTTTTTCGGGTGAATAGTGTTTTTTAATTAAAAATTTAATTAAAAATAATTAGAAAATTATTTTTATAAAAATGACTTTATTTTTGAACTTAGAGCATCGATATTATGTTATGGTAATTTTTGGGGGGTTTTTCTGAAAAAAAATGAATTTTCGATGAATAGTGTTTTTATTTAAAAATTAAATTAAAAATATTTAGAAAATTATTTTTATAAAATGGAGTTCATATTTGTAATCAGAGCGTTGATATTTGGTTAAGGTGAAATTTTGGGATTATTCTGAGAAAGTTGAATTTTTGATGAATAGTGAAAATAGAGTTTTTAAGTTACGGGTGTTTAATGACATCATTAAATGATGTATTAAGTTTGTAATCAATATGTTCGAATTATGAATAGTGAGATAAGGTATGAGGTGTCCCAAGTGGCCAATACCATGGGCAAATACCATGGGAAAGCCCATGGTTTTGCCAAAACCACTAATGAGGTGTCCCTTTGCCATTAATGCCTTGTCCCCTCACTTTCCCTATAAATACCAAGCCATCCTCTCATCCATTCGACTCCCAACTCTTCCCCAACGAAGTTCTGGTCTCATTACCTCCCAAGGAGTCCTCCCAAGGTGCCCCCAAGCCCTCAAGGTCCCAACCTTTGAGGTTTAAGAGTTACATTTTAAGGTAAGGGATCCGACCCCTCTCTTTCTTTTCAAGTGATCTCTTTTATGTCATTCTTTTTATGCTCCATGTTCTTATTTTGGAGGATGTTCTTTTATACTCCTCTTACTGCCCTTTTTATGTTCATATGATGAAAGACCCCCTCTTACTCTCATCATTTCGTTTTAAGAAAGTTTAAGTGGCGCTGTTAGGCTCCCGAATTTTCAAGGGATTCATTCACCTCTCTCTTTTTCAAAGTTCTACTTTCATGACAAGTCTTTCAAGTTCATTTTTATTATTTTGGGGTATGATCTCTATATTTATCATACTGGTCTCTTATGATCACATGATGAGAGACCCCATTTTATCTCTTCAATTCAGTATTTTGATGTCTTAAGTGGCGCCGTTAGGCTGCCGAATTTTTAAGTGGTTCTTCACCCTTCTCGTTTTGAAGTTCTACTTTCATGTCAATTCTTTCAAGTTCCTTTATATTATGTTGGGGTATGATCTCTATATCTATCATACTGTACTCTTATGTTCATATGATGAGAGACCCTATTTGACCTTGTCAATTCAATTTTGTTGAAGTTTAAGTGATGCCGTTAGGCTGCCGAATTTTCACAAGAGAAATCTTGTTTTGTTTTCTTCCTTTCATGTTCTTCATTTCATATGGTATATTTTCAAATTTCCTTACCATGTTCATAAATCCCTTATATTTTGTCCCTCTAATGTATGATGGGTCATTTATGAATGTTTGACCCATGTCCCCTCTTTTCTCAATGTTTTCTAAAACCTTGTAACATAGCCGTTATGCTGCAGAATTTTTCCCCTCAAAATGCCTCTCTTTTTTCTCAAAAATTATTTTATGTTATAAATTGAATACTCAAAGCTCTTATTTCTACAAGGGTATTCACATATATATCAAAATGTTCCATTTTAAATTCTGGGATTTACATACATGAGACCTGCTTCCCTTTCCGTGGGTTTAAAGTGTCGTAAATATCATGTCATTAAAGCAGTTTTTAAAATGTTATGATTATGAAATGAAACCCACTTATTTTATGCTATATGGGTTATTTATGAAATGTTTGATGATGATATATGTGGCTCACATGATAATAAAGGCAAATTTAAGGGTGCGCCCTGATAGCGCTCCAATGCATTGGGTAAAGACTTAATCTCTAGAGATGACCATTTTAACGACGCCTTGGTGAATAACCTTGGTAATTTTTTTAACGACACCTTGGGGATGGACCTTGGTGAAACGAAACGATTGCCAATATTAAATGTTGCAGCCACATCTTCAAGTTATGAAAAAGTTTTATTTTTATTATGATATGCCTCATGATTTCATTTTCATGCCTTAAAGTTCTTTTCATGACTTTATTGATGTATCCCAAGTTCATATGTAAAATGTTTCACTTGTTTCCCTTGCTGGGCCTTCTGCTCACCCTTTCTTTTGATGTATGTCCCCAGGTTATGAGATTCAGTAATGAGCCTAGGGTGAACATGAGGAGAAGCCTTTCAAGTGTTTAAGAAGAATTCTTTATGTTGTTTTCATGTTTTAAGTTCCTGGTTTCCAAGACACTAAACCTTAAAGATCCTCGGTTTTGTAAAATGTAATTAAAGTTTATGTGATAAAAAGGTGGGATGCTATAATCATGGTCAAGTGTATGGATGGGTTTCGGACTATTACCATATAAGGTCTTTGTATAATGACCCATACTTTACATACATGGTTATTACTTCAAAATTGAAGCACAATTATTAAAACATATAACAAAACCATGAAAGGACCGTATAGGTATAGTGTCTTTAGAAACTGGGAAACATAAACAACTGGTTCATAAAATCAACTACATTGTCTCCTGTTTATTTCATCATATCTAGAGTCCCTTTTTGGTATATCCTACTTAATATCCTTCTTCATGAACTGGGAAAAAGAAAACATACAAAAGGGTGAGCTCAAATTCTTAGTAAGTGTAAACAAAAGAAATATCAGTCATATCATATTCATAAGAACATGACATTATGAAAATCTTATCTTATAAAAGAGATCATAACATGGGATAAATCATAGAAGTGAAATATAATTCCAATAATCATAACTTAAAACATGAAGCTTTGTTTCATACACACATAATCATAAAAAATCATTTCTTAGTAGTTAAGACTCATTGCCAAGACTATCTTAGCGGACAAAGTCCTTTTCTGAACCGAGTTCACTCCTCGTTTCAGTCTTGTTTCACTGAACCGGTTTAACCTGTCGTTCCAACCATGTCTATCTCATGAGATATAAATCTTTACCCAATGCATTGGATGGAGATATAGGTCCCACCCATCTCATAATGATACTATTCTTATGTGTGCCACAAAATCATAAACCATACATCATAGCATAACCCATGTAATAAAAATGGGACTCTTAATCATCATGCCATCATAACATAATCCATATAAGATAAAAGGACATCATAAAAATAATTCCATCATAAAATAATCAAAAAAATTTAAAAATAGGGATAGAAACAGAACCCTATATTATCTTAGATGAAAATAATTTTGATAAAACACTTGAACTCCATTCATGAGGAAAATATCCTTTCGACTTCAAAAACATTTTCCTTTCTTAACATGTCATATAATATTTAACTAAAAGAAGTTGATTAAAAATAAATTGGAAAACTTGTAAAGGAAGCTTCATGGAAATAAAGTTCTAAAAATCCATTAATGTCGTATAAGTTAAAAAAACATTCTTCCCGTAATTTGGCCGGAAAAGTCAAAAAGTACCTCGTATGAAAAATGACAAAAGCTTCATTTCATATCTTTTACTAAAAACTCACCGAAGGGTAAAATTGGATTTAAAAAATTGTAGGTGGATGGAAATAATATTACATATTGAGGAAACATGGATGTGGATGATAAATATTCCCTGGTAAATTCTGAAGTATAAACAATCTTGGATAAAAATGAGATTGTGAGATTTTCCCTTACCATAGGTCCGATTTGCTTCGTAAGTGTCTGAACCTCCTGTATAATGATTTAAATAATGTCATTTACTTATTCCAGAATCATACTTATTTTTATGATATCATATATGTAATATTCTTAGCTTCTTATTAGTAATATTTCATTGCTACTTGTTATTCGGGTGTTCACTGCTTTATGTTCGTATGTGTGTTTTGTTGAATAAATTATTATTCCTCTTTTTAGGTTATAGAAACCTCATTTAAAAAATGGTATTAGTGTAATATATATCATATTTATTCATTCAATTCATTTATATAATCATTATGTAATTAAGATCATGTAGAAAGAGTCGCATCACATCGTGGAGACGGTATTCCGTACGTACGCATGAGCGATGATATCGTTCCCATGATTGTGGAATTGTATTGGAGTGTATTTATACTATTTCAGAATCAATATCACTTTACAATAATCATATATAGTCATTATTTACACCATTATACCCATCCAAGTAAGGTGGTGGTGGAAAATAGATTACACCACGGCGTGGAGACGGTATTCTGTACGTACGCACGCGCGGTGATTTCATTTTCCGTAGGATGGATAGATGCTGAAATAGGGTTGTTTTATACTTATAATAAAATATCATTATATTATTGATACTTATGTTATTACTTCATAATGAAACAACTAAAGAAGAAGAAGTGGAAGAAGAAATAAAGTTAAAAGAATCGGTAACGGACATTACCTTTTCTTTGAAGCGCCTCTTTGATACCTCCTTTTAGGGAACTAAAATTGGTATTTGAAGAAGACCAGGACCTATAAAATGTTTCTAGGTAAGTGGATAAGAGAATATGGTAGTGTTTTGCCTAGCTTGAAGAATCAAAGTGGTGAGAGGAAGAGAGGGAGGAGGTGCCCTTTTATAAGGGAGGAGAGGGGCACCTTAAGAAAACTTAAAAAATTATTTTATTATGAAGTCATATTCGGTTTTTAATAGCTCCAAATTGATTTATTTCGAATATAATGTGGGGATGGGTCGAAATCCTGTCATCCAATATAATTTATACAAGTTTAGGGTTCTATTTTAACCTTATAATTTAGAATTTACTCTAAGTTAAATAATTTAACTTTTACCATGTCTTTTTGTTTTCTTACACTATATGGTTAATAAACTTACTATAACAAGCCAAACGAACCCCAAGTTGTTTATTATTAATATATATAACCTTATCTAAGTCATTTTTCTGAACCGTAGATTTTTAAGAATGAAATAACAATTAATAATATAAATTTTGTTTTAAAAACTATTTTATGTCAATTTTGACACTATTTGGTAATTGATTTTTGTGAAAATCATAACAGAAAGATTAGTTCGAAAAAAGTTAATTAAATCAATACTAACATGTCATATTAACCTAGAAAATTATTGTAATTCATAAAAAGTTTCAAATTAAATTTATTTGGGTATTTATAACATCAATTGTGTCAATATTTCATTAATAAGATAATTACTACATCATCATTGTGTCATAAATAAATTAAATTATTTATTGTATAAAAATTACAAATAAAATACCATTATGTATGAAATATTTTTAGATTTATAATTAATATTTATAGTCGAATTTATCTTATGTATAACCCTATATTAAAAATTATTTAGTTATTAAACATTGATTTTAACTATTTTAAACCTTCTTTAAATAAATTAATAATAAATGTCCTAATCTAATCCAAGTGGGCCTAAATGGTCATATTTTATTCATAATTTTGTTTTTGTTTGAATTAAACTTATCCAATAGAATTGGGACATGTGTTAGGGTAATAATAATAACATTTTTACCCTTAATTTCTCTATTTACTTTTAATCGTGGTAAAAAAAAGTAAAAAGTTAGTATTCACCAAAAATTATTTTCATCTCATTGAACCACATTTTAGTCCTAGATATTAACTGTTTCTCTCGGATTTTCGAAATTCCACTCACAGAAGCGGTAAAATTATGTTTTATGTAAATTTTTAAATTCTCCTAGGAGGTGGGTAAAAGACGGTGAAAAGTTGAATAAAATTTGTATATATCTAAAATTATTATAAAATGAATCCAATGAATTGAATTGAACTTATATAGATATTATGTATAAATTTTGACCTAAAATAAATTTAAATAAAATAAATAATTATTTAAATAAAAAGTCGGTTTTTAAATAGTAACCCAGTGTTTTCACAATTCATTAAAAATTGAATGTTTTCAGAAAAATACCAAAATTTCACCCTAGGCGAATTTTGATATTCCGAATCAGAAAATGAAGTCCATTTTGAAAGATAAAATTTAAAAAATTTCAAAAGGTGGGTATTACTATTCATAATGGCTAGTTTTAATAATATTTTAATATCATATCGTTGTTTAGGGAAACTCGGTATTGCGTACAACGTAAGATATCGAGGAAGGTCGTGGTTGCGTGTAAAGCAAGCCAAGCTAGTGTTATGTGTAGTGAAAGATTCCTTTGATGATTTATATAACATAAAAACAAAATATTTCTCATAAAAATATCGGGTGTTACATTCTACCCCCCTTAAAATGAATTTCGCCCTCAAAATTCATCACTTTGTAACAAACAGATGAGGATACCTCTCCCTCATCATATCCTCAAGCTCCCATGTAGCTTCTTCAAATTGGTGGTTCCTCCATAAATCTTTCACCAAGCGAGTGGTCTTGTTCCATAGGACATTTTAGCTACGATCCAGAATCTCTATTGGTTGTTCTTCATAAGAAAGATCTTGCTCCAGCGGTACAACTTCTGAGCTGAGTACATGTGAAGGATCAGGTATATACTTTCTCAGGAGAGATACATGGAACACATCATGAACTTGGGAGAGATTAGGTGTAAGTTCCAATCGGTAATCTACCTTCCTAACACAATCCAGTATTTCTAAAGGACCGATATACCAAGGGATCAGCTTTCTTTTCTTTCCAAATCTCATTACTCTCTTCCAAGGAGATATTCATAAGAACACTTTATCACCCACTTCAAACTCTAGGTCTTTTTTTCGGTTGTCGGTATAAATTTTTTGTTGACTCTAAGATGCTCTTATGTGTTGTTGAATAGATTGGATCTTTTCTGCCATCTCGTCAACAAGATCAGGTCCTAATAGCTTTATTTCCCCAACTTCATCCCAGCAAGTTGGAGTCATACATTTCTTTCCATAGAGAACTTCATAAGGATCCATCTGAATACTGGAGTGAAAGCTATTATTATAAGAAAATTCTACCAAAGGTAGGTGTTGATCCCAACAACCTTTGAAATCCATAGAGCAAGCTCTCAACTTATCATCTAGAGTTTGAATTCTCCTCTCAGACTGATCGTCTGTCTGCGGATGATAAGCAGTGCTAAAACTCAACTCTGTATCCAGAGTATGCTGAAGACTTCCCCAGAACTTTGAGGTAATCCTCGGATCCCGATCAGATATAATATAATGTGGTAATCCATGCAATCTTACCACTTTCTTCACATATATCCTGGCAAGCTGATCTAAAGAGAAATCATCTCTAATAGTAATGAAGTGTGAAGACTTTGTAAGATGATCAACTATGACCCAGATAGCATTATTGCCTTTGGATGTTTTAGGAAGGCCGGTGACAAAGTCCATAGTGATGTTTTCCCATTTCCATTCCAGTATGGTTAATGGTTGTAACATCCCCTTAGACTTTTGTCTCTCAGCTTTAACTTGCTGACAAACCAAGTATCGAGAGACATATTCAGCAACATCTCTTTTCATTCCATCCCACCAGAAGTACTCTTTCAGGTCCCTATACATCTTTGTGCTTCCAGGATGAATAGATAATGAAGAACTATGAGCCTCATCCAGCAGCTCCTTCTTTAATTCTGGGATGGGGGGAACACAAACCTGATTCCTCAACATTATTATCCCATAATAATCAAGGTTGAATTCATGAACATTTCTCACCTTCTTTTGTAATTCTACATCTTCTTTTTGCGCCTCTTTAATCATCACATGTATAGATGGTTGAACATTCAATTGAGAAAGATACGATTTTTCCCCTTCAATTATAATTCCAAGATCCATCCTTTGTAAATTAGTAAATATTGGATGTTTTGTGATCCTCATCATGGATAAGCTAGCATGGTCTTATCGACTAAATGCATCTTCCACCTTGTTTGCTTTCTCAGGGTGGTAATGAATTGAGCAGTTGTAATCCTTAGTCAGCTATAACCATCTTATTTGGTGCATATTCAGCTCCTTTTGTGTGAAAATATACTTTAATCTTTTATGATCAGTATAAATATCACACATTTCTCCATAAAGATAATGCCTCCAAATCTTTAATGTAAAGACTACTGTAGCTAACTCCAAATCATGAGTTGGGTAATTTTTCTCATTGATTTTCAACTATCGTGAGGCATAATCTATCACCATATCATTTTGCATAAGAACACACCCCAGCCCCTTCTTGGATGCATCACTGTAGATCACAAACCTTTCTCCACTACAAGGAAGTGTGAGTACAGGTGCACTGGATAACCTTCTTCTCAACTCCTTGAAATTATCTTCACATTCCTCTGTCCAAACAAACATAAATCCTTTTCGAGTCAACCTGGTGAGTGGATTAAATAATCATGAAAACTCTTTCACAAAACGTCGATAATATCCATCCAAACCAAGAAAACTTCGGATCTCGGTTACTGTTGTTGGTCTCGACCATCTTTCGATAACCTTTGTTTTTGCTGGATCTACAGATATCCCCTCTTTTGAGATTATGTGACCAGAAAAATGCAACTTTTTGAAGCCAAAATTCATAGTTGGAAAATGTGGCATAAAGCTTCTCCTTTCTCAAGTTCCTCAATATAATTCTAAAATTATCTTCATGTTCTTCCTTGCTCATTGAATAGACAAAAATATCGTCTATAAAGACTACCACAAACTGATCAAGATAGTCACTAAAGACTCTATTCATCAGATCCATGAAGATAGGAAAGGCATTAGAAACTATAAATTCATAGTGTCCATACCTTGTACGGAAATCCGTCTTTGGTATATCCTCCCTTTTGACCCTTAATTGATGATACCCTGAACTAAGATCAATCTTGGAAAATTATTGAGCTTCGTGTAGTTGGTAAAGTAAGTCATCAATGCATGGGAGAGGATATTTGTTCTTGATAGTGATCTTGTTATGTTCTCGATAATCAATGCAGAGTCTCATTGATCCATCTTTATTCTTAACAAAAAGAATAGGTGCTCCGCAAGGTGACGCACTTGGGTGTATGAATCCCTTATCAAGATTCTCATGGAGTTGCTTCTTCAATTCCTGCAACTCAATTGGGTCCATTCTATAAGGTGTTTTTGAAATAGTCAAAGCACCTAGTACTAGTTCTATTGAAACTCAACTTCAAGATTTGGTGGAAGACCCGGCAATTCTTTCGGAAAGACATCATCAAACTCCAGTACAATGGGCATATTCTTAATCGTGAGTTTCTCACCAACCATTTGAGATAAATAACCTTCTTTTAGTGGAATCAAGACCCATAAGATGGAAGAAATTTCCACTGGAAGGTTATGTTCATCCTTGCATCGATAGACGATCGTAGATTGATCTGGAATATGAAATGTGACTTCCCTTATTTGGAAATTGATATGAGCTCCATATAAAGAAATCCAATCCATGCCAATAATCACATCAAATTACACTATAGGAAGGATCACAAGATTTATAGGAATAAATTTCCCAAAAAATTAAATTGGAGAAGAATTATAAACTTTTGATAAGACTGTTGTTCCATTAGGAGTTGTCACAGCCAACTCAACATCTAATTGTTGAGGTAATACGGAGATACCCTTAGAAAATTCTTCAGAAATAAAAGAGTGGGTGGATCCAAAATCAAATAAAACATTTTCTACTTTAGAGTGGATGGTAAGTGTAACTTTCACCACTTCATTATCGTACTCCACATCACTGATAGAAATTGTATGTGACTTTCCTTTTTCTTTAGCCTTAAGAGTTTGTTGACGTCGATCATCATCAACAACCCTTGGATTAGGGCATTTATTAGCATAATGCCCCATTTCCTTTCACTTGTAACATTGAAGTGTAGGAGGTGCACTTCGTGTATCCATTTCTTTGTTCGCATCGCTAGACATATTCTTCCCATAATTACGGAATTCAAATGCCCGATGACCTTCTTTTCCACATTTGAAACATTTACTTGTCCCTTTAAGGAAACTCCCTCCATGTTTCTTTCCACACTTTGAGCATAAGGGAAAACTCATCTTTTTTTCAGCGAGGTCTTTAGATTTTCATTTGAATTCCATTTTCCTCTTCTTATCAAACCCATATGACTGATGGGTTACTCTAATCTCCTTATCAACTTTGAGAGCACATCAAACGATTTCCTCGTAGCTATTAAAGTCCCTTATGGCTAACATCCTTCGAAAACTTGGTTTTAAGCCACTAAAGAATCGATCAATCTTACTCTCAGGTTGGATAATAATACCAGAAGCGTACCCTGAAAGTCTTGTAAAATTCTCTTCGTAGGTACCAACAGATTCATCATCCTTTTGTTTTAGTTCAAGAAACTCCTTCTCCATCTTTGTTTGAAGAATACGAGGGAAGTACTTATTGAAAAATAAGTTCTTGAACTCGTCCCATTCCATGGACTCAATTTCATCTCCTTGCCTCATATTCTTGATAATATTCCACCATTGATAAGCATCTCCTTCCAAACGATACACTGCTAAGATGAATTTATCATGTTCAGAACATTGAAGAACTGAAAATATCTTTTCAGTGGTATTGATCCAAGGTTCAGCTACAAATGGATCAGAAGACCCGCTGAATGAAGGTGGACGCTGCCTCGTGAAGGATTGAACAGAATGTTGCTCCTTACTTTGCTAGTTTGGAAGTCATGAATGATTCATAGCTTGAGAAAGTTGTGTTATCATGGCTACAAGATTTTTCATTCCATCTCCCATAACGTTTGTTTGCTCAGGGGGACAATCATTGCATTTCCCGTCGCTTTCCGCATTAACATGGTTCCTTAGGGTTCCAGCCATTGACTAAAACCAAGAAGAATAGTGTGAGAAACACTAATTATAATAGGAAACCCACATAATCAAGAGTAAAATTTCACACTTAAGGTATTATCATAGGTTTTTCATGGAAATTTCTAAAACTCTAAGATTTTGTTCTATGCTTAGACATATCCTTAGGTTTCTTACTAAGGCTTTCACATCCTAGTTTCAAAAGGTTGACTATACCCTTCCTCTGATACCAGCTATAACGACCCATACTTTACATACATGGTTATTGATTTAAAATTTAAGCATAATTATTACAACATATAACAAAACCATGAAAGGACCGTATAGGTATAGTGTCTTTAGAAACTGGGAAACATAAACAACTAGTTCATAAAATCAACTACATTGTCTCCTATTTATTTCGTCATATCTGGAGTCCCTTTTTGGAATATCCTACTTAATATCCTTCTTCCTGAACTTGGGAAAATAAAACATACAAAAGGGTGATCTCAAATGCTCAGTAAGGGTAAACAAAATAAATATCAATCATATCATATTCATAATAACATTACATTTTGAAAATCTTATCCTGCAAAAGAGATCATAACATGAGATAAATCATAGAAGTGAAATGTAATTCAAATAATCATAACTTAAAACATGATGCTTTGTGACATTCACACATAATCATAGAAAATCATTTCTTAGTAGTCAAGACTCATTTCCAAGACTATCTTAGCGGACAATGTCCTTTTCTGAACCGAGTTCACTCCTCGTTTCAGTCCTATTTCACTGAACCGGTTTAACCTGTCGTTCCATCCATGTCTATCTCATGAGATATAAATATTTACCCAATGTATTGGAGGGATATATAGGTCCCACCCATCTCATAATGATGCCATTATTATGTGTGACACAAAATCATAAATCATACATCATAGCATAACCCATGTAATAAAAATGGGATTCTTAATCATCATGCCATCATAACATAATCCATATTAGATAAAATGACATCATAAAAATAATTCCATCATAACATAATCAAAAAAAATGTAAAAATAGGGATAGAAGAAGAACCCTATATTATCTTAGATTGAAAATAATTTTGATAAAACACTTGAACTCCATTCTTGAGGAAAATATCCTTTCTACTTCAAAAACATTTTCCTTTCTTAACATGTCATATAATTTTGAACAAAAAAAGTTAATTAAAAATAAACTTGAAAACTTGTAAAGGAAGCTTCATGGAAATAATGTTATAAAAATACATTCATGTCATATAAGTTAAAAAAACATTCTTCCCATAATTTGGCCGAAAAAAGTCAAAAAGTACCTCGTACGAAAAACAACAAAAGATTCCTTTCATATCTTTTACTAAAAACTCACCGAAGGGTAAAATTGGATTTAAAAAATTGTAGGTGGATGGAAATAATATTACATATTTAGGAAACATGGATGTGGATGATAAATATTCCCCAGTAAATTCTAAAGTATAAACAATCTCAGATAAAAATGAGATTTTGATATTTTCCCTTACCTTAGGTATGATTTGCTTCGTAAGTGTCTGAAGCTCTTGTATAATGATTTAAATAATTTCATTGACTTATTCCAGAATCATGATTATTTTTATGATATCATATATGTTCATATTCTTAGCTTCTTATTAGTAATATTTCATTGCTACTTGTTATTCGGGTGTTTATTGCTTTATGTTTGTATGTGTGTTTTGTTGAATAAATTATTATTCCTCTTTTTAGGTTATAGAAACCTCATTTCCAGAATGGTAATAGTGTAATATATATAATATTTATTCATTCAATTCATTTATATAAAAATTATTCAATGAAGATCATGTAGAATGAGTAGCATCACATCGTGGAGACGGTATTCCGTACGTACGCACGAGCGATAATATCGTTCCCATGATTGTGGAATTTTATTGGAGTGTGTGTATACAATTTAAGAATCAATATCACTTTAAAATAATCATATATATTCATTATTTACACCATTATACCCATCCAAGTAAGGTGGTGGTGGAAAATCGATTACACCACGGCGTGGAGACGGTATTCTGTATGTACGCACGCGCGGTGATTTTGTTTCCGTAGGATGGATAGATGGTGAAATAGGGTTGTTTCATAATTACAATAACATATCAGTATATCAGTGATAATGATGTTATTACTTCATAATGAAACAAATAAAGAAGAATAATAGGAAGAAGAAATAAAGTTGAAAGAATCGGTAATGGACATTACCTCTTCTTTGAAGTGCCTCTTTGAGACCTCCATTTAGGGCACTAAAATTGGTCTTTGAAGAAGACCAAGACCTCTAAAATGTATCTAGATAAGTGGATAAGAGAATTTGGCAGGGTTTGGCTGAGATTGAAGGCTCAAAGTGGTGTGAGGAAGAGAGGGAGGAGGTGCCCTTTTGTAAGGGAGGAGAGGGGCACCTTAGGAAAACTTAAAATATTATATTATTATAAAGTCATATTCGGTTTTTAATAGCTCCAAATTGATTTATTTCGAATATAAGGTGGGTATGGGTCAAAATCCTCTCATCCAATATAATTTATACAAGTTTAGGGTTCTATTTTAACCTTATCATTAACTCTAAGTTAAATAATTTAACTTTTACCGTTCCTTTTTGTTTTCTTACACTATATGGTTAATAAACTTACTATAACAAGACAAACGAACCCCAAGTTGTTTATTATTAATATATATAAACTTATCTAAGTCATTTGGCCGAAATTTAGATTTTTAGGAATAAAATAACAATTAATAATATAAAGTTTGTTTTAAAACCTATTTTATGTCAATTTTGACACTATTTGGTAATTGATTTTTGTGAAAATCATAACAGAAATAGTAGTTAAAAAATGTTACTTAAATCAATAATAACATGTAATATTAATCTATAAAATTATTTTAATTCATAAAAAGTCTCTAATTACATTTATTTGGGTATTTA
Source organism: Viscum album (assembly GCA_963277665.1). NCBI lineage: Eukaryota > Viridiplantae > Streptophyta > Magnoliopsida > Santalales > Viscaceae > Viscum > Viscum album. The sequence goes on along the minus strand of OY728147.1, from coordinate 134,190,172 downwards.
TAACATCAATTATGTCAATATTTCATTAATAAGATAATTACAGCATCATCATTGTGTCATAAATAAATTAAATTATTTATTTTATAAAAATTAAAAATAAAATACAATTATCTAGTAAATCTTTTTATATTTCTAATGAATATTTATAGTCGAATTTATCTTATTTATAACCCTATATTAAAAATTATTTAGTTATTAAACATTGATTTTAACTATTTTAACCCTTCTTTAAATAAATTAATAATAAATGTCCTAATCTAATCCAAGTGGGACTAAATGGTCATATTCTATTCCTAATGTTGTTTTTGGTCGCATTACACTTATCCAATAAAATTAGGACATGTGTTAGGGTAATAATAATAACATTTTTACCCTTAATTTCCCTATTTACTTTTAACAGTGGTAAAAAAAAGTAAAAAGTTACTATTCGCCAAAAATTATTTTCATCTCATTGAACCACATTTTAGTCCTTGAAATTAACCATGTCTCTTGGATTTTCTAAATTCCACTCACAGAAGCGGTAAAATTAAGTTTTATGTAAATTTGCGAATTCTCCTAAGAGGTGGGTAAAAGACGGTGAAAAGTTCAATAAAATTTTTATATATCTAAAATTATTATAAAATGACCCCAATGAATTGAATTGAACTTATATAGGTATTATGTATCAATTTTGACCTAAAATAAATTTAAATAAAATAAATAATTATTTAAATAAAAATTCGGTTTTTAAATAGTAACCCAGTGTTTTCACTATTCATCAAAAATTGAAAGTTTTCAGAAAAATACTAAAATTTCACCCTAGGGTAATTTCGATATTCCGAATCCAAAAATGAAGTCCATTTTGAAAGATAAAATTTATAAAATTTCAAAAAGTGGGTATTACTATTCATAATGGCTAGTTTTAATAATATTTTAATAGCATATCGTTGTTTAGTGAAACTCGGTATTGTGTACAATGCAAGCTATCGAGGAAGGTCGCGGTTGCGTGTAAAGCAAGCCAAGCTAGTGTTGTGTGTAGTGAAAGATTCCTCTGATGATTTATATAACATAAAAACAAAATATTTCTCATAAAAATCTCGGGTGTTACACTTTGGAAGACAAACATGGATTGAATGTGATGACTAGTTGTGAGAAGGTTAGTCACACAACTTCAAAATCATTTAGTTCATAAACATATATTGATTTTATGTATAAATAGAAATATACAACATTGTTTAATTTCAAATATAATTGTATTATAGGTTCCGGTATTAGGAAGTAGAGATGGGGATGGAGAGGGAAAAGAGTATATTTCATCATTGGTAAATGATTAGTGGAGATTTTTTGTTCATTGATTAGTACATCCAACGTGTGTATTTTTTACCTTTTTCATATATTTTAGATTGGATCGGAACAATGAGTTCCCTATATATATGTTTTATAAACATGTGTCTCAATTAGATATGGAGATTGAAATTTCTATATGATCATATATTATTTCTACTTTTTTGTCTCTCTTTTATATATAGGTTGATTCTATTAATGTTTTGTGTTTTGTTTGATTTTTTCATTATATTGAGAAATGTTTTATTCCATTAATGTGTTGTTCTCCCTGGTCAATTTGTCAATTATTTATGTTCTAGTGTGAATCAAAATATGTTGATTCCTTAGTTTTAACATGTTTTTTCATTGTATTTTGATGATATATTTGATGATCTGGTAAAAAATTCAGTGCCACTATTTAGTTTTTCTGGACGCAGGTTCTAGGGATTCAGAACCTACAACTTGTATTTTTAATTCATGATATAGTTGCAGTTTAAACCACCGCTAGAGAAAAAAAAATTTAATGGTGGATTAAACCACAGCTATATTATGGTATTTATTTATAGGTATAAGTTAAAACCACAACTAAATATGACAAAAATTTTCATAGTGGTGGTTTTATCCGTATTACTGGTGGTTTTTTGTAAAAAAGGGAAGACTTTAGAAACAGTTGAAAACCACCTCTAGATACCTAGTAATTTTTAAGTAAGAAACACCTCTAAAAGAAAAAAAAATAGTGGCAGAATACATCTTCTATGACACTTTGCAGAAACCATCACTAAATGGGAAAAACCAACGAATGTTGATTGCTGACACAAATTTTAGCTGCGGTGTTTTTTAACCACTACAGAACCATAAAATGGTGGTTTAAACCACTTCTAGATTAAAAAACTGCCTTTATATGGTCACCTTGTTATAGTTCCTCATAATTATCTTGAGATCGTCCTGATACAAGATAAACTACCATTATCCAGTCCCCCATCACAAAAAAATAGAACCAGGCTCTTCGATATCATTAATTTGATTCGCTAATAAATATTAAAGGACAAATTAAGAAAATCTCATACCCTATTTCCCATAAAATACATATATCTTCCAGTCATGGAGCAAGGTCATCTACATCTACTACACATTATATATCTTATTACCTATTCGATGTATTCATACTAATATAATTTATAATTAAATCCTCTTTTCATAGGAAATAAATAATCTCAGCGTTAATGGTTTTGAGTTACATAACCCAAAAACTCTATCATAGGTTCCAGTCTCATTGGGAGAATATGAAACAAAAATTATTTTTTACAGTTTAGAAAAAAATATCTCACCAAAGGGAATATAATTCAAACACATTAATGAATACAACATAGAAACTAGATCTAAATCATGGGTACGGTATTTCCTGTCATGGGGTCAAAGAAGAAGAGACCTATAAGTAACCACCTAATACCACCACATTAGAATAAATCCAAGACCAACCCCTAAGGAAACATAGTAAATGGTATAACCAATCCAAGTATCATATATAATCATAATTTTATAATATGTCAACTTTATCATAAACTCATGAAAGGACTCTTTTCACCGACAATTCTAGCCGAACATTACTCCATTTTTGGCCCACACTATCATGGGAACTTCTAAGAGAGATAATTGTAGGGTAAAAAATATATAATATATATTAATCCCAACAAAAACTATATATCTATGATACATTCTTATTTCATGCACGGGATATCACAACCACCATATTCTTTAGATCAATTAATATCCTAAACATTTAGAACACAATCTCAAGTAAACTCACCTCCTAAATCCAATAGAGAAATATTAAGTACATGGAATAAATATTATGTGATTGAATCATACTCAATAAAATATCAAGGTAATCAATATTCAACTCCAGTATCTCTCAGAATGCCTATATTTCATCCATTAACACCATTAAGGAGTCAAAATTTGGATAAAACTTTTAATTATTAAGATCAATGAACATTATTGTTCAATTTTTTAAACTAAGTTGAATCAAAAGGAACTTTTATAACCCATACCTACTCATAAATTTTTTATTTGTTGATCAGCCTCCCCGACACAAAAAAAAATTGGTTTCCAGATTATAGGTCAATCATGCAGAACCATTGGGTCCCCCTTAACTGATCAGATGGGTTATAAATATTTGGAAAAGGATACATGTTATTAATTATAACTTGATTTAAATTTTTATAATCCATGAAAAATCTCATTCTATAATCATCCTTCTTAGAGAATAAAATTACGCCACCCCAAGGGGATGTACTCAGTTTAATAAAGCCTTTCATATCATGGTCCTTGAGTAAAACATTCACATCCCTGATCGAGGAAAACTCTATATGATAAGAAGGAATTGATATTGGATTTTAACCTAGTATGATATCATTCATAAAGACAGTATCATTTTCATTCGGAGGCCTTAATAATTTATATAATAATACATTTAACCAATCTTCCACCACAACAGGAAAAGTAGTTGAAACCGTCATTTGATCCACAAAAAGAAACAAACCTTCCACCTCTATTGTAATGGATAATATTTTACATGAGTCTAGTCATTATCTACCTATGTTCATATCCAACTCTCTCATAATAACATTATCCTCCCCCTTAAGAAAAAAAAATTACACCCACCACCAAAAATAATCGATGCATTATAGATTCATTTCTACTAATATAAGAAAAATATGGATTCGAATTTAATCGTATATAGAACAAGGAAATAAGAATTATGTTTATATCCCACAAACACTATAGTATATTATTGTATCCTTTGAGCATAATCCATCCACATTCTATGAGATTTATAAACATCCATCATACTAAATAAAAACTCCATAGATAACCCCAAAAAAGATATAAACTATGAAGAAATAAAATAATTATACTCCTCTATATCAATTAAAGCAACATAAAGCATCATGGTATCAAAAACCATATCTTTGATATAAGAAGTAAACTTTTACCCATTCTCAAAATACCATTCTATATGGTACACCCTACCTAAATAAGTCTGGTATCCCTAACCATGTGATCCATGGGCTAATTGAGGAACTGAACCCAAAGGTGTGGGTTCCTCCTATAGTTCCTGAGATAATCTACTTGATCCATGGGTGAACCACTTAGATGAGTTTATGTAATTAGTCTGAGGTCCCCCTAACCAATCCCTTAATTCCAACATCATATCGAATCCTCACTATTAACCAAATTGAGACATCCTCACACATAATCACTAGAGATTTAACATCAAGCCACATTTTTTCAATCCTTCGATATAATCATACACATGTTATGGAAATTCTTTATCTTCCCACTAAGATAGCATGTAAGTAGATCTCCTCCCATACTAGGGAGTGATGAACTCCTATCCTACCTGGACTATCTCTCACTACCCTATAACATCTCAACAAATCTCCACTTCTTATAATTATAATAGGAATATAAATTTCTACTTGAATAGAACCCATTCATCCCATGTAATATAGGATTGGAATTAAATACACTATCCACCAATAATTCTTGGTGGTGAGGGAGTTATAAAAAAATTTGAGCAAGAATTATGGTTGAACATTTGTATGTATCCCCTAATCTCTAGTTGATGACCAATATCAAATCTATGGGTAATTTTGTTCTAATTACCTACAGTAATTCTAAAAAGTGTGACAAAACAATAGAAGAGAGTCCCATAGTCCTTCATGGATACCTTCCCGTACTGATGTTCCATAAGTTACTATTTCTTTGTGAAAATTTTTCAATTGGGTAAGAAATTATAGAAAAAAATCATCCTTGAAGGCCTCCCATGAAAGGTCATCATGAATCCAGGACTATTCCATGGAACCTCACCACCAATTAGTGGGTCCCTCAAGCATGTAGGTCACCAGATTCACCTGCTAGTAATCAAATGTCTCTACAAGAAAAAATATACACTTTATGATTGCAACACACTACTTAATATCCCAAAGATTTCCCATCCCGTAAAAAACCAAAGGATGCTACAACTGAATGTATCAGGAAATTTCTTCCATAGTAGGTCCACCCTGATTCATACTTTCAACTCACACTGGTACTAATTGAAATACCAATGGATAAAGAATTTAAACTTCCTAAACTAATGGGAAAACCATAAGAAAATTCTCATCCCCTTCCACTTGAACTTATATAGGTATAACAATAGTATTCTTTACCTTGGGAACATCCTTAATCTGATCTATAGTTTGAACCACATGGAAACTTTTAGATGAAATTTTATCAAATTATTACACAACCATCAACATATATAATATTATCAAAATTTACGAAATTAATAGGTTCATACACATGAAAAACTTTCGAAATTATTCCTTAAGATTCTTCCCACAACCAATAGTCAGAACAAACCCCAACTCACCCAAGGCCTAACCCTCATCCACATACACCTATATGCCAGTAAAAATATTTAAAAAATATAACATGTCCATTTAAAATTAGTAAGATGCCTCTAATAATGAATTTAAGAAAAAATTGAATATATTATTATCAAAAAATTATTTATTTAAACTAGTATCAACCACTGGGAAATAAAGTGCATGACATGGGGAACTATGTGGTTATTCCTGATTCGAGATCTCACCCACTCCCATATCCTTGGGAAATTGGAACATCACATAAAGCATATATACACTATAAAACATGGATATCCACATGAAATTATAATACCACCACCATAAAAAGAAATCCCACTACCCTATAAATTCACACATCCACTATACATGTGTTTTCAAGACACAAGAATTGCTTCCTACACTAGTTTCAACCATCACATTTGTGTTCTACAGTCCCAAAATAAAAAAAAATAACAAAGGGGTTATGATAACATTATGTAACTCCCTATCTCAAATCATATATCATGTGAATCAATGGAATATAAACCCATGCACACCTTCCCATGTACAAGAGGTTGACGACCAGTGTTGAGGGCCTAAATCTAGAAATTGAGAGATTGTACCCTCTAGATCAGTTAAAGTAAAATAAAAACTCCCAATTTAAATATTAAAAAATAAATAACAATTAAAGAAACATATATAATACCAGTAGATAATAACTTCATATGGAATATCAAAATTAGTTACAACATACTAAAGGATCCATACATGCAATGGATAAGTAAATGTTTATACAAAAATAAAACAAAAGAACATAAATTTCATAATAGAAGTATCACCCTAACGAATTTCTTTGAATCACAACATTCCTTGAATAACCTGACATGCTTGGTATCCCATCATAGGGACCATTCCCTTTTTTGGATCTTAGAGAAAAAATTACATACACATTGAGGTGACAATGAAGGGTCCGAGTAATAAACTCAGAAAGACACCACCAATTATTCCTTAACATAAGAGAAAAATATATATGGATTTTTATACACTCACATAAAAAATGAGTGATAAAAAACCATATTGGGTTGTCATTTACTGACCCAGAATCCAAAAACCACATCTATACAAAATTCATCTCTATGTGAGAATGATGTGGAATCTCAAGTCACACAGACATTATAGAAAATGATTGGTACCTTCTCACTCAAGATATGGTCTCACAAAAATATACCAAGCTGTATCCCATATCAAGAACCGGAACACTCCCTTATCACTCAAAGGATTCCACCTTCCAAACCCATATGAAATCCCTAACCATACCCATAAAAACACGAGTTTTTATGCACCTATTTTTATTCTATTAATAAATTAAAATTCTCATTTATTTCTTTCAATACATTAAGTAAAATATTCATTTTAAATTCAATAGTGACTTGTCATGCATTACTTGCAATGCTGACTTGGCGTACGATACATGCATCCCTAAGTTTCTACGAACCATCACTTTTTTATTATAATTTAAAGGAGATAGTCATAAAATAGTCATTAAAAATAAATATATTAATAGTAATAACTAATTTTCAAATACTATTTATAATCAATTTATATAAAAACATATTGATAATGAAAGATATGATTTTTAGAAAAGTCCTTATATGTTTAAAAACAACGTTTTCTCGAATGAACCATTATTAACAATGAAAGTAATTTTTGAAACAATTAGAAATTGAATTTCATAAAATAAAAATCATTTTTGAATTAGGTGTTTCAAAATAATATAATGGTAAATTTTTTGTATCTTTATAAGAAACTTCATGATGAATAGTGAAAAATACTGTTTTTTGTTAAAACATATTTTTTGTAAAATTAATTATTAATGATAAATGATATCATAAATATTTTTTAAGGTTAAATTAGATAAATATTATATCTATTAATAAAATTACATTAATTAGAATTAATTTCACTTTGGAACTGAATATTAAATCTTAAAAAAATTGATCATTTTCCAACTATAAACCCCATTATTTCATCACGTCTTCCGGATGAGCACTAAACATATTTTTTCCACTTCTGTGAATTAAATTTTAAAAATATATCATGCACAATTATATTAAAATTAATTTTTATATTATAATATGACCATGTAAATTTTTAAACAAAATGATTAGTAAAATTTATTTAAATTAATCAAATCGGTTAAGGAAAACATAATATTAATTAAGGAATAAACCTTAAAATTAAGGGAACAATTAAACTATACAATTTTAAAACACCCATTGGATGCCTATAGGTTTTCCATACACCTTATAGTATTGAGTTTTTTTTATGACTTTTCTTAGGTAATAACATTTTCACAACTAACTTGTTTCTAAAAATTCCATGTGAGTCATTTTCTTTCCCTATAAAATGCCACCACCTCTACTCATTCTTTAAAACACTCAATCATTTACGTTCATCCATGATCTTCCAATAAATCCTCCCAACAATCCTCTTTTATACCTTAAAGCCTCCCATTTGGAAGAAAGATTCTCAAGTAATCCTTCTGGCACAAACCAAAAGGAGTGACCTAATTTAGTGGTAACGTCTTCTCTCATGCTCCTTCCATTTATTTTCCTTCTCAACCCCATCCAATATTTTTATTCCATTATTGTGGGAAAACACCATTATCCTCCCTATACTAGTATTTTTTATGAAAAGGTTCTTACATAAAATTACACACACCTCCAACAGATTGATTTTTTATATATAGTTTCTATGTACGGTGAACTACTACATCACAAAATGATGGTTGTTCATTTATCCTTTATGAACAAAAATGGTTGCCATTATAATGGAAACTCTATTTATATATGTAATGCATTATATTTACTCTCTATTTAATATTATGTGTTCCTTTCACAACACACATCTCTTTACTTTCCATTTGGTGTTAATATGAAAATCTCGTTTGAGGGTGTGTGGACTACAGCCCTCTCAAAGTGATATTATTTATTCACACACCACATGGAATGTATTAAGGATAATTTTTAAAAACATATATGATATATACGATATAGTATTTATACTATAATAATGATATATATATACATAGATATATATATTATTGGTCGGATTAGAACACTCCAGAGCAGTTGAATTGAATTCCTATAAAAATTTATGTTGAAAACTTTATTTGAAAGAATCCCTCTATTTAAAAACAAAATATACTAGTTAACCAAAGTAGTAAATTTATAAAAAAAATTCGGTTCAATTAATTTCCCAAGATATTGATTACTTCTCAATTATATCAACCAAAAATATTGAAAAAACATTTGAAACCAATTTACTAAACCAAAGTAGTTATAAATACTATACAAGATCAAATATAAAAGTTAAACTTGGTTTTGGAAAATATGAGTTAAAACAGAGAAATTTAAATTTTAAAATACTATGGATTAAAACAAGAGGTTCAGTCTCTAAGTGAGACTTAGTCCTCTCCAAAAGGTGTTCACTTGCCACCAAGAAAAATATATAAATCTCTGATTCACACCCTATATCAGGTTTTACACAACAGTATCAAAAATTCCCAGGTCAAAAGTCCTCTACCACAGTTCTACATAGAAACTAAAATATCCATGTCACAGAGGAACTATACTCTAGTGATATGTGGGATATAAAAGGTGTAAAAATATTTTTTTGTGAGTATATCATGTATACTCTAGTTCAGTGCATGAGAAAGTGTGTTCTTAACAGACAGATGCACACACTACTTGAAATGTATTAAAAATCCACACAACAGATCATAAAATAAAAAGATAGATTTTAGAAGCCTCTTTGTGTTGTGAAATGAAGCTTTGGACTCACTGGATGTATCAAATATGTTTTTTGAGTCCTCTTATAAAAACAAAAACTGAAACAGAGTGTCGTTGGATCCTTGTGTTCTGGTTTCTAGGAAGATGAGATACTTCTCTTTAGAGTTTGTTTCATACAAGGATGATTAAGGCTATAGTTCATAGTAATCCTCCATTAGTTCACAGCTAGTAGGAATGATAGTTCTTCCTATGTTCTTCATATTTTCCTAGTATCTCAACTCGTATATTCTTTACTATTATTCTCTCCTTCTATGCAGCTCATGCACTAGGATTTCATTTTATTTTATGTATATTCTAATGGCCTACAAGAAGCATGTTGAGGTACCTCGTACCTCATACTATCCACTAACATAGTCATTAATATTGTTTCCAAAATGAATTAATTAATTCAATATAAATAAAATACTCAAATATGACCATTATAGATAATTTTAAATATAAGAAAATTTAAACAGTCTGTTGGTGGCTCCTCTATCAGGGACTCATTCTATCCGTGACTCCTTTTTTTAGTGAGTTATTTTGTTGGTATCAGTGATTGACTCTATCAATGATTCATTCTATCGGTGTCTCCATGTGTCGGTAAATCAATGTTTTGGTGACTCATTTTGTTCTATCAGGGTGTCCTTTATTCTTTTGGAGTCTCATTTATACTCTCAGTGAGTCATTTATCGGTGAGTCATCCATAACTATCGGCAAGACATTTGTTCTTTTAGTGATACATTTGTTCTGTTAGTGAGATATTTTCATATCTATGATACATTTGTTCTATCGGTGAGACATCTGCATTTTTATTGAGGAATTCTCACTATTGGTGTGTCATCTATTAGTGATTCGGACTTAACTGTAATTGGGTCATTTTTTCTATTAGTGTTAGTTACTCATACTTAGCCAATTTTCTATTTTAACTTTCTTAAAACATGAATGTCGATAGAATGTGTTAAAAATCTAATGACACATATATGATCATCATTAAACATAACTAAACATTATTTATCCTAGATAAACATTATTGAAATGATTGAAAATAATTTGACTTTATTTTTGATTATTAAAACCATTAAAACTAAAGAGGGGCATAAAATCTCCTATGGTTTTCAATCTCCCCATTTTTTATGATCACAAATCCTAAAATTATAAAGTACAGTAAGTTTATGATTAATATAATCATTCCACTTACTATCTCTCATTACTTATTTTCTTAAAAAATAAATTTCTCAAAAAAGATATAAGGTTCATAGGTAAAATAAATAATTCTTTATTTTATGACCCATTATCTTTGCTCCCCCTTTATTTTCTTAAAAAGTAATAATAATAATGCATTGGTTTTTCTCCCCCTTTTTAAATTATCAAAAAGCATAAAATAAAAAAGATTAGAAATCAATAAATAAAAATACTTAACACACAAAGAGAATTATAGGATCATTAGATTTCATAAATAATATAAAGTAAAATAGAGTGGAATACAACAAAAATGTATTCAATCCACCCTATAAAAAATTTATCCAAACTACTCTTTAGGATCTACTTTTTCTTTTCCTTTGTTAGAAGGAACATTATAAGGTTTAGTGGAGAGAGGCTAAGAGATTGGAGGGTCTGAATGAATTATCAAGGGAGGAAGAATAATGTCTTTAGGAAAAGAAGGGGAAAGGGTTGGTTTGGTTGAACCATAAGGATGGATCTACTCTATGATGATAGGTTAGATCTGGCTCAAATATTGGGAAATGTAATAGACTGAGGATGAGGTGATATAGTGGTACTAAGAGAGTCTGAAGAGGTCAAAGGTGGTCTGAGAGGTGAAGCAGATAGAAAAACTATGGCTTCACTGTGAACAAATAGATATGGCTTCGATAGATTTATGAAATCTTTGATTATCTCCCCACCATACTGCATTACCTTTTCAAAATTGTCTGTGTTCTCTATAAACATGTTAGGAAGTGGTGTAAAGTCCTTCAATTTTTGAACTTTATCCTTAAAATCTCAAGTAACTAGAGGCAACTTCATCTTCTCTTCTAAATATTTAAATTGGTTGGTCAGCTGATTCTTGGTGTAAAATCCTCTGAAATAGGAATCAATCCTCTATGTGAGTTCTTCCTTAGTAGAAGAGTCACAAGATAAGTGTTCCTCACAATTTTTGCAAGGCCTTTTAGACCAAAAGCAGAAAAAAAAAATTAATCTCTCTCGAACTATAGATATAACCATTTCACTGTCCAAATATTCAGAAGGTTGAGCAGAGGTAGAAGGAACAGAAGGGGTTGAGGTGTGTTTCTTATGATATTTAAGAACTTTCTCCAATAGACCTTTATACTGAGAGGTTAACCCATTTATGGTAGAATCTAGTTTTCTCGTCTCATTCCCATGTATGGTATTGCTCTCAAAAATCCTTTTATCTATTTAAATTATGTTTGGTTGAATCTATTCTATAACCATCTCTAAAACTTTGGATGCATCGATGTCACTTATACCAACAGCCTGAACTAGGGTAGGAGAAACATGGAGATATTGTCTCATATCTTCAATCAAATCTTTTAAATATTTTACCTCATCACATAGAGTAGGAATGGACACAACTTGAGTTTTAATATATTCCCTGATAGTCGAACTTACTTCTTCTTTAAAAATCACAAAATCGGTCTTAGTGATATATTTACTAGAAGGGATCCGAGCCACTGATTCTCTTGCAATAGGAAAAACACCTAATCATCTAAATCCTCATTATCAAAACAAATATCTAAATATCTAGGATTCCTTTCTCATTTATACATAACATCATCATATAAAGGGGTGATAGTGTCATATCTCACTCCTCTATCTTGATGATCCTCCTCAGCTTGATCTCTCCTTTTATGAGGTTCCCCCTCAACTTGTGCTCTTCTTCTATAATACACATTCTGTGGTGTAGAAGCTAATGGAGTATCCACTGTATCAGCAACTTGAAATATTTGTTCTTCTTCTCTAGTAGAAATTTCTACCTCATCAGAAGGTTATGCATTCTTTTCATGGTCCATATAAATATTTATTTATATAGTTGTATCTTGATCATCACCAGGATGATCAGTTCCATTTTCACTTCAAATTCTTTCACCTATTTTATTATCTCCATTATTTCCATCGTGTTCTTTATTTACTTATTCTTTTTCTCCACTACTAGAGCCACTTCAATTTTCTTCTTCTTCTCTACCTGGGACTCATCTATTTTATTATTCTTATCTTCTTGAGCCACTTTCTCTTGATTCTTCCTATTTTACTTTATCTTATGAAACCTCTTCAGAACTACTAGAGTTTCTTTTATACTCCACGCTTTATAACACTTTTGTCTCCTCATCACTATTGTCACCAAGAGTTGGTTCATCATAAGGTAATCCCAAAGGTGGACTATTAGGTCCACATAATAATTATTTTTGAGAATCAATGGTTTCGAGGTCACATATATCATCATTAGGAGACCCTTGATCCCTATCAGTAGTAGTAGCCTCTTCCTCATTAGAATAAACAAGCTCAGTATCTTTTGGTCCTATACCAAGATCCACTAAATATCTTAGCCTAACAGGATGGTTTATTAGGTTAAATTTTTCTTAAATATTATCCTCATCACCAACACATTACTTATTCCAAGGTTTCCAGTGGATTTTCATCCCCGTGCATATCTCCTTACTCAATAAAATTCCACTACAATATAAAACAGTTTATTTACCTTCATTCACACATCCTTCCACCTGCATCATGGATGAGATAATACTTGGGTATAATAGGGAATTTTTCTTATAGTAGGTCTTAATAATTTCATTGATATACACTATAAGTCATCCTCGTAGATTCACTTTTATTCCAGTCTTCAGTTGGTTCACAAGGTACACATCTTGGTACTTTATGGATAAAAATTCCCCTTTTCTAGGATGGATCTGGTGCCAAATAAACATGTACAAAAGTATAATCTCTCCATATAGCTAAGTAGAAATAGGCCTCTTGTTCTCCTCATTTCTAGTTAGCTCCTTCATAGTTGTCTCATATAAAAATATGTCACTTACATGTGCATATGTTCTTTGGTAATCATCATACACACCTTCGTGTGGAACCTTAAGGCATTTGGCCCAATGCCTTTATGAAAACGAAATTCTCTTTCCTTAATCTATAGATATGATCCAACATACTTCACTAACTTCCAAAATAAATTCATAATTTTTCAAGAACTCATTCATGAGATTAGGATAGAATGGACTCTCGTTATTTTAAAATCAGTACAGCCATCCTTGGGTTGGCATTACCTTTAGTAAGAGAAACTTACTCTCTAGCGCCCATTCAGCAATAAATTCCTTCTATAGAGTTACTACATGAATCACAAGAGTTGTATTGGTAGGCTAACACATTCTGGATTCTCTCTTCTTCTTCTTAGTAGGTTTTAACTCATCTCCATATCCTTCTTTGGATTCCCACTTCATCCTTTCCATTTATGAAGGCTTGGTTGAAAGTTTTAAGGTAAAAGTTTGTGGGTAAAGAGAAATAGCAAAAGAGTGTAAGGGTTAAAGTGCAAGGGTATGTAGTATAGTGGATAAACTAGAATTTATATCATTTAGGGAATAGATCACAAATTAATGGAAAATGTTTAAAGAAATAAATGAAACATCATCGTTTTGGTTATAACATAAAAGAGATAAAATGGTAGGTTCTATCGACATTGGAATGACTATATCAGCATGACACTATCGTTGTTAGTATGACAGTATCGGCATGACACTATCAATGTTGGGATAACAAATTTATCGGTTTTGGCATGACATTTTCAGTGTCATCATGACATCTATACTCATTTTTTCACAAAGAGTTATGAATATATGGTCCTCACAAATTAATTATCCCTAATTCATGTTTGATATAATTCATTCTTTCAGATTTCATGTACTTGTGAATATGTTGACAAGATGATGTTCAGTTCCTATAAAAACTAGTGTTATATCACCTTTTTGATAATGATCTCTCAAAAAGTGATGTCTTACATCAATATGATTTTTTCTAGAATGAGAAATAGGATTCTTATAGATGTTAATAGAAATTGTATTATCACTGTTTATAGGGACGTGTCTTAATTGATATTGATAGTCTAGTAATGTTTGTTTCATCCATGAAATATAAGCACAACAACTACTGGCAGCTATGTATTCAAATTCATCGGTAGATAATAAAATAGAATTTTTCTTCTTACTACATCATAAACCTAGTGAATTTCTCAAAATGTGGCATATTCAAAATTTTCTCTTTCTATCTAACTTACAACCACCAAAATCATAATCATAATAACTCACTAAATGAAAAGTTTGTTATGTAGGATATAACAATCCAAATTTGTTAGTGTATTTGAGATATTTCAAAATTATTTAAATAGAATTTAGATGTGATTATTGAGGTTTAGCTAGAAATTGGGAACACATACACACACTGAACAAAATTTCAGTCCTACCAGTGGTTAGGTAGAGTATGCTCCCAATCATTCCTCTATACGTGGTTTGATCAAAAAAATACCATTTTCATCAAAATCCAACTTACATGTGGAACTCATTGGAGTGTCACTAGTTATTGTACTATCAAACCTAGTCTTTTTAAAAGATATTGAGTATATTTAATTTTATTTAAAATAATAACTTCTTTATTTTGAAATATTTGAAATCCAAAAAAGAATTTGAGTTCCCCCATTGAACTCATTTCAAATTCACATTGCATCATTTTTTAAAAATCATCATATTTATAATTTTTAGAAGATCCAAAAATAATATCATCTACATAAATTTGAACAAATAAAACATCTTTAAAAATTATTTTTATAAACAGAGTAGGATCATCTATACCTTTTGTAAAACCATTGGAAATAATAAAACTACTTTGTCTACCATAACATGCTCTTGGAACTTGTTCTAAACTGTATAAAGAATTTGATAATTTAAAAACATGATTTGGAAAATGAGGGTTTGTAATCCCAAGGGTTTTTCAACAAAAAAAACCTCAAATATATAACCATTTAGGAATTAACTTGTAACAAACCTTTTATATAATGTGAAATTAAGATGCACTTCATATGCAAGAAAGATTCTAATAGCCTCAAGACTAGCTATTGGTGAAAAATCTTCTTCATAGTCATTCCTTTATTCTTGACTATAACCATGTGCAACCAATATATCTTTGTTTCTTATAATATTACCAACTTCATATACTTTATTTCTAAACACCAATTTAGTTTTTATAGTCAAGGTGTCTTTAGGTTTGTCAAAAAGTTTCTAGACTTTATTTCTTTAAAAATGATTCAGTTCTTCTTGCATATCCATTACCCAAAATTCATCATTGATCACATCATTAATGATTTTAGGTTAAAGATATAACAAAATGGCTTGATTTTCAACCTGGTTTCTTAGAGAAACTCTAGTCTATAACCCTTTATCTAGGTATCCAACTATAGCATCTAAAGGGTGTTTCTTAAGGGATATAACAGATCGAGAAAAATAAGGGATAGTTATTTAGGTTCATTAGCTGGTTTAGGTTCATCATGAATAGATTCTAAAGAATTTTTAGAGTAGGATGATTTAATAGGTTGCTTAATAGCAGGGTCAGCTAATTTTTTATTTAGGTCTAGATTGGAAAGATCATCCTCAATATAATCTAGAGAGTTCTTAGGTTCTTGTGGGCTTATTTCATTAGATTTTACATGTACAGATTATTCCACACACTTAGTTATTTTATTAAACTCTCTATATGCTATACTAGAGATTGAAAACCCAAGAAAGACACCTTCATCACTTCTGGATGAAAATTTTTCAAGATTGTCCTTTTTATTAAGGATATAGGCATTGTAGCCAAAAAAGTGAAGTAACTAACTTTGGGTTTTCTATTGTTCAATATATTATAGAGTGTTCTCTTAAGAATGGGTCTTACTAATAACCTATTAGTTATATATAAAGTGGTAAGAATTAGTCTTCCCAAAAATATAAAGGTAATTCATATTCATTAATAATTTTATGGGAAATCTCTTATCAGGTTCAAATTCTTTCAAAAACACCATTCTGTTGGGGGGTCCAAGGAGCAGAGAATTTGTGACTATAGCATTTTTGCGAGAAAAAATATTCAAACTCTTGGTTTTCAAAGTCACAGCAATAGTCACTTCTTAAGTATTTATTTCTTTGTACACTTAGTTTCTCTACTATTTTATCATACATGATAAAATGATAGAAATATTTACTTTTTTGAGCTAATAATAAAGTCTAAGTATACCTATAATAGTCCTCAACAAGAACGTAGACATAGTGATTCCCATTTAGACTTGAAAATTTAGATGTTCCAAAAATATATATTTGAACCAACTCAAGAGGTTGAGAATTTGAAACTTATTTCTTTGGTTTGAAAGCTATTTTATGTGGTTTACCCTTTTGAAAAGTATTACGTACATTTTCATTTGGAAACTCACGTTTGGGTAGATACTTAACTAATAATTTTATTGTAATATTTCAATATGAATGATCATTACAATGTCCCAATATCTTATGCCAAAGATAATACTCTAAATGAAAGGTACACAAACATGAAACATTTTGAGGAAATAAGGAATCTAAGTTTATAGAATAAACATTTTAATTATAAGAGAAGTAAATACTAACACATTTCTAGAATTAAAAATATTTTATGCATAATTTCCAAATTTAACATTAAAATCATCATCAAAAAACAGATATACACTAAGAATATTATATTTTAATTCATCAAAAAAATTACTTCAAAAATTAAAACTGGATTATAGTTATCAATATGGCCAAGGATAATGATTTTTCCTTTAGAAATTCACTAAAAGTAGCATTCTCACTGTCAATATATATCAGATTCTTGAAGCATGAATAATCTTATTTCATGCAACATCAACATCCAATATCCATGTACCATAGACTTATACCGGAGCTCTTCAAACAAAATTCCTAAAAATACATATTATAAAAGAAAATATTTTGGTACCCAGAATTCTTTGGGTTCAGTAACATTAGTAATAAGAGCTTTGGGAACCTACTTTTTTTCATGGGTTTCCTAAAAGTAGTATGTAATGTATTTAAAAAATAGACTTTATTTGGGAAAGAAAAACATTAAACATTAGATTATTTTTCTTGGAGTGAACATGGAGAAAAGTTTCTAGAACTAGAAATAATATTTGATTTTCATGATTTAGATACAAAATTGGTTTTGAAAAAATATATTTTACCTGGTTGATATCTTATACCACTAGTGTATTTGGGTAAAACTTCTTTACTAATAATTTAAACCAATAAATTTTTTCCATTTGTGAAATTTTATAAATACTTATTCAATAGTTCATTGGACAATTTATGCTCATTGTTTTCTTTAAGAAA
The DNA here is from genome assembly GCA_963277665.1 of Viscum album. Taxonomy (NCBI): domain Eukaryota; kingdom Viridiplantae; phylum Streptophyta; class Magnoliopsida; order Santalales; family Viscaceae; genus Viscum; species Viscum album. The sequence goes on along the minus strand of OY728147.1, from coordinate 134,172,256 downwards.
TTGAGCATTATTTTCCTTTTCTATGGTATTATCATATTTAACAGTAGTAGTAAGAGCATGCTTTTTCTTTAAAGATTTATATTTATCATTTAATTCATTGAATGTATCTTCAAGAATTTGGAAATATTCAAACATTTCCACATTATTCATATTGTAAAAATCACTTTCATCTCCAGAATAATAAGAATTATGTCAAGAAGACTCAATGGTTACCTCAGATTTGTTTTTTATTAAACACTTGTTTTCATTATCACCTTTCTCATCATGTGATGATTCTGACTCACTAGAGCTATCCTCAGAAGCACTCCAGGTGGACTTCATTTCCTTTTTGTATATTTTATCTCTGTCCCCATATTTCATCTTATATTTAAACTTACGATAGTCAACCTTTACATTTCCTATTCTCTTACATTCAAAAAAAACTATTTCATTTGAGCTATAGCCACTTTTCCAATCCTTTTTTCAATTTCCCTTATTATCATATTTACCTTTTTAGTTGGTCTTCCTGAATAATTTATTCCTTCTGTAAAACTTCTTAAATCTTCTAAATAACCGATCCATTTTATCATCACTATCAGATGGTGAATATTCATCACTTGTATTGTCGTAATTAATTTGAATCCTTTCCCTTTATTTATGGAAGTAGTGGTTTTGAAAGTGATGAATTTTTCTTTAGTTAATCTTCCTCTTCTTTGTTGACCTTTTATTCTTCCTCAAACATCGTTAACTTACATATCATCTCTTTAATTGTAAACTTACTAATATCACAAGATTATCAAATTCATACTCAGGTTCCTCTCCATCTATCTAGTAGACAACTGATAATTATGATAATTTTCTCCTTAGCAGTAACTTCCTTTCACAAAGAAATCATAGTACTTACAATTTCATTGAACCTGAGATACATATCAGAAATAGGTTCATCAAGATTCATCTTAACATTATCATAATTAATAGTATATGTGTTAATTCTAATTTCTTTTAAATTAGTGGTTACTTCATGTGAAAGAACTATAGTATCCCAAATTTCAAAAGTATATTTACATGCATAAATTCTATTAAATTCAATATCCCTTAAGGAAAAAAATAATACATTTATGTCTTTATAATTATTATTTTGAGAATTTTTTTTTGGAATCACTCCATGTTGTTCTTGTAGTGCCTGGAATGTCGTATTTATCTTATATTACAGTCCAAATTTAAACCCCATTCTTTCTAAGTTCATTTTCATCTTTATTTTTGACTGGGAATACTTTTATCATTATTAAAGAGATTTACGTTGGTATAATCACCTAATTTTCTATTATCCCTAACAAAAAATAAATAATAAGTTTCTAAAGAGCTAAAAGTTTTGAACTAACAGAAATTTAGTGATCATAAAAAAAAACTAAAATCACCGTTGAAAAGATTTGCATAAACTTTAACACAATCTCTAATACCAAAACTTGGTCGAAGTAGGAAACTTAAGAGAGTGGTGATTTGAGTTCCTATAAAAAAATTTCTTAAGAACATTATTACAAATAATCTCCCAATTTAAAAACAACATAGGATAGTTAATCAAAGTAGTAAATTTATAATAGTATGACTTTTCAATTAGTTTCTCAATATATTTATTACTTCTTAGTTATATCATCCTAAAATATTGAAATAAATTTTGAAACCAATTTACTAAACCACAACAGTTATAAAATCAATCTAAAATCAGCTATCAAAGTGAAACATGGTTTTATGATATATGAGTTAAAAAAGAGTAAAATTAATTTGAAAACATAGCAGATTAAAACAATAGGTTCAGTCTCAAGCTGATAAATAACCCTCTCCACTTGGTGATCACCAGACACTAAGAAATATATATAAATCTTTGATCCACATCCTATATCAAGGTTTAGAAAAATTATACAAACTTTATTGGTCACAAGACCTCTATCACGGTTCTACATGGGGATTAAAATAGCCAGGTCACATAGCACCTCTACCATATCGTTGCGTGGTATATATCATATGTAAATTGATGTTTGTGTAAGGATATTTTGTATCCTCCAGTTCATTGAAATAGATAGTGTGCGTTTAACATATAGATGAACACACTAATCTAAATGAAGTAAAAATGAACACAATAGAGAAGAAAATAAAGAGATAGACTTTAGAAGGAAATTTTTTATGAAATGTAGTTTTGGACTCTTTGGAATTAGAATATATGGAGTTTGAGTCCTCTTCTGGAAACTGACACTGAAATAGAGTGTCATTGGATCTTTGTGTTCTGGTTTTCAGAAAGATGGGATTCTCCTCCTTTTTGTTTATTTTCTACAGGTATGATTGAGGCTTTTGTGCATATAAATCCTACTTTAGTTAATAGCTTGTTGTAATGAGAGGTTTTCATGTATTCTCCATCTTTTTCTAGCATCTCATCTCATATATTCTAATCAATTTATTTTATGTATCTTGTGTTGGCTGAGAAGAATCATTTTGAGGTACCACATACCTCATGCAATCCACTGACACACTAATTCATGTTGTATGAAAAAATAATTAATTAAATTAGTAGCATTAAAAACTCAAATATGACTGTTAGAAATAATTTTAAATAAAAGAAAATTTAAATAGTATGTCGGTGACTCATCTGTTAGTGACTCATTATATCAATGAATCCTTATATCGGTGAGTCATTTTGTTGGTATTCATGACTCATTATATCATAATGTCATTATGTCCTTGTCTCTAAGCACCAGTGACTCAATGCATTGGTGACTCTCTTTTTTGTCAGTGAGTCATTTCTTCTGTCAGTGTCTTATTTGTACTGTCAGTGAGTTTCCTATCAGTGATTTAGAAATAACTGTTGGGGAGACATTTGTTCTATCAATGATACATTTGCTCTATTAGTGAAACATTTTTACTGTTTGTGAGACACATGTTCTATCGGTGAAACATTTTCATTTTTGATGACGCATTTTCACTGTCGGTGAGTCTTAAATTGATGGGATAGACTTAACTATTAGTGAGTCATTTTTTCAGTCGGTGTTAGTGAATCATACAGAGCCAATTTTCTATTTTAGCTGTTTTAAGAAAAGAATGTAAGTAGAATGTTTTAAACATATAATGACACATAGACAATCATAATTAAATATAACTAAACATGATTCATTATAGATAAACATGAATGAAATGATTAGACATGATTTGAAAAGATTTGTGATTATTAAAACCGTTAAAACCAAAGGCGGGACAAAAATCTCTTATTGGAAAACAAATATATATATATATATATTTATATCACATTCTCATAGCCTTATTATCATGTTTATGATTACATGTCTTCCTTGTTCACCCTTAAAGATCATTTGAGTTCACCCCCATTTTTTTCCTTCCCCAAGTTGTGAAGATGTGTATTATGTTTGAAGTTTCTAAGTAGGGTGTTAGTGAATAAGAACCTAGTGGGAGATAATGTAACTCAATTATTTATCACTATTTATGTATTCTGTGTTTCCAAAGTCACTATACTAGTATGGTCTTCTTGTGTCTGTTTGTGTAATGTTTTGCGTTTTCCCCAAAATTTATGTAATGTTTATGTTTGAAAAGTGTGGTTCAAAATAGTTGGTATTAAAGAAAAATTTTAGTTAACATTTGGAAACTAGGATGAGAAAACCTTAGTGAGAACCCTATGGACATGTATGAGGATAATTATATGGTTGATTCAAAGTATAGAAAAATTTCCTGGGATTTTTATGAAGAATAGAGTGAGTGGTTTTCTAGAAATACATCCATATCTGGATACTAAAAAGGGTTGTGGCTTTGGTATAGATGTACCTAGGTGTAACAACTCTGATAATATGTTCCGAGCTTGACTGAGGGAAATCTGGTACACGACAAATGACCTTGAAATACACCTGGTTTGACACTCCCAGGTGATATGCTTTCATAATTCACAAACAAATCATGAAACATTTTGTAGTATTTAAATATAATTTTCTAATGAATAAACTATGATAAACCAAATGTGTCATAGATTAAGGAATGTTTCATAAGTTAGACATCCTATAATAAATTTTCATGATTATGTGGTTCCTCATTAAGATTTTTATTACTTACTCTATGATTTGGTTTTAGTCAATTGTCATAACCCGAAGGAACCATGTTTATGGAAATTGCAATAGAAAGTGCAATGATAGTCATCCAGAACAACCGAATGATATGGGAGCTAGAATGAAAAACCTTGTTTCTATGCTCATACAACTTTCTCAATATATGAATCATGGTGGACATACAAATGAGTAAAATAGGGAACAAAATTCTATTGAGTCTTTAATGAGGAAATGTATGCCTTCTATAAATGTGTATCTTAACCCACTTGTTTATGAGCAATGGATTAATATCATTGAAAGGATATTCTCTGTTCTTCAGTGCTCGTAGCATTAGAAATTCATTCTATCTATTCATTGGTTACAAGGAGAAGAAGATTACTGGTGGACTCTAATAAAGAATAATAGGCAGCATGATAATATTGAATATGTGGTTTGGGATGAGTTCAAGAACATATTTATCTATAAGTAATTTCCTTGAATTCTTTGAACCAAGATAGAGAAATAGTTCCTTGAGTTGAAGTAAAGGGATGATGAGTATATTGGTACCTACGATGCTAATTTCATGAGACTTTATTTGTAGTCTTCTGGAATTATCATCCAACCCGAAAGTAAATTTGATAGGTTCTTTGGTGGATTAAAGCCATGTATAATAAGGGTGTTTTACATAAGAGACTTTAGTATCTACGAAGAGATTTCACATTGTGAAATCAAGGTTTAAATGGAGGTAGGATTCACGTATCAATCGCATTGATTTTACAAGAATACGAAGATGGAGTTTAAAGGAAGCTCAAAAAACTATATTTAAAAGAATATGAACATTCCTTTAAGTTCTATGTTTGGGAGGAAGAATGGGGGAAATTGCCTTAGGGGGTCTAATAAATATTTCATGTGTGGAAAGGAAGTCCATAGGGCAATTGACTACTAAGGTGATGGGAAGATGTTGCCTCAAAATGCTAATAGAGAAAGAGCTGTAAAGAATGAACCTCCCACGATTCAGTACTAAAACTATAAAAAGAATGTGCACTACAATAACTACTCCCCAAACCCAAGGGTTGGTGATGATGATAGATTTCAGCAACCAATTAAGGAAAGGGACAAGGGGAAATCTCCTGCAATCATTATATATAATGAGGGTTGTGATAATTATGTGATAAAAGGTGTACTTATCATCTAATCTAGAACTGTTAATCTCCTACTTGATTCTGGATCAACTCAATCTTTCATATCTAAAAAATTTTAAAAGGCTGTTAAGATTTCTTTGAAACAATTGGAGAAGGAATTAATAGTGAAAACCCCTAATGGTATGATGATTTAATCTCAATTCTATGATTCCTATCTAGTTGAAATTTGTGCGAATGTGCTTCCTACATATGTTTTCATTATTCCTTTGGTAAAATTTTATGTCATCCAATGAATGGATTAGCTTTATCTTCATAAATTCCACATAAATTTTCAAGGAAGTGAAGTTACATTTGATATATCAAACCCTCCTATGATTATCCATCAATGTAATGATAATTATATACTTCTTGTGGAGATTACATCTAGTGTATGGGTCTTAATTTCCCTTCAAAATGGTTGTTTATCTAAAATGGATGGGGACAATATCGACATCAATGATATGCCTATTGTTCAGTATTTTATGGATGTACTGTTGGATTATTTTCCTAGTCTTTCCCCAAAATTTGAATTTTAATTTGCAGTTGAACTTATACATGGTTCCACACCAATTTTCAAGACTCCTTATAGAATGGCCCTGATTGAGTTGAAGGAATTTAAAAAGAAACTCCAAGAAAACCTTGATAAGGGATTCATTCAGCCATGTTTTTCACCTTGGGGTGCACCGATACATTTTTAAAAAAAGAAATATGGATCAATACAACTATAAATTTATTATGTGGAGTTGAACAGGATCATAGTCAAGAACAAGTATCATCATCCACGTATTGATGACTTGTTTGATCAACTGTGCGGATCTCAACACATTTCCACTATTGACCTTCATTCTAGATATCACCAATTGTGGTTCAAAAAGGAGGATATACCCAAGACAAGATTCCATGCAAGGTATGGCCACTTTGAATTTATAGTGATACATGTTGGTCTTACTAATTCCACGACTATCTTCATGGATTTAATAAAAAGATCTATTAGATATTACCTCGACCAGTTTGTGGTAGTCTTTATATATAATATTCTTATTCATCCAAAGAGTAAGGAAGATCATGAAGATCACATGAGAATTATACTAAAGACCCTAAGGAAGGATAAATTATATGAAAAATTAAAAAGTGTGAATTTTGGCTACAAAATGTTTCATTTTTTGGTCACATAAACTCAAGAGATGGTTTAGTAGTAGATCCATCCAAGATGGAGGCTTTTGAAAGAGGGCCTAGACCAACCATAGTGACAAAGATCCATAGATTTTGTGGTTTAGATAGATATTATTGATGTTTTTTGGAGAATTTATCATAAATATCTAATACTCTAACCAAGTAAACATAGAAGGTTGTTAAGATCCTCTCGACAGATGATTGTGAGGGAAATTTCAAGGAACTAAAGGGAAGGTTTTTTCAGTGCAACTGTGATTTCATTACCATCAAGTAAAGAAGAGTTTTAATTTATAGTGATGCATCCACAAATTTAATTGTATTTGTTCTTGTTAAAAATAACATTGTTATATCCTATTCCTCGCGACAGTTGAAGGTTCATAATCAAAAATTCCCAACTCGTGATTTGGAGTTAGCATCTGTAAATTTTTCAATTAAATATATATAGGAATTATCTCTATGGGGAAAAGTGTGATATATATATACTAATAATAAAAGTTTGAAATAGGTATTCAAACTAAGGTATTTGAACATGCTCTAGAGAAGATGGTTTGAGTTGATAAAGGATTATTATTCCTCAATACATTGTTTCCTTCGGAAAGTGAACATTGTGGATGATGCTTTGAGTTGAAAATATTATGATTTCTTATCTATGATGAGGATCACAAAAGATCCAATATTTCTATGTTTTAAAAGGATAAATCTAGAAATGATGAAGGAAGTGGAAAAATATTATATTTCTCAAATGAATGTTCAACCCTCTATCTAAGTAAAGATTAACGAGGAACAAAAGGAATATAAAGAACTATAAAAAATATTAGAAATGATCATGAGTTTAACCTTGATCGGGATGTAATGATGTGGCTCAGGAACCGTGTATCTATTCCTTCCATGCCAGATTGGAGGAATCAGTTGTTAGAGGAAACTCAAAGTTCTGCATTCTCTATTCATTATGGATGTACGAAGATGTATAGGGACATAAAAGAGTACTTCTGGTGGGATAGGATGAAGAGAGATAACACAGAGTCTTTATATTAGTGTTCGGTGTGCTAGGAAGTTAAGGCTATAAGAAAAATGTACAAAGGGATGTTGCATCCATTACCCATACCAGAATGGAAATTAGACAACATCACTATGGATTTCATCGTTGTACTACCCAAAACCTCTAAAGTGTTTAATGGTATATGGGTGGTAGTAGATCATCTTACTAAGTTAGAACACTTCATTTCCATCAAAGAAGATTTATCTCTTGACCATATTTCCAAAATATACGTTAAAGAAGTGGTAAGATTTCATATAGTATAAAATTTTATTGTCTCAGATTGTGATCCAATGTTTACCTCAATGTTCTGGCGAAGTCTTCAAAAATCACATGATAGATAATTGAGTTTCATCAGTGCTTATCATCCTCAAATAGATTTAATTTATGAAACAAAAATTGAAACCCTAGAGGATATATTGAAATCTTTTTAAATGGATTTTAAACATTTTTGGGATCTGCATATCGCTCTAGTTGAGTTTAGATTTCACTCAAGAATTCATATTGCACTGTATGAATCCTTTTATGGGAAGAAATGTAGATCTCCAATGTGTTGTCATGAGGTTTGAGAAACAAATCTATTAGTACTTGAGATTTCTAAAGAAATGGTTGACAATATAAGAATAGTTCCATATAATAAGAAAGCGGATCAAATCCAATATAAATTGTATGGTTATAAATATCAGTTTGATCTAGAATTTTAATTTAGTAAAATGGTGTTTATAGGTAATCTCACGCTAGAAGAATGTTATGAGATTCAGAAAGAAAAGGAAATTAACCCTACGTATATGGGCCCCTTTGAAATTATTTATCTTATTGGGATACAAGATTATCTCTTTGAACATCCTCCAAATCTCTCTCAAGTCCATGATATCTACCATGTATTTCTCTAGAGGTAGTACATACCTCACACTTTACATGTACTAAACTCAGATGTCAGACCCCTAGAGAAAGATATTTCTTATGGGGAACAACCTATTGAAATTATACACTGGTCCTGAAAGGTTCTACGAAACAGGACCACTCACTTGGTCAATGTATTTTGGAAAAAAAAATCACCAGATCGAAAAATCTATGTGGGAACTTTAAGATATGAAGAATCAAAATTATCCTCACATTTTTTGCCCGAGTGATGAATTTCGATGGAGAAATTAATTTTAATGGGGTTTGAATGTAACACCCTAATATTTCATAGACCTGTTTGTTTCTTTGAATAAATTAAAATTATCATTTATATCTTATAATACAATAATTCAAAGATTAGTTTTACAAGCAACACAGACTCGGTGTAAGTTACACGCAACACCGACTTGGCTTAAGATACATGCAACACAAAGTTTCTAGGAAACATCTATTTTTTGTTATAATTTAAAAGAGATAATCAAAACCAAGAAATCTAACATTGGTATATGAAAATTAATAACTAATTTTCAAATATTTTTTATAGTCAATTTATATAAATAAAACATATTGATAATGAAATATATTATTTTTGAAAAAGTTCTTTTATGTTTAAAAGCATAATTTTCTCAAATGAACCACTTATAACAATAAAATTAGTTTTTGTCACATTTATAAATTTAATTTTAAAAAAAAAATTCATTTTTTAATTCATAATATAAAAATTATCTTACGTAAATTTTTGGTATTTTTCTATGAAACATCATTTTTTGATGAATAGTGAAAATACTACTTTTTAGTTAAAAATGCCTTTTTTGTAATTAATTATTAATGATAAATGATATTATAAATATGTTTCATGGTAAAATTAGATAAATAATACATATATTATTACAATTTAATTTATTATAATCCATTTCACTTCGAAACTGAAATTAAAATCTTAACAAACTTTTGAACTTTTTGCTACTTTTAAACCCTGTTGTTTCATCCCGTCTGCTAGATTAGCACTAATTTTATTTCTGCTGCTTCGGAGAATTGAATTTAAAAATTCTTAAATTCACCATTGTATTAAATATAATATTTAGATTCCAATAATATCATGTTAATTTTTTACCAAAATTACAAGTAAAAGATGTCAAAATTGATCATAGCGGTTGAGGCCAAATTTAGCTTAATTATGGACTAAACCATAATTTTATGGGACCAAAAGAACTAGAAAAATTTCCAAAAGTCATTGGTTATACATATTAGATATATAGACCTTATATTATTTTTTTTTGGTTTGGTATAACTTTTTTAGGTAAGAACATGTGCACAATTAACTTGTTTCTAAAAATTCATAGTGGGTCATTTTCCCTCTATATAAAAGGCCACCACCTTTACCCATTCCTCACACCTCTCAAACCTTTAAATTTTTTTAAATATATACCAAAATATCCTTCCAAAAATCCTCCCATAGACGTTGAATCCTCCATTTGGGTATAATGCTTCTCAAGGAATCATTTTGGCACAAACAAAATGGAGTTACCTGATTTAGAGGTAATGTCTTCTCTCAAACTCCTTTAATTTATTTTACATATCCACCCCTACACTATATTTATTAAAAATTTGGTGAAAATAAATTTATACTCCATATACTATGATTTTTTATTAAAAACAATTTGCCTACACTTACGCACACCTCCATCCAATGGATATTGAACATATTGTTTCTGCGTACAGCGAACTACTACCTCACAAAACGATGATTGTTCATTTATCCTTTACCACCAATAATAGTTGCCATTATGATGGAAAATATATTTATATATGTCTTATATTATATTTTTTTGTATTTAATCCTATTTAATCATTTAAAAACACAAAACTCTTTACTTTCCATTTGGTGTTAATGCAATAATCTTGTTTGAGGAAGTGTGGACTACTGCCCCCGCAAAGCGATGTCATTTGTTCACACACAACATGGAATTTATTAAGGGTGGTTTTAATTAAATTATATGATATATATGATATATTAATTCTAATATAATAATTATATATATTTAAATACATATATATATATATATTATAATTCATTTACATACTTATTTTAATATGATAAAAATGGTCGAAACAATGTGCATGCGTACGTATGGCTTACCGTCTTCATGAACGGTGTATTCCATTTCGTACTCCTATATTATATAAATTACTATAATAAAAAATATAATTCACACACAAGATATTTATATCATGGTTTACATTCTTGAATCATGATACAATTGTCAGGATCAATGATATAACAAATTAAGACACATGCGAAGAACAAGGCGAATTTTACCCGATGTGAAACATTAACGTAGGATCATTAACAAGAAGATAATATAGGGTCATAATTAAACAATATATGGTATTATTTAGAATTATATTATTCTTTAAAAGATTTATAATAATCTTATATTTATTATACAGGAATCTTGTATGAAAAAGAGAGAGTCAAGACACAAGGTAAGAAGATTTCATCTCACTTCTAATTTATGTGATATACAAGTTATGTTCACCAATATTTCTATTTGTGTGGTGTATGAAATGACTATGATTGTATTATATGTAGATTTTAATTGAATTTTTCAGTATTAACATTTTATTTTCATGATTCTTATTTCATGGGGTCAGTTTTCAAAAGTTACCAAATCGGTAAAATAGTTTTGTCTCATTTTTCATTTTTGTGATTCATGTTTTGTTATGAACCAAAACACTTCTTCTATGTGTATATACTTAAATTTTACATGTTATATAATGAATATATTTATATTAATTATATATTAAGCTTAATTAAATTTACTTTTCTTACATGAATAGTATGATCCCAAGTTATATGAGTTTATTGAGACAATCTCATTGCTTTCCGATATTTTTTATGTTTATGCTTTCATTGATGAAATATTATGATACATATATAAATAATAGTCCTAAGCTTCCTTATACTCTATTTAATCAAGATATACACATTTTTTTAGTACCATTTTTTCACTCGTTGGTACTTAAGATAATGTTTTTATTAAAATATGATTTTCTCTCTCTTTAGTCGGAAATCTATTGTATTCAAACAACCATGTTTTCAAAAGATCCATGAAGATAATTTTTTGGGAAAAATATTTTCAAAATTTTTTTATTGTATTCAATGCTTCATGTATAATTTTTAATATCTCTTTTCAATTTAAAATTTTTTCAAAAGGTTTTATGTCATGAAAATAATTTTTTAAATAAGAATGGATATTGTCCTCAAGAAATGTTTTTTAGAGATCTTTCAAAATTATTTCCCATATAAGATAACATCAATTGGTGCTTCGCATTCCATTTTAGGGAAATTATTAAATTTTAATATTCATGTTCATTCACTTAAAAAAATTTATGTAATGATTCTTATGAAGATCTTTTCTCTTCCATGGGTTATGTGATTTTTAAAAAAGCTTTTTTTCACAGGTTATTCCTGTGATGAAATGATTATGAAACATGTCTCTTTCCAAGAGTTATGATATACTAATAGGATTATGATACCACTTTAATTTCATGGGTAATGATATGTTTATTTATGATCTTGTGGAACATGTATTTTTTGTTTCATTATGTGACGGGTGGGACCTTTATCTCCCTCAAATGCATTGCCTAAATGTAATATCTCATGAGATAAAATAAAATGGACTTGGGAGTCAGCCTTGACTATTATGATTTCCATGGGAGTGAACCTTGACTACTAATATGGTTTGGGGAGTGAACTCATGCTAATATGGTGGACATGGGATTGAACCATGACTACTATGATGGTATGGGGAGGGAACCCATATGACTAAGATGGTATTGGATGTGAGGCCTTGGATAATATAGAAATAATTATATGCCTATATGTTTTCCACAATTCCATGTCTTACTCCTTCATTATTCTTTCATGTATTATGCTATTTACTTCCTTTTTATTCATATCTTATAAACTTTTAAGCTCTATTCCATGATTTATGTATACGATCATTGAAATTAAGGGTATGATATTTTTTTTCATGATCAAATTCTTATACCCTAATTCTCATGTTTATGATTACATGTCTCCATTGTTTACACTTACTAATAATTTTAGAACACCCCCTTTTTATGTTTCCTTCCCTATATTGTGAAGATGTGTATTATGTTTGACGTGTAAAGGAAGGGTTCTAGTCAAGAAGTACCTTGTTGGATTTAATGTATCTCACTTATGTATCATTGTTTATGTATTCCACATTTCTAAAGTCACTGGACTAGTACAGTATTCCTACATCTATTTCTATAATGTTTTTTGTTTTTTACAAAAGTAATGTAATGTTAATGTTTGAAAATAACGAGACACTACAGTTGGTATCAATGAAAAATTTTAGTTATCCTTTTGAAAATAGGATGATAAACCTTTTTTAAGAACATTAAGGAAATGTCTAAGGACAAGTAAAAGGTTGAGTCCTAGTATAGGAAACTGTCCTAGAATTTTGGGGAAGGACATAGTGAGTGGTTTCATAGAAATAAATCCATGTCTAGGTAATACAAGTGTATGTGGCTCTGGAATTTATTTACCTAGGGGTAGAAACCCTAAAAATATGTTCCATGCTTGACTCGGGGTAGTCTAGTACAAGACAAAGGGCCATGTAGCAAAATTAGTTTGACACACCAGGATGATATGTTATGGGAATTTAAAAACTCTTCACAAACCATTATAAAGTATTTAAATATAATCTAGATATTAATAACCTTGGATAAACCTAAGGTTACGTAGATTAAAAAAGGTTTCATAAGTTTGAAATACTATAAATTAGTTTTCATGATTATAGGGTACCTCATTATGAAATCTATTTCTTACTCAAAGCTTTTTGTTCTAGTCAATGGCTGGAACATAAAGGAACTTCATTAATGGAAATTTCAATGGAAAATGCAATGTTTTTACTATAGAAAAAACGAATTATAGAGGAGTTAGAATAAAAAACGTTGTTTCTATACTCACAAAACATTCTCAAGAAATGAATCATGGTGTAATTACAAATGAAAAAAGAAGGTAATAACAATTTGTTGAGCCTTTCATGAGGAAAATCCCACCTTATTTTAGATGGTCTCTTGATTCACTTATTACTGAATAATAGATTAGTGCCACTAAAAAGATATTATTCATTATTCAGTGTTCATGGAATGATAAAGTCGTTATAGTCGTTTATCGATTAGAATGCGAATCAGATCAGTGGTGGACTCTAACCAAGAATACGAGTCAGCCTGATGAGATTGAATCCATGGATTAGTATGAGTTAAAGAACATATTTTCTAGTAAATATTTTCCAAAAATTCTTTGAACCAAGATGAATAAAGAGTTCCTTGAGTTGATTCAAAGGGGTGAGGAGTCTATTGGTACCTATGAGGATAATTTCACATGACTTGAATGGTACACTTCAGGAATTATTATCCAACCCGAAAGTAAAGTTGATATATTATTTATTGGATTAAATCCAAATCTCATAAGGGAATTGTCCATAATAGACATTAGTAGCTATGCAGAGATTGTGCATTGTAAAATTAAGGTTAAAATAGATGTAGGAGTCACATATCAATGTCACGGAATTGAAAAGTATAGGAAGATAAAGTTTAAAGGAAACTCTAAAAACCATAGAGAAGAGAAGATAAACTTTACTTTATTCTCTAAGTGTGGGAAGATGCATGGATTGAATTTCCTTAGTGGGTCTAATAAATGTTTTGAATGTGGAAAGAAAGTTTATCGAGTAATTTACTTCCAACATGATGGGAAGAAGTTGGATCAAAATGCTAATGGAGAAAGAAGTGCACAGAATGCACCTCCCACAATTCTTGTGGAGATTAAATACACAATAGATATCTTAATTCCCACTAAAATGGTTTTTTATCTCAAATGGTCGGGGATAAGATTGAAATTGATGATATGCCTATTGTTCAGGATTTTTTGGATGTCTTTCCAGAAGAGTTTCTAAGTATTAAATAAAAACATGAAGTTGAGTTCTCAATTGAACTCATACCTCATTCTAAATAAAATTCAAAGAATCCTTATTGAATGGCCCAGTTCATGTTCCTAGAATTGAAGAAGAAAATACAAGAAAACTATGATAAGGGATTAATTTATCCCAGTGTGTTACCTTTGGGTGAACCAGTTCTTTTTGTGAAAAAGAAAGATGAAAAAATGTGTCTCTTCACTGATTATAGGAAGTGGAAGGAGATCACAATCAAGAGCTAGTATCCTCTTCCCTATTTTAATGACTTGTATGATCAACTATGTAGAGATCAATAATTTTCCAAGATTTAGATTCATTTTGGATATCATCAATTGAGGTTCATGAAGGATGATATACCCAAGACAGCATTCCATACAAGGCATGGTTACTACGAACATATAGTGATGGCTTTTGGTCTTACTAATTCCCCTGTTATATTCATGGGTTTAACGAATAGTGTTTTATGAGAATACCTCTACTGGTTTTTGGTTGTCTTTATAAATGATATTCTTATATATTCAAAGTGAAAGAAAGACCAAAAAAATCACTTGATAATTGTACTGATGGCCCTAAGGAGGGATGAGTTATATGAAAATTTTAAAAAGTTTGAATTTTGGTTGAAAAATGTTTCATTTTTGGGTCACATAATCTTAGGAGACGGTATAAAAGTAGATCTATCAATGACAGAGCCTATTTAAAGTTGTTCTAGACCAACCATAGTGACTAAGATATGTATCTTTCTTGGTTTATCTAGATATTATCAACGTTTTGTGGAGAATTTCTCAAAACTATCTAATCCACTAACTTAGTTAACTCATAAGGCTGTTAGGTTCCTCAGGATAAATGAATGTGAGGAAAATTTCAAGGAACTGAAGGGAAGGTTGGTCAGTGTTCCTATTTTTATATTACCCTATAGTGGAAGAGGGTTTTAAATTTTTAGTGATGCATCCTAGAAAGGATTTGGATTTTTTTATTCAAAATAACATAGTTGTATTCGATTCATTATAGTATTTTAAGATTCATGCATAAAATTACCCAAATCATGATTTGAAGTTAGCAACAGGAATTCTTTTATTAAAGATATTGAGACATTATCTTTATGGGGAAATGTGTGATATATATACTGATCATAAATTTCAGAAATATATATTCACACAGAAGGAGTTCAACATGTTCTTGAGAATATAGTTAGAATTGATGAAGCATTCTAATTGCTCAACACATTACCATCCTGGGAAAGCGAACAAGGTGGCTGATGATTTGAGTCAAAAAGGCAATGCTAGCATATCCAGGATGAGGATCACAAAAGATCCAATATTTTTTTATTTGAAAAGTATGGATCAAGAAATACATAAGGAAGGGTAAAATTTTATATACCTCAAATGAATGTTCTTCCCTCTATCTAAGTGATGATTAGGGAGTGATAAAAGAAAGATGAATGACTACAAAAGAAGGCTAGAAATGCTCCTAAGTTTAAACTTGATCAGGATGGAATGATAAGGTTCAGGAACTGTGTATGTGTTACTTCCATGACAGATTTGAAAAAGGATCTATTAGAGGAAGCTCGTAGTTCTTCATTCTATATTCATCCTGGAAGTATGAAGATGTATAATGAATTAAGCGAGTAATTTGGGTGGGATGAAATGAATAGAGGTACCACAGGGTTTGAATTTCAATGTTGGGTATGCCTGTAAGTTAATGTTGAAAGAAAAAAGTCTCAAGGTATGTTGAATCCATAACCCATAATAGAATGGAAATGGGAGAACATCACTATGGATTTTTTCAGTGCAATACACAAAACCTCTAAAGGGTTTAACGCTATATGGGTGGTATTTGATCACCATATTAAGTCAGTACACTTCATTTCCAAAGGAGAATATTTCTCTCTTCATCAGTTTGATAGAATATATATTAAGGAAGTGGTATGGTTGAATGGAGTACCACATTCTATTGTATCCGATCAGGAATCAAGTTTTACCTCAAATTTCTGGAAAACCATTTAAAAAGAACTTTATATAGAATTGAGTTTCAACACTGCTTATCATCCTCAAATAGATGGATAGTCTGAAAGAACAATTCAAACCCTAAAGGATATGTTGATATATTTTAATTTGGATTTCAAAGGTGGTTGGGATCAACACCACCCTATAGTTTAGTTTCATTATATCATTCATTTTCACTCAAGAATTCATATGGCACTGCATGAACCCCTTAATGAGAGGAAATGTGGAGATCCAACATGTTGGGATAAGGTTGGAGATAGAAAGTTATTATGATATAATATCACTATAGAATTGGTTGAGAAGGTTAGAACTGATAAATAAAATATCAAGGTTTCTCAAATCCTGTAGAAAAGTTATGTAGATAATCCTCAGCATGATCTAAAATTTTATGTTGGTGAAAATGTGTTTCTATGAATCTCACCCTGGAAGAAAGTTATGAGACTCAGGAAGAAAGGGAAACCAATAAATATGAATATTGACCCCTTTGAAAATATTGATTGTAATGAGACCATATCGTATCAATTGGAACTTCCTCCAAATCCCTCTCAAGTCTATGATGTGTTCCATATATCACTCTTGAGAAAGTACATACCTCTGTCGGAGCCAGATATTTATTATGAGGAACAACCTGTTGAAATTCTAGATATATCAGAAAAGGTTCTATGAAACAAGACCACTCTTCTGGTCATAGTTTTATGGAAAAAACACCAGTTAGAGTAGGCTAATTGGGAACTTTAATATACGATTAAGTAGAAGTATCCTCACTTGTTTTTACCTGATTGAAAAAATTTATAGGAGATATTCATTTTAAGGGGGGTAGAATGTAACACCCTGAGTTCTTATGGACCTATTTTTTCATTGAATAAATTAAAATTATGATTTATATATTTTAATACAATTAGTAAAATATTTCTTTTACAAGCAACACCGACTTGGCATAAATCACACACAACACCAACTTGTTATATGATACACACAGCCCAGAGCTTCTATGAAACATTTCTTTTTGTTGTAATTCAAATAATATAATCATAACCTAGACATTAAACATAGCTTTATGAATAGTAATAACTAATTTTTAAATATATTTTATAATCTATTAATATAAATAAAACATATTGATAATGAATGATATGATTTTTTGTAAAGTTCTTTTATGTTTAAAAATATTGTTTTCTCAAATAAACCTATTATAATAATAAAAGTAATTTTAGATATATATATATATATAGATTTAATTTCATAAAATAAACTTTATTATTAAATTTCTAACATTGAATTTATCTTAGGATGAATTTTAGGGATTTTTCTGAGAAACTTAAGTTTTTGATGAGTAGTGAAAAATACTACTTTTTAGTTAAATACTACTTTTTTCTAATTAATTATTAATGATAAATGATATTACAAATATGATTTAAGGTCACATTAGCTAAATAT
The DNA here is from genome assembly GCA_963277665.1 of Viscum album. Lineage (NCBI taxonomy): Eukaryota > Viridiplantae > Streptophyta > Magnoliopsida > Santalales > Viscaceae > Viscum > Viscum album. The sequence goes on along the minus strand of OY728147.1, from coordinate 134,154,457 downwards.
TTCATCTATTAATACATTTTAACTCATTAGAATTTATTTTACTCTGAAACTAAATATAAAATCTTAACAAACTTATGAACTTTTTTCTACCTTAAAACCAAGTTATTTCATCTCATCAAGAGGATTAGCACTAATTTAATTTTTGAAGCTTATTAGAATTAAATTTAAAAAAATATAACATAAACCATTATAATAATTATAATATTTCTATTCTAATAAGACTATGTTATTTTTTGACCAAAATGATTAGTAAAGTTGATTAAAATTCATTATAGTAGTTAAAGCCAAATTAAGCTTAATTAGGGACTAAACCTTAAAATTAAGGGCCAAATTTAACTAGATAATTTTACAATTCCCATTTTATTTCAATAGTTTTAACATAAACCTTTAATTTTTGTGTTTTTTTTTGGTTTGTTATGAAATTTATTTAGGTAAGAACATGTGTTCAACTAACTTGTTACTAAAAATCCCTAGTGAGTCTTTTTCTATCCCTATAAAAGGCCACCAACTATACCCTTTACTCACACCTCTCAAAACATTTAAGTTTACCCATGATCTGATTAGGTATCCTCCCCACAATCTTCCCTTAATCATTGAATCCTCCCTATGGGAATAAAGCTTCTCAAGGAATCCTTTTGGCACAAACCAAAAGGAGTTACCTGATTTAGAGATAACATCTTCTCTCAAACTCCTTCCATTTATTTTCTGTCTCCACCCCCTCCACTCTATTTATTCCATTATTGTGTGAAAAAACTAGTATCCTCCATATAATATTATTTTTATATTAATATTATCTTACCTACATAGACACACTCATCCGTCTAATGGATGTTGAACATATTGTTTCTGTGTAGGGCGAACTGATGCCTCATGAAATTATGATTGTTCATCTCTCCTTTACCACCAATCATGGTGGCCATTATGATGAAAAATCTATTTATATATTTTATATATTAAATTTACTATGCATTTAATCTTATTTCTGACTTTTAAAACACATTTCTTTTTACTTTCCATTTGGTGTCAATACGATAATCTCTTTTGAGTAAGTGTGGACTACTGCCCCCTCAAAGTGATGTGATTCATTCACGCTCCACATGGAAGGTATTGAGGATAGTTTTAATGAAATAATATGATATATAACATATATTAATTCCATTGTAATATTTATATATATATACATGTTGTTCAAATACTTTCTTTTAATACGACAATAAAGACGGGAACAACATTCATGTGTATGTATGAAATACTGTCTCCATGAACAATGTATTCCATTTTATACTCCTATATTCTATAGATTTTTATAATACACATATATTTTATATAACTTATATTTTTATCGTGGATTAAATTCTGGAATCATGATATAATTATAAGGACCTACAATATAAAAAATTAAGACACATCTGATGAATAAAGCGAATTTTACCCAAAGTGAAACATTAACATAGGATCATTAACAAATGGGTAATATAAGGTCATAAAAAACAATATATGGAATTATGTATAAAGATATGCTTCTATATAAGATGTATAATGATATTATATTTATTATATAGGAAGATTGTATGATAGCGGTGAGAGTCAAGAAATGATATTTTACTCAAGAAATGTTTTTAAAACATTTTTTAAAATTATTTTCCATATAAGACAACATCCATTTTTGTTACTCATGCCTTTATGGAGAAATTATTCAATTTTTCCATTAATATTCTTACTATGAATGGATTATTCTATTATGGAATGATTATTATAAATCTCTTTTCTTTTTCACTTGTTATATGCTCTAGAAATCCACTTCTTTTCACAGGTTATGTTTACGATGAAATGATTATGAAATCTGTCTATTTACATAGGTATTGATATGTTTACATGTTTATGATTCCCATTTCATTTCATGGTTTATTAAAAATTTTATTTATTATCTAGTGGAACATGTATGTATAATTTCTATATGTGATGGGTGAGACCTATATCTCCCTACAATGCATTGGGTAAAGATTTATATCTCATGAGATACACAAAGATGGTCTTGGGAGTGAACCGTGACAACAATAATGGCCATGGGAGTGAACCAAGACTACTAAGATTGTATGAGTAGGGAAATAATTCTACTGTGATGACCATGGGAGTGAACCATGACATCAATTATGGTATTGGGAGTGAACACATTCTACAAAAATGGTCTTGGAAGTGATTTCTTAGCTACTATGGAAATCATTGTATAATTATGTGTTTTCCACAATTCCATGTCTTACTCATGTGTTATTGTATCATGGATTATGTCATTTAATTCCTTTTTATTCATGAATTAGGAATTTCTAAGATCTATTCCATGATTCATATATATGATATTTTATATGCGGGGTAGGATATTCTATTTTCATGATCACATTCCCATGCCCTTTACCCATGTTTGTGCTTACATGTCTCCCTTTCTTACCCTTACTGAGCATTTGAGCTCACCTTTTTTATGTTTACTTCCCCATGTTGTGAATATATGTATTATATTTGAGGTTTCTAAGAATTTTTATAGTCAAGGATAATATATTGGGGGATAATGTAGCTCAGTTGTGTTTCAGTGTTTATATATTCCATGTTTCCAAAGGCACTAGACCAGTAAGATCTTCTTACATCTGGTTGTGAAATGTTTTTTGTTATTAAAAAAATTTATGTAATGTTAATGTTTGAAAATAATGGGTCACTATAATACAATCTTACTCTAGTTTTTTTCAAATCATACCCATATCAATCTTTGATCACATCATCTCGCCCAGGATTAATCACATGTTATCATTTAGAGTTCATCCCCCATACTCATGGTTGTCCCATACATCCAGAATCACATATAATGATATAACAAATAATTTTCCCCTCACTCATATCTTTTTTAATGACCATTAGTCACAACATGTCACAAGATACATGGAAGGAACAATAATAATGTTGTAAAATAACCAATACTATCCTAGAAACACAATCCAGTATAATACTTAATAAGGAAATCCCTCTATATTCTCTATAAAATCCTTTTGATATTAATCACATCAATCATTTTCATTTTTTAAATACTCACACAAGTAAAACTACTCATCATACATAATCAAATACTAACCTACAGGGTCACACCGGCCTTATCCAAGATTGAACACCTCACTCTAGGACAAAATCACCAATACGGACAACCCTAACTCTAGTAAAATAACCATACTAGGTTTCTCTATTTCAAATAAAGTTTACACATAAATCAACTCTAATTATTCAAACACATTAATATTGATCTACCCAGTATGTGATTACTAGGAAATATATAGTAATAACCTTGTAATCGATAGTGTGTATGACACGCAACATAAATCACGTAAGTTAATATATTATCATGATACTCTGTGATATATTTACTATTTAAAATATATTTTATATATTTTAATTTATTTAAAACATAGTTAGAGTAAATTACATTTAGGGGAGAACTTCCTCGATGTCTTGCGTTACATGAAAGACCGAGTTTTGTTAAACAATAATATATTATTAAAATATAATGAGATATAAACTAGATGTTAAATTAGCAGTTATGATTCGTAATAACTAAATTTTGAAAATTATGTTTTATAAAAATATATAATGAAATAATTTGTTATAAATTAATTATATATGAATATAAGAATCAATTGAATATAATGTGGTTATTTTTATATAAAAATATTTTTATGCTCAAAAAGTTATTTTACTCTAATAGATTAAATTAATTATATTTAGTGAGTGATATTAATGTAATATATATATAAATATATATTATATATATTATATATTCAATAACATATTTTTTATATTTATCCATTTAATTTAATAAGAATAATATATGAACAAACTCTATTTTCTATATAAAAACCTCCATTTTTTTAAAGGGAATTTCATTGCCTTTTAAGGGTGAACCAACATAAAATATTAATATTGACACTTTAATTAATTTAATATGTAAAAAATAAACATAATATTTCAAATAAAAACAAAATAATTAGGTTAGGATGAATTTTTGATATTTTTTTGAAACATTTCATTTTTTAATGAATAGTTAAAAATACTGAATTTTAGGTCAAAACTTCCTTCTCATCTAATTTATTTATAAGGTTAAATTATAATTCTAATTGGTTTAAATTTTTAATTAGATAATATTTTGATTATTTAATTCAATTTATTTTATTTGAATCAATTTCAGTTTGAAATTGATTATAAAAATATAGAAAACATTTGGACCCTTATACTTTAACAACATGCATTGTCGTCTCGCCTATGGGATTAATTTTAAATTAATTATTGTCCCTTCTGTGATTTTAATTTTTAAAAATTTATTTCATTTTTTTAATTAGAATAATTTTTTATTTATACTAATAACAACATTGTTTTGGCCCAAAAATATTAGTAAATGTAATTAAAATTAACTATAATTATTACGGAAAAATTAAGCATAATAAAATATTAAACCTTCAAATTAGGGTCTCAAATCACTTATCCACTTGTACAAAACCCATTTTATGTCCATAATTAGGTCATTCACCTTCAACTATTATGTTTTTTATGACTTTGTTTAGCTAAGAACATGTGTACACCAAACTTGTATCCAAAAAATCCAAGTGAGTCATTTTCCTCCCTTCTAAAAGGCTACCACCTCTCCCCATTCCTCACACCTCTCAAAACACTTAGGTTTGGAAAAAATCTACCCATATAGTATACCAACATCTCTACCCTTTACCATTAATCCTTCCTTTGGGTAGAAATTCTTCCAAGGAATCCTTTTGGTACAAACCAAATGTAGTTACTAGATTAAGAGGTAACCTCTTTCCTTATACTTTTTAATTTTATTTCCATTATCAAACCCCAAATATATTACTATTATATTATTCTATAACAAAAAATTAATATTCAATATCATAGGATTTTTTATACTACTCTATATACCTATACTTACGCACAATTGCATCTAATGTGTATAGAACATATTGATTCTGTGTACGGAAAATTACTGCCTAACGAAACAGTGATTGTTAATTTTTCTCTTTCCACCTATCTTGGTCGTAATTATGATGGAAACACTATTTATAAATGTTATATATGATTTGTAAAATTTATTTATGATTCTGTAATTTTTATTTATAACATACTTTTATGTTTTCCATCTTGTGTCAATAGGATAATTTCGTTTGAGGGAGTGTGGACTACCACCCTTTCGAAGTGATATGACTCATTCATTCCATACATGGAACATAATAAGGATAGTTTTAATAAACCTATGAAACATTTATAACATATATATGATAATATAATTATAATATACATATGTATCATTTATCTTTTACTCTTTAAATATGACAAAGAAATTAAAGTGGTGTTCATGCGTACGTATGGCCTACCGTCTCCACGAATGGTGCACTTCATTTCTAATATAAAAATGCTATAGAAAACTATAAAAACATATATAATGGATATATATGATAATAAAATCATGTTTTACTTTCTGGTGATGATGAAACCATGACATATTTATTAATAACAATGAATAACAAGTTAAAACATACACAACAATCTAAGCTACTAACACCCTAAATAGTTAAAATAATGAAAGATTATTAAAAACAGTTAATAAGATATTATTAGAGGATCATATATGTTATAATAAATATTAATATAGTTCTGTTATAAGTAAATAACATTTTTAAACCAATTATAGAGGAGGTTAAAGGACGTTCACCAAAAAGGAAACACAAGGTAAGGGATTCTCATCTCAGTTTTTACATCCGTGAGATAAATGTCGTGTTCAACACATACATATTTTTTTGGGTGTATCTACATCCCACTTATTTATATGATATCATTAATAGTTTTATATTCATGGTATGTTTAACATTCATTTAATATTATTCTCTCCTGATATTTATGACTTAAAATGTTTCAAAGTGGTATGGGAGACTTTGAAATGTTTAAATATTATTTTCCCCAAGACTAATACTAATGATATTTCAATGGAATTTCTAATAAAGTAAATTATATACCAATTTCACAGTAATCACATTAATTATTATCTAGTTATTCATGACCATTTTCAAGTATTAGTACCATTTTTTCACTCTTTGGTACTCATAATGTTTTAGAAAATATTTTTAATAGAACCCGACTTTGTATCTCTCTTTAGTATAAGAACCTGTTTTCTTATGAAAATCATATTTTTATAAAACAAATTCGAAAATATTTTTAAAAATATTTGTAAAATACATTTTTAGCCTTTTCCCTTTTACCAATTTTTTAAAATTAATCTTAATTTATCTTTCTAAACATGGATTTTTTCTAACCATTTTTACCATGTGAAAGAATGTTTCTTTTTTAGTATTATGACATGTATAGATTTATACACCGTAATTTCTTTAAATCATCCTTTTTATGACTAAAAGGATACGTTTTAAATATATTTTTTTCAAAATTTATTTTCAAAGAAGTGGTTTTTCAAAATGTTTTTCAATACAAAAGTAAATTTTCTTCAAGAATTTTTTTATGTTCTTTTTATAATATTTCTATTCATCAACAACAACCCCCTTTTATTTTACTACATTGTGTATATTTAATATTGAAACCATCCTCAATATTACTAAGGATTGTTTATTATTGATTTGTCTAATGATAGAATTCACATTCACTTACTTTAATCATTTTATATACCCCTTGAAATATTCAATCTCTTATGATCAGTGAAAATTGAATTTCCCATAATTATACATTTCATTTAACAAGGATATTACCATTGCATAAATCATATACCATTTTAAATTTGGTTTCTAAATTGATATTTATATGATTATTTGGGGAAATATTTATTATTTTTTATTCTTTATTCTATACAAACATTTGATGAGGCATGTTATATATTTTGATTATTCAATTTAAGGAATGTTTTGGACTAGAAATTATTGGTGGAGCCTAGACTTTATATAGATACTTTATGAATCAATAGGTTCTCATGAGAAAATTTTTTTATGAAAATAAAAATATTTTAAACTATCTTGTAAAATGTCTTGATGGTATAGGTTTTCATATGCCTCAAATATGTAGACTAATAATCAAGAATTTCCCTCATATAAGTTTTAGTTATTATTTATCCCTGAGACTTTACATCAACATATCCATGGAAACATTTCATTTTCAGTTATTTAGATGGTATGTTTTTCAGCTTTTTACCTTTCTATATTTGTTTTTCCTTATCTAGTTATTGAATGGAATGTGTTTTCATAATACCTTAATTCCTGTGGAACTGATGGTCTCTTAAATCATCAAATATTTATGGATTTTAGGCCCTCAAATGTATATTGATAAATAGTGTTTTTCTAATTGATGACCTCATTAAATCCCAATAAATATTTACGATTTTCCTCTAAGTACATATTTTCACTTTCCACTAATTTTCTCTTACTCAGAGACCTATTTATATATTAGTCCATGTGACCCTTATACTTCTCACTCTATATTTTCTTGAGGATATTTTACAAACCTTAATCATGATGTGGGATTTCAAAAATAGGAAGAATGAAACAATATATCACCATGATCATGTTTAAATTTCAAGTATGTAATTTAAATAAGGTGGTGATAATCTGACGCCCGAAAAATCTGAAGTAAGAACCCTGTATTCAATGAAATGTATAATAGGAAACATCAATCATGAAAGGTAATATAATATCTATATATTTTATAATATATTTACTACTTGAAAAATATGTGTATTTCGATGCATTTAAAACAATGGTAGTGTTTGTTACACGTAGGAGTGACCTTCCTCGATGGCTTGCGTTACACGCAAGACAAAGTTTGATCAAACAATAATATATTATTAAAATATAAGGAGATATAAACTAGCCGTAAAATTAGTAGTTATGAATATAAATAACTAACTTGTGAAAATAATGTTTATAAAAATATATAATTAATTAATTGGATACAAATTAATTAGAAATGAATATAAAAAGTAATTGAATATAAAGCGGTTACTTTAATATGAAAATATTGTTATGCTCAAAAGGTTGTTTTAGGCTAATATATCAAATTAATTACAGTTATTGAGTGATATTAATGTAACATATATATATATATATATTCAATAAAATATTGTTGATATTCATCCATTGGATTTGATATCCATGAGATTAGAATAAACTCTATTTTAAATATAAAAACCTATAATTTTATAAAGACAATTATACAGCCTTTTAATGGATAATCCACATTAAATATGAATTTTGACACTTTAATTGATTTAATATGTCAAAATTATATTCATATTTTAAATTGATACATAATAATTAGGTTAGGGTGAATAGTTGATATTTTTCTAAAACATTTCATGATTTTAATGTATAGTTACAAATACTAAATTTTAGTTCAAAAATATTTTTAATTTTATGCATTTGATAGATTAAATTATAATTTTAATTGGTTTTAAAGAATAATTAGATTATATTTTTTTCAATTCATAAAATTTATTTCATTGGATTCAATTTCACATTGTAATTTATTATAAAATCAAAGTAAACTTTTGGATCTTTTTACTTTAAAACCCCACATTGTTGTCCCGCTTTCAGGATGAATTTTAAATTAATTTATACCACTTATGTGAATTAATTTTGGAAAAATTATTTCCATATTTTTATCATCATAATTTATAATTTCTAATAATTCCAAGTTGGTTTTTGACCAAAACTTTTAATGAAGTAATTAAAATTAATTATAATAATTATGGGAAATTAAGATTAATAAAGGACTAAACATTTAACTTAAGGGATAAAATAACCTACCCACTTATTCCAATACAATTTTATGTCCATAATTATTGCATTAATCTTACATTATAAAGTTTATTTGGTTTTTTATGACTTTTTTTTAGGTAACAACATTTGTACACCAAACTTGTTTCGAAAAATTTGAAGTTAGTACTTTTCCTCCCGTATAAATGGCCACTATCTCTCCGCATTCCTCACACATATCATACCAAATAGATTCAACCAATATACACCCATATACATTCCCCAAATCCCTACCCTAATCATTGAAGTATCCCTTTTAGAGGAAATCCTTCCAATGAATCCTTTTGGAACAAACCAAAAGTAGTGAGCCAATTAAGAGGTAACATATTTCATTAAAATTTTTAGTTTTATTCAAATTCCCCAAACCATAATATATTATTATAATATTATTTATAACAACACCAATATCATAAATATACTAGGATTTTGTTTTGATAAATTTTAACCCTACATTTACACACACTCATGTCTAATGGGTAACGAACATACAATTCTGGTGTATGGTGAATTACTACCTCATGAAACAATGATTGTTCATTTTTTTCATTTCCTCCTATCATGTTTTCCATTATTGTTGAAAATATATTTATATATGTTTTATATGATATTTATAATTTTTTTATGCTTCCCTACTTTTTTTAGAACATACCTTTATTCTTTCCATCTTGTGTAAATTTAGTAATTTCTTTTGAGGAAGTATAGACTACCACCCCCTCAAAATGATATGACTCGTTCATGAAATACATGGAATGTATAAGGGATAATTTTAATAATCCTTTTTGATATATATATATATATTTATATATATATATGATATTGGAATTATGATATGCATATGTATCATTTTCTTTCAATATTTTAACACAACAAAGAAATGAAAGTAGCATTCATGTGTACGTATGACCTATTGTATCCATAAACGATCCTCTTCATTTATAATCTTAAAATATCATAAAATAATATAAATACATATATAATGCATATATATGACATTAAAATATTTTTTTACATTCTTTAGATGATGAAACTATGACATATTTAATAATAACAAGTTAAAACTTACTTGACAAACAAGTAAATTAACACCCTAAATAGTTAAAATAATGATATTTTATTAAAAAATGGTTAATAAGTATTATAAGAGGATCATATATTATAACATAAATATTAATATGGTTCTGTTATAAGTTACTAACATTTTTAAACCCTTTATACGGGTGGTCAAAGGATGTTCACCCGAAATGAATCACAAGGTAAGGGATTCTTATATGACATTTTACATCCATGAGATAAATGTCTTGTTCACCAATTATGTCTTTTAAAAGGTGTATCTAATGCCCATTTTGTTATATTATGTCATTAAAACATTTATATTCTTGTTATTTTAAACTTTCATTTAATATTATTCTTTCACGAGTTTTATTATTAAAAATGTCTTAAAGTGGAATGGGACACTTTGGAATGGTTAAATATTATTTTTCTCAATTCTAATCCAAATGATATTTCAAAGGAATATCCATTCCAGGAAATTATATGACCATTATAAAATAATACACTTCATTATTATCTGGTTATTCATGAAAAGTTTCAATAATTTTTTCCATTTTTACACTCTTTAGAGCTCAAAATGTTTTAGAAAATGTTTTTAAGAAAACATGACTTTGTATATCTATTTATTTAGAGATATTTTTATCTTTTAAAAACCCATTTTTTGATAAAATGTATTCAAAAAATTTATTAAAATGATTTGGTAAAGTCATTTTTCCCATTTTTTATTTTTCCCATGATTTCAAAGGAATATTCTTTTCTCTTTTCATGAAAGGTATTTGTTTAACCCTTTTTACCTTGTCAAAGGAATGTTTCTTTTTACCTAGTAAGACATGTATGGATTTACCCATCATTATTTCTTAGAATCTTCCATTTCATGTAAAAAAGGATACATTTTAAAGAAAATGTTTTCAAAATTTATTTTCAATGAAAAGGTTTTTTAAAATATTTTTCAAAACAAAAAGATGTTTTCCTAAATAATGTTTTTATGTTATTTTTTTAATATTTCAATTTACCAACAACAAACCTTTATCATACTCCCCTAGGTATATGTTGTATTAATACAATCTTTACTATTCCTTTGGATGGTTTATTATGGATTTGGCCAAGGATATTATTCACATTCACTTCCATGAATCATTTTTTATTCTCCTTGAAATATTCATTATTCTATGATCATTGAACATTAAATTTTCCCCTAATTGTCCATTTAATTTATCATGGATATTACTATTTACTAAACCATATACCATTTAGCATATAGTTTCTATATCGATAATTATTTAATTATTTGTGGAAATATTGATTTTTATTTTCATTCTTTATTCAATGAAAATATTTGATAATTTATATTATTTATTTGTATTATTAAAAATAAGAAATTTTATTGTACTGGAAATGACAGTGCAACTCAGACATCCTATAAATTCTTAATGCATCGATATCTTCTTAGGAGAAAAATTAGTTACACATATCATAATAGCTTAAATCATCTTGTCAAAGGACATGAAGGGATAGGTTTTCATGTGCCTTAGGCATGATGTCCAATAATAAAATATTTCCCTCATTTTAGTTTCAGTTATTATTCATCTATAATATTTTTCATCAACATATCATGGGATACATTTCATTTTCATTTATTTAGATGGTATGTGTTTCATTTTATTACATTTCCTTATTTATTTTTCTTATATAGTTATTGAATGGCATGTGTTTCCATTTATTAACTTTCCATATTGACTATTCTCATTGATTATTTATTTCTCCCTCTATATTTTTCCCTTACCAGGCATTTGAGATCACCATAATTATTTTTATTTCCCCAGGAATCAAAGAAGCGTACTAGGAAAGATATAAAAGGATTTAGTAGAAGGATTGGATTTATTCTTGATGTTATTTTTTTTAAAATGAATAATCAAATGTTTTAATTAGTGTATTATTTTCTTAGGTGTGTATCTTGTTTATCAAGACTATTAAACTCTTATTACTTTGATATATGGATCCTTGTAATCATTCCAATGTAATTGATAGAAGACACTAGATCTAGGCTACTTATGGTCGGGTTTCTACACTGCCACTTTGATTCCAAAATTAGATCCTTATCAGGCTAACTCACATATTTGTATTCAAGATCAGCCTTAAAATAGAAAATGAATTTCATAACATGGTAAAGACTTACTAACTCAAGATTAATGAAGAAAAAAGGCAGATTCATACTCATTGATTCACACTCCACACACTAAAAACCTAAAATCACCTCTAAACCCTCAAAATTATTTTTTTGAGATGGATAACAATGAGAAAGGGATGAAAGAAGACATATAGGGAGTGGTTGGGATTTACATACCAGGATATAAGATCTATAATGAAAGAAAATCGAATGAACAGGAAAATATTTTGGGGATCTTAGAAATATGTAGACTAGATCCAAAAACTATCCAAATCATATGGGGAATAATATTGGAGGAGAGAAGGGGGTAAATGTGCCCAAATGTGACTTTATAAATTATAAAATTTTAAAAAACTACCTAGATGTTTGTTCATGGTTTGATCATGATGTTCACATTGTAATGAATCAACTATAGGGCCATGTTTTGGCATGAAACTCCAGTCCATGGTGAAATGTCTCTCAAAATTGAATATGGCTTGACTCCTAGCATGTTACCCTCACACCATAACTATTATTATCATTCAACAATGTCCCACCCTATGTGTTCCTCTTGGTGCTCCCCTAACTACTATCACACCATCAGCCTTCCCAAATCCTAGATTTCGTGATGTAGAACCCAGCACCACACTATGACCTCTTTCCTTTATCCTGAAATTCATAACTTTAGTAATGCTATAAAATCCTCTAGGCCTCATTTCAATGCCTATCCAATTGGTATTAGGCTTGATACCTAAAATGTCACCCTCATAGTCTGGTAATGATGGCCATGTTATGACATCCCATCATATAGGTAGCTCACAATGGAGCCCCGCCATTGTTTCATTTTGAGATGCACCAAATATTTTTTTAATGTTATGAAACCCAATTCCATGTCATAAACCCTTTCCTTTTCTTTTTTCATCAGTATTGTCATCACACCATGGAAACATCCACTATGTTGTCACCTCTTGGTAAATATTACATATGTAGTTACCTATAAATAAGATTAAAACATTATGCATCATGACCATGAATTTATAGACTTTACCATAACAATATATCCAAGACACACATCATGGATCCCCATGGTCACATCATAATACTTATAAGGCCACACATCATGTTTTGAATTCCAACATCATGATGTGGTGACCTGGATGTTGCAGAATCCTAGCTCTTAAAACTTTCATAACTCCCTACATGTTTCTCTCATTCCACCACTAACACTTAAAAAAACCCAAAATCATTAAGATACAAAGGATTCAAAAAATAAATAAATTAAATGCATCGAGAAATTTGACGGGATTTACAGCTAACATGTATTATTTTTCCCTTGATTACTTCATGGTTTTCTATTTGGAATTTTTATACACACTAATGAATATTCTTTACTTCTAAAATATTTGTGTCTATTCATATGAAGAATATACCTATGTAATTTTTTGGTGGGTATAGTGATGGTGGAGAATATACATTGGGAAGCCATGTCATGTTATTTTATAGTAGTGGTTAGGCTCAAGTTGGCATGATGTGGTGTCTTTCCTTCCTACTCTCCCAAGCTTATTTTATTTCTATATTATCATGCCTTCTACTTTTTCCCTTTATATACCAGTAATTGTATTATACTATTTTGGGGTGTTTATAATATATTTCATGCATGATTCATTTCTGTGTGTTAGATATATATATTCTCCATGTTTGTAATTATTTGGTTAGATAGGAAAATATGTATAACATTGGTTATATAGAATAAGGCCTTCTATATAGGTTATTCCATATTAGTGGTAGTCAACAAAACATGTCCTATTATAGGTGGTCTTAGGGTTGCACACTCAATTTTTTGTCTACCTAAGGGGGGACCTAATAATTTAGGCCATTTCATTCTATGACTGTTATGTTTCATATATCACACAATAAATTATCATATAATATATTTCTATTGGGAGATTAAATATTGAGTATAATATAAAATAATATCATATTAATTCTTATGTGATACCTCATGAAAACATTATGTTACCCATTTTATTTCAATGTATTATTCATGCTATAATTTCCATGAATATATGATTACTTTTCATTTGAAATGTATATTTATGGATCTGTAATTAAGTGATAGGTGTGTCTAGAATTATATAGTCCACCAATGTGTTGGGTAATGGCTATATCTCTTGAAATAAAATTATTCGGGCATGAGAGGGTATTCTTTTCTATTATGTTAGTGACATGTTTATCCATTATTCTATTATAGTTTTAGCTAAGAGACATGGAATACATTATTATTTTCTATTTTTATGTATGTGAAATGTTTTTAATTTATATAAACATGGTTTCTGATTATTGATTCCACATTCGTATACCATTGTTTGATATACTTTTAAAATGGTTATTATTTTACTGATCTAAATTCATTTCCCACGATGTGAGATTGTGATTTCATGCCACATACTCCCTTCTTATGATTATATAATATTATTCCATTAATCATACATTTTTACTTATGTTTAATTTTATTACCGATTTATAGTCTAATGTTAAATCTTGTGTGACTCGTTGACACTGATTTACCCCTTAATGTTCATTTAAGCTCTCCCTTTTCTTTTTTTATCTTTTCCATGGGTAGTGAAGAAGAATATTATGGGTGATATAACTAGAAGGGAATCAAATATGAAATTTTTTAGAAAAGTATAGTAAATGTTATTAAGAAATGTGATAGTGTTTTAAATAATCTCAAATTCAACAGAACTGATAAGTTCCGGGAGTGTGAATTATTTTTTATTTGTAATTTTTATTCACATAAAATTTTGTAAAATATATATATTTGTCTTTATGTCATCTCATATGATGTACTAACACCCTAATCATGTACACTCAGGATTCATATAGATATTTTTTACAAGATTTTGGTAAGGGAAATAAATAGCACATGGGGAATATTCAATTTTCATCATGGATTCATGTTAGTTTATTTCATGGGGATTTTAATGGAGGATATGAGTGAAGACATCATGGGTTTACCATTTTGTTTTTTATTGGATATCTTACATGTGGAGATTTAATTGGAATGATGTATTGTTATTTTATTATAATTAGTTTATATATGTGTTAGTTATGTCTTTCCAAGTTTGATATATAGTTTATTTAGTTCTTTAGATTGTTATATGTATTACTTTCATGGTACATTATCTTACCATGGAATAAATATTCCCATGGTTATAGGTTTTTAATTTACATTTTTTCCTCTTCTACATAGGTCGTGCTAATTTTTTTGAACCACCCAATGATATTAGTTTAATTAATAATGATATAAAAAAATTTCCAAATAAATTTTATATATATATATATATATCAACCCTCGTCATTAATTTCAGCCTCTGGTGATTGGGACATATGCTAAGGTGTATTTCTGATCTGGGTTGTATTAGCAGGGGATCCTAATACGGAAAATGGTTTCAGATTGCATTTAGTGTTATTGGATTTTATAGTGTATTAGATATTTGAATATTTAGTATCATTTTATAAGCTAAAAATATGAATACCCAATATATTTAATTTTGAATCATGAGTTCTTGTGGTCATTTTAACCAAATTTTCACTCTGTTAATGTTATTTCAATATTCCACATTTTTTTATAAAGGGATCAAAATGTTATCATCTAATTTAATATTTAGTATATTTAAAAATTATCAACCTTTAGTTATTTTAGTTGTATCAAATAATCATGAACTTTTCATTTTTCCAATAATTGATTCTGAGATCCATAAGGGGGTTTCACATATTTTTATATTTTTTGGGAAAATGGAACCTCAATGGGATCTTACAAATATGGAGGTCATATGGGGATTATTATTATATTACCCTCAACATTTCATAGTGATATATCACTAAATGAAAATAAATTTTTGGTTGATAATATCCATTATATTTTTGAGAGTATTGATAATCTTAAACAACATAATGTTTATATTGTGGATTTTATGCTCAAAAAGGTATCTCCCAATGGTGGAATGTGCTGATTAAAGTAAAATGTAAGTGAATAGCCTAAAATTTCCGGAGGGAAATATTATTTAAAAATTTATAACATAGAATACATTCATTGGGTAAAATATTGAGAATTTATAGACCTGGGGAAGGAATCAATTATAGGGATACAATTTCCCACTGCATATATCAATTTATATAAATATCTACCTACATGTGCAGAGATGAGTAATCATAGTCTTATCATTTTTAAATGGGATAAAATAACAGAAACCAAATCATGTGACAATGTTTAATCTTTCCACATTCTGTAAGGTTTAATGAAAGTAGTTTTATCCATGATATGATAAATTTGATGTATAGTATTTGGAAGTCCATCTATTGGATTATTACTATTGAGGGAAATTTTATTAGTGGAAAGATAATTTGATGGGAGGAGATGAACATGGTTGGATATTTATTTCTTTGTAAAGGAGGTATTACACTTCCTAACCCTAGGTCAATGCAATATTTAACTTAATTTTTTCAGTGTAGATTTCCAGTATACATAAAACCCAAATACACTTTCAAATAAATAAAATTCCTCATATATAGTCAGTTTAGACATCATCATAGATTCTATATTAGTATTCCATAAAATTTTATTTGACAGTTTCCCAAATATAATATGAAACTCAAGATGAGTTAGGTGTATAAGAAATATAATAGATTTAACCACAAATAGAAATATATTTTTTGAATAAAATGAGGTATTTATAGTCATAATTTTCCCATGCCTTCATCTTGAAAAGGATATTAATATCAAGGTCAATTAGAGGGCATGAATCGAATGTATGTAGCTGAGGAGTCCACTATTGATTATGGCAAGGGATCTTCTATAGTTATAGGTTCTATATAGGTATAATCTATGCTTTAGTGTGATTCTTCTTATTTTATGGAATAATATTCATTTATATCTAGCCATATGTAATCCCTTATTGAATTGAATGTGAGGGTATATTTACAACTAGTAAGCATAGACACTCTTTTTGGAAATCTATTCTAGAGAATATTAGTATTTCCGTTTTATACTATTATAGTGGGTATGTAAAAGAGTTTATTGATTTTTTATCTTTTATATAAATCCTTTTATTTTAATAATGGTATTATACTAGTTAATCAAGTTTGGATATCATGATGACTTCCATGGAAGGTGGGTTTCTTTTTCTATCTTAGTGGTGTTCATTATATATTCATAAGAGAGTGGGAATTTAATATATGAAGGGTAAGACAAAATTAAGATAAAATTTTAGTTTTCACTATAAAAATATATAGTATATCACTTAGGATAGTTGAATATAATTAGTAAAAATCTTTAAAATATAGGTTTCAAAATTTCTCTGATATGTTTTATGATGTTTTATTAGGTATCCAACCTAAAAAATGGTGTAATTATTTATTTACCTCATTCCAAGGATATAGGAAACTCTAATTCCACTATATCCAATAGATTCATCAAAGAATAGGGAATTGAAAAAATATATTTGGAAGAGCATGAGGACAAGGGATTTACAAGACCTAGCCCTTTTCATTGGGTTTCTTTATTCCATTTCACCAAGAAGGGTGATGGGATCCTATGAATATTCCTATAATAAATAAGGATGAATAGGGTGTTTTTTAAAAATCATTGTCCACTCCATTGAATTGTTGATTAACATGGAAAATATAATGGAAAATGATTTTTTTAAATGTAGTCTATGATTAGGGTATAATTTGATCCGAGTTAGGTAAGAAGACATTAAAATGTTAGAACTTAAAACCTAATATGGTCCCTTATATTATTCTATTATATTACTCATATAGATTAATAATTATGTTATTTTTATAAACCTAATTAATTACATATTTAATTCATTACATGAATCCTTATAGATAGTATTTTTTGGATGAAATTTTGGTATATTCAATATCTCACAATGTACATGATAGAAATATTTATATTTTCTTAGAATCATTAATAGAATCGTAACTATACCATAAAATTTATAAATTTTATTCCAATATTTTCTCATTAATTTTCACTATCCATGTCATTTCTGAATATAGAATCTCATTTGATATTATTAAGGTAGATATAGTTATATCATGTAATATTCCTATGAATATTTTCAATATCATGTTATTTTTAGGACATAAAAGATATTATCAGTTATTCATTAAATTTTTCTTGAGGATTATAATTCTGATAATATCTTTGAAAAGGGAATGATTAAAGTTTATCTGGTTTGATCAATCTGAAGCTAAATTTTTTATTTTAAAGTATGGATTGAAAATAACATATTTTTTAAAATTATTTTATCAAAGTGATGGGTTCATGTTTATTGTGATTCCTCTTCAATGGGACTTGGTTATGCACACATGAAAGATCATTGAGTTTTTTATTATGTTTTATGATATATTTGGAATTAATTTAGTAACTTCTCAACCCATGTTAATTAAGTATTTTTGTTGTGCATGATATAACTTGTAGAATGAATTTCCATTTAAGTGGATGATATGTGGTATAAACCGACCACAAAATCCTTCAGAATATATTTTCTTAGTGAGACATAAATATAGGTAGTGCCACTTTGTTCAATACCAATAGTATTTTGATTTCAAATATTATTATTCTATAGGGAAGGAAAATATTGTTTTTGAATCCCAGAATCAAAAATCTCATCCTCAAAAAAAATATATGAGGAAAATAAAGAGTTGAGGATCCTATATTTAATAGATAACATTCATTTAAATATTGATCAGGGTCAGGTTGGGATTCATATATTTAATATTAACAAGATGTAATCTATTAAATATCAATTCAAGTACTCTCAAATTTCTTACCATGAATGTATAATTACTCAAAAAACACATGATCGGTGTCTTTAACAATTAATATTAGGATTCACATTCCTTCCTCTCTCTAAATGGAAGGATAGTGGTTCCTATTATCAAAAGGGAGGAGGTAATGAGATAATATCATTCATCTAGGTTAGTTTTAAAAATATATTGTTCAAATATATATTGGGACATGTGTAGGTAGTTTTAGTAATATAACAAGAAATATAGAATTATCAATTATTCTCAATGTATTTTACATTCTCGTAAGTGAAATTGAATTATCTACAACATATTTGTGTCTTAACAACACTTTTTAGGATTATACTGATATTTTTATGTGATCATCATGGACTTTACAACTAGTTTTCATTGATATCTAAAGGGATGAGATAGATTTTGGGTTAAATTAGACTGTCTGAAAAGAATGAATAATTTTCTACCTATTCAAGAATCTTATTTTATAGATGATATGGGGAACATATATTTATAATAGATCATAAAGCTTCATGGGTTCCTAATTAGAATCATTTTTACTGTGAATTGGGATTTAATTTTTATTTCTTGGAAGTATTAATATGATATCTTGGTTCCCAAGTAAAACTTAGTGTAACTTACCACCTCTAAAAAGATGTCCAATATGAGAAAAATGTTTTCATTCTTGATGATATGATACAGTCTTGTACTTTTGAATTTTGTGGCTCATGGGAATACCACCTTTTACATAAAAAGATTATTTATAATAAAATATATTAAACATAAATTCAAATATCTCCCTCTGTGATCCTCTATTGTAATCATTGTCATCTTCATTTTATTTGAACTAAAATTAGTAAATAATATTTTATTGGATTAACATATTTTACATGATGATGACGATGATAATATTGATTAATTTTTTATTAAATTGTTATATAAGACATATAAAGGAATCATAAAATTATATTAGATAACCATTTGAATTCAAAGTCATTGTTCATATTTACCTTTTATTTTCACCTATATTAGGACAATGATATATTGGTAATTAAAATATGTCAATCATAAGATTCATCATACCATTTGAGATTTTGGAGAACATTAAATATACTATATATCAATTTCAGTGACCATAAAAAATTTAGGGTTATTCATAATTCTTCCATGTTTCTTAAATAATAATATATGTTCTTGATATACATTATGTGATTTTATTTGATGATATTGAGTTAGGAGTTGATGGTTCCAACTAGGAAAATCCAATCGACATTATTAACTATAGTGAGATAGTTATACATGGGAAGATAATTCCTCTTGTGATGGGTTATGGATGCATAGTAGCTTATATACTAAAACATGGGAGGGTGAGGAAGAAGTTAAAGATCTTTGGCCCTACTAGTATTCTCAAGAATCTCATTGATGCTTGTTAGGGGAAAAAATCCTGGTGGTGGGGAGTTAGTAATCACTATCATCTTTCATATAGGATTATTTTCTTAATTTTACATTTTATTAAGTGTTAGTATATTAGTAATTTATTTTAATGATTATTGAAGGATAATAAAATGTGTCAAGTGAATGAGGTTTTAGTTAAAGGGTGTTTCACTATGTTGTCGATGGAGTGGTACAAGGCACCCAGTGGTGTTTGGTGTGTTGTAGTGCCTAATAAAGTATACACCAGGTACTTGGGGGCCTTGTACTGGGTACCAAATAGAAAATTAGTTGTTTTTTAATAAAATGTAAAAAAATCCTTTTCAACTTGAAATTTTAACTCTTCTTAACAATTCCATTTGGATTTTTAACTAATAATACCCAAATATAATTTCAAAACATGATGCCCCACTATCATTAACTTCCCAAGGTTATATTCAAACATCATTAATTAGAATAATATCAAATAAACTAAATAAAAAAATAATTCAAATGAACTTTTTAGAATAATTTTTTTAAGTTTTTACTTAAATACTATGAGTTAAATGAGTCAATATGATCCATTGAAAATCGATATTTGTTTCAATAACTGAATATACAAATAGTATTCACGTAATATTAAATGAATATAAATAAAAAACTATAAAGAAAGATTTGTGTGTAATTATTTTGAGAAAGTGATTCGATGCTATATTATATCGAATAATATGAAGAAACGTTAAGAACAACCCTAGGATATTACTGTAAGATTGTTAAGAAGTGGATCATTATCCAGAGTATGTGTGGAGGCTCATACACTCATCAAGGATCACACTTTAGAAGGAGTGTTTTGGTTTTTTTATTGTGATATTGTGAATGGTAGGTTCCAAAAATTGTATGAGTATATATTTATACCCCTTCTATATTTATTTTTTATAATAATAATTGTACTATATGGGTGGGATAATAACCATGACACACTTGGGAAATTTTAATCTACAAAGAGGTGAACCTCATTAATAGACATGTTGTGTAAATTTTTTTCATCAGTGAGTGTCTTGAGAGAGATAGAGAGATGCTTAAAAATATAAATCGATCAAGTTGTTTAAAATTTCTATACACAATAACCCCCCTCCCCCTCAATGTGTATCACCCTTTTTTTGATACAATATTGACAAAATATGCATTTTAATTGAGTTATTATCTTTCCTAAAATTTGTTAAGCATGGAAGTATTGTCAAATCATGTGCATGGTTTATTCTCATCTATGGATAGCTATTTTTGATAGTTGTCTAGTCACTGAACCCTATATATAATAAATATTTTAATTCAAGATTACAATAGAAAATTGATGGAGATAAATATTTGGGGTTATGTGGGGCCATCTTTATTAGTAAAGAATTTACTGCCATGAAGTTATGGAATCATTTTACCCTTTATTTTTTTTCAGAAAATAAATTTTTTTATGTATATGATTCATTTTTTTATCCATTTATTTTAATTATTTTGAACCTTGAATGATTTGGATATTGGGAGAGGGGAAGATCACATAACTTGAGAGAGGGGATTTCTTGATGTTTTTCATATTGATGTGTTCAAGGTTATATTATGTGTCCTATGTTGAGATATTAAATTGACTATTTTATTAGTTTTTATGTTGGGTTTTTTTGTTACTTTATTAGTTTGGGTTAAGAGTTGGTCTTTCTTAATTTTTTTAATGTTTGATCTTCATGGATGGTTTCTCGAAGTTTGTAAATTGTGGTTTCCAACTACTTGTTACAATTGTCGTAATGCATTATGAGTGAATCTCATTCTGGTAGATTACAAATAGAACTATAATACTCGGATTTATTTAATAGTAAATTAATTAATTTATGTACTCATGGGATTGGTGTTGAAGTTGGTATAATGTAAAAAACCCTAGGATGGTTGGAATGAATGCTTTATGAGCATAGAATAGAACCTGGAATCATAATGTAAATTATGAATCATATCTTCTTGTATGAAAATAAATTAATTAAACTAGAAATTTTAATGTGATTTCAAATGAATAGATAAGTAATTTATAATTACTAAAATAGGATGATTATGGATGTTGAGTATTTATTCTTATGGGATTATATGAAATCTAGTTTCTTAGGGTATAGAAATGGTAGACGGGTGTCATGAGTGATGATAAATGTAGTTTAGTATTAGGCTGGGTAGTTTACCTTAGTATAGTTCTATGTAACATATTCATATATTTTTTAACTTTATATGCTCCATCACCCAATACATGCAGTCAATAGATGCCCAAAGGTTTTGGGTTTTATATATTTTCCTAAACATCCGAGTTAGTGAATAAATTGATGGATGACTTCTCCCTCTTATATGATCTCCCTTCGACGTATAATAATGTTTAGGTGTATAGGGTATGTGTTTACATGATTTTTTATGTCTTTAGGTATTACTATACATTTGTTTGTAGCCTATATCATCTTGACACTAAATCACACAGTTTTGTTTAGTTATTGTGAATTTGGTTTCCCATGAGTGTACATGCATATGTTGTAGTGGGTTTAGGTATAATGCATGATAAATGGGTTTTAATGGCTTTGGTACTTATTATTGGTTAGGTATATGATGTTATGATATATGGTATGAATATAAGGGGAAAGGATGACTTATGAAAGGAATCGAACCACATAACATTTATCATTGGGGAATTAGAGAAATACCCCAGGGAGAAAGTATAATCAGGGAACCTTTATTATGTACATGATTTTTATATGGATATATATACTTGTATATGTTACTTGGTGAGATAGAATTGGTGAGGATAGGATATAGGTTTACCTATTCGGTGGTGATTTTTATTCTATTTTTTCCCATGGATTTAGAATTCTTCTTTCACATTTTAAAATTAGGTTCTCATGAGGATCCTACTGAGTATACTTGTATTCTCACCCAACATATATAAGAAATATTTTTCAGGTCTGTAAGAGATTTTTTGTGATAAATATTAGTGTTACTAGATCATAGTGGTTGTTTAGGGTCTTTTGGAGTTCTTGGTCGCTTCCTTGGATTGTTATTTTTATTTTAGTTGATTTATATTATACATTATATTAAATTATGTATATGAATTTATTTTTTATTTTTTATTAAATTTTATTGGTGGATATAATATTATCTCTTATGCTTAAATTTATATAAAGAGGGTAATTCCTCCCTTCTATTAATTTTATAACCTTGGTACTAGTCACCAACCAATGGCCTATTTGAGGTAGGCTTTGGGGGTCATCCCTATATTCATTATCATCATGGAAGGGAAACTATTAGTGGTGGTTCATGATATTGTGGTATCATAGATTATTTTTGATAGATACAATTAAGTTTAGAGATAGGAACTGGTGATGATTGTATGGGTTGGTATCACAACAATATTAGTTAGGATTACTACGTGATGTGAGAAATAGATACTAGCTATAAAAAGGGTATTTTGATCCCCCTATGATCTAATTAGATAACATTTAATTTCACTAAATAGTCTAAGACAAGTAAAACTTCTTGTGTAGTATATATCTGATGAAGGATCATGCATCCTGATTTCTTGTGTCTATATTATAATTGGAGTAAAAATGGGAATTAAGTAAAAATTAATTTAATTAGTTAACCATAAATATGATATTTTCCATATTTAAGAGTCCCTAACATTTTTCATTTTATAGTAATGTCTCATGTTCAATGTCTATAGCGACCCAATATTTTCATATAGAAATAATACATCTTATTAAATTAATATTCAATACATAACATTACAATCCATGCTAGAGCCATAAAGTTTTATATTCATTGGATAATAGATACATGAACATCTTATTAAGGTGTATTATTTATCAAATCTCATAATAACCATCTCTATTTATACCCCTCTTAACATACCCTACTTAAAACATTTGTTCAGAACCTATAGAAAGGAAACATAAGATAGGGTGAGCCTTGATTCTCTATAAGGGTAAACATGGGAGATATCAATAGATGATCATATAAAATTATAAGGTAAGAATAATGGTATGAGATTATGACGATAACTCGCTAAGTTCATACTCATTCTGTCGTAGATCATAAACATGAGTCATGGTATAAAATATTATCATTTCAAAAAAAATCATAATAGTGGGGAATCATCTTAAATTAATCATGAGCCATAAGTTCTATTCATAATCATAAAAACCCATCATAAATGTATGGCACCATCATAGGAATAGAACCCATTTCATATGTCAAGGTTTATTATCGATATAATTAAATCATAGTGGATCAGGAATCAATCCATATTTCCCATATCATAATAGATCAGTAATAAAAATTTGTTTCCTACAGTTTATTAGGAATCTATCATGTTTCCCATAGTGTATTGAGAACATCAAATCATTTACCCTAATTATCTCATGCGATATGAAGCATTTCCAAATTCATTGGAGGGAAATGTAATTTTGGGCCCACCCATCACATAATTAAAATCATCTATGAGTATGTTAAAATATGAAAAAACATTCATCATATCATCATACCATTACCCCTAAAAAGAAAACAAGTTTCATAAACATTTCAATATTTCATCACAGCACAACTCATCGAAAATAAACTTATTTAATAAACATCTCATCAACATAATCATAAAAAATATATAGGAAGAATAAGGATGGTATCATTGAATCATAAACCCAATAAATCATAAGTAACATCAAAGCATGTTACCATAGATGAAAATATGTATTTAAAATATCACTAAAATATTTCTTGAGGAAAATAATATTTTCAGTTTGAAATTAAATATTTAAAACATAAAAAATTCAAAATATTATGAAATACATTTTCTTTGAAGAGAACCTTTCAATATTGTATAGGAATCATTAAATCATTTATTGGTAAAGATGATATAAGTAATATTCATGAAATAATCGTTAAAATAACGGTTATGTTCACACCTTTAGTAAAAAATTACCCTATTTAGAAAATTAGAAGAATTTTTTTTGTAAAAATTAAAACATGGGTAAAATAAACTTAAAAAATCATTGGGTAATATCAAAAAAAATCATAAAACATAAACTACTACAAAATTGGCCTTTAACAGCACTAAAAATGGCCTTTATGAGTGCTAGATAAGCACTGAATACTGGAATGAGATTAAAGTCATGAGCCTCTTATCAGTGCTTATAGAAGCACTGATAAAGGTGTCATTTATCAGCACTTAAATAAGTTCTTGTAAATGGGAATTTTATCAGTGTTTATAAAAGATATGATAAAGGGGGATACTATAGTGTGATATAATATCACACAAAATCATCAGTTTAGTGTTCTATAGTAACACACCACACCTCCAAAAACAGCAAAAAATTATCAAAATCAAGTACAAATATAAAATTTAAATTAAAAGAAAACAATATAGGCTTGTTTTCTCAGTTTTAGCGATGTGATGAGTGTTTTAAACTAAAATGATACTTATGTATTGAAAAAAAAACTTCTAGTCATACCAATAACACTATACATAGGATTAATGTGTAGCTGATTCTTACATGTCTCAAATGACTTATGGATCATTTTCCTAAAGTATCAAAAAATCTGATTGTGCTTGCTTGGTTTTGAGTATGTCGCTTGTCTTTTTTTACTAAAATGTCATTTCAAACTGGAAACACGCACCTTGACTTGTATTGGTAACATAATGATTCGTTTATATGTGATACTGATTACTATACATCACAAATTACTTTCAAATCATTTTCATAAATTATAATGACAATCCAAGCATGTTTTCTTGGTTTTCAATTAGTGAAACTTTTTGAACTAAAATATTGATTTTAAAATAATAACGGACACATTGTGTTATATAAAACACATGATGTGTCAGATTGAGGTATGGCTGATTTCTAAATATCAAAAATGACTTATGGGCTGTTTTCCAAAATTATCAAAACAATTTGAATGCGTTTTCTCAGTTTTGAGTAGATGATTTGTCATTTTTAAAATAATTGATTTCAATTTTAAATAAAAAGATGCAATTTGAGTCATATCAATAACACCATTAATATAATTGAGGTGAGGATAATTCTGTCACATCTAAAATTACTTAGGGATTATTTTCATAAAGTATCAAAATAATATGAATGTGTTTACTCTATTTTGAGTATATCACTTGTCTTTTTTACTAAAATTTCATTTTAAACTAGAAACAAACACTTTAAAACATACCACTCACATCATGTATTGGTTTGATTTGAGAATAATTCATACACATAAAAATTTACTTATGAATCAATGTCTTAAATTATCAAGAAAATCTGAGTGTGTTTTCTCATTTTTCAGTGACTGGAATTTTTTGAACTGAACTATCGATTTTAAACTAATAACAGACACACTGAGTAATATTAGAATGATTGTGTATCATAATGATTTGATTCTAATTACTACATGTTTAAAATTAAATATAGATCATTTCCCTAAAGTATAAAAACAATTTTAATGGGTTCTACTAATTTTGAATAGTTCATTTATCCTTTTTACTAAAATTGATGTCATTTTTAAATAAATAGATGTACATTGAGTCATACCGATCACATCGTGCATCAGATTGAGGTATGTCTAATTCCTAAACATCTCAAATGACTTATGGATCATTTTCCTAAAGTATGTAAAAAATATTAATGCATTCTATTAGTACGGAGTATGTCACTTGACCTTTTTTAAAAAGTTAATGTCATTTTAAATTAAAAAGTCGTACTTAGAGTCATACCAGTCACACCGTGCATCGGATTGAGGTAAAAATGATTCATAAACATCTTAAATGACTTATGGATCATTTTATTAAAGTATAAAAACAATAATAATGTATTTTTTCTGTTTTGAGTACATCTCTTTTATTTTCTAAAATGTCATTTTGAACTCAAAACATGCACTTTGACCTAAACTAATCACATCGTGTATCGGTTTGATGTGAGACCAATTCATACACCTAAAAATGAATTATGAAAAGAATTAATAAATTATATAGAAAATAAAATCTAATTTTCTTTGTTTTTAGTGATTTACATTTTTTGAACTAAAACGTCAAGTTTAACCTGATAATGAACACATTGAGTCATAGCGGACACATTTTTTGTTAAATTGGGGTGAAGATGATTCCCGCATATCTCAAATGACTCGTGGATTTTTTCCCTAAAGTATTACAATAATAATATGTTTTCTAGATTTTAAGTATGTCATTTTTCCTTTTTACTAAATTAATGTCAATTTTAAATAAAAAATAAGCACTTTGAGTCATACCGGTCACACTGTGTGTCAAATTGAGGTGTGGAAGATTCACATCCCAAAGTCTCAAAAAAATCCTAATGTTACATCACAGCCTTTATTAGGTAAGTACGATTTTTAATTTATTATTTCCTAATTTTTTAAGCGGCCTATGGCACGCGTCTGTGCACCTCATTGCAGGTCCCTGGCATCTTTTTAATTAATTTAAATAATTGTACATGTTTTTATAAAAAAAATGTTATGTCGTGCTTTAGCATGGTGTTCTGGTTTAAAATAATTTATTAAGGATTAAAAACTAATAATAATAGATTCAAAGAATATTTAAAAGAAATAAAAAAGGGATAAGAGGAAATTTTGAAATAAAATAAATAGGGGGTTATGGGAAAAAAATAAAAGTAATTAAAATGGGAGATTTCCATTTTTATTTATTTTTATCTTTTTTACTTTACATTATTTTATTCTACTTTATTTTTATTTTTATTTTCCCTTTTCTTTTTCTTTTCTTTTTCTCTTATTTTTTCTTTTCTGTTTTTTCCTTTTCTTTCTTTCTTTTTTTCCTCTCTTCCTCTCCTCCTCTCTCTCACGTCGCACCTCCCTCTCCGCCTAGGTGGCGCACCCCCCTGCTCCTCCTTCGGAAGACCGAAGCTCCTCCGTATGTCATCTGATTTCTTCATCGTTAGGTACGTAGTAAACTTTAGGGAAAATCTAACCTTGGGCTATTAGAATTGTACATTTTCACTGAGTATCCTCCGTGCAGTTCGTCGCGGAAGGATTTTACCCTATTTTGGGGTTTTCTGAAATCTTTTTTTTTCTTCCATTTTAGGTCAAATCAAAGCCTTCTATCAATCTTAGAGTCATATATGGTTATAAGGTAGGGTTCCTACTCACTTTCCCTCTATTTTGTTTCGGTTTATAAAAACGCGTCGTTGTGTTGTTAGTCGGTGTCTACCGGTTTTGTGAAATTTCACCCAATTTCATTAATTTAATTGATCGCCTAATTGTTGCAGCCTTAATTGTATTAATTTAATTTGTTTGAATTGTTTCAACAAGGTTAGAAACCTCTTTGGGCATGCTGACATGATTGGTATATTTTTCTGTTAGTTGGGTTTATAATTTAATTAATTGCAGGTGTTGTGCAGCCAACTTATATTATAATTAAATTAAATTAATAGTCTTCATTGAACACGAACATTGAATTATTGGATCATTGGTAATTTTTTTGCTGAATTTTTTATTTATTTTAAAAGTAAATTATCTTCTTATATTGATATGGTATATTTCCTTGTTAATTTTTTATGTTGTGATGTTTAATTTATAACTTGTGATGCACAGGTGTATCTGGTTAGTTTTCAAGCTGCGATTTTATATGTTGATCATGTCATTTCTACTGCTATGAAAACTTTAATTAAATTCAGGTATGGTAAAGGAGGTGGATTCCATATTAAGGGCCACACTTAGACCCTCTGTTCCTGACTATTACCACTACACGTCGGGGGGTGGTGTCTTTTTCTTTGTTGCATCGAGACTTCCCCTGGATTTCTAATACTTATGAGCAAAACTGGTTCTAAAAGGGTCTATAGAGATGGATCCATTGGCAATGTGACTAAGCAATCCCCAGACGACACTCAACCCCATTTTTTTAGATCGGAATAGACTCATGGTAAAGCCATGCCTCAAGTGATACTTGGTCTTTCGAAAGATTGCCTTGGACGGGCTCGGTGGTATTAGATAAATTGAAGGGTGTTCTATAGGGATGCCTTTGGGATGGGCTCAAACTTCAAGTCTCAACATGAACCTTAATAATGATGCACTAAGGGTTTATATTTAACGTCCATGTTATTTCTTGAGATTTGTGATATTTTTTGGTATGTTGGAGCACACTTGGTTGCAACATGACTTAGACCCCATGTCAAAGCACAAGCTTGGGGGTATGTCCTTCCTTGTCTTACCTTACTATTTCAGGATTTATATATATGAATTTTTGTATTATTCCTATAGGTATTACTTTCAGACTTCTGTATTAGGCCAAAGAAGGTAATTAGGGATGGGTGTCGTTGGGAACCTGGGTCATGTTATTCATTTCAGTGTACTTAATTAATTATCTGCAATTGTTATATAAAGTCACACTGCATTTTATTGTTGCACAAAATGGAAAGGTTTAGATGCCATGGGTTTTGTCCTACTAGTATTTTATCTCACACTCTGCTCGGGTGTCTTTGACACGCGAGTAGATTACATTCTCGAAGGTATTGACCAGGGGAAGTGTGATGCTTCTAATGCTTGATTATTATTTACTGCTTAGGATGGAGACTGGGGTAGAGGACCAAGCCTTGCTCAGGATGCAGCTACTGCTTTGTGTCTTTTATTTTAGTTGACTGTGTGCTTGAGTTTCTATTTTTAATACTTTCAGATTATAAATACACCATGGCATGACATCATTTTGTGAGCTTCCACCCTTTATTATTATTCAGTTGGATTATTTATAAGTATTCTACTGTAGTTTATTATTTTATATGATTCTGATATTTACTATTACTTTTTTTCTACTTCCATAATGATAATACCTATTACCTATGAAGGAATAGTCTCCCCCTCAGACAAAGAATTCCCTCGCTGCTAGTCGGTAGCCTCTGGCATTTGGGGAGATGTTCTTGAGGTCATGTGACCCACCAATCAATCCACAGTCTTAGAGGTGATTCAGGTCAGGATGTTACAAAGTGGTATCAGAGTGAGGTTTTTCCTTCTGTCTTATTATTTGGGTTAGACAGGAGACTAGGATATAGGGATTTGGGATGTACTTTGTGCTTGGATGTAGTTAACCCATGTACAGGGGAAAACCCAACTTCCTGTATTGGGATTGTAGTTACTAATTATTCCAGTAACTATTGATATGATTTTACCATTGGTTGACACAATTGTATTGCATTGTTTTTATGATGGTATTGTTGAAATAATGGGTTTACCGTTGCATCCTGATGATACGAGGGCAATACATTACAAGAATCATAGTAGGAACTATAGGATTTAAAATGTCATGCATATTGCCATGCCATATCTACTTTCAGCATGCATTGCCTGTTTTCATGTGAGTATTGTTGTTCCTAGTGGTAAAATTTTGAAATGCTGGTTTGTTAAATATAAAGTTTTGTTAGCCTGTTAGATTTCAGCCTGACTTAACCTAGGAATGGACTATAGAACTTGTTTAGTAATTATTTTGACTTGTCTCTCCCATATCGAAACCCATCTCTTTAAGTGAGTTGTCTATTGTTTAATTCTCAGAGGTAGGCTATGTACCTAACCTCTTATTATACCTTACTTGTTTTATCACCTTCTTTAATCCTTGTCTAAAGGTGTTTGTTTGGCTATTGTAGACAAATGTATCAGTGACATCTTTGTTTCATGCCTAGGGGAGTGGTAATTAGCACATACCAGAGATGGTGGGTCCTGAACCACTAGTGGTACCTCTTGTAGAGCCTCTTATAGCACTAACTCCTCTTGATCTTCCGAGGGACCCTAACACTCAGTTCAGGGATAGTCTCCTTAGGTTTATTCAGTTAGTTTAGAATATTTCCAAACTTACCTCGTCTATCACAGACCTCACGCGGGACTTTCTGCAGCAACACCATCCCACCTTCTTAGGAAGTGGTGGCCCTCATGCTGCAGAGTCATGGATAAAATCTATAAGTTCTATATTCAACCACCTAGAGACACTTCCTAAAGGAAGGGTCAAATTGGCAGTCTACACGCTTCATGATTCTGACAAGCACTGGTGGGACGTTGTTTCTCAAGCTGAGCACACCAGTGACATGGTTTGGGCCGACTTCCAAGCATCCTTCTACGATCACTTTTACCTACAGACTCTAAGAGATGATAGTTTATGGGAGTTTCTACATCTTTATTAGGGTGTTATGACTATGTTATATTATTCTACTCATTTTACAGAGCTTTAGTGTTTTTCCCCATCTCTGACCGAAGACGCGCAGACTACTGCAAGGCATTTTGAGGATATAGTTGAGTATACTATCTTCTCTTAGGTGAACGTCTTCCATTTGACCACTGTTATAGAGATTGTAAATCAGGATCTAATCTCAGATCGAAATGTCAAGGAAGCTAAACCAGTGATCTAGGGTGACTTAGTTACAAGATAGGGTGATGGCTCTTCTAGCAGCAGGAAATGTCGTTTTGAAGGTGCACGTGGGGGAAATCCTAGCCAAGCAGCTTGTGTAGAGGGATAGGTCACAAGTTATCAGTGTGGCAGAGATGGTCACAAGAAGACATAGTGTACAAGAGATTTGAAGGAGTGTCGAGCTTACGGTAGGATGGGTCACCTTCAGTGCTTCTGTCATTCCTTCTCTTCAGCATACAGTGGTAGAGGATCGGCACCTACACTTCTGTCAGGTATGGGATCTATGACTCCACAGTAGGCTGGAAGTTCTTTTTCCACCAGTCGATCAAGCCAAGGTAATGGTGGAGGTTTTGGTCATAGAAATAAAGTTCCAGACCATTAGTGTCAGGAGATTGGGCCTTCTCAGGCCAACCAGGTAGCGTATCAGGGTCATGGCTCAGGTCTCATGTACGAAGTGCAATCATCACAAAAGGAACATAGTGGGGGACCATCTACAGTGATAGGTACTATTCTTGTAGCCTCCACCTTAGTTTCTTCTCTTTTTAATACCGGTGCATCTCACTACTTTATATCTTCTACTGTCGTTGAAACTCTTGGTTTTCCAATTGAGTACCATTGCGACGTCATGCCTCTCGAAACTCCGCTTGGGGTCAGGATAGAGGGAATACGCCAGTGCCAAGACTTCCCCCTCGAGATAGGTGGGTACCATTTTGTTTGGAATTTCCATATCCTCGACATGTCTGGCAACGAGTTCATTCTCAGTATGAACTGGCTTGCTCCTTATCGTGATCAACTAGATTGCTATCGTCGTTGGGTGTCCCTCACATCCCCTGAGGGTGACATATAGATTCATAAAGGAGAATGGGATATGCAATCAGACCAAGCTAAGACTAAATATGCAGCATTGGGAAGCATGACAGCTTAGTTGGAAAGTCTCTTCATGAGCGATCAGGGAAATCACCTAGTTGAATTCCCTACAGTGGGTATCTTTTCATAGACATATTCCCTGACGATTTCTCGGGATTACCTCCTATGAGAGACATGGAGTTTACTATTGAACTTGTTCCAGGTGCGGCACTAGTGTTTATTCCTCCTTATAGGATAGAATGAACAAAGATTCACGAACTCAAAAGGTTGCTTGAAGAACATGAGGCTAAGGGATTCATCACACCTATCACATCTTGATGGGGTTCACTTGTCCTTTATTTCAAGAATTAAGATGGTACCCTCAGGTTATGCGTGGATTATCATCGACTCAACTAGTTCATGGGAAAGAATTGATGTCTGTTTCCTCATATAGATGATATATTTGACCAGCTCCAGGGAGAAGCTATTTTCTCTAAGATTGATCTGAGGACGAGATATCACTAGGTGCGTGCGCGACCATCTGACATACCACGTACGACATTCCAAAGAAGGTACGGCTTGTACGAGAATCTGGTTATTCCATTTGGCCTTACGAATGGGATAGAAGTCTTTATGGATCTGATGAACTGGGTTTTTCACCCTTATCTTTATTCCTTTGTGGTATTCTTTGTGGAAGTCATCTTAGTGTATTCACATTCCAGGCACGACTGTGAAACCCATCTTGATATCGTGCTTATTACAATGAGAGAGCACTAGCTATACGGTAAGCTCAGAAAATTACACTTTTGGATTGATAAGGTACACTTATTGGATCATATTATATCTAAAGCAGGAGTATCTGTTGACCCAGAAAAGGTGAGTGTTATAGTTTCATGGGAGAATCACAAGACTTTATTCTATATCCATTGTTTCTTGGGGTTTTTTGGCTATTAAAGGAATTTCATACAGGATTTATTATGCTTAGTAGAGCCTCTTACAGCCCTGACTAAGAAAGGTGTACAATTCAACTAGTCAGAATCTTTTGAAAATTATTTTCAGGAATTAAAAGGAAGAATAACCTCAGCCTCGGTCATGAATCTTCATGAACCTGGTAAGAGCTATACAGTTTACTGTGATGCTTTAGGAATCGGACTGGGTACAGTTCTTATGCAGGGTGATCGAGTCGGGGGTTATAGATCCCACTAGCTGAGACCTCAGGAGTGGAACTATCCTACACACAACCTTGAGTTGGCAGTGGTGGTTTATGATCAATGCTATTGAATACACTATTTTTTGGTTCAGAGATTCATTGTTTAAATGGATCATAAAAGCATAAAATATATCTCCAGTCAACGAGACTTGAAATTAAGGCAATTCAGGTGGGTCAAACACTTACAATAATTCTATTTTGATCTAACTTATACCCCTGGTAAGGATAATGTTTTGTCCAATGCTTTAAGCCACAAGACACAGACACAGGCCATGTAGGGAGCCAGCAGTGAGTGGCAGATGATGGCCTTGTTTTCATAGATGCATCTGGAGGTCCAAGAGTAGAGCGGGCAACTGGTTCTAGCTACTCTTACGATGATGTACTCTCTTCTAAAGTAAGTTCACAGGAAATAGTTGACTAATCCTGAGGGGTTATTTTTTAGGTAAAGTGTTACAGGAGAGAACCCACCTCCGATTTTGGTTGTTGATGGTAGTGAAACTCTCCTTTATCATGGTCATGTATGGGTACCTTTAGGTTTATAGGAAGAGATGATGAAAGAATTTCACACCTCTGTTTAGGCAGTTCATCCTAGGCTAACCAAGATGTACAGAGACATGTGTCGATAGTATTAGTGGACTGATATGAAAAAGAAGATAGAAGTTTTCATCACTCGGTGATCCACCTGCCAACAGGTGAAGGTAGAGCACCAGCGACCTGTGGTACTCCTACAGCCTCTATCCATTCCTTAATGGAAATGGAATGACATCACCATGGATTTCATTACAGGATTTATAAGATATCCTTGAGGAAGAGATGCAGTATGGGTGGTTGTCGATAGGTTGACCAAGGTTGTGAACTTCTTTCCTATCTAAGATATCTTTATGATTGATGAGTGGGGAAGGTTGTATATCTGGAAGATTATGGGAAATCATGTTGTACCTCATTCTATTGTCTTGGACAAGGATTCCAGCTTTACTTCACGGTTATCGAAAGGGTTTCAAAAGGCGATGGGTTCACAGGTACTTTAGAGTACTGCATATCACCCTTATACTGATGGTTAGTCTAAGAGAACTATACGAGTGTCATATGAGAAGTTACAGGAATGTATCCTTGATTTTGGAGGTTCCTGGGAGAAGAATATACTTCTTATTGAGTTTACCTATAATAAAATATTCTAAGAAATAATTCAAAAGGGATCTGTATGAGAATATATATGGTTGACCATGTCGTTTGCCTTTATGCTGGCTGAAAGTAGGTGAGGCAGCTCTGTTGGGTCCTTATATTTTTTAGGATACTTCTGAGAAAGTTCGGAAAATTCAGAAGCGTATGTCCACAGCTTAGTCCAGACAGAAGACATATACCGATCATCATCTCACACTTCTGGAGTTCAAGGTGGGACATCGAGTCTTTCTATGTGTTTCTCCAAGGTTGGGTCACAGGTAGATCAAGAGACATGGGAAGTTATCACTACGATATGTCAGGTCGTTCGATATCGTGGAGAGATTTGGGCAAGTAGTTTATCGGTTACTGCTACCCCATAGATATCATGCCATACATGATGTTTTCCATGTATCTCAGATCCAACAATACCATCCAAACTCGTCTCATTCTTTTGACCCCGATGATATCAAGCTTGAGGAATATGCATCCTTTATAGAGCATCTGATCAGTATTGTCGACCATAGAACAAAATTCCTCATAGGAAAGTCATTCCCTCTGGTTCGGGTGTTATGGCAACACGGACGCATTCAGGATGAGAGTTGGGAGTAAGAGATGTATGTACGTAAATAGTGGCTGGAACTTTTCTCTGGCAACTTTCCACTACCCTCTGAAGGGAAACTCGGGGGGGAGGTTGTAATGTCCCAGACTTTATCAGGTATAGACATATTTTAATTTATTATTGCCTAATTCTTTAAGAAACCCAAGCATGTGTCTGCACACCTTGTTGCGGGTCCTGGATAGCTTTATAATTAATTTAAATAATTGTATATGTTTTTATGAAAAATATTATGTCGTGATTTAGCGCGGTGTTTGGGTATAAAATAATTATTTAAGGATTGAAAAATAAAAATAATATATTCAAATAATATTTAAAACAATGCAATAAGGGATAAAAGAAAATTTTGAAATAAAATAAAAAGGGGGTTACTGGAAAAATATAAAAGTAATTAAAATGGGAGATTTCCATTTTTTTACTTTTATGTTTTTTCCTTTCCATTCTTTTATTCAATTTTATTTTTCTTTTTATTTTACCTTTTATTTTTATTTTATTTTTCTCTTATTTCATTTTCTTTTTCTTCCTTTTCTTTCTTTATTTTATTCCTCTCTTCCTCTACTCCACTCCCTCACGTTGCACCTCCCTCTCCCCCTACGTGGTGCACCCCCCTGCTCCTCCTTCAGAATATTGTAGCTTCTCCATCTGTCATCTGATTTCTTCATCGTCATGTGCCTATTAAACATTAGGTCAAGGCTAACCTTGATCAATTGGAATGGTACGTTTTCATTGACTATCCTATGCACAGTTCATCACAGAAGGATTTTACCCAATTTTGGTGTTTTTATAAAATCTTCTATTTTATTCTATTTTAGATCAAATAAAATCCTACCATGGATCTTAGAGTTATCTACAACTATAAGTTAGGGTTCCTACTCAATTTCCCAAAAAAAAATTGTGGTTTATAAAAACTCATCGTTGTGTCGTTAGTCAGTGTCTACCGGATTTATGCAATTTCACCCAATTTCATTAATTTAATTGATCGCAAAATTATTGTAGCCTTGATTATCATAATTTAATTTGTTTGAATTTTTACAACAATTTTGGACACCCCTTTGGGCATGCCGACATGGTCTCTATATTTTTTCCGTTAGCCGGGATTATAATTTAATTAACTACAGGTGTTGTGCAACCCATTTTTATTGTAATTAACTTAAATAAATAGTTTGCATTGAACACCAACTTTGAATTTTTGGATCATTGGTAATTGTTTTTTCTCAACTTTTTACTTATTAAAAAAGTGCATTATCTGCTTATGTTGATAGGGCATATTTTCTTGTTAAGTTGTTATGTTGTAATTCTTAATTTATACCTTTTGATGCACTGGTGTATCTGGTTAGTTTTCAAGCTATGATTTTATTTTCTGATTATGTCATATCTACTACTGTGAAAACTTTAATTAAATTTGGGGAGAGGAAAGGAGGTGGGTCCCATTTTAAGGGCCACACTTAGACCCTCTGTTCCTAACTGTTACCACTATGCATCTAGGGGTGGTGTCTTTAGATTTATCGGATTGAGACTTCCTCGGGATTTCTAATACTTATGAGTGACACCAGTTCCAAAAGGGCCCATAGAGATGGATTCATTGGAAATGTGGCTAATCCATCCTCATATGTCACTCGGCCCCTTTTTATGAGATCAGAACAGACTCATGGTAAATCCATGCCTCGAGCAATACTTGATCTTTCTAAATATTTCATTGGACGGGCCCTGTGGTATTGGATAAATTGAAGGATGTTCTGTAGTGATACCTTTGGGACAATATCGGACTCCAAATATCAACTTTAGCCTTAATAATGATGCACTAAGGGTTTATATTTAACTCCGCTATTATTTCTTGAGATTTGTGACATTTTCTAGTATGTTGGAGCACACCTGGATGACACATGACTTAGACCCCAAGTCAAAGAACAATTTTGGGGGTATTCCCTTCCCTATCTTACCTTACTCTTTCAGGATTTTTATATATGCATTTGTGTATTCTTCTTACAGGTATTCCTTTCAGACTTTCGTCTTAGGCCGAAGCAAGTAATTAGGGATGGGTGTCATTCAGAACCTGGGCCATGTTATTTATTTCAGTGTACTTAATTAATTATATGAAATTGGTATATAAAGGCACACTGCATTTTATTATTGCACTAAATAGAAAGTTTTAGGCACTGTGGGTGCTGACCTACTAGGATTTAATCTCATAACCTTCTCGGGTGTCGTTGACACCCGAGTAGATTACATGCTCATAGGTATTGACAAGGGGAAGTGTGCTGCCTCTAATTCTTGATTTTTCTTTACTTCTTAGGATAAAGACTGGGGTAGAGGACCAAGCCTTGCTCTTAATGTAGCTACTGATTTGTGTCTTTTCTTTTAGTTGACTGTGTGATTGATTTTTTGTTTTCTGTACTTCCAGTTTATACAGACATCATGGCAGGACATCATTTTGTGAGCTTCCACACTTGATTATTATTATTCAGTTAGATTATTTATATTTCTTCTATTATAGTTTATTCAATTACATGCTTCATATATTTACTATTAGTTTTTGTCTACTTTTATTGTGATAATACATATTACCTATGATGGCATAGTCTCCCCCTCATACACAAAAAGGCCCACACTGCTAGTCGGCAGCCTCTGGAGTTTAGGCAGATGCACTTGAGTCCATGTGACCCACTAGTCCAGCCATAGTCTTAGAGGTCATTCGGGTCAAGATGTTTCACCTAACAGCCAATGTTACCAGGTTTCTATTGTATTTATATGTCAAAATTTGAAAACTACATATTGAATCGATTTTCTTAGATAAAAAAATTCTCATTGTTGCAAGTCATAAGAGCAGACACTTTCAACAATGAGAAAGGTTTATCAGCTAATAACATCGAATCAATATGCAGTTTTGGTAGTTCAACAAAGAAAGGTGATGAAAATGGTTACATTGGAAAAAAGAATAATTTTATCTCTTTTATGGATTGTTGTAGATAGTTTAAAGAAAAATATGACATCTCAAAAGATCTGTGAAAAAACTAAATAAGTATTAGATAAAAATGAAAAGGAAATTAACTTACAAATAGTTGATAAAATGATTAAAATTTAATTTAATAAGTAGTAGTAATTAACCATTTTTTGATGGTTGTATGCATTATTGAGGCATTTCCTTATTTTCTTTATCTCAGTTGTAGTCTTGAAGTCCAATCCCTCATAATCATTAGAAGCTTTGAACAAACCACCCTAACTCAAATAAAAGAATCCACATGTATAAGAAAACAATTATTATATGAGTAATACTAAAAAGAAATAAATTAAAAATAAATATGAAATAATAAATTAATTATATGGATAATTATTTTACTATAAAAACATTGTTGACCATAGTGATATACCGACAGGAAAGCATGAATAATGATAAAAAGGCAAATATATCTCTCCAAATAATTAATCAACGAGTGAGGAGGATGAGGAAAAAATAAGATACATTGTATTGAATCCATGAATCATCCTAGAGAAATTAAAGATATACTATTAGGTTCAAATAATATTCATTTTTTACAATAAATAAATAAATTCACATAATATATTCATTGTAAAAGTTGAATTTCTACAGTTTGTGAGAATTACATGGATGGTAATCATAGATTCCTAAGGCTGGAACAAAAGGAAATATTAAATAAAGATATATTTATAGATGGATTAAAGTAAAACATAAATAGTGTTTATTAGATGTGTAATGAAATAAATAAAGTGATTTTTAAGAAGTATTAATGAGTGGGTCATCATTTCAATGATGGAAATATTTTTATCAACTGCAACAATAAAAAAATAAAGGATGAAATAAATGAATAAAATAAAATTGGTGATCAGAATGTTTTAGTGAAAACTCTAAGGAGTAAGACTCTACAAAAAACACAATTTTTCCCAAGTGGATCCTAAATCATTTAAAGAGGTTGACAAGGATGATAATTGGATCAAATCTATTCATTAGGATCTTGATCCGAATAATAAAAATGTGACATGAGGAGCTTGATCTGAATAAGAATAATAAAGGATTCTTATGGATCAAGTTGTTGCATATATTGTTCCAAAAAAATCCATTAGTTTAAAAATACATGATTTTTTTAGTTAATTAGTTTTCCTAATGCTATAAAACTCTTAACATAAAATTTCATGGTAATGTGTTGTAACGATACGTTTTTTATGTCATGTAATTGAGATGGTCACATCTGTCCGGCATCATATTACAACTAGAAGGACATAAAAATGGATTTAAGTTTAATTTTGTAAACCATAAAATTCAATATAATTAATAATCCATAGTGAACATATATTGTTATTAAATTATTAAATCCAAACTAATAAAGTTTACTTTAAGTGGCATTATAAATGTGTAATGATTTTATCCATGAAAAATAATTTTTATTTCAACAAAATAGATTATATTAAAACTTGTTTTCTAAATTTACATCAATAAATTTTAATATTATATTTCATAAAAATTATTTTAATCTAGTGGTATAATATTTAATCTTGAATGGTTTAAAATATTATTTAAAATTTAAATAAAAAAACTTTTATTATTAAATAAGTAACTTTTCAAAGAAAATATGAAATTTAGAAAAATTTTGATCAATCATAAAGGATTGAGAACAATAAATTCTATTAAAAATGTACTCTTCTTCTACACTACATGATGAAATAGTATTGTGTTTATTATAACACCATGATGGAGAGGTTTTTTCTAAAAATAACTCATTCTAATTGTTTATTTTAAGACTAAATTTCAACAACCAAAATCAAAATATCCGTTAAACATTATCTAAAAATCAATTTTTTGTATATAATATAGTCCAAGGATTATATAACCTTATACTTATTTGATTTTTCTTTTCATAGAATTTATGTCATATTATTTAAATACAATTTTTAAATATTTATTAAATAAAAACTCAAAACATTATATTTTTGCAACAAGTAGTTAAATAAATCAGGCAATAAATAAAACCTATATAATGTTTTTTCTCATATATTTTTATAGAATCATCGGAATAATTTTATTGTAACATTTCATAAATTACCCCTAAATCAATCCCAATCCTCATAAAATAGTTCGCAATCATCCTAAATAAATCCATTAATTTTTCACCATATTTGAGTGCTCGTTATCCATGGAAAAAAATTCATGAAAAAATCACTATATAGTTATTCCCATGTGTCAAATATTTCATCATCCATTATTTAGAACAAACTTCTAGAAATTCCTTTCAAATAGAAGGGGATAACACTATATTTCAGTTCCTCCTCACTCAACCCACTCAGTGCCAATTGCTTCATGACATAATATAATACCCCAATGATATCAGATATTTCATCATCCAAGTGGTTTACAATGTAATATTCCAAACTAATGAAAACATTGACTGCTATATGGAAGAATTTTCCAAAATTTGGTGATTGAAAAGAGGTAAATGTCATGGAATATAGGTATTGAGACCCTATTATACCTCACAACAACATGACCCAACATTGGGTTTGATATATTTCAAGTCACACAATACCAATGTTGTCCCAAGGTGACCCACATGATATTGGGGAAGATGATACATAAATATATCTAAAAAATAATGAATTTTGGGTTGTTTTATTACAGGATAGTGCAGTTAGATTTTTTGGGATACAAGAATGTGGGATGAGAAGGTTCATTTGATAACCGAGGGAAATTATAGATATCGAAAAACCTGTATTTTGTTCGATTTTTGGTTATGTTCAACCCTTGAATCGCTTGAAACTTGGATTTGAGCCATAGAATAGTTGCATCCTCAATTCTAGACTAGATTCAAGATTGGATTCAACAACGAGGAGCATTGGCAGCAGGTCACTTCTATGAACAGCTTCAGATAACTTGAACTGGTTCTTGATGATCAATGTTCTTAATATATATTGTGACACTTTTATTAACACTAAGTTAATAAGAACTGGTAAATATTTATAGTTATTTTTTTAAAATAATACTTTTTTAAAAAAAGTACAGCTAAATACTTATAATAATACTTTTTATAAATTGATAATTTTATAATTCTTTGAATATATAATTAATTATTTAAAATTATATAAATACATTTTTTTTAAATAGTATTTATATCATTATATATATTTATATAATTATATATATATAATAAATATATTCATTATTTAAATAAATTTATTATAACTTTCTAATTATTTATTTATAATTATATAAATACATTTTAAACAAATATTATTTATTTATTTATAATTATAAATGTATAAAAATAGTTATTATAAATTTATAAATATATTTATTTATAAATTTTCTTTTGAAAATTTATTTTTAACATTATTAATGAATATTTAATCTTAAGTTCATGCATGTTAAAAATGAGTAAAATTGATTCATTAAAAATGAGTACAATATTGAAAATTTGGAAAAGTTTAATTAATATAAATCAATTAAAATTGGATATATATTGAAATAAATATGAATACATATTGAAAACATTGTAACATAGTAAATATATATATATATTGATTAAATTCCAAAAAATATTTGTGTGTGTGTGTCTATAAAAATGTATTAATTACTTATATGTGAAATCAATATAATATGTTTGATCTATGTTATAAATTTAAAAATCAAACGATATTCGATTATGTCCACTACTCAATGCAATTATGTAGTATTTTTAATTCAAATTAGTTTTTAATTATAAAACATTGTTAAATAAATATATTATTATTTATTGTAAAGAATAAATAATATTTTTGTACTATATAAATCATATTTATATACATTAATAAATATATATATATTTAATATGTACTAATTATTAACATTATCAATAATCATATAATTAATAAAATGTTTAATGTTTTTCTCAATTTACTTATTTTTAATTTTAATTTGTTTAATTATAATTTTTCATTTATCTATATATTTAATACATACTATTTTTTAGTATTTATAATTTATATAGAGTATAATCAATTTATTCATTTTTATCAATAATTATTTAATTAATAAAATTTGTAATATTTTTTTAATAAAATCATTTTTTTAATTGTTTTATTTTATTTATTAGGACCTTTATCAACACTAAAAAATAACTGATAAAGGATTTATTTATGATCGATAAAAATATAAAACTTATTAAGGGTGCCTTTTATCAGGGCTAAAAATAAAGCACTGGTAAAGGGTACCCTTTATGAGCGCTAAAAACCACTAATAAAGATGTCATTTATCAATGATTTTTTTAGCACTGATAAACACCGGAGCTGTTAAATTCTTATTTTTTAGCAACAATTTTTTAAAACATAGATATATAAGAAAATGGTTTTCTAACCAGAAGAAGAGGAATAAGTTCGACATTTGATAACACTTTACTAGATCATTTTTATTAAGAAAGAGTAAAAGATCGTACTAAAAAATAAAAATAATAGAAATACCCATATGGGAAGAAAAATTAAATTGGTTTTTTAGATAATAATCATATTATTCTATTAATGTAAATTCGATTATAAACAATCCCAATAAAAATGAGATCAAAACATAAATCCCTCACCACAAGTTTTTCAATTCATTTTATGTGCTCAAACCTCCGATATGATCAATAAAAATTTATTATAAATGTATACCATAACCATACTTATATATATATCATACCATATATGATTAAATTTTAACATATTATCACCCATTTACTAACAATATGTTATTAAAATCACTATTATATGTGATAACTTCTTCGTTTCTCAAGCATATTTCAGTTCAATAGTTCTGATCCTTGGACTTTGATCATAGTTTCATCATATTCATAATTTTAATCATGATATAAATATAATATATATTCATTATATATTTATTTATTTTAATCTATAAAATTTATATATATATATAAATGAATTACACTTTTCATAGTGATAGTAGGTCATTCGTACGCATGAACTCTATTTTCACTTTTGAACAGATTGAATGAAATAAATATAAATAATAATTCACCTTTATAGAATCAAATTTTCATAATATATATCATATATATTCATTAAATTTATCCTTATTAACATTCATGTAAATTTTAAATGAAAAATGAATCATATCGCTTCCTAGATATGGTAGTCCAAACGTACGCATGAGTGATTTTATAATTTTACAATGTATGGAAAGGTAAAAGGGTATATATTATATTATAATTATATAAGAATAATTATATTATAAATATTATATATAAAAATTAAACCCAATATAATAACCATCCATGAAAAATAGTGATGGAAAATGAATGCTATTGTTACATGGAGTA
Source organism: Viscum album (assembly GCA_963277665.1). Taxonomy (NCBI): domain Eukaryota; kingdom Viridiplantae; phylum Streptophyta; class Magnoliopsida; order Santalales; family Viscaceae; genus Viscum; species Viscum album. The sequence continues at coordinate 134,110,646 of OY728147.1, read as the reverse complement.
TGTAGTCTATATATACAGACAAGCAATACATTCACTTCAAAATTGATGGAATGTATGGAAAATTATAGCAAACAAAGATAGGTTGACCTAACTCATCACCTAGTTAGGTAACCACAAGTCCCAAAGTGCATTCATGGTTGCTACAGGGTACTGATAATCAACTTACATTGTAAATGATCCCTTGGGAACAGTTTCTCAGGTGGTAAACCATAATTAACCATCCATTACTGGGACAGCCTCACTAGAATAGTCAGATTCAACATGTATAAACATAAATCCAAATTAATGCAACACTGAATGAAAAGTATACAATAAATAACATCATAATATCAAATACATAACATTCTATATCAAGACATAAACATGGTATCTCAAGTTAAAATATAAAACCATAAAAAGAAACAAAAACATGGGAAATATTGAACATGGCTTATACATATTCCCTAAATGGGGTAAAAATATCTAAAAATATATACTCATCAGCTAAACCTATGATAACACTTCTCCTCCACAAAAAAATATGGTTGGAAGTAATCAAGATGATCCAACCAAGTACATAGTTCAATTTACTTTACATGTATCCTACAAAACAAATTCTATATACACCTAAAGGAATATATAGGGTGTGAGGCTCAAATCCCAATAGGATACCACCTTGAATCTATTTAAAGAATTTAAACCATGAAAACCAATAATCTAGTTTGAGAAATTATTTTTCAAATATTTGAAACATTATGTTTAAAATCAATCCCTTGAAATATATTTGGCGTTCCATTAAACAAAACATGTTTTCCAGAATATTATTCAATATGAATCGAGTGAAGGAAAAAATTCCATAAGGCACAACATTCTAAACATAGAAAAACAAAACGTAATAAGGGTAAGCATGAGCATCATCATATAACTAAATAAATAAAAATGGGCATAACATATGGTATCACAAAAAAAAGAAAATAACATAATATAAAAGATAAAATAAATAGACCCGACATGAGTAATGTGAACTAATGATCTAACCATACGGTTCTAACGTGAGTGAGTCTAAGATATAGTTTTCTAGTTATATTAGAAAAGTTCAATTCCCCATGGTCTTTCTTGGACCTGACTCCTGAGTGATCTCTCTATATCATGGTCAAATAAGTGGAATCTCTCTTGGTCTTCCTCCCAAAGGCTCTCTCGGTCCCTAGGACAACAAGAAGAATCTCTCTAGGTATTTCTCCCAAAGGCTCTCTTCATCCCATAGACAACAAACAATCACACCTATGGTGTCCTAAGTGATACTCAATTCCAAAAATGACCATATCACAATCTCCACACAATAAAATATATTTCACATGCCATTTTAATAAATAAACATTCCCATTAAATAAAAACACCTTCTTCATGGTAACGTCCATTTTTAAAACCTTATTAGAAATCTATTTGAAATCAGAAAACCATTTTGATCCATTTTATCAAACACATGGAGTGCACTTAGGCCACATCCTTTTATAAAACCCACTTTAAACCATGAATTTCCAATATAAAACCATGTATCACATCAAAAATATAATAAAAATCAATCATAAATTATCAAAATAGAAATTTAACAAACAAAAAATGAACTTAATAATGAATTCAATGGTAATACATGGAAAACTCCATTAAATATAGAAAAACACCTCATAAATGGTTTCAAACACATTACCTATGATGATAACCACCCAATTTATGAAGAATATTTCCTCACAAAACTAATCCAAAAAATATCAAGCCAAAACCCCATAAAAACCCTTAGATTCATCCAAATCACCACCTAGGGTTTCTATATTTCATCAAAATAGAAGAAAATGGAAGATAAAGGGGGTGGGAAAATAACATGGATTAGGACTTATATGAATTTAAAACACCTTGAAATTAAAAAAAATCCACCAATATGAGATGGAAGAAGCTACAAAGTCTAGGGAAAGGGGTTGTACAGGAATGGGGGAGGAAAATCAGACCAATTATTAAAAATCTACCAAGAAAAATTTTTTAAAAATCTAAGATTGTTAATGAGATAGACATCTCACATGATTTAGACACATGGCTAGTAAAACTATGCATCAACGATGTGAGCACAACTACCACCCAAAAAAATTGGGCCGTAGAGTTTCCCCGTATCTCAACATGGTTTGAAAAACTAATCTCAAACCTTGAAAAATAACATTGTCCCTAAAACCATTACCCTCACATGGTTAGATACACATATATACAAATAGCATTCCAACCGTGTACCTAGGCCTATTTTCACTAAAATCCAAAAAAAATTAACCCCAACTCCTTGGAAAAGAAGAATAAAATAATTGAGAAATAAAAAACTCAAAAATATGCATATCATTGACTTGATGGATGTCGAAAAAAATTTATATCCTCATAAATTCCTCAAGAATCCTCGAAGTAAAACATATGAGTCCACTACTACCTCTCCAAAATTCCGACTCCCATATCTTGTCGCTATCACCACCATACATCCAAAGTACACGGACCAAAGGGACAGACTTACCATACATAACCTTGTATTGATAATTCAAGATACAAATGGGATCCTCCCCAAAGGGGTAATTAGAATCAAACTCCAAATATTCAAACTCTAACACATGATATGTGTCTTCATGGTGTCTCTTTAACTAGGAAACATGAAAAATGTCATTGATAGAGGTTATTCATGGTAAAAACTCACACTGATAGGATACCTTCACAATATGTTTCACAACTTGAAATCGACTGAAATAACATATAGATAGCTTTGCCTTATTTATCATGTGATGGTTTCCCATCCAAACAGATACATAGAGAAATGTTTGATCACCGATATGAACCTCTAACTAACAATGGTGTAAATTAGTGTATGACTTCTAAAGACTCTAATATACCACTAACCTTTTCTAAATCATCCATATTATCTCAACCTTCCCATGTATGACACTTGATCCTAGAAATTATTGATCACCCACCTAATCCAAGATCAATGAAGACTAGAATTTCCACCCAGAAAACCTCAAATTGGGATAACCTGATTGATTTTTGATAACTATTATTGCATGAAAACTCATATAATAAGTGGTTACTTTAACACAGTACTTCAAATTCAAGCACACACCCTCGAGATTCTAGACAGTATACTCAGAATAAACATTTGTTTGTAGGTGATACGTGCTGCTTAACCTTCATTTGTTTCCTAGAGACTCTTGGAGTCCCTTAAAAAACTAAGAAGTGAAGGGGGTGTCTTAGTGAGATACTATCACTGAAGTCACTACATGATTCCTATAAATCTATAAAACTTATAGGTTTCTGAGGTCCTCTACTTTTATTGAATCTCTAATGGGAATTAAAAGGGATGATTGCATCAAATGGTCTATAATCTCCCATATAGAATATTTCCCACTAGAATTATAAGGAAGAATAATATAAAAATCCATCAATATCTCATCCCACCTCTACACTAGGATGGGAATAGGTTGTAATAACCTATCTACTCTCTGATGTTCATCCTTAATTATTATTTTGATCAAACTTCTAGAAATAAAGTCTGAAACTACACATCTCATCCAGGGCCACCAATACTAATATCTTAAGGTTTAAAACATATTGATTTCCCCGTGGTGTAAGGGAAAACTATAATATTGTGCCTTATGCATCAAATTTTTCCTCAACCAAAATATAACAACCAAATTTCTTCTTAAAATGAGGGAACAATCATCAGACCAGGATCAATCATACTAGGTATCTACACTATTTATAACACTACTAGTTTTCTAGCACTTGATGTTAGATAACATATCACTCCTAACAAGATCAATAATAGAGGGTGTGACCCACACACTGGCCAAAAGAAACATACACTCTATCCTCCTATACCTACAAAATCAGAACATTAAACAAATTTATCAGACCCCATTCATCCACTATTTTTTGAATATCCTAAAGTAGAAGCTTCTTACTCAACACATAAGTGAATAGATTTCCCTTTTCATGCATATAAACAATATCAAAATCAAAATTTGAAATATATTCTACCCAACTTATCTTTATAAGGTCCAAGTTCCTCTGGGTAAAGTTATACTTTAGGATTTTAGGATCTAATTTAAATATATAATTCTCCATGAAGATAAAATGTTGCCACATATTCATTGCATGCATCATGGCTATCAAATCCTCTTCAACTTTGGGATAATTTTTCCCAATTGAGCATACCTGTCATGAGCCTTAGGACACCACATCATCATCCTACATAATTACACATCCAAATACCACACCATAGGATCCTAATAATATACATAAGATCTCCAAATCTTGGAAAGAATAAAGACTATAATAGATGTAAAATGGACCTTCAACTACTAAAAGTAACATGGTCACTTCTCATATCTTTAAATATTCACCACTTTCCTAATCGACACCAACAAGGGACAATCCATCCTGGAGAAGTCTCATACCAAATGTCAATAATTCCCATAAAATATTTAAAATATTAGTATCTCAAACACATTCTTGGTCTACTCCCATGGAATGATTTCTATAACATTATCAGGGTCCACTAAAACTCTTATCTCAGAAATCACATGGACCAAGAACTTTACGTCTTGGATCTAAAACTGACATTTTTACATCTCAGAATATAGATTACTATCCCTAATATTTCCCATAACAACCTACAAATGGACAACATTATCCTCCTAATACTTGGAATACACCAAGATTCTATCAACAAACATGACTAAAAAGGAGTCCAAAAAGTGGTGAAATATGTGTTTCATCAATGCGATAAAGACTACAGGAGAATTGGTAATCCCAAATGGAATAAAAAATTATATTTACTAAATTTGAAATTTGGTCTTCAAAACATAATATTCTTAGACCCTCAACCAGTGGTACTGTGATCTCAATATAATCTTTGAAAACTAATAAGATCCCCTGAGCTGATAAAAAAGTTCATCAATCTCGGAGAAGGATTATTTATTCATTATGGTCACCTAATTAATATTACAACAGTTTATCAAAATTCATATACTTCCATGCACCAACTTTGAAAACAGAATTTTCAATGACCATGGTGACATGCTAGGGTGGATAAGTCCGTTTCTCTTGATTCCATATAGTAAAACCTTCATCTCTTTCAATTTGGAAGAATCGATCTAGTAAGATGGAAGGGAAATGAGGTTCATCCTTGGGAGAAGATTGATCCTGGGGAGAACATTGATAATAAACTCAACCTATAACTATAGAAAAATCATCAAAAAATCCTCTCAAAATATATATTGGTATATTTCTACGACATCTATGAGTTCACTAAATGAAATTTTCTCTAAATAATTGAGAAAACACCAGGACAACTAACACATAGTAAAAACCCATCTTTAAAGGAACTAGTCCTTCCCTCCATAATCACAAATCCCACTAACCCTGAAATAATTGAATGCTCCCATAAACGGTAAGAAAATTGACACTATTGAGATAAAATTTGATCTATAACTTGAATCTGATAAACAAATCCATGTAAATGATAAGGTTAAAAATTCCCAGGTTCAACATGAGGATGTCCCAAAAAACTTCCACATCATAAACCAAAACACAGAATTCTAGGAAGATGAAACCTTTCTCCTTATTCATACCCAAAGGGGAACATAAATCCATAAAAAATGTATCAACTCTACTCATATAACCAAAAAATCAAGAAGTTTTACTATGATAAAATAATTGGATACACCCATATCATAATGAATGGATTCCCTCAAAGAAGAAATAAATGTTATACCTATCACAGTGGATTAAACTAAATCTAATTCCTCAATTATAACATATTATTCATGAATAAACATAGACTCATTCCTATTCTAATACTTATACACCTAGTTAGAAGCATTTTTCCCCTAGATTGAGATCATTTGCCCTTAGAATCATCATATATCACTAGAGGTCCCTTTTATAATGTGGAGCCTACTCTTCTCCCCCATGAAAATTCTTTAAATAAACACTAAAGATTAAATGAATTACTACACTAGCAAAATGTCCTCTATGAATCTGGGAAACCATACCCGGTATGAAAATCCTTCCAACACTAATGGAAAATGACAGTTTTATGCCCCATGGAAGCCACTAGAATTGCACCAAATGATTCTTGAACACACTTTCTACTACCCTAGTAAGACTCTTCCCACTTCTTCTTCTAACTAGATGAAGTATTATGGAACCACCCATGAAAGGAACACCATTATGACCTATTTTTCTCGTCAAATATGGTTCTAACAAGGCCACTTTATCAACCACCTATTAATAGGCAAATAATCAAAGAAGAATGATCATGGATCTATTCTCATGATTCAATCCCATATCAAAATGTGAAGCCTTGAGGTAATCATTCATGGGGTGGTTATGATTTACATGATCTAACTTGGTAAAATGAGTGGTTTTCTCCAAAACCAAATGATCACCTTGCACTAATTTCAAAACAATCATGGTTCTTCACCTCCCTCAAGGTCACTGGATAGATCATCTAATTAAAATCACCATGAAATTGGTCCCCATGAGATCCTCATGCCACCTTACCAACAATATTGATTCCCACCACTTTCTACGCAGCCCTTCAAGAAAATAAGTGGAGAATCAAACCTTTGAGTTATTCTGGTCCTTTAAGAACTAAAAAATTATCTCAACCCGATTAAACCACAATTTAAGCACATTGAACCGCTTTTTATAGGGAAAACCAATGAATTATTCCTAGTAAACTCTTGATCATGATCCACCATCCATGTTTGTCCTCAACCACCTACCTAGGCTAAGTATTGGATCATATGGATCACTGAGTTCACCAGATTTTGATAAAATATAGTATTGACATGTAATGAATTCTCTACATCACCCTCTCTTAGCTTAGAATAGGCCCTTTTAGAAGTAATTATCTATAATACACAAAACACAAGATTCATCAAAACAAAATTAAATCTCATGAACCATCAGGTGAACTAAAACAAACCCCTATCATAGGTTTCAACAATAATCATTAGTATCAAAATAGATTCAAATGAAAAAAGAACAAAAACATCAAAATTTTGAGAATTTCTCATAGTTTAGGGTTTGGTCCACCATTATTCAAACCATGCACCAAATATGTGGGTGTCACTGGAACTTGAGACAAATACACATGGATTGTTAATGGTTACCAAAAACTATGTTCCAAAACTATTATCCTTCCCCGAAATTCCTTTTTTCACCCCAAATCTCAAAAAAACCCATAGGATCTCTACATAACTCTTTACAAACATTAAAATATATCAATTTATCATTAAAAAATCCATAACTGGGCTCAAAATGTAAACAAAATCCCATACCACCCATGGAAACTCATGGTTCAACATGATGAAGAGCTATCTAGGAACTCCTCCAATACTACCTCCCATGTCCTGATGGTCCTATCTCCAATCTACCACTGACCCCCAAATATAATAAAAATACTCTAATACCATTTTTTACTAAACTGACTCATACTAACCCAACCTGTCACCCATGTCAATAGGCCACAAGGCCAAAAGTGTTTTCCTGATCACCATGAGCTTGTGAAAAGCACCGATCATGGTAAATTATCCATTTGGAATGTTTTCCAACATTGAAAACCATCATGACCCATCCATGAATAGAATGGAAACCCTAATATATTTATATTAAATAACTATAAACATACATCTACGGTAATGAAAAGATTATTGAATTATATTCCCTAAACAATATTATAACATCAAATATAAAACATTCCAAATCATGACATAAACAGGGTAGCACAAGTCAAAATCTTTAACCCAAAAAAGAAATAAAAATATGGGAACAATAGTACATGGCCTATACATAATCCTAAAAAATGGGAAATAAGCTCCAAAAAATCTCCTCAAAATCTAAACCTGTGAAACCACATCTCTTCTATCAAAATAATTGATGAAAATAATTAAAAAGAGCCACCCAATTATATATTCCCCTGTATTTACCTATGTCCTTCAAAAAAATTTCTACATACACCCAAAATAATATGTTGGGTGTGAAGCACAAAATCTAGTAGGATACCACCATGAATATATTTAAGGATTTAGACCATTGAAACCAATAAACTAGTTTAAAAACTCATTCTCAAAAACATGAAAATATTCTGTTAAAAATCAATCCATTAAAATCCATTTAGTTTTCTTTTTAAAAAAAGGTTTTATAAAACATTAATCATCATGTCTCAAGAAAGGTAAATAAATTTCATGAGGAAAAAAATTCTCAATATACCCAAACATAGAATAAAAAGGGAAATACTAACCATAATCATCACATAACCAAATAAATGGAAATGGGTATAACATGTGATATATGTTGGAAATGGGAAAAAATACTCAATAATGGACTAAAAATTGATAAACATGATCTAAGAATATAGATCATTTTGTAGGATCTGATTTGAATGGTCATAGATTCTGAACTATGTAACAGATCAGATGTTATGTCCATTTGAATCTAGACTACATAAAATGACCATCCATGGCAATTCTGATGAAATATATGGAATTTTGTATAACATTTCAAAAATTGAGTGCAAGACCATTGTTTTCATGAATATGAGTTATGCACAAAGGTGTCGAGATGTTCCATAGATTCTACTCAGTCTGAATGTGTGCACAAGTCCCATACATGAAAAAAGATAGTATTGCATGAAAAAAACCAATCTTGTGTTCAAGAATGGAATCTTTCATGTAAACCAGTTACGCAGCCATCCTTTTTTGCACTGAATGTGATGTCAAATGAAAAACATCCACACATTAGGGATCTAACAAAGGAATTGTCCTAAAATGTTTTACTCTAAATTCATTTGTTCAGAAAGTTTCAATACATGGAGATAAATCATATAAATATGGAATCAAACCCTCATTCTTAGAGGAGGAACTCTGGGAGGAACTCTAGAATGTGTAAGTTTGACTTGTGCATTGTACACAACCACTAAGGTCCCTATGTTATGCATGATTACCTAGGAGAAACCACTCAAGTGGGGGGATTCTACTAATGTGTTTGCATGAAACTATTTCCATTAGGAACATAATTTAGAGAAAAGTACCATATTATGCACATATCTATTTTCATACATCTACAATTTTTCATGAAAAAGGGTTTTCAAAATATCACTTATAGTCCATGCATCGCACAAACTCCTTTTTCATGCAACTACTAAGATTCACACAATAGTTCTAAGTTGTGTTCCTAGCATTAGATTTGGGTGAAATAGTGCCAAGTTTTTTACCATATCATATAGTTGAATGCAATAGTTCCAAACATCCCATCTTATATGAAAAAACATTCAAACATGCACCCACTGGTCTATACCGCAGGGGCAGTGCCCCCACACCCCTACTCGGGAACAGTTTCGAGATACCGTTTGGGTCCCTTCACTACCATCACTCACCCCCATTAAAAATAGAGAGTCACACTATGATCTTTTTAGGATGGGATGATGTCATTTTAGGTTTCTCCATTATACCACCCCTAGAATTCCATGAGTTGATATACTCCTCTAAATTCCCTAAAACACCTTGATTAAACCTACTCCACCTAGTCACTTTGCAATTTTATGAGTTGAAATTCTCATCTTAGATTCCCTGAGTACCTAAAGTCAAACCATTCCTCGAGCCACTCTTGAAACCCTATCACCTGACTCTTATTCCATGTTGAACCATAGAGGGACACTCTTTCATAAGTCCCACACCATCCATTGTTGGTAATCTTCCACCCATAGTACTCACTAAACAACTTTAAATTATATCACACCCTATCACTCATGAATATGATTCCTTATGTGTCGAGCATAATATGTCTCATGTCGTGATCATGATAAGACATTCCGGAGTCTTTAATACCTGAATTTAAATTGTATCATATCCTATCACTCTTGAATAGGATTCCATATGTGTCAAGCATAAGTTTTCTCATGACATGATCATGCGAATACATTCTATAGTCCTCTTTACATTACTTTAAACTATAGAATACCCTATAACATAGGAATATGATGCATTATGTGTCAAGAATAATATTCCTCATTCCACTATAATGAGAAGATGTTCTATAGTCCTCACTACATGACTTTAAACTACCACATACCCTATTTAAGAACATATGATTCCTCCTTTGACAAGCCTGGGATTCCTTATGTGTCAAGGATAATATGCCTCATGTAATAATAATGATATAACCACCAAAAAAATTGTGGGCCTCCTCATCATGTGTAATCCCCAATCATATACTTCTACCCCCCAGTGATTCAAGATTCCCTCATGATTTAACATTAGTAATATGAATGAGTATCCCTTGAGTGAAATTCTCACTTTAATTCCTGCTACTTAGAAGCATCCCCTAGGGGACTCCTTATCATGTGTAAGCCCCAATAATATCCCTCAGTCCATTATAAAGTCAAGATAGCCTCATAACCTAACATGAGGAAGCCGGAATGAGAATATTCCATGTGCAATCCTCACATAACACATCCTTTCACAGGATGTTAAACTATAATCTTACCCTTTCCAATGGACATGGGATTCCCTCATGACCTGACATGAGGAAGCCTGAATAGGTATATTCCATGTGTAATCCCAAAATTCTACATCCTTTCACATGATGTTAAACTATAATATTACCCCATGTAATGAACTTGGGATGCCCTTATGACCTGACATGAGGATTCATGTATGGAAAGATCAATGTGTAAGCCCCGGAATATTCCAACCAATATCAATACTCTTGAAATGGTAAGCTTAAATCCATAATCCCCACACCATCCCTCATTGATTCTCCTTTCATGACATGGGCATCCTTTACACATGAAATTAAACTGCATGGATTGGTCTAGTCACATGACCTTAAACTATGACATATAAATACATGGTTTTTTATCCATATATTTAAAATTGGGTCTGTTGGAAGCCACCCTAAGGTTCAATACCAACCATGGTAAACTTGTGGTGTTCTCTCTTAGGGACACACCTCATTGATTCACCCCAAGAGGCATCCTGGTCAACCTTCGAGGTCCATCTCAAGGGAAATTCTAATCCATCGTTATACCATTAAGGTGTGACAACATCCCTCCAAAGGAAACACATTTTAGATCTTCATCAAGGGGTATCTTGATCTATTAATCTTAGATTCACCATAAGAAGTGTTCTGATCCATTCATCCCAAATTCACCTCAAGGGATTTTTTGATCCATTCATCCTCCATCCGCCTCAAGGGGAATTATGATCAACCATTTAGATCCATCTCAAGGGAAATTATGATCCATCCATCTTGGGATAGACTTTACATGGCATTCCTATCCATTGGAAAACCTTTCAGGTGAGACATCATCCCTTCAACAGACACACCGCCTCAATCTTCCTTAAGGGGAATTTTGATCAACCTTATGGATCCATATCAAGGGATGTTATGATCCATAAATCCTCTGTTATTCTTTATAGGGAATTCACATCCATTGGAAAACCTTTTAGGTGTTAAGTCATCCCTCTTCATGACACACCTCCTTGATCCACCTTAAGGGGTGTTCGGGTGAATCTCATGGATTGTTCTGATTCATCGATAAATATTTTAGGTGTGACATCATCCCTCCTTGGGAAACACCTCCCAACTCATCCTTAAGGGTCCTATTGATACATTCATCCCAGATTCACCTCAATTATTGTTCGGATATATTCATCCCAAATTCAAATCAAGGGGTTTTCTGATCCAATAATCCATGATGTTCCTCAAGGGGAATTATGATCAACCTTCTAGAATCGTCTCAAGGGATGTTATGATCCAAACATCATGGGTTTTCCTCCACAAATCATTTTCATCCACTGGTAAACCTTTCAGTTGTGAAATTTTCCATCATAAGGACACACATCCTTGATCCATCTCAAGGGGTATTCTAATCAACCTTCCAGATACGTCTCAAGGGACGTTCTGATCCATCAGTAAAACTTTTAGGTGTGACATAATACCTCCAAGGGACACAACTTCTTAATCCACCCCAATGTTAATTCTGATCAACCTTCTGTGTTCATGTCAACGGTGGTTGTGACCCAAACATAATGGATATACCTTAAGGGGTGTTATGATACAACCTTTCAAGTGTTACATCATCCTTCCTAGGGTCACACCTCCTTGATCCAGGTCATGGGGTGTTCCAATAAACCTTTTAGATCCCTATAAAGGGATGTTCTGATCTATCCATCCTATCCCCACATGACATTAATCACGTGCCTATCTCCACAAGACATTAAGCTCGTACCTTGATCTGTCTCAACTAGACATCCAAATACATCTCCACTAGACATAAAACTTGTTTCATGTCCCATAATACATGCCTCATGAAAACTTTTGACGCCTAAGTAAAAAAACATGTAAGACACATTAACCTGGCATTGGATACCTAATGAAAAAACATGGGATGCCTGAGGTAAAAATCCTTGTAAGTCACACACCCCTGGTGTTAGCTACCTCATGAAAAACATGGGATGCCTGAGGTAAAAAATCCTTAGAAGACACAGACCACTAGCATCAGTAACCTCATGAATAACATGGGATGATTGAGGTAAAAATCCTTGGAAGACACACTCCCCTAGAATCACCTACCGTACACATAAACATGGATTATTAAGGTAAAATCCTTGCAAGATATATGACCTTGTCATCAAATACCTAATGATTTACATGGAATTCCTTGGGTTCCACACCAAATATTCCTCATACGAGATTCCCTCCCAAGAGGAATTATTTACAGGTTCTCAATGCACCCAAAATACAATGATTCCCATAAATTCTTGATCTTACCATATACTACAAAAGAAGTTTGCTTACCTACCAGAGAGACGACAGCATAATTAAATGATTTCCATCAAGAGATGGAATTGGGAATGATTTTTACAAACATGACTCAAATCTATGAGGGATACTCGAACTAGGTGATGATCTCCAAGGAGGAATCCATGGAAGTATGAACTGAAATCCCACTATCTCATTTATATCAAGGATAAGACATCATCATTAAAAGTGATGAAAGACGCACACCTTTGTAAAGTGGTAATGTAGATCTATAGAATCCAAAACGCACATGCATCATGTTGGCGCACATGTAGGGCACCAACAAAAGCATCAAAAACAATATCACAACAATAAGGCACTAACATAATCTAAAAGAGATCATAAAAACCCAACATGAATAATTTTCACTATAGGATATAACCCTATGGGTCTAATATAAGTGATTCTAAGATATATTTTTCTATACTACTAAAAAAATTGTAATTACTCACAGTATTCCTCGAGCATAACTCTCAAGATCTCTCTCATTATCTTATTAAAATAAGTTGAATTTTTCTTAATTTTCTTCTTAAAGGAAATATTTATCCCTTGGAAAAAATTGGAAGATCGCCTGGTATTCCTCCCAAAGGATCTCTCTATACCTTGGACAACACATGCTCACACCCCATCTATCCCAATTTCTACTCAATTACAAACATAACCACATCATAAGTTCCACAAAATAAAATCTATTTTACAATCTAAATTAATAAAAAAATACCCCATTTGACAAAAAAACATTTATAAAGGTAAAAAACATTTCTAAAACCTTGTTAGAAATACATTTGGAATATTAAAACCATTTTGAGACATTTCATCAAGCACTTTGAGGGAACTTAGGCCGCCTCCCTTTGGAAAACCCACTTTAAACCTTAAATTTAAATATAAAACCTTTGATCTCTTCAAAAAAGGAATAAATATAAATCATAAATTTAAAAAATAAAAAATTCACAAACATAAACCAATTAAATTTTGGAATTAAAGTTTAATCCATGAAAAAACACATAAATAGATCCACCTACCTCAAAAATGATTCTAAACTCACAAAAACTAACAATAACCACTCTATTTAGTAAGAAGAAGTCCTTACACACCTAATCTATAAGAAATCATGACAAAACTAGCATTAAAACCCTTAGATTCATCCAAATCAACACCTAGGGTTTCCACATTCCATCAAATAGTAAGAATAATGGAATAGAAGAGGTAAAGGTGGATAAATATCAAGGATTGAAACTTATCTCAACCCAAAACACCTTGGAATCATGGAGAATATTAGAAGAGGAGAGGGTAGAAGATCTAACATCAAGGGAGAGGGGTTATGTTCAAATGGGGGAGAAAAATAATCCCAAAGGTTATAAATATATCAAAGGAAACTTTATAAAAATTCAATATTTTTAATTACATAAAAAACTAACATGGTTTTGACACACGATTAGGAAAACCATGCACTAACCATGTGGGAGCCATTACATCCCCCAAAAATAGGGACGCATGGTTTCCCCTTGGATGCAAATAGTTTAGAAAATAGTGAAAAGGCATACTATCCCAAGAACTATAACCCTCACATGGTTAGCTGTATAGTTATAAAAAAATGCTCACCAACCATACACCTAGGTCTTTTATCCTAAAAATCCGAATTTTGACCCCCGACGCCAAGGTAATCTAATAATAAAATAAGGGAGAAATAAAAAACTAAAAAATATTCAAACCAATGAACCATATGGTTTTACATGGATAATGGTTATTACGTAATCATAATATCATTTCATTATATTAAGGATACTAAAGTTATAATCTTATTATAAATACAACATTTTAGAGGAGGTGGAAGAAAAAATAGTTTGAAAGAGGTCGGGTGAGATGGCTACCTCTTATTAAGTAGGCTTCCTTTAGATCCCTTCTTAAAGACCCTTGGAATTTTATTTTTAGAATAAAAACATCTCTAATTTCTATCTATGGGTGTTTAGAAGATAAATGTTTGAGTTTTGGTCAAGCTAGTTGGAACTGGGAGGTGTAAATAAAAGAGATAAAGTGTTTCATATTATAAGGGAGGGAAAGAAAAAACTCATAATTACTTAAAATATTTAAATATACTTAATGTATTTATAAATTATAGTGATTTCAAATATTTGAGATAATGAATTTTTAAGTATTAAAGGGTTATAATTTTACATATAAGGTGAAAATTGGACCATAGATGGCCATGGGAAGAACATTTATACCATTTCTCATCATAATTGTCCTCTGTAATGTCCCAGACCAGGTGCCACTAACTGGTACCCAGAGCTAGGTCAGCACAAGACCTTAGGTGTGCCCCCTGTACACATGAGGCTTCCGACTAGCAGAGAGGGTCTAATAGATCACGTGGGGAGACTATACCCACTATATCAAAGTAATCCATAATAGATATTAATAAAAATAAGGGTAAAATAAACAATAGATAATAAACATGCATTTCCAACCATTTCCCCAAGGTGGGTATAATCCCACTACCAAATAGTGAATATGCTATGTCAAGTCCTATAGTTCCTGGAATAAGAAAACCCAAAGTAAGGAAAAACTGAAGAAAAAAATCCCCAAGCTAGGATCCATCACCAATTCTGGTCCCCTCCTCCAGGCACATCCCATACCCAACTCAGTCAACTAGAATTGGGTCCTTTCCCTTGTCTTGACCTGCAGCCATGAAATCTGTTTGGGTACCTAATGGCATCCCAAGAAGGGTGTGAGTACAACTCATTAGGTCTCCACCAATGGTGTCTACAAAATATCCAGTCTAAAAAGATGGTGTATGAATTTATCAATCTTAAATAAAAAGATTAACAATAGATATATTAGGTGTGGTTAGTTATCGATATTAATTTAAGACATTTTCATCACTTGTACCCTAGTTTA
The DNA here is from genome assembly GCA_963277665.1 of Viscum album. NCBI lineage: Eukaryota > Viridiplantae > Streptophyta > Magnoliopsida > Santalales > Viscaceae > Viscum > Viscum album. Next base: position 134,094,878 of record OY728147.1, on the reverse strand, counting down.
GGAATATTTATCATTCACACTACGACCAATGAAGGTCCACAAAAAAACATAAGGGGCAATGTATAATTCCCCATATCACTAGGGAAACTATTAAATAACAATTACATCACACTTTCCTTGGAGACTCAGTCTAGGTAGTCTCATCCAATGCAACCGTTAGGGGCCTAGAACATTAGTATGACTCCTTAACCTCTGCATTCAAGGGGTGGGGTTTAGAGACTTAGTCCAACCTGACCTACGGGAGGAGACTCATTCCAATATCCCACATACCATCAAGCCATGTGCACATTTTTCGTTATTCATTTATCACACATACCAATTCACAAATCATAAACATTAAACATGCGTATTGTTTACTATTCATAGCTCATTCTACACATAAATAATCCTCATTACTTATCACATTAACACATTTATCAATTACATTTCATAGTACCTTCAACTTGTTTTTCATTCATAACCTAACCCATTTAATACATTCTAAATTTACATGCCTTAATTCATTTACACATTTCCACAACAACCCAAAAGTCACTCATCCCATTCACTTTAATTCATTTTACCCATTCACACTATACAAAACATTCCCTTATACCATATAAATCACCAGACACAATCATAACTAATCACATTTCATATTTCATGTGAACAATTCAACACCATAATTATGGATCTATCCTACTAACTCATCAAATACTTATTTAACACCTTAATTTCCATGTTCAAATGAGGGAAACACCCCATGGGTGGTCTTTTGTCTAGTTTATTCATTCTTAATATGTTCCATGGGAACCATGAAAGGTTCAATTAATCATTTCATCAATCAATTTAACTTTTATACCATGGAAAACCAAACACAAAGAACAATGACACAAGAACACAACCATATACACACAATACTAGGGCATCAATACTATGGGATAAACTTGTAGACCACCTTCCTCGATTATGTAGACGACCACACACTCAACCTCATTCTTTGAATCAAAAACAAACACCCCACATATCCTCAACCAAGAATCCACTGGAAAAATAGGGTTTTGGGATTAGGAATAATAATAGAAACCACACAATCCCTAATCTGAAAAATGAAAGGAAGAGGAATGTTGAACTCACCTAGAGCTTCGATTCACAATCAACGGCACTCTAAATGGACTAGAAATGAAGGAATTCGATACTTGGGATGCTTGGGGTGTTTTGGTTCATACCTGTGGATTCAGGAGGAGGAATGTGGAGAAATACTAAGATAGATCATTTAAATATAGATACGGAAAAATGGTAAACTTGCACTTTTAAAGGGGTGCACAATTTGGCTGCAGAGTTGGACAAACCATGCACCACCATCTGTTCAAGAGGGGGATATAACCCACTTTTACCTGGTAGTACTATATGGTTTGAAAAACCATGCTCAGACCATGTGGGGTGTCCATATCCAAGACCACGTTGTTTTTCCTTCCTCCTTGTAGTCTTTTTTAAATCATGCACCCATCCCCCAAGCATGCACGGTTTCAGAACAAAGTTACTACTAATCATGTGTCAACCATGAAACATGTACTAGATGGACATTTTCCCCCTTCCTTCATGTCTAGAACCCTCGGAAACCCTTAAGACTCTTTATAAATTTATAAAACATTCCCTTAACAAAAAATAAATAAACTTAATATAAAAATTAAACAAGAACATACCTCAAGAATGTCTAGGATCTTACAACCTCCCCACCTTATAAGGAATCATCCTCAGACTACACTCCCAAGAATCACTGAGCCTCTTGGGTAGAAATATCGGGTCATTGAGCTTGCATATCAGTCTCCCTTTACCATGTATATTCTTGGAATATACTATATATCCATAACACTCAAAGAAAAGGTATGACCTTACCTCGCAAAACTTTCTCACTACAATCCATAAAACTAACTGGATGATCCTCAAAGGATGCACCACCCTCAAACCAAATATCAACCACAAAATCTCCATAGTAAAGATTAGGAAACATTTACAAAAAATTAAACAAGTAAGCATCGCACTTAGAATCATACCATCATGGAAGATCTAATTGACACCCCATCGGCCTGATCCTCTTAGCAACTCATAGCCCAAATCGCTTGGCATCGTCTTACCGTGTTTTCAAAACTCTAATGTTGACTCCAAAATTCAAGGCCCAATAGTCTCATTCCATAATTAAATATCCAAAACACAATCGAAATTCTCAAGGAAATCAACTGTTCAAACCCGATCCAACACTCATTATCAAGGCCAAATCACTAAAATGGTATTTACTCAAGTCCATCCAAACCAAACACCAGTCACGTCATCAACCAACCAATTTTCCATTATAGTTCTCACCTAAAATAAGTTTTAGCTTAATAACACCATATTATGGTGTTGGATACTTCCACCATAAAAATGGATCCACCAAAACCACAACTCAAACTTCCACAACATACCTAAATGTTTCCCAACTTATCATACCTAAACATCCATAAGAACACCATCCTACACTGGAATCCATCCATTCCAGCAAAACTTCCCACAAAGTAAATGCATACACCACCCATTTTCCATCTAAAAACAACTTGGATCAAGTTCTCTCATACATTCAAAATGTACTTTCCAATAGGAACATTGAACCCTGAGGTGGGTCATAACTCATCATAACCATACTTTTTTACCATATCATGTCAGACTAACTCTAATTGGATTGTTCTAAAACACCCATATTCCACTATTGACATGCTACCCTTTCACCTACTCATGGTGAATTCTCTCTTAAGTCCTATCATTATCATATAAATCACCTACCATGGTCATTCCTTAACTTCCAGAACACTTCATCATCATAGTATTCACTACCCTTAAAACCATCATCATGCTCTGCCACACCGATCAACATTCCTAACACAAACACTTCCACCATTCATATATTAACTAAGTGTGATTGGGTTCTTACTCATAACACATTTAAAATTTTCATAACATACATATCACTCCAAACATTCACCAAAGGCTGTTTGAAACTCCCCACTTTTATCCCTTATCCCTAGCCGAGTCGAACTATCCCTTGCTGACTCCTCCTAAGAATGATCAGCTTCACTGTCAACACGCCACTACCTCACTTGACCAAGATGCCTTTACTCTTAAGAACACTCCATGGTCACCCAAACACTCCTACCAGAGTCCATGATCAACCTATGATGAGGCTATTGCGTCCATCCTCCCTTTCCACAAACTTTTTTAATGTCTTTCCATTCCCATCATCAACTCTAACACAGGTATCTAGAATTCCATTGGGAACCTTCCCAAGCTCCAAGCCAACGCTTGGCTCATTAAACCACCACACCTCAATCCCACCTAGACATTTATAAGTAACCAAACATTAACCTCAAAACTTTCTCATTGGAAATCCAATCTCACCACATCAAATCAACGCTCTACTCCACACATTCAGGACTGAAATATCACTCCCCGCCTTAGGAGTGTCATTATCACTGCTTTCCTCAAGAAATTAAAACCTATATGATTGTTTATTCGATCATAATATAAACCCCTAAAACTATAATTTTTTTCTATATTCCCTATAAAAACAACATAAACATCACACATCACCTATTCTCGTCTCCCGAGAATGGAACACACGGTATTCGTTGACATCAGGTCCATCTTGAGGACCTCACATGTAACCGATTGGGGGTGTACCCCCCCCCCCCCCCCCCACCATCCAATTCCACATATATAATTCCATGAGAATAACCTCCAAAAGTCCCCATGTCCAACGAAAACACATTTAGGAATATAGACATTAAGATAGAGATCTCTCAGTGTACCCAAGATGATGATAAAATATTAGGCATGATTGTCACCAGTTAAAGGTATGTCAAGAGGTTCTTGATGAACACCGCTATGATTTTTCAAGCATAGATGTCCTATCCTACCACTGGGATGCCTTTATATATCAAAGGTCTCGAGCTTCCATATCTTCCAACATTTCATCTACCCTCTGTCACCATAACTCTGGAAGAGTTTCCAACCAAACTCACCACTTTACAACTCTATACTGAGCAGCAGTGAACTAATTCTTCATGTGGAACTACCTTCACCACACCACTCGAGCTATTCCAACATGAATCTAGAAATTACCAATGGAAACACAAGGTTCCATCACACCAATCAGGAGCCAAAAAGTCTCTCGCATACCTAGTTCTTTTCTAATAGTTTTACTGAAAATAATAGGCACTTACTTCTGATCAACTTATGTACATATCCCAAATGGAATCATTTCTACCTAGAACATGCTGACATCTGGACCTCCTAAGATCCCTCGAGGTCTCTCAATTTTTTGTGACCAAACACTAAAATGGACTTTAGATCACACCAACCAAACATCACCAAAGTATGGCCCAAATTCCTACTTACTCACCTGACCATGTATTTTGTTCTATTAGCCTCATTGGCCTCGAGGAATTCTCAACATCTAACCCAAAAAACAAACTATTCAAAAAAATAACATTAACAATGTGAGCACCTTCATCTTGGGCTCCACCTTAATAAAAAAAGAATCAATCCATGTTTCGGTCACCCTTGTCTCGCATGCCTAAAATTGGCATCGAGGCCTCCATTAATCATCATCGAAACAAATGAGCCATAAATCCAAACAATCAGACCCTTGGAACCAATATTACAACCACTATAGGTACTAAGGTGAATCCAAGGGAAATAAACCTAGGCATAACCATTACCTTTTACCAAAAACTCAATGACACCTACCATGCATCAATTCGACCTCTAATGAAACCATCAAAACCTCACATTCCAAGACAACCTCAGCACTGGACCAACCTCCCTTGATGCTACACTCAATACCCCAAAACTGTCAACACCTAACCACAACTCGAGTCGCATCACCAGAACCATCAACCTTCCCCACATAGACCTCTAAGAAAAACTTACACTAGGAAACACTATATGTATTCCCCTTCCAAAGTCTAAAATATCTACCTATGTGATTTATACCCAAAATCATTAGAAACCACATCCATCCCCTCTCTAATTCATACACATCAAGACACAACAAAAGAATTAGTAACCCCATCTATCCTCTCTCATGGAGAAACTCTTAACCATATTCCAATACACATTGTGCCTAGTGCACCAAGAAATCAATTACTCTAAGTTTCAAGCCCATGACAACATAACCACCGCTTATAGCACCCCTAACCAAGAAATTAATTTCAAAACCCAATGTAATCCACCCCATCACAACCCACAGGGGTTTCCACATACTTATTACCAAAAGATACCACTCAACCTCAAAGCCACATCCTAACCAAAGGTCCAACAAGGAACACCCTTCCATCCAACACATCAAACTCACCCAGGTCTCTAAACTAAGGCACTCTATTAGCCATAGTAAACCCATTATACATAACCTATCCCAATGAACATAGAAAAATTTATAACCCTACACCAACCATCCCCACCATGGGTCATGGTCAACATGGGTAAACTAACTTAAATAGGCACAAAACTTTTACCTGACACACTTTTAACAATTTAACCTTCAACAACATAAATCTTTCTCATTTTGGGATCCACTTTCATCTTTTAAATAGAAAAAAACACAACACAATATTAGATCATTTATAGATTTTCATTAGGCACTCATTCAACCATTAAATTCATTTTTTCCATTAACACAAGTACATCATCCTCATTAGGCCCAATTTCTTAAAATCACAAGGAAAAAAAATCATTTTACTTTTATAATACCTAAAATATTTTCCCACATGTGTGTCTATAATGATGTATTCCACCTATATCCTTAGGTTCCTATAATGATACATGAATGAACAACATCATTCCATTATGACAATGTGAAAAATATCCTAAAATAGTCGCATAACACAACAAGTGAATCAAAAAATAGTTGAATATCATTTAACTGTAACAATAGACAATAAGGATAACAATAATACCCTAGGTACTTCGGGTTTCCCCTATACATGGGTTAGCTACTCCCATTCACAAGCTCATTGCCAAGGCCTAAAACATCCTAATCTCCCATATACAATCCCTAAACAGTAATTCCAAATAAAAAAACTTTTCTAATGCCGCATTTTAACATCCTCATCCTAGGTTCTACTAAATGGTGCCATGACCTGGGTCACCACATGACCTCAGATGTGCCTCCCTGTATTTTAGAGGCCTCAAACTAGTAGAGAGGGTCCAATAGTTCATGTAGGGAGACTATGACCCCTATATTATAGTAATCCAAAGAAGATAACAATAATAAATAAAGGGATAAAATAAATAATAGACAATAAACATGCATTACCAAACATTTACCAAAGCTGGGTACAAGCCCACAACCAAATAGTGAAAATGATATGTCATGTAATGTAGTCCCAAGTATAAGAAACCCCAAAATAAACACAAACTAAAAAAATCCCCAAGATGGGTTCCATCGCCAATTTTGTTCCCCTCCTCTACTCACATCCTATACCCAACTCAAACAACTAAAATAGGGTCCTTTCCCTTATCCTAACCTACAACTAAGAAGTCCTATTGAGTACCCAATGGCAGCCTGAGCTTGGTGTGACTACTACTCAGTAGGACACCACCAAGAGAGTCTAAAAAATATCCAGTCTAAATAAATGGTGTGTGTATATTACAATAATGAATAAAAATATTAACAATAGATAGATAGGGTGCAATTAGTTATCAATGTTTATTTAAGCCATTTTCATCACTTGTACCATGGTTTGGGTATCTTTATCATTCACACTAAAACCTATATCAGTACACTACTATGTATAAGGGGACAAGTTGAATTCCCTATCTCACTAGGGAAAACATTCCACAAAAAATACATCATACTAACCATGGAGCCTCGGTCTGGGTATTCTCATCAAAAACAACAATTAAGGGCCTAGAGCATTAGTCTGACTCCCTAACCCATGAATTCTAGTGGTGGGGTTTAGCTCTTCAATCCAACCCAACCCATGGGAGGAACCTCCGTACAATATACCATATACCACCAAGCTATGTGCACATGCTTCTTTATTCATTTATCACACATACCAATTCAAAAATCATAAACATTTAACACACATACTGTTAACTATTCATAGCTTATTCTATACATAAAATTATCTTTATACCTTATCCCTTTAATACATTTACCAATTACATGTCATATTCCCTTTAACCCACTTTCCTTTCATAACCTAACCCATTTAACACATTCAATATTTACATTTCTTAATTAATTTACACATGTCCTTGAAAACCTAGAAGTTATTCAACGCATTCACTTTAATTCATTTTACCCATTCACGATATACCAAACACTCCCTTATACCATGTAAATAACTAGACATAATCATCACGAATCCCATTTCATAGTTCATGTGAACATTTCAACACCATCATTATGGATCAATCCTAATAAATCATTAATTTATTATTTAAAACCCAAATTTCCATGTTTAAATGAGGGAAACACACTATTGGTGGTCCTTAGTCCAATCTATTCAACCTCAATGTGTTCCATGGGAACCATGAGGGGTTTAATTCATCATTTAATTAATAAATTTAACATTTATTCTATGTAAAAGAAAATAGAAAACACAATGACACAGCTACACAACCACATGCCCAAATACTAGGGAATCAAGAGTATGGGATAAACTTGTAAGCCACCTACCTCGATTCTATAGACAACCACACACTCAACCCAGGCCTTTTAATCAAACGCAAACACCCCTCAAATCCTCAACCTAAAATCCATTGGAAAAAAGAGGGTTTTCGGGATTTTGAAGAAGAAGAGAACCCACACAAGACCTAATCTGAAAAAGAGAAGAAAGAGGATTGTAAGACTCACCCAGAGCTTCGATCTACAACCAACAGTGCTCCAAACGGCCTAGAAATGAAGAAGTTCAATCCTTGGGATGGTTGGAGAATTTTGGTTCATCCCTATGGTTGAAGGAGGAGGAATGGGGAGAAATCCTGAGTTAGATCACTTAAGGACTAATAGGGAAAATGGTAAATCTATACTTTTAAAGGGGTAGATGGTTTGGCCACATGGTTGGAAAAAGTTTGCGCCAACTGTGCGCCACCCTCTGTCCAAGAGAGGGCTAGGACACATGGTTGCTGGGGATCTCGCACGGTTTGAAAAACCATGCTCAAACCATGTAGGATAGCTCTATCAAAGAATATATGGTTTGTCCTTCCCCCTTGCATAGTTTGTTCAAATCGTCCACCCCTCCCCATGCATACATAGTTTGAGCACACTGTTACTAAAAACCATGTTCTAACCATGAAACATTCGTTGGACGACTATTTTCCCCTTTATTCTGTGACCCAAACACCCAAAACACCCCTGAGACTTCTTATGCATTTAGAAAAAAATCATGAAACCATAAATAAATAGAATTAAACCATAAAAAAATAAGAATGTACCTTAATAAATTCTAGGATATTCAATCCTATTTTAATATTTTTATGATTTTCAAGTAATTTAATAAAATATTATTTTTCATAAAATATCATTAATTTCATTTTTGACACTATTCACTTAGTTTGACATTAAAGGAATCAATATATTAATTTAATTTTAATATAAACCTTTTTCAGATCCTTAATATGTTTTATTTATCTGTAAATTTATGGGGCAACTCTAACTCATAGAAAAAATATTAATTTTAGAGTTCTTAAAATCATTTAAATGCTTTTTGTACTCCTTGTAGAAGAACGATGTCGACGTTGTGAAAGCATTTAAGATAATTATTTTATTTATAAAATTTAAAAATAAATTAATATAAAAAAAATCATATTTCAAATATATATTTTTAACTAAACTTATCTTCTTTTTATCCTTATACATAAATTTTAGAGATATTAAAGTGAAGAGAGTGACATTTTGAAATTTTCATTACATAAAATAATATAAACATTGTTATCAAGGTAAAATGGCCCTAAAATGTCATATGTTTGAATTTTTTATGGATATGGTCTAAATTATATCATCCCACAAAATAAAGGCAAGTTTTGGGTTTATTTGGACACCTTATCTCATGCTTTTAACCTTGATTTACCCATTTTATCCTCACTGAGGTTACAAATATTTATCTCAGTTACTATTCAATATGAATAAAAATTAAAGGGACCTATTTACCAAATTTTAACCTCCTTATTCTAAATATGGAATCTATTTTTTAATATTCAATTCATATAAGTGGCAGAATTTAATTTAAAATTAAATCCACTGAATGTGATGAAAAGTCATTTCCAAGAAAAAATATTTTCTAAAGTATAAGATAATTTTTATGATAAAATAAAACATAAAATTAATTAAAATGAATTTAATTGGATGATTAATAATATAAAAATTAACTAATTTTAATTTTAAAATAATTTTAAAACAAAATTTAACTATTTAAATTCTTCAAAAAAAATGACATATTTCAATAAAAATCATTATTTTTCATTATTCATCAAAAAATCTATTTTTTCAAAAAATTATCAAAAAATAACACTAAAATAAGTTTTACATGATTATTTAAAAAATTACTTTCATTTTTTCAAAAAAAAATTATAAATGTGGCATAAATTGATTATATTGTTTTCTTACAAAAAGAAATAAAACTATTTTTATTGAAAAAATGTACTTTTAAAGCATATAATGACTTAAAAATATATTTTTTTTCTTTATAAAAAACATTTATACGTATTCAAAATTAAATATAGTTATTCATATTCATTATTCTAATTTAATGTCTAGGTTATAACTGTATACTCTTTTATAGTTCACTTAGACTTGAGGTTGCATGTATCACAAGTTGTCAATGAAATAAAATTTGATAAATATATCATAAAATATGAGGATGTTACATTCTAACCCCCATATTATAATTTATACATTAAAATTACATCACTCTGATAAAAAAAATAAACACACATCTACCTCATCATATCCTTAGGTTCCCACAAAGCATCCTCTAATTCATGGCTCTTTCACAAAACTTTGACCATGTGAGTGTATTATTTTTTATCACTTACATTATAAAATCGAAAATTTTCATTTATTATTCCTTATAAGAGTCATATTTATCTAGTGGTACAAACTCTGAATTCAGAACTTGTGAAATTTTGGTTATGTACTTCTTCAAGAGTTATAAATTTAATATATCATGAACCTGAGATAGATTCAATGGATGTCATAAATGATTATCTACCATCTTGATACGATCAAGAATCTCAAAAGGAATGGAATATTTAGGGATTATATTTTCCTAATTCAAAAATTTAATAACCTTATTCTAAGGAGATATTCATAAGAATAAATTTTCACCAGATATGAACTACATATCTCACTAATGATTTTCTAAGTTACTTTATTTTTAACTCTGAGTTGTTCTTTTGTGTTAATGAATGAAATTTTCGTTATTCGCGGTTTATTAAGATAGATAAAGTCTCAATAGATTACTTTCTTCAATATAATGCCATCATGTAGTAGTTCTACACTTCTCACTATAGAGGTATTCAGAAAGATCAATATGATTACTTTAGTGAAAGATATTATTAAATGAAAATTACACCAAATGAAGGTGTTGATCCCAAACTCCTTTGAAATATATAGATAATGATATAAACATGTATTATAGATTTTTAATGGTCCTCTCATACTTTTCATCTGTATGAGGAAGTTATGCAATATTTAAGCTTAAATCTATATATAGATCCTATAAAATACTTCTTCATAACTTAGAGGTAAACCATATATCCCAATCAGATATAATAGAATGTGGTACTCCAATAAATCTTACCACTTACTTGGTGTATAACCTAGAAATATAGTCAATAGTGAATTATTATCAAATGTAAATGAATTGTTCTAAATTTTTAAGGTGGTCTATTACAACCCCAAATAGAATTGTACCCTTTAGATGTTTTGGGAAGTCTGACTAAGAAATCCATGGTATTTTTTTCCCATTTTCATTAAGGTATAGATAATGGTTGAAACACCCCCTTAGACTTATATATCTCAACCTTCACTTAATGATATACCTATCATTGAGATACATACTCTTAGATAACCCTTTTCATGTTGTCCCACCCGAAGTAAACTTTTATATCTCCATAAATTTTCATAATTCTATAATCAATAGAGAATGGTGAACTATGAGATTCATCCAACTACTCCTTCTCAGAGTTAGGTATTGATGGGACACATAATCAGTTCCTAAACCTTTTCATTCTATAGCAATCATGGTTAAATTTAGGAACACTCCTCACTTTATTTTGTGGTTCTATATCACCCCTTTGTGCCACTTTAATCCTCACATGGATAAATGGTAGAACATTCATCTAAGAAAGATAGGATCCATCCCCTTTCTTTAGGATTTCAAGTTATATATTTTATATATCCATAAGTATTGGATATATTTATATCCTCATCATATAAAAAACATAATGATCCTTCTAACTCAAAGCATCATCCACCTTTTTACCTCCTCAGGGTGGTATTGTATTGAACAGTCGTATTCTTTAATTAATTCCATCCATCTTGTCTAACACATATTCAACAATTTCTAAGTAAATATATTCTTCAAACTTAACGAATAGTATAAATATCATGTCTTTACCCTGAAATATAATTCATGTATTTCATTAATGAAAAAATAATGATGACTAACACTACATCTTGTTTTGGTCACTTTTTCTCATGAACCATCAATTTTCATGAGGCATAGGCTATAACCATATCATTCTGCATGAGTACACATATCATACCCATATTTGATGCATTACTATAGATCACAAACCCTTATCTACTATCAAGTCATGTGAGTGAATGTGAATTGTCCAACCTTATATTATACTCCTTGAAATTATCTCTGCATTAATTTATCTATAAGAACTTTACCCCCTTTCGAGTTAACATTTTTGAGTGGATTAGTTAGTCCTGTGAAATATTTCACAAAATTTCGGTAGTATCCAGATAACCTAAGAAAAAAAAGAAATTCTATTATCATGGTTGGTCTATTCCATTATTCAATAACTTCCATATTTGAAAGATCTATTGATATACCCAACTTGATATTTTAAAAACCAATAATGAAACTTTATTAAGCCAAAATTCCCACTTGGTAAATTTTGAAAACAACTTCTCCTTCCTCTGGGTATTAATCACAATTATTGAATAATCTTCACACTCTTCCTTTATATTTAAATAAATAATAATATATTCTATAAAGACTACCATAAATTGGTAAAGTTAATCTTAAAATGATCTTTTCATAAAATTCATGAAGACAGCAGGGGAATTAGTAATTACAAATAGAATAACTATAAATTCATTAGGCCCATACCTCATATGAAAGGTTTTTTTATGTATATCCTTCATATTAAACATTAATTTATGATATCTATAATGAATTTAAATCTTAGAAAAGTATTTATATCCTCATAATTGATCAAACAAATCATTAATATAGGGTATATAATACTTTACCCTGATAGTAATCTTGTTATGTTCTTGATAATCATTGTAAAAATGCATTGACCCATATTTATTATTAACAAAAAGATTTGTTGAACCCCTTGGTGATGTACTAGGTAATATGAATACATTATAATCTTTGAGTTTTTTTTCAATTCCTTCAACTAAATTTGATATATTCTATAAGTATTGTTTTAAATAATTTTAGCACTAGGTATGAGTTCTATTGAAAACTCAACTTCCTGATTTAGAGTAAGACTATGAAACACTTATGTAAATACGTCAAAAAAAACCCATAAAATAAGAATATATTCAATTTTTTGTTTCTCTTAAACAATATAATATATATATCCTTTATAAGTAGAAATTAAATCTCATAAGATATAATCAATTCCCATTGGAGGTTTGTATTCATCCTCTCACTAATAAACTATCATTGGTTCATTAAAAATATGGAATTTGACTTCCCTTACTCAAAACTTGATATGGGTACTATATAAATAAATACAATCCATTACTAGAAATAAATCAAATTCAAATAAATTGGGTATTTCAAGACTTACAGGGTGCACATTCCCACAAACTTTAATCATAGAGGAACTATAGACTTGAAAAGGGAGCATCGTACCATTAAGACTTTTCACTACTAACTAATCATATAATTGTTGAGGATATGAATGAACATTCATTTATAATTTTCTCTATATATAGGAATTCATATAATTGAGATCATATACAGTACATTAAATTTTCATAAATACTACTACCACCATAGCTTTTATCATTCTATCTTCAATCCAATACTAAATCAAATATAGTTTGTATTACCATAAAATATCATTAATCACTGTGATCAATCATGTAATCATGATTATCATTAATTTAATGTCTAAATTAGGACACCTTATTTTCAATATATAACACCTTAGGTCTATCATAGGTCATTCATGGTCTCCATCTATTCAAATCATTCATAATGGTCCATAATGAAAATATAAATTTACCCAATAATATCCCTCTGGGAGTGTCAAACTAGGTGTGTAGTATCGGCACACTCATCATGTTTTAGAATTATGGATGATATATACTCAACCAACTCTTTGTAGGGTTATTACCCCAATATAAATGTATTCCAAAACCACATCCACTTTTAGTATCTAGATAGGGATGTATTTCTATAAAAACTAATAATCATTATCTTACCAAAACTTTAGGATGTTATCCTATACTTAGACTTTTCCCTAGGGTTTTCAACAAATTCCTTCAAACGTAATCTAAATATATTAACTAAACTATACTATAATACCAACTATGGAAGCCCAATATCTTCCTACATAAATATTAAATCTTATTAGATTAATATTCAATACATAAAATTATAATCCCCACTAGAACTGTAAAGGTTTAGGGTCATTGGAAAATATATACATCGATATATTACTATGGTATATTATTAATCATCCTATATAATTTCCTTCTCACTTTGTACCCTTCTTAAAATATCCTACTTAAAATATTTCTTTATAACCTAGGGAAAGGAAACATAAGAAAGGGTGAGATTGGATGCTTAGTAAGGGTAAAAATGGGCGATATAAATCGATGGTCATATGAAAGCATAAGAAAATAATTAGCATATGAGATCATGACCAGAACATAGAAATATGATACCCAATATATCTTAGATCATAAACATGAGTTGTAGAATAAAACATTATCATTTCAAAATACATGAATCATAATATTTAGGATTCATCGTAAATAAATCATGAACCATGAGTTCTAATAATAATCATAAAAATATGTCACGATTGTGTGGAACCATCATGTCCATATAAAACATTTAATATTTTAAGATTAACTAACAAGACCATCAATTCAAAATGGATTGAGATTCAACACTTGTTTCTCATATCATAATGGATTGGGTATCACCACTAATTTCCCATAGTGGATCATGCATCCCTATCTATTTCCCATAGTGGATCGAGCACAACAATAGATTTCCCATAAATATACCGTGAGATATAACACTTTACCCAAAGTATTATAGGGTTATATAATTCTTGTACCGCCCATAAATAATGAAACCCATACATATATGTGCCACAAGTAAACTAAACATACCATATATCATCATATTAGAACCTATAGAAAGGAAACGAGTTTCATAATCATTTTATCATGTGATCATAGCATAACACATCGAAAATAAATGATATTCATAAAAATATCATCAACATAGTCATGAAAAATCCATAAAAAAGAATAAGTATGGTGTTGTTGGATTATATCCTTATTAAAAAATAAGTAACATGAAAGTATATATTTATAGATGAAAAAAATTTTCATAAGGTCACTAGAATATTTATGGAGAAAAATATCAATTTCATTTTAAAATCACATGTTTAAAATATAAATATTTCAAAAATATTATGGAAAATTTTTATATGAAAATAAACATTTAAACTAGTAAATGGGTATTAAATGAATTTATTATTCATGATGTCAGGAAATTCTTCTCTTGTCATAATCAGTAAAATAAAGATTGTGTTTACACATTTGGTAAAAAAGTGTCTCATTCAAAAAAAATCAAAACATTTTGTAAAAAATAAATAATGGCTAAAAATTATTTTAAATAATAATTTTACAATAAAAAATATATATTATTAAAATAATTTTATCAAACATAGATATGTAATAAAAATATATTATGGCCAAAAGAGGAGGAATAAAGTCAGTTTTTCATTAAAACTTTTTTTGAACCTTTTTGAGCACCAAAAATAGGAAGATGATAATAAAACATAAAAATTTCATAAAAATCATAGGATAGTAAAACATAAAGGGGTTTTATATATAAGGTTCAAATAATTTCTTCAATATAAATTCAAGTATAAACAATCTGGATTAAAATGGGATTGAAACATAAATCCCTTACCTCAAATATTGTATTTATTCATATGTGTTTGAACCTCCTATATAATAAATATAGATTTATTATAAATTTATTCTATAACCATACTATTATATATATATCACACCATATATTATTTCATTATAACATATTTATGACCTTTATTTAACAATGTTTTATTGAAATCAATGTTCTAGGTGAAAACAGCTTCGTTTCTCAAGCATGTTTCGGTTCGGTTTTCATGATCCTTGTAATTTGATCATAGATACATCATATTAATAATTTTATTAATGATATAAATATCATATATATTAATTTTATATATTTATAGTCATCCAAAAAAGGTAGGGACAGAAAAATGAATTATAATGTTCAGGGAAATGATAGGTCATACGTACGCATGAATGATATTTTAGATTTTCTGTGAACATAAAAAAATAAAAGTAAATAATAATTCACATTTAAAAAAATTATTATTATATCATAAATATTCATTAAATATATCCTTATTACCATCCATGTAAATCAAAAATGAAAAATGAATCTCATCGCTATGTAGAGGTCACAGTCCACACGTATGCACGAGTGGCGTTATCATTTTACATCAGTTGGAAAGGTAAGAAAGTAGATATAATATTACAATTAAATAATAATAATTATATTATGAATATAATATATAAATATTAAACCCATCATAATTATCATACATTAAGTATGGTAATGGAAAAATGAATTTTATCGCTATGTGGATGTAGTAGTCCACACATACGCATAAGCAATACTTTCACTTCCCATTTGATTTAATATAAGGTGGATAATGGTGATTCCATAATAAAAAATAAAATTTAAGTATATTCAGATTAATTAAGTTATTAATTTATAATTAATAATAAATATTTAGATTACGAGGAATAAAAAATAATTTTATGGAGGTCGGGTGAGATGATTACCTCTTCTTCGATAGGCCTCATTTATATCCCTTAATAAAGACACTTGAAATGGTATTTTAAAAATTAAAACAAATATAATTAGTTTCTATGGGATTTTAAAAGATAAATGGGTAGATTTTTATGAATCTATATGACTCAAGGATGTGTAAATAAAGGATAGAAGGTAAGTCCTTTTATAAGGGAGGGAAATGATACACTTGGAATTACTAATATATAAATATACTTATTGTATTTTTTCAAGTATAGTAATTAAAAATTGAAATAAATTAAAATAAAAATATTATTTGGTCTAATATAATCATAAAATGAAATATATATTGGTTTTGGGGTCATTTTAAGCCTTATATTTTGGTTTAACCCCTTCATTAATGAATTTTAACCTTAATTGTAGTGGTGACTTTTTCAATCTTTAAGGGTTATTCATTTACTTATAAGGTAAAATTTGGATCTTAAATGTAAAATAGATGTAATTTTAGACCATTTAAAATCATAATTTTCATATTTAAATAATTTTATGTGTTCTAAATAATTTAATAAAATATTATTTTTCATAAAATATCATCGATTCTATTTTGACAATATTCACCTAATTTCACTTCAAAGACATTAAGATAGTAATTTAATTAAAATATAAATATTTCAAACATATCTAATATGTATTATTCATCTATAAAATTCTTGTGTATCTATAAATCACTTAAAACATATTAATTTTAGAGTTTTTAGAATCATTTATATGACCTTCCTACTACTTGAACAAGCACTATATCGGCATTGTGTAAGCATATAAGATAAATATTTCATCACTAAAATTTAAAAATAAACTATAATGACAAAAAATAGTAATTAATGTTTCAAATAAATATTTTTTACTTAACTTATACTCTTTTTATCCTAATGTAAATTTTTTTATAAATATTAAAGTCAAGAGAGTGACATTTTGGAATTTTTTTTACTTAAAATAATATAAATGTCATTATCAAGGAAAAATGGAACCAAAATTACATATATTATAATTTGAGATGTATGAGGTATAATTTCTCCCATATAATAAAATAAAGGAAACTTTTGGGATGATTTTTAGGCCTTATCTCATGGCTTTAGCCCTGTTTCACCCATTTTACCCATACTTAAGTGACAAATATTTACCATGTTTACTATTCATAATGACCAAAAATAAAAAATAACTTCTTAAAAAAAATTAACCTCCTATTTATAAATATATAATAAATTATTCAATATTAAATTCGTAGAATTAGAATGATTTAATTTAAAATTAAACCCAAAAACATGACCAAAAGCAGTTTTCCAGAAAAAAAATTATGAGGTATAAAAAAGTTTTTCTAATAAAATAAAACATAAAATAAATTAGAATGAACTTAATTGTATTATTCCTAATAAAAATGAACTAATTTTAATTTTAATACCATTTTAAAAAAATGGAACTTTCTAAATTCTTAAATTAAAAAGACATCCTTCAATAAAAATTAGTATTTTTTATTATTCATCAAAAATAAATCTATTCAAAAAAATATCAAAAATTATCTTTGAGATAATTTTGACATCATGATTTTGAAAAAAAAGGTAATTTTTTAAAATAATTTTTCTAAAATTGGAAGATATTAATTATATTATTTTCTAACAAAAAGTAATAAAACCCATATTTGGGGAAAATGTATTTTTAAAGCATAAAATGACTTATAAAAATATATTTACTTTACAGAAAAAAATTATACATATTTTTTAAAATTTGTTTATTCCTAATAATTATACTATTTTAAAAACTATGTAATAATTGTATACTATATTATGGATCATTTAGGCTTGGGGTTTCTTGTATCACATGCTATCGAAGAAGTCAAAATTATTTAGAGAGAAATATATCCTAGAATCTCATGGTATTACAACGTCTCCATCAGCCTCATGTTGAAGATTTATAACACGAAAATTTAGTAGATCATCTTATATATTAGGGTGATGAATATTCTTGGAGGATACTCCAAGAGTTTCAGCACTAGGTTCTGTAGAAATATGAAGGCTCTCTTTCAAATCCCGAGACTAAGGATTGGTTAGAGGATGTAGAGATTTCCTTCAGTTCAATTTGTGTTCAGAGTGAGCATTAGGATTCATTGGGTGTGATTATGTTTCATTGTGTAGCTCAATAATGGTGTTTCTTATTCATTAGGGATTGTTATGAGTAGGTTGTTTCATGGGAGAAGTTATGTGATCAATTTCAGGTTGAGTTTTTTCCTTCAACCGTGATAGAAGATTTTTAGAAAAAGATTATTACTCTCTATTAGAGAAATTATAGAATGTTAGAGTTTAGAATCTAGTATAACAACCTATTACATTACACTTTATATATTCTTCTAGATGATAATTCTATTACAATTCATTTCAAGGATTATTTTTTTCTAGAGATCTAGTGTCATGCCTCCATATTCATTATGTTGACATATCTCAAGGTGTTGGTGAAGGAAGAGGTCATAGAGAGGGTGTTGGATGGAACTAAATCATCAAAGGAAGGAAATATCCATAACTCTTCATAGAGTATATTTGTAGTGAAAATTTCCTAGTTTCCTTTTCAGAATAAGTCTCGGATAGCAGGGAGTTTGTTTCATCCCTCCTCATCTTGTTTCAAAGGGATAATAGTTCTTGGACACCTATTAGTGGATCAGGAATGGTTTTTTTTATTGGAGAGTTTAGGATCATCAGAATCTTGAGCACTTGACCATCCTTAGTGTTTATCGTGGGGATGGAGGTCCTCTTCATGCACAATCATTAGAGTAGTATCCTCTAAGGTAGAAACAGCATTCAGATGCTCTAAATTTTGATCAGTAGAGTAGGGATGGGGTCGGTAGAGGATAGCCCTGTGATTTCTATCTTCCTTAAGGAAAATAAGAAAAATGAATTTATGGTGGTGGTCACCATCATATCCAGAGAGTTCATGGATCTGGATATGGTTAGATATGTTCCATAAAGTTGATAATTGTAGGTGATCCAAATATCCTTCAAGGTAATATCCGCTTATATTCTACATGGGTGTATTACTTGTTTGATATGAGATTTATTCACTCCTTTATTGAACCCACCTCGATCCATTCCTTGGGACTTTAGGTGGAATGAATTATAGTGCTCCTGGTGTTGACTATGCTAGTTTGAGGTCTTGCTATATTGTATGATGTTTGTATAGATTGTAAGTTATTGATAGGAAAACATCACTTTTGGGGAAATTTCTTATTTTTATGAATACATTCATATGATATCATCCAAAACATGGATTTATTGTTTTCAATGAAATCTATTATGGATTGCTTTAGTAGGTATTCCATATTCAATGGAACTACTAGAGGTAAGGCCATGTTTTTTGGCAATTGAGACCCTCATATGGGTTAGAGGTATGTTGAGTCCCTCTATTCCTCAATGGTTGGTCTAAGGTTTGGTTTAGTTAATGATTAGTCATTAATGCTTCCTATGGATATGGAAGAGTACCTTGATCTTTTTATATAATTGGTTGTGGATCTACCCCATGAAATGAGATCTAATTTTGGATAGAGTTATAACTTGGAATCACTTAGATATCGATGTACCTATATAGGATAGTACCTCCTGATCTGTGGGATTTGTGGATTTAGATAGATAATATTCTATAGAGAGTATTTATTTGTCATAGTGTGTCGACTTAGGGTGCCCTAGTTATACTTACAAAAAAAGGAATATGGAATTCTATGGTTGTGTATAAATTGTCATATCTTGAATCAGGAAATGGTAAAGAACCAAAATCTCTTCCCATGTATTGATGATATATTTGATTAGATGAAGGGAGATAGTTATTTCTTAAATATTTATTTGTGGTCAGGGTATTATCATATGTGGTTGAAGGATAAGAATATCTCTAAGACTACTTTCAGATGTGTTATAGGAATTAAAAGTTTTTTATAATGTCATTCGATGTTACTAATGATCCATCTATACTCGTGTGATTAATGAATTCTGTGTTTAGTTAATTTATTGATCAACTCATAGTTGTTTTTATTGAAAATAGTATTTTATTTTTGGTACCTTAAGAGGATCACGCATAGAATCTGTATGTTGTCCTTGGAAATCTTCAGCATCATTATCTATTTGGTATGAAATTGAAGTGTGATTTCTAGGCATATGAGGTCCATTTATTATGTCACATTATGACCCAATAGGGAATAATCATGGATCCTTTAAATATTGAGGAAGTTATTTCTAATATATCCCCCAAGAACATTTAAGAGGTGCATAGTTTCCTTGGTATTTCAATCTATTACAAGTGGTTTATACCCAACTTCTCTTATATTAAAATTCTTATGGAAGAATTGACTAGAAAGGATTGGTTTTTTATGTGGATTGAACGGTGCCAAGAATATTGAAGATTCTGGGCGCAGCAGAAGTGTGGTTGGGACGACACCCAATTTTGATTTTTACCATAATCAATGATTATTTTGGGATCAATACGATGATGAACACTAGTCTGCACATAATATAATCAAAGATTTAGATAAAGAAGAAATATTCCTGAAAAATTTAGAGAGGATCTTTTACATCATGTTTATAATTAATTTAATTAATTTCATATAGAAAAATAATACCTCAATCTTTGGTATTTTTCTTCATTGATGATGTTGATCGTCTGGAATGACCCTTCCGTATTATCTTTTTGTGATTGTAAGGATCCAAACTATAATACCTATAGCGGTGATCCACACGTGCTCTGATGGCCTCTGATCGATACTGTTTGTTCTCCGGGTGCTAGCGTGGAGAATTGATTGTTTTGTGTTGGTCATTATTGATCATCTGTTCTTTGACCTTGAAGAACGTCTCTAGTTCTTGAGAAGGGAGAGAAGAGGATTCAAGAGAGAAATTTTTTGGCTCAACAATTCTTAATTCACTAGGTGTGTGGTGTGGTGTATGGCATAATAGGCATACTTTCCTATTTATATACATGGAATTTTAGTTACAATATTTAAATGCATAGAAAAAATTAAATACATTCATGAACTTAGAGAAAACTCATGCATTTAATAATAATATTGCATCATTATTTATGGTGCGCCAACTTGTACAAAACTGAATTATAAATAAAATTTCGCATCACAAAATAATAGCAGTGTCATTTTAATTTACTCCAACTATTTAAATAATTATTTTACTACCGGACTGACCTTGGTCCTCTCGAACTCCACTTCCTTTTATCGAACACCCGAATAAATAAATAAATAATTTATTCTCTTAAATAAATATTTTATTTAGAAACTAGTAAATAAATATTTATTAAATGTTCAATAAAATAACTAAATAAATTTTATTTAATTTATGCGATCATTTTAACTTGAATAGAATTATTCCATGGTCTTGAGAATAATATTTATTTCATTAAATAAATTCAAATAGAATTTAACCGACACCACCAAAAACACTTAGTGTGTGGCCCTCTAGGATATTTCTCATTGGCAACTAGGCGGGCTTGCCTAAAGTCCAAGAGTACTGTCTAGAAATGGGTTAAGGCACCTAAGAGAAGGAACATAAATTCACAACAACTCCCCAAATTAACGCTCACTGTGTAATATAGTCCCTTTGTCGCAATATCTCATCAAGTAGGTTTCATAACTATTTCATCAACATTTATGCTTGACACGTTGTTCTTTGACTACCTGAAATAAACACGTCGTTATACCATGGACATGGAATTTCATGCGACGGTTCTATTTCAATCAAAGGTCCAAGATATTAAATTCTATAAATGGAAGGGAAAAATCCTTCCTCGACTTATCCATTAATAACATGCCACTGGTGACGCACCCAACGTAACCTACTTCCCAAAAACTATATGCGTGACGGTTTTCATCAGTAAATCAAAGTGTGTAAGTAATGACACATATTAATGATAATCCTAAAGTCTAAGGATAATTACACACACTCATAGATAGAAATATCTGATGACACCAAAACCTGTGGAATTCCTACTAGCGAGTCTGTTCTGGTAATCTTCTATCTTGGAGATTACAAAGTGCGAACTTCATGAGAGGAAGTCTCTTCAGCTTATGAGTACTCTCACCTGAGAGTATGCATGCTATGTGTCCCATCATAGAATGTCATCCAACCGCATAACTATATTTAAAAATATTGTTATATCATTTCAAGGTTCTCATCGTAGCGGGGAACTACCATAACCTTATCAATGCAACAAATACTCCAGGACATTATAACATCATAATCATGCAGAACAAAAAACAATATGTAGTAATACATTAAATATCCATGTAATAAAATAAAACTAGTTTGTTCTATGCCACCAAATCTAACAAGCTCCCACTTGGACTAGAGCCAACTGCCTACGACTTTTAGTCCACTAGACCACACATGATGATCATGTTTTTGTGGAGTCAAGGCTTTAGTCAAGGGGTTTTCCACATTGTCTTTTGTGGAAATATTTCTCACTATAACTTCACCTCTATAAAATAATCCATCAAGAGATGATACTTCTTAAGTATGTTCTTTGTTCGCTGATGTGACCTTGGCTCTTTTGTAAGATCCACCTCTGCAGTATTATCACAGTACAGTGTGATGGGATCTTTACTGCTAGGTATATCATCTAGCTCCTGGATAAAGCTTCGCATCCAAAATTCTTCTTTATCTTCCTCATAAGCTATGATATATTCAAAATCTACTGTAAAATATGTGACCAAACGTTGATTTGAGCTCTTCTAACTCCCTGCACCTCTATAAAAAGTGAATATGTATCTTGTTTAAGACTTCATGTCATCTTAATCAGTCTGGAAACTAGAATCTACAAATCCTCTGATGTTTAGTTCCTCATCTCCTCCATGAACTAGGAACATATCATTAGTACACCTCAGATACTTTAGGATAGTCTTGAATTCCATCCAATGGCAGTCACCTGGGCCAGCTTGATATCTGCCTACCACACTCAATGTAGAGACGACATCTAGCCTATTACATATCATGGAATACATGACTGACCCAATCACTGATGCGCATGGAGTCCTTGCCATTATCTTTTTTTATCATGTGTCTGAGGACACATTTTCTTGGAAATATGAATTCCATGTGACGCTGGTAACAATCCCCTCTTGGATTGTTCCATACTGAATCTCTTCAGTATCTTATCAATGTGTGTACATTGACTTAAGCCCATAAATCTCTTGGATATATCATGATGTATCTTGATCCCAAGAATATATTTTCCCTCTCCCAAGTCTTTTATAGAGAAGCATTGATTCAACCATGCCTTAACAGAATGCAAGACCAGTATCTCATTTCCAATAAGTAATATTTCATCAACATATACTATTTGGAAAATGATTGTACTCCCACTAAACCATTTGTAGACACAAGGCTCACATTCATTATTGATAAAACCAAATTCTTTTATGGCTTCATCAAAATGAATGTTCCATGACCTGGATGCTTTCTTTAATCCATAAATGGATTTCTGCAACTTGTATACCTTATTGGAATCCTTTAAAGTCGCAAACCCTTCAGGTTGTGTCATGTAGACATATTTCTGAAGGTTCCTGTTAAGGAATGATGTTTTGACATCCATTTTCCAAATCTCATAGTCATGTTAAGCCACAATGGAAATTAGAATTCTGATGTATTTTAGTATTACAACTGGTGAGAAGGTTTCGTCATAGTCAATTCCTTGACAATGTTTAAAAGATTTTTCAACCAGTCATGCCTTATAGGTACTGAATTGTCCTTCCATGTCCAATTTCTTATTGAATATCCATTTTCAACCAACTGGATTTACATCAACTGGAGGATCTACCAAAATCCAGACTTTGTTTTGGTACATGGAATAGATTTCAGAATTCATGGCATCTTACCACTTGGCAACTTCTATGACACTTACTACTTCTTTGTAGGTTGGAGGATCATTATTATCAATAAACAATTAGTCACCATCCTTGGTAACTAGAAAACCATTCCATTCTAGTTCTCTAACCTCTCTTGTACTTCTACGTAGTACTTGTGTCTTTGGAACAGATTCTTCTTCCATAGGGATTTGTGGAATCTATTCCTGTACCAACTCTTGTGTACCTTGAGACTTAACTTCATCGAAGTCTATCTATCTCCCACTATCTATTTTGGAGATGTTATCCCTCACAAGGAATATGGAATATCTTTCCACTGTAACCTTTTTGTCTAAGGGGATGTATAGGTAATATCCCCTTGTTTCCTTGGGGTATCCTATAAAGGTACACTTTGTTCCTCGGGGTGTGAGTTTTTTACCTGAGGAGGCTTTAACAAACACTTCGCTTCCTCACACATTTAAATTTGATAACATGGATTTTCTTTCACTCCATAACTCATATAGAATACCATTTATTGATTTAGTTGGTACTTGGTTTATTATGTGTGCCACTATTTGTAACGCATATCCCCAAAAGGATAATGGAAGACTCGAATGACTCATCATTGAACTCACCATGTCCAAAAGGGTGTGGTTCCACCTTTCACTCACACCATTCCATTGGGGCGTGTTTGGAGGTTTGAGTTGGGATAGGATCCCAAACTCCCGTAATTAATCAATGAAGTCTTGATTAAGATATTCATCACCTCGTTCTGAGAAGAGTTTCTTAATCTTATTACCAAGTTGGTTCTCAACTTCATTCTTGTATTCTTTGAACTTATCAAAATAATCTGACTCATACCTCATTAAGTAGAAATATCCATGTCTATTAAAATCATCAATAAAAGCTATGAAGTATGAGTACCCTCCCTTTATTCAACAAGAAATGGTCCACACACATCGGTATGAACCAATTCAAGAAGTTCTTTATCCCTTTCACCTTTACCACTAAATGTGTCTTTGGTTATTTTGCCTTGTAAACATGAATGACATATGCCAAGTGGTTCTAGTTCAAAAGAATCTAAATAGCCATCTTGATGTAACTTTGTCAAGCATTTCTCGTTTGCATGACCTAGATGGTGATTCCAAATTTGGGTGTGGTATGAGTCATGTGAAGTATCTTTGTCATCGATTTTCATTACCTAGTTTTTGTAATCCAACACATAATGATCGTTGTATAAATGTACCCTACCAAAACAAATTCTATCTTTATAAAAGAAGCAACATTCATTTCAAACATGAAAACAAATCCATCTATATCTATTCTGGATACAGAAATTATGTTTTTGGTTACAGAAGGCACATAAAAACAACCCTTTAACACCAAGATAATTCCAGTTGGAAACGTGAGGTGGTAGTCCCCAACAGATACAGCAATAAGTCTGGCTCTGTTGTCTACTCATAGATCTACCTCTTCTCGATCAATCTTACATAATCTACTTGGTTTCTATATTTGGATACATATGTGAGAACCAAAAGATGTATCTAATACCCAATTTGTAGAAACAGATAGATTTCAATCTATAACAAACACACCTTAAGCTTCCCCTTTCTTCTTAGGCTGGGTGGAGTTCTTCTTCCAATGTCCCTTCTTGCCACATGCAAAACAAACAGCCTCCAATTCCCTTGCCTCCCCTTTAATCTTACTTTTCTTGGAAGGTTGTGAAGAAGCTTTGGACTTAAATATCTTCTCCTTCCCTTTCCTCTTATTCCCTATAAGAATAGAAGGATTTTCACGCTTTATATCCTTGTCCACTTGGAGAATGAGTATAAGAAGATTAGATAGAGACTTCTCAATATTATTCATGTTGAAATTGATAACAAAGTTAGAGAAGATCTGAGGGAGTGATGCAAGAATGAGATCGGCTCCTAGTTCTTCGGGGAGTTTAAACCCTAGAACCTCCAGGAACACAATGTAACTAATGATCTTGACTACATGAGGCCCAGCAGGGGCACCTTCTCCAAGCTTACTCTGAAAGAGTTCCTTATATATCTATAAACTTTCCAACCTTGCTCTCTCCTGGTAAATACCAAGGAGGTTCTCGAGAATTCTATAAGAATCCATGTATTTATGAGACTTCATGAGCTCACTATACATTGATGATAGCATCAAACATTGAACGTTGACCACGTCGTTCATATGTTTCACATAGACCAGGAAATCCTCATTGCTCACCTCTTTGGTAGTAAGATCAGGTATTGCTGACTCCAACATGTAATACTTACGTTCATGGCGTAGGATAACCCGAAGGAATCTAAACCATTATTAGAAGTTATTTCCAGTGAGGATGTTGTCTGTATCTAGAATTGATCATAGGGATAGTGTGGTTGATGAGTTTTTCATTTTTATTCTATAATTAAAAGATCATATCATTAGTAATTTCAAAATTACATTTTATAATAAATAATAAATTTTATTAAGTCTCCCACTATTTTATCAAGTCCCAATATCCCTCACCATTGAACTCATAATGTCTAGTTGACATGACCTTATAGTGGAAAGGATCCATATTCCCCTTCGAAAAACCCCAACAAGGGTTGGTCAAGTTATTAGAAGGTATTTAGGTAGGCAGGTCTTTGCCAACTGCGGGCTTGCAGCTCCTTGATATGTTGAGTGGACTCCCCAATCCTGAAATCATGAATTTGGATTTACTTAACTCTTTCCTCCAATATTATAGCAAGTATATCAAGGGATACTCCTCTTGATGTAATATGGTTAAGTCAACCTGAAACCTTTCATAAAGGATTCCTATATAAAAGTAAGTGTCCCAACAAGGGTTGGTCAAACACGTAGTTTTATTTATTTTTTCCCTTAATCAAATAACGGAAGGCTTGTTCTGACTTAATATTTTATTTTAGGGGCTTTTATCTCTTATGCATAAATTTCTTATTATCATTATCACATTCTTGTTAATATTAAGTAAAACTTACTTAAGTGATTAAACATGTATTGATAATATTTATGCATAATTCTAGTTTAATTTAGTTCCATATTGCGTGCTTGTTTAATTCATTAATTATGGGATCGTGAAAACACATCCATAACGATAAACCATGCAACTGGCAGAAATAAAATAAAGTAAATGGAATGATCATGAGCTTTTATAATGGTTAGTTTATCTAGCGGTTGATAAAATAACCCTAACCTAGGGTAGAAACACCTTGAACCTTTTGGGTTTGTGTTTACAACTTCTACCTCTCCACCTCTGTATCTCCTAGGATTGGTTTCGTCTCATCTCTAGCTTGAACCACCTCCACTAGCTTGGGAGTTCCATCCATTACATATGCAATTTTTAACTCATATGTTGGTGAGTGGTAAAAAGGGGTTTTATATAAAAGAATCCTTGGGAACACAGGCCCTACATATTAATGAGGAGAAGGCTCACAGGCCAACAAATTTAATTCAAATAAATAAATTAAAAAAAACCATCCACATACAAAGGTCTTGGTCGAGCTCATGATCATCCATACATGCAACAATATTTACACATAAATAAAACTATCAATCAATTATTTAATTGTTCTTGTTTAAGATAAATCACACTTGAATCAATTAATTATCATCTTTAATTAATCAATATTTTTATCATAAACCATTTTCTTAATTTCCTTGAGATTCTCATCCATCATAATTTTAAACAAATAAATTCATTTAAAATTATCTTTGCACGTAACTTATACCTTGGAGGAAACCCGATTAATTCCTATTCATAACTACCCAATGAGTAGAAATTAAAATTACACAGATGTCAAATTAAACACATATATATAAAACACCTATCACATGTTGTGACTCAGCTTTACGCCCACATGATGGTACACATGTCAAGGGTTTGTATAATATAATAACAAATTTTAATAAATATGCATAATTTGGATGAGTACATGACGTGTAGTTCCAAATACATGGTGTTTACTATTTTTCACCATCTATCATAAGTACACACCCAAGGAAATGGTGTGTGAGTATACTTCAGAAATATTTAGAGTACACGGCATCTCTAGTGGGCCACACACTTTGTAGTTCCTCGTTACATAGTCTCCACCCAGGAAAGTTGTGTATGGGGTACATGATCCAACCCTAACCCGAAGGGACTAAACATCATTTCCATTAGACCACATGGTGTGTAATCCGAAACCGCATGCCACCTATTCCTGGTCAACACATGGAGTCATTTAAGACTTCGAAAGACTCCAACACACGGCTTGGTTTGGTGGACTGGTCTGATGCATTGAATCTTTACTATACTGCGTGTAATGCCAAATACACACCATGTGTTCTGGTGTTGTACGTCCAGTAAGCTTTGGATCCCCTGGATGAGATCCTCTATTTTATTTTAATCAAAATTAAAAATAAAAGATTGTTTCTGTAAGTTGAACGAGAAACGAAAGAGGAAGAATAGATATCAAGATTCAGATTTATAGAATGATTAACTTGAATTGAAACAACTAAATTATTAAATGTGTAAGTCATCAATGAAATATTTAAATAATTATAAAGTATGATGTAACCCCTCTGATACCACTTGAAGGTTCTGGGCGCAGCGGAAGCATGGTTGAGACGACACCTAGTTTTGATTTTTAACATGATCAATGATTATTCCGGGATCAAAATGACGATGAACGCTAGTCTCCATGGAATATAATCAACGATCTATATAAAGAATAAATAGGCCAGACACATTTAGAGAGGATCTTACACATCATGTTTATAATTAATTTAGTTAATTTCATAAAGAAAAATAATATCTGGATCTTTGGTATTTTTCTTCATTGATGATGTTGATCATCCAGAATCACCCTTCCGAATTATCTGATTGCGCTTGTAAGGATCAAAACTAGAATCCCTCTAGTGGTGATCCACACATTCTCGGATGGCCTCCGATCGACACCATTCATTCTCCGGGTGCTAGCACGGAGAATCGAGTTCCTTGTGTCGGTCGTTCTTGATCGCATGTTCTTCTTCCTTGAATAGTGTCTCTCATTCTTAAGAGGAGAGAGAATAGGATTCGAAAGAGAAATTTTTTGGCTCAACAATTCTCAATTCAATAGGCATGTGGTGTGGTGTATGAAAAAATAGGCATAATTTCCTATTTGTATACATGGAATTTGAGTTACAATACTTAATTTCATAGCAACAATTAAATACATTCATGAACTTAGAGAAAACTCGTGCATTTTATAATAATACCTCATCATTATTTATGGTGTTCCAACTTGTGCAAAATGGAATTATAAATAAAATTATCCATCACAAAATAATAGCAGTGCTATTTTATTTTTTTTCAACTAGTTAAATAACTATTTACCATCTTGCAAATAATTATTTTACTACCAAACCGACCTTGGTCCGCTCAAACTCCACTTCCATTTATTGAACACCTGAATAAAAAAATAAATAATTTATTCTCTTAAATAAATATTTTATTTACAAACTAGTAAATAAATATTTATTAAATGTTAAATAAAATTAATAAATATATTTAATTTAATTTATTAGGTCATTTTAACTTGAATAAAATTATTCCATGGTCTTGAGAATAATATTTATTTCATTAATTAAATTCAAATAGAATTTAACTAAGACCACCAAAAACACTTAGTGTTTGACCCCCTAGGATTCTTTATCATTGGCATTAGGCGGGCTTACCTAAATTCCAAGAGTAATATTCAGCAATGGGTCAAGGAACCCAAGAGAAATAATGTAAAGTAGCAACAACTCTACATACAAACGCTCACTATGTAATATAATACCTTTATCTCAATATCTCATCAAGCAAGTTTCATGACTGTGTCATCAACTTTTATGCTTGATACGTTGTTCTTTGAAAACCTAAAATAAACTCGTCATTACACCATGGCCATGGAATTTCGCATGACGATTCTATTTCAATCAAAGAGCCGAGATATCAACTTCCATAAATGGAAGGGAAAAATCATTCCTTAACTTATCCATTAATAACATGCCACTAGTGACGCACCCAACATACCCTACTCCTCTCCAACTGTTTGCGTAACAGTTTTGATCAGAAAATCAAAGTCTGTAAGTCATGAAATGTATTAATCATAGTCCTAAATTCTAAGTATCATTACACACGCTCTCATATAGAAATATATGATGACACCAAAATGGGTGGAATTCCTACTAGCGGGTATGTTCTCATAATCTCTTATAATGGAGATTACTAAGTGTAAACTTTATGAGAGGAAGACTCATCTACTTACGAGTACTCGCAACTAACGGTCTTCATGCTATGTGTCCCATCATAGCTTTTCATCCAACCATAGAACTATATTTAAGAATATTGTTATATCATTTCAAGGTTCTCATCATAGCGGGGAACTTCCATGACCTTATCAATGAAACAAATACTCTAGGAAATTATTACATCATAATCATGCAGAATAGTGAACAATATGTAATAATACATTAAATATCCATGTAATCAAAGTAAAACTAGTTGGTTCTAGGACACCAACTCTTACAAATATTTAAACTATTTGAATAATAAATTGGTCGGTGCTCTGATTCTTCATTTTTTAGAGGAGGCAATTGCATTAGAGGTTAATTGAGATGCTTTTCATATTGGATTGGGTTGGTTTCTCATGAAGCAAAGAGTGATTATCTCTTATGAGTATCAATAGTTATGACTTCATAAATATAAATATTTCACCTATTTTCTTGATCTTGTTATGGTTTTGTTTGCTCTGAATTTGTGGTGGTGAGTACTTTGTGGTCTTTGTAGTTCATAAGAGTCTGAGGAATGTCTTATACCAATGCAATTTAAATTTTTAATAGAGATAGTGGATGTAATTATTACAATATTATGACTTTTATATTTCCCATACCCTAAGAAAAGGGAATATTTTGGATGATGATTTGAGCCGGAAGACATGAAGTGATGTAGTGTGTGATTCTAGTGATGTTTGGAGAGTGATGGATAAGCTTTTCATGATACACATTTATATGAGAGTTGTTTATGGAGGATTTTTTATTTATCAGATCATGGTGAAATCATATTTGGTGCAACAGGTGGAGGATTCCTAGTTGGAGGATTTTGAGGTGGACGTTTGGAGAGATCAAGTTTTCTATGGTGATGCCCCTAAGGGATGGACTTAGGATGGTCAACATTGAGTTTCATTTTATGGGAAACTCTTTATTACTTCAGTGATGTGTGATGTGGTTATCTATGAGTTCAAAAGTTAACCATTGGTAGTACATCCTAATGTAGCAAATATGTATCTTGATTTATGAATTTGGTTTTGGAAGTCTGGTATAAAGTGGTCAGTTACATAATTTTTCTCTTGATGTTTGGCTTTGTTAGAGGGTTAATATTGAACACCATGTTCCCAATGGGTTTCTACAGCAAGCCGATATTCCCCAGTGAAAGTGGGAGGACATCTCAATTGACTTCTTCACTAGTTTTCCTCGATCTTGGGGAAGATATGATGTTATATGGGTGATTTTAGACCACCTACGTATTTAAACTAGATTATTATCTATTAAAGATTAATCCTCGATGGAGGTTTTATCGAGGAAGTATATGTAGGATGTGGTGACGATTCATGGGGTTACAAAGACAATTATCTCTGATTGTGATCCCTATTTTACCTATAGGGTTCGTAAAGTTTTCCATCATTCTCTTTTTGCATTTATGCCTTAGAAAAACTTTTCATCTATATACTAATGGTCAGATATAGCAATATATCCTATTTTGGAGTACATTTTGTATGCATGAATTCTATATTTTAGAGGTTTGTGCGTAAGGCACCAAACCTTTTTGGGGTTTTATAATAATAATGGTTCTCACTCAATTATCAGTGTTTCTCTTTTTTTAGAACTTAATGGTCTAAATTTATTATCTCTATTATTTTGGATTGAAAATGGATATTCAACTATTCTTGGACCAAAATTGATGTAGAGAATACTAGATAAGGTGCGAGTAATCCAAGAGAGAATGAATTTTTCACTAGATCTTCATAAGACTTATGCTAATCATTGGATTACTCCTCTAGAGTTTGAAGTTAGAGATTAGGTGTTCTTGAAGGTATCTCTTCATCATGGGTAAAAAAGTTTTTCTCATGGGAGTAATCTCCCTCCCTGGTTTTTTGGATCTTTTGACATGTTAGTGTTTATTAGAGTTATTGTTTATCAATTAACACAACCCCCATAGATGAGCCAGATTGATGACATTTTTCTTGTTTCATAGCTTTACTAGTATCTTTTTTATAATTCCACATAATCCACTGGGTGAATTCAAATGTTAAAGATGATGTGACCATTGATAAGCGGCCTATTAAGAATCATTATTGCCAAGAGAAGGTGTTTCCTTGTCATGTTATCCCCTTGCTTCATGACTGATGGAGACATTGTGTCTTAAATGGGATTACTTGAGAGTAGTATCTGTAGATATATGATCAATATCCTATGTTTTTAAGTGTTTTAATCATTTAATTCTTATACTATGATGATATGTATGACTTTTGTTGATTTATGATATTGTTTTTTATGTTTCATTATTATTTTCTATTTCTTCTTGATGTGTAGGTGGTGTCCAGTTTTAGATAGATCTTTGAGAGGTATATCATGAGTTAGTTATTATGATTCCTATTTTTCTTTATTTCTAGAGTTTTTTAAATTCTCTTGAGTTAGAATTTTTTTCATAGGTATCTGATATAAGGGCCAAATTTTTTAGATCCCTCCATTTTTTTCATGGGGGATCAGAGGTTTCGAGAGGGATTTTTTAGGAATTTCAAAGCAAATAATTTATTTTTGGCCAACTTGAGGGTCACCATGTTTTGGTGGTTTTAAAATTTTTGGTCAGGGTGAAGATGTTTTTGGATTCTAGTCCTAGAGACGACCACCTTAATTTTTACATTTTGAGGCATTGGGCATGGTGATTTGGTTTTGTAGTGTTTGGTGCTTCAAAAAGAGTGAAACACCTAAGGTGACCATTTTTTATCATTTTTACTATAATTTTTCCCATTCATAAACTGGTAAGTTCTATATACTGTATTGGAGGGTGTAGTACCACTAGAGATCTTTAGTGTTTCCCAAAAATAAGATTGTACTACAAAATTTATGAGGTTTTGGTGTTTTTATGATGATTCAAGGATATAGAAATTTTCTTAAGGTAGTAGAAAACAATGTGTTAGGTATCATCATGCCATAGTCTTGGGTGTGGTGAGCTAAAATGGTTGGGTATTTTACCTTTTTTAGTGGAGTGTGGGCATGCTTGTTGTTTAGGTGGTGCAAAAAAATTTCCACCACACTATGGTGAAATGTGTAGTGTTAGTCAAAAGAGTTTAATGTGGTTTTAAAAACAAAAGAGGTTTTGGAGATAAATATATTTTAAATAGTAAGAAACTTGGGTCTCCTTTGAACTAGGGGAACCACAGGTGTGTTTTAGGTTACTATTCCATAGTGGAGGATTTCAAGTCTTCCTTGTTTTGATTTCTAATCTTATCCAATAGATCCTAAATGACCCCTCCCCCCATTCCATATTATCCCTCTCTAGGTGTTTCCCCTGAAATTTTAGACCTATTAGTTCTTTAGGATCAAATTATCTTAGATCAAGGTACTCTAAACTACTATTATTTTTATCTTAATTGTATTCATTATTTATGAAGGTTTAAATAGTGAGTTTTCTTTGGTTTTGTGATGACTTTCAAAGTATTAATCGATGATGGTTTATTATGGATAAGTTCTCAGTTGGATTACCTCAACGTTGGTGCTAGTTGGTCATTATTATTCTATTATTACTTAGAGGACATTGAAAGCTTCACCTTGAGGAATGGGATTCATAAATTCTATTTATTTATGTGAATTTATGGGATTATAATGCTTTGGTTTCTTTGGTAAGGGGTGGAATTTACCAAAAATAAAGTTAATAACTGGAATTAAAAGTGAAATCATAAGGGTCTTATGATAATATGTGGTGATGTTTATAATGACTCGTCTTAATTCCTAGATAGTGGGTTATTTATTTTTTATGATTTTTTTTGTTTTTTAGAATTTTTTATATGTTTAAATTGGATAAACAATAAAATTATGGAGAACATGAAGTGATTAATGGACAAGGAATATAAATTTAACTACTATCCTTCCAAAAAATTTTAATAATGTAAGAATTTCTCAAATCATGTGCATGGTTGATTCTCATATGTAGATAGTTGTAGTTTATAGGTTTCTTGTCTCTAAACCCTATTCATAATGAATAGATTAATTCAATATAGTAATAAAAGGTTTTTTGTTAGAGATAAAATTTTGGGGTTGTGTGATCCCGTATTTATTTCTAAGGGATTGAATGCCTTAGAGTTATGGCCTTGGGTTCCCCTTAAGTTTGTGTGATGATAATATATTTTTTCTATGTTTTTATTTTATATTGTATTCTCCCTTTACATAAATTATTTTTAATTTTAATTGGTTGGGGTACTAGGCTAGGGATGGATGACAAAAATTGAGATTGAGTATTTCTTGATGTTTTTCACTATAACAAGGTTGAGGTTGGATTGGGTAGTGTAGGTTGAGAGATGGGATTTCCTATTTACTAAATTTTTGTGATGGGTTTTTGTATTGTTTAGTTGGATTATTTTGAGAACTGAGATTCCCTAATATTCTTGATGTTTTATCCAGATGGATGGTTATCAGATGGTTGTTGTTGTTTTTTTTTGTTTCCAACTACAATTTGTAGTTTCCTTACTTTACTATAAGTGAATATTCTTGTTGTAGCTTAGGATAAGTCCTATAATATCCATATTATGAAATGTTTAATTAATTAATTTATAAAAACATGGTATGGGGTTGAAGTCGGTAATGATGTACAATTAACACCATGGGGTGGTTGAAGTGAATTCTCATAGTGTTTGGAATGGAATATAGAATCATAATGTAAATTATAAAGTGTGTTGGATTGTAAGGAAATAAACTGGTTAAAATACATTTTTTAATGGTTTTAACAATGTATGTATAATTAATTTTTAATTACTAAATGAGTATGATTAATGATGTTTAATCTTGATGCTTGTGTGCTTATATAAAATCTAGTTTCTTGTGACTTGGTAGCAGAATCCCGGAGTCATGAGTGATGATAGATAAAGTTGAGTATAAGTATAGTTATTTCATCTTATTATAGTTTAGATAATATATTCCTATATTTTCTAATTGTATACACTCTACCACCCAAATCAAGAGGTAGCTGATGTCCAACAGTTTTGGGTTCAGAGTTTTTTACTTAATATCTAGCTTGATGAGAGAATGAATGTATAACTTCTACCTCTTCCACACTCATCATTAAACATAGTATAATGTATAATAATATATCATATATAATTGATTAAGGTATTGGTTACATGTTTATATGAGATATAATCGAATGTGATCTTACTATAAATGTGTGTGTGGGATACAATAGCTTGAGGTTATAGAACATACGTGTATCTGGTTGTAGTTAATTTAGTTTCACATGGGTGTACATGAATGGGTTGTAGTGTATTGAGGTATAATTAATTATATGTAGTATCAAATTCCTTCCCAACTAAATATTTGTTCGTGATGTGTAGTGATTATATTTGGTATGCATTCACAAGGAGCGGGATGACTTATGGAAGGGATTCGATCATAGGATATTTGGTGTTGGGGAATGACAGTGAAAAACAAGTGAGGAAGTGGTAGTGGGGTGACATTATTATGTATATTTTTTTATAAGGATATCCATAATTTATGTGATACATGTTTTGAGATACTTGTAGAGTATGTGATATAGTTTTTCCAATTAGGTGATGAGTTGGTTTTATATGCTTATTCTCTAGAATTTAGTGTACTTATTTCACATTTTCATGATAGGTTATAGGGAAGATATTACTAATTATACATATATTCTCACCCTATGTAAATATAAACTATTTTTTATGTCCGTGGAAGTTTTATGGTGAGCGTTCTTGGTGTTACTAGGTCATAGATGTTATTTAGGATTCATTGTAGTTTGTGGTCTCTACCTAGGGTAATTCTTGGTATTTTAGTTGTTTTCCAATATGTATAAAATTACAATATGTATTGGGATTTATTATCTAATTATTCTTATAGTTGATTGGTGGGTATCATATTATTTATTATAATTAAATTTATTTAAATATGGTAATGCTTCCCATTTATGCATTTTATACCCCAAGTGATAGCCTCTAGCCCATGGCCTATTGGAGCCAAGATTTGGGGGTCATCCCCATCTTCACTATCAGCCTAGGATAGGTACTAGTGGTGGAGGTTTCTCACATCAAAGATCAAATTAATAAAAAAAATTAGTTTTTACTTTGTTTTCTATTATTATATTACAATGTTTTTTATAAACAAATAGTTGTTATAAATAAAATGAGATGATGGTTTCAAAACTCATGGGTTATGATTTATCTAGTTCTATAACATGGTTTGGAAAAAATATAAAGACAAAAATAGTTATTCATCATAAATGGATTTAACCATGTTGTTCATTATAATATAAGGTATATGACCCCACCCCTTCAATTTCATATTTTAAATTAAAAAAACTTCTTTTCAAAATATTTCTCTAAACACATATTATACCTTATAATATATGCTTATTAATAGTTTATTTCTTAAATATTTTCATAAATTAAATAATTATTATTTCAATAAACAAAATAGTTTTTATAAGAAAAATATTTTTTCTAAGAGGATACTGTGAATATTTTTTAACTTATATAAGTTCAAAGTGTAAAAAATTAATGATTATAAAAATAGATTCAATTTGAATGTCAATATTTATATTAAAATATCTTAGGATATATTTGAAAGGAATTATCTATTGTGAAGAATTATATTGGAATTTTCTACGAAATGATATCAAAGGAAATACTATATGTAAATCTTTCATAGATAATGATTATGAACTTAGAAATATTTATAATTATTTAATAGAACATATGTGATTAACATTATAACATTGGATATTGTATAGAAATAAAGTTTTAATTTTATGTTTGAAGAGTTAAACATGAGCATTATGAATCCTGATGTAACCATCATTCAAACAATAATTATTCATAGTTTTTAAAACATTAAAAGAGTTTATTCATAGAATTTATTAGATTTTTACATTTAGATGTGTCCAATTTTACAAAGTAATGTAATGAGTTCCAAATTGTTAATATTACTAGAAGCAAAAGGCCTCTCTAGTAGTGTGTTATATGTGATATAATTAGACTAGAACTTATTTATGGTTTTTTTAATATATTCTTAAATGGTATTAATAATTTATAAAATATATCATGTTATACAAAAGTTATCCTCCACTTTATCATTATTTTGTGTTAGATACATATATTACATGATGTCTAATGATAATTGACCTCTCAAATTACGACTTTAAGTTACCCCTAATAAATTATCATCATAAAGTTTTATAGATTTTAATAACATGAAATAATTTGTGTGGGTTAGGTTTCCTATATTAATTAATAATTCTATAATGATACAAAAAAGGATTTATGTGTGCTGGATAACCCACATTGTATACTATATGGAGTGTTAAACACTAGGTAACTAGTAAAATAGGGTAACATGATTCATATTGAGGCCTCATTACATGAGTTTTTCAAGAAACTTATAATGATAACCATCATACATTTATACCTTTATTATACCATCCATGAGGTTGTGATAATAAAGGTTTGGTTGGGTATGTTTTTGGTCATGTAATTAACTAGGTTGAACTAAGATATGACTTTTCCTCTCATATTAAGAGTATAAAATTTGGTCCCTCGATTAAGATATACTGAAAAAGTGTATATTCATATTTAGATAAGTGATATTTGATATAAATGAATATTTAGATGAGGTGAAAATTATGTGCTCATCCATCTAGGTGAATGACAGGTGATGTGTTCATCTATTTGGTCAATACATACTCAAAAAAATGAGAACATGTGATTTGGATATATGATATTAACATGACCTCTCTATTGATTTCACTTGATGTTATGGAAAAAGGGATTATATGTGTATGAATATAAGGACATGATACAACTGGTGGAAAAAAGTATGATGATATATGTGTTTGATAAAGATCATGTTGGATATATATAGAGCTAGAGGATCATTAATGATTTTCTATAGGACGCTCTTGGATTACAATTTTGGATAAAGGACTTCATAATTATTTTTAATGCCAAAAAAGCTGGCGGTATCATAATTTTGGTTTTTTTGAATGAGTATTATATTCTATTACAAAAAAATATATAATAACATTAAGAGACACAAAAGTGTTTTAAATGATGTATGAGAGAGGTTTTAGATATATTTTCATAAAATGTTATAAAATATGAAACATATGGTGAAAATTAATGATATATTCTTTGAAAATAGTTTTCTAGTATTTCAAAATGGAGATTAAATATTTTGGATATGTATTTATAATTATGTATATATATATATATATATATATTGTAACATAAGGTGAATGTGAGATAATTCTATAAGGATTTTGTGTAAGTTAAAGGTTAATAGAAAACTCATGTAGGTTAATTGGAACATCATCTTCATATCACTATTACAGTCACTATTACAAGAACTCTTACAAATTGAATAAACTACTCGGTTAATTTAAACATATATACCCCAAGGAACAAAATCATTAAACAATGCATTGGCGAGACATAACAAGATCACTAATTATTTTTAAAATTGTCCAAGGACCATAACATACATAAAAAATATACGATATTACATTTACATCATAAAATATAATATTTTTTTGTTTAAAACATATGCATAATCACTTTTCGGTTTTACATAAAAATAAGAATAAAAATCCTTTTTCTTTAGAACTCTTTAAACAAAATTTCATAGAAGAATTGGAAATAAGATATTATTTTGAAAATACATGAAAAATTTTAGAGTAATATGAAAAATTAATAATTTTACTGATGATGGAAAATTCCTATCATTTCCAACACATTAAAAAATATTTCTTTCAAGCTTTTGTAAAAAAGTCAAAAATAACCCATTTAGAAAATATTTAAAAGTGTTCTTTTAAAACCTTCATAAAGAAATTAAAATATGGTTTAAAATTAATTTTAACATAAATTTAGTTATATTAATAACATACTTGAAACATTTTAAAAAATATGGGTGTGGATGAAAAAGGTAAGTAAAAACTTTAAAACTTTTAAAATAAGGTTTTAAATAATAATCTCTTACCTTGAGTCAGATTTTCCACGTACGTATTTCAAATACTATATAATAAACTTAAATTAATTTTATAATTTCTGAATAAAATTTTTTATTTTTATTACCTTATTATCCATTTTATTTCATTTATAACCATGTCTTATATAGTTACTAAATCAGTTAAGTTCATATCGGATGTTTTGAGGAAATTCGGCTCATAATCCCAAAACAACTTTGGTAGGATGACCATTGTCAAAGGGAATATTGTTAAATTATATCCATAATAGTATTAATTACATAATTATAATTTTTTTAAATAAAATAAAATTTTATAACTAGTTATGAAATGTGGACATGAATAACGAATCACATTTCTACGCAGAGGTGTTAGTCCACACGTACACACAAGCATCGTTATCATTTTAAAATGGATGTATGGGTAAGAAGGTAAGTAATATAATATTTTTAAACAATCATAATTATTTAATTAATATAATATATATATATATATATTCATTAAATTGATCATAATAACTAGTAATTTGAGGTGGTGATGAAAAACGAAA
This sequence comes from Viscum album, assembly GCA_963277665.1. Classification (NCBI taxonomy): domain Eukaryota; kingdom Viridiplantae; phylum Streptophyta; class Magnoliopsida; order Santalales; family Viscaceae; genus Viscum; species Viscum album. Next base: position 134,054,868 of record OY728147.1, on the reverse strand, counting down.
CACATCTCTCCACAGAGGTGGTAGCCCAAATGTACGCGTGAGTGATTCTTTCATTTCCTATATAATGTAAAATGAGATGGAAATGTTTTTTGACATAAAAATAATAAAATTATGATTTATTTAATATAATTATTTTATTATATCATCATTTTTATAGAATATTTTATGGAGTTATAAAAATATATATAATTAAAAACAAGTGGTTAAGAGTTATACGCCTTCTTTGAGAAACCTCCTTTAGCTTACACCTTAAGCCTTAGAGGTTGGTCTTTTAGTGAGAAAAAAACCTATAAGACATAGTGAGTGATTTTTAAAAGGTATTTGGGTATGTATTTTTTAAGATAAATGTCTCAAATTATGTGAATAATATAGGAGAGGAGATTCCCTTCTATAAGTGAGGTGGGTGGCTAAATACATGAAATATTAATATATAATTTATGTCTAAATCATATAAAATGGATCAAAAGAGTCATATATCAAAATATATAGATTCAAAATTCTAAATATATTTAAAAAGTAAAATTTATACTGGTTTAGGATTCATTTTAAACTATATCATTTGGTTTAACCCCATCGTTAACCCTATTTAAACTTAACTCTTTTAACAAATTTTTTAATTTTTATGGTTCATGAAAGTAATTTTAAAAATGATTAGTGGTACATAAAATGAATATTGATGATATACTAGAAAATTTATCATCCAATTTAGTTACTATAGTATTTTTTATGATTTTAAAATTAATTAAAAATAATTTTTAAATATTAAATACCATTTAATGTCATTTTGAGAAATATTCACAAAATTTGACTTCAAAGGCATTAAGATAACAATTTAACTAGAATTAAAATAATAAAATTTAATTATATTTAATAATTATCTATAAAATTCTTATAATTACATAATATATCTAAATACTATCACTTTTAATATTTGTAAAACCATTTATTTGGTTTTTCCTATAATTGTAAAAGTAGTGTATTGACGCTACAAAATAATTTTAAATAATTATACTATATTGAAAAATTAAAAAAATATTAACATGAACATAAATTATTTTAAATAATTATGGTCATATTTTAAATATTTTATATTTATTCTTATCCTAGTCATGAAAACCAATTTATGATATAAAATGACAAAAAATGATATTTTATTAAATATAACACTTCCTTCTCTAGAATCCAGTCAATATTTCAAAGGAAGTAACCAAAAATAGTCCAGGAAATAAGATAGGTTCATTAACCACTCATACTCAAAAATAAGTGATCTTTTATGAGGTATTTTTTGAATTTTCTACTTAATTATAATTTTTACCTTAATTTAATTTTACCATGATAACTCTTTTTTTTACTAAGTAGCTTATTTTTCTAAGAAAAATAAAACTAAATTATTTTAATATTGGACTTTATGATTCCAAATTTTAAATATGCATTAAAAATTTCAATTTTTATAAGTATAAAAAATCAAATTTTATATAAATTTTTCAAACAAAATGAAAAAATAGTTTTTAGAAAAATGTGTTTTTAAACATAAAACTTTTAACATCCGGATTTTTATTTTTTATCTTTGATCTAGTTTATCTTTAATCATTGAGTTTAGATCTCTATTTTAGGGTGTGACGGGTTTAAATTTTGAGTTGTGGGGCATTTTCTCTTGGCGCACAGTTAGCACACGGTTTGGGAAAACCATGTATTATGCTCCATGAAACCTTGGGAGCCATGGAGTGCTTCTGGTTGAGGGTGCATGACCCATGTACTATTTTTCAAACTGTTCTTAAATCATGAATTAAGCCACTATCTCAAAACATAACCATTCCTCATTGGTATTTCATAGTTTTCAAATTGTTCTAGTTACTAGGTGTGTTCAGTAAGGGGTGCACGGTTGGCCCATAGTTTGGTAAACAATGTTGTCAAGACGTGTGAGTTTCCTAGATCTAAAGAAATGTGAAATTCGAGCTCTACCCCTTTCAGGATTTGAACCAAAAACTCCTCATTTATCCTCCCCCTTGTTCTTTCAAACCTAGGGGTGCTTCCCCCTTTTTCTTCAAGATTCCTCCTTCTTCCTAAGGTGTATATCTAATATTTCTTCAAGGTTTTAGGATATATCTTCAAGGTAAATCTCCTCATCTCTTCTCCCTCTTACCCTTTCCTCTATTTCTCCTTGAGATATTTTTCTTCCTAGGTCATTTGGATTTATTTTTTGTGTTTCCCTTTGTTTATGTTTGTTTTTTTTTGTGTTTAGGGTTCCTCTTCATAAGTATTAGCTTTTTTAACCCTTATGGTGTGATTTCGGTTGTGCGTTGTTAAAGCATCATGATATTGAGGTTGGTTTCCAATTGAACTTACATTTTAATTTAAGATTAATTATTTTCATGATTTTTCACCTTCCTTGTATGTTAAATAGTGTTTTTTTGTTGTTTAAATCCTTTTTTGGTGTGCAAAGTATTGATTTATTCCTTCTTACATGATAAATTACATTGTTTTATTAATTGTTTCACACCAAGTGTTTAATAAAATGTTTGTTTGGATTTTTCATGTGTTTTGTGGACTTTAAATAATGTTTTGTCTTTGAAAATATATTTTTAGCATGTGAAATTATTTTTTGGGTTCATTGATTATGGTTTCAAAGTGGTTTTTGATTTAAAGTAAATGTGTATTTAGATCATAAAAATTGGTTTGGCATGTGGTGGTGGTTAATGGCCCATTTGTAATTTTAATAAATAAATGTATTGAATTGAAAATGTGATATGAATGTTAAAAATGGGATTTTGTGAAATGGTTTTGAAATGGTAAATGGTGTACTTGTATCCTTTTGGAAAGGGTTTTGGTTCTTTGAAAGGGATTGTTTCTTAAAGAATGTTTGCGGCCTGTTTTTAACTTTGTAAAGTTGCTGAAAATAATTGATATAAAAACTCTCCTTAGAAAATAATTTTAACTTGTTTATATAAATATTTAATGGGTGGGATTTCCTTGATGTGGGATCCTCATGAACCGTTTACCCTGTGTGGAAAGGGAGATCCTCAGTGAGGAATCCCTTATGATCTATGAGTTGTATGGTAAGAGATTGGTCATTGGGGTGACCGAGTGATGCTTATTGAGAGAAATATTATTTATATGTGCATGTGATTGGATGCTTGGTTGTAATCAGTTGTCTCACCCTATTTATAAAATTTACATAGGAACCTAGCATAGTAAGATAATTTTCTAATAATAAATGTTTCACTAGTTAGGTTACGCACCATCTAGTGACCCAAAGCAGGTTAATGTTTGTTATTGTTACTATAAAATCAGGCCCCTTTGTCTATGCCATGTGGGGTGTGGCCAATCGTGCTAGGTCATTTTGATTTAATCAAGTGATGCATGCTTTATAGGATGAGTCAACATGTATTAGTATGTTCTATATTATTCATGAGATCCTAGTATTATCCCATGTCTATTGGAACCTAGTGATACTTATTGAGAGAAATATTATTTATATGTGCATATTATTGGATTCTTTGTTGTAATCAGTTGTCTCACCCTCTTTATAAAATTTACATAGGAACCTAGCATAGTAAGATAATTTTCTAAGAATAAATGTTCCACTAGTTAGGTTACGCACCAGCTAGTGACCCAAAGCAGGTTAATGTTTGTTATTATTACTATAAAATCAGGCCCCTTTGTCTATGCCATGTGGGGTGTGGCCAATCGTGCTAGGTCATTTTTATTTAATCAAGTGATTCATGCTTTCTAGGATAAGTCAACATGTATTAGTATGTTCTATATTATTCATGAGATCCTAGTATTATCCCATGTCTATTGGAACCTAGTTACTTATTGTGGATGATTGAGATGCATGATTGGATGGTTACTCTTATGTGCTTATTTCCATTACCCTTATATTGTGAATATTTTGATTATCTCATGTGTGTTATACTTATTTGTGAGGTAATGATTTTTGTTTTAAAGGTTTATGGAAAATGTTTCCTTATAAAAAAATTATACTCTAGTTCTGGTTTTTCAAATGAAATCATCACAAACCTCCTTGAAAATGTAAATGGTTATTTTTTGTAAATGAACTTGGTTTTGGAAATAAAAAATATTAATGGTCTATAATTTATTTTAAAGTGTAAAATTGGTGGAAAAGATTTATTTTATATATTTTATTTCCAAATTGAAGTTGATGTTTCTTTAATTTTAAAGGAATTTTTTTGGGAATAGATTTGTTCAGGAACGCCTACTGAGTTTTAGTACTCATGTTTATAGTTATTTCTGGTTTTTACCTCCTGATGTAGATTCTAACTTGGGTTCAATCACTATAGTCGATGGTTAGTTATAGATTAGAGAGTAACCATCAGGGTCACATAGAGAAGTGTGGTCATCAGGTTTAGTTTGGTTTTTTTGTTCAGTTTTCTATATATTTTTCATATTCTTGTATAAATATGTTCATCTTGGGTATTTATATATATTGGGATGCTCACTTTTGTTTCCAATACTCAGTTTATTTATTTATATTGGGATAAATTATTCCCTTGGTTACTCTATTGATGCCCAGCACAAGTTTCCAGATCATGGGGATCGGAAACGCCTTTTGGGCCATGTTGTGGTTCAGATCAGGTGACTGGTTTGGGGTCGACCGGTGTTGGTTCATGAAAAAATGGTATCAGAGGAGGTCAGTGTTTGCAGGACCTTTCTTTCAGAGGGACATATGTTATTTTTTATTTCAAATTAGATAGAGTAAGACTGTTGAAGCTTAGGGTGTATGTTTGGGGGAGTGTCTCGCCGACACTTTCTGGACGGAACCTTTAGTTTCTATTGGAAGTCGTGTTTCTTTAGGTTTCTTTTATTCTTGTTGCTTGTTTTTTATTTGCATTACAAAATGAAAGATTTTCTAAAGGTCTCTATGAGCTCGTAGGGCCTGGAAAGCCATGTCGATCTAGGTACATGGTCCTAGAATACTCTCAGTGATGCTGGTGTGTTTGTAATATGGTCGCCAACTATATGGACATGTCACCCATAGACACTATTTTCCCCTTGGGAGTTTATATGAGTTCCCTGTGATTTTGATATTTGTCTTGGGAAATATTGTTTTGTAATTTTGAAAACTGGATTTTAAAGTGGAAATGATTTAATTTTTTGAAAAAGTAAATTTATTTTTTAGTTTTATTTATGACGAAATCATGAGATAGTGGATTTTTGTAAAATTATTTTGATGAAATGGAATTTTTTGAGTTTATGAAAAATTCTTTGAATGAGATGAAATGGATTTTTGGATGGAAATTCATGGGATTTTATTTTTGATAATGATTTAATGGTTTCTAATATAGAATACAAAAAAATATTTTGGATTGGAGGTTAGTGATCTTTTGAGAAATTTTATAAATTTTTGAAATGTGAAGTGGGATGAGATTGTGAAAACTTGGGTGGAATGTTTTAATTTTGAAAATGGAAAGGTTTTGTTTCAACCTTTTGTATCTCCTTGGGTGTTCACATACACAGATGTTTTTTTAAAGTGGTTAGATGATGATGTGGGTAGATTAGTGCCCAGTATGGCTTGAGTTTATGGTGCCCGGGGTGGCACGAGAATGTGCACGTGAGTGATACTCTAAGGAATTCCATTAGTGAGTGTTAAAATTCACCAAGTTTGTTCATTTTTAAAAGTTTTTTCAAGAGTAAAGTTTGGATGTTTGATAGCTAATAGTTGTGTGGCTTTTTTTTCTATGTTTTATTAATTTTGTGGGTGCGGTGTTTTGAGTTTGAGGACTCTTCTTGATGTGTTGGTTTTGATCGAGCTCTCGGATTTCTTATTTACAAGTTTTCACCCCATATAGATTCTTTGAGGATTCCTAGCTTATCTATGGGTGATTCCCCATTAGTATTCTTTCCATTAGATCAACCTAAGGATTTTGTTCTTGAGTTTTGAAAGTTAAATCCACCTCTATTTTATGGTCAAGTAGATCCTCTCGAAGTGGAAGAATGGATGAGGAAAATTGAAAGGAACGTTGGCCTCATCGGGGTATGTAATTAATTTAAGGTAATGTTTTTCACCTTTATGATCGAAGTTACAACCTAAAAATGGTGGAAGTATGTCTCTCGAAACAGGACTCTAGAAGATCTTACCTGGATGTTCTAGAAGGCTCCATTCATTCGACAGTGCTTTTCTGAGATGATGAAGGTAAGGAAGGGGAAGGAGATTTTTTTTCTGTAGTAGGGTGACGGTTTGATGTTGGAATTCTATAGTTGCTTTATGGATCTAGTTCCATATGATCTGGGGTATGTTGTGGGTGAATCCTTGAAGGCTCGGCATTTTGAGTATGGGCTTCAACCTGATCTGCATTCTAAGGTTTCATAGTTTGACTTAACCTATTTTTTCAATGTGCTGAGATAATATGTTTATATTGAATCTGTGCTAACAAGATTGTTTGAAATGGGAGTCCTTCCTCTAGTATCTAAAAGTAGTGAAGATAATTCTAGTGTGAAAATTAGAAAGTTTCCTGAAGTAGGTGGTGTTGATCACAGAATTAAGATACCTTCAAACCTTTCATTAACCTCCTCTTAGTGCAGTGTCTAGTGTCCAGTTTTGTAATCAGTGTGGTAAGTTTAGTCATAAAAGTCATCATGTATGAGTTCACCAAAGACCTAACATGCTTGTGGGTGACTAGGAAACTTTCGATGGTTCCATCGGGGTCTTTCCAGTAAGCGATGCGGATCCAATTCACATGATTATAGTGTTGTTTGGACTCAGTTTAAAGTCCCTTTATATTGTAATGATTCCTTCTATTGTGGTGGTTGTGCCTAGAGGTGTTCGCTTCTATTCATGATTTAAAGGGATGTTGTTGATCTCCGAATAAGTATTATTTTAATTCAAGTGTTATTATTTATTAAATTGTGAATATTAATCTATTCTAAATGGAGGGGTCTCTTATGTGTGTATTTTTAATTCTTGTCTTGGGGATTGGATATTTATGGCTTCTAGTTGTGAGGTAGGAGATGCTTAAAACATCAAGACTCCAACCATAGCCCCTGAAGTGAAGCTCACGCGAAGTTATAAATACCAGGAGTGTGAGGTACTATGGTATTTTTTGTCTTTAGTGTGGGAATGGAGACATATTAAGGTTCTCTATTTTAGTTTTCCTTATCAATGTTCAATTGATGATTATCTTGAGTTTCTTTCAGTAGGGCCCTTTTGATGGGGGTAACTGGTCCATGTGGTAAAGTTTTATGTTTCTTGGTGTTAATTTCTTTATGTTGGCATGTTTCATCATTTTAAGTTAGTTGGTTCTTAATAATGGGGAGACCCACCAGAGGTCTTGTTGTGGTTACTTCTATAAATAATTGGTGCTAGTAATTTTCTTATGGTGGGGAACCCATTATGGCCTCCTGTGTTGAGGACTTGGTTTGATTTTAGATGTTGGTTTAGTGGGAAGTGGCTTCTTTGATTTTTTTTTTTTTTTTGATTTCGAGTTATTTCTATTTTTGGTGGATGTTTGGATCTCTTTAAATCATACACAATGGTCATGTTTATAGCATGGTTTTGGAGGACGTGGCTCGAGTTCCAAATTTTTTTTGGGAAGTGTTTTTAGGTTGTTGTTTTGTTTCAAGTAAGAGGAATAAGTTCTATTTAATGGTGGTTGATATTTTTTTTAGAGGTTTGATCATGTAAATGTGGAAATCCTTAGTCTTTGATCAATAAACTAGAAGATTTTGTGGATTTATGAGGGAGGAAAGCATTAATGGTGGGGTGAATTTTCACACCCAGATTTTTATTATTGATCTTTGATCCATTTTATCATTTGAACTAGAGTTTGGATATCAATTTTTCTGTCTGAAGGATTTAAATTTTGAGTATTGGGGTATTTTTCCCTTAGCGCATGGTTAGTACATGGTTTGGTAAAACTGTACGGCATGCTCTAGGAAATCATGAAAGCCTTGGAGTGATTCTGGTTAAGGGAACATGGCCCATTAACTATTAGTCAAACCATGATTAAAGTGTGTGGGAATCCACTATCATGGGATAGAACCATTCCGTGCAATTGGTGCACAATATCAAAACTGTGAAGGTTCTTAGGTGTGTCCAGTGGGCACACGGTAGGCACACAGTTTGGTAAATCATGCGGCCAAACTATGCGAGCTACCCATATCTAAAAATTTGCGAAATTCCAACTCTACCCCTTTCAATATTTTAACCCAAAACGCCCCATTTATCCTCCCCTAATTCCTATGGACCTATGGGTGGTTCCCCCCTTATTCTTAAAGTTTTATCCTCCCTACTAATGTGTAGATATAATATTTATTCAAGGTTTTTAGCTAGATCTTCAAGGTAAATCTCCTCCTTTCTTCTCCCTCTTCAACTTTTCTCCATTTCTTCTTGAGATATTCTTCTCCCTCGGTCATTTGGATCTAGGGTTTGTGTTTAACTTGTTTTATATTTTGGGTTTTGTGTGTTTAGGGTTCCTCTACATATATCTTGGCTTTTGGAACCCTTGTGTTGTGATTTCAGGTGTGCATTGTTGAAGCATCATGAAATTGAGGTAGGTTTCCCTCTGCACTTTCCTTTTAAATTTAAGATTCATTGGTTTCATGATTTTTGTACCTTCCTCATATATTAAATAGTTTTTTTTGATTATTTAAATTCTTGTTTGGTGTGAAAACTAGTGATATCTCCCTTTTTATGTGATAAATGAAATTGTTTTATTAATTGTTTCACATCAAGTGTTTGATAAAATGACTTATTGGATTTTTCAAGTGTTTTGTGGATTCTAAAGAATGTTTTATCTTTTTAAATATAATTATAATGTGTGAAATGATTTTTTGGGTTCCATTAATGGATTTTCAAATCGGTTTTCGATTTAAATTAAATGTGTATTTGGCTCTAAAAAAAATTTACATGTGGTGGTGGTTAATCGCCCATTTGGTATTTTAATAAAAAAATGGATTGACATGAAAATGTGACATGAATGTTAAAAATGGGATTTTTTTGAAATGTTTGTGAAATTAGAAATGGTTTATTTTTATCCTTTTGAAAAGTTTATTTGGTTCTCTGAAAGTGATGGCTTCAAGAATGTTTCAGGCTCGTTTGGAACTTTGAAACGTTGGTGAAAATGATTGATATGAAAACTCTCCTTCAAAAATCATTTTTCCTTTTTTATATAAATATTGAATGGGTTGGATGTTCTAGTTACAGAATCCTAATGAACCATTTAACTTGTGTGTAATAGGAGATCCTAGGCGTGGACTCTCTTATGATCAAGTAGTTTTATGGAAATTGATTGATCCTTGGGTTGACCAGGTGATTCCTATTGTGTGAATTAATATTTATATGTGCATGTGATTAAATTCTCGGCTAGCATTGGTTGGTTAACTCTCTTTATACACTTGACATGGGAACTTGGCATAGTGATAGAATCTTCTAATAATGATTGTTTCACTAGTTAGGTTGCGCGCTAGATAATGGCATGTAGTAAGGGGATATTTGTTATTAATGTTATGGGATTGGGCCCCTCATTTTGTGTCATGTGGGGTGTAGCCGAGCGTGTTGAGGAGTTTTGATACCATCAAGTGAGGCATGATTTCAGAGACAAGTCAACACATAATATTATGTTCAGTATTATTCATGATCTTCTAGTTATCTTTCATTTTTATTGGCACCTGGTTACTTATGGTGGATGATTGAGATGTATGATTGGTTGGTTACTCTTGTGAAATTATTTCCATATCCATTATATTTCCATTATTCTAATGCTCTCATGTGTGGTATGATTCTTTTGGAAGTGATGATTTTGGTTTTAATGGTTTATGGAAAATGTTTCCTCTTAAAAAAATTATACACTTTTGTTCCTATTTTTGAAATGAAAGCATCACTTCCATCCTTGAAAATGTAAATGGTTTTTTTTAGAAAAGAACTTGGTTTTGGAAATGAAAAAAGGAAAATGTTCCATGATTTGTTTTAAAGTAAAAAATATGTATAAAGGATTATTATTTTATATTTTATTTCAAACTTAAAGTTGATATTTCTTTTAATTTAAAGGAAGTGAATTGGGAATAGATTTTTTCGGGCACACCTACTGAATTTTGATACTCAAGACTATAGTTCTTTATTATTTTTAGATTATTTTATATACTATAGCTTGGGTTTGATCTCCATAGCCAATGGTTGGTTATGAATTGGAGACTGACCCATTGGGTTACATTAATATGTGTGGTTGTTAAGTGTATTTTGGTTTTGTTTTTCATTTTGTTTTATATTTTTTAGATTCTTTTATAAATATGTCTATATTGGATATTTATTTATGTTGGTATTCTCTCTTTTGTTTCCACTATTCAGATTATTTATTTATATTGGGAGAAATAATTCCCTTGGTTACTCTATTTATTCCTAGAACTAGTTTCCATCACATAGGGATCGGGAACACCCATCGGGCCATGTTGTGGATATGCTCGGGTTACTAGTTCAGGGTGGACTCGGGTTGTTTCGTGACAAAAACGAACTTATAAAAAAATAAACTATGAAATTAAGTAGATTTTTTTTAATAAAATAGAGCTCTTTTTTATTTTAAACTAAATCCAAAACCTAATGTTACTTTCAAATTACTTTTCGTAAAGAAAATAAATGATAGATTTTCAAAAATTGACATTTTTCACTATTCATTCAAAAATTAGTCTTTTTAGAAAAATCCAAAAAAATAATTTTATTCCAATTATGAAATGATGGTTTAAAAAATCATATCCATTTTTTAAAACAAAATTTACAAAATATATAGGCATTATTTAGAATATATATGCACAAAATTCAATAAAACCTCATTTTTAAAGAAAACTTAGTTTTGAATCATAAAATGAATTTATTATAATTCCTTTCCTAAAAACTAGAAATAAATTAATGCGAATTAATTCAAATTGATATGTAATATAAGTATTTAATTTGAAAATTTTATCAATAGTGACCAATTTAATCTATTAAGAAAAAAAATACATTGCACACATAAAAAATAATATGAAATATTTATTTTACCATAAAATATTTTATCTACATTAAAAACCAATTGTTAATAAATGCATGGTTAATTATTCATTTTATTAAAAAAAAATGTCATATACATAATACACTTATTCTTATTCATTCTTTTTAAACCAATGGCTTGCTCATAACAGTCTTATTTGAATCATAATATTATAATAGTATATCTTAGTTCATTTTAAGCTCGGTATTCTTTATATCACATGTTATAGAATATATTATTTAAATAAAATAAATTCATTAATCGTAGGGTATTACATACTAATCCTTGATGATATTATGTCCTCACGATTTTAATTTTGTTCTCCAAAAATGAATTTATCATAACATAGAAATAAATTAAGATATTAATTTTATCATGAACATTAATTTCTATGTCAAACCCAAGAAACTTATTATTTCATAAAATCATGTACCGCAATAAGACTCATAATATAAGATGATTTTATAAATTCATACATTGATAGTTGATTGTTACTTTCTATATAAGACTCGATGTATTAGGGAAATTATTTTACCATTGAGATAGTGATTTTAATGAAATATATGTACATTATTTCTTTCAACTTCATAAGTGAAATTTCACCTTTTATTTTTGATTCAATCATTTTACACTTCTATCTCATATCGTATTCCAAGAGTTTAATATTATAGATGAATTTTTCATTCCCAAAGCACTAAAATTACCTTTCAATGGTTTATAAGATACATAAAAGGATGTCAATTAATTCATCATATTTCTGTCCATTGACTAAAAAAATAGTTATACCAAGTTCAGAAAATATTCAATATGGAGAAATATTATCCTTAATAATAACACTAAAATTTCAACTTAAATCATTCCTCAAATTAATAATCTTAAAACTCTTCAAAATATTACTAACCAATATTAAATCCCAATTATTGGATTGATTTGATCACATAATATTTCAAGATAAACTTAACATTTATGTCTAAATAATATCAATAACTCCTAAATTAATATACCAAAAATGTATATTCACTAATCATATAATCTCCAAAATATACTAATATTTTCAATAAATTTCCAAAATCACCATAAAGCCATAATAAAAATTATATATGCTTATAAAATATTACTCAAACTTTATTCCTCAAATAAAGTATCATCTTATCCAAAAAATATTTCCATTTACCATAAACATATAATATTTCAAATATAGTGAAAATATTTAATAACTTATTCACCAAATCACTTTTCAATCCCATGGTTATATATATTAGAAAACATATGTTCCCAAAAAAGTAATAACCATTTATCATAATTAACCATAATTACCTCAAAATCAAATATATTATTATCCCTAAAAGTTTTAAATACCTTTAATATTATGTCTAAAAAATATAAAATCACTCTTCATCAAATAACATATTCACTAAAACATAAGTTAAACTTAAAGGTTACCTATACTTATAAAATTTATAAAAAATCAAAAAATGTATCCCAAAGTTCTCCCATTACAGAAGACATAAAATAGTGTATTTATAACTTTACAATTATGATATAACTTTTAATTATTAACCAATTATGTCATCTAAAACTCATAAATTATCCTTGATAACTTCTTAACCTCTATAGGTATATAGACTCTTGATCTAATACCAACTACAATTCCATATACTTTAAGAAACCCCAAATTATGAGTTTAATGAAAGTGATTGAATTTTATTACATTAATATGAAATTTTATACTTGAAGTTTAATATAGTTAGAAGAAAACATAAAATACAAAGTGAAAACTTACATAAAATGTCTATTTTTTCTATAAAAATATAATTCTTAAATTTAAACTCTTGTTTCATTCAAAACATGTACACTTATTTTAATATGAATTCTCATAGTGGAAAAATGGACACTACTATAGTTCCTACCCATCCTTAATACCTATGTAAAACATTTGAAAACATATTATAAGAAAAAATAAAGATCAATAATATATATATAATTAAATTAAACTCATTAGTCGATTTGTAAATTTATGAAAAACCATAAAAAAGTTTTTCATTTTCATAATAAAATTTGAAATCAAATAACAGTTTACATATATAATAAATAAACTTCACTGTTAAATGATTACATAAAAAATATACTAATAAATCATAAAGTAAAAAATCATAATCGTGAGGGTTTCTTATAAAACATAAGTAGTCATGAAAATAGTTTCCTAAAAAAACAATTTCATCCATAAATGGGGTACAAATTTTCCATTAAAAATAAGCCCATTATCTTACCTTATGAAATAAAAATACTTCCATGAAAACTAAATGTCATGAATATAAAAAGACATGTAGGTTAATTGGGATAACATATTTATATCGCTCTTTTAATCACCCTTACAAGAACTCTTATAAATTGGATAACCTACCCGATTAATTCCAACATAATTTCCATAGAGAAAAAACCATTACTTTATTAATTGGAGAGATATATTTGGCTTGCTCATCATCAAGATAAATGTAAAAGGACCAAAAAATACATAAAATACAAAAAATATTGCATTTATATCATAAAATATCATAAATTTGTATGTTTAAAAATATGAAAGAGCACGTTCAGGATTCACGTAAAAAGAAGCATAAAAATTATTTTTCTTTGAAAAATCTTTAAAAAATCCTATAAGAACAACAAATAATATATTTTTTTTAAAACCCATCAAAACATGTATAATAGGAAACTTAAATAATAGCAGTCATGAAGGTAGTACATTAAACTAATGTTGTATACATTAAAAAATATTTCTTTCACACTTTTATAAAAACGTCACAAATAACCCATTTTAAAATGTTTAAAAGTATTATTTTAAAACCTTAATAAAGAAAGTCAGACATGATTTAAAATGAATTTTAACATAAATTTAATTATATTAAAAAATATACCTAAAAAATTTAAAGAACATGTATATGGAGGGAAATATAATAAAAAACATTAAAACTTTTAAAATATTGTTTTAAATGGAAATCCATTAACTTGAGTTTGACTCACCATGTATGTAATTTAAACCCTAAATAATAAAATTATATTAAATTTCTAATTTATTAATAAAATTTTCATGTTTATTCCTCATTATTTTACCTTCTATTTCATTTATAACCATGTCTTATATAGTTACTAAATCATTTATGTTCATGTTTGATGTTTTGTCTATGTTTGGTTCATAATCCCAAAATAACTTCAAAAGGTTCACCATGGTTAAATTTTTTATCATTAATTCATTTAAAAAATAATAATTATGAAATAATTATCATTTTTATAAATAAAATATAATTTTATAAAGAGTCATTAAATAATTACATGAAAAATAAATCGCATCGCTTTGTGGAGGTGGTAGTGCACATGTACACACGAGCAACATTATCATTTTCCAATGGATGGAAGGGTAAAAGGGTAAGTAATATAATAAATATCCAGAATAATAATTATGTAATTAATATCATATATATTCATTAAATCCATCATAATAACCAACCTTTTTAGGTGGGGATTAAAAATGAAACACATCGCCTCATGGAGATAGTAGTCCATACTTACGCATGAGTGATGTTTTTATTTCTCTTAGGATGGAAAAAATAGGTGTAATAAGGATGTTACATAAACATAATAACATTTTAGTATATATAATAAACATATTTTATCATATAATTATGTTTATATAATATTTCTATAAGGTATTAGAATAAATAAACATGAAAACACCTCGTTAAGAGTTATATATCTTCTTCAAGAAACTTCTTTTAGATTACACCTTAAGGATTATAGGTTAACATTTTGGTGATACTAGAACCAATAATAAATATTTATTTATTTTGGGAGGTTATTTTGAAAATTATTTTTCAAGATAAATGGCTCAATGTATATAAATAAGAGAGGACAGGATATTCCATTTTACAAGTGAAGTGGGTAGAAATCTTGTAAATACAAGAAAAATTAATAAATAATTTGCATTCAACTCATGTAAAATTTATCCAAATTTTCATGTATGAAAAAAAAAGGAGTAAAATGTCTAAATATAATAAACTAATAAAATTTATACACGCGTGGGTGTCATTTTAAACCATATCTTTTGGTTTAACCCCCTTGTTAACCCTGTTTAACCATAACTATTATAACAATTTTTTCAATAATTAAGGGACATTAAAGTAAATATAAAAATTAAAATTAGTAAATAAAAGGATTATTCATTATACCCCCATTATTTTTACATATAACTGAGTTATTTTGTAATTTTTTATTATTTTATAATGATTTTATAACGTTAAATTTCATTTAAAGTCATTTTCAAGACTATTCATGAAAATTGACTTTGAAGGAATCTAGATGACAATGAAATTAAAATTAAAACATTTAAATCATCAATAATATATCAAGAATATCTATAAAATTATTTTAATATAATAAATAATCTAAATATTATTATTATTATTATTTATAAACTCATTTATTTGACTTTTCTTATGCTTTCAAAAGCATTGTATTGATATGTCATAAGTATTTTATATAACTATACTATAATTAAAAAAATTATCAACGTGAAATTTTGTAATTATAAATAATTATGGTTATATTTTTATTTTAAAAATTTATTTTTAATCTTATCTTAGCCATGAAAATATATTTAAGATGTAAAATTAGAGAAAATGACATTTCATTAAATATAAAATTTCCTTCTCTTAAAATCCAAACATGATTTAAAATAAATACACCAAAAAAAGTAAAAGAATTAAGATATGAATACCCATATCTGAAACACACAAATAATTGAAAATTTTTGAGTAATTTTTTTATTTTTCTACTAAATTAAAAAAAATTATTAATTCACCTTTACCTCGATAACTCATTTGTAAAAAGGGTGAATTATTTTTGTAAAAATAAATAAAAATGAACTTGTAAAAAATTTGGATATTATGATTAAAAATTTTAAATACATTTTAAAATATTTAATTTTTTCAAGTGGAAGCGATCGATTTTAATATAATTTTGTAAAACAAAATGTATAAAACAATTTTTAAAAAAATGTGTTTTCATTCACAAAAATGAACTAATACCAAAGTCAAATATAATGATGAATATTGTTGAATTAATTATCTTATGTTTAATAAAATAGATATTATGTTACTTTAAAACCAAATATAATACATAATGTTACTTTTAAATTACTTTATTTAAAGAAAAGAAATTGTAGTTTTTCTAAAATTAAAATTTTCTCTATTCACTCAAAAATCAATTGTTTTAGAAAAAAATCAAAAATTCATCCTATGTCTATTATGACATGAACTTTTAATAAATTAATTCCATTTTTTCAAACACAATTTCTAAAATACGTATAAATTAATTTTAATATCAACACACATAATGCAATAGAAATAATTTTTGAAGAAAATGTAGTTTTGAATCATAAAATAAATTTATTCACATTCCATGCCTAATAACCAGAATTAAATGAATTTTAATTCATTAAAATATATATATAATATAATTATTTAATTATAATCATTTATCAGTATTGATTAATTTAATCTATTAAGGTAATAATTAAATTTCATATAGAAAAAAAATTATAAAAATATCACTTTTAGATTTTATCTTTATTTCCAACCAGTAGGAAATAGATGTATGATTGATTATTCATTTTATTTAGGAAAAAATTCTATATATATTTCATAATATTTTTATTCCTATTCATACTCTCAAAACCAAGAACTAGTTTATAATATTCATATTTAAATAATAATATTTTAATATTATATCACAGTTAGTTTTAAGGTCAGTATTGCATACACCACATGATATCGAATATATTATTTAAATAAAATATATTTTAAAATATTGGGGTATTACACATATAACACATGGATAACCTATAGTAAAGATTCCATTTTCTACTTAGTAATCCATGTCAAGTTCATGAAGAAGAATCTTAGATAGATCAAATCATCGAAGAAAAGGTAGGTATTCTTTATTTATTTTTACTCAATAAAATATGTATAGATATATCTTGGTAAAAACATTTTTTTATTGTTTTAACTATGTTTGTATGATTATTTTCCCCTAAAAAACTTGTAATTATCATCCTTCAAAATCATATTTTCAATAAGTTGTGTAACACCAAGCATTATAACAAATTTATTATTATAGTAAAAACAGGGTATTGATTCAGCTTTAGTAAGAAATCAATTGATTTCTTAAATTATCTTAACCCATTTTCTTTGTTACCACTTATATAATTATATATATTCTTTAGACATATTTTTTATTATAAAAATTATTCAAAAATATAAGATATAAATGGAATGCTTATTTCATATTTTCATGTCTTTATAATATTGGTTGATCATGCTTTTAATTTATTAATTTAATGCTCTATAGTTTGATTAAAAACAAAATAAATGGGAACAATTCACTCAAATATTATCTTTTGAGATACCTAAATCTCAAATCTCACATTTCCATAGAGTAATGGGGTTTTGTAAAGGGTATAACCTTCAATGTTATACAAAATGACTCTTTAAATGGTAAGGCGTGTGGGTGTTACTAGATATAATTCACAATAAATTTCAATGTAAAATATTTAAAAATAATAATAAATAAATTTTTTATTCGCAATTTATATAAAATTTTGGAAAAAATAATTACCACAAATAGGTTATGTGTTTCAGGTAAAACACTACACGTAATACTGGGAGTATGTGTCTTTGGGTATTGTTCTTGTTGGTTCATTAGTTGTTGTTACTATATATTCATTAAAATGATAATTTTAATTAATTCATTTTTCATCCTTAGATATTATAATTTCTAATTTAATTTTTTATTTATTCTTTTCATGTTAGAATTTAATTATTTAGAATCCCCAAATATATATATCATTGCTCATGTAAGACTTCCAAACCTACCCCTATAACATGGACATGTTTTTCTGGATGTTTCAATCCCACTTTTAGTGGTTCACCTTCATCCATGGTAGATGATCCATCTGGTGTCTATTAAACATAAAAATTAAAAAATAATAGTCATTATAATATATTAATATATAAATTTAAAAATATATATTTCGTATCTCTACATACTTCTCATATTTTGGGTGTTTTTTGCCTATTAATTTTCCATTTTATTAATATTATCCTCCTTCTACTATATATAATATATAATGTAGGAAATTTTATTCTTTGATTGAACAATTTTTATATCAACAAAAAAAACATCAATCATTCTTTTTAATCACATAAACATTTTCTTATAAATACAATGTACATACCAATTTTCTCTCAATCATTGTATACCACATCCTTAATTTTTGACACCAGTATAGTGGTTGTGATGAATATTATAGATTCTCTAAACACTATTACTATTTTCAAAATTAACATTTGTGAAATTTAATACATGTATTTTCAAATAAATTAAAAAAAAGTTTCAATTTAACATAGATCCCTCTTCTTCACTCGATAAATGAAACAATACCAATTTTCAGGAGATATTATGCTTGAATATTTAGTTAGTGGGTGAGTATTTTAAATTCCATTAGCATGTCATATATATTTAGTAGAATGAGTTGTTTAGAATAATACATGAATTATTATAATAATATTGATCTAAAATTTATCTTACACTCTTTTATGATAAATTTATTTTTCAAAAAACATAAATAATTTCTGTTTATTTAATTTTACTCTATATAAAAAATGAAAGTATAATAAAATATCATACCAAAGGATTTTCTACATCACAATCAAAAAATTGTTTCAATTCTAGATTCTAATTGGAAATTGATTTCTATTAATAATGATTATATAAATTATGAATAAGTTTTTATTGGTTCAATAGGTTGTCCATTATTATTATAACTAGTCTCAAATTCATTTCCTCTACTCCTAAATTTGATTAAATTAGTTAACAATTTCATGTCATAATGTATTGATCCTACCTTAGTTTTGTGTGGTATTTTTTCAATGAGGAAGACACATTTTTTTATATGAATAATTCGATGAATCGTTTCTTATATGTTTCTCTAAAGTTACCAAGAACATTAATGAGAAGAAGAATTGTTTAGAAGGGAATTGGAGTTTATATGCATGTCGAGAAAAGTTAGAGATCCCAAGAAAAGGTATTATTTGAGATGAATTGAGAATGATGTTTGAGGATTAAATTATTTACCTTAAGGCATATAAATTATATTTTATTACTGCCACATTGATATTTATTCAGAGATATCAAATTATTGAGTAGTGAAGGTATTTGAATAATTATATTCTTGTGTTTTAGCTGGATATAGAAGTATAAAAATCATGGACTAAATAAAGGTAATTAAAAAATTACAAGGGTTTGGAAGGTTTTCATTTGATCCTTGAGGTTCTAAGAAGATTTTTTTATCTATTTTTAAATTTTATTCTATTGGTTAGTAAACGTTATTAGAGGGAAGTCGAAAAAATTGTCTAGATCAAAGCCAACACTATACCTGATCATCAAGCATTGGTCAAGGTCAAGGGTGGGTAGTCAGCCTTAAGTGGAAATGTGAAGTTGAATACCAGTGTGTGTCATTTCTAGGACATGTGAAAACCATTGTGTGATGCTGCAATGAATGGTGACACCTAGGGGACTTGCATCCCCAATTTTCTACATCAATGGTAATAAGAAAGTGTCACACTAATTATAAAACTAATGTGGGACAATAATATGTGTGTAATTGTTCATATATTTAAAATTATATAAACATGCGATAATTAAAATGGGAAGATTCTATATTTCTCTTCTTTAACCTTATGTCATGTGAGAGTTATATTCTACTAGTTTTAATCTATGTATTTGTGATTTATTTCATTCAAAAAAATCAATTCATCACCATGCAGAATCAAAAAAATACTGAAAATTTTATGAATTAGAATTTAAATATCATGAAAGGTGTACAATAATTGAATTAATGAGGTGAATACAAATGGATTAAGATTATTTGAAGCTCAATTTTTGAACTGTGAATGATTATGAAGGGTTTATATGCAATAAAAATTAAAACGTATCAAATAGATAAATACAAGAATTCAAGAAGATTGAATTTTGAAATGATATATAGTTTGATTCATGAAAAATTATCATAGTTATAGTATCATGTGAATAAATCTTTACTTTCATGTCATGAAGTGAAAATCCAATGCATAATATATTTTGAGAAAAATATCACGTTTATAAGAATTTTTTACATAATATAATTCACATAAGAAAATTATTATACACATAAGATATTTTTAGTTCATACGAAATTTATATTACTAATAAGGAAATTACATGAAATATAATTTTGGCATAGGATATTTCATGTAAGAAGTTTAATTCATGTAATATAATGGTTTCTTTATATATTAGACAACTTTGTAAAATATCTAACGGCTTTAAAAATTGAAGATCCTGATTTTTTTATTTTGGATAGTAAAGGATGTAGAGATTATATTATGTATATTAAAGTAGAAGATCATTATGTTTTAGTTAAGAACTATTATTCAATAAATAGTTGAGTAAATTAATTAAGGTAAAATGTTTTTTAGTATTCCTTGCAATAAATTTCCATGTCGCATGACATGAAACTGTTATATAATTTTTGAAAATCGGAAAGGAATTATTTAAATAATCATATTTCATGGGAGAATTTTAAAGAATATAATGAATCCAAATTTTTTTGAGGAAAATATCATGAGATTTTTGTTTTTTCAAGGATATTAAAATCAAACAAATGCGATATAAAAGACTTAAGTTTCTATAAAATTGAATATTGTGACACCCGTCAGTTCACTAGTTAACAATTTTTTTAGTTTTATTTCTCATTTGGTATATTTTGGAATTTTATGGGTGTTAAGGATTGAGAATTGGAGTTTTAGGGGAATAAATACCAAGGTATGTGGTTAGGACATGGTTTTTATAACTGTTTTACTAACCAGGTGAGAAGACTATATATGGTGACTATTAGGTTTTTCATGGTTTGGCAATGGTTTTTAAAATCATCCAACACCCAAGGGTAACCATGTGATTTATATTTTTTAGGAGATTTTATCCCTTAATGGTTGGTGCACAATTTTCCTAACCATATATCCTAACCATGTATCCTTATCAAACTCATTCAAAATTAGCTTTTTACCATTTTTTCTTGTTATTTTTAAGGGTTTTGACCCTTTTTATCTCCTACTATCATGTGAAACTTCACATATTTGGCCATAGATCTCATACCTATTTTTGGTGGTGGATTTCCTCTTGTATTATTGGTGGTTTTACTTGGGGTAAGGCAATTTATTTTTGTTTTATTCTTCATTTCCTTTTTCTTACTCTTATTCATCCATTTCTATGGAGATGTGTACCCCTAAAAGGGGTGTTTGTTGAATTTAGAGCGTTTGATGGGGTAAATGGTTTGTGCTGTTGTGTTTTAGGTGTGTGAGGCCTTTTTCTACCTCTTCTAGATGGTTTTCATCTGAGGTGGTGAATTTTGGACCGAATATGAGTTAGGTGTCTATATTTAAGTGTGTTTCTCAGTGATTGCCTTGAATTTATGAACTAAATTTTGTTTATGTTTGTTTAATTTCAAAATTTATTATTTATGGTTTATTTTCCTACCATGATTGATGTGTTTTATGGATTTATTTTGAAATTTTATGGTTTAAATATGGTTTTTTAAATAGGGGTGGCATGTGTAAACACCAAGTGTTCAATAAAATGGATCGAAGTGGTTTTTTGTTTTGAAATGGATTTCTAAAATGGTTTCGGATTTGGGTTTTCCTTATTGAAGGATTTTTTAGAAAAATGGGAATGTTGTTTTTGAAAATATTTTGAAAAGTAATTCATTTTTATGGAACATGTTTTTTGATTGTGTGTCATGTAGTAGCACATGGATTAATCTAGGTGTGAGTGAGGGGTTGTTTGAGGGATCATGAGAACCTTCAAGAAGGGGGATGTGAGAGCCTTAACCTAGTTTCTAAGGGATAGTGATATCCTTGGGTTAATAAGACCATGATATCTTCCATTAAAACTCCACAATACCACAATATCTCTAGGAGTTAGGACTATGGGAAGACTGTGAGATCATCCTCCTTGTTTTGAGATCTTGCATACTTGTCTAGTCTCACTCACATTGAAACCATTTGGTTGGATCACAAGTTACTCTTACTCATTATGGAGTGGTTTATATTCTTTTATGAATTTTATTATTTCCATGTTTTATGTAAATATTTATTTTATGCCCATTTTAATTTATTGGTTATATAATAATGATGCTAATTATTACTTTTTTCATGCATTATTTGGATGCTTTAAGCATATTGAGCAGTGTGTACATGTTTATCTTTTGGTCATATTTATACTTTGTATAATGTTTATTTGTTTTAAAAATGTTTGGAAATGTTTTTGAAAAATCTTGTTTGTTTTGTTTTAAAAGTAAAACCAAAGGTATTTTAAAGGATGTTTCAAAAGCATTATGGTTTTCAAAGTGTTTTAGTTTTGAAAATGAGTTTTAAAACTAATTTATTAGTATTGAATGGGTAAAATACTTAAATATATTATTGGTGTTATACTACTTGTATATGTTCCTCACACCCTATATGGGATTTTGGGTGTGTGTATATTTTGTTTTGAAGGACACGGGTAGGGGGAAGGGAACCATATACCAGTGTGTCTCTTCATGATTACCACCGTCCAATGTTGTGTGGAAGAGATGTAGTCTCACTTGGTTATCTTGAGGTGAACCCATTTTTGGTATTTTGTATCCATTAGGATGTATAACTTTATATTTTTATTCTTTGTCTCACTTGGTTATTTTTTGAGTTATGACCTATGATACCATGTATATGCACCATTTTGGAATGTTTTGTATATGATGATAATGATATTTATTTTTGGTGTATGTTTTTCATATATTGCATTGCTATGGATGTTTATTTATCATTATAGACTATTATTTTATTATATTGGTCATCCCATTCAATGGATGGGTTATTCCAGTTTACCATGGCTGAAACCATTCCCAAAGAGTTTTTTTATTGTGCTCGATGTTAGTCGACAGCTTGTAGGGATCAAGAATGTTCTTTGGGATATGTGATGGGCCGGATCAGGTGATGGGTTGGGTCAACACATGTTGTTTTGTTACCAAACGGTATCATATGTTTGTTTTTATTTTGAAATGAGTGTTAGAGTGGTGCTAGGACCATCAAGACTTGAGAGGTAGAAACTGTGGAGTTCTTGGCCTACTCTTCTTCATATCAAACCTCAAGTATGCATGGGTGGTATAAGATTTTTTCATTTTTTTAGCCATAATATGGGTTTTTTATTATATTTTGATGTATTTCATGGTTGATATTAAGTTACAGGATCATCTTGTGGATTGTTTGGGGTTTTTGGGTGAAAATAGGGGAGTCTACATGGGGTTCATGGTTGAGGTGCATGGTTAGTGTTAATCATGCAGCCATGTATTCCAAGTTCCCAGTTTTACCCACATAGTTCGTGAATGTTTGGTCAAATCAGGTGGAAAAACCATACGCCATGTGAAATACATGGTATTTTTATGTTTTACTACCTTCTTTGTTTAGGGTTTATTTGTATTCTTATGCCACTTGTTGAGACCCATAATTGGGGGGGTTATTTTTTGATTCTTTTGATGTGGAATGAGATAAATTTGTTTTTGATTTTGGATTTATGATTTTGTGTCTTATAGAAGATACCTCATAGAAGAACCACATCTAGGAATAGATATGGTTCTGTGGAGACTCCCCTACAAGTGAAACTTCTTATTTAATTGTCTTTGGTGGATTAAGTGATTTGTGTGATCCAATACATGGGTTATATGGGTGGATGAGAGAAGGCATGAATGGTGGAAAATGATAAGGGGTTTAAGAGGTAGAACCCACCAGTGTTCTATGGTGATAAGGGACCAAATGTGAACAAGGATTGTTTGGGTTTTATCGAGTTGATATTTGAGTTCTTAAAGTATAATAATACTGTGAAAGTGGGCTTAATCATGTGTATGTTGGAAGGACCGGGTAGGAAGTGGTGGGATTCGATTGTGCTTTCAATAAATCATGAGGATATCACATGGAACACTTTTAAGGAAGATTTCAATCATAGGTTATACATGAAGATCTTGAGGTAGGAGAAGGAACATGAGTTCCTAAAGCTAAACTAGGGGGTATTCATTTATGGAGTATACCTCTAGATTTATGGAGATGGTTCATTTTTCACCAGATATCCTCATGAATGACTACCTTAAGACTCAATGTTTTGAGATGGGATTGAGGATAGAGATCATATCTACGCTTATTATTTTGTTTATACTAACCTATTAAAAGGTGGTTGACCAGGAAGAAATGGAAGAGGAAGATTTAAATGGAAACATAGGTCTTAGTGGTGTTCTTTTAGTGGGAATAATCATTAGTTATTCGTCAGGACAGAAGATAAAGCGGGATGAGTATCATCAAGTCAATGGAAAGAGTGTATAGTAGTCTTAAATTTTGGTTCTTGTGGACTCTTTGGGGTATAACCCCATTTTTTTTTACCAGTGAGGGAAAGTATCACACACCCAGAATAACTTTTTAGAGACTCTAAGTGTGTGCCACCAGTGTGTACATCTAGGTCATCTTTAGTGCTTTTGTTAGTTAGATTCATAGGGGAGTAGGTTAGGCTCCATGTTCTTGAAGGGATATCAAGCCTAGTAAGAGGATTCTAAGGGTGAAGGATATCACCCTCATAGAAAGAGAGATTCTTCTATGGGATGAACACTTAGGGTGGGTCTGATCCAAGGAGTCTCTATGTAATAGAGGATATGCAATAAGACTTAGATTTTGGGTTTTCCATCATGAGAGTTATAGTGTTTATTGAATCATTCATAGCATCGATTTTATTTGACACTAGAACATCGGATTACTTTATTTCACTTAAGTTGATTGATTTTCAGGTATGTGAGTTGATTTTATTCCATATGTTATGGATTTTATAATCATATTAGGTAGGAAAAATAGAAGGGTTTCAAGTGTTCTAAGTTTCATTTTTGGTAGCTAATGTGGAAGTTTTCTAGGACTTCATTATTTTGGACTTGGAAATTTTAGACATCATTTTCAACATGGATTGGTTGATCGAATTCAAGGAACTGGTTGATTTCTATTGTCATAGTGTCCAGTTCCTTACTAATGATGGGGGCACTCACATCTTTCAGGGTGAGTGGGATCTGCGATTAGGGAGGGCATGACCAGTTTACTCATATTTGGGGTTGGTATCATTCTAGCTAACCAGGTTTTTTCTTGATGATGTTGAGTAGTGTTTTTTGGGTGACCTTCTAGTTTTCATGGATAGGTACCCAGAAGTGTTTCCATAGGATTTTACGGTATTTTCTCCCTAGTGAGTAGTTTATATTACTATCAACCTACATCTTGATATAAGACTAATTTCCTTATCTTCTTATTGGATGGATTTATACAAGATGAAAGAGTTGAATGTTCAACTATAGAAACTCTAGGGAAAGGGTTTTATCCACCATATTTTTTCACCATGGGCTTCACTGGTGCTATTTTCAAATAAGGTTGATGGGGGATTCAAATTTTCAAATACAAACATATGCTCAATAAGGTGACCATGAAGAATAAATACTTGTTTCCCATAATCAATGATCTCTTTGATTAGATCAAAGGGGCCTATTGGTTTTATATAATTAACCTAATATCCATATATCATCAGTTGAGGGTTTGAGAAGAGGATGTTCCATAGACCACCATTTGGATCCGATATGAAAATTTTGAGTATTTGGTTATTCTATTTGGTCTAACCAATCTTTCAATAGTCATCATTGGGTTGATGAAATGGATCTTCCATTTCTTGTTGGAATTATTTTTTTTTTTTTTTGAATTTATAGATGACATTTTGGTGTATTACAAGACATAGGAGCACCATGCTAACTATATGGAGGTTGTTTTGGGTGTTTTGATAGAAAATAATCAATATTCCAAGTTGTCTAAGTACCCATTTTTTATTTAAAAGGTAATATTTTTAGGCCATGTGATTTCTAAGGTAGTAGTTTTAGTGGATCTAGAGAAATTATAAGAAGTTATTTATAAGGAGAGGCCCAAGAATGGAATCAACAATCATATTTTTCTAGGCTTGGATGGGTATTATAGACATTTCATTCTAAGAATTATCCAGTATAGATGCTCTTGTGATGGATTTGACTAAAAAAGGGGTGAAGTTTGAGTGGGATGAGAAGTGTAAGGATACTTTTGATCAGTTGCAATCCCATTTGACATCCATGATAATTATAATTCTTCTTGAGCCTAGAAATGTTTATGTTGTGTATTGTGATGCTTCTTGTGTGGGTTTGGTATGAGTTTTGATGTAAGATAACCATGTGGTGGCCTATAGATCATGTAATATACAAAAAAATGAGTGTAATTATCCCACATATAACCTATAATTTCAATTTGTGATGTGAACTCTAAATATATGGCAGCACTACCTCTTTAGGGTGAATTTTATAGTTTATTCAGATCAAAAAACATTTAAGTACATTTATACCCAGTGGGACCTAAACCTAAAGTATATACACTGGGTGGAATACCTTTATAATTTTGACTTCAATATATATTATACACCTAGTAAGGGGTATGTTTTCATTGAGTTGTTGAGTAGGAATCTTCCATTTCAGGTCGTTTAAGAGATAGTGGATGGGTGGGGTCTGATGAGTCTATTTGGTGATTTGAGGAGAGAGGTATAGAATGATGGAGAGTAGGTATTCTTTCCTAGTGTGTAGTTTACACCCCCTATAATTAATAATGTAAGAGTGAAGAAGATATTTGACCCTAATTTCCATCATATTAGTGATTATTTAAATGGAGATGATTTCTTGGGTGATTGGTCTCAATATCTTGATGGTTCCCTATTTTTTAGGAGATGGTGCATCGTTCTTTTAAGCCTGAGGCAGGAGGCGATGCATGAGGCACATAATTCCAGTTGGTTCATTCACCCTGGGGTGACCAAGATGTTTTACACCTAGAGAGGTGGTTATTGGTGGCCTGGGATGAGATATGTAGTAGCAGACTTTATTTTCAGATGTTTGACCTACCAGAGGATCAAAGTATATCACTAGAGGCCATTCAGGTTTTTGTAGCCACTTTTCATACCATTTTTTAAGTGTGATGTAATATTAATGGATTTTATGATTTTTATACCTCATACTCTAAGTTAGAAAGATTCCATATGGGTTATTTTCTATCATTTGATTAAATCGGAACATTTTCTACCCATTAGGGATTCGATGAAGGTAAAATACCTTAACTGCTTGTATGTTTGATAGGTTATTAGTATCATGGATTGGAATTGTTGATAGTGTCAAACTATGATTCATGTTTCAATTCCTGATTATGTAAGAAAATCCATGAGTCATTGGGTACCCAATTAAGGTTGAGCACCGTGTATCATCCACAGACGGATGGTCAGTTTGAGTGGACCATATAGGTTCTTAAGGATATGTTGCAAGTGTGTGTACATGATTTTTGTGTTTCATGGAAAAATAACTTTACATTAGAAAAGTTTTATTATAATAATATATATATTATTAATTCATTAGGAAGGCCCCTTTTAAGGAATTATATGGTAGGATGTTCTGATTCCCTTTGTGTTATGAAAAGGTGGGTTAGAATTCTCTAGTTGGACTGAGCCTCATTCAGAAGATGATTGAGATAGTGTGGTAGATTCAAAAATAATTAGATATATCATGGAGTCACCATAAGTCATATGTATATCATTATCATTGCCCATCAGAGTTTCATATTGGTGATCAGGTGTTTCTACAGGTGTTCGTTTGGATAGGATGACATCACTTGGATTGGTAGGGAAAGCCAACACCACATTATGTTGGGTTGTTTCTTATTATAGAGTGGATTGGGAAGGTATTCTATCAGTTGGGGTTTTCACAATGGATGAACTAGATTCACATCATCTTTCACATCACATATCTAAATAGATAACATCCAGACCCATCTCATGTATTGGAGAGGGAAGATTTGGAGTTAGAGCCTAATATCACCATTATGGAGTAGTTAGTACGTATCTTGAATTATCAAAACAAGGTGCTCCTTGAA
Source organism: Viscum album (assembly GCA_963277665.1). NCBI lineage: Eukaryota > Viridiplantae > Streptophyta > Magnoliopsida > Santalales > Viscaceae > Viscum > Viscum album. The sequence continues at coordinate 134,026,766 of OY728147.1, read as the reverse complement.
AATTTGATTCCATTTATCAGTGTAATCAATTGGGATAGAGGATATATCCCTAATACATGGTAGTGGGATGATATTTTGAGGGAATAGTGGCTTCACCTATTTTCTTATTTAGGTATTTGAGGGATTTTTAGGGGAAGAAAGTGGCATGTTTGGGAGTTTTTTACACCTATCAGGTCACTAGTATATTTATTTTTGAATTTTATTTCATTTTTGGTTCATTTTTTGAGTTTTTTGGTGTCGAGGGTTGTGAATTTGAGTTTAGAGGAATACATACCAAGGCACATGGTTAGAGCATGGTTTTTCTAATTATGTGACTAACCATGTGAGAGGGATTCATATGTTAATAGTGTAGCTTTTAATAGTTTGGGAATAGTTTTTCTAAACATGTGATTCCTAGGGGTAATTGTGAACTATCTATTTTTGGGGAGATGGTATCCCCATACAGTTGGTGCATAGTTTTCTTAATTGTCTATCTTAACCATGCATCCTTGTCCAGGTCAATAAAAATTGGAATTTTACCATTTTCCCCTATTTTTAAGGGTTTTGACCTTCTTTTTTTACACCCATCATTAATATATCATACTCTATGTTTTTTTAGCTCCTCTGTCTCCATGGTGGTGGATTTACTCTTTGATTTTAGGTGGTTTGACTTGAGGTGAGTCAATTTATTCTTGGTTTCTTCTTCATTTCCTTCTTCTTACACTTTTTCTTACATTTTTATGGAGATGTGTAGATCAAAAGGTATTTTGAATGGATCTAGGGTGTGAAATGGGGGGAATGGTTTTGGTTATGTTGGTTTAGGTGTTTGAATCCTTATTCTACCTCTTTCAGGTGGTTTTCATCAAAGCCGATGAATTCTGGACAAAATATGAGGTGTGTGTCTCTATTTTAGGGTGTTTCCCATATATTACCTTGAAATTATGATTCTCCCTTAGTTTATGTTTTCTTAATTTCCAAATAGATGATTTATCATTGATGTGTATACCATGTTGATGTGTTTGATGGATTGAATTGGAAACTTGATTGTTTAAATAGTATTTTTCCAAATGGGGGTGGCATGTATGAACATCAAGTGTTTGATAAAATTAATCAAAGATTTTTTCAATTTTTAAATGGATTTATAAAATGGTTTCAGAAAGTTTCTTATAAAGTTTTTTCCCTTTTTGAAGTTATTTTTGTAAACAGAGTCGTGTTTTTTTTAAAATTCTTGTGAAATAGTTTTGATTTTTATTGAACATGTTTTGTGATTTTGTGGTATAGAGTAGCACATGGGTTAACCGAGGTGTGAGTGGTGGTTGTATGAGGGGCCATGAGGTAATTTAGTGTGTGGGGCCATGAGAGCCTCCATTTGGTTTCCAGTGGACCATGAGAGTCTTTGGGTAGGAAAATCACAAGGGCTTCCATTAATTTTATGAGAGACAATGGGAGATAATGGAGTTGGTCCCAGGGGAAGATGGTGAGAGTTTCCACCTAGCTTAGTTGGATAGAATACTTGTTTAGTCTCACTCAAATTAGACCCTTATGGTTAGATCCCTAGGCACACTTACTCATGATATATTGGTTTATATAATTTTATGCATTGTATTAGTTACATGTTTGATGTTAAGATTTACGATATGCCTATTTTCATTTATTAGTTATATGATAGTGATTATTATGCTTAATTTATCATTAATTATTTAAATTCTATAATAATTTTGGTTCATGTGGCCTTGTTTATTTTTTTGTAATGTTTATTCAAGGTAGAATGTTTCTTTATTTGATCCTTGTTTGGAAATTTATTTTAAAAAACCATATTGGTTTTGTTTTAAAAGGAACCCAAAAGGATTTTAAATTCTGTTTGAAAGTATGATAGTTTTCAAAGTGTTTAACTTTGGAAAATGATTTTTCAAACTAATTTATTAATTTTTCATGGGTAAAATCCTTAAATAGATTTATAGTGGTATCATATTGTGTTATGTTCCTCACATCCTACATGGTTCTTTGGGTTTGTGTAGGATGTGTTTCATAGGATGTAGTTAAGGGGAAAGGAACCATGTACTAGGGTGGAAATTTGTTATTACTGTCATCTAGGGTTGTGTGGAGGATACATGGTCTCACTGGGTTCACTCAGGGAGGATATTTTTTTGAAATTTTATATCAATTGGGATTAATATTTTTAAACAGTTGGGCTTTGTCCATTTTGGTTATTTTTTGAGCTATGACATGAGATACCATATATATAACCTTTTGTGGCATGTTTTTTATATGATCTTGATATTGATTTTGGTATCTGTTTTTTATATAATGTGTTTATATGGATGTTTATTTATTCTTTAGACTGTAATTGTGTTAGTGTGTCCCTCCCATTATATAGATGGGTCATTTCAGTTTACTATGGGTGAAAAACTTCCCAAATATATTTTTGGTTGTGCATGGTGCTTATCGACATTCCACATAGAATGGGAATTCACTTCATGCCATGTGAAAAGCTGGCTTGAGTGATGGGTCATGTCATCTTGGGTTTGTTCATTATAAATTCAATGATTTCAGAAATTTTTAAAATGACAATAAATATTGAAACTAAATCCATATACTTTAAGAGAATGGAAAACAGATAATATAAATAAAAAAATGTAGTAGTTATATAAATGGGGGATGGGTGGAAGGAAAGGGTATGAGTGAGATATTTGATGTTGATATTATTTAAGATTCTATAAGATAGTGAAAAGATAATAAGTATGATAATTAAATATGTGATATTCATTCACTAAATAATTTAATAGGTGGAAAGAGGGATAAAATTTTGAATTGGTTTATTAGTTCCAACACTAATTTACCTCCCACCCCAACATTTTTAATATCCCTTTGATATCCTATAAATTGGTATCATAATGGTGATCAAGCATCTATTTTGGATTATCTATTATTGAAAAGTTTGAATTTTTTGTGCTTATCTAACAAAGGCTACATGGATTAAAAACTTGGAGGATTCATTTAAACAACAAAATAGGTTATTATCCCTTCAAAAACCTATAATAATAGAATGAATAATGAGTAGAGAAAGAAAAATAAGATTTCCATCTTGATGAAGAATAAAATAAAAATTTAACATGAAATAGTCATGAAGATATTGGACTAAGCATGAATGCTAAAGAATTAGAAGAAAAGTACACTAGTAAGAATCTGGATAATTCTTCTACTTTTCTTCCATCAAATTTATTCCATGAATATGAGGAAGAACTAAATCATCTTGAAAAGGAATCACATATGAATATTTCATTAGAAAAATTATTCTTGAATATAAAAAATCATACTAATAAAATTTAGGCCAAAAGAATAAGGATATTGGAGCTTGAATAAAAAAATCTTCTTGCTTGATATGGATTTTCTAAAATAGTTACAAGAGAAAGAAGAATCTTGATACAGTTGGAAGAAAGGAACCAAGCATTTGAATAATTATCTACTATCAAGAATAATCAACTGGAGGTCAAGGGAAATTATATTAATGATCATGACCATATTCTATAATAAAATAAAAAAAATGAATAATGATAAAGTTGATAAAATTAAGAAGTCCAGTGAAGACAAGAATAAAATGGTAGGGTATAATAAAAACATCTTCAATATGAAATGCATACAACTTGAAGTTAAACTTTAAAATATGTAAATAAATTAATCTTGGACTTTATAGGATATTGGTAAAAAAATCCAAACATTGTTCCAAGGGATACTCTTAGGAAAAAATATATCTGCATTATTGAAAATATACCATGGTAACATATATTGATCAATCTATAAAAACTCCAAAACAATAGGTACTAACTATATCAATTTATAAAGATTGTTCTAATTCTATTTTCATGTGCATTTCAGTATTAAATAAAAAACCTTTCCAAAAATAGATTATTAAAATAGAAATAAACCAACCACAATATATATGGAGGATGTTAGAGAGAGTTTGAAGGTAAATTCCCCAAATATATACCCTCTAGAAGCTAATAAATTTTAAAGAAACATGTTGTTCAATCTAAAAATTCTAGATAGTATGAAGAGATGGGAATAAAAACATTATTTTTGGGTAAATGTTAGTGACATAAAAAAATTTGGACATAGTTCATTCGATTATTGTCATAATCCATCAAATTCATAAGATTAACAAAGTCTCATTTCAAGAGGAGTCAAGTATGTGCATATTAGAAGATTAGAATAATAAAATAATCCATGTGGTAAATCAAAGAAGGTTGAGCACACATATAAGGAGTTCTTGATCATTTTTTTAGCTATCTAGAAAAGATAAGGAAAGTGGAAGAGGCATAAGAGAATGAAAGTGAATTAAAAAAAGAGAAAATTCCACATGAATATAAACATAAACTTAACGATATATTATTAAAGGGTGATATATTAGGATCCCATGGTGTGTTGTGTGGAAAGTGAAACAAAGATGGTCACAAATCAAATAAATATTTAACAATCTCACCTTCCAAATAATAAATCCTAAAGAATATAATGGTTTCATCAAATTATTAATGTACCTTGATGTATCATTTTAAAAATAATACCCCTTACAAATAAAATTTTAAATAATACAAAGTACCTGTGAGTCCCAAGACTTCTTGGAAATTTAGAAGAGTGTTCATGAAGATTTTATTTAGAATTATAGTTAAACTAATAAGAGAAAAATAGTTGAGAAGATATTCTTAAAACATATACTTATATTGATGAACATGTAGTTTCAACTTACCCACTATAATTTATATTGTATTTTCATATTACACGTGTAGGGAATTAAAGGTGAAGTTTATTCTCAAAAGGAGAACTAAATATTAAATTTAGGATATCAAAATCGAACAAAATTATGAATAAGATTCTATAATGTTGAAAATATAAAAAAATAAGTTCTAAAGAATGTATGATTAAATAATACACCATTTAGGAAATGAAGGTTGAGAGTATCCCCTGAAGAGGAGTTTCTTGAGAATTTTCTAGAGATATTTTCATAAAAGTATAGATTTATGATAAATTGTTTTAGATTTTTCATTTAAAATGTATAAATTTACATTCTCTCATATTTGGTAATAAAACTAGATACTAGAATTAAGGGGGATAATTTTTTTCAATGAAATGAATTTGAAATATTGGGAAAGATTGAAGGTTGATTTCTAAATATGTAAACCTAATACTTTTACTTAAAAACTTTTAAACTATGTGTTTAAGTGAGTGTAGTAAATTAGTTTGAAATTAAAATAAGGAAAACATATTCATTATTTAGTATCTATTGGATTCAATCTAAATATTTTTTAACAACCATTGTGTGATAAATAGTAATAATTTTCATAGGTTTATATTATTTGGTATCATATTCTAGTTTTCATGGAAATATTTATCACATAAATAAAACCCTCATGTTTTCTATACTAATAATGGATCACATAGACTTTTAGTGGGAGGATTTATGGAATGAAACATACGAATGAAATGATACCAACCTCTCTAAAGTCACTTTTTAATTAATGTTAATAAGGGGGAGATAAGTAAATGAAATAATACAATGACAAAAGGGGAGAGATAAAATGATATTGAGTGAATAAGGATAATAGGTGGATATATTGACATATCATTTTCTTGCATGGGTATTGAAAAAAACTATAAAGAGAAAGATTTTTTATCCCACGTTTTGTTAGTGTTGCATTTTTTATCAATGAGGAAGACAAGTTAATTTATGTTAATATGTTTATGAAGTGTTTCATGTAATTTTATTTGAAGTTACCAACATAAGAAAAAGAATTATTTAAATGTAATTAGAGTTTACAAGTATGTTGAGAAAGGATGGAGTTCCCAAGAAAATGTATTATGTGAGATGAATTGAGAATGATATTTAATGGTAAAATGATTTATCTTAAGGCTTAGTAATTTTCTAGTATTGAAACCACTTGGATATTAATTTCATGATATTAAGGTATTGAGTAATGAAGGTATTTGAATAATTTCATCATTTTATTTTTAACTAGATAGATAAGTATAATAATCTTGGATGAAGTTGAGGAAATTAAAACAAAAGTTAAAGGGTTTGGAAGGCTTGAATTTGAGCCATGAAATTTTAATCTGCAGGTCGTATCTACTATAAAATAGGATTATATTGTTTGGAAAAGTTCATTTGAGGTATGTTCAGAAAATTTTATAGTGTAAGGCCAGCACCACACCCAAGAATCAAACATTGGTCGAGATTAAGGGTAGTAATCCATCCTTTGGAGTTAATATGATGGTGAGTACCAGTGTGGGTCAGCACTAGAGTGTGTGAAGGCAATGAAGTTAAGAGTGTGTAGGTGAAATGGGTGACCAGCCAATGTGGGGTAGAACATAAGGGGTTCTAAATCCCCCATTTTCCACATCGAAGTTAATAAGGAAGTGAAACTATGATTATAAAAATGATGTGGGAAAATCATATGTGTGTCACTATTCATTAACTTAAAAAGATACAGATGCACATGGATTAAAATAGAATGATTCCATATTAATCATCTTAAAACTTAAACCATGTGAAATTTTTGTTCTATTGGTTGTGGTCATTTTACCATGAGTTTTATCCTTAAAAAATGATTTATCACCAAGAATGGTAATGATAAGATCAAGAAGAGCATTCCTTAGCATTGAAATGCCACAAATTGTGAGAAATATTTGAAACTATACGGTGAAGTCAAATGGAGGAAGATAATTTTAATCTTGATTTATGAACTATGAAAGGGTGTGAAGATTTTATATGAATATAAAAGTAAAATGTCTCAAATAGGGAAATATGAGAAACCTAGAATATTTAATATAAAGATGATACGTTGTTCAATTCATACAAAAGTAACACGGTGAAAAAATCCTATGATCCAAGATTGAGTTTCATTTAATGAAGTGAAAAGACAACATGTAAGATATTTTAAGAAAAATATCATACAAATAAGATGTTTTATATAATATAATTTATATAATAATGTTATTATACACATGAGATATTTTTTGTTCATAATAAAATTATCTTACATTAACTATAATTTCATAGGATATTTTTTGGCATAAGATATTGCACGTAAGAAGTTTACTCTACACAAGATAATGGTTTCATAAGATATTTGCAAACTTTGTAAAATAACATATGACATTGAAAAATGAGGATCCAGAATTGTGTCTTCTAAAGAGTAAAGGATGTGATTATTTAAAAATGTACTTTCAAATCCGAAAATCATGTTTCCTTGGTTAAGTTTCATTATTTAAGCTATATTTGTGTTGATGAATGAAGGGAGAATATTTTTGAGTGTTCCATATCACAAAGTGTCACACCATAATCCGTATGAGTGTTCATTAATTTTCAAGTTATAACATGGAAAGATTTAAACAAGTAGATTTCTTGGTATAATTGTAAAGAATAGAATGAATCTAGATTTTGTGGAGGAAAATATCTTGAGAATTCTGAGTCTTGGGGGAGATTAAATGGAAACACATGTAATATGAAAGACCAAAGTTTCTGTGAAATTAAATTCCATGACTTCATGAAGCTTATAAATGATGATAATTATGGAAACTATAGCCCAACACTTTATGATAATTGAAAATCCTAGACTATAAACAATAATATGTAGTAAATATATAAAATGAGGGTGAACGTAAGGAAAGGGTATAAGTGAGACATGTGACTTTGATCATGTTTTAGATTCTGTAAGTTGATGAAAAAATAATATGTATAATGAGGAAAGATGTGGTATCCATTTATTGAATAAGTGAATATGTGAAAGAGGGATAAAATTTTGAATTGGTTTAAAAGTAATGACACTAATTCACCCTTGGTGTTGGTAAGATCCCTTTGAGATCCTATCATAATGATTCTGTTTCTCCTTAGTTTGGCCTTCATCTTATTTTTCTCCTTAAAGATTACTATTATGATACTCCTCAAGGTATGAAGTATCAGAATAAGGATAAACAACTATTTTTACTATAGTTTAACCAAATAAATTGAAATAAACATCACATATATAAATCATAACACAAATAAATAAAACACATGGAAATTTAAAAACTTGTGAGGAATATAAAATAGAATTATTTTCATTAAAGGTTGAAGCCACCCCCCACCCACCACCACCACCACCACCACCACCCCTACCCTTTTGATTCTTTGAATCCCTTGTCTATGATTACATATAATATATAAGTCACCATATCTATTAGGGATAATGTGACATGACTGTGATTTCTAAAGGAAGGACCATCCCCAATAGAATTATCAATAACTTATATAATGGTTTTAATTTCCAAAGGAAAAATGGACCAATTTTTTTTGATGAGATAAATTTCATAAAATATTTTCTATATATTTGATTATATTATAAAGGGAATGTTTTTCTATCCATTTTTACTAAAATTTAATTTTTCAATTCCCAATTATTGAATTTTAATTTCACTTATGTTATTAACCAATTTGCATTGAAAATCAGCACTTAAAATGTATTATAAACCAAATAACATATTTTGTAAATGATCTTAATGTGAGACGTTCTTCCTTGATTAGGATGAATTTCCTTAACACCATATACAAGCACTATTTGGGCCATGATATTGACTCCATTATTTTTTATCATATTTTTTTCATCATGTACCATTGTATAAATTTATTATTATTAATTACACACACATTATAAGAAAATAAATGTACTCAGGGACCTTTAAAAAACAATTTTACTCAAGGAATAAATTTATGATATTTAAATAAATGTTTGAAAATGTGATATTGAAATCAATTTTATAATATTTTGATTATATTTTTATATATATATTTCTTTACACACTTATTGGATTCAAATTTCCAATAATTTCCTTATGATTTTCAATATATGATGCGACCACCACACTATTATGTAAACATATAGGTGGTCTTTATCTTAATCTATGATATGTATCATTTATCATCCAAGATTTTTATCATCTACAACAAGATGTGTGTGATAGGATTTTAGGATCCCAGTGCTTTCTATATTAGATAGGAATTCAATACGGAATCCAATAACTTCTTCAATAATATATATTTAAGTAATAAAAAATTTTGTTCAAATTTGATTTTTTTAATATAGGTTTTCAATATCTTGATATAACATTCAATAATGTGTATCTATATAAAATATACAAGGATGAAAATTCAGGTCTCTCTCACTAAGTGAACCATCAAGTGAACCATAATATCAATGAATAATGGTAGTATAGACATCTTCAGTTCACTTGATATGATAATAATTTATTTTTACATAGTAGGAAAATTCAACAAAATCAATATATTTTCTATATATTTTCTTGAAAAGGATATAACACTTTGTGATTTTATTTTTTTCATTTCAAGAAAAAATGAAATGTATATCCACAAGCATTAAATTTTATTTTAAAACATGAAAACTTTGTTATCTTAAACTTATAATATTCAATTCATTCATGAATAAAATATTCTTGATTTTTTATGATACCTTTTTGGGATTGTTACATGGTAAATTAAGTTGCAACACTAAAATCACTCTTATTTGGAAAATGTGTGAGATGATGTAAGAAAAAAGTGTATCTTCTCTTATTCATTGGAAACAACTCTTCTTTTTTCCCCATGTCAATCATATATAACCATGCCTTGATTCTATCATAGAACTTTTAATTTTCATTGAATAACATATACATACACTCTCACATACTTTTTTTATGATATTTATGTTGTCCATAAATTACTTAACATGTAAAGACTTATAGTAAAGTAAATTAAATAAAATTTTGTTTTTTTATCCTATTATTGTATATTTGTTTAATAAAGGTTTAAAAAAATTAGAGAAAAAATATTTTACCTTCAAATTATTCATCACCTATTATTGGAGAAGGAAATTAACCATTTTATATGTTTCTAATGAATTTTTTTCCAATAATTGTTATTGATTTCATCGAGGGAAAATCAATAATTTATAAGAAATATAGTCTTAATACAATGTTTAAATCTAACTGGTTGTATACTTTATTTACATATAGGAAAACATAACAGTACTATAATATCATACCCACAGAAATTAATATATGAAATAAATTTATTTATGTGACCAAAAAACATGACTCTCAATAGGAAATTTTCAATATTTTTATCATTTTACATCATGACATGAATATCCCATATTGATTTCATATATTCAATTAATAGTGAAAAATAATTATCAACATGATTACCAGGTTATTTCAATCCTATAATATATAAAAAAACATGACATAATTTCACTTTCATTCACAACCACAAAATTAATTCATAATTTCAAACATTATTGTCCATGTAGTATAATAAATGGTTTAAAAATTATAAGAGCTCATTTCAATCATAGATAATGCAAGGTAAAGCTTTTAGGTTTTTTCCCAAATTTAAAAAACTTTTGATAAATTTCTTCCATTGAATAGAATTTTTGGGGTGTCAAGGTTTTCTATCATGAATTATTTTACATATGTTCCTTGTTAAATGACTTGAAATATATTAACTACATATATATTTTTAAATTTTAGAATGATTCAAACGAAAATACAGTTTTAAATGGATTGATTCATTTTTCTGGTATCGAAGTGCATCATACTTATGGATTTTTTTTAGTGAATCATACTCATTTAAAAATAAATTGTACTCATTAAGAAATGAATTCATATTTTTAATTCTCATACCTATGGAACATACTCTTTTTTAGATTTATATCTTCAACCGAGAATCTTATTTTCATCAAGTGACATTTCATTTAAAAGGGTAAGTCGTTATATAAAACTTATATCACTCTATCTATTATCTAATTTAAAGTTATATGGTTTTAGTACACTAATAACATTTTAAATTTCATAAAATCATAATATAATAGAATTTTTTTCATATTTATTCATCCTATAAAACATTTTAGAATTGTCTTGGAGTTCATTTTCAATTAACACCAAATATTTTTAGTGTTAGATTCCCTTTAAATAAATTCATGTGATAGATATATTATCTTACACACAAAACTAAACTAAATTGAACAATTAATTGTTTGATTATATTATAATATTGAAATGGAATATCTAGTTAAATTATATATAACTTTGAAAATTAAAAAATTAATAACATCGCAGGTAAATAAAGAACAACAAGATTGAAATATTCATCACCACGGTCTCCTATGATGATCATACAGCAGATGAAAGCTATATAAATAATACAACATGTTAGAAATATGGTAAACATATTTATAAGATAAATTATGTACTATTATGAATTCTTTTAATACAAATAGATTAATAAAAATTAATGAATGATTTTTTGAAACATATCTAATTTTATAGAATTTGGAATCAAATATTTTAATTTTAAAAAAAAATCAAATAAATGTGTTTCTATGTTTTTGAAACATTATATTAATAAATTGACTAGATAAATATTAAAATTTTATATTAATTTAACCTAATAATAACTAATATATTATTAAAATGGTAAGAAATGATAATAAAATCATTATATAGTTGAAAAGAAATTTTCTGTAAAAAAAATTTAGTCATTATGTATTATTACATTAAAGAATTATCAATTTTAAAGTTTTAATTTATTAAAAAAATAATATTTGGAATTTAGATACGTAAATTTTTTAAGGGGGTAAATTTGGAAATATTTAGTAAAAATAGTAAAATGAGGTAATAATGGTGAAATATGATAAGATGTGGCAAATATGACATAATATATATAATCATTCCCAAATTAGACCTATATATTTATATTGGTAAAATATTTTAACTATAAATTATAGTGAATAATTAAAAAATATAGTTGAGTATTTTGGTGTATAGTGGAGAGCTTGTGATATTAGAAAATTAAAATATTTAATTCTTTATTTAAAATATTCCACTCTTTATACCAATAAATACCCACCCATTACACCTTTCTTAAAACACACATATATTTTGGTTTCCTCTATAATAACTACCAAAATTTTCTCCCTCATAACCATTTACCAGGTGGGGTTTCCTCTCATCATGATAAGGAGTCCTTAATCTTTCATTTCCAAGAGGGTCTCTAAGAGAAGATTCAACTCATCAATGTAAGTGTTATCTCATTATATTCATCATACACCTATTTTTCAGTATGGTTTAACACTTTAATAACATGTACTTTACATCATTATTTTTCCATAAAAATAGAATTACAATTATATGAAAACATATTCTTACTCATTCATTCACTATAACACGTTCTTATTTAGGTAAATTTTTCCACCTACATGAATGATTCTATAATATTTCCATCATGAATGATTAAGAAAAATAAAATACTAGTAATATGTGGTAATAATTTTTAATTTAATATTTTTTTATAATTATTTAATGGTAAAAAATATTCATATATTTAGTAATAAAAATAATTCTATTATTGATTAAATATATGCAAAAAGTGGGGAATTTTTAATGATTATTTACAAACCATTACTGTAAAATACAAGAAATAATCATAGAAATAAAAAATATATATAAATAATATAAATAATTTATATGGATTTTTGGATGTGATGAATATATTATCAATGATAAAGGACCAAAACCACAATACTAAAGAAATCATAGAACATATAGAAGAATTAACATTAGATGGTCAATTTTATCAATCAATGACTAATGAATGGGTAAAAAAAATTATAAATAAACGGTATTAATTAAAATAAATATGAATAAGGTTATGATATATAATGATAATAAATATAATTAAATTATACATGAAGTTACATCATGTCCAATTGAGTATGAATATAAGGTAAAGGTTTTTTTGGACACAATCTCCTTTTATTGACATATATTGTTTATTCTAAAACTATTATCTTGTAAGTTTGATATATTATTCCAATTATCCATATATATTTTATTTTATCTTCCATTTTGGTAAAATTTCATTTTTATGTCAAATTCATCTTCTTTTATTGCTTTTTTACTTTATAAAACTATGACTTTGTTAATAATAATTTGCATCCGTTGTATTGGATATTTCTCTTATAGGTATGTATTCTTTCTTATCAAAAATGTTTTATATGGTTATTTTAAAATATAAATATTTATTCTATTTTTTAACCTTCACAATTATCTAAATCTAAATTCAAAATGATATTTTATAATTGTTTTTTTAGGTAGGTTTTCTTTAAAATTGTTTAAAAACCTTAAAATGAAAATTTTTTTCACTTCCCTGTATTTCATATCTTAAACTCCATATTTTTTAATGTTTACCTTTATTTGTTTTTAATGATCCATTATTGTCCCATTTAATAAAAAAATAATTACTTCAAAATTAATTTATCACCTTTTAAAAATTATTTTAAAAGTGGCTACTAACTTTGATTTATGATAATATTAAAAAATATAAAAGAAAACTCTTTTCATGTATTCCTTTAAACTTTCCTATATTTCTCTATGAAATAAATCATATTTTACAATTTTATATTATTCATGTTTTACCTTATAATTCTATTTTTATATATTACTTTTGGGTGGTTTAAATTTATCATCTGATCTAATTCTTAAACACTTTTCGTATAATACCACAAGAAAATTTTATGAACTCATTTTCTTTCCATTAGTTAATAAAACATTGATTTATTATTGATTTAATGTGGCACATATATGTATGGTTGATCATTATTTTTTGGTTTGGTCTATAGTTATATAACCCTACAATGTTTTGGATAAATATTTTATCTCATGTGATTACTATGGGGTGTAGGTAGCAATGACTGATCATTAATTTTATAGAAAGTGAGTGGTGATTCCTGATCCACTTTTTTATGATGGTATTGGTGGTTAACCTTCACATGTGCTATGATTTTCTATGCTTATTATTTTTTTCACATTCTTATGTATTATTTACATGGTTCATGATTATTAATTTATGTTCTCATGGTCCTATGTAAAAGTATATGTTATAATTTCATGATAATACTTTTATGTTTTTGTGTTCATATGTTATGATTTATGTTCACTTATGGTCACAAGTTATGATTCTATGATCATTTTACAGTAATCATATATTTCTCCCATGTTCATGTTTTCTCGTATGTTTATGATCTTTCCCTCTATGACCTGTTGATATATTTTTACCTTACTAATCATTTTAGCTCAAGAATTTTGTATGTTTCTCCATCCCCTAGAATAATATATGTAGTAATATGTCTAGTATGAAATCATATTTGGGGAATTTTTTGGGATATTTTGAATCATTGTTATGTAGTAAGATAGTTATATATGTAATCTCCAAAGATACTAAACCATTAGGTTTTGGGAGTGTGTTTTAAGTATGATATGTAATGTTTAATTAATTCAAATGATGTAAAATATATGTATTTTATAATTAAGATGTATCAATTGGTATCATAGTGGGGTTTAGTTTTTTTGGGGGGGATAGGTTAATAATTATAAAAAAACCAAACTTAAAGCATCCTAGGTTGAACTGAAAGTTTTATAGGTTAAAATGAACGATTCATGGATTAAGGTACCTTATGATTGATTTATCATATTCATATGATTGTTTACTATGATGATACTAATATATTTTTATTTATTATTCACATTAACCCTTTTCATTTAAGTAAATTTCTATAACTAGTAAAAACCATGTGAACAAGTAGTGTGATGAATAATACACAGATTTTTCTAATGATTAACCAAATTTGATGAGAGATGATATGAAAACCTTAATTCCTATGTTATCTAAATTTATGATTAGTAATACTAACCATTTCAAGCTCCCAAATTCACCAATGAAGTAACTCTATCAAGTCCTTCATGAAACAATGACCACCAATATTTAATGAATATTTTGATCCATTAATTTCTTTACAATGGATCAAAACAATAGAAAAGATATTTCATGTACTTAAATTATGAAAGAATTTAAATTCATTATTTTTTAATTATAATTTGGAAGGTTAAGTGGGTCAATGGTGGCTCTTGATCAAAAATATAAATATAAAAAAATCCCCATGGAATGGGAAGAGTTTAAATAAATATTTTTAAATAAATATTTTTTCCAAATGATTGAAATTAAAATGGAGCAATAATTTCTTGAGATTAATAAAAAGGATAAAGAATCAATTGGTTCCTATGAATAAAACTTTATAAGACATTCATGGTACACTTTGGTTTTATCATTGATCCCAAAATAAAAACTAGTTGCTTATTTAGTGCTTAAAACCATGTCTTCAAAATTCATTGTCTATAAAAGAATTTAGTGGACATAAATGAATTTTCAATATTATATTAACATGGAAATAGAAATTAGATAACCTAATTATTTTCATAGATTTTGGAAAAATAAAATGAAAATCGGGTTTCATGGAAACTAAAATAACAAATCACATTGAGGAATAAAAATTCAAACACCTACATAAACAAATGTTGGATAAAGAACCTAGATAATTTATTAAAAGGAATGGTAATGTGCTTTATACATAGAGAGTAGTCCATCAAACGCAAAATATTTATAGAAATATAAATAGGCCAATTAACACAATAAATGAGACTAAGGTACCACCTAATTCACCACCCACCCTTCAATTCTTCAACTATAACAATATTTGGAATTATACAAACCAATGCACCAATCCATTAGCTAATGAGGAAAACTGACATCAAGACCCCCCCAATACTGAGAGATAAAGTAATGTCTTAAGAAATCACTAAAAATAAAGAATAAAATGATAAAAAAGTGGTGAAATGTACATTTATTATCCACTCAATAATTGTGAACATTTTATTTGATTCTATCTCTTTGCATTCCTATATATCTTTAAAGTTTTATAATATTATTGATTCTCTACCTCAAATATTGGATATCATGTTATAAATAAAAACACTTGATGGTTTAATGATTTCACCTCAAATATATAAGTCTTCTCCAATTAAGATTTGTGGGAAGATACTTCTAGAAAATATATTTATTATTCCCTATGTATAATTTAATGTGATATTAATCATTGATTGGATCTCTATACATAGAGATAAAAACTATTGTCTGGATATGGAAATATCATTTCATGTACTAAATAATCTCATGATCAAATGTCAATTAATGTATGATTATTAATTCTTTTTGGAATCTAATTCCTTAATATGGGTCATAATACACTATAATTAAGGATATTTGGCTCAAATGGTTGGGTAGATACTCAAAATGGAATACATTATAATTATATTGAAAATATGTCAATGTATTTAAGGATTATTTTCTTATTCTACCACTAAAACATTATTTTGATATTTCAATTGAACTCGTAACAGATTCTATACCTATATTGAAGAGTCCTTACAGAATTTCCCCCATTTAATTTGAGGAATTGAATAAGAAAATTAAAGATAGGTTAAAAAATGGTTTTATACACTCAAGTTCTTCTCCATGGGGAGAAATGGTATTGTTTGTTAAAAATAAGGATAGATTAATGTATATTTTATTTTATTATAATGATATTAATAATATAATGAGCAAGAAAAAAATATCCTTTACCCTATGTTGATGAATTTTTAAATCAACTTAAAGGGGATCAATACTTCTCAAAAGTGGGCCTTCAGTCTGTACATCATCAATTAAGGTTAAATAGGGATGATATACCCAAAGTGACCTTTTTAAAAAGATATAAACACAATTTATTCATAATAATACCATTCAATATTATAAATTCCTCTATTATATTCATGCATATGATAAATACAATCTTTAGTGATTACCTAGATAAATTTTTGGTAGACTTTATAGATAACATTATCATATATTCTAAAATCAAGGAAGAACATGAATAGAATTTGAGGAATGTGTTTAAATCCTTAAAAAAGGATAAAATCTATTTCAATTTTATCAAGTATAAATTTTGGCTACAAAATTCTCCTTCTTGGGTCATGTCATAACCATTAAGGGTATATCTGCGGATCTTTCATTGAGATAGGTGATTGAATAATTTTCTAGACCCACATCTATAATATATATCCATAGTTTTATTATATTATCATGAAAATTTCAAATATTTGTGAGAAATGTATCATGATTTTAAAGTAAACTCACCAATTTAACTTCAAATAGAGTAAAATTTCTCTAGATGGAAAAATGTGAAGAAAAAAAATCTATTGAGTTAAAGAAGAGGTTGGTCACTACACCCATACTCTCACTTTATTATAGTGGATAACGGTTTCTAATATATTATGGTGCATCAAATAAATTATTGTAATGTGTATTTTTGAAAAGTGTAAATTTTATAGCTTATGCCTCACATCAATTAAAGAACCATGAACAAAATTACCCAAAACATGATATAAAGTTAGCAGTGGTAAATTTTTCAGTAAATATTTAGATGCATTTTCTATAACGAGAGAAGTGTAATAAATATATACTATTCATAAGATATTAAATTATATATTCACATAAAATTAGTTTAAAATTCACTAAATTTTATGGTAATATTTAATCAAATATTATTATTTCTCAAAACATTACCATCCAAGGATAGAAAACAAGGTGGTTGATTCTATAAGTAAGAAGGATCATGCTACCTTTTCCATTTTAAGGATGGAAAGAGAACCAATACTCATGGAATTGAAAAGGATAGTTTTATAAATATTAAGAGGGGAGAAATATTATCTTTCATAAATGATTTTTTAACTATCCATCTATGTGAGTATCAAGGAGTCTCCAAAGGATAACTTGGAACTATAGAGTGTAGAAAGAAATATTCTAGAGTTCAACCTTGAAAAATATAGGGTTATAAGATTTGGAGAATAGATATTTGTCACAACCTTTCTATAAAAAAATAATGATATTTTGAGTGTTTATCACATATTATAATTATTTATACATTCAATAAATACAATTATTTATATAGATATTAAAGAGAAATTCCAGTGGGATGTCCTAAAGAGAGAGATTATAGAGTATATATCTCAATGATTGGTTTTCCATAAATTCATTCCTAACCATTTGAAGTATTAATGTATAATGAAATAATTATCCATAACTATATGAAAATTTGATAACATGACCATTGATTTTTCATTAAGACTTATTAATATGTGTAAATGAAATAATGTCATCTAGGTAATTATGGTTTGAATCACAAAGTCTCCATACTTCATTACCATTCAAGAAGTTTTTTTACTTAGTAAATTTGCTAAGATATATATAAATAAAACGAAAAAGATACATTGGGTACCACTTTCAATCATATCTAATTGATATTCCAAGTTCATGTAATTTTTTTAGAGAATTATTCTTCAAGAATTAAATATATAACTAAACATTAGTATGTTTTATCAACCTCACACCTGTGGTCAATTAGAATGGGCCATTTGGAATTTGGAATAAATGTTAAGTTCACACTCAATAGATTTAAAAAGATGTTGGTATCATTATCTTCCTTTGGTTGAGTTCTCATATAAAAATAGTTTTCCTTAAAACATTAAAATCATACAATATAAGGCTTCATATTGGAATAGATAGATAAATCATACATGGTGGGATTAATTTTGGAGAGAGAGTTTTATTAGGGTTAGATTTTTATCCGAAAATTATATGGAAGGTTCAACCCATTCAGTGACATATTAAAGCTATGAAAAGTTGATAAAACATATATATTGAAAATCCTCGATGAGATTTAGAGTTTGAGGTTGGTGAAAATTTATCCCCTTGAAAACCACCATGTAAGAGGGTCATATGATTTAGGAATAAGGGAAATATGATCTCTAGATATATTGATCCCTTTTAGTTTCTTGATCATGTGGAGATTGTATTTTATCACCTAGCACAGCCACCAATCCTCTCCTTGGTGCATGATGTGTTCCATGTATCTCTTTTGAGGAAGTAAATATTAGATTCATCATATGTAATTTATTTATAGGTTGTACAACTATAAAATGATTCCTCTTATGAGTAAATTTTGCGGGAGATCTTGGATTATAATGATAAATTATTATAAAACAATATCACACACATGGTCTAAGTTTTGTGGAGACATCATAAGTCTGAGGAAGTAACATGGGAAATCAAAGATATAATGAAAAAAATTACCCTTATCTTTTTCCATCTATACAATTAAATTTTTAGGTAAAATTTATTTTAAGGGGGTAGAATATAACACCCCAAATTTTTAGTGATAAATTCCCTTTAAATAAAGTCATGTGTTCAATAAATTATTTTTCATGAAAAAACAAGAAAAATAAAGAATGAAATATTAAATTATGGTAAAATATCATAATGAAATATTAATTACAATATATTTAAATAATGCTTAATCAATAAAATTAAAAAATAAATAAAACCAAAAGTAAATAAAAATACAAAAAAATTGAAATATTCGTTATAAAAATCACCTATGAAGATCATATGACTGATGATAACTATAAAAAGAATAAAAAATATTATAAATATAATATAGATATTGATAAGAGAAGTGATGGAATAGGATTAATGATTTCAAGATAAAAGGTTTTATAAAATTTAATGAATGGTTAATAAAAAAATATAAAATTTTATAGGGGTTAGAATAAAATCATCTAATGTTAAAACGAGATATTTTTTAAAAAAAATTACGTGTTGTGTATTTTTATAATTATAAATTTAATTGATCGATATTTTAGAATTATATTAATTTAATATAATAATACTTTAATGATTATTAAAATAGAAATAAATAAGAATAAAATCATTAATTGGTAAAAAATATATTTTTTTAAAAAAATAGGCGTTATGAATTTTTATGTTAAAATTAAATTTTGACAATTTTAGATTTCTAATTTATTAAAATGTATTCCATACTTGGAATTAGAATTCCTAAATTAGGTTAGGGTTTAAATTTGGTGATTTTTTGTAAAAAATAGTAAACTAAGGTAAAAAATGGTGAAATAGAATAAGATACTGTAAATAGGAAATCATATATAATTGTTGATATAATTAGTGGTTATAATGTTTTATTTTTTTATCAATTTGAGTTAATTATAGTTGGTTGTTTGAGTTTTGGAAATATGGAGAATTTTGGTGAAGGTTTAAATGTGTTTTGTGAAGAAGGGTATCTCATCGTGGTGTATACATTGGGTTCATGTCATGAAGGTAATTTGATTGAAGCAACCCAATAATGGTAATAATTATGTCACGCTATAATGGATTTTTTACAAAATAATTTTGGGTATCATTCCATAGTAAGTATCCCTTTATAATTTTGTGTTTAACTATTTTTACTGGATAAATAAGTCATGTCAAAATAGGTTGTTTTTGTAGCAATCTGTGTTGGGTCAGGAGAAAAGGGTGAAGTTTTGGATGATTCCATGTTGTAACTTCCAGGCCATAGAAAAATAGGCTCAAATATATTTGGAATAAAAATAAACATTACACTATAGAGGATAGAATCACATCTCAATGGGTATATGATTCAAAGAGATTAGATAGGATCATGTTGAGATTCTCTTATTTTTTTTTAAAATATTTTACTCGGATTTTGTAGTGCTAGAGTTAGAAAAGGAATAATGGATTAGTAGTAAATTTTATGCTATAAGAGAGAAAAATCAAGGTGTTTCACACTACAATGGGAATACATCATACCACAAGATGGTGTTTTCCATACTATTTCCATAATTCCAAAATCAATTGGATTTTTTGGGATTAGTTTTGACCTTTATGGTTTAATTTAGAGAATTATATATTATTTCAAGCTCCAATGAATAAGATACATGTGTAAAATTAATGGGTATTAATTTATAGGATAAATTTTATGATATTATAAAAATTGATAAATTAGAGAATATATGAGGATTTGAGAAGGAAAAAATACACCTATAAAAAGGGTTTAGGTTTTTGTGGTGAGAGAAATTCATTGACATTCCAAACTTAGTATAGAAAGAAAAATTATAATTATAACACCATTTTTTGTTTTTTGTTAATTATTTTGTGTACAATAATTGTGAATGACCATTGTGTTGACCAATTCTTGAAACTCTTACTTAAAGTTTTTAGTGTAAAGGAAGAAAGATGGAGTAACCCTTGAATTGGTAGAGTTACCTTATTAAACTTGTAATTCACATATAGTGAGTAGTAAAACCACTTGGTACATTGAAAAATCAGTGAAATATTGTCCCTTCCCCAGCCAGTAGTGGTGAAAAAAGTAAAATAAAATTTTTCACCACATTTTATTTCAATATTTAGATGTTTTGGTTGTGTGGTTAATCATAGAATGTCTATATTTTTCACGCCAATTAAAGAACAATATCTATTGGTAGTTTAAAAAGGAAATTACATCATTCCCTGATTCACCCCCTGGTTGTGTTGGGATGTTGTGGTTATAGAAAGCGATATCAGATCCACAAGGTTCTTTCTTGGTGAATATGTTAATAATGGATTATTACCATAAGTAATGTCATCATTGATAAAGGATCACCATTATTTGATAGATTCAACTTCCAAATTTGGTATAATCAAATGAGATCACACTTATAGCCTCTTGGTGTCAATGTGTACTCAACTAAAATTCATGGAATACATATAAGTAGAGATAAAAAGTTGTTAATGAATGAATTTGATAGAAATTTTCTTAATGTTAATGCTAAATCATAAAACATGTATTCTGAAATAGTTTTGAATTAGATTTATTTAAAGGTTGTGAGTTTTTCATCATCAAAGGATATTTGGGTGAAGCTAATTAGTATTTATTAAGGATGTAGAAAGATAAAGCAAATAATGTTATTGGTTTTTCATAATAAAATTTATGATCTGAAAATGATTCTGAATAAAAACATTGATGGGTTCTTTAAGTATCACACTAAAGTTATAGGAGATATAAGTGGTATCGGTGATGAAATGAGTGATGTCATAAATATTAAGAAGATTCTTAGAATGATACCACTTCTTTACAATATAAAGGTATTATTCCTTGAATAAAAAAAATCTTGTGGACCTATCCCTTGATAATCTCCATAGAAATATTGTTTCTTTGGAAATTTGGATGAAGCCAAAGGTCACATCAAATCATTTATCAAATAAGATGGAATTTAAATTTATGGATAAACTCAATATTCATGATGTTTTAAATGAACAATTAGATGTAAGTGATGAGTTATTATCACCTATGGAAATAAATGTTAATCATGGAAATGGAAGGTTTGAAATACGGTTATTGGTGGCGTTTTTTAATTATAAAAAAATTTTACACATAGTTGTAGGATTTCCAAGGAATTTTAATATAAAAGATGAAGAAGAATGCATAAAAAATACAAAATTATGTTTTACATGAAATAAACTTTTAAACCTATAGTTACATCAAGTAAGAAGTTTCGATGGAAGAGTTTGGTGATTTATAAAGATAATGAAAATGAGACATATTTTAAGGAAGATAATGTTGTTTTTATTTCAAATATAAGGGCTGGAATGATGGAATTAGTTGATAAAAAGTGAATTTAAATCCAATGAATAAAATATAATGGAATTTTTTATTTATCTCAAAGTGTAACTTAAAGTTAACCATGAGGATATTTATCTTTAATTCAAGAAAAATAGAAAGAACAATGGTTTGATGAATGAATATTCATAGTATGTCAACCAAATCAAAGTTGAGATAACTTCATTAGAGAATATTATGGAATAAATGGTACACAAGAATCATCCAAAAAATATATGGAATTAGAGTTGAAATTTTTAGAATTATCTAAGGTGGCTGATGACCTTGAAACTTGTATCAAGGGGTGAGAAAAAAGGGTTAAAACCCCTGAAGAAGAAGAAGAATACACTATAAGGAAGAAATATGAAAGAGGAATAATAAATTTCTCAAGTAAAGAATTATTGGAAAGGTTAAAATAAGGCACAAATGTTGTTGGTAAAGTTATAAATAATTATAAATACAATTACATAGTAAAAATTGGAATTGAATTTGAATTTCCAACATCAATATCAGGGGTAGTGAGTGCTAATAGAAAATAAAAGTAGAAGGTTAGAAATAAAACTCAATATACAAGGTTTTATAAATAAAAAGGGATTTATTAAAAATTTGTGGATACGTATAGAGATAAAAGTGATAATATATTTCCACAAATGAAATAATACTTTTGTAACTATATTGGTCACACTATGTCTTATTGTAATGAGGCGGAAATTTACTTGAAAGGAGAAGCACCTGGGAGTCACCAACAAAGTATCATAATATATCTTTCACCTAAAATAATTAACACATTTTATTGATATTGTATTTATTATTCTAAATTTGGTCACAAGGATATGAATTAAAACCAATGAAAATATAAAAAAAAATATCTTATGGAAGGAAATGGATAACGGATTTAAAATCAAATATGATGAACATATAGAATATATTTTTCCCTTTATAAGAAAAATATGAATATAATATCACTAATTATATAGAAATAATTGATGAAATAATATCATATTACTCAAACTAAAGAGGCATCTCTTGTTAAGAAAATTAAAGGAATAAGGAGGAAATATTGGATGAAATTGTTATCAAATAATCAAAGTATAATAGAATATGGATCCTTAATAGTGGTTATTATTGGGTTTAATCATTTATGAATTCATCTACCATATTTTATTTAATGGTTTTTTACAAACTCTATTTTGGATGATCTATCCTAAAACCATTCACTATATTACTCGAAATGGTTAGCGTTTTATGTTTAAAGATTGTGGAAAGTTAGTTACATTTCATATGATAGTCTAAATATGAATGTATATGTCATTTATGTTGATCTCCGCTCATATGAGGAATGAATTGGACTTTTTATGTGACTAGTGGGGCCCGTTATAGCCCCTCGATGCATCGGTAGGTCTCATGCGACAAATAGACATGGAATTGGATAAGGCCTTTCCCAATGTGTTATAAGTATTTTGGCCAAGGCCTTAATCATTAGACGTCTTGGACGAGGCCTTGAAAAAATGTTTCATAATGTCCGGCATATGCACTTCCCTCATTATGATGCTATTAATTGAAAGTTCATGTGGTTATTCGACTAGTAGAATACCCATGATTATGTTTTATTATGGAATTATTTTCTCATCTCATATTCCAACCATAATGTGTTCAAGTTTATTATTAAAGACTTGTGTTTTCAATTATGCACCATGTCTTATGTTTATGCTATCTTCTGTTCTATTGCTTACTCTTACTGAGCGTTTAATCTCACCCCTTTCTTATGTTTCATTTTTCCTAGGATATGAAGAAGTAAATTATGAATGACTTTCAATCATAATCAAGGAGGCATGGATGTTTTTAATGAAATAAATTAGTGTTGTATTTCCTTTCTTAGTGTAAAGTTGAACTTATTTATGTATATTGTTTCCAATAATACTAAACTACTTGGTCCTTCGGGATGCTTATTACTTGTTTTTATGCCAATGTAATCAAATATGGCACCGACTTCGGGCAACTAGGGTCAGGTCCTTACAGTTGGTATCAGAGGAAGTTTAGTAGAATACTTGGAAACTAGATTTTGAAAACATATAATTAGAGAAGAGTACCTAAGTTAGTCTTTGAGTATATACATACAATAACGTCCTAGTATTTTGGTAAGGAATAGATTATATGGATCTTTCAAGCAATACATCCTTGTCTGGATATGAGCAGGTAGAGGCGGCTCTGGCACAAATGTATCTAGGGGTAAAACCCGAAAACACCGCTTTGTGCTAGACTCGAATGGAAATTGGTGCATGACAAAGGGTCTTTCTACACTCTTGGTTACAAAACTACCAGGGGATATGCTTAGGATAATTTACATTTTCTTTTCAAGCCATTATGAAGGATTGAAATGTAAAATATTCCTCAAAGAAACCATTTTTGTGAATATGGGATTATCCATGCATAGGATCTCAATTTTTTCTGAGTATTTTTTTAAGGTAAGATTATACATTATGATTCATAACCTAATCTAGTGTATGACATTATCTATAGATGGCGCCAAGTGGAAGGAATGGAAACCGCATGAACACACGTGTCCCCTATAGGGATTTTCCTCTGATGCAAGATAATGATGATAGCTCGGGTGCTGAGCAACTCATAACTATACTGGGACAACTTACTCAGGTTATGAATAATAACCTTACCTCTATGGAGTATCCGGATCCACCACGTGGAAGAGCTATGTTAGATCACTTTATGCGATAACAACCTCCATCATTCAATTGGACTACAAACCCTTTTGTAGCAGAGTAGTGGATATGTTCCCTTGAGAAGATATTTCTCACCTTGGGATGTAACGAAAGAGAAAAGGTTGTCATGGAAGTCTATCTTCATTAGGAGATGTGGATCAGTGGTGGTCATTAATCCAAAACACAAAGGAGGAGGAAGAAATAGAGGAGATGGAGTGGAGGGACTTTAAGGAAATCTTCCTGGAGAAATACTTTCCTCATGAAAAAAGAGCGGATATGGAGAGACAATTCTTGAATCTAAGGTCGAAGGAAGATGAGAATGTTGAAAATTACAAAGATAACTTCACAAGGTTATAAAGACATGTTGTGGACTACATACGAAATATAAGGAGAAAAATTTATCGATTCTTTGATGGCCTAAATCCATTACTCCAGTGGGCACTGGTCTCCCAATGTTTTTCATCATATGAGGATATAGTTTCATGTGCTATCAAGATAGAAAAAAATTCTCTAAGTCTTATGACTTTAAGGGAAAGAAAGAAAAGAAGAGGGATATTGAAAACCCTGGGAAAGGAAATAAGGAAATGGGGAATAAGGGAATAGTTGAATTTCCACCATGTGAAAATTGTGGAAGGAAACACCCTGGTACATGCTTAAAAGGAAAAGGAGTATGCTACAAATGTGGTCAGAAAGGCCATCTTGATGATGATTGAAAAGGGAAAAAGGAATCTAATGATGTTCAATGCTATAATTGTCCAGGTATGGGACACTATGATAATGATTGTCTAAAGCATCAAGGAAATATGCAACAGAAAAGGCCAAGGGATCAGGGAAAAGCTTATGCAATCACAACTACAGAGGTTGAATTTCCTAATGACATGGTGTCAGGTACTTTAATTGTTTCCTCGAACTTAGACAACACTTTATTTGATTCTGGATCATCGCATTCATTTATGTCTTCCCAGTTTTCCAAGAAAATTAGATATGTCCAATTTGATTTAATAAAGGAGTTGTCATTCAAAACTCCTAGGGGATGTATCATTGCAACCAAGGCATGTCGACTAGTCCCCCTCCAGATACCAAAATGTGATCTAATTGCTAACCTTATCATCATACTAATGTCTGAATTTTATATAATTATCAGTATGGATTGGCTGTCAAATTATGATGCAAATATTTATTGTAAGAAGAAGGAAGTTAAAATTTTTGAAAATGGTGTAGAATCCCTTGTCTTTAGGGGGGAAACTTCGCCACATGATTCTTATCTAGAACCACCCCCAGTAGCTCTACTGAATACAACTCTTGGAGAGGAAGATAAACTAATATCTATAGGAAAGGAAATAAATCTTAAAATTGAAGATGTGCACATAGTGAAAGAGTACATTGATGTATTTCTAGAGGATTTACTTGGACATCCTCTAGAATGGAAAGTTGAGTTCTATATTGATTTAATTCATGATGAAAAACCTATATCAAATACTCCCTATCGAATGGTCACTGTGGAATTAGTAGAGCTAATGAAACAACTATAGGATTTGAGTGAAAAAGGATTTATTTGACCTAGTGTTTCTCCATGGGGAGCCCCTGTCCTGTTTGTCATAAAGAAAGATAGATCTATGAGGCTTTGCATTGATTACAGGGAAATAAATGCTATTACAATAAAGAATAAGTATACTCTGCCCCAGATTGAAGATTTATTTGACCAAATTCATGGAGCTCAATACTTTTCAAAGATTGACCTTTGATCTGGATATCATCAGTTGCGTGTGAGGAAGGAAGATATTCCTAAAACAGCATTTCGGACCAGGTACGGGCATTACGAGTTTACAGTGATTCCTTTTGGACTGAAACTGCACCCTCTATTTTCATGGATTTAATTAATAGAGTTTTCATGGAATATCTTGATAACTTTGTTGTTGTATTCATCGATGATATCCTCATATACTCAAAAATCTATGAAGACCATGAGAATCACTTGATGGTTATTCTGAGAACTCTTAGAAGAAATAAATTGTATGGAAAGTTTAGCAAGTGTGAATTCTGGCTTCAATCAGTTTATTTTCTGGGCCATATTGTCACTAAGGATGGAATCCTAGTTGATCATGCGAAGACAAAGGCAATCAAAGATTGGACCATGCCAACAAACATAACTGAGGTACGCAGTTTTATTGGATTAGCAGGTTATTATCGGCATTTCGTTCATAATTTTTCCTGACTGGATAACCCGCTAACCAAGCTCACACGTAAAGGATTTAAGTTTCTATGGAAAAAATATTGTACAAAATTCTTCGATGAATTGAAAATAATATTGTTCAATGCTCCAATTTTGACTCTTCCATCTGGAAGTGATGGATTTGTAATATATAGTTATGCATCAAAGAATGGATTGGGTTGTGTCATTATGAAAAATGATAAAGCTATTGCTTATGCCTCAAGACAATTTAAGACTCATGAGAAAAAATATCCAACTCATGATCTTGAGTTAGTAGCTGTAATATTTGCTCTGAAAATATGGAGGCATTATCTCTACGAAGAGAAATGTGAGATTTATATAGACCACAAGAGTTTGAAATATATATTCTCATAGAAAGAACTCAACATGAGACAATGAATATGGATTGAGCTACTCGAAGACTACGATTGCAAAATACACTACCACCCCGAGAAGGCAAATAAGGTGGCAGACGCTTTGGGTAGAAAGGACCATGGAATTCTGAACAAGATAAGAGTTGAAAGAGATCCTCTGTTCATGGATCTAGTAAAGACGGATATGGGAATTATCAAGGAAGGTAACATGTAACACCCCAAGGTTTTGAAAATAAATATAGAATGAAATTTTATAATCTATCCATTAAACACAACTTTTCCTCTTCTATGTTTTGAATTTTGAAAAATGGTCATCTAGAGTTGTGTTCAGTAAGTCATTTGGAGTCTGATAGAACAAACTTGATTTTTCGTGAATAGTAACATACCCTTATGAATAGTAATATGACCCTTATGAATAGTAAATAATATTATTATTTTATTTTCTTAAGGTAATATGATAATGGGATATTAATTAATTTTTCAATGTCACATAAAACTAATTGCACTTCAAGATTGTTATTTTTTGAATTAACTATGACCTTAATTAAAAATTTAATTAATAATATTTAAAAAATTATTTTTGAAAAATGGATTGCACTTTTTAATTCTACACGTCGAAAAGTGGTAGGGGTGAATTTTTGGGATTTTTCTAAAATTCTTGAATTTTTTATGAATAGTGAAACACGATAAAATACCATATATACAAATTATCAGTTAAATACACTATTTATGACATCAAAAGTGATACAAAGCCACTTGGTTTGAACTCAAATGCACTTATTACTATTAGGGGTCAAATGAAACCACACTTTTGGTTGTCTTGAGGGAAATAATAAAATAATGAATTAAATATTCAAAATTTACTCTTCTCCTCTACTATAAAAACCCATCACCACTCCCTCTTCTCTTCACTCCTATAAGCCTTGAAGCTCCTAAAATTTCAACACAATTACCCTTACCTAGTCTCTCCCCACATCCAAGAATCTTCTGGTCTTTCCAAAAGACCAAAACCCCTTCCCTTCAGGAGTTTCTCAAGGAGGTTATTTCAAGAGGTAAAGCACCATTCTTTTTCATTTGGTTTCATTTCAATTTATCAAATTTTTCTATCCTCTCATCACCTACTCTGTCCAAATGATAATGATAACTCCATTATCATATATATACGGGAATTATACCTTGTTAATTTAAGAACCATCATAAATATTCTTACTCCCTCCCTTTTATTTTTTTATAAACGAAATCAACGTCCATGAGGTTCCAATTTATAGCCTTCGTGGACGACGAAGTTTCATTCTTCAATTTATTCTTCATTACTGGTCATGAAACCATATTTATGGTTGAACTAGACTATAACATATGTATTATAACATAATTAATATTCAGAAACCAGAATATGTACATATAATTAAGTTATATGACAAAACTAGTTCATAATAATCCAAATACCGCCGAATAATCGAAGTGGTTGTCATCTAATGATTCATCCTCATTCCAAGTAACCAAATGATATAAATGACCACTACCAATTATTTATGTTCATAAATAATATATAATTCCAATATAAGATATTTATAACCATTCCACATGAACTCCATTACTTAAAAACAAGTGAACTGAAGATGAAAATAAATAAAATGGACACTCTGAAGTGACGGAATTCAATACAATAACTTACCAATAAGAACATAAATGAACTAACCATAACTATGATAAACTAAATACATATATAATAGGTTTATAATTAAGTTATTAATAATTATAATTTCATATTCTAGGAGCTTAAGTTCAAGAGAAGAACACGTTTGGAGTTAAGGTAATGGTTTTCCACCCGAACTTCCATTTTCATTCAGGTTACTTTCATTGTCTAAATACCACAATGAAATTCTTATGTATTGTTATGTACTCCTCATATATTCTATGTGAGTATCATATATATGTTTAAAAACCATAATCCTTCCTTATTTTATGGAAAGATACATGATTTAAAAGGAACATTCAAAATTGTTTCAAAAATACGAGCCCGATTCAAGGGAATTTCTCAAATTCATACCTATTTTCAAGGGTACTCTATAATCTGTTTTTGGAAACCATTATCTTTATAAAATCAATCATTTTATTATGAAAATACTATCTTACTTCTCTTATGGTTTTATACAAATATTTTTCCAAAAGAACTCTTCTTTTCAAAATAAAAGAGTATTTATCTCCAGAATTGCTTAATGATTTTATAAGAGTGTTTTCATCTAATTAAACACTCTTGTTGATTCCATGGTATTATTGGGTTTAATCATTTATGAAGTCATCTACCATATTTTATTTAATTTTTTATGACTAAATCTATTGTGTATGATCTATCCTAAAACCATTCACCATATTATTCGGAATGGTTAGTGTTTTGTGTTTAATGATTGGGGAAAGTTAGTTACATTTCATATGATAGTTTCAATATGAATGTATATGTTGTTTATGTTGATCCACGCTCATATTAGGAATTCATGGGACTTATTATGTGATGGGTGGGGCCTACTATAGCCCCTCGATGCATCAGTAGGTCTCATGAGACAAATAGACGTGGAATTGGCCAAGGCCTTTCCCAATGGGATATGGATTTTGGCCGAGGCCTTAATCATTAGAAGTCTTGGCCAAAGCCATGAAAAAATGTTTTATAATGTCTGGAATATGCACTTCCCTCATTATGAAGCTATTAATTGAAATTTCATGTGGTTATATGACTAGTATAATACCCATGATTATGTTTTATTATGGCATTATTTACTCAGTTCATATTCCTATCATAATGTGTTCAAGTTTATTATTAAAGGCATGTGTTTTAAATTATTCATCATGTCTAATGTTTATATTATCTTCTATTGTATTGGTTACTCTTACTGGGTGTTTTATCTTACCCCTTTCTTATGTTTCATTTTCTCAAGACATGAAGAAGTAATTTATGAATGACTTTTAAGCATAATCTAAGAGACGTGATGTTTCTAGTGGAATAAAATAGTGTTTTATTTCCCTTCTTGTTGTAATGTTAAACTTATGTATGTAAATTATTTCCAATAATACTAAACTACTTGGTCTTTTTGGATTTGTATTCCTTATATGAATGCCAACATAATCAAATAAGGCATCGGCTCTGGGAAACTGGGGTCAGGTCCTTACAGTTGGTATCAGAGAAAGTTTAGTAGAATACTTGGAAACTAGATTTAGAAAATGTAGAATTAGGGAAGAGTCCCTAAGTTAGTCTTTGTGGATATACATACAATAAAGTCCTGGCATTTTGGTAAGGAATAGATTATGTGGATCTTTCAAACAATACATCCCTACCTGGATACGAGCAAGTAGAGGCGGCTCTGGCACAGATGTATCTAGGGGTATAACCTGAAAACACCGCTTTGAGCTAGACTCGAATGGAAACTGGTGCACGACAATGGGTCTTGCTACACTCTTGGTTGCGAAACTCCTGGGGGATATGCTTAGGATAATTCACATTTTCTTTACAAGCCATTATGAAGGATTGAAATGTAAAATATTCCTCAAAGAAACCATTTTTGTGAATTTGGGATTAGCCATGCGTAGGATCTCAATTTTTTATGAGTATTTTTTTAAGTTAAGATTATACATTATGATTCATAACATAATCTAGTGTATGCCATTATCTATAGATGGCGCCAAGTGGAAGGAATGGAAACTGCACGAACACACATGTCCCCTGTAGGGATTTTCCTCTGATGCAAGATAATGATGTTGGCTCTGGTGCTGTGACTCGTGTTGAGCAACTCATAACTATACTGGGACAACTTACTCAAGTTATGAATAATAACCTTACCCATATGGAGCATCCAGATCCACCACATGGAGAAGCCATGCTAGATCTCTTTATGCGACAACAGCCTCCATCATTCAACAGGACTACAAACCCATTTGTAGCAGAGCAGTGGATATGTTCCCTTGAGAAGATATTTCTCACTTTGGGTTATAATGAAAGAGAGAAGGTTTTCATGGTAGTATATCTTATATCAGGAGATGAAGATTAGTGGAGTTAATTAATCCAAAACACAAAGGAGGAGGAAGAGATAGAAGAGATTAAATGGATGGATTTTAAGGAAATCTTCTTAGAAAAATATCTCCCTCGTGAGCAGTGAGAAGATATGGAGAGACAATTATTGAATCTGATGTAGAAGGAGGATGATAATGTTTCCAAGTATGAATCCAACTTCATAAGGTTAGCAAGGTATGTTGTGGACTATATACAAAATCCAAGGAGAAAAATTGACCAATTCTTTGATGGCCTAAAACCATTCCTCAGGCTGGCACTAGTTTCCCAAAGTTTTTCATCATATAAGGATATAGTTTCATGTGCTATCAAGACAGAAAAATAATTCCCTAGGTCTTATGACTTTAAGGGAAAGCAAGAAAAGAAGAGGGCTATTGAAAACCATGGGAAAGGAAATAAGGAAACGGGGAAGAAGGTAAGAGTTGAATTTACACCATGTGATAATTGTGGAAAGAAACACCCTGGTGCATGATTAAAGGGAAAAGGAGTATGCTACAAATGTGGTCAGAAAGGCCATCTTTCTAGTGATTGAAAAGGGAAGAAGGAAGCCAATGATGTTCAATTCTATAGTTGTATATATATGGGACATTATGTTAATTATTGTCCAAAAAGTCAAGGAAATATGAAACATAAAAGGCCAATGGATCATAGACAGGATTATGCAATCACAACTGTAGAGGTTGAAGTTCCTAATGACGTGGTGGTAGGTAATTTAATTGCTTCCTCAAGTTTATTCAATGCTTTATTTGATTCTGGATCATCACATCGTTTCATATCTTCCCAGTTTGCTAAGAAAATTAGATATTTTCAATTTGATTTAACAAGGGAGTTGTCAGTCAAAACTTCTAAGGGAAGTATCATTGCTACAAAGTTCTGTGAATCAGTTCTAATTAGGGAATATAAATGTTCTTTATCTACTGATCTCATCGTCATACCCATGATTTAATTCGACATAATCTTCGGTATGGATTGGCTCTCGAACCATGATGCAAAAATTTATTGTAAGAAGAAGGAGGTTAATATTTTTGATGACGATGATAAAGAACACCTTATCTTTAGAGCAGAAACATCACCACCTAATTCTTATCTAGATCCACCCCCAGTAGCTCAACTAAATTCAATTATTGGGGAGGAAGAGAATGAAATAACTATGGGTGAGGAAAGGAATGTTCAAATATATGATGTACATATTTTGAGAGAATATATTGATGTGTTTCCAGAATATTTACCTGTACATCCTCCAGAATAAGAAATTGAGTTTTCCATTGTTTTAATTCCTGGTTCAAGGCCCATATTGAAGAACCATTATAGAATGGCCCCTGTGGAATTAGTGGAACTAAATAAACAAGTAGAGGAATTGAGTAATAAAGGATTTATTATCACTAGTGTTTCTCCATGGGGATCCCCTGTCCTTTTTGTTAAGAAAACAGATGGATCTATGAAGTCATGTATCGACTATAGGGAGATCAATGCTATAAAAATAAAGAACAAGTATCCCCTACCTCACATTGATGATTTATTTGATCAACTTCATGGAGCTCAATACTTTTAAAAGATTGACCTTCGATCTGGATATCATCAATTGTGTGTGAAGAAGTAAGACATTCTGAAAACATCATTTCAAACCAGGTATGGGCATTACAAGTTTACAGTAATGCCTTTTGGATTGACTAATTCACCCTCTATCTTTATGGATCTAATGAAAAGAGTTTTCAAGGAATATCTTGATGATTTAGTAGTGGTATTTATTGATTATATCTTGGTATACTCCAAAATAAACTAAGATCATGAAAATCACTTGCGCATTATCCTAAAGACTCTTAGAAGACATGAATTATATGGAAAGTTTAGCAAGTGTGAATTCTGGATTTAGGATATTTATTTTCTTGGCCATATTGTCTCTAAGGATAGAATCCTAGTTGATCATGCAAAGAAAAAGGCAATCCAAGATTGGCCCATGCCAACAAATATAACTGAGGTACGCAGTTTTATTGGCTTAGCAGGTCATTCTCGGCGTTTCGTGCAGAATTTTGCCCGACTGGCTAACCCACTAACGAAGCTCACACGTAAAGGGGTTAAATTTGTTTGGACAAAAGATTTTTAAGAATTTTTTGAAGAAATGAAGAGAATATTAGTCAATGATCCTATAATGACTCTACCATCGGGGAATAATGGGTTTGTTATTTATAGTGATGCTCCAAATAAAGGACTTGGTTGTGTCCTTATGCAAAATGATAGGGTTATTACTTATGCATCGTGACAGCTAAAAATTCATGAGAAAAACTATCCTACTCATAATCTTGAGTTATCTGCTATAATCTTTTCTTTGAAGATATGGATACATTATCTCTATGGTGAAAAATGTGAGATTTATACTAATCACAAGAGTTTAAAGTATATTTTCTCATAGAAAGAACTCAACATGAGGCAAAGGATATGGCTTTAACGACTCAAGGATTATGATTGCACGATACACTACCACCTGAGGAAGGAAAATAAGGTGGAAGATGCTTTGAGAAAAAAGGATCATAGATTTTTGAACAAGATGAGAGTTGAAAGGGATCATATTTTCATGGATCTAGTAAATATGGATATGGGAATAACCATGGAAGGTGAAAATCAATGCTTTTTCAAATGGTTTCCAAACTATCTTTACTAGAAAGAATGAAAAGTTCTCAGGATGATGATGAGGAGTTTCAAAAGAATATTAAAATTGTGAATGATGGGAGACTGAGTGAATTCGTATATGAAGATGGAATATTGAAATTTGGGAAGAGACTTTGTGTTCCCAATATACCTGATCTAAAAAGGGAATTGTTGGATGATTCTCATAATTCCAATTTCTCTATACACCCTGGTAGAACTAAGATGTATAGAGATTTGAAGGAACATTTTTGGTGCGACAATATGAAGAGGGAGATTTCTGATTTTGTGTCAAGATGTATAGTTTGTCAAAAAGTGAAAGCTGGAAGGCAACAGCCTAGAGGAGTATTGCAACCTCTTCCCATACCTGAGTGGAAATGGGATAATATCAAGATGGACTTTATCATGGTACTACCAAAGAATCCTATAAGGAACGATGCAATATGGGTCATTATTGATCATTTTACCAAGTCAACACATTTTCTTGCTATAAGAGAAGATCTACCACTTAAACATCTAGAAAGATTATATATTAATGAAGTTGTGAGACTTCATGGAGTTCCCTTATCGATTGTTTCTGATCCTGATCCACGTTTTACATCAAGATTCCAGAAAATTCTTCAGAAGGCCCTAGAAACTGATCTTCATTTGAGTACTGCCTACCACCCACAAACTGATGGACAATCAGAACGGACTATTCAAACATTGGAAGACATGTTGAGGTCTTTTTCACTTGTTTTTCAAGTCATGTGGGATTAGTATTTACCTCTCGTGGAATTTTCCTACAACAATAGCTTCTATTCAAGTATTCAGATGGCACCCTATGAAGCATTATATGGGAGGAGATGTCGTACACCAACTTGTTGGGATGATGTTGGTGAAAGAAAGCTCATGGTCTCAGAAATTGTTGAAGAAACAATAGAGAAGGTGAAGATTATCCAGAACCATATCAAAATAGCTCAAAGTAGGCAAAAGAGCTATGCAGATAACCAAAGGAAGGATTTGGAGTTTCAAGAAGGTGATCACGTTTTCTTAAAAGTATCTCCATGGAAGGGTATTATACGATTCGGTAAGAAAGGAAAATTAAGTCCAAGGTACATTGGACCTTTTGAGATTTTGGACTGAATTGGAGTCGTAGCTTACCATTTGGCAATGTCGCCAAGTCTCTCCAAGGTTCACAATGTGTTCCATGTGTCAATGTTAAGAAAGTACATGTCAGACCCAACACATGTACTCACTTATGAAGAAGTAGAACTTGAGCCTGATATATCTTATTGTGAAGAGCCTATCAAGATTCTTGATACTAGAGAACAAGTATTGAGAAATTGGATGACTCAACTGGTAAAGGTTCTATGGAGGAACCATAAGATGGAGGAAGTAACATGGGATCCTGAGGAGCGTATGTTAAGGACATACCCGAATCTTTTTAGGTAATATTCTATGAATTTTGAGGAAGAAATTTTGTAATGAGGGGAGAATATAACACCCCAAGGTTTTGAAAATAAATATAGAATGAAATTTTATAATCTATCCATTAAACACAACTTTTCCTCTTCTATGTTTTGAATTTTAAAAAATGGTCATCTAGAGTTGTGTTCAGTAAGTCATTTAGAGTTTGATAGAACAAACATGATTTTTGGTGAATAGTAACATACCCTTTTGAATAGTAATATAAATATTAATATGACCCTTATGAATAGTAAATAATATTATTATTTTATTTTCTTAAGGTAATATGATAATGAGATCTTAATTAATTTTTCAATGTCACATAAAACTAATTGCACTTCAAGATTGTTATTTTTAAAATTAACTATGACCTTATTAAAAAATTAAATTAATAATATTTAGAAAATTATTTTTGAAAAACGGATTTCACTTTTTAATTCTACATTTCGAAAAGTGATAGGGGTGAATTTTTGGGATTTTTCTGAATTTCTTGAATTTTTGATGAATAGTGAAATACGATAAAATACCGTATATACAAATTATCAGTTAAATACACTATTTATGACACCACAAGTGATTCAAAGCCACTTGGTTCGAACTCACATTCACTTATTACTATTAGGGGTCACATGAAACCACACTATCGGTTGTCTTGAGGGAAATGATAAAATAATGAATAAAATATTCAAAATTTACTCCTCTCCTCCACTATAAAAACCCCTCACCACTCCCTCTTCTCTTCACTCCTATAAGCCTTGAATATCCTCAAAGTTCTACCCAATTACCCTTCTCTAGTCTCTCCCCACTTCCAAGAAGCTTCTGGTCTTTCCAAAAGACCAAAACCCCTTCCCTTAAGGAGTTTCTCAAGGAGGTTATTTCAAGAGGTAAAGCACCCTTCTTTTTCATTTGGTTTCATTTCAATTTATCTACTTTTCTTATCCTCTTCTAACCTCCTATGTACAAATGATCATGATAACTCCATTATAATCTATATACTGTAATTATATCATGTGAATGGAAGAACCATCATAAATATTCTTACTCCCTCACTTTTATTTTTTTATAAACGAAATCAACATCCATGAGGTTCCAATTTATAGCCTTCGTGGACGACGAAGTTTCGTTCTTCAATTTCTTATTCATTACTAGTCATTAAACCATAATTATGTTTGAACCAGACTATAAAATATGTATTATAACATAATTAATATTCAATAACCAGAATATGTACATATAATTAAGTTATATGACAAAACTAGTTCATAATAATCCAAATACCGCTGAATAATCGAAGTGGTTGTCATCTAATGATTCATCCTCATTCCATGTAACCAAATGATAGAAATTACAAATACCAATTATTTATGTTCATAAATAATATATAATTCCAATATATTATATTTATAACCATTCCACATGAACTCCATTTCTTAAAAACAAGTGAACCGAAGATGAAAATAAAGAAAATGAACACTCTGAACCGACGGAATTCAATATAATAACTAACCAATAAGAACATAAATGAACTAACCATAACTATGATAAACTAAATACATATCTAATAGGTTTTTAATTAAGTTATTAATAATTATAATTCCATATTCCAGGAGGTTAATTTCAATAGAATAACACGTTTGGAGTTAAGGTAAGGGTTTTCTACCCGAACATCCATTTTCATTCGGGTTACTTTCATTGTATAAATACCTCAATGAAATTATTATATATTGTTATGTACTCCTCATATATTTTTTTGAGTATCATATATATGTTTAAAAACCATAATCCTTCCATATTTTATGGATATATACATGATTTAAAAGGAAAATTCAAAATTGTTTTAAAAATACGAGCCAGATTCAAGGGAATTTCTCAAATTCTTACCTATTTTCAAGGGCACTCTATAATATGTTTTTGGAAACCATTATATTTATAAAATCACTCATTTTATTATGAAAATAATATCTTACTTCACTTATGGTTTTATACAAATATTTTTCCAAAACAACTCTTCTTTTCAAAATAAAAGAGTATTTATCTCCAGAATTGCTTAATGATTTTATAAGAGTGTTTTCATCTAATTCAACACTATTGTTGATTCCATGGTATTATCAGGTGTAATCATTTATGAAGTCATCTACCATATTTTATTTAATGGTTTATGACTAACTCTATTGTGTATTATCTTTCCTAAAACCATTCACCATATTATTCCGAATGGTAAGTGTTTTATGTTTAATGATTGGGGAAAGTTAGTTACATTTCATATGATAGTTTAAATATGAATGTATATGTTGTTTATGTTGATCCCCGTTCATATGAGGAATGAATTGTACTTATTATGTGATAGGTGGGTCCCACTATAGCCCCTGGATGCATCGGTAGGTCTCATGAGACAAATAGACGTGGAATTGGACAAGGCCTTTCCCAATGTGATATGGATTTTGGCCGAGGCCTTAATCATTAGATGACTTGGCCGAGGCCATGACAAAATGTTTCAAAATGTATGGAATATTCACTTCCCTCATTATGAAGCTAGTAATTGAAATTTCATGTGGTTTTTCGACTAGTAGAATACCCATGATTATGTTTTATTATCGAATTATTTACTCACCTCATATTCATACCATAATGTGTTTAAGTTTATTATTAAAGGCATGTGTTTTCAATTATTCACTATTTCTAATGTTTATATTATCTTTCACTATATTTCTTACTCTTACTAAGAATTTGAGCTCACCCCTTTCTTATGTTTTATTTTCTTAGAGTGTGAAGAAGTAATTTATGAATTACTTGCAAGCATAATATAAGAGACGTGATGTTTCTAGTGGAATAAACTATTGTTTTATTCCCCTTCTTGTTGTAATGTTAAACTTATGTATGTAACTTGTTTCCAATAATACTAAACTACTCAGTCTTTTGGGATTTGTATTCCTTGTATGTATTCCAACATAATCAAATAAGGCATCGGCTCTGGGAAACTAGGGTCAGGTCCTTACATAACACGTCACAACATTTTCAAATGGTTACCAAACCTTCTTTACTAGAAAAGATAAAATGTTATCAGGCTGATGATGAGGATTTTAAAAAGAAAATTAAAGCTATAAATGATGGGAGGTTGACTAAATTAGCATATGAAGATGGAATTTTGAAATATGAAAAAAGTATTTGTATTCCCTCTATTCCTGAGCTAAAGAGGGAACTATTGGATGATGCTCATAGCTCTAATTTCTCTATACACCCGGGTAGCACAAAGATGTTCAGAGATCTAAAGGAACATTTTTGGTGGGAAAACATGAAGAGGGAGATTGCTGATTATGTGTCAAGATGTTTGGTTTGTCAACAGGTGAATGCGGGAAGACATCATTCTGGTGGAGTCATGCAACCCCTTCCTATACCTATATGGAAATGGGATGATATTACGATGGACTTTGTCATCAGGAAACCAAGTACTCCAAGAAAGAATGATACGATATGGGTCATTATTGACCTTCTTATAAAATCTGCACATTTTCTTGCTATAAGGGAATATTTACCACTTGAACGTTTAGAAAGAATATATATTAATGAATTTTTAAGACTTCATGGTGTACCATCATCAATAGTTTCTGATTGTGATCCCCATTTTACATCATGATTCTGGAAGAGTCTTCAGAAGTCCCTAGATACTGATCTTCATTTGAGCACTACCTACCACCCACAAACTGATGGAAAATTAGAATGGACTATTCAAACATTGGAAGACATGTTGAGGTCTTGTTCACTTGATTTTCAAGGTATGTGGGATCAGTATTTACCTCTTATTGAATTTTCCTACAACAATAGGTTCCATCCAAGTATTCAGATGGCACCCTATGAAGCATTATATGGGAGGAAATGTCGTACACCATCTTGTTGGGATGATGTTGGTGAAAGAAATATCGTGGGCCCAGAACTTGTTGAAGAAACAATGGAAAAGTTGATGATTATCCAGAACCATATCAAAATAGCTCAAAATAGGAAAAAGATCTATGCTGATAACCGAAGGAAGGATTTGGAATTTCAAGAAGGTGATCACGTTTTCTTAAAGGAAACTCCATGGAAGGGTATTATATGATTCGTTAAGAAGGGAAAATTAAGTCTCAGGTACATCGAAACTTTTGAAATTATGTACCGAATTGGAGCTATAGCTTACCGTTTGGTAATGCCACCAATTCTCTTCAAGGTTCACAATGTGTTCCACGTGTCAATGTTAAGAAAGTACATGCCAAACCCAACACATGTACTCACTTATGCCTGAATGGCCCGAAGGCCTTCATTTTTATTGATTTTTGATAACCCCCCTTTCAAGGGATGAGGGGGAACCCTTACAAGGCTCGTAGGCTCAAAGATTACATGGCCCGTAGGCTTAGGAGATTACATGACCTGAAGGTCTTAGAGAATTCAACCAGACTATCTACAAGAAACTGCCCCTCCCCAGCATCTGTATCTTGATAGTAGCTCTCCACCTTTGCATGATTGTCTGTCTAGGATTCTCGTGCAAGCACAAGCTAGTACCGATGGCATAGCCATACCCTCTCATTCTGAAAATCCATTTGGCTCTGCTCTGGTGAGTTCACCTACTCTGAATCATCTTCTGGGTATGCTCCTTTTATTGTAGTGTGTCTGGGCCCTGAATTCATGTGTCCTGAAGGCCTTGGGGTGGCCCTAAGGCCTTAAGGTGGCCCGAAGTCATTGAGAATCAACTGGCCCGAAGGCCTTGGTTGGCCCGAAAGCCTTACAGGACCAGAGGACCAAACCGGTGGCTCGAAGGCCCAGATGGATGAATAATTCTGGTTGCTACAGTACCGAATAGTTCTTGCTACAGTACTGCTACAGTAACCCAAAAAAATATGCCTCCACCTGGATTTGATCTCGGGTCTCTTGGATGTACCTAGCGAGTCCTCACCAACTGGGATGAGGCTCTTGTGCCATGTACTCACTTATGAAAAAGTAGAACTTGATCCCGATCTATCTTATTGTGAAGATCCTATCAAGATTCTTGATACT
This sequence comes from Viscum album, assembly GCA_963277665.1. Lineage (NCBI taxonomy): Eukaryota > Viridiplantae > Streptophyta > Magnoliopsida > Santalales > Viscaceae > Viscum > Viscum album. The sequence continues at coordinate 133,985,865 of OY728147.1, read as the reverse complement.
AGAGAACAAGTATTGAGAAATTGGACGACTCATATGGTAAAGGTTCTAGGGAACCAAAAGATGGAGGAAGTAACATGGGAGCCTCAGGAGCTTGTGTTAAAGACATACCCGAACCTTTTTAGGTAATATTCTGTGAATTTTGAGGAAGAAATTTTTGTAAGTAGGGGAGAATGTAACACCCCAAGGTTTTGAAAATAAAAATTGAATGCAATTTTATAATCTATCTAGTAAACAAAACTTTTCCTCTTCTATGTTTAGAATTTCGAAAAATGGTCATCTATAGTTGTGTTTAGTAAGTCATTTGGAGTCTGATAGAACAAACTTGATTTTTGGTGAATAGTGACATAACCTTATAAATGGTAATATGAATAGTAATATGACCCTTATGAAAAGTAAATAATGATATTATTTTTTTAAGGTAATAAGATATTGGGATCTTAATTAACTTTTCAATGTCACATAAAACAAATTATACCTCTAAGATTGTTATTTTTCGAATTAACTATGACTTTATTTAAAAATTAAATTAATAATATTTAAAAAATTATTTTTGAAAAATAGATTTTACTTTTAAATTCTACGTGTTGAAAAATGGTAGGGGTGAATTTTTTGTATTTTTCTGAAATTCTTGAATTTTTGATGAATAGTGTAAGACGATAAAATACCGTATATACAAATTATCAGTTAAATACACTATTCATGACATCACAAGTGATTCAAGGTCACTTGGTTCGAACTTATATGCATTTATTACTATTAGGGGTCACATGAAACAACACTATTGGTTGTTTTGAGGGAAATAATAAAATAATGAATTAAATATTCAAAATTTACTCCTCTCCTCCACTATAAAAACCCCTCACCACTCCCTCTTCTCTTCACTCCTATAAGACTTGAATCTCCTAAAATTTCTGCCCAATTACCCTTACCTACTCTCTCCCCACTTCCAAGAAGATTCTGGTCTTTCCAAAAGACCAAAACCCCTTCCCTTAAGGAGTTTTTCAAGGAGGTTATTTCAAGAGGTAAAGCACCCTTCTTTTTCATTTGTTTTCATTTCAATTTATCTACTTTTGTTATCCTATCCTCACCTCCTCTGTCAAAATGATCATGATAACTCTATTATCATCTATATACTTTAATTATATCATGTTAATGCAAGAACCATCATAAATATTCTTACTCCCTCCCTTTTATTTTTATAAACGAAATCAACATCCATGAGGTTCCAATTTATAGCCTTCGTGGACGACGAAGTTTTGTTCTTCAATTTCTTCTTCATTATTGGTCATGAAACCATATTTATGGTTGAAACAGACTATAATATATGTATTATAACATAATTAATATTCCTGAACCATAATATGTACATATAATTAAGTTATATGACAAAACTAGTTCATAAAAAATTCAAATACCGTCGAATAATCGAAGTGGTTGTCATCTAATGATTCATCCTCATTCCATGTAACCAAATGATATAAATTACCATTATCAATTATTTATGTTTATAAATAATATATAATTCCAATCATGTATATTTATAACCATTCCACATGAACTTCATTACTTAAAAACAAGTGAACTGATTATGAAAATAAAGAAAACGAACACCCCGGAACAACGAAATTCAATAAAATAACTTAGAAATAAGTGTATAAAGGAACTAAACAGAATTATGATAAACTAAATACATGTATAAAAGTTTATTAAATAATTATAAGTTATTAATAATTATAATTTCATATTCCAGGAGCTTAAGTTCAAGAGCAGAACACATTTGGAGTTAAGTTAAGGGTTTTTCCACCCAAACTTCCATTTTTATTCGGGTTACTTTCATTGTCTGATTACCTTAATTAAATTCTTATTTATTGTTATTTACTCCTCATATATTCTGTGTGAGTATTATATATATGTTTAAAAACCATAACCCTTCCTTATTTTATGGATAGTTACACGTTTTAAAAGGAACTTTCAAAAAAATTTCCAAAATACAAGCCCGATTCAAGGGAATTTATCAAATTCTTACCTATTTTCTAGGGAACTCCTTAACCTGTTTTTGGAAACATTTATCTTTATAAAATTACTCATTTTATAATAAAAATACTATCTTACCTCACTTATGGTTTTATACAATTATTTATCCAAAAGAACTCTTCTTTTCAAAACAAAAGAGTATTTATCTCAAGAATTGCTTAATGATTTTATATGAGTGTTTTTCTCTCATTCAACACTCTTGTTGATTCCATGGTATTATTGGGTTTAATCATTTATGAAGTCATCTACCATATTTTATTTAATAGTTTATGACTAACTCTATTTTGGATGATCTATCCTAAAACCGTTCACCATATTACTCAGAATGGTTAGTGTTTTATGTTTAAAGATTGGGGAAAGTTAGTTACATTTCATATGATAGTTTCAATATGAATGTATATGTTATTAATGTTGATCCCCTCTCATATGATGAATTCATTGGACTTATTATGTGATGGGTGGGGCCCGCTATAGCCCCTCGATACATCGGTAGGTCTCATGAGACAAATAGATGTGGAATTGGCCGAGGCCTTTCCCAATGTGTTATATGGATTTTGGTCGAGGCCTTAATCATTAGACGTCTTAGCCGAGGCCTTTAAAAAATGTTTCAGAATGTTCAGCATATGAACTCCCCTCGTTATGAAGCTATTAATTGAAATTTCATGTGGTTATTCGACTAGTACAATACTCATGATTATGTTTTATTATGGCATTATTTTCTCATCTCATATTCCTGCCATAATGTGTTCAAGTTTATTGTTAAAGGAATGTGTTTTCAATTATGCACCATGTCTTATGTTTATGCTATCTTCTGCTATATTGCTTACTCTTACTGAGCGTTTGATCTCACCCCTTTCTTATGTTTCATTCTTCCCAAGATATGAAGAAGTAAATTATGAATTACTTTTAAGCATAATCTAGGAGGCATGGATGTTTCTAATGGAATAAATTAGTGTTGTATTTCTTTTCTTATTGTAAAGTTGAAATTATTAATGTATCTTGTTTCCAATAATACTAAACTACTTTTTCCTTAGGGATGCTTATTCCTTGTTTGTATGCCAATGTAATCAAATAAGGCACTAGCTCTGGGCAACTGGGGTCGGGTCCTTACATGTAGAGCTCAAACAGACACCTGAATGAAAAGTTATGGCCGTTTGAAGTTTGAGTTACATTTTCAACTTATTTTAGATCTTTTATTAATTTTTTTGATTTTTTGGGTCTTCAAATTGTTATTAAATGATTTTTAATCAATAATAATTAGCAAATTATTAATTAATAATATTTTTTAAAATATTTTAAAACCATTTTCACTAAATTTCTTATATATTAAATGTAATAGTCTATTTATATGTATCTAAAACATATTTAAAAAATATATATTATATTTATATCAATATAAATATACTTATATAACAATAATTTTTTTTCATAATTTTTTTTTGAAACATAAAATTTATCACCGATAGGAAAAAGCGCTGATAAATCCCCCCTTTATCAGCGGTACAAAAAAAGCACTAATAAAGGGGTCCCCTTTATCAGTGCTTTTTGTAGCGCTGATAAAAGGGTTGTGCTTCCCTTGCCCATTTTTGTAGTAGTGTATACTGGAAAAGCGAAACATTTTCATATAGTATTAACCCTAGGTTATGATGGAAAAGTGAAATTCTTGTATAAGGTATCAATCCTACATTCTGCTAAATAGTTTTTATTTGGATAGACATCCATACATTTGGATAATCATTAAACGTATGGATTAGAAACCCTACATTGGAGTCTAGAAATATTGCTTATCTACCCTAAATTCAATAATTTGAATGTATGGTTAATCAATGTTACGTTCAGGATATTATGCTAAAAAGGTGAACATATGGATTATCATCCCTACGCTACTTTTGTTCCCTACGTTACATGAAGATGAAATTATGATTATGGAAAATACATTAGAACGAACCGTATGTTACATGAAGGAACCCTACAATATGAGAAGGAACCCTATGTTATGCAGTTCAACCCTATGTTGTGTTTACAACGGTGAAGTTTATAAGCCACATTTTTAATTTGAGGTTACAAAAACAATCAAGTCAGGATTGAAGACCGATTAAAGGATTTTTATGATTGTTTTAAATAATTGTATTCATCAGAGAAAATCAATTCTATTCTTAAGGAAATTTATGTCACTCCTAGTCAACTAGAATTTAAATTTATGTGATTAATTAGGGTGTTATTTTGGATATGGAATACTGAAGAAAGATATCTATTATATTTATTCCTTCAGAGTATTTTTTAAAACTATATGTGTGTAATAACCAATTCACATATGAGACTTTATTATTGAAATTATCATTTACATTGCTGCTACAATGAATGACTGATTCTGAAAGAATATACACTTTGGATATATACATGTTCAATCTTTTACTATTGTAAGATTACTACTGCTATTTAGTGTCTACCTTATTAAAGATCATTTTCCAATAAGGATTAATTCATACTATTTCATTATTAATGATATTATTTTTTGAAGAAGAAGATCCATCAATTTTCAGTTACTTGTTGCTGAAACTATGAAGAAAAACTCGAATCAACAATCAAACTATTTTGATTTATTAGAGTTTCAACTAATCGTACCCAGTTGTAGTGGAGTATCAGCTTCTCAATCTAAGTTGTGGATAATATGTTCTCTATTATAGAACCATAAGGATTTGTTATTAGTTTCTTTTAATGGTGTAAATTTCCTTCACTCAGTTATAGATTCAAGGTCTTGTGATAATAGGACCATTCTAGTGAAATTTTCCAAGATCACAGAGAGAGTGATTGGTAGAGTGGATTAGGGGATCTTTGTACCCTAAACCACTATAAAAAGTTGTGTTCTTTATTTCCATTTATTCGCTACATATTCTTTTTACAGAAGTAAACATTAAATATCCATATAAATCATAGTGGGTGTCAAAATCCAGAATTCTGGAAGTTTTTTGGAAAGTCACAATTCGCCACCCCCCCCCCCCCCCCTCTTGTGTTACATTGTATATTCTGACCTAACAATTGGTATTAAAGGTGAGCTTTTGGATAAATCTATAGAAAGCTAAAATTATAAGGTCTATACAAATATGGAAATGGATTATTCTAAAGAAGGAATGTCAATGGTACATGCTCCATACTTTAATGATGAAAATTATGGATTTTGGAAATATCAGATGATTATCTATCTATAAAATCTTGGATACAAAGTCTACTCAAAAACCGCTACTCCTTATAAAATTATTGTGAAACCAGAAACTTGGACTGCTGAAATAGAATTTGAGTATGAAATCAATTAAAAAGTGATGGATGCTATTATTTTTTGTCTTGGCCCAGAAGAATTTAATTGATTATAATAATGTATAATTGCCTATAAAATGTGGCAAACTATATCAATTTATTATGAAGTAATAGATAATGTTAGACAGATTAGGTATATTATAGAAAAACTAAAGTTTGACATATTTATAATGTTTTATGGTGAAAGAATAATACCGATGAATGGAATAATTACAGAAATTGTCAATAATATTACAATCTTAGGTGAACCCATCAAAAAATATGATTAATATTTAAAAGTATTGAGAGTACTACCCTTTAAGTGGAATGTCATATCTGTTGTATGTAACGTCTCAGTTTCGGGTGCCACCCAAAGGTTCCCTATACCCAGTTAGTCACATGGCCTCAAGTGAATTTCCCTGAATGTCAGAGGCTTACGACTAATAGTGAGGGCCTTGGGTGTGATAGTGGAGAAACTATTACCTCATTGGCAGAGTAACACAGTGGAAAAAAACAGATAATAGTAGTGGAAGCAGTAATACCATACAGTAAGTAAACAATAGGAGACTAAAAGTAAATAAAAAACTTGAGCACATATAAAAATGATGCATGTCACATATGTCTAGGAAAGTATCCAAACATGTCATGATGTTGGAAATACAAGACTAAACCAAAGTACAAGGAAACAAATAAACTCCAGCAGCATCGCAAGCCTCAGCTTGGTCCCTTGCTCTCCAGATCTACCGCAATCAAGTACCTAAATTAGAAGGATACTTTCCCTTATCTATCCCTGCAATAATATAATCTGTTTGGGCCCAAAATCATGGCCTAGACAAGGTTTGAGACGAATCCCAGTAGAAAAACACCTAAATATCTGTTCCTAACTATCAGTCAATATATATAGCAGTCAATATGCAATATTAAATGATAAATAAGGAAGTGATCAAAATTAAACAATCCCACCATTTCAAACTACATTCATTTACATTTATTAAAAATCAACCAAAAATTCACAAGCAACCCTCTGGGAAGTACACACAGTCTAACCCCTCAAGTTCAACTTAGACAAAGACTCTCTAAGGAAGTACTCACCATTAATTCCTCATGTGGTCTTTAACGGTAACTATATACTCTCTGAGGAAGTACTCAACATCAAATTCCCCATGTGGTCTGACAATGGTGTACTACAGACACTTTGAGGGAGCACTCATGTCCATCCCCCTATGGTCTTACAATGTGAAAAGTATAATAGACACTTTGGGGAAGCACTCAGTGTCTATTCCCCTTATGGTCTAACTACACCAAGTTCCCATATCCCTGTGTAATTCAATCATGCACAAACGATATCCAACATCCAAATTAAAACTCAAATACTACTTGGATAAATAGATACAATACATATCACAAGTATTTCATATAAAAAACTCCATCAAAATAGCACTAGGCATGGAAAACATAACAGCCTAATAGGCAGTTCTAGACCCAATGGCCAATATCAATCAAACATGGGAAAACCCATCCATAGAAAGGTAATAAACCTTATTCATAAACAAACACCCTTAATCAAGAAAAAAATCATAGAAGGAATTAATAAGGTTAAATTCCCAAAACATGCAATACCCTAAACTAAGGTATTGGGCACTTTTTGCACATATAATTCAACGACATCTATGAAAAGGCACAAAACACCTACCTCGACGTTGTATGATCAATATAGTTGAACCTCATCCTTTGAATCAATCTATAACATGGTATATCTACAAAAACATAAAAAAAAATTAACCAAGGATATCTGACGAAAGAAGAGAAATCAAGAGGAGAGGCTCTAGAAAAAATAAGAACTCACCATGGTGATTCCAATGCAATAGACGGTGTTTGATTTGGAGAACAGAAGGCGAGTTAGTGGCTCAGAGAAGAATCATCAATTTCCATCGCCCCTGGATGAGACAGATCTAGAAGTAGATAGTTTTGTTGATGAGACGCACCCCTGGTCCAATAAAACAATTAAAAATAAAAATACAAAGTGTGTTCCATAAGGATACACGGCATGTATAGGCCTTTACCAGGCCCCGATTTAGGTGGTCTCCAGGTCACCTCACACAGCCATGTACTCGGCTATTACATGGCTGGTATACGTCTACCTGCAGCAACCAAATACACAGCATGTACTCCATAGTACATGGCGTGTACTCCTTAATTTTCCAAAAACTCACCTTTTTTCTCAAAAACACTTGAAAACAAGATCCATACATGAAATGAAGATTCTGGTTCTTACAAACATCCCCCTAAAAGAAATTTATCCCCAAATTTCCCTAACAAGGAGGTGCATAAGAAGAATCCTTGAACAGCTCTGTCCACTGCAATTGCACATCGGCCTCCCTCTCCTAAGTCTCGTCCTGCACTCACCCGTGCTTCCACAGCACCCGTACCAGGGGAACAGACTGGCCATAGAGAACCTTCTCACTACGATCAATAATCTGGATAATATGATCCTCTAATGATGTGTCCACCTCTAAATCAACCTCCTCAGGTTGAAAAACATGAGACGGGTCTAAGAAGTAACGTTGTAGCTAAGAAATGTAGAAGACGTCGTGCATATCTCGGTACCTATGAGGTAACTACAATTGATAGGTAACTGGCCCGAATCTCCCAAAAATCTCAAACGGTCTAATATATCTCAGTGAAATATTTCCCTATCTCCTAATCCTCATGTGTCCCAACCTTGGTGTGACATATAGGAAAACCAGATCTCTGACCTCGAACTCTAGAGGTCATCTCTGATGATCAATATAAGTCTTCTTTTATGATTTTGCAGTATCCATCCTCTTCCAAATCAACTCCATCTACTATGTGGTTTCCTGGACAAGATAAGGTCCCATCATAGCTACCTCTCCTGCTTCCATCCAACATAGGGGTGATTGGAAAGTCCTACCACATAAAGCCTCATAATGTGCAATCTATATAGTTTCCTGAAAACTATTATTGTAGGAAAACTCTACAGAGGTATGTGCTTCTCCCAAGAACCTACAAAATCTAGGACGTATGTTCGAAGCTTGTCTTCCAGCACCTAAATCATACACTCAAACTGACCATGTGTATGGGGATGGTAATCTTTACTCAGAAGTACCTGTGTACCCAAATCCCTTTGTAGTCCCTACCAGACCTGAGAAGTAAAATAGGAATCCCTGTCTAAAATGATGGAGTGCAGAACCCCATTTAAACATATAATCTCTCGGACATACAACCTTCCCATCTCATAAACACTGAAGGTCTCCTTGATCAATAAGAAGTGTTCAACCTTCGTGAGTCGGTCAATGATAACTCAAACTCCATATTTCCCTCGAGGTGACCTTGGTAATCCTGTCACAAAGTCCATCGCTACATCATTCAACTTCCACTTAAGAATGGGTAACTGCTGCAAAATCCCTGCTGGTTGCTGATGCTTCGCCTTGACCTACTGCTAGGTGGAACATCTCATGACAAAACCTGCAACATCTCTCTTCATACCTGGACACCAATACTGACAGTGTAGATCTCGATAAATCTTGGTGACACTAGGATGAACTGCCCAAATTGAAGAATGAAAATCCCACATCATCTCCACGTGTATGTTTGCTGACACCCATACGTGCCCATGAAAATGAAAAATCTCATCCTCTCCTATGGTCCATCTAGGAATATGTTCCTCTCCTAACACACTCTCCTGTAGAAATAGGCCTTCAGCATCTGATAGCAGTCTTATTTTCACTCGATCAAGCAGAGTAGAGGTAACAGCTATAGAAGAAATTAATGTCTTTCCCTGTCTATTGTGCACCTCCAAATGCATCTCATAGAATGGAGCCATAAGATGCCACTCACTAATGTTCATCTGAACTGCTTGAATCTGAGTCATCCTACTCAATACATCATCCACTGTGTTGCCTTTCCCAAGCGTGTAGGCAATCTCAAAGTTAAAGGACTAAAGGTACTCAACCCTTCTTCATTGTATCAAATTCAGATCATGATGAGTGAAGATATAATTGAGACTTGTGTGGTTGGTGATAACCAAAAAATGCTCTCCCAAAAGATAATTTCTCCAACAGCATAAAGCATAAACAACTACATCCAACTTGAGATTGTGCATTGGGTAATTCTTCTCATGTGGTCTCAATTGTCGAGACCCGTATGCAATGACTCCTCCCCCTGCATAATCACTGCTCCTAGACTGATACCTGATGCATCACAATAAACAGTATATCTCTTTCCTAGCTCTAGAAAAACTAGTATCAGTGCGGAAGTCAACCTCCCTTTCAGCTCCTGAAAGGATGAATCGCAGAAATCTATCCACAGTTACTTTGCACCTTTCTTAGTAAGGCCCATCAGTGGCACTGTAAAGTGTGAAATGTCCTATATGAAACATTTGTAGTAACCATCTATCCCGAGAAAACTCTATACCTAAAAGAAGTTATTTGGTTGCTCCTAGGAAACTGCTACTCTCACTTTCTATGGGTCTACTGATCTCACTTTCTATGGGTATATACGACTATGGATGGAATACTCGGCTCATCAGTGCCATGAAAACTGCAGGCGTGTTCATGATACCGAACGGCATAACCACATACTCATATAGACCATACCTAATCCAAAAGGTTTTAAGAGGTATATCTGATTATCTAACATGAAACTGATGATGACCAGATCTCAAGTCAATCTTTGAGAACACCCGGGATCCTCAAAACTGACCAAGAGGTCATCAATCCTCAGTAAGGGATATTGGTTCTTGATCGTAAACTAGTTCAGCTTCTAAAAATCCACAAAAAAATTGAGGGTACCATCTTCCTTCTTCCCAAAAAAGGACAGGTGAACCCCAAGGATAGGTACTGTATCGGATGAAACCCTTTGCCTGTAACTCCTCTAAATGCTTCTTGAGATCCTGAAACTCTGGTGTAGCCATCCTATAAGGAGGAATGGACATCAGTGCTATTCCTATCACAAGATTAATAGAAAATTCTACCTCTCGCTCCAAAGGTAAACCTGAAAATTCATCTATAAAGACATACCTGAAACAATCCACCACTAGAGGAAAGTCCATCTGTGAAGTCCCCTGGTCATCCAGATACAAACTACCAATATGGGTTGTAACTCATCCCAACCCATGATGCTCGGGTCCCGCTCTACTCACCTAGACATCCCATTCTCCCTTACCCTCTGGTGATGTGAACATCACACTGTGGCGATAGTAGTCGAAAACAGCCTGGAAGGGAACCAACTAGTCTATTCCAAGAATGATGTCATAGCATGTCATCTATAAGACATAAAGGTCCCATAAGAAGTGACACCCACCAACCTAAAGAGGGAACTCCTTTCACTGACGTACACTAGCCATTCTAATCCTCAACGGTGTGTCCAGAATCGAGATATCAGTAGAAGTAAAGATATAGAGCTCAAGGCACTTCACAATAGGCACAGATATGAAACTGTGGGAATCCCCTATGTTGAAAAGAGCAGAAGCTAAAACTAAGGCAACCAAAATCTTAACTCTAACCATAGAGGGTCTGGGATCCTGCTCCTACTAGGCCATCTCCAGCGTAAAATCCTGACTTGCACCGCAGCCCTGTGAATATTTCTAAGGTCCCTGAGCTGATTCACTCTACGGCTGTCGAAAACCCCATGTCTGAAAACTGTAGCCACGACCTCCACCTCATCCTCAATAGACTATAGAACTCCAACCCCCAATCAGATGTGGGACTGGTAGTCCTGCTCTGGTATGAGTAGTCATAACAGAACCCCTATCACCAACTGTTGGTGAGAAAATATGACAGAAATGCTGAAGATGACCCATCTTGCCACAATATTAGCACTCAAATAGGTCTCTCAGGCAATTTGGCCTCATATGTACACTCTTCCCACACTGATAGCATACCACCTAGCTACCTGAAAAAGTATTCTGCCTACTTGGATCTCTATGCGTCAAATCCCTACGATGCTTCCTGCTGTCATTCGGAGGGGTACCAACTCTAGATGTCGAGCTGCCCTATCTCATAGCCCCAGAATTCATCAGGTTGTGCTCTTTGATCAGTTCCTGGTTGACTATAGAAGTTTTGGAGGTCAACTTAAATAAGTTCACCTGAGATCATATGTTATGCCTAATTCCATCCTTAAACTTCCTCACCAGGAATAACTCATCACCCCCTATAATGGGTGTGAAGCGATGTAGCTCTGTGAATCAAGAAGAATAGTCCATGACTGAGAAAGTATCCTACTCCAAACTCATGAACTCTCAGCCTTGTTTGGACCTCAAATTATCTAGGTAGAATTAATCATAAAAAGCACATTGGAACTCATCCCAAGCCATACCTTGTTGGTTCCCTACCTGTGATATCACATCCCACCATCTCCTGGAGTAATCTCAAAGAATGTACATAGAGAGATTCACCCTCCTCTCTGGAGGAATCTCTAGATACTCATAGATCAACAACATGGATTCTAACCACAAATATGCAGCCTGAGGTCCTACATCCCCTAAGAATGTGGGAGGACACTACTGCTAAAAAACCCACATCAACTCTACCATAGACAGGGTAGTATGCGGTGATCCCCTAAAGGTCTACATAAACCTCATGAAGCCTTCTTGGAACTATACATCGGCACCTATATCCGGAATGATGGCTGGTGCCAATACAGGCATTATGAAAGGATTTGCTGGTAGTCCCTGATCTACCATGTTTGGTGTCTGGTCATCACCCTGTATCTGGCGTACAACTGGAGGAAATCTCAATGTAATGACTCTGCAAGATCAAGTGAACACCTTAGTTCAATATTATCAAGGACTGAAACATAGATGTGTGGGAAAGTAATAGGATAAATAAAACATTCAAGTTCTTCAAAACATGGATACATGACGTGTATGACCCCTATACAGTGTGTTTACCTTAAGCCTTTACATGGGAGTGTACTTCTTCCAACCTTGATCATATAACACCCCATACACATGGCATGTTCTCCTTTGACACGGTGTGTACTCAAATATTTTTTCACTTCCCGAGTTACCCTAAATGGATAAACCACACGATTCTCTTAAAAAAAACTACACGGTGTGTTTATTCCAGACACGGTGTGTACTAGAAGGATTTCACCAACCTGTGTGGTTGGTCACACGGCCGGATACACAGTCAACTCTACACAATGTGTTCAAGCTGGACATGGGGTGTATTACCTGAGTTTCATCCATCTATTTCATTGGTCACATGGCTAGACACATGGTCTCTACAACATGGCATGTTCACCCTTGACGCGGCATGTACCACTTAATATTTAACCACATTTGTCATTAGTCACATGGTTTGATACACGGTCCTTACAACACGGTGTGTACTCCAAGTACATGGCATGTGCCACCAAACATTTCCCAACCCCACATCTCTACCCACATAGCCAGTCACGTAGTTAAGTACTACATGGAATGTACATACAGTACATGACGTGTACTTAAGAAAATTTGTTCCTTCCTAGAAAGAAGGATACATGGATTTTATTCATCATTACACACCGTTTATTCAGTGTTTCTTCAAACAGTAATCCTCAAAAACTACTCTGGAACCCCATAAAAACATTAAAACAAGCATTAATGTGCCAAATTCTGATTTGTGGGGGCCCATACTCCCCATGAATCAAATATTGGCATCATATTCATGTATATTACAAGGTATAACAGTGCAATCAATCACATGATCCACAAAATTCCAATACCCCATCAAAATAGTAGGCATTATATTAAGGAATCTATCACAACAGTATGCATATATTGCAAAACACCTATCATAACAACATGCAATCAGTAATGCACCCTAAATGGCATGATAAGAATGCATGACATGTGATCTCTATAAAGTTTATATATGATACATGAGATACTATACCCTAATATCATCGGGTTTCAATAGAAATAGAACCTCAAAAATATCAACGATAATAGTAAAAAACATGTGAATCACCCAATAATGAAATCAAATCAATTGTAACAATTTCAAAACCATAAAATTTCAATAATTGAGGCATATTGGATTTTCCCTATACACGGGTTAGATACTCCTGATCACATATTATTACCAACTACCTATTCCTTCTTATCCCTATCTATAGGCTCCAAATAGTAAGTCAAAGAAGAAAAGAATACCATTGATACCACTTTGTAATGTCCCAGTTTCAGATGCTACCCAAAGGTGCCCCATGCCCGGTAGGTCACATGGCCTCAAGCACATTTCCCCAAACGCTAGAGGATGCCGACTAGCAGTGAGGGTCTTGGGTGTGATAGTAGGGAAGTTATGCCCTCATTGGCAGAGTAACATAGCAGAAACATATAGATAACACTAGTGGAAGTAGTAATACCATACAATAAGTAAACAGCGGGATACTTAAAGTAAATAAACAACTGGAGCACATATAAAAATGATGCATGTCACATATGTCCACGAAAGCATCCAAACATGTCACAATGTTGGAAATAAATGACTCAACCAAAGTACAAGGAAAAAAATAAATTCCAACAGCATCACAAGCCTCACCTTGGTCCCTTTCTCTCCAACTCCACCGCAATCAAGTACCTAAAGTAGAAGGGTGCTTTCCCTTATCTATCCCTGCAACAATATAATTTATTTAGGCCCAAAATCATGACTCAAACAGGGTGTGAGATGAATCCCAGTAAGCAACTTCCCAAATATCTATGCCTAACTGTCAGTGAATATATATAGCAATCAATATGAAATATAAAATAATAAATAGGGAAGTACTCAAAAGTAAACAATCCCACCATTTCAAACTACATTCATTTACATTTATTAATAATCAACCAAACATTCACAAGCAACCCTCTGGGAAGTACTCACAGTCTAACCCCTCTGTTTCAACTTAGACAATGACTCTCTAAGGAAGCACTCACCGTCAATTCCTCTTGTGGCCATCAACAGTAACTATAGACTCTCTGAAAAATCACTCAACATCCAATTCCCCCAATGGTATCACAAAGTTATACTATAGACACTATGAGGGATCACTAATGTCCATCCCCCCTATGGTCTCGCAATGTGAAAATTATAACAGACACTCTGGGGAAGCCCTCAGCATCCATTCCCTCTATGGTCTAACTACACCAGGTTCCCACAGCCCTGTGTAATTTAATCGTGCACAAACAATATCCAGCATCCAAAGAAAAACTTAAATACTACATAGCTAAATATCTATAATTAATATCACAATCATTTCATATAAACAAATTCATCCTAACATCACTAGGCATGGAAAACATAACATTCAAACATGCAGTTCTAGACCCAACGGACAATGTCAATAAAACATGGGAAAACCCATCCATAGAAAGGTAATAAACCTTATTCATAAACAAACACCCTTACTCAAGCAAAAAAAATCATAGTAGGAATTAATAGGGTTAAATTCCCAAAACACATAATACCCTAAACTAAGGTATTGGTCACTTTTTACACATATAATTCAACGACATCTAAGGAAAGGCACAAACCACCTACCTCGACGTTGTACGATCGATATAGTTGAACCTCATCCTTTGAATCAACCTAGAGCACGTTATATATACAAAAATGTCAAAAACATTCAACCAAGGATATCTCATGAAAGAGGATAAATCAATAGGATAGTCTCTAGAATAAAGAAGAAATCATTGTGGCGATTCTAATGCAATCGATAGTGTTTTATTCGAAGAACATACGGCGAGTCGGTGGCTCGGAGAAGAATCGTTGATTTCCATCATCCCTGAATGAGACAAATCCATAAGAATATAGTTATGTCGATGAGACGTGACCCTAGTCTGATATAACAATTAAAAATAAAAATACATGGTGTCTTCCCTGAGGATACACAATGTGTATAGGCCTTTACCAGGCCCCTCTTTAGGCGGTCTTCGGGTCACCTGACATAGCCATGTACTCAGCCATTACATGGCCAGTACACAGCTACCCACAGTAACCAAATACACGACATGTACTCCTAAGTACACATCTTGTAATCCTTAATTTTCCAAAAACTCCCCTTTTTCTCAAAAATACCCAAAAAAAATCCATACCTGAAATAAAGATTCAGGTTCTTACACTATAATTATTCAAACATCACCTATCAAATATCTTACAATGAAAGAACTAATTGACACATTGATTATGTATGAAGTATAAATGCAGGATGAAGCTGAATATCATAAAATTATAGTAAAGAAGCAAAATACTACTCTAAATGTGACATCTTAGAATCATAACATAAGATCGAATCAAGAAGTCAAATAAGGGAAAAATTCAGATTCCTCAGATTCTGAAAAGAAATTAACTCAACTAGCCATATATTTCAGTAAATTTTACAAGAAGAAAAGAGGATTCATAAAATCCTTTGGGAAGGATGACAAAGAACCAAGAGAAGTTTGATACTATGAATGCAATAAATTGGGTCATATCACACCTGATTATCCTCAACTAAAAGATGAAAGAAAAGTACCAAAAAAGAGATATCATAAAAATGATGATTATGAGCACAAAAGAAAAAGAGAAATTAAAGCTACATGGAGTGTATATAAAGACTCTAAAATCCCTTAAAAGTATTATTCATAGAAGTATTAATCAAATCTAAAATCCAAATGTGATTTATGGATAAAGATGAAAAGGTACAAACTTATTACTCTTCGGATTCTGATTCTGGTTGTTTCTCAAATGAAAAAATATCCCCCTATTTCTAAATGTTAGAAGAATAATATGATTCTTTTTTAAATAAGCATAATTCATTGAAAAAAAATTAGGTGAAATAGATTCCATATACTAAAATAACATCAAGAGTTACTTGAAAATTTAAATTCCACTATAGAAAATAATATGAATCATGAAAAGAAAATCGAGGAAATACAGGATGAAGTGGAATCCTATAAAAATGATTCTATTGTTTTTACTAAAGGAGAAAATATTTTAAATGAAATTCTTGGAAATAATGTCATTAAAAGGGAAATATTTGGAATAGGAAGTAAGGGAGAGATATCAAAATTGTATAAAAATTATTTTTTGCCAATTCTAAAAATTCTACCTATTATCATTGTGGAACAAAATGTCATTTCACTGATAATTTTTATTTCAAAGACCCTAAAATTATTGGTATTTAAAGATCCTTTATTTCTAAAAATTTTTCTAAAGATAGTGATATAAATTATGAAAAAATAAAGTAGATCTGGATTCCCATATTATTTTTTGCTAAAACCACTGAACCCAAGAAGATATGGGTACCAAAACAAACACATGTTTAATTTCATTTGAAGGTAACAGGTCATCAAAAAAAAATACCATATAGTATATGGATAGTGGTTATTTCGGGCATATGAGTGGATAATCAACAAACTTTCATACACTGACTCAAATGGATGGAGGACTAGTCACTATTAATGACAATTCCAAAGGAAAAATAATTAGTGTAACATATTGTTACCTTGATTGGGTAAGTTTCCTTTTTCTAAGTTCCCTCCTGGTTTTAAAAAAATCCTTTTATGTTTTTTTTCTTGGGTTTACTGCAGACTGTTAAACAGGTACATGTCGTGTACCTGAAGTACACGATGTGTACATGGTGCAGGTTTCATGTCGAGGACTAGTAGATCATGTCGTGAACTGGGGGATCATATCGTGAGCTCGTACAAGTCATGTACCTGAGGTACACATCGTGTATGGGACAAATATCTCTTTTTCAACCTGAGGTGATGGGTTTTTTGGAAAAACTTATCCAGTGAGGAATTCATATCATGACCAAGGGGTACACATCATGACCCAGCCTGTGCCCAGGTTTAAGTCACACGTTTTTCAGTTTCACTCAGCCTTTTTCTCCCAAACATATTGGATCTCGAACCTAACTTTCTCCTAAAAGTTTTTTAGAGAAATATTATCTTCTTGATTGATCCAATTATCATTGTTTCATCGTTTCTTCTATAGTGCATCTCTCCGGGTAAGTATTCTTTCTAGTTCTTTATTGCATTTGATCATGGTAGCACCCTTTCCTTACGTTATCAGATACTTTTATCTAAGTTGGTTGATCTTTATCTTCTTCTTCTAGATCTGTTGTGTGATCTCATTCTAGA
This sequence comes from Viscum album, assembly GCA_963277665.1. Classification (NCBI taxonomy): domain Eukaryota; kingdom Viridiplantae; phylum Streptophyta; class Magnoliopsida; order Santalales; family Viscaceae; genus Viscum; species Viscum album. The sequence continues at coordinate 133,968,431 of OY728147.1, read as the reverse complement.
GGCATTTTCGCTTTGTTGGTTGTGGTGCGGCGGATTCTCTTCTTCAATGTATGTGGGTTTCACCTCTTTTTCTGACCTTTTGTGTTTATATTTGAATCAATATCATCATGGATTGGATTCTAGGGTCTCCATTGGTGTTGTTGGGGTTCATTCTTAGTTTTGGATTCTGTTGCAGGCATGTGCGACCCGAACCTTGAGGTAGGTGGTTCCGTATCTAGCCTATGATAATGAGCCTAATTGTTATTTCTTTATAAATTTATTTATGAAATTATAATTATTGTTTATGTGTGTTGAAATGTGGTTTTGAAATAAAATGGTTTTTCCATAGCTTTTGATGAATGGATTTGTGAAATGATTTTGAATGGTTTTTCAAAGTACTAAAATGATTTGTGAAAAAGACCTCATGGGTTACCTTAGGTACTTAGGTGGAAGGTTAGCTTGAGGCCATCATCAATTACTTTTTGATTATCAAGGAGGTTTATTTTGGTGATTTCCTCTATTTCCTAGGCTCATTGTTCTAGGGGACCGATAGTGACTTTTGAGGGGGTTTACTCATGGGGTATTCCTCTGATTCCTAGGCCCGTTGTTCTAGGATCAGTTTTGTGCACTTGATTATTTTGGTAAGAGTAGTCTGTTTCCTAGACCTGTATTATTCTTTGGTGTGTGATTCATGTGCTTCTGTTTTGTACTACTTTTCTTTCTGAGTTAGCCTTGATATACATATTAGTGCTTGTGAAAAATGATGTGGAAAATTTTCTTTGAAACCGTTATACCTACTGTTGTTTAGAACTGTGGAAAACGGTAAATTTACCATGTTTCCTATAAAACTGATTTATTGTTATCATTCCATGTTTTACTTTAAAATGAGCATACATGATTTTTTATATAGAGACTTGTTATGGAAAACCTAGGTTGGATCCTATTGAGCATGTTAGCTCACACCCTACGCACTGCTATGGTGGTGCGTAGACCTTTGTTTGTCTTCCAGTGTAGCTAGTGGTATGATGGTTGGAGTTCGTCCATTCCATTATTGGAGTAGCTGTTTGGTTTATAGTCCTTTATTGTCAGACTTGTCTTAGGAGCTTTTAGTTGCTGTTACAGTTGTTCTTTTCTGTTGTTTTCCTTAAAGTTTTGGCATATATATTTGTTAGTATTCCATTTTTTCTTCTTGCTCTATATATATATGCTATGTGGTTGTTCAAGTTGGGTGAAATTGTTCCCTTAGTTTTGTTGTTAGATGCCCGGGTACTTGTCACCAGCTCGTGGGGATAGGGAACGCTCTTCGGGTATGTGGCAGATCAAGTTGGGTGTTGGGTTTCAGGGCAACCCAGGTCATTTCATTACAGTTTGGTATCAAAGGGAAGTCTTTCCTCAAGAATCTTTTTCTTGGGACTTCTGTTAGACTAGACATAGGATTTTCGGAAATTGGGAGGTCTGTTTCGATAAGTTCATGGCCAGCACTTATTGTAACGAGACTCAAGTTACCATGGGTTGTTAGGATATGTGTCTCTAGTGTTGGTTTTTTCTTTTGAAATCTCACTTTCTTCTTATGGGTTTTCTAGTTTGAACTGAGATTTGTTCGGTGTCTGGTCTTTCTTATGTTTCGGTGTGCAACAGTATGCCTCCGAGACGTCTTCCACAGGTTCCTCAGGATGGTGTAGCTAATTTTCCTCAATGAAATACACATATGGATCAGAATCTTATTGATACTATCATGCGGGAAGTCTGTGCTATCGATCAAGATGTTCCACAAGTTCAGAACACAGTGGTTGATGTGTATCTAGGAGCTGGAGGAGAAATAGATCAATCACGGGAGTTCTTGCATGAGAAGACACCATCTTTTAAAGGGAAGAATGAACCTCAGGAGGTGGAGGATTATATGGATAGGATCAATCAAATCTTTGACTGCTTGGAGACACCTAAGAATATCAGGGTAAAGTGTGCAGTGTTCAGACTCAAGGGTTCCAGCAAGTGTTTGTGGGACTCTATGGTCTAGGAAGATAGACATGTGGGCTTGGATTAGAAAGGTTTCAAGACCCTATTCTTTTAGTAGTTTTGTCTAGAGTATCTGATGTTGGAAAAATATATGTAGTTCAAATCATTGTAGTAGGGAGAGCATTCAGTGTCGTAATACACCAACTGTTTTTCTGAGCTTGTTCGTTTTTCTCTAGATGTGGTAAAGAATGGTGAGCTAGAGGCACATAAGTACCTTCAGATTTTGCGACCGGAAATTTGATTCTAGGTGTTTGTGTTGAATATTTATACCTATGAGGAGATGTTAGATAGAAAAATTATGGCAGAGATGAACATGGTAGGAAAATTAGACTTTACCGCTTATTCTTTTCCAACAGGTGATAGTTTTAGTGGCCTGCATGGGAAGAAGAGAAAGTTACAGGACTGTCGCAGAATTGGTGGAGGTGGGTCTCAGTAGCAAGCCTCCTCTCCACCATCCATTGTATCTGGCAGTGTACCTCTGATTTTCTATCAGTTTGGAAAGGGAGGACACACTATAATTCCTTGTCCTATGCCTGCAAAGATGGGAAATAGTTGTGGACGTGTTGGTCATCTATAGCATTTCTGTCAGGCGATGAATATTCCTTGTTATTGTCAAGGTTCATCAGCTCCAAAGGCTACTACAGTGCAATTAGAAGCTTCAAAGACTATGGGTCTCAAGTCACAGGCCTCGGGAGTGATGCATTTACATTCATTAGATGAGTTTTTAATGTAATTTTATGTAGTTCCGGCAATAGTGAGAGGTACACTCCTTATTGCAGCTTTAGTAGCAATCACTTTTTTTGGGGTTGGTTCCTCTCACTTGTTTATATCTATACATTTTGTTCATATTCTTAAACTTCCAACAAAACTTATTCCCTTTGCATTGGAGTTAGCGACACCTCTTGTTAAGAGGAAAGAGCAGGGGTTTCGGTGTCCTTGTTTGTTGACGATAGCTGATACGGAGTTAGTTTGGGATTTTCTTGTTCTTGATCTGGATTTGTTTTATGTCATCATCAGTATGGATTGTCTTGTCACTCATTGATATGAGGTTGATTTTTATCATTGGTGTGTTTTGTTTCTTGCAACTGATTGGATCTCTCATGAGTTTTAGGGAGAGTGGTACTCGAGGTTAGGTCATGTAGGACCTTCCCACCCAGAGCTCCAGAGTTTGTTGGTTGCTGTTGCGTTTTAGGCTCATGATGTTTTTTCTATTGGTGATCTTCCTTTTGTCATTAGATACTTTCCTAATGTTTTCCAGGAAACCTTATCCGGTATTCCTCCAGAGAGAGAGGTAGAGTTTACGATTGACCTAGTGTCAGGTACACAACTGATATTGATTCCTTCTTATCATATAGAACCAGCGGAGTTGAAAGAGATCAAGATTCAATTAAACATCCTATTAAAGAAAGTTTTCATTCACCCTAGTGTTTCTTCTTGGGCAGCCCCAGTGCTCTTTTCCAAGAAAGCGGATGGTTCACTTCGGTTGTGTGCGGACTATCGGAATTTGAACTGGGCAATGGTTAAGAACAAATACCCTTTACATTATGTGTATGGTTTTTTTTATCAGTTAAAGGGCGAAAATTGGTTCTCAAAGATTGATCTTTGGTCGTGTTATCATCATCTCAGAGTATGAGAGTTTGATATACCAAATATGGACTTCAGAAACAGTTATGTCCATTATGAATATCATGTGATTAATTTTGGTTTAACTAACGCTCCTTCAGTTTTTATGGATTTTATGAATCAGATATTCCATCGTTATCTAGACACTTTTTTTTTAGTGTTCATGGATGATATTATGGTTTATTCAAAATCTGATCCTGAGCACGAGCATTATCTGAGTTGGTTTTGGAAGTTCTAAGAAATCGTCATTTGTATGGAAAGCTTTCGAATTGTAGTTTCTGTATTTGAGAATTGAAATTCTTGAGGCGCATAATTTCTGATCATGGCTTATCATTTGATCTAGATAAGGTAAAATTTGTTTTTCCCTGGAAGGAAGCGCAGAATGTATTTGAGATACGAAGCCTCCTTGGTCTTGCGGGATACTACTGATGGTTCATCAAGAATTTCTCTAAGCTGATGTCACCTCTGACTTCTCTTAACAAGAAGGTGGTTAGATTCTCATGGTATGATAAGTGTCAGTCTTCTTTTGATGAAATGAAATGAATTCTGACATCGACATCTATTCTGATCTTATATGAGCCCGGTAAGGGGTATGTGGCGTTTTGTGATGCATCTGGAACTAGTTTGGGATGCATGATGATGCAGGATGATCATGTGGTAGCTTACAGCTCTCATCAACTCCAACCGCATGAGAGGAACTACCTCATTCATGATTTATATCTTTCTATGGTGATGCATGATCTTAAGTGTTGGAAGCACTACCTCTTTGAGGAAAATTTTATGGTGTTCTCTGATCATAAGATTCTAAGCTATACCTTTTCTCATAAAGACTTAAATCTCAAACAAAGATGATGGGTGGAATACCTCCAGATGTTTGAATTTGAAACCACCTACACCCTGGGGAAAGGGAATGTTGTTGCAGATTCTCTAAGTAGGAAGTTACCATCACAGGATGTTCTAGAGTCAAGGGAGGAGTGGAATCTTATGGGGCTTTTCGCTCAATTTCACTTGGATGATCAATAGGATTCTTCAGGTATGGTTCTAAACAGTGTTTAGTTATCATCATCTCTCTTAGAGTCTATTTTGAAAAGTCAGTAGCATGATGATGAGTTTCAGAAGACTTGGGAAAGCCTTTATGGTGGGGAGACCATTCCTGGTTGGTCTCTTTCTTTAGATGGCATTTAGAAAGTGAGTTGTCATCCTCGCTTCTGTGAAGAGTTTAGTTTTGTTTGATTATCATAGCTCCTCATGGGCCATTCACCCATGCGCTAAAAAGATGTATTATGACATGAAAGAACGATTCTGGTGGCTAAGTATGAATCATGAGATTGAAAATTATGTGTCCCGCTGTAACACCTACCAATAGATAAAGGAAGATCACTTGAAACCCTATGGTCTTCTTCAGCCTCTTCAGGTGCCGGTTTAGAAATGGGATGAGGTGTCTGTGGATTTTTTTTTTTCCAGTTTTCCATGAATACTCTGAAGGAAAATGCTATCTGGGTGGTTGTTTATCGGTTGATGAAGTCTTCTCATTTAATTATAATCAAAGACACCACAAAAGTTAAAGATCTGGGTCAGCTGTATGTGCAAGAGATTGTGAGCTTTCATGGGAGTCCTTCTGCCATTGTTTCATATATGGATCCTAGGTTTACCTCAAGGTTCTAGAGGAGTCTTTAAGAGGAAATGGGGACTCAGGTAAAGTTGAGCACAGCTTACCATCCACAAACAGATGGCTAGCCAGAGTGTGTGATTCATATCCTAGAAGGTATGCTTCGTGCATGTGTCTTATATTTTGGTGGATAATGGGATAGCCATATGGGACTAGTTGAGTTTTTTTACAACAACAGTTATCATTCTTCGATCAGAATGGCTCCCTTTGAGGTGTTGTATGGTCGCCCATGAAGATCACCTCTTTGTTGGGTAGAGGTGGGAGAAGTAGCTTTGGTAGGACCAAGTCTGGTTAAGGATACGTCAGTAAAGATTCAAAAGGTGCAACGATGTCTAGTTACAACCCACAGTCAACAGAAATCATATACAGATTGGCAGCGGTGTGATCTGTAGTTTTCCATTGGTGATTAGTTTTTCTTGAAATTTTCTCCTCGGTTGGGTCACAATCGGCTTGGAAAATAGGGAAATTTGGCTCCGAGATATGTTGGACCATTTGAGATCGCTCAGCAACTTGGTCTAGTTACTTATCAGTTAGCATTGCTGATTTAGTTGATGGGGATTTATGATGTTTTCTATATATCTCAGCTTAGGAAGTATCACCCTCATCCCTCTCATGTTCTAAGTTGTGAAGAAATTGAGTTAGAGTTGAATGCTTCTGTTCTAGAGAAACCAATTGAGATTATTGACTCTCAAGAAAAATTCTTGCATGGGAAGTCAATTATGTTGTTCAAAGTTATATGGAAATAAGTATTGTATTCTCATGATACTTGGGAATGTGAGTCATTGATGAGGGAGCAGTGGCCTCATATTTTTTCAAGGATTGTATCTTCCACATGACTTCCTGGGGATGGAAATTATTTATGGTGGGGAGTTTGTAACATCCTGTTACCTTTATTGGGTAAGTTTCCTTTTTCTAAGTTCCCTAATAGTTTTAAAAAAATCCTTTTATGTATTTTTTATGGGTTTACTGCGGAATTATGAATAGGTACACATCATGTGCCTGAAGTACACAATGTGTACTTGGTTCTAGTTGCATGTCGAGGACTGTGAGATCACGTTGTGAACTGGGGGATCAGGTCATGTGTTGGTACATGTCCTGTATGGGATAAATATTGGTTTTTTAACCTGAGGCGGCAGTTTTTTGGCATAACTTATCCAGCGATGCCTACACGTCGTGACCAAGGGGTACACATCATGACCCGACCCGTGCCCAGGTTTTAGTCACGTGTTTTTCAGTTTCACTCGGCCTTTTTCTCCCAAACATCTTGGATATCAACCCTAACTTGATCCTAGGTGTTTTTCAAAGACTTATTATCTTCCGAATCAATCTGATTGGCTTTATTTCATCATTTCTTCTACGGTGCATCTCTCTTGGTAAGTTTTCTTTTCATTTCTTCATTGCAGTTGATCATGGTAGCGCCCTTGCCTTGCATTATCAGATCCTTTGATCTAAGTTGGTTGATCTCTATCATATTATTCTAGATCCATTGTGAGATCTCATTCCAAAGACATTTTAACGTTGTTGGTTGTGGCGTGGTGGATTCTCTTCTTCAAGGTATGTGGTTTTTACCTCTTCCTCTGAACTTTTGTGTTTATATTTGAACCAATATTGTCATGTATTGGATTCTAGGGTCTTCGTTGGTGCTGTTGGGGTTCATTCTTAGTTTTGGATTCTGTTGCGGGCGGGTACGGCCCAGACCTTAGGGTAAGTGGTTCTATATATAGCCTATAATAATGAGCCTAATTGTTATTTCTTTTTAAATTCATTTATGAAATTGTCATGATTGTTTGTGTGTGTTGGGAATGGGTTTTGAAAGAAAATGGTTTTTCCCCTAGATTTTGATAAATGGATTTGTGAAATGGTTTTGAATGTTTTTTCAATGCACTCAAATGATTTTTGAAAAAGAGAACATGGGTTACCTTGGGTACTTAGGTGGAAGGATAGCTTGAGTCCATCATCCATTTCTTTGTGATTATCAATTATTTTTGTTTTGGGGATTTTCTCTGTTTTCTAGGCCTCTTGTTCTAGGGGACCGATAATGACTTTTGGGGGGTTTACTCATGGGGTATTCCTCTGATTCCTAGGCCTATTTTTCAAGGATCATTTTTGTGCAATTGAGTATTTTGGTACGAGTAGCCTGTTGCCTAGACCTATAGTATTCCTTGGTGTGTTATTTCTATGGTTCTATTTTTTACTAATTAGATTTCTGAGTTAGACTTGATATGCATGTTGATGCTTGTGAAAAATGACGTGTAAAATTTACTTTGAAATTGTTATACCTGTTGTTGTTTAGAACTGTGGAAAAAGGAAAATTTACCATGTTTTCTATAAAACTTCTTTACTTCTTATCATGCCATGTTTTTATTTAAAATGAGTATACATGATTTTTTATACATATACTTGTTATGGAACACCTAGGTGGGATCCTATTGAGCATGTTATCTCACACACTGTGCACTGCTATGGTGGTGCGTAGACCTTTATTTGTCTTCCAGTGCAGGGAAAGGCAAGGTGTCGCAGTGAGGCGATGCGGTTCATGTCAACTAGGATGGGTAGCTGGTGGTTAGATTTTTGGAGTTCGTCTATGCCATCATTGGAGTAGTTGTTTGGTTTATAGTCCTTTGCATTCGGACTTGTCTTAGGAGCTTTTATTTGTTGTTACAGTTGTTTTGTTTCTGTTGTTTTCCTTATAGTTTTGGCATATATATTTGTTAGTCTTCCACTTTTTCTACTTTCTCTCTATATATATGTTGTTTGGTTGTTCAGGTTGGGCGAAATCATTCCCTCAGTTTTTTCATTAGATGCTCGAGTGCTTGTCGTCAGCTCATGGGGATCAGGAACACTCTTCAGGTATGTGGCGGATTGGTTCAGGTGTCAGGTTTCAGGGAAACCTAGGTCGGTTCATTACAATTAGAATTGGAACTGTTAGATATCCAAAGACTATCTCAATCAATAAAGTACTGTGTGTACAAGGGATAAAGCACAACCTGATAAGTATATCTCAACTCAGGGATGATGGATTTTTTTTGGGTGTATTTTGTGTTGATTTTTCAAAATATTCCTACTCTATCTTTAAATATAAGTTGCTAGAATTTAGATCACCTAGAACTAATAAAGTTTATACTTTGGATTTAAATTCCTTGTGTAAATTGAAAGTAAATTTTTTAACTGGTAAGACAAATGAGTCATGGATTTGGAATAAAATACTTGGACACTACAATATATATGCTTTACATAAATTATCTAAGAAATAGTTATTTTCGGATTTTCTCATTCTTAAGTTTGACAATGATAGATTTTTTGATGCATGATAAATTAGAAAACAACACAAATATTCTTTCAAATATATCAACAAAATTACTACATCTAAACCTTTTAAACTTATCCATATGGATTTGTTTGGACCATCAAGAATAGAAATTTTGGTTCGTAAATTATATGTTTATGTTTTAGTAGATGATTATTCTAGATTTACTTGGATTTATTTTCTAAAACTCAAAAGTGAGGTATTCACTATTTTTGAAATTTTTTGTAAAATTTTTCAAATGAAAAATGTTTTAAAATAATTTCATTGAGAAGTGATTATGGTGTAGAATTTGAGAATCAAGAATTCAATTCTTTTTTCTCGAATATAGGTATTAAAAAAACCTTTTCTGCACCAAGAATAGCTCAACAAAATAGAATTATTAAAAGGATAAATAGAACTATTCAATAAATGGAAAAGAGTATGCTGAATGAATATAGTATTCCTACCTATCTTTGGGAAGAAGCTGTAATTATAGCCTTCTATATCATAAATAGAGTTTTAATAAGGCTTATTTTCAAAAATACACTCTATGGACATTAGAATAACAGAAAACTTAAATTAAAGTACTTTAAATATTTTTAATGCAAGGTTTATATCTTGAATACTAAAGAAAACCTTGGTAAGTTTGATCCAAAAGCTGATGAAGGAATATTTTCGGGATATTCTGTTACCTCTAAATCTAATAGAGTGTTTAATGAAAATTCAATGATTTTTGAAGAATCAGTTCATGTGAATTTTGATGAAACTGACCCTTTTATTAAAGAGAAAGATCAAGCAAATAAATTCACTAACTCTTTTTAAAACATGATACTTGAAACTACTAAAACTAATTTTGAAAATAATGTTAATAAAATTCAGTCTTGTTCCGAAGAATTCGATACTGAATATTCTAAAATTTCATTTCCTAGATAGTCCAAAACTATAAAGAACCATCCTCTAGAAACTGTTATAGGATACCTAGATATAATAATTAGAACTAGAATAAATGTAGGAAACCTAGAAGAATTTTATGCCTTTATATCTTAGTTAGAACCTAAGACTATTGAAGAACCCTTAGAACATGAGAGTTGGATGCTAGTAATGTAGAAAGATCTAAACCAATTCAAAAGGAATGAAGTTTGGAAACTGATATAAAGACCAACCAATTATCCAGTTATAGGAACTAAGTGGGTATTTAGAAATAAATAGGATGATCAAGGGATCATAACTAAAAATAAATCTAGATTAGTAGAGAAAGGATATAGTCAGGAAGAAGGTATAGGTTATGATGAGACCTTTTCCCCTATAGCTATACTAGAATCCATAATAATTCTTTAAACTTATACATATCATATAGATTTTATATTATATCAAATGTATGTCAAGTCTGCATTTTTAAAATGGTTATTTAATGAATGAAGTTTATGTTGAAAAACCCCTTAGTTTTGAAAATCCTCAAAAGCAAAACTCTTTTTAAGCTTACTAAATCTCTCTATGGCCTTAAGCAAGCACCTAGAGCTTGGTATGAAAGATTGAGTTCTTTTATTTTGAAAATTTAATTTACTATTGTATTGAAAGATCTAGCACTTTTTAAGAAAATTGTTTGTTCTAATATTTTATTAGTTCAAATTTATGTTGATGGTGTTATTTTTGTTTCAACTAATAAAAAGTTTTGTAATGATTTTTCAAAATTAATGCAAAAAGAATTTGAAATGAGTATGATGGGAGAACTAAATTTCTTTTTAGGATTTTAGATTTATCAAAAATATTATAGAAATGTTTTAAATAAAAGTAAATATATTATTGATTTATTAAAAAAATGGACTTGAAAACAACAAGATATATACAACTCTCATGTGTACCAATATAAAACTTGATTTTGATGGAGCTGGAAAACCAATGGAAAACAAGTTATATAGAGGCATAATTAGTGGTTTGTTATATCTTACTGCTAGTAGAACATACATTATGTTTTCTATATGAATTTTTTCTATATTTCAATCAAATACAAAAGAGTATCATATTACTCCTATTAAAATAATTTTTAGATATTTTTAAGGAAAAACTTTCCAATTTCTTATTTATCCCAAAACTTATGATTTTAATTTAATTTCATATTTAGATTCTGATTTTTGATGTTGTATATTAGATAGAAAAAGTACCACAGGAATCTATCACTTTTTAGGAAAATCTTTGGTATCATGGTCTAATAAGAAACAACACTCATTTTTTCAATCAAATACTAAAGTAAAATATGTATCTACTAGAAGTTGTTGTGTACAAGTTTTGTGGATGAAAAACACCCTACTGGACTTTGTATTAAATTTTAACACTATACCTATTTTATTTGATAATAATAGTGCAATAAATATTTCAAAAAATCCTATAAGTCATTCTAGGACTAAGCATATTGATATAAAGCATTATTTTCTAAGAGATAATGTCATTAAAAAGGATATATCTTTATAATTTGTTAATACTAATTATCAATTAGCTGATATTTTCACTAAACCACTTCCTAGTGAAAGTTCTAGTTTTATTAAGGGGGTTAGGAATATTTAATTTTAAGTAAATATTTATTAGTTTATTTCCCATCTCTTCATTTTTATAGTAAAACTTTATCTAATATGTTTAAATTATTTGAATTATTTTTAATAAATTGTGTTTTAATTTTTTTTAAAGATAATTTCATTATTATTTATTTTTATTTTTATTTGCAAATAAAAAACTTAATAAGTATATTCTCAATCGGTGCGAGGAAACCATTCTCTTTCTCCTTCTCTCTTTCTCCTCTTATATGCGTCCCTTTAGTTTATATAGTATCTCTCTTGATTTCTATTTTCCAAAACCCTAATCCTTTGATCCCTTCAATATCAGAACCTTCAGATATGGAAACCTCTTGAAGATCTTAAGATGCTAAGTTTGACACCTCTGTTTATGCTTTAGGGAAAGCTCGCAAAGTGCTCCAAGGAAAGGTAATCGATTTATATTATTTAGATTATATAAATCTTTCAATCAAGGGATCAATAATATTTCAACGTTTGGATTATGAATTTAGAGAAGATAAAATGCCTATATTTTATGAAATTAAAGTAAAGGAATTTTGTAGAAATGCTTCATTCAGTCTTAAATTCAATGAAGATACTATTATCTCTAATATTAACAAATATGAATTTTATTTGTCTCCTATGGAAATGGATGATTTGTTACATTTTTCCCATGAGGGGGAGTTTCAATTTTATTTGAGTAATATAGGTAATGTAAAACATTTTTCATAGGACATTATGTTTTCGTTGTTTGGAACAAGAACTATCAAAAAGGTAATGATGAAAGAACTTACTCCTAAACACTGGGTTATGATGAAATTTATTCAATCTAGAATTATTTTCAAGGATTTTTGAGCTAGATAAATTCATATATCTTAAAATTTATGTCATGTTTTTGTTTTTGAATCACATTAAGTTCAATTTATATCGGTTTATGATAAGGTATCAAAACAATTTCTGCCACAAGGATGACAAGATGGGATATTATCCCTATGGAAGGATTCTCTCCTTTTTACTATGAAGAAAAGGAAAAATTATTAATATGTTTTTTGGTAAAACATGTCATTACAGCAATGTCTTAAATGTTGGGACTGTTAAAATGTTATTCTTTGTTTGGAGAAATTCTTGAAATAGCCTTTTTTCAGTTGGTGTGGAATAACAATAGAGGTTGTTAACAGCTACTCAGGGGGAGCAAAGGATGATTCCTTTAGTTGGATCTATTAGACAGATACTTGATGAAGAGGCTGAATCTAAGCCATAAGGAAATATTGTTCAATGAAAAAGGATTTCAGTTGACATTCTAGAGACTATGGATGAAGCACTGAAAGCAGCTATGCTTGAGGTTCCAGTGGTTGAGCATGTTGAGAAAGAGGCTCCCAGTCAATAACTTAGTAGGGAAGTTTTTCTTGATTCTGAGGTTGTTGGATGATATAACTTAAGAGATAGATCAATTTATAATGAAGAGAAAAGTTTAGCCTTGATAGAAGTTCATAACAGGGAAGATATCTCTAACCCTAGCACTCAATCTCCTTAATCTTCTTATTTTCATGAGGAATCACTAGTTATAAAGTTAAATATATTAGAGGCTAAAAACTTTTTTCTTAGAGAACAATTGGAAGATGAGGAAAAAAATTAAGAGTTTAAAAGTACTACAGTGTCGAGATCATAGTTAGAGGCTCAAAATCTCTATCTAAGAAAATTTAAAGAAAATATTATTTTAGTTGTATACCTTCAAGAGTTTATAAAAAAATGTCTAGAGAGTTAAATTTATTGAGAGATGAATCTGTCAAGAAGATAGAATTTGAAGATTTTAAACTGATGATAGGGATATAATTTCAATATCTTAGAGAAACCAATCAATCATCAACCTCTTCTCAATAGAAACCTCGAGAACTGATCAGAATATTTTAATTAATTGCTTCGATGTTGGCTGATTTCAATGGTAGACTCACACTCTTCAGTGTAATAGTACTCCTTTAAGTGTTCTGTTAGACAATCAAAGACATCTGGTTAGTCAACTTACTTCAAATTAATCCTAGTTGGGATTAGTGCTTCATTAATTTAAGGATAAGTTGAATTCATTCATTCGGTCATAGGAAGTCGTGAATTAATTTATGAAGTTTAATTTGGTTGATAATCTAAATATTGGACAATATTTAAAGAAAATTCTTCAAAAGTGGTCAAAAGTCTTCAACAACCATTTCCAGAGCTTACTTTTGAAGCTCATTGAGATTAATGGTTTTGACCAAGCCATTCCTCATCCTGATGCACCTTCTACCTTTGACGATATTGATCAAAGTCCCTCATTTTGAAGACAATCTTTCATTGGTTGTGGTTTGTACTATTTTTTTCACAACATTTTAATTCATTTTGAATTCAATTTCATTTATTATTATTTAATTTTATTCTCTTTTATTTAAGTTCAATACATAACTATCAATCCTAAATTAATTTCTCTTATTAGATTTTATAAACTATTAATTTATAGTTCACTGTTACATTAATTATGGTTTATATCATTTATTATTTCAAACCGTCTTTTTGATATCACAAAAGGGGGATAATTTTTAATTAATGGGAGAATATCTATGGGGGGCATATTTTCTTGCAAATGAATATTTTCAAACCACAATATTTAATTTAAAAAAAAATCTTTTTGAAATAATATTTGTGAAATAAAAGTATTTTCAATATCTATTTTTATGTTTACAAATACTATATTTTATTTAAGTTATGTTATGAGTTATGTTATGGGTTTTGTGATCATAAAAAAGGGTGAGATTATTGGGCATATTTTTTCTCAACAATACTCAATAATTTATGATGATTTTGATGCTCATAAATACCCTTTTTTTCTAATGAATTTTTCTTAAATGAGTTTTTAGAAATTTATATCTGGGTAAAAGGAAATTAACATTATGGGAATTACTTTGGAAACATTGTTTCCAACCCTACATTACACTGGAAAAGTGAAGCACTTACGTATGGTATCAACCTTACGTTACACTGGAAAATTGAAACATTTTTGTATGGTATCAACCCTATGTTACACTAAACACGTTGTGTTTGGATCGATATCCTTACATTCTGAGATTCATCAAACGTATGGATCAGAAACCCTATGTTGAAGAATATAAATACTTTTTATCAACCCTATGTTTAGGAATTTGAACGTATGGTTAATCAATGCTATGTTCAGGATTTTGTGCTAAAAATATGAATGTATATATTATCATCCATGCACTACTTTTATTCCCTAGGTTATGTGAAGATGAAAGTATGGTTAAGGAACCATACATTGTAAGGATCCCTACATTATGCAAAGGAACCCTATGCTATGCGAAGGAACCCTAGTCAATTGGAATTTGAATTTTTGTGAACAATCAGGATATTATTTTGGATTTGGAATACCAGAGAAAGCTATCTATTCTATTTATTCTTTTATATTATTTTCCAAAAATATATTTGTAATAAGTGATTCACATATGTGACTATATTATTGAAATTATCTTTTACAGTTCTACTACAATGAACGATCGATTATGAAAGAAGATACACTTTGGAGATATACATGTTCAATATTTTACTATTGTAAGATTACTACTGATATTTAGTTTATACCTTATTGAAGATAATTTTCAATAAGGATTAGTTCATACTATTTCATTATTAAAGATATTCTTTTTTTGAAGAAGAATATCCATCAATTGTCAGTTGCTTGTTACTGAAACTATGAAGAACAACCCGAATCAATAAATCACAAACTCTTTTGATTTATTAAAGTTTTAACTACTCATACTCAGTTTTAGTGGAGTATCGTCTCCTCGATCTAAGTTGTGGATAAATAGTTCTCTATTATAGAACCAAAAGGATTTTTTATTAGTTTTGTTTTAAATGTTTCAACTGCCTGCAGACAGTTGTGGATTCATGGTCTTGTGATAAGAGAACCATTCTAGTGAATTTTACCAAGCTCATAGAGAGGGTTATTTTTTAGAGTGTACTAGGGGATCTTTATTCCTTGAACCACTATAAAAAGTTGTGTTCTTTACTTTAGTTTATCCACCACATATTATTTTTATATAATTAAACACTTCATATCTATATAAATCACAGTGGGTGTCAAAATCCAGAATTGTGGAAGATTTTTTAAGACACAATTCACCCCCCCTTCTTGTGTTACTTTTTTTATTTTGACCTAACACTATATATGTATGATCTTCATCACAATGTATTTAGCATAATTAAATTGTGGGACTTGGGTTTGTAAGTAACCTTTAACTAAAAGGGTTTACTTATTAAAGGTAAAACTAGAAAATCGTTGATGAAGGGTTGTAGAACAAACAAAAAACTATATAATATGGATATAAAAGAGAATACATGAATTATTATAATGGTAGAAGAGAATAATATATGAAATTGAAGGATGGGGCATATAAATTAGTAGAGTATGGAAAAAAATTAAAATTAAAAGTTTCAAATGACATCCCCAATATAAGACATGACCAAGAGAAAACTTTTTATACTTGTGTTAGAGGAATGATGGTGAAATTGTGCTTCTGATTAAAAGAAAAGAGAGCTTAAACCCAGTTGGATGTAATTCATGTTGATTTGTGTGTACTATTAAATATTGTTGAAATGCGGGGTTATAAATACTCCATCATTTTTATGATTATAGTAGAATGGGTTGAATCTTTTTTATGCTGGCTAAAATGGAGTAATTGATTATATTAATCGATTTTAGAGAACAACTAATGATAAAAAAAATATAATTAGATAACATCATCGAATATACCTCTATTAAAGTTGAGAGTTACTTAGAGAATCATAGAATCAAGCATGATGTTTCATTGGTAAAGATACTATAATATAATAGTGTCATGGAAAGATGAAACTCAATCATAAACAATATAGAAAAAAACTTTATTATTTAAATTTTCATATGAAGTTGATATTAGAAATAAGTATTTGAATTGGTGGTCTACACACTAAATTAGGTTTTGTTAAGTCCTAGAAAGAATAATACTCTATATGAAATTTGATATGGGGAAATTCAACACTTATGCACTTTAAAAAATTTATAAGTAAGTGTTACATTAAAAACAAAGAGGGAAATTGAAGAAAATACAGATATGTAGCATATTATGGAATATTATTAGGAAAAATATTCAAGAGTAAGGCCTAAAAATAATTTGATAAAAAATTTATCAAAATTATGGAAATAAATATTTTTAAAGTTGTCAATGAAAATTATATAAATAAATCTAGAATTCCATAATTATTGAGAATTGTGATGAAGAAGATTATTCTAATACAATTTTTGGTGGTCTAATCAGTCCAATGCCAAAGGAATACTCTAAAGTTAAATTAATGAATAAATAGGTGGATAAAGAAAGTCAATATAGAAAGTATGAGAATAAAAATGGTGATTTATGAATAAAACATTATCTTAGATAAATATTTCCCCGTGAAAACCCATATAATGAGAAATGTAGAGAACAAAACATTATTATCTCAAATGGATCCACCAATATTTGAAGAAGTGGAACAAGATGAATCATAAATCAAGGCCATGAATGAGGAGTTGGTTCAAATAGTGAAAAATCATACTTGGGTACTTATAAATAAATGGATGGATCATAATTTCATCAAAACCAAAAGTGTGTTTAAGAAAAGTGTGATTACTAGTAAAAAGTTGTATAGAATAAGGAAAGGATGGTGTGAATAGGCTATGAACAAGTGGAAGGTGTTGATGTGGAAGAAAAATCTATATCGGTGGAAATATTTGAATCAGTAAGGATCTTCCTTATTATGGAAATAGAAAAAGGTTTCAAAAAATTTCACATGGATTTCAAGAAGGAATTTTTGAATGGTTTTATCGAGGAAGAAGCATATATTAAGAGACCAATTGTATTTATAATTAGAGATAATGAATTTAAGGTGTAAAAACTGAAGAAAGATTTATAAATCTTAAAATAAGCCCCTCAATCTTGGTATACTCATAGGGATACCATTTTGAAGAAGTTAGAATTTTTTAGAGGTCATTTCGATCAAAATATTTATCTAAAATTGACCAGCGTAGAGAATTTCATGGTGCTCGTCTATTTGGATGACATCATATTTGGAGGTGGTAATCTAAAATCAATGGAGGAATATGCACAGTTGATGAGATGAGATTATAAAACATAAATTATTGGAGAAGTTATATACATTCTTATGATACAACTGAAAAAAAAAATTATACATTTTTTCTCAATAAAAATATGCATGGGAGCTACTAAAGAAGTTTGTGATGCATGAGAGAAAACTAGTTTCAATATTGATCTTCATTAGAACTAAAATTGAGAAATATAAAGACCATAAATTATTTGATCTCGTGTTTTATAGGAAGATTATTGGAAGTTTTTTATCTCACAACAACAAGGACAAACATCATATATGTTATATTCTTGGCAGCACATTATCAGAGTAGCTCAAAGGAAGAACATATCACTACTGTAAATTAGATTATGAGATGCATTCAAGGCACACTTGATTATGGTTTAGTGTATTTTTCATGTGATAATATAGGTTTATTTTCATATTCAGATATATATTAGGTTGGAGACACAACGAATAAAAAATACACAAGTAAATAAGATTTATTTATCATAAGAAAGATGGCTGAGAAATCAATAGGAGGGCACATCACTTGGAATGACTAAAGTTGATTATATTTTAGCTAAAAATCCATATACCAAACTATTATGAATGAAACAACATGTGTAAGATCTCTATGAATATGTGATACTTTCTATGTTAATTTATTATAATAATAAGATTGAAATTTCACTAAAAAGGAATTTGGTACATCATTCACATAGGAAGAAAATTGAATTTTGATATTTCAAAGAAAAGGTGGAATAAGGACTGATCGTGTTGAATCACATATGAACTAATCAAAAATTAGTGTAAATTTTTAAAATATATTTATCCACACCATATTTTAGAAGATTTGGTTGAACCTTGTTGTTCAACCACCTCCCTCTTCTTAAGGATGTTTGGAAAGACTCCTCTCCATAATGTATATATTTCTTTATCTAGTTATTGTGTGTTTTTCAATTGTAATGAAACTAAAAGGAGATATAAAAAATTTTACCAAGGAGAAATTAATTATTGGTATCACATTTAATGTGGTATATTTTAGAAGAGAAAGATCATATTATCTAGATATCACTTTAGGAATTGACATTTTCACTTTTTTCTTACACCGATATTTAACTCGTGTGGGCTTAGAGAATTTATTAATGACTCTTTAATAAGTTATATAAAATGGTGTATGAATAAGGTAATAATATTTCAACATGTGGATTTTCAATCCATGAATTATTTGACATAAGGGGGGTTTCATGGATACTTATCTATGCTCAAATTTTAAGAATAATATCCTTTGAATTTAATTATTAAAGGGGGAGAATAGTTTTTATGTTACAATGGGGAACATAGATATTGGTGATTGATGGTGAGGAATTAACAATATGATGATGGAATGAAAAGACTAAAAAATAGAAAGGGAGAGAATGTTGCAACCAGCGGTTGTAATAATAGATTTGTTATCAATTAGATTCAATTTGAATTACTTATTTGATTTATGGAAAGATAAATAATTTTGGGGAAGGTTTAATGGTTTTTTTTTATAAAAAAAAACATCTCATCATAGTATAAGAATGATGGTATCATTATGAAGGGATTTTGACTGACACAAGCTGGTAAAAGTAACAAGTATAATATGTCACTATGAATTTATTCATGCCATAATCTTGGGTATCACACCATAGTGAGTATCCCTTGTGAATTTTGTGTTTCAATGTTTTAACTGGAAAAATAAATCATGTCATGATTGGGTTTTCCAGGACATAACATGTGTTGTGTTAGGAGAAATGTGTGAACCATGGGATAATACCATTCCACAATATCCAAGTTTGAAAAAATAGTTTCATCTCTATTTAGGGGCAAAATAGTAATTACACTATAGAGGAGAGTGTCACACCATAATGGGACTATGATATAAAGAGATTTGATAGGATCACATCATGATTATCGTGTCTTTTAATAGAAACTTTTTCCCAAATTTATTTGAGCCAAAGTTGGATGAAAAATTATAGCACAATATGATATGTGTCACAAACCAACCCGGGTCAACCCTGAACCGGTCACCCAATCCAACCCGCGACATGGCCCGAGGGGTGTTCCCGATCCCCGCGGGATGGAAACTAGTGTCGGGCATCAAAACAAAACAAGTGGAAATGATTTGGACCATAAATTAAAGAGAAATAAATAAAAAAAAACTAAATAATGAAAATGAAAACTAGGAATGGAGATAAAATAAAGTTGTACATACCTCCATGTGACCATATGGGTCACCACCGACCTCAATCCAAAACAATGCTATGGTGATCGAATCTAAGCAAGTCACAACACCCAAAGCTAAAAACAAAGATAAAACTATAGGCGTGAGTATTAGAACTCAGTAGGTATGCCCAAACAATCTACTCTCATATTCATTTCTTTTAAATAAAATATCCAACAATTTCAAGTTTGAAATACAATGTATAGAACTAGGTTTTTTACACATTTTATTCTTTAAAAAAAACATGATCCATTTCCCTTCATATTTTAAACTAAGTTCTTTTAAAAGGATGAAGATTTAACCTTTTTAGAGAAAGGGAGATAGAGAAGTGTAAAATATTTTAAAAACCTTTTTCCAAAAACTTTTGAAGATAATTTTTTTATCACCTTTAACAAAGAGATGTATCATTTAGGGAGGCAAAAGCAATAATCACACAAGGGTAATGGAAAATAACAAACAAGAGTAACCAACCAAACAAAGCACCTCAATCATCCTTCGTAGATAACTCAGTGCCGATATACAAGGGAAAAGTTAGGATCTCATTAATAGTTTAGAACATACTATGCATGTGACTCATCCTGAAGTCATGCCTACTCTCGATGAAGTCATAACACCCAAACACCCAGTGTTTCCCTACCTAGCCTAACTGAGGGGCCCAATCCCCTAGCAGAGCAAAGTACGTACTAAGAGCCACTAGCCAGTTCATAGTCTAAACTAGTTCAATAATTGTTCACTGAAAATTTGCTCGCTATGCTAGGTTCCCATGTTAAGACTAAAAGGGGGTGAGACAACAATGTCAAACAAGTATACAGTCATAAGTACATTGCTCACACATAGTCAACACACACAACAAAGTCACCCCTGAGTCACCCCAAGGAATACGTCCCTCGCCTTTCAACCATTTGATCACATGAATGTCTTACCCGGTGGACCTCCCATAACATATAACTCAACCAAAGAAAGGGTACCACATCCAAGGAGAGTTCTCTTAAGATAACTAGTATTAAAAAAGTTTCAACCGGGCCTCACATAAATTTCGCATCCCAAACCATTTCTTAAGAATCACACGCACACCACTTTGAAAAACAAGAAATACAGTTTTAAACCCATTTGAGAAACCCAAACCATCATTTTAAATCTAAAGCACACTCACAAAGTCCAAAGGGTTATTTCATCAGGAAATTGATGTGAAAACACAATCAAACTATTTATTGCAACACATTACAAGAAATAAACCACTCCATTTCAAGATAGAACATTTTAATAATAGTTCTATATCAATAACTAATATTAAAACTAGGTGAAAAAATGCGAGAAACAAATGATTCTTAAATTTAAAGGTTAATGCATAGAGATCCTACCTCAGAGAAGGAAGCGTACCAATCCGAGACACTTCGGCTCTTGAAGCTTCCGATAAAAAACACCCACACTAAAAACACGCATAAATTTTCATACATATATATATCCTTAATCCATTGAACATATTCCCCACACCATGAGGGAATATGTGCAAGGAAGATATATATATATATATATATATACATATACACATACGTACTTGTGTGTGTGTGTGCACACACCACCAAGAAGCCACCCAAACTCAAATTAATTATCCTAGAGGAACCAACATTATTTAGAGACCAACGGACCATTCAAGAAATCAATATCTAAAGAAACACTATTTTAAAGTGATTAGTTCCAAACAGACCTTTATGTTTTTCACACCACAAATACATTTACCAAACACACTTCAAAATCCATTTTCTATAAACAAACCGCTTTCAATTTCCCAAACACCAAAAACCATTTTTCAAATGCATTTACCATTAATTAATCAATTCATGAAACCCCGTTGAAATTATCACAAGTAACCATATTAAATTCAACCATTTTTATGGGGAAATCCTGCTTTTAAAACCCACACACAAAGCCAAATTCACTCAAAAAGGAATTCCATATCATTTTCCTAATTTCTAAATCACATTTAAAGATGCAACACAAAATTCAACATGCCTAAATGATCCATTCCCTTTGTAAAAACCCACTATCAATGCATTCACATCTCAAGTTCCTTTGAAAACAAAATTCGCACCATTTTCATAATCATAAAAACACTTCTAAGGAGTACCTTAGTGAGGCACACATGAAAACATAACCATATGCTTTAGAAAAATCCACTTTCATCATATACTTAGGTCAAAAACACTTCCAAAATATATTTTGCACCACATAAAACATCTAATTTCACTATTAAAACCCAAATGAAATTTAACCAAATACATTTGATACGTTCATACATAGGCATAATTGAAGAATTACCCTAAAAACTAGTTTTTTAACAATTTTACCAACACCAAAACACTACAAGATAATTAATATGAAACTCAAAACAATTAAGGAACCTAATTTAGACTGTGTGAAACCAAGAAACGGGATTTAAACCTCACCTTGGATAACAGTGACCAACCAAGGCAATCCAAACTGCTCCGCCTTCGGCGGCGGTTGCCGAAACACAAACCCAAGGGTCCCAAGAGACCATTTGCACAAACCTGGAAAAAAAAAAGAAAACCGATAAATCGGATTACCCAAAGACCTAGGGTTCATCCGAACCCTATGGGCTGATGGGTAGGCTAAACTGATGCCGTAAAAAGGGAGGATATGTGAAGATATATTCTACCTTGGTGATCCGGATAAAGAACATGAAGAAATCCGACCCAAAATCATGGATCGAAGGAGGGTCATGGAGGGGGGTCACGCGTGCGAGAGAAACCAGGTTGGGGGCATTGTGCAAGCCGAATGAGAAGTGGGGTGTCGCCACCGGAAGAGGGAGATGCGGATAAAAGGGAGTCTGATTGGATCACTGGTGCAGGAGGGGGTGGTTGCACACGTAAGGGAAGCAAGGGGGAAGGGGTGCGTCATGTACAGGGGTGAGTGCATGTGTGAGGGATAATTGGGGAAGGGGGGTTCGTGGTGAAGGGGTAGGGTATAATTAGGGTAAAAAAATAAAAAGAAAATAAAATAATAATAATAATAATAATAAAACCAACTAAAAATCATAATAATAATAATAATAATATAATGATAGTAATAATAATAATCTTAAAAAAATAGTCATAATAATAAGATTAACATTCTTAATAATAATAATAATAATAATATTAATAACAAAAATATTATTATTATTATGAAATTTACCATTTATTTTATTTTCATATCATTTAACTTTATTTTATTTTATTTTCCTCATTTAATTTAATTTTTTCATTTTAAAAACTGGGTAAATGTGTGGTCCGCACACGGTCACCTGTGGCCCGAAACCCACTGAAAATTCCCTGGTTCAAAATTTTCAAATGGGTACCCAAACCCAAACTTCGACTAAACAAAATGACACCGAGAAAGGAATAAAATAAAAGAGTTTCTGAGGTCGGGGTGTGATAATTCTCCCCACCACAGACACTTTCTGCCCCTAGAAAGTCACCAAGCTGAAAGTTAACTAAAATTTGAGTCCATGTCCGATCAAAACTGAGAGAAACCATGAAGCTCAGGGTAAATATTCATACCACAAGTCAAACACAACTGATCAAGAAGAACTCACAACATGAGGTTGAGGGGAGAACATGAGGGTCTCTCCCCACCATAAGAACTCAGCTAACACGGAAACTTCAAAACCCGAAAAAAAAAATCCACCAAGAATTAAACGAGAAACCTACTACAGAGCAACCTGGCAACCCCAGATCCCAAAAACCATATTAACCTCTCCACATTATCCAAACAATACCCTCACTACAACCAGGAACTAGGGAACCCCCAACTTGAACCTACTGACTTCTCCACCTGAGTAGACCAGGACCACTGAGACTTAAATGGAACACCACTACAAGGACACCCGGCATATCGAAGCACCAAAACAAGGAACTTCCTATAACAACACTGCTAGAACTAAGAGTTCCCCAAACCAATCTAAAACTTCCAACACATCTGACTCCCTTAGTACGATCAAGACAATGGTTCCACTAAAACTCAGAACTCTCATCAAAAGACAAAAACCCCCAACACTCACATCTCCAAATGATCACTAATAAAACCAGGACCAACCCACAAAAGGGAAAAATACAATTTTAAGAAAAACAAATGATTCTAGAGGCCACATTCAAAATAACACAACTACTATGATCACAAAAGAATAAGTTCATCGCACTATTACCGCAAAATATGAATTTACAACAATGGTAAAACAAGGATAAGGAAACCCTGAATGTCTCTATTCCAATATGAAAGATGAAGAACCAATCAAAGGTATCACATACCTCTGACACCCTGACTGTGTGCGAGCTTCACCCCGAGACCTAAGGCTAGGGCTCTAATGGCTGAAGCATCTTATGCCTCATATTTAGACACGAGCATCCCCCGATCAAAACTCCTTCCTCGAATGACACTTCTTTCGGAACCTTAAACTGTGACCCAAACGGTCACATAATAGTAGAACTTCAGAGGGATGAGACAATATGGCTTAGGATGTTCGAACCGGCAACATTGATGGCACATTAGAAAGTAGTCTGACAAACCAAAAGTCAACACCAACAAAAGGGATTTCTTTAGAGGCAGGTTCCTCTCGTACACCCCGTTCGCAAAATGGGGAACCCTTAAGAATGACGAGAGGCATTGGATTTTCCAAGAAATTGCACTCCAGATGTCGACTCCTTAAAGCAACTGACACAGGCCTTAACCAATCATTGGCCCTGTTAACTATGGATGGGCTCTCACCTCTTTTCACCATCACCTCCTCAGGTAAGATTCATAGGATGAAGACGGACTTTAACACCTCCCACATCATCCCAACTCCAAGTATGATGAGACATCCACCATAATTGGTCCAAGGTTGGACCATCCACTAAACCCAAGACAATATGAACTCTAACAAACTTGGAAGTCCCCAACCACCCGAAGACATGCTCTACTCCCCTCAAACCGCTTCATTACCCCTAATGAACCCCGAACGCCTTGAAAGACAAACAACACTCGATAAAAATCAGAATTTTTCATGACTCATTAAAAACTTTTGAGGACATTTATTGGTGGAATATTCATCAAAACATGAAAAACAAAATCAAAAATGGCATCAAGCCAAAACTTAGTCAAAAGAAACACCCTGAGCCAAGGCAACTGGACCGAAATCCCAAACAAGATCCAACACAACCAAAGGCAACTCCCTAAGAAAAGGGTAACATACTCATAAATAAAACATATACAAACACAGGAAAAACCCACTTTTCAAGAAAAAACAAGTCCCAAAATCACTTTTTCATTCAAGTCCATTTTAGAAAAATCAAGTCAAGCCTTAAATTCCAAAACCCCACCCATGGCATCCTATGAACCTCCACATAAGCCTTCATCACTTTCCACTCAAATCACCCGTACATATGTGTCAATGTGCACATCACATGTCTACCCACACATATAAGAATTATCCTAAGGAATACCAAGGTTTACACTTTTTGTTCTATTACCAAATCCAAACATAAGCCAAAATTTTCCAAATCAAAAAACTTACTCTTTAAAAACCCACTTCACCAATTTCAAAAACAACTTGAAAGAAATCACCTTTTTACCTATTTTAAAACCATTAGAGAAAGAAACCTATAAATTCAAAACAACCTTCATTTCCAAAAACACTCTAAAACCAACCAAAATCAAGACAAAGCACAACCAACAGTGGAAAACCGGAATGAGGAACTAGTGCTTATGCCCAACCCAGCGACATGGTAGTGAGCTACGCCCCAAGTAATACATAACACTATAGGACCTTGAACCGGGTACCTGGGCTTCACATGGGTCACTACTCCATGTGGGGTCACAACGTGACACCGAGTCACCTCTATTTTCATCCCTTAATCCAAAACAAAGACAAAATACCCAAAACCCCGACTACCCCTAGTAGCTCAGGTCTCATAACGAGCGGTGGTGATCAGGCACCGACCCGAAACCTACCTCCTAAGCCCTGACAGTCCTAATCTCCATCTACTGGACATCCCAAATAACAAGGGCCTCCTTTGATACCATTTTTTCACGAACCAACCTGGGTCGACCTGGAACCGTTCACCCAAGTCGGCCCGCAACATGGCTCGAGGGGCATTCCTGATCCCCACGGGCTGGAAACTAGTGTCAGGCATCAAAACTAAACAATGGGAACGATTTTTCCCATAAATCAAAGACAAATAAATAAACAAAAACTGAATAGTGAAAATGAAAACTAGGAATGGTGAGAAAACAAAGTTGTACATACCTCCATGTGACCCTATGGGTCACCACCAACCTCAATCCAAATCCATGATATGGTGACCGAATCTAAGAAAGGCACAACACCCAAAGCTAAAAACAAATATAAAACTATAGGAGTGTGTATTAAAACTCAGTAGGCATGACCAAACAATCTATTCTCATATGCATTTCTTTTAAATAAAACATCCATTAATTTCAAGTTTGAAATACAATGTATAGAACTAGGTATTTTACACATTTTCTTATTTAAAAGAAAAACATGATCCATTTACCTTCATATTTTAAACTAACTTCTTTTCCAAGGATGAAGCTTTACCATTTTTAGAGAAAGAGGGATAGAGAAGTGTAAAACATTTTAAAAACCTTTTTCTACAAACTTTTGAAGATAATTTTGTTATCCCCTTCAACAAAGATACGTATCATACACGAAGGAAAAAGAAATAATCACACAAGGGAAATGGAAAATAAGAAACAAGAGTAACCAACCAAATAAAGCACCCCAATCATCTTCCCCAGATAACTAAGTGTCGATATACGAGGGAAAACCTAGGAGCTTGTGAATAGTCTAGAACATACTATAAATGTGACACATTACAAAGGCATGTCTACTCTAGATGATTTTATAACTCCCAAAATCTTAGCGTTTCCCTACCTGGACAAACTGAGGGGCCTAATCCCCTAGCAGAGCAAAGTCCATACTAAGGGCCACTAGCCAATGCATAGTCTAAACTAGTGCAGCAATTGTTCACTGAAAATTCACTAGCTATTCTAGGTTCCCATGTTCAAACTAAAAAGGGGGCTAGCCAACAATGTCAAACAAGTATGCATCCATAAGTACATTCTTCACACACAGTCAACGCACACAAAAAAGTCACCCATGAGTCACCCCAAGGAATACGTCCCTCGCCTTTCAACCATTTGATCATAGGAATGTCTTACCCAAAGGACCTCCCATAACATATAACTCAACCAAACCAAGGGTACCACATCCAAAGAGATTTTTCTTAAGATAACTAGTTTTAAAAAAGTGGCAACAGGGCCTCACATAAATTTCACATGCTAAACAATTTCTTAAGAATCATATGCACACCACTTTGAAAAATGATAAATACACTTCTTAACCCATTTAAGAAACTCAAACCAAAATTTTAAATCTAAATCACACTCACAAATTCCAAAGGGGCATTTCATCAGGCAATTGATGTGAAAACACAATCAAACCATTTATTACAACACATTACAATAAATAAACCACTCCAATTCAAGACAGAACATTTTACTAACAGTTATATATCAATAAATAATATTAAAACTATGTGAAAAAATGCGAGAAACAAATGAATCTTAAATTTAAAGGTTAATGCATAGAGATCCTACCTCAGAGAAGGAAGCGGACCAAGCCGAGACACTTCGTCTCTTGAAGCTTCCAATGAAAAACGCTCACACTAGCACACGCATACATTCTCATACATATATATATATATATACCTTTAATCCATTAAATATATTTCCCATGCCATGAGGGAATATGTGAAAGGAAGATATATATATATATACATATACACATACATACCTATATGTGTGTGTGTGTGTGCACCACCAAGAAGCCACCCAAGCTCCAATTAATTATCCTAAAGGAACCAACATTATTTAGAAACCAACGGACCATTCAAGAAATCAATATCTAACAAAACACTATTTTAAAGTGAGCAATTTCAAATAGACCTTTATGTTTTTCACACCATAAATACATTTACCAAACACACTTCAAAATCCATTTTCCATAAAAAACAACTTTCAATTTCACAAACACCAAAAACCATTTTTCAAATGCATTTACCATTAATTAATAAATTCATGAAACCCCTTTGAAATTATCACAAGGACCTATATTAAATTCAACCATTTTTATGGGGAAATCCCCCTTTTAAAACCCACACACAAAGACAAGTTCACTTAAAATGGCATTCCATATCATTTTCCTAATTTCCAAATCACATTTAAAGATGCAAAACAAAAGTCAACATGCTGAAATGATCCATTCCCTTTGTAAAAACCCACTATCAATGCATTCGCATCTCAAGTGCCTTTGAAAATACAATTTGCTCCTTTTTCATAATCATGAAAACACTTCTAAGGAGTACCTTAGTGAGGCACACATGAAAACATAACCATATGCTTTAGAAATCCACTTTCATCATATACTCAGGTCAAAAACACTTCCGAAATATATTTCACACCACATAAAACATCTAATTTCACTATTAAAATCCAAAAAACATTTAACCAAATACGTTCGATACGTGCATACATAGGCATAATTGAAGAATTACCCTAAAACCCAGTTTTTTAACAATTTTACCAACACCAAAACACAATAAGATAATTAATATGAACCTCAAAACAATTAAGGAACCTAATTTAGACCCTGTGAAACCAAGAAACAGGATTTAAACCTCACCTCGGATAGTGGAGACCAACCGAGGCAAGCCAAACTACTCCTCCTTCGGCGGCGGTTTCCAGAACACAGACCCAAGGGTCCTAATAGACCATTCACACAACCTTAGAACAAAAGAAAACTGATAAATCGAATTACCCAAAGACCTAGGGTTCAGTTGAACCCTATGGGGTGACAGGTAGGCTAAACTGAAGTTGTAAAAAGGTAGGATATGTGAAGAGAGATTCTACCTTGGTGATCCGGATGAAGAATGTGAATAAATCCAGCCCAAAATCGTGGATCGAAGGAGGGTCATGGAGGGGAGTCACGCATGCGAGAGGAACCAGGGAGGGGGCATCGTGCAAGCTGAAGGAGAAGGGGGGGTGTCACTATCGGAAGAGGGAGATGCAGCTGGAAGGGAGGCCGACCAGAGCGCTGGTGAGGGAGGGGGTGGTTGCACACAAAATGGAAGCAAGGGGAAAGGGGGTGCATCGTGTATAGGGGGTGAGTGCATGTGTGAGGGATAATTGGAGAAGGGGGTGTGTGGTGGAGGGGTAGGGTTGAATTAGGGTAAAAAAAATAAAAACATAATAAAATAATAGTAATAATAATAATAAAACCAACTAAAAATAATAATAATAATAATAATAATATATTGATTGTAATAATAATAATCTTGAAAAAATTAATAGTCATAATAATAAGATTAACATTCTTAATAATAATAATAATAATATTCTTAATAACAAAAATATTATTCTTATTATTATAATAACATTTACCATTTATTTTATTTTCATATCATTTAACTCTATTTTATTTTTTTCCTCATTTAATTTAATTTATTTATTTTAAAAACCTGGTAAATGCGCGGTCCCACATGGTCCCCTACGGCCCAAAACCCATCAAAAATTTCTTATTTCAAAAATTTCAAACTAGGACCCAAACCCAAAATTTGACTAAAAGATACGACACTAAGAAAGTAATAAAATAAAATAGTTTCTGAGGTCGGGGTGTGACAATATGTCATTCTATAAGAGGGAATAATCAAGGTGTATCATATTGAAATCAGAATACATCATTCCATTAGTGGGTAAAACTAAGGTGTATCACGCTGTAATGGGAATTCATCATACCGTAAGATGGTGTTTTCTAGGATATTTTCAAAATTTTAAAATCATTTAAATTTTGATGGATTAGTTTTTACTTTTATGGTTTTATTTTTTAAAAATTGGATGGTTTCAATCAATAATGAAGTGATGACATGTGTAAAATTCATGGGGATGAATTTGGAAGATAAAATTGATGATATTACTGAAAATGAGAATTTGTGAAGATATGAAGATTTGAGTTGAAGGAAAAATGCATATCTAAAAAGTTTAGAGATTGGTTTTCTAAGAGGAATTCATTGATGCTCTGAACTCAATAGAGGAAGAAGAATCGTGGTGGAAACCCCATTTTCAGTACAATGTTAATTATTATGTGTAAAATCATTATGAGTGACCATCATTTAATTTTTTTATTGTAACTCTTAATTAAAGAAGTGAGTGGATAGGGAGAAATAGATATTGACCCTTAGATTGGTAGTGAACCCTTCATAAACTTGTAATTCACCAATAGTGAGTAGTAAAATCCCCTAGTATGTCGAAACATTGTTGACACATTCTCCTAAGATTATTCCTTGGTGATGAACCAAGTAAAATACATTGCATTACTCTATTTCCTTTTTGTATCTATATGTTTTGGTTGTTTATATAACCATTATGGGTTCATATTGTTCTTTACAACATGAGAACAAGATACATAGAAAGTTTGAAGATGTAAAGAAATCAAACCCTCATTCACCCCCCCCCCTCTTAGGGTGTGTTGGGATGTTGTGGTTATAACATGTAAGAAATACCAAAATCGTCCAAGATAGTGTTAATGGTATCATATTTTTACTAAACATCGTAATAGATCATTAAGTATGGTAAAATATCATTTTGAGGAGTAATGGAGTACTTATGATAATGAAAAATTAAAATATTAAATTCTTTATTTCAAATATTCCACTCACTGCATCTATAAATACCCATCCCTTCATCTTATACCAAACTAAACCTATATTTTGATTTCCTATTAAATACCAACCCAAATTATCTTTATAATAATCCTCTTCAATGTTTGGTTTATTTTTTTCAAAAGAATGTTTCTCTAATCCATCGTTTTTAGGAAGGTTTTTAATAGAATATTTGACTCTCTAATATAAGTGATATTTACTCTATAATCATTTTTATTTATATTATTCATCGGTATATTGTTTAATATGATTTAAAACTTTAAAAACTATTAATTTACATCATTATTCTTCTATAAATGTTATATTACAATTATAAAACAACATATTCTTGCTCATTCATTTGTTATAACTGAGTCTCATTTTGGTTGGTTTTACCACCAACATGAATGATGATATTACATTTCCATCCTTAATGGATGAGAAATCTTAAATACTATTAATATTTGGTAATAATTATCATTTTGAGATGTGCTTATAATTTTTTTATTGGTAAAAAATATATTTATTTTCATTAATAAAACTAATTCTTTTATTGATTTAATAACCAAAATGGGGGGGATTTATAAGTGTTATTTACAACCCAATATTATAACATCCATGTAATGATCATGGGACTCCAAAACTATATAAATAATATCTACATACTATTAATGACCTTTTTGGAGGTGATTTATGCATGATCAATGAGCAAGGATATAAAGTGTCACATCAAATCTATTGGATTTTGTACCCTAAAACCAACTTCTTTGTACTTTACGATAACCTGTATTCATAAATTTAGAAAAAAAATAAACTTCTTATCACATCATCATTTTTCTTCTGCATAATATAGTATGTGATAATTTCTGAAGAGTAGTTGCCACACTAAAAGTTCATAGCATTTCCTCACTATGATGAGAACCTAGAAGTGTTATGACACTATTCTTAAATATATGTTTTATAGCTAGATGATATGATGATTTGAGGGGGGGAAATGATATAGGCTATCAGGGGTAGAGACTCATAAGACTTTGAGTAACCTTCTCATGGTGTACTCCCTTGGTAATATCCAAGAGGATATTATAATCATGATACCCACTATTAGAAAGTCCACATTTATATGTGTCATTGGATGTTCCTATATGTGGATGTTTGTATTGGTCCTTAGACTTTAATATTATTATTAATGGGTATTATGAGTTGTGTACTTTGATGTATTGATGAAAACTGTGAAAATAGATGTTCTCGGCGAGGTAGGATATGTTGGGTGTGTCACGAGTAATATTGAATTGATGAATGATGAGAGAAAGGATTTATCCCTTCTATTATTTAAGGTAAGTCAGACCCTCTGATGGAAATTATATATCATAAATAAATCCATGGAAATATTGTTCTATAGGCAAGTTCAATTTTCAGGGATTCAAATAAAGATACATCGAGAACATAGGTTGATGAAACCAGCATGCAACTTGCATGATTAGAGATATCATGATAAAGGGATTATATTACATAGTAAGAATCCATATGAGGTATTATGTCATTGAGTCATTAACTTATTTCTCTATGGTTTCCTTGGTGTGTTACTAGATGATAACCTTGTACTTTATCCTACTTCTCCTAATGACACTGATAAAGAGGCCTAGAGGGTCACACACTAAGTGTATCTAGAATCTCGATTAAATAATATTATTATTATTTATTATTTAACAATTCGAATAAATATTATTCTCATATGTGTTTTAATAATTATTCATGTTTTCTTGATTGTATTTATCCTATCACTAGTTATTTGAGAGAATATAATGTGAGCGGAATATTTAATAAATATTTATTTTATATTTAGTGAATATAATATTTATTTATTTATTATAGAATAATGAAGTTATATTTATTTAATAAATAAATGGTTGTTATTGAAGGCTTAATAAATATTTTAGAGGAATGTCAAACCGAGTCCAATAAGAAATATTTAATATTTAATATTATTTGATTAAATAATATTTAATTTAATTCACAAGTTAAGTGCATGTAGAGAAATAATAATATTATTATTATTATTTGGAATGGGGTTCTTCATGGTCTAAATAAATAATAAAGGGTACTTGTACAACTATTTTATTTTAAGCCTAATAGTATATAAACCCAATTATATTATTTTCTCTGAGATCCAATTCATTTGTTTGGTTGTGCACAAAGAATTTGGAGAATCCTCTCAAGACCTAGAGAGATCCGTTATCCAAGAATGCTCCCATGAATGGAGAGTGATATTCCTCCACCATTCCCTATCAAGATAATAGAGATCTAGGAAAATTCTTTGGAATCATTTCTCGAGGTGATCAAAGGTGGATGACATAAGCAATAGGATCTGTTATGCTATCACCTGGAAATTCCTATGTTGACGTTCATATATTTGTGAAAAAAAATTGGATCATCACTAGATGGAATATTATTTGATTCCTATAATTAAATTACCATACAATGAATATCTATTGTCAGATTAATCAATGAAGAAATAATTTCATCAAGGAAATTCTATAATTAATTAAATTAATTATAAATAATATGTAATGATCATCTCTCTGGTTCTGGAATTCTATCCCTTATCTATTTATTTGATTTAATTATGTTGATCATTACATTTAATGTTATGTAAAATCTTAGATTAATCATCGATCATGGAAAAAAAATTTGGGCGCAACCCATCGCACTTTCCCACTGTTCCTGAAACCTACAAATGCAAGCATTGAACAAATGGAATAATTAACACTTAATAGTTAATTTTATCAATTAATGGTTAATAAATGAAAGATAAAAAATTAAAAATGAATGTTATTAAGTAAAATAAATATAAACAATTTTATTTTAGATATTTATAATAAATCTATGTTGATTATATAGGAAGTTAGAGTGCATCTGAGAGAGTAGGAATCCAAGGTAAGGGTTTTCCTTGACTTGATCTCCTTTTAATGAGTTTAAATCATTCTTCATTAAATATGTTCCTCTAAGTTTAATATGTTATTCCCATTATCTATCACTTATTTTATTTTATCTTCTCTTCTAGAGAAATTACATTTTCATATCAAAATCTTCTTCTTTTATTGATTTTTTAATTCAAAAAACTTCAACATCATTAAGAATAATTTCCATCCGTTGTATTGGATATTTCTCTACCATGTTCATATTATTTCTTAAAAATAATTTTTTATTTTATTATTTTGAAATATAAATATTTATTCTCATTTCTACCATTCACATTTATCTTTATCTAAATTCAAGAGTATATTTTATAATTCTTTTGTCAATGATATTTTTCTTTAAAACTGTTTGAAAAAATAAAATAGTAATTTATTTCCACATATATATATTTTTTATCTTACACTCTATATTTATTAATCTTTACCTTTATTTATTTTCAAATTTCCATTATTAAGATATTTAACCATAAAATAATTTCTTTAAATTCATTTTTTACCTTTGGAAAATGATTTTGAAAGTGAATTTTAACTTTGTTTTATGACAATATTACCAAAATGTAAAGAAAACACTTTTCACATTTTCTCTTACACTTTACTCTATTTATCTAGAAGATCCATTGTCTTTGAATATTTTATATCATTCATTTTTCACTCTCTAATTCACTTATGATATGTGTCTTTTGGATGATTGAAATTTGGGTATCATCTAATCCAATTTGCAATTGATTCTTATGTGATACCCTATAAAAATTTTATAAACCATTATCTTTCCAATGCTACTCAATAATAGGTGTATTATTAATAACATGTGACAAACATATGTATGGTTTATCCTTATGTTATAGTGGGTTTGGAATTATATATATCTTTAATGCATCAATTAAAGTTTATATCTCATGAGATTAATATGGTAAAAAAGTATTGATGCCTGATATTCTATTTTATGGGGAATGGGTAATGATGTATGATCCACTATGTCATGATGGTACTAATGGTTAACCTTGACATATGTTATGATTTTATATTTTTATGTTTTTTCCACATTCTTAAATAATGTTTCCTAACTCATTATTATTATCTTATGCTCTCACATTCTTATGCCAAAGTATATTTTATGCTTTCATTATAATCCTTTTATGGTTATATGTTCCAATGTTATGATATATGTTTCTTTATGATCACTTATTATGATTCCATGGTCTTTTTATATTAATAAAGTATTTATCTATGTTCATGATTTCTCTCATTTTTATGATCTAGTCCTCTATAATTTGTTGATATGTTTTTCCCTTACCGAGTGTCTTACCTAACTTCTTACTTATGTTTCCCCATTTCCTTAGGAATTTTTTTTTTAGTGTGTATAGAAGGAAACCATGTGTGGAGAATTTTGTGGGAGGTTTTGAGGCATTATTATGTAATAACAGAGTTTTGTAACTAATCTCATAGACTCTAAACATTTTTTCATGGAAGTTTGTTTTAAGTACGAGATGTAATATTTAATTATGTCAAATTATGTAAAAAATATTTATTTTATGTGTATTTTTCTTCATTCAGCCACTATTTTCATTTAATAAATACAATCCAACTCATCGTATACACTTTTTAAAATCATGTGATTTTTAACTTGTATTTTCATTACAATAATTGTATGTATTTACTTATTCCTCATGTTTAATCAAATATTTATAACATAGATTAACTTCATAGGAAATTAGTTGTTTAATCAATTTATTTAGACCATTTGGACTTGATTAATAATGATGTAAAGAATGATACAAAATTACAGAAGGGTCATTTTCATGGTCCATTGAAAAATTAATTAACTCTTATTTGAGTTGATCTTTGATTAAATGAAATTGGTGTAATTGAATAGTAGTTTTTATCTTTCGTAAACTTTTATATATTGAATAAAACATAATAAATATGGAAAAATTTAAACTGATAATTTATTTTTAATTTAAACATTCCCATAAAGTACAAAAACCTATATCGCCTTCATTTATTATATTCAAGAATGATTAATTCAAATAAAATATCATGAAAAAATTTGAAGAAATCTTTTATGGAGTTAACAATTAAAAATTAAAATATTAATTATAAATGGTTTAATGTTCATTTTTATAATAATTAAATTTTTTAAAAACAACTTTTATTATTTTTAATGATTTGAAATAATTTTTAATTCTATTCATTATATTTTTTACACCATTATATCGTTTTACATAATTCATGGTTGAATTATAAAACAATATGTTTATTTTAATTTTGTTTCAAAAATTAAAGAAAATAAATCAATCATGTCTATTTTGAAAGTTAATTTCATTGAATATAAGATCTTTTAAATCTATATTTATCACATATCTAGATAAATAAAATTGAAAAGAAAATAAGACATGCCATGATCTATTGAATCTATTTGATTTTCTCCTGGTTAAAGGATTTCTATCCTTTTCCTATTCTCTCTTCCACAATTATTTTTATAGAGCATACTAGAATGGTGATAGAGACTTAATTGTAAAGGATATGACTCTTTAAATAGGGATAAAATAGTTTTCATGGGTGGCTATTTAATTAATTGTCAAATTCTATCAATTTCAAAAGTTTATCACTCATTATCTCATTTTAATAATATTAAACATAATATTACATGATTTATTCTAACATTCTCCCACATTTTTCATGTGATGTTACTTTATGATGTTTAATACATTCAATTAGTCATTATACGCATTTATATCTATTATATCATGTATACAACATTCATCATAATTAAGGATAATGTTAACATGAGTCATAGCGGTCATACATCCTCTATTAATAGAGTCCCTGCCATTTACAAAATTAACATTTTACTTATCATAATTAAAATGGGATATGTGTGTGTATATATATATAATTGGTCCAATGATAATGTTTTTATTTTAAGACTATACCTGTTATCATTATTCAATTCAACCATGTATGCTTATTGAAAAAAATAGGCAACATGATCAAAACATTTATTAGTCTAAGTGTCTACTATAATAATCATAATAGTCAATACAAAAAAAGAAACCTACTTAGTAATAATACACATACTTTTAACATGTCCAATATATGTCTTGGCTGGAAACCCTTTCATCAAAGGGTCAGAAATCATAATATTTGTGCTAATATGTTCAATTGACGCCTTAAATTTTTTAACTTCATCCCTAAAAAAAATTACTTTGATTACACATGTTTAGAAACTTTAGAATATCAGTAATTCTTTGAAAAGAATATTGTTGTGTTATTTTCATAATAAATTTTTAAAGTCATGGAGATACTATCGATAATTCCAAGTCCTAAAATAAAGTTTTGAATCCACGTGACCTGAATTATATCCTCAAAGCATGCTACAAATTCTGATTCCATAGTCAAAGCAGCTATAACTAATTGTTTTGAAATTTTTCATGATATTTCTCCTTATGCTAGAAGATACACATAACCAAAAGTGGACTTTCTTGTATTAACACAGCCGGAAATGTCCGAATCAGAGTATCCAATTACCTCGAGATCATTGGATCATTTATAAGTAAGCATGTGGCCCTTTGGTCCTTCAAAATATCATAAAACTATCTTTGAAACTCTCCAATTATTTAGTCTAGGATTGGTTTGGTATCTTCCTAATATACCAATTAAAAAGATAATATCTAGACAAATACATGTTTGATCATACAGAAAGCTTCCAACAATAGATGCATAAGGAATTCCTTCCATTTATTTTCATTCCAAATCAAATTTAGTACATTTATTGAGATTAAATTTATCTTCTTTATGAATTGGAACCGGTGATGCTGAACATTTTTTCATCCTAAACCTCTCTAAAATTGTATTAATTTATTAATTCTAATATAATCCCAATAAATATTGAATTCTATTATAAAATATTTCTATTTCAATCACATACTTGGCTTCTCCCGCGTCTATCATTTCAAAATTATTAGAGAGGAATTTTTTGCTCTCACATAATAGACCAAGATCATTTATAATAATAAATATGTCGTCAACATATAGAATCAAGAATATAAATTTACTCCCACTGATCTTCTGGTATATACACTAATCAAAAATGTTTCCTATAATTCTAAAAAATACAATTGTATCATTAAACCCAATATAGAATTTTTAGTAATCTTATTTAATTCCATATATTTACTTCTTTAATTTCCATACCATGTGTTCCTTTCCTTTAATTTAAAACCTAGTTGGTTGATCCATGTATATGTCTTCCTCTAAGTTTCCATTTAGAAAGGTTGTTTTAACATCCATTTTATATAACTCTAAATCATACTAAGCTACCAATGGCATAATAATTATGAAAGAATCTTTCTTAGAAATTTTTTAGAAGGTTTATTTATATTTTATACCATCTTTTTTAGTGAATCCTTTAGAAACAAGTCTAGACTTGTAACATTCAAGGTTACCATGAGAGTCATGTTTGGTTTTGAAGACCCATTTACATCTAAATCTCTTGAATCCTTTAATAAATTCCATAAGATCCCATTATTTATTTTGTTCCATGGAATTTAACTCACATTTCATATAATCTAACCATTTATCAGAATTATCACAATTGATGGATTGATAATATGAAACTATATCATTATAAATGTTAAGATTACTTTCTATTTCATGCAGATATACTACAGTCATCAGAAATAACTAACCTTCTTTCCCTTTGAGATCTTCTTAACACAATTTCTATGGTTCTTAAACCATTTCTTCATTGTGAATTTGGGAAACATTTATTTGTTGTTTTAAGTGATTATTTTGTGATGAAATAATTTGAGGAACAATAACATGTGAAGTTGGAGTACAAAAAAGTGAAACTTGAATTCTAACTTCTTTAATTTCCACATTTTGTGGAACTTCACTCCCATTAGATTCACCATTCTCAACAAATATAGCATTTCCAATTTCAACAATTCTCATACTGTGGTTAGGAAAATAAAATCTATACCCCTTCAATTTCTATGGATAACCAATTAAATATACGCTGATTGTTCTTGTATCCAGTTTCCTTTGATGTGGGTTATATGCACTTATTTATTTCTGAAAACTCCATAGATGCAGGTGTCTCTAGATAGGTTTCTTACCAATCCAAATTTGAAAATGGTTCTTTGGAACTTCTTTACTAGGAACCATATTCAATAAATATACTATAGTTTTTAAATCATAAATCCACAATGATAAGGGTAAAGAAGAATTAATTAATATATTGTGACGTCTCGACCCAGGTTCCACATACTGGTTCCCTGAGCTGGTTGATCACATGACCTCAAACACGCTTCCCCATACTCTAGAGGTTACCAACTAGAAATGAGGGTCTAATATATAACATTAGGAGACTATACCCTATTTTTCAAATAAAAACAACAGTGGAAATAAATAAACAATAGAAAAATGACATAACCAATTACCATAATAATACCACAACCAATATAGACCAGTATCACATGATAAACCAAAACATGAAAACAATATCCAAACTAAAGTAGTAGATATTTCATTCCATATATGTGTCAATTTTCAATATAAAACCCTAAAAAAAATATAGTAACCCTACTTTTTCTTACATTACTATTACATCATTGTAAACATAAAAAATATAATAGTGTTACAAAACCAGGATCCAAAGGTTTTGTGTCTTGGGAAAATTAAGACCAAACATTACATTTACATAATAAAATATAAAAAATATTTAATTAATTATTATCTAGCTCCTTAGTGGCCTCGGTGTACTTCTTAGTATATGTAGTCACCTACGGATATACATCAAAGAAAGAGGTGAGCTAAAATCCCACTAAGAGGATAGATAAGTACATGAATCAATATAATGTGGGTGAGCATAATCATTATCAACATAACATAAGCATATTATCATCATCATAATCATGATAGGAATAATTATATAAATGAATGGAATGTGTCAATTCATAAAAATGAAACATCATGTTTTAGTGGTGAACTACCACGCGTAGTTGTGAACAAAGGTAGCATCATGTTCATGCATAACATATGTGCATAATCATAAAATCATCATTTTGAACAAATATAGAATCATTTTCATAAATATTACACATTATCTCATGAGATACATCACATTACCCAATTCATTGGAGTGCTATATAATTCTGGGTGCACCACTCACATCATAACATTTACATAATCAAGCATGCCACATAGAATGTTTAATAATATTTTCCATAAAATAACCCATGGAAAATAAAATGTGTTTTATGTGAATTTAATAAATCATAAATTAATGGATAAACTTTGGATTTCCCAAAATAAAAATATAATAACATACTTTCTATAAGAATCATAGATCTTGAGTAAAGAAGAAACAATATCGAGAGAAGTAAAATATGTGTTTTTAGAAGGGTTCTTTTGGAAAAATATTTGAATTTGTTATAAACTATATTGGAAACATATATATCCCAAAAAATAAAATTTGGGAAAAATAAATTATATTTAAGGAACATCCATACTAAAAATTGAGTGAAAGGGGGAAACCCAAAGAAAGAGATTTGGTTTTGAGAATCCCCTTACCTTGTGTATGAATGATTTCTTCACTTTAATATCATATATAATCAAATTAGATTCATTCATTAATTAATTCACAACCTATAATACATTTATTTTATTTATTATTATTTTATTAAGTTAACTTATGGCCATTTTGATGAGTTATATACTTCAATTTCATAGTCCGGGAGTGTTTGTTTTCTTGGTTTTCAAACTCGGTTCACTTGTATACAAGTATAGAAGATCGTGTAAAATGAGGAAAATTATCCAGAATTGAAATTATATATTATTAGTTAACTTAAATAATTTTAATTGGTCTTATATATTATTTTTTATTATTATTAGTATTATTCATTAGATAAAAATTTTAATGATAATCATTTAGATTAATTTGTCGGTTTTCGATCACAATGAAATCTTTTTGTTTTATTATTTAATATTAAGTATATAAGTTAGTTTAAAAACATAAAAAGGTTATAAAATAAATATTAAAATATATTTAAACCATTATAATGTTTTTATGACCAGTTAAGAAGGAATTATACAAAAATGAAAGCACATCATCCATGATGACAGTAAATCGACACATCACAGACGATGTTTTCATTTTTAGAAAAAAAGGAAGAGAAGAAGATTTTTTATGATGGATTATTATATTTGTAACACCCTGAACCCAGTTACCTAGAGTTAGTGCATTATTTTAATACATTGGCATGATTACAAGGAATCAAGTCCCGAAGGACCGATCGGTTTAGCAGTCTTGGAAAATAGATTACATACATGAATGTTACATTACATAAAAAACAACATAAATAATCCTTTATGAATGCCATTATTCCCTTGGCTTAACCCTGCATATCAATCACAATACACTTCTTGGAATCCTGGGAAAATAAAACATAGAAAGGGGTGAGCTCAAACGCTCAGTAAGGGTAAGCAATACAGTAGAAAATTTCAAAAATAAGCATAAACATTTAAGGCAATGTATAAAACTAAAACAAATGCCTTTTAAACTTGAACTTCAGCATAATATGGCAGAAATAAAATGAAATAATTCCATTTAATTATTCACATGGATATTCTACTAATCGAATAATCACATGCAATATCAATAACCACTTTTATAACGATG
Source organism: Viscum album (assembly GCA_963277665.1). Classification (NCBI taxonomy): domain Eukaryota; kingdom Viridiplantae; phylum Streptophyta; class Magnoliopsida; order Santalales; family Viscaceae; genus Viscum; species Viscum album. Next base: position 133,927,516 of record OY728147.1, on the reverse strand, counting down.
GAATGCATAATGCCGAACTTTAATTTCTGTGTCAAGGCCTCGTGCCAAGACCTAAGGGATAACTGTAACCGGAACCCAATCCGGAGAGCCTCTGTAACTAGACTCCAACCCGGGGTGCCTCTAATAACCGTACACCAACCCAGAGTGCCTCTAATAACCGGACACCAACCCGGAGGGTCTGTTGTAACCGGACCCCAACCCGGAGGGCTTACTTTTACTGTTCCCCAACCCGGAACATACTAGTCCAACACATTCATCTTAATAAGAGGATGAAATATAACATAAACATTCATATTAAAACTAGCATACGAAATGCCAAAACATTAATCATAAGCAATTAATGGCATAAAAATGAATCATCCATAGTCAAACATATCACAAAACCTTAAATACAATATGGAATATTTTTATCATAATAAATCAACTTCAAACAAGTGTAAAATTTATCAAAGGATATTGACATAGATGAAATCAAAACTATTTGAGAGAAATATCTATTTTTTTGAAATCATTTAAAAGTCACATAATTATAAAATAAAACATTTACTTTGAAAATATTATTATAAGATTATAAGGGAAGCTTCAAAGGTGTAATAATGGCAGAGAATAACCTCACCTGCCATATAAGTTAAAAAAACATTCCTACCTTAGTTTTGTCAAAAAGGTCAAAAAGTAACTTGTTTAGAAAACGACGGAAAGATTCCTTTCAAAAATGTATAAGGTCAAATAAGGATATAAATGAATTTAACCCATTTTCTATTAAATAGTAAAAAAAATTTGAAATACATTTTTAAGAAACATGGATGTGGATGATAAATATGTCCCAGTAGATACTTACGTATAAACAACCTCGGATAATGAAGAGATTGTGAAATAAACCCTTACCAATTTGGTAACTTACGAAACATACACCCCATGAAAGAGATATCATACAATGAATATGTAAATACACATAAATTAAAGTGTATTACACAAAGAATACAATTATGGGTAGTACATACACCACACAAAAGTTAATAGTGGCAATATGGCATGAATCTCACGGAAATAAGGAGTGAGATGAAAACCCCTTACCTTGCACTTTCCTTTAGTCGAGGGTACGTTTAGCCTCCTGTATGAAGACTATAGTATGTTATTAAATTATACCAAAACCATATTAATATTTATGATATCATACATTATTCATTTATGACTTTATACTACCCATTTAATAATAATTTCCATGTTATATTAATATTTTGGGTAATAATCGCTTTCTTTATCGTATGTGTTTTAACTTTTTACTCTTTATTGTATCACTTAGATCATGATTTAAAAAAATTCCAGAATATAAAACATGATTTAATTATCATATATATTTATAATATAAAAATTTATAATAGACATATATATGAAATGGAAAACACCGTTTATGGAGACGGTAGTCTATACGTACGCATAAACGTTGTTTCCGTTTTCATATAGTATTGAACAGAAGTAAGTGAATAAGATATATCTAAGTACATAAATACTTATATATATAAATATATATATCTCCAGTAGAATTATTATGTCATATATTACATGCTTATTAGTAATATATATTTTTATAATCGTCGATGAATGGTGAACTTGGAAATGAATCTCATCGCGTCGTGGAGACGGTTTTCCGTACGTACGCACGGGTGAAAATGTCATTCTTTTGATATTAATATAATATATAATTGGATGATATATAATATATACAGAATCTTTATCATGTTATATTTATTATTTACATCAAATACACATCATTATTATACTCATCCAAATAATAATGTATTGAATAACAATTACACCACGACGTGGAGACGGTAAGCCGTACGTACGCACGTATGGTGGCATGTCATTCAAAGGGTGGATAGAATAATGAATTTGGTTGTACCATAATTATAATAACATCACATTATGTATAATATAATAGATTTATTATTTTATAATTGAAACAACAAAGAAAAAGCAAGTGGAATAAGAAAGGAACTTGAAAGAGTGTGGTGAAATCATTACCTCTTCTTCGGGTTCTTCCTTTTGATTTGATCAAAAGGGATCCTTAGATTGGATTTCTGATCAAACTAAGGCCTCTAGGATGAAGGGAGGATATTTTAGAGGGTATTTGGGTAGGGTTTTGCCGATCCAAATGTCTTAGAAGGTGTGAATTAGAGAGAAGGGGGAGTGCCCTTTTATAAGAGGGGTGAGGGGCACCTTAGAAAAAACTTAAAATATTATTTTATAATAAATTCATATTCGGTTTATAATGGCTCCAAAGTTGATTATTTAAAGTATAATGTGGGTATAGGTCGAAAAAAACTCAACCAATAGGTTTTAGACAAGTTTAGGTTACCATTTTAACCTTATCATTTAGATTTAACTCTAAGTTAAATAATTTAACTTTTACTGTGTCTTCTTGTATTCTTACACTATATGGTTAATAAACTTACTATATACTGCCAATAGAACTCCAATTGGTTCATTAATGTCATATATATTATTATATAAGTCTTTTGGCTGAACCTTAGATTTTTCAGACCATTATATCAATTAATAATATAATATTTGTTTTAAAAACTATTGTATGTCAATTTTGACACTATTTGGTATTTGTTTTTTGTTAAAATAATAACAACATGATTACTTAAAACAAAATACATTTAATCAATCATAACATGTCATATTCACCTAGAAATTTCATGGATATCATAAAAACTTTGAAATTATATTTATTTTAATATTTATAATACCATTTATTTGATTCTTTCATGAATAAGGTAATTATTGTATCATCATTGTGTAATAAATAAATTTATTTATTTAATGTCTAAAAATTATAAATAAACTACCATGATGTAGGAAATCATTTTAGCTTTCTAATTAATATTTATAATCGAATTTATCTTATGTAAAACCCCATATTAAAAATATTTTAGCTATTAAACTTTGATTTTAACTCTTTTAACTCTTCTTTGTATTAAATAATAATAAATGTCCTAATCTAATCCAAGTGGACCTAAATGATAATATTTTAGTCCTAAGGTTGTTTTTGGTCTAGATAAACTTGTCCAATAGAATTAGGACATGTGTGAGGGTAATATTAATATCATTTTTACCCTTAATTACCCTATTTACTTTTAACCGTGGTAAATAAAAGTAAAAAGTTACTATTCACCAAAAATTATTTTCATCTCATCGAACCACATTTTACTCCTTGATATTAACTGTGTCTCTCGGATTTTTGAAATTCAGCTCACAAAAGTGGTAAAATTAAGTTTTATGTGAATTTGCAAAAGCTCCTAGGAGGTGGGTAAAAGACGGTGAAAAGTTCAATGAAATTTTTATATATCTAAAATTATTATAAACCGACTCCAATGAATTACCATGAACTTATATAGGTATTATGTATCTATTTTTACATTAAATAATTTAAATAAAATAAATAATTATTTAAATAAAAATTCAGTTTTAAACTATAACTCAGTGTTTGTCACTATTCATCAAAAATTAAAAGTTTTCAGAAAAATACCAAAAATTTACCCTAATATAATTTTGATATTAAGAATTCAATAATTAAGTCTATTTTACCAAATTCAAAACATAGAAGTTTAATTTTTTAATTTAAAATTAATTCCCGCTGTCAAAACAAAAAGCGTTTTTTTAAGAAACAATAACTATCAAAAGATTGACACTTGTTTATGTCCGGTTTAAATGTGAAATTATGTCCAATGACCAACATTGGATTAAATTGTAAAAATATATTCTAAATATAATTTAAAACTACTCAAATTCATAATTTATCACTGTTAATTATTTCGATTAAAAAAGTTGTTTTTAATTAAAATTTAGTAATTTTCACTATTCATCAAAATATAAAAGTTATCAGAAAAGTAGAAAAAATTCACCCTAAGCTAATTTTGATATTACAAATCCAAAAATGAAGTCAATTTTGAAAGATAAAATGTATAAAATTTCAAAAGGTGGGTATTACAATTCATAATGGCTAGTTTGATTGGTTGTGGTGTGTGTTAGAACTCGAAGTTGCGTACAACACGCGCTACTGTATTATTCAAAGAGAAGTGTACCGTGGAAGCTTGGGGTGTTAAATTCGCCCATCCTTCAATAAATTGTGTCCTCGCAATTTATGCTCGATATTGGAAACTTGGGGTTGACATTTCAAAATATCTTAGTTGAAATTCCACATCGAAAAATGGATTAATGAGGCCTCTATTTAAACTAAAGAGTGGTAAGTATGAAGGTTACCGAAAATAACACATACTAGGGTTCCATGTAGGAAAATATGGATATGGAAGAGAAATTTAACCATCAATATTTGATGGAGAGTGGTAGAGAACATGGCTATGAAAAGGCCAACAATCACAAAGCCATAAATTTGTGATGATCTAAGGTACCATCTAGGAAAACATTTTTGTTCTAAGTTCCTTTTATTAATGTTGAGGAATTTATTTATGAGATTGGATAAGATCATAAGGAGATATACTTACTTTATAATTATATTTTTATCCACTAATAAATGTTTACCACAAACTCATATTTCACCCCAAAACATAATACAACTCAAAAATACTCTATTTATCCTAATCGTGTAGGGTTCCAAATATAATGAATTTATAATTCACATATCAGACCCTTTAAAAAAAGAAACTACATTATACCATCCAGGAACTTCACGTAGTCCAGTGGTAGGCGATAAATCCCAATCGCACTATGGTTGTGGGTTCGATTCCCACAGCTTTGTCTGACGCGACGGGTTGTCACACAGTCTGCATGTTGTCCTTTTATAAAAATCCAAAAATACCCTTTCAAACTTAATCCATTCCAACCTTTAGACTTATCCAAAATACTACTATCTAAACTCATAGTCCAAAATTTATAAGGAAGTTAAACACAATGAAGATCATTTTTTCCATGTAATAACATGTGAACACCTTCACCATGTATTACTTTAAAACATGGTAACATCATAAATTACCATAAAACCATATTGATTACATTCATGCTCCCTTATTCTTTATAGAATACTGGATATATTCCTTCTATCCAAAAATGTTGTAAACTCCAATGATGAAAATCATTAATCAGTTTCAAGGTAGTCAAGAATATCCAATATAATTTATCCAAATCAATCTTGTATTATTTCAAAATCACTACCTCGGTATTAGGACCATATTATGGTTTATCTTTCTATCATCCATATATTTTCCAAAAATTTAACCTGTTATTGAGTCACTTTTCTTGGTTCCACACAATCTCAAGTCCTTAATAAAATAGTACTGTAGTAAAATCCTTATATACTCAATAATTATTATAACCAGTACAATGTTGATACAACACTCAAATGAAATAATCCTATAATAACAACATAAGAGCACTAGTCATTCTTCTTCATCTGAGGTAGTATCATAACTTTATTATTATCCAATAACATCATTTGGGGAATACTCTGATGATTTTGACATTAGTTTACGTAGTGTCCCAACTCCTTGCAAATGAAGCATTGTACATTTGAAACCTTTTTCCTACACTTACAGTCACGTACTTGGTGTCCTTTTTCTCTACACTTATAACATATTCTCATTCCCTTCAAGCATTTTCCAAGGTGATTCTTTCCAAAATTATCACATATGGGAAAATTCTTCTTTACCTTCTCCCCTTTATCTGTCCTTCTCTCTACCATCCTTTTCTTCTTTGGCTTCCCTTCAAAGCCATAGGACTCCGAGAATTATTTACTTATCTTATCAACACATGATATTATTTCTTCATATGATGATAATACATGGGAGACTATTTCCCTTCTAAATTTTGGCTAAGGACCATGAAAGATATAATCCTTATTACTCTTTGGATCATGTGTATTGTTGGAGTTCTCATTCCTTCTATTGGGCATCATTTCTAAACAATTACATACACTAGATTATTTTATGAATAGAAATACCTAATCCCGAACTTGTAAAACACTTAACATAAATTAAACAGTTTATGGATATAATCCATAATCATAAAAAAAATTCTTTGAGTAATTATATACTTATAAGCCCTTCATAATGGTTTGTAAAGAAAATGAGAATTATCCTAAGCATATCCCCCAGGAGTGTCGTAACCAAGAGTGCAGCAAGGCCCGTTGTCGTGCACCAGTTCCCGTTTGAGTCTAGATCAACGCGGTGTTTTAGGTTTTTACCCCTAGGTACATCTGTGCCAGAGCCTCCTCTACCTGCTTGTATCCAGACAGGGATGTATTTTCTTGGAAAACTCACAAAATCTCTATATTACCAAAATTATAGGAAGTTCTTCTATACTAATCCTCAAAGTCTATCTTAGGATAATGTGCTCTAATCAGAGTTTATCTAAATCTAGTTTCCAAGGTTATTTCTAAACATCATCTGATAGCAACTGTAACACCCCAACCCCAGTTACCCAGAGTCAGTGCATTATTTTAATACATTGGCATGATTACAAGGAATCAAGTCTCGAAGGACCGGTCAGTTTATAAGTCTTGGAAAATAGATTACATACATGAATGTTACATTACATAAAAAACAACATAAATAATCCTTTATGAGCACCATTATTCCCTTCGTGTAACCCTGCATATCAATCACAATACACTTCTTGGAAACCTGGGAAAATAAAACATAGAAAGGGGTGAGCTCAAACGCTCAGTAAGGGTAAGCAATATAGCGGAAACTTTCAAAAATAAGCATAAACATTTAAGGCAATGTATAAAACTAAAACAAAATCATTTTAAACTTGAACTTCAGCATAATATGGAAGAAATAAAATGAAATAATTCCATTTAATTATTCACATGGATATTCTACTAATCGAATAATCACATGAAATATCAATAACCACTTTCATAACGATGGAATGCATAATTTATTATGTTGTTTTTTATTCAAAGAGAAGCGTACCTTGGAAGCTTGGGGTGTTACAATATTAACATAATAAAATTAAAATATATATAAGATAATAGATGTATAATACCACTTTTATAATGAGGTGTTAGGGGAGAATAAGAAAAGAAAAAAGTGAAAAGAAAAGAAAGAGGATTTTACCTCTTGAATTATTCTCCTTGAGAACCTCCTTAGAGAGATTGGTTTTGGTATTTTATTAATACCAAAGGATACTAGAAATATAGGAGTGGATTGGTAAGAGTATTTGGTAGAAATTTTACAATATTAAAGGATTTTTAGGTGTGATAAAGAGGGGTGGTGAGGGGTGGTATTTATAGTGGAGGAGAGGGGTGTTTTTTTATTATTTTATTCATTAATTTCTTATTTTGGATCAAGACTATGAATAGATTAAACCTTATAACTAAATATATTAAAATAATGAATGAAAGTTATATATTATGTTTCTTAAATTATTTATGAATCAACAAATAGTGAATTTAAATTATAATGTTATATACCGTAAATTACTGTATTTTACTATTCACCAAAAATTCAACTATTTTAGAAAAAAATATATAAAAAAATCACCCTAAAAATTTGTGGATGTGTGGAATTAAAAAATGGACCCCATTTTATGAAAATAATTTCCTAAATATGAGAAATTTATTTTTTAAATAAAATCAAAATTTATTCAAAAAATACTGATTTTAAAATTATAATTGATTTTATGACACTTTGAAAAATTAATTAAGGTCTCATAAAATTATATTATAATCATAAGAGAATAAAATGATAATTTATGAATACATTTTATGAAAATAAATTTTCTTTTAAATTGTTATATTAATTATAAAATTGTAATTAAATATTTATAACTTACAAAAAAACCAACACTTAATTTATCATTTCTAAAATGTTTATTTAATTATACCATAAAATAAATGTATCATATTTTAATTCATAAGATACCTAAATTTTATTTATAATTTCATTGGTGAGGTTATTATTCTATTTTCCAAATTACTATTCTTAAATATCATATTACTATTACAAAGTTCAAGTTATTATTCCATTGGTATAGGTTTCTTAACTTTTATAAATACCTATTATTCCATTCATTCTTAATTTCAAAAGTTTGTATTGTGTTCTCTAATTGACTTTATTTGGTTTATGCTATGTGAAATAATTATAATAATGGAGTTTCCATTGATAAAATTATGTGTTGTTACATTCTTCCCCCTTATGAAACTCCACCCTCAAAATTTTGTTTTACATAAATAGGTGAGGATATTTATCCTTCATCGCTTCCTATTGTTCCCATGTTACCTCTTCATACTTATGGTTCTACCATAATACTTTGACTAGGTGAGTAGTCTTGTTACGTATAAATTTATCTCTATGGTGGAAGATCTTCACTGGTTGCTACTCATAAGCGAGATCATTTCCCAACTGTACCGCCTCTGGATTCAGTACATGTGAGGGATATAGTATGTTATTCCTCAAGAGGGATGCATGGAATGCATTGTGTACTTGATGCATGGTAGATGTAAGTTCTAGTCTATAGGCCACAGCTCTAGCATGATCAAGAATATCTAAGGGGCTGATGTACCTGGGACTCAGCTTTCCTTTCTTCCTAAATCTCATGATTCTCTTCCATGGAGATGTGAAGAGGGATAACCTATCTCTAACCTAAAACTTTAGGTCATGTCAATGATTTTATTCATAGATATTCTATTGAATTTGGGCTTAATTGATGTTTTGTTGAATGGTTTTCACCTTTTTTACCATTTTTGTAACCATTTCAGGTCATAGAAACTTACGTTTACTGACTTCATCCCATTATGTTGGTGTTCTACATATTTTCCCATAAAGATATTCATATGGATCCATTTGGATGCTTGAGTGGAAACTATTTTTGTAAGAGAATTCGGCTATGGGTATATTTTGGTCTCATCCTCCTTTAGAGTCCATACAATAATCTCTAAACATGTATTCTAATGTCTATATAGTCTGCTCGAATTGGTTAATAGTTTTAGGATGATAGGTCGTACTGAAGTTCAACTTGGTTTTTAGAGCATGTTGGAGACTTTTCCATAACATAGAGTTGAATCTTGGATCTAGATCAGGTACAATTGATAGTGGTTATCCATGCAATCTTACCAATTCTCTGATGTATATACATGAAAGTTGATTCAGTGAGAATTCCTATCAAATTGAAATAAAGTGATTTATCTTTATAAGACAAACCACAACCACCCATATAGCATTATTTCCTCTAAATGTCTTCAGAAGTCTGGTGATGAATTCTATGGTGATATTTTCCCATTTCCATGTTGGTATGGGTAATAGTTGTACCATCCGCTTAGACTTTTACTTTTCATCCTTCACTTACCGATATACCTAGCACTTTCATGTATATTTAGTGATCTCCTTCTTCATATTGTCCCACCAATAGTTCTCTCAGATATCTTTATACATATTTTTGATCCCTTGGTGAATAGATAAGGTTTTAACTATGTGTGTAACTTATAAGCTCTTTCTTTATATATAGATTGGATGGTACACATAGTTATGACCCAAATCTTACGAATCCTTCCTCATAAATTTTAAAATCTGAGGATTTCTCCTTTCTGATAGCTTCCACCTTCTTATGGATTTTCACATCATTTATTTGAGAATCCTTTATTTTCTCTATGAGGTATGGTTGAGTAATTATTTGAGAAAGTATTGATGATGTTCCTTCCTTAATGATTCTCATGTCCATCCTTTTCAAATCTAATAAGATTGGATCCTTCTCAATTCTCATAATTGATAATGTTGTAGGATCCTTTCTACTTAGGGAATTTTCCACCTTATTTTATTTACTAGGATGGCAGTGGATTGATCAGTCATAATTCTTGATGAGCTCTAACCATCTTCACTGGTGCATATTAATCTCCTTCTATGTGAATATATATTTTTTGCTCTTATGATCAGTATATATCTCACACTTCTCCCAATAGTGATAATGCCGCTAGATTTTTAATGTGAAGATCATAGCTTCCAACTTTAGATCATGCGTAGGATAGTTTTTCTCATGAATTTTCAACTACCTAGATGTGTAGGCTATCACTTTATCATTTTTCATCAGTACACAACTTAAGAACTTATTTGAGGCATCGATGTATACCACAAAGAGTTCCCCACTTATCAGATGTGTGAGTACTACCATGGTGATAGGCCTCTTTTTTAACTCTTTGAAGTAGTATTCACATTCACTAGTCCAGAAAAACCTTTCTCCCTTTCTTGTAATCTTGATTAGTGGGTTTGAAAATCCTAATAATTTATTTACAACTCACAATAATACCCAGCTAGACCATGGAAACTACGGATCTCCATTATAGATGTTGGCATAGGCCACTCTTCGATTTCCTTTGTCTTGGAAGGGTCTATAGATATTTCTTTTCTAGTAATAACATGCCCTAATAATGATACTTACTCTATCCAGAACTCACATTTACTATACTTTGCATAAATTTTCTCCCTTCACAAAGTCTTTATCATAGTATTCAAATGCTTATCATGTTCCTTCTTTCTCTTGGATTATATTATAATATCATCTATAAAGACTACCAAAAACTTTTTGAGGTAATCTCTAAAGAATCTATTCATTAAGTCCATGAATATTGTTGTATCATTAGTGTGTCTAAAAGTCATCATTATGAACTCATAGTGTTTGTACCTTGTTCGAAAGGTAGTCTTAGGAATATCTTCCTTCCTCACCTTTAATTGGTGATATGTTGACCAAAGGTCCACCTTAGAGAAATACTTGGCCCCATGAAGCTTATCAAACAATTCATGTATACATGGAAGGGGGTACTTGTTCTTTATCATGATTTTTTTGATCTCACGATAATCAATGCATAGGGGAATTGATCCATCTGTCTTCTTGATGAAGAGGATTGGAACACCCCATGGTGAAGCACTCAAGTGTATAAAACCCTTGTCTAGATTTTCTTGTAACTACTTATTCAGTTCCTCTAACTCAATGGTGTTCATTCTATAAGGTGTATTTGATATCAGGAGATATCTAGGAATAAGAGAACTCAATCTCCCGGTCAGGAGGAAGATCAGGCAATTCTTCAGGGAACACATTAGTATAGTCCCTTACAATAGGCATGTATTCAATCATGATTCTCTCCTTTGTACCAATCATTTGAGCTAGATATTGTTTCTCATAAGGTAATAATATCTACACTTGAGATGATTATTATGAAGGAGATTCATCCTATTCCTTGCACTTATACAGAATTGAAGGATTCCTCGATATGTTAATAGTGATCTCCCTTTCTCAAAAATTGATTTTGGATTTGTATAAAGATAGCCAATCCATGTCCAATATAACATAAAACTCCACCAAAGTAATTAAGATAATATTTTTTGGTATATTGAGTCCACAAACATTAATTGAGTAGGGTTATATACTTTGGATGCAATAATTTCCCCATTTTTTATTCTCACAGATAACTCAACCACCATATTTTGAGGTGGTGTTTAAATTATTCTACTAAAATTACAAGATATGAAAGAATGTGCAGAAACAGAATCAAATAGTTCATTCACTATTCTTGAATGAATAACTAGTGTACTAGTCACCACATCATTGATGGGATCCACCTCACTAGTAGTGATGTAATAATACTTCTCTTGCTCCTTTGTCTTTGGTGGCTGCTAATGCTAATTACTCTCAAGGACTCTAGGTTTAGTGAACTAGCTTGCATATTTTCATTGATCCCTACAATTGAAGCATTGAACCATAGGTGGTGCTCTCCTTTCCTCCACCACATTTTACTGCTTCCCTATCTCTCTTCGGAATTAATGATCTTGGTGTCCTTCTCTCCCACACTTGAATTATTTCTCCATCCCTTTGGGGAAATTCCCATGATACTTCTTCCCACATTTTTGAAATGTGAGTGGTTGATATTTATTTCCACATTTCTTATTTTATCCTATTGCTTAAAACTCTATCTTTTTTCTTATCTCTATAGCCATGGGACAATTCTCCAAACTCCATCTCCACTTTGAGAGCACATCGAACAACTTATTCATAACTCCCAAAGTATAAAATTTCTAGAGATTTTCTAAGTTGTGGTTTTAAACCACTAAAGAATCTATCTATTTTGATATCATTATTGATAAAAAAACTTGAGGCATACCTTGAAAGACTTTTGAATTTTTCTTCATAATTCATGATATATTCACCTTCCTTTTTCTTTAGCTTTAAGAATTCTCTCTCCATATTCGTACGAAGAATTCGAGGGAAATACTTGTTAAGAAATATTCTATTAAATTCTTACCACTCCTTCTCTTCAATTTTTTCATTTGGATTGGTTTTCTTAATAAAATACCACCATTGATGACCTCCCCATCTAAATGATAAATGGCCAGAGTCACCTTCTCCATCTCAGAATAGTGAAGCATAGAAAAGATCTTCTACATTGAGTTGACCCACTATTCTGCGACTAGTGGATCGGAAGATCCACTAAACATCGGTGGTCATTTTTGTATAAAATACTCGATAACCAGTTTCTCTCTCTTAGGTGAAGGAGAATGTTACATATTATTCAGGTTATTTTTCATAGCCTGAGACAGATGGGTAAGCATTTCCATGAAATTTTGAACTCCACCTCCCAAGGAATTGGGGATTCCATTCGGGAAGTCGTTGCATTGTCCCTTGCATGGGTTATTGGCCTGGTTTCTCCTAGTTCTTGCCATTTTCTAAAATAAAAAAGGTTTTATGAAATCTTAATTCAACAATTCATGAATAGATAAATTATTTCTTTGTGCAATTAACTTTAATGGAATATCTTGTGGGATCCCTATGTATATAATTTTTCTAAAACAGAGATTCTTGGGTTCTTTCATATACTTAATCTCAAGATAAGTATTTTAACTAATTTTCTTCAATTAAAATTACCAAATTAACTAATCCATACTCTAATACCAACTATAGTGCCCCTGATTTCTCTTACATTACTATTACATAATTTTAAAGATACATAATATAATAGTGTTACCAAACAAGGATCCAAAGGTTTAGTGTCTTGGTAAAATTCAAACCAAACATAACATTTACATAATAAAACATAAAAATTATTTAATTAATTCTTCTCTAGTTCCTTAGTGTCCATCTTGTACTCATTATATGTATTAACCTGAGGATATACATCAAAGAAAGGGGTGTGCTAAAATCCCTGTAAGAGGATATATTAGAACATGAATCAATATAACATGGGTCATCATAATCATTATCAACATAAAATAAGCATAGTAACATCATCATAATCATGAGAGGAATAATTATATAAAGTCATAGAATGTGGCAATGCATAAAAATGAAACATCAAATCTTAGTGATGAAATACCACACAGAGTTGTGAACAAAGTTAACATCATGTTCACACATAACATATGTGCATAATCATAACATCATAATTGTAAAAAAATATAGAATCATGTTCATGTATATTTCACTTTATCACATGAGAAATATCAAATTAACCAATACATAAGAGCGTTATATAATTCTGAATGCACCCATCACATCATAACATTTACATAATCATGCATGCCACATAGAATGTTTAACAATCTTTTCCATAAAATAACCCATGGAAAATAAAATGTGTTTCATGATAATTTTATAAATAATACATTCATGGATAAAATTTGGAGTTCCCAAAATAAAAATGTAATAATATACTTGGTATAATAATCATAAATCTTGAGTGAAGAAGAAATGATATCGAGAGAAGTAAAAGGTTTATTTTTAGAAGGAAGAGTTCTTTTTAAAAAAATCTTTGAATTTTTTATTAAACCATATTGGAAAAATGTATATACCATAAAAGAAAAGGGAGGAAAAAAGAAATGATATTTAAGTAACATTAAATGAACATCCATACTGAAAATGGAGTGAAAGAGGTAAAACCCAAAGAAAGAGAATTGGGTTCGAGAATCCCCTTACCTTGTGTCTAAATGCTTTATTTGCTTTAATATCCCAGATAAGCAAATTAGGTTTATTAATTAATAAATAAAGAAACTATAATACATGTATTTTATTTGTTATAATTTTATTAAGTTCAATTTTATCCATTATGATGAGTTATAGAGTTCAATTTCATCATTCAAAAGTGTTGGTTTTCTTGGTTTTCATGATCGGTTCACTTGTATACATGTATGAAAGATCATGTAAAATGGGGATAATTATCTAGAATTTAAATTATATGTTATTAGTAAAATTAAAAAAATGGACTTAAATATTATTTTTTTTCCTAATATGAGGATTATTCATTAGATAAAATGTTAATGATAATCATTTAGATTAATCTGGCGATTTTCGATCACAACTAACTCGTTTTGTTTTATTATTTAATACTATGTATATAAGTTAGTTCCATAACATAAAAAGGGTTATAAAATAAATTTTACAATATTTTTCAACCATTATAATTATTTTATGACCATACCTGAAGGAGGTATAGTAAAATGAAAGCGCATCATCCATGATGGTGGTAAATCAATACATCAGATACGATATTTTCATTTTTAGAATAAAAGGGAGAGAAGAAGATGTTTGATGATGGATTATTACATTAACATAAAAAAATTATAGTATATATATGATATTTTAGTTATCATTACACTTATATAAGGGGTTATGAGGGGTAAATAATAAAATAAATGAAAATGAAAAGAAATTCAAAGAAAAGAAAGAGGATTTTACCTCTTGAATTATTCTCCTTGGGAACCTCCTTAGGGAGATTGGTTTTTGTATTTTATTGAGACAAAAGGATACTGAACATGGTTGAGGTGATTTGGAAGACGATTGGGTATAAATTGGAAAATCTTCAAGGCTTTTGAGGTGTGAGGAGAATAGGTAGTGAGGGGTGCTATTTATAGTGGAGGAGAGGGGTGTTTTTTTATTATTGTATTCATTAGTTTAATTTTTTGGCTCAAGACTATGAATAGTTTGAAACTTATAACTAAATATATTAAAATAATTAAGTATATTTATATATTAGGGTGGTTATATCAGTGATGACTCCATAAATTGTGAATTTAAATTATATTGTTATATACTGTAAATTACCGTATTTCACTATTCACCAAAAATCAACTATTTTATAAAAAACCTAAAAATTCACCCGAACAAATTTTTGATGTGTAGAATTAAAAATGGACCCCATTTTATGAAAATAATTTTCTAAATATGAGAAATTTATTTTTTAAATAAAATCATAATTTATTCAAAAAATACTGATTTTAAAATTATAACTGATTTTATGAAACTTTGAAAATTTACTTAAGGCCTCATAAAATTATCTTATAATAAAAATTCAAAAAAATAAAAATTTATGAATACATTTTCTCCTAGGGTCATATACTAGTGGTGGTTACACCTTTGAGGGTTCTCGTGGGTGGTCTCGGGTTCGAGTCTCCCCGAGTTCATGGGGTTTGGGATTTTTTTATAATTTTTCAGAGGAATTAAATCACTCATGCACTATTTCCTAGGATGGGGTGTATTTTTTCCCAATTTTGTGCATCATATTAGGGGTTCAATGTTTCTACTAAGAAGTCACATGGTTTGACAAACTGTCCGCCCACCATGAAAACATCAATGTCTCAAGGGTGCACGATTTTGCTGGGCTGGGTGATCGGTTTGGGAAAATTGTGTGATAACTGTGCACTACCCAAACACCCTCTAAAAACTTCCAAAATTCATCTAAATACACCCAATAAAACCCTCAAGTAAAGTATGAATAAAATAAGGTAAAATAATACTTGAAAATGAGCTCGATACATCTCTAAAAAAGGTGGTATATTAAAATCTCCTCACCTTATAACTACTCATCCTTGAGTTGTGCTCCTAATAATATCTAATATTCTGAGGTAAAACAATTAGTCCAATAATCCTAAATATCTACTTCCCTCTCCCATGTCTCCTCCTAAAAATGGACATGCTTCCACAATACTCAAACTATCAGCACGGTCTTTCCCCACAACACTTTCTCACTATGATCCGTAACACGTATTAGATGGTCCTCAAAGGATGCATCGGTTTCAAGATCAACATCATCAACATCAATCACGTGATAAGGTTTGGGGTGATACTTCCAAATATATAACATATGAAAAAAATCTTGCATAACACTAAACCTATGTGGAAAATCCAATCGATATACCACCAACCCAATTCTCTTCAAAACCTCAAAAGGTCCGAAAAACCTGGGTGCCAACTTTCCCTATCTCTAAATCCTATGGTGACCCAATCTAGTCAACACCTAAAGGAACATTAGATCACCCATTGTAAACTCAAGGAGTCATTGACATCTATATGCGTAAGACTTTTACCTACTCTGAGTCGTATCCATATTCTTTTGAATCAACTAAACCTGCTCGAATGTATCCTTCATGAGTCTCAGTCCCAAAAACTCTAACTCACTTACCTCTATCCATTATAGATGTTATCTTCATGGCCTACCATAAAGAGCCTCATATGGTGTCATATGAATAGTTTCCTGATAACTATTGTTATAGGTGAACTCAATGAGAACAAAGTGATTCTCCCAAGACCCACCAAAATTAAGAACGTGCACCCATAGAATATCCTCCAAATCCTGTATAATACACTCTGATTTCCCATCAGTCTATAGGTGGAAATATGTACTCAGAAATACTTGGGTACCCAACGCTTTTTGTAAGTCCTTACAGAAGCATGAATTAAAGCATGAGTCACGGTCTGAAACTATACTCGGTGGCACCCCGTGTAGATAAACTCTCTCTTGAACATAAAAGTCTCTAAATTGGTCCACTGAGAAAGTATTCCAAATAGATAAGAAATGTTCTACTTTCATCAATCATTTCACAACCATCCAAATAGAATCATTATTTCATGGCATCCTCAACAGACCCACCATAAAATCCATGGTAATTTCATCCCACTTCTATTACGAAATGGTAAATGGCTGTAGTAAACCACCAGATCATTAATACTCATACTTCACCTGCTAATAAGTGTAGTATCATGATACAAAACCTAAAATCCAATTTTTCATGTCCATCCACTAATATTGTCAACGTGGGTAACAGTACATTTTGTTCAAACTAGGATGCATCGCCCACTTTAAGGCATGAAATTAATACATAAACTCCTCTCACATACTCATAGGCACAACAACATGATTCTTGACATATATTATCTCATCCTCATATACGCTCCAATCTGAAGGTGACTCCCCGCCTTCAAGGATTTCCCTCAAGGCCAAAAATTCTAGATCATCATACTGCCTTTCCCTAATACGGTTTAGAAGTGTGGACTCCACTGATACATATATGAGGTTCATCTGATCTTGGACCTCCCAAACCAAAAAATGCATCTCATCCAGCAAGGTCATCATCTTCCACTCAGAACTAGACTCTTGAACTGTCTGAGTTTGAGTTTTCCTGCTCAAGGCTTTAGCAACACTGTTTCCCTTCCCAAGCATAAATGTTAACTCAAAATAAAAATATTTTATATAATCAACCCATTTTTGCTTCCAGAGATTCAAGTATCATTGTGAAAAGATATACTTTAAGATATTTTGGTCAGTATATATAGAAAATTGTTCACCCAACAGATAATGTCACCAACACTTCAAATCATAAACCACTGCAGCCAACTTGAGGTCAATCGTAGGGTGGTTCCATTCATGTGGCCTCAAATTTCATGACCCATATTCCAAAACTTAATCCCACTACATTAACTCTGCTCTAATAAATATCCCAGATGTGTTAAAAAACACCATATACTCATGCCCTAACTCAGGTAGGATCAAGATCACTGCGGTGGTCAAATGCTTCTTCAGCTCTTTAAAATCATTATCACATGATCTAGATCATTAAAAATTTATTCCCTTCTTGGTCAATCCTAAAAGTGGTTATTCCAAGTAGTAAAAGTCTTTTATTTACCTCTGATAATACCTCGTTAACCCCAGAAATCTTTGGATTTCAAAAACATTCTTGGGTTGCTCCCAAGAATCCATTGCTTGCACCTTCTCTGGGTCCACTGAAACACCTTCCTCTGAGATGATGTAACCCAATTAATGTACATGATCGATCTAGAATTGTAACTTAGATAGATTGGTGTTTATTCGATGTTCTCCCAGTGTACTCAGGATGATTTAAAGATTTTGGGCGTGATCATCATGATTATTGGAGTTCACTAAGATTTCATCCAAAAAAACAACCACAAACTAATCCTGGTACGGGTGGAAGATTTGGTTCATCAAATCCATAAATATTATTGGGACATTTGTCATCCCGAATAGCATCATGATGAACTAATATAGGCTATATATGCTTCTAAAAGTATCCTATGGTATATCAGAAGGTCGAACTCTCAACTAATGATACCCTAATCTCAAGTCAATCTTGGAGAAAACACAAACTCCTCTCAATGATTTAAAGAGATCATTAATACGTAGAAGGGGGTATTATTTTTTCACTTTTATCTGATTCAACTTATGTTGATCAACACATAAGTGAAATGTCTCATCATCAATCTTAGCAAACAAGACAGGAGAACCCCAAGGTGACGTACTCGGATGGATAAATCTCTTATCCATAAATTCCTCCAGCTTAGTCTTGAACTCTTGAAGCTTTATTGGTGCCATTTTATAAGGTGCAATGAAAATCGGCTCATCTACATACATGAGATCAATAGTAAACTCCACATACCTCTCAAGTGGCATCCCTAAGAAGTTTTCAGGAAACACATCCTGGAACTGGTCTACTATGAGGGGAAAGACATCCTATTTCATACCCCCATCATCCAACAAAAGACTTGCAACCTTAGTGGTAAACTCCCCCAGTTGTTGATGTATTGGAACTGCACAGAATGCCTGGATATCTCACTTTTCATGATGAACATAATTGTTACCCTCAAGAGACCTAAAGGTCACTCTCCTACGGTAACAATATATATGGGCTCAGTATGCTACCAACTAGTCTATATCCAAAATCAAGTTAAATCCTGTCATATCAAGGATGTAAAGATAAAAAGAGAAACGAAACTCCCCAACATCAAGAGAACACCCCTTACACAAGTATATGTCTCTTGACTGTACTCCCAACGGTGTATCGATCATCATAACCTCACTCACAAACTCCACCATCATACTCAACTCATTCACAAGTTGTACGGATATAAAATAATAAGCGGCACTTGTATCAAATAAGGCACTAGTAAGTGCGGAAGCTTCAGAAATAGTACCTATGATTGTCGATGGTCTATCCTCACTATCCATATGTGCAGGCTGAACTACATGAAACTTTCCTTCCCCTCTTCCCTATGTTGCAGTATGAGTCCCTTGAGATGCACCACTCTGCTGATATGGGTGCTATTTCCCTGACATACTGCATCCACTACCCGTCTGTCATGGTATCTTGCAGAACTGTTGTATATGTCCCATTTTTCTGCAAGATCGATACTCTACCTGTGGTTGGGGGGATTGTTTATGAAAGTGACCCATCCGACCACACTCATGGCAGAGAACTTGAGTAATGTCCTGAGTAATTGATCCTTTCCCTTGGAAACTTTGTTTGTTATCTCCTTGGATGGAATTTTTGAAATGATGCTTCTTATTCTCAGAGGACGTACCTCCTGGTTGTCCAGCAAAAACCCATTATCCTCTATTGGAATCCTCCTTCATATTCCCTTCATATATGAGATCCTAATTCACCACCTCAAAAAACTTCTTCAACCTAAAGATGTTAACATGGGACTTAATTTCACATTCAATCCCATGTTGAAACCATTTTCTTGTGGTCACCTCATCTCCTTTCAATGCTAGAACAAATCACTACAAATTAGTTAAGAAGTTTGCATAGTCCATCATGGACACACTTCTCTGAGTCAGCCTCATGAACTCTGCTTCCCCCTCATACTTGAGCATTTAATGGTAAAAATGCTCCAATAACTTCTCTTGAAATTCCTTATACTCCATATTCTCCAGTTGTCCATCCTGAGTCTGGATGTTCCACCAACACTTTTCTTGACCACATAATATATAAGTATCCAGTTAGACTCTTCTCAGTAAGGCTCTCCAAGTGGTCAAGAATCATCTGGACATACTCAATCCAGAACTCAGCTACTTCAAGTCCACCCTGTCCGTTGAAAGTTGGAGGGTGCTAAAACTAAAACTTCCATATCAATTTGGATAGACTCTTCACAACCCGACCTGGGTCCCTTTCCATAAACTGCATAAAGTTAGAAAAGTTATCACAGAACTGCTCCCTGGCTTCCTCACACGAAACTATCGGAGCCTCAGGTTCCACTATTAGAGGCACATTTCTAGTCATGTCCTCCTGTCATCCTATCAACAAACATCATCATGGAGGCATATCTCTACAATTTCAAACACATATTTTAGGACACATAACACATCATTACAAATTTACATAAGAGGGATTCACATAAGGCCATAACAAGTAATCCCTCATACCCTGCCACATGGTCAGAACCAAGGCGTTATAACTACCCTCAATCATCCCTCATCTAGATCATGGTTAACATAGGGTAAAACACTTTCACAACTCAAGTTTCTCATTAGACACCTATTTATTCACTTGTATTCACCACATTTAACATCATTACAATTTTATAATTCATATTATTCTCTAATTTCATTTAAATTACATAATAAATAAAATCAATTACATTTAAACAACTAACCTCAAAACCTTTTTTTTTTGTGTGTGCCTAAAATGATTCATGTCGCAATAAATCCTAAGTGCCTAGAATGATGCATGTATGCTCAATTCCCATGTCATACCAGGCCATGAGTAAAATATTAGAAAACCATAATATCACACAACCAAGTGCATCACTCGAGGTGAAATAACATTCAACTATAATAGAAAACATCAATTATAGCAATCCCACCCTAGGTACTTGGTTTTACCCTCGTACATGGGTTAGCTACTCCCATGCATGAGCTCTTGACCAAGGCCTGACTCATCTTAGTCTCTTGTCTAACTTTACCAAATAATAAGACAAAATAAAATAAAATAAAACCACCATATAATACCACTTTTTGACATCCCGACCCAGGTGACACATACCGGTGCCCCAAGCCGGTTGGTCACATGACCTCCAATGTGCTTCCCTGTACAACAGAGGTTGTTGACTAGCAGCGAGAGTCTAATATGTAACATGGGGAGACTATAACCTCTTTATTAAAGAATCACAATAATAGAAATAAATGAAAAATTACCAAATAACATGACCAATAACCATAATAATACCATAACCAATAGAGACCAGTATCACATGATAAACCAAAACTGAAAAAAAATCATACTAAAGTTGTAGATATGTCATTCCATATGTTTCAAGTGTCAATATGAAAAACCCAAAACAAAAACACATTCAAAAATCCTAAGAGGGTCCCGACATCATGTTTGGTTCCCTTATCCATGCTCCATCCCAAACTCAGTCATCTAATATAGGGATTATGTCCTTATCATGTCCTGCAAACATTAAGTCTATTCAGGTGCCGATTAGGTAGCCCGAGTAGGGTGTAAGTACAACTCATTAGAACACCACCAATGGAATATAAAACAATATTAATTCTATAACAGTGTATGTAGTTGTATAAATAATAAAGTACAATTAAGCATGTAAACAGTTTTCACAATTCATTATTCTTTAATTAACCACATAATTACCCGGGTTCACAATGACACCCAAACCATCAATAACTGCTTCAGCCTGTGCCAGATTCTGAACCATATATCATAGGGAATCACAATCCATTATATCATGGGATTTCATCAATCATTTAATTCTAATTTCATATCAATTCTACTTAGAAATTTAGTCCAATGTCAATTTCTTGGGCCTAGAACATCATGTCTAACACCTTGTGGGTATTTAGAGCATCAGTACCAGTCTCACACCTCATTGTTATCACATATGGGTATTTGCAGCATTAGTCCTTGTCCCACACTTGTTATCACATATGGGTATTTGGAGCATTAGTCTATGTCCCACACTCGTTATCACATATATCACAATATACATATATAAAACAAGGTTAATCATCATTAACCCTATTATCAAAACAATCGTGGTTTTTTAATTTAATCACGTAGAATAATATGAACAATTCATCATTAACCCATTTATCAACATTTAATCATATAAACCATTAACCCTTTAAGGTTAATCCAACCATCCCTTAATTTCCATTAATCAATCAATTCAACATTCCATTATTCACCAATTGCATAATCACAATTTCAACCAATTTCATAATCAACTCATTCCATCAATTTCATGGTTCAATTAATTAATTAACCAATTAATTAATCCAATTTAAGATGTGATTTCCAAAAGTGGTAATAGAAATTTCACAATTACATACACGCAATTAAAATCAAGAATATGGGAATTGATAATTATACCACCTACCACAAGATCATTAACGAATGTTCGCCAAATCAGAAGTCCCTAAATTGAAGCAGAGCGATCAAAAACACAATGGCACGAAAGATCTAGGACCAAAACCTAAGATCAAAATTAAACATATCAACATCCATCAAAACCTAGATCTAAACCATCGCCATTGGAAGAAAACTTATCCCTCTTCATCGGGAAAGAGAGATGAGAGAGAGAGAAATCTAAACGGGGAAGAAATCACTTAACAATGGAGAGATGATCCTTCAAACGGGTCTTCAATTTGTCAAGAATGGAGTTCGAGGGGTTTTAGAATCCTTTCAGGAGCTCCAAAAATCATAGTAATTAGGTTAGGTCAAAGTCAAGTTGATTTGGGGTTAATAATGGGGGTTCGGGATTTTTTTTATAAATTTCTAGAGGAATTAAATCTCACGCGCATGATTTTCTGAGTTGGGGCACACGGTTTGACAAGCCCTGTGCCAACCGTGCAAACCCCACTATCTCAAGTGTTCACGGTTTGCTGGGTTGGGTGCCCGGTTTGGGAAAACCTTACACCAACCGTGCACTGCCCAAACACCATCCAAAAACTTGCAAAATTAACCTGAACACACCCAATACAAGCATCAACCAAATTATGACTAAAATAAGGTAAAAGAGTTCCTGAAAACAAGCCCAAGACATCTCTAAGAATGGTCAAGATCTTACACATACTGTAACACCCCGCACCTACCTCATTGGATTGAGGAGGCGGTGAGGGATATTTGACCTTAAGCGACATTCCCAAGGCGCCAAAGGTAGGAAATAAATGTCGAGGGCTTCTAGAACAAATTGGGGAACGATTTTCCCTTAAGATAAAACCAACCAACACTCCACTAACACCCACTATATGATGCATAACAATAAAACATTCAAGCATGTATTCTCAAAAGACAACCAAGATGTTCCACAATACATCCCAAAACCAATACAACTAGACATGTACAACAAACATCAGAGTACTTTGCAGAAGACTAAACCACACCACACCACAAGTCATGACACCACCACTGCTCCACACCAAGCTTCAAGCTTCAAGCTCCACCAAGAGATCACAGTGCTCCACTAATGGAGGGTGATGCCTTACCTTTGCCCACGTCACGGTACACGACATCTACAAAGACACCAAAGTTCCAAAGAAGGGGGTGAGTACTAAAACTCAGTAGGTTTTTCCCAAATGACTTCCCTACACATGCCACTAGGATAAAATCATTAACACGTTTATATAAAATATCTTATATAAAATAATCACAAGTGCAACCATTACTATAAGCCAAATACACCCTTACTAAGCCATCTCACCCAAACCAAACAACCACAGGAAAGACAAACAAACATGCTACAAGCCATATCATCATTTACACATTAGCACAATAATTTCCAACTTTCCAAGCAATGCACAACAAACAACCAAAACAACCAAAACGGTGGGACTTCCGCCCAACCTGTTCACCCATTCACAACTAGCGGTACTTCCCGACCACTACCCACAACTAGCGGTACTTCCTGACCACAACCCATATGGTGGTTCTTCCAACCACTATCCATCACCTTTTATAGTGGGACTTCCTGCCCACTTCCACACAACAGTTCAACCAATCTCAACCAAGCATATAACCCACCAAGTCCACAACAACATGCAATCAAGCATTTCCATTTCATGTCAATCCACTTCAATAAATCACCCATTAATTGAAAAGCCCCTTTAATCATTTTCCATGCCAACCCTCATTTCAATAAAACAACCTCTTTATTGAAAACCATTTCCAAAAATCATTTTCACAAATCAACCATACCATCCCATTTTAAAATCCTCAACAAGAACATTTCACCCCAAAACTCCTTTTTCCCGAAAATCCCCAAAACATCACCAAAAATATTTATAAACACTTTCGCACATCAAAACAAAATTAATTTCAAGCCAAACAAATTAATTGTAACCAAAACCATTAGTTCTAACTAAGTGGAGTCGAGAGAGAAGCCACCTACCTTTAGGGTTCCGGCGAAATCGACTCACAAGAAACCGCACTTAAAATCCGGCGAACGCACCACCGAAACCTCTCTAGATCCCCTTCCCTAACATCCAAAAGCCTTAAAATTAACATCAAAGGAAATAAAAACCCTAGATCTACACACAAAGGGTGTAGATCTAGAATACTGAGAGAGAGGGAGATGTAGATCTAGAGGAAACCAGAAATAAACCAAGGGGAGAGACTTACCTGGGAGAAACCACCTTCAAAACACCAAGAAACCCCTTTGAATTGCTTCCAAAACGAGTGGGAGAGCCCCTCTATCCCTTGAGAACCAAAAAACCTGAGTGAGGATCGAGTGAGAGGATGTTTGGAATGAAATGAGGCAACCCCGAGGGAGCCCGGATTTAAAAACCCTACTTTCAAGTGGCTGCACGGTTAGCCCGCATGGTTTGAAAAACTGTGCACTAACCGTGTGCATGCTACTATCTCGAGAGGAGGGGTCTGCATGGTTGCCTCGCACTGTTTGGAAACCCATGTGCAGGCCATGCGAATCCTACCGCCTCCCCCTGCACGGTTTCCTAGAGAACCCGCACGGTTTCTCCTAACCGTGCTCAAACCGTGCTCCCTAATAAAATCCTCCAAACTTATTCCAAACCATTCCAAACTCACCTAACCTCTTCCCAACTCATCCTATGCACTTTAAACACATAAAAAGGCATAAAAAAGGCTACATACCTCAAACTGTGGGTGCTATATTCTCCCCACCATTGGACTTTCCGTCCTCAGAAAGTAGTGAACCCGCCCTTTGTCGAAAGAGCTCGGGCCACTACTCGACCATCTCTTTCTCCTGCTCCCAAATATCCTCTTGAATCTGACCATACTGGCAAAAAACATGAACTAAACCGATGCTTTTACCACGCAAGACATTCTCTTGCCTATCCACAACCCGCATTGGCACGTGCACCAACAAAGCATTCGGTTCCAGTTCAACATGATCCCATCGAATCACATGGTCACGATCCGGCTGAAACTTTTTCAACTATAACACATGAAACACATTGTGCACCGCACTGAACCTAGGTGGAAAATCCAAACGATAAGCCACCTCACCAACCCATTAAAGAATCTCAAAAGGCCCAATATACCTCGAAGATAACTTTACCTGCTTCCCAAATCGAAGATGTCCCAACCTAGGATAGATCCTCAAGAAAACATGATCACTCACCTCGAACGACAATGGCCGTCGACGATGATCCACATACGATTTCTGACGACTCTGAGCCATCTCTATTCTCTTTCTGATCAGCTTGATCTTCTCTGTAGTCTCCTGGACAAGGCTCGGTCCAACCATCGAGGACTCACCTGTTTCCACCCAACATAGTGGAGAATGACACGGTCGCCCATACAACACTTCAAACAGAGCCATATGTATGGATGTCTGATAACTGTTATTGTACGAAAACTCAACCAATGACAAGTGATCCTCCCACGAGCCACCAAAATCCATGACACAATCCCACAACATATCCTCCAGAGTTTGTATCATCCTCTCAGATTGACCATCCGTCTGAGGGTGATACGGCGTACTCATGGTCAACTTAGTTCCAAGGGCTTGCTGTAAGGATTTCCAGAAATGAGATGTAAACCTTGGATCTCTATCGGATACAATCGAAACAGGAACACCATGCCTTTTTACCACCTCCTGGATATAGATTTTGTACAGATACTCCACCGTATGAGATTCATGAATTGGAATGAAATGGGCTGACTTCGTTAGCTGATCCAATATCACCCAAATGGCATCATGCTTTTTGAACGTTCTTGGGAGACCTGTGACAAAATCCATCGCTATTTTCTCCCACTTCCAAACAGGGATTGGTAAAGACTACAACATTCTTGTTGGCCTCTGATGTTCTACCTTGACCTGCTTACAAGTCAAGCATCTTAAAACAAACTCAGCCACTCTTCTTTTCATACTATCCCACAAAAACTGCTCTTTCAATGCTTTATACATTTTCTGAATTCTAGGATGAACAGCCCACCTAGAATGATGATACGCCCTGAGAAGATCCTCCTGATAAGCAACCGGTACCACCATCTGATTTCGAAAACACAAAACTGAATTTACATTCAGTTTCCAACCTTCAATGGTCTCCCCACCATCGAGTCTCGACCCCATGGTCACACACTCAGAATCAGATATTTGTGCCTCTTTAACCAGGCCAACCAAGTCAGGAATCAACAAAACCGGAAAGAAGACTACTCTATCGCCCTGGTCCTCACATTCCAACCGCATGTCAAGTATAACTGACATCAAATTTCACTGGTCTGATGCCTGTTTCACCACCTGAGCATGTGATTTTCTATTTAATTCATATTCCACTGAATTTCCCTTACCCGGTGTGTACAACAAGTCAAAATCAAACATCTGGAGATATTCCATCCATCTCATTTCCCTCAAGTTCAAATCCCTTTGTGAGAAAATGTGTTTCAAGCTCTTATGATCTGTATATACCGTGAATTTCTCATCGAAGAGATAATGATGCCACACTTTCAAAGCATGGACCACTGCTGCCAACTCCAAATCATGAGTTGGGTATTTCTTCTCATGCACCCTCAACTGTCGTGAGCCATACGTAACCACATGATTCCCTTGCATGAGAACTCACCCCAACCCTGATCTCGATGCATTGCAATACACCACATAACCTTTTCCTAGTTCTGGAAAAACCAAGATTGGTGTTGATGTAAGGCGGCCCTTTAGCTCTTCGAAACACTGTTGACACTGTTCATTCCACTGGAATGAAATATTCTTTCTTGTCAAAGCTGTCATCGGTGAAGCCAAAAGTGAAAAACCACAAAAAAAAACGCTGATAATACCCAGCTAGACCAAGGAAACTATGTATCTCAAACACATTCTTTGGTGGTTGCCACGAGATAACAGCCTCTATCTTTTCCAGATCCACTAAAACACCCCTTTTAGAAATCACGTGGCCAAGAAAACGGACTTCTTGTATCCAAAAGTCACACTTTGACAATTTGGCATACAACCGGTGATCCCTCAAGATCCCTAGCACTGTCGCCAAGTGCCGCTCATGCTCTACCCTTGTCTTTGAATACACCAAAATATCATCTACAAACACCACCACAAATGAATCCAGATATATCTGAAATATCTGATTCATCAATGCCATGAACACTACTGGTGCTTTCATTAGACCAAAGGGAATAACCACATATTCATAATGGCCATATCTACTTCTGAAAGCTGTTTTAGAAGTATCGTCTTTTCTCACCTGCAATTGATGATATCCCGACCTCAGGTCGATCTTGGAGAACCATTGGGCTCCCCTCAACTGGTCAAACAAATAATCAATTCGTGGAAGTGGATATATATTCTTTATTGTAACTTGGTTAAGTCTACAATAATCAACACAGAGCCTCAAAGTTCCATCCACATTTTTCACAAACAACATCGGTGTTGTCCACGAAGACATGCTAGGCCGGATAAACCCTTTGTTTTCTAACTCTTCTAACTGGACTTTCAATTCCCGCAATTTAGTAGGTGACATTCGGTAAGACGGAAGTGAGATAGGACTGGTCCCCGGAAGGAGATCAATCGTAAACTCCACTTATATTATAGGAGGTAACCCAGAGAATTATTTAGGAAAAACATCCATGAACTGATCCACCACTATCGTAAGAACACTCTGCTCAACACCCTCTACCGATTCCAACGACAACACCGCCAACTGATATGATAACGTGCCCACTGTTGGTGCCAACAAACTCATTGCACCCTGGCTTTCATGCCTCTCTCCTCTAAAGAGATGCCTAACACCATCGTGTGTCGTAAAAGCCACTGTTCGCGCATCGCAGTCGATGTGGGCCTTAAAAGCCACCAGCCAATCCATTCCCAGGATTACATCATACCCATCCATGTCAAGCATTGATAAATTCTACATTAGCTCAACCTCGCCCACAACGATATAACATGCTCTACACAAGAAGGCTCGACACTCTCTTCGACCCAGAGGAGTTTGAAGTTTTAAAACCGAGGGCATCATTTCTACCCTTAAACCCGGAAAATCAACCACACACGCAGCAATAAAAGAGTGTGAAGCACCCGTATCAAACAGCACTTGCATCAAGGTAGAATTTAAAATAATAGTACCTCGCATCGTGGATGGTCCCGACTGATCATCCACCACAACCTTCTCAACTCCAAACACATGTTTTCTTGCCACGCTCTGCTCTTTATTTCCCTGCTGAGGTGTCGTGGTATTCCGAGAATCACCATGACCCACTTTACTCTACTGCTGAGGGGTATGTCGTTGTCCCCGTCCCGTTAAAGCATACGATGTCTGTGATCCCTGAGGAGTATCACACGCACTTGACCTTGGATCATTCCAACAATAATGCTGCAGATTCCCCATCTGCTTACAATTATGACATGCTCGAGGTTGTGTCGTACACTCTTGCTTGATGTGGCTCGCCGAACCACACTGAAAACATCCTGGTTTGCTCTGGGGCTTCAGAGGAAGATTCACTGATCCTACCGTCGGATTATGTGTCATACTCCCACCCTGGGAATAAGTGTCCCTCCTCCACTTGAACCCAGCGTTAGAGTTCCCACTATTCCCCATGGGTACCACCATGCTTCCTCCACCCAGTGCACCCAACAGATCCCGCTCATCCACCGAGGCTCTATTCACCATCTTTGTGTAATCATCTATACACAGTTCTGCTATCTTTGAACAGATTTCTTGACTTAACCTCGCTTCAAAGATCCTTGCCTTCAATGACGTGATACCCGCCACCTCGGGTGAAAACCTCACTAAGTTCATAAACATAGTTGCATACTTCGTCACAGACATAAGCACTTACTTCAAACTGAAGAAATCAGTCGTACGCTGAATTCTGAACGTATGTGGGTAGAATTGTTTATTAAACAATTCCTCAAATTCTTCCCACGTCACACCCTGGTCCGTCCCTGCTTGGACTACCAACTACCACCACTGAAGGGCAAGATCTGCCAACATATATGTGACCAACTGCACTTTTAACTCTACCGGTGTTCCCAAGAACTCGAAAATCTTGTTCATTCTATTCAACCATGCTTCTTCCCTCTCCGGCTCTGAATCACCCCTGAAGATGGGTGGATTCTGCTTTTGAAATTGGACCGCATGATCTACATGCCTTGGTTCATCCATTTTATTTCCACTTTCCACAGCTTGGAAAGCTTGCACTATGCTTTGCACTAGCTGCTGGTTCACCTAAGGCTCGGGTGCTACCACATTCTCAGCAGCCTCCTCTGGTTGGTCTCTACGACGCCTACCCAGTGCCATTTCTATCAACAGGAAAAAAAAACAACCATGAGTCTCACTTTCGTAGACATCAAGAATTCCCATTTCTAATCACATTACACAACACTATCGCACAAGGCTTTCCACAAGTTCACATTTTCCATGTTTCTCCATTTCTACCATGCATGTCATGCTTATCTCATTGGCTACACCCACGACAATGAGATATCCAATGCCTATAAGTGTCTCCAAAACACTTATGTACCCAACTCCCTAGTAACTTGAAGTTCAGCATAAAAGGGTTAGCTACGTCCTTTTATACTATACATTCCAATTTCCGATAAGCTTGCTACCATCCCGACTCAAGGAATATACCACAATGAATGTCTACTCCAAATCCGAGAATCAACTCCAAAGGACCGAACAAGCTGATACCACTTGTAACACCCCGCCCCTACCTCATTGTCTTGAGGAGGCGGTGAGGGCTACTTGGCCTTAAGCGACGTTCTCAAGGCGCCAAAGGCTGGTAATAAATGTTGAGGGCTTCTAGAACAAATTGGGGAACGATTTTCCCTTAAGACAAAACCAACCAACACTCCACTAACACCCACTATATGATGCATGACAATAAAACAGTCAATTATGTATTCTCAAAAGACAACCAAGATGTTCCATGATACATCCCAAAACCAATACAGCTAGACATGTCCACCAAACATCAGAGTACTATGCGGAAGACTAAACCACACCACACCACGAGCCATGACACCACCACCACTCCACACCAAGCTCCAAGCTCCAAACTCCACCAAGAGATCATAGTGCTCCACTAAAGGAGGATGATGCCTTACCTTTTCCCATGTCACGGTACATGACATCTGCAAAGACACCAAAGCGCCAAAGCAGGGGGTGAGTACTAAAACTTAGTAGGTTTTCCCCAAATGACTTCCCTACACACGCCACTAGGATAAAACTATTAGCACATTTATATAAAACAGTTTATATAAAATAATCACAAGTGCAACCATTACCATAAGCCAAATACACCCTTACCAAGTCATCTCACCTAAACCAAACAACCACGAGAAACCCAAACAAACATGCTACAAGCCATATCATCATTTACACATTAGCACAACAATTTCCAACTTGCCAAGCAATGCACAACAAACAACCAAAACAACCAAAATGGTGGGACTTCCGCCCAACCCGTTCACCCATTCACAACTAGCGGTACTTCCCGACCACTACCCACAACTAGCGGTACTTCCCAACCACTACCCATGTGGTGGTTCTTCCGACCACTATCCATCACCTTTTATAGTGGGACTTCCCGCCCACTTCCACACAATTGTTCAACCAATCTCAACCAAGCATATAACCCACCAAGGCCACAACAACATGAAATCAACCATTTCCATTTCATGTCAATCCACTTCAATAAATCACCCATTAATTGAAAAACCCCTTTAATCATTTTCCATGCCAAACCCCATTTCAATAAAACAACCTCTTTATTGAAAACCATTTTCATCAATCATTTTCACAAATCAACCATAGCATCCCATTTTAAAATCTCCATTTTAAAATTCTCAACAAGAACATTTCACCCCAAAACCCCTTTTTCCCAAAAAGCCCCAAAACATTACCGAAGAGATTTATAAACACTTTCACACATCAAAACACAATTAATTTCAAGCCAACCAAATTAATTGTAACCAAAACCATTAGTTCTAACTAAGTGGAATCGAGAGAGAAGTCACCTACCTTTAGGGTTCCGGCGAAATCGACTCACAATCAACCGCACCTCAAATCCGGCGAACGCACCACCGAAACCTCTCTAGATCCCCTTCCCTAACATCCACAAGCCTTAAAATTAACATCAAAGGCAACCAAAACCCTAGATCTACACACAACAGGTGTAGACCTAGAATGCCGAGAGAGAGGGAGATGTAGATCTAGAGGAAACCACAAAGAAACCAAGGGGAGAGACTTACTCGATAGAAACCACCTTCAAAACACCAAGAAACTCCTTTGAATCGCTTCCAAAACGAGTGGGAGAGCCCCTCCAACCCTTGAGAACCAAAAAACTCGAGTGAGGCTCGAGTGAGAGGAAGTTTGGAATGAAATGAGGCAACCCCGAGGGAGCCCGGATTTAAAAACCCTACTTTCAAGTGGCCGCACGGTTAGCCCGCACGGTTTGGAAAACCGTGCGCTAACCGTGCGCACGCTACTATCTCGAGAGGAGGGGTCCGCACGACTGCCTCGCACAGTTTGGCAACCCGTGCGCAGGCCGTGCGTAGCCTACTGCCTCCCCCTGCACGGTTTTCTGGAGAACCCGCACAGTTTCCCCTAACCGTGCTCAAACCGTGCTCCCTAAGAAAAGCCTCCAAACTTATTTCAAACCATTCCAAACTCACCCAACCTCTTCTCAACTCATCTCATGCATTTTAAACACATAAAAAGGCATAAACAAAGGATGCATACCTCAAACCGGGGGTGCTACACATACTCCTAACCATATCTATTAATGTTCTATTACGCTTTCCCGCTATACTATTTTGTTGTGGTGTACCTGAGTGCACATATGCCATGACTTTCTAGAAACTTTGCAAATGGACTAGGGTTTTGTCCATTTTTATAAAATCTTCCATAATATTCACCACCCCTATTAGACCTTATAACCTTCACCTTTCTGTCTAATTGTCTCCCAACTTCATTTACATAAATTTCCAAGGGATTAATTGCTTGAGATTTCTAATGCAATAAATAGACATATCCATAACGTGAAAAATTATAAACAAAGGTGATAAAGTATTTTTCTTTACCGAAATAATTGATATCAAAAGGTCCACATATATTAGTATGTATGATCTCAAGAAGTTAGCACTTCTCGTGGCACCTTTCTTTGTTTGTTTTGTTTGTTTTCCTTTAATACAATCCACACAAATGTTTAGGTCGGTAAAATCCAAATTTGGAAGGATTTCAATCTTAATCAATCTCTCTAATCGTTCTTTGGAAATATAACCTAAACGTTTATGCCACAAATAAGTAGACTTTTCATTTACTAAACCACATTTAGTACCAAAATTATTATGCAAGGTCAGCATACATATTATCAAGCATGCGTGTATGCTTAAACAAACTAAAATATTTATTCTAAAAATTAAAAGAGTATCCAGCAACATCAAGTTTTGATAAAGAAACCAAATTCCAATATATACTAGGTAGATAAAAGGTCTCACATAAATCCAAACTATATCCAGTGTCAAAGATCAAATGTTAAGTCCCAACTACTTCCACTTGAACCTTCACTCTATTCTCCATGAAGATGAACTTTTTAGTTGAGCTGGGGGTTTGGGTTGAAAGGAATCCATGCGTTGTATTAGAAACATGATTCGTACTACCAGAATCAATCCACCAAGTATCATGTGGAATTTCAGCTAAGTTTGATCCATAACATGTATAAGCATTTTGCTTACCTTTCTTTTCAAACCAAGTCTTTCGTTTCAGACAATCCTTTTGAAAATGTCCAACTTTTCCACAAAAATGACATTTATCTTTATTTTTGTTCTTTTGGTTCTTGCTAAAGGACTGATTAACTTTCAATGACCTATTTCATTTTTCATGCATCTTTATACCATACTTCTTTCCTCCTTGATGATGTATATAATGAGCGGACTAGATTCTTTGACTCTTTAAACGTGTTTCCTCTTGAACTATCATGCTATGCAATTCATACACGTTCTATTTTTATTTCATGGTGTTATAGTTCATTTGGAATGGTTCATACTCAAACGGTAATGAGTTTATTACAAATTGTACAAGGAAACTTTCATCCACTTTCATTCTCAAAGATTTAAGTCTTGCCGAAATAGTCATCATTTCAATTTCATGCTCATACATAGTGCGAGAACTATCAAACTTCATTTAATGTACTCATTAATGTCTCAGCAAGAGATTTGTCACCAGTTTGAGATTGATCCCCCACTGCTTTCATAAATTCTTCAGCACTTTAGTTTTGAGGAGACCAAACTTGATGTTACTTGTTATACTCGTTTGCATGAACATCAAACTTGAGTTATTTGATTTTTCTCATGTTATATAATATATTCTATCATCATCGCTACTGTCATTCGTTATTGCAGCAGGTTTTTCTACTCTGAGTGCTAAATCATAATCCAATATACCAAGGTGAAATTGGATCTGCTTGCTCCAATCATAGAAATTTAGTTTATTAAAGTTCGGAACAATTGATGCATGTGAGTGCAATGATGATAGAAAGCTCACTGCAATAAATACATGATTAAAATTAATTTTTTGAATAATAATAATAATTCATCGATTTGGAAAAATTGTTTAACATAAAATGTGTATTAGTGTTTTACTTTGGGCGATACACTAATACACAATTCATAATTGATACTAATTAAATTAACATTATCCGCAAACAATACATACATCTATTAGATTTATTTATTATCTTTGAATATATAAATAAATCTCATAATGCATATCACCAAAAATTATATTCATAAATTATAAGAATATGAAAAAATGTCTTTGGACAATTAATAAATTTCTTATAATAATGAATTTCAATTTACTATAAATATATAATAGTATCAAATTTACAAAGAAATTGATATATTGTTATTTTCTCATAATTTTGGAAACAAAAATAACTTTATAATTTGATCATTTTGGTGATTAACAAATCTATTGTTCCAAATTATATCATGGCATCATAATAACTAGTATCATGTTTTTTCTGAAAACGTGTGAACAATTTTAAAACACATATCCATAATGTAATTTAATATTATTTATTTATGAATTTAAACTCATAATCTAAATAGTAACAATTTTAAATAAATCAATTAAAATATCATACTTCATATCAATAATTTCAAAGGTGTAATAATTATTGTAAAAAAATTAAAAAATACTCCATTATTTAATTTCTCCATTTGTTGATTCATTAAGTTAACAATCACTATAAATGGAAATTTAATAATAATAATATTGTCAAATATAAAACAATTCCATGTCTATAAATTTTTAAAAAAAATGTCAAACCCTGTTTTTTTTTAACTGCAACTTTATCCTATTTAATATGCAATATTAATAATAAATAAATAAATAGAGATTTCAAATTCTAAAAGAGAGGGGCATGTTTAGGTATTTTCCAACACATTTGACGGTGACCGGACGGTATTTTCGTGAGTTGCATGCATGTCCCACTGCGGCTCCCAAGCTGCCATCTTTATAAATCACGGACAGATCAAAACAACTATATAAAAAGACAAAAAAAAAAAAAAAAAAAAATCTGGCCCGAGGTTCAAAAAGTGGGGGTGTGTTTTTCGAAGTTAAATTTTATTTTATTTTCATTTTTATTTATTGTTTTCCCCACACGGGACTCATCACTGTGCGCGCCTGCAGATATACACGCTCACGCGCGTCTTGCCGAATTGTGATCCACGCTACGGACAATTCACCAGATGAGCGGCTCTCCTTGATTGGATTACAAAATTAAAATGATAAAATTTTGAAAGTTTCAATTCTTTACTTTCTTGTCACATATATTAATGCTTTTAACTTGTCCCAAATCCCCTTGGCAAATTTACATCTAGTAACCATTGTGAACTCCTTCCATGAAAGTGAACCAAATGTGACATTCCTAACTCATTTATCATTCTCTAGATTCTTACAATTAACTATCTTCACAACTTTTTTCGTTAATTAAGCATATCTTATTGTGACATTATCCAATGCATCGAAGATGACCGAGAGTAAATACAACACCGCCCTCTACATCCAAATATAATTACTATCACTATCTATTAAGGGAACTCCCATGCAATTCACTAAATTCAAAATCTCAATATTTGTTAAAAATAATTAAAAGAAGTTAAACATAGTAGCAACTTAAAACTTAGATCACCGCCCAATATTACTTTTGACAATTCTTAATAAATCAAACCTCAACACTAGTTAAAACAACCATTCAATATTCTTTTTTTAGATTCTTTGTTGTATCATGCAATGTAAAGGCATGTAAATCAATAAGAAACAACAAAACATAATATATATTTACAAGATTCACCACTCATCAAAAGTGACTACATCCGTTGTATGATCAAATTACTCATGGTAATACGATTCAATATACAGTAAAGTAAATGCATGTAGGACATGGTTTATTCTTCAACTCAAGTACAATGTCTCTAAAAAATAATCAAATAAATGTTTCAACTTGAACATTGACTGATTTGACGCAATGTTTTGATTTCAAGATAAGTATTTTAACATCTAATATCACTTGATGCATCACTTACTTCTACCTTGAAAACCCCACTAAATAAAATATTTCTCTTTATTGTAATATGCTCTCCGTTACATATTCATCAATGTAAAATAACATGAACAAAAAATCCCCAATATTTATGCAACCGCAACAAAAAAATGTGAATCATTCCTCCACTTAAATAAAGAATTCAATTATGCTCTTGAGAAAAAACTATTCTCAAAATATAATCTTCATAACAAAAGAATCCAACATACTCTTCACACTATGACATTTCTCTTATACTTAAAAAATTACAAAGTTCTTATATTCCTCTAGAGAATATAAGGACTTCACTCTTCTTCTAAAAACCACATATCATAAACATAAGTGATGTGTCAATGCTCATATTGATGGTTTTCTAAGGATCAAACAACACTTGTTTAACATAGCAAAAACAATTAGAAACACAAAACTAGGATCTACCATGATAGAAACCAAAACCATGTAAATACATAAAATGACGGACTTGTGTATGCACCTTACACCGTCGGTGCTGCTGCTCCAGTCTTTATACCATAATGCTTGATGAAGACCCCTTAGAGGTAGCTAAAAGACTCTCTCCTCTATGGTGTATCCATGGGCCAGACAGAAACACCCAATGCTTTGATGAGATTCCTCCTTACAACCACGATATGCTAGTATCTCTTGAGAGTAAAGGAAGAAGAATGATAGAGAGCTACAAGCGTGGGAGAATCGACAAGTAACATTGAACTCAAAACAAGCAACAATTCACATGGTATAACCCACCTTATTTATAGCCTCGACCAACCACTATGCAATAACTCATACTGTAACATACAGGTTAATGCAATATGTAGTTACAACTCTTGCAACCCTTTGGATGAATAAATTTATCACATAAATGATATTTTGTTTCTCCCATCCATTTAATGATAACATTAAGTGCAATAGATATATACGTTATCATATAACATTCAATTGCCTAAGAATGTCCTATCCTTGCAAAATGAATCGCAATATACAATTCATGGGAAAGGTGCGGAATATTATCACTTTACTATTCCTCACAATATACCAAAAATAAGGCATATGATATTCCTTAAAAAACAATGCATGTCATACCATATGGAATGCATATATCACACACTATGATATATCACAATATATGAAATACCTTGCGAATACCCAACCAAGACTTCTTTTTAGATAAACTCTAAAACTCCTTTTTGAGAAGCTCTTTGAGTTTCATAAAACTCAATCCCCATAGTCAACCACAAAGTGTGACCCCCACGAGACTTTGTAACACTAAAAAAGTATGAATTGTCAAATTCATAGATGTAAGTAAAGAGCGGCCTCTAAAAAAGCATATGTGCTCCTCAAGCAACAAAGGGATCTAGCATGATCTCCATCAAACACATGTGTCTCTATACTTGTGTCAATTGGCTACTTTGTATGCAAGGATGCATTTTCATACGATCCCTTTATCCAAGACATCGAGTAACCACATAAAACTGAGTATGCCAATCTTATATAACTACACATACATTGTCCATTCTCCAAGTATAGACTGACCAAGTCAATGAATACATTACATTTCATTCACTTTTATGGATGAACATATCACATGCCCCTCACCTCATATATAAGCATATCATATGCCTTATCTAAGGCCCACATGTCATACTTTTCATACGAGAGGAAAAATCTCATCTTGGTTAAGAACCAATCAACGACATGATCAACAGTATACCCAATCACCCCTAATTAGCTAAGTCTTAAGACTTGTGTAAGAAAGGTATCCGAGTATGAAAGTTCTCATGCTAGGTATCTCACAAACCTTAGGTATTGAGGTTGCCAAATATGAACCATGTAGCCCTAGTATACCAAATACATAGTATACAACAATTCATGTTGTATACTTCCTTGGTCATCCATTGCACAAAACCCATTTTATGCCTCGTGAGCCTATTTTATATATTGATATCAGAATCTTACTCACAGTAACCTTAAAATTTCATCGCAACCTATAATATACCATGATAAAAATTAATCAGGGATAACCTAAAGTCATACTTAGAGAGACCAGTTATCATTTCACTTCATGAAATATATATATATCTCTCTTTATATATATTCAACCAACATAGAAGAACAATAAAGTGGAGATTACCTTTTTTTTATAACATGATACATTTATATCCTAAAACTTATTTAAGAATACATAACAAACCTATACATAATATCCTATCTAACATATCACATATTGTAGACTGCCAAATCAGCTTTAAGTTTCTATACTTTCAGGGGTTTTGTTAAACTCATTACATCCCTATGTAATTCCTATCACATCACCATGTGACTACCTGATAAAACACTCCCACTAAACTCTCTAGTGGGTAAAATCTATGAAGTAATATAGTTTGAATAATGTTTATACTTAGGAATTATATTCCTAATGTTCAAATCCTTGAACTGATATTCAAACTCCTTTAATTCACAACATCAAATGCTATGATTTTAATAGCTTCTATTATCTACTTAGTACTATTTTCTAAGTTTATCATCATCATTATCATCATCCTTGGAACTCATTCCATAAAACTTTTTTCCTTGTAAATGATACTCACTTTGTACTTGGATTGGCATGATCATTTATTTGATAGCTTTGAATTTATCCAATTCCAAAGATACTTCCACTAGATTCTTAGAAACTGCATCCTCTTTAGAATATCATGATAATAAACACATACTATTTTTTCATTAGGAAACAACACTTATTTATTTAGTGGGAATATTTTAACAAAACTACTATTTTTATATCAAATATAGAATTATAGGTTTTTGGAACATTTTCTTGAAAAAAGATTATTCTTTAAAATATACCACTGAAGGGTGGTGGGATCATATCACTCATATTTTAAAAATAACATTGGATAAACTCTTTTATTCTAGAGAAAGAATTTTTATCCTTTTATTATTCTCAAAACATGTTATATAATCCAATGAATCATAAACCATGTGTACATAATTCATCTCACTTATCAAATAAGATAAATAATTTGAAAATGCATATCCTTTATTTAGATCAATTTATTCTTGATATATTCCTTCTAATTCAACTCTTTGTTATAGAAACTCTTTGCTTCATCACTTGAATGAAAACTACAAGCTTCACCAATTCTTTAATTTATTTTTAACTCCTGTATATTTATAAAAATTATAAAATATACATTTGGTAAAATATATGCTTCAAAATCGATGAATTGATTTCTATATCACTAGTACCTAACATAGACTATATATGGAGTTTCCCAAACCACTTTTGGTATTTGAGACAATCCCATCCAATAGAAAATTCCCTTCCCTTATTAATAACTATAGGTTACAATAATTGTGATTAACTATTTGAAAAAAAATTGTTGGACTCTCTAACTAACTTTTCGTCTTGCAGTTTGAAATTTTACCCACTTGTATTATCAATAAAACTCCAAAATTTAGACATCACATGCCTGTTTATCTATTCTCAACTCTTTGATAAAACAGGGTAAACATTTCTAAAACCCATTCACATCATCAGAACATCTCCAATAATAAAAAATACTGAATTCCTTAACCATAACAGGCCTTAAATAAACCTTAAGTTATTTTCTTTTGTAGTCAATAAAAACATCTAGATCCACTTATTGAACTAATTCAACACTTGGTTACTTAGGAAGATATTTACCCTAACACATAGAACCTTTGTACTAGTCTAAGTATTTTCATATATTATGGTCCTCTTTTTCTAGTATCGATAAAAAAGTCACGTTTGATGATGAATCCATAAGTCTAAAACAAAATATTTTATCATATCAGTATCATGTATTACATTCATTTAATAAGGAATTTTATTAAATTTCCTCCCACTAAAATGATATCCCATTTAAAAATCCATCACATCCATTAGTTGGCCAAGATTTATATTTCATTAAGTTTTGAGTCGCTTTAGCATTTCTCCCATCACTTTTCAATTTAGATAGGGCATCATCCCAATCATATCACACATGACACTTGGATGTTTGAGAGGAAAACTATTGACCCCAATTTAGGATGGTGTTATATTTGTTTCCAATACTTGTTAAATGTTACAATTGATGTGTTGTTCTTATAGATGAATACAAGTACTAATTATGTGGAAGTGTTGTCTACAAAATTTTATAAAATTTGGAAGTTTCTAGCTAGTGGGGGAGTTGGAATTAGATGTCATGCTTGATAAGACAACTGTTAATGAAAGTGAAACAATTATCCAAGTGTGATGAAAATATTTGGATGAGGTTTTAAGTTTTTTTTGAGCTTTTTTGAGTGGTTGAGAAGGCTTTATAATGAGTTTAAGAGGTTCCTAAGGAATTTGGTGGAAGGCTATAATTACGAAAAATGGTCAAGTCCTCCTATAAGGGGATCCATGTAAAAGGATCCACAATAGTGGTCGATGTAAGGGGATCTACATAAATCAATTCTCAACAGAGTGAACGATGTATGGGATATGTCCTTACATAAGGGGAACCATGTAAAGTGATTCACAACTAATCCACCATATAAGAGAATCCATATCTTAAGTGATCAATGTAAGGGGATTCCATGTATGAAGAACCATATAAGGGGTTGTGCAAATAATCCATCATGTATGAGGATCCATATTTATAGATCGACTGAAGGGTGAACATGTAAAGGTAATTATTACTATGTTATCAATGTAAGAAGATCTGCATCAGAGTTATTTATGTAATGATATTCAGGTAAGGGGATCATTTATCTTTACGTGGATATTAGGATTTCCAAAAAAATTATTCTGGAGAATTGGGAAATCATTAATTAGATGGTGATTGTTGTAATATTTAAGCATTCAAATATCACGATCAATCCAACTGTATCATGGTTCAAGAAGAAAATGAAGGTGAAGCTAGCCAAGGAAGAATCTAGTGCTAATATAAGTTCCACATCATAGAAGAAAATTCCACATAACAGTGCATGAGATCATACACATGTGGATGGAAAATCATAATGAATTAACCACGGTGTATTTTATAGAGAAGATGTTGTGGTATTTTAAATTACATGAGTAAGTAATGAAGGCAAGTCTGAAAGAGATTTTTTTAGAGGCTTTGACTTGGTCATAATTGAATTTAAATGAGAAGAACCATGAAACTGAGAATCAGTGAGCTTCCATGACTGTTATGGAAATAATATTCACATGGTATTTAGTGAATATATAAAAGGAAAATTAAAGAAAAATAGAGAGAGATAACCTTTGATATTACATGTGATAGAACTAGAGATATTTCAAGAAGTCAAAGAAGATGAAAATATATATACTGAAAAGAAAGTACAACCTATGAGTGGAGTTGTGTGATAGGGAAAAAATTAGGATATTAATATATAGAGGCTAAAAAGATTCATTATTTCACCATCGATCTATCTTCAAATATTTTCTATTATTTCGGTTCAACATGCAAGTGTTTGTATTTCATTGGTTGGTGCCCCCATCATATAGTATGTTCAAGGTCATAATATTTATTATAACTATATTAATAATAAAATAATAGTTGTGTATGGGTGGGATAAAAATAACCATACACTAGGGATTTAGTCATTATTAGGGAGGAGAACCACGTTAATAAATGTGTTGTGCTATATATTTTATTCTGCATTGTTTTGTTTTGATGAGACATCTTCTAGATAAGAAAAAGGGAAGACAAGTTTTCTAAAAATAATTTAAACACTGATTCACCCCCTCTAAGTGTTTACCATTAAATTTTTAATCCTTTTTAATTGGTATTAGAGTCATGGACACCCTTGAAGATCTCTTGTTGGTTTTCTATGGAACACTACAACTCAGTTAATCAGAAAGGACTTCCAACCTTTGATGGATTTTTTTTCATTTATCAAAGGAGAGAATGATGCCTTAATTATTATCCATGTCATGGGATATCCTTGATGCTTATCTTCAAGGCTTCACAGTTCCAAAAAATATTCCTTCATAGTCTCCAAATAACAAGAATAATGTTTAAAATGATATAAAATCTAGGAATGATCTATAATATATTCATTATCTGAGAAATATTTAACCAAGTTTATATGATGAAAAACAACCAATGAAATATTGGAAAGGCTTCATAGAATATATAAAGGGAATTAAAGGTGAATGAAAAAAACTTAAAATCTTCTGACATCAGTTTGAAGATATAATAATGCAAAAAGATGGATCTTTTGATGAGTTTTTTAAGAGTTAATGTTATTATATTTTCTATCAGAAGTTTTAGAGAGAAACTTAGTGATTCCATTGTGGTTAAGAATCTCATGAGAATACTTCATAACAAACTTTATGACATGATCTTGGTATTGTAAGAAAAAGATATTGATGAATTTACCATTGATAAAATTAATAGAACTCTTACTAATTATGAGATGAGAAGAAGAGCTACTCTTAAATGAAAAGGAAAGAAGGAGAGAGAAATTTATTTCAATGCTTTCAAAGAACTGAAAACAGAACATGAATATTTTTTTTAGATGGAGAATAAAACATGAAATATTATAGTGATAAACTTTTCCTCATGTAGATAAATTTCACTATAGGAAGAGGATTTAATTTCAAAGGGAAATTTCCCTTTAAATTCTTTAAGTATGGGAAAGTTAGTCATTTCTATAATGCCTCACAAATTTTCAGGTCATTATGTTTTGGAGGAAGTTTTATTTTTTAGTCTGCAGCTGGATCCATTTCTTGAATTGGGATTTGGATTAGAAATATAACCATTTGAACATCTCAAGGAGGTGTTTCTATATGTAGAATGAGGCATGTTTAGTGGTTCATATTCTCAAAGAAGAGTCAAAGAAGGGTCTGGGTGACCTCAGGGGGGGGGGGATAGAAGTGGATACATCCTACAGACCACACTACATCCTTGTGCATTGTGTCATGGAAAGGGTCGTGGGCTTTTATGATATTTTATAAATTAAATAAGTCCACACTGTAGCCTAAATGGCTATGCCATAGTGGTGTTTTCATACATTTGAAGGCAGAAGGTCACAACATAGCATGGAGGGATAAATCATGGAGGTGTTATGGGGAAGTGCCCTCTGCTAAAACCTTGGGGGATTTTTCATGGAGGGATACTTAGGGTGGGAGCTCGGTGATGTCACCTTAGGGGGCCACACGATAGAGGGGAGGCCCTTGGGGTTGGGCACCCTACCTAGGGCAGTAGCAACAGAACCTAGGGGCACACCATAGCCTGGACTTGGACTCATTAAGGAATACCACAATGTATCTAAGTGGATATGATGTAGTAAGGAGGATGAGGTCTCTCGGGAGGCCCTAGCTCCCAGGGCCCAGGAAGCTATGCTGCAACCCTAAAGGGTTACACCAGAGGAGAGGATCCTTAGGGGGATTCCTAGAGGTAATATGTTCTATGAATCCCTCCTCCATGCCATAGTTAGGGGATTATATCACAGCCCTAGGGGACACACTATATAAATAACCATGCCTAGTTTTTCTAGAAGGGAATATTGGAAATTTATCAGTTTCACCCCTTTGTTTTAGGGATTAAGGGCCCGCACAGGGAGACCATTCATTTGGAATTCCCCTCCCTATTCCTCCTTTGAATCCCCCATAGAGGGGGTTGATTTTTGGTGTGATATAATGAATTCTACAGGTGTA
Source organism: Viscum album (assembly GCA_963277665.1). Classification (NCBI taxonomy): domain Eukaryota; kingdom Viridiplantae; phylum Streptophyta; class Magnoliopsida; order Santalales; family Viscaceae; genus Viscum; species Viscum album. The sequence goes on along the minus strand of OY728147.1, from coordinate 133,883,809 downwards.
TTATTCCATTCCTCCCCTTCTATTTTGGTTTCCCTTATAATCCTATGATTTTGGGGGGTTTCTAGAATAGGTATTTAATGATGATTTCATATGTGCATAGTGAAATCATCTTGATTACATGAGTATTTAGCATACCATGGCTAGATTAGGACTTTATAGGATGTACAATCAAGGTTCTAGGCACTTTCTATCTGATGACGATGCGTGGTGAGTTTTCCATGAATTACGCCTCTTTGGTTTAATTTAAAAAATTAATTATAAAATGTTATAAATAATTATTTATAGATTATAACATGTGATAAACCTCAAGTGGTGGTAATATCTTGGATAAGGCAGGAAGAGCTTGGCTTGGGTGGTAACTCCTTGATAGAGGTCGATTGTCCCTTTAACATAAATTCACATGCTTGTTTATGCATGATTATGCTTACCATTATACATTGCATGGAAATAGGTAGATGGATAGGGACTAAGAGTTACCTAAATTAAGTTATAGGATGATTTTCAACATCTTATAACCAGAATAAGTTATCTTTATCACTTAGGTGATTTGAGGATTTCCTGACGACTATGTCGCAAAGGGGCGAGGATGTCGTTTGTGTTAGCGAGAGACCTTTGATAGGTCTCAAGGTTTGTGATGAGTCTTGTATATTCTAGGTTTGTTTCCCTAGGTATATTTGGATGGGTGAGAGAGGGTTTGTCCTAGTGATGACAGGTGACATGACCATTCATATGATTCCATGTGAGTGACACCCTTCTAAGGTTGGTTTGGGGATCAGTGAGCATTATAAAAAAATGAGTCTTTTAGGAAGATACGAGGTGTGATAGACTGATAGTTATCCTATAATATATGTGAGATAGGTCCTAGGTTAATGTCATGCGTTTTATTCTAGAGTTGGAATTAGGATGCTTAGGGGGTTTTGGATGGGAATTTGACCCTGCATGTTGAGGATAGGGTTATGATAGAGCCTTAGGGTTTTGGTGTCACTGAGGGGTAATAAACTTGATATGGTATCAATTTCCAGAGACTATGATAGGTTATAGGGACTATAGTGGACCCCTAACAGATGAGATGTGACGTGTTTTTGGTAAGGGGATTAGTGACTAATGACTGAGTGACGAGCTAGTGTGATGAGATACATAACCTATTTTATATTACATGCTTGTGATTAACTATGTTATTGTGATAGGAAAAAGACTCAGTGGGGGATAGGATCCTGAGGCCTGACTCCTCTATAAGTGAGATGGTGTTTGGCTGGACTGCCATGTATGAGATGGAGTTCTCATGTGCATGATGTGGAACTTTCCTTGAGTGGTTTGGGTCATGGTATTGGATCATACCTTGAGTAATCTTAGGTTGTGGAAATGGACCACCAGAGTGAGTGAGCTGGGTCATGGTATGACATGAGGTATGGACAATGAACCCTACCTTGAGTGATGTTGTTGTGGGTTGGGATTTGTATGTTTGACCATACCCTACTTTTCAGGTAAAAGGTCAATGACTTAGATGATGACCTACCCTAATCCTTTAGGTTCATGTTGGTTATTGGGTTTGGTAAAAATAAACGATGAGGTGATGAGGTGGATTTTGACATGGAACCAAAATAGGTATGATCAGGTGCCATGGTGGCCTAGTTAGAACATATTGACCTAATATAGATGGATTTGTGGGGGTATTGTTAGCACATAATTTCCAACGTTCTTGCGTGATAGGTTTATTTTTTTGCATTCATACAATCATATGAGGGTGTATACTAAGAGAATTTAGAGAGGTCTTACTTATGTCTACTTTCAAGTCAGATCACAAGATGTGCAGTGGATCAGGTTGGAGTATCTTGATGGGTATGTAGAGATAGCGTTTTGAGGGCCAAGGAAGGAATTAAGAATGATGTGTATATTTTGTTTTTTTTTGTTTTTTTATATATATGATCAGCCCAGTGGGTGATCAGTTGTATGACTTGTATTACAATGTGTCTGTTTAATGCATTTAATTTATTATAGCATTGTGTTTCATATGATTATTTGTACTCAGATGTTTTTGATATATTTTATATAGTTATTTTTCATTTTTTTTATAAATCTTATTCAAGGTAATAGTCTCCTCATAGTATAGATTAGGCCCTCTCCACTAGTCAACAACCTCTAGCATATGAGGAGGTACGCCCAAGATCACATGAAACTCTATCTCAGATGAACTTTTTGTGTTGGGGTATTAAAAAGTGATATAAATGATTTTGCTTTGTCTTTTGATTTGGGAATATAGTATATATGTGGTCTAAGAATGTATCATTGCTTGTAATGGACCTCAAAATGGCATGTCATGAACATCTTTCTAATGGGAAGTCATAGTTACCATGGGTTTGAGATTTTTGTTCTTGGTTTGTGTTGTTTTTTTGAGATTTTTATTTAATATGATGAATTTTTTGGAGGTTTTTATTTATGATTTTTGTTCCCATTTTATTGTAAATTGGTCTATGTACATGCATCATATTTGGAACATAGGATTCACATGACATATAGGTGCCTGTGTGTGGTAGTTTTATGATTATTAGGGTTCAATTTATTAGAGTGTAGATGAAAAATTATATGGATTTGCATATAAATTGCTGGTGTCATTATACTCATCTGAATCACAACATTTTATCCGATGACCAGTCATGTGGATTCTAGTGTGGAACATTCTCTAGAAACAACCATATAGTATCTTCACACAAAGGATGTATAGGGTAACCCCTAATTGGTTGGTACAAGCATTTAATACCTAGGGAATGATCTAAGGAAGAGAGTGGGTTGATTTAAGGATAAAGGTTTTGGTTTCATAAAGTGTCAAAAACATCCTATATGGCGTTTTCCCATATATCTTATTGGTGGAATTATACATAACTGAGCCTAGTGGTTATGCAGAATCCTAGAGTGGTTATGGAGAATGGCATATAAATTCCCTAAGTTTGAGGTATAAAGAACATGAGGTGATCTTGATATTATGGTTGGGTTTTGAGAGGGAATGATCGGTAGGATTCATGCCTCTATTGGATCTTGGATGTGATTTTGGTTAGTGTAGTAGGAGCATGGGTAGATTATCATGTTTTAGAATAATTCCCGTGTGGTGGGTGATCTTACGGTTAGACTTGGCATGGGTGAGATGCCTTAGGTTATGGGATGGAGCTGAAAATCATGAGGTGTATAGTTAGTGGTTTAGGCATGTGATCCTACTTTAGATGATATGCAGACCATGATAGCATAAGTCAGGTGTGAAACCAGGTGTACAAGAGTGTACGCCATTAGGTTTGGATGATATTGGGTAGATGAAGGATGCATACCTATGAGAGGATTCTTGGTGGATCACTCTTTCTAAGTAGGATAGTGAGCTTTTGGCATGCACTTTCAAGTAAAATTATTAGTTCATGAGGGTAGAATGTGCTGGTTTGAGCAGTGCCAATCATGTTGTGAATCAATGAATGGGTCATGTGTGGGTCCACTGGATGTTAGTCAGGTTATGTATGAACCTAGGTAGCGTTTTAGAATTAGTGAAGTGGTGATATTCTCATGATCATGGTGTATTTGGGTGTTGGGTTAACCAACATATGTCCCTTGATAGTAGATGGTGACATCGAAAATGGATCGGGGTGCCATAGCACGGTTGACCCAAGTGTGCAACTTGATACAAACTATTAGAGAGGCATGTTATTAGGACCTATTTGGGTTGGAAATTTAAAAGAGGTATAAGGAAAGCTGTATTGTGGGGAGCACACCATTTACTATTGTAGGATGAAAATCTTGATAGGTTGGGAGAGAGTGGTGGTTGGTATTTCATGTTGGTGCTTGGGTATGAGTGGGACAACCACATCCAATAATTATATTCAGTAATGGATAGATAATGGACCATAAAGATAGATTTTCAGTTGGATGAGTGGTGATAATGATACTCCTAAGTGGAGAGAATCATATCGGTCATGGGTGAATGACCCTCATGTTGGGTGGTCATGGTTGTAGTGACACCGGTTGGTAGACGGTTGATGAGGTATTAAGATGTCAATGCATGATATGATCCATTGATATATGGTTCCTTGGGTAATAATAGATTTAAAATTTATATGTAGTGTTGGTTAGAGTTGGTGTGTTTTCATCAGGCTTAGGTGGAGTTGGTGTGATTTGGGATCGAGTTAGATTAGAGGTGTGTCAGTGCCTGGGGTGAGAGAATAGAGGTCGAAGTAGGTGGTTGGTGATAAAAAACATGATATTACAAAAGGATTCAGGTTCAGACTTTGGTGTGGGTGTTTGGATGGTCACATGATGCCTTTGGAGGTTAAAGAATCATGATTGAGTGAGGTAGTGTGATGACGTGTTGGTAGGTGAAACCGATCATTTTAGGGTGAAGTCAGCTAGAGGAGGCATGAATGTTGTTTTGTCATAGAATTGGATGTCATGGGATGGAAACCTCATTGCGCATGTTATTGGACCACTGGAAATACATTTCTAGTAGGAAATTCATATTACAGAGAGTACCATGGATTATAATCTACCTTCATAGGAAGATTCTTATGGTGGGAAACACTATAATCCTCAAGGGTGAATTTATTTAAGACACCATGGTGTCCTAGTAGAGACAGGTATGGTGAGCACTATCATGGTGTTAGCACTAATAGAGATCATGTACCATCCTTATCCTAGTACTCCCTCACATGTATGATCTAGGTTGGTTACTATACCTCCTCCACACCTCCCCATATGCCATAGGCTACTAACTAGTAGTGAGGGGTAAAAAAATAGTTAGGTGACTATACTCTTAGGAACATAGTAGTGGAAATAGTGGAAATATTATAAATAATCGACCATGCAACCAAAGAATAAAAAATGGTAAAAATGAACAATCAAAATATTAATAATCACCATGTAATGATAGTATGGATTTAACTAAATGATATAATGAAATTCATACGAGTAAAAGTCTAAGAAGATTCAATAGACACGACTCTAAAGGTCCCATACCTATCCCATCTCCAAGATCCAACCCAACCAAAAAGAAAAAACAATCAAGAATAGGATCCCTTTCCCTAGTCCATACCTACATCTATGAAATTTTCCTGGGTACCAAATGATTATCGAATAAGGTGTGAGTACAACTCAGTAGGCCAACACCCATGGTGTCTACAAAATCTAGTTTGAATATATAGTGCATGAAATAGTATAGTAAAGGGTTATTAATTCATAAATTAGTACAGAATATAAAATATAACTACTGACCCTTGGGATCTAGATTGACACCTTGGATCAACCAAACCTAATTTGGCTTTATGCCAAATATCTCTATCAAGTGGTGGATCCTACTGTATAGGACAGATCACCCATACTAGTGGTGAATTATCCTACATAGGATGAATAACTAATGTCATGTCTCAAGTAACCAATAAACACTAGTATACATGAAAATAAACCATATCAGAGTCACTTATATATTCCTAGGGAACAAGACCATGCCAAGGGGGGAAGTAACCATCTCATATTGAGCTCCATGTATATAAACTATACTGGATTCACTTATGTGTTTTGATGGCACAACATCATACCATGTAAAAAGTAATAAAACCCACACTTAGATCCATAATTATAAACCTTATTGGAGTTTCTTATGTCTTCCTAGGGAATAATACCATGAAAAGGGTGAAAGTAACCTCCTCATACTGGGCTCCATGCATATAAACCATGTTGGAGTCACTTACGTGTTCCCACGGCGCAACATCATACCAAGACAAAGTAACCATATAAATTAGAGGATTCTAACTCATAGGAAAAATCACCACTATCACATCTCATGAGAGAGTGAAGAACAACCTCAGGTTCCATGCCAAAAAACATCAAATAAAGGCAATCCAAAAGCATTCCATGGACCTAGGAGGAGGTGTAGTTGGATTTATTCATCAACCACTGATGTGATCGATTCTTACATGTGAGTGGAGGAGTGGAATATACTTATGATGATCTATCCTTGATCGAATGTGGATCTTCAGTGTACTTCAATATTGGTCCTACTTGCATCCGGCTTGGGTGGATCTTTAATGAGCTCAGCAGTTTTCAAGATCTAAAAAGCGTGTTCGCAGCTCTGCTCATCTTCCCCATGAAACCCTAGTGGTAGTGTTGTTCCATTTGGGCAGTGAAAATGTCCAATCTGCCCACCCCACCTCTCCGGAAAACCAAGCAAGATTCGTTGGATTTATCCCCATTCACAAACCCAGTCCTCCTCCCCAAATTCCCCCACATCTGCCTTTTTCTGAAAGTCTCATCACTTCATTAGGGCCCCTTCACTCCCTACTTCTCTCCAAGAGTTCTTAGAGGTTTCAAATATTCATGGGTTTTCCATAGTATCTCAATTTATTCAACCTTAATCCATTTCTCAAAAGCTTCAATATATTCATCAATGGTGCATGGCCCCTACAAGATCGAGTCATGGTCGTACATCTGGACCATCGACATTTCTTTCTGTGTTTCACCTGTGCTGATGATCTCACTACCATGTGGTCCAAGGGGCTTCAATATGGAAATGATTACCAGTTATTCCTTTTTCATATAGAGCTATGATTCCCACTGGAAACACGACCCCCCATTGTTGTGTTTTGGGTATGTTTTCCAGATCTTCCCCCTCCTTTCCAAAATTCCATAATTCTTCAGATGTTGGGAAATCACATTGGGATATTTATGGCCTTTGATGAGTTCTCTATATCCTCATGTCATCTTATTTCACCCCCGTATATGTGTGGAAGTTGATATCTCAAATTCCCCTATTGATGTTGTTTGGATCGAGGTTGGTGAAGAGCTCTGTTTCCATCAACTAGTGGTATTTGAGAACTGGTTGGATTTCTTCTTGTCGTGTTATCGACTAGGTTACCAATAGAATTATTTCCTCTCATCTCACAGCTTGGTTCTTAATGGGGATTATAATTCTTATTTTTGAGGCGTGATGTGGTTGGAACCATGCAGTCAGTGCTAGAGGAGGGGAGGCTTGACTCAACTCCTCTACCAATTCCCTTTCCTTTTCCCAAATTGTATCGGATGGGGGGTGTGAAATGGAAGAGTATGCTCTGGGTGTTCATCCAAGCTCACCCCCCCTACAATAGTTGAACATGTTGTGGAATAGGTGGATTAATGAGTGGATCCAATGAAGAAGACTACCAATCAGGGGTCTCCCCTGGTTCAACCCAACTTTTGAACCACTATCAGGCCCTAGATGAACTGTTGGTTGGTGATTCTCAATAGGAAGGATGGAAGATAGTGGTCCCTAAGTGGAAAGGGAAGATCAATGGTTCTAATAATAGGGTTGATGCAGTGGAAGGTGTCCAAGAAACCGACTCCTTACCAGTATCAGACGAAGAGTATGATAGTCACATGACTGGTGATGAAATGTACAATCAGTTTTTAGTGGATAGTGTTGAGTGTATGCATGATAGAGGTCTTTATAGACCAAGGAATAAGAAGGGGTAGAAAGGAACCCAAGACTTATATAGACACACTATGCTTAAGGGAAAAAATCCAAATGGCGTAAGGACTACTCTTACTTGACTATGCCAATGGAAATGAGGTCAACTAAAAAAGGAGGAAACAATAATAAGGGAGTGGTTTCTAAGAAGTAAGAGCTGAAAAAAGTTTCAAATAACTTAGTGTCAAAGGAAGCTGCACCCACCAAATATTTTAAGATAAAGTCTAAAATTATGAAAGTAGAAAAGGAATAATGTACAAATCTCATTATCTACTTGAAAGAAGAAATTCTGAAAGGATCCTTCCACATAAAAGCTACAAAGTAGGAGGCTAACAAAATATATGGAAGAATGATGAAAGTTGAAATTAATGAGAACTAAATGGAATGGATCAATAAAAAAGATCACATTTTGGCATGAGGATTCAATTTAAATAAGATCAATATGGAGGAATACATTAAAACTTGGGATAAGTTGGCCTAAAATTTTGAATAAATCATCAAGGAAGACTCAGAAACTATGGTAACTACTTTAAAACAGGGATTATATAGAGTGACTGGTTATAATAATCTCAACCTTGTATTTAATGATTTTGTGATTTCTTTATGTGTTAAATGATCCTATATAATTCCATGTGAGGTTTTCCACTAAATAATTCCATGCATCAACCATATCAAACTTTTTATTATAATCCAATTTGGTTAATTTATCCAGTTACTAATTAACATTCCATTTATTCTCGATTGGTGGATTCTCTTATCTAAGATGAATCACCAAAGTCATATCATGCCAAGTTACCAATAATCATAATTCAAATGTTATAAAAAGTTCAAAATTATCATAATTCACATGTTATGAAAAGTTAACAAGGTTAATCCAATTATAAAAAAATCCTTTTTACAAAAGGGATTTAGGTTAATCCAAGTCATAGTACATCCTAGTGTCATAGGTTGGGACACCTCTTGGGTTTCCTATAGTCCCAGTCTCATCAATAATATAACTAATGAGATCCATTATAGGTTTAAGCATGTGAATTTAATCAAATAGCGAATTACCCATTTTATGAGTTCACATTCATGATGCGCTAATGCGATCATAATTATTTCACATACTAGAGAAAAGAAATAGAAATTAGGGAATGGTTTTTCATCACCCCCCCTTCAACAAAGACCAAGAAATCTTTCAATGAAAGACATCATATCTAGATACAGTTTGGTACACCTGAACTAGGGTTCCCTAAGGTAAAACTAATATACCAGGAAAGATACGAAGAACTAGAAGGAATAAATTTAATATCTAGGTCTAGAACACCAAGATCTAATAGGTCTTTACTTTTGGTTTGAAGATGATTCCTAGAGGATTCCTATAAAAGGGATACAATCGGGAGAAGGGGTGTACGATATAATAAACACAGGGCAATGGAGGTTTAAAATGTGTGTTGGGTATGCCAAATTCATGACATGAATAAGGGATTCATGTTGCGAATGCCTCAATTTCTCTCATATTTTGAGAAATCTGTCAACTTGGATTAAAAACCCAAAAAACCACTTCACATCATAAAACCAATTCATGCCATGAGTTTTCATTTAATGGGTTTTCCCATATATATTCAGGTCATGAATGAGTTTCATGGGATTTTCCCTAAACCATTCATGCCTGTATGAGATCCATGGGTTCTACACAAATTAATTCACATCATTTATTGTCAATTAATGGTGTGAATTAACTTTGCAACCAAAAATCATCTCCCCTTATGCTTCCTCTTATAACTAACCCATACATAAAAGTCTCAATTATAAAGTAATAAACTATAAGTTAATGAAATTAAGTGGGGTTTCACTAAAAAATTATGAAGGGACAATCCTAGAAAATAAGGGATCTTACAACCTCCACACCATATAATAGATCATCCCCGAGATATGTTCTAAATAATATCTAGGGATATTAGTGAAAAATTATATCCACCATGTTTTTATTTTAGATTTCATCTCATATCTCTCCTCTTTCACACACCCATGCTGCCACTGCACTCACACTAGAGGCAAAGTCTCCCTTGGAGATTCTTCTCATTACAGTCCATGATATGAATTGGATTATCCTCAAAGGAGACATCAACATCCAGCTCATCTTCATGAATGTATATCATGTGAGAAGGGTCGGGATGACATCTCAAAAGTTGTGAAACATGAAACACATAATTCATGGCACTGCAGTATGGTGGAAGGTCCAAATAGTATTCCACTAGACCATCCCTTTCCACTATCTTACATGGACTGAAAAAACTGGGTGATAACTTCCCTTAGTTTTTGATATGACATTGTTTCAGCCTAGGTGACACCCAAAGAAAAACACAATGACCAAACTCAAACTCTAGAGTTAATATTAAATAGCCAACATACAACTATACCAAATCTGATCGGTCACCAACCACTTTCTGATCAAATGAACCTACTCAGACATATCCTATATGAGAATAGGACCAATGAGAATTGACTCACCTACCTATATCTAGAAAAGAGGTGAGTAGAAAAACCTTCCAAATAAGACCTTGAAAGGATCCATTTTTACCAATGTTTGTAAATATTATTATAAGAAAAATCCATAAGTGCTATATACTACTCCTGATAACCACTAAATTCCAAAACATTGTCTCACAATATATCCCTCAAAATCTTAATTTTCCGTTCATATTGGATGTCAGTCTAAGGATGATAGTCTATAATCAAAAGAACCTATGATCCCAGTTCCTTATAAATAACCTAGTAGAACCAAGACACAAAATGTGGATTCTAATAAAAAATTATAATCCTTGGAACACTGTGAAATCAAACTATTTCTTACATATAGAGACTACCAAAATAATTAGTAGTGAATTTATACCTAATAAGAATGAAGTGGGATACCTTTATCATTCGATCCATGATCACCCATACTACATCATTCTTGGAAGGTTTATTAGGTAATCCTATCACAAAATATATAGTGATATCATCCCCCTTCTATTCTAGAATGGGTAGAGGCTACAATAAACCATTAGGCCTTTGATACTTAGCCTTCTCCTATTGAATAGTAAAACACCTCTCCATAAATCTTGCTATCTATCACTTCATACCTATCCACCCGTACTGTCTATATATATCACAATACATCTTGGTCAAACCTAGATGTACCACCCATATAGAATCATGAAACTCCCTTATCAATTCCTCATGTAATCCCATAAGAACCCATACATGACCATGGATAAAAAAAACATATCCATCGCTAAGAGACCATCCTGATGGTGTCTCCCCACCACATAATCTTTCCCTCAGAACTAATCCCTCCAAATTATATATCTTTATTCTCTTGAACCAGTCTAGAAGCACAAATATAACAAATACCAAAGCCTCTTCCTTAGGTCTCATTAACATCTAGATGCACATATTCAAAGAGTTCCATCAGTCCGCACTCATCTCAAGACTCTTATACCAACTCTATATGAATATTCCTATTCAAGTCATCAATAATGAAATTTCCCTTTCCTGGAGTGTAAGATAGCTTAGAGCTGAAATATTAGAGATACTCGACCCACCTCCTCTACCGAAGGTCTAGGTATCACCAAGAAAAGATGTAATTGATCCTCTTGTGGTCTATGTATACTAAAAACCTATCACCTAATAGATATAGTCTCCATAATATTTAGGCATGTTCCATTATATATAACTCTGTACTATGAGTAGGGTAATTAATCTCATGTGGTCGCAGCTGTCTAGAGTCATAGGCAGCCACTCGGTCCTCCTACATCAAAACTATTCTAAGTTTTACTCTAGATGCATCTTAGTACACAACATATTCCTTACCCAATACAGGTAAGTTGATGATCAGTTATAAGTTAATCCTTATCTTGAAATATTAGAAATCCATCTCACAAGAATCTTACCAAACAAACTTCATCCCCTTCTTAGTCAGACTAGACATTGGTTCTTCCAGATTAGAGAATTCCTAGATGAAACATCAATAGTAGTCTGATAGACCCAAAAATATTTGAATCTCAAATAAATTCTTGGGATTCTCTTAATATACCATTGATGCAACTTTTTTTGGGTCTAATGAAACTCCATCCTCTAAGATAACATGACCCATGAAGTTCAATCAATCAATCCATAAATTTTATTTAGATAGCTTGGAATAAAACTGACACTCTCTTAGTATACTAAATATGTTGTTAGGATATTGGGCATGATCATCTGTAGAATATAAGTACACTAATATTTCATCAATGAAAAACAAAAAAAAATGATCATGAAATGGGTGGAACAATTGATTCATCAAGTCCATGAATACTACCAGTGTGTTCGTTAGACTGAACAACATTACCATGAACTTGGACAAACCATACATGCTCCTAAAAGCAGTCTAGGGTATTTCAGATGGTCTCACCCTAAAATTATGGTACCCTAACCTCAATTCAACCTTGAATAATATCATGGAACCTATTATCAGATTTAAGAGATCATCTATGCATGTAAGTGTATACCAGTTCTTTACCTTCATCTGGTTTAGTCTGCGATAATCCACACATAAGTATACAGTCCCATTAGATTTGTTGGTGAAAAGCATGGGAGAAACCCATGATGATGTACTAGGTTGTATGAATCAATTTTATTCTAGATCATCCAACTAAAATTTCAAATCATGAATCACTACTGGTGACATCTTATTTGGTGAGATAAATACTGGATCAACTCTCAGAAACAACTCATTTTTGAACTCGATATCCTGATCGGGTGGTAAGTTAGATAAATTTTCTGGAAAAACATCCTAAAAATAGACTATCACTAGAGGAAAATTATCCTGATATAACTTGCTATCATCCAGAATGATACCCATCAATTTTTCCATGATACAGTCTAATCTTCACTAAATTGGTCCTTTATGACCAACCTGAAGATCCCACTCACCCCAATGGTAATAGTTGTCCTATTCTGGAGATAGAAAGGTAACACTCATCCGATAATAGGTGATATGATCCTAGTATAGAACTATCCAATACATAACTAGAATCAAATCAAATCCCACCATTTCTAGAACAAACAATTCCCAAAGTAAATGGTATCCACCAATTTCAAGGGAACATTCCTTGAAACATTTGATACTGTCTGATCACACTCCTAACCGTATGTCAATGTCTATCACCCTATCAAAGATCTCTACAACCAAAAAACAAACCATTTTAATATTGATAAAATATTTTTTGGATTCTATTATATCAAACAAAATGTAGTAAATGTTAAAAGATAAAATAATCATACCTCTTATGGTTGAAGGTCCTGTATTTAGAGTAGTCGGAAAAGACTACATAGAATGAATCGACTCACCCTTATACCATGGTCTCCAATTTAACTCTTATATAATTATTCTTACAAGTGGTATTAATACTCTTATGATGGGGTGCCACATCCACGAACTCATCCTGAACATTCAATGAAATTCCAGTTACCTGTTTGTAGAGGGGTAGTTGTGTCCCTCCCATAATATGGTGCCAATCCTGATCCCTACCACTACTTTACTACTATGGTTTACTATATAACCTTTAAATATGACCCATCCTTCTTAAATCATGGCACTCTAAATTGGGGTAAGGATACTTGAGGTGCATGTGTCCAGTTCCACCATATTGAAATCACTCTACTAGGCCATGATCCAGAGACGACTTTCCACTCCCGCGATTGTACTTCCCACTACTTCCCCATTAGTAATCATCATAGTGATTCTTATTTATACCTAAATAATAACTCCTCGATCTCCTGGATGAGACATCATAGATATCACTTGAGGCCTCCCCCAGGTTACCTTTAACGATGAGAGACTAATTCATCATGTACAAAATGTTTCATAGGTATAAGACATTCACCTGTGACTTCATCTCATAGTGAAGCCCATCCTGGAAACATTTCACCATATCTAACTCATCTGCTACAAATGATAGATAAAAATGTTATAGGTTGGTGAAATATTTAGAGTATCCCATCACATACATAATCGCATAAATTAGGTGTATGAGTACCTGATATCTCTCACCTATCAACATCTTTGGATAGAAGTGGCTGAGGAACTTTTCCTAAAATTACTTCTAGGTTAGTTACTCTTATTGAATGGATTACTCCATGATGTATCACCAACAATTTTTTGGTCCTAAGAAAATGTAAATAGAAAGCTTCACTATCATGTCTATGGGTGTCTCAATATGTTTTAATATTGTTTAGACTGATGCCATCCATAACTTAGCTGCCCAGGGTCCTCCCTCCCCAGTGAACATATGCAGATGATGTAGCTAGAATTATTTGGCCAAATTAGACATCAAATGAATGGTGTGAGTAGTCTCCCTCTCCATGAATTGCATGGATTTCTGGAATATTCCCTGAAGACGAATTTCTATCTAGTTTATAGGAACTACATGAAGTTCTTGCTTAGCTGTGTTGGGAGTGTGGTGATTACCACTATCTTGATTCTCAACTCAAATAAAATAATGATACATTTTCTATACAAGGGTTAACACACTCATTATAAAACATGTTACATAAAAAGATCAACTTCAAAATTTTGAAACAATGATAGAGGACCACTGGATCAATGTTCCTATGCACTTAGATTAACAAAAAAATTGTCATAACATAATAGATTCTTTAAACCTTTTTTATCAGATAAACTAATGGATTTATTTTCATAGGTTAGATCAATTATTATGACACATGCAATCAATATATCCCTATAATGAACAATTAATGTCAACATAAATTCCTATGTGCCTACCATGATGCATGTATTCTCATCTTGTGTCATACCAAAATATGATAAAAATATCATAAAATAGTATCATGACACAAAAAGTGAATCAACCAAGCTAAAATAACATCAAAACTATAATAAGAGAACAATATGAACATCAGTCCCATCTCTGGAAACTCATTTTCCCCCACACATGGGTTAGATATTCTCATGAACAAGATTATTTATAAGAACCAACACATCATAGTCTCATGTATACCATTCCCAAATAGTAAAGAAATAGAAAATACCTGGGCTTTGAGACCACTTTGTAACATCCTCGGCCCGATAATCCCTTACATGTCTGATCCAAGTTTGCTATTGGACCTCAAGTGTGACTCCCCATATGCCAGAGGATGTCGACTAGTAGTGTAGATGTAAGGAACATAGTGGGGAGACTATACCATTAGAATAAAATTAGAAGAAATAGTGGAAACAATATAAATAATCAACCATGATACCAAAGTATCATAGAGGGGAAAACCAAACAATCAAAATAATAATAATCACCATGTAATGATAAGATTAATGTAACTAAATGATATGCTAAAAGTCATAAAAGTAAAAGAATAAGAAAAATCAATATGAAAGACTCTAAAATCCCCATTCCTGAACCCCATGTTGGTCCCATCTCCAAGCTCTAATCCACCAAGAAATCAAAAAAATCAAGATTAAATTCCATTACCATTTTCTATACCAATATCCATGAAATCTACTTGGGTACCAAACAGAGATCAACTAGGGTGTGAGTAAAACTCAGTAGGCCAACACCCATGGTGTCTAAATAATCTAGTCTAAATATATACTGTATGAAATAGTATAAAAAATAGGGGTATTAATTTATAAATTAATACAAAATATCAAATAAACCTACCAACCCTCAGGCTCTAGGTTGACACCCTGGGTCAGCCGAACCTTCTTCGGCTCTATTCTAGATATCTCTATTAAGTAATGGATCCTATGGCATACGACATATTACTCATATTAGTAGAATATTCTTCTGCATAGGACGAATAAAAAATTTCATGTCTTAAGTAACCAATAAATACTATGTCCATGTGAATAAACCATGCTAGAGTCACTTATGTCTTCCCAGGGATAAAGACCACACCAATAGGGAAAGTGACCATATAAAACTAGACTCCATGCATATAGACCATGATGGAGTCTCTTACATGTTCCTATATAGAAATTTCATACTAGGTAAATGGTAACCAAACACACTGGGATCAATATTCATAAACCATGTTTGAGTTGCTTACATCTTCCTAGGGCTCAATACCATGCCATGGGTTAAAGAAACCATCTCATACTAGGATCCATGCATATAAACCATGCCAAAGTTTCTTATGTTTTCCCATAGTGAAACATCATATTAGGATAAAGTAACCATATAGATTATAAGATTCTCTTGTCTAGGATGAATTACCAGTATCAAGTCTCATGAGACAATGAAGCACACCATATGGTGTCATGTCAGTGAACACTAAATACAAGCAATCCAAAAGCATTCCATGCATCAACCATATCAAATATGTTATTATAATCCAATTTAGTGAAATTATCTAATTACCAATTAACATTACATTTATTATATATTTATGGATTCTCCTATCTAGGATAAATCACAGAAGTCATATCATTCTAAGTTACCAATTATCACAATTCACATGTTATACTATGTTCAAAATTATAAAAATTCACATGTTATTCCAAGTTCACAAGGTTAAGAAAATTATCAACAATTTAATTTTTACTAAAGGGATCTAAGTTAATCCAAGTCAAGTTCCATCATACAGTTATAGTTTTTCACACCTATTGGGTGGCTTCTAGTCCCTCTCTCATCACCAACAGATCCAAAGGGATCCATGGGAGGTCTAACATGTGAATTTCATCAAGATTTGTATTAACTATTTGATTAGGTCATGCACATGGTGTGATATAGTGATCACAATTATTGAACATACTATAGAAGATAAATATACATTAGGGATTTTTTATAGACCAACCATCTCAAAATTAGAGCGTATGTAGAAGTTAATAAACATCCAAGGTATAATAGGGCTCCTCTTTCCTCTCCTTCAATATAGACAAAGAGTTCTGTCAACTCAAGTCATCATATCTAGCTATAGTTTGGTTGAAACAAACTAGGTTTTCCCAAGGTAAAACTAATGGATTTGGATCGAGAAGAATAACTATAAATATTACCACTAATATATAAGTTTGAAACACCAAGATCCAATGAGGTCTTGTTTATGCTTTGAAGAGTATTCCTAGAGGCTTCATGTAGAAGAGTTGCAATTGAGAGAAGGGGTGCACGAAATGAGAAATGTAGGGCACTAGAGGTTTAAAAGGTATAATCGGCACACCAAATTCATGATGTGAATATGGGATTCATGTTATTAATTCCTTTATTTCCAAAATATGATGAGAAATATGTTTCCTTAGATTAAAAACCCAAAAAAACCTCTTAACATCATAAACCCAATTCAAGCTATGAGTTTTTGTTTCATGGGCCTGCCCATATCTATTCAGGACATGAATGAGTTTTATGGGGTATAAACCAAA
Organism: Viscum album; assembly: GCA_963277665.1. Lineage (NCBI taxonomy): Eukaryota > Viridiplantae > Streptophyta > Magnoliopsida > Santalales > Viscaceae > Viscum > Viscum album. The sequence goes on along the minus strand of OY728147.1, from coordinate 133,866,965 downwards.
CCATTAATTCCTTTTATAATATTCCTAGGGTTTCCCCCCATTAATTTAAATTTTATATTGTCAATTCATGATGTGAATTAATTTTATAGCCATACTTTACCTCTCCTTCTACTTCCTCCCAAAACTAACCAATCCGGCACAAAGTATCAATTACTAAGGACTAAAATAGAATTTGAAAAAATCAGGAGGGGGGGTGGGTTAACCAAATTTTTTAAAGGAACATACTTGGAAAAGATGGGGTCTTATAGAGTGGGTGGCTTGGATTCTAGTGAATAGTGAACTTTGGTGTTTAGAGTTGTGTAGAAGAAGCACATTTTTCATTCTACAGAAGAACACAATGAGTTATTAGTGAATTGAAGAATGAGGAAGGTAGATAGATATAGTTATAGTACTAATACAACTTCTTGTGGGATGAGAAGTGTTATGGTGGAGAGTTTATAATTCCCTATAAATGTCCATGTCATCACATTTTATAGGAAGTATTAATTTTTGATTAGGAGTAGGAGTAAACTCATGAATTGATATTTTTATTGGGAATTCAAGAATTTGAACATCTCAAGGAGGCATTTTTATATTTGGAATGGGGTTGGTTTGTTGTTTTGGGTGCTTAGATAAGTTTTAAAGTATGGTCAAGGTGATTTGTGGGGGGAAGGTGTATGTAGGATGTAGACCACACTTTATCCCTTTGCACTATGATGTGGTGTGGATTCTGGACCCTTTTTTTCATAAAGGGAAGAAGGCCATTCCATAACCATAGGGGTTATTCCATGGTGGTGTCTTCATATGTGTCTGAATATGTGTGAGGGAAGAAGTCTATAATGTATATTTAAGGGATACACGGTGGATATGCTTTGGGGGAGAGCCCAACACCAAAACCTTAGGGGTTATTCCATGGAGGGATCCCCAGGGTGGGTTCCCTATAATATAGCCTTAGGGGACACACTATATAGGGGAGGTCCTTGGGGTTAGGCACCATACCCAAAGTGTTTGTACCATAACCTAGGGTCCACACTATAGTGTGGCCCTGTCCTAGTTAAGGAAGACCAAAACATAGCCAAGGGGCTATGGAATAGTGAAGAGGATGTCATATGTGGAGTGACCTTGCCTACCATGGGGATGGAGACACCATAATTGAGGAGGCCACACCATAGATAATCTTTATAGGGAGGTAAATCTGCAACCTTGATGGGTGGCGTTGTAAGAGGGGGTCCTTAGGGGGCCACTCTGAGGGGGATTATCAATGGAGCTCTCCCGTATACTGCATCTAGGGGCCAATGTTGTGGTACTAAGGGCCACCCAGTAGAAATACCCCCACCTATTTTTTTTTCACAGGGGAAGACCGGTAACTAGTAATACCCCCTTTGTTTTAGGGCATTGGAGCTCATGTGGGGAGGAAATTTGGTTGGAACTCCCCTCCCACATCTTTCCTTGAACCCCCCAAGGTGGGGGATGGTTTTCAGTGAGATTAGATGATAGTTATTATAACAAACTAAGATTTCACTATATATTATCCTTAAATAATTTTTTTAATAGAGTGTTTCACACACAAAAACAAACTAAAATAAAAAACCTTCATATTTTTTAAATTTTAAATATAACCATTAAAACACATCTATTGAATTGGAAGATATAAATTGAATTATCCAAACTACAAAATTAAGAAATTAATAAAAAATTACATAAAAAATAATAATTCTTCCTTATGAAAACTTTTGGTTATTTACAAAAATGTGACCCATTTTCACTTATAAAAGGGACTCTCCTATCCTCACCCCCACACACCAAAATACAATTATTTTGGAAATTTTTTTAAAAAAACCTATCATACATACTTATTTATACCTTAATTAGTTTATTTTATTCTCAAAATACCACCCCTCAAAAGTTAAACCCCCTTAGCAAAGATGATAATCCAAGAAGTGAGGTATAAATTCCAAACTTCTCTTTGTTTCTTCTATTTCTTTATGTGATTTTCCTCTTCCTAAAATTTCATTTACCCACATTAAAATGATAACATAATTATAATTATTATACTATTAAGTTATTATAATGATGGTACATTCATTAACCACACTCCCCTTTTCCATTAGTAAAAACAAAAATGTGAATCACGTGTTGTGCGAGCTATCACCCCCACAATACACCATGTTTATTTTTCCTTCACAAAGATACAAGGATGGTACTTATAGGTAAGTTAATATATAATTATAATATTTATGAAATATTTTATTTTTTTAAATGATAAACCATATTACTCCTTTCTCCCATTCTATAGAAAACAAAATCTTCAACTATGTGTACGTTTGGACTACCACATCTATAGAATGATCGATTTTTGTTTTTCATTTCATACCCGACCTAAATGGATGGTCATGAGGATAGTTTTTCAGGATAAATAAAATTTTCTGATAATATTAATGTTATGGTATAAAAAATTAGAGAACCTATTAATCATATGATCAACAAATGATTATCATAAATTCAACCGTTTAAAACAAGCATATAGAGAGGAACATTATTAATTGAAATCATATAATATTTTAAAACCCATTAATTATTCTTAAAATTATTTTATAATTATGATATATCACACTAATAAACACTAAATTTTACCAATATTATACTATTTTAATTATACTACAACTAAATCACCTCATAATCATCAATAATCATGGTATGTTCATGTTTGGGTCAGTTTGACCACATAATTGAACAATTATATGAAATTATATCAAGGATGATTATGAAAAATTAATTTCTATTATAATATGAAATAAATATTCTAATATTTCTTTTGTTTTTTATGGGAATTATACATCAATATTTAACTCATTAATGGATAAAACACCCTTCGTAGGTTAAAAATTATTGAAAATTGATCCTTATTGGTTTCATATTCTAGGACAAAGACTAAAGTACTCATGAATGGAAATTTAAACTTAATAAATCATTATAAATCATTATTTATAGTAAAATTAGTGATTTTTGAAAGATTAACTTAGGAATAAGAATAAATAATGACACATTTCCTATGAATCTTGTGACTTCCCAGACCCAGATGCCACTTAATGGGTGCCCTGAGCCCGGTGGGCCACATGGCCTCAAGCGCATCTTCCCAAATACCGGAGGATTCTAACTAGAAGTGAGGGTCAAGGGTGTGTCTGTGGGAAGACTATGTCCTCATTAGCAGAGTGTATCACAATGAAGGGAATATAATGGATTAGTAAATAGCGGAAGCAATATAATGAAACAACGAAAGAAAACTGATGCAATAGATAAACGAGAATAATAATAACTACATCAACTGGAAATGTGATGATGTAATGTAATGTCAGTAGAAAACTATAAAACATGGATACAAGACAATAGGCACAACATGTTCCATAAGGTAAAATAAAACAAAGACTACTCCAAGCATCTCAAGATCCAACTCGGTCATCTTCTATCAAGCTCCATCCTAATCAACAAGTAATCAAGTGTTGGAAGTTGTATGATTCCCTTTGTCAATACCTTCAACCATGTAATCTACTCCGGGTACCAAATAGCACCTGGAGAGGGTGTGAGATAAATCTCAGTGGGCCACCACCAACGGTGTCTATATCATCTGGCCCATGTAATGGAATATAGCAGTGTGTAGGCATGAATATATAAAGTAAAGCAAGTAGTACAATATAACTAAATACCCAAGTACCTGCTTCAACCCTTGGCTGGTGTCTGAATATATAACCAGTTCATTTTATTATCTATTTACCATTTAATGTTAATAGGTCAAATGAGGCATAACCAACATTGACATCACCTCATTATAGTATAAGTAGTTAAGGTCCCTAGATGTAACCAAACAGCCTAACAAAGATATCCAGTGAGGGAGTTCCAGGGAAAAAACTAAGGTAACGTAAATCTCACAGAATGCTAACTCAAGAGTATCCGAGTCTAGCTAAGGGGTAAGAGTGTAATACAAGGTGCATAATCCAAGGAATTCTACAATAAGGTGCCTACCAAGTCCAAGGTGATCGACCAAGGTAAAACAGGGATAAGAAAAGACAGGGACCTATGGGATTTCACCATGGCACCTACTAGTCAATCCTGGATCTAAGGAGTATATTCGAGGTATTCTATAATAATGAGAAGGACCCTATGTCAGTATAACAGGTATCTGAGGAATAGAAAAGAATTGGATTATAGGTGGGTATCAACCTAAGCAAACCACATCCTTGAATCAAAATGGGGTTCCCGAGACCTAAGGTATTATCATCTCAGAATCCAAGATGAGATCGAGTCAGTACATTCCTATTTGATATTATAATCATGTAGTAATTAATTTGGTTCAATTATTGCCTTCCATTAGTGTGGATAGGTCAAGTAGAGTTAAAAAAATTCATTTATTGGTCCAATCCTTGTCTTCCATTAGCATGGATAGGCCAAGTAGCATTGAAACCATTTAATAAAGTCTTAATTAACCATTAAGGAATATTCAATAAGATAGGTTCACTACGCTACATTCCATTTACTTAGAAAGAGGTGCTACAAACATGTAACCTTTATTCAATCTCTTTTAAGGCCAAGTTATATACTTAGTATACTTTCCATTTCAGATTTCATATTTAATAAATATTTGGAAGTACTTACCTCAGGCGGGTCAAGTGGTGAGAATACATGGTACATGCCATTATACAATTCTAATTAATAACAAGTCATTTATTACAGAAAGGATCACCTTTAAGAATTTCAAGCAAAGGCACACTCGAACGGTGGCTCAAACGTGCCGAAACGCTAAAAACCCAAATATGGCATAACCTTCAACATGGGGTGGATTGAGTTGTGGGTGTAACCACTAACAAATAAACACATAATTGGAAAGAGAATATCTATACAATTTTGACAAGTATAATCATGATATGTAAATTTAAGAAACGAATTCTGATGAAATCAGTGGTCCCCACATGAATATTCCAAAATCAAAGAACTTTAGGGATGCGTTATAGACCACCCACCTTAGGGTTGTACGATCCTTCTTCTCTAGTATCAGCCCTTGATTTTTCTTGAATTAGAGTATATCTAAGAAGAGGTGAAAAAAATGATCACATGAAGATACCTAGATCGAGAGTGAAATATAAGAAGAATGACTAAAGGGGACTCGAGTAATTACCGTTGCATATCCAACGTGATGAATGAAAGCTCAATCAGATGTTAGATTATGGATATCTCTTGATTCCAAGTTTAGATCTTTATAAAACCCCAAATTGATAGAGAAATAGGTCAATCCCACATAAACTCAGTTTAGGGAGGAAGGGGTGGCTTAATTAGACCATTAAGGGAAAAATGGAAATTTACCTAGATATTTAGCCTATGCACGGTTTGTCAAACCGTGTGCAAATCGTGCAGGATGGCTCTGCTCGAATGGTCTGGTCTACATGGTTTGTTAAACCGTGCGAAACCCATGCAAAGGTACCTGGGAAAAAGGGGTGTTCGCAAAGTTAGGCCGCACGACTGTGTGCTAACCATGCGAGATATAACTGTTTGAAAAACACCATCCAAACGGTTAGGAAAACTATGTAGAATTCCACACGATTTACTCTAAACCATACGTAGAGTCGGTTTCCTCCAAAAAGATGGGTTTTGGGCTCCGAACAATCCCCAGACATCCTAGGAACTTTTACTAACTCACTAGGCATCCATATTAGGTCCAAAGTAAAGATTTAGACTGAAAATTTAAGAATCCATACCTGAGTGAAAAACCAGGTTCTTACAGTCTCCCCCCTTAAAAGAACTCACCCCCCGAGTTCTCCTTCCAATGGTAAAGAAACAATGTCTGAGAACAACTCTGGACACTGAGCATGTACATTGTCTTTCCTTTCCCAAGTCTCATCCTGTACTTAGCCATGCTACCATAGCACCTATATGAGTGGTACAAAATTGTCTCGGAGAGCCTTCATGCTTCGATCAATGATGCATACTAGATACTCCTTAGAGGTAGCATCGTCATCTAACTCGACTTCCTCAGGATCAAAGTTATGAGATAGGTCAACATGATATTGTAGAGGTTACAAGACATGAAAGATGTCATTCATGGAACGGTACCTATGAGGTAGTAGCAACTGATAGACTATCAGCCCAACTCTCTCTAGGATCTTGAATGACCTGACATAATGAGGTGATAACTTTACCTGCTTCCTTATCCATCTATGTTATAGCCTGGGCAATACCCAAAGAAAAAAACGATCCCCAACATTGAACTCAAGAGTCCATAAACAACGATTAGCACAATATTTTTGTCTAGAATGAGCAGCAATCATATGATTTCTGATCAGATAATTTTGTTTTGAAGTCTCCTGAATGAGATGAGGACCTAGTAGGGATGCCTCACCTACCTATAGCCAACACAAGGGTGAACGACATGACCTACCATATAAGGCCTCAAAAGGATCCATCTGAATCATCACCTGAAAACTATTTTTATAATAGAACTCAATGATAGGGATATTATTCTTCCATGAACCATAGAAATCAATGACACATGCTCAGATCATATCCTCTAGAACCTGTATTGTCCATTCAGATTGTCCATCAGTCTAAGAGTGAAAAGCTGTGCTTAGATGCACCTGAGTTCCCACAACTTTCTGTAAGCCTTTCTAGAACCATGAAGTAAAACAAGCATACCTATCTGAAACGATAGTATGTGTAACCCCGTGTAGTTGTATGATCTCACAGACATACAGTCTTCCAAATTCATCAGCTAAGAAATTCTCTTAAATAAGAATAAAGTGGGATGATTTTGTTAGTCAGTCAATGACTACCCATATAGCATCACTACCCCTTAGTTACCTAGGTAAGACGACTATAAAATCCATATCAACATCCTACAATTTCCATTCTAGGACTAAAAGTGGCTGTAACAAGCCTGAAGGTCTCTGGTGCTCCACCTTCACCTGCTGATAGGTGGAACAACTAGTGATGAAGCCTACAATATGACGTTTCATTCCAGGCCACCAATATTGGCATCACATATCCTGATACATCTTCGAGATTCCTGGATGAAATGCCCATTGAGAAGCGTGGGGCTCTTTCTTCAACTCCTCTCTCATATCTACAGGAACCCAGATACATCCACATAGACATAGGACACCGTCTCTATCTATAGACCAATCTGGAGGTGGATTATCTATTGATATACTCTCATGGAGAACCAAACCTTTATGATTTGAAAACTGCCTACTCTTCACCTTCTCAAAGAGGGATGAGGTAACTGTTAAGGCTAAGAGGTAAGATTTCTCATGAATTTCATGAAACTCCAGATTAATCTTAGAAAACATGTCCATTAACTTCCATTCATCACTAGCTTCCTATACGACCTATGTTTGAGTTTTCTGAATTAGTGCATCAATGACCACATTACCTTTCCAGGTGTATTGGCAAGCTCAAAATAAAAGGATTGTAGATATTCGACCCATATCTACTCTTTGAGATTCAAGTCACACTGAGAAAAGATATACTTGAGGATCTTGTGATCTGTATACACCACAAATTTCTCACCCAAGAGATAATGTCTCCAGCAACATAAGGCATGAACAACTACTACTAGATCGAGGTCGTGCGTCGGGTAATTTCTATCATGAGGCCTCAACTACTGAGATCTATACGTAACAACTTTTTCCTCCTACATCAACACTGCTCCAAGGATAATTCCTGATGTATCACAGAAGAAAATATAGCCTTTTCTAGTTTTTGGAAGAATAAGAATAGGTGCCGATACAAGCCCCCCTTTCAACTTCTGAAAGGATTTTTCACAGGCATATGACCATGTGAACTTGACACCCTTATTTGTAAGACTATTAAGAGGTTCAATAAGATGAGAAAAGTCTTGTATGAAATTCCTTTAATATCCAACGAGCTCTAAGAAACTCCTGATATCAAACAAGTTTTTGGGCTGCTCCCAAGAAACTACATCACTAACCTTTTCAGGGTCTATAGATACTTATGATTCTGAGATAATATGACCTAAGAAGTGGACCTTATTGATCCAGAAGTCACACTTAGCAATCTTTCCATAAATATTATGCTCTCTCAGTATACTTAGAATGATCTCAATATGTTTGGAATAGTCGTTACTAGTGCGATAATACACCAAGATGTCATCCAAAAATACCTCATAAAAGAGTCCAAACAGGGGTAAAAACCCCTATTAATCAAAGCCATTAAAATGGAAGGCGCATTCGTAAGACCAAAGGATATAAAAATAAACTCATATAGACCATACTTGCTATGGAAATCTATAAGAGGTATGTCTGATGGTATGAATCGTACCTGATGATAACCTGATCTTAGGTCGATCTTAGAGAACACCTTTGTTCCTCAGAGCTAGCCAAAGATATCATCTATTCAAGGAAGTGGATACCGGTTCTTTACTATAATCTAGATCAACCTTATGTAATCCATGCATATATGAAGAGTTTTATCCACATTCTTAGCAAAAATCATGGGTGAACCCCAAGAGGACGTACTAGGACTTATAAAGCCTTGGGCCTCTAGGTCCTCTATTTTCCTCTTGAGCTCCTGAAGCTCAGTAGGTTCCATCCTGTAAGGAGGAATGGACACAAGAACTGCTCTTGGAACAAGTTCAATTGCAAACTCTACCTGTCTCTTAGGAGGTAAGCCAGAAAAGTAATTAATAAAGACTTCCCTGAAATGATAAACTACTGGAGGGAAATCAGTTTGACGCAAAACTCGATCCTTCATGAAAATATTTGAGATCTGGGTGGTCACTCTACTTAGCCCATGATGCTTCGATCCAACTCTCCCAACATGGATATCCCACTCACCTTTGAAAAGATAACTTCTGCCTTCTGGTGATGTAAAAGATACCATGCGGTGATAGAAGTATACAAAGGTGTGATAATAGACTAAAAAGTTTATCCCTAGAATGACATAGAAGCCTATAATCTCAAGAACAAAGAGATTCCACAAGAAAGGGTAACTGCCAACCTCAAGGGGACAGTCCCTACATTGGAGTATGCCCTCTGTCCGTATTCCCAATGGTGTATCGAGGGTCATTACACCATAGTGATACTGTATCTCTATTTTGAGACTTTCCACGATAGATATAGAAATAAAAGAGTTTGAGGCACCTGTATCAAACAAGGAAGAGAAAATAGTAGAGGCTACTAGAATAATACCTCACACTATAGATGGTCCCATAGCCTGATCCTCAAGTATCAACTATAAATCATGTAACTGACCTGATCCATGGCCCTGTGCAATAGATGGACTACCACGATCATGAATACTTTGCTAGTGTTTATGGTGATTAGGGGTCGGACTACCATGACCACAAGATTCTCCCCGATTAGACCTTCTGGTTCTACTCCAACTCCCCTCCCGATGTAGCCCAAAAGAACTCTCTCATGTAGGTGGAGTAGATGCTGATCCTTTTCCACTTGAAGCTAGTGAAAAGGTATTGAAAAAATGATAAAGATAACCCATACGATAAAAATCACGACACTACATAGGGTCTCTATAAAATTGGGGATTCTTATTCCCTAACCTTCCACAATGATGCCACACCACAGAGCTATCAAACTAGACACTCTGGCTGCCACCACCCCGACGAAAAACATCAAGGGAACATTTCCTACCATTGGAAGAAATACTTTACTGACACGACACCGATCCTTTAAATCTGGTAATTGCACCATCTCTCAGGTTATGATCCGTGATAAGGGACTGATCAATGATTGAAAAAAAAGGTAGGAAGTAAAAATAAATTCACCTAAGTTTGGATGGTGTACTTAAGTCCATCCTCAAAATGTCTAGCACATAAAATCTCATCACCGGATATAAGTAGTGAAAATAACTGTAAATCAGTGAAACATGCTGAATATTACATAACTAACATAGAACCCTGCTTGAGATGCATGAAATCTTTGGCTCTATCATCTCTTAGTGCCTGAGGAAAGAACTGATCATAAAAGGTAGTCTGGAAATCATCCCATAACATTCCTTGATGACGTCTAGCCTGGGTAACCACATCCCACCAACGCTTGGTCGAATCCTAAAGAAAGTATATAGAAATATTTAATCTCTACTATGAAGGTATTTACAGATGATCAAATATAGAAAACATGTCCTCTAACCAAGAATCAATAGTTTGAGAACCACCATCCCTTGAAAAAGTAGGAGGATGCTGCTGCTGGAACTCATGGGTCAGATCAGCCATCGTAGGTGCGACCTGTGGAGCACCTTGCATAGACTGCATCGGATGTAGGAAACTATCAAAAACTTGAGAATTATTTCCTGGATCAAGTACAATAGGTAGTTCCTCAAGTGGCACTCCTGTAAGTAAGACTGGCGGCTTAGGGCCCACCATGTCTGGAGCATGGTCGTCACCACCCTCTTGGCGAACGGCATGAGAACGTCATGGAAGCGTTGGTCTAAAAATGACAAGCACACACCTTAGAACAATCTTAGAAGTGTATGGTATCATCACTAACATAATATGAACGTAAGAAAACTCACTACCTAGGAAATACTACCCAAACTACCCGCTTAGATGACCAGGTATCTGTAAGTGCTCAAGTATAAGTTTCATGTCATTTTACAGTTAATTCCCAGGTTCAATCATTTAACTTTAATAGATATGATAAGGCATGATAAGTATGTGCAACCAATTCATTTTAGATTTTAGTATTCACTTTATAATGGATACTCATTTTCGACGAATCAGTGCCCATACACCTATCACAAAAAACAACACCCATTTCTTTGTAGTATAATGGCTTAACTCAGTAAATTACCCATTCCAACTCATGAGGGCCCATACAAATCATGAATTGAGACATGTAATCACTCAATCTAATCCAAAGTAATACATGTACAAGAAACTATCACTACATCACTCAACAATCAAAAGCATATCAAGCAATACAAAGCAGTGTAATACACCTATATGGCATGACAATATACATGACATGTGAACTCTAGGTGCCTATAATGATGCATGTAGAAATGTTCCTTGACCTCATATCTTCGAACTAATGAAAAAATAAGACCCTCAAACAGAGTAATAATCAACCACACCACACAACATGTGAATCACCCAACCGTGAAATAATATCAACTATAATAGAAAAAAGAAAAAGAAAAATTATAATTTAGGAAACTTGGTTTTTACCCCGAACATGGGTTCAAAAATCCCAATCACAACTTATGACCAAGTCCCAAGCATTATTATTCTCCAATATATTATCTCCAATTAGTAAAGTAAGAAATAAAACCACCTTTGATACCACTTTGTGATGTCCTGGACTCGAATACCACTTAATGGGTTCCTTGAGGCCAGTGGGCCACATGGTCTCAAGTGCATCTTCCCAAACGTCAGAGGCTACCGACTAGCAGAAAGGGCCTAGGGTGTGTCCGTGGGAAGAATATTCCCTCATTAGCAGAGTGTAGCATAGAAAAAATAATATAATGGATTATTAAATAGCATAAGAAATATAATGAAACAATGGAAGAAAACTGATACAATTTATAAATGAGAATAATAATAACTATATCAACTGGAAAAGTGATGATGCAATGTCATGTCACTGGAAAACTAGAAAACATGGATACAAGACAATAGTTATAACATGTTCCACAAGTTAAAAGAAAAAAAAAGACTACTCCAAGCATCCCAAGATCTAACTCGGTCATCTGCTATCAAGCTCCATCCTAATCAGAAAGCAATCAAGTGTTAGAAGCCGTATGCTTCCCTTTGTCAATACCAGAAACCATGTAATCTACTTTGAGTACCAAACAACACATGGAGAGGGTGTAAGATAAATCTCAGTGGGTCACCACCAATGGTGTCTATAGCATCCAACCTATGTAATGGAGTATAGCAGTGTGTAGGCATGAATATATAAAGTAAATAAATAAATACAATATAACCAAATACCCAAGTACCTACTTCACCCCTCGATTGGTGTCTGAACATGTAACCATTTCATTTTATTAAGTATTTACCATTTAGTGTTAACAGGTCATGTGAGGCATATCCATCACTGATATCACCTCATGATATTATAAGTAGTGAAGGTACCAAGATTCTACAAGACAACCTGATAAAGACATATAGTGTGGGAGTTCTAGGATAAAAATCAAGGTAACATAAATCTCACGGAATGCTAATTCAAGAGTTTATGAGTCTATCTAAGGTGTAATAGTGTAATCCAAGGTGTGTAATCCAAGGCATTTCAAAATATGGCACCTATCGAGTCCAAGGTGATCAACCAAGGTTAAACAAGGCTAAGCAAAGATAGGGCCCTATGGGCTTTCACCATGGAACCTACTAGTCAATGCTAGATCCAAGGAGTGTATCTGAGGTATCCTGTAATAATGAGAAGGACCCTATGGTAGTATACTAGTCATCTGAAGAATAAAAAAGAACTGGATTCTAGGTGGGAATCAACCTAAGCAAATGACATCCTTGAATCAGAATGGGGTTCCCGAGACCCAAGGTATTCTCCTCTCAGTATCCAAGGTGAGCTCGAGTTAGCACATTCCTATTTGATATTTTAATCATGTAGTAATTCATTTGGTTCAAGTCTTTCCTCCCATTAGTGTGGATAGGTCAAATAGATTTGCAATCATTCATTTATTGGTCCAAGCCTTGTCTTCCATTAGTGTGTATAGGCCAAGCAGCATTTCAACCATTTAATAAAGTCTTAATTAACCATTAAGGCATATTCAATTAGAGAGGTTCACTCCGCTACTTTCTATTAACATGACAAGGGGTGCTATAGACATGTAACCTTTATTCAATCTAATTTTTTAAGGCTAAGTTATATACTTATTATACTTTCCATTTCACATTTCATATTTAATAAACATTTGGAATAAATTACCTTAGGCGGGTCAAGTGGTGATCATACATGGTACATGACATTATGAAATTCTCATTAATAACAAGTCATTTATTATAGAAAGGCACACCTTTAGGAAGGTTAATAAAAGAAACACCCAAATGGTGGCTCAAACATGCCAAAACACTAAAAACCCAAATATGGAATAACCTTCAACATGTGGCAGATTGAGTTGTGGTTGTAACCACTAACAACTAACCACATAATTGGAAAGAGAATATCCATATGATTCTAACAAGTATAATCATGATATGTAAATTTAAGAAACAACTTCCGATGAAATTGGTGTTCCCTACAAAAATATTCCAAAATCAATGAACTTTAGGGGTGAGTTATAGACCACCCACCTTAGGGTTGTACAATCCTTCTCCTATGATATTGGCCCTTGATTTTCCTCAGATTAGAGTAGATATAAGAAAAGGTAAAAGATGATCACATGGTGATACATAGTTCAAGAGTGAAAGATAAGAAAAACAGATAAAGAGGACTCGAGTACTTACCGTTGCACATCCAACATGACGAACAAAAGCTCGATCGGATGTCAGATGATGGAGATCTCTTGATTCCAAGTTTAGATCTTAAAAAAACCCAAAATTGAGAGAGAAATAGGCCAATCCTATATAAACTCAGATTAGGGAGGAAGGGGTGTCTTAATTATATCATTAAGAGAAAAACTACAAATTTACCTAAAAATTTAGCCAGCACAGGGTTTGTCTACACGGTTTTTCAAACCATGTGGGATGGCTCTGCCTGAATGGTTTAGTTTCCATGGTTTGTTAAACCATGTGAAACCCATGCATAGGTACCTAGGAGAAAGGGGTGCTCGCATGGTTAGGCCGCATGACCATTCACCAACCATGCAATATGGAACTATCTGAAAAAACACCATTCCCACGTTTAGTAAAACCATACAGAATTCCGCACGGTTTACTCTAAACCGTGTATAGAGTTTGTTTCTTCCAAAAAGATGGGTTCTGGGCTCCAAACAAGCCCCGAACACCCTTGTAACTTTTACTAACTCACTAGGTATCCATATTAGGTCCAAAATAATGATTTAGACTAAAAATTTAAGGAGAGTATAAATGGTTATATCTATAAATAAGGTTCTTGGGTACATAATTAATAAAATAAATTTAATTATTTAAGACATTTGGTGAAAGTGTATAATGAATTAAGAGAAATATAAGGGTTTTTATCTTAAATTATTCTCTTTGAGACATGTTTTTTATTATGTACCTAATTTATTTTAAGTGATTTATTTATATACTAATTGAGATATTGTATCATGATTTTTTTTTATTCATGGTAATTTAAGTCCAATTTAAATATCTCCATTTAAAAAAAATTTTATTCAAAATCTCCTTAAGTTTTAAGGGGTTCTTTGTATCAAATTTAAATTCCATGATACATGTTTCTGTTATACACAATGCTCTCTTTTTTATGGTGAAAATACATCCCCATTATCATTTTTTATCATTATTCATTTATATTTCAAGATGTTATAATTTATATTTATGGTTGGAATATATATTTTGATCCAAGGATTCTTAATTAATTATTTTTTCACCTAAGAGTATAACTGTATCAAGAACGAACCTCCATATTTTAATCGTATCTTTATTTCAACTTCATATTTCCTTACCAAAAATGTTCTCCTATATTTTTGGGAAATATAATATGGATTATTTTATAAAATTCTAATAATTATTTTTACCCATTTTAAAACAGAAAATCTAATACATTTTTTATGATGTGGGTTTTCACACAATGCTATTTAAAAATATTTTCGATCACAAATTTATTTTAATAATATTTATGGTTTTTACAAGAGTCAATATTGATATTTATTTTTCAAAGTAAAATGTTTCCCAAAATTTTTACTTCAACTTTTTGAAAATAAATTTTGAAAGTTACTAGTTACTTCATCATTTTATGAATATTTTGAAAATGAAATCTTTTAATGTTTTCTATGTGAAAAAATATTTATTCCTCCTTGGCGATTTATTTGAAACTATATCCCTATATTTTTTATGGTTTCTAAAAGAAAAATTAATCTTCTTATAGATTTTAAAATATCTCTTTTAAAATTATTTCAAAATATCAAGGATATTACTTATTCCTAAAGTTATTTTTTAAAAAAACCCTAGAAGTATTTTTCATATAATTCATTGTCCATTGAAATATATTATGCTTTATCACAGATTTTTTCCCAAATGAAACCATCCAACTTATTTATATTGATGATGTATATAATGTTCTTATCTTCTGTAGAAATGTTCTATCACTTCTTTATCCTACATATTCATTTTCACTATATAACCATAATTTTTCTTTTAATGCCTTTCCTATTTGAATACCTGATTCTTGATTCCTTTGATTGAAGGGTGTTCACTAGGATTCCATTAAATGATTTTTTGGGAAGACTTATTGTCTTAACTATATATCCTTTATCTATGTGATGTAAATAATATATGATTTATTATCTATATTGAATGGTATTTACCCAAAAAGTTAGTCTATTTCACTGGATAACCATTTATTCTCCATGGGGTTATCAATTTATGATTATTTATGGAATTATTAATGATTTTATTATGTGAATCCATGTGAAACTCACTTTTTATCCATGGGTTCATTAAGATTTTTGAACAAAACCCATTTTTTCATGGGTTATTTATATGATTATTTAGAAATTTCAAGACACTCATTTTATTTATATGGGTTATTTTAGGATATGATGATTTTTGTTCAAGTAGAACATAAATATATAGATTATGAGATGTGTGGGACCAATATATACCTCTAATGAATTGGGTAAATGATTATATATCATGATATACAAATATTATTTGAATAGGTTAGTGAGTAGCTAGGTTCATAAAGGGTGAGTGTGATAACATTTTTTTCTACTCGTAATTTTATATGTGAATAGGTTGGTAGGAAGCATGGTTCACAAAGATAGAAAATCCTATGTTAAAAATTGTGCCTATTTCTTTCCTATATTCCATGGATCATTATTTATGATTAATTTTTGTTAAATCATGTTTCTATATTCTTTTGATTCATGTCTTAATTTATTCCAATTCTTTTTCCATGATTTATGATCTATTATTTTTTGGGCATGAGTTTTTTTATAAATGTTGATTATACTCATATGATCATCTAGTGATCACTTATGATATTAAATTTTTATCACTCATGTTTACCCTTATTGAGAATTTGAGTTCACCCCTTTCTTATGCTTCCAATCCCCAGGTTATAAAAATGATTATCTCATGCAAGGTATCTAGAAAATGGTCTATAGGAGAAAGTTTATGGATACTTTTGTAGAAGTGTAGTAAAATAATATGTTTATACAGCTAATTCCCAAGACACTAAACCTTTTAGGCCTCAGGTTTTATTACTATTGTGAGATATATTATTTAAATCATGCAATTATTGTACTATTTATTTCATATTTATCTGGGGTCATTATAGTTGGTATTAAAGGGAGGTTTAGTTATTTTTGGAGATTAGTTTATAGAACTTAGTGAAAACCCTAGGGAACAGTCTAAGGGATGGGTCTAAGTATAGGATTACATCCTGGTGTTTTGGTAATGTAAATATTATGTGGTTTTCCTAGAAAATGAATCCATGCCTAGATAATAACAAGTGTATATAGGCTCTAGAATCATTTCACATATGGATAATCACTCGAAATAGGGTGTACTAGGTATCAACTCAACTGTGACCTTGTACACGATAAAGAGGTCCAACTGAATGCCCGGATAGACACTCCCAGCAGATATGTTTTAGTTGATCATATGCTCATTAAGAACTTTTATGAAGGATTGATTTCATAGTTATATCAATGTATTAGGTTATGAAATATGAGATAACACAACTTAAAGTAACATAGTAAGGACCAAGAGAGTTATAAGATAACCCAAGTATAAAATAATTGAAATAAAAGTATCCTAGGTTGAAATGAAGGTGTCATTGGAGAAGAAATATTAGTATTGAAAATTCATATTCATATACTCCAATTATTTTTGATATTATTATAACCATATTGGTTTTAGTATTTGGATAAAATAGGATCATTAGTATTAAACTTAGAAAGTTATGTATCCACAAACCACTATATATTATAACCAAATAATGGAGAATATTTATATGGTTGTGAATATTAGTATATTCTTATTGTGATATAAATTGTGAGTTTACTATTCTTACCTATGGTAGTGATATTGACACCATAATATAAATTAAATCTTGATAATCATAACTATTTTCATCAGTGGTTGATATTTATCAATGAAATTCTGGAAGTTATGAGGGTTATATCAAAACATATATAGATTATTCCTCAGTAGTTCCACTTTAATGGATTTGAAACTCATATCAAATGGAATTAACAACCATGTAAATTATTTTATGAAAATGTTATATTTTTGGGGATAACTATTGAAGAAAAAGTAATTAAGGTATGAACAAGTCTTAGGTTTAATATATGCTTGAGGTTGAAGTTATAACGAGTTGAATAATTTTAAAAAATTATGTTATAAGGTATTGGTAACCTTGGGATTGATAATTGATTCATGATATTTTTGGTGAATCTTATCTCATTTTTGGGATTATATTGACAAGTGTACGATTTTATGAACTATTGGTTTAATATAAGAGTTAATTTTGGAAGAATATATTATTTTACTATGGTTTAATTTCTTGGAGATTCAAATAGTTTTGGGAAAGATATACTCTAGAGAATATATTCTTAGGGTATAAACAATCAATGTTGTTTTTTGGAAAGATAAGTATGTTGATCTAGCTTAAGATAATAATGTATATATAAAATTGGATGTTATATCTAGAATAGTAAATATTTTAAGAATACCCTATACAACTTTCATCAATGGGTAATAATTTAAATTTTGAGGACATAATTTATTTAAGGGGGTAGAATGTAACAAACCAATATTTCACTATATATTATCCTTAAATAAATATTTTTTAATAGAGTGTTTTACATGTAAAACAAAACTAAAATGAAAAAACTTGGTGTTTTTTTAATATTAAATATGACTGTTAAAACTTAGCAGTTAAATTGGGGTGGTACAAATTGAAGTAACTATACAATCAAATCAATAAAGTAAGAAGAAACGACATCCGAAAGCTGAAGTCTTCCTTATGAATCCCATTTTTATAAACTTCAAATGGAGATAACTTCACTAGGGTTTTCCCTGGACTAATACAAATCCGAACAAGAGAAATTATGGTTTGAGCAAAACCATATATGAGAGAAGTTAAAGATTGTAGAGATGGAAATAAGATCCATAATAGCTAAACCGCCATCCGAATCTACAACCAGATCTTATATGATTCTTAGGTATTGCACATAGTTCATAAGGGGTTATTTAATTATAAATTTGTATTATATGAAAATATAATAAAATATTTATGTGTATAGATATATCATGACATTTTATACTATTTGAAAAGTCATTTGTTCTAAATTCATTTTATTCTTAAAATGTATTTGTTAGAAATTGGAATTATATTTCAAGAAACTAAGTATATTAAGATTAAATAATAATAATATATATTGATGATAAGAATAATATATTATGAATAAATTAATTAGAAAATGAAAGGAATTAAAGATAAATAATAGTTAACATTCTAAAAACTATTATCTCATATAAACAAATTTAAACTATATTTTCAGATTTTATTTAATTATTTAATTATAAAAATTAACACTATTTTTGTATTATTCATAATAATATAAGCTTAAGAATATTTTTTTTCATTTTTCTAAAAATAATTATTTTTAGGTGAATAATGAAAAATAGTGTTTTTACAAATAACATGAATTTTATGAAATTATTAGCATATAAGTATAAATTTTAAATTAAGGAAATACTTTTATAATACCAAATATGTATTTTATAATTGAATTTATAATTTTAAAAATGTTAGTTTTAATTTAAGAACCCATATTTGACATTTTAGAATTAATGTTATATTTATCAAAAAATTGTCTTTAATACATTATACATTCAGTTTTAAAAAATTGATTTTTATTACTTTTATAAATTGAATAACATAAAATATATTTAAAACTTGGAATCATTAGGTCCCAAATATTTAATATTGACCATTATATTTTTGGTTATAAAGGATAAGTAACCCTAGGTAAAAACTAGTTACAACGGTTTAATCTAAAATGGTAAAAGTAAAAATCTATGAGTAAAATACCCGAAACATGTTTAAACAATGTGTGAGAATGTGTGTTTGAGGCCTTTATCGACCATATAAATTATAATATATATTATGTTTCACATTTTTAGTCACTTTCATTTCAAGTGATTTTCCATTATTGAAAACTTTTGGGTATTTACAAAAATATAATCCCTTTTCACTTATAAAAGGGGCTCTCATATCCTCACTTACCCTCACAAAAAAACTACATTATTTCAAAAAAATATATGCCAAAACCTCTCCTCCATAATCATAAAAAACTTAAGTAGATTTTTTTATTCTTAAAATACCATCCCTCAAAGGTTTAACCCCCTTTATAAAGGTGATAATCCAAGAAGTGAGGTACAAATTCCTAACCTCTCTTTCTTTTTTATATTTATTTATGTGATTTTATTCTTCCTACAATTTCATTTCAATATATTAAAATGATAAATTTGTATTATTAATATACTTTTTTGATATAATAATTATGTTATAATCATTAACTACCTTCCCTTTTTTAATTAAGAAAAATAAAAATGTGAATCGTGCGTTGTACAGACTACCGCCTCTACAATGAAACATGTTTTATTTTCCTTCACCACATTTTAAGGATGGTAATAATAGTGAAGTAAATTTATAATTATAATATTTATGAAATATCTTATATTCTTAAATGATAAAACATATTACCACTTCCTCCCATTCTATGGATAACAAAATCGTTAACTATATGTATGTGTGGACAACTGCCTCTAAGGAATGACAGATTTCTATTTTTCATTTCATCACCACCATATATGTATGGTAACGAGGATAGTTTTAAAGTAAAATATTATTTTTATTATATCATTATGGTTATGGTATAAAAATTTGGAGAAACTTCTAATGATATGATCAACAAATGATTATCATAAATTCAATAATTTAAAACAAGCGTATTGAGAGGAAAATTATTTACTCAAATCATATAATATTTCCATATCAATTACGTATTGTTATAATTAATTTATAATTAGTATATATAAAACCAATACACACTAAATTATATCATTATTCTATTATTTTAATGACATTAAAAATAAATCTATGATAATCATCGATAATCATGGTGTGTTCATGTTTGGGTCAGTTTGACCATCCACTTGAAAAATGATGTGAAATTATATCATAGATGATTATGAAAACATAATTTCTATTATATTATAATATAAATATTTAAATAATTATTTTTTGGTTCTTTAAGGGATACATCAATATTTAGTCATTAATGAAGAAAACACCCATTCATAGGTTAAAAATCACCGAAAAATGCTCTTTATTGAATGAATGTAAATTTAAAATTAATAAATTTTTATAAATAATAAATTATAGTAACATTAATTATTGTTTAAATATTAACTTTGGAAAAATAAAAAATACCGACATCACTCATGAAAAACTAGTTTAAACCATTAAAATTATAAACACCCGATGCAGGAAAATAGGTAAAAACTAACTAATATATATATGTAAGGAATGATTATTAAGGGGGGTGTATAAATGATTATAGATATAAATAAGGTTATTTGGTATGTAATTAATAAAATTAATTTAATTATTCTGGATTCTTGGTGAAAGTACATAACAAAGCAGGGCCAA
This sequence comes from Viscum album, assembly GCA_963277665.1. Classification (NCBI taxonomy): domain Eukaryota; kingdom Viridiplantae; phylum Streptophyta; class Magnoliopsida; order Santalales; family Viscaceae; genus Viscum; species Viscum album. The sequence goes on along the minus strand of OY728147.1, from coordinate 133,846,203 downwards.
GGTAATAGTTTTTCACCTCAAATTCCTCTTTTTGTGACATGTTTTGTATTACACATCTAATTTCTTTTAAGTGGTATATATTTTTTATAATTGAGAAATTTTATCATGAAAAACATTTTGTTAATGTTAATTGAAGCCTAATTTAAATATCCCTCGTTCAATAGGTTTTTATTTTAAATATTCTTAAGTTTTAATGGGTTATTTGTCTCAAATTTGAATTATTTGAGACATGTTTATGTTATACACAATGTTCTATTTTTCATGGTGAAAATACAAACCATTATAATTTTTTATCATGATTCCTTTATATTTTAGGATGTTCCAACTTATCTTTCTAGGGATAAAGTATCTTTGGATTCAATGATTCTTACTTGATTTTTCTCTAACCTAAAAGTATAATGTTATCAAGAAGGAACCTCCATATTTTAATTAGATATTGGTTTCAAGTACATATTTTACTTACCACCTACGCTCTACTCTATTTTTGGGAAATATAATATGGATTATTTTATAGGATTATAATAATTCTCTTTACCACTTTTAAAATGTAAAATATAATGATATTTTTTACAATGTGGGTTTCCAAACAAAGGAATTTCAAAATATTTTCAACCCCAAATTTCTTTTGATAATATTTATGGTTTTTTAAGGAATAAATATTTATGTTTATTTTTCAAAGGTAAATATTTTTCAACGTTTTCACATCACCTTTTTCAAATAACTTTTGAGAGTTACCCACAACCTTTTCATTTTATGAATATGTTGAAAATGATAACTTTTAATGTTTTCCATGGGAACACATATTTATACCTTATTAGTGTTTTATTTGAAACTCTATCTCTATATTTTCAGTGTTTCTAAAAGTTAAATTATTTTTATCCTTTATTAGAAAAAATATCTCTTTTAAAATGAATTCAGAAGATCAAGGATATTTCTTATTCCTAATGTGATTTTTTCCAAAACTCCTTAGAAGTATTTTTCATCCAAGTCATTATCCTTTGACATATGTTATGCTTGAATGGGGATGTTTTTTCAAAAGTAAACATACAATATATTTCTATTAATGAATTATGTAATTTTATTCTCTTTTGGAGAAATAATCCATCACCACCTTTGTCCCACCAAATCATTTTCATTATATGAACATAATTTTCCTCCCAATGATTTTCCTTAGTAAATACCCTATTCTTGGTTCCTTTTATTGAAAGGTGTTAACATAGAATCCATACATTGATTAAATGGTAAGAATTATTATCTTAATCATATATATTTTATCTATATGGTGTAAATACCATATGCTTTAATGGTATTTACCTAAAAATTTAGTTGATGTCATTAGATCCCCATTTATTTTCCATGGGATTGTCATGTGATGATTTTTTATATAATTATTAATGATTTCCTTATGTGAATCCACACAGAACTTAATTTCTATCCATGGGTTAATTAATATTTGTTTAAGGAAACCGAATTTTCTCACAGTTTCTTTATATGATTATTTAAAAATTTAAAGAAACCCATTTTCTTTCTATGGGTTATTTTAGGATATGATGATTGATTTTCAAGGGGCACACAAATATATGGATTATGAGTTTCTTATGAATCTTGAATATACCCATATTCTCAACTGATTCTCACTTATGAATTTTGATTGTTATTGCTTTTGTTTACCCGTACTGAGCATTTGAGATCACCCTTCTCCCAAGATTCCAATTCCCAAGTTATGAAGATGATTATGTAATTAACGTTATCTAGAAATGGGTCTGTAGGAGAATGTTTTTGGATATTTTTTTACATGTGTAATAAAATAATATGTTTATATAGCTAATTCATAAGACAATAAACCTTTAGGTACTTAGGTTTTTATTATTATTGCGAGATGTATTGTCATGACCAACTCTTGCCAAAGATACCATAATGAGGGGAGAGAGATAATGGACCTTGAGTCTCACCTCCAGTAGGTCTCAGGTTGGAAACTAGTGCCGAGGGTATAAAAATATCATAATATTAGAGGTATTACCCTTTATATAAAGAAACAAGATCAAGATATAGGATTAAAATCACAAAAAAAACTCCAAAAAATAATATGAAGTTAAAAAAAACTATCCCACAACGAATTAATAAAGAAAAATTGAAACATATAAAAATCTGAAAATATAACAAATGACAAGTCTATAATAGAGACTAAATAAAAAATGAATCCCAACCTAGTAATGTATAGATCAGTCCCCAAATTCCTCCTAAAAATTTGAAAAATAGTTTATATACATAGGGTGAGAATAACTGGTATACTTAGTATGGAAATAACCAAGGCCTTAAGTGAACATATGAAGAGATCATGATAATGTGCTAATAAACAAACATAAAAACCAAAAAGCACATATACTGGTTAACTAAACATCCCAAACTCACTTGGATCACTCACCAAATCATGCATTCAATATAATAATATAGCATCAAGATCATAACAAAGCAAAGCGCCCTGCTGCTACTTCCCCCCATATTTTATACTCTCACACCCCAACGTCGAATGAACTGTGCTCCCCTCCCTTCCACAAAAACCATATAATATCACATCACACAATTCCCATAGAAACTGGGTCCATCACATCACATCATATACTACACGCAAATACTTAGGCCATCAAATCACATCACATCATATCCCGCCCGAAGACACCTAGGCCATCACATCACATCCCAATTAAAATCATAGAAATAAGGAATCATGAACTTAAAGGACATTAACCTTGTGACCTATTCTTACCATGCATTACCCCCACTACATATCACAACACATCACATCACGTCTTACCCATAAAAACCTGGTCCATCACATCACTATTGGGTAATATCCAACACCAACCTGTTTTATTACTACTGAAGGAAGAGTGAGGAAGGGGGGGGGGGTATCCAACCATCCATATCACCACCATCCTATATGTTGAGAAACAAATCCCCATAACTCAGCACCTATGAGCATTGGTAAGGTTATCCAACTTGGGTGGGGAACATATAAAATAACATAAACATACATGTTATATAAATAAAACACAATAACCACCTTATGGGTTCACATAAACCTTAATAGATCACCCCAAATCACCACCACCATACTTCACATAAACCATCACAACCATTGCCACCACTATATACAACACACCACACAACCACTAAACAACCCACACAACATTCCACTCTCCACTTACAAGTTTCACCAATTTTATTTGTTAGAAATTTAATTTCACATAACACTATTCATTATTCATTCAATCCATTTAAACCATTTATCAAATATTTGTTTCTAGTCCATCTTGAATATTTAGCATCCTATTTTTTTCATTTATAATCATAGTTCATCCCATGGATAACTGAGAAACTAACACAACCACACCATGATATAACTAGACCAACTCACACAACCACCTCTACAACACCACACATCCACAATCGTCACCACAAAAAATTCCCCCCAAGCCATCTCACCGCATAAACCACTCATCATAGTCTTTATGAAATTCTATCACCACATACCACAAAAAATCCACTACACCACAACCATTGCACCACAACAACTGTGCCACAACCAATGTCCCACAACCTCATCACACTACATAACATAACTACCCACATCTCATCCATTCCAACCAACCATTACATCACTTACCCATGTAATACACAACCTATTCAGTCACTAACATCACTACACAAAAGCCCAAACCATATAGGGAAACACAACAAGCACAAGCATACACAACAAAAAACAAATTGATTTCCAAGATTATATAGGGGAATTATCACATATCTTCTTTATTTAGAATTTAATTATGAAGAAAACTATAATATCTAGGGACAAACAATTATTATCCAGATATACATTCTTTATCCATTTCATTTAGGGCATGATCACACAACAAAATAATAAGGGTCATCACAACACAACAATTACAGGGGAAAAAAAGCTCCGAACTGCCGTTATTTTCAAAATTGGAAACAAACATTCATAACAACCTAAAAAACATATAAAAAAGAAGTAAAACATGTGATTAATCCCCATTAACATTAATTAATAATTTTCAATTTATTATATGATTACATCGACCCTTACTATCCACCCAAAGGTAAGGAAAAACATGTAGATCCCACACATAACACTTAAAAGAGTGAGAACAAGGATCCCCTAACTTAAGGAATATTTCTAATCTCAATAAAAACCATAGGATGAAGAAGAAATATCTCAGAAACTAAAACGCACACAAAAACCCTAGATCAACCTACACCACACAAAATGGTTTAAAAAAAACCTATACATGCCCTAAACCAAAACTGCACCATCGTAGCGTATCTCCAAATAATAAAGGAAGGAAAACCACGGGAAAGAGAATAGAAGTCACCATAGATCACCAATTAGCATCTATAGGAACCAAAGGATCAAACAAAGGGATATGGAAGGTTGTAAGACCCTCCAAAATCACCTAGGGTTCGCCCAAAAATGAGAGTGAGGGGTATGATCGAATGAATACAAATCGACAGAACAAAAAGATTTAAAACATGGATGCTACAACATTCACATCGTGTAACAATTTAATGATGTGTAAATCATGGGGTCCCATGTTTTACAAGCCTTGAACCACATATGAGGTGCGGAAATCCCTTATCTCAGGTTTTTTCCAAAATTCATGTCATCTCAGCCTAAATTTATTAATCCTCATGAATTCACCTTTCATAATGTGAATTTATTTAATGGAACCCCTTTTCTAATATACAATATATGAAACATGCCAACTATACAATATATGAATCACCAAATGATGATTTTAATTCAGTTCACATCGTGAACCACCACCTACAGTACTCCTATATCTCCAGTTCCACCGAGCTGTATAGACCTCCTCTGAGCACCTCTAATTTCCCAAAAAGAAAACTAATGGGATGGGAAGGCATATAAAATTACATTATATTCCTCTAAAATGATTATATTTCTTAATAATAACAACCAAACCTAGGAAAAGAAAGGGGTCCAAACAACTATCCCATGAGACACCTCTCAAGAATCTCATCACACCTCGAACACTACCACCAGCCAAACACACATGACTAAAATGGATATAAGAACACCCTTTACAACAACATAACCACACAACCAAATAAAACTTCACATATCCAAAACCAACCACTTCCACAACCAACATACAATGTCACATCGAGCACATAAATTAGGGAATCCCATCCTCTATGCCAAGATACTGTCTTCTTTGGGTGGTACTGACTTAGCCACATGGTTTTAATCATATTATAGTATATTGAATCTCAATTAGGAATCAAGTAATCCATTTTTCATGTGTCTTAAACTTTATCACACATAACTCATCAAGGGAAACAATACATCTCATAACATAGAAAGATCCAAACATCACATCACAAGCAAAAAAAATCAAAGAAAAACTCAAAATAACTATGGGTACTCGGAATGAATATGTGTATCTCACTCCCAAGTATACTCCTATAGGACACCATGCCTCTATAAAATGTGAACCAAGGGGATGGTCCACCCACACAACACCTTCCCTCAATGATCCTAGATCTCTGTTGGTCACTCCATGAACGTTTCATCATCCTCGATATCCATATATCCCTACTCAATAATGTGGGAGTCATCATGAAGATATCAATGAAGCTGATAAACATGGAATATTTCATGGATCCTCTATAGCGATGTTTCCAATTCCAATCGATATTCCATCTCACCAATATGCCCCAACACTTAAAAGGTCTCAACAAACCTGGTAGAGAACTTACTCCCCCTACCAAACCTCTTCTTCCCTCATCGAAGGGAGACTCTCAAGAACACATGGTCTCCAACTTTGAAATCTAGGGGTATACTCCTATGATCATATTAGGCCTTCTGATAGTCTTAAACCATCATCATCCTCTCTCAAACCAGCTATATCTTCTTAGTCATTATCTATACCATATCAAGACCAAGAACTATCAACTCCCAAACCTCAATCCAACACAACGGAGAATGAAAAATTCACCCATACAATGCCTCAAATGGATTCATTACAATGAATGAGTGATAGCTGTTGTTGTACATAAACTCAATCAAAGGTAGGTGTCATACCGAATATCCACCAAAGTCCAAGATGAATGCTCGCATCATATCCTCTAGCATTTGGATGGTCTTCTCCATCTATCCATCTATCTGTGGGTGAAAATCAATGGTGAGGTGAAAATGGGAGTCGAAAGCATGATGTGATCCTCTATAGAGTTGTGAGGTAAAATGAGGATCCTAATCAGAGATGATGGTCCTCAGTACCCCATGAAGACTAACCACATTGTCCACGTACCGCCTCACTAAAACATCCATGATACTTGACTCACATATCGAAAGAAAGTAAGTCAATTTTGTCAACCAGTCCACCACCACCCAAACTGCATCACATCCTCCTTGATCATGGGGTAACCTTGTGATGAAGTCCATCAATATGTCCTCCCATTTACACTTAGAAACATCTAAGGACTAAAAAAAACCTCCCACAACATGCTGCTATGTTTTCATTTACTGAAAAACCAAACACTTTTCCAAAAACTCCTTCACTAATCTTTTTATCCTTGGGCACCAAAGATATCTCCTAAATCCATAATATTTTTTTGACATTGGGATGTACTAATAAGGGTGATATATGAAACTCATAGAGAAATTAATTTCACTTCTCCTATAGTATAAATAACCCCCCTCGAACAACACCTGATTCCGACCATCCTCAGACCATCCTTCATGAGCATCACCATGGCTAACATAATCATGCATCACCTTTGACTCTGAGTGTCCCCACTAAGAATCCTCCACCCAATACATTAAATAAGACTCAATGGTCATCTAATAAATAAATAATTGGCCACTATTCTATCTAGTGTCAATATGAATCACTACAAGATCCTCCATCCCTTTACAAACACCCACAGACTCCTGTACCACATCTCCTCTGGAATTTTGACTCAACACATTGGAAACCACATTAACATTCCTTAGGGTGTAAGTGATCTCAAAATTTTAATCACGAATGAACTCCATACACATTTTCTAGTGAAAATTCAAATCATGATAAGAAAAGATATACCATAATAACTTATGATCCATAAAGACCAAAAATCACTCCCCAATGAGGTAGTGGCACCATAAATTTAGCGAAAACACAACTGCAACCAAATCCAAATATTGGTAGGAATAGTTACGATCATGATGAAATAATTGCCTAGACCCATATGATATTGCTACCCACTTCTACAAAAATACACATCCCAAGCCCAGATGGGATGAATCACATAAAACCTCAAACAATACACCATCCTTAGGAAAATAAAGAACTGGAGCACTAACCAACTTCTCCTTCAGGTAACCAAATTACACCTGACACTGATGATTCTACAAAAAATCTAGTTCATTCCACTACGGGAAAAATGAGCAATTGCGACGGGTTATTTGCGACGGGAATAAATCCCGTCACAAATAGTCCTGTTAAAAACTTATTTGCGACGGGGGTATTTACCCGTCGCAAATAAGTAGGCTTTTGCGACGGGATTTCTTTCCCCGTCGCAAAAGAACTGGCGCGCGTTGCGCGCCAAATCGCGGGAAAACTATTTGCGACGGGGGAATATTCCCGTCGCAAATAACCGGCGGCGGTAAAAGGTATTTGCGATGGGAATATTCCCCCGTCGCAAATAGTATGTCGGCAGGTGGTTATTTGCGACGGGTCCCGTCGAAAATAATACTATTTGCGACGGGAATCCCGTCGCAAATGGACCCGTCGCAAATAATCTAACCTATAAATACCCCCATCCATTTTTTTCAAAACATTCTCAAATTCCATCTTCTTCTTCTCTCAAAATTATATTTCTAAAGTTCAGTTTTTCTTCAGTTTAATTTTTTTCTCCGGAGCTGATATTAAAGTTTTGAAGAACGTTCAGAGCAGATCAATTTTCAAGGTATTTATGTTCAATTTAATTTAATATTTATTTTTAATTTTTTATTAGTTTCAATTATTCTTAATTAGTTGTAATTTAATTATGTTTATATTGTTTTATTACTTAATAAATTTAAATTATTAGTATTGTTCATAGTTAATAGTAATTAGGAATAATTAGTAATAATTTTTAATAATTAAGAATAAATATTAATAATTAGTAATAAATACCAATAATTAGGGATAATAACATTATTACATTATTAGTCTATTTTATTATTAATATTAAAATAATATAATTTTTTATATATATACAGTTCTCTTTTCATCTGTGTGTTTGCTGTCTTCACATGTATTATTTGTATGTGGAGATAGAAAACGCACAGATGAAAGGAGAACTGTATATAAATTAGAAAATTATATTATTTTAATATTAATAATAAAATATACTAATAATGTTATTATTTGTAATTATTGGTAATTATTCCTAATTATTAGTAATTATTCATTTAATTACTAATAATTAGGAACAATTACCAATAATTATCAATAATTAGGAATAATTAGTAATAATTACCAATAATTAGTAATAATTACCAATAATTAGTAATAATTACCAATAATTAGTAATAATTACCAATAATTAGTAATAATTACCAATAATTAGTAATAATTACCAATAATTACCAATAATTAGTAATAATTAGTATTAATTACCAATAATTAGTATTAATTACCAATAATTAGTATTAATTACAAATAATTAGTAATAATTACCAATAATTAGTAATAATTACCAATAATTAGTAATAATTACCAATAATTAGTAATAATTACCAATAATTAGTAATAATTATTAATAATTACCAATAATTAGGAATAATTACCAATAATTAGTAATAATTACCAGTAATTAGTAATAATTATCAGTAATTACCAATAATTAGTAATAATTAGTATTAATTACCAATAATTAGTATTAATTACCAATAATTAGTATTAATTACCAATAATTAGTATTAATTACCAATAATTAGTATTAATTACCAATAATTAGTATTAATTACCAATAATTAGTAATAATTACCAATAATTAGTAATAATTACCAATAATTAGTAATAATTATTAATAATTACCAACAATTGGAATAATTACCAATAATTACCAATAATTAGTAATAATTACAAATAATTAGTAATAATTACCAATAATTAGTAATAATTACCAAAAATTAGTAATAATTACCAATAATTAGTAATAATTACCAATAATTAGTAACAATTAGTATTAATTAGTAACAATTAGTATTAATTACCAATAATTAGTATTAATTACCAATAATTTGTATTAATTACCAATAATTAGTAATAATTACCAATAATTAGTAATAATTACCAATAATTAGTAATAATTACAAATAAATAGTAATAATTACCAATAATTAGTAATAATTACCAATAATTAGTAATAATTACCAATAATTAGTAATAATTACCAATAATTAGGAATAATTACCGGTAAATAGTAATAAATAGTAATAATTAGTAATAAATAGTAATAAATAGTAATAATTAGGAATAATTACCAGTAATTAGTAATAATTACCAGTAATTAGTAATAATTAGTAATAATTAGTAATAATTACCAATAATTAGTAATAATTACCAATAATTAGTAATAATTACCAATAATTAGTAATAATTAGTAATAATTAGTAATAATTAGTAATAATTAGTAATAATTAGTAATAATTACCAATAATTCGTAATAATTACCAATAATTAGGGATAATTACCAATAATTAGTAATAATTAACAATAATTACCAATAATTAGTAATAATTAGTAATAATTAACAATAATTAGTAATAATTAGTATTAATTACCAATAATTAGTATTAATTACCAATAATTTGTAATAATTACCAATAATTAATAATAATTACCAATAATTAGTAATAATTAGCAATAATTAGCAATAATTACCAATAATTAGTAATAATTACCAATAATTAACAATAATTAACAATAATTACCAAAAATTAGTATTAATTACTAATAATTAGTATTAATTACTAATAATTAGTAATAATTACCAATAATTAGTAATAATTACCAATAATTAGTAATAATTACCAATAATTAGTAATAATTACCAATAATTAGTAATAATTACCAATAATTAGGAATAATTACCGGTAAATAGTAATAAATAGTAATAATTAGTAATAAATAGTAACAATTAGTAATAATTACAAATAATTAGTAATAATTACCAATAATTAGTAATAATTACCAATAATTAGTAATAATTACCAATAATTAGGAATAATTACCGGTAAATAGTAATAATTAGTAATAATTAGTAATAAATAGTAACAATTAGTAATAATTAGGAATAATTACCAGTAATTAGTAATAATTACCAGTAATTAGTAATAATTAGTAATAATTAGTAATAATTACCAATAATTAGTAATAATTACCAATAATTAGTAATAATTAGTAATAATTACCAATAATTAGTAATAATTAGTAATAATTACCAATAATTAGTAATAATTAGTAATAATTACCAATAATTAGTACATTATTTTTATATTTTATTATTAATATTAAAATAATATAATTTTCTATATTATATACAATTCTCTTTTCATCTGTGTGTTTTCTATCTCCACATGTAATATTCACATTCTTTTTCAAAATTATCAACCTACTCGCCAATGGAGAGGTGAAAGTGAATGCAAATATTACATGTGGAGACAGAATGTTAAACACACAGATGAAAGGAGAATTGTATATAATATAAAAAATTATGTTATTTTAATATTAATAATAAAATATACTAATAATGTAATAATGTTATTATTATATAATTAATGTTTATGAAAAAATTATATTAGTATTATTAAAATAATAAAAAATCAATATAATATTAAAATTATCAATATTTGTAACATGTTTTGCTTTATTCTCAATATATTCAATCTTTACTTAAGTGTTTTTTCTAACAAATTATTCAAAACCAGTAATGCTTTTATATTTTATAGAGAAATATGGAACAACGATGTCATCAAAAATCATTATTAGGTGACCGCATATGGATAAATCAACATAGAAATCCAAACGGTTCTGGTTTAAATCCAGTATATGTTGAGGGTGTGGAGACTTTTTTATCATTTGCGGAATCAAATTCAGAATTTGTTTCAGAAGGAAAAATAAAATGCCCTTGCAGAAAATGTGCATTGAGAACGTTTGACACGTTTGAAAAAGTGGGAGAACATCTCTTGCGTTTTGGTTTTCAACCAGATTATGTTTTTTGGTATCAACACGGTGAACGCAGTTCCAGAGCAGGTGATACCAACTTGATTCCGGATCCATCCCGATTTCAAGATTTAGTACATGATGTTGCAGGTTCATCTGTTCAACAAATAGAAACTCCGGATGATATAGCTTCAAATCCTGAGTTGGCACCGTCTGAATTTTATGAGTTGTTGAAATCTGCTGAGGATGCATTATATCCTGGCTGCAAGATGAGAAAATTAGAAGCAGTTGCAAAATTTATGGCTATCAAATCAGATAACGGAATGTCAAACACCTGTTTTGACCAGATATTTTCTTTGCTGAAAACACTGTTACCCGAAGGAAATGTTTTACCTGCAAATTACTATGAGAGTAAGAGGCTGGTTCAAAATTTGAGACTTACTTGTCATAAGATTCATGCATGTTCAAATGACTGCATTTTATATTCTGGGGAAAATGAGTCGTTGGATAGTTGTCCTATATGTGGGCAACTGAGATATAAAGAAGGACAACACGGGAAGTCTGGTTTGATTCCTGTAAAACAGTTGAGATATTTTCCGCTTACATCCAGACTTCAACGTTTATTCATGTCTAAGAATACAACGACAATGATGTCATGGAATAAAGAGAATATTTCAACCGATAAAAGATTGAATCATCCAGCCCATGGTGATTCATGGAAACATTTTGATAGAGTGCATCCATCCTTTTCTTTAGAAGCTAGAAATGTTCGACTGGGCCTTTCCACTGATGGTTTCTGTCCGTTTGGATCTTATGGTAGTCAATATTCATGTTGGCCTGTTTTTTTAACTCCGTACAATTTACCTCCATGGATGTTGATGAAGGAGCCATATATCTTTTTGACTTTACTAATTCCAGGACATCTGAAGAAAAATATTGATGTTTATTTGAATCCATTGATTGATGAATTAAATTTATTGTGGAGTACTGGTGTCAGTACATATGATGTTGCAAAGAAACAGAATTTCATACTGAGAGCAGCATTGATGTGGACAATAAGTGACTTCCCGGCTTATGGGATGTTATCTGGCTGGAGTACACATGGTCAGAAATCATGTCCTTACTGTATGGGAGAGAACAAAGCATTTATGCTCATTCATGGAAAGAAACCTTGTTATTTTGACTGTCATCGCAGATTTCTTCCAGCTGATCATCCTTTTCGCAGAAACAGATCTCATTTTAGAAAAGGAACAGTTGAAAGGGATGGACCTCAAAAAATGCTATCAGGTTCGGAGTTAAAATCCGTTGTATTTTCATTACCTCCCATCACTTTTGGTCCCACAATAAATCAATAGAAAATTTCTGGTTTTGGGAAAGAACACAATTGGATTAAACGTAGCATATTTTGGGATTTTCCATATTGGTCTGATCTGTTGGTCCGACACATGTTAGATGTCATGCATATTGAGAAGAACTGTTTTGATAATTTGTTTCATACAGTTTTGTATACGCCAGGAAAGAGCAAAGACAATGTAAATGCACGTTTAGATCTTGGCCAAATTTGCAGGCGTCCAGAATTGGAACTATTTGAGAATGTCAGAACAGAAAGGTTACTGAAACCAAAAGCAGCTTATACACTGTCTAAAGAAAACCGTTTATTATTTTGTCAGTGGATTGCAGATTTGAGACTTCCAGATGGCTGTGCTTCTAATTTGGGTAGATGTGTAAAGAATGGTCATATTACTAGATTAAAAAGTCATGATTGTCATGTTATAATGGAGAGACTTCTACCCATTGGATTAAGAGGTCTGTTGAATTCTGTGATTTGGGATTCCATAACAGACATGTCTCATTTTTTTCGGGAAATTTGTGCGGCTACGGCAGATTATGATGCTCTAGGCAAACTTGAAAAAGATGTTGTTGTAATTATATGTAAACTGGAAAAAATATTTCCGCCGTCTTTCTTCGACTCAATGGAACTTTTGATGTTACATTTGCCATATGAAGCCAAATGTGGAGGTCTGGTACAGTTTCGATGGATGTACCCATTTGAAAGATGCATGCAAAAATTGAAAAGAAAAGTACGTAACAAAGCATCTGTTGAAGGATCTATTGCAGAAGCTTATTTGCAAGAGGAAATATCTTTTTTCTGCTCCCATTATTTTGAATCTGAGTATCCTTCAAAACACAACCGAATGGGACGGAACGAGAGGAATATTGATGAAATCGAAAATCAATTATCTATTTTCAACCAGTCAGAGCTTGGTTTTGGTGGAGTTTATGAACGCTGGATTTCAGATGATGAACATCAGAGAGCTCATACGTATGTTCTGCTCAACTGTGAAGAGATGACATCAGTTGTACTGTAAGTGTTTATATCACTTATTCTATCATTTATGTTACAGTAAATAACTTTGGTTTTTATAGGTTGTATGATAATCATATCAAGAAACAAATTCCAAAAATTACAATAGCTGCTCTCGAAGAACGTCGACTGAAAAATTTCTCTCAGTGGTTTCAAAAACTGGTAACATAAATTCTTTATCTTTTAGCAACTCATTCAATGTATAGTTTACTATATTGATAATTATTTCACAAATTTTCAGGTGTCTCGACATGCTGATAAAATTGACAAACGACTGTGTGTATTGAGTAACCCACCTTCCAAACTTGTTAAAACTTATAATGCATATGTGGTGAATGGATTTCGATTCCACACACATGCATATGGGGAATCGAAAAAACAATGAACAGTGGAGTTACCTTGAGAGGATCTCATCATCGAGAAAATGAAGTTGAATTTTATGGCATACTTGATGAAATCATTGAACTCTGTTATCTTGGACAACATTACATAACCATGTTCAATTGTCGGTGGTTGGATACAGAGAGAGGCGTGCGTGTTCATCCGACTCATGGAATCATCGATATTAAATGTAAAAGTGTTCTCGCAGTCAATGAACCATTCTTATTGGCTCAACAGGCATATCAAGTTTATTATGCAAAGTACTGTGCAACATCAAGAGACTTGACTGATTGGTGGAGTATAATAAAAATCAAAATTCGAGACAATCAGTTTAGTCAAAGTGAATGTGTTTTCACTGATGTGCAAAGAATTGAAGTTTTTCAAGAGAGTACTCAAAATAAATCTTTTTTACAAAGAGACATGAGTATCGATGACGACACCCCACATTTAAGAGTCGGTGATGACGATGATGTTAATGATGTCACATATGAATTTGAAATGGTAAGAGATGAAGCAACTGTAACTCGAATGGATATCGATGATGTTGAGGAGGAATATGAAGATGACATTGACATATATGAAGATGATGATGAAGATGAACACTGATAGCATTCCATGGTATTTATATACAATCATAATATGTATATATGTATATATGTATATATAATAGTAATTATCAATTATTTGATAACATTAACATTTTCTGTTTCAGATGGATGAGGCCACATTTCGTGAGTTGGCGGATGCTGACCTGACTTTCGATGCGGATGCGTTGCTGACAGATGACCCTCAGTCTGCAGGCGCTCCAGGGAGTACGCGGAGGGGGCGCAGTCTTGCACGATTGATTATTCCTGACCCCGTCCCCGAGCGACGTCCACGTCTTGGGTTTGATCCACGCACACGGAGGTGTGATAACCTGTGTGATAACCTGTGGATTTGACTAAGATTTCATTAATCTATTCACATAATAAATGTTTATTATTTTTTCAGTTTTCCGCATATAGCAGTCGGACAGGGCAGCGCTATTTTGCGCAACTATTTCTCTTAGCCGTGGACCACATGGGAGCAGATTCCCATTGATGTGCAGCAGGCCATATTCGGCCATTGGTTGGTACGTACGTAAATAAATAATTTTTATTTTGAAAATTATTTCATTTCTAACTTGATATTTTGATTTATTTGTAGGGTTTATGGTATCCGATCGAGGATACCATGCGTGACGCCATCCACGAGGCATGGGAGGTGGCCATGCGTGATCGCCTTCGTCAGTTTTTGCACAATTTAAGAAAAGCTGCGATGAAGAAAGCATGAGTGTCAGATTTTGAGGAGTCATGTAGAGCACACCGACCAGAGTATATTTCATCCCATGTATGGGATGGATTATGTGCGCACTGGTTGAGTGGTGCCTTTCAGAGGAGATCATCGGTGGGGAGGCAGAATCGGGGGAGACAGGAGGTGACTCATCGAGCTGGGAGTCGTTCTTTCAGTACTCATAGACAGCATCTGGTACGTACATTATTTATAAATATTTTATATAACTATAAATATTAACAGTTTATTTTTTATTCTTATAGGCTGTTGAGCACCCCGATATTACAGAGTACGACGTATATCGGAGGATGTATAGTGATCATGCTACTGGGGAGCTCAGAGGTGATCGTCAGCATCACATCGTGGTCAGTATTATTTGTTTTCAAGTTTAAAAATTAACTGCATATAATATATTCACAATTTTAATTTTAAATTGCAACTATAGGAGTCATATGAGGCCGCAGCGTCACATGCCCGGCCTGAGAGTCAGGCCGAGTCATCAGATCAGACCACTGCCCGTCAGTTTGATGAGGCGGCATGGATGCAGGCCACCCAGTATGCCTTCGAGAAGGGTCGGGTAGTTGGTATCGGCTCTCGACTGACTCCCGAAGATTATTATGGCAGTGCTGCGATGTCGGCGTCCAGCTCGAGAGGAGCTCGTGCATCTTCTTCTACTACACAGTATGAGGATCAGTTGCGATCTCAGACTGCATAGATAGAGAGTCTCCGATAGGAGCATGAGCAGATGCGTCAGCAGCATGAGGAGGAGCGTCGACGCCAGCAGCAGTTGTACGAGGAGCAGACGAGTCGGTGGCAGCAGCAACATCAGGAGCAGATGGAGTACATGCGCCGACTCACTCATGCTTTAGGGATGGAGTTTCCTCCACCACCATCTGCAGATCCCCCACCTCCCCCTCCTTCAGATTAGAGTTTGTATTTATGTTATAAAATTTGGGAAATCAAAATATTTTTTTTTTCTATTCTTAGTTTTTGTCTCATTATAAAATATTAATAATATTATATTTTTAAATAACAATATTAATATGAATAATAAAATTATTTATATTTTATAATATTAAAATATATATATATATATATTAAAATTTTATAATATTATAATTTAATTATATTTTTTGTAATACTTGAATTATTTTAATATTTGAATGTAAAATAATTCTATTATTTTTATATTAATTAAAATAACTTATTAATATTTTTTTTATTTATGAATTATAATTCTAATATTTTTATATTAATTAAATCATTTATTAATATTCTATTATTTTTTATTTTTGAATTATAATTCTATTATTATTATATTAATTAAAATAATTAATTATTTTTATTTGTGAATTATAATTCTATTATTATATTAATTAAAATAATTTATTAATAATTTATTATTTTTATTTTTTTATAGTATTTTCGACGGGATACTATGCCCGTCGCAAATACTAGTATTATTAATAGTTTTTATTTTTTAAAAAAAAATAGTATTTGTGACGGGACCCGTCGCAAATACTATAAATAGTTTTTGCGACGGGATACTATGCCCGTCGCAAATACTAGTATTATTAATAGTTTTTTATTTTTTTTAAAAAATAGTTTTTGCGACGGGACCCGTCGCAAAAACCTTTTGCGACGACACCGTCGCAAAAACTATTTTAAAAGTTTTTTACAAAAATACGGAATACTATTTGCGACGGGGAGAATGACCGTCGCAAAAAAAGGCTTTAGCGACGGGCCCGTCGCAAATAAGTGTTGTTGCGACGCCGTTTTCAGCAATGGGCTATTTGCGACGGGTTCCCGTCGCAAATGCCCCATCGCAAATACCTGTTTTTCTAGTAGTGTTCCTAGTCAACACTGTTAATGAGGATACAACATGAGATAAATTGGGTACAAACCTCCAATAATAGCCTATGAGGCCAATGAAACTGCAAACCTTATCCACGTTCTTAGGTTATTCTCAAGAAAGAACTATGTAGATCTTAAATGGCTCTATTGCCACACCCTACTAAGACACCACATGCCTTTGTAACTGAACCTCCCACATCCAAAAAATTACACTTGGATAACTTTATACAGATCTTGTGGTGTCAAAGGACCTATAAAATAGCTTTGAGATACTTGAAATTCTCCTCCTATGACCAAAAGTATATTAAGATATCATCAATGAATATTATGATGAACTGATCCAAAAATTCACAGAACATGGAGTCCATAAACTCCATGAACACAACTAGAGAATTTGTAACATCAAATGAAATGAACAAAAACTTGAAGTGTCCATACCTATATCAGAAGAAGTATTTGGGATATTATCATCTTTAAACCTCAACTGGTGATATCTATACCATAGATAAATCTTAGAGAACTATATAGATCCTCCAAACTGGTCAAATAGATCATCAGTCCATGCAAGAGGGTATCGATTCTTAACCATCACCTAATTCAATCTTTAGTAGTCTATAAACAACTTCAAACTACATTATTCCTTTTTAGTGAACAACACTGGATCACCCTATGATAACTCACTAGGTAAAATGAAACCTCTCTACATTAGATCAAACACCTATAACCTCAACTCATGAAAATCTATAAGATTTATTTTATAGGGGAACATCGAAAGTGGAGATGCACCCAAATTAAAATCTATCCCAAACTCAATATGATGTTAAGGATGTAGTGTCATAATATCCCATGAAAAAACATCCAGGAACTCTTCCACATCCCCAGGAACACCCTAAACCTTATATTCTACAAAAATATATTCTAAATATAAAAAATAGGATCCACCTACCTACTGATCAACTAATAAACTCACTCACCAATGAACACCGCTCACTGTCCCTCTAAATTGGAAAAATAAACTCTTATCCAAAAGAAATAAATGACCGAACACACAAAATACCACTAATCCATGACAAGGATAAAATCATATGGTATTATATGCAATAAGAATAAGTACCCCACTGATTGGTGCTGCCCAATCACAAATCTATATCCTCATAACACATGAAACAAAAAAGTATGACCTCCAGCTGGTGTGGATAACACCAGGGGAACTAGAAGTCTCTCCATATACAACCCCAAAGAATAAAATAAATTAGTAGAAACAATAAAGTACGAGGATCCCAAATCAAACAAATCAAACACAAGGGTAGATGATAAAATGATCATACCTCAAACAACTCCTGGATCTACTATCATTTCCATCTCTAATGCATGCATCTGACCATGAACAACTCCTCCACCTCTCTTATACGAACCTACATGACCACACTCATAACTAGGTCCCTATTGGTGGGAAAAATAACAAGGATAACCTCTACCAACTCCACTTTACATCAGTTACTGAACAAAAACCTATAATCCCTACAACTGAAACTGACTCAGAGGCAACTCCTACTGCTGAAAAGGGTCCTAACCGCCGATCTGAAACTAACCTCCCTGAGTGGTTAGACACTAATCCTGACAGTTCCTATATCCCAAAAATATATAGAATAAAAATGTAAAACCCCCAACAGGCACTCAAAAACAACCTTTCCCTGAAGGATGTGGAAGAAACTACCATGAACAGTTCCCCACTAAATGAAACCCTGACTATATTAACACCTATGACCCATTACCTAAATATCTTCTCCTAAAAACACCATGATGTCCACTCTTTCTAGGAATAAATCCCAAGTAAATCATCCTCTTGATAATACTAGCATTTTTTTCACCTCTATATACATAGGGAGCATAAACAGAGTGACCACATACCTGATCACTAGGTACAAAGAACCATCCAAACACCATTCTCTAGACTCCTCATCTAGAAAAAAATTAGGGGAAATGTGCCAAAGTTCCTTGAACCTGATACCAAGATCACTCACACTCATACCCCCTATTGATGGGATAGAATCTCCTGCCTCATATATTACCTCATCATCAATGAAAGGAACTCTTCTTATAACTCTTTCTAAAAGTTAGGTCACAACACATCTGTCTCCATACGATCACCAAGTAACATATTACACCATTAAAAAAAGGCTCCTAATATCTGACTAACTACTAATGAAACCAAAAACTTATCTTGTACTTAGATTAGATCAAAATAGATCTCAAGCTCCCCCAACTAGTGAGCTATCTCTAGATTAGATACGCCCCTTGTACTTACCCAAACTATGTCCTTGAAAGGTATAAAAAGACTACTACCATGCCTCATCCTCCTCTATCAGGTCAAAACTATGATGATAATTTTGATCAGCCTACTAAACCTCAACTACTAGAGCTACTAATAGACAAAGAATATGATCCATTTCTAAAAATCAATGATAACACCTTAATCTTGGTGGTATGGAATTTTATTAAATATTATTTATTTAATTCATTTTATTATATCAAAACACCCATTTTAAACATGAACATAAGTTATCATGATGAATGTACCTCTCCTAGGTTGTTACCCTACAAACAGGTCCACCTCAATTTATCATTCAATAACCTTAGATTCCATGCACTGGATTATGAGGGGCCCTAAAATCCCATGTCCTAGATGGTCTCCCTGGCCTATGTCATGCACCAAGATCAACTGGCACAATTTCCATACCAACCCATGAAAACCACACCATGCCTAAATCCATACTCTATCTTATTTATCAACTAAAACCTTTGATAACACCTTCCAAGACCCCCTTTTTTCAAAGATACCATAATGAGGGGAGATAGATAGTGACCCCCTGAGTCCAACCTCTAATAGACTCAGAGTTGGTGACTATCATTGAGGGTATAAAAATATTATACTATGGGATGCATTACCCTCTATATAAAGAAACAGGATTAGGATATAGGATAAAGTAAAAACTAAAAATGATAAAGGTAAACTAAAAAATTGAGTAGATAATATTAAGGTAAACTAAAAACTATCCCATAATTCATGAATAAAGTAAAAATCATATATATAAAAGTCTCCAAATATACATAAAGATGATTTTATGGCATAGACTCAACAAAAAATACAACTCAAGATAGTAATATCCATATTAGTCCCCAAATTCCTCCTAGAACTTGAAAAGTAGTTTATATATGCAGGGTGAGCATAACAGGTGTACTAAGTAGTGAGATAACTAAGGCCTAAAGTGCACATGTGAAAAGAGTATTATAATGCACCAATGAACAAACATCAGAACCCAAAAGCACCTATAAAGGTCAAATAACCATCCTATACTCATATAAATTGTGCATCTAATATAATAATATAGAATTGATATCATAACAAAGAAAGGCATCTCACTTAAAATTCCCCATTGATTTACTACTGTCACCCATGAATGTCAAACCGCCTGTGCTCCCATCCCTTCCACACAAACCACATCACATCACATCACATTCTGCCGATAGACACCTAGGCTATCAAATCACATCATATCCTGCTCGAAGACACCTAATCCATCACATCACATCACATATTTTCTGTAGATAACTGGACCATCACATCACATCACATCACATCACACCCATGGACACCTTGGACATCACATCACATCCAAAACATAACCAGAGCAGGAAGGCATCATGAGCATGAAGGACATCAACATCGTTTCCTCCTCCAAGCATGCATGACCCCCACCACATATCAAATCACACCACATCATGTCTTTCCTATGGACACATGAACCATCAAATTAATATTTTCTAATCTCTAACACCAACCCATATAACTACTACTAAATGAAAAGAAGGGATGAGGGGAGTAAACAACAATCTGTATCCCCACCACCCTGGAAGTTGGGGAGAACACCCAAAACTCAGCACCTCTAACCATTGGTAAGGTTACCTAACTTGGGTGGGGAATGTATAAAATAACATAAACATACATGGTGTAAGAACCTGGATTTTCATTTCAGGTATGTTTTTCCTTTTATGGTCGTTTTTGAGAAAAAGAGGAAAATCTGGAAATTTTCAAAATACACGTCGTGTACTTTATAAGTACACGCCGTGTACTTTGATGCAGCGCCATACCATGTGCTAGCCATGTCTGGGCCACACACACAGTGTGTAGGGGCAATGTGGAGGCCACTTAAAGCAGAGTATAGAAAGTCTAAGTACACACCGTGTACCCCAGAATTACACGCCGTGTACCCCATAAGTACACGCCATTTAGTTTTTTTTTCATTAAACGGACCGGGGTCATGCCTAATCGATGAAAACACCTTCTTATCTAGGTTCCTCGACTGAGAGTGACCCGTACGGCTGCGAACATCCTCTGAGCCTTTGAACCTCCGTCAGTTTGCCGAATCGACCGCCATCGATTGCGTTGGAACCACATCAGTGAGCTATTAATTCTTCTTGAGTTTCATTTCGTGATTTTTCCTCTTTCTAAAGATATCATGGGTTGAAATTTTTGTGCGTTTTCGTAGATCTACACTATTATAAGGAGAATCAAGCCTTGTGGTTCTAATATTTTGATCTCCTAGGATCCAGGTAGGTGGTTTGTTCCTTACCTTTCAAAGTCTTTGAGTTTTATGTGCAAATTACACCAATACCCGTGAACGGGGTGTTGCATGTTTACCTTTTTGACCATGTTGTTTTCCTTCCATGCTTGTATGCTTGTGTAGAGGTAATTTGATCATGTTTGTGGATAATTTCTATGCTTGGATGTTTTTCCCATTCCTTGTTCTTGTTACAACCTTGGGGTCTTGTCAGCCTTTGGCCGTTATAACTATTTTCCATTCCTTGTGACTGTAGAATGGAATGATATTCTTGACATGCTTGTTTTGTTGTAGACTAGTTATCCAAGTAGCTTTGTAGGTGTACTTTGGCCTTATAGCATTATTATACACTGACTGGCACGGGACCATGAGAACATGGTGCTATAAACTATAAGGGATAGACCGAGTGAGATTCCCAGAGAGTCTTGGATATTATAGACTATAGGAGGGTAGACCGAGTGAGCTTCCTCAGAGAGTCTTGGACATTATAGACTATAGGGGATAGACCAAGTGAGCTTCCCAGAGAGTCTTGGATATTATAGACTACAGGAGGGTAGACCAAGTGAGCTTCCTCAGAGAGTCTTTACTTTGTTTGAATCTCTTTAAAACCTTTCTAGGCTAGAGAAGGAATTGACTGAGTGAGCTTCCTTAGAGAGTCTGTGATAGACCTGAGACTATAGGAGGAATTGACCGAGAAAGCTTCCTCAGAGAGTTTCTAGACCTTGGGGCTATAAGAGGGTTAGACTGTGTGATATTCCTCAGAGAGTCCCTGAATACCCTAGACTATAAGGGGAATTTACCGAGTGAGCTTCCCCAGAGAGTCTTATAATTTCGTATCACCAAACCAGAGGGGTTAGGCTGAGTGCACTGCCCAGAGGGTTGTTGGTATTTTCTTGGATAGGACTAGGGGGTTGGCTGCGAGTACTTCCCAGAGGGGTTTCTATTATGGTTAGCTGATTGCTTCTCTGTTGCTTATTGTTTTATGGTTTGATTACTTTTGTATATCATCCTGTTACTACTTACTGTTTACTGACTTCTGTCTACGGTTACTGTTTACTGCTTACTGTACTATTACCTGCCATATACTCACTGACTGTAAGGCACATATCTTCGGGTGTTTTCCTACTGAGATT
This sequence comes from Viscum album, assembly GCA_963277665.1. NCBI lineage: Eukaryota > Viridiplantae > Streptophyta > Magnoliopsida > Santalales > Viscaceae > Viscum > Viscum album. The sequence continues at coordinate 133,823,303 of OY728147.1, read as the reverse complement.
AGTCTCACACCCTATTTGGGTCATGCTTTTGGGCCCAAACAGGCTATGTTGTTGCAGGTATAGATAAGGAAAAGAGCCCTTCGACTTTGGGTACTTGATTGCTTTGGAGCAGGAGAGCATGGGACCAAGCCAAGTCTTGCGATGCTGAGGAGTTGATTATCTGTTTAATTTTATTTTTTACTTTGGTTTAGTATTGTATTCAGTATTGTTACTTGTTTGGATTCTTTCCTAGACATATGTATCGTTCATAATTTCATATATATATATATATGTGTGCTCCATCTGTTTATTATTTTAGTCTTCCACTGTTTATTGTTGTTGGATGTTTACTGCTTCCTCTATTTGTCAGCTTTGTTTACTTCCACTGTGTACTCTTCCAATGAGGGAATAGTTTCCCCACTATGACACCCAAGGCCCTCGCTGTTAGTCGGAAACTTTTGGCGTTTGGGGAAATGCGCTTGAGGCCATGTGACCAACCGGGTATGGGGCGCCTCTGGGTGGCTTCCGGAACCGGGACGTTACAAAGTGGTATCAAAGGGATTCTTTTCTCGTGATTTACTGTTTGGAGCATTTAGCCAGGGATATGATGGATTTGGTACTTGGTAATAAGCTGTACCTGGGAGTAGCTAACCCATGTACAGGGAAAAGCCAATCAACCTTGTTTATTACAGTTTTCTGGTTTTGAGATGTATGGTTGATATGATTTCACCTAGAGTGATTCACATGCCTTGTGTTGTTATTGTTGTGCTATTGCGGTTCTATTTCTGTCACAAACTGATGATATGAGGGTATTCCATCTCATGCATCATATAGGAACTTGTTAGAAATCACATTCCATGCATTCTTGCCATGCCATCTAGGGTGCATTAGCGATTGCATTTTGTTGTGATAGACGTTTTGTAGATTATGCATGTTGTTGTGATAGATGCTTGATAGAATTCCTGCAGTTGGATAGAGAATTTTTTTTATCGTACCCTTACTTAGATGAATGCCAAATTTTGATTCTTGAGGTGTTATGGGCCCTCATGAATCAGTGTTTGGTGGATCATTGACTTGTTTTACTTGTATTTGATATGTAGGAGATGCCAAGCTTTGATTCGTGGGGAGTATGGGCCCCCACGTATTGGAATTTGGAACCTCCATGCTTACTTTTCAGTGTTTTCTGGGTTTCAGTGCAGTTTATGAGCTACTTTCTGAAAAAACCCAGAATACATGGCGTGTACTTGACTACACGCCGTGTAGTTTTAAATCGTGTCACTGGCTGTGTGAGCAAAAACACGGGGTGGTGATTTTTTTTAGAAACAGGCCGTGTACTGTAGTTGCACGCCGTGTAATAGTTATTCGCGTACCTAGCCGTGTCACTAACAACACGGGTCGGGAAATCTCACATAGTACACACTGTGTTGGGTTTGAACACGCTGTGTATCCTCGCTCTAGATACCCGGACGTGTCACGAACAACACATGATGGTGTTATCTCTCCTATACACGCTGTGTTTGTTCGGAACACGCCGTGTAAGGGTCAGCTGTGTAGTCGGCCATGTAACTAACAACACGGGCTGCCGAATCCTTGTCTGGTACATGACGTGTCCTTAGTAAACATGCCGTGTAGTCTAGGGTTAAGAGGAACATGTGGGCTAGCCATGTAAGGATACTCAGGCAAGGGAATGGAGATCCAGTACACACCGTGTGTGGTGACAACACGCCATGTAGTTTGGGGTGTTACATGACCAGCCGTGGAAGAAGTACATGCCCATGTGTCTAGCTTAAGAAGGCATGCCGTGTAGTTTTATACATGCCATGTAGTCGTATTTTGTAGAACTTGTTTGTTCTTTCCTCCTGTTCCTATTTTGTAATCTTGTGTTCTCAGTCCTTGATAATTCTGATCTAAGGTGTGATTTTTATCTTCCAGATCTATGCCTCCGAGACGTCCTCTGGTTGTATGTCAGCTACCAGATGATGATCAGACATCGGATATGGCCGATCAGGGATCTCCTGCAGATTCTCCTGCAGATCCTCCTGCTGTGCCAGCCTTGGAACCAGCAGTTATACCCGTTGCAGGCGCCGATGCGCAGTTCAGGGAGGACTTCCTGAGGATGATGCATACCTTCCAAGGAGCGCTGCCTCCTGCCCCATCGATAGCTGAGTTGACACGGGTTTTCCAGTTGCATCATACTCCTACTTTCTTAGGGGATGGAGGACCCCAGGATGCAGAGTCATGGTTATAGGTCACACTGAAGATCTTCGACCACCTGGAGAGACCTCCATAAAAAGGGTAAAGCTTGCTACTTATATGCTCCAAGACACTGCCAAGAGGTGGTGGGAGGTGATCTCATAGTACGGGCGCCAACATAGTATGACTTGGGATGAGTTTCGATGCATCTTCTACGAATACATTTATCTGGAGACCTTGAGTGCCGACCGAGCCTGGGAGTTTATGAGTCTCAAGTAGGGTACTCTTTCTGTTATGGAGTACTCATCTCGCTTTACTGAGCTGCAGCGCTTCACGCTGATTCTAGCATGTGATGAGTTGTTCCTTTCTAGGAAGTTCGAGGATTGTCTCAGGCAAGAGATCTGTTCCCAGGTGAACATCTTTAGGTTGACTTCAATATTCTCTATTGTCAACCAGGCGCTGATCACTGAGCGCAATTTGAGAGATTCTGGAGCAGTGAGCCAAGGCGGTTCGACATCCAGAGTCAATGCTCCTCCTACTGATAGCAGGAAGTGCCATAGGGAGCCTGATCTAGGAGAGTAGGGTAGGTGGAATGTATCTTTGGGTAGCCAGGTAGTATGCTACCAGTGTGGCAGGAGTAGGCATACTATGACTCAGTGTCATAGAGATCCGATGGAGTGCCGATCTTATGGCAAGATGGGCCGTCTTCAGTGTTTTTGTCAGATCTTCTTGCCTATAGCTGGTGGTAGGGGTTCTTCTATGACCCCGCGTACAATAGATGTATCGCCAGTTTCTCACCATTCTGGGAACTGGAGTTCTTCTGGCCATTCGGGCTGAGGTGGAGGTCACAGCTGTGGTGGTTAGTCACCAGGTTATCAGCGACATCAGAGTGGATCAGCTCAGAGTGGTCAGCCATGGGTGCAGGGCCGCGGTACAGGCCAGAATTTCCCCATGGAGTAGACCTATCAGGAGTAGGATCCCAACTCTTCTACAGTTCAAGGTATGATCTTAGTAGCCTCAGTTTTATCTTCAACACTTTTTGATACTAGTGCTTCACATAGTTTTATCTCTATTGCTGTTGTGGAGAGCCTTGGGCTCTGTATCTTTTTGTCTGCCGACATGTTGACTCTTGATACACCGTTGGGAATGAGGACATCTAGCGTACGTTAGTGCAGAGAGTTCCCTCTTGAGGTTTCAGGGTATCACTTCTTATGGGACCTCTACGTCCTAGAGATGACAAGCTATGATGTCATTCTCGGTATGGACTAGTTAGTTCCCTTCCAGGCAGTCGTCGATTTCTATCACCGTAGGGTGAGTTTTGTATCACCAAAAGGCGGAAATTTTCTTCATAGAGGAGAGTGGGATGTCCAGGTGGGTAGAGCTGGACCAGAGCATCATGTGATAGGAGTAGTTATAGCCCATATTTCCAGTATTTATCTAGATGACCAGGGGACTTCGTAGTTATACTTTCCTCTAGCGGTGGATCGTTTTAGGGATGTCTTCTCAGAGGAATTTTCAGGTTTAACTCTAGAGCGTGAGGTAGACTTCTCGATTGAGCTCATTCTAGGAGCAGCACCGGTGTCCATTCCTCCTTATAGGATGGCTACACCTGAGTTGCAGGAGATCAAGAATCAGTTGGAGGAGTTGCAAGAAAAGGGTTTCATCTGACCCAGTACTTCTCCTTGGGGTTCACCTGTCCTGTTTGCGAAGAAGGTAGACAACACCCTTAGGCTTTGCATGGATTATCAGAAGCCGAACCGGTTGACGGTCAAGAACCGATATCCATTGCTTAGGATCGATGACCTTTTTTTATCATCTTCGAGGATCCCGAGTGTTCTCGAAGATCGATTTGAGGTCCGGTTATCATCAGTTGCGCGTTAGACCATCATATATACCTCTTACAGCCTTCAAGAGAAGGTATGTTCTATACGAGTATACGGTCATTCCATTCGGTCTCATGAATGTGCTAGAAGTTTTTATGGCACTGATGAACTGAGTGTTCCATCCATACAAGGATTCCTTCATGGTGGTTTTCGTGGACGACATCTTGGTGTACTCTCACACTCGACACGACCATGCTACCCATCTTGATATCGTTCCGAGTACACTGAGAGAGCATCAATTATATGATAATCTCTCAAAATGCCACTTTTGGATGGATCAGATTCACTTCTTGGGTCACGTTATCTCAGAGACAGGAGTATTAATAGACCCATAGAATGTGAGAGCTGTAGTTTCCTAGGGGCAGTCGAAGAATGTCCTTGAGGTCTGGAGTTTTCTAGGGCTGGATGGATACTATAGGCGTTTCATACTAGACTTTTCACACCTTGCATCACCATTGACAGGTCTGACCAAGAAGGGTGCGAAGTTATTATGGTCAGATTCCTGTGAGTCAGCCTTTCAGGAGCTGAAAGGGAGATTGACGTCAGCACCGATACTAGTCTTACCAGAGCCGGGAAAGAGCTATACAGTCTACTGTGATGCTTCAGGTGTCAGATTAGGATATGTTCTTATGCAGGGAGATGGAGTCATTGCGTACGGGTCTCGGTAGTTGAGGCCACACGAGAGGAATTACCCGACACACGATCTGGAGCTGGCAGTTGTTGTTCTTGCCTTACTCTATTGGAGACATTACCTTCTGGTAGATCACTTTGTGTTTTTCACCGACCACAAGAGTCTCAAGTACATCTTCAATCAGTGTGATCTGAATCTGAGACAGCGTAGGTGGTTCGAGTATCTTCAGTCCTTCGACTTTGAGCTTTCCTATACGTCGGGAAAGGGCAACGTAGTGGCTGATGCGTTGAGCAGGAGAACTCAAATTTAGGCAGTTCAGGAGGCCAGCAGTGAGTGACAGCTTATGGATCTATTCTATGAGATGCATTTGGAGGTGCATGACAAACAGGGGCATACTTTTCTTTCATCTGTAGTTGTTACCTCTACTCTTCTCGATCGGGTACGGATGAGGAAGCTATCAGACTCAGAAGGTCTAGTCCTGCGGGAGAGTGTGTCAGGATAGGATCCTCTTCCTGGATAGACAGTGGGTGAGGATGAGATCTTGCATTTTTAGGGACGCGTATGGGTGCCAATAGACATACGCGAGGAGATGATGCAGGATTTTCATTCTTCAGTTTGTGCAGTTCATCCTGGCATCACCAAAATGTATCGTGATCTACACCACCAGTACTGGTGGCCAGGTATGAAGAGGGATGTTGTTGGGTTCATCATGTGATATTCTACTTGTCAACAGGTGAAAGCAGAGCATCAACGACCAGGATGGCTTTTACAGCAGTTACCCATCCCTGAGTGGAAGTGGAACGATGTCGCGATGGACTTCGTGACCGGGTTACCGAGGTCACCTAGAGGGAGTGATGCTGTTTGGGTCGTCGTCGATAGGCTTACGAAGGTTGCTCACTTATTTTCGATCAAGGAGACCTTCGGTGTTGATGAGATGAGACAATTGTACATCCGAGAGATTGTACATCTGCCTGGAGTTCTACACTCCATTGTTTCAGATAGGGATGCATGATTTACTTCTCGGTTCTGGCAGGGGATTCAGAAGGCTTTGGGTACACATGTAATTTTGAGTATAACATACCATCCCCAGACAGATGGCCAGTCCGAGCATATAATTCAGGTGCTTGAGGATATTATCCGAGCCTGCACTTTGGAATTTGGTGGTTCTTGGGAGAATCATATTCCTCTTATGGAGTTTTCCTACAATAATAGTTTTCAAGCATCTATTCATATGGCACCTTAAGAGGCTTTGTATGTTAGGCCATGCCGATCACCTTTATGCTGGCTGGAGGCAGGAGAGGCAGCTTTGCTGGGACCTCATCTTGTTCCGGAGACCTCAGAGCAGATAGAGTTGATTTGAAAGAGGATGGATATAGCACAGTCTTGACATAAGTCTTATGCTGATCAGCAGAGACAACCTCTGGAGTTCGAGGCCGGGGATCAGGTTTTCCTGCGTGTCTCACCGAGGTTGGGACACAAGAGGATTCAGAGACAGGGTAAGCTTTCACCGCGGTACGTCGGTCCGTTTTAGGTGTTGGAGAGAGTTGGGCCGGTTGCCTATCAGTTTCAGTTACCTCATAGGTACCGGGCTATGCACGACGTCTTCCATGTCTCTCAACTCCGATGATACTTTTCAGACCCATCTCATGTCTTTCAACCCTAAGAGGTTGAGCTCGAAGCAGATGTGTCGTTTGAGGAGCATCCTATCCATATTGTCAATCGTAGTAAGAAGGTTCTCCGTGGATGGTCTGTTCCTCTGGTACGGGTGTTATGGAAGCATGGGCGGGTACATGATGAGACCTGGGAGAGAGAATCTGATGTGCGATCGTAGTGGCCAGAGCTGGGTTTCTTCTTCTACGCCTATCTAGGGAAATTCAGGGATAAATTTCTATAAGGGGGGAAGTTTGTAAGAACCCGGATCTTTGTTTCAGGTATGTTTTTCCTTTTCTGGTCATTTTTAAGGAAAAGAGGAAAATATGCAAATTTTCAAAATACACACCGTGTACTTTATAAGTAAACGCCGTGTACTTTGATGCAGTGCCGGGCCGTGTGATGGCCGTGTCTGGGCCACACACGCGGTGTGTAGGGGCGATGTGGAGGCCACTTAAAGCAGAGTACGAAAAGGCCAAGTACATGCCGTATACCCCAGAAGTACACGCCGTGTAGTTTTTTTTCATTAAATGGACCGGGGTCACACCTAATTGATGAAAACACCTTCTTCTCCAGGTTCCTCGATCGAGAGCGACCCGTACAACCTTGAACATCCTCCGAGCCCTCGAGCCTCCACCAGTTTTCCGAATTGACCATCGTCGATTGTGTTGTAACCGCAACAGTGAGATATTCCTTCTTCTTGAGTTTTATTCTGTGATTTTACCTCTTTCTCAAGATATCGTGGGTTGGACGTTTTGTGCATTTTCATAGATCTACACTGTTATAAGGAGAATCAAGCCTCGTGGTTCTAGTATTTTGATATCCTAGGATCCAGGTAGGTGGTTTTTGCATTACCTTTCAAAGTCTTTGAGTTTTATGTGAAAATTCCACCAATACCCGTGAATGGAGTGTTGCGTGTTTACCTTTTTGACCCTGTTGTTTTCCTTCCATGCTTGTATGCTTGTGTAGACGTAATTTGATCATGTGTGTGGATAATTTCTATGCTTGGATGTTTTTACCATGCCTTGTTCTTGTTACGACCTTGGGGTCTTGTTAGCCTTTGGCCGTTATACCAGTTTTCCATGCCTTGTGACTGTATGATGGAATGATATTCTTGACATGCATATTTTGTTGTAGACTGGTTAGCCAAGTATCTCTTTAGGTGTACTTTGGCCTTATAGCATTATTATGCACTGAATCGCATGGGACCCTGAGAACCTAGTGCTATAGACTATAAGGGATAGACTGAGTGAGATTCCAAGAGAGTCTTGGATATTATAGACTACAGGAGGGTAGAGCGAGTGAGCTTCCTCAGAGAGTCTTGGATATTATAGACTACAGGAGATAGACCAAGTGAGCTTCCTAGTGAGTCTTAGATATTATAGACTATAGGAGGGTAGACCAAGTGAGCTTCCTCAGAGAGTCTTTACTTTGTTTGAATCTCTTTAAAACCTTTCGAGGCTAAAGAAGGAATTGACTGAGTGAGATTCCTTAGAGAGTCTGTGATAGACCTGAGACTATAGGAGGAATTGACCGAGCGAGATTCCTCAAAGAGTTTCTAGACCTTAGGGATATAAGAGGGTTAGACAGCGTGATCTTCCTCAGAGATTCCCTGACTACCCTAGATTATAAGGGGAATTTACCGAGCGAGCTTCTTCAGAGAGTCTTATAATTTCGTATGACCAAACCAGAGGGGTTAGGCTGAGTGCACTGCCCAGAGGGTTGTTGGTATTTTCTTGGATAGGACCAGGGGGGTTGGCTGTGAGTACTTCCTTGAGGGGTTCTTGTTGTGGTTAGCTGATTGATTCTCTACTACTTGTTGTTCTGTGGTTTGATTATTATTGTATATCATCCTGTTACTGCTTACTGTTTACTGCCTGTTGTCTACTATTACTATTTACTGCTTACTGTACTATTACCTTCCATATACTCACTGACTATAAGGCACAGATCTTTGGGTGGTTGCCTGCTGGGATTAGTCTCACACCCTATTTGGGTCATTCTTTTGGACCCAAATAGACTATGTTGTTGCAGGTATAGATAAGGGAAAGCGCCCTTTGACTTCTGGTACTTGATTGCTTTAGAGTAGGAGAGCATGGGACCAAGCTGAGGCTTGCGATGCTGAGGAGTTTCTTATCTGTTTACTTTTCTTTGTACTTTGGTTTAGTATTGTATTCAGAAATGTGACTTGTTTGGATGCTTTCCTGGACATATGTATCGTGCATCATTTCATATATATACATGTGTGCTCCAGCTGTTTATTGTTTTAGTCTTCCGCTGTTTATTGTTGTTGGATGTTTACTGCTTCCGCTATTTTTCAGCTTTGTTTACTTCCGCTGTGTACTCTTCCAATGAGGGCATAGTTTCCCCACTATCACACCCAAGGCCCTCGCTACTAGTCAGCAGCCTCTGACATTTGGGGAAATATGCTTGAGGACATGTGACCAACAGGGTATGGGGTGCCTCTGGGTGGCTTCCAGAACCGGGGCATTACACATGGTATATAGATTTCATACAATACCCAACCTATGGGTTTACATCAACCGCACTAGAGCACACTACATCACTACCACCAAACTGTACATAAACCATCATAACCACTTCCATCAATATATGAAACACACTACATAACCACCATACAAGCCACACAACATTCCATTTTCAACCTACAAGTTTGTCCACTTTTATTCTCTATCCATTTCATTTCACATAACACTACTCATTCTTTATTCAATTCATTTAGGAAATTTATCACATATATATTTCTAGTCCATCATGTTTATTTACTAGACTATTTTTTTCATTTATAATCACATTCCATCCCATAGTTAAATGAGAAACTAACACAACCACATCTCACTACAACAGAACCAACTCACACAACCACCAACACAACACCACACATATGCCATCACCGAATCACCACATTCCCCCAAGACATATCCCAACATCAAATACTCATCACATCCATCATGAAACGCTATCACCATATACAACAACACATCTACTACATCACAACCACTATTCCACAACCACTGTGCCACAACCACTGTGTCACAACCAATGTGCCACAACCAATACACCACAACCTCATCACACCACATCGTACTAATTCCCACATCAATTTCATGCCAACCAACCACCAAATCACTGCCTCATGTAATCCAAATCCCAAACAGTCACTAACATCACCACAAAAAATCCCAAATCATGTAGGTAAACATAGAAAGAACAAGCATACACAACAACACACAAAATACCTTCCACGATTATCCAGGGCCATTATCACATATATTATTTATTTAGCATGAGTATTATCACACAAACCATAATGTCTAGGGAAAACCAATTATTATCCAAATATAAATTATTTATATTTTTTTTCTAGGGTGAGATCACTTAAAAAAATAGTAAGGTTCATCACAACATAACAACTATAGTGAAAACAAGGCTCCCAATAGCTGTTATTTTCAGAATTGGAAACTGACATGAATAAAAAACTCAAAAACATATAACAAAGTAGTAAATCGTTGTATGAATACCCATTCCCACAAATTTTTATATTCAAATTTATTATATGATTACACCGACCCTTACTATCCACCTAAATTTAATAAAAAGAATAAATATTCCACACATAACACAAAAAAGAGTGATAACAAGGATCCCCTACCTCAAGGAACCTTTTTGATCTTAATGTACACCACAAGATGAAGAAGAAATATCCCGCAAAACACAACCACACATGAAAACACTGGATAAACATACGACACACTAAAGGGTTTAAAAAAATTCATCCCATACATACCCCAAACAAAAAACACACCACCGCAACAGATATATGAAGAATAATGGAAGGAAAACCAAAGGAATGTGAGGAGAAATCACCATGGATCACCAATGGAATCCACCTGAACTTGGGGATCCAAGTAAGGGATAATGAGGGTTTGAATATCCTCTAAAATCACATAGGGTTCACTAATAAATGAGGGGGGGGGGGTACAACCAAATGAATAAAAAATGGTCAAACAAAAGTATTTAAAACCTAGATCCCATTCCTTTCATGTCATGTATCCCTATAAAAAAATATAATTCATGAGGTCTCACAGTTTACAAGTCATGAACAAAATACAAGGCTCAAAAATCTCATATCTCAGGTTTCCTCTGAAATTCATGTCACCTCAGCTCTTATTTATTACATGTCATGAATTCTCTTTTCACAATGTGAATCAATTTCAAGGACTCTCCCATTGACTATATAAAAGTTGTGAAGCTAAACATATATACCATATGTGAACCACCAACTCATGATGTGAATTTGTTTCATGTTGTGAACCACCACCTACAATACTCCTATACCTCTATCTCCACTCATCCCTCTAAACAGCCTCTAAGTGCCTCCAACTTCCCAAAAGACAAAGTAACGATCCTGGAAGGCACAAAAGATTACATGTATTATTTAAATCATGAGATTATTGTACTATTTATTTCATTTTTATCTTGGTTTGCTATAGTTTGAGGTGCATTATTCTGTTCCTATCCTTTAATTTTGGTTTTTATTATTGCCTACCGATTTTGGGAGTTTCCATAATAAGGATTCAGAAATGATTTCACTGATGCATATTGAAATAATCTTGGTATGATGGGGATTTTTACTAACATGTCTAGAGGATAACCCAATAAGATGAATGCATGATGTTCCATATGATTTCGGTGTGACAGTGATTCATGGTGATCTTTACTTCAATTATTCCTATTTGGTTTATTTTAAAAAATCAATTATAAACTTTTATAATTAATTATTTATGGTTTATGGCATGATATATGTTCTTGGGTGCTGGTATAAGCTTGTAAGAGGCATGAAAAGGATTGAATGAGGGTTTACAGAGCTTCTATTGGGTGGTAACTCCTTGATGGAGGCAGGTAGTCCCTTTAATATAACGTTATATACATGTTTGTGCATCAGTATTATTTATTTAATTAATTTCATTAGATAGAGTCGATGAATAGGGACTAAGATGACCCTATATAAATTTATATGATAGAGTTTGACCACATATTCTCAGAATAAGTGTTCTTTTTCCCTTAAGTGGTTTGGGGGTTGTCCAAGGACTATGTTACCAAGGGGAAAAATGTAGTTTGAGTTAGTGAGAGAAATTTGATAGGTTTCAAGGTTCAAGATGTGTCATGGATAGCCTATGTTTGTTTATCTAGGGATATTTTATGGGAAATATAGGCTTAGACCTAGTGATAATGGGTGATATGATCGTTTATCTCATTCTAGGTGATTGAAACCCTCCTAAGTGTGGTTTGGGGATTTTCTAACACTATAAAAAAACGAGTCCTTCAAGACAAGACAAAGTGTGATGGGTTGAGAGACATCCATTAAGATTTGTGATATGGTACCTAGGTTTGGGTCATGGGTTTTTCTCAGTATATGGCATTGGGATTCTTAGGGGGTTCATGATGGTAATTGGACCCTATCTATTAAGGCCAAGGTCAGGAGAGAGCCTTCAGTATGTGGTCTCACTGAGGGGTGAAAGATGTGAGATGGTATAAATGAAAAAATACCATGATAAGTAAGAGGGAAACTATTTGAATCCCTAATGGGTGATATTAAATGTGTTTATAGTGAGGGTATAAGTTTTAGTGACTAGTTCCACGGTGATAAGATGGCAATCTAGTGTGATGTGTTGAAAACCTTGGTTTTTGGGAAATGCATGTGCTTGACAGTGTGATTGTGATAGGAGATAAATCAAATGGGGGAGAATATCTTGATGGATATCTAATTTTTTTGATATGGAACTAGTTGGGATGCTGTGGTTGAGATGGAGACCTTGTGTGCATGATGTGGACCTTTCCTTGAGAGGCTTGGGTCATTGTACTAGACATTTTCTCGAGTAACATTCAGTCATGGAAATGAACCACCTAATTGGGAGGGATGGGTCATGGTTTGACACTAGATGTGTAATATGGACCCTAACTTGAGTGATGAGTTAGTAGGTCTATATTTGGACATATGATCATACCCTATTCCTTCGGATTGTGGGTCAAGTATTTGAATGATTCCTTATCCTAGGCCTTTAGGAATAAACCACGTATTCGGTTAGGAAGCATAAGACAATGAGGCGATGAGGTTGATTCCAGCATGGCACTGAAGCATGTATAATTAGGTTCTATAATGGCCTAGTTTTCACTTGGTGACTGGATGTTTAAGGATTCAAAGTGGCTTGGTTAGTACATGACGTATGATGTGCTTGAGTGACATGGTTATTTTTCTAAATACACACACATATATGATGGAATATACCAGGGGAACTTTTTTATACCCTAATTAGATGTATTTATCACACCAAATATGGGAAATTTGGTTCATGTACAGACCATATGTATGATTTTAGGTCAGAGTATAAGAAAGTAGTGGACTAGGCTGGAACAATTGGATGGGTATGTGGAGGCCTAAAGATGAAAGTAGGGACTTTATCCTTATTTTATTTCATTTTTTATTTTTAATATATGATCTACCCAATGGTTGATTAGTTGTATTCCCAGTATGGCCGTGTGTCTACATACTACAATTTATATATTATATCATTGTGTTTGTCAGATTATGCATACTCTAATGTTAGTGATTTATATTGTTTAGTTATTTTTAATTATTGTATGAATTTTATTCGAGGTAATAGTATCCCCATGGTATGGATTGGTACCTCCCCATTAGTTGGAAGCCTCTAGAGTATGGGGAGGCATGCTTGAGGTTATGTGGAACCCAATCTCAGATGGGTGTTTTTGGTCAGCATGTTAAAATTTATATACCAACTATCCCAATAAAATAAAAAATGAATATGAAGATGAGAAAATCGATAAAGTTTCATCCTATAAAATAATATCATGGTATATAAGTAAATCTAAATTTAATGGGAAAAATAAAATGACACCAAAGTTTTTTAAAATAAAATTCTTATCAATTGAATAATTGTTTATGATAATGATGAATACAAAAATGATGAGTAGACACAAATATTTTTTTTACATATGGTACTCACAACTTAAGAAATAGAAAATTTTAATTTATCATATGATGATTCATAGGTCAATAATGATTATGTTTCTAAATATGGATAAACATCCAAAATATACACCATTAGGATGTAAGTTAAGATGTGAATAAAACAAACTGGAAGGGTAAGAAATGAGAATTCACATCTCAAGAATAATTCTAAAAATAAAAAAAACTCATATTGTGAAAGAGGATCTAATTGAAGATGTGAAAAATTTGAAACTTTAAAATTTAGAGAAGAATAACATTATTGATGATATGACCTCCATTGGAATCATAAGGTATAATAAGATGGAAGAATTGAATTAGAAATATTTTGAGATAGAAAAAATGAGAAATATGGATGTGGATTCAAAAAGAAAGTTGAAGCTAGAAATGAATGCTCAAGACAAAAAAGATAACATTTCTATAATTATAAACATTATGAACACAAGATATGGGAAAAAATTTATAGCCTTACTTATAAGGAATTAATTTTTTCATAGGAATATGGTGAGAAACAAAAATCAATTTTAGCTAGAAAATCAGAATAGAAAATAAATATAGTTATATATGGAATGAGATTTTTTTGATGGGCTGAAGCATACCCCACTGAGTGTGTCATAGCTTTGTGATGATGGTAATGAAGTAATTTTTAGAAAAAATAGATGTGTTTTAAAAGCAAGGAATGGATCAAAGATATAAATGGAAATCTATATCAAATAGAAAAGAACGATACCTGTGAACTTGTTCCAAGACCCATAGAGAAAAATAGTATTGGAACAAAATGGGTATTTATGAAAAAAACATAATTAGGATGGTTTTGTTGTAATAAATAAAGATAGACCTGTATGTAAGTGACATTCAAAAGTAGAAGGGATTGATTTTTGTGATAGGTTTTCACCGATTTTCAGACTTGAAAAAATCCCAATTTTTCTTATAATTTATTCTTAAAGGAGTTAATTTATTTTAGATGGATATAAAGTACGAATTTCATAATGGTGAACTGAATGAGGAAGTTTATATGGAGAAAACTGAGGGGTTTTAGTTTGATAAAATTATCATCCAAGTTTATAAATTAAATACAGTACTCTATGATGTAAAATAAGCTCCATGGGAATGGTACTTCAAGTTATATGAGTACTTAAGAAACATGGAGTTTAAGAAGGGATAGTTTGATAGAAATACATATATTAAGAAGAGAAAAAACACATCACCCATTATTATAGTGTATGATGATGGAATAATATTTTTTAGTGATGAGGAGAATGTCTGTGAATATTTATCCAAAAAAATGAATAAGTGGTTTAAAATTTATTTACTTAGAGAAATGAAATTATTCTCAGTTATAAAAATTACCAAAGATGCTAATTATGTTTTAATTTTACATGGAAAACATGCTAAATATATGTTAAAAAGGTTTGTAGAAGTGAAAGTATAAAGATTATATACTCCTATACAAGTAGGTACAAAGCTGAGTAGAGATGATGAAGGTAAAGCAGTGAATGAAAAATAATTTAAATAGATGATTTGGAGACTTGTATATATGACTTATTCAAGAATAGATATAGTTTTCTCTCTTAATCAGTGATCTAGATTTCATTCAAATCCAAAAGAATCACATTTTTATGAATCCAATATAATTCTTATATATATATCAAATACTTGTAATTATGATTTTATATAGAAAACAAAACAATAATTAAACCAAAAATGGTTTATAGATGTGATTATATAGGAGATGTTGATGATATAAAGTCCACTTCAGGAGGATAATTCTTTATTGGTGACATGTTTGTTTCAAGCAACTCAAAGAAAAAAACATCATTTACCATGAGTTCTACTAAGGCATAGTGTGTTGTTGTATCATAATTAGTTACATAGATAATGCAGATAAAGACTCTTATTGAGGATATAGATGTCGAAACTGGATACCCATTTATCACTAATTATGATAATCAAAGAACCATTAATATATCCAAAACTCTAGTATATAATTCCAAGTTAAATCATATATACCTAAAGTATAACTTTTTAAGGAGAAAGTAGCAGAGGTAATTTGTTCCATCTTGGTAAAAAGTTTCTGATATCTTAAATTTTTTTCTTGTAACTGAGTTATTTAAGAAGTTAAGGCTAAAAATGGGTGTGAATCCAAATATCCAACATCGAGGTAATGTTTTTTGGGTTTCCACCTTTAATTTCTTACTTAAATTATCAAGGTTATAGTTTTTATATAGGGAGAAACTTGTTCTCGTTGTTTGTGATATTTTTAATCTCTGTGTTGAGTTATGAAATACAGAATATAAAAAATAATCTTTAGTTTGTCTGTGCATAAATATGTGAAAATTATGTGATGAGTTTTAATTTTATTATATTATTAATGATTGACTTGATCACTTTTTTTTTCATTGAAATAAATCATTTAGACTTAGATATGTTTAATTCATGATTATTTTCTTTAATACTTTTGAGATAAACCCTATAATTTGTTCAATTTGGTTTTATTTTCAATAAAGAGTATAATAATGTGTATTGACAATAAATCAATAGGTGGAAAATTGGTGACCCTAGTTGCAGATAGTGTTTTATTTTTTCAATATTTGTTAAATGTGATGATTGATGTGTTTAAATTAGTACTAAAGACAAGTTACGATTCTGTGGAAGTGCTGTCTATAACATCTGATGAAAGTTGAAAGTTTCCAGCTAGTGTGGGTGTTGGCATTTGATGTCATGCTTGATAAGTTAATTGTCAAATAAAGTGGAAATACTATCCAAGTGTGGAGAGAATATTTGGATGAGGTTTGAAGTTTAAATTAGTTGTTTTTGAGTGGTTTAGAAGATATCTAAATGAGTATAAGATATTATAAATAAGTTTGGAGTAAGTCTATAATTTTAGAAAATGTTTTAGTCCTTATGTATGGGGATCCATGTAAAGAGATTACAAAAACCCGTATCTTTATTACACATTAATTCAAGATTTATTACATAATATTACACAAAATAAAACCTTTAATATCAACAATTATAGTATCTTTGGGTAATTCGATACAATACATAATAACTTAAAGTAGGGAGTACATAGCCATTATTGAAAACTTCCTTAACATGCACATAATATTCCATCATACTTAAAACTGCATGGGATAACCTAGGTACCAATATAAGAAAGGGGTGAGATAGAAAGATCTGTTAGGGAATAAAAATGGAATAATATGAATAAATTATTACATGTTAGACAATAAAAAATTCAATGGGACCTAAAAAAGTGAGAATCATAAACATGAACAAATATACATGATATAACATGATAACATACAGGCTACATGGGTAAGTGGAAAAAACTTTAAACATGAAATAATATATATAGGTCAAGGGTAAACTCTAGGAAATCATAACATGGTGGAAAAATTCCCATTGTGGTCTGGGTTCACTCCCTAATCCCTTTCATTATGTCTCATGAGACTAAAACATTACCCAATGCCTGGAATTCTATGTAATTATGGGTGCACTCGTCACTTTCATATCATGTACATGAATAAGTATACCATATAGATCATTAAAAATAGGATCATATATCATCAAATTTAATTCCATGATAAAGGAATATGTAATAAATATAAGGAAGTCCCCAATAAAATAAGTACAGGTCTGTCTAGGTGAATATCCTTGAATGGAAATAGCAATGGTATTCAAAATACAAAGGGTTGGCATGAAAAAATCACAATGAAATTTCAGAACCATACCTAAATTACTTAAATATTCATAAAATGGTTTATTTAAAGGGGTATATAATAATTTTAAAATAAAATTTATAGTAATAAGGATGTGTAGAAGCATATCCCAACACAAGGAATTAGAAATAAAAGGAATAAATGAATAAGATGCTTGAATAAATAGGAGAAGTAAAGGATCCCTTACCTTGAGAGGGTGATACCAAGAGCTTGAGAGGAGATTAATGAGAGATTTGGGGAAACTTGGGAGAACTTTAGAGAGGTTAGGGTAGATTAAGTATTTTCTCCAAGGCTTTCAGTGAAGATTAATGGGATCTTGGGTGGATTTATATATGAAAATAGAGGGGAGTTCTTTATTATTTATGAAACTTAGGTTTTGGACTCTATATAATAAAGTTATCAAAACCAAAAACCATCCCATGGAATTTCCCATATTTTCTTCCAAATATTATTGTTTTTAAATATTTTTTAAGTAAAATTTTCTAAATCATTTAAATATTACCCTTGGTGATGTGGAAGTGAGTCATGTTCACAGAGAAATGATTTTAAAACCTTAAAATATAAAATAGGTTTTAGAGGACTCATAAAGGATTTATAAAATTAATAAAATAACCTTAAAATTACATTATTTTAAAGGTAAAACATATATTTGGTCATTTATACCTTTTATATAATTTATTACATCACCTTTGGGTCATTATGATGTCATAATATGCATCGTATATTTATACCGTATTTAATTTTTACCTGAAAATTCGACTATCTTAGAAAATTATGAAAAATTAACCATTGTGTAATTTTGATGTTATGATTCCAAAATTAATATTTATTTTATCAAAATAATTTTATAAATATGTGAATTTTTACTTTTAAAATAATAATTGACATTTATTGAGAAATGATGGGTTTTTTTATAATAAGATTTTTCAAACCCTTATAAAAACTATTTTTGAAATTGTAAAATTATATTATCAACTATAAATAATAAATATTATTTAATAATTATTTTTTATTAAATATAATTTATTTAAAAAATTCATTAATTCACCAAAATTAAATCCTTAATTGAAGTTAAATATTACCTGAAAATAAAATATGTATTTTATCGAATCAAAATAAAAATCATTTATAAAGTAACAATGATAAGAAGTAAAAATAATAATTATTCTATTGAAATTAAAATATAAATATTAATTTTACTAGGGTATTAAAAAATATCCCTTTATTACACCAAAAATAACCCAATGGGTAAGGGGTGCAATGGTGATATTTTCATGGGGTCGTTTGGTGCGCATGGTTTGGGATTTGATCTCGATGAGCTTGAACTATTCTCATAAATGATTTATATCATTATTTAGTTGTTGGATCTCAAATTTCACTTGGTAAATGGAAAATCCCAATGATTCCATCTCCCTTTGAATCTCTAATAAATGCGTTTCATAGGGTATTATCCTACTATCCAAGACCATCACTTCCTTTATCTGTGTCAATTGGATTTTTCAAAACCCACTGTTTATGATGATCATATGATCACTATTCAAAATCTATATTATCAATGGATATGATGATTAAAGGTTATTAAAATATTATAGGATATAATAAAACCAAATAAGTTCATGTTCTTTCTATTACCACAATACAAAATAGAGAATTTAATTCAACCATAAATTGAATTTTATTTATAAAATTTCAGGTAATTATAATCTTCCTCCTTTCAAAAATTTCACCCTAGAAATTTTTATTTCATACACTAAAATAGTTGAGGGTAATTCCTTTTCATCACTCCCTCTGGTTCCCACATCTCTTCCTCAAACTTTTCATTTCTCTATAGCACTTTGACCAGTTGCATTGTCTTATTTTGTAGAAAATTTTCTCTATGATCCAAGATCTTCACCGGACACTCCTCATATGAATGACCATTCTACAATGGTACCAACTTAGAATTCAGAGCATATAAGGGGTATGATGTGTACTTTCTCAATAGTGATATATGAAACACATCATGTACTTGAGATAGGTTAAGAGGGAGTGCTAGTTGATAGGCCACCACTATAATGGAATCAAGGATCTCCAGGGGACCAATGTATATTGGAGTGTGATTTACCTTTTTCCTAAATATCGTGGATTCTTTCCATGAAGATATGTAGAAAAATACCTTATACCCAATATTAAACTATAAAAACCTAGCTTTTTATTACACACTTAAACCTGATTTGTTACATAAACTCTTCACTTGATACAATGTGGAAGATTGAGAGGTATAGTGTCTTTGGGGCTTAGGAACATTACATAATAACTTAAAACATAAAAACCACAACATATTTATTTTAAACATCCTTTACATAACCACGTCATTCCCTCGTACTTAGCATAGCATGGGATAACCTGAGGACATATATGTGAAAAGGGTAAGCTATAAAGCCCAGTAAGGGAGTAAAAAAGGCATAACATGAATAATAAAATACATGTTAGGCAATAGGAATATCAATGGAGAATAAAAGAAACATAAAGTCATGATATAACATGATTCTCATAACATGGGAATGTAGAAACAATACTTAACATAGAATTAGCATGAGCCAAGACTCATTGCACATGGAGCATGAGTAAACCCTCATTTGACTTGAATTATCATGAGTAAATACTCATTGAACTTGAATTAGCATGAGTAAATCCTCATTTCTCTTGACGTATCATGATACTAATCTTATCCAATGCATTGGAGTGCTATCAGGGTGTGCCCTTCTTAATCATTTCATTTCATGCATAAGGGTGCCACAGGGATCATAAAACATGAATTCATTAAGCATCATCATTTATTACATGATAAAGGAATGTGTAATTCATACATGAAACTCTATAATCAATAAATAAATGTTCATAAAGGTGAATACCCTTGATAGAGAAATGAGCATGGCATTCACTACACAATGACATTGGCTTAGAAAATCGCGGTGCAATTTCGGCAGCATAACGACACGACATAGAATTCATAAAAATAGTTGATGAAAGAGAAAGGGGTGTCTCATCATATTTACATGAAATGTATAGTAAGGGGTTTGTATAGATACATTTCCCAACATAATTAATGGAATTTGGATTCATAATACAAAATAATTGCTTCAATGTAAATGAGGAGAGAGAAATTCCTTACCTAATTTTGGCATGGTAACGAGTGTAATGGGAGGCATTAATGAGAGAGAAAAGGGGTATCTCATAATTAAAAAATAAATAGGGAAGTATGGGGGAGGTGATAAATCATACCCCAATATTTATAATTGGAAATAAAAGGGAATAACAATATTAATAAACTTGTATAAAACGAGAAAGGAAGAAATCCCTTACTTGGAAGTGTGATACCAAAGGCTTGGGAGAGGCTTGAGAGAGGATTCTTAGGAGCTTAGGGAACCTTGGGAAGATTCTATAGAGAGGAGGTAAGAGGTTGGATGAACTCCAAAGTCTTTGAGTGAAGAGGAAGTGGGAGATTGGGTGTGTTTATATAGGAAATGAGAGGGAATTATTTATTATTTAGGTTTGGAACACCACACATTAAACTAATCAAAAGAACAAACCAGCCCATGGTTTTTGAAATGGTTTTTTTTAAAAGTGGAGTGTAAAACAATATTTTATAAGTCCAATGGCCGAACATCTTAAAATAATAGGTTTGCTTATGTGGAGGTGAGTCACACTCTCAAGGAAGTCAATTTAAAAAGCTAAAATGTTTTATAAGTCTTGGATGGTCCACTAAGGCTTTGTAAAATAAATCAAAAAAATTTAAAATTGCATTATTTTAATGTTAAAACATATATTGTCCGAACATAATGTTTATAGTATTTTATTACATCACTATTGGGTTATTATGATGTCATAAAACATGTTATATATTTAAACGATATTTAATTTTTACCCAAAAATTTGTCTGTCTCAGAAAATTATGAAAAATTCACTGTTGGATAATTTCAATGTACTGATTAAAAAAATAATATTAATTTTATCCAAATAATTTTATAAATATGTGAATTTTCACTTTTAAAATAAAAACCGATATTTATAAAAAATTCATGGATTTTGACAAAAACAGCTTTCAAACCTTAATAAATTTTACAATTGTATTCATAAAAATTATACGATCATTTATAATTAATAAAATTAATTTAATAATAATAATATTTAATTAAAATAATATTTAATTAAAAAATCCATTAATTTATCAAAATATATTTCTTAGTTTAATATTAACTAAAAATACTATTTTTTCTTTAAGAACCATTTACAAAGTAACAATAATAAAATGAATGTATATTATTTATTATATACAAAAATAATACACATAATCATAGTGATAAGGTCTTGTTACATAACCCCTTATAACACCCGCATAAGACTGAAGGGTAAGGCGTGCGATGGTGACAGACTCTTGGGGGGGGGGGCTCAGATAACATCGCTCGGGTGGTAATCTCTATTAACTTCCACTTCTCCCGTAGGTGGTTCCATTCAAGATTAACATGTTGAAGCTAGGCTTAGGATTGGTCAAGAGAAAAGCCCAATGAATCCACCTCCTTTCTGAGCTCTAACAAATGGGCTTCGTATGGGGAAAGTCTACTAGATGAGGCCATCACTTCTTTTGTCTGAGTAAATTAGATTTGTTAAAGCCCTATATTTATACTAATCATGTGATCACTTTTCAATGGGTATATTAGCAATAATCACAATTATTAATGGTATTTTAAAATCCAAAAAACATAAAACCAAGGAATTGCATATGTTATATAACCATCTTACATAATAAGACATTTAATTAGATCAAGAAGAATTTTTATTAATAAAAGTTTGGGTTATTACATAAACTCTAGGTATCATTGATGATTGTCAGTATATCTCTTCTATCAACTCTGAGCAGCCTTGATGTGCTTCTAAATAGCCTTGACCTTTTCTACAATTTCCTCGACAATTTCAAGACCCAACAACTTTCGTTCACCAAATTCATCCCAACATGCATGTGTTCTAAAAATCTTTCCATAATAGACTTCATAGGGATCCATTTGGATGCTTGAGTGGAAATTATTATTGTATGAGAACTCAACTAGAGGAACATGATAATCCCATCCTCCTTTAAAGTCAATTGATTATGCCCTCAACATATCCTCAAGTGTCTGGACAATCTGCTCAGATTGGACACCAGTTTGAGGGTGATAAGACATGCTACAGTTCAACTCAGTATTTAGAGCACGTTGGATACTCTTCCAAAACTTGGAGGAAAATATTGGATCTCTACTAGATATAATCTGTAGTGGTGTTCCATGAATACTCACCACTTCTCTAATGTCTATTATTTCAAGTTGATTGAGTGAGATGTCCTCTTTGTATCGACCCGTCTTTTCACAAAGGTATGGATAATTTTTTTTTCAATTTGAATGCTTTTCTTAATCATGGTAATTGTGTACTATGAACTAAATAAGTTCTAATGAGCATACAAGGCTTGTTCAGAGCCCTAATTTCTAGAAAAATGGGAAAGAGACTAGGATGCATGGTTTAGAGAAATTGTGTGGCCCAACTTACACGATTTGTCTGAAATTGTGCAGTTGCAGATAGTGGTAACTTGTAGGCCCCATGGTTTTTCTATAATCGTTTAGCCCGATGAACATGACCATGAAGGTCTACTGAGTTTTGTAATAGATCAATTCTGCATGTTTTGTGCATGGTTAATCCAACAGTGTACCTAACCATGTAGTGTGACCCTAAAATAGTTATGACTTGTGCACGGTTTGCACACAGTTTATAAACCGTGAACCTAAACTGGGAACCCACTTAATTTTATGTGAAATTACTTTTTTTCCATAATTTTTTTAAACCATTTCCCTTCTCCCGTCTTTCTATTTCCAGTGGACCAACCCAATTTCTTATCCCGTAGTCTCTCAAGTTCTTCAATCTTGGATTCTTGATCACTCCCACATATAGCATACGAATCAAGATTCAAAGAAAGAGTTGGATAGATTAACGTGTTTTCTTCCTTCATACTAACTTTGATTCAAGTTAATATTTAGATCCATTATGCTATTTAGGTGAAATACCATTTATCCTATTTTTAGGGTGTTGGACAGTTTCTTAGATCTCTTCCAACCAACTTTGAATATGAGGCCGATATCGAGTGAGGAGTCATCTATATCCTTAAGGTAGGTGGAAACCTTTTTTTTCTCTTTGAGATTTGATGCTCTGTATCTGCACCATCATGCCACATTCCAAACTTTTCTAAGCATCCATTTTATATCGGGTTATTTTTTTCTAATTGATCCTTTCATTTGGATACATGCATATTGAATCTTTTTAGTGGGTTATAGGTTTTTGAACTCATTTATGGATGCCCCTTGGGTGTTCCAAGTCAAATTGACCTTTTTGGATGAATGATTAATTACCCAAAACACCTAATTAGCTTCCGGCTTAGCTTTTAAATGAATCTTCCCTTGAGATATGAGTATTCACTGGAACCTAAGGAACCTCTTAGGTGTTTGGATCAACCTATAGTGTAATTGACCAAGTAAGAAAATGCCTTAATGACCATGACACTTTCCAATGTACTCCTTAATCATTATGAGTTTAATTTCCTTGATTTAGTGAATTGAATGGATTTAATTGAATTGAGGAAATACTCATGATGGATTTACCACTTTTTAAATGGATTAAATGAATGATTTTAAAGGATGGTAAGACCATGCATTTTTATTATGTTTAATAGAATTATTTTAATTAAATTATTTACCTTGAATGAAAACGAACTTGGCTATTGGGACATATTAGTGTTATTTCCTCATGTGTTATATTATAAACATGAATATACTTAATGCCTTGATTATATATATGGGATAGATAAAAATATGTATGGAAGGTAATTCCCCATGCCAGTTTTAATTACAATATTCCTTATAAGGATGTGATAAAATGGTAAGGGATCATTGAGCATGATGGCATCACACTCCTTTACATTGGGTGTTGTCCAAGACATATCAAATAATTGAAACTAGGTGGAAGTTGGGCTTTATACGCAATGTTCCATTGTTCGAGTGAGGACATGATGGCTGTAATGACCCAAAATTTCTATCAATGGAATTTTAACATTCTTAAAATAATTTCATATAGTATAAATCACATAAAATCACCTAGAGAGCACAATAAAAACTTTAAAAATTAATAATGAATGAAATAAGAGGTATTTCTATAAATTAAGTAACCTATACCAAAGGAATAATAACTTGAACATTGGAATAGTAACATGACCCTTATGAATATTAAAGATTCCAATAGAATATTAACTTAACCTTTCAAAGTACAAATAAAATTTAGACATCTTATAAATTAATGAATGGTTTAATTATATCATAATTTAAGTAAATAAATGTTTTAAAAATTATTAATTAAGTGTTAGCATTTTTTAAAGTCATAAATATTTAATTACAATTCTATGATTAATTTAATAATTTAAAATAAAGTTTATATTCATAAAATGTATTCTTACATTAATATTTTTATGTCTTATGATTTTAAGGTAATTTTATGAGACCTTAATCAAATTTTCAAAGTGTTATAAAATCAGTTATAATTTTAAAATTTGTATTTTCCAAGTAAATGATGATTTTAATTAAAAATTAAATTACTCATATTTAGAAAATTATTTTTATAAAAAATAGTTCATTTTTTTAATACTACATGTCAAAAAACTGTTAGGGTTATTTTTTTGGATTTTTCTAAAGTACTTGAATTTTTAATGAATAGTAAAATACGGTAATTTTTGGTATATATACATTATGAGTTAAATACACTATTTATTGGGTCATCACTGATGTAATCACCATAATATTTAACCACCCTTATTTATTTAAAAATTTTAGTGATAATTCTCAAACTATTCATAGTCTTGATCCAAAATAATAAACTAATGAATATAATAATTAGAAAACACCCCTCTCCTCCACTATAAATACCACCCGTCACCACCTCTTTTCCTCACACATCTCAAGCTCTAATCCTTGTAAAAATTATTCTCAAGACTCTTCCCAAGACCCTCTCCCACTTATGTTAGCTCTTGGTCTCATAAAAAGACCAAAACCCTTTCCCTAAGGAGGTTCTCAAGGAGCATAAATCCAAAAAGAAAAATCCTCTTCCTTTTTCTTTTAATTTCTTTTCAATTTCATTTATTTTATTCTTTTATCCTCACATTATATTGTCTAAATGTCATGATAACTAAAGTATGTTTTATGTAATATAATTCTATCATGTTAATGGAATATCCATCATCAAAATCTTTTCTCTCTCTCTTTTATTCTAAACACGAAATCGTTTCCTGTGATGTGTCAATTTACCGTCATCATGGGAAATGAGCTTTCATTTTCCTCTAACTCCTTCAAGTATATTAATAAAAAAATTATAATGGTTGAAACATATTGTAAAATTTAATTTTCAACCCTATTTATGTTTTTTAACTAATATATATACATAATTCTAAATGATAAAACAAAACGATTTTGTTGTGATCAAAAAACCACAAAAATTAACCTAAAATGATCATCATTAAATTTATCTCATTATTCATCCTCATACCATATAAAAAATTCTTTATAATATTATTTAAACTTATGAAATATCATTTATAACATATAATAACAATTCTGAATATTTATCCACATTTTTACATGAACTTCAATTCATATATACAAGTGAACCTATAATGGAAACTAAGAAAAAGAACAATTCTGAACGATGAAATTAAACTTTATAACTCATATAAAAGCCCATATATGAACTTAATAAAACCATAATGAATCAAATTAATGTATAAATGTTACTTTATTTGTTAATTAACGACTCTAATGTGATTATATAGGATATTAAAGTGAATAAAGCATTCAGACATTAGGTAAAGGGAATTATCAAACCCAACTCCATTTCTTTGGATTTTCCCTCTTTCACTCCATTTTCAGTATGTATATTCCTTTAATGTTTCTTAAATATAATTTATTAATCATTATATTATCTTTTATGGGATATACATGTTACCAATCTGATTTTATTACAAATTAAATGATTTTTCCAAAAGAACTCTTCTTTCAAAAAACACATCTTTTAATTATCATGAGATTGTTTCTTCTTCACTCGGAATTAATGATTCTTATACCAAGTATATTATTCCATATTTATTTTGGGAACCCAAATTTTTTTTCATTAATGTATTATTTATGAAATGAAAACCATTTCTTTCCATGTGTTATTTTATGTCCAAGATTGATATATGTTCTATGCAACATTTGTGATAATGTAAATGTAATGATGTGATAGGTGCACTCGAAATTATATTATGAAATGTAAATGTTAGGATGTGATGGGTGTACCTAGAATTATATAGTTCTCAAATTCATTGGTTAATGTGATTTAACTCTTGAGAAAAAAGTGAAATATGAATTAACATGATGCTAGCTTTGTTTACAACTATGTGTGGTAGTTGACCACTAAGACATGATGTTTCATTTTTAGGCATTGACACATTCCAAGACTTTTCTTAATGCTTCCTCTCATGATTATGACCCTATGCCTATGTTATAATGATAATGATTATTATCAACCCATGTTATATTGATTCATGATATTATCTATCCTACTATTAGGCTTTTAGCTCACCCCTTTCTTCATGTATATCCTCAAGTGATTACTTATACTAAGGAGGACACAAGGGACAATAAGAAGCTAAAAAATATTGAATTAAATAAATTTTTATGTTTTATTTTGTAAATTTTATGGATGGAAGTAATTTTCACAAGACACTAAACCTTTGGATCATGTTTTTGTATTGCTTATATGTTGTTTTTATATAAAATGATGTAATAAGTTATGTAATAAAAATAAGGGTCGCTATAGTTGGTATTAGAACACAGTTTAGTTAATTTGGGAATAAGGATTAGAGAACCTTAGTGAAAAACCTTAGTATGAGACTAAGTATAAGTAATCACCCAAGAATCTTTGTTTTAGAAAATGATAATCATAGAGATCCAAAAATATACGCCGTTAGAATTAATTGCACAAATGAATAAATTATTTATTTGTGACTTGTTGACTTATTTTTTATTCTAAACTTTTCTATTTTAGAAAATGGTAAGAACTGAGAGAAACATGGACAACAACCTAGGTGATGGAAAATTAAATGATTTCCGAATGACATCCCCAATTCCTTGGGGGTGGAGTTAAAAATTTCATGGTGATGATTACCCAACTGTCTTAAGTTATGAATAAGAAATTGAATAATGTGGAATGTCTGACTTCACCTAAGAGGGAGAAACTGACTATCAAGTCCTTTATGTGGAAATAACCACTAACATTTAGTAGATATTCCGATCCACTAGTCATGGAATAGTGGGTCAACTCAATAGAGAAGATTTTTTATGTACTTCACTATTTAGAGATGGAGAAGGGGATTCTTTCCGTTTATTATCTAGATGAAGAGGCTGACCAATGGTGGACATTGATTAAGAACACCAAGTTGATTGAATAAATTGAAGGGATGGAGTGGGAAAACTTTAATATAATGTTTCTTAACAAGTATTTCCCTTTAAATCTTCGTATAAATATTGAGAGATAATTCATAGTGATGAAGAAAAAGTAAGGAGAATCTATCATGTAATATGAAGAAAATTTCATAAGGCTTTCCATGTATGCTCTGGGTTTTGTTATAAAAAATGATAGAAAAATTGATATATTATTTAGTGGTTTAAAACCACACCTTTTAAAGGCTCTATCAATTCGATACTTTGGGAGTTATGAAGAAGTTGTTCGATGTGATCTCAAAGTGGAGATAGAGTTTGGAGAATGGTCCCATTTCCATAGTTATAAGAAACGGAAGATAGTGCTTCAGGATGGAGGATCTATTGAGAAAGGTGGAAAGAAAAATCAACCACCCACATGTAAAAAATGTGGGAAGAGGCATCATGGGAACTGCCTCAAAGGGATAGTGAAATGCTTCAAGTGTGGGAGAGAAGGTCATGAGGCTCATGAATGTTGAAAAGACATGAGGAAGTAGGAAAATGTGGTGGAGGAAAGGAGAGCACCACCCATGGTCCAATGCTACAACTATAGGGAGAAAGGGAACTATGCATGTAGAGACCCAATGTTGAGATACATGGACATTACATTACTTTTTCAGAATACCTAATAAATAACAAAAATAGACACTAAAGGACCGTAATAGTTTAGTGTCTTTGGAAACCCGAAATATAATCTTCTAATCTTGGTGAAAGATCTTCAACATCTCCCATAAAGATCTTCCCTTTTTTTATTACCTAAAAACTTTATTTATATTCCGGGGAAAATAAAACATATAAAGGGTGAGCTAAAATGATCAGTAAGGGTATTCATGGAGAAAATAAAACAAACCATTCACATTTGAACTTCAAAACATGAACATAAAGTTTACACATCAAAATGTTGAGTTGTGAAATAAATCTTGGCAGTACGTAAGGCATATGTCATAAAGGAACATCAATCATGATAAAATAGCATGGGAATAAAACATTTAATTGTGTAAAACCATTAATCACATGATATGATTTCCATAGTAGTCAAGTCATTGCTGCCAAGACTATTTTAGTGGAAAAAGTCCCTTTCTGAATCGAGTTCACTCATCGTTCCAGTCCTATATCACCGAACTGGATTAACTTACCGTTCCATCCATGTATATCTCATGAGATAAAAATATTTACCCAATTCATTGGAGGGAGATATAGGTCCCACCCATCTCATAATGAAATCATTCTTACTTGTGCCACAACATAAACATAAATCATTCATCATAACCCAAAGAATAAAAATGGGTTTCATAAACATCATCCCATCATAACATAATCCATATAAAACAAATGGATATAATTTCATCATAAGAAAAGTAAAACCATGTAAATCATAGAGATATTATACTTGAAACATACACATATGAAATAATGTCATCTTAGATGGAAAACGGTTTTGATAAAACACTTGAAAATAATTCTTGAGGAAAATATCCTTTCTTCTTAAAAATAATTTTCTTTTCAAAAAATGCCACACAATTTTAAAAGAAAAGGATTTTATTGAAAATAACCATGAAATATTGTAGAGTAAACTTCATGAAAATAAGGCATTATAAAACCGTAAAAATACGTTCATGCCATATAAGTTGAAAAAAACATTCTCCTCGTACTTTTAACAGAAAATTCAAAATGTACCACATATGGTAAACAAAAGAAATATTCCTTCGATAACACAAAGTAAAAGTCAAAGAGGGGTAAAAATGACTTTAAAAATACATAAAAAAATATTAATCACTTTATGAAAAACATTTTTTATGGACATGGATGAAAAATATAACCCCAGTAAATACTTACGAATAAACAATCTCAGATAAGAACGAGATTGTAATAGTTATCCCTTACCTTAGGTCCGATATGCTTCATACGTATCCGAACCTCCTGTATAATTATTTAAATAATGTTATTGACTTATTAAAGAATAATATTTAATGTTATTATATCATATATGGTTCACTTATGACTTTATATTACCCGTTCTTTTGTAAATTCCATGTTAAAGCAGCGTTTTGGGTAAAATCGTTTTATTTATCGTATGTGTTTTGACTTGTTGTTCTTGATATTATTATTACTTATATCATGATTTACTTACTTCCAGAATGTAAATCATGATTTATAAATCATATATATTCAGTATATATATATATATATAATAGATAGATAAATGAAATGAAATACACCGTTCATGGAGACGGTAGGCCGTACGTACGCATGAACGCTGTTTTCCTTTCCTTATTGAGTTGAATGGAAGTAAGTAGATGGAATATATATATATATACATAAATAAATACAGTATCTTAATTATGTATTATATTTCATTATTATTCATTATATATACTTTATAATCATTCTATAATGGTTAACACGGAGAATGAATCTCATCGCGTCGTGGAGACGGTAATCCGTACGTACGCACGAGCGATGATATCATTCCCATAATTATTGAATTGAATTTGAGTGAATGATATAATATCTCAGAATCAGTATTATGTTATAATAACTATATATAGTTATTCTTTACACCATTATACCCATCCAAGTAAGGTGGTGGTGGAAAAACAGAATACACCACGGCGTGGAGACGGTATTCCGTACGTACGCACGTGCGGTGATTTCATTTTCCGTAGGATGGATAGAAGGTGAAATGGGGTTATTTAATATTTATAATAAAATATCAGTATATTAGTGATACTTATGTTATTAATTTATAATTAAACAACTAAATAAGAAGAAGTTTAAGAAGAAAGAAACTTGAATGAATCGGTAGAAGAGTTTACCTCTTCTTCGACACACCTCTTTTAAGCTTCCTCTTAAGGCACTAGAGTTGGTCTTTTTAGGAGACCAGAACCTCTATAATGTTTATAGTGAAGTTGAGAAGGTAAATGGGAAAGGTTTGGTCGAGCTTGAAATCTCAAAATTGTGTAAATAGAAGAGGGAGGAGGTTCCCTTTTATAAGGGAGGAGAGAAGCACTTTAGGAAAAAACTTAAAATATTATTTTATAATAATGTCATATTCGGTTTATAATGGCTCAAAAGTGACTTATTTCGAAGATAAAGTGGGTATGGGTCTAAATACTCTCAACCAATAGGTTTTAGAGAAGTTTAGGTTACTATTTTAATCTTATCATTTAGATTTAACTCTAAGTTAAATAATTTAACTTTTACCGCGTCTTCTTATTTTCTTACACTATATGGTTAATAAACTTACTATAACAAGACAAATGAACCCAAAGTGGTTAATTATTCATATATATAACCTTATATAAGTCATTCAGACGAACCTTAGATTTTTAGGAATAGAATAACAATTAATAATATAATATTTGTTTTAAAAACTATTTTATGTCAATTTTGACACTATTTGGTAATTGATTTTTGTTAAAATCATAATAGCATGATTAGTTAGAACAAAGTTAATTTAATCAATAATAACATGTAATATTAACCTAAAAAATTAGCGTAATTTTTAAAAGTCTCAAATTACATTTATTTGGGTATTTATAACATCAATTATGTTAATATTGTATTAATAAGGTAATTACTACATCATCATTGTGTCATAAATAAATTAAATTATTTAATGTCTAAAAATTATAAATAAAATATCATTATGTATGAAATATTTTTATATTTCTAATGAATATTTATATTCGAATTTATCTTATGTATAACCCTATATTAAAAATGTTTTAGTTATTAAACCTTGATTTTAACTCTTTTAACTCTTCTTTAAATAAAATAATAATAAATTTCCTAATCTAATCCAAGTGTACCTAAAGGGTAATATTTTATTCCTAAGGTTGTTTTTGGTCGATTTACACTTATACAATAGAATTAGGACATGTTTTAGGGTAATAATAATATCATTTTTACCCTTAATTACCCTATTTACTTTTAACCGTGGTAAATAAAAGTAAAAAGGTACTATTCACCAAAAATTATTTTTATCTTATCGAACCACATTTTACTCCTTGATATAAATCGTGTCTCTCAGATTTTCAAAATTCAACTCACAGAAGCGGTAAAATTAAGTTTTTTGTACAATTACAAATGCTCCTAGGAGGTGGGTAAAAGACGGTGAAAAGTTCAATAAAATTTTTATATATCTAAAATTATTATAAAATGACTCCAATGAATTACATTGAACTTATATAATTATTCTGTATCTATTTTTACATAAAATAAATTTAAATAAAATAAATGTTTTTTTAAAATAAAAATTCGGTTTTAACCAATAACTAAGTGTTTTCACTATTCATCAAAAACTGAAAGTTTTCAAAAAAAATACCAAAATTTCACCCTAGGATAATTTTGATATTCCGAATCCAAAAATGAAGTCCATTTTGAAATATAAAATTTATAAAATTTTAAAAAGTGGGTATTACTATTCATAACGGTTAGTTTATAATAATATTATAATAATATCTCGTTTAGTGAAACTCAGTATTGCGTACTACACACGCTATCAAAGAAGGTCTTGATTGCGTGTAATGCAAGCCAAGTCAGGGATGCGAGTAGTGAAAGCTCCGTTTGGTGTTACGTATAACATAATAAAAACTTATTTCATTTATACATTAAACAAAATCTATACTTAATGTTGCGTAGAATAATTTCCACAAAACGAACTTGAAAATGTGTGTAACACGAGCCAAGAATAGTGTTGCGTATACTGCAAGCTAATATAGTGTTGCGTATAG
Organism: Viscum album; assembly: GCA_963277665.1. Classification (NCBI taxonomy): domain Eukaryota; kingdom Viridiplantae; phylum Streptophyta; class Magnoliopsida; order Santalales; family Viscaceae; genus Viscum; species Viscum album. The sequence goes on along the minus strand of OY728147.1, from coordinate 133,790,899 downwards.
TGCAAGATAATCTTGGTGTATCACACAACACAAGACATCAAATAAATTAAAAATAATACTTCTCATAAAATCTCGGTGTGTTACAATGCAAGCCAGTGTACTAAACCTTGAGTCCTCGAGGGTAATCAGTGTCAGAAAATACCAAAGCTAAAGGAGCAAGAAAGGATTGTGCCATCACTACTGATTAAGTAGAGCAAGAAAATGAAGTTGTACAAGGCACACTTCCTATTCAATCAATAATGGTAAAATTATTATTTGATTTTGGTTCTACTCATTCCTTTATATCCTGCAAGTTTTCTAGTACTATTGAATCAAATCCCTGAAACCTTGAAGTAGAGATATCTATAAAAACACATAGTCATGTGATTATTTCAACCCAAGTGTTGGAATCTTCTATTGTTGGTGTTTGTAGGATGATTCTTCTACCATTGGTGGAATTCTACACTATAAGGGGAATGGATTGGATCTTGTTATATAGAGCCCATATCAACTGTTGGGAAAAGAAAATATATTTTGATATTCTGAACTATCCCATGATCCTCTAAAAATTCAAGTAAGATCATGAATGTACTTTGGAAAATCCTTCAAAAGTGTGGGTGTTAATTCCCTATGAACAATCATACCTCAATCAAATGGTTGAGTCAAAGGAAGGTATCAACCTATAGGAAATTCCCATTATAAGGGAATACTGTGATGTATTTCTTGAAGAGTTACACGAACTTCCCCTAGACCATGAGGTATATTTATCAATACAAACCATACTCAGAGCTACTCCTATCTCAAAGTTTCCCTATAGGATGGATCCTATCAAACTATAGGAGTTAAATAAGTAGTTTTAAGAGAATTTGGACAAAGTGTTCAAACTCCCTAGTGCATCAACTTTGGGTGCACCATTGCTCTTTGTCAAAATAAGGATGGATCAACGCAGTTGTATATCGATTATCAGGAATTGAAAAAGATCGCTATAAAGAAAAATTATCCTCTTACAAGGATTTATGACTTGTTCGATCAACTACAAGGAGATCTGTACTTCTCAAAGGTGGATCTTCATTATAGATATCATCATCTAAAGGTGAGGAAGGAATATATTCAGAAGACTGCCTTCTGTACAAAGTATGGGCACTATGAGTTTCTGGTGATGCCTTTTAGACTTACTAATACCCCTTAAATATTCATGTATTTGATGAATATAGTCTTTATACATTACCTCGACAAATTTTTGGTAGTGTTTATCGATGATATTCTTATATAATCCAAGAGAAAAGAGGAACATGAAGAACATCTAAGACTTGTGTTGGAAACATTAAGGAAAAAGAAGTTGTATTACAAGTTCATCAAGTGTGACTTTTGGATGTATAAAGTCACATTATAGGGATATGTGATCACAAGTGAGGGAATTTCTATAGACCCTTCAAAGAAAAAGGTGATTGAGGAATGTCCCAAACCCTTTAGTGTCACATAAATCTGTAGTTTTCTTGGCCTAGCAGGGTAATTCTGATGTTTTGTGAGAAATTTCTCATGATTATCTATCCCTCTAACTTAGTTAACAAGGAAAGGGGTAAATTTTGTATGGACGGAAGAATGTGAGGAAAGTTTCGAGAAGCTAAATAAGAGGCTAATCACTGCACCTATACTCACATTACCCAAAACTGGAGAATGTTTTATGATATAAAACGATGATTCAAAGAAAATATTTGGTTGTGTACTCATGTAAAATGATAATTTGATAGCCTATGCCTCACGACAGTTGAAGATCTATGAGAAGAACTACCATACACATGATTTAGAGCTAGTAGCTATGATTTTTACCTTGAAAATTTAGTTGCACTACCTCTATAGTGATAAGTGTAACATCTATACTGATCAAAATATCATAAATTATATATTCACATAAAAGGAGATGAACATGTGACAAAGGATATGGTTAGAGAAAATCAAGGACTATGATTTCTCTATTCACTATCATCCTAGAAAGGTAAACATGGTGGTTTATGCTCTTAGCAGAAAAGAACATGTTACTCTATCCATGTTGCAGAATGAGAAAGACCCTATCTTCATGGATAAACAAAGAATTGATTTGGAAATCATAATGGCATAGAATACATCTTACCTTGCCCAAATGATTTCCCAACCATCTATCCAATAGAAGGCTAAGGAGGCACAAAGAGATGATTTGTAGTTACAAAAGAAGGTGAATGCAGTAAAGGGAGGGAAGATAAAAGAGTTCCATATCAATGATGAAGGGGTGATTCAGTTTGGAATGAGGTTTTGTGTGCCTTCATCACCTGGGATAAAGAAGGATCTATTGGATAATGTACATAACACACATTTCTCTATCCATCCTGGGAGTACCAAGATGTACTATGATCTTCTAGAACATGACTGGTGGAACAACATGAAAAAGGAGATTATAGAGTATATCTCAAAGTTCTTGATATGTTAGCAGGTTAAAGTAGAGAGAAAAAGTCTAAAGGGATGATGAAACCATATCCTATACCCACGTGGAAATAGGAGAATGTCACTATGGAATTTGTCATGAGCCTCCCAAAGACATGCAAAGGAAATAATATGATATGGATTGTGGTTGACCAACTCACCAAGACAACCCACTTTATCAATATTTGGTAAGATCTCTTTCTTGAACAACTTGAAATGATATATGAAAAGAAAGCGTAAATACTACATGTGGTTCCACTCTCAGTTTTCTTTGATAGTGATCCCATGCCCACATCTCAATTATGGAGAAGTATTCAACATTCTTTGAGTAATAAATTAAATTTTAGCATGTTGTATCACCCCCAATCTGATGGAAAATATGAAAGGACTATTCAGACACTTGAAGATATTCTAAGAGCCTGCTCATTAGAATTAAAAGGTGGATGGGATCAACATTTCCCATTGGTTGAGTTCCCATACAAAAATAACTTCCACTCGAGTATTCAAACTTCTCAATATGAAGATCTATTTGGGAAGATATGTAGAACTCCAACATGTTGGGATGAAGCCGGTGAAAGAAAGATACTTAGACCTGATCTTTTATAAGAGATGACAAAGAAGGTTCAAGAAATCAAACAACATATCAATGCTTCTTGGAGTACTCAAAATGGCTATGATGACAACCGTCGAAGGGACTTGGAGTTTGACATTGGAGATAAATTCTTCCTTCAAATATCACTATGGAAGAGAGTCATGTAGTTTGGAAAAAAGTGAAGCTAAGACCAAGGTATATTGGCCCCTTTGGTATCCTTGATCACAAAGGATCCATGACTTATTGGCTTGCAATTCCACCGAGTATGGAACAAGTTCATGATGTTTTCTATGTATCACTCCTGGGGAAGTACATACTAGGTTCCTCACCTGTACTGAACTCATAGGTGGTATAGCTGTAAGATGATCTATATTATTAGAAGAAGCTAGTAAATATTCTAGACAGGAGAGATAAAGTTATATTCAAAAAGACAACTTTTAAAGACACCAAACCTAGTTTCCTAAAGCTGGTGACTTATTCCATTACATTGGAATATAAATAAGGAAGACAAATCTTGAAGGACTGAATAGTTTAATAGATTTTGAAAACAAGATATATACATGATTTCAAAATTACAACTTAAAATGGAATACATTATAGAAATTCTTTTGGAAACATCATCAACTCCTAGATTATCCCTATAAGTCATTCATAATATACTTCTTCACATTCTGGAAAAATAAAACATAAGAAAGGGGTGAGATCAGATGCTCATTAAGGGTAAAAAATTCAGTGGAAGTATAAATAATATGTTATAGTGAATAACTAAAATTACACATGCCATTAAAAACATAATCTTGAACATAATATGGTATGAATTAAAGCTAATTAAATAATTCCATAATAAAACATAACCCTGGAATTCTACTTGTAGAATAACCTCATTGACTATAAATTACTAGCTTCTTAATGACAGAATGCATAATGGAGGACATATAGATTAGATCATCAATCCCTTGACCAAGACAACTAAAAATGATTAAGTCCCCAACCATCACTTAATAAGTCCAATTCATTATTCATATGAATTTGGTTAAACATAAACAACATATACATATGAAATGTGAATAACTTTCCCCAATCTATAGATATAATCACTAACCATTCTGAGTAATAAGGTGAATGGTATCAAAATAGCAAATCCAAAATCAAAATGATCATAAAAAATTTAATAAAATATGGTGGATTATATCATAAAATATTAATCCCAATTAAACATAATAATCAACATGAGTGTTGAATAAATGAAAAATACTCTTATAAAACCATCGAGTAATTCTTGATAGTAATACGCTTTTTCTTTGAAAAGAAGAGTTATTTGGGAAAAATATTTGTATAAAACAAGAAGTGAACTAAGATAGTTTTTTAATAATAAAATGAGTGATTTTATAAAAATAATGGTGTCTTAACACATATTATCGAGTGTACTTGAAAATATGTAAGAATTCGATAAGTTCCCTTGAATCAGGTTTGTTTATTAGAAAGAAATTTTTGAAAGACCCTTTTAAAACATGTAAATCCCCATAAAATAAATAATAATTTTAATTGGTACACATATATATAACATTAAAATATATATTTTGTTATTAAATAAGGATAATTAATAATTTCATTAAGGTAAGTAGAGAATAAGAGTAATCCAAAAGAAAATGGAGGTTCGGGTAGAAACCCTTACCTTATGACCGAATGAGTTATTCACTTGACCTTAAAATATTGTATAATCAAACTAAATCCAATAATTAATTAATTTAAAACCTTATCTACATATTTTATATTTATTATAATTTTATTAATTTCATTTATGACCTTTTTGATGGGTTATAAGATACAATTTTATCACTCGAGAGCATTCTTTTCCTTGGTTTTCATGATCGACATACTTGTATATGAGTACGAAAGTTCATGTGGAATGTGTATAATTATCTAGAATTGATTTTATATGATATTAATGAACATATATAATATTAAATGTTTATATAATTAATTTGATTATATGTTATGAAGATGATTTATTAAATAAAACATTAGTGATAATTGTTTAGATTATTACGGCGGTATTTCGATCGTCTCAAACTAGTTTTGTAATATTAATTATTATTATGTATATATACTAGTTAAAAAAAATTAAATAGGTTATAATACATATATTATAGTCTATTTAAACCATAAAAATAGTTTCATGACCATCCTTGAAGGAAAAATTGAAGAATGAAGGCTCATCGTCCATAAAGGTTGTAAATCAGCACCTCCCGAATGATGATTTGGTTTTTAAATTAAAGGAGAGAGTGTAAGGGGATTGATGATGGTTATTACATTAACATGATATAATTAAAATATATAGATTATAATTTAGTTATAATTATCATTTTTATATAGTAGGTGAGGATAAGATAATAAAATAAAGAAAATTGAAAATGAAAGAAAAAGGAAGATGGTTTACCTCTTGAATTAACCTCCTTGAGAACCTTCTTAGGGAAAGGGGTTATGGTATTTTGGAAAGAAAAAGAGATCTTGGATGTGGGGAGAGACTTGGTAAGAGTATTTGGGTAGAACTTTGACAATATTCAAGGCTTAAATAATTGAATAGAATAGGGGGTGATGGGTGGTTTTTATAGTGGAGGAGGGGGTGATTTCTCATTATTCAACTCATTATTTTATAATTTTTCTCAAGACAACCAATAGTATTGATTCTTGTGACTAAATATAGTAATAATTGAATTTTATTTCTAACTAATGGTTCTTACATCATCCATGACTCAAGGAATAATGTATTTAGCTTATAATGTATTTATACTGTAAATTACCACATTTTACTATTCACTAAAAATTCAAGTATTTTAGAAAAATCTCAATAATTTTCCATAAGCATTTTCAATGTGTAGAATTAAAAAATGGAATCCATTTTATCAAAATAATTTTCTAAAAAATGTAAAACTTAATTTGTAAATAAAATCATTATTTACTTGAAAAATACAGATTTTAAATTTAAAAGCGATTTTTTAACACTTTAAAAAATTAACTAAAGTCTCATAAAATTATCGTAAAATCATAAGAAAAAAATAATGATTTATGAATCCATTTTATGAATATTAATTTTCTTTTAAATTTAATTATAAAAATATAATTAAATATTTATGATTTTAAAAATACCTACATTTAAATATTAATTTTTAAAATTATTCACTTACTTTTACAATGATATAATTATATCATAATTTCACTTATGAGATGCCTAAATTTTATTTATACTTTCATAGTTGAGGTTACTATTCATTAAGCCGATTTACTATTCATATGGGTCATATTACTATTCCTAAGGGAAAGTTACTATTTCATCGGTATAAGTTATTTAACATTTAAAAATACCAATTATTTATTTTATTATTCATTTATAAAGATTTTATTATGTTATCTATGTGGTTTTATATGATTTTTACTATATAAAATAAACACAAGAAGCGAAATTTAATTGATAAAATTTTGGGTCATTACACAACCCACCTTTTCAAAGTGTCGTGGAGGAACCATAAGTATGAAGAAGCAACTTGGGAATAAGAGGAGGCGATTAAGGAGAAGTACCCTCACCTGTTTATATAAAAAAAATTTGGAGGGCGAAATTTCAAAAGGGGGAAGAATGTAACGATCCAAACTTTTATCAATGTAATTTCACCCTTATAATAATATAATATAGTATAAATGACATAAAATCAAATTGAGAACACATTAAAAAATTTATAAATGAATAATGAATGAAATAAGTGGTATTACAAGAAATTAAGAAACCTATACTGAAGGATTAGTAACTTTACCTTTGGAATATTAACCTGAACCTTATGAATAGTAAAACATCCAATAGAATAGTAACTTAACCTTTTAAAGTAAAAATAACTTTTTTGCATCTTCTAAATGAATGAATAGTATAATTATATCATAGTATAAGTAAATAAATATTTTAAAAATTATTAATTAGGTGTTAGCATTTTTGTAGGTAATAAATATTTAATTAAAATATTATGATTAATTTAATAATTTATAAAAAAATTTATATTCATAAAATTTATTCATAAATTAATATTTTTATTTCTTATGATTTTAAGATAATTTTATGAGACCTTAAGTAAATTTTCAAAGTGTTATAAAGTCAGTTATAATTTAAAAATATGTATTTTCCAAGTGAATGATGATTTTAATTAAAAATTAAATTACTCATATTTATAAAATTATTTTCATAAAATGTAGTACATTTTTTAATTCTACACATTAAAAAATTGTTAGGGTATTTTTTTTGGATTTTTCTAAAATACTTGAATTTTTGATGAATAGTAAAATATGGTAATTTATGGTATATATACATTATGATTTAAATACACTATTACTTGACTCATCATTTATTTTATCACCATAATCTCTAACCCACTTCATTATTTTAATATATTTATTGATAATTATCAATCTTTTCATAGTCTTGAACCAAAATAATAAACTAATGAATATAATAATGAGAAAACACCCCTCTACTTCACTATAAATACACCGATCATCACCAATTTTCATCACACATCTCAAGATTTTATCCTCATCAAAATTGTACTAAAAAATCCCCCAATCCCCTCTCCCACATTCATGAGCTCTTGGTCCCATCAAAATACCAAAACCTTTTCCCTAAGGAGGTTCTAAAGGAGGATAAATCCAAGAGGTAAAATCCTCTTCCTTTTTCTTTTAATTTATTTTCAATTTCATTAATTTTATTCTATTATAATCACCTTATCTTATCCAAATTTCATTGATATAATATAATTCTATCAATTTAATTGAATATACGTCATCAAACTCCTTTCTCTCACTCTTTTATTCTAAAAATGGAATCATCACCTGTGATGTGTCAATTTACCAACATAGTGGTCTATGCAAGTTAATTTTCCTTTAAATCCTTAAAGGATGTTAATAAAAACATTATAATGGTTGGAAAATATTTTGAAATGTATTTTAAAACTCTCTTTATGTTCTGGAACTATCATATATACATAATACTAAATGATAAAACAAAACGAGTTTGTTGTGATCGAAAAACTGCCTAAATTAATCTAAAATGGTCATCATTAACTTTTATCTAATGATTAATCCTCATAACATATATCCAAATAGATAATTTAAAATTATTTAATATCATTAATAACATATAATAACAATTCTTTTTGTTTATCCACATTTTTACAGAAACTTCAATTCATCTATACAAGTGAACCGATCATGGAAACCAAGAAAACGAACACCCATGAATAATGAAATTAAACTCTATAACTCATATATAAAAGACCATAAATGAACTCAATAAAACAATAATGAATCAAATTCATGTATAAAAGGTTTTTTATTTTTTAATTAATTAATCTAATGACATTATACAAGATATTAAAGTGAAGAAATCATTCAGACATAAGGTAAGGGGAATTCTCGAACCCAACTTTCTTTCTTTGGGATTTCCCTCTTTCACTACATTTTCAGTGTGGATATTACTTAAATGTTCCTTAAATATCATTCATTAATCATTATCTTATCTTTTTTGGGATATACATGTTACCAATATTGTTTTATGACAAATTCGATTATTTTTCCATAAGAACTCTTCTTTCTATAAACTGATATTTTAATTCTCTTGAGATTGTTTCTTCTTCACTAAAAATTAATGATTCTTATACCCAGTATGATGGTCCCTCTTTATTTTGAAAACCCCAAAGATTATTCATGAATTTATTATTTATAAAATGATACCCATTTCTTTTCATGGTTTGTTTTATGTCTAAGATTTATATACATTCTATGTGCCATGCATGATAATGTAAATGTTATGATATGAAGGGTGCACCCAGAATTATATATAACTCCAATGAATTGATTAATGTGATGTATCTCATGATAAAAAGTAAAATATTCTTGAAAATGATTCTATCTTTGTCCTCAACTATGTGTGGTAGTTGACCACTAAGACATGATGTTTCATTTTTATGTATTTCCACATTCCAAGACTTTTCTTAATGCTTCCTCTCATGATTATGATCCTATGCCTATGTTATGATGATAATAATTATGATCACCCTATGTTATATTGATTCATGTTCTTATCTATCCTCTTACTATTATTTTTTCTCACCACTTTCTTCATGTATATCCTTAGGTGATTACCTATACTAATGAGAACACTAGGGATAATAAGAAGCTAGAGAAAAAGGAATTAAATAAATTTTTATGTTTTATTTTGTAAATGTTATGCATGGAACTAAATTTACCAAGACACTAAATATTTGGATCCTGGTTTTTTAATTATTATATGTTGTTTTTCTATAAAATGATTTAAAAAGTTATGTAAGAAAAATCAGGGTCACTATAGAGGCTCACTCACCATCCCAAGTGTCATGCATAACGTCTCACACTCTTATTAGGATGCAGGGAATGTACCATATTTCTTGAGCTTATAGGCTCATTAGATTGGTCATGGATGTCTGATTTATGCCACAATCCAATGAGAAACTAGTATTCCAGGTATATGGAAACTTATATCTGCACATACTTGGTTCATATATGTGAATGAAATATATACAATTAAACTATATATATATATATATTATTATATATATTGTAACTATTCATACTTCCTTGTGGTAATGAGATGAAGTAGGTAGACCCATTAGATGTCTTGTAGGAACCTAAGTGGTCTGTTTATTTATTTCAGCATTGTATTTCTAAATTTTTATACCTGCACACACGTTAGTTACGCGAACTACTCATATTACACATAGACACCATTTTTGGTGGTCTACTCATATTTTTATCTCACACCCTACTTGGGTTATCTTTTGTACCTGAGAAGATTATCTTTCTATAGGTATTGATAAGGGAAAGGGCCATGCCACAAGTTCTTGATATGCTTACATATAGTTCAAGCTTAGGAGCAGAGGACCAAGCATACTATTGAGATGCTACTGGAGCAAATTTTATTCTTTTTTTACTATTTGAATAGAATTAATGTATTCCAGTTCCCCTATTCCCCATTGTTTATATCAAAATGTCTTGAATTCATGTATTGACACTGCCTTTGAGGATTTTGATTATATTTTCCGTTGTTTAGTTGTTTATTCTTCCGCTATTTTCTTTATTATTGATTCAGTCTACATATTTATATACTTCCTATATTGTTGATTTTATCTGTTTGAATCCAATTTTTCACTCTGATATGAGTGTATTGTATCCCCACTATACCACCTTGATACCCTCACTGCTAGTTAGTAGTCTTTGGCATACATGGAGGTGTTCTTGAGCCTATGTGACCCACCAGCTCGGGGCATGGGTTTAGTGGATCCTGGGTTGGGATTTTATAAAGTGGTATCAGAGTTTTTGTTTTCCTTTGTCTTACTATTTGGGTAATAGATAAGAGACTAAGAGTTAAAGGGATTTGGAATTGATTCTATGCCTAGACATAGCTAACCCATGTATAGGGGAAACCCAAATTACTTGGGATGGGTAATTTCTTTTATTGATTATGATATTTATAGTTTATTTGACTTTTCCATTGGGTGTCACACTTGAGATATTATGTTATAAATATTGGTATGTTTGAAATGATGATTTCTTCACTATGGTCTGATGAAATGAGAGATTTGAATTAGTACATGCATCACCATAGGCACAATATGATTAATAGGACATGAATTTTTCCATTCCATGTTTATTTTTATCATGTATATGCCTGTTTCATATTGATTGTTCCTTTAATATATATTGATTTGTGCTGACATTTCTTAAAGGTATTAGAAAACATAATTGATACTTAAAGTACCTTCTTTAACCTAATAGTGTTTTCCTGAATAGGTAGAAGTAGACACCTTATGCAGTCAATTATATCCCATTTATCCATGGACCATTAGTCTCATGGGATGGAATGTGTTATGGTGTGGGTTAATTGTATAAAATATTTTGGTTCATAAGGTGTATGGGACCTTGTAGAAAAAATGGAAATCCATCTAATTTGACTATTTTAAAGTAATTTAAATATTTTAACAAGCACGAATTAAAATTAATATGACTTATAAATTAAAAAAACCATCTTATATACATTCATCATAGATAATTAGACCTGATACCGACCTTAGTAGTGGGTATTGGGTAACTCTTATGTTCTGACGACCAGTTTTGGTCTCTTTCTACTGCCTAGACCTATCTTGTTGAGGAGGTAGTGAGGTGTGATAATTTATATAAGAAGAATTTATACTTTTCATAGTTTCTATATGAAGTATCCTAAATTGATTAAATCTCTTCTAATATGTGTGTTTGGCATTGTAGTGTCATTACACCATGATGTCCTCCGATCACACGCCCTAAAGGTAGTGACAACCATGATCCTAAGGTAGTGGGCCCTGAGATGCCAATGGTTCCTCTGGCAGTTCCACCTATGGAACCTCTTCCTATAACTGATATGGGTATAGATTCCCAGTTATAAGATGGTTTTATATGTATGATTTATTCTATGCAAGGAGTTGTTCTGCCTTCCCCGAGTATGGAAGAGTTGACTCGTGAGTTTCAACAACAATATCCTCCCACCTTTTCAGGGAATGACAAACCTCATGCTATGGAGTCTTGGCTCAAATACATTCTTTCTATATTCAAGAATATAGAGATGCCTCCAGAGTAGAGGGTCAAGCTATTAGTATATATTCTATGTGATTCATTCAATAATTAGTGGGACATAGTCACCCAGGAAGATTGGAATCATGATATAGTATGGGATGATTTTCTGACCATATTCTACAATTACTTATTTCCCTAGAATTTGAGGGCTGACATAGCTAAGTAATTCAAAAACCTACAGTAGGGGAGCATGCTAGTTATAATGTACTCTGCCTATTTCATAGAGCTATAGTGGTTCGCTCCTACTCTAGAGGCTGATGATCATATGAGTATGTAGAGATATGAGGAAGGGATGGTCTAAACCATTAGATCATAGATTAACGTGTTCAGGTTGAATAAAATTCTTGAAATCATTAGCAAGACCCTTATTATAGAGAAAAAATCGAGGGAAGATGAAGTTGAGAGTTATGGAGGTTCGACACCTACAACTACTAATGACTCTTCGTATGGTTGAAATAGATGTTTCAAGACTACTTGCAGAGGTAGCAGCAGTCAGGATCCTCAAGCAGAAAACTTTCTAATATGTCACAAGTGCAGGAAGCCAAGACACACAAAGGATTAGTGTTTACCATATCTAGTCAAGTGTAGAGGCTATAAAAGGATGAGTAATATCCATTGCTTCTTCAGGACTTTCCCTCTAGTGCTTAGTGAGTGGGGATCTGCACCTACTCCATGGCTAGAAGTAGGGCCAATAGGATCATTTGGGAAAAGTAGATGTAATACCACCAACCGATTATGTCGAGGTAGTAATTAGAGGTAGTCAGACATATAATTCTCAATTCTAGTAGGGTGGACTTGTTTAGGAAAGTCACAAAGTGAATTAGGGCTATAGTACATGACAATTACAAGCAGTCCTTCCTATTCCAGAAGAGTAGAGTGCTGAACCTTCTATAGTTTGAAGTGCTATTCTGGTTTCCTCCACTTTAGTGTCTGCTTTATTTGACACAGGCTCATCTCACACTTTTATATCAGAGGAAATCATTGAGAGTCTAGGCCTTGAGATTGAGTACTACTATAGTGCTGTTATGCTAGACACCATGTTAGGAACCCATTTATAGGGCGTTGTTCATTGTAAATAATGTCCCCTTGATATAGGTGGATAACTTTTTCATGTGGAATCTTTTAATCATTGACATGATAAATTTTTATGTAATCATTAGGATGGACTGGTTAGTCCCCTATCAATCCCTCCTTGACTTATATCATAATAGGGTGATGTTTACATCACTAGAGGGCATTAGGAATGTTCATAAGGGACAATCAAATGTCAAGGTGACATGAGTAGGACCTGAGCAACAAAGGCTGGGTAGTGTTACAACTCATATCACCAGTATTTTCCTTGATGACCAAGGGTTATGACCCTTTATAATTCCTTGTGTAGTATAGTGTTATAGAGATGTCTTTTCTGACCACTTCTCTAGTCTACCTCTGGTGCAAGAGGTAGAGTTTACCATTGATCTTGTACCAGGAGTAGCATGAGTGACCATTCCTCCTTATAGGATGGCACATACGGAGCTTCTAAAACCCAAGAAGTTGTTGGAGGATCTAGAGGATAAGGATTTATATGCCTCATGACTTCTCATTTGGGTTTACCAGTTATTTTTTCCAACAAGGAGGATGGTACCCTCAGGATCTGTGTGTATTACCATCATTTGAACCAGATTACAGTAAATAATCGGTATCCACTACCTAGAATAGAGGACCTATTTGATCATAACTAAGGAGATAAAATGTTTTAAAAGATATATTTGAGGTTGGGATGTCATAAAGTGTGTGCTAGATCCTCATACATACCTCACACAACTTTTAGGATTAAGTATGGTCTCTATGAGTACCTGGTTATGCCATTCGGACTCATGAACGCACCTGCATTTTTTATAGATCTTATGAATTAGGTTTTCCACCCATATTTGGATTCATTTGTGGTATTATTTTTTGAATATATATTGGTGTTTTAATGATTTATAAATGACCATGAAACCCATATTGATATTTTGTTGAATACACTAAGAGACCATCATCTATATGCTAAGATCATTTAATGTTATTTTTGGATTGACAATGGCTACTTCCTAGTTTATATTATCTATGAGTCAGGAGTTTTAGTATACCTAGATTAAGCAATAGATTTAGTTTCCTAGGAATATCCCATGAACTTCTTTAATATTTGGAGTTTCTTAGGACTATATGGATATTACAGACACTTAATCTAGGATTTATCATTCCTTGTAATGCCACTTATAGGATTGAAAAAGATAAGTGTGAAATTTGTATGGTCAGAAACTTTTGAGGCTCCCTTTCTGGGGTTGAAGGGTTATTTGAATTCAGCACCAATACTGATTCTAATAGAGCTAGGACTGAGCTATACTGTATACTATAACATATTAGGTATCAGGATTGGAGCTATTTTGATGTAGGACGAGTGAGTCTTTGTATGCAGGTCTCTTCAGTTGATGCCCCATGAGAGGAATTAACCAATGCACGACCTTAGGCTCACTACTATTATGAATGACTTATGCTATTAAAGACACTATTTACTAGGAGAATATTTTTTGTTGTTCAATGATGAAAAAATCCTTAAGTACATCTATGCACAATGAGATTTGAATCTCAGGAAGTGCAGGTGGGTTGAGTACCTATAGTCATTTGATTTCAAGATTATTTACTCACCTGATAAAGGAAATTCTGTGGCTGATGATCTAAGATGGAAGAATCAGAAACAAATGGTTTAGGAATCCAATAGAGAATGGAAGCTTATGGCCTTATTATCATATATTAAAATTCAGGTCTAGGAGGATCATGGTCAGAATATACTCTCAGCCTTAGTAGTGAATTATAATCTTCTAGAATGGGTAAGAAAGAAGAAACTATTTTATCTCAAAGGCATTGTCCTAAGGGAAAGAGTCTTTGATGATGATACATATTCAGGTTAAAACATGTATGGGTATGGAATCTTAATGTTCTATGGGTATGTATGATTCCAAACTAACATTATAGAGGAGATGATGTGGAAATTACATGCCTCAGTATGAGAAATTCACCCCATTGTTACCAAAATGTATTGGGATATATGATGCTAGTATTGGTGGCTTGATATGAAATGATAGATTTCAAGATTCATCACTCGTTGTTCCACTTGGAAGTAGGTGAAGTTAGAACATCAACATCCAGTAGGGATTTTACAGCTGTTGTCCATTCCTGAGTGGAAATGGGATGATGTTTCGACAAACTTTGTGACTGGTCTACCAAGATCACCCCATAGAAGTGATATGTTGTGGGCTTTAATCGATCATTTGATGAAGTTCATACACTTCTTACCTATGTAAGAGTCTTTACTGATAGATGATATGAGATTACTATATGTTAGGGAGGTTATACAACTTCATGGAGCTCTCCGCTCTATCATTTATTATAGAGACACTTGTTTTAAATCACAGTTCTGACAGGGGTTGAAGAAGGAATAGGGTACACATGTGCTTTTAAGCACGACCTATCACTCAAAAATTGATGAAAATATAGAGCATACTATTTAGGTGCTATAGAAAATGCTTCATGCCTATGTTCATGAATTTGGGGGTTCTTGGAAGAAAAACATTCTCCTCATTGAGTTTTCTTATAATAATAGATTTAAGGCTACCCTTGAGATAAATCCTTATGAAGACTTATATGGAAGGTCTTTCTCCTCACCTCCATACTGGCTAGAGGTAGGGGAGGCATCTGTGCATGGACCATATCTCGTGCTGGATACTATATAGTAGGTCTAGCTGATCAAAAAACACATGATCACAGCTCAGTTTAGATAGCAGCCATATGCCAAAAAACACCGACGACCTCTTGAGTTCGTGGTTGGAGACTATATTTTCTTGTGAGTCTGGCCCAATTTGGGAGTATAAACATATTCTTAAGTAGGGTAAGCTCTCACTAAGGTCCATTATACACTTTCAAATTGTAAAATGGATTGGACTTTTGTCTTACCAATTGGTGCCTCCTTAGAGATACTGGTCTATGCATGATTTCTTTCATGTATATCAGCTTCGCCTATACTATCAAGACCTGAAACATGTATTTCATCCTGATGTGGTTGGATTGGATATTGATTCTACCTTCAAGGAGTATCTAGTGCGTATAGTGGATTAGAGCATGAAGAAACTCTGAGGTAATTCAGTTCCATTGGTATGGGTGCTATAGAAGCACAACCAAGTACAGAATGATACATAGAAATGAGAAGATGATATATGAGCTTAGTGGCTAGAGCTATTCTATGATGATACCTATTTACCCTTATAAGTCCAACTTGAGGATGAATTACTTTAAGGAAGGGAGGTTATAACAACCCATTTTTCACTAAGGTATATATTGTTTGTTTTTCAATTTGAATCCTTTTCTTAATCATGGTATGCATGTACAATAGTATAAGGAAAGTCTCAGGATTGTTTGGATCTTGTTCAGAGATTAGAGTTATGAAAAAATGGGCAAAATTATTGGACACATAGTTTTTCTGAAATTGTGTGTTTGGAGAAAGTGGTAACCTATAGGGTGCATAAATTTTCTACAATTATGTAGCCTAAGGTGCACGACCACGCAGGTCTAATGGGTTTCAGAAAAGATCCATTTTTCATGGTTTATTCATGGTTAGTCAAACCATGTGCCTAACCATGTGGTTTTCCTCTAAAGTAGAAGTGACTTTCATGTAGTTTTTACATGGTTTTCATATCGTGCACCTAAACCGCGCACCCCCTTAATCTGAGGTGAAATTAATTTTTATCCCATCATTTGTTCTTAAATTTTTTTACTTCTTACCTCTTGATATTTTAGTAGACCAACCCCATTAATTCTTTTGTATCCTCCCAATCTCTTCAATATATTATTCTTGATTGGTCCCACATTAGAAATTTGAATCAAGATCTGAGGGAAGTGTTGGATAGCTTAAGGTATTATATTCATTACTTTTACCTTCAATTGAAGTTAATATTTGGATCCATTGTGCTGTTTAAGTGCAATCTCATTTACCCTATTTTTAGGGAGTTGGACCTTTTCTCAAATATCTTCCAAACAGAGTCAAATCTAAGGATGATATCGAATGAGGAGTCATCTATGGCCTTGAGGTATGTGTTCTCATTGTTTTCCCTTTTATTTTTGATGCTCTATAGCTATGCCGTCATGCAACATTCTTAATTTTTCTGAGTATCCCATTTATATTGATTTATTCATGTATAATTGGTCCTTGCATCTAGATACACACCTATTTAATGTTTTTAGTGGTTTATAGGTTGTAGAACTCATTTATGGACATCCCTTGGGTGTTCTAAGTCAAATTGCCCCTTTTTGGTTAAATAATTAATTAACCAAAACACCTAAATAGATTTCAAATTATATTTTAAATGAAGTTCCCCTTAAGACATGAGTATTCATTAGAACCCAAAGAAACTCTTACGTGTTTGGCTCAACTTTTAGTGGAATTTTCTGAGTAGGAAAATTCCTTAACAACCATGCAACTTTCACTCATACAAAATGTATTAAGTGCGTTCGATTTTTCATTTCAGTTATGAATAAATGATGTGAACATATATATATATTGATTTATCACTTCTATTATCATATAACTAATGTGAAGAGAATAGTATCATGCTTTATCACATCGGCTATAAAGTAACCTATGTGATAAATCAATTTTTAACGTCAGTTATATTTTAACCAATATGATAAAGAAAATTTCATTGCTTTATCACATCAGTTATCCAACAATTGACGTGATAAAGAAATTTTTTCACATCTATTAATATATAAAAAACATTATAAAACATTAAAAATATCATTATAATGTCATTTATAATAAAACTATATGATATACAATTTAAAATTTTATGAATTTCTATTTTTGAATCATTTTGGTGTTATTCGATATCGTGAAAGAAAAATCGTTTCTATCTCACATGGAATCCCTAACCTCATTTCTTTGATCCAATGTACTTCAATATATTTTTTCCATTTTAATACATCATTATCTTTTTGTTGGAATCATTTTTTCGAATTCTATCAGCACGTCTCTCAACTCTCAAGTAAACCTCACACATCGATGTTGTTCGCGAACACCCTAACTCTTGTTTTTTGGATTTTTTTATTCGAATCTCACAATACCATAATTTTTTTGATTCCATTTTTTCTAAAGGAATTTTTATCAAACTATGATATAATATTAAAACACACTTTCATATAGAAAACCTTTTTAATGTATTTTTTTTCAATACCTTAGCTAATTATATTAATTTTTAGTCTTAGCACTATTGGAATGTCTCGGTTAGTGATTTGGGAATCTTGAGATGGAATTTTGGAAACTTGGGATGAGGAGTAGGTCTAAATTGGGAGAAAATTTTAGTGACTATTAATACATAATATATATTAGTGGAACATTAGTTTATATACATTCCTTTTTTATAATTACTATTATATATGAATGCCCATGATTTATTAAATAACAACTCGTAAAGTATTCATAATTCTCATAAAAAACATATCATATGTTATATAATTAATTAGTGTCACTATGATATTTTTCTATGTTATGATTAGTGGTTTACATACTATTTTTTATTGTATTATATAATATTTATATAGTTTTAATTCTTGATCATGTTATACTCTATCTATTTAGTTTCTTATTATGTAACATTCTACACATTGTCTGTTCGGTATTATATAATATATAATATTATGGGTTGTTATGTTGAGAAAGATATATCTGGATTTTAAAAATTATTCACAATAATGAGTAATCATTGTTTTCTAGACATGATGATATGAAGTGTTTTTGAAAATGTTATAGTATTGGAAACAAGTTTTTTATTCAATTAAAAAAAATAATTTATTAAACCTTTGATTTAAATATTTGTTTTTTATTTAAAATGTGATGGATATTTTTTAATTGTTACCTTTGTATAAAGTAAAACATTTAGAATGTTTTTAATTAAATTGTAATGTTAAATGATCTGATTTTTTAAAATAAATTATTTTTGAAAAATTGTTTTCACATATTGTTTTAAAAGTAATTTGATGTTAATGAAGTTTTTTTTAAATATAAATAATATATAGTGGTATTTGGGATTATAAATGTAAAGGGTGATGAATTTTTATTTATCAAGTATATTTAAAATTATATTATATTATTGTCTATAATTATAATTATACTTTTCAAATACATTTTTTTTAAATTTCAATGTTTTGTTGCTTTCAAATTATGACATCTTTGATATAAATTTAAACCAGGTTTGACTTGAATAATTTATTCTATCTTTTATCGCTACTATATTCTTTCGACAAGATATTTATTTTTAATATTTGTTATATATAATAATGATTTGAAGTTGGATTACGAAACTTCTAATAAGTGATGAACATGAGGAAGGTTTTGATGATTTTTTTGGAATTTTCTAAATGAAATGTTCCACACAATGACATTTTTTTCTGTCCATGCTTGAAATGTTTAAATATAAAGAAGTGAGTTTTTTCCACATGTTTTATGATTTTTTTAAAATGTGTAGGTTAATAGTTTTAAAAAAAAATCTGTACTAAAGGAAGTAGGTCCTCCACCGCATTTCGACTAAATCGAAAGGAAATAGCACATCTACCACCTTTTCTAAAAATAAAAAAATTTATTCATGTTTTTTATATTTATTAATATATTGGTTTCTATATTATGATTTATATGTATATTGTTAGAAATCACTTATATTGGGTATTATTTTTCATTTCGTTTAGTTAAATACTATTTTTTTCATTATTAGATAACTAAAATAATATTATATTTTATAAATATATACATTTTGATGACATGTCTGATGTTTGTGCCACAATTTATACCTCCAAGATATTCCATGTAGTAAGAGTAAGGTGAGGTCTAGGAGAAAGTATGGAGATGGGAATAAAAGACTATTTTATTGTTTTTATCATGTACCCAATTCCCAAAGATGTTGGACCTCTAGATTTTTGGGAGTATTATATATATGTTTATGATAAAGATGATGTTATTAAATTTATATGAGATCTAGGTCATTAAAAAAATATTTGAATAAACATTATTTTTTATACTTATGAAATTCATTTTATTTTCAACTACTTTTTAGATGTTTAGGATATGTTTTAAATTATATTTAGATTGTTTTTATAGTTTATATTTTATAATACTTTAAATTCACCTAATTGAAATTTAATAAGTTTTTCTGTGTTTCAAGTAGTCGACTTTGAATTCTTATAAAATATAATCTATTACTAAAATATTAATGAAAACCGAAACAATAAATAAACATGTAAAAATAAATTATAGTAATAACAATATCTTTATTTCAATAGACATAAACCATATACATGAACAAGTACAATCAATATATATGGGGAGGAGATTCCATCCCACATGGTGGTCTGTGAAGGGTATGCCTGTATCAAGAACGCCAAGATCTGTATTGGGGTGGAGTTTAATGACCTAGAGAGGGATGATCTTCAGGCACTATAATTTCAACTGTAGCATGATCCACCATTGTGTTAGTGGGTGGAGGTGTCAACTGAATATCATATTGTTCTCTTGATCCTTCTCCCACTATATTATTAGAATGAACTTCCATTTTAGTAGTGGGGAACCAAGCCTACAATGGATTTGGACCCTAAGCCCGCGATGGATCTGGAACCCAATATGGAGAGAGTTGTGGATATCCTATCAAGAAATATAGTTCCCATGCCACCTGATGCACAACCACAATTGACTAAGGATGGAATACTAGAGGGCCAAACTCTTCTTATAGAACAGGTGAGGGATCACATGCAGGATGACACAATTAACATCATCGTCGTCGTGGCTTCTCAGTATTAGCCGCAACTAGAGGAGGTGATACTGGATCATGTTACTGAGTAGGAACCTACACTCTCTAGGGTGGATGATCGAAGATGATCTTGTGAATGGCCTCATAATCTGGCCTTAGCCCCAGTACCGTGGCATGGATCACTACAAGGCTAGTGGTCCACTCCTCCTTGGGATCAGTCATGTGAATAAGTTTCTCTAAATGAGAATACTAAAAATAGATTCCAAATGAATTAGAAAAGAGTTTAACAAAAAAACTAATGGAAATTTATTAAACTATGATATCATGAAGTGCTCTTCTGTGCTGGGTAAGATATAGTATAAACTTCAGTCCATACCATTGATCATACTTGAACTACTCCAAATGAAGGAATCACATCATAGGTATACCCTAGATACGATGCTTAGCTCGTTTTCCCCAGAGGTCGAGTAAGTCAGTATGTCATCAGTTCCAGTCCTCATCTTGACTCCCTATAATATTTAACTCATGAAGCTTCTGTTTTTGTGGTGATGGAAATGGTATGGGATGAACATATCGAAACTGACACATGAATCTATCAAGGTGGTTCAACTCGATAATATTAAAGTGAATGAGTTGCACTATAACCCTACCATCATGAAGTCCAACAGTACAATATGCTATAAACTGATCCAATATAGACCAATATGGAATCCATTCAATCTGAAATGACATGTCATATTTATCAAAAAAATTTCTTACTAAAACCTGAAATTGATTCTATTATTAAATTTGTTAGATAATGATAGACTGTATATACATACCTATTCGGGTAGCAAACTGCCCAACTTAAGATAGTATGCACCCAAATGGTGTGTCATAATCTTTTCGAAGTTGTGTCTCTGAGTCCACCTGTAAAATAAAGCATCAAAAGTGATAAATAATAAGAAATTAAATTCAATAACTCCTACTAGCATTAGAAACCAAAAGAGAAGAGTGATCATACCAGCATCCATGTGGAATGTCATGAAGCACCTCTATAGGAACCAACTCTCCAGCAAGATGAGGATAGACTACAAGGATGCACTCCCATGCCCACATTTGAAGAAGGATGATGCATCCCCTGAGATCCATGTGGTCTATGCGGCATGCCATGCATAATGCCTCATATGTGTAAGCTTAATCGGGAGATAACCGACTATACATCCATGCCTGATCAAAGTCCTATGATAGGGATATATAAATCATGTTCGCATGCTTCCCTAAGTGATTAACACACATGGTCCCTCTAATGATCTATAATATGCATGCACATATATGACACATGATAATATGCTCATCAACATCATTGGGTAAATGCTGAAGGTGCGTCTCAAGCCAGGGCATATATATTAACCCTCCATCTTTATCCCTAGGGTCGGCCAAAATGTCAATGCCTATAAATCTATGAATAAGGTCAGGGAAGCATGCATGGGCGGGTCCAATAATGGATTCCCCTTGGATAGGAAGACCGAGAAGGACTTCGACATCCTCGAGGGTGATGGTCATCTCTCCCTCTGGTTGGTGGAATGTGTGTGTCTCTAGTATCCACCTCTTCAGGAGGAAAACAAGCTGGTGATGGTCAACAAATGTGAAATCAGATGCTATAATGCCATATAATCTAGCGCAATATAGGTATGGTATAATGGTGGGTGGAGGAAGCCTGTGATGAAAACTATGTGCTCGACATACCAGGATTTATCGAACCACACCACCTTATAGCACGACCTAGGAAATGTGCTCAACCTACTCAGTGAGTAGTACAATATCCTCTATCTATATGTAAAAAAATTAAATGATTCTTAAGTGTAAAATATAAATATAACATTATGGTCAGTATAATTTTATGAATTTTATAGTGTATAATATTCCATGTTTTTGAAAATTGGTTTATGAAGTTATTTTTTTTATCAGAAGGGTATGTATTTATGTTTCTAAAAGCATAATTGTAAAGTGTTTTTGAGATATGTTTTTATATATAAAAGGGGTTTTTGTAAGATATGGTTTTATATATTTAAATATATAAACATTTTGTTTTTTATTTAAAAGTTTATTAGAAAATGGGATGCTTTGTAATTTATGTATCATTTCCCACATGATGGTATGTTTCATGATTAATTTCTCACATGCTTCTCAAAAATGTTTTTTGATCATGATTATGATAGTGTAACTAATATTGAAAATGATGGTTGACTATATAATATTTATTATACTAAAATTTTAGAACGTATTTTTATACCATAAAATATGAGACTGATGTTTCATTATATAAAATTTTATTAGAATATAAGTCACAAATTTTTTACTATGTATATTATTATGGGGTGGTTATTTAAAATGAGAAAAGAGATTCTTATAGTACACAACCAACAATAGTGGTTAGTACAAATGATTCTGTAACACTAAGTTTACTTCAAGATAGAATTCATGGGAAATGGACCCCGACATAGGAGGAACAGTGACAATGATGATGATGTAAACCCATTTCATAACAGAGAAGAGGAAGAAAGAAAAGAAAGAAAATAAATATGTTGAAAAGTGAGGTAAAAAGAAGAGAACCCCAAATCAATTTAATTATTATTGATAAAATGATAATTATGATCATATAAAGTGAAAAAGATAAAAACAAACACATTAAATAACACAAGGAAGATTTAAAAAAATATAAGATATGTGTTTAAATTTTTCAAGAGAATAATGTTTGGATGAGATGATCCTCACTTCGTATATGAGGTAAAATCCTCCTTATGTTCAGTTGGTATCTTAATAACATATTCGAAAGATATTTACTTAACATTGAAATTTTTAAAACCTTTTGGCCTTCTAATAACATATCTTAGATGTTATTAAAAGGATTAATGATTTTTAGAATTCAAAATTTAAGTAAATATCTTTCAAATATGTTATTAAGCTACAAATTAAACATAATACAGATTTTACCACACATCTGAAGTGAGGCTCATCTCATCCAAACCATATTCAATTGAAACATATCAATGTATTCTTGTTTTTTAAATCATCCATGTGTTATTTAATGTGTTTTTTCTTATCTATTTCACATTATATGATCATAATTTTCATTTTATCAATGATAATTAAATTTATTTTTTGTTCTCTTATTTTTACCTCACTTTTCAATATATTTCTTCACTTTATTCACTTTCTTCCTCTTCTTGGTTATGGAATGGGTTTATGTCACTTCCATAATCATTTTCACCATTCCTCCTACCCCATGGTTCATTTACCATGAATTCTATCTTGAATTTCACTTAGTGTTACAAAATTAATTTTACTAATCATTGTTGTTAGTTGTGTACTATAAGAAGCTCCTTTCTCAGTTTGAATAACCACCCCATAATAGTATACATAGGAAAACATGACTCTCTATGACAAAAATGTTTCATGATCTTGATTTTGACAGAGTAACTAATATTGAAAATAATAGTTGATTATATAATTTTTCTTATACTAAAATTTTATAATATATATTTATATGTTACTATTGTTTCTATATATAAAAGTTTATTAGAATATTACTCAAAAAATGTTTTGGAAACTGAGGTGAAAAGAAGAGAAAACACCAAATCAGTTCAATTATCATTGATAAAATGACAATTATGATCATATAAAGTGAAATGGAGAAGAAAAACACATTAAATAACACTATATAATTTACAATATGAGAATATCACAATGGAGACAATGCTTCATTGTGGTTGAGAGTTTGAACTCAACCCAATAATGTTAGGGCATCGTTTCTAGTTATGAACTTATTTATGAAATATAGTGCATCTCAAAATTTTCTCTTGTTCTTGAGGCTAGTCCATCTCATTCCGTATCATACTAGCCTTCGGTCTCCCATGGTTATGCAACCGGTTGATGTGAAGTATCATTATTGGCTGGCCTTCAGGCATTGGGAAATAATAAACTCCCTAATAGGCATCCATGGAGCATTATAATAGTTAGAAATAGTGTCCATCCAGTACACTAGATCAACATATTCTTCCCATGATATGTTCATAGAGGAAAATTCTTCGATGGCATGTGCACATCGAAACTATAATGCCTGAAATTTTCCACATTGACATTGCCTCGCTTCTAGTAATACCATAATTTTTCACCAATGCTATTTGTGATGGGGTCTAAATGATCATGAACTTTAAATAGAGAGTCTTCTTGGTCAAAAATTAATACATGATTACCAAAATATTCTTAAATTTTCTATTCAATCTCACTTTGAAAGTGCCTTTCGTACCTTAGCCCCTGCTGAATCCTGTATGAGGCTAGTTTTATTTTTCTATCAATGAAGTACTTTAGACAATGATAAAATGTCTCTTGAACTAGGGTAGTTATAGGTAACTTGCTAATACCCTATGAGACACCATTTATACACTCCACAATGTTTGTGGTCATGTTTTTGTACCTCTTCCTCCCTTCATATACCAATGTATGTTTTTCATTTGGAATACACATCATATAATCATACACTTCTTGATTATCCTTGCTGATTATTTTGAAACATTCTTCAAATATTCAATTGATCCAGCTCATATGCTATGCATAAGAGATTATATTTCACACGAATTGATTTTATATTTATGTTAAAATAGTAAAAAATAACAAAGAAAATGCGCACCAAGCCTCGTGATTTCATTCTTCATCAGTTCGTTATGGACGGTTTTTAGAATGTTGCTAGCAATGTGTCTGATGCAGTAATTATGTTGTGCACTTGGGTCTGTCCATGTATTAGGGTTCACATTGATTGCCTCATTTATTATTCGGTGTCAATCAGATATCAAATAGACACCTTGAATTCTGGTGAAATGGTTAGTGATACATGCCAAAAAACAACTCCAAGATTCATAATTTTCCTTCTACACAATGGAAAAGGAAAGTGAAAGAGGTGAAAAATTTACATCTTCAGTCACCGCAATAAAAAATACACCCTTGTATTTTATATATAGATAAGTTTCATCAATCTGTATGAACAGTTTTCTAAAATGAAATGCAGAGATGAAGGGGAGGAATTCCAAGAAAAAATGATGAAATTAAACATGAGATGGATCAAGTCAATTATCTTGAGACACATGTTCATTCGTATGAATATGGAAGACAAATAGGTTGTTGTGTATTAGTATGGATAGAAATTGTGGTAAAACCCGATACGAGTCATCCCAATCACCATAGACCTTCAAAACTTCCTTTTGTTTCACCATCCATGCCTTATTATAAGAAATATTATATTTGAAAGTTTGTTGTATCCTATCTTAAACAAGGTATATAGGAATATCTAAGAATGTATTAATCATATCTATGAGAATGGATGACACAAATTCAACATCCAATGAGGTATGATCTTATGTTAGGTTTGGAAGAATGCTAGTATGAGCTTCCTCAATCTTTAAGATTCTCCAACCTCTAAATGAAATGTCTGTAATTTCCCACAAGAAGAATCTACAATAATCCCCATACTTGTCACACTATATAAGGTATTTATTGTGACCCGATTCCTAAACTATATATCTACAATGTTTCTTAATGTGAAATCTCTTTAGTATGTTTTTAATGAATCTTTACTTATAAAATACATTCCAACATATAATTTTTTGTTCAACTCACTGAAATTATATGCTACAATACTGAAAAACTAATTTGTGGGTGTGGGAACATTGCTGTAAAATTCAAGAACACATGTCAATTCTTTGAACCAAGATGAAAATAGTGGTGGATGAGTTTTTGTGGGTCGAGGTTGCTGTAAAACTAATGCATTTCTAGAAACTTCCTCCCTAACTTCCGCTGCTCCCTCCTCATCAGCACTATTGTCACCATTTGTTCCATCATTATGAAAATCCTCATCGGATGTCAAATTAACATGTATATCTAGGAGATCATCTAGTCTGTCCTCTTCTGTATCAATTGGAATAAACTCAATTTCATGGGGTGGATCTTCAACCACTCTTTTAAGTCTATGTCTTAGGAGAATTGGATGTTATTGTTGTACGGTAGAAACATCAACATATAACTCCATCAAGGTACCATCTGACCATTTGGAAAATAAAATTATTGTTGAGAACCACTGCGCATTAGCAACCAATAGACAAGATAGATGCCACATTGTAGCCAAGAATTGAAAATGTCCATAATTCATAGAGTTTATCTCTTGATCAGGTACGAGATTTAAGGAACCATGAATTATATCTTTATGTACACTCAAGGTTACACAATAAGCTGTACTAACAACTTTTGTTGATTGTGTACTATAATAAGCTCCTTGATTAGTTTGAATGACCTCCCCACAGTAATACACATAGGAAAACAAGACTCTATATGTCAAAAATGTTTTATAATCAAGATTTTGAAAATATAAATAATATTGAAAATTATGGATGACCATAAAATATTTATTATACTAAAATTTTAGAATAAATTTTTATACCCTAAAATATGATACTAATGATTTTTTGAATATATGTCATAGAAAGTTTTGGTAAATGAGGTAAAAAGAAGATAAAACAATAAATCACTTTACTTATCATTGATAAAATGAAAATTATGATCACATAAAGTGAAATGGAGAAGAACAAACATATTAAATAACACATGAATGTTTTACAACATACAATAAATACCAACATTTTTCAATTGAACATGGTTTGGATGAGATGAACCTGACTTCAGAAGTGAGGTAAAATCCAGAAGATTTTTATTTGGTAGATTAATAATATCTTACAAAGATATGTACTTAATAAGTTATGTACATACCTTTAGAAGATGTTATCAAGATACCAAATAAAAATAATATTTATTTTACCTCACTTATAAAGTCAAGCTCATCTCATCCAAACCATGTTTTATTGAAAAATGTCAAGGTATTTCTTATACGTTGTAAAACATTCAGGTGTAATTTAATGTGTTTTTTATTCTCCATTTCACTTTATAGGATCATAATTTTAATTTTATCAATGATAAGTATTATTATATAATCATTATATGTATTCATCTTTTAATCATATGTTATTAATTAATTAATCTATACTTAATAATTTATAATAATAACTATTATTTATAAACAATATAATCTTTATGATACTAAAATTTTAGAACATATTGTTATATCATAAACAATGATACTAAAGTTTCTTAGTATAGTTTTTTACTAGTTAAGCATTATTTAATCACTAGTTAATCATTACCGAGTTATTATTTAGTTAATCATTCTTTAATCAGTCTATAATAATTCCTTATTCAATCATTAATCATGTTATATTCATTATTGAATTATTATTAAATAATCATTACATGTATTAATTTTTTAATCCTAAGTTATTCATTAATTAATATATACTTAATCATTACCAATAACAACTATTATTTATAAACTATGATACTAATCTTTCTTAGTACAATTTTTAATTAGTGAATCATTCTTTAATCAGTAGTTAATCATTACTAAGTTACTCATTATTTAATTTATTTTTCCTTATCCATTTCATTTTATATGATCATTATTTTTATTTTATCATTGATAAATATATTGATTTGATGTTTTCTTTTCTTAGGTATTTTAGTAGTTTATTAAGAAAATATTAATCATCTAAAGAAAACACCCTGGGAGTGTCAAACTAGGATGTAGCATGGCCCGTTGTCATGTACCTAGTTATCCTGAGTCAGGCTCGAGACACCTTGTCAGAGTCGTTACTCTTAGATACATATATTCTAGAGACACATCCACTTGTTTGTATCCAGATAGAGATTTTATTTCTTAGATAACGACATAAACTTTATACTATAATTTTTTTAAAATATCTAATCCTATGTTATTCATTACTTATTCTATAATTAATAATTACTAAAAATAAATATTATTTAAAACTATATGTATTTAAATAAACTACTTAATAAATAAAATATTTAGAACTAAGTAAACTATTTAATAAATGAAATATTTATAACTAACTAAAAATAATTCAAATAAATAAATAAATAACCTTAAATTAAATAAAAAATACCTCTAAATGATGATTTGTGAAAAATAGAGACTTATTTTAGACTATCGGATCCACCGCACCTGAAAAGAACTTTTTTTAGAGAGAGAATCTCTAGAATATAGAGAGAGGAGTGTAATTTAATTTCTGTCAGTGTGTCTAAAATATGGGACATCACGGTATAAGTTGAAAGAAAAATTATATATTGATTTAGAAGTTATAAAGACCCCTACAAAGGCATTTTGGTATCTTCCTATAATTCCTCATTTGAAACATTTATTTGAAAATACACATGATGGAAAAATGTTAAGATGACATGCATATGAGTGGATATGTGATGGAAAATTATGGTATCCACCTGATTGTCCACAGTGGAAGAAAATTGATCAATAGTTTCCAACATTCAGAAATGAAGTAATAAATCTTAGTTTTGGACTATGCGTGGATGGAATGAATCTATATTAAAGTCTTTGTAGAACACATAGTTTATGCCCAATTTTATTGGTAATTTACAACTTATCTACTAAATTTTGTATGAAGCGCAAATATTTCATTTTGATTTTAATGATCTATGGCCAAAACAGCCTGGAAATGATATTGATGTTTTCTTGTACCAGTTAATTGATGATTTGAAACTCTTATGGGAGGATGGTATTAGAGTGTATGATTGTTATAAAATCGATATTTTCAATTGAATTCAATGATTATGTTCACTATAAATGAATTACCAGCATATGAAAATTTGTCTAGATACAATGTTAAGGGGAATAAAGCGTGTCCAATTTGCGAACAAAAAACTTCATATTATCAACTACATCATGGAAAAAATTGTATACAAGGGTCATCTAAAGTTTTTGTATAGGACCAATCTTATAGAAGATTAAAAAAGGAATTAAATGGATCACAATAATTTGATATTGTTCTAAAACCTTTATCAACTGATCAATATTTTGAGAGGGTGAAAATCCTTGATGTGACATTCAGAGAGAAACATAAATATGGTAATGATATAAATATTTAGAAGAAATAATCAATATTTTTTGAGATACCATATTAGAGATATCAGGAGGTCAAACATAATAATGATGTCATGCACATGGAGAAGAATATATATGATATATTTATTGGAACTTTTTTAGATATTAAAGGAAAGATTAAATATTTGTTGAATAAAATATTAGACTTAATCTTAAAAAGATTATGTTTGAAGTTATATCACACTCCTAATGGAAGGTGAATATTCTTGAACCCAACTTACATACATTATCCAAGATGGAGAAAACTATATTTTGTAAGTGTATTCATGATATCAAAGTAACATAGGGTTATTATTCAAATGTAATTTTTTTTGTTTCTTTAAAGGATTTGAAGTTGACACGTATGAAATCTCATGAATTTCTTGCCATGATGCAACAACTCCCACCGATTTCATAGTGTGGAATATTTCCCATCCATGTACGAATGACTATCATGAAGGTGTGTAATTTTTTCAATTCAATTTGAAATAAAGTGATTGATATGAATGATTTGAAAAATTTGAAAAATGAATAAAATTTATATTCTTTTTCAATTGTAAATTTATTTTACTCTATCTTTTTTTGATATCATGGTGCATTTAATGGTTCATTTGGTGTGATAAATAAAGCTTTGAGGACCTGTATATCTATGTTGGATGTATCCTTTTAAAAGTTATATGAAGATACTGAAGGGGTATGTTAATAATCCATATCAACCTAAAGCCTCCATTATTGAGAAGTATATTTACGTATATGTTGTAGCGTTTTGTACAAGCTACTTTCCGGCAGTGGAGTACATTGATTTTCCTCCATCTCTCCATATACGGCTTAATTATGGAGGAAAGGGGATCTGTGGCTTGGAAGTAAAATCTTTGATAGGTGAACAAATAAATAAGGTAAATTTATCATCTTGAATAACATGGATGTTTCTCAAAAATATATAACATTGCATATCACTGCATTAAAACAATGTTATCCAAAGAGTAAAGATATGTGGATTTTTAATGAGTATAAATTTTTTTCTATGGTTTAAAGAGACCTTGTTTGGTAGATAATATGCATAAGAAACATTGAGATGGTTAGTGGGTGGTCCATGTTTAAATTTGATAAAATGGTTTTTGTGTGACATTAATGGACACCCATTTCATATGAAAGACCATGGAAATAAAAGTGCTGTTTAGAATATTAGTGTATCTGTGTTTGGAGAGGAAATGATTTTTTCGAGTGCTAAAGATAAAAATGCAATTTTTCATCAAGTTCAAATTAGAGAATCATTCAAGAAATATGGGAGTTTGATTAAATTAAATTTCATATTTTAGTGTGTAACTAAAAAGGATTTATCGATAATAACAGTGTCAGACATGATGAATTTAGAATGGAACTTTTTAATATGAATTGATTGGAATACACAAGTGATCCTTTTATAACGGTAAAACATGAAAAAAAATTTCTATGTTCTCGATCAATTAAATATGAAGTGGTCTATTGTTTTATAAGGAAAAACAGTATGTTGGTGATGATAAACTTGATGAAGATGCTGATTTATGTGAGATACCTACTTCCATGGAACGATTAATAGATAATATTGATGATTGTCACGACCCGACCTCGGGGCCCGTGCCGTGACTACCCCAAGCCCGCCTTCCATAGGCCAGGGGCTGGCGACTAGCACCAAGGCGTAAAATCCCAGTAAACAGGGAAGGCATTGCCTTTATAAGTAACAACCACACAGAGTCAGCAAGCGGAAAGTAAAGTGCAGAAAAGTAAAGGGGCCGGAAATACAAGCCCAACTGTAAAGTACAACTGAAAAGTAAAGTACAGCAACTGAAGAAAAGACGGCGGCCTCGTGTCGCCCACTGGCAATCCCACCTGAAGGGTGGGTACAGATAGCCTCCAGGCTCCTCGGGTCCCACGTCCGCTCCGAGCACGTCCCGCCCAGTGGTCCACCTCCAGGTACCGTCCTGCTCCACGCCCCAACCGTGATCAGCGCTGTCCGTCGTCTGCAACCAACACAACAAGGTGCGGGCATAGCCCGTGCAGGGGTGAGTACAAGCTACTCAGTAAGGACCCCGAGACCCCCGAAGGTCTCCCGAAATCCACAAAGGATATAGCACAAAAGAAAGATGCAATCACGAAGTAACATCTGACTCGACTTAGGTATATGCCCATACATATACCTAAGTCCCCAATTCTAGCTCTGCTCACGAGCTCAAGAACAACTCAATCCACAAAGGAAAACAAGACTCAAATCCACAAGGAGAGTAAACAGTAAATCCACAAAGGATAGTTCAACACAATCCACAAAGGAGAGTAACATAAGATTCAGCTCAACCAGGATTTTCATTATCGAAACCGTAAGTGTTGAAGAGCCCCATCTCTGAAGTGTACAGTGGTCCTGTCACGACTCCGAGGTACTGCTCACTAACCTAAGACTGCTGAAGTACTCCTCCTGTCGAGTACCGCGGGTCTGCTGCCAACTACCGGGCGCTCCGTCCGCTGAGGGTCTGCTGCCAAATACCGGGCGCTCACCCAGATAGCCTACTGAGGTACTCCTCCTGTCGAGTACCGCGGGTCTGCCGCCAACTACCAGGCGCTCCGTCCGCCATGGGTCTGCTGCCAACTACTGGGCGCTCCGTCCACTGGGCTAGTCGACTCACTCCAAGTCGAGTCGGTCAAGCAGTCGTCAGGTCTCAGTCATCTACACGGTCTCCGTACTCCGCACGCGCGTCTCCACCGTCGCGGGTCTGTCGCTACAACCAAGCGCACACACTCCGTAGAGTATCGCGGGTCCGCCGCTACAACCAAGCGCTCCACCGCCAAGGGTCTGCTGCTGCATCCAAGCGCACCACCACTGTCAAGTACCACGGGTCCGCCGCTACACCCAAGCGCTCCACCGCTCAAGGTAAAAAGAAGATTCAGCTCACACAGGTTCGGTAACACTGTTCCACGTAGGATCGCTGCGTGCAGTAGTCGACGCAGTCCACTGAGGATCTCTTGCACAGTCGTCGCCGCAGTCCACGAAGGATCTCTGCTCTGCGTTCGTCGCAGTCCACGGAGGATCTCTGCTCTGTCGTCGTCGCAGTCCACGGAGGATCTCTGCTCCGTCGTCGAAGCCACAGCCAGCACTAGGGTTCCCGCACTTAGCGAGCTCGTTTAGGAGGGTCCGCTCCACGAGCCGAGAGGCTGATACATCAACTGACACGTAGTCCGAAGTTGATGTATCCAAAAGTTCCGTATCGACAACAGGATCTCAACGCAACAGACGGCGCGTCAATCGGACGCCCGGTCTGCGAGTTATTGGCATTTTCGTCCCAGGGGCCCGGTTGGTTTTTAGGGCAAAACCAACCCGACCGTACTCCGCCTGTATCCGATCCTCGGGCGGAGTATGCCAAAAGTTCCGTCTCACTTAGAGGAAACCACCACAGCTGAAGGTACGTCGTTCGGACGTCCGTAGCTCAAGTTATGAGCGTTTCCGCTCCGAGGGCCCGGTTGGCTTCGTGTACGAACCAACCCGGCCGAACCCAAAGTCTTCCGAAACCTTGAGTATAATATACCGAAACGACCGTCTCGATCCAAGGATCGCGTAGCCGCTGACGGTTCGTCAATCGGAGGTCCCAGGCCCAAGATATGGGCGAAAGACCGTAGAGGGCCCGAAACGGGGGTACTGGGCCCGGGGCGACCCGGCCCGAACCCCCCCCTGGGGTCGGCCGAACCGGGTCGGCCCGAACCGGGTCGGCCCGACCCGGCCCGAACCGGCTCGGCCGGGTCCGGTCCGGCCTGGGCGCGGCCCGGCCGACCGGACCGGCCGGCTCGGCCTCGGCCGAGCGGCCGAGGGAGCCGCCGCCGCCGCGGGTTGAACCCGCGGCTTGAGGGAACCGCGGCCCCGCGGGGGGCCGCCTGTCACGCGGACGCGGCCGGGCCGCCGCGTCCGTCCCGGTTCCGCGCGGCCGCGGAACCGGCTGCCGCCGCCGCCGCGGCTTCAGCCGCGGCGGAAGGTTTCCACGGCGGCGCGCCTGGCGCCGCCGCCTCCGGTCGCCGGCGCCGCCGCGCCGGCGACCCGCGCCGCCGCCTCCTTCCGCGGGCCGCCGGAGATGCTCCGGTGGCCCGTTTTCTTTCCCGTCTGCGCCGATGCTCCTCCCGGGGGACGATCTTCACTGCGGAGCCAACAAATTGCCCTTGCCGCACGGTTTGTCGACGTCCGCCAAATCCGCACAACCAAAAATAGATCGGCGGAGGGTTGCCGGGTCTTGTTCGTTAGACCCGCACCCTCCGCGTTAGCCATAAACGTCACCGGGAGGAGAAGATAATAATCAACAACAATTTTAAATAAATTAAAATTGTTGGTGTTCACGTTCTTTTACTTCAAAAGAATAAAGACGGGGAATGAAAGAATTCCAACAACCCTTACTTCGCAGCTGTCGTTGCCGAACGAGGGATCGTCGCGGGATTGCTCGTCGCGGATGAAGGGGTTCGTCGCGTCGTCGCGGTATCCGGCGTCGCGTCGCCAATCTCCGGATCAAGAACAAACGGATTTAATTAATTAAATCCGTTGTTATTGAAATTAAAAAGGGAGAAGAAAAGATCTGATTCTCACCTTGTTGCCGAACGAGGGTCGGCCGCGGAAGAAGAGGCGTCGCCGAAGAACGTCGCGGGTAGATCTCGTCGACGTCGCAGATCTTGGTGTGCGTCGTCGAATTCCGGTCGCCGGCGTTCTTCGCGTTCTTCGCGTTCTTCGCGTTCTTCGCGTTCTTCGCGTTCTTCGCGTTCTTCGCGGAGAGGGTGGAGGAACGAAGATTCTCTCAAATCCTTTCCAAGGATTTTTATGTTGGTCTTATTTTATAAACATGCCAACACGAAACCGGTTAAGAAACGATCCATCAATTTGAAAGAAACGACCCATTTAATTCACGAAAGAAACAGCTCATTTAATTCACGAAATAAACCGCCCAATTAAATGGTCTGTTAAGAATTAAAGAAAACGCGTCGGTTGACTTTTCAGTTACTTTGACGGGTTTTCGCGGGTGCGTTACTTAGTAAAAGAAACGGCGGGGCTCGTGCGGGCCCTGCCTCACAAATATCCTACCAAGAGGGTAGGATATTTCTGGATAGCATCCTATCCAGTTCAACTCAGTTCAAGCCGTCTTTAAGTGACTTCAAGTGGCTTCCAAGCAGCTTAAGTGAAATAAAATAAAGTTGTCGCACAAACTTTATTTTATTTCTGACTTAAAGCCGTAAAATTTAAAAACCACGTCTGAGCAAACGCAACTCCGGAAGAGGCGTTTCTAAGCAAATACCGGCGCTGCGATTTCATCGGTGCCCTCAGAATTCGATTCCGGGCACCGGTTCAAAAGATAGAAAAACCCGCTCGTCCGTTCACTGAACGTACCCGAGCCAAACTTCGGAAATTGATTCCGGGCACACCGGGCCTCGGAATCAGGTGCCGTCTGAAGCTGCGCTCTTGTAAAATTCCAAAGAAAATTAAGAAAAAAATTTCCTTGAAATTTACGGGTCTTTACATTACTCCCACCTCAGGGCTTTACGTCCCCGTAAAGATACATCAAAAACTAGGGGAACAAAAGGGGGTACTGAGCACGCATCTGAGCCTCCCGCTCCCAAGTGCTCTCCTGGAGGTTCCCGTGCTGCCATCTGACGCGCACAAGAGGAATCGAACGCCCACGTAGGACCCGCTCCTGTCGATCCTCGATCTCTACTGGAACCTCCGCAAAAGTCGCCCCATCGTCCACGTCCAGCTCCCCAAAGTCGATGATGTGCGTCGGGTCGTGCACGTATCTCCTCAGCTGAGACACGTGGAAGACGTCGTGCACCCGGTGCAACTGAGGTGGTAGAGCCAGGCGATAAGCCACCTCTCCTATCCTGCTGAGGACCTGGAAAGGCCCGATGAAGCGTGGAGACAACTTGCCGCCTCGGCCAAATCTCCGTAAACCACGTCGAGGTGAGACACGCAAAAAGACGTGGTCGCCATCCTCGAACTCCAGTGGCCTCCGCCTCTTGTCAGCATATGACTTCTGCCGGCTCTGAGCTGTCCTCATCCTCTCCTGGATGATCTGGACCTTCTTGTCGTGGCCTGGACCATCACAGGTCCCACAAGAGCTGCAAGATTTCTTCTTTGCCGAAAAGAGAAATCTGGTCTCATCCCCTGGATGAACCACATTCTTTGCCTAAAACAGTCAATCCTAACATGGATGATACTAATCCATACCAAGGATGACGTCGTAAGGCCTCGACGCTACTACTAAGAGATTCAACTGTTACTCTCGCCTCCAAGGGTTGAGTCACACTGTCGGCATCAGTGTGTGGTAACTGGGTCTCCTCCAGTAGATGTCTCACAAGTGGGGGTCAAGTCAACAGCCAAAACTGGAATCTCCTAGTAACATCATGAAAGAGGACAGGAACGAAAATATCACAAAGGTATGCATCTTTTATTATTGCAGCTCATATTACAAGACGCTACACAAAAGCAACAAGGAACCAGAAGTACAAAGGATGTATCCACTAGTTCTGCTCCTGTCCATCAGCTCCCAGGGCTCCATGATCGAAGGCCTCGACTGCCTGAAGCTGAGCTCTCCCCTGCGGTCGGGGTGGACCTCCTGGTGGTGGTGGTGGTAGAGCCTCAAAGCGTCGTCCACCACCTGCTGCTCGGCCAGCTCCTCTACCTCGTCCGTCTCCTCCCTGCAGACCGCCACGGTCGAACCTCTGCCTCTGCCTAGGTGGTTCCTCAACCGTTTGCTGCTCCCCCGCATGGCGGGTCGGGCAGTCACGAGCCATGTGACCAATTCCGCCACAGGAGTAGCACTGCCCACTCTCGGCACGCCTGGCTCTGACTCCACCCCGGCTTCCCCGAACAACTGAGCCTGAGTCGTGCAGTCGGCCACTGGTAGGTCTGGTCTGCCTGGAACCCTGAGTCATCTGTCGGCTACCTGCTGCCGAAGACTCAGCTACCTGCCGCCCTGCGCTAGGTCTCGCCGCTGAAGAAGGCTCTGCCAGGAAGCTCTCGATCAGGAGGGCTCGCTCCAGCACTCCTGCCTGGGTCGGAATGCTGAGGGAGATCAGCGACGCACGAATCTCCTGTCGCAAGCCCTGCTCGAAGGTCCGGGCCCGGAAGAAGGGGTCCCGTACCATGTCGGTCGAGTAGCGAGATAGGTCCGTGAACCTCGCCGCATACTGAGCGACCGTCATGCTGCCCTGGCGCAGCTGGAGAAGCTCCTGGATGCGCACCGCTCGGAGGGTGGCCGGGACGAACTCAGAGCGGAAGAGGCTCTCGAAGTCCGTCCAGAGCAGGGATGCCTCATCGTGAACCTGGAGCATCAGGCTCCACCATCGTCCTGCCGCCGCCTGCAGGAGGCTCGCTGCGAGGATCACCATGAGATCCGCTGGTGTCCTCACTAGCCTGAAGATCCGTACCACCGCCTCTAGCCAGTCCTCGGCGGCCTGGGGGTCCGCCTCACCGCGAAACCTGGGCGGTCGCTGGCTCTGAAACTCGTGCAGTGCCCTGAGGCGACGTGCATCGTCAGCGTCTGGTACTGGAAGCATCGGTGGCTCGGCGGGTAAAACTACCGCCGGTGCCACAGCTGGCAAAGGGCCCTGCACCGAGGCCTCGTCGCTCGGTGGGCTGCCGTCGCGCCCTACACTCGGAACCCTAGCTGGCAGTCGTCGCGGGGCCATCCTGAAAAGGAGAACAAGAGCACCACAGTCAGAACAGTATACCTGGTGAGCTGGCACAAGTAATCACAAGGAAAACTTGAGACTTTCATAAAGCAGATCAGTATACCCGGTGAGCTGACACAAGAAATCATAGAGAAGACTTGAAACACACATGCAATCAATGTTTTCATGCATTAAGTCGGAAATCAGGAGTCAGGGTCCTGGTGTACGGATACGTCGGCCGCCGCACCAACACTGGGCTCCCTGAACTGATAACCACACTCAATACACTAAACACTATTGCTTCACATAGAAAGAAAGGACGATCAGAGTCTGCGGTAGAACCGACCACCTCTGATACCAATTTGTCACGACCCGACCTCGGGGCCCGTGCCGTGACTACCCCAAGCCCGCCTTCCATAGGCCAGGGGCTGGCGACTAGCACCAAGGCGTAAAATCCCAGTAAACAGGGAAGGCATTGCCTTTATAAGTAACAACCACACAGAGTCAGCAAGCGGAAAGTAAAGTGCAGAAAAGTAAAGGGGCCGGAAATACAAGCCCAACTGTAAAGTACAACTGAAAAGTAAAGTACAGCAACTGAAGAAAAGACGGCGGCCTCGTGTCGCCCACTGGCAATCCCACCTGAAGGGTGGGTACAGATAGCCTCCAGGCTCCTCGGGTCCCACGTCCGCTCCGAGCACGTCCCGCCCAGTGGTCCACCTCCAGGTACCGTCCTGCTCCACGCCCCAACCGTGATCAGCGCTGTCCGTCGTCTGCAACCAACACAACAAGGTGCGGGCATAGCCCGTGCAGGGGTGAGTACAAGCTACTCAGTAAGGACCCCGAGACCCCCGAAGGTCTCCCGAAATCCACAAAGGATATAGCACAAAAGAAAGATGCAATCACGAAGTAACATCTGACTCGACTTAGGTATATGCCCATACATATACCTAAGTCCCCAATTCTAGCTCTGCTCACGAGCTCAAGAACAACTCAATCCACAAAGGAAAACAAGACTCAAATCCACAAGGAGAGTAAACAGTAAATCCACAAAGGATAGTTCAACACAATCCACAAAGGAGAGTAACATAAGATTCAGCTCAACCAGGATTTTCATTATCGAAACCGTAAGTGTTGAAGAGCCCCATCTCTGAAGTGTACAGTGGTCCTGTCACGACTCCGAGGTACTGCTCACTAACCTAAGACTGCTGAAGTACTCCTCCTGTCGAGTACCGCGGGTCTGCTGCCAACTACCGGGCGCTCCGTCCGCTGAGGGTCTGCTGCCAAATACCGGGCGCTCACCCAGATAGCCTACTGAGGTACTCCTCCTGTCGAGTACCGCGGGTCTGCCGCCAACTACCAGGCGCTCCGTCCGCCATGGGTCTGCTGCCAACTACTGGGCGCTCCGTCCACTGGGCTAGTCGACTCACTCCAAGTCGAGTCGGTCAAGCAGTCGTCAGGTCTCAGTCATCTACACGGTCTCCGTACTCCGCACGCGCGTCTCCACCGTCGCGGGTCTGTCGCTACAACCAAGCGCACACACTCCGTAGAGTATCGCGGGTCCGCCGCTACAACCAAGCGCTCCACCGCCAAGGGTCTGCTGCTGCATCCAAGCGCACCACCACTGTCAAGTACCACGGGTCCGCCGCTACACCCAAGCGCTCCACCGCTCAAGGTAAAAAGAAGATTCAGCTCACACAGGTTCGGTAACACTGTTCCACGTAGGATCGCTGCGTGCAGTAGTCGACGCAGTCCACTGAGGATCTCTTGCACAGTCGTCGCCGCAGTCCACGAAGGATCTCTGCTCTGCGTTCGTCGCAGTCCACGGAGGATCTCTGCTCTGTCGTCGTCGCAGTCCACGGAGGATCTCTGCTCCGTCGTCGAAGCCACAGCCAGCACTAGGGTTCCCGCACTTAGCGAGCTCGTTTAGGAGGGTCCGCTCCACGAGCCGAGAGGCTGATACATCAACTGACACGTAGTCCGAAGTTGATGTATCCAAAAGTTCCGTATCGACAACAGGATCTCAACGCAACAGACGGCGCGTCAATCGGACGCCCGGTCTGCGAGTTATTGGCATTTTCGTCCCAGGGGCCCGGTTGGTTTTTAGGGCAAAACCAACCCGACCGTACTCCGCCTGTATCCGATCCTCGGGCGGAGTATGCCAAAAGTTCCGTCTCACTTAGAGGAAACCACCACAGCTGAAGGTACGTCGTTCGGACGTCCGTAGCTCAAGTTATGAGCGTTTCCGCTCCGAGGGCCCGGTTGGCTTCGTGTACGAACCAACCCGGCCGAACCCAAAGTCTTCCGAAACCTTGAGTATAATATACCGAAACGACCGTCTCGATCCAAGGATCGCGTAGCCGCTGACGGTTCGTCAATCGGAGGTCCCAGGCCCAAGATATGGGCGAAAGACCGTAGAGGGCCCGAAACGGGGGTACTGGGCCCGGGGCGACCCGGCCCGAACCCCCCCCTGGGGTCGGCCGAACCGGGTCGGCCCGAACCGGGTCGGCCCGACCCGGCCCGAACCGGCTCGGCCGGGTCCGGTCCGGCCTGGGCGCGGCCCGGCCGACCGGACCGGCCGGCTCGGCCTCGGCCGAGCGGCCGAGGGAGCCGCCGCCGCCGCGGGTTGAACCCGCGGCTTGAGGGAACCGCGGCCCCGCGGGGGGCCGCCTGTCACGCGGACGCGGCCGGGCCGCCGCGTCCGTCCCGGTTCCGCGCGGCCGCGGAACCGGCTGCCGCCGCCGCCGCGGCTTCAGCCGCGGCGGAAGGTTTCCACGGCGGCGCGCCTGGCGCCGCCGCCTCCGGTCGCCGGCGCCGCCGCGCCGGCGACCCGCGCCGCCGCCTCCTTCCGCGGGCCGCCGGAGATGCTCCGGTGGCCCGTTTTCTTTCCCGTCTGCGCCGATGCTCCTCCCGGGGGACGATCTTCACTGCGGAGCCAACAATTTGCCCTTGCCGCACGGTTTGTCGACGTCCGCCAAATCCGCACAACCAAAAATAGATCGGCGGAGGGTTGCCGGGTCTTGTTCGTTAGACCCGCACCCTCCGCGTTAGCCATAAACGTCACCGGGAGGAGAAGATAATAATCAACAACAATTTTAAATAAATTAAAATTGTTGGTGTTCACGTTCTTTTACTTCAAAAGAATAAAGACGGGGAATGAAAGAATTCCAACAACCCTTACTTCGCAGCTGTCGTTGCCGAACGAGGGATCGTCGCGGGATTGCTCGTCGCGGATGAAGGGGTTCGTCGCGTCGTCGCGGTATCCGGCGTCGCGTCGCCAATCTCCGGATCAAGAACAAACGGATTTAATTAATTAAATCCGTTGTTATTGAAATTAAAAAGGGAGAAGAAAAGATCTGATTCTCACCTTGTTGCCGAACGAGGGTCGGCCGCGGAAGAAGAGGCGTCGCCGAAGAACGTCGCGGGTAGATCTCGTCGACGTCGCAGATCTTGGTGTGCGTCGTCGAATTCCGGTCGCCGGCGTTCTTCGCGTTCTTCGCGTTCTTCGCGTTCTTCGCGTTCTTCGCGTTCTTCGCGTTCTTCGCGGAGAGGGTGGAGGAACGAAGATTCTCTCAAATCCTTTCCAAGGATTTTTATGTTGGTCTTATTTTATAAACATGCCAACACGAAACCGGTTAAGAAACGATCCATCAATTTGAAAGAAACGACCCATTTAATTCACGAAAGAAACAGCTCATTTAATTCACGAAATAAACCGCCCAATTAAATGGTCTGTTAAGAATTAAAGAAAACGCGTCGGTTGACTTTTCAGTTACTTTGACGGGTTTTCGCGGGTGCGTTACTTAGTAAAAGAAACGGCGGGGCTCGTGCGGGCCCTGCCTCACAAATATCCTACCAAGAGGGTAGGATATTTCTGGATAGCATCCTATCCAGTTCAACTCAGTTCAAGCCGTCTTTAAGTGACTTCAAGTGGCTTCCAAGCAGCTTAAGTGAAATAAAATAAAGTTGTCGCACAAACTTTATTTTATTTCTGACTTAAAGCCGTAAAATTTAAAAACCACGTCTGAGCAAACGCAACTCCGGAAGAGGCGTTTCTAAGCAAATACCGGCGCTGCGATTTCATCGGTGCCCTCAGAATTCGATTCCGGGCACCGGTTCAAAAGATAGAAAAACCCGCTCGTCCGTTCACTGAACGTACCCGAGCCAAACTTCGGAAATTGATTCCGGGCACACCGGGCCTCGGAATCAGGTGCCGTCTGAAGCTGCGCTCTTGTAAAATTCCAAAGAAAATTAAGAAAAAAATTTCCTTGAAATTTACGGGTCTTTACAATGATCATGTCATAGGCATGGTTTGTTCCACATAGAATGATCATGATGAAGAAATTTGAGAAACAAAAATCCTTTAGTACATTCCTAATATTACAGGTAATACATGCTTGTTTCTCATTTAGTTTTTAAATTTCATAAATTATTAGATATTTTAATTTTATTTTCTTTATTAAAACATGTATTATAAATTATAAGTTAAATTTTTTGTTTATATTAGGTTAGTTTTGTTCAGTTTAAAATGTTTACCCTTACATTACTTACCTATTAATTTATTTTGTTGAATTTATTTTATTTTAATTATAATATATTAAATAAAAAAAATTATTTTATAACATTATATTGAAAAAATATTCATTTTTTTTGTAAAAAACGATTTATTAGGTTGGATTTTTTTTTTCTATTCACACCATTTTTGGATTTGTTTTCATTAATTTACATGACATCTCATATCTCATTACTATTGTTATAATTTTAGTTAACTGTAAAAAATATGAATAAAAATGTGCTAGGTTTAATTTTTTTTACTTTTC
This sequence comes from Viscum album, assembly GCA_963277665.1. NCBI lineage: Eukaryota > Viridiplantae > Streptophyta > Magnoliopsida > Santalales > Viscaceae > Viscum > Viscum album. Next base: position 133,748,860 of record OY728147.1, on the reverse strand, counting down.
TGCTTTATAATTTTTCATTTTTAATTTACATTAGTATTGTAATAGTTGAATTTGTATATTTTTGTACTAATTGTTTAAAGCTTTTATTTGTAGGATAATGACATATCAATCGATTGGTCCACCAAATACTTCTAGAGATGATCATGACCATACCTCTAGAGAGAAATGTGCACATGATAATCTTTATGAGAAACATTATTCTTTACAAGAGTCATCTACTCCCACAAGGCCAAAGAAGATTTTGAGGGTTAGTAAACTTGGCATCACACATTTACGAAAATTATTAGTTTCTCATAGCTAGCACCAGAGGATACTTATAGAATTTGATGATAATGATATTCCAAGAGGTCATAATTCAAAATAATTCTTGAGTTTTATATTATTCAAGGATAAAATTAAAGTTATTATTTTGATTGATGATTGGAGAAGTGTTGACAAATTGAAACTATCTCACATATGGGATACCATTTTGGAAAATCGTTTGTTAATATTTTAATTATCTTTAAATGTTTATAGTAATATACGTTTTCCCCTTCTTATCATATGAAATATGATATACCTGACACTGGAGTTAGGAGGAAATGTTTATCATTGGCTACTAGGAGATGTAGGGATTTCAAATAAACCCTCATATCAAATTTCATTTTTTGGCATATGAAGCATCATAATAAATGTGATGTATATACATTTATATATGAAGATACATGGAAAAAACTTGTTGAAAGTTGAAGACAAGAATAATTTTTGGTAAGTGAAATATTCCCTTTTAGAAGTTTTTTATATTAATTATACTATTATTGATTTAGTAATGATTTATTTATTCGTAATTTACATAAATAGAGGAGATTTCACAAGGATATGCAATATAGAAATGTATACCCCCATATTTTATCTTGGAGAGGGTATATGTTATTAGAAGAAAAAATGATGAATGAAAATTTTCCAAAACTAAGAGCTGAGTATTCAAGATCTATAAGGTTGCCCCTCTACCCCTCGACTAGACATGAAAAATGGAAGATGGATCGAATGTACAAAAATGAAAAATATCTTATGGTATATACGAGGGTTGTAGTTGGGAGAATTGTAAAAGTTTTACTTTATTTATTTATTTAAGTTAAACATATTATTTATATATTTTTGATTCATTAAAGAATTTTTGAAATAATTCATACTAGATTATCTTGGGGAGAAGATCATAGAGGTTGTCTTTTTATCTGAGGGTAGGTAGTATATTTTATCTATTGTATTGGGAAATCCAAAACACTCGGGTCATGTATGAGGATACTTAATGGGTGTATCTGTGAAAAAATAATTTAAATGTTCTTCAACTTCTGCAATGAAGGGTTTTTTTATATAAAAAAATAGAATCTTTGGATGCTCAATTTTAGGAAATTTTTTTGATGATGAAGGATATGATCAGAGCTTTGGTACATTTGATTTTTTTGAACATGAAAAGATAGTTTCATACTTCATATCCCACTCCTCCACCTCCACCAATAGCTCATACTCCTCCACCTATTCCTACAGAACCCACTCTTTATCCTACTCCTACACCCCTCCTCCAAAACCTCCACATTATTATGAGTTATATGTTTATGATCCAAAGCATCATAATATTTTATATGGGATGATCACTACTATAAAAATGGCCTTTAATAGTGCTATTATTTATAAACACTAAAATAAAACGCTTATAAATGGCATATTTATAAATGCTAAAAAAGGTGTTGATAAATTAAACCTTTTATCTGCACTTTTATTTTAGCGCTGATGAAGGAAACTTTTATCAGCACTTGTTTTTAGCACTGATAAATGGTATCCTTTAGCTGTGCTTTATTTTTAGCATTAATAAAGAGTATCCTTTATCAGCGCTTTATTTTTAGCGCTGATAAAGGGTACGCCTTATCAGTGATTTATGTTTAGCACTGATAAATATTTCTTTCATCAACACATTCTTAGCACTAATAAAAGAAAATAATTAAATAAATTAAAAATAAATAATGTGTTTATTAGGAAAAATATTACAAATTTTATTAGTTAAATAATTATTGATGAAAATGAATTGATTTATTATAAATTATTAAATATTAAACATTTTATTAGTTAGATAATTATGATAATTAATGTAATTAAATTATATATATTAAATATATTAAATATATATTAATATTTATAAATATGATTATATATCAAAAAATATTTATGCTCTTTACATTAAATTTCCATATATTTATTGAATAATGGTATATAATTAAAAATTAATATGAATTAAAAACATTGACTAATTTCATAGTACTCAACATATAATTAAATGTCCTTTGATTTTTTAATTTAATATAGATCAAATGTGTGTTATATTGATTTCACATATACGTATAATTAATGCATTTTTATATACAATATGCTCACACACAGAACTTATCCCTTTTTTCAATACTGTTAAAGTGTACCTATATTCTTAATTTATTCAATTTCACTCATTTTGTACATATATTCATGCACTCAAAATTAGATATTCATTAATAATGTTAAAAATATATCTATAAAAAAATATTTATAAATAAATATATTGATAAATAAATATATTTATAAATGTATATTCACTATATTAATACAATTATATAATTATAATTATAAATATATATATATATATTTTATAAGTATTAATATAATTATAAAAAAATAATTATGTATATTTAAATAATTATTAAATTTATAATAAATTTACTTAAATAATGAATATATTTACTATATTTATATTTATATATATTTATTAAATATATATATGTAAAATTATATAAATATATATAATGATATAAATAATAATTTTTTAAAATATTTCTATAATTTTAAATAAATAATTATAAAATTATAATAAATGTATTTGAAAAATAATATATTTAATATATATATATATATTAATTATTTTTAAATATGTACAATTTTTTATTTATAATTATAATTATAAATACTTTAATAGAACTTCAGTAATAAGTGCTGATAAAAGAATCCTTATCAACATTTTTTCGCCTTAATAAAGATGAGGATTTATCGGTGCTATAAATTTAGCATTGATAAAAGTAACCGAATCTATTTTAAAAACCCTAACCATTTGCAAACCCATTGTAACACCCCGAGTTTTTTTGAGAAATAATCTCTTTAATTTTATTGATGTCTTGTGTTGTATGCTACACCAAGATTAGCTTTCACTATACACAAAACCGTATTATCTTGTAGTATACATAACACTATTCTTGTCTTATGTTGCACACAAGAGAGACCTTCCTAAATAGCGTGTGTTGTACGCAATACCAAGTTTCACTAAACAATGATATATTGCTGTAATATTATTATGAACTAGAAGTTATGAATCATATTAACAACATTTTTAATTTTGTAACATTATCATTTATCTTATACATTATCTAGAACATGGTATGAGAAGAAAATAATTTTTTTTGGATAAAATAAGTATTTTTCAAAAAATGCAGTTTTGCCGTATTTTGATGGTGCACCCACTTTAAATATAGATTTTGACATGTTTATAAGTTAAATTTAAAAAATTAAACTTCTTTCTTGGAATCAGGATTTAGAAATTTACTTTGGATAATTTTTTTATATATTTTATTTGATAAGTTTCTTATTTTGATGAATAGTAAAAATACGCTAAATTTTAATTGAAAACAACTTTTGTTCATAAAAATAATTTATATGGTTAAAATATATTATTTAATGGTTTTAAAGTATAAATAGAATATACTTTAACCATTTAATATAATTTAAGTCATAATCATTAATTTTTACATTGAATTCATAGGTAAAAACATTTCAATCTTTTTCAATGTTTTAACTTATAGAACCCGTTTTCTAAACAGCGGGATTAATTTTAAATTAAATACTGAAACTTCTGTGTTTTGAATTTGGAAAAATGGATTCCATATTTGGAATCATTAGGTCCAAATTATGTTAATAGGATACTTTTTATTTTTAGACATTATGAATAGTAACTACGGTAAATTTTATTTACTACAGTTAAAGGTAAATTAGGTAATTAAGGGTAAAAATAATATTATAAAATTCACCTAACACTTGTATTAATATAATTGGATGATTATATTTCATCCTAAAATTTACTTGGGTCTAAATGGTATCTTTTATAACCCACTTGGATGTAATTAAGACCTTTAATTTATTTTATTTAAAGAAAGTGAAATATGTTTCACTCAAAATTTAATAATTAAAGTATTTTTAATATAAGGTTATGCAGAATATAAATTATATTATAAATACTCATTTGAAAGATAATTTTTTTTCTTCATCATGGTAATTTATTTGTGATTTTTAAGAAAAATATAATTACCTTAATAGCTTATATATTAATGATGCAGAAATTATTTATTTAGTGAAAAATCAATAATATAGTTTTCATTAAAATAATAATTCCCATAAAGGACCAGAAACTTGAAAAAACCTTGTTGGTCGAGTATATATATACCCTAAGAATCCAAGGGTTGACTTGTGGACCATTTGTAACCTTATAAAACATATTATGACATTTATATTATTTTATTATAAATGATGTCAACGTTGTCACCTTCATAATTTAATAAACATATCATTCTAAAAGTTGGGTGTTTTAGAATCTAAATTCGACTAAAAGTATTCTGATTAAATATATTAGTTTTTTATTAATCATATTATTTTTTTTTTAATTTTTATGAAACAAATAATTATATTAAATAATTATACAAAAATGTTGTAGTAATTATTTTATTTTGAAAAATATCAAATAAATGGTTTAAAAATATTTAAGTAAATATTATATAAACTAATTAATGTTCTCCACAAATTTTCTAGATGAATATAACATGTTAGGAATCTATTAAATATTTTTTTTGACTCTATCATCTGATTGTATTTTATTTAAATTAAAATAAATGAATAGTGTCAAAATTGACACTATTGATATTTTATAAAAATAACATATTATTAAATTGTTTAAAAATCACAAAAATATTTAAAAAATAAAAATTTGTATTTATATTTTCTAAAACTTTATAAAGTATCCAATTATGGATATTTAACAACACATAAGTAAGTATTTATAACCATTTAAAAATTCGAATATTATTACCACAAATAAAATTAAATACATTAAATAAGGATAAATCAAAATGAAAAGGTTTAAAATAAAACCAAAACATGTCTAAATTTGATTGGTTGATGCGATTACAACCCTATATAACCCCATATCTTAATTTGACTCATTTTTGATGTTCTTAGGTGGTGTTTGAGTTTATTATAAATTAATATTTTAGAGGTTTCCAAAAGTGCCCCTCTCCTCTCTTATAAAAGGGCACCTCCTCCCTCTTCTCTTCACTCCATTTTAAGCCTTCATGCTCAGCCAAACCCTACCAATTACTCTCATAAACCTCTATAGTTATATTATAGAGGTTTTGGTCTTCTCAAAAGGCCATGTCTAGTGCCCAAAGAGGAAGTTTAAAAGAGGCACGTCGAGGAAGAGGTAATATCTTCTACGCATTCTTTCAAGTTTATTTCTTCTTCTACTTCCTATTATTTATTTGTTTCTTTATAAATTAATAACATAAGTATCACTAATATACTGAGATTTTATTATAAAAATGAAACAACCCTATTTCACCTTATATCCATCCTACGAAAAATGAAATCACTGCGAGTGCGTACGTACGAATTACCGTCTCCACGCCGTGGTGTAATATGTTTTTCCACCACCACCATACTTGGATGGATATAATGGTAGAAAAAATAACTATATATGATTATTATAACATCATACCGATTCTTAGATATTATATCACCCACTCCAATTCTATTCAATAATTATGGGAATGATATCATCGCACGTGCGTACGTACGGATTATCGTCTCCACGACGCGATGAGATTCATTCTCCATGTTAACCATACAAGAATGATTATAAAGCATATATAATAAATAATAATAAAATATATGACATAATAATGCTACTGTATATATATATAAATATATTTATATGTCATTTACTTCCATTTAATTTAATAAAGAAATGAAAACAACGTTCATGCGTACGTACGGTCTACCGTCTCCATGAACGGTGTATTTAAATCCATTTATAGTTCAATTATATATATTTATATATTGAAAATATGTGATATATAAACCATATTTTATATTCTGGAAGTAATTAATCATGATCTAAGTAATTATATGAAAAATTACAAGTCAAAACACGTACGATAAATGAAACGATTTTACCCAAAACACTACTTTAACATGGAATTGACAAATGAATAGGTAAATAAAGTTGTAAGTGAAGAATATATGATATCATAAATATTATTATGGTTCCTTTACAAGTTAATAATATGTTTAAACCCAATATATAGGAGTCTCAGACACATATAGAAGAAATTGGACACAAGGTAAGGGATTATTTTGTGTCACTTTTATTTCTGTGAGACATATGCCTTAATCACCATCTATTTCTTTTGTATGGTGTTTATGCTTCCCATGAATGTTTTATGATTTTTATTATGGAGGATATTATATTTAAATATTCATGTGATTTTATTTATTTTATGACATGTATGATTCCACCAATCATAAAAGGTAAGGGATAATTATTCCAATCTCATTCTTATACAAGATTGTTTATTTGTAAGTATTTACCAGGGTTGTGTTTATCATCCATGTCCATGTTTTCTAAAAATGTTTTCATAAAATGTTTACTATTCTTCCATGTATGTTTAAATTAATTTTTACCCTTTTTGACTTCTACCACATGGTATGGAAGAAATATTTCTTTTATTTACCATACGAGGTACTTTTTATCTTTTTTGGAAAAAGTACGAGAAGAATGTTTTTTTAAATTATACGAAATGAACAGATTTTTACTATTTCATAATGCATTATTTTCATGAATCTTCCTGTACAATATTTCATGATTATTTTCAACAAAATCATTTTCTTTTAAAATTTCATGGCATTTTGAGAAAAGAAAATGATTTTGAAGAAGAAAAGACATTTTCCTCAAGAATTAATTTAAAGTGTTTTATCAAAACTGTTTTCCATATAAGATGACATTATTTAGTATATTTATGTTCCAAGTATAATGTCTCTATTATTTACAACCTTTTATCTTTCTTATGATGAAATGATATCTATTTTTTTATATGGATTATGTTATTTTGGGATGATGTTTATGAAACCCATTTTATTCTTTGGGTTATGATGAATGATTTATGTTTATTTTGTGGAACACATAAGAATTATTTCATTATGAGATGGGTGGGACCTATATCTCCCTAAAATTCATTGGGTAAAGATTTATATCTCATGATATAGACATGGATGGAATGAAAAGTGAATCCAGTTCGGTAATACATGGCTAGAATGACAAGTAAACCCGGTTCAGTAATAGACTTTGTCCACTATGATGGTCTTGACAGCCATGCCTTGGCTACTATGGAAATTATATCATGTATTTAGTGGTTTTACAAAATTAAATGTTTTATTCCCATTCTATTTTATCATGATTAATGTTTCTTTATGATCCATACCTTACGTATTACCATGTTTTATGTCATTGCTCAAGATTTTGATGTTTAAATTTTATGTTCATGTTTTTAAGTTCAAATTTTTATGGATTATTTTATGTTATCCATGTTTACCCTTACTGAGAATTTGAGCTCACCCTTTATATGTTTTCTTTTCCCCAGGATTTAAAGAAAATATTTAGGTAAGAAAACAAAAGGGGAAGATCTTTATGGGAAATGTTGAAGATATTTCACCATGATTAGAAGATTATGTTCTGAGTTTCCAAAGACAATAAACTATTACGGTCCTTTGGTGTCTATTTTTTTTATGTTTTAATTATTCTGAAAAATTAATTTAATATCCATGTACGTCAAGATTTGGGTCTCTACACCCGTCGTGATATAGAAGATTTTTATAGAAGCCTCCTGCTGCTGGTTCTCCTCCTCAGTGAATCAAAGGTCGAAGCACACCACTTGACTGCCTCTGAACACCTCCTCCGACATCCGAAGAGGGTCTAGGTTTTTTTTCAACCTAGCGAGGTAGGCCTTCTAATTTTCTTTGTGTATTTTTGGTTTTGTTTTTGATTTCTTCTTTTATGATTTGTTTGTGATCCATTGTTTATGATCTGTTGTTTATGATTTATTTGTGATCCTTTGTTTTGGGAACAATATGTGGCCTATTGTTTACAATTTGTTTTTGATCCATTGTTTAGGGAATGATTTGTGGTCCATTGTTAGTATTGACTACCGATGTATTATCCGCTGTTTATATCTGACACTAAACCTTGGATTTATTCATCGTTGTTTTGCTGTTATGTTTTATATATTCTCACTAAATAATTTTTTCATATATGTATTTAAATGTGTTGAAAATTTTATGTATATTCTTGTTTACTGAATACTAATTTGAGGAACATTGGTGGTTTCCTAATGATTATATATATGATAACACCTTTCATGGACACCTCAGTGGACATGCAGCTTCAGATGCTATTTTTCAGGAACCAAGTTAGTGGAGTGATGTATGTTCCTCTATTGGTTTTATGTATCATAGGATCTAGTTCCTCTTAGAATTCACTATGGTATTTAGTTTTCTTATTGAGAAGATTCAAAGGGGCCATCCCTAGTTAAACACATAAGATTTTATCACATCAAGCCTTCACTTTTTGAATCATTATGGCGCCTTTAGTTCACATTATGTTTGAATATCAAGTTTTTATCTATTTGATATTTCTTATTGACTATAAGTGAGTAAGTTTTTATACTGGAGTGACATATATGTGTGTCTATATATCTATTGTATCATTTATTTCCATAATTTTTTGTCTAATAGGTTTGCCTATATCGGGTAATGATGATTTTGGGTCTGCATGTCCATTATCCCCAAGGGTCATAATATATTTTTTTTCGACCTCAGGTACTAATTTTTTATATTTTTTAAGGTGGGGGGGGGGGGACCATATCCCATTTATGGTTTTTTACACCCAAAGTTTAAACCATACTTTAGTGACTTTGAGGTGTGTTATAGGTCATTAGATTATCTGACCTGGTGTTGTTTGGATAATTCAGGCTAGGGTCATTACACTATCCATCTTCCGATTTAAACCTATAAAGTTTAGTGATAATATCATTTATTATATTCATTTATCTCTGTAACATCCCCAAATGATAAAGGGTTAAATGACTAAATGATATGACTCATGTCAACAAGGTGCACCTTCCTTTTCGGGAGCCTACTAGGTTAGAACTGCACAGTTAAGCGTGCTTGGTCTGGAGTAGTGATCAAGATGGGTGACCTTCTAGGAAGTTTCCCAGGGTGTGTGTGAGTGAGGAAAAAGCACACTGGAAAGGACAAGTGTTGGCCTGTGAGGACTGTCATTAGTCAGATGACCCGTTCAGGCATGTGGGTGGACCCCACATGTCTGCGGGGCAACTGGGGGTACCTGGTAGGCCAGGACCCGACGGCCGTGTTAAGGCGGGGTGGCTGTGCTGTCACCGGTACCCGGTTGTCACATTTATTATCAAAGGAGGAACCCAGCCTTAAGTGCGGTGCACTGCCTGGGTTGAGATATGGGGCCAACAATGAGGGCGTTGTGTTCTAAGGGGGGGGGGGGGGGGGGGTGATTGTAACATCCCCAAATGATAAAGGGTTAAATGACTAAATGATATGACTCATGTCAACAAGGTGCACCTTCCTTTTCGGGAGCCTACCTGGTTAGAACTCCATAGTTAAGCGTGCTTGGTATGGAGTAGTGATCAGGATGGGTGACCTTCTGGGAAGTTTCCCAGGGTGTGTGTGAGTGAGGAAAAAGCACACTGGAAAGAACAAGTGTTGGCCTGTGGGGACTTTCATTAGTCAGATGACCCATTCAGGCATGTGGGTGGACCCCACGTGTCTGCGGGGCAACTGGGGGTACCTGGTAGGCTAGGACCTGACGACCGTGTTAAGGCGGGGTGGCTGTGCTGTCACCAGTACCCGGTTGTCACAATCTCCCTCTATTTTTTTCAAATTCCAACAACCCTTATTATTGGATTTGGAATATCTAGGTGCCCAGATATTCTAGTTAAAATGATCTATATTTCCCTTATTAGAATTGTCTATAACTTTCACTTTTTATAATGAATATCTTATGTGTATTTATTTATATATTGTATAAAATTAATATTTTATGAACCTAATAGGATGGATATGAACTGAAAATGGGTGTACTCTAATCATTTGACAAATTAATATGAATATTGAGTTAAAAAGTTCATCAATTTTGCAAGAGAGCATACAGACGACCCTTCTAAAATCCTATTTCCATGTTTACGTTGTTGTTATTAAAGACAAATTAGTTTGGAAGAGTTGGAATAACATTTGATTTTTCATGGAATTGATCAAAGCTATTAATGTTGGACTAAACATAGGTAAAAATTGAATATGGGCATTGATTGGGATGATACTACAGTTTATGAATCATTTGATCTAGCAACGGATGAAGTGACACCATCTTTATAGAAATACTTGGTCTTCTAATAGATATACTACTAGAAGAAAATGAACTACCTTGCCGAACATATGATGATAAAATAATGTTATGTTCAATGGGGATGATCTCTAAAAATATATATGCTTGTCCAAATGATCACATATTGTTTCACAAGGACCATTAATTAATCATCAAATTCCCTAAGTCTGGTGCAAATCAATATAAGAAAAATGAATCAAGTCCTTTGAAATTTGTATGGTACTCTCCTATCATTCCACATTTTAGAAGACTATATGGATGTCAGGGAACTGTAAGACAATTATCAGGGCATTCATATATAATAATTAAAGTTGGGAACCTACATTATCCAGTAGATTCTCCTTAGTGGAAGAAAATTGATTACGAGTTTCCTAAATTTGGGGATGAGCTGAGAAACTTTTATCTTGTATTATCTATAGATGGAATAAATTATTTTGGTGTACAAGGTATTACTCATAGTACATGGCCCATCATGTTAGTAAAATTATAATTTTCTTCCATGGTTATCCAGGAAGTGAAAATAAATTATGTTGTCTATTTTTATATCTGGACAAAAGAAACTCGGTAATGACATTGATGTCTATTTGGATACATTGATCGAAGATCTAAAATTGACGGTGGTTATATGTGTTACAATGTATAATGCTCATAAGAGTGAAGAATTCACATTGAGGACCATGTTTTACAAAACAATAAATAAATTTTCCTCTTATGGAAATTTATCAAGCTATAGCATTAAAGGCTTGCTGGGGTGTCCCATTTGTGAAAAATTCACATACTTAGTTAGTTTAAAACACTCCTCAAATACTATATTTTTAGGACATTGAAAGTTTTTACCTTGATGACATAAATACCGATCCCAGATGACATCATTAAATGGGATTATTGAACAAGGTACAACACTGTCTCCAGCTACGGGCGATCAACTGTACAAAAAGTAAGAAATATTGACACTGTTTTCGATAAACCATTTTCGAAAAACCTTTCAAAATCAGGTTGAAATAAGAGATCAAATTTAATAGAATTACCATATTTTAATTTTTTGTATATCAGACATTTTCTTGATGTCATACATGTAGAAAAAATTGTATTTGATAGTGTTTTAATCACTTTACTAAATGTTCTTGAAAAAATGAAATATTGAATGAAGGAAAGGTTGGAATTTATTGAAATGGGGATAAGGGAAGATTTGGAACCGGTGAAGGGTAAAAGGCATACTTTTCTTAGTCTAGAATCTTACACTCTATCCAGATAGATAAACTTTCAATTTTTTCCTTTTCCTTATGAGTGTAAAAGTTCCACAAGTGTATTCATAAAATACCAATAATGTGGTTTCAATGATTAATTTAAAGTTAAAAGGGACAAAATCCCATGACTGCCATGTTTTTATGCAATATTTAATGCCAGTTGCTTTCCATTGAATTCTGTCTCAAAATGTATAATATACAATAACCAGACTCTGCTTATTTTTAAAATCCATATACATTAAATTTATAGACCTAATTTAGTCTCCCATCACAAATAAGAAGATTTAAATCATATTATGTGAATTAGAAATGTTCTTACCACCATAATTCTTTGATATAATGGTCCACATGATTGTTCACTTGGTCATAGAGGTTAAACTATGTGGTCCTATCCATTATAGATGGATGTACCCCATTGAATGGTATATAATTTTTTTGAAAGAGTGTATCAATAATCAAAGTTAGTCAGAAGGCTGTATTAAAAAACGATATATTGTTGATAGCCTATTGAATTCTATAATGCTTACCTATCAGATGTTGAAAGTATCAGTCTCCCAAAGTCTCATCATAGTAAATTCCTTATGGGAAAAGGTATTTCTAGAGGAGATATTGTTATAATTTCCTTGAAAGAGTGGGAGCATGAACATCTTTAAAAATTAAATAATAGTGAATATGTTGATCCAAAAATTGAAGTCCAAAAAGAAATTCTTAGAGATTTTAATCCATCATGGGATGAAAGATAGATATCAAATATGCATAATCAAGAGTTTATAGGATGGTTAAAAGATTAAATATATAAGGAGTTATTTAAAAATATAAATTTAATTTCCGAATAACTTCAATGTCTAACCAGAGGACTAAATAAAAATTTTATATCTTACACTGGGTTTATAATTAATGGTTACATGTTATATACAAAAGAACATGATGAATTCACCATGATTCAAAATAGTGGTGTTATGCTTGTGGATGAAGCGATGCACATATCTGGTTCCAAGGATAGAAATCCAATTTATAAAAATATTCCATATTTTGGCATTATCGAAAAGATATACGAGTTAGATTATATAGAATTTCAAGTTCCTCTTTCCTATTGCAAATGGGTTGAAAATATCAATGGAGTAAAAGTTGATGAAATGGGCTTTGTGAATGGGATTATTTGTGTAGAAGGGAAAAAAGATGATCCATTTATAATGGAGCCATAATAAATGCATGTATTTTATATGTCTGATCCAACAAACAAGAATTGGTCGATTATACTACTGGTGACTAAAAAAAATGTTGAGTTAGATGAAAATTCAATCGAGGATGACCCTTTCATTGGGACATCAAAATCAGTTCATGCTGGTCCCATTATAGACAATGTATTATACATTATAGGGGACCACGAAGAGGGGATTTGGATTCTAGAATGAGGAAAAAAATCCTTGAAACCTTTAAAAAATAAAGAGAGATCAATGGGAAGTAAAAGAATTTTTTAATATATTATGTTTTTCCTCATAATATTATATGTTCTATACTTTATTAACACAATCTGAATTAAATGTTTGACTAATCATGAAGATAATGTCTTCCACACATGATGATTTTACCAATCCCTTGGAAGAAAAAACTATAATTAAGTAAACCCTTTGGATAGATGCAAAGATAACTTTATGATATACTTTATCTATTTTACTAAAAAATTATATAATGAAACATTGATTTAATTTTCATTATTCCTTTTTGAGTTTTTTTTATTTTATAATATTTCTGTCCATGTTTCATGCCTTTATAAGAAGAGAAATGACATTGTCTCTGCTCAATTACATAGAAAATCATGATGTTTTCACAATGAAACCATTGTATACAGAACTAATGTATTGTTTCATATGTATGTTTAATTTTTTTAGTATTACTCCCATAATAATTGTTTTCTTATTCAGGTGGATTATTTTTTTTGAGTTGGGAGTGCTCTGTTCAAATTTCATGCACCTTCTCTCTTAAAATATTTTCACTCATTTAGTAGTGAATTTATCACTTTCATTCAAGTTACCTCCACTGCATTTGCAGGAAGAGAAAAAAATGCTTCCTTTGCTTAATTGTAGAGTTAATATTGATGTTTTCATAGTAAACTCATTGTCCATTGAGTTAATGTATTGTTTCATATGTACGTTTTATTTATTTATTTTTAGTATTACTCACGTAATAATTGTTTTCTTATATAGGTGGATTAATTTTTTAGAGTTGGGGGTGCTCTGTCAAAATTTCATGCTCCTAATACCTTAAAATATTTCACCCATGCAGTGGTGCATTTATCACTTTATTTTATGTTACCTCCACTGTCTTTGTAGGAATAGAAACAATGCTACTTCTACTCAATTACAGAGGTGATTTTTATGTTTCGACAGTAAAATCATTGTCCATAGAATTAATGTATTGTTTCATATGTATTTTTAAATTATTTCTTTTTAGTATTACTCTCATGATAATTTTTTTCTTATATAGGTGGATTCTTTTGTTCGATTTGGGGGTGATCCATCCAACATCTATCCATTTCTTCATGAAAACTTTGACATAATTCTTCTCTAAAAAACATTTCACTCATATAGTATTGAAATTTATCACTTTATTTCAAGTACCCTTCACTACTCCATTACAGAAGTAATCTTTATATTTTCACAATAAAATCATTGTCTGTAGAATTAATATATTATTTCAAATTTATGTTTAATTTATTTATTTTTAGTATTACTAATAATAATTATTTTCTTATATAGTTGGATTATTTTTTTCATGTTGAGGTGGTTTGTTCAAAACTACTCATGCAATATTGTCAGTTTGACAAAGAAAGTCAATAGAAACCATGGTAACATTGACAATTAATACTGTTTTTGATTGTAGGTAATAATTTTTATTTATAAAATTGTATAAAATTGTGTTTGAAATGTATATAATATATATTTTTTCTAGTATTTGTGTTGTAAATTTCATTTCATTTAAATTATGTATTATGACTTTTTTTGTCGATATCTGAGGTGTTTCTAGTGCTGCAGTGTGCTATAATAGAATACTGTATTATGACCCTTTATTAGTGCTTTTAAAATTGTTGATAAAAAGAAAATTTATCAGCGCTTCTAAAATCACTGATAAAATTTCTTTATCCGAACTTTTATAAGTGTTAATAAAGGGTTCGTTCAGCGCTTCTAAAATCACTGATAAAATTTCTTTATCCAAACTTTTATAAGTGTTAATAAAGGGTTCGTTTAGAGGTGTTAAATTAAATCAATGATAAATGGGTATTTTATCACCACTTTTAGAAGTTCTTATAAAGATCCTATTTATCATCATTTTTTTAGCACTGATAAATGACTCCTTTATCAGTGCTTTTTCAGTGCTGATAAAATTCTTGGGATTTTAACATTGCTCACATTATCAGAACTTTTCTTGTGCTAAGAAAGGCCATTTATAGTGCTGTTGAAGGCCAGTTTTGTAGTAGTGAATATTTTATATTGGAGATACCTTTCATCACCAACAGTTAGAGAGAGATCATCAAAGGGTCACTATTCAAGATACCATAGATATATTGGCTGGAGTAACATTACCTTCATATGAGGGGAGTATAGTTAGATAAAGTATCAACCACTTTTTAGTTTCTACATATAGAGTTCTGCAACATATTACCATAGAGGTATGTATTTATTTTATATATTTTTTTTTCATTTTTGTATTAAATATATTTTAGCATTTTAAATTTTATATATTTATCTATTTTTAAAGTAATACTTTAAAGGTAATAAAATACAATATATACAACTACAAATACAAAGTGATAATACTTTAGATAAATATTTTAATAGTCTTGATAAATTGTAAAGATATTTAAATTTATTGTCATATTTTTATGAGATTCCAATTTAATATCGTGTTTTTGGGTGTGCAATGGCTGTGTCACTTTTGAAAAATAATATCATGGATCTTGTAACTGGACATTAGTTGGGCATCAACATGATGCAAGTTTTTTCCATATAAGACTTAACATAAATATTTCCATTCATTTAATTTATTGAAAATTTATACATATGTTTGTTTTTTATTAATATTTCAAAAATGTGTAAGGAGCATGAAAAGATATCTATATATGGATTTATGGACCCACAATTAATTTCAAATATAGTGAGTAAAATTACTGAAGCATAAATAATAGTTTATATTGCTGAAATATTTCGAATGGAGGAAATTATTCAATGCTGTATGTTTCCTTATATTCATGATTATAAAACATATATCTCACAAAGTGATATATATCTTTTAACATAATAACCAATATCATTAAATTTTCTTTAATATTAGTATTAATTGGATGTTAGGTATTTTATGTCTAAGGGATAAGGCAATTTACTAGTTATGCTCTATCCATGGAGAAGTGTGCCAAAATTTTAAGGATACAATGGACATGTAAGTTTGAATTTGTGAAAAATTGTTTATATTATAATGAATTTTAAATTTATTTCATTCATATTATTTTCCAATAGGGGATGGAATTTCTTTCAAGAGACCATAAAGAAAAAGTGCACCAAGATCGAATATGTAAAAGAAAAGGTGATTTTTTTATAATTAGTATATTTTGGATATATTAGTTACTATTTCTATTTTTAATTGGAAAACTCATTTAAATATCATTTTCATAAACAACAAGGAATAAAATAATATTGATATTTTGTGTTAAGATTTATGTGTGAATTAATTTCAACTAGATAGTTACAAATTTCTAACTAATTAGATTTAATTATAAAATTTTCCTTAATATTTTATTTGTTTTAATTATAATACATGTTAAATGATTTCCTTTTAATTTGTATCTTTTTGATGAACCTCATCCTTATAGTGCACAAGAGCTCAGACAATTACATGTTGAATGGGAAAATAATTTTATACATTTGGTTGGATTTTTTTGTACTATATATTGTATTTTTGAATGTCATAATTGTAAATGTGTATTTCTAGTTGTTTTACAACTATCTTTTCTTGTTATCTACTTGTTTTTTATTTTGTTCAGCTGTGGAGAGGAAGGTTGAAAAAACATATATTTAAAAAAAAAACTTCTTCATGTTATTTATTTGATAACCAATGTGAAAAATCTTATATAGATAGTTTTTATCATTATTTATCTAATAACCATTGTTAAAAACCATTTTTCACGTCGATTTTTCATGTCCTTTATCTTATAGAAAATGTGAAAAAACATTTTCCTCGTTAGTTATCAAAAACTAACATGAAAAACCAATTTGATAATTAATTTTCAACATCCATTTTTTCAAGAAATTTTAAAGACATATTTACAATGTCACGTTTAATAATGAAACTTAGTAATCGATGTGAAAAAGAAAAAAAATCAATGTGGAAAGTCATTTTCTATACTATTGTTTCCAATGGACTCCTTAAGACTTATGAGTTAAATTTCTATGCTTTAGTGAATTAAATTTCTTTAATTGAATTGAGGAAATAATCATGTTAGCTTTCCCTCTTTTTAAATGGATTAAATGAATGATTTAAAAGGATGGAAAGGCCAATAATTTTTTTTATTAGTAATAAAATTATTTTAATGAAATGTTTTGACTTGAATGAAAATGAACTTGGATATTGGTACATATGAGTGGTATTTCCTCATGTGTTATATTATACACATGAATATTCTTAATTCATTGATTATATATATGGGATGGATAAAAGATATGTATGGGATTTAATGCTTCATGCTAGTTATAATTATAATACTCCTTGTAGGGTTGTGATATGATGGAAAAAGACCATTGAGGATGATGGTATCATGCTCCCTTACATCAGGTGTTGAGCATGACATCTCACATCATTGACACTAACTAGACATTAGGATTTACGCTCCATGTTCCTTTATTCGAGTGATGACAAGGTGGATTAATCGCAATCCCGAGTGTCGTGCATGTCATCTCAAAATATTATTGGTATATATGACATGTACCCTATTGCTTGATCTTATAGGATCATTAGACTAGTCATGGATGTCTGAGTTACACCTCGGTCCATCCAACAACTAGTATTCCAGGTATATGGCCACTTACATCCATAGGTAATTGGTTCATATAGGTGGATGAACTATATATAATTACTCTATATATATATATTATTAATATATATATATATAGTGACTATTCATACGTCCTTATGGAAATGAACTGAAGAAGGTAGACCCGCCAGGTTTCCTATAAGAACATGAGTGGGATAGTTATTAATTTCAACATTGTATTTCTAATCTGTTTATACCTGTACACTATTTGGTTATGAGCACTAATCAGATTACACATATACACTATTAGTGGTGGCCTACTGTGTTTTTTATCTCACACCCTACTCGTATTGCCTTTGTACCTGAAAATATTATCTGTCTGCAGGTGTTGATAAGAGAAAGGGCCCTAACATAGGTTGTTGATATGCTAACCTATAGTTGGAGTTTAGGATAAGAGGACCGAGCATACAATCTAGATGCTAGTGGGGAAACTTTTTTTATTTTAGAACATTTTATATAGAATAACTTTATGCCTATTCCCCTATTCCCATTTTTGTATATCATCATGACATAAATCCATGTGTTGATACTGAATTATAGGCTTTTGATTATATTATCAGTTGTTTATTTGTTTTTTCTTCAGTTGTTTTCTTTATTATTCATTCAGTATTCATATTTATATTCTTCTGCTAATATTTATTATATCATCTTTATACACTATACCACTATAATATGAGGGTATAGTATCCCATATGTGCCACATTTACCCCCTCACTACTAGCAAGAAGCCTTTGGTGTATGAGGAGGCGCACTTGAGGCCATATGAACCACCGGCTCAGAGCATAGGCCAACAGATCCCAAGTTGGTACATTACACTCTTGAATTAAAATAAAGTGACTGGTCTTTGTAAGATGATCCACCACAAGCCATATATCATTATTTCCTCTTGATGTATCCAGAAGACTAGTGACTAAGTCTTTGGTTATGTTTTACAATTTCCATGTAGGTATGGATAATGGTTATATAATCCCCATGTATTTTTGCCTTTAAGCCCTCAATTTTTTGATATACAAGACACCTTGATGTATATTATATGATATCCTTCTTTATATTGTCCCACAAATTGTTATCTCAAAGTTATTGATACATCATTGTGCTCCCTAGGTGGATAGAGAAGGATGATCTATGTTCATCACCAAATAGATCTTTCTTTAACATAGTATTTGATGGTACACATAGTCATGACCCAAATATTATAACTCCTACTTCATTGATTTTGAACACTGAGGGTTTCTATTTTCTTATAGCTTCTAACTTCTTTTAAGTTTACACATCATCTATTTAAGCACCCTTTATCTTCTCTAAAAGAGAAGGTTGAGAAATAAATTGTGAAAGGATTGATGATTTTCTTTCCTTTATGATTCCCATGTCCACTATTTTCAAGTCTAATAAGACTGGATCCTTCTAAATTCTCATCAATAAAAACATTACTAGATGATTTCTACTTAGAGCATCTTCCACTTTATTTGCTTTCCCAAGATTGGAGTGGATTGAGTATTCATAGTCCTTAATTATCTCTAACCATATTCACTAGAATATATTCATCTATTTATGTGTGAATATATAATTTAGGATCTTATGATCCTTATATATTTGAAACTTATCCCCAATGAGATAATGTCACTATATTTTCAATGTGAAGATTACTGCAACTAGCTCTAGATCATGCATTGAGTAGTTCTATTTATGAACTTTCAATTGTCCTGAGGAATAGTCTAGAACCTTTTCATTATTCATTAGTACAAATCCCATACCCTTCTTCTAAGCATCACTATATACCCTGAAAAGTTCCCCACTTGAGGGGAACATAAGTATTGGTGTAATGATAAGCCTATTTTTCAACTCCTTAAAGCTCTCTTCACATTTTTTATTCCAAACAAACTTGAATCCACTCTGAGTTATTTGGTTATAGGGTTTTACAATCATGATAAATTTCTCAAAAATTAATGATAATACACATCCCATCCAAGGAAACTATATATATCTATCACAGATGTTATCCTCATCCATCTTTCAATTGTTTTTGTTTTTGAAGGGTCCACAAATATTCCATTTCTTATGATAATATTCCCCAATAATGAGACTTCAACCAAATCCCACATTTTCTATACATTGCATAAATATTATCCTTTTATAAGGTCTATAGCACAATTATTATAATCTCTTCATGACCATCTTTTCTTTTGGAGTGTATTGGAATATAATTTATAAATACCACCACAATGTTTTTGAATAAATCACTAAATAATCTATTCATCAAGACCATGAAGATTACTAGAGCATTAGTGAGTCTGAATGACATTACTATGAACTTATAGTTCCCGTACCTTGTACATAAAATAGTTTTAGGGATATCCTCCATTTTCATCCTTACATGATAATACCCCAAATGAAGATCCACCTTGGAGAATTAGTAGGATCCACATATCTAGAAAAAAAAGTCATCAATCCATGGTAGGGGATAATTTTTCATTAGCATGATCTCATTGAGCACAAAATAATCAATGAAAATTCACATTGACCCATCCTTCTTCTTGATGAAGAGGACTGATGCACCCCATGGTAAAGCACTTGGGCATATGAACCCTTTATCAAGATTCTACTATAGTTGTTTCTTAAGCTCACCAGGTTCCAAAATATCCATTCTATGTGGAGTCTTGGATATTGGAAAAAATCTAAGTATAAGTTCAATTAAAAATTCAACCTATCGTCTTGGAGGAAGACCATAAAATCATTCAAGAAAAAAATTATCATATTCCCTCACAATGGGAATGTATTTAAGAATCACTAAAAAAACACCCCTGTCTGAATGGGTTATTTTTCAATTTACAGGGGGTTATAACGCCTATGAATTTATTAGCGACGATTATGGTGAACCACTGTTAATGTGCCCACCCTATCATACTAGTGGTGGTTTTAGGGAATCACTGGTAAAATTCACATGATATTAAAGTTGGTTAGATTATTGGTGGTTTAAACCCCCTCTAATTGTGCTTAAAATTCCAAAATATGTGTTGATTAGAGGCAATTTGAACTACCTCAAATATGGACCTTAAATTTATGGAAGGGGGTTTTAACGGCCTCTAATTGAGGGTGTAGATTTAATTTTAGGGGAGGTTATCTTTAACCGCTCCTAGATCCTCTATTTTTTTTTGAATTTTAGCCCATGGAGGCCCCATTGACACCCACAGACCGCCCCAAGATAACCCCTAACACCACAAGCTCCTTCCTTGGACACCTCGCCAGACATCCAATAGACCCCGCCTGGAGTTCACCCCAATGACACCCAACGAACCCCCTGGACACCCCACAGATGTCCGTTGGACTCCCTAAAAAGACACCCTACTGGCTCTCGCCAACACCCTGACCCCCTAACACACACACTTGACCTCCCCTAGACACCATCTCCAAACACCCCATGGGCTCCCCCCAACACCCTGACCCCCACCGACAACCCCCAGACACCCAATGCGGACACCCAACACACCCCAAGCCTGCTCATTGAAAACCACCCCGAGGACCCATGCAACCCTAACTTATCCTCCGCACAAATTCATGCAAAAAACCTGCACAAGTCATCTACACCGCAACATGCACCATCTAAAATCCCTCTCAGTGGGAATTGGACTCGTGACCACATGAACATTAATCCGCTGAATAACCACTATATTGGTGACACTTTTATGTATTATATAAAATATATTTTATTTATTTAGATACAAAATTGATTTATAATATATATATATATATATATATTTGTGTGTAGAAATATAAAAAATATAATATATTTATGTGTGACATATAATATATATATTTGTGTATAATATATATATATATATATTTGTATTACATCTTTTCATATATAATATACATTTAAATATATTATTATATATGTAAGAACCAGGATATTTGTTTCAGGTATGTCTTCACTTTTTTGGTCGTTTTTGAGAAAAAGATGAAAATCTGGAAATTTTCGAAGTACACATCGTGTACTTTATAAGTACACACCGTGTACTTTGATACCGCGCAAGGTCATGTGCTGGACGTGTCCAGGCTACACACACATTGTGTAGGGGTGATATGGAGGCCACTTAAAGCGGAGTAGGGAAGAGCCAAGTACACGCCATGTACCCCAGAAGTACACGCCGTGTACTTTCTTTCTTTTCATTAAACAGACCAGGGTTGCGCCTAATCAACAGAAACACCTTCTTCTCCAGGTTCTTCGACCGAGAGTGCCCGTACGGCCGCGAACATCCTCCAAGCCCCCGAGCCTCTGTTGGTTTTCCGAATCGACCTCCATCGATTGCGTTGGAACTGCAGCGGTGTGTTCTTCCTTCTTCTTAAGTCTCATTCCATGATTTTCCCTCTTTCTCAAGATATTTTGGGTTGAATTTTTTTTGCGTTTTCATATATATATGCCATTATAAGGAGAATCAGGCCTCTTGGTTCAAGTATATTGATATCCTAGCATCAAGGTAGGTGGTTTTTACCTTACCTTTTGAAGTCTTTGAGTTTTATGTGCAAATTCCCACCAATACCCGTGAACGGGGTATTGCGTGTTTACCGTTTTGCCCTATTGTTTTCCTACCTTGCTTTTATGCTTGTGTAGAGGTAATTTGATCATGTTTGAAGACAATTTCTGTGCTTGGATGTTTTTCCCATGCCTTATTCTATTTATGACCTTTGGGTCTTGTTAGCCTTTGGCCGTTATACCTATTTTCCATGCCTTATGACTGTGGGATGGAATGATATCCTTGACATGCTTGTTATGATATAAAATGGTTAGCCAAGTAGCCTTATAGGTGTACTTTGGCCTTATAGAATTGTTATGCACTGACTGGCACGGGACCGTGAGAGCATGGTGCTACAGACTATAGGGGATAGACCGAGTGAGCTTCCCAGAGAGTCTTGGACATTATAGACTACAAGGGATAGACCGAGTGAGCTTCCTAGAGAGTATTGGATATTATATACTACAGGAGGGTAGACCGAGTTAGCTTCCTGAGAGAGTCTTTACTTGTTTGAATTTCCTTGAACCATTCTAGGCTAGAGGAGGAATTGACCAAGCAAGCTTCCTCAGAGATTCTGTGATAGACCTGAGACTATAGAAGGATTGACCGAGTGAGCTCCTCAGAGAGTTTCTAGACCTTCGGGATATAAGAGGGTTAGACTGCGTGATCTTCCTCAGAGAGTCCCTGAATACCCTAGCCTATAAGGGTAATTGACTGAGCGACCTTTCCCAAAGAGTATTATATTTTCGTACGACCAAACCAGAGGAGTTAGGCTGAGTGTACTGCCCATAGGGTTGTTGGTACTTCTTGGATAGGACCAGAGGGGTTGGCTGCGAGTACTTCTCAAAGGGTTTCCGATTGTGGTTAGCTCTTTGATTCACTACTGCTTGTTGTTTTGTGGATTGATTACTGTGCATATCATCCTGTTACTGCTTACTGATTACCGCCTGCTGTTATTGTTACTGTTTACTGCTTACTGTACTATTACCTGCCATATACTAACTGACTGTTAGGCACAGATCTTCGGGTGGATGCCTACTGGTATTTAGTCTCACACCCTGTTTGGGCCATACTTTTGGGCCCAAACAAACTATGTTGTTACAAGTATAGACAAGGGCAAGCACCCTTTGACTTCTGGTACTTGATTTCTTTGAAGCAGGAGAGCATGGGACCAAGCTTGGGCTTGCGATGCTGAGGAGTTTTTTATCTTTTCTTTTGTACTTTTTTTGGTACTGTTTGTATTTCTAGCATTGTGACCTGTTTGGATGCTTTCATTGATATGTTTCATGCATCATTTCATATATACATATGTGCTCTAGTTGTTTATTGTTTTAGTCTTCTATTGTTAATTGTTGCTGGATATTTACTGTTTTTTCTATTGTATGCTTTCTTTACTTTCACTGTGTACTCTTCCAATGAGGGCATAGTTTCCCCACTATCACACCCAAGGCCCTCGCTGCTAGTCGGCAACATCTGACGTTTGGGGAAATGCATTTGAGGCCATGTTACCAACCGGGTACGAGGTGCCTCTGGGTGGCTTCCAGAACCGGGACGTTACAAAGTGGTATCAGAGGAATTATTTTCCATTGATTTACTATTTGGGGACTTTATCTATGGATAGGATGGATTCAGTACTTGGTAATAAGTTGTGCCCGGGAGTAGCTAACCCGTGTACATGGAAAAGACAATCTACCTCGTTTATTACAGTTTTCTGGTTTTGAGATTTTCTGGGTGATATGATTTCACCTAGAGTGATTCACTTACCTTGTGTTGTTATTATTGTGCTATTACAGTTCTATTTCTGTCGCAACCCGATGAGATGAGGGTATTCCATCTCATGCATCATATAGTCACTTGTTAGAAATCACATGCCATACATTCTTGCCATGCCATCTAGGGTGCATTAGTGATTTCATGTTATTGTGATAGACATTGTGTAGATTATGCATGCTGCTGCGGTAGATTCTTTGATAGAATCTCTACTGTTTGATAGGGAAATTTTTTGTAATGTACCTTGCTTAAATGAACACCAAATTTTGGTTCTTGAGGTGTTATGGGACCTCATGAATCGAAACTTTGTGGATCATTGACTTGTTTCTCATGTATGTGACTGGTATAAGATGCCAAGATTTGATTCGTGGGGAGTATGGGCCCTCACAGATCAGAATTTAGAACCTCCATGTTTGTTTTTCAGTTTTTTCTGGGCTTCGGTGTAGTTTCTGAGCTACTGCCTAGAAAAACCCAGAATACACAGCGTCTACTTTATAACTACACGTCGTGTAGTTTTCAAACTGTGTCACTAACTGTGTGGGCAGAAACCTGGAGTTGTCCAAAGTCTTCAGGAACACGCCATGTACGGTAGGTACATGCTGTGTATTAGTGATCCGTGTACCCAGCGGTGTCAGTAACAACATGGGCCAGGGACGCTCGTGTAGTACATGCCGTGTTTGGTACGAACACGCCGAGTAATCTTGTTCTAGGTACCCGGTTGTGTCACGAAAAACATGAGTCAGTTTTATTTTCTCCTATTCACACCGTGTTTGTTCGGAACACACCGTGTAAGGGTCAGCCGTGTAGCCGACCGTGTAACTAACAACATGGGTCACCGAAACCTTGTCTTGTACACGTCATGTCCTTAGTGAACACTCCGTGTAGTCTAGGGTTAAGAGGACCGTGTGAGTTAGCCGTGTAAAGAGACTTGGGTAGGGGAATGGAGTTCAAGTACACGCCGTGTGTGGGGACCACGCGCCGTGTAGTCTAGGGTGTTACATGACCAGCTGTGGCAGAAGTACACGCCCATGTGAATGGATTTAAGGAACACGCCGTGTAGTTTTTATATACCCCGTGTAGTCGTGTTTGGTAAAACTTGAGTGTTTCTTTCCCCTGTTCCCGTTTTTTACTCTTGTGTTCTCTGTCCTTGAAAATCCTGATCTAAGGTGTGATTTTGATCTTTCAGAGCTATGCCTCTGAGACGTATTCTGGTTGTACGTCACCTTCTAGATGGTGATCAGACACCGGATATGGCCGATCGGGGACCTCCTGTAGATCCTCTTGTTATGCCAGCCTTGGCACCAGCAGTTATACCTGTTTTTGGTGCCGATTCATAGTTCAGGGAGGAATTCCTGAGGATGATGCAGACCTTTCAGGGAGCACCTCCTCCTGCCCCGTCGATGGCTGAGTTGACGCGAGTTTTCCAGCAGTAGCATTTTCCTACTTTATTAGGGGATAGAGGACCCCAGGCTGCAGATTCATGGTTAGAGGCCATGCTGACGATCTTCGAGCATCTGGAGATACCTCCTGAGAAAAGGGTAATGTTGGCTACTTATATTCTCCGAGAAACCGCCAAGAGGTGGTGAGAGGTGATCTCATAGTCAGGGTGCCAGCAGAGTATGACTTGGGATGAGTTTCAGTGCATCTTATATGATTACTTTTATCCGAAGACCTTGAGGGCCAATCGAGCCTAGGAGTTTATGAGTCTCGAGCAGGTTACTCTTTCTGTTATGGAGTACTTGTCTCATTTTACCAAGCTACAGCGCTTCACGCCGATTCCAGCAGGTGATGATTTGTTCCTGGATAGGAAGTTTTAGGATGGTCTCAGGCAGGAGATCCATTCCCAGGTGAATATATTCAAGTTGACTTCAATATCATCTATCGTCAACTAGAAGCTGATCTCTGAGCACAATCTGAGAGATTTTGGAGTAGTGGGCCATGGCGGTTCGACATCCAGAGTCAGTGTTCCTCCTACTGATAGCAGGAAGCACCACAGGGAGTCTGCTCGAGGAGATCAGGGTAGGTGGAATGTATCTGCGAGCAGCCAGGTAGTATGCTACCAATGTGGGAGGAGCGGGCATACTATGCCTCCATTCTAGAGAGACCCAATGGAGTGCTGATCTTGCGACAATATGGACCATCTTCAGCATTTTTGTCAGATCTTCTCACCCACAGCTGGTGGTAGGGGTTCTTCTATGACCCCGCATTTAGGGAATGCATCTCTAGTTTCTCACAAGGCTGGGAACTGGAGTTCTTCCGGCCGTTCTGGCCAAGGTGGAGGTCGCAGCCGTGGTGTTCAGTCACCAAGTTACCAGCGACAGTAGAGTGGATCAGCTCAGGGTGGTCAGCCAGGGGAATAGGGCCGCGATGCAGGCCAGGCATTCGCAATGGAGCATACCTATTAGGAGCAGGATCCCGACCCTTCCACAGTTCTAGGTACGATCTTAGTAGCCTCAGTTTTATCTTCAACTCTTTTCTATACTGTGCTTCACATAGCTTTATCTCTGTTGCTGTTATAGAGAGCCTTGGGATCTTTTTCTTTTCGTCTGCCGACATGTTGACTCTGGATACACTGTTGGGAATGAGGACGTCTAGCATGCGTCAGTGCAGAGAGTGCCCTCTTAAGTTTGAAGGGTGTCACTTCTTATGGGACCTCTATGTCTTAGAGATGATAGGCTATGATGTCAATCTTGGTATAGACTGGTTAGTTCCCTTCCAGGTAGTCGTCGATTGCTATCGCTGTAGGGTGAGTTTCATATCACCAGTGGGTGGATCTTTTCTTCATAGAGGTGAGTGGTATGTCCAGGCGGGTAGAGCTAGACCAGAGCATCATGGGATAAGAGGAGTTACAACCCAGATTTCCAGTCTTTATCTGGATGACCAGGGGACTTCGCAGTTAGACTTTCCTCCATTGGTAGATCATTTCAGGGATTTCTTTCCAGAGGACTTTTCAGGTTTGCCTCTGGAGCGTGAGGTATACTTCTCAATTGATCTTGTACCAGGAGTGGCACCGGTGTCCATTCTTCCTTATAGGATGGCTACACCTGAGTTTCAGGAGCTGAAGAAGCATTTGGAGGAGTTGCAGGAAAAGAGTTTCATCTGACCCAATACTTCTCCTTGGGGTTCGTCTGTCCTATTTGCGAAAAAGGCAGAAAACACCCTTTGGCTTTGCGTGGATTATCGGAAGATGAACTAGTTGACGGTCAAGAATCGATATCCCTTGTTGTGGATCGATGACCTCTTTGATCAGCTTCGAGGAGCTCGGGTGTTCTCGAAGATCGATTTTAGGTCCGGTTATCATCAGTTGCACATTAGACCATCAGATATACCTCTTACGGGCTTCAGGAGTAGGTATGGTCTATATGAGTATACGGTCATGCCATTCGGTCTCACGAATACACCAGCAGCTTTTATGGCCCTGCTGAACCGAGTGTTTCATCTACACTTGGATTCCATCATGGTGGTTTTCATGGACAACATCTTGGTGTACTATCACAATCGACATGGCCATGCTACCCATATTGATATCATTCTGAGTACACTGAGAGATCATTAGTTATATGCTAATCTCTCGAAATGCCACTTTTGGATGGATCAGATTCAATTCTTGGGTCACGTTATCTCAGAGACAAGAGTATCAATAGACCCAGAGAAAGTGAGAGCTGTAGTTTCTTGGGAGCAGTCGAAGAATGTCTTTGAGGTGATAAGTTTTCTAGGGATGGATGGATACTACAAGCATTTCATACAAGAATTTTCACGCCTAGCAGCACCGCTGACAGGTCTGACCAAGAAAGGGGCGAAGTTCTTATGGTCAGATTCTTGTGAGTAAGCATTTCAGGAGCTAAAGGGTAGGTTGACGTCAGCACCGATACTAGTCTTTCCAGAGCCGGGAAAGAGCTTTACAATTTACTGTGATTCTTCAGGTGTCAGACTGGGAGCTGTGCTTATGCAAGGAGATGGAGTCGTTGCGTACGGGTCTCGGCAGTTGAGGCCACATGATAGAAACTACCCGACGCACGATCTGGAGTTAGGAACTTTTGTTCATGCCTTATGTTGTTGGAGACATTACCTTCTAGGAGAGCACTTTGTGGTTTTCAACGACCACAAGAGTCTCAAGTATATATTCACTCAGCATGATCTGAATCTAAGACAGCCTAGGTGGGTCGAGTATCTTCAGTCCTTCAACTTTGAACTTGCCTATATGCCGGGAAAGGACAACGCAGTTACTGATGCATTGAGCAGGAGAACTCAGATTCAGACAGTTCAGGAGGCCAGCAGTGAGTGGAAGCTTATGGCTCTATTCTCTGAGATGCACTTGGAAGTGCACGATAGATAAGGACATACTTTTCTATCTTCTGTATCTGTTACCTCTACCCTTCTTGATCAGGTACGGATGAGGCGACTATCAGACTTAGAAGGCCAAGTCCTCCGGGAGAGTGTGTCAGGAGAGGACCCTCTTCCTGGATGGACAATGGGCGAGGATAAGATCTTGCGTTTCCAGGGATGCGTATGGGTGCCAGTAGACATACACAAGGAATTGATGCAGGATTTTCATTCTTCATTTTGGGTAGTTCATCCTGGCATCACAAAGATATATCATGATCTACACTGCCAGTACTGGTGGCCAGGTATGAAGATAGATGTTGCTGGGTTCGTCATGAGATGCTCTACTTGTCAGCAGGTGAAAGCAGAGCATCAGTGACAAGCAGAGCTTTTACAACATTTACCCATTCATGAGTGGAGGTGGAACGATGTCGCGATGGACTTCGTGACCGGGTTACCAAGGTCACCTCGAGGGAGTGATGTTGTTTGGGTTGTCATCAACAGGCTTACGAAGGTTGCTCACTTCTTGCTGATCAAGGATACCTTCAGTGTTGATGAGCCGGGGTGGTTGTACATCCAAGAGATTGTACGTCTGCATGGAGTTCCACACTCCATTGTTTCAGACAGGGATGCACGTTTTACTTCTTAGTTCTGGAAGGGGCTTCATAAGGCTTTGGGTACACAGGTACTTTTGAGTACAACATACCATCCCCAGAAAGATGGCCAGTCCGAGCGTACGATCCAAGTGCTTGAGGATATGCTCCGAGCTTGCATTCTAGACTTTGGCGGTTCTTGGGAGAAGCATATTCCTCTTGTGGATTTTATATATAACAACAGTTTTCAGGAAACTATTCATATGGAACCTTACGAGGCTTTGTACGGTAGGCCATGCCGATCACCTTTATGCTGGCTAGAGGCAAGAGATGCAGCTTTTCTGGGACCTCGTCTTATTCAGGAGACCTTAGAGCAGATAGAGTTGATTCGGAAGAGGATGGATACAACACAGTCTCGACAGAAGTTTTATGTTGATCAGCAAATATGACCTCTGGAGTTCGAGGTTGGGGATCAGGTTTTCCTGCATGTCGCACCAAGGTTGGGACACAAGAGGATTCAGAGACAGGGTTAGCTTTCACCATGGTACGTCGGGCCGTTTGAGGTGTTGGAAAGAGTTGGGCCGGTTACCTATCGGTTGCAGTTATCTCAGAGGTACCGGGCTATGCACGATGTCTTCCACGTCTCGTAGCTCTGATGATACTTTTTAGACCCGTCTCATGTCCTTCAAACTGAGGAGGTTGAGCTTGAAGCGGATGCATCGTTTGAGGATAATCCTATCCAGATTGTCGATCGCAGCACGAAGGTTCTCTGTCTCCTGTCTGTTCCTATGGTACTGGTGCTATGGGAACACCGGCGAGTACAGGATGAGACCGGGGAAAGGGAGGCCGATGTATGATCGCAGTGGCCAGATCTGTTCAGGGTTTCTTCTTCTACGCCTCGCTAGGGAAATTCAGGGACAAATTTCTTTAGGGGGGGGGGGAGGTTTTTAAGAACCCATATCTTCGTTTTAGGTATGTTTTTTCTTTTCTGGTCATTTTTGAGAAAAAGAGGAAAATCTGGAAATTTTTTAAGTACATGCCATGTACTTTATAAGTACACACCATGTACTTTGATGCCGCGCAAGGCCGTGGGCTGGTAGTGTCCGGGCCACACACACAGTGTGTAGGGGCAATGTGGAGGCCGATTAAAGCGGAGTACGGAAAAGCCAAGTACACGCCATGTATATATTAATATATTAATATAATATTTATAGATATACTATAATTATAGTATATATATATAATTATTTTTATATAGTTATATATATGTGTTTGTGTGTGTTTATGTAAGAATAATGTTATTAATTATTATTACTATTAAACCTATTTTTTAAACTATACAAATTATATACTGGTTTTATAAATATTACACATTTATACATTTTATGATTTATATTATATATATATTATATTAAATACGTTTATATTATATATTTGTGTAT
The DNA here is from genome assembly GCA_963277665.1 of Viscum album. Classification (NCBI taxonomy): domain Eukaryota; kingdom Viridiplantae; phylum Streptophyta; class Magnoliopsida; order Santalales; family Viscaceae; genus Viscum; species Viscum album. The sequence continues at coordinate 133,718,322 of OY728147.1, read as the reverse complement.
ATAATTATATAAAATTATATTATATCATGTATACACACATATATATGCACAAGAAATTAAATAAATTCATATAATTAGAAATATATAATATAATTAAATGATATATATATATACTAAATTAATTTATAATTAATATGGTATACTACGATATATATAAAATAATTATATAATATATATAAATTTATATATAATAAAATATCTATAATATAATATATATAATTTAATTATATAATAATTATATAATTATATATAATAAAATATCTATAATATATATGATATCTATTTATATATACATTTAATTTTTTATATATTATATATATTTTCATACATAATATATTATAAATGTCTTTATACGTAAATATAATATGCAATAAAAATGTATTTAATATAATATATGTATAATATAAATCATAACATAAATGTATAGTATTTATAAAACCATATGTAAATTTTATATATTTGAATAATTATATTTATAATTACCTTTATATTATGTATACCAATATTTATATATGTATAAAATTTAGTATATATGTATAAATATTTATTTAAAATATTTATATAATGTATATATATATATATTTACAATGTATTTCAATACATTTATATAATGTGTTTATGTAATATATATATATATATATATATATGTATGTATGTATAGACACACACACACATGAAAACACACACAGATATATAATAAAATTTGAATTTATATGACATCTATTTTAAAAAATAAAAAAATAGAGGGGGTTGAAACCCCCTCTAATCCAAGGGATTTGCAGTGGTTCATTAATCCCTCTAATTTCATACATTATATGGGGTTCAAAACCCCCTATAATCAAAGGTATTAGTGGTGATTCATGAACCCCCTATAATGTCATAAATTAGAGGGGTTCAAAACCCCCTCTAATTTAGGAGTTTATAGTGGGTTGTGATCCCCCATTTTTTTTAAAATTCCATTATATATATACCCTCTAAAATCCAAACTAATATTATATATATATACATATATAGCCTCTATAACCCAAATGAATATTATATATATATTTATATATATCCTCTAAAATCCAACCAAATATATAGATCCACTAATTATTAAATTAGTAGTAGTTTTGACATAATTGCCTCTAAAATCAAACCAAATATTAAAAAAATAATGATAAAAATTTTAGAGGGGCTTATGAATCCCCTCTAAATTTTATGATTAGTGGGGGTTGTGCATAATCCCCTGTAAAATAAATTTAAAGGGGGTAGTTCATAACCCCTATTGGAGTTGGTTCCCTAGAAACAACTTCTTTGTACTTTATGATAAACATATATTCATTGTTTTGAATATTTAATAAAAAACTTATCTCATCCTTATTGTTTTTCTATGTGACATATTATATGATAATGTCATAAGAGTAGCTATCACACTAAATGGTCATAGCAGTTCCCTGCTATGATGAGAACCCGAAAGTGCTACGACACTATTTTTGAATACATGTCCTATAGCCATATGGTATCATTTGAGGGACAAAAATGATATAGGATATCAAAGGCAAAGACTCATAGGACTTTGAGGCAACTTCTCATGGTGTACGCCCTTGGTAATATTTAGTAGGATATTATGAGAACGAGACCTTCCAATAGGAAATCCACATTTATATGTGTCATTGTATATTCCTATCCGCAGACGTGTGTATTGGTCCTTACACTTTATTATTATTATTAATGATTATTATGAGTCACACACATAGATGAATTGATGAAAACTATGATGATTTTTTTTCCAGTGAGCTAGGATACGTTGGGTGCATCATGAGTAATGTTGCATGAATGAATAATGTGAGAAAGGATTTATCCCTTCTGTTCTTTAATGGAATTTCATATCTCAGACCCTTTAATTAAAATTATATAGCCTAAATAATTCAATGTCCATGGTGTTCTATAGGCAAGTTCTGTTTTTAGAAAGTCTAAGAAAGAGACATTGAGTACATAGGTTGATGAAACCGACATGCAACCTGCTTGATTTGAGATATCATGATAAAGTGATTATATTACACAGTAATAATTCGTATGAGGTGACATGTCATTGCAACATTTAATTCTTTCTCTATGGGCGCCTTGGTGTATTTATAGATGTTAACTTGGAATTTAGGCTGCTTTGCCTAATTCCACTAAGAAAGATGCCTAGAGGGTCACATACTAAATTTATATAGAATCTTAGTTAAATAATATATTATTATTTATTATTTAATAGGTTGAATAAATATTATTCCCGCACATGGTTTAATAATATTCATGTATGTTTGATCTTATTTATTCCATTACTAGTTATTCATGAGAATATATTGTGAGAAAAATATTTAATAAATATTTATTTTCTATTTAGTGAATATAATATTTATTTATTTATTGGAGAATAATGTAGTGATATTTATTTAATAAATGAATATACATTTTTCAAGGCACAATTAATATTTTGGAGGAATGAAAGACCGTGTTTAATGGTTCAATGAGAAATAATAAATATTGAATATTATTTAATTAAATAACATTTAATTATAATTCTCAAGTTAAGTGCATGTTGAGAAATAATAACATTTCTATTAGTATTTGAAATCAGGTTTGGATTAGATTAAATAAATAATTAAGGACACTTCTGCAATTATTTTATTTTAGCCGTAGCAATATAAATACCGAATTATATTATTTTCTCAAGAGCCAATTTATTTTTTCATCACAAATCTTGAAGGATCCTCTCAAGCCTAGAGAGATCCCTTCTCTAAGAATTATCCCAATAACAACGAGCAATAATTCTCCATTAGATCACGAAGAATGCTTTGGAAGTGATTCTCGAGGTGATCAAGGTGGATGAAGAAAGCACATGGGTCTTCTGTTCTAGTACCTGAAGACTCCTTTAATGATGTATAGAGATTCATGGAACATGTGTGGATCACCTTTAGAGGAAATATACACTTTTTTTCTTCAATGCAATGATGGGGAAACATAGATCTATCACCAGATTAGTCAATGAAGAAAAAATTCTTTAGTGGAAATTATTTATCTAATTAAATTAATTATAAAAAATATGTGTTGATCTCCTCTCACTCTGGATCTAGTGTTATTAATGTTGTCTATATTTTATTTAATTCCATTTATCACAACAATTAAACATTTTATAGATCTTTAATTGATCATCAATGATGAAAAAAATCAATGTTGGGCACCACCCATTGCACACTTTCTCTACTCCTGGAACATACACCCTCTCTAAAAAACCGCTGTTAATCTGCATTTTTTTAGTGAATGATATTTTCCTTATAACCAATCATTTGATCTAGATATTATTTCTTATAGGGAAATAATATCCATGATTAAGATTTTTGTTCTAAATATTTGTCCTTCTCCTCACACTTGTACTCAATCATATGGTGATTTGTGATAAATAGGGAGATTTCCTTCTGAGTGAAATTTATGTTGGATCTATGTAAGGAAATACAATACATACCCATAATTGAATCAAATTTGAAAAAAGGGAGTATCACTAGGTTTTATGGGAAGTTAATTCTATAAATTTTGATTGGGTAGGAGTTATATACATGTGATTCAATAATTTCCTCATTTTCTATTTTCATCGACTGATTTACTTCCATGCTTGGGGGGGGGGATGTTTGAGTAGTTTTAAGAGACTTGAGTGATTTGAAGGATTGAATATAAATAGAATAAAATGTACATTCACTATTCTTGAAAAAAATATCTAGTGTACTTGTCATCACTTTATTTTTGGTATCCACCTCATTGATTGAGATGGCATAGGCTTCCCCTTACTTCCTTGGAGGTTCTTGGTGTTGATTGTCTCTGACCATCCTAGGCTTAGTATATTGGTTTTCAAAGTTCCCTTATTTTATGTAGTTGAAACATTTGACAAAAGGAAAAAAATAGACTAGATCATTCTTAGCTTCCATTATATTGTTGGGTTTCTTTCATCAGTAATCTCTAGCTAGATTCCCTTCCATCCCACACCTAAAGAATTTCCTCATTCCCTTAAGGAAAATTTTTGGGGTTCTTTTTCTACACTTTTGACAAGTGAGATGTTGAAATATCTTACCACAATTATATATACCCTTCACACAACATTAATTAAATTACACTTTATGATTCTTATCCCTGTGAGACCTTTGAGATTCAGTGATCTCTATTTCAACTTTGAGGGCACATTGGACAATTTCTTAATAACTATCAAAGTCTCAGATCACTATGGATTTTTGTATACTCAGTTTTAACCCACCAAAGAAGTGTTGGGATTTGAATTCAAGGGAAACGACAAAGATGGAGGTGTATCATGTAAGTATTGTGAAGTTTTCCTCACACGCCCTGATGGATTCTTATTTTTTCTTAAGTGAAAGTAAATCCATTTTAATTTTAATTTAGAGAGTGTAGGGAAAATATATTTCATTTCTTTCCATAATTCATTCCCCCCATCACTTCAATCTCTTCCCCATGATTCATATTCTTGATCAATTTAAACCACAGATCATCTTATCCCTCTATACGATAAACAACCATTATGAACTTATATTTACCATAATATTAAAGGATGGAGAATATCATTTCAACAGAGTTGATCCATTATTCCTCCTCAAATGGTTTGGACTATCCATTGAAATTTGAAGTCCTTTGTTTCATAAAAGTATCGTTTTAAACTTGTTCTTTATTAGGGGTATTTGGATGTACCTCCCAACTAAAATTTCTTTTTAGAACATGATTCAACTGATAGAGTATTATCAAAAAGTTTTCGATCCCTTCTCCCATAAGGCTGGGCATCTCATTTGGGCAGTAATCGCATTTCCCTTCACTTTGGTTGTTTAATCGGGTCCTCTTAGTTCCATCCATTGGATATAATAAAGGAAAAATTAAGGATGAGTATATTTAAACTATTAAACACATAATCACGAATCCAATAATAGTAAAGGTAAAATTTATAAATGAGATTTATTTCCAAAAAATATGAATTTATAGGCTTCGATTTGCGTTATTCATGATCGATTTTCTAATATAGACTCTTATGGGAATTTTGTTCCCTTAATAATGGTTCTAAATGAGAATATGAATTTACCAAAGAATATCCTCTAGGATTATCAAGAAAATTTTGCAAGAAGGCCCGTTGTCTTGCACTAATTCCTGGTTGAGTCTAACTCAATGCGTTGTTTTTGAGTGTTACCCCTAGGTACATTTTTGCCAGATCCACATGCATTTGTAGTATCCAAAAGGAGATGATTTTTTCTAGAAACCAATTACTCTATAATTTAACAAAATTTAGGTATTTTTTATGTTTATTCTTATACCTAAGTATTTTGGGATAGTTTTCTAATCCTAATCCCAAAAGGAAATAAACAATCCTCTAATATTAACTATAACAACCCGTGTCTTTAATACACATTGATTCATGATTTATTACATAAGATTACACATAATACAACCCATAAGATCAATAAGTATAGTGAATTTATGTAATTAGGTACATTAGATGAAAACTTAAAATAAGTGGTACATCTTCATTATTGAAAACTTCCATAACATGCTCATAATATTCCACCGTACTTAAAAGTGCATGGGATAACTTGGGGACATACATTAGAAATGGGTGAGATATAAAGCCCAATAAGTGAATAAACATGGAATATAATGAATAAATTATTATATATTAAAAAATAGGAAATTAAATGGTACATAAAATAATGTTAGAATCATAAACATGAACAAAAAATCATGATATAGCATGATAAAAAAAGGCAACATTGGAAAGTGGAAACAACTTTAAACCTGACATCATAAACATAGGCTAAGGATAAAAATAAATAAATCATAAAATTGTAGAAAAACTACCTTGATGGATTTTGTTCTCTACATTATCCCTATCACGATTTATCATGATACTAAAACATTACCCAATGTATTGGATCACTATATAAATATGGGTGCACCTATCGCTTTCATATCATGTACATAGATAAGTGTGAAACACAGATCATTCAACATAGCGTCTTATTTCCTAAAATTAAACTCCATGATCAGTGAATGTCGAATATGTTCATGTATTTCCCTGATAAAATAATTATATGTATGTTTAGGTGAATACCCTTTAGTGGAAATAACGACGGTATTCACAATAAAAAGGTTTTACAGGGAAAAATTGCAGTGGAATTTTGACAGCATAATGAAAGTAGGTAAAGATTCATAAAATGGATTAATGAGATATAAAGGGGTATCTCATAATTTATTTATAAAATATATAGTAATAGGGATGTGATAAAACATATCCCAACATTATTAATTGGTCTTTATAAACATAATACATAATTGGTACTTTAATTCAACCATAAATGGAATTTTATTTATAAAAGTTCATGTTGTAATAGAGATCCCCAATATGGGTCAATGTAGGGGGTCCTCTTAAAGGGATCTATAAAAAAGTGAACCACATAAGGGATAATTCCTCAAGTAAGAGGATCCATATAAAATGATTCTCAATTGAGCCACCATATAAGGGAATCCACAACTGAAGTGATCGACCTAAGGGGATTCTATGTATACAAAACATGTAAGGGTAGTTACAAATGAGCCATTAAATATGAGGATACAAATCTATAGATTCAATGTAAGGGTGAATGTGAAAAGTGAATCATTTATAGTCTATCAACATAAATATATCCACATCATATTTATTTACCTAAGTAGATTCATGTGCCAACAAGCATGTACCCGAGTGGTAGAGGCTATTTATTGGCATCCAAGAGACCCAAGATCAAGTATAGGTGAGGGTGAATTTCTGGTTTACTGTATCAATACTATATTAGGTACTATTCAATATGGTAGAAGCCTACACCATTCATCTGATTTGGGCATTCAGGCCACCGGTTTGGGCCTACGGGTTTCATGGACTTCGGGATGTAAGGGCCTTCAGGCTATAAGGGACTTTGGCCCACCAATGGACTTTAGGCCACAGGGAATTCGGGCATCATAAAAGACCAAGAAGCAGGGTAGACCACATAGGAGAAGACCTAGATGAGGATTCAGAGAAAAAAGAGAAACCACTAGAGTAGAACAAACCATATTGGAAGAATGAGAGGGTATGGAAACTTCCATCAAGACTAGGCACCATGCATCTATATAAGGAGCAATGATAGACAATTATCCATGTGATGTGGGGAGCTAGGTTCCTTCAAGATGAAGGTGTTGGGGAAGGGCTGTTTCAAGCATGTCAAGTCTTAGGCCTTTAAGGTCATGTATTGGGTCATTTTTGGGCCTTGTGCCTTGGGACTTGGGATTATGGGCCATGTAAGGGTTTCCCTCCAACCCTTAAAAAAGAGGGATTGTCAAAAAATAATAAAAAAATGCATTCAGGCAATTCAAGATAAATATATTCATGTAATAGGATCATTTATCCTTACATGGATATTGAGATTTATTTAAATCTTATTCTAGAGAATTTGAAAATATTGAGCCACACAATGCTTGTTACGCTCTTCAAGGAATTAAACATCATGAACATTCCAAATGGATTTTAATTCAAGTAAATAATGAAAGAGAAGCCATCTAAATAATATGATAGTGTTGAGATGAGTTCTATATCATAGAAGAAGATTCCATTTCATAGTGTACGAGCTCATGCACAAATGGATGAGAAATATGAATGAGTTAACTAATGTGGATTATATAGAGAAGATGCGATATTTTTAATCACATGAGGTAGGAATGAAACTGATTTTTAAAGAGTTTTTTAGTGGATCTGACTTAGTCCTAAATTAATTTGTATGAGAAGATCCATTCAACCAGGAATCAGTGAGTTTTCTTGACTATTATGGAAATAATATTCACATGATATTCAAAGAATATATATAAGGAAAATGGATCAAAAAAGAGAGACAACCTTTAATAGTAAATCTGAATGATCTATATAAATATCAATAATTCAAATATGGATAAAATATAATTTTTTATAAGAAAGTACAACATGTGAGAGAAGTCATGTGAGCGGAATACTAAAGAGATCTTGTTCTATAAAGACTAAAAAAACATATGATTCCACTGTCGATCTATCTTTGGATATTGGTTGTTGTTTATGTTCAATAAATAAGTTTTTTTACTACTCAAATTGGTGCCAACATCATGTATAAATTTCAAGTTCAATTCATTTCCTATAGGTATCTTGATAATAAAATAATACCCGTACACAAGTGGGATAAAACTCCCACACAACATAGACATATTCATCCTGAGGGAGGAGAACCTCATGATTAAATGTGTCAGGATCCATATTTTATTCTGTATTGTTTGGGTTTTATCACATATCTTTAGAATATTTATATGGTCATACAAGTTTTCTAAAAATAATTTAAACACTAAATCACCCCATCTTTGTGTTTAGAATTATTTGTTTGATCCTTTTTAAGAAAACTTTTCATAGTCCATCATTTGAATAGACTCAACAATATTAATTTGGTAAAATAATAATATTAGGTTTTACAATATAAGTGTACCCTAAAAAACACCAAGAAAAGGTACCTAATCCTATTAGGGTCACCCACTACATTCTTACCTTACAAATGGTAATTTTGGGGAACCCAACATTAGCATGACCTACCCAGTTGGATGATTGAGGTGTTTACAAGTGTTCTCTTTAGAATGAATCTAACACTTACTTTTTTTAAAGGGGATTTAATATCAATATCTTATCTCATGTTATTACCTTTATGTATGTATGATTCAAATTATTTACTTTGTAATCCTAATCCTTCCAATAAATCAATATGTTCTAACCATATTGATGTGAAACTCTTTACATAACTCATATATTGTGTTAATTGTCCAAATTAAAATCCATCTTTGTTAATAAATATACAAATTCATACCATGAATATAGAACATGAAACCATTTTTTGTAAAGTTTTAGAATCATATGAAAGTATAAATTCTTACACGATTAAGCATGCAACGATGGATATAAAACCCCCACTCTTCTAGACTAGGAAAAATCCTCTAGGTTAGTGAGATATCCAACTAAAATTCACTCTACCCAGTGATACATTACTCAAGAAATATTTCAATCCCGTAATAATTATAACACCTGATATGTATAAATTATAATTATCTACTTAATTCATGCTCATATACTAACATATGTGAAACTTAGGGTTAAAAAAAGCTAAATCAATTTTCATACCTAGCATGTAACTTCTTAGAAGCATTTATGAAAATTTATAGAAGAAGTTAAAAAAATAAACTATAGCATAAATATATTCCTAGTATAATATTTATATTCATTAATAAATAATGGAATAAATTAAAAATAAATAAATAAATAATATATTTTAACACGAGATAAATAGTTTTTGAATAATTCATAAATAAGGAAATTATAAACATGTTATAATTTAACCACATATTATGTACATTCTATAATTAAATAAATATAACAATTTTATATTTATTTTTATAAAATGATCTCTTTCATATTCTTTATTATCATACATTTTACTTAAATATATGATATTATATGCAATATAAATTTTTTATATTTTTATTTTATTATATTAATTTTTTTAATAATTTAAATATCACATATTTAGAATTATTTTAACATTGAACATAACAATTATCAAAAAATAATTTTTATATAGTTTAAATAATTTATCAAATAAGGAATTTTAATTTGAAAAAAATCCAAATAAATAATTATGAAAAATTCATAATTTTAATATAAAATCTTTTTTATTTTTATGTATTTTTTAATTAATAAAAAATTCATATATTAACCTTATAATTTCTATATAAAAAATCTATATCTAAATTATAAGTCATGCCATATAATTTTAAAATTTATTTTTTTACTAATATTTAATATTATGGGTATTTATTTAATAAAGTATTTATAACATTTATATAAGTAATTATAGATGATTTATAATTAATTAATTTATAAAAACATTTATAAATAATTAAATTTCCCAAAATACCTTTTATTATGATTTATAAACATTTGATAATTAATATAAACCTATTCTTAATTTAAATATTGGAAAATAAGTTTTTCAATATATATATCATTTTTAACATTGTATGGTTTGTATTATGCAATGATTAATAAGCCTCAACATTCTAAGATTCCTAATACATTATAAATTGTATTTGGTGTTTGATAACGTGGATAATAATAGGTCATGGTGCCTATATATGATCAATACACCATGCATTTCTATAATAGAATATAATATAGGGTCAGTGTGATATTAAACCTCATGTAGAGTGGTCTATATAAGAATAACTCACGGAATAGGCAATTTAAGAATATGATACAAATTTTGTGGGACAGAAACACCATTCTTGATGACTTGCATAAGATAATACTATAATTCTCAATAGTTACGACTTATGATAAGACATTGCATTAGAAAAAACAAGCACAAATCCTTTTTATGATAAACCTAGTGTGGCAAGCTATCATATAATACAATACATGCTATACAATATTAGCAACAAGATACTATATTTTATGGAAGTTCTTTGGTTCCATTGAATGCTATGAATGGTCCATATCGTATTGTATGATATAATTAAAAACCAAATTTTTGAACTGCATCGTTGCCTACAATATGCCATATCATAAGGCATAACCTAGTCACTATTCATGACATCCCATACTATATACAAATCTGTATAAAAAATATCACATGCATTTTATTATATACATTATAAAATAAAAAAATATATCCAATATTATTCATTTTAAACATTATTTCATGAATCAAATCAAATTATAAGGATTTGATACCACTGATGGGTTTCTAAGGATCAAACCAGACTTACATAATGTAGTAGAAGTAGTTAGAATCCCTAAACCAAGATAAACCTTGAAAAAATCTAAAATAATGTAAATACATAAAATTAATAACTCATGTATGAAACTTACACCATTGATGCCACTGATCCTATATTCACCCCATAATTTGGGATGAAGATCCATCAGATGTTTCCAAATAAGTCCCTCCCCTATCGTGTAGTTATGTACCACAAAAAATGACCCAATTGTTGGGTGTGATCCTTCTTCACAACCAAAATATGCTAGTATCTATCAAGAGTTAAATAAGGATAAGGATATAGAGCTACAAATATGGGAGAATCAACTAGTACCATTAAAATCAAATTGAGAAACAATCCCAATGGTATAAACCACCTTATTTATATCCTTAACCAACCACAATGTATTGACTTGTACTATAACTTATGGGTTAATGATATATGTAGTTAAAAATCTTTTAACCCCTTGTCCAAATGAATTTATCACATAAATTTTATTTTGTTTATCCTGTCCATTGATTTATGAAATTAGGTGGAAGATATATGTACCTTGTTATATAAATTTTGGCAACCTAAGAATATCTTAGCTCTCCCAAATGAATCATAGTATAATATTCATGTAAAATTAAGTGTCATATTATTAAAATAATATTACTTATGATACGATAAAAATAAGGCATACAATATGTCATAAAATCATGCATGTCATACCATATGATATGTATATAATTTACACTATGATTTAAGGTATTAGTGAATATACCCTTCACATATAGCATATTTTCACTTATATTATTATTCTAATGATTTTTATTCTCTCTAAAGTCATCACTTGTTTTAATTTTTCACTATTCTAGAGAACACCTCATGAATTGGCTTTACACAATATAAAAATATTCATTTTAAATTATGAATTCAAAATTATTCTACTAATTTAAAATACCAAGAAATACTATTTGAAGTTAAAACATAGATAGTAAAAAATAATTTTACACACTTTTATAAGAATATTCAATGTCTTAGATTATAAAAAATCAATCCGAGATGGAACTTCTAATTCCACATGTCAGGATACCAAAATATTATAAAAATAAAAATGTTTATTTATTTTTGAAAAGTAATTTATTCAATGAAAAAAACTCCATTACATAAAACTAATAAAAAAAAAGAAAATTCTATTTGGTCCTCTGGAACTCTAGTGTCTAGTAACATAACTCTTATAATCCACTTTGTGGTATAAAAATTATAAAAAATTACACCTTAATGGAATCACATATCCTTGATAGGTTCATCCATTCACCAGATCTTCATAACTTAGAGGATCCAAGTGAGTATCCCTTTAGATCATCAAAAAATTCACCACAACTCCTTGTTAATTATTCTAAGCTATTTCTATCCCAACATGAAATCATCTAGAGATTTATAACTCCACTTGTATTTTCGGAAGATCACATGATCAATACATGAAATTAGATCAATCCATTCTTGATATTATATTTATTTTTCACTATATAACTTGAGAAAATGATGGAAGTGAGAGAGAATCCATGCAAGGCTTCCCCCTCTCATTTTGGGGTCTAAAATTGATTTTTATAGTTAGGGATAATTTTTTTTAATTTTTTATTTTCTTATAATGAAACATAAAAAGGTAAAACTAAAGGATACATGATCTGAAACTTAATATATATATGATAAAGGTTTTACTATATCATAAGTTATGATATTTAGATATTTTGTGTGACAGTATACAAGGCCAATGTGAGGCATGGTAATATCATTTTTATGATATGATGTTAATTTAGAACCACTACCTAAAATTATCATATCATATAATATGTTTGTTTTATAATGATATGATAATAACAATTTATGATTCACATGGGATTTAATATTTGAAATGGTATTAACAATTAATATTTGAGAAATTTACACTATTGACTACCATCAATACTAATGTTTTATAAGATGAAAAATATATGGAGATTGTATTAGGACTTTGGTTATAAAAAATTTCATCTGAGAGCATTTAATCACACCTTTCATAATGTAAGATGAAATACATGGCGCTTAAAGAGTGTTCTGCAAGACTATATTAAGGATTCTTAACCATTAAAATGGTGTGTGTGATCCTTACCCAAACCTAATCCAAATATCATGGGGTTCTCTCCCTCCTCCATCCTTTACCACTATAGAAACTGGCATATTATAGAAGTAAGGAGGGGTATTCAAAATTATTAGGTGTGTATTTTGGATACTCCTTAGTGGTATTAATATAAAAAAGTGAATGGAAATCATTCCAGAGGATCATCATTGAATGTTAACTCTTCTTTATTCTATATATACTTGGTTTTAGTTTTAACACTTCGTGATATAGGGAATTTTGGTTTCTAATCTCTTCCACTATATTGAACAAGTGTTTTTAGACCCTCAGAAACCCTTTATTGGTATCCGATCCTTTACATGTTATTTAATTCCCAAAATAATGATGAAAAATGAATATTTTTTGATATCGTATGAATTTCATATTGGATATCAAAATAAATGATATGTGTTTTCGACTATGTCTTGTTTTAGGATATATGATATTTTAAGTTAGGACATGACTATGATATATGATGTAGAATGTCATAAAGAAATCTACAGTATAAATCTAATGGATTTCAATAGATTATAGCATATGATATGAACAATTTTGTTTTATGATTGAGCCATAGTTTTAACAAACTTTCCCAATATTCCACCTAAATTGGCATCCAACCCAATCCACCACTAGCCAGAAGGGCATCCCCGATCCCCATAGGCTAGGAATTTGGGACTATTTATTAAAGAACACCGTTTTGGGAATGATTTTTACCAAAAAAAGAAAAATAAATAACTAGAGTAACTTTACCAGAAATTCTTACATTACCAATCAGTATGTCAAACATAAATGCGAAAACAAATTGGCAGAAAATAAGTTGCATAAAAAATTTAAGCAATTTAAAGTTGTGCATTACATTATTTCACCTATAAATCCCTACCACACAAAAAATCATTTAATTCAACATATATAATTCCACATATATAATTCACCATTGATTGAATAAAATACGTATAAATAGTGGTGACCGATTTGGCTAGCATAATAATAATGGCTAACTAAATAGAATAAACCACAAATGTCAATGTTACCTCATAAGTCAAAACAACTAATCCCAATGACACTCACTCCACATTGGAAATAAAGACCTAAAGTGAAACCTAAAACTGGAATATAATATTGTAATGAGAATAAAATAGATCAATAAGCCAACCCCTATCTTTCTATAGGCTTAGAGTTTAAAAAAATATCCAATTTCAAGATATTTTTAAATACAATAGAAAATAATAAGGTATTATAAATTCTAATCATGATGGAAGAAAAAAAACATATTCAAATTGGAAAACTGAAAACTATATTTTCTATAAAACCAAATATAGGTATCATTTTTTATTTAAGGTATATAAGAAAAAAAAATTTCCAAAATAAACCACTTATTCTTTATTAAGAAAAAGAAATATCCACTTGGTTGTAAAATACATTAAAACCCAAAAAAGAACCTTCAAGATCTAGATAATAAAATAACCCATTTACTTATCTTAAATGAAAATAATCACTTAAAAACCATTTCTGAATCATCGACCCCTTTTTTAATCAAAACTCCCATTTCAATCCTACTTTCAAAATCCATTTTAAATGAAAACTTTGAAGGAGTTTTAAAATATACAAAACAAAAACACTGAACACCATTTAAAATTTAATTTAACAAATCAACTAACTTTCATTAAAAACATCCAAACCACCCTTCGATTTATTCCATGATCCAAATGGGTTTAATCTATTTGTAAATATCTCATTCTATTCAAAAAAATTATTAAAAACTTTAAATTAAACTTATAATTTGAGCATCACTTCAACTACCAAGTAAAAATTTTTAAAGAGGAATATGAAATCCCAAAATGTATATAAAATTTAAATAATATTTTAAATGTTATTCAAGAAATATCACAAGAAATTCGTGTGTGTGGTTAAGAAAAATAAAATTTAATCAAACCTTTAAAATCAGAAAACCCTTATATTTCTATAAAAACGATGATGAAATATGATTTATATTTTAGAAATCCATTAAAAACACATAATATAATCATTAGAAAATTAAAACAAGAATTTATAACTCATGATATTAGAATTTATAAAATTAAAAGTGAGGAACTGGGTAAAACCTACGTGAAATAAAAGGTGAGTGGTTCAAAACATCAAAGACGTGTTGAATAGTGCTCAAATAATACATCACACACCCTATAATCAAAATATGGAACCAAATTAGAATTGAAACCCCACCTAGGGTTTAAAAAAGAAGGGGGAAAATGATGGGGGAAGAAGAAAAAAGAGTAAAAAGAGAAGAGAGGGAAGAGGAGTCCCTACATTAGAGATTTAACTTTTAATCATGAAGAAACCATCAAGAATATCCATGTAAGATGAGAAATCAATGGAGGGGAGTGCACTAAATTATTTTTAAAAACTACATAGAGATCATGAAAAAAATATTTTTAATGTTATAGACACGAATACCTGGTTTCCACACAATTATTGATACCAAGCGGGCTATCTGCGTGACACTCAAAAAGTGCCAATTTTTTTAAATTTTGAGCCCAAAATTTTCCAAAATTAAAATAACATAAATTAATACAAAATAATATAAAATAATTTCAACAGTAGCATGGAAATAATATCAATTATCCCCACCATGAGACTTTATACCCCCAAAATTCTTTGGTCGAAGTAAAGTTAACAAAAATGAAAAGGAAAACTCAAGAAGACCCTCAGATAAAGGAGAAAAAACAAAATATCAATCCCACAAAGGTCCATTGATATCCTCAAAGTGGCACAACAACCTTGATTCAGAATTAACCATATAAATATTATAATAAACACAAAAGGGAGACCAAATGTGGGTATCCCAACTATTTAGAATTATTCTAAATTGGTTAAACACCACACAACCACTTCTACAAAAAGAGTTTCACTGAGTAAACTTTGAATCCAAAAATAAATAATCCAAATAACTATATTCCACCTACCATAGAAATCCATAAGAACCTAGTTCAAATCCAAAAAGAAGGCACAATCTAAAAGAGAAGTAAACATTATCACAAAACTAGGTTACCAACTTAATAAATCATAAAAAGTCTGAAGAACAACAACCAATCACAACCATGCCTCGACATGGAATAAATTAGTTCTAAACTTGGGCCACAAAACTATAATGATGGAAGATCATGGGAAAACTTATGGAACACCAACACATGTATATTTCAAAAAGAAAACCCCATCCTCACTGTACCCACAACTAAATGGAAATAGTTTACCTCTCCACATTATCCCATGTAAACACCCAAGGCAACACCATGATCAATATATCAAACAAAATATAATACATAACTTAAAAAATATAAAATCACAAAAATAGTCATGTAAGGGACAAAAAAAGAGGGATGGACATTCCAAATCACCCACCACTCACCTAAGAAAGTACACACTGACAAAAATACCTCATGGAACAAAATGATCTAAACTTATCAAATAAAACTACAAAAGTAGACCATCATCCGAAAATAAGACTCACACCTAAAATATCAAGAAAATAAAAACTCACCAATTCAACCACTCAAGTAGTGTTCACCGACTTAATCTATCCAACCAAACCAACATAATTCCTAATAAGGCCTTCATACAATACTGACTTGGATAGTTCCAGAAAATACTACTAGGAGAAGGAATCAACATTATTCCTTCAGTCAAACTTTTTATAGATGGTAAACTTTAAATAAAATAAAACATTAACCAAATTTATTAATATCCCTCAAATCATATGAAATAGTCGCAAATAAAACTATAGGAAAATCCAAAACAATTATTTGTAAATGATGAACCCTTAATGAGGAGTCTAAAACTCACGTTAATGATTAATCATTTTTTTTGAAAAATGCAAAAAAATTTAAATACCCCAAAACTCATTTCAAAATAATACTCCCATTTTAAAATAGGAAAAATCCCAACTCTTTTAATTCAAAACATTCATATAAAATCCACTATCATTTCAAATCACTTTACCTATTTTAAAATATTTCAAAATAAACCCACCATTTTTCCATTTTAAAACTAACCATTTCTAAAAAACAATCCAAAATGGGTCGATAATGTTTTGTACATAAACCATAAAAAAATTATAAAACAAAAAAATTTCTATATTTTATTAAAGAGCCAAGTATTTTTGAAAACATTGCACAAAACAAATTCCAATTTACAACCAATCTCCAATGCTTATTTCAAACCAAAATAATTATCTATAAAATTCTCCTTTTTTATCCCAAAACTAGTTTCACACAAAATAATAATTTTTTAAAAAATAATTATTTTTATCATAGAAATCATACTAGAAAATGAACACCATATATAAAAACCTCACATCAACATATCACAAGCCCAATTTATTCCTTTATCATTACCATGATTCACAAAAAATCACCCAAGAATAAAGGGTCAAAATAGTAACACAAAATAGGATATGAAAAATTTATTTAATAGGATATATGGTTTGATTTACCACTGACAATTCGTACAACAATAACTAATATTTTCATAATATTAATCATTTGTTCGCTTCTCGATTAATCAAGTTGTGAAGACTAACCTCAAGACACTGATCATCTTTTAATTTTCATTAAAAAATCCAACAAAAAATAACAAGGAAACCCATACCATTTAATTTGGGATCAAAACCACCATAAATTATAATCAAAATGAAATAAAAAATACAAAATTCAGATCTTACTAACCATGGAAACTTGAGGCTCCTGGAAGGAAAGAGTTTGCTTGACTCTATGTGAACCTACCTCTCAGGTTCCAATGACAATCCTAAATTGATTATACCATGAAACAAACAAAAATAAATAGGGTGTTTCAAAAACCAAGGCCCATATTAAGAAACCTAGGATTTGATACCATTTGTAATGAATCAACCCTGTCTGCAACCTAAACCAACACCCAACCCGGTCCACCACTATCCCAAAGGAAATTCTAGATCCCTAAGGTCTAAAAAATAGTTCCTAGGAATAAAATAACACCTATTTGGGAATTATTTCACCCAAAGAATAAATTTAATAGTTATGATAAATTTACTTAAAATCTCAGCATGACCCATCCATAAGTCGGATATATATGCCAAAAAAAGGTAAAAAAAACTATATAAACAAATTAAGAAATTTAAAGAAAACCAATCCATCAACTAACCTCCAAATTACTCATAAAAAAACCTTATAAATTCAGAATCCATAATTTTATGTATTTAATTCACCATCGGTTAAAGAAGAGAAGTATAATTAGGGGTTATTGATTTATCCATCATAATAATTAATCCAAACCAAACAGTATAAACCACTATCCTACACGTGATATGACTAGTAAAAACAAATAATAAAAATTCCATACACACTAAATGGTAAATCAAGTGTTGAAATGATGCCAAAAATTAGAATAAAAGAGAGGCTTGAGAGTAAACAAGCTTAGTAGGCCACTACCCAACCTTACACAAGCCTAACCTTTAATTAGAGACCCAATTTCAAGTGAGTTTGAAATACAATAGAGAAAATTAAGTGTTTATAAATTACATACATGATGGTATCAAAACACATATTCATAAAAGAAAAATAAAACCTTTATTTTCTATAAAACAAAAGTAAAATTTTTATTTTCATTTAAGGAATATAAGAAAGAAAAAAACAATATTTTCTAATGAAAAGAAATTATTATTTGTTTACCAAAATAAATATTCACTTGGTTTTAAAATATTATAAAGCCCAAAAACAAGAACTATAAATATATTAGAGAAAGAAGTAACCCATTTATTTTTCTTAAATGAAAACAACCACATAAAAACGATTTCTTGGGCCTTCAACCATGTTTTAATGAAAACAACCATTTGAATCCCACTTTCAAAATGCACTTTAATTGAACACATAAAACCCTTTTTAAAACATATAAAAGAACCATGAAAAAAAAACTAATTTCATTTTGAACATACATTTTTATATATATTTCCAAAATATTTTTAGAAAACCGTTCTAAAACCACCAAAACTTAATAGATTGATGAACACCCCATATCAAAATCCTTACAGTAATGAAAAAACAAGCTAGAAAGAGGAGTCATAATGAAACAAGAGATAGGGGATAAAATAATCCATAAAGGAGTCCCATCTAGAAAATAACTAATCATATAAAGAGTTCCATGTGTCACCCCCTTTGTCATATATTTATTTGATTCTTGAATTTTCTAAATCACTTGACCAAATTTTGACATATGTTATACACTACACAAATATACTTGTACCCTAAATTTTTCACACAAGCATCAATGAGTCACTCCCATAGCCTGATCAAACCAAATAACTGTGGTTAGTAGCTTGAGGGTGAAATATCTTGGGTAGAATAAATCAATGTTTCCCACTAGGTTACCAGGGTTCCCATGACTGATCAAAAGTAGAAGGGATCATATAACTAATAAAAGATAAACACAATATTTGTAGTATATAAGTAATAGATATCACCTAACCTCCAAAACCCTCACAAGAAACATCCCTAATCACATATAAATCACATCACACAATATATACAGCATACCCCTCGGTCCATAATACATAAATATAACAATAAAACAATCTCCAAAGGGTAAAAATCACACATAAACACACATAAAAATACAAAAACACACACATGATTTCTAAAACCATTCAATTTTCTAAGTATTCTTTTAACCAAAAAGGACTAGGAATGTTGATTCATAAAATTTTATGGTTTGAAATTTCATTTCAAAAAATTATTTATATTTTTTTAATAAGATTAAATCTTAAAATCAATTTTCCAAACTAACACACTCAACACCATTTAAGAATTGATTTAATGAATCAATCATATTTCATTAAAAACCATAAAGGGTCCAAAAAAACACCACTAAATTTATTTTATGACCCAAATGGGATTAATCTATTTTTTAACCTCACATTTTATTCAAAACAATTCTTGAAACATTTAATTAATAATTTTAATTCTAGTATCACTTCAAATTGAGAGTAAAACCTTTGAAAAATCACTTTGAAATTCCAGGTAATCTTTATAAATTTCAAATAATATTTTAAAGATATTTTAAGAAATATCACTTATAGTTGGGGTGAGGGGTTAAGAAAAATAAAATTTGAAACAATATTTAAAATAGAATAACCCTTTTCCTTAAAAATAATTATTAAATATTATTTCATTTTTAGAAATCCAAAAAACAAACATAATACTATCCTTATAAAATTAAAACAAGAATATAGAACTCAAGCTATCAATATTTCTAAAATTAAAAATAAGTAAATGGGGAAAACCTTCCTCAATTTGAAGTTGAATGGTTTATAACATCAAATATGAGTTGATTGAATATCTAAGAAGAAATAACATCCCCTAACATCAAATTTTAGAACAAAATCAGAATCGAAACCCTACCTTGGGTTTTTGCAAGAAGGGGAAAAATGATGGTGGTAGATGAAAACCAGAGGAAATGGAGAATAGAGGGAATATAAATCCTTACCTCAGTGATTCAACCTTGAATCATGAATAAACCTTCATGAATCACTATCAAAGAGAAAGGATTAGTGGAGGGGAAGGTGTGAGAGAAATGGGGACGAAGTTAGGGGTGTTTCATAAGTAAGGGGTGGGGGGAATAAAGAAAATTGGGGATTTAAAAATAAAGCGGGAAAATTATAAATTCCAAAAATTAAAAATTTAAGGTAACTCACACATCATGGCCTCACATTTTAGCAAACTGTGCACCAATAGTTTAGAGGCTACTAGAGCCTCCAAGGCATGTTGCATAGTTTCTCCTAGAGTACACCACACAATTTGGAAAACTATACAAAGACTGTATAAACTATATTGTCAAAGTTCTAGACCCATAAAAATGATTTATGTATGGTTAATACTACTGCATTGGATAAATTTGTAACACCCATAAAGTAAAAAAAATTATAAATTATATGCCAGAAAATTACCAAAATTTAAAATTACCCAAATTAATATAAAATAATAAAAGATAAACGCCTCAGTGACTTGACGAGTGGCACAAAAGAACACCCTAAAAATTGAGTATCATATCACCAATATGATAAATAATATATATCGTAAAATAATATATAGAGTAACTTTTGGTTAATATTCTATATTTTACCATGAATTGGGTTAATTTTATACATTCTGTGATATTATTAGATATAATTAATAGTGTTGAAATTGTTAGATACAATTAATAGAGCTGAATTATCTATATTGCAGAACATGATATGAATATATCATAGAATATGACATTATATAAAAAATTTATTTTTCTAATTTCAATTATGGATTGAATTATATATATTTTTAAATTTTATATAAATCATTGGAAAATGAATTTTAAGATATTCGTTTGTTTATTATTTTTTTTTAAAATAAATTAATTATAAAGTGTTGATAATTAATTAATTTAGTGTTTATGAAACATCTAATATATAAATATCCTTAAGCATAAATTAAGGAATAATATAATTAAATTCATATATAATATTATGAATTGTTCATAATAATAAATTTTACATGTTAAAATTAAAAGTTATTATTTGAGAAAGTATTTAAACCATATCAAAAGGATTTTTGATAATTAATATGACTAAGGTTTAAATGAAATTAAATTTGTGATATTATAAATATTTACATAATATTTTTATAGTTCATATATATAATGTTTGTAATGTAGATACCATATGTTTAAGAAAAACTCAATATAAGTTATAATATAAATGAAGTTCATCTTATATATAAATATAAAGAGTTATATTTATTTTATTATGGAATATCCATAATGCATGGATAAATTACTAAGTGTATAAAATGTCTTGATTTTTAAATTTTTTATAAATATGTCATCTCTTGTTAAAGTATATTAATCTTTTGTTTGTTTGTTTTATTCCCTAATTTGTTCATGAATATAATTTTTATATGATGAATATGTATATCCTTTAGTTTAAAGAGTTAAACTACTTCTATAAATTTCTATATTCACATCTAAAGATTTACATGTGAAATATAATAATAAATTTTGCTTTATTTTACCATGATTTTATCTTTTTCTGGGTTTTGTTCTTGAATTTAAAGGTTTATTATAGTTTATTTATATTATGTGTCAGAATTATAATGGAATTGAGGTCGCTATTGAGTGAAGTATCCATGGGTAGAGGGACATTGGATCAGACTGATCAATGACCCAAAGGCCTATGATTTATCATGAAAATTGGGGTTTGGATAACTATTTTTCGAGGTTTACTCTTATATGAATTTTTGATTTCAAATGATTCAAATCGTTTACATTAAAGGGTTTCATGTACCTTATGCATGTAATTCATTTGTATGTGTATGAATATAGTTGAATTTTAATTTGTGTATGTAACACAAATTATAAGTAAGGTAAAGGGTTACACATTAATATGGTTTGGACATATTGAAGTTGTGTAAGAAATAGGGTTTCCAAACATAGTCACTAGAAGAATGCATACATGTAAAGAGAATACATGAGATAATATAGAGAGATTCAATTCCCTTAAAAAATAATAACTATCTTATTCATTCCAAATCAAACACTTATAAAGACCTTGATTATCCAATCAATTTGATTCTACCAAATAAAGATTACCAAATATTATATTATGTAAGCAAAACCGGTAATGGGTGACCCTAATAAGACTAGGTTCCCAATTTTAGTTTTTTTCTAGGGGTTATATTTAGTTGTTAAAACTTAAGAGTTAGGATACCAGAGGAATCATGTTGAGTCTATCCAAATTATGGATTGGGAAATGATGAATACTTAACCATTAAAGTGTCATATAGAACATGGTTGGCATGATGGCCGCCCTAAATAGCTAAGTGGGGATAGGAATGATAGTTTAGACTAATTGCTATGTGAAATATGGATATTGGAACACTAATGGATATGATGAGTATAAAATGGGTCATCATTTTAGTGGGATAAAATTTGATAAAATTACTTATTAAATGAATGTATAACATGGTAGTCATCTGATAAAAACTTCTATTGTAGATAATTTCATCATAATCTTTATAGAATAATACTTTAAGATCATTCACAGATAAGAAATATTAATGCAATAAAATTCTTATAATAGTAACGTAATCATTCTTAAAAAAATTATATGTTCTTAAGTAATATCTTCCTGGGAAACCAAATGGTTAAATTTTCCAAGAAGTTAATCTAAATTCATATGAGAATCATAAATGTATTTAATTTATGTTTCAAAGGCACTATATACAAGGTGATCAAATAAAGTTTTGTATTTTCTCATGTAAATGATATGATTTTTAAGGTAATGACTTGGAGTGACTGAAGAATTCCTTTATGGCTTGATATGGTTGTAGAATTAATTTTATAATCATCACTGGAAATTTTACATCAATGTGAATAATTTCAATAAATATTTACTCAGTTTGTTAAAAGTTTTGAGGATAGATGAGAAATACATGTGCTGTTTAGGATTAAGTGCTATTCTAAAAGAAAAATTGGGTAAATATTTGAGCTTGATGGAAAAGATTTGACATGTCCAAAAGTTATCCTTGGTCATTGAAAAATAAGAAAAATTTAAATAAGGAGTATATGTGATTTCATATGTTATGGAATGATGCAAAATTCTTTAAGGGGTTTGAAAATATCTATGGAATTCCCATATATGGTATTATTATTATTGAAATCAATTGTTCTATTTTAAATGGTATATGATACCAAATGTTTATTTAAAAAATGATGAAAATATATATATATTCAAAATCAATACAATAATTGATATATCTTGTATTTTTTATTCAAATAATGAATAAATATGTTTCTAAGTTGTGTTGAGTGTAAAGGAATATTTCAATCCTAAATGGATAAAATTAAAGGATTATTTATTTTCATCTAGTTTTTCTTATATGATAAGAGAAGTTGTTTATTAACCATTAGTTATTATAAATAATATAATAGTATAGTTTTAGTATACATGGTTTTATGATTAACTAGATTATATAACATGTTTAAGAAGAAGATAAGGATAAAATGAGCTTTATCAAGGATGACACCGTTTATTTAGATATTTTCAAAATATTTGGGAAAGAGAACCTAAAATTAATAAATAAAAATATTTTAAGTAATAATATATTCTTTTCAGTATAATGCTCCAAACACATATAATACCATATATGATATGAATAAGTAGTTTATTTGTTAAATATTTCTAATAAATGAAATAAGTTTTTTACAAGAAACAAAATATATTTAGAATCTGATCATGGTATTCTGAAATGAATATAGTTTCTAAGAGTTTATTAAGAGTATATTTAGACTTATAGAAGTTAAAAGTCCAAATATAATGGTTTATAATAGTAAATACTTGAAGTAAATTTCACCTTATATCCTAAATGAGTTTAGGATGTATTGGTAAATAATAGTGTAAAATTAACACATTTTTATTAAAATGATTTCAAGGAAATAAATTTTTGGAATTGGTTTAAATGATAATGATGATTATGAACTTATAAATAGTTTGAAGTAGAAAATAGAAGTTATTTACATAATAAAATTTGATGTTGTGAAATAAATAAGTTTGAATACTTCTTCAAGGAGTAGAACATTAGAAATATGATTCATAAGTCACGCCATTATTAAAATAAAATTTATTCAAAGATTTTACATACTATATAGAGTTTAGTGGGTTTATTTTATTAGATGGTCACATATATATGTGGTATTAATTACTTAAGGATGTAATTAGTTTAAACAAACTGTAATAGTTTAGTAAACATAAGACTAATTTAATGGTTTAACATAATTGATGTGTTTAGAAAATAATTTATATATACACTTTTATTATTATTAAAGTATTTTAAAAATATAAAATGTGTCATGTTATAAAAAATCTAGCTTCCACTTTATCATTTTTGTATGTTGGATTTATCTGTTATGTTAAGTATAATGATTATGGACCTCTCAATGTATAACATTGTGTTAACCCTAAGTGACATTTTTCATAAATTATTATGGGTTGTGATGAAATTTTATAGTTATATTGGGTAGTATTTCATATAGAGATATAAAATATTCTCATGAGGCACAAAATTAGTTTTATATAACAGAGGGCCCACCAAGTATACCACATATGGTGTCGTTAAATTTGTATTTTTTATACCCGAGGTGCGTGTTTCATATTGAATATGAATACCAGTGGTTGGTGAGAAACCAATAATGATAACCAACATAATTTTATACCTATATTACAAAAGGCTTGAGTCTTAGTTAATTGGGGGATGGTTAGGTATGTTACTGATCGTTCCATTAGTTGGGGAATAACCATGGAAAAATTATCCTCTCATTTGATGAGTATGTCATCAGGGCACTCTGTTGAGATATACCAAGGAAATGTATGGCCATACATAGATAAAGTACATGTGTTATTATTATCAATCTTAATGAAGTGAATGTGATGTGATCATCTACTTAGATGAATGAAATGTGATTTATTCATCGATAAAGTTAGTCCACACTATAAGAATAAAAAATGCGTGATTATGATATATGGTATTAAAATACTCTAAGTACCATGGTAACTTAATTCCATGGACAAAAGAATTACATGATTTTGAATACTTTTATATGATATGCTCGGTGGACAATGGTATAAAGATATATGTGTTTGATAGAGATATCAACAAATTCATCGATAGATTGAGTATCTCTAATACATTTATAGAGGCCAATATTTGTTTACATTTTATGATTTAATAATTCATATTTGTTTTTAATTCTATAAAGGAATGTGGGGTCACAATTTTGATAAATGTTCACTAGGTATTGCATATTTTGTGATACATGGTGAAATTAATGATATCTTTACAAAAGTGTATTGGAATATATCCATAAGGTTTTTCAGATATTGTTTCAAAAATCACAGTATATTATACAATATGATATTAAATGAATTATGTAAAATAAATAATAAAATATGATTTTTCTACAAGGATCGATCCTAATGTAGGAAAACTACCAATTTCAGTTTTCATCCCAAGACCCTGGATTTTACTATTAACACAAGATTCATAGTGGGGTTGGTACCATCCACTCCCAATGCATGGTTTCATAAAATACCTTTGGATATCTCATAATAGGACGATATGCCCTTCTCAATGGGTAATTAAAACATTCTACTCATTACTACCATTTTTAAAAACTTTTATTTATTAGTTGTGAAGATATCCAAGATATTATAGATGTCACTACATCAAGATGAACATATCTTCTTCCTCAAAATATTATTAAAATCCCAATTGATAATCTTTTTAATTCATGAATTTACGTCTCTATAAATATCTAATTTCATAGATCTTTAATAGAATATGGTAACTATATTCTCTCAATAGTTGAGACAATTGTGATCTTTAAAACTCAGTAACCTATTAATATGAAAGTCTTGACACAATATATATACAAAAATAGTTTATATTGATCCCTCCCTTGATTCTTATTTTTCTAAATTCTTCTTCACTACCTTCAATTTTTTCAATATTTAGTATTGAATGAACATGCCACCAAACCTCTTTATCCTTCCTCTAACACACTTAATTTGCTAAACTGAACCTCCCAAATTATTTTTTATTCTTTAATAAATAAAGAGTATTTTGTTCGCTAAAATATTGTATAGGTTATCTTATCAACACATAAACCACCTTTATATTCCCTATTCTAACTTTTTATATTCTTGAATGACATGAATATATTATATATATTTTTTATATAGAAAATATATATAAATATCCCATGGTGTTCTCCATAATAATTCATAATCTCATCATGTGGGTTTTCTCCCCTGATCTCATAATACTCATTCTCTTCACTTCTTATCTCCCATGGTATTCCAAGAATACCCTTATCATTTAATACCTTTTAATCAAAGACTAAGTAAAACCTTATTCAATTATTCCAATCATCTTGGGATAATTAGTCTCAAAATTGTTCCATAAAACACACACAAAATTAATATCCAAAAATTTCTAAAAAATTACAACACAATTATTTTAGTATGGAATAAAACTTCATGTCATAGGTGTATATGAAATTCCAGTATAGGCTTTAGCTTAAATATTTAATTTTTAGATTTCATCTCAGCTTAATATTCTTCTTCTTAGTGTTAATATACTCTTCTAAAACATTATAATTGAATCATAAATTTATTCATGTTATTTAATCCCTTGAAGAATAGATTTGGAATTTTCAACTTTAATATCATTTATTAGAACATTTAATTTTGAGAAATTCTCTAACTTCAGAAACCTCAAAATTCTTCACAGTGTAAAAAATTACATAATATAATGAATATCATTTGTATCAAAATCTAATTCTTAATTAATTTTTCTAATTTTTAGTCATCACACCATATATATAATTTTCATTTTCTTTTAAATAATATCGTATTCAAGATTTTAAATTATCTTACATAATTATATAATTTTTGTTTTTATTTTTACCTCAACCTTACATAATATATTACATAAGAACCATAATATCTTACGTATCTTAATGAAGCAATTATTTTTTAAATTTCAGTGAGTAATGGACAATTTCTAACATATAGAAAAATATTTTATGAATTTTCCAGGCCTTTTACATAATATGTCCCAGCCCAGAAAATATCATATGTACCATCCTAAGGGAATATTACGAATAAAATGAACTCTTAGACTTTTCCATTTTCTATTCTTAATAAATATTATATATAAATTTAGCTAACTACACTTTGTGAATTATCTATTTTGATTCAAAAAAATGACATATGGATTCAAAATTCTTTAAATATACTTTGATCCAGTTCAATTCATCTTAGGGTATCTCCAACCTCTCCAAAATCACTTTAAATAAAATTTACAAAATATTTGCAAGCCTCTTCAGTCACACTTATAAATTAATAAAACCTACAAGTAATCTTATTGAGTATTTATAATATAAACTCACTGTCTCTTCACCCCAGCATCAAATTTAGGTCCTCCAATCCTTCTTCCAAATTATATTCTTCAATAATTAAAAACATATCACATCAATTACTCCTTTCACTATAAAAAAGGGAAGTAGTGGAAGTTTTTTACAGAATAGTGATGGTTTTAACCTCCACCTATTAGTATAGTGGTGGTTCTTAAATATAATGCATATTTCATGGTCTCTAGTCATTTAGTAGAGGTTTCATTAATTTCATGTCTGTTTTATATGTGTTTTTTGGGATTATTTAGCGGTGATTTTGTTTTTTTATCACATGAACTTTTATGAAAAAATATATCCTTGGAAAATATTAAAAAAATAAATAAAACTACCACTGAATATATCAGAAGATGTTAATACTAAACGCTTCTAAACATATTTTGTATAATGTATTTAATAGTAGTTTTTGAAAACCACCACTAAATTAGTTTTTTTAAAATATTTAATAAAAAACTATAAATATAAAAAAAGGCATGAAATAAACTGAAATATGAATATATGATAAACCCATCATACATAGATCATACATTCACAGACAATATACAAACATACATAGTCATCATATCCTCAATCTTAGTTAAACCATACATCTCTCAACCAACACCTCGATCATCAATACATACATATAACATATGTCTAACAACAATCCATGCCAAATATATATCTAGGTCACAAACTCCACTTCATATGTCTTCCTCCACTACATCTCATCAACTAAAATCAACCACATAATCTCATCAACTATAACAAAAATAAAAACAAAAACAAAAACTAAACACAATAAATCATAATTACAATAGAATAATTGATAAAATTTTTATGTACCACAAAAACTAAGAACCATCACGACCGCCTTTTTGAAGAATGTCATGAATCAGAACGGTCAACCTCTTGCCTACTGTTGACATCTGCCACCTACAATGAAACCCGAATATTTAAAAAAAGAAATAAGAAAAAAGACACAAAATAAATTCAGAATGTTGAAAATATTTTTTTTAATCAAATAGAATAAATTTTAACATAAAATAAATAAAATTTAATTAAAAACACTTTGAAAACATAAACATTCCTATTTAAGATAATATTCAACACTTGAAAATGAAAAAGGATAAGTACATATTCTAATTTTTTTTAAAGATATGTGTAGTGTACTTGAAATTTACTTAATAATTTTTTAATGACTTTGATATGAAAACATGTCATCTATTTGGAAAATGACTTACCAGTAGTTTTCCAATAAATTCATGTAAATATAAGGTAGTTTGTTGTGGTTTTGACCATTACACAGATGTTTTAGTGTTTTAAAACATTAAAAATTCATTTATAGCCATAAGAGGAAAACCATCATTCGAAATGATGTTATGGTGGTTCCTAAATTTCACAATTAAATCTATAGTCATTTTCCTATGATTTCAGGGCAATCTGACACCGTTTTCCTAATTTTGACCCCATGACACTTATTTTAAAGTATTTTATACCTTGAAGATATGGTTAATAAGTCATTCCGACCACACCGCAAGTTGAAATGGCATGTTTTCTACATTTATAGATCAAAAATAACTCAATGGTGGTTTTCTAATTATTTCACATCAATCATAGGTTGTTTTCTTTGGTTTTGACCGTTCTAAACATGTTTTAGTGTTTTGAAACACTAAAAACGTGCTTACAAACATAATAGGAAAATTGGTATTCATAATGATGTGTTATTAGTTCTAACATTTCACAATTTAATATACGCTCATTTCCCTCGGATTTCAGGGCAATCCGATATCGTTTGTCTAGTTTTGACCCTCCGATACTTGTTTTTAAAGGTTCTTATACCTTTAAGAAGTGGTAACTAAGTCATTCTGAACACACCGCATGTCCTAATGATGTGTTATCTATGATTACACATCAAAAATAACTCAATGGTAGTTTTCCAAAAGTTTCATATCAATCTTAGGTTGTTTTATATGGTTTTAACCATTCTGCACACGTTTTACTGTTTTAAAACACTAAAATTGAATTTACGACCATAATGGAAAACCATCACTTAGAATATAATTTAAGTGGTTCTTATATTTCAAAATTAAATATATAGTAATTTTCTTCTGATTTTAAAGAAATCCGACATTGTTTTCCTAGTTTTCACCCCCTGACAATTTTTTTCAAATGATTTTTTACCTTTAAGTGGTTATTGGGTCATTCCGACCAAACTGCATGTCATATTGACATGTTTTCTATGTAAATACATCAATAATAACTCATTAGTGGTTTTACAATGATTTCACATTTATATGAGGTCATTTCCTATGTTTTTGACCATTCCATGCACGCTTTTGTGTTTTAAAACACTAAAAATGTGCTTACAACCATAAAGGGAAACCGTCATTTGGAATGACATACCATCAGTTAAAATATCTCAAAATTAAATCTATAGTTATTTTACCTTGATTTTAGGGAAATCCATCACCAGTTTCCGGGTTCTGACCCCTCGACACTTGTTTTTAAAGGTTTTTGTACCTTTAATAAGTGGTTGCTGAGTCATTCTGACCACACCACACATCATAATGACATGTTGTCTATGTTTAAACATAAAAATAACTCATAGATAGTTTCATAATGATTTCAAATCAATATGATGTCATTTTATATATTTTTGACCATACCACACATGTTTTAGTGTTTTAAAACACTAAAAACACGTTTACAGCCATAACGGGAAAACCATTATTCTGAATGAAATTATGTCAGTTCCTACATTTAAAAAATAAATCTACAGTCATTTTTAAATTATTTAAGGGCAATATGATGTTATTTTCATAGTTTTTACCACTTGACACTTGTTTTTAATGGATTTTTTTCCTTTAAGAAGCAGTTACTGAGTCATTCCGACCACACCACGAGTTTGATTGATATGTATTCTATGTGAACATATCAAAAATAAATCAATGATGGTTTCCTTTGATTTCAAATAAATATAATGTTGTTTTATATGTTTTTGACCGTTCCATGCATGTTTTAGTGTTTAAAAATACTAAAAACACGTTTAGGGCCATAACAGGACAACCATCATTCAGAATGAAATACCGCCAGTTAAAAAATTTTACAATTAAATAAATAATCATTATACAACTATTTTAGGGAAATATGATGACATTTAACTTGTTTTGACCCCCTAATAGTTATTTTTAAAGGATTTTGTACCTTTAAGAAGTGATTATTGAGTCATTCCTACCACACCGCACAATAAAATGATTTTTTCTATGCGTATATGTCAGAAATAACTAAATTGTGGTTTCCCATTGACTTCACATCAATATTAGGTCATTTTCTATGGTTTTTATCATTCTACATACATTTTAGTATTTTAAAACACAAAAAACACTTTTACAACCATAACATAAAAACCATTATTTAGAATTATTTGTCATAAGTTCCCACATTTCCGAATTAAATATAAAATCATTTTCCCATAATTTTAGGGCAATACAATGTTGCTTTCCTAGTATTGTCCACTCAAAAATTATTTTTAAAGGTTTTTATACCTTTAAGAAGTGGTTATTGTGTCATTCTAACCACACCGCATGTGATAATGACATGTTTTCAACATATACTCATAAAAAATAACTTATTAGTGGGTTTACAATGATTTTACATCAATATGAGGTTATTTTATATGGTTTTTACCATTCCATGCACATATTAGTGTTTTAAAACAATAAAAATTCATTTTCAGCTATAATGAGAAAACAATCATTTGGAATGATGTAAAGCTAGTTATTACATTTTAAAATTAAATCTACAGTTGTTTCTTACCTCTTTTAGGGTAACCCGACATTGTTTTTTTGGTTTTGACCCCCCGTGATTTTTTTAAAGGTTTTTGCACCTTTAAGAAGTGGTTACTGAGTCATTCTGACCACACTACACTTCAGAATGATGTATTTTCTATTCATACACATCAAAAATAACTTAAATGTGGTTTTATAATGATTTTATGTCAATATTAGGTTATTTGTTTATAGTTTTTACCATTCGATACATGTTTTAGTGTTTTAAAACATTAAAAATGTGTTTATAGCCATAAAGGGAAAACCTTCATTCGGAATGACATGCCATCATTTACTACATTTCAAAATTAAATTCGTGGTCTTTCACTCTTGATTTTAAGGAAATCAAATGTCATTTTCAAAGTTTTGACCCACTGACACTTGTTTTTAAATTTTTTTCTACCTTTAAGAAGTGGTTACTGAGTCATTCTGACCACACCACATATCAGAATGATGCGTTGTCTATGCGTACATGTAATAAATAACTTAGAAGTGGGTTTATAATGATTTAAAATCAATATGAGGTTGTTTTGTATTGTTTTTACCATTCCATGCATGTTTTAGTGTTTTGAAACACAAAAAAATTCATTTACGTCCATAAATGGAAAACTGTCATTTAGAATGACATGCCTTCAGTTCCTACATTTTAAAATTAAATCCATGATTGTTTTCCCCCGATTTTAGGTCAATCCAACTTTATTTTCCAAGTTTTAAACTCCTGAAACTTATTTCTAAAGGATTTTGTACCTTTAATAAATTTTTATTGAGTCAAACTGAGAAAACAAGCCTGAACTATTTTCAAACTTATGGATAACAATATATAATTAATTTTTAATGTGTTTAAATTATCCACACATCAATCTGGAACAATATGTAGTTGATATAACTAAAAATTCATGTTTTCTATATAAAGGTTTCATTTTAGTTTTATTTATAGATTTTGTGTATGTTCTTTGCAAATGTGTGAATGATATATAACATATAGAATTTACCTCTAATGAATGAGATATAAGGCTAGAAATTTCCTCAGAGATCATGCTGGTCATTTACTAAAACATAGAAAATAAATAATTTTCGATTTGTGACCGCCACTGATCCTATGTTTTCCAAAAAGAGTCTTGTCCTCACACTTTTTATTTCAATCTTTCAATTTCTCTTTGTAATTTATGATCAATAGTACTACTTGATCAACCACTAGGAGTAGTAGAAAAAATGAAACCACTCTTCTAGAGATAACTAATGTAGTAGTCCTAGAACCCATTCCCAATAAACTTTCGGGAAGCTCATTCCCTCAAATGGTTCGATTACAACATTCTGGGAAACCAATGACGATTGTGAAGTGTTTTCATCTCAGACTTCTTGAATTTTAACCTGTTAAGACAAAAATATTAACAATGATTTTTTAAAATATATAGACTTCATAATATTATCTAATTCATAAATTTTTCATTACTATTTATTGTTATTTCATTACTATAAAAACATAATAATGAAAATTATATTATAACAACAATAAATTCTTAAACCCAATTAATTGGGTTTAGGGCTTATAAGTTATAATATATTTTTCATTATTATGTTTTTATTGTAATGAAATAAAATGAAATATAAATTAAAAGTAGTTACTCCAATATCTTTGGTAGGTTCATTTATAAAACTTCCATTGGGTTTCCTTTTCACTTTGAACCACTTCTTTGTTCGACCAACAGAGTCACCTAATTCATTAGCATTTATAAAAAACTATAAATAACTTAAAAAACCCTAAGTTATAATAAAATGATATAAATAATAATGAAAAAAAATACAAACCAATTTTTTTTCTAGAAAACATATAAGACCCAAAGATATGAGGAATGACTTACTTCTCACAATTCATAGTATTTTTTTAGATAATTATTCCACAAAATAGAAACATTAATAAAAAACTTCAATGTATTCGACATTTCAAATCGATTGTCCACATCCATTATCTAGAAAAAAAATATAAGGTGTTAATTTTAACATTGAAAAAAATAACTACATGTCAATAATATAAATATGAGTATATATTTATAGGATGGGTGAACTATTTGATAAGATACTTATTAACATATTTTGTTAAGTATAGGTCATTTTGAGATCGACCCCTAAGTCACCTCTTTGTTTGTAGTCAGAATTCTTCAATAAATGGATCTCGAATAACACTATTGATTATAAAATATCTATGTGCTTTTAGAAACTCCAATTCAGTCAATGTAAAATGTGACCCCTTTGCAATTGATCATCTAAGTGTTGGAAATACTGATGAGCGATTTTTAAGAATGAAAATTAGTGGAGATGTCATCATCATGTCTAGTATGATTGAATCTAGTATCTATATCATCAAAACACCAAGAAAAGAAAGTCAATAAATTTTAGGCTATGTAACCTTCAACAATAGAGCCTTATAATTGAGGTTTATTCCTCACATATGATTTAAAATATCCTATATTCCTTATGAAAAAAATAAGGAACATATTAAAAAATTACATAATTATTTTATAAAATCAAATTCACCAATGAAAATAAAAATAATATCAATGTACATATCTATTGGATAAATCCATTGGTAGTGTACCGATCCACCAATTTTAGATTTTTTAACTAAATTAACAGTGAAATGAATCATGACAGTGAATAATGAAGGGGAAAATAACATCTCTAAATGACATAGTGTAAAAATAATTATTTCATGATGTTTATCAAGATCAGTTGGATTTATAGTTTTTCCCAAAATCTCTCTGAAAAAGGTACAAAACTCAACTAGAATCATAATTGCATTTTCAGGTAAAGTATTAGGAAAAGCCAATGAAAACAACGGATCCATCAAAATATGTGATTCATGCTTTTTAATCCATACAAATTTCTATGTTTTAAGTAAAAAAACCATGATATTTTACTTGAATGTCCATCAAGGACTTTTGAATTATTTAAAGTTCGAAGGAATGCGTCTTTCTAATGATTTTTCATTGTAAAAATAGATGATGGATACTTTCCATTTTCATTTTACCAGAAACCATGCTTTATATTCATTGACTCAAAATCCTTATAAGCACTAAGGCTATCCTTTAATTTACCATGCTCATTAAGAACGGTAAAAATTACATTGTCACAAATGTTCTTCTCAATATGCATTATGTAAAGAATATAACATATCAAATTAAACTCACAATAAAGAAATTTTAAAAATATACTATTTTATTCTATTTTTCTATTCTAGCTTCTTCAGATACTATACCTCATACCCTTTCCCACATTATTTAAACTAATGACATTTTCGAAATACTTTCGTGACATTCATTAATTATTCCTAGATTTATAAACCATATGGAACCTTCGATGACTTTCTCATATTAATATCTCCGTTAAATCATGTCTTCTTAAATAAAAATTTATGATAATTTTGAAGAAATTGAGAATGAAACATAAAACACCATTTTATTCTATGAGGTAATCATCGAGGTTCAAAATCAAAATTATAAACTAAACAAGACAAACCAGTATGAGTGTTCCAACCATACAATTTTCCTAGTCCAAAAAGTCCTTAATTTTCCACATTAAAGTAGCATGCATTTTGAATAGTTGTCTCATTGAATCTTCATATGTTTCCAAGACATTATCCGATAATTCTCTCAATTATTTGATTAGAGGTTGAATCTATACATCAATTCCATTTCCAGACATTTACTTTTTAGGAATAATCATCTAAATAATGAAATAAGTCTTCTTAATATACATCCATGGAAGTAAATTATATGTGATTAAAACAACTATCCAAATGATATAATTAGTACTAAAGTACCAAAAAGGTTAAAACCATCAGAATATAATCCCAAAATTACATTCCTAGGATCCCTAGAAAAATACAGATATAGATAATCAAACATATTCCATGATGTTGAAAATTTTGGATGTCTCATTAATCCATCATTACTCTCCTGAGCACACCACTTCATGTCGCATACAGTCTTATATGACATGAATAATCTTTGAAAGTGTGGTTCCATAGGAAAGTAATGAAACACCTTTGCATGAGTTTTATTCTTCCATTTATTCATGGGGTTGCATTGATTTATACTCTCATTATTGTTCATTAACTTTCATCTTATTGTATGAAATATTGTTCATTCTTATTTATTAGACTCTTCTCCCTAGTAAATCATGCAATCATTAGGGCATGCATGTATCTTTGTATAATTAAGTCCAAGTTTTTTGGTTACTTCCTTCATCTCATAGAATAATGTAGGGATATTAAATTTACTAAATTCTTCCTAAAGAAACTCTAAAATCATGAAAATTTATTTGTCAGTAATTACACATGGAAACTTGATATGATACAACTTCATTAAAAAAGAAAAATTTGAATACTTGGCACACCCTTCATACAGTTCTTGCTATCCTTCTTCAACTAATTCATAAAAATATTTTTTTCACTGAATTTTTGAGAAATATTAACATGATCTAGATCAACTAAAGGTTTTTTATCTTTTAAAATATTGGAAATTGTATTCTATAAAAACAATTCATCACTTAAAAAATTTCAAACCGAATTCTCCTTTGTCAGGTCACTTTTTTATTTCATTGATAGTATTTTCATTATTTTGAATTTCCATAACATTTGATTCCACATTACAAATACCACATACATTGTGAGCATGAAACATTTCAATATCAAATAATCATATACTTCATTTCTATTCAACCATCACTTTATTTTACAATTAAAACTTATACATTTTATTCCACCATCCACCGATCGGTTTGTAATTGCATAAAATAATAATTATTTCAATACTTTGGTATACTGAGGCATGTTTCGAGGTGAATTAATCCAAATTTTATCTGTAGGTATTAGATTTTATTCTCCCTACACATTCAAATATAGAGATATAAATGTTTAATCAAATAGGTATAATCAAAATTAATGAAGGATCTACACAGGTTAGAATAAGAATCAAGAGCATGGTATTTTAGTTATATAAATGCTCGAAACAATTAGTATTTAATGATGTAATTTTAGAAAACAACCTCTATATTAATTATGATACAGATGTATCAATTTTTGATATTTTATATG
This sequence comes from Viscum album, assembly GCA_963277665.1. Taxonomy (NCBI): domain Eukaryota; kingdom Viridiplantae; phylum Streptophyta; class Magnoliopsida; order Santalales; family Viscaceae; genus Viscum; species Viscum album. The sequence goes on along the minus strand of OY728147.1, from coordinate 133,681,415 downwards.
TATATGATATTATTTTTATAGTATTTTAAGATAATGGTGTATTCTTCCCCAGTGTTGTAACTAAGGTGGGTTCATTCCTTTGAAAAATTAGCTACATTTATTAATTTCCAAACTATTTCCCATGAAGGATTTTAATGCATGTACAGTGCAACACCATATTTGACACTGCACTGTAGCTTTATGGGAAAATAATGCATCATATTGTTCTGTGTTGGAGAATAAATTCTATGCTATTTTAGAATTTTTATTTTAAATTAGTGTGGGTTAGAGTTGGTATTAAGGTCCACCAATTAATATGTTAAATAATTTTTTTACTTTGAGGGGATCCAAAAAATCAAAGGTTTTATGATGAGGGGAAACATTATCACCTATTTGGAAAAACATTTGGGGGGGGGGTCTGATTATTATAAAATGATAACAAATTAGTCATTTGACTCAAAAAACAAACAAGCTACACACTATAATTAGTTCTCTTAAAAATAATGTCAGTTAAAATAAAACCATTGAAACTATTTTGGATGTTCCAGTTACCATAACCAATAATTGATTATCATGCATGTAAAACTTAACCCTAAATACTCTATCATTTTTCAATATATATTTTTAAATTAAATGATTCCTCACATATGAATAAAACATGAAGAATTCTAAAAAATTTAAAGTGTCTAAAATCTCATTTTCATGTCTTTTATTCTTATAGACCTTTCTAGGGTTGGTGATAAAACCATGCATGACCCCAAACCATACCACCAATTGGCCAGGATTTGTAAAATAGTCAAAATTATCTATATGTTGAAAATTGGAGGCATTAACATATATATATAACAAAGTATAATTCATTAATATTCAATAAAACCCATGAAATTTTGAATGATATAGATTCCATAATCAACTAATATCAGAAAAAAAATTTATTTATTTTATTTAGTACAACATAACCAAGAATAATGTTTATTAAAATTCCCAAAAAATAATTTCAAAAACCAAATGACACATTATAAATCAAAATTACATATATAAGCTAACGTTGAATAAATAAAAAATTATTTACTCTTATTATCACCCATTATTTTCCATCCAATGCTAATCAATAATAGTTTTAGGGCCATTTAAAAAAAGATACAACCTTTTGGGAGAGTCTACATTGTCACTGAGGAGGGGAACTGAGTCTGGGAGAGGAAGGATTTAGGGGGGGGGGGGGTTAAGGGGGACAAGGTTGGTACTAAAGATAGAGGAGGTTGGTCAGAGGGGTGGGGGGAACAGTAGTGTTCAATGAGGGGGCAGGGTTGGGGCCGCACCATGTAGGGGATATGAGGAGGTCGGGGGGGGGGGGGGGCATGCAGAGGGAGTTAGGGAGGGGGATTAAATTAGTGTTTTTTTTGAAAAAAAGTCATGGTGGTTTAATAAAAAACTTTTCTAATTTTTGAAATTAAAAAATATACCCGTGGTTTGACTAATCCGCTGTGATATTATTATTTTTTTAACCAAATATATCTCCAAATGGTTACTTGAACCACCACTAATAAATTGCTACTAACAAGTGCTCTTTTTCATAGTTTTGGATGGTTTCTATACAATTTATCAAAATATTGAACTATGTTCAACTTATTATTTTATAATAGATTTACTAGATATTCATTAAATTAACCAGTTAAAAGCTAGATTTTACATCTCAACCAGAAACGATTATAGACAATGTTTCCATCTTCAACAACACTTATCTTTGATGATTTAGAAACTATCTCTACAATAACTAGATTATAATGGGGCTACTTCATAGATCTTTCTATTGAATTCAACAATAACCAAGTCCTTTTATTCCTTTGTAATATTCATAATAAAAAAATTTCACAAACACTAGCCTATTCCTCCATCACACATAACATATATTGGCATGCTTATTTACAAAAAATATAACCAAAATAAACTGGGATATAAAATTAAAAAAATATGGGAATAAATTAAATCTCTATTAGCTTCTTAATTAGAGAAAAAATTCTAATAGTTATATCTATACCTAGATCGTATTTTATTTTAATCTCTAAAATGGTGATAACTATTTATGCTATGAAATCCTATGATTTTCTAGACTTAAGAATCACTAGAGAACACAAAATTCTTACTTTAATTATCCTTCTTATTATATAGAAGCATATTTTTCACTTAATATAATAATTTACACTCAACCCTTTCTACAAGATCTATTTTCTTTTTCAATTCCAAATGGGTTATCCATATGGTCAAGAATTTTTTTGGGACATGATCAACTTTCTTATAATGTTTGGAATTAATTTTCACAACATATTTCTCAATATAAGAAGTTAATGGTGTTTTTTATTTATTATTCAAAAACACCTTTTGTATTGTTAGAACTATCATATATATATTTTAGGAGTGTGTCCAGGAAGATTTTACACTCCATATATATTTATAAAGTCTCAAGGATACACTTCCTTCCAAGATCTCATGAAATTATAATTTTTTAACTGGGATGTGTTATATCAAACCAATCATTATATTCCTCACTTATAATGATTCCATTTTGTATTCCATATTTATTTATTCTGATTTAATATTCTTTGAAAATTTACAATGATCATTGATATGGTCTTTTTTTATGAATTAGAAGAATCTATTCCTTGTAGGTGTGACATCCTTCACATTATTCTTCTCAGGTATAGTTTGAAATAGTCTTATTCTTTTTTACATTAGAGGTATGAATTATCTTATTTTATCATATATTTATTTATCAGATTTATTCTTTTTATTTCAGTAGCACATGAATTTTTCTTTATTGGTATATAATATCACTCTACAAAAATGTGACCATATTATTTTTCAGTACTAAAAAAATTTACTCAAGAATTCAAATATTTTTTAGTGGATATATTTATTTTCTTATGTAATCATTTCTTCTACATAGCATAATTCTTTTTGATTTTTGAAATGCTACACCTTACTTAAGGCCTCAAATAATTTCTATATATATTAATTTTATTCCAATATTCAATTTCATTATTCCCAAACCTCCAATAACACCAACCATGGCCAATGAATCTTCTTTTCTTCTATTGGGTTACAATCTGGATAGATTGAATGTATTTCTATTATTGAGTAGAAACACTGTTCTATTGGGATTTTCCTGGGGGTATTCTTGGTATAAAATTTATTACATACACCCTCAAATAATTGGTGGATTTATTAGAATTTTTATAAACCCATATTTTAAATTGAATCTTGAACTAGTAATTAAAATTTAATTAGTATAACTAGATTTATATGTACCTTGGTTACCTTTATCAATGATATTTAGGTAAATCTTTCTTAAGATCATCTCAAGATTTTGTTTCAATTAATACGTGATTTTTAGTGACAAGTCCCATGATAGAACTATTCATAGAAGTATATTTTATTTAAGCTATTTGAGAAGATTCTCCTTGAGTTGATTCCAGATTTCACATCATCACTTTTAGTTTAAGTAACATTAAGCTAAGATAATTATTCTAAAACTCAACCAAGGGGAATCTATATTCCCAATTTGATATTCACACATCTTCCTAATCATTTCTAATGAATTTTAATGATCCTTTACCATTTATATTTAATTCTTAGTTTATAATTCTTGGCATATATAACATCATTTTGTGCATAAAGTATTTATTGAATAACTTTATTAAAAAAAATTTCTCACAATAATTCCTTTACATCTCTTCTTCAACTAAAGAAAATATAGCCTTGAAAAGTAATATATTTTTTCCTTATCCTTAATATGTTTTATTAGAGTGTTACATTTTATAAAATTATTATACAATGAATCTTTGATTGCATCAATATCCAACTCCAACTAAGTTTTTTCATCATGTAGTCCCCTGGTGTATACAAGTATATATTTGAAAAATTCAATATAGGCCATTTTATAGTAATCCTTAATTTTAAAATAAAAATAACTAGGTTATTCAATGTAAACATACTATTAATGGTTATAAATTTTCTAAGAAAAAATTTAATATACAAAAATATAGTTGGACACTTTCCACTATGACTTACTTCATCCAGTATTTAATCCTCTTTACCATTTCTATCCTTTCTCATATTATTTAGCTCTATTTTACTCATAATTTTTAGTATTCTTACTGAAATATCCATATATTCATTAACAGTGTCGGAACTTGGGTTTTAAATCTAAGGATCTTCTAAAATCATTCTAATTTTTAACTTTATATTAGTTAGATAAAAAATACTTAAATATGAAATTAAATATAATAAGAGGAACCCAGGTTAAAACTAATGTAAGGACCCGACCTTAAACATTATATATTCTAGTGATTTTCACTAGAATTTATATTATTACAATCATGTGGATATTTTTATTTAAGAGTTTTGAAATATTATTACTAACTCATATATTATAAAACCATACATTAAAAGTGGACACATATACTTATTATCCATTTTTCCACCAAAAAAAACTTTTTAAATAAAACATGGTTTCTATTCATGGGAAATCTTCACAATTTTACCCTTGATCTCACCCTTCTCCCTACTCTCCCCTAAACCCTGTGATTTTTTTAAAACATTGTATGAGGAAAAAAAACATATTAAGAGACATAAAATAAAGGAAGCATTTAGTTCTATTAAAACCCATAAAAACATTTTCTTAAAAAAATACATTTTTACCCTAAAAAAGGAACCATATTTTCGAAAATATCATTATCATACCTTTTGAAAATCAGACAATTTGCATGAAAAATCATTAGAAATAACATTAAAGTTAATTGGGTAACTTGGGATGTAATTTTATATATCACACATACAAATTAAATAACCAATATGTTCAACTTCAATCTCTAGAGTACCTGATGCATTGGAGGCCATAACATAACCACCCTTCCTTGGTTAATCACGGAACCATCCGTCATTGATTAATAACGTATCCACATATCCTTGTTTTTTCATGGAACCACCCGTAATTGGTTTATAATTTAACAAACCATAATCCTAAAAAAATTCAAAGAACTATATCAAAATAATAAAATATTAATGGTTGTACCATAATAATATTCTTAAGGAAAATACATTTTTTTAAATAAAATATTTTTTGAAAAACTGGGCACACACAAAGGAAAAAATTTTCTTTAAAAAAACAAGTATAATTATAATGAAAAACCCAAATATTAATGCATAATAATGGAATGAAAATCCTCCCATTTCATATAATTTTAAAAAAATACATTTGTTTTTTTACTTTTGTAAAAAGTTCTGAAGAAGAACTTTAAAAGAGGGGTTTTAAAAGAAAGTATTGTACCTAGAGATTGACACATCACGAATATTATTTTTATTCCTTATTAATAAACATATGTTGATTTTATAATTTATTAATAACTTTGTTAAAGTTTATTATTCATTTTATAACACTTTTTTTCTATGTTAAGTACAATTACATAATCATTGAAGTTCACGTTGGACATTTTGATGATATTCGGTACTTAAGTTCGAAATGACATTGGTTAGTTAACTATTTTCAAAGATTTAATTATTAAATAATATATAGAATAAAAATAATGAAATAAATATAATTTTTTACATCAATTACACTTTTAAATTGAACCAATATATATGATTATGAAATACAAACTACGTTACAATCACAGAGACGGTACACGTTCATACGCATGAGAAACGTTTCCATTTTTAATGATAATTATGGAAAGATGGTAAGTATAATTTTATATTTAAATAATTATAATAATATAATATAATATCTATTTATTCCTTAAATATACTTATATATATCATTTATGTAATGTGGTGATGAAAAATAAACTGCATCGCTTCATAGAGGTGGTAGTCCACACGTACGCACAAATGATGTTATCATTTTTCATTGCATGGAAAAGTAAAAAATTTAAGTGATATATTATATTTTGATAATGATAAATATTTCATGAATATAATATATAATCATTAATTAAATATTTATAACCAATATTGAGATATGGTGATGGAAAATGAATTTCATCAGTTATCAAGATGCTAGTCCTCCGTACACACAAATAATGAATTATTTCCCAATTTGAAAGAATAGGATATGGACATGGGTCATGAAACTAACATAATAAAATATAATTACATATAGGATAAAATATTTGTTATTTTATCATAGTTTAATAAAGTTTTATGTATTATTAAGATGAAACAAAACTAAATCTTTTAGATAACAACTACATCTCTTCTTAAGAAAACCTCATTTGGTTATCAACTTATAACCTCTAATATGGGTGATATGATTAAATAAATACCTTTATAATGTGAGTAGAAATCCTATTAAGGTATTTTTTTAGGGTTGTTCAAAAAAAAAATAGGGTTTTTTAGTGTGAATAAATGAGAGGAAGAGGTGATCTTTTATAAGAGAGGGGAGATGTACTCTTGGAATTTATCAAAATATTAAATTATTACAAATTATATTTCATTTAAAAAGGGATAAAAAGTGGGTTTTTAGAATATAATATGATTATATGTTTAAATAAACTCATTAACTAAAAATTAGATAAGTTATGAAAATATTTAAACCCTTATATTTTGGTTTTAATACATATTTAACCCATTTATCTCTTCCCATGACAACATGAATATTTACTATTTGATGGTTAATATTTTTTATATATAATTTAAAATGATATATAAATGGAATATAGTTGATATTTTAAATATTATACTAATCAATTGGATTAATTTAACATTTTATATATTTAATATCATTTAATAAAATATTATTTACTATAATGCATCAATAATGTCAATTTATAGAACTATTCATTATTTTAGCTCTAATAATATTAATAAAACACATATAATTATAAATAAAAATTTTATTATATCAATAAAATATAAATTTAATATATAAAATTCTTTTATCACATTAATTATCCCGAATTATATTTATTTTAATATTTTTAATTTCATTTATTTTATTTTTCCATTATTCAAATAATTAATAAATCAACATTGTGAAAGAATTTTTGGTAATTATATAATTACTAAAAATTAAAAATAAATTTACATGATTAAGGTAAATCTATTAGATTTAAAAATAAAATTTTTAGTTGAACATATCCTTTGGATAACACCTTATTAAAAATACTACACTTATTAAAAAAAGAGTGTGACATGTATGAAATTTCTTTAAATAAAACAATATAAAAGTCACAATCTTATAAAAGTGACCCACAAAGGTCTTAAATTAGTCCATTGGATTATTAGGGTTGATAAAAACTTTTAAAATAATATTCAGGTATGTTTTTTTGTCATTTTATTGTTCTTATCATTTTAATTTTATCCTAAATTACCTAATTTACCTTTCATTATGGTAGTAAAAATTACTAATGTAGTATTCATATTGTTCAAAAATAAAAGGAAAATATTTAATAAATATTTTACCATTGTTTAAAAATATTTAATCAATTTAAAAAATTCAAAACATAAAAGTTTTATAATTTAATTTAAAATTAAACCGAAAAAATGCAACGAAAAAGAGTTTTTTAGAAAAATGTTATTTTTAAATATATATTATTTTTATACTAAATTCAATTATAATATCCATTTAAAAAACCATATTTATATTATTTTAATTAATAATTATCTAATAAAAATTTAAAAATAATCCAAAGAAAAATTTGACCTTAAAAATATTGTGAAAGAAAATAAAATTTCAATAAAAATACACATTTTAACTAGTCATTGAAAAATCAATATTTTTAGAAAATTCTTAGAAATACATTTTAAGATTATATTTATAAGATTAAATAAAAAATAAAATTCATTTATTCAAATTAAAATTCTATATTTTGAAAATTAATCTCTTAAATATAATCTTATAACAAATGTTTTTAATAAAACTATTTTCTTTTTGATTTTATGAATTACTTAACATATTTATAATGAATATTACTATTTGATTCAATAGTAATAATAAATATTAAAACAATTTAATCTATAAATACCTTGGTTGTTACAAATAATATCAATTTATATTCCCAATGGACCGTGCCATCAACTGCGGTGGGTGGGGGGAGGGCGTAAATGAGGGTGACCAATTTTAAAAAAATTATTTTTCCATTCAAACATAAAATAAACTTTAAATATTAGAACCCATATTACCTTATATGATATAAATGGACCTATTTATATCTTACTTAATATAAAGCAACCACATGCATTGAAAATATAAAATAAAGAGATACAAATTGTGTTTTAATAAGGGTTGGTCTCAATGTGGGAAACATATTCCTTTTTATGTTTGGTTTTTTATCCCGAGACACAAATATTTACTTGAAAAAATGTTTTATAATGGGTTTTATATCATCCACTCCCACGTTATGGTATCATACAATCCATTTATCTCTCTTCTGAAAATCCAATATTTCTCTTGAGAAGTAATTATAACATTATACTATCTCCCTCTAGTTTACAACAATTCCCTTCAATATTAAATAAGATCATAATTATATTACATATTAAAATACATATATATGAATATATATCCTTCCTCACACAAGGTATGTGATTTATATATGATAATATTATTCTCTTCATGCTTGTTTATCAATGAAAATAGTGATGTTCGTAGATCTTACATAGAGTTTTATTATTGTATTCTCTCTACACTTAATCCAACTATGATCTTAAAAACCTATAAGTTATTCATTATGAAAGTGTCAAAATAGAATATATATAAAAAATTAATGTTATTATATCCTTTAATTCCACTTATTCATTATGCTTCTTCATGATATTTTATTTTTATAAAACTGGGCAATATAGTTTCAAGCTGTCGGCCTTGTTAATCTTTCATTTGATTCACTTATTATGCTCAACTATATCTTTTCATCTCCATATTCTTCTTAGATACATTTAAGCTTTATTATTCTCTAAAATACAATATCCAGTTGTCTTTTCAACAAAAATATTACATTTTTATATTTTTTTTTCATTTCTTATATTCCCAAATCAAAGGAATATATTATCTAAATTTTTAAAAAATAAAATATACATCAATATTTCATGGTGATCTCCTCAATAATTTAGGACCACATTATTTCAGTGTTCTCCAACAATATCCAAATATAGCTTCTCATAACTACCTTTCTACCAGGGTATTCCAAGAATACCATTCTTCTCATTTAATCTCTTTGAATCTCAGATGAAGTAAATCTCAATTAAATTCTTCCAAAGAAATCTGGATAATGTTTCTCAAAATAATCCTAAAAAATTAACTCTATATTAATCTCAATAAATATAATAAACTTAAAACATAATATTTTCATCCTGAAATATCACTTCACAGTGTGGGAGAATCTGAAATACTGGTACAATATTCAACTTAATTCAGTAATTCTCATATTTTACCACTCCTCAATATTTTTTTTCTCATTATTAAGATCACACTCTCAATCATTCATATTGAATAAAAAATAATTTTTTGTTATTTAATCCATTTAATATCATATTTGGAGTGATAATATTCATTCAATTATGCTGGCGATGGTTATTAATGTGTTTTCATATATCTGGATAGCAAAAAATGATCTGGTTTTTAATAATTGAAAGCCTTCTTTTTATGATGGTTTTTGGGCCATTCATTGTGGGATCATATTGGCATCTAATATTCCAATATTCTCAATGAATAATGATGTTTTTGATGTGGTTGTGTTGATATCACATCGTGCTCACTGCAGGGAAAAGAATCCATTAGTGCTGAACAATATTCAGTGGATATCGCTGATTGTAGGTTGGTTGAAAGTCAATGTTGATGGGGCATATTTGGGTGCACCATGTCCTACTGGTTGTGGTGGTATCTTTCACACTTATAGGGTCCGTGTTAAAGGCTTTTTCTTTCATTTCATTGGAAATGGTTTGGTGATTGAGGCTAGTCTATGGCCTATGAAAATAGGTATCACATATGCTGTTCATTACAGTTGTCATACTTTATGGTTGGAATTAGATTCATATATTGCTATGAAAATTCTCAAAGACCATTCAAGGAATTTCCCATAGAGTATGATCTCACCCAAGATTTATTGTATTCATATTACTAATTTGATTTATCTTGATGTTACCCATTTCTATAGAGAGGAAAACCAGGTTGCAGATGCTTCTAAAAGAGTAATTTTGGAGGCCAGTTCCAATAGGTACTTTGTTTTTCCATACTATTGTTCTAATATGGTCCGAGATGACTGTCGTGGTGATTTATATACCCACCTCTCTATAGAAACTTTGTAAGTTTTTGTTTTGAAAGTTAATTTTTTTAATAAAATTTATAAGGAGCAGGTTTGCCTACTTCGTGAACCATCTATCTAAGATCATCTTTGGAAACACATAATTTAATATAATTCATCAGAAAATTTTATTATATAAATTCTCTTACTTAAGAATCCTTAAAAATTTCACTTGGTGAAAAAAGTATGTAATTTAATGTATATATCACACACCACATTGTGAGTCTTCATGAATTTTTTCAAATTTTAAATCAGTACTCTATACATAGAATTCAAATTTCCTCTAATGTAATATCTTACTCGTGCTTCAAAGTATCTTATGTATCTATGTATTTTTTTTATTTTTTCCTCAGCATCAACATAATATCTTACCTTAGAACCAAAATATATTATGTAACTATATATTGAAATTACTTTCCTAAATTTTAGTGAGTTTGATCCAATTTTTTATTTATGAAAAAATATGTTATATATTAGCCACAACTTTTCCATGTCATGGATAATCTAAAAAAATATCTTATGTACTATCCTAAGAGAACATAACATATAAATGGAACTCTTATACTTTTCAATTTTATACTCAAGTAAATATATTACATATAAAATGATATCCCAACAGTTTTTGAATTTTCTATTCTGATTCTAAAACAAATATATTATGTATGAAATCATAGTTCATCAATTTTTCTCAGAATGACTTCAAATCATCTCAGGTTTCCTCTAGACTCTCTATAAACACTTTAAATAACTTTGTAATTTAGAAAAACGTTTCCAAACCTCATCAATATCACTTTAAAATTCTTACAGTATAAAATAATTTTCTTAAGAATTTCTAATGTTACTTCACAACGTATTCATTCTAGATTCAAACTTAGCTCAACCAACATTAAGCCATGTCATGTACCTGGTCTCTAGTACCCTATTGAGATACTTTATCGCAATAATTAAACTCCACATGAGAAACCCACTCAATCATGAATATTGGGCCTTCACCATATCCATCATGAATTAGTGATAAACCTGAAAAAAGATATATGGTTTTCATTAACACTGAGGTGCATGTACAATGGGTGAGAAATAAATCTTAGTAGGATACCCCAATGGGGAACCTTAACCTGATTCCATAATTATATTCTCATGCAATATTCTCGTCCTAGTTAAAACATTACTAAATTAAATACAAAAAATACATTATCGATCCTTGGGTATGTGGTTCCAAAAGACCATACATGCTTCAACCAACGCTAGAGTGTCTCTGAGTACATCTCTAAAAACATGCATCTCGAATAACATAGGGGTTCAATATCCATGGAAACCCCAACCAATCATGATGAATTTACTCATCAACTATTACTCAATACCTGGACACATCATTCCCAGGTACTCATTTATTGCTAAAGTAATATCAATACCCAGAGTGCTAGTTCGAACTCTATGGTGCCTTGGTCTAACACTTTACTATGAATTAACATCAGTGGTTACCAAAACATCAATATGGTACCAACCCAAAGATAAGGAGAATCAGTTCTACATTTTATTCCATATGGATTTCCATCTCTATCCATTTGTAGAGCCTTAGTTAGGCATCTCAACAACATCTGTGGAACACTATATACACCAATATCATCATTTTTTTGCAATACCATATATGAAAAATGTGCCTAGATTATTGTACCACCACTAAAACAATAAATAAATATCAATACCAATACATAAAATCATGTATAAAAACATATCTCGTGGGTGTAGAACATTATTTCAAACCTACCAACCTCAGATTTGGTGCTCCATTTCAGACATTCGAAACCATACATGGGGAACTTCATGTCAAAATTTATCAACATCATATGTGGAACACCATGTAAGATGTCTAGAATCATATATATAGAAACTCATTTCTATTAGGTAAACCTTGGATGTGGCGAACCATGTCTGATGTCCAAAACCATATATGTGGAACCCCATGTCCAACTCTCTCAACGATGGAAACCCATATCATTTGAACTAGACTCTAAACCATGGAAGGACAACCATAACATAATAGACCTATGACCTAAACCAATAACAATTGTAAAAATATCAAGGGATGGATGATTACCCAATCCCATTCTCACATATAAGACTTTATTGTTCATACATTGGTTTGCATCCCAAGGGAACAGTCGTAACCAAGTATTGAAAAACACATGTAGCCACTCAAGGCCGATATATCAATATGACACACACTTGGTCCTATGAGTCAACATATAAATAGAGGCAGCCCTCTCTGGATCCTCATAACCAGTAAAAAAGTAGTGGCATCACACTTTGTATTATCTGGGTCAAAACATAAGAAGTTACGTCTCTCTCCAAATGATTTGTAATGACCAGACTCTAGGTCCAATGCCCATCTCTTAGGGGTAACACATCCTAAAACCCAATATATAGTATTTCATGAACTCATGGAACTCTATGGTAAGAAACCTCATAAGGGATATGGCCTCAATCCCACCCCTTTCGAAATCATAATAGGTTGGCCCATACACTGAAGCAATCCATCACCTCGAGTCTCAACTCATCCCCACTAACCAGGGACAATCCCATTCCCACCCCAATTGTGGTATCCAATGAACTCATGCTATTTAATCCTATCATTCCCCTGACCCTAAACCATGGCTCAACCTATATCTCTCCCCCATGATATAGTTGAACTCAACTTCTGGAGGAACACATCTTAATCATAACTTAATCACCCTAAATAGCCTCTTAAAAGTCCTCAAAACATACCAAGGGATACTTTATCACATCCTATGTGGAATAAAACACAAAATGGAATCATCTTGTTTCCAATTTAAAATTTGAGTCATAAAATTACTTAAAATACTCAAAATGGGAACAAGGGGGTAGTACACGATGTATACCCCCAATACATGACATGAACTCCAAAACCTTACACCTGGGTATTTACTTCGACATGATATGGAACACATGGGGTTTGTCCATGTAATACTACATGGAAATGACATAGATGGGATATAGCTATGTACTACTTAAATGGATATTCGAACCTTGGGTCTGTTCATGTACTCCCATATGGCCATGTACCCCCCATACATGGGGCGTCTTCCCATGTACTAGGCCTCACAACCATGTCCCACCACACACCGTGTATCTCAACTACATGATATGTAGTACCAAAATTCCATCTACCCAACTACATGACTAAAATCCAATGTACCACAACACAGACATGTTCTAATACAATTTCTGAACTCCAAGTACATGCTGTTTATTTCAAAAAACTTCATCTTCCCTGAATAGGAAGAACACATGGCATGCATTTCTAAATAATGCAATATGGGATGAGACCATAGGGTTTTTAACAGTAATAATAGGGAATTAAAACATAAAAATACACATATATGGGGATCAAGGTATAAAACTAAAAACCAGCCTACCTCATGGTGTAAATGCTGAAGCTTTAGGTCAAAATATACTCCCAAAAGTTACTACACATTGATCTAATCTCGATCCACACCATGGATGATGTTTTATAGAATCTAATCCCCATTATCTTCTTATTATGGTTATCACATTAGTTAGAAGACCTATCCCCCTTTACTACAATAAAAGGTCATCAGTGGAATTTTTCACAGATTGGCGGTAGTTTAAACAACCACCTAATAGTATAATGGTGATTATTAAACTTCCACATATTGAATGATTGCTAGTAATTTAGAATAAGTTTTTTTTTAATTTCATGGAGGTTTTTTTAAGTTTATTTTTTGATAATTTAGCGGTGCTTTCATGTTTATTTAGTGGTGGTTATTTTATATTAAAAACTATTTGGGGAAATATAAACAAAATGAAAGAAACTGCCCCTGAGCATATTTGTGGTGGTTTGTTTTAGTGGCAGTTAATCACAACCACCACTAATTTTTTTTATGTAATTTATTTAATAGCAGTTAATAATTTTTTTTTCTAAATTAGATTTATTTTTAATTATTTAATAAAATAATGTAAATATAAAAAACCACCATCATCTTCCACCTATAATGTAAACTTGAACATTTAAGAAAAGAAATGTGAAAAAGAAAATAAACAAAATATATTAAGAATTCAGCACATATTTTTTTTTATTTTGTTAATGAAATAGATGAGATTTATAGAACAAATAATATATAATGAAAAATAATTTTAAAACATAATTTTTTTTATTTAAGATAATATTAAACACTTTAAACTGAAAAGGAATAAGTAAATATTCTAATTTATTTTTAAAGCAGCGTACGGTGTGTTTGAAATTTACTTTATATTTTTTTAAAGGATTAGATATCAAAACATTTCATATATTTAAGAAACAACTCTTATGTGATTTTCCAATGAGTTTAAATCAATAGGAGGTTTTTTCTATGGTTTTGACCATTCTACGTACGTTTTGGTGTTTTAAAACACTAAAAACATTTTTACAACCATCTAGGGAAAATCATAATTATAAATTTCATGATTTTAGTTTCTAAATTTTAAAATTAAATCTATGTTCAACATCCCCTAATTTTAGGGAAATTAGATGTCGTTTTCCAAGTTTTGACCCCCCGTCAATTGTTTTTAGAGGCTTTTATACCTTTAACAGTTGTTTATCGTGTCATTCCGATCACACCGCACATCAGATTGATGTTTTGTCTACATGTACACATCAAAAAAAACCCAAAGGTGGTTATACCCTGATTTCACATCAATATTAAGTATTTTATATAGTTTTGACCATTCCATGAATGTTTTAGTGCTTTAAAACACTAAAAATGCGTTTATGGACATATGGGGAAAACTGTAATTCGGAATGTCGTTCCATTGGTTCCTACATTTCAAAATCTAATATTAGGTCAATGTACCCTTATTTTAGGGTAATGCGACATCATTTTCTAGGTTTTGACCCCCCGAAACTTGTAATTAAATGATTTTATACCTTTAGAAGGTGCTTACCAAGTAATCCTAACCACATTTCACATCATATTGACATGTTGTCTATGCCTACACATAAAAAACAGCTCAAACATGGGTTTCCCAAGATTTAAAATAAATCTAAGGTCACTCACTTTCGTTTTGACTATTCCATGCATTTTTTTAGTGTTTTAAAACACTAAAAATATGTTTATGAATCTCCAAGTAAAATCGTAATTTAGAATTACATGCCTTCAGTTCCTACATTTCAAATTTAAATATATGGTCTATGTCCTTTTATTGAAGGGAAATCCGAAGTCATTTTCCCAGTTTTGACCCTGACACTTTTTTAAAGGCTTTTGTACGTTAAAAAAGTGTTTACTGAGTAATTATGACTACTTCTCACATCATATTGACATGTTGTTTGCACATACATGTAAGAAACAACTCACTGGTCGTTTCCCCGTGATTTCACATCAATATTAGGCAATTTTATATGGTTTAGTCCATTCCACACATGTTTTAATTTTTTAAAACACTAAAAATGTGTTTACAACCATCTAAGGAAAAATGTAATTCAGAATGATGTTACAAAGATTCCTACATTTCTAAATTAAATCTATGATTGATATACCTTGATTTTAGGAAAATTTGACATATTTTTCCAGATTTTAACCCCACGACACTTGTTTTTAAAGGATCTTGTACCTTTAAAATGTGTTTATTGAGTAATTCAAACCACACTGCATGTCAGATTGACATGTTGTCTATTCATACACAAAAACAACAACTAATTGATTGTTTTATAATTATTTCGCATTTATTTGAGGTCTTTTTATATGGTTTTGACCACTCCACACATGTTTTAGTGTTTTAAAACACTAAAAATGTGTTTACAACCATCCATGGAAAACCATAATTTAGAATGTTGTGCCATCGGTTCCTACATTTCTAAATTAAATCTATGGTCAATTTACCATGATCTTAGGGAAATTCGTTGCTGTTTTCTAGGTTTTAGCCACCAAAACCTGTTTTTAAAGGCTTTTATACCTTTAAATAATGTTTACTGAAGAATTATGACCAAGCCACATGTCAGATTGACATGTTTTATATACCTACACATCAGAAACAACTCAGCAATGGTTTTACCTTGATTTCACATCAATATGAGGTCATTTTATATGGTTTTGACCATTCCATGCACATTTTAGTACTTTAAAAAACTAATAACAGGTTTATGTCCATCCAAGAAAAATTACAATTCAGAATGACATTCCGACAAGTCTTACATTTACAATTAAATCTATGGTTGATGTCTCCTCATTTCAGGGAAATCAGACATCATTTTCCTGGTTTTGACCACCCAACACATGTTTTTAAAGGATTTTATACCTTTAAAAAGTGTTTATTGAGTAATTATGACCACATTGCTTGTCGTATTGATGTTTTGTCTATGCGTACATGTTAAAAACAACTCATAGGTGGTTGTCCCATTATTTCACATCAATCTGAAGTTATTTTCTATATTTTTGGGTTTTCCATGCACATTTTAGTGTTTTAAAACACCAAAAATGTGTTTATGAAATCTAAGGAAAACCATAATTTATAATGGGTTGAAGTTGATTAATACACATCATAAATGAATTATGGAACATTTTTCTAAAGTTGAAAAATAATCTGAATGGGTTTGCTCAGTTTTGAGTGGTTTAGGTGTCCTTTGTATTAAAATTTATATTAATTATAAATAAAATGATGTACTTTGAGTCATACCGATCACATTGTGCATCAGATTGAGGTGGATTTGATTCTTACATGTCTCATATGACACATGGATAATTTTACTAAACTATTAAAACAATCCGAATGCATTTAATTTGTTTTTGTGTACATCACATGTCTTTTTTACTAAAATATTATTTTAAACTGGGAACATGCACTTTGAATCATACTGATCACATCATGCATCAGTTTGATGTGAGACCAATTCCTTCACACCCCAAACGATTTATGAAGTGATTTCCTAAATTATAAAGAAAATCTAAGCATGTTTTCTTAGTTTTCAATGAGTGATACTTTTTGAACTAAAATATTAATTTTAAACTGATAATGGATATTTGGAGTCATACTAGTCATATCATTTATCATACTGAGGTGAGAATTATTTCTACATGTCTAAAAAAAAATTAAATATAGTTGTATAAATGTATAAAAATATACAGAAAATGTTTTACTGGTTTTGAGTATGTCAGTCATTTTTTACTAAAATTAATGTTAATTTTAAATAAAAAGAAGCACTTAGAGTTATGTTGTCCACACTGCGAGTCAGATTAATGTGTGACTGATTCCTACACATCCCAAATTCTCAAAAAAATAATTACTACCAATGTCACCATGATTTCCATTTCCTTTATTTTTCAAACTTCCAAAAATTCATGTTAACCTGATGTCCTTAGCCGAAAAACCTTTCTTGTTATTGAAATACAAAAGTCTAGAGGAACCTCATGTGTTGATTATATCACGAGAAATCACTAAAATGGGAAATTGAGTTTCCTATACTCTTTTGGATTTCAACAATGTGAATTTTTTCATCTAATAACATAAAATCAATATAAAGTGTTGGAAGTTTGAAAAATAAAGACAATGGAAATGGAAATCAAGGTTACATTGGCTGAAAGAAACACTTTAACTCTTTTTTGGATTGTTGTAGATATTTTAAAAAAAATGGCTTCCTAAAAGATATGTGGAAAAAAGAAAATAAGTATTAAATAAAATAATAAGGAAATGAACTTGAAAATAGTATATAAAATCATGGAAAAATTAATTAAGTAGTAGGAATCCACATTTTAAAGATGGTTGTATGCATTAATGATGCATTTCCATGTTGTCATTATCTTAGTTATAGGATCGAACTCCAATCTCTCATGAGCATGAGAATCTTTGAACAAACCACCTCAAATCGAACAAAATAATCCACCTGTATAAGAAAACAATTATTATATATGTAATACTTAAAAGAAAAAAATTAAACATAAATATGAAATAATGAATTTTAGACAAAGTAAACCCATAAACATTCTAAATGATATTAAATATTTCTTCCTAAATTGATATTTGGAAGATTAAATGTCTTTCTTAGTAAAGATGCATTATTTTTTATTTTTTATTTATTTTTTCCTTTTTTTATTATGGTAACTTTTTTTTAACTATGTAAATTATGTTTTACTAAACATATAAAATAACACCTTTAACAATTTTTTTTTGTGTTGATCCTTATTTTTTATGAATTTAATGTAATGAAATTTATAATAATGATAAAAAATGAATCTAAAATAAATCATTTTATATATATGAAAAAACAATTTAGTAGAAAAATTTTATTTTTACTATTATTATTTCTTAATATTATAATGCGTTAATTACTAATAAAATGTCTATTAATATAATCATATATGTTTGTAAACATCATTATAGTGTCATTATTTTAAATAGAAAAATATAATTTATTATTTAAACGTTATAAAACATTAACAAAATAGTTCATTGAAAATAATATTTTTATCATCATTGTTTTCATCAACATTAATCATAGCAATTATACATTTATTCCTAAAAATGGTACTATAAATTTTACATAATATGATAATACTTATCTAAAATAAAATGCACCTTTTATGGATATAATTTCAATAGTTGAAGAAAACTAATTTTTTAACTTAATTGACTAAATTAGTATTTTGATTAAAATATTAAATATGTTTTAAAAATTATATACAAGTATTTTATAAATAAGAAAGTATATTTTTTTGATATATATATATATATAATGTAAAAAGGATTCCAAAAAATTTACTCCATTTTTACACTATAGTAATGAAATGAATTTTTTTTAGAAAAATTGGTATTTTTTCACTATTTAGCTACAACACAATTATTTATGAAAATTGTGAAAAATTATTCAAAAGATAAATTTGACATGTTAGAATAAAAAATGATGTTTATTTTATAAAATTTAAATTAATAATATTTATAATAAAAAAATTATATATACAATGAAAATTTTTTCATAGGAAAATTATGTTACAAAAGTATTAAAATCTATATGAGCTCACGATATGTCATGAATAGACAATTTTTTTAACTTTATATGTATTCCATGGATGTAAAAGATAGCACACCACCTTATACCATTATTGAAGATGCACCCCCTGGGAACACCATAAGTTCAGTAAATATGTAGTGTTTATATAATTTTATAGCTTCCAAGGATTCATTAGAAGAATTATGATAAAATAATGATAAGTTATAATTAATGTGAAAGGGGTAAATTATATTGCCCCTAAAATATTCCCAGTTTCTTAATATTGTTGTTTTATAATCAACCTTTTTCTATATTATATGGAATCATATATCAAATTATATCTATCCATGTAATCTAGGGAATGAATAGCCTATAAGTGTGATAACCAAGGCTATACCCATAACACCTTTAACCCCATACCCTATTCTATATAGAAATAAACTCCCTGTGAGGGAGTTTTCTAGGAAAAACTAAAAAATGAAACAACTACTGTAACACCCCGACCCTAGTTACCCAAAGTCGGTGCATTATTACATAACATTGGCATGATAAAAAAAGATCAAGTCTCGAAATACCAATTAGATTAGTAGCCTTGGAATTACTAGACACATTCATAAAGTTTACATTACATCATAAAGTAAAAAACTACAACAAAATCTTGTCTCCATAGACCACACTCATATCCCCTCATACTATCCCTGCAGTTTATTTATAAAACACTTCTTCACATCTTGGGAAAAATAAAACATAGAAAGGGGTGAGCTCAGATGCCCAGTAAGCATAACAATATAGCGGAATCTTTCATAAATAAGCATAAACATTTAAGGCAATGCATAAATAAAACAAAAGCCTTTTAAACTTGAACATTAGCATAATATGGCA
This sequence comes from Viscum album, assembly GCA_963277665.1. Taxonomy (NCBI): domain Eukaryota; kingdom Viridiplantae; phylum Streptophyta; class Magnoliopsida; order Santalales; family Viscaceae; genus Viscum; species Viscum album. The sequence continues at coordinate 133,661,261 of OY728147.1, read as the reverse complement.
GAAATAAAATGAAATAATGTCGTTTACTTATTCTAATGGATATTCTACTAACCGAATAATCACATGCAATATCAATAACCACTTTTATAATGATGGAATGCATAATGCCAGACTATCATAACCACATAGTCAAGGCCTTATGCCAATAATACAAATAAGATTTTGTCAAGGCCTTGTGACAAGACACTAGATTGTATCATGAGACCTACAGATTAATCAAGGAGCTATAGCGGGCTCCACCTGTCACTTACTAAGTCCAATGCATTCCTCATACGAACATGTTTAAACATAACCTAAACATTCGTATTAAAACTAGCATACGAAATGTTAATACGTTCTCCATAAAAAATGAATGGTATAAAAATAACACATCCACAGTCAAACAAATCACAAAACCTTCAATACAATATAGAAGTTCTGTATCATAATAAATCAATAAGCTTAAAATCCATCAAAGGATGTTGACATAGATGAAAGAAAAACTATTTGAGAGAAATATCTCTTTTTGTGAAATCATTTAAAAGTCAAATAATTATAAAAGAAATAATTTACTTTGAAAATATTCTTATAAGCTTTTAAGGGAAGCTTCTACAATTTTATAATGGTGGAAAATAGCCGCACCCATCGTATAAGTTAAAAAAAGACATTCTTACCTTAATTTTGTTGAAAAGGTTAAAAAGGACATTGTTTTGAAAAAGACAGAAATATTCCTTTATAAACATGTTATAAAAATTCAAACAAGGGTATAAATGAATTTATCCCATAGTCTATACAATAGTAAGAATGTTTTGAAATACATTTTTAAGAAACATGGATTTGGATGATAAGGAGGTCCCAATAGATACTTTCATAAAAACAACCTCGGATAATAAATAGATTTTGAAATTAACCCCTACCTTGTACTTTTAGTAGGTCGAGGGTTAGTTTACCTCCTATATAATGGTGAAATAATTGTTATCAAATTATACAAGAATAATATACATTAATATGATATCATATATGATCTTTTAACATTTCTTTGTTAATAATATCATAGTATTATCGTTGTTTCGGGTGTTAACTGATTCGTTTCCCTTTATATGATTTGTTATGTAAGCTATGTTTGTTATGTATAGGTTGTATATTATTCATATCCCAAATGATATAAAGTACTTAAACATTAGTTTTAATCATCAAATGAGAATTAGTCTTGAATGGATACGATGGGGAATTAATCTCATCGCGTTCGTGGAGAGGGTAGTCCATACGCATGCACGAGCGAAAATATCAATATTTTGATATTAAAATCATATATAATTGGATGATATATCATATATAAAGAATCATTATAATTTTATATTTATTATTAACTTAAATTACACGTCATTAACATACTCATCCAAATAATAATGTTTTGAATAACAATTACACCACGACGTGGAGACAGTAAGCCGTACGCACGCACATATGGTGACATGTCATTCAAAGGATGGATAGAATACTGAATATGGTTGTACCATATTTATAATAACATCAAATTATATATAAGATACTGTATTTATTATTTTATAATAGAAATAACAAAGAAAGAAGAAGTGGAAGAAGAAAGGAACTTGAAAGAGGGTGGTGAAAACATTACCTCTTCTCCGGGTTCTTCCTTTTGATTTGATCAAAAGGGATCCTTATGTTGGATTTATGATCAAACTAAGGCCTCTAGGTTGAACCAAGGGAAGTTTATAGAATATTTGGGTAGGTTTTTTCCGATCCAAAAAGCTTTTAAGGTGTGAATTAGAGAGAAGGGTGAGTTCCCTTTTATAAGAGGGGTGAGGGGCACCTTAGGAAAAGCTAGAAATATTATTTTATAATAAATTTATATTCGGTTTCTAATTTATAAAAATTGATTTATTTCGAGGATAAGGTAGGTATGGGTCGAAAAAAACTCAACCAATAGGTTTTAGACAGGTTTGTGTCACTTTATTAACCTTATCTTTTAGTTTTAACACTTAGTTAATTAGTTTGACATTTACCATGTCTCTTTGTATTTTTATATTATATGGTTAATAAACTTACTATAAACTTCCAAACGAACCCAAATTGGTTCATTAATGATACAAATATCATTATATAAGTCTCTTGGATGAACCTTATATTTTTATGAAGAGAATATCAATTTATAATATAATATTTGTTTTAAAAACTCCTTTATGTCAATTTTGACACTATTTAATAATTGATTTTTTTAAAGTATAAAAAACTTTATTAATTCGAAAAAAATTCATTTAAGCAATACTAACATGTCATATTAACCAATAAAATTAGTTTATGTCATAAAAACCTTTAAATTATATTTATTTTAACATTTATAATATCATTTATTTGATTCTTTCATTAATAGGAAGAATACTCCATCATTAGTGTGTCATAAATAAATTTAATTATTCAATGTATAAAAATTATATATAAAATATCATTATGAATTAAATAGTTTTATATTTCTAATGAATATTTATAGTCTAAAATATAACATATATAACCCTATGTAATTTGTTTTGCTAAAAGATATATGCTTATGTCATTTTTGTATTTACTTTAATTTAATTAATATAAAGTGTCATTATCACTGAAAAGTGGCTCCATGGGGACCCAAAATCGACCCAAAGATGTCCATGGTCAGACATGTATCAACCAATAGGTTTAGGAACGTTTTAGGGTAATTTAATATTATTATAATATTATTTGTTTACCCTTATTTACCGGATTTACCCTTTAACCATGGTAAATAAAATATTTACAGATGTAATTATTCAAAATGTCTAAAAATAAAATTTACCAATTTACACAATTTGGACCTCCTGATTATAAATATGGAATCCATTTTTCTAAATTCAAAACACAGAAGTGGAAGAAATTAATTTAAAATTTATTCCCGTTGTCAAAACAAAAAGCGCGTTTTTAGGAAATAATAACTATCAAAAGATTGGCACTTAGTTATGTCCAGTTTAAATGTGAAATTATGTCTAATGACCAAAATTGGATTAAATGGTAAAAATATAATCTAATTATACTTTAAAATAACTCAAATTCATAATTTATCACTATTAATTATTTCGATTAAAAAAGCTATTTTTAATTAAAATTTAGTAATTTTCACTATTCATCAAAATATAAAAGTTATCATAAAAGTACACAAAATTCACCCTAAGCTAATTTATATATTAAAAATCAAAAAATAAAGTCCATTTTAAAAGATAAAATGTATAAAATTTCAAAAAGTGGGTATTGATATTCATAATGGCTAGTTTGATTGGTTTTGGTGTGTTAGAACTCGAAGTTGCGTATAACACACGCTATTGTATTATTAAAAGAGAAGCGCACTGTGGAAGCTTGAGGTGTTACATTATCCCCTCCGTCAATAAATTGAGTCCTCCCTATTTATTATTGGTATTGGAAACTTTGGGTTTACATTTCAAAATATCTTAGTTGAAATCCCACATTGAAAAATGGATTAATGTGGCCTCTATTTAAAATAAAGAGTGGTAAGTATGAATGTTACCAAAAATAACACATACCAGGGTTCCATGTAAGAAATCCTGGATATGGAAGATAAATATAAACATCAATATCTGATAGAGAGTGGTATAGAACATGGCTATGAAAAGAACAACAATCACAAAGCCATAAATTTGTGATGATCTAAGGTACAATCTAGGACACCGTTTTTGTTCTATGTTCCTTTTCTTAATGTTGAGGAATTTATTTATGAGATTGGATAAGATCATAAGGAGATATAATTACTTTATAGTTAAAGTTTTATCCATTAATAAATTTCTACCACAAACTCATCTTTCACTCCAAAACATAATACAACTCAAAAATACTCTATTTATCCTAATCGTATAGGGTTCCAAATATAATGAATTTATAATTCACATATCTGACCCTTTAAAAAAAGAAACTACATTATAACATCCGAGAACTTCACGTAGTCCAGTGGTAGGCGATAAATCTCAATCACACTATGGTTGTGGGTTCGATTCCCACAGCTTTGTCCGACGTGACGAGTTGTCACACGGTCTACATGTTGTCCTTTTATAAAAATAAAAAAATAACCTTTCAAACTTAATCCATTCTAAACATTTATACTTATCCAAAATAATTCTATCCAAACTCACAGTCCAAAATTTATAAGGAAGTTAAACACAACGAAGATCTTTTTTTCCATGTAATAACATGTGAACACCTTCATCATGTATTATTTTAAAACATGGTAACATACTGACTTACCATAAAACCTTATTAGTTAAATTCATCCTCCCTTATTATTTATAGAATAATGGATATACTCCTTCTATCCAAAAATGTTGTAAAATACAACAATGAAAAATCATTAATCAGTTTCCATGTAGTCAATAATATCCAATATAATTTATTTAAAACAACCATATCTTATTCCAAAATCACTACCTCATTATCGGTACCATATTAAGGATTACCTTTCCTTCAACCATGTATTTGACCAAAAGAGTAGCTCACTATTAGGTCACTTTTCTTAGAACCATATAATCTCAAATCCTTAATAAAATAGTACTACAATACAATCCTTATTTATTTATATAATTCATATAACTAGTATATTGTTGATACAACACTCAAATGAAATAATCTTATAATAAAAACATAAGAACAGTAGTAATTATTCTTCATATGAGGTAGTTTCATAACTTTATTATTATCCAATAGCATCATTTAGGGTATTCTCTGATGATTTGGACATTGGTTCGCGTAGTATCCCAACTCCTTACAGATGAAGAATTGTACATTTGAAACCTTTTTCTGACCCTTGCAGTCACGTACTTGGTGTCCTTTTTCTCCACACTTATAACAAGATCTGATTCCCTTCAGGAAAGTTCCAGGGCGTTTCTTCCCACAATTATCACATATGGGAAAATTATTCTTTTCCCTCTTCCCTTTATCCATATTTCTCTCTTCCATCCTTTTCTTCTCTTTCTTCCCTTCAAATCCATGGACTCATAGAATTCTTTACTTATCTTATTAATACATGATAATATTTCTTCATATGTTGAGAAAACATGGGAGAATATCTCCCTTATAAATGTTGGATTAATACAGTGGAAGATATGATACTTCTTACTATTTGGATCATATGTATTTCTGGATTTCACATTCTTTCTACTGGGCACCATTTATATACAATGGCATACACTAGGTTAGTTTATGAATTACAATGAATAATTCCAAACTTGTAAAATACCTAACGTAAATTGAACAATTTATGGATATAATCCATAATCATAAAAATGTTTTATTTGAGGAATTATATACTCATAAACCCTTCATAATGGTTTGTAAAGAAAATTATAATTATCCTAAGCATATCCCCCGGGAGTGTCGTAACCAAGAGTGAAGCAAGGCCCATTTTCGTGCACCAGATCCCGTTCGAGTCTAGCTCAATCACTACTGGAAATGGAGGATATACCAATGGTTCTAAACCGTTGGTATAGGCTGGAAAACCGTTGGTATACTCTATACCAACGGTTGTCCAAACCGTAGGGAAGTAAGGCGTGGGGAAAGATCTATACCAACGGTTTGAACTAAACCGTTGGTATAGCCCACTCTATGTCTTGATTTGCCAACGGTTCTTGTTGAACCGTTTGTATAGGTTTACCCAATGGTTTAAAACCGTTGGTAATTCTATGATTTTGATATTATACCAACGGTTTACAACCGTTGGTATAGTTTTTTTCCCAACGGTTTCAATGAAACCGTTGGCATATGTTCAATAACAAATACTATACCAACGGTTACAAACCGTTGGTATAATTCTTCTCAAAGTATACCAACGGTTGTAAACCGCTGGTATTGTGTATTTCCAGAATTGTTGCACAGCAGCCCCTCCTGTGCATACACCTGCATACAAAACAGCACTTAAAACACTGAAAACTTAAAACAACAAAAACCTGCATACAAAACAGCACTTAAAACACTGAAAACATAAAACAACAAAAAAAAGACCACATCTTTGATTAGAGACATGGTGAATAATTCCCCATTTGAATCTTCATATGAAAACAATCATCCCGTATAGTTGAATAAGAGTTTCAATAACTCAAATATTATTTACACCCATTTCAATCTTCATATGACAACCACTTTTCTAATATATGGTGAAAAGGTATTTTCTTAGGAGTCTCATCACTTGTGACTCCATAAGTGCCATACCAGGCCTCGGATTGAGTCAGGGTTGACTGGTACACGTCACATATGATCCATGAATCATTTTCCTAATGTTTCAACACAATCAGAATCCGTTTGATCGGTTTGGCGTATGTACGTAAAATATTGTCCATTTTGAACAAAAGAGAGGCAGTTTGGGTGGTCCCGGCCCCACAGTGACTCCAATTGAGGCGGGGTTGACTCGTACACATCACATATGACCCATGGATCGTTTTCCTAAAGTTTCAATAGAATCCAAAGGCGTTTGGTCCGTTTCCCGTATGTCAATTGTTGATATCACTTACAATTTAGTCCATTTTAACAAAAGAGAGACAATTTGAGTGGTCCCGGCCACACCGCGGCTCGGATTGAGGCGGAGTTGACTCTTACACGTCAAATATGACCCATGGATCGTTTTTCTAAGGTTTCAATAGAATCCGAAGGCGTTTGGTTGGTTTGGCGTATGTCAGTTGTTGTTTTCACTTAAAATTAAGTCCATTTTAAACAAAAGAGAGACACTTTGAGTGGCGAAGGCCACACCAAGCCTCGTATTGAGGCAGGGTTGACTCGTACACGTCACATATTAGCCATGGATCGTTTTTCTAAAGTTTAAACACAATCAGAATCTGTTTGATCGGTTTGGCGTATGTACATAAAATATTGTCCATTTTTAACAAAAGAGAGATAATTTGAGTGGTGTCAGCCACACCGCGCCTCGGATTGAGGCGGGATTGACTCGTACACATCAAATATGACCCATTAATAGTTTTCCTAAAGTGTCAATAGAATCCGAAGGCGTTTGGTTGATTTCCCGTATGACAGTTGTTGATTTCATTTACAATTTAGTCCATTTTCAACAAAAGAGAGACTGTTTGAGTGGTCCCAGCCACACCGCGACTCAGATTGAGGCGGAGTTGACTCGTACATGTCACATATGACCCATGGATCGTTTTCCTAAAGTTTCAACAGAATCCGAAGGTTTTTGGTCGGTTTGGCTTATGTCAGTTGTTGTTTTCACTAAAAATTAAGTTCATTTTAAACAAAAGAGAGACACTTTGAGTGGTGTCGGCCACACCGTGCTTCGGATTGAGGCGGGGTTGACTCGTACACGTCACATATAATCCATGGATCATTTTCCTAAAGTTTCAACATAATCATAATCCGTTTGATCGGTTTGGCGTATGTACGTAAAATATTGTCCATTTTGAACAAAAGAGAGGTAGTTTGGGTGGTCCCGGCTACACGGCACCTTGGATTGAGGCGGGGTTGACTCGTACACATCGCATATGACCCATGAATCGTTTTCCTAAAGTGTCAACAGAATCTGAAGGTGTTTGGTAGGTTTCTCGTATGTCATTTGTTGATATCACATACAATTTAGTCCATTTTGAACAAAAGAGATATAGTTTGAGTGCTCCTGGCCACACCGTGGCTCAGATTGAGGCAGGGTTGACTCGTACACATCAAATATGACCCATGGATCATTTTACGAATGTTTCAACAGAATCCGAAGGCTTTTGGTTAGTTTGGCGTATGTCAGTTGTTGTTTTCACTTAAAATGAAGTCCATTTTAAACAAAACAGAGGCACATTGAGTGGTGTCGGCCACACCGGGCCTCCGATTGAGGTGGAGTTGACTCGTACAAATCACATATGACCCATGGATCGTTTTACTAATGTTTCAATAGAATCCGTAGGCGTTTGGTCAGTTTTCCGTATGTCAGTTGTTGTTTTCACTTAAAATTAAGTACATTTAAAAAAAAGAGGCACTTTGAGTGGTGTCGGCCAAACCGGGCCTCGTATTGAGGCGGGGTTAACTCGTACACGTCACATATGAGCCAAGGATCATTTTCCTAGAGTTTCAACACAATCCGAATCCGTTTGATCGATTTGGACTATGTACGTAAAATATTGTCCATTTGGAACAAAAGAGAGGAAGTTTGGGTGGTCCCGGCCCCACGATGCCTCAGATTGAGGCGCGGTTGACTTGTAAACGTCACATATGACCCATGGATTATTTTTCTAAAGTTTCAACAGAATCCGAAGCGTTTGGTCGGTTTCCCGTATGTCAGTTGTTGATTTCACTTACAATTTAGTCCATTTTGAACAAAAGAGAGACAGTTTGAGTGGTCCTGGTCACACCAGAACTCGGATTGAGGCGGGGTTGACTCGTACACATCACATATGACCCATGGATCGTTTTCCTAAAGTTTCAATAGAATCAGAAGTCATTTGGTTGGTTTGGCGTATGTCAGTTGTTTTCATTTACAATTTAGTCTATTTTCAACAAAAGAGAGACAATTTTAGTGGTCCCGGCCACACCGCGGCTCGGATTGAGTCGAGGTTGACTCTAACACGTCACATCTGACCCATGGATCGTTTTCCTATTGTTTCAACAGAATATGAAGGCGTTTGGTTGGTTTGACGTATGTCAGTTGTTGTTTTCACTTAAAATTAAGTCCATTTTAAACAAAAGAGAGCCACTTTGAGTGGTGTCGGCCACACCGGGCCTCGGATTGAGGCGGGGATGACTCGTAAACGTCACATATGAAAAATGGATCATTTTCCTAAAGTTTCAACACAATCAGAATCCGTTTGATCGGTTTGGCGTATGTACGTAAAATATTGTCCATTTTGAACAAAAGAGAGGAATTTTGGGTGGTCCCGTCCACACGGAGCCTCGGATTGAGGCGGGGTTGACTCATAAACATAACATATGACCAATGAATCGTTGTCCTAAAGTTTCAACAGAATCCGAAGGCGTTTGGTAGGTTTCTCTTATGTTAGTTGTTGATTTCACTTACAATTTAGTCCATTTTGAACAAAAGAGAGACAGTTTGAGTGGTCCCGGCCACACTGCGGCTCAGATTGAGGCAGGGTTGACTCGTACAGGTCACATTTGACTCATGGATCGTTTTTCTTAAGTTTCAATATAATTCGAATGTGTTTGGTCGGTTTGGCGTATGTCAGTTGTTGTTTTCACTTAAAATTAAGTCCATTTTTAACAAAACAGAGTCACTTTGAGTGGTGTCGGCCACACCGGGCCTCAGATTGAGGAGGTGTTGACTCTTACACATCACATATGAGTCATGGATTGTTGTTCAAAAGTATCAACACAATCAGAATCCGTTTGATCGGTTTGACGTATGTACGTAAAATATTGTCCATTTTAAACATAAGAGAGACAGTTTGGGTGGTGTCGGCCACACCGCGCCTCGGATTGAGGAGGGATTGACTCTTACACATGACATATGACCCATGGATCTTTGTGCTAAAGTTTCAATAGATTTAGAATGCATTTGGCCAGTTTCCCGTATGACAGTTGTTGTTTTCACTTACAATTTAGTCCATTTTCAACAAAAGACTGGCAATTTGGGTGGTCCCGGCCCCACAGTGCCTCGGATTGAGGTGGGATTGACTCGTACACATCACATATGACCCATGGATCGTTTTCCTAAAGTTTCAATAGAATCTGTAGGCGATTGGTCAGTTTTCCGTATGACAGTTGTTATTTTCACTTAAAATTAAGTACATTTAAAAAAAAGGAGGCACTTTGAGTGGTGTCGGCCACACCGGGCCTCGTATTGAGGCGGGGTTAACTCGTACACATCACATTTGACTCATGTATTTTTTTACTTAAGTTTCAATATAATCCAAATACGTTTGGTCGGTTTGTTGTATGTCAGTTGTTGATTTCACTTAAAATTAAGTCCATTTTTAACAAAACAGAGGCACTTTGAGTGGTGTCGGCCACACCGGGCCTCGAATTGAGGCGGGGTTGACTCATACACATCACATATGAGTCATGGATCGTTGTGAAAAAGTATCAACACAATCAGAATCCGTTTGATCTGTTTGCCGTATGTACGTAATATATTGTCCATTTTAAACAAAAGAGGGACAGTTTGGGTGGTTCCGGCCACACCGTGCCTTGGATTGAGGCGGGGTTGACTCGTACACGTCACATATGACCCATGTATCATTTTACTAAAGTTTAAATAGATTTGGAATTCATTTGGTCGGTTTTCCGTATGTCAGTTGTTATTTTCACTTAAAATTAAAGTCATTTTGAACAAAAAAGATACATTTTGAATGGTACCGTCCACACCGCACCTTGGATTGAGGTGGGGTTTACTCTTACATGTCACATATGACCTATAGATCGTTTTCCTATAGTATCATTAGAATCCGAATGCGTTTGGTCGGTTTACCGTATGTCAGTTGTTGATTTCACTTAAAATTAAGTCCATTTTTAACAAAATAGAGGCATTTTGAGTGGTGTCGGCCACACCGAACCTTGTATTGAGGCGTTTGGTCGGTTTCCCATATGTCAGTTGTTGATTTCACTTAAAAATAAGTCAATTTTGAACAAAAGAGAGACAGTTTGAGTGATCCTGACCACACCGTGCCTTTTATTGAGGCGAGGCTGACTTATACACGTCAAATTTGACCCATGGATTGTTTACCTTATGTTTCAACAGAATCCGAATGCGTTTGGTCGAAGGGGAAGGGTCTAGTCGGGTACGCGGAGATGCTCGTCTACCTCTGGTACGAGCCTCCCTCATACCATCGGTCGAAGAACTGAAAGAATGGAATAATGAAAAGTGCACATACTTATGTACCTGTAAAATCTACACATAGACATCACATAGGCGCATCATGTCATAAAAAATAACACCAAGGATCAGACAAAATAGAAGCAGTCATGCAGAGTAATGACAAGTGCACATACAGATCATAAGCAGCTAAAAAATTGTCGCATAGATGCCATGTTTATTTCCTAAAACAGAGTAAAAAAAATCAAAATGATAAAACTATAGAATATGGGTTGCCTCCCAGGAAGCGCTATGTTTTACGTCTTCAGCCAGATGGATGGACACTGGTCAATCGTCTTGGTCCATCAACTCAGAACTCCTCTGCCTCTTACAAGAACTGGTGGCCGTGTCATCAAGCTCACATGGACGCTTAGTGGGATTGATCACTTCAGGAGCGCAGCGGGCGTGAATCTGGTGTGGAAGTAAGAAAATATGGCACTCGTCATCAGCCAGATGCTGAGTGGGATTGATCACTTCAGGAGCGTAGCGGGAATGAATCTGGTGTGGAAGTAAGAGAATCTGGCGCTCGTCATCAGTCAGACGCTGAGTCACCCATCGTGCGAGGTCAGATGGATACGGGACGTGCACATCGATGATCATGGAAGAGGCAGACAAGCTAGACATTGTTGGTTAAGCTGCATCAACAAATAGATTTATTTTTATATATTATAACCTTTATAAATGTTTGTCCCATTTTTACAAACAATTAATGTGTGAAAATTGTGAAAAATAACTTATCTGATATATAAAAATGGATTTACTCATGGACATGATGCATAATATCTAAAATATTCCTCATTGGATCCCAATTTGAAATTTTAATCTATTATCAAATGTCTTATATCAATTTATTTTTATTTGGATCTTTAAGGTTGAACGCTTTTAGTAAAATCTAGCCAAGGGAGGATAGACTAGTGACTTGGAATACAATTGGATGTTATGTGGTGAAAACTACATTATAAGCATTGTTTAGGATATTATTGAGGTGGTTTGAGGATAAATCTATCTTTTTAGAGAAAATCCAGCATGTCCAATTTTGGTGGTCAATGTTTTGAAGTGGGGGGTATTTGGTGGTTGAGGAGGGGGTGAGGGGGATGTCCAAGGTCTAGGAGGAGGGGTGGGGGCTGTCCAGGGTCCAGGAAGGGGGGCGGGGGGCTGTCCAGGGTCCAGGAGAAGGGGAGAAGGGGCTGTCCATGGTCCAGGAAGGAGGGGGGGGGGGTTGTCCAGGGTCCATCGAGGAGGGGGGCTATCCAGGGTCCGGGGTGGAGGGTGGGGGGCTTCCTAGGGTCCAGGAAGGAGGGGGGACTATACAAGGTCCTGGGAGGAGGGTGGAGGGGGGTTGTCCAGGGTCCAGGAGGGGGGATGTCCAAGTTTCAGGAAAGAGGGGGGCCAGGCTGTCCAAGTTCCAGGAGGGGGGACTGTCCAGGGTCCAAGAGGGGGGTGTCTAGGGTCCATGAGGAGTGGGGGCTCTGTTAAAGGGAGGAAATCCCTAAATAATTCATTGAAAATTAAGTAAACTTAATCCAAAAAACATCACAATTCCAATCCATCACCCAAACAACATCCAATTCATCCTCAATATCACTAACCTTCCCATGCCATAAACAACACAACCTAGTTTATACAAAATTAAAACAGAAAACAAAAATAATAGATGGAAAACATTAAAACTAAGGTAGTACTTACATATTTAGAGTGTAGAACTACAAAATTGTTTGATTTAATATGGATCTATGAGTGGAACGAGTTTCTGAGTACATGTATAGAGAGATCCGAGACGTTTAGGTCAAATCAAAATAGAAAATAAAAAAATAGATGAAGAACATTAGAACTTACAGATTTGAAGTGTAGAACATAAAAATTGTTTGATTGAAGAGGATGGATGGAGTTTAGGAGACTGGGTAACCAGAGTGCGTCGGGAGACCTTCAATTTAGGGCTGTAGTCGAGCGGAGGGGGACTGAAATCGAGCTAAGGGACGACTGGAATCGAGCGAAGGGGCTACTGGATTTAGGGGAAAACATTCCCAACGGTTTTTAAAAACCGTTGGGAATGTACAACATATACCAACGGTTAGTGTATAACCGTTGGTAAAAGTCTCTTAATGGAGCCCTATACCAACGGTTTATACAACCGTTGGTAAAACTCTTCATAAAACCCTTTATGCCAACGGTTTTCTTAAAACCGTTGGTATACATAACCATTCCCAACGGTTTATCAAAACCGTTGGGATATAAGCGTTGGTAAAAATGGGATTTCCAGTAGTGAATGCGGAGTTTTCGGATTTTACCTTTAGGTATATCTGTGCCAGATCCACCTCTACCTGTTCGTATCTAGACAGGGATGTATTTCTCAGAAAACTCAAAAAATATCTACAATACCAAAATTCTAGGAAGTTCTGCTATACTAATCCTCAAATTCCATCTTAGGTCTATGTGCTCTAATCAGAGTTTATCTAAATCTAGCTTCCAAGTTTTGTAGTAAACTTCCTCTGATACTAACTGTAACACTCTGACCCCAGTTACCCATAGTTGGTTCATTATTACATAACATTGGCATGATCACAAAAGATCAAGTCTCAAAAGACCGATTAGTTTAGTAGCCTTGGAATCACTAGATACATTCATAAAGTTTATATTACAAAATAAAATAAAAAACTACAACAACATATTGTATCCATAGACCACACTCATATCCCCCCATACTATCCCTATAGTTCATTCATAAAATACCTCTTCACATCCTGGGGAAAATAAAACATAGAAAGGGGTGAGCTCAGATTCCCAGTTAGGATAACAATATAGCGAAAACTTTCATAAATAAGCATAAACATTTAAGGAAATGTACAACTAAAACAAAAGACTTTTAAACTTGAACTTCAGCATAATATGGCAGAAATAAAATGAAATAATTCTATTTACTTATTCACATGGATATTCTACTAATCGAATAATCAAATGCAATATCAATAACCACTTTCATAATGATGGAATGCATAATGATAGACTATCATAACCACATAGTAAAGGCCTTGTGACAAGAATACAAATAAGATTTTTTCAAGGCATTGTGCCAAGAAACTAGTTTGTCTCATGAGACCTACCGATGCATCGAGGAGCTATAGCGGGCTCCACCCATCACTTACTAAGTCCAATTCATTCCTCATATGAACATGTTTAAACATAACATAAAAATTCATATTAAAACTAACATATGAAATGTCAATAATTTATTCATAAAACAATAATGGTATAAAAATAACACATCTACAGTCAAACATATCACAAAACCTTTAATACAATATGTATGTTTTTTATCATAATAAATCAACTTTAAATAAGCTTAAAATCCATCAAAGGATGTTGACATAGATGAAATCATAACTATTTGTGAGAAATATCTCTTTTTTTGAAATAATTTAAAAGTAACATAATTATAAAAGAAAACATTTACTTTGAAAATATTATTATAAGATTTTAAGGGAAGCTTCAACGATTTTATAATGGTGGAAAATAGCCACACCCGCCGAATAAGTTTAAAAAAGACATTCTTACCTTAATTTTGTCGAAAAGGTTAAAAAGGACCTTGTTTGGAAAACGACAGAAAGATTACTTTATAAACATCTTATAAAAAGTAAAACAAGGGTATAAATTACATTATCCCATAGTCTATAAAATAGTAATAATGTTTTGAAATACATTTTTAAGAAACATGGATGTGGATGATAAAAATGTCCTAGTAGATACTTTCGTAAAAAAAACCTCAGATAATAAAGAGATTGTGAAATTAACCCTTAACCTATACTTTTCCTTGGTTTAGGGTTGGTATAACTCTTGTATAATTGTGAAATGGTTGTTATTAAATTATACAAGAATCATATATGATCATTTAACATTGCTTTGTTAATAATATCTTAGTATTATCGTTGTTTCAGGTGTTAACTAATTCGTTTTACTTTATATGATTTGTTACGTAAGATGTGTTTGTTATGGATAGGTTGTATCTTATTAATATTCATAATGATATCAAGTCCTTAAATATTACTTTTAATCATCAAATGAGAATTAGTCTTTAATGGATACAATGGGGAATGAATCTCATCGCATTTGTGGAGACGGTATTCCGTACGTACGCACGAGCGACAATATCATTATTTTGATATTAAAATCATATATATTTGGATGATATATAATATATACAAAATAATTATAATGTACTATTTATTATTTACTTCAATTACACATCATTATCATACTCATCCAAATAATAATGTTTTGAATAACAATTACACCACGACGTGGAGACGGTAAGCCGTACGGACGCACATATGATGACATGTCATTCAAAGGATGGATAGAATACTGAATATGGTTGTACCGTATTTATAATAACATCACAGAATGTAGAATATACTAGAGTTATTATTTTATAATGTAAATAACAAATAAAGAAGAAGTGTAAGAAGAAAGGAACTTGAAAGAGGGTGGTGAAAACATTACCTCTTCTTCGGGTTCTTCCTTTTGATTTGATCAAAAGGGCTCCTTAGGTTGAATTTCTGATCAAACTAAGGACTCTAGGTTTAACCGAGGGATGTTGATAGAATATTTGGGCAGGGTTTGTCCAATAAAAAAGGATTTTATGGTGTTAATTATAGAGAAGGTTGAGTGCCCTTTTATAAGAGGGGTGAGTGGCACCGTAGGAAAAGCTAGAAATATTATTTTATAATAAATTAATATTCAGTTTATAATGGCTACAAACTGATTTATTTCTAGGATAAGGTGGGGATGGGTCAAAAACAACTCAACCAATAGGTTTTATGCAGGTTTGGGTCACTTTATTAACTTTATCTTTTAGTTTTAACTCTAAGTTAATTAGTTTGACATTTACCAAGTCTCTTTGTATTTTTATATTATATGGTTAATAAACTTACTATAAACTTACAAGAGAACCCCAATTGGTTCATTAATTATACACCTATCATTATATTAGTCTCTTGGGAGAAACTTATATTTTTAAGAATAGAATATCAATTTATAATATAATATTTGTTTTAAAAACTCCTTTATGTCAATTTTGACACTATTTAATAATTGATTTTTGTTAAAGTCTTAACAACTTTATTAATTCAAACCAAATTCATTTAAGAAATCATAACATGTCATATTAACAAATAAAATTAGTTTATGTCATCAAAACATTCAAATTATATTTATTTTAACATTTATAATACAAATTATTTGATTCTTTCTTTAATAAGAAAAATACCGCATCATTAGTGTGTCATAAATAAATTTAATAATTCATTGTATAAAAATTATAAATAAAATACCATTATGTATTAAATATCTTTAGATTTTAATTAATATTTATAGTTGAAAATATAACATATATATCCTTATGTAAAAATTGTTTTTCTAAAAGATATATGCTTTTGTCATTTTTGTATTTACTTTAATTTAATTAATATAAAGTGTCATTATCACTTAGAAGTGGCTCCATGGGGTTCCAAAATCAACCCAAATATTCCCATGGTAGGACATTTATCAAGAAATAGGTTTAGGACATGTTTTAGGGTAATTTAATATTAATATAATATTATTTTTTACCCTTATTTACCGGATTTACCCTTTAACGATGGTAAATAAAATATTTACCGATGTAATTATTCAAAATGTCTAAAAATAAAAGTTACATTTTTAAAAAATTTGGACCTCCTGATTCTAAATATGGAATCCATTCTTCTAAATTCAAAACACAGAAGTGGCAGAAATTAATTTAAAATTTATTCATGTTGTCAAAATAAAAAGTGTGTTTTTATGAAATAATAACTATCAAAAGATTGACACTTGCTTATGTCCAGTTTAAATGTGAAATTATGTATAATGACCAAAATTGGATAAAATGGTAAAAATATAATCTAATTATACTTTAAAATCACTCAAATTCATAATTTATCACTATTAATTATTTGGATTAAAAAAGTTGTTTTTAATTAAAATTTAGTAATTTTCACTATTCATAAAAATATAAAAGTTATCAAAAAAGTAAAAAAAATTCACCCTAATCTAATTTAGATATTCCAAATCCAAAAATGGAGTCCATTTTGAAAGATAAAATGCATACAATTTCAAAAGGTGGGTATTACTATTCATAATGACTAGTTTGATTGGTTGTGGTGTGTTAGAACTCGAAGTTGCGTATAACACACGCTATTGTATTATTAAAAGAGAAGCGTACCGTGGAAGCTTGATGTGTTACAACTACAATTACCTATTGAATAACCAATAAAGTGTAATATAATACCATGCATATATAAAATCATAACTGTAGAGATAATTTATAAGAAATTAACCCCTTAAGGAATAATAGATTTAAGGTGATTATGGGGAGGATGATGCAACCTTTGGGGGGGGGGGTCTGTGTTTCCACCATGGATGGAATTTGAGCTAGGGAGAGGGAGGTCGGGGGTGGGGGGGGGGGGGGTCTGTATCACAACCAAGGAGGGGAACTGGGGGGGGGTCGTGGGGGTTGGGGTCACCACGGAGGATAGAGGTAGGTTAGAGTGGTGGGGGGAACATGGGTCGCCAACGAGGTGGTAGGGTTAGGGTCATCGCTGGGGAGGGGAGAGGAGGAGGCCAGGGGAGGAAGGATAGTGATCTGGGTCTCAAATAAGAAGTATGAGAGGGGGAGTAATTAGTTTTTTTAAAACAAATTAGTGGTAGTTTAATTGGAACCACCACTAGTTGTTAAAATAAAAAAATATAGAAACCATTTAATAAAACTGCGTCTATATTATATTTTTTAAAACTATATATATTTCATAGAGTTTACTAAAATTTCTACTAATAAACCGCCACTAATATGTTCTTATTTTAGTGCTTCTTTCCATTCTTGGGAAGATAAATGTGGGGCATTTTACTTCCATTAGTTAAATAATTAATTAAATGCACAATTGAAGACCTATCTCGAGTCCTAGAACCCAAATAATTTTTATACCTTGGCTAAGAAAAACCCCCATTCCAGACTCAATTAAAGAGGTGGAATCTCATTCTATTGCTCTGTTGAAAAAATATAATCACCCGAACTCACACAAATAATTTAATAATTAATTAATTAAATATTAAATAATATGCCAAAACTATAATGGTTTGGAATTTAATCGAACCCCTATACCTGGGTAAAAGACTCATTTCATGAGTAATATAGTGTAAAAAAATTATCCATGATTACCTACTTGGTGAAAATGACAATATTAACCCTATCGATCACCTAAAAGAAACAAATTAAAAAATATTCTTAAATTTCAACATAAAATACATGGGTCTTTACAACCTCCCCACTATAAACCTTATCATCCTTGAGAATCCTTAGTGTTATTACAACCACACATAGTAATCCATATTGGTCATGAAAACATTATTATCTCATTTTATTTTACACTAGTATGACAACAAAGTTCCTCTGCATAAATTCAAAGATAAGGTGTAAACCCCATAAAAAGTAAATCCAAATTTTCAATCATCAAAAGCCACTAAGATAGTTTATAATATCACTCGTCATCCTAATACATCATTGCGTCATCCACAACTCATTATCCAATCATGTTTCTCCCTTCCCTAGAACTCGACATACAAAAACCAATTCTGATCCATGGAACTTAACACCATCAGAGTCACATTTTAATAAAACATCTTCAATGTTATACTAACTTGATCAATGTGATTCCCAATACATCCTCGACATTACTCCCACAAGGTACACATCACCATAATTTATCTGGTACTCCCCACTATTGTATTATCTTTCATATCTCCTCAGAACCGAACACCAACTCTATAGACAACGTTCCAATCACTACTGAACCATAGAACTGTATGAGTTTATCTCTCTCTCATCCGAACATGAAAATGAAACATCAAATATCACCTATCTATGACATTCAATAATGGACCCATGGTATTATATGATATCTGATCCATTATAAGGACTTCACCCATAGATGACTAATGGTGCACTTCCACTATATTGCTTCACATACACTGCTCCATGAGCGCAACCCTCTAGGATTCCCTTTATCAAAAAATAAGTGACACTTATATATAGCCTAAAATATCACCAACACTCTCATAGTGTACTCAGAACTATGTTAATATATTAGTCATGATCATATCTATACTGGGAGTACACAAATATGTCCTTGATGAATAACATTATAAATTCATCCCTTCCTAGAACATTATAGTTCAATCCTATGGGCCTCAGTTTACCATGCTCAATAGCCTCTCATCACACACACAATGGTTATCAACAATATCGTGGATACCTACTTAATTCAAACATCATGAGAATATGATTATATATCACCTAATCCACAAACCAAATGACATAAAATGCCACTATGCATCCATCCATCCATGATTCCATCAACTTTTAACAATTAAATGATCTTTTGTAACCCAAACACAAAAAATGATCCTACTAATGCAAGTCACATATCATGAAAACTTTCCTCACAAGCCTTGTACACTTGTAGTACCTACCATTCTTTCCCATCGCATTCGATGATGAGCAAAATTTTTTATTTCCCAAAACTAATGGTAACTCACCGATCCAAAACCTCTTGATTGAACACTAAAAACTTGATTTCCATTTAAAAGTTCCACTAAGTTCCTTTATCCTCTCATAGTGTTCCTAAAGACACACCCTTTGGTAACTAGGTCTGGATACTAATATTTCCTTTAGAAAATGCATTCCGTTGAGCACCACCTGTGATCCAGGTCCACCACATAACAACGAGGAACAACCCATCTACCCAACCATTACCTTATTTAGGCTACTTAACAAACCTTCTCCTCTTGAAAAAACCATAAGTATGAATCCCAATCACACAAGTGAACCTTCTAAAAAAATAAAAGGAATCAAATGGTCCTAAACATCATATTAAGATGCACCCAATGTGCACTATTTCTAAAAGTCCAAAACATCCATCTATGTCACATGAAACTGAAATAACTCAAAACTTATCTGAACCCTCTCACAAATAAACCTCAAAATCCATAATAAACCAACTCCCTAAACTAGAGCCACATCAAATAAGGTAGTTAGGCTCTCCCACTTAGCCCTATTGATCAAAACTCATGACAATTAACTAGGTAAAACCACCTATATCCCCACCAACTCATATAAGAACACAACTCATGAGGTTTCAAACACACTCTCATCCCAACATTGCACAACATAATCATACCAAAACACCCTTGTCTAGGGTCTCATATTTGAAAGACATTACACATCAAACCAACCGCCCATAACTAGTGTACCTATCCTCTTTGAACATTTTCACACTAGACCACTCTTTGGAGGACTAGGCCACTTACATCATCACATATTCATGTTCCAGAATCCGAATGAAGACCTCCCACAAGGGGTCCAACAGTTATATACTTATACCACGATCACCCACTAGGGTCACTACACCTATTGTGCAATAGGACTACATCAACATCCCCATCACCAAACATCTCACTATAGATCCACATAAAATTCCATCTGTAGGATATCCATATACATGTCGCTCCCAACTACATAGAATTCTACCAAGTACCTATTTGGGAAAACGTTGTATGAGTAGTTTTTGAAAATTTAAACAACTGAGTCTTTATTGCTAGAATAATCACACACTAGCATGCATGTGAAATGTAGATCCTATATGTCTAATATAATACATGAGAAACCACTTTCCTTCATAAAATAAGAGTAAAAATATATCATTAGACTCTTTCTAATGGTCCAAGAGGAAAAAATCCATCATATACCAGAAAATACAAACCAAATGTGGCATTCCCAAGGTGGAAATCATATAAAACCATAACATCAAATAGAAAGACCATCAATCCTAGACCCTGGTAAACTAAACATCCTACTAAAATAGATTTTTGTAACACACCTGTCTGATATCCATCAAAGGCTCTAACACATTCCTATATATCCCATCTACCAAATCTGAAATAGTAAAATAGAAAGGAAAGTAACTACTTTGATAGAACTTTGTAACTTTCCATCCCTAATTCCACTAAACCAGTTCCCTAATCCTATCCACCACAATACCTCAAGTGTTCATCCTCGTATGAAAGCGGATTCCAAATAGTACTGTGGATCAAAGGTAGAACTATGAGGATACTATAATTCTATATTAGAGTGCACAACCAAAATTAAATAACAAGATATCATACACATCAGAGTATGTTAAAAGAATAAATAAACTGAAGTAGAAGCTTGCTGCAACAAACTGGAATACAATAAAGGATCGAAAAACTATTCCAAACATACAACATCAATCTCCTATTAGGATGATCAAATATACCAAACAAACAAATGAAAATTATATACATATATAACTACTTCCATATCTATGCCATGTCACATACTCGGTCTCTAAGAACCTTTCGATGTGATCCATCCCGATCATCATACCCCACATGAACTATGAACTCAATCATAAAATCTTGTTCCTTTGCCATATCCATCATGCAGCCATGATCAACCAAAAATAAGTTATAAGGTAAGAACACAAATTGAGGTTCACATATAGTGGATGAGAAATAAATCTCTATAGGCCATCCCCAATGGTGAACATATAACCTTCTATCATAAGTGCATGCTCATGAAATATTCCCAACCTATTCAAAAAATCTGAAATAAATTCAAATAAAACAATTATCGATCATTGGGTCTATGAATATGATCAAACATAACATCTTCATCTAATTTTGGGGTGTCTATGTGAACATCTCTAAGACCATGCATCCCAAAAAATATATGGGTACCATATTCATGGAAGTCCTAACCAAAACTCATGACTTTAGTCATCACCTCTTACTCGATACCTAGACACTTCATTCCTAGGTACTCTTTTCAAGAAAAAGTATTACCAATACCTAGAGATTCCATCCAAACTCTATCACATGTATCATAAATGATAGCGCTTAGACCCTTGATCTAACATCTAACTATGAATAAAAATTAGTGTTTCCCTAAGAATCAATCTAGAAACAACCTAAATATGAGGAGAATCTAATATATATTATATTCCATATGGCATGCCAAAACTATCCATGATCAGAGACATGGTTCAGAATCTCAACCACAGACATGGAATTCAATTTCCACTAATCTCATTATATCTATGGATTTCTATGTCCACCAAACATGCTTGGAACCTTTATCCTGCACTGAAAACCATAAACAACTATCTGTACCGATATGGAACATCATGTTCAACAACATATCTCATGGGCGTAGAGAATCATGTCCAACCAACCAAACCATTGAGGTGGAGCACCATGTAAGAAATATGAAACCATGCATGTGGAATGTAATTTTCAACTCTATAAACCTTGGACGTGGAAATCCATGTATAAAATCCCAAACCATATCTATGTAACCTTATTTCCACACTGTAAACCTCATTTTGGAACACTATTTACAACAACTAAAACCATATATATGGAACCTCATTTCAAATTATCTCAATGATGGTAGTTCATATCATTTAAACCAGACTCCAAAATGTGGTAGCCCAACCATAACACAACCACCCTATAATATTATCTAAAAACAAGAACAAACATATCAAGGGATATCCATATGTCCAAGTCCATCATCACTACTCATAGTCAATAATTCATAAATTGTTTTAGGTCAAAATAGAACACTCATAACCAAAAACCCCCAAACACATGCACCCACTTAGGGTCATTATATTAATCCAAAACCCACTTGTCCCTCTAGGTGAACATGTAAATAGAGGCACCCATTTAGATCCTCAAAACTAATAATTAAGTGGACGTATACCACTTTGGATCCTTTGGTTTAAAACATAAGAAGAGACATCCCTCTTCTAACCCTTGGTAATGACCAAAATCTCTAGACAATGCGTGTATCTCATGGGTAACACACCCTATAACCCAGTCTCTAGCATATCATAGATTTTCAGGCGTCGAATGAAGTAAACCTCAATAATGAGATGACCTCAAGCACAACCCCTTTCCAAATCACCATAGGTTGGCCCATACATCCAACCAATACATCACCACAAGTCACAAATCAATTATGATGACCAGTGCCAATCCCAATCCAACACCATTTGAGGTATCCAATGAACTTAGGCTATTTCCTCCAATCATTACCATGATACTTTCCCACGTCTCACCATATGTCTCAAACTCAGGAGGTAGATGAACATACTTTATAGAAGAAGACATATTTTTCATTACTTACATTCTCCAAACTGCATCTCAAAACTCCTAAAATATTATGAAGGGATCCACCATCATGTTCTATGTGGAAAAACACTCAAAATAGACACCTTATAATTCTGAACTGTTGGGGTAAAATCACTAAAAACCCTAAAAGGGGTAAACGGGTAGTACACAATGTGCACCCCATAGTTGGTGTGTACTCAAAAACCTCATACCTGTCCATGTAGTTATACACGGGCTAAAACACATGGGTTCTATACATGTATTACTACATGACCACAACACACATAGGGTCTATCCATGCACTACTTACATGGAAATTCCATTACTAGTATCTAGCCATGTACTTTCACACAACTATGTGCTCCCTTATATGGGGTGTCAAATCATGTATGCGACCACACAACCATGTACCACCACACATAGTGTAACTCGACTACACAACATGTAGTCCCAAAATTCCATTTTCCCAATCAAATGGTCATAAGGACATGTATAACTTAATGACCTTGTTCTACTACATAGTGTTTACTCCAAGTACATGATGTGTAGTTCCAAAAAATTCATTTTCCTCAAATTGGAATAACACATGGAGTGTGTTCCTAAACTACACACCGTGTGGTCAAAATTTCCCAATGGGAAACCCCTATAAACCTCCTAAAACCCAATTTTTTCCTAATTAGGAATAGAATGATCCCCATGGGGTCCTTAGCGGTCATAATAAGGATTTCAAACATGAAAATAACACATCTATGGGGATTGGGGCATAAAAAAACTTTCCTACCTCATGGTGTAAATTTCAATGCTTTGAGTCCAAATTCACTCTTGAAAGTTGATGTACCTTGATCTAGTATCAATCTCTACCATGGATGAGGTTTGGAAGAATATCCTTCATTTAAAATCTTAGACCCACTACTGTGTGAGGGAGAATACCTATCTGCACTTCTTACTGTGCATTGGAGGCCAAATGGTGGGTGGGAGGTATTTTACTTAATTAATTAATTAATTAAATGCCTGAAAAAATTATTATCTTGAGTCCTAGAACCTAAAGTGAGTTTTATACTGTGCCTAATAAAAAACCCATATTCTATAATCAACCGTGAATTCGTAATCTCAACATGAATCTCTATTTAAAAGATATCGCCACCCAAATTTGTGTGAATAATTGAATAGTTAAATAGTTAAATATTAATTATTCCGCCAAAACTCTAACGCCTTGGAATTTCACCAAAATTCTATCCTAGTGTAAACACCATATTTTAAGACTAATAAAGTGGCTAGAAAAATTATCTACAATAATCTTATAGGAGAAAATGATTATTTTACCCCTTTCAATCACCTGAAAGAAAAAAACTTCAAACTTCTTCTCAAAATTAAACTCACAAAAAACATGTGCCTTTACATATATGATATGATATGATATAGGTATATTGTATGTGAAAATATTAAAGGCATATTCCATTAATGTAAATATTTTTTACTATGATATGTTGATATCATATAACCACTTCCTACACATATTTTATTTTATTTTATATTGGTATTATAATTCGATGATAATCATAATGTTTGAATTATATTGGATTTACAATTGGAAATGATTTAAATGATTAAAATTTGGGGATCTTCTATTAATGATAATCATAAATATAAATGTTTAATAAAATGAAACAAATAATAAGAGTTTATTAGGATATAATTTATAAAACATTTTTCTAGTGAATCTATTTTTGATAGATTAGACATTTGGATATAAATATCTGGATTTATTCTTGGAGTCAACATAGTGTTTGGGTGTTTCAGAACCCTTGAAATAAAATATTTAAAATATTAATATATTTAAATTCAAGTGTGTGAATCATTTTAGTATAAATTGTTTTACCATTTTTTGATACCGTATATGGAAAATATGATACCACAATTGATTCTAGATTATAGGGTTTACTCTAGCTGTGACATAACATTGGTCAACATCAAACTTTCCATGAGGGGTGACCATTGGCAGGTGTGTTTAATAAAAATAATAATTTATTTAATAATTTATTTTAATTATGTGACATAACCTAATTCTTTCATAATAAATACACTGTTATATAAAATCTATAGGGATAGCCACATAACCCATAGTTATTATAAAGGAGGAGGGAATCATTATTCATTGGCATATCTGGATCGGAGAACGGTGACAATCAGATCGATGTTGATCAAGAGGAAAAAACAAATGTATTAGACCTAATTGATCATTTATTAATGTGATATTCAACAATTATCGATCCTTAATTAAGGTAGGGTATATTATTTATTTATTTCCTTACTATTTGATTTTCGATGCATGGTTTAATTATCTGTAAACTTGTTTTGTAATTAATTGATCTTTGCCAGAGCCTTGCCACATTTTGTTTTTTTATCTAATAAAACTCCCTCATTGCACATGATATCACCATTATATACATTTTTTTATGTTTTTTGGTTGATAATGTTTGGAAAATGACGTATTTACCTTTTTTACGTACATTTATCCCCACCATTCTTCGCATTCTTCACCATTGTACCATAGGGTTAGGGTTAAACATTTCCGAGGATGGTTTGAGTGTGATCGAACCCATAAATTTGTTGTGGTTTTGAGAATTATGTGTAGGATGGTGATTTTAGGATGGATAGGGATGTATTTAAAGGCTTTTATTTATGAAAACATGGATCAAATGATAATGTTTTTGTATTTTAGCCTTGGGAGTAGCATGGGGTAATGGGATGAGTCATGAAGGGTTCAGGTGGCCAAAATTTAGTCAGCAATGATGGATCAGGCATGGTCAATCCTAGATCTGGGACCCTCAATGCAATACAAGGCATAATCATTAGCAACAATGACATAGAGTGAATTTTAATGACTTCCCTAGGTTTCTATGAAAAACATAACTACACAACATATAGTATAGTAACACACGTCATGTAGTCCCTTGGTTATGTTGACTAGGGTTGTGGGTGACAATAATGATCACATGCCATGTTGGACCCAAACATTCCGCATGACCCTGTGATGGAAGTTCGATGTGTACATTAGGAGTACACATGCAAGGGAACAATCAGGGACATGGTCAAAACTAGGAGTACATTATCATGACCCGGTACTCGAACAAGACTAGGTACGCAAGCATGGACCAAAGTATATGGGCATGACCAGATATGAAAAATCATGACCATATGTACACAATCATGAATAGGAGAATAAAGGTAGTCCCTCAGTGGATGAGACACATCATGTTGTACCCATACACACCATGTAGTAATACTTGGTAGCCAAGCCATGTGTAGGTGATGACATGGTTAGGTGTCTATGAAATTTCACATGCTATGTGACCCTAGGTGCACACCAAATACTTTTCTTATCTGTTTTCAGCATGTGCATATCCAACATACATACTTAGATTTTGGCCCATGAAAAGAATATCATGAGAATTTGTACACATAGAATGTGATGGTATCCTTTATAGGGGATTTTGAGATATGACAAAAGGTTTTTCAAGCGTAATACTTCTTCTAGTGACACCTAAACCATAATGGGGATTGAGTGGGATCATCAGAGAGATTCCAATGTTAGAAACCCCTTTATTACACCAAATAACGAGTCCCCCATATTCCTCTATCCACTGAGTCAAACCCCCTGATTTACTAAGGTGTGAGTCCTCTATCTACTGAGTGGTACCCCATGAGGCACTAGGGCATGTGTCATATATATACGGAGTGCTACCTCCTATTGAACCAGGGTATGAGTCCCATATATACTATGTGGAACCACTATAAAAATAGGGTGTGGGTCTTCTATTTGATATTATTACCCCTTAAATTGTGGAGATGTGGTGAGGTTAAAATCCTTCACATGGATTTCTCAGAGAGAGACACGAGAATCTTGGAATTAGAGATCGACCTTTGGAACTGTAGGAAAACTCACCATCCTTGGCAGGGTTGTGTAGATAGTGATCCCCTTTCTATCTAATATTGGATTTATTAAGAGATTATATAATGGGTTTTGTTTTCCTTCTTGATAAGGGTTGGTCTAAATTATTCTATTGTACCTGTTTTTTGATACCTTTTTGGATTTCAGGGGAATCATGTTAGGTATGAATATACTCACCCATGTATGGGATTTTTCAGCATGTGTTGTATCTTATTCAAATAATCAGCATATGAATGGAGAAATCAGGGATGGTTAGTGATACATGGGTATATTGACTATGTAGGATTGTTGGACTTAGAGATTAAGATCTAGGAAGTTTTCAAATTTTCTTTATTCCAATTGTTGTCAGGTTGAGACATATATCTTGTTGGGTGTGTATTTTTACCCTTTTATGCATTGTATTTATAGTTTCGTACTCTGATGTATTTCCAATAGGTTTTTTTTCATGCATTGTTATACTCTAGATGTTGTAGTATTTTATTACTCCTATACACATTATCATAAAGATGGTTTGGTGTGTGTATACAAGTACATTTGGAAGAGGCCTCCCATTTAAGTTATGAATTCTTTGCTCTTGTTTCCAATCCCTAGACAATTGGAGGTGGGCTTAGGGTTGTCTCACATGGAATTCCTTCAGCCAGGTAAGACCTAGGAAGCTATGTCGTTATAGAGTGGTATCAAATATTTTTTTTCCTTAGGTTAGTTTGGTAGTGGGACCCGGGGTGGAGATTGGTTAGAAACTTAGGGAAATGGTGTTGGAGTGTCCAGAATGTAGGATTTTAGGAAAGGGAATCCATTATTGGTTTAGAGAATCACATATCCATTCGCCAAGACCATAAATACCTTATTATAAACTTGAATTACTAAGAAATCAATTGCATGGAACCATTAGAACATGAATCATATTAGGTAGAGTTCTTTAAATTTCCTTTATGATAAAAATCCATATATATACATGATCATCTAACAGTGAAATGTCTTGATCACATTCAAGATTTTTCCATGAATATAGAAAACAAGGTAACTAATATGGTATCATGTTAATGATATATTGAGTGATGAGGCCTCAATTCAAGAGCCATCACTTGAAGTGTTTCCTCTAAGAGGGAATGAAGAAAAACCCCAACTCATAGAGTAGCTGATAGTACTACAGGGTAGGTTGATGTTGTACATAGGCTTAGCATGTTGTGCGAGTTCCAGTGTTAGATACCACTGAGGTTATTTGAAGACCTAGATCCTCAAACATTGGAGGATTGTATTGAGTCGATGATACAAATATTTAGGTTTATTTGGGCCTCGACCAATCAGATGGTTTCATTGACATCGAGTCTTTTCCACAGAGTAGTAGAGTGCTGGTAAATTTTGATGACACAAACCCATGATGAGATGATGCTCTCATGTTTAGACTTCCAGTAGATATTTTGTGATTATCAAAACCAATTTTTATTTCAATACACAAAGATTCATGTGTTTTTTGAGTTTCATCAGGGTGATATGATGGTTAATGAGTATGCAGTGAGGTTCAATGATCACATGAATTACTATAGAGACATAGTGGAAGATGGTTTCTTTTGGGAGAGGAAGTTTGATAAGTTCCTCCATAGATACATCCATTACAACATTGTATCCTTATGGATACCTACTTATTCAAGAGTGATAGATCATTCTTTAGTTACAGAGATATTCCTAGCAGAGGGATACTGAGAGGTTGGAGCTGGTGGTGTCCATACTAGGGCTGAGTCGTCTGTAGCATCTAGTAGATGTTAATCATTTTGTCTTAGTACAGGAGATCACCCCATGAAAGGACTCAGTCACGGGGATCCACAACATAGGGTATATGTAGAGGATCTGATTATCCAAGAGAAGGGGGGGGGGGGGTTCTAGGATTGTGATGGGATAGGTCACATGGAATGTGATTTTATGACACAACGTGCTAAGGTGGGTAGAAAAACAATGGATAAATCTCTATGGAAAAGGAAGAACCATGATCATGGATCTCCTATAAGTTTCCAAGGTGTCCCATAGGGAGTCAATAGTTCTAGAGGAGTAGGTGGAGATATAGAGGGATGAGATATTGGTGGAGGGTTATGCTACTAGCTACTACCACCACCACTACCAGGTAGCCCACACCAGGCTTAGGAAGTTGGTGGTCGAGGCCATGGTTAGCTGCATGCTATAGAGGGATATTACCAGGATATGCACAAGTTGATTCAAGGTATGATATGTGCCTTTTATACTCTTTCCTTAGTACTAGTAAACATGGGTGTGAGTCATTCCTTTTTCACCTTATCCATTGTGTGAGATCTAGAACTTCCATTTGAGAGTTTATCATAGCAACCATAGCTAGAGGTTCTTACGGGGAGTGATTCTTTGACATATTTTATATGTCATTAGTTTGAGTAGCATTTAATATAGTGGGTTTTAATGGGACCTCATATTCATTAAAATTAACCCTTATGACTTCATCTTTGGTATAGGATAATTTTCCATAGCACAAGCCCATATTGACTCTCATTGTAGATTAGGTAGATTCCATTATAAATATGTGATAAGATTCTCTTTTATGTGTGATTGAGATCTTAAGGTTGAGTGAGTTGGTTTTATAGACAGGAAGAGAAAACCCATCACCCATTAGATAGCAAGTTTAACTATTTTCATAGTGGAAATTTCATGTATCTAGATCCCTTATATAGTGGAAGAATATGTGTTCATTTTCACTGAGGACATTTCGGGTACTACATCCATGGTGGGAGATGGATGTTTACATTGAATTTCACCATGGGAATAGAAAAATATATTCAATGGCATATCAGATGGCCCCTACTGAGATCCAGGAGTTGAGGGTGTAGTTAGAGGACCTTTTAGATAAGTGTTTCATTATACCCTGCGTGTCCCCTGTGACATCTCTAGTTTTGTTTATGAAAAACGTGGATGATATATTGAGGATATGTGTTGGTTTTAATCACCTAATTCAAGTAAATATAAAGGAAAATTACCCCTTTCCAAGGATAGACGGCATATTTGGGAAATTGAGAGGTGTGATCTGGTTCTCAAAGATTGATCTCAAGTATGACTACCCATAGTTGAAGGTTAAAGATGATGATATTATGATGACAAAATTTAAATGTTTCTATTAACACTATGAGTTATTAGTGATTCCTTTCAGTGCAATGACTTCCACCATGGTGTTTATAGCTATTATGAACTGGATCTTCCTTCCATACATGGACCAGTTTATGGAATTCTTCATTGATGAAATAATCATTTAATTTGTCTCAATGTAGGAGTATAAAAATAATATAATGAAAGACCTAGACTCACCCTAAGTGAACTAGCCTTATGGTAATTTCTTGAAGTAATCTTTTTGGATTTTCAATGTTTACTTTATGGGGTATGTAATCTCTGAGCATGTTTTAGCTATAGACCCATAAAATATTGATGTAGTTATTTCTTAGGAGCCACCCAAGAATTTGTTGTTGGTATATAGTTTTTATAGCTTGGAAGGTTACTATTTAAGGTTTATGGTAGAGTTACCAAGGATTAAAACTCCTTTGAATACCCTGAAAAAAAATGTGAAATTGTTTACCTAGATAAAGTAGTGTCAGTTATCCTTTAAGGAGTAGAGGTCAAGGTTGACCAATGCCCCTTTGTTGAGACTACTAGAGGAGGGCATGAAGTATGTAGTGTTTTGAAATTCCTCAAGATCTGGGTTCAGTTACATATTTATTCATAGGTATAAAGTGATTTTATATTGTTTTTAGGTAGTTGAGATCCCATGAGAGGAACTATGAAACTCATGACCTAGAGTTTACAACAGTAGTCTTTTATAAAATGATGTGGAGGAAATATCTTTTAGGTGATAATTCTTTTCGTTAATTAGTCCACCAGAGTCTTGGGTATATCTTTACTTAGAGAGATATTAATCTGAGATAGATTTTCAAGTTATAGTTCTTGTAGGAATTTCAATTCATTATGGTATATACTCCTTGGAATGGAAAATGGTGGTTTATTCCTTTAATATTAAGTTCAATTATCCCTATGTGGAGGAGGAATTTTAGTAGTTATCTTCATTATAGAAGACTCTAATGAAGTATAGGGGTTTCATTTTTCTTTAGTTGATGGTGGTAAATCCACTTATTATTTATCTTGTGAGAGAGGCTCAGTTGAAGGATATCAATTTTTGGATTCTACATGAACTGATAGCCACAAGAATATGCACTAAATCAATTTTATGAAGGAGGAGACCACATTATACTTTTCCTTGGATGGAGTGTGGTTACATTTAGGTTTCATGAGAAGGTGATGAATAAGTTTCACACTTCCCCCTTGATTTTACATCCTGATGTGGAAAATATGTATAAAGACATTCATCTGTAGTTTTGGGGGTTTACAAGTGGTGGAGTGTTTCTAATTTCTTCTCTCTGTGTCTCACATGTCAGTATGTGAAGTTTGAACACTAGTTTTCAATAAGTTTAACGTAGCCTCTTGAGATCCTAGATGGAAAATGGGATGTCATATACATAAAGTTTTTATGTGGCTTCTATGGGCAACAAGAGGCCATGATGCTATCTAGGTGATTGTTGACTGACTTACAAAGTCTGCACAATTCTTTTACATCCAAGGTCGTATCCCGGTTGAGAGTTTAGGTAAGTTATATATACAAGAGATCATTTAGATTCATGGGGATACCTTTATGATTATCTATAACCATGATGCCTAGTTTGTGTTACAGTTGTGGAGAATCCATTAGGAGGATTTTGGGACCCATTTTCCGATAAGTATAGTATCTCACCCCAGATTGATGTCAAGGCTAGGAAAACTATCAAAGTGTTGGAGGATATGCTTAGGTCCTATGTATTAGACTTTATCCAGAGTTGTGAGTATCACTTTACATTAGTGAAGTTTTCTTATAATAAAATCTATCACTCTATATCAGCATGTCAACTTTATAGGACTATTATAAGAGACATTTTAGGTAACCCTTATATGGGTATGATATTAGAGAGGAATCTATTATTGGGCTAGATATGGTGATAGAGATTACAGATAATGTTATGGTGATCCATGAGCTATTGAGGACAAAGCAGAGTAGAAATAAATCATATGTAAATAAATGTCATAGGTCCTTGTAATTCAATTAGCAAGACCATGTTTTCCTAAGAGTCTACCCATGATAGGGATTTCATATATTTGTATGGGGAGGTAAGATATACCAGAGGTTTGTCAAGCCATTCGAGATCCTATAGAGGGTTGGGGAGTTTTCTTACTACCTATCCTATCACCCATAGTTGGGTCGAGTTCAATGAACCTAGGCACATTATTGAATGAGTAGATCTAGACATTGATTATGGAGGAACCATTATATGTTACCTGATTATGATTGGGGATTGGTAGGATAGGATCCTGCATGGATGAACCATCCCTTTCGTCTGTGTTATTTGGAACCATGAGAGTATGCATGAGATCTCTTGGGAGTGTGATATTTAGATTTGGACTCAGTAACCCCATCTTTTTAACGATCATATGCTTTTTTGAGATGAAAATCATTGAAGGTGGGGAGAATGTAATGACTCTAGTTTTTATGAATTAGTCTTTTAATTATTTCTATGTATATATTTGGATTTATCCTTGGAGTCAGAATGGTGTTTGGGTGTCTCAAGACCCCATGATTAATATATTAAAAATATTAATATATTTTAATGAACACACACACATGTTTTCAATAGTTTGTTTCCATTATTTAGGACCTCATATGGGGAATTAAATACCACATTTGAATCCAAAAAAATAGAGTTTGCCCAAGGAACAACATAACATTGGTTGGTGTAAGACGTTCTGTGGGTGGGGACCATTTGCTGGTGCATTTAAATAAATAAAATAAATTTTAAGTAAATAACCTAGACTAATTCCATCAATATAAATAACTGATTATGAAAAATATCCATGTTTATCTGTATAACCTAGGGAGATTATAGAGGAGGATTTAATTGTTCGTCATTTATGGATCACGATAAAAAAATGATGATAATTAGATGGACGTAGATTGAGAGGCACATAAAGAACACAAGAAACATTCTTTATCACTGGGGAAATCAATATTCACAAATGATCAATTATTAATCCAAGTATGTCACATTATTTACATATTTACACCCTATTTTATTTTCCAAGAATTCATTTAATTATAAGCTTACTTGATCTGTGATTTATTGATCTTTTCATGAGCCCAACCACATCTTGGTTTTATTGATCCAATAAAACCAATATATTTCACTCTCTATCACCCTTGGATACCCCATTTATTTAATCATTAGCTAATAGTTATTTGAAAATAATGGATTTATCTTTTTTATGTTCATTTATCCCCACATTTCTCTGTTTTGTTTATCATTGGACCATGTGGCTGGGATCTGACATTGGATGGGTGGGTTCGAACATGGTCGAACCCCCAGATTCATAGTGGTTGTGTAAAATATGTACGCGATAGATATATGTAGAATAATTAGGATGATTTTTTTGGTTTTTTGGTGATAGAGATATTAAATAGAGGCTGGATTCATCATCTTTCTGCCATGGGATTAGCATGATGTGACAGGATGAGCCATGCAGGGTTTGAGTGACCAAAATCTGGGCACCGATGGAAGATCGAGTGAGTTCAGACCTAGATCTAAGACCCCTAGTGTGATATAAGGAATAATATATAGTGTAGACAGATGCATAAATTAATTTTTTAGGTTTTTGTAAAAAACCTGACTACACGGCGTGTATTCCAAGAACAAACATCATGTAGTCTCATGGCTACGACAACTTGGATTTCAAGTGGAGATAAATATCACACACCCCATATAACACCATAAACTTCATGTGACCCTATACTGGTAGATCAAAATATAATCCTAGTGTACATGAGCACGGTAAAATCCCTCCATATTGGAATAACGAGGAGTATATAGGCACATCTTGGTACTTGAACATGGCCAGGTACATGGGCACGATCCAAAGTACATAGGAATAACCAAAGGTACATGGGCATGACCATATGTACACAATCACAACAAAGAGTACATGGGTGTACACCATGTGGCACTGACATGCCATGTAGTACCCATACATGCTATGTAGTACTACATGGGTAGCCAAGCCATGTATAGGCAAGGACATGGCCAGGTGTCCATACAATGTCACATGTCGTCTACTTTT
Organism: Viscum album; assembly: GCA_963277665.1. NCBI lineage: Eukaryota > Viridiplantae > Streptophyta > Magnoliopsida > Santalales > Viscaceae > Viscum > Viscum album. Next base: position 133,627,041 of record OY728147.1, on the reverse strand, counting down.
CTTATGGATTTTAACCTTGTATATCTCCTTCTTATGGAATCATATTTTAGACCATTAATATAATATCCTAATTATTTTTATATTTATAATAGATTTGTATCATTCATAAGGGATTTTGAGATATGATGTGAGGTGTTGTGAGTGTGATTCTTGACCTATATTAGTGATTGGGTGGGATCATCAGAGAGATGATGGGGTTGGTAACCCCCTATTGCACTAGGGTGTGAGTCCTCCATATTACTATATATATCAATTGGAACCCCTTGAAATCAATAGTGTGTGGGTACCCTATCGACTGAGTGGTACCCCCCAGATGCACTAGGTCATGGGTCCACTATCTACTGATTTGTACCCCCTATTACACTAGGGCGTGAGTCCTCTATCCACTGAGTGACACCCCCTATCGTAGTAGGGTGTGAGTCCTCTATTGGATATTTTATCCCCTAAAAATATGGAGTAGTGGAGAGGTGCATGAATTCCAATTGGATTTCTCAAATAGACATAAAATATGTTACCATCATAAATAGACCTTTGGAACTACAGGTAGAACCATTGTCAATGGCTAGGCTATGGAGGCATATATCCCCTTTCTCTATCATCTTGGATTATTTACGAGAATATATCGGGGCACTTGTTTTCCATCTTTCTATGGATTGATCTGACTTCTTCTTTTGTATCATTCTATTTCTCCTTTTGTGGTTTTTGATGTCCTATTGGGTATGTATATAATCACCCCTGTATGAGTTTGTCACGCACTTTTTGCGTATTATAAAGAAGAAAAAAAGTCCAGAAAATAAATCCCTGGTGGTTAGTGATACTTGGTTGCATTGAACTTATACTGTGGTCATAATTGGATATATGGATCCTAGATATCTTTAGTTTTCATTTATTCTAGTTTTTTTCAGGTTGGAACATCTCTTTTGGTTGGGTGTTTATTTTTCTCCTTCAATGTTTTATCATTATAGCATCATACAGTAATGTATTTAATCAAGGTTTTTGAATTCATGGTTATACTCAAGATGATGATTTTTTTATTCCTATACACTTTTTCATGGATATGGGTTTTTGTTTGTATAAAATTAAATAAGGAAAATGAATCCAATTTTAGTTATTCTTTTTCGATGCTTGTTTCCAACCCCTAGCCTATTAGAGGTGGGCTTGGGGTTGTCACACTAGGCCATTAACCAGTATAGTAGGCCCAGATGGGTTAGGTAATGGAAATTTTAAACAATTTATCCTACTCATATATTCTCAATTCTCTACATATAGAATAACCATAGGGATGAAAACCTCTCATAACATTTACTCACGAAGATGATCACATCACATCCCCATTATCAAAATAGATAAACACACCCCAAATAACTTATCATGGTAGGGTCATACACTTTCTAAATCCATCTTAAATAAGGGAGAAGATTTCATACATATTATATGGAAGGAAAAATCCTATCTTGATTAAGACTTAACTAATAACATGATCAACAGAATACCCAAACATCCCTTTATTAACTCATCCGTAAGAATAACCTTAGACATGTATAAATGTATGAATATTCTCATTATATGTATCTTCTCAATCATAGGTATGAGGATTAAAGATGAAAAATATACCCTAATCATACCAAATACATAGTTTTGGGCACACCTTGTTGTTTACTTGGTAGTTTATCCAAAACACAAAAATTCCATTTATGTCTCATGAACATATTTTATTTATATCTATATGAAATCCTACCCAATTCTAACCTTAAAATTTTTGTACAAACTTTTATAAATCTTCCCAATATAGATCACATGAATGTATTTGAGCCAAGTGGAACCAAATGACTTTAGGACCTCCACCATATATGTTATATGTTTCCAACTATCTATGAGGGTAGTAGGGAGACAATACCCTCTTTAGATAAAAAAAAATAAAAATCATGGAAAAAAAATAAAAAAACCAAAAACCAAAAAGTATATGTATATCATACCATATGAATATTAAAATAATTTATAAAATATCAATAAAGTTATAAAAAAGAAACTAGGATCACACCTTGGTTGATTATAATGCCCTATCCCAAATCTCTTGAATGAAACCCAAATTATGGTCATCACATGACCACAAGTACACCTCTCTATATACCAGAGGTTTCAAAAAAGCGACGAGGGACTAAAAAAGTATCAAAGAGATTATTCCATTTATAATAAACCCATTTTGATAGGCTTGAATCTATTAAAAATTTGGTATGCACCCTTCATATAATTAACATCCTAAAAACCTTATAGAAATAAATAGGGATCTAATTGGGACCTTTCTATAGAGACCCATATTTTTGATACATGGTTTTGAACATAATTCCTTTACAAAATATTACATTAATAGATTAAAATGATATTTTAAGGTTTTCTTATTATAAAATAGTAAAATTATACTTGAGGCACATTGATAAATAAAACATAAATTCTTTTAATCCTCTTGAAAGACTCATTTATAAATCCATCTTAGGCCACATCACTACATATGATTTCTTGGGGGCATACAACAATAGACAATGGTACGAATAAATCCTAGTAAGGGATAAAAAAAGAAATGAAATATAATTGATCTTCAATAATAAGACATGAGTCATAACATGAGATCATAATATATAATTCATTACATGAAAGTGAGGTTATGATATAAAAATGAGACATTTATTAGAATATAACCAAGGTTCATCAACAAAGTATATTAAAACATATTACAAGGGTTGTTCAAAAAGGTATAATTAAACATTACCAGGTCAATTTTCCAAGGTTTCATTAATATTTAACCTATGGAGATTAAGTCTTTACCCGAAGCCTTGGAGAGATATCTTGGAACACCCTTTATATGTCTAACTTTTTTTGTTCCACATAATTCATATATCCGAAGAATTCATTTCATAATTTTAACCCATGACTAGGGAATATGGGTTTCATTCATGGATGTAAATAACTAAATAGGCATATTCATACCCATATGAGTACCTTTGAATGAAGGTAGAGTTAGGTATTAATAACATAAATGCATGACATGGAAAATCAAGGAATGAGTTTAGTTGAATAAATGGTATGCATAAGAAAATATATGGAATGAGGTTAATGAGAGAGAAATGTAGTATATAATTATTATGCCATTATTTAAACAGTAAAATAACTATCATGAACACATGGAAACATAATGAATTTAAAATCAAAAGGAATATTACACAAGAAGTACTTGAATAAAATGAGAGAGGAAGAGAATATCTTACATTTAAAGCGACTTCCTAAATCTTGAGAATAAATACTTGGAAACTTAGAAACTCCTCATAGTGTCTCTATAGAGAGAGAAAATTTGAGGAAATTCATGATCAAAGGATTTAGAGTAGAGAGGAATGAGAGAATGTGTGGGAATTTATAGAAAAAAGGGGGAATTGTTTATTAATTTCTATGAATAGGTTTTGGACTCTAAGTTATAAAAAATGAAAAACCATTGACCTTTACATGTTTGAAGCCAATTATATTTTCCAAGTTGGAGTGTTTTTTATCATTTTAATATTTTATGAGATGAACCCCCTTTAATATATTTTATTTTGGATATAGAAATGATTATTACTCATAAGAATTATTTTTTCAAAGCTAACAATATACTTTTGGGTTTTGAAGATTAATTATAGGTTTTGAAAAAAATATTATTACATTAAAATACATTATTTTAATGAAAAAACACATTTTACCCAATCATGAATTTATATTACTTATTACATTAATTTTTTTCATTATTATGTTACAATACTTTTCATATATACATACCATGTTTTACTTTTCCCCCAAAAGTTTGAATGTCTCATAAAATTATGAAAGATTAATTATTGGATAATTTGGACATGACAATTTCAAAAAATATTTTATTTTTATCTGGATATTTTTTTAATTATAAGAAAACTCATTTAAAAAAATAATTATTTATAAAAAAACTAGTTTCACTGTAAGAAAACTAGCAATTAATGGCAATTATTTTTTAGTTCTCTAGTTGTTTTTGGTAACCACCATTAGATGGTGGATCATTGATATTTTAATATAATTTAAAATATATTATCAATTAATTTTATGAAATATCATTAATTATTATTTAGAAGTGGGTTTTTATTAGATTTGGTTTAAAATAGCACTGATATGTAAGATATAAATAATGATGATATTAACCGCTTCAAAATATGGACTGTAAATTATTTTTAGGAATAATTAAGCAGTTTTTTTAAATATGCCACTAAATATGGTAGAATTATATATTCCTCATATCTATAGACTGTTAAAACCATAATTAATCTTGCAGTTTCATGGAAAATTGTGGGTTACGTTTCAGCCTAGTAAAACAAAAACCAATATATAATAATATTATCTTAATAATATAATATAACAATAATAATGATTTCCATACATAAAAAATAGCATTATACAAGATAAAAAATAATTGAATAACATTATAATTTATAAAATTTCAACAAACAACATTATACTTCATTAAAACTTAGTAGATAAAATTATAATTTACAAAATGTCAATAATACATCAGTCCTCATGCATATGCTCTATAAAAAAGAATCCTCCCACTCCCTATTACTGATTTATATTGACATCCATCACCTCCTTACATGTTTTCCACCTATGGTTCTTTCACTTAATGTAATTAACCAAAATTTACTAATAGAAATATTTAATAAATAATAAATAAAGTACAATTCAAAGGATAAGGAATACACTTTAACTTCTACTAAATAATTAATTCTAAAATTGTATGTTTGATACACCATTTGAAGTAAAATTTTATAACATTAATAACCAAGATCATATTAATTTGATTTTATTAATTATTTCCCTGGATGAATATTTATAAAAAAATACTTTTTTTGGTGAAAATTTTAAATTCTGATTGTAAAAATTTTAGTTTGATATTTAATTTGTTTAATTCACACCTGTAACTACCAAAGAAAAATTTACAAAACTAATACAAAAAATTATAGATAAATCATTTCTAAACTAACTGAAAATCATCCATGGATCAATTATTAAAATTCAGCATAATCAATTAAAGATAAATCATATCCTGAGATTAGTCTGATTAGGAGTAAATTCAAATAATTTCCCACTAAAACCCCCAAGAAAACCCCTTATACAGAATTGTTCCAAATTACTTTAGGAATGATAAATGATTTGATCTAAACTCAGTTTACCTAATGTTACAATAATCAATGGTAGGTAGTCACGCATTTACCTACAAAATATTATGAGCCAACAATGACTAGGAATATCCTTACTATGATATCATCTCAAGGAGATAAAATCTATGAGGACACTTTACCTCATTTTTATATACTGTCTTCCTCTACAAATAGGATATGTTCACCATCATATGGTGAAATTACATCACATTAAAAAAAAATAAGAGAATGAGATATATTTAAATATATGAATATATTTAAAGAAATGAAATTTCTATATTCTCTACTTAAGATCATAACTAAATCTGAAATAGAAAATAATAAAGGATTTTAATAAACATTTGAGAACTTATTATTATGGACCTTAGACCTGTGCATTAATAATATTTTTCAATATTTACTAAAAAAAGTAACTACTAAAATGAAGACCATAAGTGAGAATTTATGAAATTTTCTGATTCTAAATCCCCTATGAGTGTTTATATTTCTTTGAGAGTACTGTCAATCATCTTAAAAAACATATTTTTCAATTCACTCTCTAATTTTGAGACCTGAACAATTTATGATTGAATAAGTGTTTATCAATATTTATCTATATTTTTCAGTGCATATATTTCCATTTTTGAAATAATATTACCAAAAATTGTGAACTCCCATCTCTATGAAATCATTAAAGATGCATGTGACTTGAAAATACCCCCGATAGAGATGGTCCACAACCCATGCCTCTTACGCAACCATTTTTCTCTTTTCTAAGAATATGATCAATAATGTACTCTAAGGATATTATCACTAACATGGAAGGGATGACATCCAAAACTTCTTTTAGTTTTCACTATAAATATAACAATATTAAACTATGAATTAATTTTTCATCACCGAATAATAATTCAATTTTTTTGCCCTTATGTTTTTTCAAGTTAATTGACATAATTTCTATATTTTTTTTGTGGAAATTAAACCAAAACTCCATCATTCCAAAAAAATGACATACCCTATTCACATGTTTCAAAAAATGAAATAATTAAAATTTTGGAAAAAAATTACTTTAATTGTTATAGTTATATATTTTAATAAATTAAATAAAACTTTTACTCCTTGTTTACTAGAGAAACACATCAACCAATAAGTGCGGGGAATCACTTGATTCTATTGACTGGAATAATTTATCATAAAAAGAACCAAAAGAAATGTCATATAAAAAAATTGAAATTTTACTAAGAAATTACTATTAATATACATAAATTCAACACAAAAACTGATGTGAATTGACATGATGATGGTCAACCAATTTTTTTCACTAGTCACTAAGAATTACCTCAAAGGCCTTCGCATAAATTCCTGATATTGATAGAGATGTTTCATTGAATTCATTTCATAGCATCCACTTGAAAATTTTATTTTTTTTCTTTTGCATAATTGTTTTATTTTCTAAGGATTTGAAATTGTATCATGCATGTCAAAATGGAACATCATCTGTCGATAAAATACATAAATACTTATAGATTCTAAATAGATTAAGTAATAATGTTTAAACTAATTATATATGAATACATAATTATGATAGTACACTATCAGAGTGTAAAATAAATAAATTATCCAATATAATAAAATGAAACTCCAATATGAATAATGAATAGAGAGGGATTTCACCTCATATGATAAATGGCCCAGTAAATGCCTAAAAATTATTAATGTATCCTCAATGGGTACTCTTTATACTCCAAAATTAATAACTACATTTATAAAAGTGAAATTTCTAACATCTTGATTATTTACATTTATCTCCCTTCTTTTATTATTTTTATTTTTCTATATATGAAATAATAAATTAGTATCAATATTTAAGAAACTAATTTTGTTACATTGAATTAGATACCATTGACTATGACTTTTGAGTAACCTATTGATGGTAACTGACCGTCAGTCTAACTTCTAGTTGGATCTATCATAGGTGTTCTATATAATCCCCTAACATATTCAGTATAAGTTGTAATTTTGGATGTAATCATATTAGGATTATATGAATTGATAAAAAATAACTATGCAAGGTATATGATGAAGTGTTCCTGGTTTTGTAGTGGTATAATGGGAATCCTTTAATATAGAGTGGGTACCATCACCAAACCTGTACTGTCCCCAACCCGAGAACCACTAAACCGGTGCCCCAATCCAGGTCATCACATGACCTCAAATGCACCTACCCCAACACCAGAGGTTTCAAACTAAAAGAGAGGTTATAACAAGGCACATGGGGTGAATATACCCTCTTTACTATAGTAGGCCACAACAGTTAGAAAAATAAATACAGGAATCATTATGTAATAACAAATAAACATGGATATCCCAACATCTCATAAAATTGGGTACAAACAACAAATCAATATTAACCATGTCATGTCATGATAATAGTCACAAAATGAACAATACCCAAATTAAATACATCTAACTGGATCCCCACAATGGTCATGACTCCAAGTATAAATCCTTACTCATGCATATCTGAAGACCAGATCAACTCCTTAGCACTGGGACCATTCCCTTATCTAAACCTGCAAAAATTAAGTCTTTTTGGGTACCCAACTGCGGCTTGAGAAGGGTGTGAGTACAACTCAGTTGGCCTTACCGACGATGTCTACAAAATATCCAGTCTAAATAAATACTACATGCATGTATGAAGTAAATGATAAGACGAACAAAAGTAAAACTTAGATACCATTAGATAACTAAGTTCTCTTACTCCTTTTCTATCTGTGATTAAATTTTTCATCTTTTATAATGTATTCATTACTAAATACCTTTTCATCATGTGTTTCATGGGTTAGGAACATACATCATCTATACATGGGGCTAAGGTAATAAATCAATATGAATAAGGGAATAAATCAAGTCCTTATCTCACTAGGTATAATAGATCACAATATAACAATGTCCTCACCTCAAAGCCTCAGTCTAGGTTGAATGAAACCGTTAGGTAAACAAAGCTCCACCCCCTTCCCTAACCCATGCATTGTGGGGGGACTTAGAGAATCAGTCTAACTTGAACTATGGGAGGAGCCTCATTCCTTTATCGCACAACTCAAGCCATGTGAACATGTTTATTCATCCATTCACCAAAAAAAAAACATATTCCAACCAAACACAACCAATATATATAACAGTTATAATCCATAACAATAAACATGGAAATTAATACTACGCCATGACCCATTAACACATTTTCTATTTACATTCGATAGTCGTTTATCCCAATTTCCATTCACTTGAATTTACCCATTAAGTATATTAAACAATTCCCATGCATTATCCAATATTTACCAACTACCTACATTATCCCATTTATTATTTCACAAGCATTTTCCCACTTATGAAATTCAAGTACAATTCTTATATCACTAAGAAAAACCATATCACTACCTTCAACCCATTAGGTATACCCCATAATTATCTTATATTATCCCAATACACATATTCATTAATTTCCTTATAAAAACCCATTTACATGTTCTTCAATTCGCAATCCATTTCAAATTTAACACGTTCATCATTTCATATATATATTAACACTTTTAGGAATTTCAACATAATTCATAACCCATTTGACATTGTCTCAATTCACCCAATTAACCCTTTTTAAAGCCACCCCAAAAAACCCCTTTTTACACTATCAAAACCAAGGCACAACTATCAATATTCCTTTTTACACTCCAATAAACATATTCAACACGTTCAATACGGGATCTACATTTTTTCAAGTTAACTCTACACTTAGCTTTACAAATATCTATGTTTGATAATACCAACACACCAAATGGGTGGCCCTAAATCATTATAATCATCTTCAACACATACCACAGGGATTATGAGGGGTCAAAATCATTAATTATCCAACCATTTTAGCTAATCTTACTCAATGTTATTAATACACAAAAAATATATAACAAAACTATAGGATATAACTTTTAGACCACATTCCCCAAAAACAATGATGAACACACTCTTAATTGGGCCCTAACATGCATATTTAAACACCATTTTAATCCATAACCTAGATTCCACCAGAAAAAGAGGGATTTTGAGATTTGAAAGAATATGGGAGAAACTACAAACCCTAATCCAAAAAAGAGAAGAAAGGGATATGATTGGATTACCTGGAGATTCAATCTGTAACCTACAGTGCTCTTAATGGATTTGAAATGAAGGTAACTTTCCCCTTGGAATATTGGGTATAAATGGTGTTTCTCAAAGGATGGAGGATGAAAAAATGGGTGAGAAATCAGATGATATCTTAAAATACCATAAAGGAAAAACTATATTTTTCCAACTTTTATTGGGCCACACAATTTACCTGCACGGTTTTCCAAATCTTGAACAAGACACTATCCAAGGAAGGTGAGGTCACACAGTGACCTGAGAAGCTCCTCAGGGTTTAAAAATCGTGCTCTAGTAGTGTGATATTCCACTATCAATGACTGCATGATTTTCTTGGGAAGGCCGCACAATTTACTTGACCGTGTGCCAACCATGCGCCTTGCACAATTTGGGTTGGTTTTCCTTCCTCCCATGTCCCAAACCCCCGGAACACACATGGGAATCCCATTACTTTCTAGAAACATTACATTAATAAAAAATAAGAGATTAAAACTAAAACTTAAATAAGGAATATCTTCATAAAGACCAAGATCTTACAACCTCCCCACCTTATAATGACTTTTCCTCAAGCCACATTCCCAATCATCACTGAGCTTCCAAAACAAAGAGATCCGACCTCACGGACCACCAATACCTTCCCTTTTCCAAGTTTCTCACTGAAAATTACAATGATATCCCAAAATTAGAACCAAAGTTATGATCTTTCCCCACAAGGCTTCCTCACCACAACCCACAACACGAATCAGATACTTCTTAAGGGACACATCAACTTTAACCACACATCAACCACTAGAAATTCATAAAGAAAGCTTAGGAAACAATAACTAATTCAAAACACATGGAAACATCAAATACAACATCATACCATCACGGAGGAACTAATCGACGTCACATCAGTCCGATCCTCTTTGCAAATAATGACCCAAATCACTTAATATCATTTTACTTATTTTCAAAAACTCTAATGGTGACCAAAACTGATATCACCCAAAGAAAAAAAATGATCTTTACAACAACTTTTCTCAAATTACATAGATCCACCACTCATGTCCTAAGGATTCCATTACATAACCATACATCCAAAATCAACCAATGATATTAGGAACTCAACCAAATAAACCCGTGGAAATGCTCGCTATCTGAGCCAACTTACCCAAACAATGATCACTCGAGTCCCTCCTACCCAATACTCAAATAAAGTCACCAACCAACCAATTTACTATTATGGTTATCTCTACAATCACTCATTATTTGGAACCCTTGTATTTAAGAAATACCACCATAATCTCAACTCAACTTTCACAACATACCTGAAGTGTTCCAACTCACTACAACCAAACATCCATATGGACATTTCCCTGTATTGGCATCTATCCTTTCTATTGAAACCTCCTAAGAGGACATTCCTACACTATCCATTTGAATAATAAGATCATATTGACCTTACTCAAGTAGAATTTCATTTTATAATGTCACTTTACTCCACAACATCAAACCGGAGGTGGGTCACTCTCACCATACCCATTCTTATTTTCCATTTCATTTTAGACCACACCTAACTGCCTTGTCATAGAAGACCCATCTTCTACTTTTAAAATCCATCTTCCCTAGGTGATTACTGAATTGAAGCCTATCACTATTATCCAACTCACATACCAAAGTCATTCCCTATCCTCTATTAGAATTATGCTCGCATGACATCACTGCCCTCCAAACCATCATTGGGATCCACTGCCCCATCAACTTTCCCAACAAAAGTAATCCTTCCATTCACAAACCTACTAAAGAAGGATAGGTTATCACTCAACCCATTAAGAAATTTGAAAGATAATTATCACCCCAAAACATCCACTGAAGGTGATTTTGAACTTTCCACATATGCCCTCCACTCCTAGCCATGTCAAGAAATCCCTGGATGACTCATTCTGGAACATTTAGCTTCACTATTGGCATGAAACTACATCACATGCCCAAGGCACCCTCAAACATCAAGAGATTAAAATACCACCCAAATAAAGTTACCCAACTCTACTTCTAGTTTCATTGGAGTTATAGAACCGAACCCCTCTTACCACAAACCATTATCATATCTTACCACCCCCTTTAATGATTGGAAATGGGAATATCAAATTTCATTCCGAACTAACCTGAGCCCCAATCCAATGCTTTTCTCAATCAAACACCATAATCAAAGACCTCCTAGCCTCCCTGAGATACCCAATATTCACCTCACAGGTTAAACATTGGAATCACAGTGTCACTACATCTACTCAATATTCTCCTCTCCACATCCATGATTAATTATTAAATCCCACCTTAGGAGTTTCATTACCATTGATCTCTAGGAGGTATTCCCAGCACACAGATTACAATCGATTACAAGACTAACCCCAAAACATAGACATGGATATCTACCTTCTCTAGAACAAGAAAACAAGCTTCACCCTGTGCTCGTTCTGGCTTCGATGAATGGTACCCATGATGTTTTTCGACACCCAATCCATATTGAGGACCTGACTCGAAAACCATCAATGGTGTACATCCCATAATCAAGATCCATACATACCGCCCCCATGATCATAAACTCCATGATTTAACTCATCCAACCAAAACACCATAAAGTCTCTTAGAATAAAGCCAGGGCTTCTCAACATACCTGGGATGATGTCAAGATGTTGGGAATGATCATCACTAGACAAGGAACTTTAATAAGTTGTTGGAGAAAACCACCAAAAAATTTTCCACTCCTAGTGTCACATCCCACAATGGGACCCCGTGTCCTACCAAGGATATCAAGCTTCCCTATTGCACACATATCATACACACATAAACAAGACAAATCAAGTGTGATTTCCAACCAAGACTCACCACCATCCCACGACCATCGACTAGGTTTATGTGAACCAACATTTCTAGTGGCACTAATTCTATCACCCCACTCGATCTCTTTCATTACACCCTGAATAGTTAAAAAACAAAACAAAATAGTCCCCCACACCAATAAAACTAATGGTATCTCACATAACCATGCTTCTTGACTTGGTTTCATAGAGAGTGGAATATGATTATCCTGTTCGAAATCACCCCTTACTAGCGTGTGCCCACATTTGGACCTCATTAGAGCCTTCGAGAGTTTTCACTTTCTTATGACCACTCTTACACTGAACTTAGTTCACACAAGAAAACCATCACTAGAGAATAGAAAAACACCTACTTACTCACCTAACCATTCCTCTTGGCCAGTCAGCCTCATTGGATCCAATGCATTCTCAGTATCTCACCCACATCCGAACCATTTTTACAAACAGGCTCAGCCACATGACCACCCTCACCTCGGGTGTCACCTTCAAAACAAAATCTTGAAACCAAACTTTGTCCAAAATTTTATCTTCTACTCGAAAAAAACATCAATACCTCTATTAATCATCATCAAAACATATGGGATAGGCATCCATATGATACAACCCTTCGAACAAACCTTAAAAACTACTACAAGTGCTCAAGTGCCCTTATGAATGAACCTAGAAACAACTATACCATTTTCTGAAAATTGATGGTATTAATTATACATTAATTCAACCTTTGAAGCACCTACCACACTTCATATTATTTTAAACCTGCATCATTGGGATAACCTCTCACAAGTTCACTCTTGTTTTCCCTGAAACTGCCAACACATAACCACAACTCAAACTGTAACACCAAACCATCAAACTTACCACTAGCCCTATCTTGAATCCAAAACACAACTCTCAAGGTCCCCACTCATAGGGTCACAAAAACCTAGGCACCATCCTTAAGGTCTCTCCTGTGCTTCATACAGTCACAACCCATGAGAGTTTCCACACTCACATTACCAAACAACGCCTCATGACTCGAAGGCCAAAACCCTACCTAGCGTTCCCTAAGAACATATCCTACATATCATAACTACAAATTCCTCATAATCCAAATAAAGGGTCTCAAACTAGGGTACTATTAATACCACCAAACCATCCATACAAAGGGTCAAACCAAAATCACAAGGAATTCCCACTACCCTATTCACTCAAGGTTCTATCATTACACCTCCTTTCATAATTAACTCCATATTTGAACTCAAGAATTTACATTTTAAACATCTGGTTCACCTGAAATTTTAAAATTCCATACCTTATTCATGAACATAATCCAAAAAATTTTCCTCAATAAATTTTTGACGAATGGTTGAAAGAGATTAAACCATAGATAGAAAATATCTTATACCATTAGCCTTAAAAAACCACTCCACATGCACTATTCCCATGGAAATCATAAAACTTAGAACATAACCATATTATATCCCTATCATGGGTCATGGTCAACATGGGGTAAAACAAATTACTTAATAATAGGTATTTCATCAAACTATTTTTTATATCACTTCCTATTTTACAACTCAAATCTTTTCTCTAAGGCACATTACCCATTTCAAAACTTGTTACAATCATCATTTTAAGACATTTAAACCTTTCATTAGACACAATTATTTTATAATTATTTAAATTTTATTTTTTATTTAACCATTTACATCATCTTTATTAGATTCCATTTTCTTCAAATTCTCAAAAGAGTGTAATGCATTCTACCCTCCATGCCCCACACACCCATCCCGTGTGTACCAATAATGATGCATTCCACCGATATAATTAGTTTCTTAAAATGATGCCTCAATACATAACCTCTTTCAATTATTTCAATGAGAAAATTATCACAAATCAATCACATAAAAAACATGTGCATCACCCAATAGTGAAATATAATTCAACTGTAACAACACATACCATGAACTATAGTTCCCACCCTGAGTGATTTGGGTTTTTCCTCATACATGGGTTAGATACTCCCAAGAATGAGATCATTACCAAGGTAAAACACATCTTAAAATCCTATCTACTATCCCAAATAACAAGACCCTAGAAAAGAACTGATTTTGATACCACTTTGTAACATCCCTGACATGGGACACACTAAGTCGGTGCCCCAAGCCGAGTCATCACATGACCTCAAATGTGCCTCCACATACACCATAGGTTGTCAAATAGTGGCGAGGGTCGAAAAAGTCATGTAGGGAGACTATACTATCTTTACCAGAGTAGGTCAAAACAATTAGAAATATAAATAATGTTAAAAGTATGTAATAAAAAATAAACATGCGTAACTAAACATCTCCTAAAACTAGGTATAAACCTAAAATCTATATTAAACATGTCATGTCATGATAATAGTTCCAAAATTAATGATACCCAAAATAAATACAACCAGAAGAATCCTGAAAATGATCCAAACTCCATGATTAGATCCTTATCCATGCATATCCCAAGCCTGACTTTACTCCCTAGCACTAGGACCATGACCTTATCCGAACCTAAAAAATTGAAGACTTATTGGGTACCCAATGACAACACGATTAGGGTGTGAGTAAAACTCAGTAGGCCACCACCAATGATGTTGAAAAAATATCCAGTCTAAAATATAGGTCATTAAAGTATAAAGTCAATGGTAAGATAAACAAAAAGACAACTCAGTTTCCATTATATAACCAAGTACACTTACTCCTATATCTTTAAATTCCATTAATAATTTATAAAATATTTGTTACTTAATCCCTTTTCATCATGTGATCCATGGGTTTAGAACATACGCCATCTACACATAGGGCTAAGGAAATAAATCACTATGAATATGGTAACAAATCAAGTCCCTGTCTCACTAGGGATAGCACATCACAATGTACTCACCTCGAATCCTCAGTCCAGGGGGAATGAAACCATTAGGGAAATCAAGACTCATTCCCTTCCCTAACCTGTGCATTATAGGTGGAGTTAGAGAATTAGTCCAACTCGACCTGTGGGAGGAGCCTCAATCCTTTATCTGACAGCTCAAGCCATGTGCATATGCTTATTAATCCATTCACCACATGCAAACAATATCACGACCAAAAAAAACCAATGCATATAAAAATAATAATACATAATAATGAAATTGGGAATTAATAATACGACAAACCCATTAACATGTTTTATATTTACATTACATAGCTGTTTAACCTAATTTTAATTCTCATTCCTTAACCCATTATGTATATTAAAAAATTCCCATACATTATCAAATATTCACCAACTACAATACGTTATCCCATTTATCCTATTTATCATTTCAAAATCATTTCCCACTTATTCATCTCAACTAAAATTATTATTTCAAATATAACAACCACTCAAATACCTTCAACCCACTAGGTATACCCCATAATTTCCATGTGTTATCTTATTCCACACATTCACCAATTCCCTTACACAAACCCACTTACATGTTCGTCAATTCAAAACCCATTTCCAATATAATATATTAATTATTTCGTATATATATATATATACCTTTTAGGTATTTCAACACAATTCATAAGCCATTATACAAATTCTCAATTCACCAAATTAATCCTTTTTCATTCCATGCCAAACAACCCCTTATGCCACTATCAAAACCAAGGAAAAATTATCAATATTCCATTTTCAACTCCACTAAACATATTCCACATGTTCAATATGGGTGCTAAATTGTTGCAAGTCACTCTACACTTAACTTTACCAATATCTATGTTCCAGAATGTCGGCAACCGTATGGGTGAACATAAATCATTATAATTATCCTCAACACATTCTATGAGGATTATTATGGATCTAAATCATTCATCATCCAACTATTTTAGTGAATCTTACTCAAGAAAATGAATCAAAAACAAGGGGAAACCAAGATTTTAACACACATGCAAAAATATATAACAAAACTATGAGAAATAACTTGTATACCACTTACCCTGAATTCGATGATGAAAACAATCTTGATAATGGACTTATATAGGGATTAAAACACCCTATGAAGCCCCAAAATTGATTCCACTAGAAAAAGGGGGTTGTGAGCTTCAGAAGAATATGTTAAAAACTATAACCCCTAATCTAGAAAAGATAAGCATGATATGTGATAGACTTACCTGGAGATTCGATCCGCAACCAACAACGCTCCAAAAAGTTTAGAAATGAAGTAGATTGACCCCTTGTAATATTTGGTGTAAATGGGGAATCTTTAGGGATGGAGGAGGAATAAATTGGCTAGAAATCATATGGGGGAATTAAATACCATAAAAATAAAACTATAATTTTTTTTTCAACTTTTACTAGGCCGCACCGTTTTTCAAACCGTGCGCAAGACACTGTCCAAGGAAGGTGAGGTCGAACAGTTACCTAAGAAGCTCCAAAAATTTTACAAACCATGCCCCAACCATGTGATATTCCACTTTCCAAGACTACATGGTTTTCTAGGAAAGTTTTTATGGTTTACATAAACATGCTCCAAACATGTGCCTTGCACATTTTGGCCCGATTTTCCTTCTTCCCATCTCTCAAACTCCCAAAACACCCCTGAGGCTCCCCTTACTTTCAAGAAACATTTCCTTTACAAAAAATAAGAGATTAAAACTGAAATTTAAATAAGGCATACCTTTAAAAAGACTGGGATCTTACCAAACCTATTCCATTGTGGCATAACTTTAGAGAATATAAATAATGTCCTTAATTAAAAATTCAATTCAATTAAAAATAATTAAATTTATATTTATAAAATTAAACTAAAAATAAAAAATATATCTCACATACATTAATATCAATAAAACAACATAAAAATTCTATTCTTATCATTATTCTTGTTCTTCTGATTCTTATTATTATTCTTCATCTTATTCACTCTCCCTTAAAAGAACAATATTTTTAAAATATTTAAGTACAAACAATTCAGTATATCATTATTGTTGGGATTCACTATTAAAAACTAATTCACCTTCATCACCCATATCATACATGAGTCTATGTTTCATATAGAAAATAACACCCCACCCTTTATCCATTATATTATCAACATAATATACCATTTTTTATTAGGAATCCAAAATATATGGATCATATTATTCCCACTCACCAGTATCAATCAACTAAGAGAAATTAATACAAATAAATTACAATGAATCTTTCTTTATTGCCCTATTAATATTGACTGAGTTATATTTAAATAAAAGAACATTTAAATTACCATGATAATTTAACTTGATATTATACACTAATATTCTATAAAAACCATAATATAAATTTATAAATATATGAATCCTTTGGGTTTTTAAAACTTACTATTGATCAACAATTTGAGGCTTGAAACCACAAATATTGTGAGAATCTAATATCCTAGCATGATTCAAAGGACCTTGATCTAAAAACTTTAAATATTTAGATAGTTCATCTTGATCATCTACACTCATTACCTAAAAAATCTGATATTATTTTTTACATAATTTAAATTATTATAAATATATTAAAACATTGTATTAGATTAATAATTTACATGACATACAAACCTATCAAAAATTTCATTGTTAATCACTTTTGTTATCTCTATCTCATTATGAGTTTTACTCCTAATATTTCTTTTCAATTGTGCCCCTAATTCTTCAATAAAAAAATAAAAAAATATCATTATTAGGCATCAAATATTAGTTTTATTATCTTAACTATGGATACTTCAATAAAAATGAAGTGAAATTTATAACTTATTATCCTATTTTTCGAAACATTTATGATTCATTATTGGGAAGGAAACTATTTGAATTATCATTAACATGCCTCACTTGATTGAATATTGTCACTATAAAATCCAAATATCTTGAATAGAAGGTTTGAAAATCTCTAGAAATGTAACCTTTAATAATATAACCTTTTGGATAAGCTTTATTTTACACATAAGACTTAAAATTACCAAGATACCTAATGATTAAAAATAAGAAATTAATAAATAAAGTATGTAAGTAATGAAAATAAAAAAAATAATTTTTAAGTAAAAAATTAAAATAAAGTACCTCTCAATGGGATAAACCCATCAATAATTTACAATCCTTCTAAATTTAGCTTCTTCATACAAATGCATCATTAGATGAATCATCATAGTGAAAAATGATGGGGAAAAGATCATATTTAAATGGCATAGGAAATTTATAATTATTTTATATAGTTTATCAATTCATTGGGGTTTAGTGTCTTCTCAAAAAGATGTCTAGAGAATTTAAAAAATATGATCAGAATGGTGATTATTTTTTTCCAGGTAACAAATTATTGATCACACGATGGTTCACTATTTTATTCCACCCTTACAGCATTTTATTAAACTATGTTTTTATTGAAAATTACAAATAAAAAAATTTCATTTCAAATTTTACTCAATTATATAATTTTTATATACATTAAAAATGGAAATTTTAATTGTTTTGATAATTACATTGTGGGAGGAGGTGACTGTGGGGGCCAAAGATGACGCAAAATGAAAGTAGGTCAAACTATATAGGATTCCAAGAACACATGTGGGATCCTATGCACACTGAAGACAATATGTTCATCCAGTTTGGATGATATTTTATGGGATGATCTTGAATTCAGTGGGATGTAACTCTTATTAGGACACCCAATCACAATTTATCCATAAAGGGGACCAAAAGAATAGATATATCCAAGAAATAGAATATGCTTGATATCAAAACTTTTGTTCTGTATTTTAGAAATGTATCTCATTTTATACATTAAATAGTTTCCAAAATTGATATATAGATAGAAAATGGGTGGGTAAATAACTTTATAGTTTCCTAATGTGAGATAAGGTTGTATAACTACCCAAAACCATGGGCCTAGTGGTATCTAAAAATAAATGTTCCCAAAACAATCTCCCATTTTGGCTATAAAAGGGAACCTTGGGAACATCATTTGAATGTTAATCTAGGAGCAAAGGTGATACTATTTAGGATTCCAAAAGGATTACTATAAAAAATTTGGAGGTTCTGGAGATTTCTATTCTCATAAGGAGAGATGAGATGAATTTAATGTTCCACATGAGCTTCCTCCTATGGTTGGCGGGCTAAACAATGGCTGTTTATTGCGAGGGAGTTAAAAATATTATAAAGGGAGTTAAGACACTTGTTTTTTTATTGGTTTTATGTATTTTGTGTTTGAAAATGTTTTATTCAGAATTATATTAATTTATTTCATATTTGAATGCCCTGTTTGATTCAACTGGAAAGAATGCTATTTATTTTTAACAATACAGTGGTAATATTTGAGTGCATGAAATGTGTTGTTCTAATTAGAAAACAAAAAAATCCTTTTATTCCCTACATATTTTTTATTTAAATTTTATTGGGAAGTTATTGTACCATGCATTTGAGATTGAACTTGGCTATATTATTGTTATGTCAAGGTTTTTTTCTACATAAATTCATAAAAAATATTAGAAATTAATTGGGATTCTAGTTAATTTTATGCATTGACTTACTCCAAAAATAAATTAATTTCTAAGAGAAATGAACTTGAAATTTTTGTAGTGAACTCAAAACAACACATTTTTCACATATTTTTCAAAATACACTTTGTTTTTCAACTATTAAACTCTTTAAATTCAATTATTTTCTTAGAATTGTTTTCAAATCCACCACAACTTTTTAGTTATTTTCATTGAAAATAACAGCTATAAATCACCATAAATCCTTGAGAGATGGCATGGGGTCTACCATATTAAATAAAACGGTATTTAAATGAAACTCAATTTTATATTTCATGAAAACTCAACCAAATTTTGGTTCCCTTTTTGGGGAGTGGCTCAGGTTTTAGATTTTATATTTGATAAAATATTGTAAATTTTGTGAATATTAGTTTTTATTTATATGAAAACTTTACTTATCTTATTGTTTTCTAATTTATTTCCTATAAAGGTTCTATGTATGACACATTGTTATCTAAGCGACCTATCTCCTTTCAACCCTGAACCAAAGCGGATCCTACATTAGCGACGCAGAGACACAAAAGATGATCCCATGAAGGGGGATGTGTCACACCCTGAGACTCATCTATACCCTTATTCTTCTAGAAATAAAATTGAAACTAAACATAAAATCTGTAAAATGGAATAAAATTACAAAATAGTAAATTAAATAACCTCACTTAATGTTGATATCCAACCTATTTATATTCAACCATAGGGTGAAACGTGAAACCTCAAACTAAAATCTGGTTTAATTCACTTATTAAAAAAATTTCAAAGAGTGACTCGAGTAGAATGACATAAAAACTTAATGGAATATCATACTATGTGTTCTACATAAAAATATTAAAATTTGGATGAATAATTGGTTAATCTTAGGGTATTTTATTTCTCATTATAAGTCACTACAAAATATTGGATATACTATGTTAACTCCCCAATTAGGCGTTGGGCGGACATGAAACACCTTTTCTTGAAAAATAATTCCCAACATCTTGAACTATAATAATAAGGAAATAAATTTTAGAACAATATAATCTAATGGAGAAACCCTTCAAGAATTTTGGGAATGTTTTAAAAAGCTTTGTTCAAGTTTTCTACACCACCAAATAAGTGAGAAAATTTTAATATAATACATTTATGAAGGTTTAATTCAAATAATTCGTTACATAATTAAAAATTATGTAGGTGGTGGCCTCATATACAAGACCTCAATTTCTCCAAGGAATCTCATAAAAAACATGGCACAAAATAATAAATTTTTTTGTATAAGGTCTAGTGTACACATCAGAGTTGTCCATGTGGTGAAAAGTTATGAACTTGATAAGAAATTTCACACAAAATTCAAATATATAGGTACCATAGTCCTCCAAATTTAATTTTTTCTAAGGGAAATTTTAACATCCTCCTCCAATTTATTTTGGTATCTGTGCCATCAACACACACTATTCCATCTATTTCCCACAACTGAGAGAATATTATGAGAGTTATGGTAAAATATTTCCAATATTACCCTATAACTAACCTATTAGGAAATAACTGTATTATCCATCCAAATCTGGATGGAAGGATAACAAACTCTACAGGAAATCTGGGTATTCAAACCAGACTCAATAATCATGAGACCACCTAGGAGAGAGTAGTCATCCTCCACCACTGCATAGAAATCCATAACCTCCACAAAGACCATTCTAATAGCCCCCACAAAACTAAGCCTAGATTTGAATAAAAGTTAAAAATATGGCTGAAAATAATATTCAATTCTAAAAAAACACACAACTATCTATACATGGCCAAAAAAATCAATTTGAAAAACTCTCTAACTTAGTGAGTGAAATCGAAAGTCAAGAATCTAGATGACTACCATCTCAACCTATTTCCAATCCCTAAACAATGGTAATGTATGTGTTATTAAACTTCATAGTGGTAATGAACTTTATCCTTCCGATGATTCTACACATCATGTATTTCATCCACCTAAAAACTCTCTTTATCTACCCCTAAAAGATTAAAGTGAATAAAAACAAATAAAAAAGGGTAATTTTTTTTATCATTGATGATTCCCTTGAAAAATCATTTCCTATCCCCTTTTCCATAATACTCACTCATTCCAATAAATATTTTTATAGTGAAATAAATAAAAAGATAATGGATATATTTAAAAAGGTACAAGTTAACATTGCTCTCTTTGATGTAGTTAAAGAGATTGCTATCTATGCCAAATTTCTAAAAGAACTTTCAAGCCAAAGGTGGAGACTAAAGGGGAATGGGAGATTCAACCTTGGAAAGAATTTTTTGACCTTGATAAAATAAGAGATTCCAACCAAATATAATGATCCATGAAATTTAACGATACCTTGGACCATAGGGGATAATTTCTTTTTTTATGAATTTCTTCAATTAGGTTCTTAGATTAATGTGATGACTCAATTTGTGTATACTTATTTACAGGTCAGATAACATTAACTAAGAAGCATCAATATTACACTTTACAACTAGTGCACAATATACCCAATTAGAGTAATTGATAATTTCCTCATGTGAGTAATGAATATCTTTTTCTCTGCAGACTTCTAGGTTCTTGATATGGTAGAAGCATAGGCCCAAGGACATTATCCTCTCATACATGGAAGAACTTTCTTTAAAACTAAAAATAAAATAATAAATGTTCATAATGGTACACTGTTTAT
Organism: Viscum album; assembly: GCA_963277665.1. Classification (NCBI taxonomy): domain Eukaryota; kingdom Viridiplantae; phylum Streptophyta; class Magnoliopsida; order Santalales; family Viscaceae; genus Viscum; species Viscum album. Next base: position 133,604,621 of record OY728147.1, on the reverse strand, counting down.
AGAGTTTAAGAGTTAAAAGGTAAGTTTTAAAATCCTTGATGCTATAAAATACCCTATTAGAGAGAACTACACTTTTCCTATCTATTCAATAGAATTTCTATCTGATGAAAAACACAAACAAAATTAACTCCTGATCACATACTATAATTTATTTTCCTCGTATTCAAACTTTGATGATTTGGGTTGTGATTCATATTTTAAGTGTTGCGTGGATTTGTAAATGTGTAAATATTATGTTTTTATTGACAATTAATTGAGAAATGAGGATCTTATGACCATTCATGATACTGATCAGCCTATAAAATATCATTACAAAATTGGTGATGTTACCATTGAGCAGTTAAATGAGGTTGTTAACCACTATCCTTCACATTCACTCCCATCAATCCAATATCCCTTGAATTAGAACTTAAACCACTACCTCAATAGTAGAAATATTCATATGTTGAGAATATAAATAGGTTTCCCATTAAAATTTCTAGTTTACTCTCTCTACATAATGAATTAGAATTTATTAACCTTTTGAGGGAGTATAAACAAGAATTAGGATAGAAACTTGCAGACATTACTAGTATTATCCCACAATTTTCATGTATCATATATTATTAAATGATGAGGTTGAAATGGTGAAGAAAACCGAAATTCCAAACAAACCAAAACCTCCTTGATAATGTTAAAAAAGATGTAAATAAATTATTGGATTCTAGAATCATTTACCAATCTCTGATCGCCAATGGGTTAGCTTAATGTAGGTATTTTATAAGAAACTTTTTCATATAATAATTATAAATAAAATAAATAAATTGGTTCCAACTCATGTGAAGAATAATTAGTGTGTCTGTATAGACTATCGTTGAATAAACCAGCAAACATGGAATACCATTTTCCATTAATTTTCACTAAACATATTCTAGAGAGGCTAGTGCAGAAGTCCCACTAATATTTTCTTGGTGGATAGTATGGATACTTTCATATCCATATTTCCCCTAAGGTTAGAAAACACAACCTTTACTTTCCTCTTTCACAAATTTTCATATTGGGGGATGAAACTAAGCCTGTGCAATTCTCTAAGAAATTTCTAGTGATTCATAGTTAATATTTTTTTAAGATTACCTAGATAATTTAATAGAAGTTTTCATGGATGATTTCAATATTTATGGATCCTATTTTGATGAGTGTTTGAGTAATCTTGGTAAGCACATGAGCCTCAGCCCAGTTGGTGAGGTATCCTTAAGTGCATCCACAGGACCTAGGTTCAAAACAAGGTAGAGGCATATTTCTAGGTACTGTAGTAGAACTGTAGTATTACTATACACTATGTGGGTACTGTAGTAGAATTGTACACTATACAGGTACTGTAGCAGAATTGTACACTGTGTGGGTACTATAGCAGGTGCTGTTTGGTATTGTATCAACTGGAACTATTAACCTTGGGCCACCAGTTTGGTCTTGGAGTCCTTAAGGCTTTCAGGCCACCCAGGACTTCAGGTCAGTAGGGCTTTCAGGCCACCTTTAAGGCCTTTGGGCTACCTTAAGGCCTTTGGGCCACATGCAGTTTCCCCAGATACACTAAAAAAAGGAGCAGCACCGGAAGAGGATTCATAGCAGGTGCACTTAGCAGAGTAGAGCCAAATAGATTTTTCAGAATGAGAGGGTATGTATATTCCATCAGGACCAACCTATGCTTGCACGAGAAGCCTATCCAGATGGTAATGCTAAGGTGGAGAGATACTATCATGATGCAGATGTTGGGGAGGAGCAGTTACTTGTAGATAGTCTGGTTGAATTCCCTAAGACCTTTGGCTCATGTAATCTCCTAAGCCTATGAGCCTTGTAATCGCTGAGCCTACGGGCCTTGTAAGGGTTCCCCCTCATCCCTTGAAAGGAGGGTTATCAAAAATCAATAAAAATTAAGGCCTTCAGGACATTCGGGCTGGTAATATTCTATTTATCTATATCTAAAGTAATATTGTATTAAATAATAGGAAACTCTATTTCATGGTATGACAAGGTATAATAAATGGAAATTTAATTTTTTGGGGATGATATAAAAGTACATAAATCAAAATTACACATCACTTGTTAATTATCATTCCCCAAAAAATGTGTGGTATGTGCAGCCTTTTTTAGGTCATACTGGATTTTATCTCTGTTTAATTCATGAATTTACTAATATTTCACTCCCTCAATCCCGCTTAATGAAAAAAGGTAAATAGTTTTTTTTTGATAAATAATATGAGTATGATTTTAACAAATTAAAACGGAGTCTGACATCACCCCTATAATCTAACCACCTCGGTGGGATTTACCATTTGAGATCATGTGTGGCGCCACTAACTATGCAGTTAGGGAATTCTTATCACAACAGGTCAATTGATCTCCATATGTCATATAATATTCCCCATGAAAACCAGTCCCTAACCAAAAAAATTACCTAAAAAATGAAAAATAATTCCTTTACATTGTTTTTCCTTGGATAAGCTCTTACCATACCTTTTAGGGTCCATTGTAATTTTGTTCTTAGACCTTGAAGCCCTTTGGTATCTCTATGAAAAACCTAAAGCAAAACCACATCTCATTCATTGGATGCTCATACTTTATGAATTTAATCTTGAAATTTTCAATCAAAAAGAGCAAAGAATTTGGTATCATACCAAATTAATAGGATTCCCCATCATTGGACCACTATGTTGATTCATCCCTCCCTATTAGAGAAGCTTTCCCCGATGAGAACGTTTGCGATGTAGCCGACCTTATCCCTTGGTATGCAGTCATTTTGATCTTTTGGTAGAATCTAGGATCCCCAAAGATCTTATAACTTCACAATCCCAATGAATTAATAAAAATTTCCAATGGTAAATTTGAGATAACCCCTACTTGTGGAGAAATTTTAGTGACTTAGTTGTTCATATGTGCACCCCTACATTGAGTTCACCTCTGTTTGGAGTTTCTTTCACACTTTTTATTATGGGAACACTTTTTCTATCAATGTATAGGTTGAAATATTTTTGAATATGAAATTTATTGGCCAAAATTTTAGATATATTCCCATCAATTTTGTATGTCATGCACATGATGTCAATTCAATGGGAATATCTCAAAGATAATTGAAATTAACTAACAACCCATGTTATTTTTTGAGATCTCTGATGCATTTGGAATTGAATTCATGGGTGTATTTTAGTAATCAATTTTTCTTTATTTTCATCTTATTAGATATCTACTTTGTCTAAAAATGGGAGGAATAAAAGGATATTAGGAATGATGACTCTTTTTTGGGTGTCGATTTTACATGATCTCAAATTTTTAGTAGGTTTGGTTAGCCAAGATTTATCATTAGAAACTGGGGTTTTCATTTTTTTAATTGAAACATAAAAAAATTTCTTCATAACTATAGTGTTATACATAATGTATCTACTTAATATCACCCCCAAACTATCAGGAAAGAATAAATTTCAAATCATGAAGTTATAGAATTATTGGAAAAAATGGAACAACCCAACACTAAGGATTAGAGTTTATGCTTGGATGATGCACTTTAGGCATACTGAAAAAAATTTAAAACCCCAATAGAAGATTAATTATATCATATTGTGTTTGGAAAGGACTTTCACCTCTACATGGTTGTAGAGAAATGTGAAAATTAGGTTGTTAAAGAATGAAACATGAACCTCTCAGATGTAAGTGAGCAGAATAAGTTATAGATTCAGGAGTTTTAGGAAATTTTAAGAGACAAATATTTGAACTCCTGAATATATAAGGAGTGAACCAAGGCTTCCCATAAACACCTAATCCTTTACCATTAATTCCACATTGGGAAAAAGGTCCTCCTTTATAGTGGAATGTTGAATTTTCACCAAGGTAAGCTTCGATCCAGTTGGTTGACCCTAACACTATAACTAATTTCTATCCATTTGGTGTTATATAGTTTAAAAATGAAAAAAACATTCACTATTAATGGTTAATGGATGAATCATTTTAATGAGACCATTCTGAAGTCCCTTGTGAAGAAAATCCACCTTCATGTAGCAACATACTAGTGAAACCTACCAGTTTTTGTCCTTCCTTCCCACATTATATTTTTTTTATAGCGAGGAAACTCCACACACTAGGTGTTTTTGTGTTTGGGGGGATACATTCTTGTGTTTGTTATGATTTTCATCAGTTTTCTTCTTTTTTTATCTTTTTTCTTACTGCATAGTATTTTTACATTCCCCCATATTCTAAAGTGCATTAGAAATTTAAAAATATTTATTATTTTGTAATTTTTCTCTTGTTTTATAGTATTTTTAGCTTCCCTGTTTTTTCTAGAATAACCATTTTTGATTGCCACCCAATCAAGTAAATTATTGAAAATTCATGATGAATTTCCATATTTCAAGTTATTTTAGCATTGAAATAATATTTATTCACTAATAAAATTTGATTTTTACAAATAATTTATCATTGAGGTGTGAGTTTTTTAGTAATTTGGTTGTTTTCAATGATATAAATGGTTGTATATCTATGAAAAATATGCAATGATTTATACGCTCTCTGTGGGTAGTTTACAAGTTAATAATGTCACTTAACATCTACCATGTATTTTCACCCAAACATGATGTACGAATATTTATAACTCGATAAAAGGTAAATAAAAGTTATATTAATTATTGTCATCTTTCTTAATGGATTTTCCCTATATTTATTCTTTGTCTGATTAGTTTCATTACTGTACTTGATTGACCTATAATTCTGTACCTCTTTTCCAGTTGTTTTACACCCTAAAAAAATAACAAATAATGGGAGTGGTGAAATGTAAGAAATATGGGGATATATTGGTCAAGGGATTAACATTTTAATTTTGGTAATCAATAAATTAGTGTGCCCAGAAAATTTCATGCAAAGGAGTATGTTTGGTTCAATGTAATGAGTCAAGTAAGCATAATTTTTTTAAACAAATTATTTTAGTAGATAAAAAAATAAAAGAATATATGTAAATGGTTATCACACACACATGTGGAGATTTAGGGACATTATTATTTTTTTAATTACTTTATAAGACTAGTATCGTACAACTCCTTGAATTTTTTCTCAAACAATTTATGAGGCATCTGTTTCCATGATTACTAAGAGTGGCTCCTTTCTGTGAGTTTTTATACGATAAATATCATGAATTAAATTTTAATTGAATAATAAGTTTTTATTATGTTTGAAATATCTCCATGAATAAGTTTTGTAAATGTGACTTTTTGGAGGATTTAAAATGTTTAGTTGTGAGGGTGTGATCACAACACGATTTACTATTTAATTTCACATAGAAGCCACAGTATTAAACTGATTTTGTATTGAAAATCAAAAATATAATAAAATTTTTTTACTTCAAATTTGATTCAATTATTTAAATTTTGTCACTTTTATAAAGGGTAATTTTTTTGATAATGACATTGTAGGATGAGGTGATTTAGAGGATTAGAGATGATGTTGGAGGAAAATGTACCAAACTGTACAGATTTCCATGAACACATGTGGACTAAGACACACATTGAAGATAATTAGGGCATATAATTAAGATTAAATTTTATGGTATGATCCAAAATTATGTAGTAAAAAAATATTATGAATATAAAAAATCCCAGTTCATCCATGAAGGGGTCTAACATAACTAACTTTTCTAATAAATATAATCTGGTTGAAGTCAAATGTTTGGATATGTATTTCTAAAATATCACCCATTTCATAAATTAATTTCCAAAAAATTTTAAAGGGAGATATAATACAACACCCCAATAGTTTAAAATATTTTCCTTTTAGAATATTTTTAATTTTTCTATTATCATTATTTATACAGAAATTGAAGCTTACACTACAACAACACTGAGTTATTTTGCGCTACACATAAGTTCAACTTTTACTACCTTTTAATGGAGAACCTATTATAAATCCAAATATTGACACTTTTATATATGTTATTTAAAAAAATAAAATTATTATTTGATTTCATAATATTGAAATTATCTCAGGGGGATTTTCTTTATTTTTTGAAAAGTTTAATTTTTTGATGAATAGTGAAAAATAATGCAGTGTAGTTAAAAACTGACTTTTCATTAAAATAATTATTGATGTTAAATTACATTTTAAATTGGGTTTGAAAGTAAAAATAGATCAATTATACATATATTATTACAATTTTTTTTTTCATTTTAATCTTTTTTATATTTAAATTTTAAATAAAAACTTTTTGAACTTTTGAACATTTTTTTACTTTAACTCGCTTTCTCGCTACGTCCGCAGGATTAGCGTTAAAATTAATTTTTCATCTTTAGTGAGTTTAATTTAAAAAAATAGAAATACGTGTTTGTAATCAGCATGAAATTTTTCGTCTAATAGGATTGACTTAATTTTTTTGGTGAATAGTGACTTTGTATTTTATTTTCCATGATTAAGGGTAAATCAGGTAGTTAAAGGTAAAAAATAAAATTATAATGTTATAATGTTACCCAAAAACATGTACTACTTTAATTAGATGAGTTGTTTTTTTACAAAAATAAACCTTAGGCTAAGATTATAACCTTTTTAATCCACTTGGGTAAGAATATGATATTTATAATACTTTATTTAAAGATAAGTGAAAAATGTGATACTCACATTTCTAATAACTATACCAATATAATTATAGTATTTAAAAAGATAGATTAGAAATTAAATAGTAATTTGAAATATAAAATTATTATATGTATCATTATTATTTATTATTTATTTTTAAATATAAAATATTTAAATTAAATGGAAAGACAATGATGATGTAGTAATGGTTAAAATAATGGAGAATAAAAAAATTATATTAAAAAATATTAATATAAATATAATTTTTGTGAGTTAAGGAATAAAATATTTTTATTGATTAATTGGAAATATTAGTAATATACTAGATGTATTGGTTTTAATTTATCTTGTTTGTTTGATTTTTTACAAGACAAAATAATGAATAGTGTCAAAATTGAGATTTAAGATATTTTAAAATAAATAATATTTTATTAAATGATATAAAATATCTAGGAAACTAAAATTCAGCCCAATAATTAGAATAAGTATTATTATGTCATATATGACCCATTTAGTGGCCGTTTTTCATTTATAGTAACTATATTAACCCTTAATATATAAATTACATGATACCACTTGTCTTGAGGTACTTAATTTCAAATTAAAAGAACAGTATCAAATTTGATAATAATGATATATTATTGAATTAATTTAACATTAAATAATTTAAAAACTAAAAAAATGATAAATAATTACAAGGGGATAGGATATGGTTGAAAATGTGTTATAATTTTCATTTATGGGCCATTTATAAGTATTTGGATCTTGAATAGTCTTTTTATATTTTAATATTTTGAGGATATTCAAAACTGCCCCTCACGTCAATTATAAAAGGGCACCTACTCCCTCAATTAATCAAACCCATTTGAGATTTATTGGTCAACCAAAAACTAACAATTTACCTTCTCAAATTCCCTAGACACATCCTAGAGTGAATGTTCTTCTCAAAAGACAAACCCTAGTTTCATTAAGAGGAGATCTAAAGGAGGATGGCTAATGAAGACGTAATCGTCTTTACCAACTCCTTCAAAATCATTTATTCTTATAATTGATATAACTATGTTGTTTAAATACTAATGTAATAGTTAGAGTATAATATATATGATTATATGTTATTATGATTATGGTACAACCATATTTTTACTTTTACCCATCCTATGAAAATAATATCAACATGTGTGCATACATACAACATACCGTCTCCACACTATGATGTATTTTTTTCATCACCACTTTATTTGGACGGGTATAATGATGAATATAATAGATATAAATAATAAATATGAAATTAAATTGATTTTTATAATTAATATTCCATCTAATTCCTTACCACCTTTCCATTAAGGAAATGATATCGTTGCTCGTGCGTACATACAACCTACCGTCTCCACGACACGATGAGATTCATTCTCCATGTAAACAATTCAAAATTGATTATAAAATGTATATGATGATTGAATATAATATTTGTTAACTTAATATCATCATTTATATAAATTTAATATATCATACGCATAATAAACATGACATACATGACAAAACAAACATATTAAAATAAAGCATTTAACACCTGAAACAATTGTAATAATGAAATATTGTTAAAAAAATGATATAAGATGATTGTAAATGATATGATACATAAGGATATAGTTATGTAATATGTTAATAACATTATTTAACCATTATAAAAGAGGATAATTTACTCTCAACTAAAATAAGGTACATGGAAAGGGTTAATTTCGCAATCTCATTATTATCGAGGATTGTCTATATGTAAGTATTTACTGGAACATATTTATCATCCATGTCCATGTTCCTTAAAAAATTATTTAAAACTATTCTTAGTATTCTAATAAAAAAATTTAAAGTCATTTTTCCCAATGTTTGACTTTTTACTAAACATTTTTAAAGGAATATTTTTTCATTTTCCAACTGAGGTACTTTATGGACATTTCGACAAATACGGAAATAATATTTATTTTTAACTAATATGTAATGAACAAATTTTACCACTTTAATGACACATTTGTGTTTTGAAGCTTTCATTACATGTTTTAAAAGTTATTTTTAAATAAAATGTTTTCTTTTATAAACACACAACTTTTAAATTAATTATTTCAAATAAAAGGGTATTTTTCTCAGAAATTTTTTGATGATTTTATTAGATTATTTTCATCTATGTCAACATACTTTGTTGGATATTATGTTTGATTAAATTTTATATCTTATGATACCATTTAACATATTTAATTGAAGGTTTTATGATATGTTTGATGGTGGATGTGCTATTTTGATACCATTCCTGGTTTATGTTTAATGTATTGAAATTTTTTATGATAGTTTTAATATGAATATATATGTTGGTTATGTTTTAACTATTTTATATGAGGAATGTGTTGGAATTAGTAAGTGTTGTGAGGGTCCCTCTTTGGCCTCTTGATTCATCAATTGGTCTCATGAGATAAACTAGGCTAGTTTTTTCCCATTATTGTATGTTTTCTTGGATGAAGCCTTATCAATATGTTTTAGATATCCCGAACTGTGCATTACCTCATTATGATATTAGTTATTTATATTCCATGTGATTATTCAGCTAGTATAATATCCATGGTTATGTTTTCTACATTAGGTGATTATTTTTTATGGTATTATTCATTTTTTCCATATTAGGCTTACGACTATGTTAATATGGATTGTGTTTTAGTTATTCCCCTTACCATAATGTTAATGCTTATTTATGATATCTTCTTCTCTATGCTAACCCTCATTGAGCATCCGATATCACCCATTTCAGATGTTTTATTTTCCTTAGGATTCTATGAAGTTTTATATGTTGGGTTTATAAAGTTGAATAATTGAGTTATCAAAGGATTATCTGTTTCATTTTATGTTTGAATTGTAATTTAAGATTCATCTATGTAATCTATTTTCCAAGATAGTTAAAATGCTCAGTCATTCAGGATTTGATTCATTGTAATAAAGCAATTGTAATAAATAATGCACCAGATATGGGATTCTAGGGTAAAAGAATTATAGTTGGTATAAGAGGAAGTTTAGTAGCAACCTTGGAAACTAGATTTTGGAATAAAATATTATAAAACATAACCCTATAAATGATGTTGATGATAAGTCTAAGTATAAGATGACATCCTTTAGATTTATTAATGGATAACCTAGGATAATCCTATGGATTTATGTATTGAGAATAACATTCCATCATTTTGAGATAATATAAATGATTCTTAATGACTATATCACAACAATTAGTTTTTCTCACACTGTTCTTTGATTTTTAATCAATGGTTTGAATCAGCAAGGTTATATAAATAGTGGTTATACTTTTGATGTTGAAGAGACTACAAAAAGAGAATGAAATGAAGGTGGTAATAAGGAATAATATGATGAACTTTAGTTAATGGTTTAATAATGGAGTATAATGATTAAAGTTCATGTGTATTTGGATTCAATAATTATTTCATCAATGGAGCTATGGTTATAAGAATCATGAGATATCTAAGGATTGCACTTTAGTATATATTACTCAAGGATTTGGATGCAGGAATGATATCATTATGGGTTTTAGGTGATAAAGATATGTGAAAGTAAGATCTAAATTGCATTGTTTGGAGAATCTAATGTATTTTTGGAAATATAGAAGACTTTTTAGACTAAAAATTCGGATAGATGTATTTTGGATGAGTCTTAAAGTTGGAATGGATTAAGTTGAATATTGGATATTACTATTTGAGGTTAAAGTATGATTTATTGGATACTTAATGCTATGCTTTTTGGTTTCACTAAAAGGATGAAGGAATTATGTGTGGAATTTTTGATTCATTAAAAATGATTCAGGCATAAAAATTATTCTTGAATTTCCATATTCATGTGTATGAAATGAACTGAAAATAGACCAAAACTAAAACAAAGGATAATATAATGCTTATAACATGGAAGACAATAAAGTAAGTTTATGTTCTCAAGTGATTATCCAAATAGTAAAATAATCCCTCAACATTAGGAAAAAGATTTTGTAAAAAAAATGTTATCCTATACCTTCTTTTCAGATTAATTAAATGGCCCCTTAGATCATCATAGATTTATAGCTTTGTGGTTGTTAACATTTTCCTGATAATGTTCTCTATCACTCTCCATCATAACTTGAAGGTTATATTTCTCTTCCAAGTCCCAATTTTACAACATGTAACCTTATTATGTGTTATCTCGGCTATCCTTATTCCTTCCCTTTCTTTATTTTAATGTTGAAATTTTATCAACCCTATTCTGATGTGGGATTTCTATAAATGAGTTTTGAGTAGCCAAACCTTAGTTACCGAACACAAATTCAAAAATTGTGAATACACCATTCATTGAATAAGAGGGAATTTAGATCCCCAAGAATTTATAAAATATTTTAATATTTTAATAAATTTAATTTTTTTGTTATCCTAATTTATACACAAAGTGAAGCTTACTCTACACAGGACACTGAGTTATCTTGCATTACACACAAGGTCAAGTTTTACTACCTTTTAATAGAGAACCTAATATAAATCCAAAACTTGAAACTTTAATATATTTTATTTGAAAAAAAAATTATTTTATTTTCAAATATAAAAATTAACTTAGGGTGATTTTTCGATATTTTTATGAGAAGTTTCATTTTTTGATGAATAGTGAAAAATACTGCATTGTAGTTAAAACCGCCTATTCATTTAAATAATTATTGATGTTAAATTAAATTTTAAATTACTTTTTAAATTTAAAATAGAACAATTATACATATATTAATCCAATTTAGTTCATTGGAATATTTTTATATTGAAATTTTATATGAAAAGTAATTGAACTTTCGATCATATTTACTTCAACTCGCTTTCTCGCCACCTCTGTAGGATTAGAGTTAAACAAGATTTTGCCACTTATATGAATGAAATTTTAAAAAACGGACCAAAAAAGTTGTAATTAGTATGAAATTTATAGCATAATAGTATAAATATAATTTTTTAGTGAATAATAACTTTAGTATTTTATTTATCAAGATTAAGGGTAAATTGCGTAACTGAAGGTAAAAAATAAAATAATAAAATTATAATGTTACCCTAACACTTATCTCAATATCATTAGATGAGTGAGTTTCGTTAAAAATCAACCTTTGGATGTGATTATAGCCTTTTTAATCCACTTGGGTAAAAATATGACATTTATAATATTTTATTTAAAATAAATAAAAAATTCCATACTCACATTTTTAATAAATATACCATTTCTTATAAGGTTATAAATAAGATAAATTTGAAAAAAAGTAATCATTTTAAATTTAAAATTCTTATATACATAATTATAAATTATTTATAATTTTTAATGATAAAAAAATTAATTAAATGGAGACATAATGATGATGAAGTAATTGATTAAATAGTGGAAGAATAAAATAATGCTATTAAAAATATTAATATAAATATAATTTGAGAAATTTAATGTCATACACACTTTTTATGATTAATTTTACATATTATTAAAGTTTTATTAGTCTTGTTATGAATTTATCTTGTGGGTTGGATTTTTGTATAAGACAAAATAATGAATAGTGTAAAAATTGAAATTTAAGATATTTTAAAATAAATTAAATTTTATTAAATGAGATAAATTATCTAAAAAAATATTTGGCCAAATAGTTGTAGTAAGTATTAAAATGTTATCAATGAATCTATTTGTGACCATTTATCATTTTATAGTTATTATATGAACCCTTAGTATATAAATTATATGATATCAAGTTAAGAGTTAAAGGAGTTAAATATGGGTTAAAAAAATGTTAAGGATTAAAAACATAATGAAAATTTTAAAAAATTACAGGAAGAGTAATATTCTAACCTTATATCATTATGAAATATTTTGAGTTGTTTAATGAACACTTTTCCATGAAAATAAATTATATATTTTTTAAATCAAAGATAGTTACAAAATACCACTCTCTTTGTTTTTAATATATTTCTTATGTCCAAATAAGGGAAAACCAAGATATGAATGAACCTAATTGTATATATTTATCCTAATAAATTTAGTTTCATTATATAAATTTATTTATTTTTAATCTTTAGAAATTATATAATTACCTTAAAATATTCTTTAAATACTAAAACACTATTTATTTAATCAAGAGAAAAATAAAATTATTTATATTAATAATTTTAATTTTGATATATTTGGGATGAGACAATGTGTACATTTAATTTTATATACCTAATATATATAATAGAGATGTGTTAAAGCATTATATTTTAATTCCCATTTGACTTGAGGTATTTAAAGTCAAATTAAATGAATAATATCAAATTTTAAAATAATGATATCTTATTTAATTAATTTCTTATTATATAATTAAAAATTAAAAAATGATAAACAATCAAAGGGGATAGGATATAGTCCAAAATGTCTTATAATTTTCATTTATGGGCCATGTTTAAGTATTTTTATCTATAATAGTCTTATAATATTTTAATATTTTTGGATTTCTGAAAGTTCCCATCACCTCAATTATAAAAGGGAACCTCCTCCCTCACTTCCTCACACCAATTTAAGACTTATTAATCGACCAAAAACTACCCATTTACCTTAAAAAATTCCCTATACTATTCTTATAGGTTATTATCTTCTCAAAATACCAACCCTAGTGTCTATAAGAGGATATCCAAAGGAGGTTCGCTAAAGAAGAAGGATTCATCTATACAGACTCCTTCAAAATTATTTGTTTTTATACTTTATCTTCATATTTTGTTTACATAATAAAGTAATAAATCTTGAAATATCTATATTATGAGATGTTATTATCATTATGGTATAACCATATTCCTCCATTTACCTATCCTATGAAAAACAATATCACCATGCATGCATACATAAGGTTTACCGTTTCCATGCTATGGTGTAATTTGTTTTTCATCACCCCTTTATTGGGATGAGTATAATGATGAATATAGTGGATATAAATAATAAATATTAGATGAAAATTATTCTGTATAATTAATATACCATATAATTCTTACCACCTTACAACTAAGGAAATGATACCGTCACTCGTGCGTACGTACGACCTACCGTCTCAACGATGTGTTGAGATTCATTCTCCATATTAACAGTTCAAGAATGATTATTAAAGTATATATTATGAGAGAATATAGTATTTATGAACTTAATATTATTATTTATTTGATGAAAATATATCCTATTCCTAATAAACATAACTTACATGACAAAAAAACATAAGAAAATAACACCGTTAACAACTAAAATAATGGAAATAATGAAATATTTTTAACAAAACAATATAATATGATTAATAATGATATAATACATATGGATATAGTTCTATTATAATTTAATATCATGATTTAACCATTATATAGGAGGTTAAATCACACTAAACAAAAAATAAAGTACAAGTTAAGGGTTAATTTTGTAATGTCATTATTATCCGAGATTGTTTATACGTTAGTATTTACTGGGACATATTTATCATCAATGTCCTTGTTTCTGAAAAATATATTTCCAAATATTATTACGATTATTCTATAGGTGGTTAAAGTTTTTTACCTGTGTTTTAATTTTTATAAAATGTTTTGAATGCAATATTTTTATTTTCTTTCAAACTAAGTACTTTATGACCTTTTCGACAAATACAGAAAGAATGCCTATTTTTAACTTATATGACAAGAGAGGATTTTACATATATCATTATGCCTTTATTTTTTGAAGGTTCCTTTATAAATTTTAAAAAGTTATTTTTAAATAAAATGTTTTATTTTATAAATGAATGTCTTTAAATAAATTATTTCAATGAAAAAAATAGTATTTTTCTCAAGAAAGTTAATATAATTTTATTAGAGTATTTTCATTGATGTCAAAGTCCTCTATTATATCTAATGTATTATTGAATTTGATCTCTTATGATACCATTTACCATATTTAATTTAAGGTTTTATGATTTGTTTGATGATGGATGTGATATTTTGATACCATTTATGGTTTATGGTTAATGTATTATAATTTCATATGCTTGTTTTAATATGAATGTGGATGTTGTTTATATTTCACCTTTTTTATATGAGTAATGCATTAGACATTGTATGTTTTGGTCGAGGCCCACTATATTCACTTGATACATCATTAGGTCTCATGATACAAACTAGGCTGAGTTTTTACCCATTATTATATGGTGTCTTTTCCAGAGCCTTTACGTTATGTTTTAGATGTTCTATATTTTGAATTCACACTTTATGAGATTTGTTGTTGATATTAACTATGATTATTCAACTAGTAGAATATCCATGGTAATGCTTTCTAGCTAATGTGATTATTTTGTAAGGTATTATTTATTCTTTCTATATTATGCTCAAGAATATGTTTAAATGGATTGTGTTTTAGTTATTCACCTTATAATAATGTTTATGCTTATTTATAATATATTCCACTATATTCTTGCCTTTACTGAGCATCAGAGATCACCCCTTTCATATGTTTTACTTTAATTAGGATTCCAAGAAGTTTTATATAAATGGTTTAACTAGTATAACAATGAAACTATAAAACTATTTTCTATGTTTTATTTTTGAATTGTAATTTAAGGTTAGTGTTTGTAATATATTTTCCAATACTACTAAACAGATCAGTTATTTAGGATTTCGTTCCTTATAATCATGCCAATATAATAAATAATGTACCGACTCTAGGATTATGGGGTCTAGGTGTTTCAAATTAAATATTTGGTAAAATAAATTTTTATTTTTTTATAATTTGAGGTATGGTTGTCAACCTACAAAAAACCATGGGCCAAGTGACATCTCAAAATATGGGTGTCCAAAACCACCTCCCATTTTGGCTATAAAAGGGAACATTAGGCACCTCATTTGAAACTTCATATAGGAGGAAAGGTAATGATATTTTAGAGTCCAAAATAATTCCTTTAATCCATTTGAAGATTTTTTTGATCCATATCATTATAGGGAGAGCTAAGATGAAGATGATGTTTCACATGAGCTTCCTGCTCCTTTAGATGGCAGGCTAAACGGTGGGTGTTCTCTATGAGGTAGATACACATGTTGTAAAGGGATATCCCACACATGTTTTGATACCGGTTTCTTGTATTTTGGTTTTGAAAAAAACTAATTTATAATTATATTTCTTTGATTCATATTTTAATTCTTTTTTTATTCAACTGAATGGAATGCTCTTTATTTTTAACCGACCGATGTAAAATTTTTAGTACATGACTTGTGTTGTTCCAATTAGACAACATAAGAATAATTTTCTTCTCCACTTATTTGAGATTTCAATTTTAATTGGAAGTTATTATACCATTCATGAGATATTTAATTTTCTTATTTGATTTTTATGTTAAGGTTTGGTTCTCAATGAATTGATATAAAATCTTAGAAAGTAGTTAGGATTCTGATTAATTTAAACCAAATACATAATAGAAAACTAAATTAATATCTTAGAACAATGAACTTAAAATGTGTGCAGTGAACTAAAAATTACCCATTTTTACATATTTTTTAAAATCCACTTTGTTTTCAAACTATTAAAATCTGTAAATTATATTATTTTCATAGAACTATTTTCAAAAGCACCCCTACTTTTTAGTTATTTTTAATGAAAATGAACACTATAAACCACCAATGCACTTTGAGAGATGACCTAGGGTGTAATTTATGTTATAAAATCATATTTAAATAATAATAAAGTTGAAATGTCATGAAAAAATGATAAATTTTGAATTTATAAATATAGAAACCCACATATCAATCCATGTGAGTCAAGAATTATAAATCCATTTATTTTACAATGATTTAGATAAGCCCATTATGAAATATTACTAGAATATCCATCATGCACTTTTAAATTTTTTAATATTTAATGGAAGACATATTTTTTTGATTTTATATTATTAAAATAGCTATGAGGTACTTCCCATTCTTATATTCCCACATATCACATTTGATATTTTGTGCTTCTAAGTCCTAAAAAGAACATTTTTTAAACTCATTCTTCTCAACATGCATAACTCTAATATTTTAACATAAAATATTAAATTCTAAATATATATGTATAAATTTTTTTACCATTGTGGTACTCAAATTGTATTTGAAAATTTTCTAACTATTTTCAACCCTTTCATCAACTAAAAATCTTTTCCCAACTATATTCCTTTATTTGATAATTATTCCAAGATTTGTTATATGAATAATACCTTTTGAGGAATCCTCAAATCTATTTTTCATTAGTATGTGAATTGTTTAAAAAAAATTATTTGATGTATCAAGGAAGTGATAATGACACATGAAAGACCACATTCTTCTATAAGGTCATCATTAATGCTCAAAATCAATGTTACAAATGAGAAAAGAAAAACCAATGCATGTTTTCAAACTGAAAAAATTTACTAGTCCAAGAAATTCATTGATGGTACAAATAAAGGAATCATACACTTTGAAAATTTCTGTGTTGGATGTATTTTATGTTTCAACACTATAATTCCCTAACTCATACAATTATTGAATAAGAGGCCAAAAATAGACATTAATTTTATTTATTAGAATTTTTTCTAGCAATAATAATTGATAAGATGACTGATGTATGTTCTATACACATCCAAAGAGGTATATTATAAGGGACAAAACAACCATCTATATGTTGTAATTGTCACTTAATGTCCCAAAATGATTCAATCCATCAGATGTCAATCCCAAGTGAACATTTATAGGATCAGTAGAGAGATCTAGCTATAATGAATCAAAGTTCTTCCATAATTTTAGAACTCTTAGATGTCACCTGAATTCATCATTATTATTATCCAAATCACACCACTTCATATTTTCATCCATTTTAGATGACATAATCAATCTTTACAACAAAAATTTTGATGGAAAGTAATGTAAAATCATAAAAAATATATTATTTTTCTATTTCTTTGTGGTAGAATGCACATTCCAACTGAAATCATTATTTTTTGACTTCCATATAGAAGTAAAATATTTCATTTTTTACTTTTATCTATACGAATATTTATTACAGTAAAGCATAGAATACGACAACCCATATCTTAAATACACATTAATTCATGATTTATTATATAAATATACATATAGTACAATCCTAAAAGATTGCGAGACATATTGTATTTAGGTAATTAGGTATACACCACATTAAATTTAATCAAGAAAAAACAACATTATTTAGAAACTCCAAAACATTCCCTTATATTGGCTTAGTATTCTAATATTTCACATGATAACCTATGGACATACATAAAAAAATGGTGATATATAAATCCCAGTAAGGGAATAATAAATTCATAACATGATAAAGGTAATACATGTTATTGAAGAGTAATATCAAGGTGATATAAAAGCGTTGATAATCATAAACATGATTGTCTAAGCATGATATAAGTAGATAACATAAAGGGAACCTAGAAATGTGGAAACAACATGAAACATGGAATCATAATCATAATGAAAATATAACCAATAAGACATCATAACATAGTGTTATTAGGATAACATCCCTTACACCATACATAACATCTCTTGAGATGAAAACATTACCCAATGCATTGAGGGGATATATAATACTAGGCCCAACCATTACATGAATATCATGTTCATTAATTTTTTAACCACCAAGATAATACAAAATAATAAATAATTTCATTAATTTTAAACCCATGATTAGGGAATGTGGATTAAAAAATTAGAAATCTAATATCAATAAAGGGTTGGCCCAACTGGGTGAATAATCTTGAGTAGAAATGGGGTTGGGTATTTACTATATAGATGTTTAACATGGAAAATCATAGGATAATTTCAATAGAATAATGGGTGTAGAAAAGTTATATGGTAGGGATGAATGATATCAAAAGGTGGTCACTCATTACATTGGATTTATAAGGATAGTGAAGGGATGTGTGAAAACACATTATAATAGGGAAAACTGGAAATCCAAATGGCTTAGTAAAAAACATTAATTGAAATTAAAATAAGAGTAGAGAGTCACTTACCTTTATAGGAAACTTATAAAATATTTGGAGGAGTTTTCAAGTGATTATAAACCTTGTGTGGGATTTTAATTGGGAGTGGGAGGATGGGTGGGTCTTTATAGAAAAAAGGGGGAATTATTTATTAATTTCTAAATTTATGTTTTGGATTATATATGATAAAATAATAAATTACACAAACCTTAACATGGGGTTTTCTAATGATTTCTACCTAATAAGAGTGGTTTTAATATTTTATAAGGCTATAAACCCAAATACATAAAATAATACTCTTGTTGATGTGGAAGTGAGTCATGTTTATAATTAACTGGTTTCAAAACCTTAAAATATAGCATAGGTTTTGGGAGGATTCATTTAGGGTTTTGTAAACATAATAAAATAACTTCAAAAAAACATTATATTGAAGGAGAAACATATTTTTTTCAGGTATTCCCTTTTAAACTATTTATCACATCACTTTTGGGCTATTATGTTGTAATAATACATACTGTATGTTTATACCATATTTAATTTTTAACCACAAAATTAAACTATATTAGAAAGTTATGAAAATTTTACCATTGGATAATTGAGATGAGATGATTTCAAAAATTCTATTTATTTTATCTAAATAATTATATAAATATTTGAATTTACACTTTGAAAAAAATTCATTTGTTGAAAAATACTGGTTTTTAATATAATAATAGTTTTTAACCCTTATTAAAGATTATATTGGATTTCAATAAATTATATTTTCATTTCTATGTAAATATTATTTAAAAATAATATGATATGGAGATAAAATTTCCTAAAAAATTATTGAATTTATCATGAAGTTTATTTTAATTAAAATAATATATGTTCCAAAAAGAAAAATTTTAGTTTCTTCATATCAAAATATAATTTTATTCAACTCATATAAAATTGTAATAATTAAAAGGGATAAATATAATAATTATTTTACTAAGAAGTAAAATATAAATATTCATAGCATTGGGGTCTATATTTATAAAATCTTATTACAATATTTTATTCCATAAGGGTAATGTGTGTGATGGTGGGGATTCATTTTGTAGGTTAGGAAAACATGGTTTTTTTCATGACCTTAATAATCTTGATCTTCTCTAATAAAAAATTTTATTCATTATTAAGTTGTTGAATTTCAACTTGGACTAGGTCAAGGGTAAATTCCAATGATTCCATATCTATTAGAATCTTGATAAATGGGATTAATAGGGCACAATCCTACTAATCGAGGCCATCTATCCTTCCTTTGGTGAAAATTAGACTTCATAAAAGCCCTTAATATATACTAATCTTATCAGTCACTATACAAAGGATATATCATTGATGATTAAGATTATTAATTGTATTCCTAATCTGACAGACTATAATTTAATAACTATTCCATAATAACCAATGTAGTTCATGTGTTTTAAATAAATATAAAGAATTTAATTAATTAAAAAGGAATTTAATTTATATATTTTTGGGTCATTACATTCTTTACCACTTCAAAAATTCCACCCTTGATTTTTTTTCTTTACACTATAACATATGTGGAATCTTCTATTTCATTACCCCTTCAAATTCCCATGTTTCTTCCACAAACTTGTTGTTTCGTCACAAATCTTTTTTCGGTAAGTTATATTGTTTCATATAAAATTTTCTCCATGGTCAATGATATTCACTGGCTACTCCTCGTATAAAAGATAAATATTCTTGGCTATGACCTCAAGATTTAATACATGTGAGGGGTATGGTATATAATTCCTCTAGAGGGATACATGTAACACATCATGTACTTGAGATGGGTTATGTGGGATTGAAATTTGATGGTCCATAACTATGATACAATCAAGGATCTCAAAGGGGAAGATGTATCATGGAATAAACTTTCAATTATTCCCAAACCTCGTGAATTTCTTCCATGATGATATATGAAGGATCCCCTTATCTCCGAAATCATACTATAGGTCTTTTCAATGATTGTATGCATAGATTTTCTATATAATTTTCATGGATTTCATATAATTATGAATGGATTGAAATTTCTATATAATATCTCAGATGAGATCCCTTCCTATCAACTTACACTCTCCAACTTTATCCCAGCATGTTGAAGTATGACACATCTTCCCATATAGAGCCTCACAAGGTGAAATTTTAATCCTAGAATGTAAACTATTTTTTTATGAGAACTCCATTTGGGGATGGTGATGATCCTGACATCATTGGAGATCCATTGAACATGATTTAAACATCTCCTCTAGATTTTTAATAGTTCTCTCAAACTGACAATTTATCTGGGGGTGATAAGTATTATTGAAACATAGATCTGTATCTAATGCCTGTTGATGGATTCTCCAAAACCTTAAGGTAAATCTCAGATCTCAGTCTGATATAATAAAGGAAATAAAATATTTGTCATGGGGAGTCCCATAATGAAATCCATGGTTATGTTTTCCTATTTCAATATTATTATGGGAAATGGTTGCATCATACTCTTTGAATTTTTTTATTCAGAATTGAATTGTTGACATAATGAGAATCAAGACAATACTTTTTCAATCTCTATCTTTATGTTATCCCTCCATATGTTTTTATTAAAATATATTTACATGTTAGTGATTCATGGATTAATATATAAGGATGATCTATGAATATCATCCTTAAATTCCTTCATTAATTTTCGTTTTGATGGGACACACATATAAGTTGCACACCTTATAACTCAATAATTTGTAAAGTTGAACTCCAAAATATTCAATAACTTTTTTTTAGATCTAAATAAACTTTTTATGACCCCTTGATTCACTCAAGAATAGATGTTTGGGTAGTTATTTGATCAAGGTAGGGTAAATATCCTTTTATTATTCCAATTTTTATCCTTTTCATGTCTAAGACTATTGGATCCTTTTCATTCATCATGATGGATATGGTAACATGATTCTTTCTAATTAGAGAATCTTATACTTTTTCCCTTCATAAGATGGTAATGGATTGAACAATCATAATCCTTGATCAGATATGACTACTATCATTGGATCATATTGAACTACTTTTGTGTCAAAATATACTTTAGTCTTTTATTATCAATATATATTTCACAGTTCTCCTAGTACAAATATAATTGAAAAATATTTAATATAAATATCACTATAGCCAATTATTGATTATGTGTGGGGTAGTTATAATCATTGTACTTTAATTGGCGTGAGGGATAGGTAATCAGTTTTTCATCTTGCATGAGCACACAACCTAATCCTTTTTTTTATGAATTAATGTAGATCATAAATCCTTCCCCACTGGTTGGTAATACAAGTACAAGTAAAGTGAGTAAAAATTTCTTCAACACTTTGAATATATCTATGATTTCAACAATGTAGAAAAAATCCACTCCCATTCAAGTTATATTGGTTAATGGGACTGAAAATCATGAGAAGTTTCTCACAAATAAATGATATTACCAAGATAATCGAAGAAAATTATGGATATCTATTATAGATATTATTCTGGGACATCCTTTAGATTCCTATGATTTTTAATGATCCACAAATACCCATTTTCTAGTGATTACATTCCCTAGGAATTTTACTTTCTCTATCAAAGACCCGTATTTACTATACTTGACATATAACTTTTCCTTTTTCACGATCTTCAGTACAGTATTCGGATTTTCCATATGTTCCACATTTATTTTGGAGTAAATAAGAATATCATCTATAAATATAGAAAAAAATTTATTTAGTTAATCCCTAAATAGTCTATTCATTTATTCCATAAATATTTCTGGATAATTAGTGAGCTCGAATGTGAATAATATATACACATAGTGCCCATAAATTGTAGGAAAAGTAGCCATGGGGATATCCACCATCTTTAACTTTACTTGGAAACACCTCAACCAAAGACCCTACATAGAGAAGTACTGAGATATAATTATATCATTGAAAAAGTTATCAATTTTTGACAGAGGATACTTTTTCAATATCATGATCTTGTTAAGCTCATGACAATCAATTTAGAGGCACATAGACCCATCTTTATTCATGATGAAGAGGAACAATGTACCCCATTGTGAATCACTTTATTGTATAAACCCTTTACCATGATTCTCATATAATTTATTCTTTATATATTAGTGTCCATTATATATGGAGTCTTGGATATTGGGAAATCTTCGAGTTTAATATTGATTAAGAGCTGAACCTCATGGCTAGAAGGATGACCAGAAAATTATTTAGGAAACACATAATAATATTACCTTACAGTGGGAATTTAATAAAGGATTATATTTTCCTTAGTATCAATATTTTGATCTAGATACAATTCTCACAAGGTAATAATATCAATAATTGAGGTGATGATATAAAAAAAGATTCATTCTCATTCTTACACCTGTGTAAAATCAGAGGGAGATTTTTTATATGAAGGGTGATTTCATTCTATTGTAAATTTATGTTTGTTTTATTTAAGTAAAGCCAATCTATAACAAAAACTACATCTAATTCCACTAAAGGGCGTGTCATAGGGTTCATTGGGACTTTCAGACCATAAATATAGATAGGGAGAATTTATTGAATTTGGATTGAATAATTTCACTTTTTTTAACAGAGAACTCCACTTCTATATTTTAAGGTGGTGCTTGAATAGTTCTACAAAACTTATGTGATATGAAAGAATACAAAAAACCAAAATCATGTAGTAAATTCTCTATTCTTGAATAAATAATTATCATACATGTCACCACATTATTTTCAGGATCCACCTTAGCAGTTGTGATGGAATAAGATCGCACCTTATCTCTAGGAGTTGGATGATGTTGTCTGCAATTATCATCGACAAACCTTGTATTAGTGAATTGATTTTCATTGTGTCCTTGTTCCTTATAATTGAAACTTTATACATTAGGTTGAGTATTTACTAGGTAATTACTTTCTTCCATCACATTGGTGAGTTTCTTCCTTCATTATTAACTAGCTAGGTTCCCTTACTTCCTACTACTAAATAATTTCTGTCTCTCCATCAGTAAATTTTTGGGATGTTTGTTCCCTCACTTTTTAAAAGTGGGATGCTGGAATTTTTTTCCCTTATGATATTTCTATATTGGTCCCCTAGAATTAAACTCCATCAACTAATTCCAATATCCAAACCCATGATACCCTTGAGATTCACTGATCTCCATTTTAACTTTGTGACCCCATCAAAAACTTTCCCAGTAGCTATCAATGTCTCAAATTGATAAAGAATTTTATAGACTTGGATTTATCCCTCCCAATAAGTGTTAAAATTTAATTTTTGGTTCAATGAAAAAGGCATAGGTGTATCATGAAATTTGTTTTTATTTAACCACATATTCCTTAATGGATTATTTATCCCTTTACTTTAGGCCGAGGAACTCCCCCCCAATTTTTATTTGGAGAGTGCGAGGTAAATATTTATCAAAAAACATTTTATAGAATTATTTCCCCACCATCGCTATGATATTCTCCATGGGATACATATTTTTTATCAATTCCCACCATTTACTAACTTCTCCATCTATATTAAAAACAACCAACATGAACTTCTCTTTCCTGGAGAATTAAATGTCACCAAAGATCTTTTCAATGGCATTGATCAATTGTTCAATAATTAAGGGACTATAAGATCCACCAATGGTCAGAGGATTTTGTCATAGAAAGGTATTAATTGAAACATTCAACTTCTTATATGGATGGGGATTTCAACAGTAATTTATTTTTTGTTCAAAAAGTATGTAAATTGAGAAATTATTATCATGAAATTCTGGAATCCTGATCTGATCAAGTTGGGAATCTCATTGGTTAGTCATCACATTTCCTATTCCATTGGTTTTTGAGTTAGTTTCTCCTATTTTCATCCATTGAATAAAAAAAGTAAAAATACGGGATGAGAAATTTTAAACAATTAAACACATAAAATGGAAATCAAGAACATTGAAGAGATAACTCATTAATGATATATATTAATTAAACTGTAAATTCTAGGTTTCAATTTATGTTATCCATGGTATATTTCCTAACAAAAAATTATATGGGATTTTTTGTTTCTTTGAAAGTGGATCCTAAGGATCTTGTGAATTTATAAAATAATATCCATTCGGAGTATAAAAATAGGTGTGAAACAAGGCCTATTTATGATGAACTAGGTAATGATCAAGTTAATTTTCAATTCACCATTTTTGGGGTTATTAATCCTATATAAAAATGTGTTGGATCCATATCCACTATAGTATCCAGACATCGATTTTGTTTCTTGGAAACCGCTTACTATATACTTTACCAAAATTTTGGGATGTTTTCTTATTTTTAGTCTTATCCTTAAGCCTTTCACTAAGGTTTTCAAATCACATTCTTTAAAAATAAATGTACTTTCTACTGATACTAACAATGACAACGCATATCTCAAATACAACTTAATTCATGGATTATTACATGAAGATACACATAGTAATATCATAGAATATCGTGAGGCCTGGTGTCATTGGGAAAATAGGTACATAGTATATTAACCTAAAAATGGGTATAAAAACATTATTTAAAAACTAAAAAACATTCCCTTATATTCCCTTGATTTTTTAAAAATCCACAGGATAACCTGGGGATACCCATAAGAAAAGGGTGAGAAATGAATCTCAGTAAGGGAATAATCAAATAATGACATGATATAAGTAATACATTTTAGTCCACACGAATATCACAGTGATATAAAAGTAGTGAGATTAATAAACATGATCATCCAAGAATGATATAATATGATAACATCAAGGGAACATATAAATGTGGTCATAATAAAAAACATGAAATCATATGAATAAGTTATGGGTAACCAAATAAATCAAACATAGTGTGCTTAATATAAAATCCCTTGTACCATACATGTCATATCATGATATAAAAACATTACCCAATGCATTAAAAGACTTAATAATTTCAGGCCCACCCACCACATTCATATCTTGTTCATGAATTTGTGCACCGCATAGATCCTATAACATAATAATTACATTAATAACTCTTAAACCAATTATTAAGGAATTTGGGTTACATATATAGAAGTTTTAAATTAATACAGGATAATTACAAATTGGTGAATACCCCTTATTGTAAATGGTGATATGTATTCCCTGGACAAATGTTTTTCATGGAAGATCATATAATAATTTTAGGATCATAACGGGTGCACAAAAAGTTTATGAAAGTATTTAATGATCGATAAATGTGGTCTATAATTACATGGTAATCTAAGGACTATAAATAGATTTGTAATAAACATGACAACATGGAAAATTGGTAGTCCAAATGGCTTAGTATAAGGAATGTACATGAAATAAAATGAATAGAAGAGAGTCCCTTACCTTCATAGGGCACTTCTAAAATCATGATAGAAACTTATTAATATATTTGGATCATATTGAGAGGTATTTAGATTGGTATAGTGAAAGTAACTTCATTATGAATGATTTTTGAGTGAAAATGAGAGGGAGGATGAGTGAGAATTTCAAGAAAAAGAGGGTGGACTTCATTATTAATTTATAAACACAGGTTTTGTAATCTGTATGATAAAATAATCAAAACCACAAACCTTTCCATGGGTTTGAACATGTTTTATCCAAATAGTAGTGGTATTCAATATTTTATAAGTCCAAGAACCAAAGTATTTAAAATATTACCCTTGGTGATGTGGAATTGAGTCATTTTTTTAAATAATTGTTTTTTAAACCCTAAAAATACGATACATATTTCATTGGATTCATTAAGATTTTTTAAAATTAATCATATAACCTCAAAACACATTATTTTAAATAACACGTTTTTTGAAATCCCTTGGTAGTATTTGTAACAACACTTTTGGTATATTATGATGTCATAATACATAAAATATAATTATATTGTATTTAATTTTTAATAAAAAATGTGTTTGCCTCATTGAATTTTGAAAAAATCCCCCTTATATATTTAGAAACATTTATTTCGTAAAAAATAATTATTTTTTTAAAATAATTGCGCAAATATGATAATTTACTCTTTTAAAAAAAATTCCCATTTACTAAAAATTAATCATTTTTACCATAATAAAAATTTTATAACCTGTATAAATATTATATTAGACTCCAATAAATTATATTATTATTTGTATATAAATATAATTTAATAATAATATTATATGAAATATTCATTTATTTGAAAACTCTTGAATTTATAAAAATTAGGTTTTAATTTAAACCGTATATTTTCCAAAAATACAATTTTGGTTTCTTCATATCAAAATGTAATTTTTATAAACTCATATAAAATTTCAATAATGAAAAGGGATAAATATATCCCTTACTATATTTTATTGAAAAATTTAAAAATTCATACTACTAGTATTTAGATACACAACCCCTTATTACAATAGTGTATGAATTTTTAAAATTTTCTTTCTAATGTAATAAGGGATATATTTTCCCTATGGGTCAAGTATAAGATGGTGGGGATCTCATGGGTTGGTTTGGTGAACATGGTTTGGGTCATGATCTCTATAATGTTAGAATTCTCCCATAAATAATATTGTTCATGCTCTAGTAGTTGAATTTCAGCTAGGTATTGGTCATGAGAAAATCCCAATGATTATTTCTCCCTCATAATCTCAGAAAATGGGCTTCATAAGGTACAATCCTACTAGTCAAGGGAATCACTTCTAACATCTATGAAAATTATACTTTATCATAAAACTTAATATATACTAATCTTATCGCTCAATTTAGAATGAATATATTCTCAATGGTTAATAATCTTAATGTTTTTTTAAATCAGATTTACTATTTTTTTATAATTGGTCCAAAATAACCAATGTAGGGCATGTGTTTTATAAAACTCTAATGCAATTAATCAATAAAAAGGTAAGTTCATTTAAAAATGTTAGGGTCATTACATAAAATCATTGGGACAAGCATGAAACATTGTATAATTGAGTCCATGATTTATAATTTCCTAATTCATCACATAAAATGATCCATGGATCTTTGCTTCAGTAAATGAATCATTCAAAAATTATTACACTATAAACATTACATTAATTATAATTCAACTTAAGAACATGATGTGGTATAATGTCAATAGAATAGAAAATTTTGAATATTTAGAACATCCTTCATAAATCTATTTATTTATTTCTTCAATTAATTTAGAAAAGGTAGGTGTATTATAAGTTATGTTTCCCCTGTATTAGTCTCCTCAATATTATTTGTTATATGTTATCATATTGAACTAGTTATCTAGTTGTTTTGAAAGTATTATTAATATATAAAACATCATCATGTGGGTCAAATATTTTGTTATATTTCTCAAAGTGTTCCCCACTATATTAAAAGTATAATTTATCAAAATTTTAATTTCATTATCCACTATGGAATCATTATCAAATTTATTATGACTGTAGACATATCTACATATAATTTCTATAACATTCAATTTTCCAGGCCAAATCTGATACACGTAATGATGACGAAATTGTTTTAATATAAAATGTTCAAATTCTTGATCTCTCTTTATCCATCACCTAAATTTATATTTAGGAAATGGATATTTGATTCTTCTATCCACATATCTTTTTGAAATTGTGAAATCCAAAAACATGTTCTAACCCGTAACATATTGATATGTGTTCTGAGTTAATGTAATCTAACTTTTTTCAAAATGTAATTTTTTCCTACAATATCAAATAAAATTATTATTATATTAGTATATAAAAAAATAAAAAACATTTAAGTTAAAAAATTAGGACAATACCATTTTTTTAAATTAGGATAAAGATAAAGTTATTAATTTCCTTAGAGGGTGGTTATAATTGTATAATAAAAATTTAAAGTTTTTATAGTTTTTGATCAGCTATGAGTTTAAAATTTTAGAATTGGTTTTTAATCTTTTCATTTTATATGATGGAATTTAGTTTTGATATCAAAACACTTTATTTCAATGAAAAAATTCTACATATATTTTCTATATTATTTAACAAATTTTCAAGGTAATTTTATTTTTAAGTTTCAAAATTTATACTATATAGTGATAATTTTTCAACCTCTCCTTAAATTTTGGTTATTATTGTTTTATTAAATTACCTAACTCAAAATTTTGTTACTTTTAGAATATGAAATTGTTTGTTTTTATAGACACATAATTTAGTCATTCATTTGAACTCTTATTTAAGAATTTATATTAATAAAAAATGGAATGTTGATTGTTGATTTTTTTCCCTGTGATTTTCAATTTTATTGTTTTTATTTAATATTTCTATAATTTTAATCACAATTTCATTCCACTCATTATATGAATCATTTAAAATGTGAAAGAATGATATGTAAATAAAAATATGATAGAATAATATAAGACTTGTTTGTAAACATTTTGTGTACCTTAATTCCCATATTTTACATTTTAAATTCAAATCCTAATGTTTTAAAATGTTTTAAATTATATTTTTATATTATTTTTTAAAATTTTAATATTAATTCACCTTGAATAAAACCATTCACCATTTATTTATTTTAAAATTTAAATTTCCCATATTTATAATACATTAAATTCTTTTGAGTTATTAAACCCTATATTATTCAATATATAAGTTATTAAATACTATCATTTCCCATAATGACTATTAAATAATTTTGTTTAACATTATCATTTTAAAATTTTAGCTATTATAAAGTCATTTGATAGTTTTATTTGTCAAATTCACTCATCAAAGTTATTAAAATTATAATTTCCTTCATTGATAGTATTTATTTAAACATTATGAGTAAAATTATTATACAATTAAACAAGTCTATATCAAATTATTTAATAAAACAACTCCATGTGAACACCAATATAAAAATAATAGCACATATTACATTTATTATTTTTAAATTTTTCTAATTCAGTAAATAGACTAAAATAACACATTAAAACAATAATAAATACAATATATATACATATATATATATAAATCATTAATGAAATAATAAAAATAAAAATAATAGTAATATTCCTCAATAATTATATATATACCATAGGCAGTGACGGGTTGGTGATGAAAGTGATGAAGTGATGTCTGAGGAGTCTATGTGAGGTTAGTGATGTTATAAATGGGAACGAGAATTCTTCCAATCAAGAGATAGGGGTCATGTTTCAGTGATTATGAAAAAGTGATCCCAATCATTGGGGGGGGGGGGGTGTCGCGTATCAGTTTCAATCTCACCAAAAATCATGGTGAGGGTATAACATTATGGATGATAGGGTATCAATGGGGTCCTATGTTGAGGCCAAGAGGAATAAAATGAGTGTTAGACATCGAAGATGAGAAGCTAGTGTGATTCTAGGATGGAAGTAGGGGGTCTGGTATTTGGATCGAGGTTGAGAGGTAATTTTTAAGCAGATAGTAGTGGTTTTCATTAGAACCATTACAAAATTATAATTTAAAGTTTTTTAAGTTAAAATCACCATAAAATATTAACTTCAGTGTAACTTTCTAAATCCATCATGAGAAAAATCCATGAAAATAATATTTTAGGGTTTATTAGTTTTTTTGGAAACCACTGCTATTTACTATAAATCTCATATTATTTTTATGAAATGATCAATTTTTTCAGTTAAAAAATTTAGTTTGGGATTCATAAAATTATATTATTATTCATATCCCAATAAATGGTGTTTTATAAAAAAGATAATGAAATAAATTTTATTTTAAGAATTTAAATTTATTATAAAATTATGTTATAATAAAATACACACACACACACATATATATATATTTAAAAAATAATATTATTATTTGATTTATTTAAAAAATTTATTTTATTATATTAAACAAATTTATTTTATTATATTATGATATAAATTCCACATATTTTTATTTAATAAATTACTGAAAAATAATAAATTTCATCCTGAGCCAATTTCATCTATAAATTTTAAAGAAAATCTATCAGAGTATACCATATTACATTTCTAAAAAAATTTACACTTTATTAGTATCTATCATCTAGATACATAACTCCATATTACACTAGAATAATCCCTAAGGGTAAGGTGTTTAGTGATGATACTCTCATTGAGTTGTTTAACCAACATCAATCCGGTAGTTATCTATTCTAACGTGAACCTATCCCATAGGCGATTCCTCTCGAGCCATACTTATTAAAGATCCTTTTGGACATTGTGAGGGGAAATCCTATAGATGCTACCTTTCTGCTATGATTATAAAAATGGTATTTATAAGGTATGATCCTACTAGTTTAGGCCACCATTCCTCTCTTCTATATCAATTAGCTCTCCTTATTTCCCTTAATATACAATAAATTCAATGGTTACATTATAATGAAAATATTACAAAAAATCACAATTTCCAATAGTCATAATTCCTAATAGTCATAATGTCAAACTATTATGATGCCTAAAGGTCATATATCGGTTACATTGCAATAGTTAGTTAATGGTTAGATCTTAATGGTCTGATTTCCCATAACTCCCTATATATACTCTACTATTATCATATTTAACCATTCATTAAATCAGTTATTGGTTCTATACTTCCCTAGATAAATTCTATCATATTCCTAACACTTATTTTTTATTTTTACCATTTTTATATAAGGAGTGATCTTAATGGGAGAATTCGATCCTATATAGTTTACATTTGGGTGTGCATTATTATTTAATTTGTATCTCCCTATACTATTCATAATTGTAATAGTCAATATTATTTCATGATGTGTACTAAAAATTAAAAGTATTTTTATCTTCTTGTATTGTAAAATATAATAAAATTTTCATTGTGAAATGTAAACTCCTTAATAAATAATATGAAGAATTCAAGGTTGTTACACCCACAATCCATAATAAGACTAGAAAAATTATCTATCAGATGAAATGACACCAAATAGAGTAAAAAAATGGATAACATATACCAATAATCATATATAAATAAAAAAAGGCACACTATATTTTATGGGTGTAATAGTAACTGAAAAAAAAGTGTCCTTCAACAAAACTCACATAATCTAACCTAATGAAAGCTTGACCTCCACAACGTACTATACCTAAACCATGATACAAGTTTTAAGACAAACCAATGAAAAACTATTCCCTAAGAAAAAATATGATGGTCTACCCTTATACATAGATACCCATATCATGTTCATGGGAAGGGATGAGTCTAATGGCCTAGTAGGAATATCCAATGCATCAACCACACAAAGTGACACTGTGATCAAGTGTATGTTCATGAAATATTTATATATAGTGTAACACCCTATGGATCATAGGTATGTCATATTTGAGAAATGTTTTTTCTATTTTGTGGTTTAGAATGATTAATGATATATTAGGTTGAAAATAAGGGATTTTGATAGAAATTGGAAAGGAACACAGTTAAGGTGTACAATTTTTTTTAACTATACCATAACTATGCGACATGAATCTATGAAGTTCTAGTGGTTTTTTTTCACAGATTTCACATGCTTGGAAAAATCTTGCAACATTTTGAAGGAACCACATGGGGTTTATGGAGCTTGTCTAAGGGAATTTTATGATTTGATGAGAGATTTTCCAAACTGTGCGGCCTTAATGAAAATTATAAACACTTTGGATAGTGGGGTTTGCAAGGTTGGTGCATGGTTAAACTAACCATGTCGCCAAACTGTTCCCCCACCTAGAATGGATATTTGGGGTGAATGGTTAAGGTGTAAAGTTAGTTTAACCATGTGGCGTGCCCTAGAAAACCGTGAAACCCCATTTCGAATTGTTGAAAAGTTGTATTTTACTCTTTTACCTTAGTTATTTTAAGTCCTAATCAATATATAATATCATTTTTTCTTTTAATAAAACTTTCCAATTACTTTGGAGGTCTCTCTCCTTGGATCCTATCTAGAATTCCCTCGTTCTTGATAGATCGCATCGAGGTATGTTGGATTTTTTATTCAAATTCCACTCTTCTTTGTAGATCCTCAATAGATATCTTCTACTTAATTTAAGGGTTCTAATAGAGGATTTAAATTATTTCTTGTGGATCATGGATTTTTAGGACCTAATATACTTTTCCTTGGTCTCCATTATCGAATTTGATTTGTTCTACCTCTCTTTTGATGTAGGTTTTTCTATATAATAGGTAAATTCTATGAACTGATTATAATTATTGTACAATTCCATTTGGTTGTTCATTTAAATGAAGTGGTTTTTGGCTTCAAGGGATTTCATGAAATGATAATCATTTCTAAAGGGTTTTTTCTTTAAAATTTGGAGTTTTTCACACCAAGTGTGTGATTAAATGCTTGAATGGTGGTTTTGTTGGAAATGGGGTTTCAAACACCGAATTGGATTGGATTTTAAAATATTTTATAATTTATTAACAAGTTTTTTGATTTTTTTTTTGAAAAACATGGAATATTGGGAACCTTGGGTACATCGGGAAAGAGGCATAGATGACCATAGTGTGTGGCACCATTAGGGTATGCTTTTAGGATATTGATGGATCATGGTAGGAATTTATATTGGTTGGTACCAACATATGACTTGATTATACTACATTATTTTAATTACATATTTCCGTTGGATAGGTCCAAATATTTTTTTCTTTTTCATTTATGGTTATTTATCACATGATGGATCTTTTCGTGGATTATTGCTGACATGATTTTCACATGTGGTTATATCACATTAGTTTTCATGATGGTTTATTTCATGGATGTGTGTTTACTTGATTATATTATGGTGTATGTATACGATATCCTATTTTATCAATTATACTTTTCACATTACTGTATTTGTGAATATGAGTGGCTTTTATGAAAAAAAATGGAAAATGATTTAAAAATGGGTTTGGATTTATAAAAATGCTTTGTAAAACTACTTTTTAAAAATCTAGAACTGTTTAATTATTGATATTAGATTGTGTATAGAATATGTGGGGGAATTGTAATGGTATATTTGATCACACCATACCATTTTTCCTTTGGCAGGTTTAGATATAGTATTTTAGGATCAAGATAAAGGGTAGGGAATCATATAGCATGCTAGAATCTCTTGTCTCCATATAATTTTGTTCAATATGGGTTGGAGGAGATAATTGGTCACATGAAGACTTTTTTATCTTTTCTAAGTCATAATTTTCAAGTTTATATTGTTTGGATTAGTTTGTATGGATCTTTGATGAATATTTTTCATTCATTATATGTTTTTTGTATGTATTGTTTGATTTATACAAGACTATTTCCATTATGTTGTTTCACATCATCACCATGATGGGTCGGCTCAGGTGGCCTGTCTAGTTGACCATATTTGGTTTATTACAGAATGATATTATAGGGACGCCCAAACTGATGTTTTTTAATACAACCTGAGTTTGGTCCTATGTATCTGGTATACAAGATCTTAGACTTCTAGAATTTGGGTAGTAAGTGTGAGAGGGTGCCTGACTAGCTCACTTCCATGTATAAACAAGAGTTACCATGGGTGGTAGTATTTTTTTTAGGTTTGAGACATGGTTTTCATGGTAATTTCAATGAATTGAATGGTAAGTTTATTTTAATGGTAATATTGCTTCTTATGTCTTTGTTTTCTGTTTATGGAAATCAAAATTTCTTTAAATTCATGATATTCTAAAGAATATAAAAGAATTCTTGATGTTGGTCCTAAGATTTTGAAATATGCACTAAAGATGATTGGTCACAGTTTTGTTCATAATATATAATGACTCTAAGAATTTATCTTCCAAATCCAAGTGAGCAATTTGAAAGAAAGGATCCGTAGGTAAATCCTCTAGTTGAACCTTATTTAGATGAAGCTGTAATCCATGCAATTTAGAATCTAGGTGAAGTGGATTTTGGGAACCAGAGACATGTATTGGATCATGGATCTGAATTCACTAACAAACATCCACCCATCTTCAGTGGTGATGAGGGAACCCAAGAATATGAGGAGTGTCTTGATATGATTTAGAGGATCTTAAAATTCTGAAGACACTTGAGGACTCTAAGGTGGGTTTTTGAACATACATTCTTGATGAAACGAGAGAATATGGAGGGACTCTATTATGAAAACTAAGTTGCACAATGATCTTACAAAGATTTTTTTGAAAATATTTAATACTATGTTTTACCCTAAGACATTAACTATGGAAAATACCAAGGAGTTTCTACCCTTGGAGTAAGGGTAGCATACCATTCTAGAGTATTGTACCTGATTTTCTAGGATGGTTCATCTAGCACCAAAGCTAGTTACCAATGAGTTCCTAATGGATCAGAGGTTTGAGTTGAGAATGAGGCCAGATATTTATTCAATGTTGATTCTCATGAACCTTAATTACTTCATGTAGGTAGCCGATAAAGCAAGTCTTAAGAAGGTAGACATAGCTGGAAAGACAAGTTTTTGTGGAGCTTCTGTTGGTGGTGTTGTTAGATAGGGTGTATCTTATAGACATAAAATGAAGCACAGGGGTAGTCAGTTCTATTCAGGACCAGTTTTTGGGGATTCATTAGAACGATAATTGTTTTTCTACTATTAGTGCAGAGGGTATGATCATACCAAGACTCGCTGTATGGAGGCTCCTAAGACTTCATATCGTTGTGTATTATTAGACCATATGCATGATTTTTGGGAAAGGATATAACTGGGAAGTAATGTTGTATCCACTCTTTATAAGTGTTATTAGCTTCATTCTGATGCTTTTGAGGGTAGTGGTTCTAATCCTCAAGAAAAGGAAAATGTTCATGTGGATAAGACTGGATTACTTTATGTGATATACTATACATTATAGGAATCTGAAGTAGGTCCAACTACTGTTTTTGGCACAATGTTTATTTCATCTTCTATGGTGCTACCTTTGTTTGATACAGGTGATACTAATTATTTTATATCATCAAATATAGTTGATGTGTTATAATTTCATTTGGAACTTATGTTGTACTTATCATATCATTCAACACCTTTGAGAAAGTGTTATATAAAAGGTTTCAAGTGTCCCGAATGTCGGGTGATGATAGCTGAATAAGAGGTGTTATAGGACATTATTGTTCTCAATATAGAAATATACAACCTCATACATGGCATAGATTATATGGTCTACATTAAGGCCTATATAGTCTGTTTTCATTATCAGTCTCTATTTTTATCTTTCGATAGTGTCAGTCATGTTTTTTAGGGTGAGTGGGACTCTAGATTAGGAAGGGTATGTCCTATTGTTCCTCATTTTGGGGAAATGTTTTTCTAGTTATCTGTGATGTTACTTGATACCATTAACCATTGTTTGGGAATTCTGTTTCCTATGGTTGTGTGTGAATACCCTAAGGTATTTCCGTATGATTTTTTTGTTTACCAATATAGAGAGAGGTTGATTTTAAAATTGAAATTCTCCCTAGAATGATTCCATTTTATTACATATTATCTAATGAAAACTATTCAGTTAGTGGAACTTAATATCTATCTTTATGACCTAGATCCTAATGGATTTATTCATCCTAGAATTTAATCATGGGATTTACCTGTGATTCTTATTAAGAAAGATGATGGGAGTCTCATAATTTGGGTGGATTAGTAAAAGTTAAATTAGTTGACTGTTAAGAACAAATATCCTTTTCCAGAGATTGATGATCTTTTTTACCATAACAGACAGGCATGTTGGCTTTCAAATATTGACCTTCTATTAGGGTACCACCAATCGAGATTCCAAGAAGAGGATATAATTAAGAAAACATTTAGGGTCCAATTTTGGAATTTCAGGTTTTCGGTTATGCCATTAATTTTAACTAATGATCCTATGGTATTTATGGATCTGATAAAGTGAATATTTCATCGGTTCATCGGATATTTCATTGTTGTGTTCATGGTTGATATTTTTGTGTACTCCAATAAAAAGGAGGAGCACATGGACAATTTGGATTTATTTCTTTGAACCATGAAGGAAAAAATCTATGTGACATGATTTATAAATTTGAGTTCTAAATATGAGAGGTAAAATTTATGGGGCATGTGATATCATAATGGGGTTTCTCATTGGATCCTAAAAAGATATAAGACATTATGTCATATGAGTATCCCAAAATATGTTTCTTTGGTCCAGAACTTCTGGGGATTGGTTGATTACTATAGATGGTTTGTTTAGGATATCTCTAAGTTTGTATCTTTGATGAAAAATTTAACCTATAAATATGTACTCTTTTAATGGAATGGAAAATGTTAGAGATATTTTGAGGATATGAAAGTGAGGTTGACTCTAGAATTAGTTTTGATTCTTATGGAATCAGGTTTGGGTTTTGAGGCTGTATATGATTCTTCTGATATGGGTTTGGAGTGTTTCTTAATGTATGGAAAATATGTGATGGCTTATGGATCTTTCCAGTTATCGCCACGTTAGATGAACTAACCTATCCACAATCCTGAGTTAGGAGTAGTCTCGAATTCACTGAAAACATGGAATCACATTCTCTTTGGGGATCAATTTACAATGTATTCTGATCATAAGATCTTGGAATATATTTTTACTTAGAGGGATATAAATTTTTGATTGGTATTCTAGGTGAATTATTTTCATGTTTTATATTTTTAAACTGTATACACTCATGGGAAAGAGACTCTAGTTTCTAATGAATTAAGTAGAAAATCACTAACATAAGCCTTGAGAAAATTAGTTAAGGAATAGTCTATGATGAGTTTTTTTTACTAATATGAGATTGGGAATGGAAAAGGTTTGTGGACATGGTTGTTAGCTTCAGAGATATATGACTTGTCCTTTGAAGAGTGAGTTTGGGACAAAAATATGACATAAATTGAGTTCCAAAGCTTTTCTAAAATCCTTTATGGTTGGGAGACCTTGGGTGAGTGGTCTCGGTCTCTTAGTGAAGCTTTGTGCTTCCGCAGTAGGTTAGTTGTCCTAATTTCTTTGGGTAAGGAGTTGAATGGAATTGAAAATTGATCAGGTTGATCCATACACCCTAGGGATAGAAATAAGTATTAGGAATTGATTCAAAAATATTGGTTTCGAGGGATGAGGTAGTTGATTAAAAATTTAGTGTTTCAGTGTGTTACTTTTCAGAAAATTAAGGTGGAACACCGAAGGACTATTGGTTTATTACAACCATGCCTCATTCTGGTATGAAAGTAGAATATATTTTAATGTATTTAATTATTGGTTTAGCATGGAATATTATTAGGATGGATTGAATTTATTTGTTCAATTATTAAATAAAAAAAAATAATTGCATTTCAGACCTATGAGGAAGATGATGAATGTGGAACATCTTGGGGACTTTTATATATGAGACATTGCTAGACTTTATGGGGTTCCCTATGTGGATGTTACTGATAGGGACTTGAGGGTCACATTGAGGTTTTTAATGGTTTGAAAGAGGTTATGGGTTCTTAGTTGAAATTGACCACATCTTATCATTATAGATGGATGCATAGACAGAGAGATCTATCAAAGTTCTTGAGGACATGCTTCAATATTTCTTGCTTGATTTTAGAGGAAATTGGGAAAATTATTTTTATATGGTCAAATTTTTCTATGAAAATATTTATCAGGCTTTGATGAAGATGGATCCCTTTGAATCATTTTTTGGTTGGACATGTATACATCCCTCATTTTAGGAAGAGTTGGAAGAGGATTCCTTATTTGGACTGAGTCCAATTCAAGAGATGATGGAAAATATACAGTTTATATAGAAGAGGTTGGTCATAGTACATAGTCATCAGAAATTATATATAGACCATCATCGCTAGCTGCATGAGTTTGAGGTTGGTGATAAGTTTTTTCTCAGAGTTTCACCTCTTTTGTGAAATCATCAGTTGGGTAAGTAGGGTAACTTGGCACTGAGGTTTTCCGACCCCTTTGAGATCTCTAAGTGACTTAAAAAGGTGGAATGTTGGTTGGATATACCATATCACTTGAATTAATTTATAAAATGATGTAGGTTTCCAATATTATGAGGTATCACCAAGATCCTTCCCATGTGATTGGATGGGAGGATGATTATCTTGAGATTGATACCATAAGTGATGAGTTACCTATTCAGATCATGGATCTCTAAGAAAAGGTACTGCATGGTAAAATGATTCCCTTGTTCTGGGTACTATAGAATAGTATATGGGAGAACCACAAGATATGGGGGTGGGAATCATTTATTAGGTAGTAGTGTACTTCTCTCTTTGCGGGTCCAGGATCTTGAGGAATTTCTAGGGCAAGAAAGTGCTCATGGTATGGAGAATTGTGAAACCATCCTATTTATAGGTAAACCTTCATGGATCTTTTTTTATATTTTGGGGTGGAAAAAATATCTGGGTTATCAGAGGCTAAAAATAATGGATTTTGGGAGAAACTAGTAAGGCACATGGTTAAGACGTATGGTTAGTCGAACCATTCTGTAACCAAACACCTCTATGAGGTTCTAGTAGAATTTCACATGGCTTACTCACTATTATAAAAATCATACAACATTCCTAGGGAACTGTTTAGTGTTTAGAGAGGCTTTCCAGGCATGTCAAATGGTTTAACCACAGTTTTACCAAACTGTGTGGCCCACGGTGGAAATTGTGAACCCTTTAGAAAGAGGGGGTTTCTTGGTTAGAACATGGTTGAACTAACCATGAGGAAAAATAATGTAAACCCACTTATAATTGATATTATGGGTGAATGGTTAAGGTGAATGGTTATTTTAACCACACAACATTATCCTAGAAACCATGCTAACCCCTTCTGAACTATTAAAAAGCAGGATTTCACCATTTTCCCTCAATAGTTCTATAGCCTAATCAACACCAAATCTCATTTTTTTCTCTACCTAATACTTCCCTACTTCTTTTCAGGCCTCTACCCTTGGATTCTTGGTTAAATTTCTTCATTCCTGGCAGTGCACATCGAGGTATATTGCATTCTTGATCCGTTTTCTCCTCTTCTTTGTAGCTTTTTATTAGATCTATTCTCCTCCCATCTCGTGGAACCCAAAGGGTCTGTGTATTATGGATAAAAGGGGTTTGAAGGAGGATTAAAATTCTTTATTATGGATCTAGGATCATGAGGTCCCTATCTACTCTTCCCTAGTCATTGTTATCAAAGGGAATTTTATTCTACCTTCATTTTTAGGTAGGTGTTTCTGTATAATGGGTTAATTTTATGAATTAATTATCATTATGGAAACATTTTTTTTGGTTTGTTCAATAAAATGAAGTGTTTTGTGGTGGGTTTCTTGAAAATATAATTATTTTTAAATATATTTTCCTTGAAAATTGGTTTTTGCACACCAAGTGTTTGATTAGATTATTAAATGATGTTTTTGATTTTTTATTGAGTTTTTGAACACTAAAGTTGATTTTTTAGTCTAAATGAATTATTTATAAATAGTGATCATGTTTGCAAATGTATTTTTATGAATTTGGAACATTGTGAACTCTAGGTTCATCCGGAAAGAGACATGGGTGACCCTAGTGTTTATGGAACCATTAGGGGTTGCTTTAAGGATATCAATGGACTATAGCAGGACTCGATATTGGTTGGTACCAATGTATTACTAGATTAGGATCTTTTTTTTTCTAGTGCATATTCTTATAGGCTAGGTCGCAATATGGGGTTCTTTTTCATTTATTGTTATTTATTGAATGATACATTTTGTTATGGATATTTTATCACATTATTTTCACACTAGGTTGTATCACATGGATTTTCATAATGGGTTACATCGTAGATGTGTGTTTACTTTCTTATATTCCAGAGTAGGATATAATATCTTATTTTATCACTTATACTTCTCATATTCCAAGATCTATGAATATGAAAGGATTTTTTGAGAAAACCAATGGAAAATGATTTACAAATGAGGTTAGATTTATCAAAATAGTTTGTAAAACTATTTTTATTTTAAATTCTAGAACTATTTCATTCTCGATATTAGACCTTGTATTGAATTTGAAGTGGTATCCTACTAGGATTTTTGCTCACAACCAACTTTTTACTTTGTGCGGTTGTAGATGTTGTAATTCAGGATCTAGAAAAAGGGAAGGGAATCTTGTAGCATGATGGATTCTCTTATTGTCAAAGCCTTTGGTTCGAGATGGTTTGGAGGTGATAGTGGTCACATGGATATCTATTTTTGTTTATTCTGATTCATATATTTTATGTTTAGAATATTTTTCTTGGTTTTTATAGATCTTGGATGTATATTTTTCTTTAATATTTCTCTAGTTGTATGTCTTGTTTTCTTTATATGAGTCCATTTCCATTATCTTGTTTTACCTCACCACTTCGGTAGACCAGCTTGGGTGGATTATCTTGTTGACCAATTCTGGTTTGTTACATATGGAGTGAAATCATTCTCATACAACTCACCGAAAAAGGAACATAACACACAATGCACATACAAGCATATGCATCATGTCTTCATGTTCTAACCTATCCACCATTAAAACTGACTATAACTACTTTTTATAACTATAGAAGGAAGTATCATGTTAATCCATAATAGTTACCAACCTTTATATTCACATAGGATAGGGCACACTTAATTGATTCCAACCCATTACCCATAATGAAGTGCACACTGTTTAATACCCAAGCCACTCCCCCATAAGGAAGTCCACATTGGTTTGTATGCATACCAATTTACTATAGGTAAGGACACATTGTATAGATCCCGAAACATTCCATCATTGGGAGGGGTACACACTATAGTTCCCAAGAAAATCAACATAAGGAAGGAAACACTGAAAAATACACAACCAAATTCCTTATAGGGAAGAGAGAACAGTAAGGTTTGGTCTATCCGCTATTCGATAGGGGAAGCCAACCATCTGCATCCAGTATTGTAATCCAACATCTACACAAACAACACTTAAATGAAAAATAAAACAAGGCATAAAACCCATCACACAATCTCACCATCTCATCACTAGAGTTCTAGTCACTAAATACCATGCATCATACATCTCATCGTCTATCTAATCCCATAATTTAAACTCCTTAGATCATCCAAATTTCATTCATAATATGATGAACTTAATATCAATATAATACCACCCATAAGGGAATCCTTTAGTGACCTTAAGAACCCTATATATCCTTTAAGTGGTCTAATATATCTATTTGGACCTACTCAGTACTTTGATACTAAACAGAACCATCCTCAGTCCGCACACTTAAACATTTATAATCATGTAATGGAACAATATACTAGGAAATCACAATCATAATAACACTCAAAGAACCCTTTATTCAAAAAATAGGGTATTTTCACATATGTTCAGATGAACATAAACCAATATCAACCGATCCCTTCCAGGATTCCATTGAAAAGAACTTGAAATAATCTATTTAACCATTTAGAAAAGGAATCACATTCCATATTTCTATCATTATTTACTTAGTCAAAATATCAATAAAAAGTTTTTTAGAAAACCCCATCCCCATTTTAAACACCATTTAAAAATATATTCTCGAAAAATTACCATTCTCTTTTGAATACTATCTTAACTATACCCCTTTTCATATCACATTTTAAAAATTAAAATTAATTCATTTTGAAATACAACTCCAGAAACCAAAACAACAGCCTAAAACCATTTAGTAAGCTATGAGGCATATGTTGACTATTAGGTCAACATGATCCTATCCCAATATATATGTAGGAATGACAAGAGGCATAAAACCTAGTGTAAATAATTATAATGATGATACACATACAAAAATTTAAAAAACTTCACATGACTCAATCAATTCAAAGAAACTTTCCTCATCCAGTGATCCATAAATACATACCAATATATTACCAACCTACTCTAAGTCCCTAATAACATATCTCATTAATAAAAATCATTAAATTAATAAAGAGAATATTTAAAACCAAAACTCAATGAAATAAAAATCAATTATAAATTTAATGAGAAATATAATGACACCAAAACATTGAAAAATAGCATGTTGTCCACTCCTGAAATATACCCAAACATAGTCCATTGAATGTTCCAAAATTATAGTAGAAAATAATGACCAATTTCACCAACATCCACCCAAAACTGTAAATTATTCCTTTGAAAAATATACCTTAAATTAAAACTATGAACGATGACTTAAATAAATCATACTGGGATCTTATATACAATTTATGAATGAAATACACATCAAGTGGAATGATTCCACCATACTCTAGTGGAATCAACCCCCAAATACCCTAATAGTAAAACCAAAAAATAGAGGAAAATAAGGGGGAATAACAAGAAGTATTAGGGGGAATCATCCATAAAATTCATGTAATGAAACTCTGATGAAAATTCAAGGTAAAAGGTAAACTAAGGGGGAAAATTAGAGAGAAAAAGAGGTCTCTATCACTTATTCCATTGTTATATAGTCATGGGAGTCCAATGAATTTCCAAATAACCCCATGGAAATTTACCAAAAATATTTTGAAATAAGACTTGTAGGTAGGTCACAATGGGACTATAAGTGTCACTATTTGATTAAAAATCATTGGTATAATTCATGATATAACCTCTATGGGTCACTGTGTGATCCCCCCATGTTGCGGGGACACCGAATGAACAAACTCTACCATGGACTAACCACCCCAAAATAGGGTCAAATCCCTCAACTAAGAATTGTACTAGAATGAACCACCTAGGTCACGTTGTGACATACTTTACACTGAAAAATTAATTCTATAAATTCCCAAGAAAATATTATGGGGACTATTCTACCAAACCACCACACCTAAAACATGATATAAACCATTTTAAACAAGGTCAAAACTCTTTCTTTTTTTGCTCTAATTCTAAAAATTCAACATTACCCAAAATTTTACCAACCTATAATGACACGGTCCATTAACCCCCCAACACAATTCTTATCATCCTCAAGATTCCATGATAGTCCTTTAACCATAAATATCAACAAAACTTGTTCACAATTTAAACAAAAACCCACATTGTGTCATCATCAAATTATTAAGAGGCTTCTATTTCACAAATCTAAATTCCAACATACACCAGTCAATTAAAATAGAGCCACATGTTTACCTAGATTCCCAATGATCTATCCATGATTTCCATCAGTTATTTAATGTCATTTCTTTTCTAGGTTCCAATAAATTATCCAAATGAAGGGTCCACATTACCACATTAACTTCTACAGAACATTACTAGGTGGTACTTCTTTATT
Source organism: Viscum album (assembly GCA_963277665.1). Lineage (NCBI taxonomy): Eukaryota > Viridiplantae > Streptophyta > Magnoliopsida > Santalales > Viscaceae > Viscum > Viscum album. The sequence goes on along the minus strand of OY728147.1, from coordinate 133,560,823 downwards.
AGAAATTCCCTGAAAATTCTCAATAGGATGCACCGACCCATCTCCACATCTCTCAATCATAATTCCTTAACTCCTAGAGGCATAACAAAATATCCAAAACCCCATAATTAAATATATAAGTAACTAATATCTATAATTACATTTTTAGATCCATGGACAACCAAAATTAACTCCGTACTCTTCCCATGAGTAATAAAATATCAATAATTTGATTCATTCATTATATCCACCACATTAATGACCTTAAATAAGGAAAGGGTCATAAATACACTACTGATCTAATGATTTCCACCATTGGAGTATCCTTATCATCACATCGCCGAACCAAAACACTCAATCTCTACCACTCACTTCTAGTCCATTAAAAAAACTAATGATTATACATGGACACTCTTCTCATTCCCAATAACTAGCATGAAACAATTACTCCAAAACACTAATATGGTGATCAATTTCACCTATCGATCATAGGACACCAAAGTGTCAAAAACTGGTCCATCTCTAAACTTATGGTTCCCACACCATAATAATTCCTTACCAATGGATGGTTTTGACTAATAGTACTCACCGATAAATGAATTTCCTACCAAAATAAAAATTAATTGGTCCTTATCATAGACCTACAAAAACTCCCATCCAGTTACTTGATCAAAAAATCAACATTCATCCCATGATCTTAAATGCACAGATCTATGAAAAAAACCATGGAATAATTGCCAAATTTATAATATACTCCGCTATATATCTTCTGCTCCACCATTGAAAATATAGAAAACCAATCTACATCAAAACTAGTATCTTTTTCCCATAATCCAACCAAACTAGGATGACACCCAACAACCAAACTTATCACTTTTCAAGAAAACATAACACACTAAGTAAGCACACAATTTAAGAACCTGATTCACTCGTAGTCAAAAATAAAAAATATAATCAATTCAGTTTACAAATGTACTAGTTTATTTTTTTAGAAGCAACTCAAAACATTTTAAACACACCAAAACTCACCTGAGTTTTGAAAAGACCCCAGGGAATCATAAGGGTTTCCACTAAAACTAAAATTGAAAAAAAAATCCTTGGTTGAGAAAGACTCTTCCTTAACCAATCCGTATTTAAAAATAATTTGTAATTATAATTTCTAAAACCTTTTACCTATGTTTTTCTCGGAACCAAAAAAATCCCAAACTATTTCAAAATTACTGGATTTATGATATATTTCAAGTACAAACATCTTACAAAAACCATTTCATGCACAAACCATTCCACAAAATGAGTTCTATTTCAAAAATTGTGGATTCCTCTTAAAATAAGGATTCTATTAAAAAACACATCCAAAAAATTATTTCCTTGTTGGGTAGAAATAGACACAATCATAATAAATCATTCAAAAAATCCCCTAAAACATATTATTCTAGTAACCGCATATAATGTAATCAATATAACATAAATTATATTATATGCTTCTTTAATTAGTAGTGGATCCCAATAAGGAAACTTATCAAACAAAACCACCCATAAACACATATATTATGTCATTAATATGCCCCATTAATTATTCATGAACAAATCAGGGGCTCCCCATCCAATTTTTAAGACTCATCCCATGTTTCATCCATCCCAAATTGTGATTCTTGGTCCAATACAACACCTCAATAAACCTAGTTTGCCTATTAATGACACTATAAATCACTTAAAACATGGGTTTCAACTGATATCATGTTTTCTAAGCATGCATCCGGTCTATCTCGCAATTTCTAAAAGCCTATCTCCACCACTAAATGAAACTATGTCATCCCAAAAAAATGTTCTGATTCAAATTTTTATCCCCCATTCTAATCACTAAAATAGTATCTTGATGAGGGTGATCACATAAACTCATATGATACTCCCTATATTCCAGAGGCTAATGACCAGTGATGATAACCTAAAATTTTCATAAAGAAACTATGACCTTTAAAACAAATCCCATAGGCTCATGCTCAATTATACTAAAAATTCAACGTGACTAGTCCATATAATTAACATCCAACCACCTATAAAAAAAAATATAGGGATCGATGATGGATCCCATAGTCTATAATAAAAGTAGTAAAACTTTCTATATTAAAAAACAATACATAATAGAATAACAGAAATATATAACATATAACATGAATCACACATAAAAAACTATGGCATACTGACCCATACAAGTGATAAATAATAACTAAAAAAATGACTTTTGACCCAACACAACTAATTCATCATATCAAAATATTAGCCTTTAAAACCTTCTAGACCCAAAACATATTTCTATCTACAATAAAAACCCGTTCTCTTAGAGAACACATGAAGGACTATCCACATAAATAAAAACCCTAATGATGTATGCAGGTAGGGGGTGAGTCCAATGACCTAGTAGGAATCCAAAATGCCTTAAACATATTAAGTTATACTATTATTAAGAGGATCTGCAAGAAATATATATAATGGGTGAAATCATTCTTATACAAATCACCTAACATAAAACATGACACCCATATAAGAATACATGTTTGGTTTTTCATTTTCTAACATGGCTGTAATGAAACCTGATAATACCTACTTCGACCAATGTAAAAATAATGTTTCATGTCAAAATATAATATTTCCCAACCCATATATCCGTACAAGTGGGAGGGTGATCTTTAGTACCCAACCCTTTTATTTTATAGATGATAAGACACATGGAATAGGCACCAACCTATTCCCCACAGGGAAGGTCACACATTATAGTGCCAAAAACACTCCCTGTAGGGAAGTATACATTGAAAAGTATGCAACACAATTCCTTATAGGGAATTACGGACTACATATATCATATATCATCCTGTCATAGTAAAGGGATAACTATATGGTACCCAATACACTCCCCACAGGGAAGACAACATTAAAAAGTACCAAACCCAATTCAAAGTAGGGAATGTAACAGGGTAAGGCCTAGTCCATCACTTATTCCATTGGAGAATAAATCCATCTACATCTAGTAGATATATCTTATATATACAAAAATGGAACATTAATTCAATCTTGAAGAATGTATAAAACCCATCTAGCAAAATCTCTTGCTTATCACTAGGGAATTAGTCACTTGAGACCTATCCTCACACATATCATCATCCATCTATTCCCATATTATAATTTACTTAAACTATCTCAGTCCAATAGAACTAACGTTATGTGCTTCAAGATATTCTCATCCTACCTATAAGTGAATAATCTAGGGTCAAAAAAATCCTTCTCTACCCTTCAAGGAGTCAATAACATCTTACGAGATATATCTGGTACTTTGATACTAAAAACTGCCATCTTTTATCCCATATAAACTTGAATAATCATTAAATGTTTTAACATTATAGGAGATCACAACTATAATCACACCCAAAGTATTCATTAATTATAAAAAAGATCATCACCCACATGATTCCAATCAGAATAAAATAATTATAAACTAATCCCTTCCTTATTTTCTTTAAAAACTAAGTCAAATACACTTTTTATCTATTTAGAAAAAGGCATACCAGGACATATTTATAATACCAGGACATTGAATTATATACCATCAAAATATTATTCAGAAAACCCCATAATGATTCTGAAATATGATGGAAAAATATATTCCTGAAATAATCCCATTTCATTTGAAATACTATTATAAAAAAATATTTTTTAATTAAAATTTTAAAAATCGAAACTTTTTTTTTAAATCGGAATCACTCAACCGAATGATCAATAAATAGGCCTAATGACACTCTTCTAACCAAGGAACAACCCTTAAACATTTTAACTGGTAGTTTTTTCCATTTTGAATATTAGAACAATGTGATCCCATACCAATCTATGGGGAAAACCACACAAGTCATGAAACATAGTGATAATAATTATAATGATGTAAGAGAAACATAAAATTAAAAAAATGATAATGTGACTAAATTAAGTAGAGGAATAATATATCAATTAATGATCCATATATCATTCCCAAGAATGTACATACCTCCTCTGAGTCCATAATAACCTATCTCATTAACCAAAACCATGAAATTAATTAACCAAACATTTAAAATAAAAAACCCATGATGGGATAATTATCTCCAAACCCACCTAGAAATGTAATCACACTAGAACCATGAGAAATATAGTGTATTACACTTATTAAATACACCCAAACATAATAAAAACAAAATAATCAAATTATATTAAAAAATAAATGGTAAATTTAACCCAAATACTTTAAAAAAGCACATATTAATTAATGGGGAAACAAAAATCAAGAAAAACTATGAGAATTATTTTGGATACCTTCATTTTGGACCTCCTCTAAAAGTCACACATTATGTCTCCATAAAGAAGGATTATTAGACTAATATTTTGTGGAATCGTTTCTTAAAAACCTAAAAAGTGAACTAAAAATATATGTAAAACAAGGGGGAAGATCTAATATGAGGAGGGGATAATCTAAACTTGGATCCATGCAATGAAATCCCCCAGACAATATATATTTAAAGGATACAAATAGGGTACGAATAGATATCTAAATGGGGTTATGCATCATCTTCCATTTAGATGGAGTTTAGGGAGCACAAGGGGGTTCTAAATATCACCTCCTCAAAATAAAAAATAGAATTAAAATAAAAGGACCCAATGATTGGATGAAGTGTGACCATGTGTGTCTCACCAAAACTCACCCTCATTAGTATAGTTCTCAGATCATCCCCTATGGGGTGAGGTTAGAAATCCCCTATGTAGTGGGACCAACCTCTAAATAACCTACCATGAAACATGAACCACCTGGGTCATGGAATAATTAGCCCTTGATAGGTCTTAACCCCTCATCCAAGAACCCTTGTAGAGTGACCCACCCGGGTCATGATAGAACCTTATACACACTATAACATTTAATCCACCTATTTTTAGTAACTCACTCTAGATGATATTCCACCAAACCACTCCCCCTGAATATCCCATAACCTATTTAAAACATGATAAAAATTATTTCCCTTTGATTATTATCTAAAAATTCAAATATAAATTTATTTTTATGAATCCATAATAGTATGGTTTATTACACATATCATATAATAACATGCCAAAAATATTAAAACCACACCAATAAATAATAATGATCTACCCAGTATTTCACCAAAATGCATTGACATACCACTAATTTATCCCTCAAACCTCTACCTAGTTACACACTGGTCACATAGACCTTTCCTTTTTATGAGTGAAGTGAACAAATTCTCCAAGGGTCCTAGACAATCCATATAGAGGGAGGGTATAAAATCAATAGGACACCACCAATTGTGTTCCAAGATAATATCCACAAGTATTTGGGTGTATGAAAAGTTAAATAGATGATAAAAATTACAAGGAACACATCACACCACACTATGTGCTTATCAACCCATGAGTGATAAAATTATATGCTTCATCTAGTGATGAAGTGCGAAGATGTACCCAAAGTCTGTACAAGAATAGAGTGACCATTAACCAATTTCTTTCAATCAATATCACCCATTAGAAAAAACTTTAAGGACCATTTCAACAACCAATAGTCCATGCTCCCTTTCACATTCATGACTCATCATCCATGATAAAACCTATACATTTGGAGAAAATATCACCTCAACCAGTGTTAAAAATCATCCCTCAATCTCATATACACCTATGACATATCCCACCGCCTGTTTCAAGATCAACACAATCACCCTTGGCCACACATCTATATGGGAAACCACAAATCGTCTAGTAGTCGAAACTACCCTATAGGTCCCTCTATGCATACATGAACCAACAACCTCATTCTCAATGGTAACACAAAACATGCATAAAGAACCTCAATCAACATTAATGTTTGTGGTAACGACCACTTTTCATCATAACAGTGAAAAATATCACCACATTTATATATAGGTTACACTTATCTTGTTCTGAAGGAACCACATTAAGTAATAGATCTCAATAACCATTAGTCATCAACTAATGATACCGACCAAGAAAAACCCTTATAGAAAATATCCCAAGTCATTTTTCACATGAGACTTACCATGTATATCACCCTCGGATCACAAAAAATAATGGTGGTTTTGTTTCTAGTTACTCAGACATGACCCTTCCCATTGCGACCAATCAAACAATGAATATAACATATATAATAAAAATAAAAATTTATAATCCACCATCTTGAAATAAGTTGTAACTTTCACACTCAATACCATAGATTAATTTGATATGAGTAGGAAGAAATTAAGAATCTAGATAAAAATACCTGAAATAATTTTTTTTTCATTTAAAACCATTGAAACAGTGAAAAATATTTAAACATGAAGCAGAGGATGGACAACCTTACCCACACAACTCCCTATAATAGTAAGATCAATGTACATGACAAAATTCGATGATATCACAATAAGAGGGAAGAGAGAATGAGATAAGGGATATGAGATTAAAACCTCTACTAAGAATTGGAAATGAGGGATTCCACAATTAGTTTAATTTTTAACATTAAAAATAAATTTTATTAAAACCCTAAAAAACCTTTATAGGAGGTGGGTAATGGTATGACCTATTGGTTCATGGATAATTACCCATTAATAAGATCATATTGTGGCATGTAATCCATGTTTATGATGTAATTCCCTTCTCTAATGTAGATTAAGTTTTTTGACCCTAGGGACCTCAAATCACAACCACCACCACTCAGGGTGAAATATATATTTCTTGAGAAACCTAGAAACCTGAACCCTGAACCGCAAGTCATATTGTGGTGTCACCCTTCCCATCATGGTGTATTTCCATATAGGATATGTATTCATGGTAAAACCTACACCTGTTGTGTCATGGCCTTTTCTATCAACTAACCATAATTGTATTACATATGGGTTACGATGTGACCAAAACAATATAGTAAAATTTCATCTCTAAGAAAGGATAAAACCCAAAAAAATGACCCTTAATCTCCACTATAACCTATGAAAACAAAAACATGAAATATTACACATTATCGAGACAACCCTAGTCCCAAAATCGCTCACATAAAAACCTACGATGTTATAACCCACCTACTATAGAATAACCCATCCTTGAGTTTCCATCGATCACGATACAAACAAAAATTGATTGGAGAATGAGTATACTACTCACTATATTCTATAAATTTTGAGATTTTCCAAAAAAAAATTATCCAATGTTGATAATAATGACTAAAAAATGAAAAGAAACCAATTCTAATAGTGGGTACTCCCCACCATATTAACTACCTACCTCGTCACACCATAATAAACACTCTTGATACATCAATGGTACCATACTCAACCATCATCCAACATTTTTCTTATCCAAACTATGAAATAAACCCTCCTTAAACATCATGCCCAATTCCCATTCATCAACCAGCACCCAATCAATCCTTTTTTCATATACACACACAGTTCACTATCACAGACTAGGAAATACTAAAATCAACAAAATCATGACACAAATCAAATAATTAATGGCTATGCAACATTCTCATGGAAGGATATCTCTACCACATGAAACTTCCCAAATCAAAAACCTCGTGATTATTGAAATTTCTATGGAATCACACACTACACTTGTCACTACTTCCAATCCTCAACAACCTATACTATTCTATGTCTTGATCATGCAGAAAAATTCCAGCTACTCCAACCTAGAACTATTGTTGGTAATAACTAAAATTTACAAGCCTAAACCAATCCCCCACCTTCTTATGATTATCATATCATTCAAAAATACCCTCTAAATTCCTTGTATCAGTACATTCTTGAAAATACTTACGCGATCAATCACAATAGGTTTGAATGTTCTCTAATAATCCTTACTAGTAACATTTCAAATATGACACACCCAGAGGTAGAATGGAAGATCCCCTACATTGATCACTATACAAGGTCTCCTCATACCCCCAATTTCAGTTTACCATCACTTCAATTCCCATATAATGGATAAGAACACCATGATTATTCAAATTATTCTTTTCCATCAAGGTCTTGGTCACCACATCTGAAAATGATGTCAACTTTAAAATGTTTATCTACACCTTGATATCATGTTGAATATTGTCCTCAAATTAGTACACTATTTTGATATAATGTCTCACTAATTTAATTGAAAATCATAGTAAATACAAGAACATAACATTTTAATCCATAACAAGTATCTTCCTTTACATCAAATTCATGAACTCACTTGCCTTCTCTACACATAGAGTCTTAGGGAAAAAGTGCTCGAAGAACATGTCCTCAAAGTATTTAACAAAATTCACAAAATATCTTCTTTGATATACCTGAACATCTCAAATATGTATCATTGGGACCATAATCATTTACATTACTAGATTCAACCTCTTACATAGAGACATATGAATCAGAACAAATATGGTATAAGAAATATTGATTCAAAAATCAGCATTAAGGGGTCTATCCTCTGTATAGGAAAAAAGAGGAAACTAAGACTGGAAATTCTTGATAAAATATATCATGGAGGGATAAAAAATACGAGTTAGATGACCCATAATTTGAATGGAAGATATCAGACATACAATGATATGATCATAGATTAACTACCATAGATCAACTGGTTTCTTTTTCTTCCTTAACCCAACCACATTCGGCTCATTCTAATATCTTTTGTTAGGGGACTCAACTAGATAATGACTCAACAGAACCACATAATCACCATATTGGTTCTATAAAATAGTTCATTGATGCATCATATCAATTGAATCCAAATACTATTATCAATACACTTATAATATCTAAAATATCACAAATATGGGAAACTGAAATATGAAGCATATGTTACTATTTCATCCACATACCTACCCATAACCCAATCTCACACCATTAGGACTTATGTAATAGCATAACCTTTTTAGATTCATAAACTATGCACACACCACAAACATGCATAGAATCCATATACTCGATGATATAATGAACCTGTTTTATCTAAGTAGGATTCCACCTAGAATCTATATAGGGAAACACTATTTATCATATTGTTGACACTTTAGTTATCTAAATAGATTTCTAGAACTAGAATATACATCATAATGAGGAACAAATATTTCCTATGAAACTTATGAATCTAACATGATAAACGGGTTCCACCTTTGGCTTCCCAAGAAAATAGTCAAACTAAATAAATTAATATAATCAAAAATAATCTCTATAAATATAAAATACCTCAAAAATAATCATTAAAACTATTAATAATAATCGTTGATCCATTGGAAAATTAGACTTTTAGCACAACTTGTGATAGACAAGCATACAATACATCTTTCTATCTAAGTCCTGACACATTCCTAGTTCTATATCTACTATAAACCAAATAATAAAATAAACACCATCTCTAATACCACTTTGTAACACTATTTTACCAGGATTACTCAAACAAATAAGAGTCTAGGGGAACCATGGGTCCTTATGAATGAATTCATGTATACTAGAGGATACCGACTATAAGTGAGGGTCTAACAGATGATAACATGGAGATTATAGACTCATTATTTAAACCCATAACAACTATAGAAACAATTTAGATAGTAATAAAATGAAATACATTGTAATTATATCATTATAAATGAAAAATAAAATAATATCTACAATTTTAATCAAGTTATAAAAAATTAACTTAGATCTACCATAGGAAAATAGTATACAGACATTCCAAATAGATAAAAAACAACCACATAGTCTCAAGGATCCACTTGGTCCCACTCTAAAATCTACTGATGTCTCATTCATGTATCCACTACACCTCTATCGATTTACTCAGTAGTGTTATATCCCTTTTCATTACCTAGTCCACGATATAATGTTTGAACATGTCCAAAAGGGCCCTTGCATGGTGTGGGTATGAACTCTATAGTCCACCACCAAATGTGTCCCAAGATAATATACACATATATATATATATATATATATATGTGTATGAAGAGTGAAAAATATGCTAATCAATAAAATGAACACATCTTAATCTACTTTATTATTTTCAATCATTGGGCCAACAACTTAACTACTCCATCCAATGAAAAAGTGGGACAATTCACCCACAGTCTATACACAAAGGCACAAAAATACCCCAAACCAATTCTACTCAAACAATACCATCCATTTTAACTCTCTCAAGGTTCACATAAATAACCAAAGACCATCCTACCCAATAAAAATGATAAAAACAGAAATTAACTCACCTTAAACCTGTGATCACAATAAACCATAAATCCTATGAACACATAAAATATATCCTTCATCTAGGTTGATAATAAAAACCATAACACTAGGCCACACATATATAATGGATACAAAAAATCATCAGGTGTTCAACACCACCCTCTAGGTCTGTCGATGTGTTCATGACCCCAATAACCTCATCCCTAATTGTGAGTGGAATCAACAACTACTATAGATTCATGGTGAGTTTTAATATCATATAATGGTAGCAGTCATCAGTATTGCACATCATACTAATGAACAACATTTCCACATATCCCTAAGACTCACAACCATCATGTTCCCAAGAAACTGTATTAAGTAACACAACTCAAGTACCATCAATCACTAACACATGAAAAATTTCCAAGTGTCCTTTAGTGCCTCTAATCATGAGAAAATAATACATGGAATAACCTAGATCACTAACCATAAGATACATTCCATGTAAATATACTTTAAATCATAGAAACCAGAAGTGGATCCATTATTATTTTTTCACACATGAACCTAACCACACCCATAAATTACACAATGTATAAACTCATATGAATAGTGTAAATATCTTGGAAACACATACCTAGAATAAGTAAGATCCCACAAATCAAATTACAAATCCTAATAACAAATGAGGAGGAAAAATTATAGAATCATGATAAAACTCCATGAAATAGATATTTTGATTAAAAACAAAAAAATAGTAAACAAATAAGAAATAGATAATAGAGGACAATGAGCCTTAATTTAATAGACTCAATGTGATAGATGATAGAAGAATAAGCTGCAACAGGACAAGGGCCCACAAAGCAGGAGGAGAGCATGATATAAGGGTGGTAAGGTATGTGTCTCTATTGGGAAACAAAAATAATAAATTCCTCATTTGGGTAAACTTTTATCATTTAAAATTAATTTAACTAAAATCTAAAAAAACTACACAATGGGTTGAGTTATAATGTGACCTCGGAGGTCTTATAGAACACCCCCTAATAGGGTCACATTACGGCGTGACATTCATGGTCACAAAAGAATTCCCTATTCTAGGGAAGTTTCATGATCCTCAAACCAAATAACCCACATCATAACTACTACCATTATTGAATCAACACATATTTGTAGTGAAACCCAAAAACATGAACCCCACTACCCATGTTCATGTTGTACCTTTAACCTTCCAATCACAATGCAACCCCCTCTTGGACATGGATTCATGATGTAACCAACCCTAGTTAGATTCTGAACTTATCCTCGGACTACCCATCATGGTGGAACATGTGGGTTGTAGCATGAATATCTATTTATAGTTAAATTTCATCATGAATCACAACCAAACCATTAAAATATAACTCCTAGTCTCTATAGACAAGTTTTAAAACTCAATCGTTCATAGTTACACGTGCTAAAGAAAATAATAAACTAAAAATCAATCACCAAAAAATTTGGGAAATTACTCCTATAATACTAAATGAAGAACATAAATCTAGTATTACTCAAAGTCATTACTTGGGATATTTATTTTCATTTTAGTTAATGAATATTTGAATCCAACAAGAAATAAAGTGGATAATTCCTTTTTTTATAGTATGATATATTTTATATTCAGAAACTAGTTTTAAAATACTAATAAAACTGTACATAAGTGACAATCAATTCATATACCATTTAATAAAAAACTAGAGAGGATTTATGTTTTCTAACCCTTTAGGGTCTTGTTAAACTCATTACATCTCTATATAATTCCCCCCATATGATTCCATCACCATCTAATATATTAACCCATTAAACCCTTTAATGTGTAACATCTATGAAAATTTTTTGTTTGAATAGTGGTGAGACTAGGAATAATATTTCCAATGTTCAAAATGTTGAAAAAGTATTCAAACTACCTTCACTATATCAAATGTTATGATACTAATAATTCTGGCTGTCTAGTTATAACTATTTCTTTGTTCATCATAATCACCATGGAACTATTCCATTAAGACTAGTGGGAAACTATATGTATCCCTTTACATTAATGTTTTACATTACCAACACACCTTAAACTCCATTAGTATATAATGTTACCTTGAATTTGAATTTTAATGGTATAATATTTTATTTTTTATACATTGTACTGTCCTGAGTCCAAATATAACCCCACTATCCTCTTAAAAGTTATACGTTCTCCAACATTATTTTATAAGACAGAAACTCTGTTGTATTAGAAAATAATACATCTTTTCTATAATAAGAATATTTAACAAATAAAATTTTAATATACATATTTTATAGGGTATTATATAATTTTAGAGAAATATACTAACAAGAAGATAATATTTTTCAAAATATACTACATGTAGGTGTTGGGATCATATCCATAATATTTTAACTAAAATAGTGTATTAACTAGTACATCTTGGATAGTTTTTTTATACCTATCTTTTTTTCAAGCATACTATAGAATTGGGATTAATAATAACCATGTGTATTAAAAAAATATTGTATTATACATAGAAACCTATATTTAAAAATAATTTTTGGTATCACATAAGACAAAAACAGTATGAAAATACAAATTCTTGATTATGACCCAATTAATTATTTAAAGTAATCCACTGTATCTAAATCCATTTTTAATAAACCCCATCATCTATAATTTTAATGCATACTTTAAGCTCTAACCATTAATACTTTGTTTTTTTAACTTCTATATATAGTTAAAACACTTTCATAATATACAATCAATATAATATACTATTAAAATTGAAGAAATGGATTTTATAACTTTAACACTTGATTTTTACTATCCATGGAACTTTTTAAAAACTTATAGCTATTCTCAATAATTCAATATCCAGTGATTCAGATTTTTTATAATGCGATCACTTCCCCTCCTTCCTAAATAATTCTATAAGTTTGAGTGACCAATGATAAAATCTATACCCACTAATATTCTTTATCCAGCTCAAAAAATTACCTTTTTATATTGTAAACACAACATATATGTTTTGAACTCCCATGTCTTACTCAAATATCCTAAAAATATTAAAGAAATTGGGTAAAATTTAATTGAACTCATTCATATTTTTTATTCTCAATAACCTTTGTAGAAGCATTATTATATTAATGTCTATGGACTTATCAAGAATTATTATGAGATTTGTCTTTATATGTCACATTAAAACACAATAATATTAATTGCTTGAGTTTAAAAGGATGTTACCTTGTCACACCCCGACTGACGCTTTATTTTAAATCGATTATTTTTGGGTTCTTTTGCGGGCACACGACCATGCACAGAGACCGTGCGCGCGACCCTGCATGCGACTGTGTGTGCGGTGTCTGTCCTCAATAAATAATTTTATTATATTGGTTGATTTTATTATTTACATTTTATTATTTATATTAAATTTAGAATTTAATAGGATATTAATTTATCCGAAATTTTATTTTTATTTTTGTTTTTATTTTATTTTCCTTTTTTTCTCTCTCTCTTTTTTTATCTCCCTCTCATTCTCTCCCCCTCTCTCATGCGGGCCTCTCCTCCCATGACCCTAGCCATTGCTCCCTTCTTCCTCACCGGGCCACTCACCGCCTCTGCTCCCTCACCCAGACCGGCACTGCCCTGCAATCCTGCTACCTCTCCAGTCAGCCGCGCCACCCGCCTCACCTCGGACTCCCCCACATCGCCCCCACTACCTTGCATGGCCGGAACCACCCCACCCCTCCCTTCTGGCTGATTTTCCGGTGCGACGCACCTCCAACCTCCCTTCCCCTCACCCAGTTTTCCATCCGCACCTTTGCTGCTAGTGCGTTTACCCTTCGTTGGGTTGTTTTGTTGATTTGGGGATTTTTAGGTTTGGGTTTTAGGTTGAATTTGGTTTGATTTTGATGCAATGGGTCTGATAAATTGTTTTTAGGCTTTCTTTGTATTGATTGCAGTGCGATTGATGTGCGACAGGAGTTTCGCGCCATGTTTGTGAAGTTTGCTACATGCCAATAGGTGGTTCCTTGCATAATTGTAATTTGATGAATTAATTTACAAACTTAATTTGATTATTATATTATTTAATTAATTTGTGTAGTTAGAAGTTGGTTTTCTTTTCATTTCCCTTTAATGTTAGAACTACATTGTTTTTATGCATTTTGTGCATTTGTTATTAATTAAATAGTTAAACATGACGTTGTTTAATAATTTTTGAATGCTTGTCTTGCTTCTTGTTTTCATGCTGTGAGTTGGTTATGAGGTGTGAGTTGTGTTTTTGAAAAGGGGCAGAGGTGTGCGCGTGTTGGAAAATTTTTTTTAGAGATGGGTTGGATTTTATATTTACATCTTTTGTTATTCCCCTTGAATGTATTTTAAAAAAAATTTATGTGGTTTTATAAAATTTGTGAGTAGTGCGAACAATGTGGGAAATTGGTATTGGGTGTGTAAAACCGTGATTCTCTTCAGATTTGGTTTATAATTTTTAAAGTGACTTATTAAATAGTACGAATGGTGCGAGTCATGCATTGAAAGTAGGTCGAGGTGGTTCTTTTGTGTTGTTTGTTCGTATGGATTATTTTAAGTCCGTGTTCATCTATTTTATTTATATTTGCGGTTGCAGCGCATTGGCGGGGTAACCCCACGTTACTGTGATCATCGGTTTGTGCGTGCTTGTGCGCATGTGCGAGGCGTGTCGCGTTGTCGCGTTCGAGCTGTAAGTCAAGGTAGGTTCCCATTACACTACTTTTTAAAATTTAAGTTACATTATTTCCTACTGTTTGTGTACACTATTTTGTTCAAATTAAATATTTTATAAATTTTAATAAATGTGAGATAATATGAGACAATTAATTTTTAAATGATTATTTGGTGTAAAAAGAGCCGTTTATTTTATAAATTACACTTGAATTATTTTCTTGATGAACGGACACACAATAGTGAAAGAATGTCAGTTTGGATTTTAAACATAATTCATGAAATTTAAATTATAGTTCTCGTTTTAATGATAAATGATTTCTTCTGAAGCATGAAAAAGCGTTTTGGTTCTTTTTAATGTGGGGATTGTTAGTGTATTTAATGCATGTATGGCACTTTATGGAAAAAAATGAAAATGTTTAGATAAAAACCCTCCTAGGATAACTCTCATGCCTTGGTTGCAATTGATTGTTTGGGAGGCCGTGCTTAGAGGCTCCTGGGTGCTTGAGTAGTTAAAGGCAAGATGTTGTTCCATGGAGTGGCCCGGGGTGATGCCTATTGTGCTTTATATATATACTTATGATTGGATTCTCAGTTGGCATCGGTAGGCTCACCCCCTTTCCAAACACTTGAGACATGAGAATCTAGCATATTGAGAGAATATTCTAAGAATGATTGCTGCACTGGTAGGTTATGGTACTGACCAGTGGCCCATAGTAGGTGGATATATTGGGTTTATTACTATGGTATTTCCCCTCGGCCTGCCTGAGAAAGGATGGTTGAGCATAATGGGAGTTTTGATTTCATCACCTGTGACATGTCAACGAGGATGATTTCTCATGTATTGGTGTCTTCTGGTTTATTCTTGATCTCCTAGGTTCACCCATGTCTGTTGGCTTTCAGTTACTTGTTGTGATGAATATGGTACTTGTATATATTTTCTTTTCATTGCCCTTACTGTGTAGCTACTGTATCATTTTCATGTGTAGTGTTTTTACTAGAAAGTGATGTGTGGTTTTAAAGTGGTTTATGAAAACTATTTTCAAAGAAAGGTGTTTATACTTTTTGTGCAAATTGAAAATGTAAACATCACTTCCCCTTTGAACAATGCTAATGTCTCACTAAAAGAATGACTTGGGTTTTTGAGAAATGAATATGGAAAATGACTCATACTTTTTTTGAGTAACATGTAGAAAAACTTACTTTTATTTATTTTAGTTCAAAATTTAAATGGAGTTTCCTTTATTTTAAAGGCGGTGTATTGGTAATAGGCATCGGGATAGCCTACTGAGTTTTAATACTCATTACTATAGTGTTTTCTTATTTTTAGTTTCTGCTGTAGGTTTGACACAAGCTTGTTCACCATGGGTGAGACTTGGTTGTGGTTTGAAGAGTGACTCTCGAGGTCATGAGGAGTTTTTGGTTGTGGTCAGGTTAGTAAGTTGTTATACCTTTTTTTCGATGCTTTATTTATTTTCATTGGGAGAAATCGTTCCCACTTTCCCTGTTGATGCCCTGGCGCTTGTCACCCACCCAGGAGGATCGGGAACGGCTCTCGGGCCTTACCATGGACCGAGTCAGATGGAGACCCGGCCTAGTTCGTTAAAAAATGGTATCAGAGCTGGTTTTTGTTCTTGTTATTTGGGGGTGTCAGGTAGATCGGAGATAGGACTGTCGGTACTCGAGTGGTTGGTGCGGGAAGGGCATCGTGGACTCTTACTCTTTTCGATCCTCGGGTAACCAGGGGTAGTCCGAGATTTAATTCTTTGGCTTTGGTCTGTGTGGATGGGGGATGACAATAGGAGTAAATCGGTGCTGTGCGTGGTCTCACATAGAGTAGTGACCCATGTGATGCCTGAGAGTACGGTTCGACACTCCTAGTGGTTGGCACTTGCCTAGGGCATGGTCAGCTAAAACATGTATCCAGGTTTGGCGCGACCACTAATTCTCCATCTAAGTGCTTTAGGGGTTGCTTCTATCTTTTGATCTTGGTGTCAGTTTGACAAGATTTTTACGGTGTGTTTTCCTTTGACCATATTTATGGAATTTGGTGAGTGATTTGTTGAAATCAGGTTTCTAAAAGAACATTTTGGGTTGTTTGAAATTGAAGTGAGCTATTTGGGAAATGGAAAACATTTTAAAAATTTGTCTTGAGTTTTTGAAATAGTTGGAAAAAGGTATTTTGGAAAATTGGGAATGAATTTTTTTGAAAGCGAAAGATTCTTCTTTCTTTTCTAGTGGTATTCCTATGGGTGCTCGCAGGTGCATGTGGAAGTGATTAACGGAAAGTTGGTGGATTGTTTAGATGGGTGCCTGGGAGGCACGGAAATGCTAATCTGTGAGGCATTCAGAAATATCAGTGGGGAGTGATTGATTTTGAAAGATTCATCTTGTTTCCTAAAAAGTGGGGTTTTCTCTAAAATGAGTTTTTGTGCTTAAATGGTTTTGGAAAATGTAAAATGGTTTTGATTCTAGAGTGAAAGCGATGAATTCAAAAGAGTTATTGGGTTTTATTGTATTGTGTTTGGTTTCTCATGCGGGTGTTTTTCTTTAAGAATGAATTGATGTTTTAGATTGGAATTATTGGATTTGTGTTTGGAATATAGATGTTTTCTTTGTGATGTGTTTGGATTTGTGGAAGGTTATTTGCCATTCCTTGTTTGGGATATGCCCCCTAGAAATGTCTCATGGGTTTCCAGCAGGTCTTTCGGTTCTTGGCTCAGCCCAGACTCCCAGTGGAGTGGCGAAGTTGGGTTCTACTCGATTGTGTCGACTATTTGTAGATGTCGAGGTCGATTGGATATCGTTGAATGCTTTGGAAAAGTCAGGAGTGTCTCCGGTTTTGGAATAACTCAAAAAGTTGTGTGGGTGTAAGTTGTCTCGAGTATGCCTGGTGGAGAGGCACTAAACTAGTGAACAACGATTGCTTTGTTTTTTTTGTGAATAAGGATGTCTTGTGCGATCCTTAAGACTAACCTCATACCATGGTTGTACCTAAGGAAGTAAAGGTTTCTCATCCGACGAGGAGTGTGAACCGAAGTGGCCTGTTCTTGGAGCGCTCCTTCCATCAGTTCATGTTGCGTGTCAGATATACCGCTCAACTTCCTATCTCTAGTGTGGTCAGTCAGAAAATCTAAGCCGTTCATTGCAATTCTCAGTTGGTATGTTGATAGAGTGGCCACGCGGACTTGAGGAGAAGTATGCAGGCTTCTTTTCCAATGGAGGAAGTTCCAGTCAGAGGTTTTCAACTTATGACTATGAGGTGGTAGATGCTTCAGACATCAGGGCCCCAACCATAGGTCTCGGGGTGAAGCTTGCGTGCAGTCAAAACTCATCAGACATGGGATGAGCTTGGTCTGAATTAAGTCTGTAGTGTCGGGATGGGGATGGATTAAGTTTCCCTACTGCAGTATCATCTCTGAAGGTTTCATTTTTATTGTGAGGTGCATAAAGGCCTCGTCTTCTTGTGGTGGTCTTGGCTTATGGAAGTTCCTCATGGGCTTTAAAGAGGTTCGGAGAATCCCTCTTGCAATGAGTGCGCTCTGTGACCCTTCTGGTGGTCGGCTATGGATCAAATTTGTACACATATTGGAGATGCTCATGTCTTGTGGAATTGACGCACGTCTGTGCAGTTCATCTCTTGGTTAAGGGTTTCCACTTTCAAAACCCTCCAATGTGGTGGAGTATTGGTCGGCGTGGGAATCATCTCTATGGGTCAGCCCGTGTTGGCGGGTTCGTGATGAAGAGTTTAGTCTGTATCACTCAAAGTAAACTGGGAATTCCTACACGTGTGTTGTGGTGTTAAGAAAATTCTAAAATGGTGGGGAGACCCACTACAGGTCTCTCCATCATCTCCTCTTGTATCAGTTTGGTTCAACTTAGGTAGCTTAGAGGGTCAGGCTAATGTAAGAGGTTTTGTCCAGGTTTGTGAATCGTTTTGGTTTGGAGAACCAATATTTGACAAGGATCCTAATATGGTGGGGAGACCACCATCAGATGAACTTTTGGAAAAATATTTCTTCAAAGTGTGCATGGAAGGACAATCCCTTGCTTCTGCTCCGCCTGACCCTGATCATTGTAATTGGTTTGCTCGGGCAGTGGGTCACCTTGCGAGTGTTCTTGGAGGTCTTGATCAAGCCCTGGTGTTTCCGAAGTTAGGGGTCAGAGTGCTCCATGTTGAAGTTGTGTTTGGAGGTGAAATTATTGATGTTGGTCTTTTTGTTTGGTGATTATAGTTTTGAGATCTATATAATTTCATGTTATGGGTGTCTTAAATGCTTAGTATTCAAGCGATGAAGGTTTTGTTTAAAATACCTTCCAGTCTTCACAGTATTTCTTGTAACCTTTGGTTAACCAAGTCTTTTTGGGACTTTCCAGGGGTAGAAAGTGTCATGGTGGGGAGAATTGCCACACCCCAACTGACACTTTATTTCAAATTAATTATTTTTGGGTTCTTCTACGGGCACACGACCATGCGCGGTGACCGGGTGCGCGACCCTGCGCACGACCGTGTGCGCGGTGTCCGTCCTCAATAAATAATTTTATTATATTGGTTGATTTTATTATTTTCGTTTTATTATTAATATTAAATTTAGAATTTAATAGGATATTAATTTATCCTTAATTTTATTTTTATTTTTGTTTTTATTTTCTTTTCCTTTTTTTCTTTTCTCTATTTTTCTTTTCTCTCTCTCTTTTTTTCTCTCCCTCTGATTCTCTCCCCCTCTCTCATATGGGCCTCTCCTCACCTAAACCTAGCTACTGCTCCATTCTTTCTCACCGGTCCACTCACCGCCTCTGCTCCCTCTTCCGGACCGGCACTGCCCTGGCCTCCTCCTCCCTCTCTGGCCGGCCGCGCCGCCCGCCTCGCCTCAGACTCCCCCGCGTCGCCCCCGCTGCCTCGCACAGCCGGACCCACGCCGCCCCTCCCTTCTGGCCAATTTTCTAGCATGACACACCTCCGAAATCACTTCCCCTTTCCCAGTTTTCCATCCACACCTTTTCTGTAGGTGCGTTTGCCCTTCATTGGGTTGTTTTGTTGATTTGGAGATTTTCGGGTTGGGGTTTTAGGTTTAATTTGGTTTTATTTTGAAGCAATGAGTCTGATACCTTGTTTTTAGGGTTTTTTTGTATTTCTTGCGGTGTGATTGATGTGCGACGCGAGTTTCACGCCATGTTTGCAAAGTTTTCTACATGCCGGTTGGTGGTTCCATGCATAATTTTTATTTTATGAATTAATTTCAAAGATTAAATTGATTATTATATTATTTAATTAATTTGTGTAGTGAAAATTTGGTTTTCATTCCATTTTCATTTAAAGTAAGAACTACACGATTTTCTTGCATTTTTCACATTTCTTATTAATTAAATAGTTGACCGTGATGTTGTTTAATAATTTTAGAATGCTTGTATTGATTCTTGTTTTTATGCTGTGAGTTGGTTATGAGGTGCGAG
Source organism: Viscum album (assembly GCA_963277665.1). NCBI lineage: Eukaryota > Viridiplantae > Streptophyta > Magnoliopsida > Santalales > Viscaceae > Viscum > Viscum album. The sequence goes on along the minus strand of OY728147.1, from coordinate 133,540,450 downwards.
TTGTGTTTTCGAAAAGGGGCGGAGGTTTGCGCATATTGGAAAATGTTTTTTTTGGAGATGGGTTTCATTTTATATTTACATCTTTTGTTATTCCCCTTGAATGTATTTTATAAATTATTTATGTTGTTTTATAAAATGTGTGAGTAGTGCGAACAATGTGAGAAATTGGTTTTGGGTGTGTAAAATCGTGAGTCTCTTCAGATTTGTTCTATAAATTTTAAAGTGACTTATTAAATAGTAGGAATGGTGTGAGTCATGCATTGAAAGTAGGTCGAGGTGGTTCTTTTGTGCTATTTGTTTGTATGTATTGTTTTAAGTCTATGTTCATGTATTTTATTTATCTTTGCGGTTGCAGCACGTTGGTGGGGTAACCCCACGTTACCGCGTTCGAGCTGCGAGTCAAAGTAGGTTCCCATTGCACTACTTTTTAAAATTTAAGTTACATTATTTCCTGCTGTTTGCATACACTATTTGTTCAAATTAAATATTTTATTAATTTTAATAAATATGAGATAATATAAGACAATTAATTTTTAAATGAATATTTGGTGTAAAAAATGCCCTTTATTTTATACATGACACTTGAATTATTTTCTTGATGAATGGACACTCAGTAGTGAAAGAATGTCAATTTGGATTTTAAAAATAATTCATAGAATTTAAATTATATATCTGGTTTTAATGATAAATGATTTCTTTTGAAGAAAGAACAAGTGTTTTGGTTCTTTTTAAAGTAGTGATTGTGAAGTGTATTTAATTCCCATTTGGAACTTTATGGAAAATGATGAAAATGTTTTGATAAAAAACCTCCTTGGATAACTCTCCTTCCTTGGTTGCAATTGATTGTTTGGGAGGCCGCGCTTAGAGTCTCTCGGGTGCTTGAGTAGTTAAAGGAAAGATGTTGTTCCATGGAGTGGCTCGGGGTGATGCCTATTTTGCTTTATATATATATATATATATATATACATATGATTGGATTCTCAGTTGGCATCGGCAGGCTCACCCCCTTTCCAAACACTTGAGTCATGGGAATATGGCATATTGAGAGAATATTCTAAGAATGATTGCTACACTAGTAGGTTATGGTACTGACCAATGACCCTTAGTAGGTTGATATATTGGGTTTATTACTATGGGATTTGCCCTCGGACTGCCTGAGAAAGGATGGTCGAGCGTATTGGGTGTTTTGATTTCATCGTGTGTGACATGTCAATGAGGATGATTTCTCATGTATTGGTGTCTTTTGGTTTATTCATGATCTCCTAGGTTCACCCATGTCTGTTGGATTTCAATTACCTGCTGTGATGAATATGGTACTTGTATATATTTTCTTTTCATTTCCTTTACTGTGTAACTACTGTAGCATTTTCAATGTGTAGTGTTTTTACTAGAAAGTGATGTGTGGTTTTAAAGTGGTTTATGAAAATTGTTTTCAAAGAAAGGTGTTTTATACTTTTTGTTCAAATTGAAAATGTAAACATCACTTCCCCTTTGAACAATGCTAATTTCTCACTAAAATAATGACTTGGGTTTTTGAGAAATGAATAGGGGAAATGACTCGTAATTTGTTTTTGAGTAACATGTAGAAAACCTTACTTTTATAAATTGTAGTTCAAACTTGAAATGGTGTTTCTTTTATTTTAAAGGTAGTTCATTGGGAATAGGTATCGGGCTAGTCTATTGAGTTTTAATACTCATGCCTATAGTGTTTTCTTGTTTTTAGTTTCTACTGCAGGTTTGACAGAGCTTGTTCGCTGTGGGAGAGACTTGGTTGTGTTTTGGAGAGTGACTCTCGAGGTCACGAGGAGTTTTTGGTTGTGGTCAGGTTAGTATGTTTTCTACCTTTTTTCTGATACTTTATTTATTTTCATTGGGAGAAATCATTCCCATTTTCCCTATTGATGCCCTGGTGCTTTTTGCCAGCTTGGGAGGATCGGGAATGCCTCTCGGGCCTTGCCACAGACCGGGTCGGAAGTCGGGTTGGATGGCGACCTGGCCTGGTTCATGACATACCTCATCCATATTACACTTAAAGAGTCCTATTGAAACTTCATATCTATCAAGTCTATTTTTTTGATATGTCTTTTTTAAAACATCTATAATCCCAAAGCATCCAAATTCTATTATAGTTTTTGTATCTTGGGATACATTGATTAAGTATCAATTTAAATACCTCAATATAATCCTTGATATTATTATTATAAACTTATTTTTTTAATGAATACTTTCATCGGTAGGATAATTCTCTAGAAGTATTTCGTCATACACCAAGAGGTTTTCTTCTAGCTTAAAAATTATTTTTAAATTTCTATACCTTTATTTAAAGTAGTGTCCATTAATATTTTATTTCTATGTAATTGATCTCAATTTTAATTTTTATGATTATGATTCCATTATATATATAATATAATATATTATTAGATGACTATCATGTTTTATGATCATTTAATAATGGATTTTATTAAATTTTCTCCAACTCAAATGATGTCCCATTCTTAATGACACCGTGTCTATTTGTAAGACAAGATCTATATTTCAACATTAACTATACCAAATAATCTCATAACATATTATATGTATATATTTTAATGGAAATATATTATTTATATCACATATTACTTCTAGATATTTGAGAGCACAATAATTTCCCCAATCAATCATACAGATTTATCTCAAATCTATCCATCTTGTATCGTAACTATCAGGGTTTCCTAACTAATTATAACCCAATATTATTCTAGGAATATTCAATTAACTATTTGGGCCACCAATATCCAATTTCCTTAAATAATAAAATTCATGGAAACCAAGATTTTGCATGACCTACCCATTTCACTACAAGAGAAACGCCGTTTAGCGGCAGTTTTTTTTGCGTTTAGCGGCGGTTTAAACCGCCGCTACATGGTTTTGTGGTGGTTTCTATAAACCGTCGCCTAATACAGAGTATCCAATCAATTAGAGGAGGTTATTTCTATTTCGTGGCAGTTCATGGAAAGCGTCATAGCTGCCTCATTTCGCGGAGGTTTTACTGAGTTTAGCAGTGGTTTTTACGAGCCCTTGACATCAGTTTATTCACGGAGTTTATATCCTCCATGAATAAACAGAAATCTTATCTCCGTAAAACTACCACTAAAGTCACGAGAACTGCTGCAGGATGAGAATCTACGATGCAACTATGTTGCGGCGGTTAAAACCTCCATGAAACGTAATTTTTTTTACTTTTCACGGTGGTTTTTACAGTTTAGCGGTGGTTTAAACCGCCACCAATGTACATTTCGCAGTGGTTTAAACCGCCTCTAAAAATTGACTAGAATTTGTTTTTTTATCTAACTGTACCACATCCCTGAAAGAAAAATCAAACCAGAAATACTATATTGTAAATACCAACAGACAACAAGAAATATCAAACCAGAAATACGAATTTTAATCTATGATGAATCATGTCACATTACCTTAAAATTCATGCCTTCAATTATATTGTATTTTATTCCTCTTAACTAGGATACAATTTATTCCCCTCTGAGGTTCAATCCCAACATCAAGAAACATGCTATTATTCTTATGCGATAAGAATAATATGAATCACTTTTACAAAATACCATAGTTAAAGACTCTAGTATTATATTCATTATATAGTCCTTAATTTTAGATACCCCTACTAGTATCACAATATCATATCCACCTTCAAGTTGTATGCCCCAACCTCTTAAGCATTCATCAATTATCATCATACCAACATATATGATATTGAAAAAAATATATGGGCCCTCTAATTGGTGTAATCCACAACCATACCCTCTCCAAATTAGTCATTGAAGACCAAGATGAAACTGAAATGGAAGTCGTGATAAATTGAAACACTATCTATTTCTAGGTACCTTTAAAAAAGTGTTCCCCTTCACAAAAAGTTAATATTCTTGAAATATTTCTATTTAAATTGAACATAAATGGTATGATGTATCCCACTAATCATTAATAAAATATGTGTGTTATGATTCTATTTATAGAGATTCATATGATTCTCATCGTATGGGCCTGATACCCACAAGTTGAACACCTATGACCTCTTATTATGGCAAAAAATGAATAATTTTCTAACTATGTTGCCTTAAACAAATGAATCATAAACATGTATTATATTTATGATTAACCTAAAAATCATATATTTTCATATCTACACAGATTCAGAGAGATCATTGGTATAGGGGTAACTCGTTAAACACTAGTATTTTGATATTATTAATTAAAAAAATCATAAATCTATAAGGGAATCCAATAATTCAAATGATTCCACCCAAAAAATATTTGATGATCCCAAAATCTCACACCTTTTACCAATACCTATTTTGAAGAATCTATAGTATGAATCACTAGTGAACACCTTTCATTGTAATTTAGTTCTAAAAGGACATCCATACCAAATATTCATATACATGGAATCCCATTGGAGGTTCTCATCAAAAAATAGATAACCTAATGTGAATCCATTACCATGGAATTGGATTGATAGACTATAAAGTCGTATATTTGATGATGTATTGATGGGTTTCTTTATTGTGTTTACTTTTCAAATCCTTCATCACATCCTTAAATTAAAATTGAATCACCAAATGCACCAATTATGTTAAATACCAAAAAAAAAGCTGATAGTACCCATAAGGAACAAAATGGTGAGGCATGAAAACAATTGTTATGTTATACATAAACCTCAATTTCTATGAATATATGTTCCCCATACCTTGACATAAATTGTCTCCTACCCTTGTAAAATGAGAGCATGATGGTTTTAAGAACCCAGTTTTTGCTGCGAAAGACTTTGGAATTTTTCTTGATGTTATTCCAGAGCAGCGCCTTCAGACGGCGTGCGATTCCGAGCCCAGGTGTGGCCGGAATTAAGTTTTTAGTGCGTTCACACTGGGAACACCAAATAAATAGGATAACACCTAAATGGTGATCCAGATAAGAGATCCAAGCATACATATGGGTCCAAAATGTGGTTTTTACCTTAGGAACGACATAAAACATGTCGGCGCGGGACGTTTGGACCCCTCGCTCTCTTTCGGAACATTAAACGGATTAATTAATTAATTAATTTATTCGTTTAATGGTGAAACTCAAGTATCTATTAAACGGACGCTTGGATTGGGAAACCGAGGGCACTGTTGAGTTCGGAGCGTGCCGTTTACCCTAGGAGGGGTATATGTTTCACGGGCGCGGGCCGTCTGTGAAAAATGGCCCCAGGGGCATTTTTGTAATTTGGCAGCCTCAGACGTTCAGTTTTATAACTTTTGAACTGAGTCTCGGATTAAAATTCTGAGACCTCTGTTGTGCTTGGGAGGTGGTGTATATTCTATGGGGAGCTTAATCTTGACCGTGCCAGAAGTTTTGGATGCGGGTGTTTTCGGGGGTCGAGTCTTTTATTTAGAGTTTATTTATTTAAACTCTCCCCTTCTACCCTTCCTCCCCATTGAACCCCCCTGAAAAAACCCACCTCCTCTCATACTCCTCTCCTCCACATCTCGGGTGAGGTGGCCCCGGCGAGGCAGCTCCGGTGAACCCCGCGTGAACCTTCTGGCTACACCCTTCGAGGTAGGAGGTTTTGGTTGCGTTTTCATTTCCGAACCTTCCTTGGAATTCAATTTTATACGTCGATTTACTGTTAAATCTTCGAAAAAATTCCATGGTCGTATAGTATAAATTATGCTCTTTCCGATGCTCGTTTCAGATTTGAAATTTGGGTTCAGATGGTGTCGTGGTCATTCGTTGAATTTTGCGGGAATTTCCGGTGTTGTGGGTGTTTTCCGACGGCTCGCACGGTGGTCCGGCAGGCTTCAGCAGGGAGGCGCGGTGGTTCGGCCGAGCTTCAGGTGGCCAGGGATCACGACGACAGCAGGGGGGCGTCCGTGGGCTTCTGAGGGCGTGCGGCGCCGGCGGACGCGGCAGCCGGGCAGAGGTCGAGCTGCCGGGTGAGGGCCTCGCCGAGGGTGCCGACCGAGGGTGCCTGCGAGGGGAACAACCGGGGTCGCAGGCGTGCGACCCCGCGGGGAGAACAGGACCCGCCGATGGTGGGTCTCCGCGTGGACGCGACCGACCAGTTGGCAGGTCGGTGGAGGAGGCCGCGCAGATGCGCCGACCTCAAGGGAGGCGGCAAGCCGCGGTGCAGCGGCTCGCTGATTCAGCTGGACCGGGCCCAGTGGCTGGGCCGCAGTTTAGCTGGCCAGCCCGAGTGGGGCAGACCGGCCGGACCGGTCCGGTCTGGCCCATGGGTAATCCCCCATAAAATTTTGGACGCCCGAATTTTGAGCTACGAGCGTCCGTTTTGCGAGCCATCTACGGCGGCGTGGACGTGACGTCGAGGGGGGCGTTTTGAGGTGGTTTTAGGAGTTTTAACTTCTGAGACGAGGGGCTTGGAGGCACAGCACGTGCATAAATCAGCTTAGTGGGCTTCCCAGGAACTCTTGTTTTAGGCGGTGCGGACACATCCGGAGTCCGTTTTGAGCGCCGTCAGTGGAGTTGGGACCCTAGCACCGAGGCGGAACATTTTAGGGTGGTTTCAAGTGTTGAGGCCGAAGTTGAGGCATGGGCCCCACGACCCATCTTTTGAGATACGTGCCGCGTTTTGTAATGTTTTCATCGGACGTCTGTTCGGGCGTGCGAGCAGTCGATGTTGGGTGTTTTTCCGAGGGCATCGCTTTGGCGTAGTATGCCCGCTCTAATTCCGCACGCTGGTGCGGGCCCTGCGAGGGCCGTTTTGGGAGTTGACGGTGGTTTTTAACATTACCGATGGGTGTCCGTTTTGGACAAGTGATTAGTAGAACTTGTGTACTTTTTCAAGAGGATCGCAACGGTGCAATCCGTCCGTTGAGTTTCAGGATGAGGATGTGGGTCCTACGTTGTACCTCTCGTGTGCGGTTGGCCAAAATGCATCTTTTTCTCCGGATATCCGTTGCGCTCAATTGAGCAGTCCTTTTGACATGTTTTCATGAGGGGATCACAATGGTGTGATGTGCCCGACTGTTTTCGGAGCTGAGGCTCAGGATCACAGGACACCGTTCGGGCGTGAGGGGGTGTTGGTGACTTTTCTGTCGAATATCTGTTTGAGGAGAGTAAGTAGTCAATCTCGCGTGTTATTCTGCGAGGATTAAAACGGTGAAATATGTTCAGGCATGTGGAGCCTCTTGCACGATCTTATTAAATGGGGAAATGTGAAGGTGCCCCGGTGGCGGTTCTTCTACCATGTTTGTAGCGGACCCATGGCATGTGATCGCGTGCACTTCCGTGTGAGTGATGTAAATGATTGAAGAGATGTGGATGGCCGTGCCTGATCCATTAAGGTGGCAAGTTGGATTTGTTACGTTACGCCTTCCCGTTGACATTGGGAGCCGGGTGCACGTTAGCCTTTGGGCTGGAGACGTGGTATACTCTGGGAGTATATGGGAATGCTGGGAGGTACATGTGGATGTTGGTACCTGATAATGTTTGTGCGCTTGGTTGGGGTTGACTTGGGGCCACACATCATGTGGGACCCATATGTGTTACGCGCTCTGCATTACCTAATTTTGACCTCTCACTACGTAGATGGTTTCTCTGTTCTTGTTTGTTGACCAGCAGGGTTGAGTTTCCCCTGGTCCTGTTCTCGCTTTTTGACCAGTAGGGTTGAGTCTTCCCCTTGGTTCTGTTCTCGTTTGGCCGGCAGAGATGGTTTGGTTCCTCTGTTTCTTCGGCTGTGAGGGGTTTCAGTATCGTGCCCTCAGAGATCGATGACGCGACGCCGTGTACCGAAACACCGATGATTCTCCTTCCGCGACGTTCTTCCGCGACGTTCCTTCCCCGTGACAATCTTCGATCAACCCTGACTGAGGTAGGGGATTACAGATCTTTTAATTTCCTTTGTGGATTTTATCCTCAACATGGGTTTAAATGTGAAATTAAATCTGTGTGTTTTCTTTAACCCCCGGAGATCGTTGACGCGACACCATGTACCGCGACGAAGCGATGCCTCTTCCGCAACGTGACGATCCTATTCTTCAGCGACGGTCAAATCCGCGAAGATCTCACGTTTGACGACAATGACGAGGTAGGGGTTTTGATTCTTTAAATATCTGTTATTTATACCCGCGTCGTATGATTAAACTTTTGTTGTGAAATATTTTAAAACCGCTAACGCGGTGGGTGCGGACCAATGAACAAGTCCGAACCCACTGCCCCTTTCATTCTTGGTGTGCGAAATGACGGACGTCGACAAATCAGGCCGCACGGGCGACACGGGGTCCTCTCAGTGAAGGACGGACCCCGGGAGGACCTTTGGCGAAGACGACGTGAATTTCCGACCACTGAAACTCGTCCGGTGGTCCGCGGAGCGACCGCCGGCGCACCGCACCGGCATGGCGGCGGTGCCCGGCGCACCGCCGTGGAGAACCGCCACAGCTGAAGCCGCGGCAACAGCAGCGCGGTAACATGACCGCGCGGGACCGAAGGAGCACGGGACGCGGCGGCCCGGCCGCGTCCGCTGGCAAGGGCGGCCCCACGCGGGGGCAGCACGCCCCCCGCTCCGCTCGGCCGTAACCGGCCGACCTGACCCACCGGCCGGGCCGGGCCGCGCTGTCCGGGTCGGACCCGGACCCGGGTCGGGTCACCCGGTTCGGGCTGACCCAGGGGGGGTTGGGTCGGGTTGGTCCGGGCCCAGACCCCCTGTTTTCGGACCTTTTCGATCGGTTGCGCATAACATGAGCTACGGGCCTCTGATCGAGGTACCGTCAGCGGTGATGCGATCCTTCGACCGAGACAGTCGTTTTGACATATCGAACTCAATGTTTCAGAATACTTTGTGTTCGGCCGGGTTGGTTCGTACACGAAACCAACCGGGCCCTCGGAGCGGAAATGCTCGTAACTTGAGCTCCGGACGTCCGATTGACCTGCCGTCGACTTTGATGGATTCCTCTTAGTGAGACAGATCTTTTGGGTTAGTCTGCCTGTGGTTTGGACATAGGTGGAGTACGGTCGGGTTGGTTTGGACTTAAAACCAACCGAGCCCCTGGGACGAAAAAGCCTACAACTCTTAGACCGGGCGTCCGATTGACGCGCTGTCTGCGACGTTGAGTTCCTGTTGACGATACGGTACTTTTTGGGATACATCAACTACGAAATATATGTCAGTTGATGCATCGAACTCTTGGCTCGTGGAGTGGACCCTCCCGGAACGAGCATGCTGTGTGTAGAAACCCTAGAGCCGGTTGAGACTTGACGACTGCTGATCGAACGAATCGGTGTGTTACGGATATCCCAGTGGGAAGCGCTTGGTTGTAGCAGAAGACCCACAGCGGAGGAGCGCTTGGTTGTAGCAGTAGACCCGCGGTACTCAACAGAAGGAGTACCTCTGGAGGCTATGAGGGGGAGCGCTTGGTTGTAGCGGCAGAACCACGACGGAGGAGCGCTTGGTTGTAGCGACAGACCTACGACGGAGGAGCGCTTGGTTGTAGCAGCATGGGGGAGCGCTTGGTTGTAGCAGAAGACTCACGGCAGGGGAGCACTTGGTTGTAGCGGCAGACCCGTGGTACTCAACAGAAGGAGTACCTCTAGAGGCTATGAGGGGGAGCGATTGGTTGTAGCGGCAGACCCATGGTGGGAAGCGCTTGGTTGTAGCACCAGGCCCACATTACTCGATAGGTGTAGTACTACAGCAGTCCAAGGTTAGAGGGAAGGGCTTGGTTGTAGCTGCATGCCCACTGTACTTGATGGAGGAGTTTCCCAATAGCTATCGTTTCAACTTCCTGATCGATCCTTTCTAGGTCATTTCGGGGGTTAGTATCTGTCGATCCTTTGTGGATCCGACGGCTTAGATGAATCAGTGGCTATATCTGATCATCTCTATCGTCATATGAAGAAGTTTACCTGTGTGAGCTGAATCCTATTTTTCTTTCCTTTGTGGATTGTGTTATGCTATCCTGTGTGGATTACGTTTTGCCTTCCTGTGTGGAATGAGTTTTGTTTTCCTGTGTGGATTTGGGTTGTACTTGAGCTCGGATGTTGGAGCGTGCTGGATTTGATGACTTAGGTATATGTATGGGCATATACCTAAGAAGTGTCAGATGTTACTTCGTGATTGTATCTTTCCTTTATGGATTATCCTTTGTGGATTCTGGGAGACCTTAGGGGGTCTCGAGGTCCCTACTGAGTAGCTTATACTCACCACTGCATAGGCTATGCCCTCACTACGTTGTGTTGGTTGCAGACGACGGACAATGCTGATCGTGGTTGAGGCTTGCAGAGCAGGACGATACCTGGAGGTGGACCATTGGGCGGGACATACTCGGAGCGGTCGGCTGGACCCAAGGAGCAGTGGAGGCTATCTGTACCCACCCTTCAGGTGGGATTCCCAGTGGACAGCTCGACGTTGAGGCTTTACTTTTTAGTTGCTATTTTCCCTTCCAGTTGTACTTTACTTTCAGTTTGGGTTTGTATACTGGACCACTTACCTTTCCACACTTACTGTCGTACTCAGTTTTTACTTAGTGTTTACTTCTACTACTTTCTTTCTCTGTGGTGTTTGTTTACTTTACAAAGGCAATGCCTTCCCTTTTTACCAGGATTTACGCCTTGGTGCTAGTCGCCAGCCCCTGGCCTATGGAATGCAGGCTTGGGGTAGTCACGGCACGGGCCCCGAGGACGGGTCGTGACAAATTGGTATCAGAGGAGTTCGGTTCTACTGCAGAACTCAGGACTCTGACCTTTTTCTATGTGAAGCAATAGTGTTAAGCGTATTGGGTGTGGTTATCAGTGCAGGGAGTCCTGTGTTGGTGCGGCGGCCAACGTATCCGTACACCAGGACCCTGACTTCTGATTTCCGACTTAACGCACGAAAACATTGATTGCATGTGTGTTTCAAGTTTTCTTTGTGATTACTTTGTGTCAGCTCACCAGGTATACTGTTCTGACCATGGCGCACCTGTTTCCTTTTCAGTATGGACCCACAACGGCAGCCAACTAGGGTTCCAAGAGTTGAGCGTGACGACATCCCACAGAGCGACGAGGCCTCGGTACATGGACCTTTGATAGCTGAGGAACCAGCGGTACCTTTACCCGCTGATCCACCGATGCTTCCAGCCCCAGCCACTGACGATGCACGTCACCTTAGTGCACTGCATGAGTTCCAGCGCTAGCGACCGCCCAGGTTCCGTGGGGAGACGGACCCCCAGGCAGCTAAGGACTGGCTGGAGGTAGTGGTGAGAGTTTTCAAGTTAGTGAGGACACCAGCAGACCTCATGGTGATCCTCGCAGCGAGCCTACTACACACGGCAACGGGCCGATGGTGGAGTTTGATGCTCCAGGTGCACGATGAGGCATCTCTTCTATGGATAGACTTTGAGAGCCTCTTCCGCTCAGAGTTCGTCCTGGAGACCCTCCGTGGGATACGCATCCAGGAGCTTCTTCATCTGCGGCAGGGCAGCTTGACAGTAGCCCAGTACATGGTGAGTTTTACCGATCTCTTGCGCTATTCGACGGACATGGTACGAGACCCATTCTTTAGGGCCTGAACCATCAAGCAGGGGCTCATGCGAGAGATCAGAGATTCAGTTGTTTCTCACAGCATTCTGACATAGAGAGGAGTGTTGGAGAGAGCCCTCTTAGTGGAGAGTTTCCTTACTGAGAATTCTCCAGCAGCAGGACCCACCACTAGCCGGCATGCGGAAGAGTCTTCTGCAGCGGGCAGTAGAAATATGACGCAGGGGTCCAAGAGGACTAGACCTACAGGTGGTCGACTGAATGACACATGATCGTTTGTGCGAGGCACCCGGGGTGGGCAATGACTTACCATGAGCGGACAGTGTTACTCATGTGGCGGGGTTGGTCACATGGCTCGTGACTGTCCGACCCGCCATACGGATGACCAGAAGATAAACGAAGGACCTCCCAAGCAGAGGCAGAGGTTTGATCGAGGCGGATCGCATGGAGAAGGAGACCGTGGAAGGGGAGCTGGACATGCAGCTGGAGGTGGATGATGCTTTGAGATGCTGCCACCACCACCATTAGGAGGTCCACCCTGACCGCAGGGAGCTGGTGGACATGTGAGAGCTCAGCTTCAGGCAGCTGAGGCCTACGATCAGGGAGCTCCAGGAGCAGATGGATAGGAGCGGAACTAGCTCCAGACCTGGATACTTTTGTTTTTTTTGCTGCTTCTAGAATTGTTGATGTTTGTTTGTAGATGTTTTGTGTCCTTATACTTTGAGCTGCAGTAATAAAAGACACCTTTCTTTTGGCGTTTACCTTCCTGTCCTCTCTTTGTGTTGTTACTCAGAGGTTCCGGTTTAAAAACCGTTGACTTGACCCTCACTTTGAGATACCTACTGGAGGAGACCTAATGACCACACACTGATGCTGACAGTGTGACTCAACTCTTGGAGGCAAGAGTAACGGTTGGATCTCTTGGTAGTAGCGTCGAGGCCTTACGACGTCATCATTACTATGGGTTGGTATCATCCATGACAGGATTGACTGTATTAGGTGAAGAAAGTGGTTCATCCAGGGGATGAGACCAGATTTCTATTCTCGGCAAAGAAGAAATCTCAGTAGCTCTTACAGGACCAGAAAGGTCCAATTCATCCAAGAGTGGATGAGGACAGCTCAGAGCCGGAAAAAGTCTTGTGCTGACAGGAGGCGGAGACCTCTAGAGTTCGAGGTTGGTGACCACGTTTCCCTACGGGTCTCACCTCGGCGTGAGTTACAGAGATGTGGCCGAGGCAACGAGTTATCTCTGAGGTTCATCAGACCATTCTAGGTCCTCGGTAGGATTGGAGAGGTGCCCTATCGCCTGGCTCTACCACCTCAATTGCACCGGGTGCACGACGTCTTCCACGTATCTCAGCTGGGAAGATACGTGAACGACCCGTCGCGTATCTTTGACCATGGGGAGCTGGAAGTTGATGATGGGGTGACTTTCACGGAGGTCCCAGTGGAGATCGAGGATCGACAGGAGCAGGTCCTACGTGGAAGGTCGATTCCTCTTGTGCGCATCAGATGGCAGCACGGGAACCTCCAGGAGAGCCCTTGGGAGCGGGAGGCTCAGATGCATGCTCAGTACCCACTTTTGTTTCCCTAGTTTATGATGTATCTTTACGAGGACGTAAATCCCTGAGGTGGGAGTGATGTAACGACCCGTAAAATTCAAGGAAATTATTTTTCTTAATTTTCTTTGGAATTTTAAAAGAACGCAGTTTCTGACGGCACCTGATTCTGATGCCCGGTGTGCCCGGAATCATTTTCCGAAGTTTGGCTCGGGTACGTTCAGTAAACAAACGAGCGGGTTTTTCAAACTCTTGAACCGGTGCTTGGAATCGAATTCTGAGGGCACCGATGGAATCACAACACCGGTATTTTCTTAGAAACGCCTTTTTCGGCGTTGTGTTTGCTCGGGTGTGGTTTTTAGTTTTTGGGGTTATGTTAAGAAATAAAATAAAGTGGTGCGACAACTTTATTTTATTTCACTTAAGCCACTTAAAGACACTTAAGCTGAGTTGAAGCGGATAGGGTGGAACCCAAAATATCCTACCCACTTGTTAGGATATTTTTGAGGTAGGCCCCACATTAGCGCCACCGTTTCTTTTCCTCTAAGTAACGCACCCGCGAAAACCCTTTTTTTAAATAAAAGTGAACCGGTGCATTTTCTTAAACTCTTAACGCCCCTATTAATTGAACAGTTAAGATGTTACCATTAATTCATCGAATTAATGGTATGTTTCTTAACTTATTTTTCAAATTGTTGGCATGTAATTAAAATAAGACCAACACATGTCTTTCTTGGGTGTGGCTTGTTGAGAGGATTTGGAGAAACTCTATCTTCATCCTCCTTCACGAAGAACACGAAGAACATGAGGAACGTGAAGAATGCCGACCTTCGATGAAAGGAGACTAAGAATGCCGACCCCTCGGATATCAATGACGCGACGCCTTGTACCACGACACTGACGATTCTCCTTCCGCGACGTTCTTCCGCAACGTTCCTTCCCCGCGACAATCTTCGATCAACCCCGATTGAGGTAGGGGATTACAGATCTTTTAATTTAATTTGTGGATTTTATCCTCACCATGGGTTTAAACATGATATTAAATCTGTGTGTTTTCTTTAACCCTCAGAGATCATCAACGCAACGACGTGTACTGCGATGACGTGACGCCCCTTCCGCGACGCGACAATCCTCTTCTTCCGCGATGGTCAATTCCGCGAAGATCTCACGTTTGACGACAACGACGAGGTAGAGGTTTTGATTCATTAAATCTCTATTATTTATACCCGTTTCGTATGATTAAACTTTTTTTGTGAAATATTTTAAAACCGCTAACGCGGTGGGTGAGGACCAATGAACAAGTCCGAACCCACTGCCCCTTTCATTCTTGGTGTACGAAACGACGGACGTCGGCAAAGAAGGCCGCACGGGCGACGCGGGGTCCTCGCAGTGAAGGACAGACCCCGGGAGGACCTTTGGCGAAGACGACGTGAATTTCCGACCACCGGAACTCGTCCGGTGGTCCGCGGAGTGACCCGTCGGCGCGCCACGCCGACACGGCGGCGCTGGCGGCAAAAAGCGGCGGTGCTCGGAGCGCCGCCATGGAGAACCGCCGCAGCTTCAGCCGCGGCGGCACCAGCGCGGTCCCGTGACCACGCGGGACTGGAGGAGCACGAGACGCGGTTGCCCGGCCGCGTCCACTGGAAAGGGCGGCCCCACGTGGGGCCGCGGTTCTCTCACGCGGGGGTAGCACGCCCCTCGCTCCGCTCGGCCGTAACCGGCCGAGCCGACCCACCGGTCGGGCCACCCGTGCCAGGCCAGACCATGCCGGCCGGGTCGGACCCAGACCCGGGTCGGGTCGACCCGGTTCGGGCCGACCCAGGGGGGGTTGGGCCGGGTCGGGCCAGGCCCAGACCCCCTGTTTTCGGACCTTTTCGGTCTGTTTCTCTTAACTTGAGCTACATGCCTCTGATCGACGTACAGTCAGCGGAGATGCGATCCTTGGAACGAGACGGTCGTTTTCACATATCGCACTCAAGGTTTCGGAATACTTTGGCTTCGGCCGGGTTGGTTCGTACATGAAACCAACCGGGCCCTCAGAGCGGAAACACTCGTAACTTGAACTCCAGACATCCAATTGACGTGCCGTTGACTTTTGTAACGCCCCGACCCCAGCTACCCAGAGTCGGTGCATTACTTCGTAACATTGGCATGATCATAAAAGATCAAGTCTCGAAAGACCAATTAGTTTAGTAGCCTTGGAAACACTAGATACATTCGTAAACATTACATTAAATCATAAAGTGAAAAACTACAATAACAAAGTCTCCATAGTCCACACTCATATCCTCTTCTGAAAATACCTGCAGGTCATTCATAAAATACTTCTTCACATCCAAGAAAATATTAAAACATTGAAAGGGGTGAGCTCAGATGCTCAGTAAGGATAACAATATTGCGGAAGCTTTCATAAATAAATATTAACATTTAAGGAAATGTATAACTAAAACAAAAGCCTTTTTAAACTTGAACTTCAGCATAATATGGAAAAAATAAAATTAAATAATTCCATTTACTTACTCAAATGGATATTCTACTAGTTGAATAATCACATGCAATATCAATAACCACTTTCATAATGAGGGAATGTATAATGCCAGACATTCTGAAACATTTTGTCAAGGCCTCAGCCAAGATGTCTAAAATGATTAAGGCCTCGGCCAAAACCATAAATCAAATTGGGAAAGGGCCTCGGCCAATTCCTCGTCTAGTTGTCTCATGAGACCTACCGATGCATCGAGGAGCTATAGCGGGCTCCACCCGTCACTTATTAAGTCCAATACATTCCTCATATGAATAGGTTTAAACATATCATAAACCATAACATAATCGTATCACATAAAACATGCATAAAGGAAACATAACATTTCCACATTTCAATCACAAGATATAAATACAACACATTGATATAATAAAAATGCTTTCAAAACCATTTTCAATACCAAAATAAAAGAAAGTTAAAACTTTGTATTTATTTTTCATTAAAAAAATGATGGCTTGTAGAGGAAGCCGAAACTCAAATAATGGTCACAGCGGCGGAGAAGTCGTTGTCGCCGCATATGTATGGAAAGAAAAAAATTCCCTTTTTGTCGTTTAGTAAAATGATTCATCTAAAAAAATATTCCTTTTGAATAAACGTAAATGTCAAAGGGGTTTATACACTGTATAAAAGATAGTTGTGTATAAAACCAAATATGCCTCAATGAAAGGAGATTGAGACGAAGTCCTTAAAACGATAATTTTTAAAATAAAAGAGATCTATTATGTGCATTCACTATAGGTACACATATAGAAAGTAAATATACAAAATAGGACATAATAATATCATGACATAATTTGAAAGTAGGAGATTAACCCAAAGAATGGAAGTTGGGTTAAGAAATTCCCTTACCTCGTGTCTGACTTGACTCAACCGTTCTTTAACCTCCTGAATAATAAACTAGAGTTAATTTCTATTTACTTAAGAACCTTTTTCATGTTCTTTATTCCTTTTATATCCCTTATTACCATGTTATGAACATTATTTAATTATTTAAGTTTATAACGGTCATTTTTTCGATCTTAGGTACTTGAGTCAAAAATAAAATTCTTATAATTACAATTTGTTCATGTGGTGATATATCCATTATATTCAAAATTATGTTCATGATGTAGATATCATATATATCATATATATCCAGTGTATACATGTATTTATAATATTACATAACATTTAGAGGTAAGAAATGAAATGCACCGTTCATGGAGACGGTAAGCCGTACGTACGCATGAACGCTACTTTCATTTCTATTTCGTATTTAATGGAATGAAATCATAATGATATAAATTTATAATATAATTCCAGTATAATATCATATATAATATCATTTACTCCATCCTTTATACATCCCACATGTGGCATTAACGATTCACATAACTTTGAGGGGGCGGTAGTCCGCACTTCCTAAAATGAAATTATCACCTTTACCCATAATGGAAATCATAAAGTATGCCATAAATGAGGAATACAGAAGCATAAGTAAAACATAAACATATTATATATCATATATAAATATAGTGACATCTTAATGGACACCTTTTAAGGTGTTATATGAGTGTTGAACAATCATCATTTTGTGAGGCAGAAATTCGCCATCCACAGAAACCATATGTTCTTTAACCATTAGATGTAGGTGTGTGTAATTGTAGCTTGAATCCTTCTTATAACAACATCCTAGTATATTTAGGATACTTATTTTGTTACAAACGAAATGAATAAAAAGATTTTAGGGGGTTGGAGAAGAAAAATAAAACAAAACAACATTAGAGAAGACATTACCTCAAAATCAGGTAACTCTTTTTGATTTGAGCCAAAGGCTTCCTTGGGAAGAGTTCTGCCCAAAGTGAGGCTTCTAGGAGTAAGGGAGGGAAGTTGGGAGAGTATTTGGGCATAGGTTGGCCGAGAAAAATGGCTTTAAAGTGTGAATGAGGTGGTAGAGGTGGGGACCTTTTATAAGAGGAGAGGAGGGGCACTCTTGGAAAGTAAGGGAATTTTACATTATTATACAATGTTTTTCGGATTCTAAAGCTCCCACACTTATATAATTCGTGGCTAAGGTGATAAGGGTTCGAAATCTACCCATCAAATAGTCTTTGGACAAGTGTAAGCCTTGTATTGTACATTGTATTTTCATTTTATTAAAATCGTTAAATAATGAGGTCATCGCTGCATCATAATGATGTCATAAATAATTTAATTTATTTAATGTCTAAAAATTATAAAAAAATACTATAATGTAGGAAATCTTTTTAGCTTTCAAATGATTATTTATAGTAAAAAATATGACTTGTATAACCCCATGTAATAATTGTTTTAGTAAAACATTTCATGTTTGTGTCATTTTTTACTTTAACATTAAATAAAAGGTATTTATGTCATTTTCCAACTAAAGTGGCTCCATGGGGTCCCCAAGTTGACCCATGGATTGTCTTGGTCGGCCATGGCACATCCAATGGGGGTAGGACATGTGTCAAGCTCATCTCATATTATTAAAACATTATTTTTACCTTAAACTACACTAATTACCTCTAATCGCGATTAAGAACTTAAAAGTTACTATTCACCAAAAAATTATTTTAATCTCATTGAACCACATTTTACTTCTTAATGACAACCATTTATGTCGGATTTTTGAAAATCAAATCACAGAAGTGGTAATATTTCATTTAAACGAAAAATCAGTTATTTAACTACCACTTAGTGGTTTCACTATTCATCAAAAATTGAAGTTTTTCAGAACAATGCCAAAATTTCACCCTAAGCTATAATTGATATTCTGAATTCAAAAATGATGTATATTTTAAAAAATTACAAAAATATAAGTTTCATTAATTTATTTTATAATTAATTCCCGCTGTCACAACAAATAGCATGTTTTTAAGAAACAATTTATATCAAAAGATTGACAATTGTTTATGTCCAATTTCAATGTTAAATTAATTCTAATGACCACCATTGGATAAAATGGTAAAAATATATTCTAATTATACTTTAAAACCACTCAATAGTATAACTTATCACTATAAATTACTTTGATTAAAAAAGTTGTTTTAAGTATTTTTCACTATTCATAAAAATTTTGAAGTTCTCAGAAAATTACAAAAAAATCAACATAGGCTAATTTCAATATTAGGAATACAAAAAAGAATTCCATTTTGAAATATAAATTTTCTATAATTTCAAAAAGTGTTTATTACTATTCATAACGGCTACTTTGATTAGTCGCGGTGTTTTAGAACTTGAACTTGCGTACAATGCAAGCTATTACATTATTGAAAGACAGGCGTATCGTGGAAGCTCGGGGTGTTACAACTTTGATGGATTCCTCTTAGTGAGACAGATCTTTTGCCTTACTACGCCCGAGGTTTGGACGCAGGTGGAGTAAGGTCAGGTTGGTTTTGACTCAAAAACCAACCGGGCCCCTGGGATGAAAAAGCCTACAACTCCCAGACCAGGCGTCTGATTGATGCGCCGTCTCCGACGTTGAGTTCCTGTTGACGATACGGTACTTTTTGGGATACATCAACTCCGGACTATATGTCAGTTGATGCATCGACCTCTTGGATCGTGGAGTGGACCCTCCCGGAACGAGCCTGCTGTGTGTGGAAACCCTAGAGCCGGTTGAGACTTGACGACTGCTGATCGAACGACTCGGTGTGTTACAGATAGCCTAGTGGGATGCGCTTCGTTGTAGCAGTAGACCCACGACGGAGGAGCGCTTGGTTGTAGCGGCAGACCCGCGGTACTCAACAGAAGGAGTACCTCTGGAGGCTATGAGGGGGAGCGTTTGGTTGTTGCGGCAGACCCACGACGGAGGAGCGCTTGGTTGTAGCGGTAGAACTACGACGGAGGAGCGCTTGGTTGTAGCATCATGGGGGCGCGATTGGTTGTAGCAGCAGACCCACAGCATGGGAGCGCTTGGTTGTAGCGGCAGACCCGTGGTACTCAACAGAAGGAGTACCTCTAGAGGCTATGAGGGGGAGCGCTTGATTGTAGCGGAAGACCCATGGTGGGAAACTCTTGGTTGTATCACCAGGCCCACAGTACTCGATATGTGTAGTACTACAACAGTCCAAGGTTAGAGGGAAGCGCTTGGTTGTAGCGGCATACCCACTGTACATGATGGAGAAGAAGTTTCCCAATAGCTGTGGTTTCAACTTCATGATCGATCCTTTGTGGGTCATTGCGGGGGTTAGTACCTATCAATACTTTGTGGATCCGACGACTTAGATGAATCAGTGGCTATATCTGATCATCTCTATCGTTATACGAAGAAGTTTACCTGTGTGAGCTGAATCTTGTTTTGCTTTCCTTTGTGGATTGTGTTATGCTATCCTGTGTGGATTATGTTTTGCTTTCCTGTGTGGACTGGGTTGTGTTTTCTTATGTTGATTTGGGTTGTAATTGGACTCGGATGTTGGAGCATGCTAGATTTGATGACTTAGGTATATGTATGGTCATATACCTAAGAAGTGTCAGATGTTACTTCGTGATTGTATCTTTCCTTTGTGGATTATCCTTTGTGGATTCTGGGAGACCTTCAGGGGTCTTTGGGTCCCTACTGAGTAGCTTATACTCACCCCTGCATGGGATATGCCCGCACTACATTGTGTTGGTTGCAGACGACGGACAACGCTGATCGTGGTTGAGGCTTACGGAGCAGGACGATACCTGGAGGTGGACCACTGGGCGGGACGTACTCGGAGCAGTCGGCTGGACCCAAGGAGCAGTGGAGGCTATATGTACCCACCTTTCAGGTGGGATTCCCAGTGGACAGCTCGGCGTTGCGACTTTACTTTTCAGTTGCTGTTTTCCCTTCCAGTTGTACTTTACTTTCAGTTTGGGTTTGTATATTGGCCCACTTACCTTTCCGCACTTACTGTCGTACTCAGTTTTTACTTAGTGTTTACTTATACTGCTTGCTTGCTTTGTGGTGTTTGTTTAATTTACAAAGGCAATGCCTTCCCTTTTTACTGGGATTTACGCCTTGGTGCTAGTCGCCAGCCCCTGGCCTATGGAAGGCGGGCTTGGGGTAGTCACGACATGGTCCCTGAGGATGGGTCGTGACAATAGTGGATCCGTAGAACACCAGTGCCGCCCGAAGAGAGTCAGTGCTATGCTTGTGATGGGCGAGGTCACCTGGCATGGGACTACCCGACCCGGCATGTAGAGAGCTTCAGGCAAGCAGCAGGTGCACCACCACGACGGAGGCAGCGCTGTGATCGAAGTATTACCCAGAGAGGCGATGCTAGCAGAGGAGTGGGAGGAGCTAGTAGTGGGGGATGACTTTACGAAGTCTTCCCATCACCACTAGGTGGTCCACGTCAGGCTCCGGGAGATGACAGTTGGGACCACAGACAGCCGCAAGCTTTGGATGTCTATGATCCTACAGAGCATGAAGTGATAAGAGGTACGCTCTACATCTCTTCTACTTTTTGCAGTATAATTTTTAGACTCTGTGTGTGGAATGATTTTCTCCCTGCTTCTTGTTTGAGGTGTTACCAGGGTGACGCAAGACGTTGGGTGTAACCCTGTGTTGGTAGAGTAGAAGGTGTGTAACCTTCCTCTTTAGTCGATGGCGTTGACTACATTTCTCTCTGAGCATGTAAGAGAGTCTTGTTTGAGAGACATCGACTGTGAAACCTTGCATGACCAGATATCCTTGGGTGTTTCACCATATAGATATTCTGATGGAGGGAATCACCGGGCCTTGTCATAGGTCCAAGCGGTGATTCCAGTCGTGACGTGCGACGTAGAGGTTTGATCGGGGAGGTGAGTTACCCCCGAGAGCCTTCGGACCGTTTGAGACCGTGCAAAGGGATGGCGAGGTTGTCTACCACCTTTCCCTACCCCCAAAGTCTGGAGCGGGTGCACGACGTCTCTGGCATGACTTGCCCAAGAAGATGTGTGCATGCCTCTATGCACGTCATCGGCGAGAGCAGACCTCGCGTGAACAGATCA
This sequence comes from Viscum album, assembly GCA_963277665.1. Taxonomy (NCBI): domain Eukaryota; kingdom Viridiplantae; phylum Streptophyta; class Magnoliopsida; order Santalales; family Viscaceae; genus Viscum; species Viscum album. The sequence goes on along the minus strand of OY728147.1, from coordinate 133,518,889 downwards.
AATCCTTTGGTATGTTTGCAGTGGCACAGAACTGTGCAAAAGTTCTTCTGGGTATGGGAGAGCCAGGTGTGGGCTTAGTACCCTGGGTTGTTCCCTGGTTTTTCTTTTCGGGGATGAAAATATTGAAGGAGGGAATGATGTAAGAACCCAGTTTTTTTTGCAAAAGACGTTTGAACTTTTCTTGATGTTATTGCAGTGCAGTGCCTTCAGACGGTGTGTGATTCCGAGCCCCAGTGTGGCCGGAATTAAGTTTTTAGTGCGTTCACACTCGGAACGCCAAATAAATGGGATAACTCCTAAACGATGATCTGGATCAGATATCCGAGTGTATGGATGGGTCCAGAATGGGGTTTTTACCCCAGGAACGACATAAAACATGTCGGCGCGGGATGTTTGGACACCTCGCTCGCTTTCGGAACGTTAAATGGATTAATTAATTAATTAATTAATTCGTTTAATGGTGAAACTCATGTATCTCTTAAACAGTGGCTCGGATTGGGAAAACGAGGGAACCATTGAGTTCGGAGCGTGTCTTTTACCCTAGTATGGGTATAAGTTTCATGGGCGTGGGTCGTCTCTGAAAAATGGCCCCAGGGGCATTTTCGTAATTTGGCAGCCTCAGACGTTCAGTTTTATAACTTTTGAACGGGGTATCAGATTAAAATTCTGAGACCGCCGTTGTTCTCAGGAGGTGGTGTTCATTCTAGGGGGAGCTTAATCTTGACCGCGCCAGAAGTTTTGGACGCGGGTGTTTTCGGGGGTCGAGTCTTTTAATTAGAGTTTATTTATTTAAACTCTCCCCTTCTCCCCTTCCTCCCCATTGAACCCCCCTGGTGAAACCCACCTCCTCTCATACTCCTCCTCTTCTCCACATATATGGTGAGGAAGCTCCGGCGATGCGGCTTCGGCGAACCCCGCGTGAAGCTTCGGGCTACGCCCTTCAAGGTAGGAGGTTTTGGTTGCGTTTTCATTTCCGAACCTTCCTTGGAATTCAATTTTATACGTCGATTTGTTGTTAAATCTTCAAACATATCCCATGGTCGTATAGTATAAATTCTTCTCTTTCCGTTGCTCATTTTAGATTTGAAATCCACGTTTGGTTGGTGTCACGGTCGTTCGTCGAAGTTTGTGGGAATTTTTGGGGTTTTGGGTGTTTTCCGGCGGCTCGCATGGTGGTCCGGAGGGCTTTAGCAGGGCGGCGCGACAGTTCGGCCGAGCTGCAGGCGGCCGGGGCTCACGACGGCAGCAGGTGGGCGTCCGCGGGCTTTTGAGGGCGTGCAGCACAGGCGGCCGTGACAGTCGGGCAGATGTCAAGCGGCCGAGCGAGGGCCTCGCCGAGGGTGCCGTTCGAGGGTGCCAGCGAGGGGGACAACCGGGGTCGCAGGCGCGCAACCCCGCGGGGAGTCGAGGACCCGCCGATGGTGGGTCTCCGCGTGGACGCGACTGGCCAGCTGGCCAGTTGGTGGAGGAGGTCGCGCAGATGCGCGGGCCTCACGGGAGGCGGCGGGCCGCGGTGCGGCGGCCTGCAGATTTGGCTGGACTGGGCCCAGCGGCTGGGCCGCGGTGCAGCGGGCCGACCCGAGTGGGGCGGACCGGCCGGACCGGTAATCCCCCTTAAAATTTTTGACGCACAAATTTTGAGCTACGTGTGTCCGTTTTGCGAGCCGTCTACGGCGGCGCGGACCTGACGTCGATGCAGACTTTTTGAGGTGGTTTCGAGAGTTTTAACTTCCGAGACGAGGGGCTCGGGGGCACGACACGTGCGTAAAGCAGTATAGCGGGCTTCCCGGGAACTCTTGTTTTGGGCGGCGCGGACACATCCAGAGTCCGTTTTGAGCACCGTCAGTGGAGTTGGGACCCTGGAACCAAGGAGGAACGTTTCAGGGTGGTTTCAGGCATTGAGGCCGAAGTTGAGGCGTGGGCCCCATGGCCCGTCTTTTGAGCTATGTGCAGCGTTTTGTAAATTTTTCATTAGACGTCTGTTCGGGGCGTGTGAGCAGTGGATGTTGGGTGTTTTTCTGAGGGCATCGCTTTGGCGTAGTCTTCCCGCTCTAATTTCGCACGCTGGTGCAGGCCCCGTGAGGGCTGTTTTGGGAGTTGACGGTGGTTTTCAGCATTACCGCCGGGTGTCCGTTTTGGACAAGTAATTAGTCGAACATGTGTAATTTTTCGAGAGGATCACCACGGTGCAATCCGTCCATTGAGTTTTGGGACTGAGATGCGGGTCCCACATATCACCACTCATGTGCGGTTCACAGGAATGCATCTTTTTCTCCGGATATCCATTGCGGTCAAGTGAGCAGTCTTTTGACGTGTTTTCCCGAGGGGATCGCAATGCTGTGATGTACCCGACTATTTTCGGGGCCGAGGCTCGGGATCCTGGGATGCCGTTCGGGCGTAAGGCGGTGTTGGTGACTTTTCTGTCGGATATCAGTTTGAGGAAAGTAAGTAGTCGATATCGCGTGTTTTCCATGAGGATTACAACGGTGAAATCTGTTCAGGCGTGCGAAGCCTCTTGCACGATCTTATTAAATGGAAAAATGTGAAGGTGCCATGGTGGCGGTTCTTCTACCGTGTTTGTAGCGGACCCTTGGCGTGTGATCGCGTGCACTCCCATGTGAGTGATGTAAATGCTTGAAAAGATGTGGATGGCCATGCCTGATCCATTGAGGTGGAAAGTTGGATTTGTTACATTAGCCTTTGTGCACTTGGTTGGGGTTGACTTGGGGCCACACATCGTGTGGGACCCATGTGCGTGTCGTGCTCTGCTTTATGTACTTTTGACCTGTCATGACGTAGAGGGTTCCTCTATTCTTGTTTGTTGACCAGCAGGGTTGAGTTTCCCCTGGTCTTATTCTCGCTTGTTGACCAGCAGGGTTGAGTCTTCCCCCTGGTTCTATTCTCGTTTGGCCGGCAGAGATGGTTTGGTTCCTTTATTTCTTCGGCTGTGAGGGGTTTCAGTACCCTTTCCTTTCACCAGACTTTGGCACTGTTTGCGACTACGTGTGGTCGTACAACATGGGTGTTTTCCCAATTTCTGGGATGAGTAGACTCGGTCCGCTTTGATAGTGATTCAGCGGATTGGAGCGTGATCGCCCTGAGAGGCCGGGGAGTTTCTCCCGTCACTCCGTGTTCCCTGGTAGAGTTCTTATGGATTCGATGTGACCAACACTTTACGCGGGCACCAATCCTCTACCCAGGAGGTTGTTTCTAGCAGGGTTTAGGTTGTTTCCTACAGGGCTGAGGTTGTTTCTAGAAGGGCTCGCCAGTTGTACCATCCAACAGGGATGGCCAGTACAACAGTGTTCACCTAACAGTACCATCCAATAGGGATGGCCAGAGCAGTTCCGGGTTTACCGCCAGCTGGGCTGGGTAATGGTCCCCAATGCCGGGCTTACCTCCAACTCAGCTGGGCAGTGGTCCCCAATGCCGGGCTTACCTCCAGCTGGGCTGGGCAGTGGTCCCCGATGTCGGGTTACCTCCAGCTGGGCTGCGCAGTGGTCCCATCACCGACTTTAGCCGAGTCGCCCTCCAGTGGATTACCCTGCCATGGGACTGCGCAGTGTGGCACCCATTGACTTCTTCCAGTTCTCCCTATAGTGGGAACCCGTCGACTTCCAGGGACCCTCCAGCAGGGCTGGGTAGGGGGTCGCCTGTCGACATTGAGGATACCTCTCGACTGTGGGGCAGTGACGAGGTGTTGTTTGACGTACCCCCAGAACTCTTAAGTACGGGGGACACTTTCCCCACTGAGACGCGTCCTTGTGATGCAACCTAAAACCATGCGGGTGAGTCAGTGCCGCCCAAAGCGGATAATGTCGAGGTGTAGTGGTTTGAGCCCCTTGACTTGTAGTTCGGGGCAGACGTGCGGGATGCTGGGCATCGATGGTGTTTACTTCTAGGACTGTTGGTGACTCACATTTCTTGGGCTGAGCTACGGGATGGAGATCCCCTTACGATCTTGTTTGGGATTCTTCACAGAGCATATATGTATGTGTAGCTCGTTCTGTTACTCACTTCTTGGGTTTTGGCTACTCTCCTTCCAAGAGAGTCGAAGACGTGCGAGGTATGCCATGTGATTTCCGTGTCTAGCTTCTTGTGGTTGGACGAGTCTACTCTCCTGCTATAGGTAGAGAAGACTCTACGAGAAGTTCATCTTCTCACCATTTCCAGCTCCTTGTGTTTGGACGAGTCTACATCCTTTATCTTGTTGGGTTGAGCTAGACTCTTTACTACACTTTCAGTTGTACTCCTCTACTTTCCCCTATTCGATCTACTGCTCACCCTTCAGTGACTCCTTTGTTGATCCCTCAAGCCTTCGGGGAATCCTAATGAGTATTTTTATACTCACCCCTTCTTGGGCTTTGCCCGAACTTGGTGTGCCCTTGCAGACGACAGACAGGTTGGTCGTGACGTTAGGGAAGCTTAGGAGTTCAGGAGCGTGGTCCATGTGTGGTGGTCGGAGTCGGGTTCCAGGTGGGGGACCCTTCCAGCTATTTTCCTTTTTGGTTACCAGTTTCCGGGTTGTGGCACTTTTCCTGGTTGGGCGCATGTTTTTCCCCTTTTCTTTTCAGTTTACTTTCAGCACTTGCTTTGTACTGTTAGAGGTCGATGCACTTGTGGTTTATTTATAGCAGTTTCCCTTTACTTTACTTGTCTTTTCTCTTTTACTATTCACTTTTTCATTGAGTGTGTTGCGTGTGTGTGTATAGGTTCTTAGGCAAAGGCCTCCCCGAGTTATTGTGCTTTCAGCGCTGGTCGCCAGCCCCTGGCCTATGGAGGCGGGCTTGGGGTAGTTGCGGCTCGAGCCTGGGTAGGGTCGGGTCGTGACAATGGTTCACACCTTATTTTAGGAATACCATCTAAATGGATCTATCCTGACATTATATGAAACTCATGTTAATCTATAGGGAATAATTCCCCATAGGTTGTCCAACTAAAAATATTCAATGGCAAAACCATTGGTCCATAATTTCACATCCAACCTTTTTTTATCCTTTCAATAGATCATGAGAACACATTCTTCTCTTATCAAATTAATTTCGATAAATATGTCCACCATAAAGTATAAATCACCTTAGAAATTCATTATGAGTATCATGTTCACTATAGTCATTTTTATTAACCAGTGACCTTGAGTACTCAAGAAGATATATAAGGTGTTTTTCCCTATTGTCTATAATCAAGCATTTAAAAGTTGATCCCACTGGGGATATCCAACCACTGACACTCAAGAGTATATTTATTCCCATACTAGTTTAAACACCCATGAGGCCCATTAGAATATCTATATAATATACTAGCGATGGTTACAATGCTCTAATGTCTAAAAGCATCAGAATCTATCTGAAGTGGCCTTTGTGACTATAAAATTACAATGGAAAACATAACCCACATGGGTGGGGGAATTTTTTTATCATTTTTCCTCATTGTCATCTCTAATATCATTCATCCTATGAGATCACACCCAAATTAATGATATCCCTCTTATAATGTAAATATGTGTTTCCTATTGGTGATAACACATTAGTATATTTCCTCAATGTTAACCCAATTCATATTGGGAAACATTATTCTATTGAGTATGAAACAGGTGTGGATGAATCCACTACACCCTCACAACTAAAAAATAGTAAAACCATCTCAATATAAGAGAATATTACTTAGTTCAAATTCAAAATAGTATAACATGTGAAAATCGATATTAAATTTTTATAGTGAAAAAACCAATTATGTAAGGTGATTTGGTTGATGTTATCGTACCTCATTTATCTAATATTATATAATAATAGTAGATTAATAAATCAATAAAGGTCGATCTGAGATGTTCAACTCAATTAGGATTAAATAAATTGATGCAAATTACCACAACAATAATGTTTTATCTATAGTTACCTTCATGGGGTATATATCTCAATAAATATAAGGAAATTACCCCAATGGTATTTTAGGATGCAGTATCTTAGGAGTCAGTGGATTCCTTAACTTATCATATGGATTCCATTGAGTTTTGATGTGAATGAGTACAACCTTATTGGAATTCATATCTTGAGTGTGTGGATTAAAATCCTATACCACCCATATTTGGAACCTCCATATTTTTGATATTTGATATAATGAGGGATCTATATAATTATATTAGGTTTTTTTAATCCCAATGTGTCACAATGTTTGGTTCCCTAGAAAAAAGATAGGATTCACTACAAGAGAAACACAGTTTAGCAGAGGTCAATTACCACTCACAAGGGCCTCCCGGTAAGACAAATTACAAGGGCCTCACCAAAGTGTCCACAACACTATCCCCTTGATCACTATGAAATGAACCAATTTGTTCAACACATCAACAATGGGATTAAATCCAAGTCATCCAAAATCTCGACTACCAATTAAAACATAGGCCTAAATGGAATGATGTATACCACACTCGAGAAATCAAGACATAAAAAGAAACATCAGAAATTAATAAAATGCATAAAAGGAAACATAAGAAATAAAAGATATTTTAGGAAATGAAAATGTTTGGTGGAAACTATGCGCCACAAATGTTACATATACAAACCAAATGTTCCCATATTTGTTTAACACATGAAAAATACAACTACTCACGGTCTGATGATGCATCATCACCCTCTCCACCTTCATCACCACTTTCTAGTGTCACCTGTAAGAACATTATATTGAAAATTAAATATGGTTGCATATTTATATTAAAAATTAAAACTAATGAAAGTTAGAAAACTAAATAATTTTGATTTTATGTGATTTAGCTGCATACCACCAGTCGATGCACTACCAACGGGGGAATATCTGCTCATATCCTGACGTATTTCAATCAACTCTTTCTGGAAAGAAGATATCTGATCCCCCTACTGGTGAACTGTGTTTCATAGAGAAATAATCTCTTTATGAGCATCTCCGGGTATGGGATGACTAAATCCAAGAGTAGATGCAGCTGGCATCCCCGGTGGACTGCTAAAAACCTTAGATGGTACAGGTCCCAAACCCATCCTGTGCACTCTACCAAGATGGTCCTTCCCAAGGACTTTAGCAACCTGGTCATCCTGGGAGACTGAGTAGGACTGCGCAGGACTGGAATCCCACAGGTCTTTAATTTTTACCTATAAATCAAATATCAATATATATTAACATAGTAAAAACTAATAATAAGTTATTATAATAAAAAATTGACTTCATACCCCAACTTATTTATCAGGCTCATTAACAAAACTTCCATATGATTTCTTGTGAACATCCAACCACAGTTCAGTTCTGGATGCTTCGTGCCCTAAACTCTATGACTTCATTAAGAAAAGATAAATCAACAATTAAATATATTAAACAGATAATACTGTCTTATAAATATTTAAACTAATTAAAATATTACTAATGAAATTCGGCTTCTAGAAAAGCTTTTTGAGCCCAGAGTGTGAGGGATGACTTGCTTAGCCCATTTTGATGCATTCTATCTTTAGAGATCCTGAAATAAATAAAATCCAATTTAATAGTAATGTATTCATTGTCATTTTCTCTTCATATACATGTATAAATGTAAAATGAGGATAATATAATAATATATATTTCAATACCATCCGCTTCTCATCACGATGTCTGTCAAAAAAAACTTTCCACTATTCTTTCGGTACCCCACTGGGTAGCTTCTCATACATTTGTTGCACAGTCAATGAGTTATCATTGACATCACACCACGATCTCCATTTGAAATATTTCCATTTATTACCTAGATTTTTCAACCTCTACTTCCATGCTATCACATCAGCAACTGTAAAGTGGAAGATAATCTGTATACATAAATTCATTTTGAACATATTAGTAACATGACATTCAATTAAACCATAATGTAATAAATTTGACTTTATTTGAGAATCAAAAAGTTCATTTTTCCATCTTGGAGGCATATTTCTCCAATCATCATATGAAATAGGATGGAAAATGGGATCTGCTACCAGCTGGCCTAGAATCTGGCCAAGTAACCTCACAGAGTCATCCGTACGGACCCTATAAGAATCAAATGGCACAAATATCTTTTCTCCAGTCATATTCCAAACATCTTCACTTTTTATGTTTTTCTCCACAGTTGCATTTTTGTTATCTTCAATGATCAAACAATTAGTATAAACGAAATTCAATAAATTTATTTAATTAAAATTTGTACCTATGAAAGTGACACTCCAGTATGCCCGTGACGAACTGGAAGGGTCGCATCACTGCCACACTACTGAGGCTCCTGAAGGGGGAGTCGATGAATCAGCCTATAATGGGACATCCAAAGATGGTGTGAGAGATGGTGCAGGGGGAGATGGTGCAGGAGTGTAGGTAGAAAGTGCCTCAGATGTCGTGGGGAGGGAGTCAGATGGATCGTCATCTGTCGTGGAAATAGATGAAATAGTGTACCACTTCCTCCTTGGAATTCCTGTCATTTAATCAAACAGAATTAAGTTCATAATATATATTTCAAAAAAATTATGGAGAACAAAATTAAAAATGATAATAGATTCCTAGTACTAACAGACAAAATATATATAACAATGATAATTAATGACTACAGAAATGAAAAAGAGGTTGCTGAATAAATAAATAATTGTACATACAATCATTTTCCCCTTCAATCATGTCGGTTTCCTACTCCATTGCTTCATCCACTTCATTCATCCTTGCTAGACTAATATTTTCAATATCATGATGGACAAATAATTCTGCTTCCTTTTGATGATTAAATTCAATTTCCGAGGTCAAATTTTCCACTTCATCACCCATATCATACAAATCTCTTTGTATTACATGAGAAACTACACTACACCTTTCATCGAAAACATCATTCACATAATATACCATTTTTTCTTATGATGCTAAGATATATTGATCATGCAGTTCATGATAACCAACATCCATCAAGTGAGAGAAGTTCACATAAGTAAATTTCAAGGAATATCTTTTAACACCTCTGATAATACCGACCCATTTTCATTTGAATAAAACAACAAAAAAATGTCCGTGGTAGTTTAAATAAATAATATCATGCATCTTTCCATAGTATTCCACTTCAGAAAATGTAAATATACCACTATTCTGTGTTTTCAATCCCACTTCTCGATCGACTGTACGAAATATAAAGCCATTCACATTATAAGCGTCGAACATTCTAACTTGTTTTAGAGGACCTCTAGCAAGAAAATTCAAATCTTCTGACACCTCTACTCGAGTATTAGTATTCATGATCTGAAAAAAGAAATATACTTTATTAGATTTACAAAATGTATGCATCAAACTAATATTCATACTTATTGCAATATTTATGAACTTACACGTCATGCAAACCATTCTACAAGCTCTTTATTAACAGCTTTCATTATATCTTTCTCATTTCATGTTCGGTCTCTCATTCGTATCTTTGTTTGTATCCTAAACTCTTCATTAAATGGATCTACAATTTCAATATTCAGCATCACATATCTATGTGCCTGTAATAATTCCAATTCAGTCAGTGTTACATTTGATATCCTCCTAACTTATCGACCAATAGCAGGAAATATTTTGGATTTATGATGAATTTGAGATTGAGTCGATGTGTCTTCAACACGTCCAACTCTATTAAATCTTGTGTCCATATCATCCAAGTATCAAGAACAAAAGGTAAGACACTCCTCAGCTAAATAGGCTTCAGCAATAGAGCCTTCTGGTTGAGATTTATTTCTCACATATGATTTCAAATGCCCAAGATATCTGTGAAATAAAATAAACATAATTATGCATTTAATTAAGTACCAAATTTTTTTACGTAACTAAAAAACATATAAATAAAGTACCTCTCAATTGAATACATCCATCCATAATGGCAGGGGCCTCCTAATTTAGCTTCCTCAACCAAATGCACAGTTAAATGCACTATTACAGTAAAAATGATGGAGGAAAGATCATCTCCATTGAAAAAAGGGTCAATACAAACCTCTCCTGGAGGTTGTCAACCTGAAATGGATGTAGTGATTTCTCACATAGTTGTCTGAAAAATGTGTAGAATTGGAGTACAACAGTAGTAATTTTTTTAGGTAATAATGTACGAAATGCCAATGGTAGTAACTCTTGTAACAAAATATGTGAATCATGACTTTTCAATCCATGTATTCTTCAAGTCAAAACACCTCGAGATGTTACTTGAATACCCATTAGATACCTTAACATTCTTTAAAATTCGAAGGAATGTATCTTTATCCCTATTTTTCATTGCAAAAATTGCTGTAGGATACTTTTTATTCTTATCTGGCCAGAGATCACGTTTTATGTTCATTGCTTATAACTCTTTACAAGCATTGAGATGATCCTTCGACTTTCTATGCTCATTAAGCATTGTGAAAATCAAATTTTCACAGAAATTATTCTCAATATTCATCACATCAATATTATGCCGCAACAAATTAAATTCCCAATATGGAATTTTGAAGAATATACTTTTTTTCTTCCATTTTTGTATTTAGATTTCGCTTGAAGATGCACTTCAGACCCATTTTCTGCTATCATTCAAATGATGAACCTTCCCAAATTATGTTTCAACATTTTCAAGCTGTGTCAATATTTCATAACTATTTAACAACTTTGGAGGTGGTCTATGATCAATGGAACCATTAAATTTTTATTTGTTCAGCCGAAATCTATGTGATGCATCAAGAAATATTCAATGACACAAGAAGCACCATTTTCAACTGTGAGGTAGCTGTTTGGTCTCAAAATAAAAGTTACAAATGGGACAAGCCAAACCTGTGCAAGTGTTCGAACCAGATAAATTCCCAAGCCCAGGGAAGTCACTAATGGTCCACATTAAAGCAGCATGAATTTTGAACATTGTTTTTGAAGAAGCATCAAATGTATCAACACCATTTCTCCATAACTCCTGCAATTCGTCAATCAAAGGCTGCACGTATACATCAATATCATTTCCGAGATTTTTTTTCTAGGAATAATCATTTAAAGGATATAAGATGTTTGTTTCATACACATCCACTGAGGCAGATTATAAGGGATCAAAACAACTGGCCAAATGCTATAACTGGTACTCAAAGTCCCAAATGGGTTGAATCCATCAGCAGCCAATCTCAATCGAACATTCCTAGTATCATTTGAGAAATATAGATGTAATGAATCAAATTTATTCCATGATTGGGAATCTCATGGATGTCCCATTAACCCATCATTTTTATTATCTACAGAATGCCACTTCATGTATTCAGCGGTTTTCGATGTCATGAATAATCTTTGCAATCGAGGCATCAATGGAATGTGACGCAAAACCTTTATAGGTGTGTTCCTTTTCTTCTTCTCCATGAAATTATGTTCATTCAGACTTCCAATATCACCCTTTTCCTACCATCTAGAAGAAGAACTTTTATTTCAATTTTGTCTACTTGAATCCTCTCCCCAATAAAGCATACAATAATTGGGACACACATGTATTTTAGTATAATTTAGACCAAGCCTGTTAACAACTTTTTTCATATCATAAAAATATTCTAGGATTTTTGCTTCAGGAAATGCATCATGAATCAATTCCAATATCATGGACATTTCCTTATTTGTAATTCCACATGGACATTTGATATGGTACAACTACAACAGAAATGAAAGCTTTGAATATTTCAAACACCCACTATACAAATCTTTATTTCCAACTTCAACTAAATCATGAAACACATTTTCCTCAGTGAATTTTCTCTTACATTTGGCACCATAGAATCAAGAGGAGGATCCAATGATATGTTACAATCTTGATCTTCCTGTGTTACAATCTCAAAAACATCACTTTTCACGTTGCAATTTGTAGCACCCTCTTCTGGTTGTTCTGATATGATTTGATGAAAATAGTGGTGTCTTGTAGTGCCGAATACATCATTTATGAGGTTTTTCATTTCATTTTCCATTGTCTATGAACTTGGGACCTCATTCTGTGGATTAACATCAGTGCTCAATCTTTCTGTAATATTCGATTCTCCATGAAAAATCCAACATAAATATTAACCAGGGAATTGCTTCAGTATTAAATGTTCATAAACTTCATCTCTCTTCAACCATGTTCTAAATTTACATTTAGGACATGGACATTTTATTATCCCTTCAACAGATCGATTATAAATTTCAAAATATAAAAACTCATTCAATCCCTTAACATACTGAGGTGTGTTCCTCGGTAATGTGATCCAGCTTTTATCCATGTATATCACAACGTGCCTACACAATAATAAAAAAATTAAAACACATATTTACTACTAAATAGAGAAATATACACATATATATGAGAGTATAATATTACAGAAACTTAATATAATTAATATGAGCCCCTGAGTTAGATATGAACCCTATAGTGTTTAGGATAGGGGAAGTTTCTTTGGTAAAGAGAAACAATGTGCTAACAACATGGTAGCTACTTTACCATGAAAACCAAATGACATTGTTAATTTGGAATAACCCCAACCTATGTTCTATATAGAGTCTTCATATAAAACCCTAATATCGAGTAAATCTATTATAAATAATGTTGAGGGAAAATTTTATGATGCTTACAAAACTCAACACATTTTTAATTTGGAGTGACAAGAACCACATGAGGGATGGTAGTCTTGAGGCATGATAAGTGGTGGTGTTCATGGAAATTCATGATGAAATAAGTTGGGTGATTAGGTTCTGAGGTTCTACGAACCTTGTGTGGATTTAATTCCTTGGCCTCTCTTTGGTGTATTCACATAGAAAAGAGTGGTTGTGTGACTTGAGGGTGATTTGGATCATATATGTGTTAGTGCTCATGAGTGGAGAATTATGGTTAAATGGGACGATTGAGGATCTGACCATGGAGTTGAACTAAGAGTCAGATTCAGACTTTGGTGTGGACATTGAACATTTTTGTTATTACTTGAAGTGGCCTAATATTTATGGGAAGATATGATCCACGGGGTGGATGTGCTAATAAAGTACATGTTATTCAACTAAAGGAAGAACGGATTAAATCTAAAAAATGCATGAAATAAGTGATGTAATAATTATTTCAAGTCTCATTTGATATAAAATATGATCAAATCGTGTCATGGATGATCATGAATCAGAAAGTGGTGTTAAGAAAGCACTTTTTTCTTCAAAACTTGATCCAGAAGTTTCATGCTGATGTAGAGTCACTTGTTGAATCTATAAATACAAAAAAGGGATTGTTCTAGAATAAAAAGAGGTTTCCAAGTCTTAACTAAGAGAATCAATGATGTCATATTGAATCTGGTTTATACTAAAGGATATTAAGCACTGAATTTAGTAGAATTAGACCACTAATATGAAGAAAAATTTAGAGGAAGTAGTTAGTCCCTTACTATCTTTAGTGTTGTTTCAGTGTTATTGGTAAATGTTATTTACATGATAAATCTAACTTTGAAGTTATATTGATATTGTGCAATTTGTTTAATGTGGATGATAAAGACATCGCATACGGTTCTATTCCCTGGGTATCCCACCCCTACCTAAGGGATAAATGTCTGTCAAGGGCCACATTCAAAACTCATAAGGTTTGAGAACCTATCTTTATCCATATAGTCCATATTGATTGCTCATCGAGCAAAGGAACCTAACTTGGTTCCACACTGGGTCATTCATATGTTCCCATAGATTATCATACCATAGAATACCATTACCACGCCATCCCATAGCCTCGCCCCTAGATATATCTTTAGGAGAGAATCAATTACCTAAATCAAGACCATTATAGATAACTTGACCCATATATACATGATGGACACCCTATTGGGGTTTTAATTTCCATGTAGTTAAGCCTCTCACATATATAACATATCCATCAATGGTTGTATAATCAATTCATCATACTAAAGGGAATTCTATGAACCCAACATGAATCTCTATCCTCATGTATCATAAGGTAAATAAATCATGGATCCCATTCATTTCACATACCCACCTACATGAAATTTCAATCCACACAATAAATGCATAACCATATCCTATGGTAATATTAGTCATAAAATACCTTGACCATAGAGTTATCCCCTTAAGAAATCTCATTACATCCTCATCAAAGATATCTCTAGGAACCAACATCATCTCAATCCCCTAACGCATAAAATTACAACATATATTACAAAGCAATAATAATTAATGAACAGAATTAATCCATATTAATCCAATTAGTTATACTTTAGGGACATCTCATCAATTATGTATCCTAACTGTAACTTCAATCAATGGGATATGGATCACTCTTGGAACACCTCTAAGCTCATTTCTAAACAAACCCCAAATATATGAAGTCAATCCATTAAATGAATTCATCCAAATTTTATGATAAACCAAAATAAATTATGGAAATGACTCAAAAATAATTAAACTACATAAAACCTTATGAATTTTTCCTCCACAAGATTCCCCTAACCATTAAACAAAAAAAATCCACCGTAACAAGATGATCCCACCGACGGTAGGGGAGGGGAGTATAACTAGTGTATGAAATCGATGGGGTCGGGGGAGAAGTCGGTGTCACGGGTGTCGGGGGGAGATATAAGTCCCCGACCTTAAACATTACTTATTATTGAATTAAATGAATAATTCACATAGAGGATATTTTCAGGTTTAGAGTTTTAGAGAATTAGGACGTAACTATTACATCTCAAAAGATTACAAAGTAGACACTTCTACTACGTTTCCATAAAATAAAAACCCTTAAAAAGAAACTTGTCTAGTTCCATGTGTTAGATATCAAGACATTTCCTTGTTCCCATCCTTGACCCTATTCCACATTAATTCCTCTGAAAAACATTTCAAAAACAACATGGGGTGAGCATAAAAATCTCAGTAAGGGATACACAAAGAAGGAAAACTGTTAGTTTTTCAAAACAACAAGTAAACCATGAGTACTTTATAAAAGTAATACTTTTCACCTTTATGAAGTAGTATAAACTCTTCAATGAATAAAAGATCATTAATTACCCTTTTGTAACCAAAATATTACCATAAAACCCATATACATAACATATAAAGGTAACTTGGGACATAAACATAATTAAATGGAATAACCATACGGTCGAATTCCACACATATCACTTAATGGAATAGCCATACTGCTGACTTCCATACCCAATGCACTGGAGGTTATAACATAACCACCTATCCTAGTATTCATGGCACCACCTGTCATATGGTTTATCACATAACCACCCGTCAAATGTCGAAGTACCATTATAATGTCATAATACATAAAACAAATATAATGTAAATA
Source organism: Viscum album (assembly GCA_963277665.1). Lineage (NCBI taxonomy): Eukaryota > Viridiplantae > Streptophyta > Magnoliopsida > Santalales > Viscaceae > Viscum > Viscum album. The sequence goes on along the minus strand of OY728147.1, from coordinate 133,503,618 downwards.
AAACATTTCCACATTTCGATCACAATATATCACTAAAATATATTGACATAAAAAATCCATTATAAAAACCATTTTCTATACCAAAATACATAAAAGAGTATTTGGTATTTATTTACTTTTAAAAACATTACAGCTTGTTGAGGAAGCCAAAGACCAAATAATACTCGTGGGGGTGGAAAAGGTCATTGTCACCGCATACGTTAAAAGAAACATTCCTTTTTGTTGTTTTATAAAATGCTTCGTAGAAAAAGATTCCTTTTGTATAAAATTAAAAGTCAAAGGGGATTATACACCGTATACAAGAAATCCTTGTATTAGAACAAAATATTCCTCAATGAAAGGAGATTGAGATGAAGTCCCTTACAAAGACGGTATCCTTGGATTAAGGATAAATAAATTATATAATTATGCGTGACAAACGAATTCACCAAATATAAGTGGATATTAAGTGTAAAAAAATCCGAGGGAATTCACACATATTCATAGATTGACATATTCAAGGAGTACAAGTTTATCCCAAAGAATCAAAATTGGGTTAAGAAGTTCCCTTGCAAAAATTCGACAGCCTAACAGTGTCACTTCAAAATTTAGAAAATGAGTTGATGAGAGATAAAAAGGCTATCTCATCACTTGTAAATTAAATTTACAGAAATAAGGATATATGATAACATATCCCAACATAATAATATGTAATTTAAAATACATAACAAAATAAGTCTTTTTAAAGAAGTGGAGGGTGAAAGGTCCCCTTACCGATTTGGGTAACTTTCGAAAGGTACAACCCATTGAAGAAGGGTCATACAATGAAAATGTAAATACCCATAAATTAAATTATATTAAAAAAAGAGTATAATAATGGGAATTACATACACCACTCAAAGGAAATGGTGGCAAATGTAGCATAAATCTCACGGGAATAAAAGTGAGATGAAAAATCCCTTACGAAAACTCGGCAGCCTAACGACGCCATTTAAAACTTCAAAAAATGGATTGATGAGATCAAATAGGGTCTCTCATTAAACATAAAATTTACAGTAAGAGGAATATAAAATAACATCCACCAATATAACAAATATGAGCTTAAAAGAAGTGATATAATGGAGAGTACTTAAAAAGAAAGAGAGAGGTTGGATCTCTTACGAAAATTCGGCAGCCTAACGACAGCACTCAAAACTTACAAAATGGATTGATGAGAGAAAATAGGGTCTCTCATCATATGAACATAAAAATCACAGTAAGATTAATATAAAATAACATCTCAATCATAAGAAGGATGAGCTTAAAATTAATGACATAAAAGAGTGTACTTAAAACGAAAGAGAGGGGTAGGATCCCTTACCTCAAGTCTTACTTGTCTTGATCGTTTCTTTATATTACTGAATAGTAAACTTTGGTAAATTTATAATTTCTTAAGTACCTCCTTTAAATATTATTATTCAGTTCATATCACATATTATAATGTTATAACAATTGTTTAATAATGATAGTTCATATCAGACGTTTTTGCCGATGTTTGGTACATGAGTCCAAAACGAACTTGTTTGAAAATTATTGCCCATGTAATTATAATTAAATCATTTCTAGAATGGTATTAATGATTAAAATATCATATATATCCAGTAAATATTCATTTTATACTATTCCATAACATTTGGAGATAAAAAATGAAAAGCACCGTTCATGGAGACGGTAGGCCGTACGTACGAATGAACGCTACTTTCATTTTTTTATCATATTAATGGAATTAAAAATAAATGAGATATATGTATATATATTATAATTACAGTATAATATATATGTTATATAGTTCACATATGTTCATTAATTTCATTCTTTATACATTCCATGTATTGCATGAATGAGTCACGTCACTTGAGGGGGCGGAAGTCCACACTTCCTCATATGAAATTATCGCATTTGCACAACATGAAAAGAAGAAAGGTATGTTTTTAATATAAAATACAGAATCATATAGTAAACATAAATACCATATATATCCTATATAAAATATTGTGTCATCATAATGTCCACCTTTAAATGTGTTAAAAGAATATTGAACAATCATCGTTTCGTGAGGTAGTAATTCACCATCCACAGAAACAGTATGTTCTTTAACCATTAGAGGGATGTGTGTGTAAGTATAGCTCGAATCCTTCTTATGATAACATAAAATTATATTTAAGATACTGGTGTTGTTACAAAAGAAAGGAATAAAAAAAATTTAGGGGGTTGGAGAAGCAAAATAAAATAAAAGAACACTAGGGAAAACTTTACCTTTAAATCAGGTAACACTTTTTGATTTGAGCTCAAAGGCTTTCTTGGAAAGACTTCTTCCCAAAGTGATGCTTCTAGGAGTAAGCGAGGGATGTGGAGAGACAAAATTCGAAGGGTTTGGCCGAGACAAAGGCTTGATAGGTGCGGTTAAGGTGGTCGAGGTGGGGGCCTTTTATAAGAGGAGTGGAGGGGCACTCTTGGAACGTCTTGAAAAGTAACATTATTATAAAATGATTTTCGGATTTTAATGGTCCCAAAATTATATATTTCTAGGACAAGGTGATAGTATTTCTAAATACACACATAAAATAGGTTTTTGAAAAGTGTAGGTTTTGGATTTTACATTATCTTTTCATTTTATTTAAATCGTTAAATAATGAGGTAATCACTGGATCATCATGGTGTCAAAAATAATTTAATTTATTTAATGTCTAAAAATTATTAAAAAAATATCATGAGGTAGGAAATATTTTTATCTTTATAATTAATATTTATAGTTAAAAATATGACTTGTATAACCCTATGTAAAAATTGTTTTAATAAAACAACACATGTTTGTGACATTTTAATTTTAACTTTAAATAAAATGTTATTAATGTCATTTTCCTACCAAAGTGGCTCCATGGGGTCCCCAAGTTGACCCATGGATTTTATTGGTCGTCCATGACTCAGCCAATAAGGGTAGTACATGTGTCAAGGTCATTTCATTTTATTATAACATTATCTTTACTTTAAATTACACTAATTACCTTTAATTGTGATCAATAAAACTTAAAAGTTACTATTCACCAAAAAATTATTTTAATCCCATTGAACCAAATTTTACATACTAATGAAAATAATGTATGTCATATTTTTGAAATTCAAATCACAGAAGTGGTAAAGTTTCATTTAAACGAAAAATCAGTTTTTAAACTACCACTTAGTGGTTTCACTATTCATCAAAAATTGATGTTTTTTCTGAAAAATACCAAAAATTCACCCTAAGCTATATTTGATATTCCGAATTCAAAAATGATGTCTATTTTAAAAAATTCAAAACATATAAGTTGCATTAATTAATTTAATAATTAATTCCCGCTGTCAAAACAAATAGCGTGTTTTTAAGAAACAATATCTATTAAAAGATTGACACTAGTTTAAGTCCAATTTCAAATTGATATTAATTCCAATGACCATCATTGGATTAAATGGTAAAAATATATTCTAATTGAACTTTAAAAGAAATTCAAAATAAGATATAATCATATAAATAAATTAGATTAAAAAGAGGTTTTGAATAAAAATACAACATTTTTCACTTATTCATTAAAGATGAACTTTATCGTAAAAATACCAAAAATTTACAAAAAGTAAATTTTGATGTCCTGATTTTAAAGAAGAATTTTATTTTGACAAATATACCACATAAAATTGTCAAAAATTGGATTTAAAAGAGGTTCGCCATCAAAAGGCGATTAATCGACCATTCGAAGAATATTAGAATGTTTACGCTTAAAATTGGATTCGTTCGAATTTTTAATCCTCTAACATAAAAAGTAAAAATAAATATTTGAAAAACATATATATTAATTTTGTAGTTAGTTCTATTTATTACCATCATTACAACAGCTAGTTGTTAACTACCATTTAAATTGATATTAACATTTTATTCACAAATAGGGATAAATATAAAAATGTCATTTTCTTTATTTACCTAGGGTATTACATCCTTCCCCCCTTTTGAGAATTGCGTCCTCACAATTTTAAAATTGGGCTCGGAAAATTTATTGAAAGTCCCTCATCAGAACAAGAGTCGATAAAACAATCACTTTAAAAGAAAGAAAGAGAAGTACAGAGGTCACTCGAGTTAACCCATACTAGGATTCCATGTAGAAAAACATGAATATGGAAGAAAAAGAAAAGGATCATGTTCTGAGGGAGAGTGATAGAAAACATGTTTAGGAGAAAGTTAACCACAAGAAAATCACAAACTTGTGGTGGGTTAAACGGTATTCGATTCCCCAGTAGGAAAAGTTAATAGACAATTTTTTTTTCAAGTTAGTTTTCATTGAGGAATTTATTTTTGATCTTAAGGAAACATAATTACTTGTCATGTTGACTTTCAACTTTTACTAGATTTCTTACACAAACTCATATTTTCTCTAAAAGACGAGTATTTAGGATGACTTGTTCACATTAAGAGAGCTATAATCAACTTCTAGAGAATCACCTAATACACAAAAGAGAACTATATAAATCCCATGTCTTTAGACCTTAACCAAAAATAAAACCAAAAAGGTTATTATGAGATCAGATAATACCCAAAAAGGATAATCCTTTATAAAAAAAATCTATTCTTAATCTCCAAAATTTGTCAAACAATACCAAAAGTTCAACAAAGACCATTCAATAAACATATATCCATAAAATTCTTCAAAGTAATCAAAACTAAGACTGAAACCCAAATCTCTGAAGGATTTAATCACATAGTCTTCCAAGATACAAATTAACACTTATCTCCAAATAACATCAGTTTCTCTAAAAGTCTCATATTGAAAAGTAATTAACGTAATCACATATCCACCATGATAGGTTAATAATTTCCATAGATAACCCAAAATCAACTTACTCTTAATTCATAAAATCATCTAACTAAAAATAATAAGTCATACTAACCAGGGAATTCACGTAGTCCAGTGGTAGGCGATAAATACCAGTCGCACTTTGGTTGTGGGTTCGATTCCCGTAGCTTCATTAGACGCGACAAGTTTTCACATGGTCTACGTGTTGTCCTTTTTCCAAAACTACATAATTCTTATAAGATTCCCCAAAAATTGATAAAATCTTCAAAAATAACCATAAAATAATTTAACCTCATGTTTATCTCATGTCATTCATATTCCATCATAACATATAGTAACCCATAATTACCTCAAAAGTAAGGATCATATAAACCCTAATGGCTTCCTTTATAATTATTACCTGAACTTCCATGTCGAGTTAGTTATTTAATACATGTTTCATTAGAGAACTCACCAAGGTTCAAGTGGTTGATCATGACTCCTGATTGTTGGTTTATAATAACCAGGAGATTTCTCATTGAATCCCCCATTTCATCCAGTCTCTTAATCAGAGAACCACCATAGTTTCCTTCAAACCCATTGTCACTTTGGTGCCTGCTAGATCCATCCATTTACTAAAACCAAAAATGTCAGTGTGAGTATATAAACAAAATCATCATGTACTATTGAGGAAGATAAAAACTAAGATATACTTACTCATTCATTTTATCTAAAAACTATTACTCTTTCTGAAATCCTACCCATTATGGTAATGTCACTTATGCTTAAAGAATATCATAACCTCTAGAGTTATCTAAACCAACATCTGATACCAACTATAAGGACCCGACCTTAAACATAACTTATTATTGAATTAAATGAATGATTCACATAGAGGATCTTTTCAGGTTTAGAGTTTTAGAGAAATAGTACATAACTATTACATCTCAATATATTACAAAGTAGACACTTTTACTAAGTTTCCATAAAATAAAAACTCTTAAAAAAACTTGTCTAGTTCCATGTTTTAGATAGAATGACGTTTCCTTGTTCCCATCCGTGACCCTATTCCACATTAAGTCTTGTGAAAAACATTTCAAAAAAAAACTTGGGGTGAGCATAAAAATCTCAGTAAGGGATACACAAAGAAGGAAAACTGTTAGTTTTTCAAAACAACAAGTAAACCATGAGTACTTTATCAAAGTAATACTTTTCATCTTTATGAAGTAGTATAAACTCTTAAATGAATAAAAGATCATTACTTACCCTTTTTAACCAAAATATTACCATAAAAACCATATACATAACATATAAAGGTAAATTGGGACATAAACATACTTAAATGGAATAACCATACGGTCGAATTCCACACATATCACTTAATGGAATAACCATACAGCCAACTTACATACCCAATGTATTGGAGGTTATAACATAACCACCCGTCCTGGTATTCACGGCACCACCTGTCATATGTTTTATCATGTAACTACCCATCAAATGTCCAAGTACCATTATAAAATCATAATACATAAAACTAATATAATGGAAAGAAAAAATTTCCACATTTCGATCACAATATATCACTAAAATATATTGACATAACAAATCCATTATAAAAACCATTTTCAATACCAAAATACATAAAAGAATATATGGTATTTATTTACTTTTAAAAACATTACGAATTGTTGAGGAAGCCAAAGACCAAATAATACTCGCGGCGGCGGAAAAGGTCGTTGTCACCGCGTACGTTAAAAGAAACATTCCTTTTTGTCGTTTAATAAAACGCTTCGTAGAAAAAGATTCATTTTGTATAAAATTAAATTTCAAAGGGGTTTATACACCGTATAAAATAAAGCCTTGTATTATAAAAAAATATGACTCAATGAAAGGAGATTGAGACGAAGTCCCTTACAAAGACGATATCATTGGATTAAGGATAAATCAATTACATAATTATGTGTGACAAAAGAATTCACCAAATATAAGTGGATATTAAGTGTAAAATAATCATAGGTCATTCACACATATTCATATAACGATATATTCAAGGAGTACAAGTTTATCCTGAAGAATCAAAATTGGGTTAAGAAGTTCCCTTGCAAAAATTCGACAGCCTGACGACGTCACTTCAAAATTCATAAAATGAGTTGATGAGAGATAAAAAGGGTATCTCATCACTTGTACATTAAATTTACAGAAATAAGGATATATGAGAACATATCCCAACATAATAATATGTAATTTAAAAGACATAACAAAAGAAGTCTTTTTAAAGAAGAGGAGGGTGAAAGGTCCCCTTACCGATTTGGGTAACTTTCAAAACGTACACCCCATTGAAGAATGGTCATACAATGAAGATGTAAATACACATAAATGAAATTATATTACAAAAATAGTATAATAATGGGAAGTACATACACCACTCAAAGGAAATGGTGGAAAATGTAGCATAAATATCACGGGAATAAAAGTGAGATGAAAAATCCCTTACGAAGACTCGACAACCTAACAACGCCACTTAAAACTTCCAAAAATGGATTGATGAGATCAAATAGGGTCTCTCATAACATTAAAATAAAATTTACAACAATAGGAATATAAAATAACATCCCCCAACATAACAAAGAGGATCTTAAAATAAGTGACATAAAGGAGAGTACTTAAAAAGAAAGAGAGAGGTTGTATCTCTTATGAAAATTCAGCAGCCTAACGACGCCACTCAAAACATCCAAAATGGATTGATGAGAGAAAATAGGGTATCTCATAATATGAATATAAAAAGTACAGTAATATTAATATAAAATAACATCCCAATCATAAGAAAGATGAGCTTAAAAGGAATGACATAAAAGAGTGTACTTAAAAAGAAAGAGAGGGGTAGGATCCCTTACCTCAAGTCCGACTTGCCTTGTTCGTTTCTTTATATTCCTGAATAATAAACTTTGGTCAATTTATAATTTCTTAAGTACCTCATTTAAATATTATTATTCAGTTCATATCACATATTATAATTTTATAATAATTGTTTAATAATTTTAGTTCATATTAGACGTTTTTGCCGATGTTTGGTACATGAGTCAAAAATGAACTTGCTTGAAAATGATTGCCCATTTAGTTATAAGTAAATCATTTCCAGAATGGTATTAATTATTAAAATATCATATATATCCAGTACATATTCATTTTATACTATTCCATAAAATTTGGAGATAAAAAATGAAAAGCACCGTTCATGGAGACGGTAGGCCGTACGTACGCATGGACGCTACTTTCATTTTTTTGTCATATTAATGGAATTAAAAATAAATGAGATATATATATATATATATTATAATTCCAGTATAATATATATGTTATATAGGTCATATATTTTTATTAATTTCATTCTTTATAAATTCCATGTATTGCATGAAGGAGTCACATCACTTGAGGGGGTGGTAGTCCACACTTCCTCATATGAAATTATCGCATTTGCACAACATGAAAAGAATAAAGGTATGTTTTAAATATAAAATACAGAAGCATATATTAAACATAAATACCATATATATCCTATATAAAATATAGTTACATCATAATGGACACCTTTAAAGGTGTTAAAAGAATATTGAACAATCATCATTTCGTGAGACAGTAATTCTCCATCCATAGAAACAGTATGTTCTTTAACCATCAGACGGATGTGTGTGTAAGTGTAGCTAGAATCATTCTTATAAAAACATCCAAGTATATTGAAGATACTGTTGTTGTTACAAAATAAATGAATAAAAAAATTTTAGGGGGTTGGAGAAGCAAAATAAAACAAAATAACACTAGGGAAGACTTTACCTTTAAATCGGGTAACTCATTTTGATTTGAGCTCAAAGGCTTCCTTGAAAATACTTCTTCCCAAAGTGAGGCTTCTAGGAGTAATAGAGGGATGTGGAGAGATAAAATGGGCAGTGGTTGGCCGAGAAAAAGGCTTGAGAGGTGTGGCTAAGGTGGTAGAGGTGAGGGCCTTTTATAGGAGGAGAGGAGGGGCACTCTTGGAAACTCTTGAAAAGTAACATTATTATAAAATGATTTTCGGATTTTAAAAGTTTCAAAATTATATATTTATAGTATAAGGTGAAAATATTTCGAAATCCACACATCCAATAGGTTTTTGAAAAGTTTAGGTCTTATATTTTACATTATATTTTCATTTTATTTAAATCGTTAAATAATGAGGTAATCGCTGCATCATCATGGTGTCATAAATAATTTAATGTATTTAATGTCTAAAAATTATAAAAAAAATATCATGAGGTAGGAAATATTTTTATCTTTATAATTAATATTTATAGTGAAAAATATGACTTGTTTAACCCCATGTAAAAATTGTTTTAGTAAAACAACACATGTTTGTGACATTTTAATTTTTACTTTAAATAAAATGTTATTAATGTCATTTTCCTACAAAAGTGGCTCCATGGGGTCCCCAAGTTGACCCATGGATTGTTTTGGTCGGCCATGACTCATACAATAAGGGTAGGACATATTTCAAGGTCATTTAATATTATTATAACATTATCTTTACTTTAAACTACACTAATTACCTTTAATCGCGATTAATAAAACATAAAAGTTACTATTCACCAAAAAATTATTTTAATCCCATTGAACCACATTTTACATCCTAATTAAAACCATTTATGTCGTATTTTTGAAATTCAAATCACAGAAGTGGTAAATTTTCATTTAAACGAAATATCAGTTTCTAAACTACCACTTAGTGGTTTCACTATTCATCAAAAATTGAAGGTTTTCAGAAAAATACCAAAAATTCACCCTAAGCTATATTTGATATTCCAAATTCAAAAATAATGTCTATTTTACAAAATTCAAAACATATAAGTTTCATTAATTAATTTAATAATTAATTCCCGTTTTCAACACAAATAGCGTGTTTTTAAGAAACAATATCTATTAAAAGATTGACACTAGTTTAAGTCCAATTTCAAATTGAAATTAATTCCAATAACCAGAATTGGATTAAATGGTAAAAATATATTCTAATTGGACTTTAAAACCAATTAAAAATATGATCTAATCATATAAATAAATTAGATTAAAAAGAGGTTTTGAATAAAAATACAACATTTTTCACTTATTCATTAAAAATGAACTTTATCGTAAAAATACCAAAAATTTACACAAAGTAAATTTTGATGTCCCGATTTTAAAGAAGAATTTTCTTTCGTCAAATATAACACATAAAATTGTCAAAAAGTGGATTTAAAATATGCTCGCCATCAAAAGGCGGTTAATCGACCTTTTAAAAAATATTAGAATGTTTACGTTTAAAAATGGATTAATTCGCATTTTAATCCTCTTACATAAAAAGAAAAAAAATATTTGACAAACATATATAATAATTTTGTAGTTAGTTCGATTCATTACCATAATTACAACGGCTAGGTGTTAACTACCCTTTAAAATAAAATTATTTTATTATTAGAGTGCAACGTAAGATTTCAAAGGAACTCGTTGTTGCGTATTGGGTAAGTCATCGAGCATAGAGTTCCCTTTAAATTAATATTAACATTTTATTCACAAATAGGGATAAATATAAAAATTTCATATTCTTTATTTACCTGGGGTGTTATAGGAGAAGTGGGGTCAATAGAGACCGGCGGCGAGGTCACCGGCGGCACGGGAGGGCAACGAAGGGGACTAGTAGTAGGGTTCACGATCGTTGGGGTGAGAAGCTCGTGGGGTCGGGGTTGGCTTAGGTGGGGGGGGGGGGAGTGTCACCGATGTAAAAAACTAAATAGGTCTCACGGAGGTTTTTAATAAACCACTTCTAAATCTTTTTAACGAAAGGTTTAGCGGAGGTTCTGTAAACCGTCGCTACAAAACCGCCGATAAAGGGGTTTTCTGTTGTAGTGTTTGGATGATCAAAGCCTTAATAAGGATTTTCATTAGATACAATCTAACAATTATTATTTAAACATGATTTAAATATCAATGTTTTATCTAATGTATTCTATTTATATGTACAAATACTTCTAATTATTTAGTTTTTAATCCTTATTCCTTCCACCAAAACTATTTGTTAAATCTATCTGGATGTGTAAATATTCACACAACCCATGTCTTATATTAATTACCCAAATTAAAATATGTATATATTAAAATGAATCCAAACAATTATCATGTATAAGCAACATATAACCATTTAATGTAAATTCCTATAATCATATTACACAAAAAATCCTGACAACAGAATGCTTGGTGTAACCGGTAGCCAATATACATATTTCTTGGTGGAGCCTAGGATTCCAAGATAGTAGACCGTCTAACAAAAAATACCACTCCCCATGATCTAACACCCAAGTGATACTTCTATTCTATCATAATTCTAATACCTTATATGTATTAACTATATTTAACCTTAAAATTTAAGCTCATAATTCATGAACAAGGAAAAGTTAATTTAGAATTAAACAAAACGAATTATCCGATCTAGTATTTAACTCATTAAATTCAAAAATGAAAATATAAATAAGTAGTTTAAACACATTTAAACTGAACCATACATAAATTAATGTAATTGTTTTATATATATGAATCAAGTATGGAATAAACTATATAAATGAATAATTCAAAAATATAGAGATGAGATAAAAAATAATGAACAACTTATAAATTAATAAATTATAATCATTTTATAATTTATTGGGACTTATATACTTTCCATAATATAAATAAATATAAACATTTTATATTTATTCAAATATGAAATATTTCATATTATTTATATTCGTGGAACTAAATATTAACTCTTTAATATTAAAAAATATGTTTTATTAATGAAAAACTTTTCAATCGCATGAACAATTTAATTTTATATAACCATTTTACATAAACTATAAAACACATATTTTCTAAACAATTCATTTTAATATAAATATTTTATTTCTAATTTATGAACTAAAAAAATATAAATAGTTTTATATTTTGCCTTATTTTTTTAATTTATAAATTTGTCATGTAAATCCACATTAAACATAAATCACATCTAATACAAAATTTATGGTATAGTTTAATGCATACCATGGATTTATCATGGGATATGAGGGACTGGAACCAGTAATGGATTTTGAGTATTTTAATAAAAAAATATTTTTTATTAAAACTTTACACACCATATCTATTGTTTCTATTGACCTCGACATGATCTACATTTTGGTGACAACTTTAGGCATGGGTAATAATAAAGACTTTTTCAATGATAGAAACCTATTTTAATATATTTATTTTATTATATTTTCAAAACATAACAATGACTATTATAGATAGAACATGTAATTTTCTCTTCCATGGTCATACAATTATCCTTTACTTATTGAAATATACCATGAGGTAGTTAATATGCATAGTAGAAATCCAATTACCATATCAAAACATAGTTATTAGTCAACTATGACAAGATTATGTCAAAAAAGTATACTATTTTCTTCACATAACATTCCATATCCATTTTATATAAACTTAATTGTGATATCATAAAAGTCATAAAAGCATGCCCATTTTATTATAATTTTTTTCCAGTTTTTAAAAACACTAAGAACCATGAAAATTTTGTATAAAACATGAAACAGTTGTAGATATATCATTTTCCAGTTTATTTATCCATTTAAAGAAACAATCCATACAAGTTGGAAGTGGATCGAATACCATTTTGATGTTTTGGAGTGGCTAACACTTATCCAAATGTTGTGGAAAATTTCAACGAAGACATATTATTTCAAAGTATCTACCTTTAATTTTGAATGAAATGAAGAAAATTAAGAACAAAATAAATTTTCTTTATCGATCAAAATAATTGCAATATACTTAACACAATATTAATATTTATCACTTAGAATCATCAACTAGACTTATTATTTTAAGGGTATCCGTGAGTGGAATTAATGTATCAATTCTATGGAAAATCAACACTTCCTCATGGTGTAATAGAATATTTCATTAAAGTAAAATAGGGTGAGACGGATATAGATTTTAATTAGAGGAAAATTTTATGACAAGAATCACACACACACATATACACACCATTTCATTGTATTTTATGCTTTATATTGGAATTTAGGGAACCTCTCAATACTACAAATATTTTATAAACATATTTACAATAGTGGTGAAGGTTAAAAACCATTTATAACATGCATTCAGTAATAATGAACTTATTGACTTATTTGACTATATATATTCCATTATCACGACTCCTATAAATTATTATTATATGATAATTAATGGATTATGATAACTTTAAGTGGTAAAATAAGGTTATTTTATGAATTATCACATAACATGTAAGCTTCTATGAACAAAACCACAAGATGGTTAAATTCACTATGATGTTTTCTAAACCTCCACACCATAATATTTCATTTAGTGCATATCTCTATCATTTTCATGGATATTTTAATGAAAAAAATTCGAGAAAGTGTTTTAAATATAATAAGTATAAAACCACGGTGCTTCTTGAATTAGTATATTTTTATATTTGTAGACCTATATATCTGTAGGTAACATTAGTTGATAGTTAATTTTTTATGAATTGATTATTTTAGTATAATGGCCTAGTTTATATTTTAATGCCAAAAAAGAGAGGAATTTAACTACCTTAAATTATGTTTAGTATTGGAAAATAAATTTTACTAAAAAAAAAATTTGGCATTGGGATTCATTAATTATATAAAATTTAAAAGTCATGGAATTAAAAAATAAATCAAGGACCATGAATAAAATTATGCACCACAAAAGCTACGGTTCATAGATAACTTAAACCTTTAATTACTCTACATTATTGAGGAGAAATTATTGTATATTAAAAAATTAAGTATATAAATAAAAATTTAAAAGTAAGGGAGTGGATAATTATTTATTTGCTATTATTTTTAGACTAAAGCATGTGAAGTATTTTATAAATTCTTCAAAAGATGTCTTAGAGTAACAATTTCCCCATTATAGAAGATAAAAATAATATTTTATGAAAAAATGTTGATTTTGTGATATATGAAAATGATAATGATGATGATGATTGTAAAAAAAATAAAAAAACCTAAAACAAGTGATTCGAAGGCTAGATGAAATAATAGAAATGAGTTAAATGAAACTCCACCATCCAATAATTATATAATAATAATCTTAATTTTTGGATTATTGACAATAATACTTTGAGATATAAAGAAACCTTATTTCCTATGATATAAATAAAAATAATATACATAATAACCATCTTGTTACTTGTATAACCCAATACATTGTCTAATGTGACCAATAAAGATAGTGGTTTCTAGGGTATTCTTGGAAATATTTAAAAAGTAAGGAAAATAAAACATAAGAAGCCACACTAATTTTTAGTTGAAAGATTTATTTTGAAAATAAATAATTTTATTAAAATATACTGAATGAAAATGGTAATGTGGGAAAAAATGATTCATGTTTGGTGTGCAAGGGGTATGCTAAATTTTATGGAGTTTACATTAATGAAAATTTTTCTCTTATCACAATATTTATGGTAATTATTCATTTTAAGTAATATTTATCTAGAAAATATTTTTTTTCTAAATTAATGTTAAATTAGTATTTATCAATGGGATAATGGAAGAATATATAGATGATTAGAAATATAAATTTGTAATACTATGAAATTTTGAGTTTTTTTTTATTTTAAGATTAAAATGATTATCTTACCTATTTGAGAATGGATTTTTGATCACATTGTTAGATTCAAGAAGTCAATTTTTCCCTTTAGTGGTAATTTTTAAATCTTTTGAGGTGGTTGTGATTTTTTTTAATATTAGGTGATTGTGTTTTTTATTTATTTATTTGAGTGAGTTATTTTTTGTTGATTAAAATTTTAAAATAAATAATGCGACAATTTTGAGATTTCATATGAAATGGGATTTTCATGGAATATGAAAGGATTAAGTATGATTTATAATAAACTAGTACTCACCCGTGAAATAGCACAGATTATTTGATTAATGGTTGTTCTTTTAATAAGAATTAATATTTATAATTGTTGAGAAGAAACACTAATGTTGAATAAAAAGTGAAGGGTTTGATTAATGGTTTTACTTTTAAAAAGAATTTGTATTTATAAAAGTTGAGAAGAAACAAAAATACTGACTAAAGAGTGAAAGTCAAATCCAACATAAGACAGTGATTGTAAAAATAAAACTGACAAATGTGAAAATGACTGAAATAAATATGGTAAGATGAGAAAACCTATAGAACATAAACTAATGAAAATCATTCCAGCAAAATGAAAATAATAAAAAATGAGCAGAATGAAACCATGGATTTCCCAGCCATTGTTTTAAAGAGCAGTTCAACTGTAGAGGCTTGTCATCCTATTTGGAAATCATGGACTTGCTCCAAACCATGATTTGAAGATAGCCACCTGAAAATGAAAATAAAATTATGAAATGTATTAAAAAATTTAATACCAATAATTATGTGAGTGGGTTACTCATGATAGAAGACAATGGAGTTAAGACTAAAGATAACGAAAATAGAAGATGCTGGAATGGGGGAGGAAAAGTTCAGAAGGTGTGAAATTTACAAATATGTTGGAATAAATTGAACTAAAAAATTACTACTTACTATAAATATGACAACCTCTCATAGCCCTGCCCTTCCCCTTCCCCTCTGCCCATCCCCCCCTCCCCCTTCCCAGCCCCCTCCCCCTGCCCAGCCCCTGCCCAGCTCCCCCTTGCCCAGCCCCCTCCCCCTCCCCTGCCCAACTCCCACCTCATCCTGCCCAACCCCCTCCCATAAATATGACAACCTCTCATAGCCCTGCCCCCCTTCCCCTCTGCCCAGCCCCCTCCCCCTGCCCAACCCCTGCCCAGCTCCCCCCCTGCCTAGCTCCCCCCTGCCCAGCCCCCTCCCCCTGCCCAGCTCCCCCCTCATCCTGCCTCTTCCCAGCTTCACCCTCCCCTCCCGCTGGCCCTGCCAAAATCGCTCCCTCCCTCTGCCCATCTCCCCTAGCTCTCCCAGCCCCTTCCCAGCTCCCCCCTCCCCCTGCCCCTGCGCAGCTCCCCCCCTCCCCCTGCCCAGCTCCCCCCTCCCCCTACCCAGCTCCCCTGCCCCTTCCCAGCTTCCTCCCTCCCCTCCCCCTGGCCCTTCCAAGCTCCCTCCCTCCCTCTGCCCAGCTCCCCCAGCTCCCCCAGCTCCCCCATCCCCTGCCCAGCTCTCCCCCTCCCCCTACCCCTGCTCATCTCCCGCCCTCCCCTTGCCCAGCTTGTTGTACCTCTCGAACCCCTCGTGGTTTAATTTTCATAATCACAATCACTCTCTTATTTTACTAATATAGTTTGAAGTGTTTTTGGTTGATAGGCTTAATTCCAGATTGCCAAGGAATTGGGGTAAGAAGGCTGAAAGCAAAAGTGGACTGAAATTCAGTCCACCGGCCAACCGATGGAAGAGCACCGGCCAGCCGATGGAGGCCTGGACAGAAGGCATCCCTCTGTTCAGACCATCGGCCAACCGGTGTCACACCAGCGGCCAGCCGGTGGCACCCAGCCCAAACAGTGGAAGCTACTGCCTCAGCACCGGCCAACCGGTGGCCTCAGCATCGGTCAGCCGGTGGTACCTGCACAAAAGAGGAAGCTACTGCCTCACCACCGGCCAACCGGTGGCCTCCTCACCGGCCAGCCGGTGGTGCCTGAGCCCGAAGGCCTCTCCATTTTGCAAGCACCGGCCAACCGGTGGCTCTGCACCGGTCAGCCGGTAGAGCCAGTCAAACTAGCCGTTGGGCCTTTGACCAGACCTGTCCACTTGCCTCCCAACGGCTCCGAAGCCTTTTCCAACGGCTCCGAAGACCTTCAAAGGCCATATGAGGGTTCCCCCTCTATAAATAAAGGACTAGGATCACCCGGAAGCCTAAGGATCATAGTCGGAATAATTGTGAAGCCAACGGACACATTTTCCATCATTTGGCGAACCTCCGGCAGACTTCCTTCAAGGAACTCCAACTGCTCCAATCCTATTCCACATCCAAGGAGCACCACCATAGAAGCTTGGGAGTGAACGTCTTCAACTCCAATCATCCATTGGCGCCCAAGGCTTCTCCCCAATTACGGTTTTTCTTGTTTTATTCATTTTGAGCATCAAATTGGGTTTGTGCCTACAAACCCCCATCTCTTTCATTTCTCTCTTCATTTGGGTTTTCACACCACCTTTAAGGTGTGAAGAGGTTAGTCAAGCCTTTCCTTTTAAAAGGCTTGAGTCAAAGGTGAGCTAGCCTTCACCCGTAAAAAGGCTAGTGGGTTTCTTGCCCAAACCATTAAAAAGCAAGCTGTAATAGGTGAGCTAGCCTTCACCTGTAAAAAGGCTAGTGGGTTTCTTGCTACAACCATTGAAAAGCAAGCGGTAGTAAATATCTCAACGGTTGAGTTGGGAGCGGAGACGTAGGCCGGGTTTTAGGCCGAACTCCGTTATCAATTGCGTGTCTTGCCTCTTTTATTTCCGCTGCACTTTCAATTTGATTTTAATTTGTTAATTAATTTTTTAAAAGGCAATTCACCCCCCCCTCTTGCCATCACTTCCCTTCTTTCTCCGCCCAACAATTGGTATCAGAGGCGAAAATTTGAGTAATACCTTAACCGGTTTCAAATTCAAAGATCTATTGTGATGGCTTCAACCTCTTTCGCCCCCGAAGGATATTCTTTGGGTCGTGCTCCATTCTTTGATGGAACCGACTACACTTTTTGGAAAACCCGCATGAACACCTTTCTTAGAAGCATTGGATATCCCATTTATAAAATTGTCATGCATGGTTATTCTCTCTCTTCCCCCGATGAATCCAAATGGACTCAAGCCGACATTAAAAATTTCGAGCTTGATGGCAAAGCCATGAACGCTCTTCATTGCGGCCTTGATCGTAATGAATTCAATCGAGTTTCCACATGCACTACTTCACATGAAATCTGGAAACTTTTGGAAGTTACCCACGAGGGGACCAACAAAGTCAAGGATACTTGATTGGATATGTTCCGTCAAGATTTTGAGTCTTTTTCCATGCACCCACAAGAATCTATTTCTGATATGTTTACTCGATTCACTGACGTTTGCAATGGTAGAAAATCTCTTGGAGATAATATTTCTGCAGAAACAATGGTCAAGAAGATCCTTTGGATCTTACCAAGCTCATGGGCACCAAAGGTGACGGAAATTCAAGAAGCCAAGGACATCAAGAACATGCCGGTCGAAGAGCTCATCGGATCCCTCATGACATATGAGATCACCATGAGGAGGCAAGCTGAAAAGGAAGGCAAACCGATCAAAACTCCAAAGAACATCGCCTTCAAAGCTCAAAAAGGAGAAAGCTCATCCTCCTCATCATCTTCCTCTTCAAGCGGCGATTCCGAAATGGAGAATCTTGCCCGCAAGATGCACAAGTTCATGAAGAAGCACAAGAAGAAGAAATCCCGCAAGGCTCAACCCAACAAAAAATCCGAGCCCAAGGTAACATGTTACGGGTGTGGTGAGAAAGGCCATTACAAGCCCGATTGCCCACTCAACAAGAAAAAGGCCAAGCAAAAGGAGAAGAAGAAGGCTTTCAAAGCCACATGGAGTGATACCTCCTCCTCCTCCTCCTCCTCAAGCGACAACGGTAACAAATTCCTAATGGCATTTCACGAGGTAACCTCTTCTGACTCCTCTTCCTCTTGTTCTTCAAATTCAAATTCTTTCAATCATTTATCCTATGAGGATCTCCAATTTTCTAGAGATCAATTGGAGGAAGGTTTTCACGAACTTTCTTCCAAATTTGTTGCTTTAAAAAATAATTTCAAAAAACTCTCTTCCGAAAAAGAACAACTTCTCAAAGAGAAGGAAGAGTTGACCCTCAAAATCCAAAACCTTCCCGATGTTGATTCCATGGAATCAACTATCAAAGATTTAAGGGAATCCCTAGCCAAGTTCACCCAAGGGGAACAAAATTTGAACAATTTGATTAGTTCCCAACACATTTCTAGAACAACCCAAGGGGTTGGTTATTCCAAGCAAGCTTCCTCTTCCCATGCACCTACTATTTTTATAAGGGGGAGCTCTCAATTTAAATTTTTCAATTATTGTAAAAATCCCGGGCACTTAATCTATGATTGCAATTGCAAAAACGCCCAGTATGGTAGGCCCAAAACCATTTCATTTAATGATGAATTTTATAGGAAAAGACCCGCTACTAGACAAGTGTGGATTGAAAAATCCCTTCTAGCGAGTCTCACCGGACCAAAATTTGTCTCGGTTTCAAAAAGCTCTCCCCGGTGATTTGTTGTTTTTATTTAGGGGGAGTTAGGATTGTTTAATCCTTTTTGCTTTATTTTCAATTTTTTTTTTCAAACTTTCAATTCAAACTGTTATTCAATTTTTCATTTCAAACTTTCAATTCAAACTGTTTTTCAATTCTCAATTTTTCAAATCTCTCAATTTAATTTTCAATTCTCAATTTTCAATTCAAATTTCAAAAAATTTCAATTGTTTTAAAAAACTCTATCTTGTTTTTCAAACTATTCCCTCAATCAAGTTTTATGCCCCGTGCTATTTTGATAATCACAAAGGGGGAGAAATTCTTGGTTGATTGGGGGAGAAATATTTCTCTCATGGTTTGCTCATTTCAATCTTTTTACATTACTTGTATTAGTGATTGTGATCATCAAAATAGGGGGAGATTGTTGTACCTCTCGAACCCCTCGTGGTTTAATTTTCATGATCACAATCACTATCTTATTTTACTAATATTGTTTTAAGTGTTTTTGGTTGATAGGCTTAATTCCAGATTGCCAAGGAATTGGGGCAAGAAGGCTGAAAGCAAAAGTGGACTGAAATTCAGTCCACCGGCCAACCGATGGAAGAGCACCGGCCAGCCGATGGAGGCCTGGACAGAAGGCATCCCTCTGTTCAGACCACCGGCCAACCTGTGTCACACCAGCGGCCAGCCGGTGGCACCCAGACAGAAGGCTGAGCCACTGCCTCAGCACCGGCCAACCGGTGTCACACCAGCGGCCAGCCGGTGGCACCCAGCCCAAACAGTGGAAGCTACTGCCTCAGCACCGGCCAACCGGTGGCCTCAGCATCGGTCAGCCGGTGGCACCTGCACAAAAGAGGAAGCTACTGCCTCACCACCGGCCAACCGGTGGCCTCCTCACCGGCCAGCCGGTGGTGCCTGAGCCCGAAGGCCTCTCCATTTTGCAAGCACCGGCCAACCGGTGGCTCTGCACCGGTCAGCCGGTAGAGCCAGTCAAACTAGCCGTTGGGCCTTTGACCAGACCTGTCCACTTGCCTCCCAACGGCTCCGAAGCCTTTTCCAATGGCTCCGAAGACCTTCAAAGGCCATATGAGGGTTCCCCCTCTATAAATAAAGGACTAGGATCACCCGGAAGCCTAAGGATCATAGTCGGAATAATTGTGAAGCCAACGGACACATTTTCCATCATTTGGCGAACCTCCGGCGGACTTCCTTCAAGGAACCCCAACTACTCCAATCCTATTCCACATCCAAGGAGCACCACCATAGAAGCTTGGGAGTGCACGTCTTCAACTCCAATCATCCATTGGCACCCAAGGCTTCTCCCCAATTACGGTTTTCTTGTTTTATTCATTTTGAGCATCAAATTGGGTTTGTGCCTACAAACCCCCATCTCTTTCATTTCTCTCTTCATTTGGGTTTTCACACCACCTTTAAGGTGTGAAGAGGTTAGTCAAGCCTTTCCTTTTAAAAGGCTTGAGTCAAAGGTGAGCTAGCCTTCACCCGTAAAAAGGCCAGTGGGTTTCTTGCTCAAACCATTAAAAAGCAAGCTGTAATAGGTGAGCTAGCCTTCACCTGTAAAAAGGCTATTGGGTTTCTTGCTACAACCATTGAAAAGCAAGCGGTAGTAAATCTCTCAACGGTTGAGTTGGGAGTGGAGACGTAGGCCGGGTTTTAGGCCGAACTCCGTTATCAATTGCGTGTCTTGCCTCTTTTATTTCCGCTGCACTTTCAATTTGATTTTAATTTGTGAATTAATTTTTTAAAAGGAAATTCACCCCCCTCTTGCCATCACTTCCCTTCTTTCTCCGCCCAACACAGCTCCCCCCTCCCCCCTACCCCCTCCCCTACCCAGGTCCCCCCTCCACCTACCCATCTCCCCCCTCCCCCTTCCCCTGCCCCTTCCCTAGCCCCTGACCCAACCCCTGCCCAGATCTCCCCCACCCTCCCCCTGCCCACCCCCACTAAAACGTTCCTATTAGAAAAGCAGTGGAGAGACGTTTAAATTTAAAAAAACGAACCATAGGAAGAGATATCCAAATCAGTTATAATAAATTCCTAGGATGGTTATTGATGAATCTTTAAACAGTGAAGACGGATGCAAGAGCAGGAGTAAATATTTTGTATACTTCAATAATCAGCAAGGGCCAAAACTGAGAAGCACCTCCACAATCGAGCTGCCAACCCAGGCCGAACAGAATGATATGTTAGAAAGACAAGATAGTGGTAGGTAATATTTAAATAGAAAGAGAAACCTATAAGAAATCATAATAACAGTAGGAAACATCTCTGACTAAATGAAAAGGAACAAAATATAACCCCTCCCCTTCCCCGTCCCCTCTGCCCAGCCCCCTCCCCTTTCCCAGCCCCCTCCCCCTGCCCAGCTCCCTCCATCTACTTTCCCCTGCCTAGCCCCCTCCCCCTCCCTATCCCCCCTCCTCCTGCCTCTGTCCAGCTACCCCCTACCCCTGGCCCTGCTTCCCCCCTCCCCCTGGCCCTGCCAAGCTCGCCCCTTCCCTCTGCTAGATCCCCCACCTCCCCCAGCCCATGCCCAGCTCCCCCCTCCCCCTGCCCAGCTCCCCCCTCCACCTACCCCTGCCCAGCCCCCTCCCCCACCCCCACCAGACCCCTCCCCCACCAGCCCCCTGCCCAGCCCCGCCCCCTACCCACCCCCACTTAAAATTACTAATGTTAAACTCTAGCAGGTAAACAGAAAATAATATCATAAAAATCATGTACTTGTAGACAGCACAAGAGCATTGGAAGACCGCAGTACCATCAATACCATGGTGTTGAATAACAACCACTGAATGTAATCATGAACTTTTACAGTGGTCTCATTTCTAGAGGCCTTCAATAAAATTTCTAAAAACATGAAACTTTCATGACTTAGACACTATTTTAGTACCTAATGAAAATTATACATTTAGTAAATCATGTACAACATTTAGTATTACCTTTCATATATGCTGTACATATCAGTCAATCTTTTCTACTTTGTCCTTTAATTTATCAGTCATTCGGACTGCCACATTTTTTGCCTGACTTGTTCTATAGACACTTTTAGGTGAGATATGATGAGATTGCTCAGTAAGATCATCATTTAGAAATTCAGTCAGTAGGTTTTTCAGTATATAAAACATAATTAAAAGAAGAATCAGATGAAGGAGTAATAACAATGTAGGCTTAAAATAAAGCCTTATAATGCAAATTATAAGGAAGAAAATATATATATACCTGAATAGATGATGATACCGTAGACGATTTTTCAATTATTGAGTCATCCTTTGCACAGAGTCGAAATGATTCGGCACTCTGATGATAATTTTATAGAACAATATAGCATCAATCCAGTTGCATGTTCTTTACACGGAGGGAAGTATTGAATGTTATAATGGATTATATTATACCTGATTATGTTCTTCGACACTACTTACATTTGTACAACCTATGCTTTGACGATGCTGTATATAAATAATAATAGAAATAACTTTTTCCAATCAATCCATATTAAAGAAAATAGAAAAATGTAATAGAATATACCTGAAAATATGTGAAGTTTTCATTGAACATGGTGATGTAGTTTTTGTTGTCGGTAATGAAAAGTACCTTGTATGAGTTTTGTTCTACTAAACAGTGATGATTTTGTATATTAAAATTCGACACTTCAATTTACATGAGAAACATTTTTGATTTGAAAACAGTCAATTCAAAAGGAAAACAGTACTCGTCATCAACTTTATTTAAAAAAGAAATTAGTTGTTAGTTTAAATGAAGCGAACATATTTTGTCAGCATGGTATTTTATTACGTGGTAGTACCTGAATCAAATAATCTCGTAGATCTGAAGCAGTTATTCTCACAAATTGAATTACTTGTTTATCGAATAGGACAACTGAAAAGAAGTCTGTGGTATCTATCACAAGCAGCTGCACTCTAAATCTGTTGATTTATAAATGTGAAATAACTAAAATTAATTACTATTGATATATAAAATAAGTAATAAACTGTTAAGGAGAAGAACAAATAATAACTTGGGAATGGTGAATGTTACAGATATTTTTCAATTGTTACACGTAATTTTTCCATCATCAATATGCACTTTTTTCATGCAAGAATTGCATGATTAGTAGAACCAATTGTGAGTTGTTTTGAATTTTCTTTATGGTAACAGAAATCAAGCACTTTGTAGGCTGTCCAACATTGAGAAAAATGTAGATTATGAATTTATGCAGTACTGTACTGGTACACCCAGATTAAGAAAGTGTACGAAATTAATTGTTAATTTGCCATATATTACATACCTGATCACAATTCTTCACTTCAGAAAGGGTTTTTTTATTTTCCCAAAATAGCAATGGTGTAGAGGAAGAAGATGGGTTAGTTTATGCTGGACTTCGATTCTCTGAAGCCATTATAAACTTACATCTGAATATTGAAAAATGCAACTCAAATGTCAAAAATAATATGTACATCTATCATATAGTAATCAGTGGACATCATATAAAAAAATCAGAATTAAACAAATTATGCAGAGCACCTTTTTTTGAATGATTCAAAATCTTTGATATCAATATTTAAAAGGATTTTCATCGCATTAATGGAAGCTGTAAGTATGAAAAAGTCTGAAAATGGTTTTAAAACAAACTTAGTTGGAATACTGGGTTTAAAATCATCAAAGAATTGAATAAACGAATGGGAAATAAGGAATTATGTTATTAGAGAGAATAATATTTAATTTCTTAACTCTGACAAGTTGCAATATTAAAACAATTGGCGAACTGATATTTTCTTCCAAGTATGACAACATCTGGTTAGCATAGTCACCCCATAAACTGCATTTAAGTTG